>CM057379.1:40240000-42732500 GCA_030015415.1 Cynopterus sphinx | reverse complement strand
CATCTATAAAAGTAAACATAGTTCATAAATTGTTTATGATTGTTGAAGATCCATTTTATGTATATAAAGAAGCCCTAGATTAATTTTGTAAATTGAGAAAACAAATTATACCTTGGTGAATTTATTACCTAATCTGAAAATTAAATGATCATTCTTTCAAATCATAAATGAAGCTATTTTAACAGAGGAAAATTTGTATTGCTGCTTAAAATGGAAATATTAAAAATGGTTTTAAAATGTATAATCATTTTGGAATAACATGGACATTCTCTCATACATATCATAAGTTACTTTTTATAATCATAAGTAGTATTGTCTATTTTTTTAATTTAATGTGTATCCAGATTTTTAAGATATGCAGTATCTATCACTACATTATCTTTAGAGTATTTCCTTATTACTATAGCATATAAAATAAATGAGTGGTTTAAGTTTTACAGGCCACAGTAGCAAAAGTACCTTGCAGTGCCTGGAGAATAAAATTTCATATAAAATAGATTATATGTTTTTTTTTTTAAGGCCATTTTTAGTTTTCCTTTTACAAGAATTATAGTTAATAAGACAAAGTAGTCTACCAAATTATATCAGCTGCTAGGAAGTTAAAAGTTCAATTTGTCATAGTGTTGAGGCTAGATGTTTAGCTCATTTTACCATAATAAAAACTATCTTATCCCCATTGTGATTTTGTGCTATTTTTGGAAATTTACATTAGTGGATATTTGTTAATGGATGTTTAGAGATCTATAGATGATGTTTCGTTTACTAATTTGTTCATAAATTCAAAATTAAGGCAGCAATTTAAAGTGCTTATGTAGATATTTTCTGTTGAAGCCATCTTCTTTAAAATGACTTAAAATTGTGTTCCTTTATAGAGTTTGGCTTAAAGCCACTGAATATTGCCATTTAGATACCATATCTAAAGTAGAAAATTAAATTTGTATTATGAACAATTAGATTCAATTTTTTTAAAAAAGTTATGTCAGCTATGATAATGTTAGTGTGTAATTTTTCAAGTTAAGTATTTTCCTTGATAATATCACAAGATAGTATGGCTTGTTACTTTCTATTACATGTGAATTCATTTATAAGCAAATTAAGATGTAAAAAAATAGGATAGTTATAAAGTTCATGGTCATTAGTATTAATTACACTGACATAGAGTGTATACTATCATTAAGCTATTGCTGCCACATTAAGACTTATTTTAAAAATTAATTGTATTATTTAAGTTGATAATTAATATAACATTTTATTAACTTCTGTAAATTGGAAATTTTGAATAGAATTTTTACTTAATACAAGGTAAAAATATATTTTTTAGAAATTTATCAAATACTGTAGTTAGAATTTTAAATATTACTTGGCTCTCATTTTGGATTACAAGTTGGTGTTCTAAAGAATACGGTTAACTAGATTTCAATAAGTAAGTTAAAAAAGTGTTCTGTCCTCTAACTTGAGATGGGTTGAGTTAAACAAAATTTTAACATGTTTCATATTGTAACATTACTTAAAAGCTGTCACTGTGTGAATCTATAAGAGGAGAAAAGAGTTATACAATATTTCCCAAGCTTTATTTGTTCATGGAAACCTTTTTCTTTTCACTGCATCTATTAACATTTTTTCGAAGAGCATTCTTTTTTCTTTTGTGAAAGAAAACAGTTGTTACCACATTTGAAAAATAACAGTTTGGTTATATTTGCATGGTTAATTAAAGGATAAATTTTTCTTCTTATATATAAGCAACTTTGCATTAGCTCATGTGTCTTTTTTTAACCCAATGCTGAAGTTATATTTGGGTTTTTAAGTTGGCCACCAAAAGGGATGTTTGTTATAGCTATATTATATATAGCTATATAATCATGGTAGTCTATCCTCAGAATCAGGATCCTGAAAGAGTCTGTCAAATAACTCATCTGAAATAGTCTAGGAAGACAGTGTAGAATAGCATCTTGCAAAAAGTGTGATGCTCTTAAAATTTATATATTTATATATTCTGCTGATTTTTTAAGAAAGTTTGAGGCTTTTCATGTTTTCACATGCTAACATACTATTCATGCGAGGAGAACTAAAGGTGATATGCCTCCAGTTGTGAAAATGCAACATTTAAAAATAATGTTTACTGACAAATTCCTAAAGTCAGGCTGTAAAATGACTATTTTACTCTGAGTAAACAGAAGTGGGGAGTAGAAGAAATAATGCAAACTTTTAAAACTACAGACTGTAATTAATGTGACATAGACAAAGATTTGGAGGGCTTCAGAATAATTGGGAGTCACTAATCTAATCTTAGAAAAATTAAGAAAATTTTGCTATATTGAATTTTCAGACCAGATTTGCTAGCTATTAAATTGTCAACTACAGCTCTATATCAAGTGCTACTATCAAATATTACTTAAAAGTAATATTTAAGCAGTTAAAGATTTAGAACATTGGCTTGAGTTTAAAAAAATACTTTATGTGGTAAAGTACAAAATAAATATACATTGATCATGGGTCCTTTAACATATACCAAATTACTATATTTCTATACTTTAGGTAGGATTTTAGTATTAAAATTATTTCTGACTTTTGGATTTTTCTGAATGGAAATTATTACCAGTTAATGATTATTTTGTCAATTGTCTATACATAGGGCTTAAACAATACCTCAATATCAGTAATATAAAAAAAATGCATTTTTCTTATTGAACTGTTTTGATCTAATGAATAAACCTTAGTACAACAAAAAATGAATAAACACATTACATTTCAAAGTACCTCTGTATAATGCTAATAAACCCCAAAGCCATGAGTTCTTCTCTGGATCCTTGAGATCTGCAAGTAAAAAATCCCAGATTCAGCCCCCAAATATTCTCATAAGTAATTTCAAGAAAATTTGAGTTAATGTATCACCAAGAACAATTACTTTATAAAATATTGTTAAATTTGGCTTATTTTATAATTTGATAAAATTCAGATATCTCAACAGGTGCTGACTTTTATTATCTATGAGAAGCTACAGTCATCAATCAGCTAAAGTTACTTCCATCACATACTTACTTTGCCTATTTTAATTATACAGTTTATATTAGTTTGGAATATATTGCCTATTTTAGTTATGATAACCAATATTAGTTTGGAATCCATCATCTATCTAAATGTTTTAGGCAAACTAAACTATTTCACAGAATAGAATGATGATGTTGGATATTTCTCTGTTAATACTCTAGTTTATAAGAGTTTTTCAGATGCTTCTTTAAATCCCTTTTGGATCTAGGTTATGTATAACAATTTTAGAAGTAAAATTATGAAAAAAATAGTACACATGGCATTCATCCATTGTAATACCATTTATCTACCATGTTTTTAGGTTCTTTTGATGCATCTAAGAGTGAATTGGCTGGTTTTTGTTTTTAGTAGCTGCTTCACACTCTTGGCTCATATTGAGCTTGCAGACAATTTAGCTCTTTTTCCCTGAACTCCTCACAAGCCAGGCCAGTTTATCTAGTACTTGTGTGGTTCTACTGTTGACAGTTCAAGTTAGAAAAGAGGGTATAAGAATAGGATGATCTCAGTTTTTAACCTGCTTTATTTAACTGCTGGTGGGATGTCTAAATAGAGATGTTATAAAGACGCTGAGATACAGGTCTGGACAGAGGATAAAAAGTCAAATGTACAGAGAGATTTGTGATTTTAGGTAGTAATTAAAACTGTCAGAGTATTTTGTATGGAGATAAAGCATTGTGAAAGACACTATTGCTTTCTCGTAGAAACTCAAGCAGAAGCTGTTCACGGTAGTGTCCTTAGCCCTTTAATACATGCTTTTCTATCTCACTGACATCTCAAAACCTTTAAGGGTTAGTTTAGAGGATTAATGAAATAATCAGTTTTACATTTGTGTTTTGTGAGTTAATTCCTAAGATTTATTAGTTTATTAAATTCTAAAATTCACAATATTGCAAGAAAGAAAACAGTGTTGATTGAATTTGGCATGCTTTATTTTAGCAGTTTACAAAACATGTTTTGTCTAATTTATTAAAGCATATATTTTTGCGGGAGCAGTGAATATAACTTGAACCACTTCCAGTTTAGGGGATTAATTAATGGGTAGTAGGAGATAAGGTAACAAATACCATCAAATTAGACACTTAATTTCTTTCACTTTAGGATACACAAGAGGTTGATAACATGTTACTTCCAGTGGGGGCAATGAGCAGCTGGACACAGGGTGTGTAGGTAGTGGGTTGCCTTTCATTTTGTACTATTTTGCACTATTCAGATTTTGAACCATGGAATGATTTTACTTTTGGAACAAATTTTCAAAAGTTTAAAATTTGAAAATTGCTTCATTTACTTTAACCATGAGATAGTATGATGTATTAGAAAGTATTGACACTTGAAGTTAAAAGACATGATTTCAAATTCTGATTTCACCAGTTTTCTGGCCAGCTGGCCTTGGGTGAGTCATTCACCTTTTCAAGTTGTAGTTTCCTATTTGAAAATGGATGATAGCTGCCTTGTTTATTAGCTTACCTAATTGGCATTTCCTTCAGTAAACATATGTAAGAGGCATACACTCTGATAGGTGCTAATAGGAGACACATTTTCAGTCCTCAGGGCATCCACTTTCAAGTGTAGAAGTAGATAAAATTTTAACCTATTGTGATAAATTCTGTGATAGAGATAAATATGCTGTGAAAATTCATTGGAAGGAAGAGCCATCCATGGCAGCAGCTTGGGGAGTGGTAGGGTAGGGGTTAGAGTGATTCTTCTGGAAGACAAGGACACTGGAGTTAATAAGTTTTGAAGAATGAGTTTAATAGGAAAAAGGATGAGGAGGGAGAGAAGGCATTCCACTCAGAGCAGACAACATTTCCAAACCTATCTCATTTTGTGTGTTTGTGCATAGCACTTTTTGTTTGTTTTATTTGTTTTATTAAGACGGGATACTGTAGCTGATTCTTCCTTAGTTTTGCTGACCCCCAAAATCTTCACTATAATTATTAGTTGAGATTTGGGAATAGTGGAAAATCTCACTTGACTTTATAGTGACCACAAGAGAATTAATAGAGAAATGACTAAAATTCACTGAATTTTAACTACATATATTTTTACTGTGTGGCCATAAGCACAAAATCCACCAATTCTGGTATCAGTCTTCAGTTCTTCCTCACTAAGGAACTAGTGATAATTCTTAATTGAAGTGTCTAAGAATTAGCTTCTAATTTGCAATCTTCTTGGATTTTCCTAAATGAATTCCCCCCCCCCCACACACACACACGTATCCTGGTATTTTTATTCTAACATACTTTTGTAAAGATATTTCTTCTGTGTGTCTGGGGTCTCATTACTAAACTCTTAGTCTTCAAAAGCCTAAAATTCACTCCAGGTAGTCTTTTTACTCTGATTTCTATAGAATACTGTCTCCTGAGAGGTTTAGCAGAAAAACTTGTTGCCTACTTTACCTGTTAAATCAAATAGCTTCTTTTCCTTTCTTGACTACTTTTTCCCTCTTCACTGAGAAGATAAGGATTTTAAAACCATTTGACAAGAGGTTACTGAGTTCCAAATTCTAAATGGATACATTTCCCCTGGTACCATATTGTTTATAGCATCATTGAACATCTTACCCCCCTACCCTCATGATCATTTATAGATATTAATATTTACTTAAATGCCCACTTTTCTATAAGTTGCAGTTTAAGGGCATTAAGATGTTACTGTCTGTCTAGATTTTTTTTAAGTTTATTTGAGCCAAACTGACATATTCCAGGGAGTAAGAACTCAGATACTCTAGAGAATAACAGTTTTGCAGCTCTTTTTATGCATTTGAGATTACATAAGGAAGATTACTTGAAGATGGGAGAAAGCAGAGTGGTTATTTGATTAAAGGAAGGTTAAGGTGATGTATTCTTAAGGGTAGTATGCGTATCCAGGGGTATTACTTCTGAAATCTCAAAGGTGTGTTAGCCTAGATAGATACACAAGAACAGTGCACAAGGCTTGTTTAAAAACCTCTCACTAAAGAAGTTACAGGCCTGAGGTATGACTGCCCACTATGACCTGCCCATTTAGGAATTTATGATCAGATCACCCTGTGAAGTTACTTTCCATAGAACCCTATTTTTTTTGTCCACTATTCCTCCTTTTGGTCATTAGTCAATCCTTTGACCTACTTTTTGATCAGAGACCGTGGTCTCACGACACTAGGAAGGCTCATTCCTAAGAAGTCTCAGTATCACCATCATCTTATGGATCATTGGAGATGGGGAAGTACTGTAACTATGGGATCTTAGTTGAAGCCAAATTATCCTCAGAAGGGAGTAGGTAAGTGGAAGGCACTCAGGTCTTATGGCTTTTGTTGTGGAAGAAAAAAAAACTGGATTATTGTGAACTATTATGATCTGAGTTTTGCCTTCTGTTCCATTTTTCTGTATTTAGCATCTAGTATAACATTTACATAAGCCATGAAAAGAATATTAATGTCTTATACATATTCAGTAATTGTAAACAGTTGGACTATATAGAAAAACCCAAAGAGTAAGGATAACTGTTGTTATAACTAATATCATTAGCAGACAGATAAACATAATTAAACAAAATTGATTCTCAGTTCAGTATCAGTCCATAGGTATACAGGCCTTGTCGATGTTTGGAGTAGCTGTCTACTGTTGTCAGCTGCTTCTCATTCCAGAGGAGATATTTTACTATTTAATATTTAGCATCCAATATCCTGTATGTTATAGATATACTTTATAAACTGAAAATATATAGATAGAAGGCAATATTATTTTTTATGGAAATTAGCCTCTAGTAAGCACCACGATTATTAAAAACAAGCAAAAATTTTTTAAGTTTTACACTGCTTTAGTTTTTAGTGTGAGACTTCTGTACAGCATTTACATGGAATATTTCTAAATACAGTGAAAACATAAAATTGGGGATTATATAGCACATTTCCTCTTCATGTTTATTTGTCTATAAGAAAAAGATGAGGTTTCTTAATTTCTAAGTGACTTATCAATTTAGAATGAATTAACCCAAAGTAAGTAACCATTATTTTAGTACCTGCAGAATAGTCTTCTGCTTTTAATGACTATCTGTTCAGATACTTTTAGCTTCAAAGTAATAGAAAAGCCATATGTGGCTTAAACTGTGGGGATGTTTAAAATCATCTCATACAGTAAGATATCTGGAGGTAGATGCTTTCAGAGTTGGTTAATTCAGTGTTTAATACCATTATCAAAGACTCATGTTCTCTGACATCCCAAAGTGACCTTTCCTTTTAGACTGGATCTCCTCAAGATGTCAGACAGGTGACAGTGCCCAGGGGAGAAAAGAGAATTATACCTGCTTATGTCACATGTAGGAAGAATGACAACCTTCTCAGAAGCTCCCAGCAGATGGCCCTTTTCTAGTTTTGGCCAGAATTGAATCACTAAACACACGCCTAAATTATTATTTGGCAAAGAGAGTAAGATCATTATAATTGGCTTCTTCTTTTGAAGGACATGCCTTCCTGAATAATCATAATCAAAATTAAATCCTCTTCGCAAGTAAGAAGTTGCTATTGCATAAGTAACTAATAATGCCTGCTGCAGTTGATTGTATTTTAACGTTTTTTGTGTGTTCAAATGTTTGAGAATTACTTTAAAAACTAAAAAGTGTATCAGTAGTGGCTAAGAGTGTAAACTTCGGAATAAAAGAGTTCTTTGGCTCTGAGAACTTGGACAAGCTCCATGAATTTAAATTTAGTTATTACTAAAATGGGACTCAAAGTTTAGAATATTTTATAGGGCTCTTTTGATGACTGAATGACAATGTATGTATCATGCTTTAATGTAGTATTTGGCCCATAGTAAGTGGTCAGTATGTGTTAACTCCTTTTATTATCATGTATTAATTTTAGCTTATCTTGAATGATTCCGGATTTTGCCTAAATCTTTTACTAATCATGTTTCATAGGATGCCAATATTGTAATTATCTCTTGAGTTGTAACTGTTGAGTAAGCTTCACCACAATACTAGGACTTAAAACAGAGGGATTTAATACAGGGAATTGATTACTCAGTGGTAGTATAATTTTTATGAAATGCTGCAGTTTGAATGGCTGACTAGGATCACCTCAAATTTTTATTGGGAAAAAAATTTGTAGACATTCCTTAGCTTTTAAACAAACTATAGAAATAAATTGAATATTTCAGACAAGCGGAGAAAGATGTATTTTTTGCTTATAGGTCTATTTAAAAAGTTGAAAAAGAATTAATAGATTATAATTATATTTTATTTTAAGTATGCTATGTAGAATAGGATTGCATTTTTTCCTCAGTGGATCCTATGCCACTCAAAAGAAATTATTTTTGTAAGTCCAGCTTAAATGAATTTTCTTTTTCATCAGCTGCTTCATACTACAATCATAACTTTGTGTAGAGGGTGTTTTTCCTGGAATTTCTAATTTCATTTTTATTACTGAGATAAAAGAAAAATAAATGACTTCTCTTCTACCTTTCTACTCATTGTATCTGTTCTTTAGAATCTATTCCATTCCTCTTCTTAAAGACTCCACACTAAGATTCTCATTTATTAAGACTGATTATTTTCCAGTTTTACAGCACAGTTTTAATCCATGGATTTCTTTTTTCCTTCATTAGAGGGTTGCATTATATTAACAGTGGTTTCTTTTTTTGATTTTCATCTTCAGTTTGTTGGAGTACATTCTTAAATAAATTTCTCAGAAAGGGGAAATATTAGATAACTTTTAGAATTTTTGTATAACTAAAAAAATTTCCCATGGCTCATGACTTCTTTTCATCAGTTATTTACATGACTTAACTGCCTTTTTGAGATCTGAGCTATATCCTTTAACATATCCCTTCTGAAAGAGGCTTTCTCAGACTATTATTTTAAATTGCAGATCCCTGTAATACCAATCTTTCTTCACTGCTTTTTTATAGTACTTTATCACAATCTCACATGTTGTATATTTTGTTTGTTTCTTGCCTTTATTTCCCCATTAATAAGTGTCATGGAGCAGAGAGACTTTTGTAATTTCGTTTATTGCTATGCCCTTGGAAAAATAAAATGTCTGGCATATAGTGAGTGAGTGAATTTTACCATTACTATTATAGATACAAATCCAGTTTATAATTTTCTCTCAGAACTTAAGGGATTTCTCGTCATCTTCAGTATCTAGTGTTATTAACATGAACCATATCAATCTGATTTGTTTTTCTCTTATTGGCAGCCTATTTTTTTTTGAAAGCTTCAGTTTTCTTAGAATTTGGAAATTCTCAACAATACATATAGTTATGGAATTTTTTTCACTGATTCTTGTTGGCACTCAGAAAGCTCTTTTCAATTAAGATTGTTGTTTTTTTCCAGCTCTGGAAAATCTAATTTAAAATAAAAATTTCCCCCTGCTTTTTTTTTCTTGTACTGTCTACAACTCCTATTGGTTATCACGTTTACCTTCTTTTCCCTTGATATTCCATTTTCCATATTTTTCTCTTTTTAATTTTATATCTACTTAAATATTGATGTTCTTATTAATATTAAAACAGTGAAATCTGACATACTATTTTCTTTATCTAAAATGAAATACCAGGTAGTGGGCTAAAATAGGGTAGACTGTTTTAATATTTGTATTTTTTATATTACTAACAATCATGTAAAGGTGGTTTATCACATTCATAGTAAAAAGAGGTATTTATCAGTAAATAATCATTGGTTTACTAGAAAACGATTCACTCTAATTTCTCATCATGCACTATATATTTTAAATATTTAATAAAATGTTACACATCCACAAAATTTTCAAGTAGAGATGGCCTGAATGTGTGATAGGATAATACATTAATAAGCTTTCATATTGGTACTATAAAATATAGCCACTAAAAGCTATATTTTCAAAGAACATTTATTGACATTGAAAATGATACATTATCTTTATTACTTATTTTTATTTATATATATAAAAATATAAATTTTTGCACAGTTAAAGAAAAAGACATGTGGAAAATAACTCAATGTTAATAAGGTCTATAATCGCTTACATGAAACCCTTGAGCATATCCATATTTCTGAATTCCAGATTTTTTAGATTTTGGAACAGTAATATGTGCTTTTATATAACAGCATCTAGAGAAGTACTGTGTAGTCAAGTACTAATATTTCTGCAGTGGAACATGTGACTCTTCATATTTAGTAAGATACATAAAGTCTGTAGTTTCATATCATTTGAGGTCACATTTTGCTGCTAAATGAGTTTGGGCCAAACTTAAATTTTTGTTTTCTTTTTACTTTTTTTGGATTTCAGAATTATATACATTTTGGGCAGTGAGATTATGAATGATTTTTTAAATTTTGTTCTTTATAATATTCATATATTCCTATATTGATAAAAACATATACAAGTTACAGAAAAAGTATTTTAGTAACAAATTTTAAAGCTGTATATACTCGAGTTAAATTTTCTTATTAAATCTTAGCCTTTCCAAAAGAAGGGAAGAGCCAAATTCACTCACAGATATTCATTCATTAATTTAGCAAATACTTATTCAGTAATTACTATTTTAATAAATATAATCTGATAAATTATCAGGGAAATTAGTATTTCAAATCATGATGTAATACCTTTTCACACTCTTATTGTCAGAAATGTAATGATTTTGACAATTCCAGTTGTTAACCATGATGCCAAGAAGAAATAGGAAATTTCATATACAGGTTTGGTATCAATTGATATAACCACTTTGGAAAACAATTTGATAATATCTAGTGAAGCTGAAATTGTGTATAAAACCTGTTTTGCATCATGTGACTTGTCAGCACATTGATTTTATACTGTTTGAGAGTGGAACTACTTTATCTTACTACATATTACCCTATCATTTTATTCACTAATTTTAAATAATGGAATTACTGGGTTCTAACTGATTTTTTGAGGGATGGGAGGTTAGTACATTTGCTGTTCAGTAACTTCTTTCCTGAATCTTTTCACAAAATATGGCATTTTTAAACAAAAACTACTTTGTTTTAATATTCCAATAAGTTATGCAAAATAGCACCTTTTTTTGGCCAGATGTGATATGTAGGTAGGTGTTTCTTCAGTTTTGCTGGAGTCATTGCCAGCATTTTCCATAGGTAAGTACAGCGGCATAGGATGGCTTGCACTACCAACCAGATTTGTCTGTGGGCCTAGGCATAGAATCTGATCTCTTTTCATTGTATAACTTTCTCAAAAATCACAATTTCTTATATGTTAAGTTTTACAAATCTCTTTGTTCTACTTCAGAATTGTTTTATATATATATTTAAGTAGACAATGTTAAAAGACAGTAGTGAAAATTTTAGACTCAACTTTGTATTCATTCAACAAACATTGAGTGCCTACTATATATCAATGATACAATAGGCATACTACCTAATCCTGTCTTCTAGAAACTTAAGACCTAGCAAGTAAACTGGCTTCAGTGTAGTGTGATAAATGCTAAGATAGTGAAGTAGGGGTTGGATAGAGTTAAGTATAGGTCTTGCAAGTCAAAGGTCAGCAACACTTTTTTTGTAAAAGACCAGATATACATATTTTAGGCATTGTAGTTCTGTCACAACTATTTATCTCTGCTGTCATTGCATGAATGGAGCCATAGATGATGCATAAATGAATTACTGTAGCTGTGTTCCAACAAAAATTTATTTATGGACACTGAAATTTGAATTCCATATGATTTTTACTTGTCACAAAATATTTTTTAATTTTTTTAACCATTTAAATATGTAAAAACTTTTTATAGTTCTCAGCATACAACAACACATGGCTCATCAAATTTGGCTCAGTGGCCAGTTTGCCAACCCTTGTTCTAAGTCTTTGAATTACAGGAGATTATTGAATATGCTTCTTTCTGACAGCCTATCAATCCCAGCTATTTTCACGTACTAGGAGAATTTAGTAACCTACCAGGTTTAGGAAGATTGAAAGTTTCATTGCTAATCCCAATGGTTTCTGAACATTCCTGATACTCTGAATAATAATTGCAATTCTGTAAAGATAATTTAAAAAGCAATATTGAAACTGATGCATTGATGATATGCAAGCTACTCCAGCACACAGATTACAAATAGTTGCTTACAGGGGGTCAAGTATAAGGCCTGAGTATTTTGGAAATGGAGTTGTGTGAATTAGGAGAAAGCAAATAACACATGCCTCTTCTAAAACAGTCTTCAGTCGTTACTTAGCTCCATCCAGTAGTGAGAGTGCAGCTCCAGTGTTCTCTGATGAAAACATCCAAGAAAAGCCAGAAATCCACACTTATATGTTAAATCTTCCAGTTGTTTAATCTAGTAACAAATCTGGTTTTGTTTTTTGTTATTCTTTTTAACATTGTGAATCAAATAACACTATCTTTAGGTCTCATTTAAAGCAGTCTGGCAACTTGGCATGTCTGTCCAAGGAAGTTTCTTTTACTACTTAAAAGGAACTTTTAAAGAAATATTTGTAGTGATATACGTTAATGATTTATTTTGAAATTTTAAATCTAGGAGGATAAATATTTTTGTCTTAATACTAAAAATTATTGTTAAAGTAGTTTTAATTTGTAAGTCAAATGAAGATTTTTATATGTAGCATTCACATGTTTCACTTAGTTCAGGTTTAAATGTATCCAGTCCTTGCAGCTTTCCCTGGAAGCTGACTTTGTGGTCACAAGCTTTTTTTTCCTTTTCGTTAACAGCTTTATTAAGATACAATTCACATACCATGCAAATCACTCATTTAAAGTCTACAGTTCATTTGTTTATAGTGTATTCAAGAAGTTGTGCAACTGTCATGATCAGTTTTAAAACATATTTTATCATCCCCATAAGAAACCTCAAACACGTTAGCTATTACTCTCCCATTTTCCACATCCTCCCTAGTGCTAGGCAACCACTAATCTATCTTTCTATAAATTTGCCTATTCTGGATATGTCCTGTAAATAGAATCATACAATAAGTGGCATTTTATTTCTGGCCACTTTCACTTAGCATAATGTTTTCAAGGTTCATCCATGTTGTACCATAAATCAGTACTTCATTTCTTTCTAAGGTCAAATATTTAATTGTATAGATATACCATATTTTGTTTGTCCATTGATCATCTGATGGGCTTTTGAGTTGTTTCCACATTTTATCTTGCATATGCACAATGCCACTATGAACATTCTTGTACAAGTTTTCATATGGACATGTGTTTTCATTTCTCTTGGGAATATACTAAGGAAGGAATTATTGAGATATATCATTAACTCTATATTTAAGTTTTTGAGGAATGGCCAAACTTCCATAGCAGCTGCTACACCAATTAACATTCTCACCGGTAGTGTTTGATGGTTTCACTTCATCCATATCCTTGTCAAACAACACTTTTTATTACCTGATTTTTTTTTTTTTTATTATAAACATTCTGATGGGTATGAAGTGGTATCTCACTGTGGTTTTGATTCACATTTCCCTGATGACTAATGATGTTGAGCATCTCTTCATGTGTCTGTTGGGCATTTATATATCTTTAGAGAAATGTCTATGCAGGTCCTTTGCCCATTGTTTAAATTGGGTTCTTTTTGTTATGGAGTTATAAGAGTTCTTTATGTATTCTGGATACAAGTTCCTTATTCATTATATGATTTGCAAATATTTTTCTCATTCTGTAGTTTTCTTTTTACTTTCTGATAGTGATTTTTAAAGCAGAAAAGTTTTTAATTTTGATGAAGGCCAACTTACCTCTTTTTTTCTTCTATTTCCTATGCTTTTGGTGTCATATCTAAAAGGGATTTGCCAAATCTAAGATCATCAGTATTACCTCTTTGTTTTCTTCCAAGAGTTTTATAATTTTAGCTTTTTAATTTTTGATCCTTTTTGAGTTTTTATATATGGTATAAGGAGTGGGGGCCTGAAAATTATAGACTCAAAAATCAAGCCAAAGATAAAATATCTGAAAATACTAATAAATAAATATATAAGTGGCAGGAGATATATGGAATAAGAACGCTAAAATATTAATTGTATGGCTGGGTGATGAGTACATGAAATGTGTTATGCTATTTTCTCTACATTTTTGTTTTAAAATGTTTTTCGAAATCACAGTTAATTATGGCTTAATACCATTAATTGTATTTGCTTATCATCTGTAATCTTTAGCATGGACTGTTAGTTATTAGATGGCCATAAGTACAGATTGGTTATAAATTATGAAAATCTCATTTACAATAAGAAAAAATGTTAAAATTAAGATAAATTAAGCTGAAACTTTTTATCCCACGGTCTTTAAATTCTTGATTTGTCAGTAACTTATTTTATTTAGAAATTTATAAATAGTATGTTCAGATGTACAGATTTGTATAAAATTTACAAATTTCTACAGTGTATTTCTCAAACTTGTATTAAGGAGCAGCTGCTCTGGAAAATAGTAAAAGGGAAAAAGTTCATTTTTGCCTTAAGTAAGCTTGCAGTTGAACAAAGTTATACTGATTTCCTTATTCTAAAAGACTTCTCAGGACTTTTTAATATGCACATATATACCATAAATCTTTAAGATGTGGCAAGCAGTGTTTTTAAAGCTTATTTGACCACTGGTGTACCATAGAATAGTTTGGAAAACACAATTTAAGTCACATTATGTCATATGTGTACAGTTAGGTAGTAAACTTATCATTTGATTATTATCCAGTAATTGTCATTTCTTAAAATTTCTTTTCATGTCTGTTCTTTTATATTGCTTTTACTTTTTTATTTTCCTTTTATATATTTATTTGTCTTACTACTAAAAGTTACCAGATTTTGAGTTGCTGTTCCTCTGTGGTTTTGTAAGACTAATAGAACATATTTACAGTTAATTATGCCTTTAAAATATAATAAATCATGACTTTTTATTTGTACTTAGTTTAACATAACATTTGTAAGACTTGCAAAGGAGAGCAGTGTTTAGAGAATTTAAATTATTAGATGTATTTAGGTATCTCTCTAATTGAATTTTGCTTTATTCTAGAAAATATTTTTAAATCTAATTAAAGGAATAACAGCAGACTTTAAAATCATATTGTATCATTCAAAGATAATCATTAGCATATAACCTTTTTGATAAAAGTAATATTTATACATGGGGGAAAACCCAACCCCTCAGACTTTATTTAAAGAAAGGCAGAAAATGAAAGCTTCCCTATTTACCTCCCAGGTAACCCCATGACCCCAAATTATTAGGGCTTTTCTCCTTTGGTAACCACAAACAGTAATTTCCCAGGTGTTCTTTGTTATTTGTATTTTGAGTATCCTTTGTATATATTCATGGCAACGTAAAATTTATACCTGTTTTGCACTTGGAGTTTTTTTTTCACTTTGAGATAGTTTAGGATGAGTGTTCAAAGGTGACATTCTATTGTAAATACTGTTAACATTTTGTTATATCCTCTGTCTGTGTCGGTAACACAAGATCATGAGGGATACAGGTTGAGCCTTTCATGCACACCTCAAAATTCCAACTGGAACATTTTAGTGTTTTAATGTTTAGTATGTAATTTATGTGGCAATCTAAATCCAGACTTAAAATTTGACTTAAAAGCCTTCCAGGTAGATTTTTTTTTAGATATTCAAAATTATACTAAGTCCTATTAGACTATGAAAATTAAATCATGTTTTGAATTTACTTAAGAATCTTCATTGCAAATGATTAGACAAAAGCCATGCTCTAATATGACTTTTAAATTCTATTCTAGCAATATTATGTCTAGAAGTAAGTAAGCCAAATGGAGAAAGTTGCTTTTAATATGTATGGACTATAAGAACTTTTTCTTCTCTTTAGTAATGTGTGTAAAGAATGTTAGTGTTTTCCTGGACTATACTTTTATATTAAAATTTTTATTAATCAGAATTAGGGAAGATTGAACTATTATGGTTAATTGAATTTTTGTTATCTGAGGAATAACCAGTAGAACTTAGTATTTCTGTATTCCTTATTGTTGAAAATCTTCCTGATCTTCATCAATACCTTTTCCTGCTTTAGTAAATAAATATTTATTTCCACTACTTGTCTGTGCAAGAACCATGTCTAAATTATCTATCCCAGTCCATCACACAAGGAAGGTCAGGCATAAAATTACACGTACAATGAATACTTGTCAAACAATTTAGTTGTTGAAAATCTAATTTTTTTTGTTTTGGATTTGGCATACAATATACTGATTTTTTTTACCAGTAAGCTGGGCTTTTGCCATTATGTTGTTTCAAGTACATGTATGAGAGTTTGGAAAATTTGTCGAAAAAAAAGAAAAGCAAGACAAATATTAGTATATAATAATTTTGAGTGTTTTTACATTTTAAATACAGTTACAATGAAATGTGTTTTTAATTCAAAATTTAAGAATTGCATGCTTTGATAGATTATCCTTGCTTTAAGCAGGTATAGGACTTAAGAGCATGAGAATTATACTTACGTCAATGGCTAAAGTATTTTTCTTCTTTTCCCCCTCCTCCCCATCTAGTACATATACTTCAGTATTTTAAGTGTGTTTTATATTTACACTGTTGGTTTCTCATGATCTGTTTGCTAGAAAATAAGTTAATTCTCTGAAACGTTTTTGGTTTATTTATAGGTTGGCCAAAGAAAAAATGATGTATGAAAAAGAAGCAAAACAACAAGAAGAAAAGATTGAAAAAATGAAAGCTGAAGATGGTGAAAATTATGCCATTAAAAAGCAGGTAAAATTATATCTTAAATAATAATAGCTGGCATTTACAGAATATTTTAATAACTAATATATTAACAGCCCTCTGAGAAGGTCTTATTATTTACTTCTTTACTATTAAAACCTTTATTTGAAAATGAGGAAATTGAAACATAGGTTAAATAACTTGCCCAGGGTCACACAACTGCTAAATGGCATAGCTTGGATTTGAATATGGGCATTCTGGCTCTGAAATTTGTACATTTAATCATTAAGCTATATTGCCTCTCCAGTTTTAAGTATTAAATGTAAAAATGACCTAATCTTTAATTTAATGTGTATTTAAACTCACAATATTTTCCCCAAACTGATGTGATGACCACCAAAATTAATATATAACTATATATAGATATGTACCTATATAAAAAGTAGCTACTTTTGATGATCTTCATGACAAATTTCAGTGTTCTTAGCATTGCAAACAAGACTTTTCTTGATTTTAGTACCTGCTTATCTCTCCAACCTCATCTCTTGCCAGTCCCTACCTGGACCTCTTAGGTTCTGCCTTTTAGTTTTCTGAACATGTCCTTTCTCCTTTGCTTCTGAGATATTGCACATGTCTGGGATGCTCTTCCTACTTCTCCTGTGTACCCTCTTCTTATTAATTCCTATTTATCCTTTAAACCTCCCCTATACTCCACCTCAGTGTTGAGTTAGGCACCCTCCTCTGTGCTCTCATAACACCTTATTTATTCCCAGTGTAGCATTTATTAATTACTCTTTGCTGACACTTGTTTCATAAAGCCTTAAGAAAACAAAGGCTCAGGGGGACTTACTCATATTCTCACCACAAAATCTATCAACCTACCTGCATCTATACCTATACTACCTTACTTCCTATTAGGGTGGATTAAGTGCTTTAGCCTGTTATAACCATTAGTGACATTGTTCTCATTTCTTTGTCTTCATTTTACATAACCCCAACAGCATTTAATACAAGTAACACTCTCTCCTTGAAACACTTCTTTATATTGGCATCTCTGATTGAAAAGCCTCTTGGTTTTCCTTCTCTTTCACTGCTGTTATTCCTCACTTTCCTTTCTGAAACTCTCCTCTCCCCTGCCCCACACACCTGCCTACTGATTCCCCCTTCTGCACACACGTACACACACATACACCCTTTTTAAATCTGTAAGAGTTCTATCTACAATTCCTTTCTAGGTAATCTCATACCCTCCTATAACTTCAAGTACCATCTTTATGCCCATTTATTTATTCATTCACTCAACAGATACTTCTTGAACTCCGCTACTTGTCAAATACTGTTCCAGGTACTCTTTTAGTCATGGCATTAAAAACAACAACAGAACAAACAAAAATCCTCCAAATTCCTGCTTACTTGACTGACATTCATTCTAGTTACTGTTATCTCCCAAATTTATATCTCTGGGACTGACCACTCCAGGTTATGTATATTCAACTAATCACCTGCTTCACATATCCTCTTGGGTTCCAAAACAAAAATCTTGGTCTTCCCTCAACCCAACCCACTCCCCTAAAACAAAAAGCTATTTCTTCTCTTATTTTCTTCCTCTCAGTAAATGGCTTCTTGCACTCATCCAGATACCCAAGCTAAAAATTTAGTGAGACTCTTCTTGAAACTTCGCTTTCTAATAATCACATCAGATATCACCAAGACCTGTTTCTTATTCTATTTTTTACCTCTACTGTCAGTATTGTAATCTAGTTCCCTATCATCTCTTGCTTGTACTATTGCAAAAGCCTCCTAACTAACTTGACTCTTTGTGTCTTGACACCATCCATTCCTTCCCCACAACAGCGAGGTTGATTTCTTCAAAATGTGCATCGGATCACTGGCTCCTTTACTTAAGATTCAATGTCCAGAGCAAGCTTATACAGATATATCTCATGACTTATTTTTTAAATCAGTTTTATGAACTCATCATGTAACTTATGTTACAGATGGTAATAGTGCACACTTAATTCAAATTTAATTTGGTAAAATGAATTAAAGTTAATTTTTCTGTAGGTAGTTGCTTTCTGTAATGCAAAAGGAATACAGTGGCACCTGAAACATCATCTTCCCCTGGCTACCCAGGAAGAGAACCTTCTTTTCTTGAGCTTCTAAGGAGAGCCTGCTTTCTACTGTATGGTGGTATACCAGAGAACATTTTTGTGTCAGATATTTATAAATTAAGAGAGGATTTATAAACTGATAGTAGATATAGTATGTCCCCAATATGATGACTTTTATGAACTGTTCTTTATTAGAATTTACATACGGATTTTAGCTTTTTGATTCTTAAAATTATGACGGTTAAATGCTTTTTCAGTATATACTCGCATAAATATATCACGTTTATACCTCTCTCATTTTAATACGTCTATTGTTTTCCCATATCTAGAGAGAAACCTAATAATAGTATATAACTATTTCATTCAGGTCCTGCTTGGACTCCATCAGACTTATTTTCCAATTGTGTAACTAGTAACATTATTTAGTATTTTTTGTTCTTTTCATCATCAATAATCTATTTTAAATAGCCTTATGAATATAGTCAATAATAATAACTATGTGTGGTGTCAGATGGGTATTAGACTAATCAAGGGGATAGCTTTGTAAATTATATAAATGTCTACTGTGCTGTACACCTGAAACTAATGTAAAATAATACATTATTTTATGATATTAATGAATATCAACTAATTAAAAAATAAAAATTAATTTAAAATGGCCCTGTGATTAGAATAGAAGTTGTAAGTTACATGCAGTGGGAAATAAATGTGTTCCCTTTCTAAATATAATTCTACAAATAATGTCACAGATTATCACAGAATCTGTTTTATTTATATTTATATATCATCTTTTAATAAAATCACTATAGGTAAAGACTAACTCAGTTGAATCCTGATTCTAATTGTTATTTAAAACTATTAGCTATTTACTGGTTATATCATTGATTACATGTTAAGATATAAAACGAAAAAATATTTGTTCAAAAGTTCTTTTTACATACACTGATTTTAAATTCTTTTGACACAGTGGTCATAGTTTATAATATGATTTCTTAAATTCTTAGTCAACCTAGTACTCATATTCAAAAATGCCATCCCATATCTAATTACAGAACAATAAAATTTTTTTTTTGCTATTATCAACCTACAATATATAACTTGTTAATTACAATTTTTGTTTCAGAGTCTTACAAAACCTTGTCTTTAGCCCAACCTACATGCTTTCCTCAATTTCCTTTTCCTAGCTTTAACTATACTTGTGCCAGCCATTCATTTTTGTTGTTGTTGTTATACTACAACATGAGTAGCATTTCCAGAAGCACCGCGCTATTCCTGATTGCCTAGGACTTTAAAGTTGGAAGTGGTTTTTTGACATTTATTGTGCTCCTTGTGGAAAATATCAGTGAAGCCAATTGCTGCATGTCGTGGGTTCTCTACTCTTCTCCCTGTATTTCCTCCTCTTCTGAGTTAAATGCTCAATTCAGCTTGCTTCTCACTACCTTGACTCTTCTCTCACTTGAATCCATTTTGCTCTGGTTTTGCTGAATCTTCTGAACTGGCCCTGTTTTATACTACACATTTTTGATCCTGTCTGACAGTCTCTACCAAACTTCTTGCCTAAAATTGCTTGTCCGGATTGACTTTCCTGGACTATGCCTAATTTTGGTTCTTTTTAAATACATAACTAGGCAAAAGTTTCAGGACCCTAAGAGGCCAAAATACCAGTTATTCTTTTCTAGCTAATTAATATTACACAACATTCAAATATTGCCCAAATTACTTTTATCTCTCTTTATGAGATCCCTCTTCTCTTCTTCACTCCCCTCATCTCTCAATTAGGGATGGATACAGATGATTTTGCCTTCAACCAGTGAAAATATTCTGATCTTTTTTTTTTTTAACCTATCCTGGAGCAGAAATGATTGGCAATAACCACAATCAAACATATCTCTGTTATTTCACCTATAGAATGACTCATTTCTTGTTTTTCAGAAGTAATGTTAAAAAGACAAACTGGTACAATTTTTCAACCAAGATCTCTTTAAAAATCTTTGCAATTATTACATGTAATTTAAATGTTGTGAAATTTGGCTTTTGAAGAAAGATGCACACGCTTTTTTTGTGATTTACTTGAAACATGAGTTAACATTCATAATATGATATTTTTCTTAAAAGTGAAGGGGAAACTTTTTTCATTAAATTTATGGAAAATAATAGTAGGTTTCAGTCTGCAAGGAGGATTTTGACCAGGGGTCTCTCATAAGGCTGATTCTGCAAGAAGTACCAGATTTTTTTTTCAATAATAAAAATATTATGTAAAATAACATCCAATCATGCAAGAAAATTTTATTGTCTCAGTACATATAAATGGTTTATAAATGGTATTCCATTTGTACATATGCTTTTTGTTTTTTATTATAAATTCAAGGGAAGTTGCAAAAAATGTTCATGGGGGTCTCATACACCTTTTACCATTCCTCCTGCAGTGTTAACATCTTGCATAATTATATTACAATATCCAAATCATGAAACTGATATTGATGCACCATAGAGCTTATTTATATTTCACTAATCATACATGTATTTGTGTGTGTGTGTGTGTGTGTTATTTAGTTCTTTCACATGTGTAGTATGAGTAAATTCCACCACAATCAAGATGGAGAATTATTTCATCACAAGACTACCTTATACTACCTCTTTTACAGCCCATTTTCTCCATCCCTAAATCCTAATTAATGCTCTTTCAAGAATGTTGCACAACATAGAATGGAATCATATAATATGTAACCTTTTGAAATTGGCTTTTTCTGCTTAATTCCTTCGAGGTCCATCAAAATCATTGAATGTACCAATAATTGGTTCCTTATTATTGCTGAGTAGTATTCCATGGTATGGATGTACTACAGATAAACCATTAAAGGATTGCTTACAAGTTTGGGCTGTTATGTAAAAAGCTGCTGGGGAATATCTGTGTTTTGTAAATACTTTCTATTAGTATATAATTTGTCTTTTTATCCTCTTAACCAGGGTCTTTCACTGAGCAAGTTTTTAATTTTGAAAATTGTCTAATTTACGGCTAATACTACCTTCCTTTTTGTGAATCATACTTTTGATCTCAAATCTAAGGTCCCTTTGCCTAGTCTTAGGTCCTGAAAATTTTCTAAAAGTTGTGTGGTTTTATATATTACATAAGGCTTTGATCAATTTTGAGTTAATTTTTGTAAAGGTATGAGGTTTAGTTAGAGGTTCACCTTTTTTGCCTGTGGGTGCCCAGTTTTTCAGCAGCATTTGTTGAAAGGGTTATTCTTCCTTCATTAATTGTTTTTGTACTTTTATCAAAAACTAGTTGGACATATTTATATGGGTTGATTTTGGGTTCTTCTGGTTCATTAATCTGTATCCGTAATAGTACCATACTGTCTTGATTAATGTAGCTATATAGTAAGCCTTGACATTAGGAAAAGTGGGTCCTCTCACTTTTTTTTAAAATTGTTTTAGCTATTTGAGTTCCTTTACCTTTTCATAAAATTTTAAAAGTAATCTTAACTATGTCTTTAAAACACCTTGCTAAGATTTAGGTAGAAATTTCGTTAAACCTGTATATCAATTTGAGGAGAATTGATGTCTTTACTACATTGAGCCTACCAATCAATGAACATGGTAAATTCCAATTTATTTAGATATGGGTTTTTTCATCAGCATTTTGTAATTTTCAACTTACAAATCCTACACATTTTGTTAGATTTATAACAAAATATTTCATTTTCTTTGAAGCTATTGTAAATGTATTGTTTTTAGTTTCAGTTTCCATATACATTACTTGTTTTTAGATGTAGAAGTGCAATCAATTTTTTGTGTGTTGATCTTGTAACCTGTGACCTTTACCGAACTCAGTTATGAGTGTTAGGTATTTTTGTAGATTCTTTCTGACAGTACATAGACTATGTATGGGCAGTCTTGTCTACATAGACAATCATGTCATTTGCAGATAGGGACAGTTTCATTTCTTTTCAATCGGCATGTCTTTTATTTCTTTTTCTTGCTTTATTGCCTTTTGCTAGGATTCAGAGTACTGTGTTGAGTAAGAGTAGTGAGAGTTGACATCTTTGTTCCAAAATTAAGAAGATGGCATTCATTTTTTTACCATTAAACATAATGTTAGCTGTTGGATTTTTGTAGACACTCTTTTCTAAGTTGACAAAATGTTCCTTCTGTTTCTAGTTTGCTGAGTGCTTTGTCAAATACTTTCTCTGTGTTATTTGATAAGATCATATGAGTTTTTTTTGGCCTGTTGATATTGTGGATTGTATGGATTAATTTTCAGGTACTGAACCAGGCTTGCATACATTCTTGATCAATCGATCATGGAATTTAATTCTTTCCATACGTTGCTGGATTCAATTTGCTAATATTTTGTTGAGAATTTTTTATCTAAGTTTATGGGAAATAATAATCTGCAGTTTTATTTTTTTATGCTGTATTTGGTTTCAAGTTAATAATACTAGTCTTATAAAATGAATTGGGAAATGTTTCCTTCTCTTTTCTTGAAGGATCTGTGTAAAATTGGTGTTAATTCTTTAAATATTTGATAAAGTTGTCTAGTGGAATCATCTAGGCCTATAGAGTTCTTTTTCAGGAACTTTTTAATTGCTAAATCAATTTCTTTAATGATTATAGAATTATTCAGGTTATCAGATGTATTTTAGTGATATGTTGTTTTTAAGGAATTGGTCCATTTATTCTAAGTTGTTGGATTCATGAGCATTATAAACAATATTATAAAATTCTTCATAGTATTTCTTTTTCTCTTTTTAATAGTTGTAGGATCTTCAGTGGTAATCCTCCATTTTGTTACTGATATTGCTGATTTGTGCCTTCTCACTTTATCTTTGTCAGTCTTACAAAGGTTTATCTTTTTTCCCAAAAAAACTCCCTCACCTCTTTTTCATTGATTTTTCTCTTGTTTTTCTGTTTTTAATTTCATTCGTTTCTGATCTTATTGTTTCCTTCTTCCTGCTTGCTTCAGGTTTATTTTACTCCTCTTTTTCTAGGTTCCTGAACTAAGAACTTAGATTTTTAATTTGGATCTTCTATCCTAAATGTAAGCTTTTAGTGCCATAAATTTTTCTCTCAGTACTGCTTTAGCTGAACCCTGCAAAATTTGATGTTATATTTTCATTTTCATTTATTTTTATATTTCTCTGTTTCCTTTGAGACTTGTTGAGCCCTGGGTTATTTAGAAATGTGCTGTTTAATTTCTAAGAGTTTAAAGATTTTCCTGTTGTCCTTCACTTATTTTTGTTTTGTTTGTTTTTGTTGTTTTTAGATGTAGTGTATTATGTACTGCTGTGAATGTTTCACATTTTTGTATTTTTTTTTTAGGTAGATTATTCTATAAATGTTAATTATATCTTGTTGGTTGATGGTGCTGATTTTTTTTCTGATATTTCTGTCAGTTGCTAAGAAGGAGATAATGAAATTCCCAAATATATTTGTGGATTTGTCTGTCCTTTTAGCTTTATCATGTTTTGTTTTACGTATTTTGTAGCTATCCAATTATCCAATATTAATGGTGCCACTCCTTATTTTCATGTTTGCATGATATATTTTTTCTATAGTTTCATTTTTAATCTATTTTATTATGTTTGAGGTGAGTTTCTTGTAGACAGCAAAAATTTGGGTCATATCTGTGAATATCTGTCTTTTCACTGGTGAATTTAGACCATTTATATTTAAAGTAATTACTGCTATATTATAGGGTTTAAGGGCCCAGATTATTTTTGACTCATGGATTCTTCTTATGTCCTTAACCATTCAGCAATAACCACAAACACAGGTCAAATGAATTTTTTCTTCTTTTGTCTGTCTACCTACCTACCCACCCTACCTAACCTACCTAACCTACTAACCTACCAACCTACCTACCTACCTATTCCAGAATCTCACCTGTTCTACATTTCAGAGGTCACACAGGGCCAGCCCAAATTTAATATAGGAAGTGACTGCACAAGAGCAGGTTCCAGGAAGGTCATCTTGGTGATTGGCTGCCACTACCACTAATTCATATGCTACATTTGAAATCAAAGAGTCACAGACTGTGACTCAGACCCTGTCAACTAGTTAAGCACTTTGAAGCTCAACTTTCTCATTTGCAAATTGAGACTGGACTAAATGACTTCTGACTCTGATTCTCCACTGTGTCTCAGTCAGAGAGTATCTCTATTGAGGTATAGTTGACAGTTTAAAATTGTGTATATTTAAGATGTCGAACCTGATGATTTAATATATGTGTACATTGTGAAATATTCACCAGTCAAACTACTTAACATATTCATCAGCTCACATAAGTTGCCATTTTCTTCCTTTCTCAAGTGAATTCTTGACATGTTTATTATTAGCACATTATTGTTTTACCACCATGTAAAAGGAGAGACTTAACCATTGTTCCCATAACCTCTGAACTTCTTTAGAGCTCAGTTTGGCGAACTGATACAGTTACCATTGGTTCCAGAAGCAGACCATTTCCAGTAGTAGAGTGTCTATAGCTTATTATAAGTATAACCAGCCTTGGGTAAATGAACGGAATCATTAAAGAAGCTAGAAACCTTATCCCAATCAAGCAATGCCAGAAGAACTGGACATTAGCTGGATCATTTCACAGAACTCTTCTTTCTGGAAAAAAATGAAGATCTTCCAGTTAGGGCTTTTCCTTTTTGATTTATATGTGTTTGATTTTAACAAAATTGATCAGACTTGAGTTTAATAGTTCATTCATTGTTGTAATCCAAGCCTTTGTAAGCCTCTTCTAACTCATTTTACTTGAATAACTTCCCCTAAAATCCTAACTTGTTTCAAAAACAAGAAGACATCAGTAGGATTGCATCCTGTTGTGTTCCCTAAGGTTCCTTGTACATCCCAATCAGTGCCAAGATCCCTGATTTAACCTCAGTCTTGTCATAGTCAGCTTTAGAATAAACTGACAGTTTATTCAGATATTTTAAACAAAGGTATCATTTGAGTGACTCCCTCCCAAGAGCAACACTTTTAAAGATAATATTCAGTTAGTGTAGCGAAAGTATTTTGAGGAATGTCTTTACTATATAATCACACCTTATGTACTGTCTGTTAATTTATTCCTGATGGTTATAATTCATTGTTTCAAGGTAAAGTATATGATTTATGGCCTTGATAGAGATATGCTTTATGAATTTCAAATCATAGTCATCACTGTACTGTATGCCTTTGGCTCCCCATGGCATGGTCTTGTAAAAGCAGTGTCAAATGTTTACTTTTATATTTATGCTCCTTTACCAGATTGGATGACAGAGACCTTCTCTTTTTCATCTTTGTATCCCCTGTACCTGGCATCCTGCAGATACATAGTAAGCTTATTGAATGAATTGGAGCCTGGTGTACGGAAGAGACTGGAATTTGGCCCCACATAGCTCAAAGTCCCATTTTTATAGACTACTTGAGGATTCTTGCTCTATAATGATATAATAATAATAACGAATAGAAGTTAATTTGTATAGCATTGTTTAAAGTTTATTTCACTGAGAATACTAAAGCTTTCACACACACACACACACACACACACAAAAAGCTTACAAGTATACAATTTGGCTTATCATGTGTTTGACCTAATTCTTTATATTCATTTTATCTTGGTTAATTCCTATAGGTCATTCTAAAGGAACATCCATAGGGGAAGAAATATGAATTGCTTACCCAATGAAATAGGCCTGTCACTGATTTTTTACATATATTCAAACTGACCAAATACACAAAAATAGTTTCGCAGCAGTAATTAAATATCTAGGCATAGCATGGTTAGCTGAGAAACAAAGTCCTATATTTGAAATTTCAGCCTGTGCCACGTTAGAAAAAAGTTAGAAGTGTAGGAATAGATTTTCACCTAAGAAAGTGTGGAAAGAGAGCATTCTTGTATATTATAATTCTGATTTTATTTACAGTGTATGCTATGACAGAACTATTGGGGAAAGGAAGAAGGTACTGAGACTTAGTAAAATTTTTGTTAAAACATAGTATGATTATCATTAAATTCTTTTTTATTTTGTATAGGGTAGGTAATAAAGCTTCTTAGTAAAAGTTCAAATTTTATGCCCATTTAACGAAAGTTATTTGACCAGACATGAGTTTGGAAATAAATGTTTAAATGGTCTCTGTGTCTCTTAATGAGAATAGTTTAAGGAAATAAACTATTCCTACTTACCTTAGGGAAAAAAACTCATTTGTGTTCCAACATCTGAAACTAAATTATTTACCCTCTTTTTGATTGGGTTTCTCAGTCATTGATTTGATTTTTTCCCCTCTTTTATGATTTGATATGTTACAGTCCAGTTTTGAATGATTTTAAGACCAGAAATATCTTCCAGAATAAATATTTCTGTGTTTAATTTTGTAGTGTCTGTTTTCGGGATGAATAGGCAGAAGTTCACATTCAGAGGGGTGCCAGGTTGGTAATTTGGTTCAAACTGCATGGGGAGAATAATCTCTCTCCTAAAATGAAGTACAAGGATAAGTAATAACTTTTTATGCATGATAAGCATCAAAAATATGAACCTGCTGGTCTTTGCTTTTCATTTTTCTTTACCTCTGTCTTTCAGTGAGAACCTCCCGCAGTGTGCACACGATGTGATCAATAACTCAATAACTTTTTTCATGCAGTAATTATCTCCATGTGATATTATCTGAACCCTGTTTTTCTTTATTACTCAAAAGATGCAGGAGATATTTATATAACCAGCTAACCAGCTGATCCCATTTTGGATAAAGGTGCTTTGTGACAGCAGGAGAAATCCTTTATTTTAAATAGCCTTTTAAAATAAATATTCTATGAAAAGCCTTTTCAGTTAATTTTTACTTAGTACAAGAAGGTGATTACTAAAAAGGTTTTTATCTAAAACTTGTACTTTGTGTATTTTACAGTATGGTAGTCATTCTTTCTAACTTTTAATAAACACAATTTAAATTAAAATACGTTGAACAGTTTTATGTAACCATAATTTTTTTCTGATTCCTCTAAATCACTCTAAATATTTCCAGAGGCATAAGCTACACACGTTAAGTTCTACCATCTCTTCATGTCTCACAGAGATTCTCGTTATAGGCCGAGATCCTGCAAGAGTCCCGGATGATGATCCCAGATTGCCAGCGCAGGTTGGAAGCTGCATATACTGATCTTCTGCAGATATTAGTAAGTACTTTCCTGTTTTATGTTTAAAATTTTTTCAGTCTAATATATAGAATTTAAATATTTCACACCGAAAACTAGTTGGTGACAGATTTTGTTCACTTACTCTGTTTACCTATATATTTTAAAATAATTAATGAAGTTTTAATTTTGTTATGCCTCCAAAGTACTATGTCTAGAATATTTATTTTTATTTAAACTTAAGTTAATTAAATATATTTGCATTAATATGATAGATATTTATAGTACTAATATTGTCCAGCAATATATTGAGTTTTTTGGTTTCATATATAAAGATCTTTTTTGACATAGTAAAGTGAGTAAATTGTTTAAAATTTTAGAAGACCCAAATCTTTTAAATAAATTTGGGCCATTATAAAAAAGATCTAGAATTCATTCAGATTCAAACCTAAATAAATTTGGCAGAGGAAAAAAATCCCTGTAATATAGGCTGTAATCTCATTAATTTGGAGCTGGATAACAGTGATACAGAAGTAAAAGCATAATACTGTGTACAAGCCAGTTGTTATTGTTGCTTGATGATAATTTGATGAATTCTAACATTTACTAATCTCATATTTCTATTTCTTGAGCTAATATTAATTATTAGCTACACAGCTGTCTCCTGATTCATAGTTCCCTGTATAACAAAGATAATGTTATGCTTTTTCCAGATGAGCATATGTATTCTTTGAAAGATAATGAGATTTATTTTCCCCCCAAAATAATGTTAGTACTAAATCTGTAGAAAGAAAAAAATGTTTACATTTTAGTTTTGATACAGAACTCTATATTTTTATTTATAAGAATCATTTAAAGGCAGGATAACTTCTTGACAGCCATTTTTGAATAAAAATTTTGAAATAAAAGATAGATGAAAACAAGACATAATTATTCTATTAAAACACTATCTTAGACAGAAGCACCATTTGTATTTTCTGACCATTTAAGTGGGTTTTTTCTCTCGTGAATCTAGTTGCTGAGAACATAATAGAATTTGCTTGAAAAAAATAATATTGTGTTTGGATGATGTACTTGTATCTGAAGATGTACTCAACAATATCTCTACCCTCAAAGAGCTTATATTTACTGACAGAGAACAAGACATTTTTAGGTATAATGCAGAAGTTTAAGAACTTCTTACCTATAGTCTGAGTTAAGCAAATTCTTAGTCTTTTCGCTTTAAGTTTTCATTAAAAAAAAAAACACTTTATTCCCTATGCTCTGTAACTGCTTGTATATCTCCATCTTTTATTGACCTGACATGAATTGCTGACCATAGATAGCTTCAGTTATTTATTAAAAATTAAACAAAATTTCTTATGCATAACAACTTAGATGACATAATTTCATTTATCTATTGCCATTATAATATATTAGTAAAAATTTTGTATATAAAGTATCAAGGAAAAACTCAGTCTTTAAATATCAGAAAAGGAAAGATGTTAGTATTTTGCTTCCTTATAATAAGTTATATATTACTCATTAACAAGCAGGCAGTTCACTTTTCTAATTCAAAGACTGTACTTTGGTGTGACACCAGTAGTAGTCTTCTTGGTCATTGTGAGTAGTAGGAGGATTATTTTGGTTTGAATTTTATCATATATGTAACATGTTAATAAGTCATTTTTTACTTTTAGTCTACAATTAATAATACTTTTGTATGGTGATATGTTGACAAAATAAGAATAAATTTTAAATTTTTTTCCTGAAGTTTTTATTTAATTACTTAGTGTCAATAGCTTTTGATGACCATGTTTTGCACTTATGGTATGAGAATACTCAGTGAAACCAAATCAAACCTATTTTCCCCGTAAAGAAAGAACAAAACTATGGAAAATATGTGGCATTTCACTATATTTAGATGAGGCTTGAGATCCTTTCTTTTTTAATTTTCGAGGTGTTTATGTTGGTGGTTTGTAATATTTGAGTAAATAACAAAATACTAAAGTTTGAGAAGGTTAAATCTACTCTTTATTAAATTTCATTTCAGGAGAGTGAAAAAGAGTTGGAAGAAGCTGAGGAATATAAGGAAGCACGTTTAGTACTGGATTCAGTGAAGTTAGAAGCCTGAAGTTTTTCTGTACAGGGTGTTTTTTGCATTAATCCTGGGATTCATTCCATAATTCATTATTTTTGACCATTGCTGTGTGTTCAAGTCATAGGAGAATGTAATTCTTTTTATGCAGCTGCATATATTTTTCTTTGCCTAATTTAATGTGTCAAATAAATGAATTCGCCTAATAAAATTGTTTATTTTATACTTTTTTACAAAATATTTTTAATTAACCTTTTATGAAATAGACATTTTTGACAGAATTAAAATCTGTTAGATTCTATTTGAAGTCTAAATATTTTGCTTCATAAGTATGGTTTCAGTTAAAAATAGGATACCATTTTATTTTTTTAGATAAAAATCCAAATTTTGGGCAGTTTATTCTGAATAGGGTACAACTCCTTGATTAGAAATGAAGAACCTTTCTATGGATAAGGCCTCACATATTTATCCTTTCACAGTGAAGTCTAACATTTCTGTTACTATAATTAATGGGAAACATTTAAAATTTTTTCCAGGAAGACAGATTTATACAGAAAACACCAACCATTGAGATCTTCAAGTAAGATTCTTATGAATAATAACAAAATTGAATTATATTTTAAAGTAAAAATGGCTGTTGACATTGGTATGATGGAAAATGTTTAATGGCTCTTTAAGATGGGAAAATAACCTCTGATCTGTAGCTTTTGCTGATTTCTGTAATACATTTCAAACTACTAATGTGACATCACTGAATAGGAAAGATACAAGCCAGCTCTAATATACACTGGCCATAGCCAAACCTATATTATCTTGATTGACTGAAAAAGAGGATCGCATTTTCACAAGCCTACTTTACCTGATCATTTGTTTATTTTCTAAAAATATATGACAACTCGTTGAGTTTTCTTCTATTTCTGGAAATTGTGAATGAGCCTTATATCACCAGGGTGTCATGAGCAGTGATCTAATCAACCCAAATTGTAATAATAGCATTTAAACTTCAAAACTCACAATTGAAAAATAATAAAACTTGAATTTTTGCTACTATAAAATACATATAGCATGGTTGGTCTAGGTTGCAAATCATCACTAGAAACCAAAACATTTATCGAATATGTCAAAAAGATTATAGAAAAGGAATACTATTCTTTTCAAATGTTATTTCTAAAGGCCACTGTTTTGTTTAAAGCACAGAATGTGTAATTTATAAAATAAAATATTATATACATGCAGAAAATTGCTTCAGAGAGTAACATGCATCAGAAGCATTTCTAAATTAAAATTTCATCATCTTAAAAAAAACATGCCATTTTAAAAGTATTTTAGGTGGGAGAAGAGTGAGGAAATAAAAACTATAATTACAGTGTAAAACTTTATACAATGTAAAACTTTGTTCTAAGGTTCAATAGTAGAGATTTGGGTACCAGGAGAATTGAAACTTAATTTTGTGAATGGTATTAAGTACCAAAACAGGTTGGCTTTTTTTTTTTTTTTTTTTGATGTATTTAATTTTCCAAATAGGGATAGCATTTAAAGAAAGTTTTTGACTACTTTTTAAAATATAAAATAGCTCACTCATTTCAGCCTTTTGCCAAATACATAAATATGTATATATTCATAGCAAATCATTTCCTGACTTGAAGTGAACATACCATCCAAAAAAAAAAAAAAATAGTATTGGTCACTAGAAATAAGAGAAAAGTAATAATGAAGGGAAAGTTTTGCAGCAAGAACTTGAATCTTGCTTGCTGGAAAATATTTTTTTGCCAAAAAGCCTAAGAAAAGTCAGCAGCAAGGTAAGTGAAAAGAATTCATATTTCAACCAAAGGTTTTTATACTACATCTCTCTCCAGATAATGGTAAAAAGCTTAACATTCTGTGAAGCCTTATTCCTGGGAAGTTTTGACATTCTACTTATGTTTTCATGGCCAAGAAATGTATTAAATTAAGAACAGTTGTGATTCAACTTTAACTTGTTTTTAAGCTTTTATTTAAAATCTTACATCTGTGTAACAATAGGCAGAAATTCCCCAAAGTAATGTTCCCTTTTTCTCACTGCTGCCACCAACTAACCCTCAACCAACATATAGCAGTTGCTCAGTAAACATTTGTAGATTAAGTGAAAAGCAAGAACGTCTCTAACCTCTGGAGTAAAAGAAAGAATGCTATGAAGGATTCCATCACATCACAAACATAATACAGAACTTTTCAAACTGTTTTGACCACGAACCATACTAAGAAACACATTTTTCCATTGTGACCCAGTACATACATATGAATATACACACACACACACACACACACACACACACACAATAAGTATCCTTAATATGTACAATTACCCATGTTTTTTGTTTCATTTTTTATAGTGATCATGACCACCTACAATTGAATTGTAAAAAACACTACCCTGATATATTGATATAAAATGATTCTATTTATAAAATTTCTCTTCTGTCATATATAGATTATGTGTGTGTGTGTATATATATATATATCTTATACATATATATATACAATTAACCTTTTGGGTTTCAGAGCAGTTGTGTCAGTGAATGTGTGCAAAGTAAAGCACATTGCAAAATAACGTGCCGTGGTAAAGCATAATCTTTTAACATTTGTTAGGGGCCCTTAGTCCTTGCACAGAATAATACAGTGGTTTCCAATGAGTAAATGGGCTAAACAAAGACATACAAGTGACAGAATCGAGTAGTAAACCTAACTTTTCTATAGTATTTCATACACCAGAGCTGTACAATGTGCATAAGATAAAGAAATAGAAATATAATGTGTGGAATGAATAAAGTGACCAGATCCAAGCTGGTTTATTGCCATTAAGAACATTTCCAAGTTTTAACATTTCACTTGGACATTCTTGGCTAATGGGGATTCAGTCCTAGTAAATCAAAGTACTACCCCAAAGTCCTGGACAGGAGCTGTTCGACTAGGCTTTTGGGACATTTATATTCTGGAGGAATATTAGTATCTCATGGATTTCTTTTATCTTTTTGTTCTTTATCCTTTGTACAAGGTGGATAAGTCATAAACAGTTCCTTGGGAAGGAATGGACTTTGTGGGGGGCGTTGGAAGCACACTGCTAAAATAAGCATGTGTTTATTTTACGAGTAAAGAAATCTGTTTAAAACAATATATTGCAATGTTCATTTAATGTTTCTCAACTTTCTGGTCAGGAACATTCAAAGCCTAATATTTAAAAATTGTCTCTATGCCTATACCTGTGCCCTGAATCACTTCCAAATTGAGCAGTCAAACCTGGTTAATCTAAATTACTTTGCAAACTTTATTACATTACTTGGCTTTTAAAAAGTCCTATCAAATTTAATAAGGACATATCCTACAGCTGGTTATCACTTAAATCTTATTATTTGGCCATTTAGATAAAACAAGGACAGATTAATCCTTTCTTTGGTGGCAAGTCAGGGCCTTTAAATGTCAGTGTAAACTTGACATGTCTGTGAGCAAGAGCTGTTGAGCATTTGGCATTAAAGAGTTAATCAGATAATTTAGTCCTTGAGACTCTTTTGAGTAATTTAGCTGGAAAGAAATCGAATGGTTTAGAAACAGTACACTATGAAACAAGTTATAAGTATTAGTGTACTTGAAATTTTCAAGAGTGCTTCATAAAAATCTACATTGCACTCCACTATTTGTCTTACTGCTCTTATGAAAGGTATTTGTTCATGTGTTGGACTATTGCACAGAAAGGTATAATTAATTTATGTTGCAGTAGATCTGTACCTTTTGTGCTTTCTGTTGACTGCTAGATAGTTGACAAGGTGCGCATATGTCACAAGAGGTTAGTATTTTTAATGCACAAAGAACTTTCAAATTAAAAAATTTTACAGTATAAAAAATAGACGAAACAGAAATACACAGTTCACAGAAGAAATGCAAATGGTTAGTTTTTTTAATATTTCTCCAGCAGTAATCAAATTTAAATTTTAAAAACAAGCACAATTTTTAAAGATGAATGCCTGTTAGCTATGTGATAAAGTACTAGCCAATGAAATTAGATAAAGGATGAAGTGAGAAATAAATATTGGGAAAGAAGCATTATTTTCATGTGCACTTGATAAAACATTTATCAGGAAAGTACAAGTGAATCCTTAAAATGATTAGGAGCAATGAAGAAATTAAAGTGGGTAGCTGCAAAATGAATACCTAGAACTGTTATGAATTGACCTATGTCCCCCAAAAGACACGTTGAATCCTAACCCCCAGCACCTCAGAATATGATTTTATTTAAAAATAGGGTCCCTGCAGATGCCAGTTAAAATGAGGTCATACTAGAATAGCGTAGGCTCTTAATCTAATATGACTGGCATCCTAATATGACAATGTGAAGACATAGGGAGAAGGTCATATGACAACAAAGAGATTGAAGTTGTGCAGCTATAAGCCAAGGGTTACCAAGGTGACACTGGAAGCTAAGAGAAAGGTATGGAGCAGATCCCTTGAAAGACTGACTCCACTGACACCTTGATTTTGGACTTCTAGCCTCCAGGATTGTGAGATAATAAATTTTTTTTTAAGCCACCTAGTTTGCATGACTTTGTTAAAGCAGTCATAATAAACTAGTCATAATAAACTAATACATAGAATCCAAAAGCTTTCTATATGCCAACAACAATCAAAATAATGGAAAAATAAATCCCTACTGTGTCATAGAAGACATTTTATAAAATGACTTGTACTACATATGGGAAGTTAATATTGTCAAAATGTGATTTCTCTGTCAATTTGTAATCAATGGAATCGAATATAACAGTTTGGAGAGGAGGGGACTTTTAGAAAAGTATTCTAAAATTTAAAAATTTTAGTAGGCAAGAAGGGCTGTGAAAAAGTGATGAGGAGTAACTCACTCTTGCTCAATATTAAACTTTGTCAGGTTGCAATAATTAAACATGATAAAAGATCAAAGAGAATAGAGTCCAGAAGCAAACACAAATTTGTATATGGAAATTCAGTATATGATAAAGGGTATTTCAGTCCCTCAGTAGATTATTCAGTGAATCATATTGAGATAACTAGCAAACCATTTGGGAGAAAGATGAAGCTGGATCTCTATTTCAGTTCTCATGGCAAAATAAATTTTAATTAAGTAAAAAATTTATATATAAAAGGGAAAAAAGCTAGAAGATAACTGGTGAAACTAATAGATTAACAAAATTTTAAATTGATATTATGCAGTGAGAGTATTAGGAAATAGGATATCTAAGACACCATTGGTGAAACCATTTTAAAGATGGCAGTTCACCAATTAATATATCAATGTAATGCCACAATTATCAAAAACACAGAGAAAATAAATGGTGAGACTAAGAAAATTTGAAAATGGAGAATTAGGGGAAGAGGGAATAACTAGGAGGTAGTGCAGCTGGATATTGAAACTTAAAACTACTGAATTTAAAACAGTGAAACTAGCATAAGCTTAAACTATCAGACTAGGAAGTTCAAACCAGCCCTAGTTATATATTAATATATAATTACATGATAGAGGTGGCATCTCAAGTTAGTGGTAAAAGGATGGATGAAAAATGGAATTAGGAAAGTCAGTTACCTGTTGAGAACAATAAAAGTAGATTTCTATCTCATCCTACACAACAAAATCAAATTTAAATAGATTAAAGAATTAAATTTACATAAGTATTTTTTTGAGCCTCTACCCGGCACTTTTCTGGAGCTGGAGTGCAATGGTGAGCAAGACAGAAAAAGATCACTCTTAAGGAGAGCTTACAACTCCTGGAGATTGACAACAAATAATAAAATAGCAATAATGTGCATAGAATTAACAAAATGCTTTGAAATAAAACTAGGCAGTCAGGGAAGGGCTTCCTGAGGAGGAGACATTAAGCTGAGCTCTGAATCAGAAACTCAGCAAACAAGTGCATTCCAAGCAGAAGAAACAGCTAGTGTGAAACAAGGCGAAGGTGCTAGGTGAATTCTAAGTTAAGAACCCCTGGGGCAAGAGCCAAGTAAGTGATGGGGAAAGTAGAAAGAGTTTTGTAAGCCAAGGGAAGAAATTAAGGTTTTACTCTAATGAGAGTCCACAAAGACTTTAAGTCGGAGTGGCATGATTTAATTAGCATTGTTTAAACATCCGTAGAGATTGAGTCATAGGAAGCAAAAGTAAAAGCAGAGATAGGCTACTGTAATAGGACAGAGATAAATAAAAAGCTGAGAATATTTTAGTTAATATTTAAACTGAGTGAAAATGATGTCTAAGCATACAAAGAAGATTGATTTTGATAAATAAATGTCTTTCAAAATAAAATGAAATTATATGATGAACAAACTGGGATAGGAGATTATTGGTTTTAGAACGTTAATGTTTCCAATTTCATATGGAAGGATCTTGGAAGTCACCACTTTGTCCTAAAAAACTGGCTAAGTCTCAGAACAGTGAGTTTTGTGGCATTTCAATTTACCGTGGCCCCATATTCTACTACTCATTTTATGGTAGCCTTGAAAATAACAGCCCACATTCCTAGACCTAGCACCAGAGGGAGCAGACCAGACTCAGCTAACATGAATTTTTCATGATTTGTTTTGAACTATCCGGTGGCTCCTTTGAAGACCTGTTCAAGAGACTTGCATTCATCTCTTTCATCTCAGAACTTGACCAACACTAAAGTGGTTACAGGCATTTGTAATTACAACTGGCATGAGGAGACTTGGAGGATGATGTATAAGTTCATCTACCTTGATTGTGATCATGGTTTCACAGGTTTATGCACAAGACAACAAATTTTACAGCTTAAACATATGCTATTTATTATATGTCAATTATACAGCAATAAAGCTGGGATTTTTTAATCTTTGTTGTTGTTTTTAAGGGATGTTGGGCAGCTCCCGAAGTCATTGGGAGAACTGAAAGACCAGGCTCAGGGCTATGCAACTAAGAACAATCCCCAAATTATGCTGCAGAGTGGGTCCTATAGAGACACCAGCTAGAACCATTAGTTCTGTCTACGTGGCTACCCCTGGACACTGCTCACAGCCAGTTGCCTCTTAGCCATGGCTGTCCTGAGAGCTCAATCCGGCTACCACCACCCTACCAGAGAAGGCACTGCACCACCCTGCTTGCTCTACAACAGCAACTCCCATTTCAAAGTCTAGAGTGAGTGTTCCTGATTAGTAGAGCCTAAGTAAGGGGCTCATGCCCTCCTTTTGGCAAGTAAGGTAGAGAAAGCAAGCATTCACTTTTTTTTTTTTTAGTTTCTGTCATGCCCCTCTGCCTCTGCAACTCTTGTGAGTATATCGGAGGAGAGGTGGCATTCAGATGCTGAAATAACAAAAAGATATGTATGATAAGAGTTTTTAGGCATAGAGTTAGATACCTGGAACATTTTAGGGATGAACTGGAGGGTGAGCTTTGAAGGATGGTGGGATATAAGTAGGAAAGATGAGCAGGTCTGACAGTTACCTCCTAGTGCCTAGTGCTGTGCATCTCGGATGCTTGAGAAAAGTAGCAAAGTTATTGGTCAGCATGGAGTAGAGGGCTTGCTGGCCTGAGGAATGGTGGAAAGCCAGGTTGGACAGGTAGGCTAAGTTTTGAAGGCTCCTGTAAGTCAAGGAGGAAACTTGGACTTTATAACCCAGGAGACGCGGAGGTTCTTAAGCAGCAGAGTGAAAACCCTGTCCCTCATGTCTAGGAGTGATTTATTCGTTTAATCCTTAGTGTGCAAGGCAATCCCAAGGTAATGGGACTAGAATGGTGAATAAGGAGAGAGTCGCTTCAGGTGACTTTCAGTGTGGTAGGAAAGACAATAGCAGACAACAAAATGGGAGACAGAATAAGGAAGCCCTAGAGACTTTAAGAACACAGGGATGTGGGCATTCAGTGTTGACTAGGGGTAATAGAGGAGATTCCTGAGGAAAGTCAGATTTAAATTGAGAACCGAAATATTCCTGCCCAGAGGAAATAGCAAACCACCTGTCTTCCGCCACTTAAAGCTCACCCCCAAAGTTGCATAAATGGGGTGTGGATTATTTGTATTATGTTTTAAAACGCACCGTAGAGAGACACTGCCTGCCTTCTAAGCCTTACTCTCATTTATGACCTATGTCAACTTCGACAGTAATTTACATAGGTGTGGAAACATGGCAATGACAGTATGGGCCTCAGATGACAGTGCATAACAGCCTCACACACTAGTGCTTCTATCAGTTGGGGTCCCACTAAGAAAACAGGAACCAAGTGTTTCAAAGAGACTTTAAGAGAAATTCTAAAGAGAATTGAATACAGGGATTTAGTTTTGTACATGAAACAAGAGCTGAAAGTCAAACAGGAGATGATGAAGCAACCAGAGATTAGCAACTGCAGGTGATGGTGGACCCCAGGGCGCAGGGTCTGCCTGTAAGAACTGGAACTGGTCTCCTGCTCACTGGGAAATGGGATGGGGGTCTATCAAAAGGAATCAGGCTGAGTTGGAGAATTTGACACTGCAGGAAACTGGTATTTGTTAGCTTATATCAGGGAAAACTACAGCACTTGACAGCTCTTCTGCTCCTTTTGAAGGCAAATGGTTTTCTAATGAGTAATCCTGAGTCGTGGAGGTGAAGTGGACACGAGACAAAAATTGAAGAAAATAACCTGTCAGTGTCTTTGCCAGCTCCACTCGCTCACTTTGGAGAGCTTTTCCCCCTGCTGAACAGAGATACTCCCAAACCAGCATCTACTCCCCTCACTTCCCGAGTGTGTAGATCTCCATGGGGTCGCTGACAGCTCCCACAGCTGGGCAGCATTTCAGAGAGAAGAGCACAGCTTAAGCTGGTGTCTTCTGTCTCCCTGAAGACTGCAGCTATCAGCCCACAGCCTCCTTTGTGCTCACACAGCTCTGAGGAGAATAAAGGAGACCCTTCTCTAAGTACTCTGTTGGGCGGCCTCCTTTTTAAAGATTTAGGGTGTAAGAATCCTATATGTTGTAATTTAGGCTTGGGTTGGCCCTGGCTATGTCCTGGGGCCTACCTACCAAAGACTTTCCACAGCCGCACAGGATGCTAACAGCGCTGCCTTAATTCCTCCACCTACCACTCCCTCCAACTCATTGCAGACCCTCAGTTCCTTCCAGACTCTTGGCAGAACATAGTTTAGTTCGCAGGTTAATTCTGAATATCTACCTTTCAAATCCACTTCCACCATCCCAGGGGTGGCTGGAAAATTATGATTCCGAGCAAAAGCTGCATGTTTCTGTTAGGAGAGAGGCAATGTTGAAAATTAAATTATTAAATTATTTGTAAATAGACTGTGCCTATGTAATTGAAGTTAGAAAACCCTTGGGTGGGGAAATAGTTGGGTCTGTCGACCACATAAAAAAGGAGTGGCCGGCCACACGCTGATCTGTTACATGAACATGGAGGACTCATTCTTCATCCATCCGTGACACAGCCATTCATTCAGCACCACTGTTGGGAGGCACCATGTTAGGCTCTGGGAATACAAAGTTAAGAAGCTCATGATCCCAAAACTAATCCTTACAGTGCAGTGGACCAAGTGCTTTAATAAAGTTCACTGTGATGTTGTGATATGTATTTAAGAAGTGTAGATTTGGTCTCCGTGTCCCAGTTTCTGACACAGAGCTCCTAAAACACTTGGAATTCCCTAAGTGATAAGAGTGATAAAAGTGTCTTAATATCCATAACAAACTCCTACCACGCTTGAGTTTATGTAGATGAGGTGACTTTTGAGAAGCATGGAAGGATGGGGCAACCCTCTGTGTGACTGGAGGCTTAGAACTTTGAGTCCCACCCCCTGACCTCCAGGGAGGGGAGAGGGGCTGGAGGTTAAATCACTCACCAGTGGCCAATGATAATCAATTGTGCCTACATAATTGAAGCCACCATAAAAACCCCAAAAGACAGAGTTTGGAGAGCTTCTGAGTTGGGGAATACATGTCGGGCCTGCAAGAGTGGCACACTTGGGATGGGCATGGAAGCTCCGGGCTCTTTCCCCACACCTCGCCCTATGCTCCTTTTCCATCTGGTTGTTCCTGAGTTATAAGCCAGTGATCTAGTAAGTAAAATGTTTTTCTGAGTTCTGTGAGCTACTCTAGAAAATCAAACCCAAGACTGTAATGTCCAGTCTGTTCGGTCAACATAGGTGACACTTGGGTCTTGTAACACTGAGCCTTTAACCTGTGGATCTTTTGCTCTCTCAGGAAAGTGTCAGAATTGAGATGAAGTGTAGGACACGCAGCTGGTGGTGGGGAATTGCTCGGTGGCATAGGGGAAAAAAACTCATACGTCAAAATTGGTGTCAGAATCGGAGTCATAGAAGGTCTTTTGGGAGCCCAGAGGAAGAGACCAACAGAAACCTTTCAGTTTAGATTTCATAAAATATGCCTCCACAGCTGTTTAAGTTTTCTCAAGTAGGAGATAAAAATGAAAAAAAAAAAAACTTGAGAGTTTTCAGAAGACCCCCGCGGGTGACATAGAATGTGTTCAGCTGCCAATAACAGAATATCGACGAAATCTGATTTAAACAATGAAGATTATCAAGTGCCCCACACTACTGAAAGTCTGAAGGTGGGTGGTACTGAGCTCTGAACAGCTTGAAGATGTATTCACAGCTCAGGCGTTCTTCACCTTTTTGGTTTTATCATTTTCAACTTATAGGTACTGTCTTCCTTCTGGTAACAAGGTGACCACTGCCAGCCTGGCTGGCCAGTCATTTAAAGTGTCTGGGTCACTATTTCTTTTCTATAAAATAAGAGGTATGACTACATGGTGAGTAAAGTTTCTTTCGGCTCTAGCTTTCTGTTTTACCACTGCTACCCTGGGATGATAGTTTAACCCTATTGCTTTCAAATTCAAGTGTGCATCAGACTCATATAGAGGGTTTGTTAAGACAGAATTTCTGATTCAGTAGCCTGATGTAGGGCCTGAGAATTCACAAGTTCTAATCAGTTCTAACTTTATTTTTAATAATATGTGAACAGAATTTTTAAAAATCAAATAATATTAAAAGGTTACAAAATACAGCAGACTCCCACCATCCTCCCTGTCTCACTTCCCAGGAACAGTTTTAGCTTTTTCATCTGCTTCTTTGGGTGTTTACCTCCACATTTCCAAGTAACAGGCACATACTGTGATTGTTAGTTTCTCAAAACAGCATTTATTTACTTCCCATAATGGTGGCTGAAGATTTAGTTCTTTTAAGGCAATTAATGTAGTTCAATTATATGTTTAATGTTCCCCCACAATTATTTATTTTTCCAGTAGTTAATAATAGCCTCAGTATATTTTTATTTGTTTAGTTTTTATAAATCCATCACTAACTTTTCGCAAGTGCTTTGACAAACCTGTTAACTTGCAAGTGAATTTTTCCAAATTGTGAAACGTGTTACATTTGTTTTTTCACGTGGCGCCTTCCCTGCTGGAGACTCCAGCCTCTAGCTCTGCTTGGAACTGGTAGCTCTCTGCCACATGCCTGTCCTCCTGGTGACGTCCTCTGGGTTTGCTCTTGTGTTGAGCCCCCTGTTGCCAGAATCTTATTATGTCTTCCTCTTTTTTGTTTTCTGGCACTCTCATTCTTCAGATATGGGACCTTCTGGATTGATCTTCTATATCTCAACTGTTCAATATGGTGTCCCCTAGCCACTCGTGGCTATTGAGCATTTAAAATGTGTATTGTCCAAATTGAGTTGTGCTATAAGACTTAGTATGAAAAAAAGATTGTAAAATATTTTACTAACTTTTATATTGATTACATGTTGAAATAGTAGTACCTTGGATTTATTGGGTTAAATAAAATATATTATTTAAATTAATTTTGCCAGTTCTTAATTTTTGAATGTGGCTACTAGAAAAAAATTAAAATTATAAATGTGGCTTATAATATATTTCTATTGGGTAGCAGTGCTCTAGTATGTATTGACTTCTCTGTTCTATTTTTCATAATAAACTAATACATAGAATCCAAAAGCTTTTCTATATGCCAACAACAATCAAAATATAATGGAAAAATAAATCCAGAAAATCAAAAAATATAGTTAAAAAAGAATTGATCAAAGAAAGGTTGAGGTAGAGAGTCGTAAGCATTCCATGATGCAGGAGTGACATGGCTCTTGGTAGAAGGAGTATGAGTAGGCCAGGAATACTCTGTTTTGGGAAATTACTCATTGTGGTGACATCATGGAGTGTAGACAAGGAAGAATGTGTTAGTTAGGAAAGTTAGCTTTCTCATGTAACCAGAAGTCTGGAGGCACAGCATAGGTCTGATATAGCCACTCAAGGAGGCAACCATGTTCCCGGCTCCATATCACTTCTTATTCCACCAAGGACCTGTGACTTAGTCTGCATGGTAAAAGGTCAGCCGATCCACTTGCCTGCAGGCATTGAGTCTAAGTCCCTGGCTGGAAGTAAGAGAAGACAAAATAACAAAAGGCAAATTCCAAATGATATTTCCTTTTTTTTTATCTGGGAGATTAAAAGCTCTCCTGGAAGTCCTACCCAATAGATTTCTGTTTATATCTTCTTGGCCAGAACCAGGCCACATGGTTTACCCCAAAAGGCAAGGGTATTGGTGGGGGAGGAGGGGACTGTAACTGTTTCTAACATTTACATTGCTGTCTCAAACAAAATTGAAGTTCTACTAGTAAGGACAAAACTGTATATGAATGGATTATATTTAGCAGTGGCTGCCACGGGGGAAAAAGGAAACATGAACTTGGCTTCTTCAGTTAAATGAGACAAGCTTTATTAAGTTTTTAGCGTAATGCCTAGCTTATAGTATGTGCTCAAAAAAAAAGTTTGCTGCTGCTGCTTGCTACTACTACTCATGTTGTTAATACAATATAGTACTTCGTAATCTTGATTTTCCCAGTCTCATTAATTCAGCATATATTTGTTGCACTATTACAATGTTCAACCTTTAGGTGCTGGGGGTCAAGAAAGGGAATAAAATCTGATCCCTGACTTCTAAGAGCTTTCCATCTGTACGGATAAATACGGGAAGATGTTGGAAGTGGGAGGAACTTGGGGGAGCATGAATACAAATGATTCCTTATTTCACAGATAAGAAAAGTGGAAGCCTTAAGTGAAGGGGCTGGCTACAGTCACCTAGTAGTTCGTGAAGAGAATCAGACCTGGAGCCTGTACTTCCTCAAGCTGGTGACCTGATTACACTGCTCTATCTGAAGTGATTTGAAAAGGCAAAGTTGGATGAAGAGCCAGAACAATAATAACCTTGCCTTTTGGGGAGATGCCATCTCACAGAAGCGTAACCCTCGGCCCAGGAGAAAACACGACCAGCAGTAGATTAACTCACCTCTCAGAAAGGTGATGATGTGTGTGTACTGGCATGAAAATGAAGGCCTCTCTGAGCAGCAGATAGAATTCCTCTGGGTCAAGACTTTTATTCACTCTGTGGTTTTTAATTAACAATCCTGATTTTTCTAAGAATTGCATTAAATAGCAAATGCTTTTTGCATAACTCCCCACCACTGATCCACTATTGGATAGCATGGGTCACTAAAATGGGGGAAAAGAATGGAAATTTGGGATTCTGGTGCATGATGCAAGATTAGATGTGGGAAAGAGCCATGATATGTCTTTCAGAAATATTTAAAATATATTAAATGCAGTCTGTTCACTATAATGATCACTATATTTTTCTGACTAAAGAATACTTTGTTCTGCTTGGCATAAAGTAACAGCTCTAGATTTTGTGGGGTTGTTGTTTTTGTTTAAATGATGAAGTTAATGAAAATCACAGACTGTCTGGCAGAAACAAAATAAAATCACATCTGGAAACAGCTGCACTAGCAATTAAATGTCATTTAATGTGATTAATATCAAAAGGGTGGGTTTTTCTCCTGGCATTAGGGATGCAAGACTATTACAGTTTTGAGTCAGTGAGTATTTAGAAGTCATTCTGATATTTATTTAAAAACAAACAAACAAACAAACACAACAACTAAAAAAACCAGTGAGTCATAGAAGATTTCAGTGAATAATTAAATAAATAGATAGATGATAGATAGATAGATAGATAATGAACAAAAGCTGCGCAGTTTGAATTTTGAGAACTGGCATAAATTTCATAGTTTTTTTCCTAAGCATTAACTGTTCCATGTTTCAGTTCAATGAAATAAAGGCCTCTTGTTTCCCATACCAATCAAATGACCTCCTGCCTTGCGGTAATTAGTGGTAAACTTCAATATGCAAGCTAAAAGACCACCTAATTAAAAAGCATAATTAATTTACATAGATCATTCAAAATGGCTAGATTGGATAGCTTATGGAGATAATGTAAAACTCTTTGAGCTGCTTTTATTGGCTTCTTTCCCTGCTGTTCCTCAGGTTCTGAGTATTTTCATGGGAACAAGTTTATCAAAGTGGGAAGGGCTTTGAGGTGATAGTTTTAGCTAATCACTGCTAAACATTTAAAGCTTCGCAATTATTTTTATCAATTACCCAAGTATTAAAAAAATGGCCTTATCTTCCTGCTTGGTACTGAGTGGTCTAATGATATTAGTGAATATTTATTAAGTGCCTGTTGAGTGCTAGATGCCACTCCAAACACACAGTTATTTTAGTTTGCCGTGATTAGCAATGACTCCTCTGGCTAGATGGCACTTTCGGTCTTCTGATCACAATGCGATGGTTGCAGGACCCAAAGGAAAGATACTGAACAAAGGGTTTCTCTTTCCTTTTATTTATAATTCACAATGTCAATCAATGACCTATATTATCTGCTCTTCAATGGGATCAGTATTGGGCTCCATAGGTTGGCTAAGTAAGCCCTGTATGAAAACTGAGTGGCTGTTCCAGTGGTGAGGGAGGAGAATTCTCATTTATAACCTTCCCTGTTCCAGAAATTGTGGCCCTATGGTGATATCCAATCATAAATTTCTTTCCATTTACCTGAGTTACAAAGGGAGAAGTTTCTCCTCAATTTATGTATAAAGGCACTGTATCAGAAATCAATCAAGCAAGGGCTTCTAGACAAAGAAGGTTTAGGCAAGGGATTTGTTAATACAGACTGTCTTTGGGGGAAAGTCTAGGGACCTTGGCGACACCATGCCAAAGAGTAAGAGATAAATCATCACCCTCTTTTAATTTCATCTGCTACCTCCAAGAAGGAAAGTGCAGATGATACTCCAGATAACCTTGAGCTAACTCTACAGGGTTGTCCTGAGAGTATCTTGTAACAAGATCAAGTGACAATTTCCTCCTCAAATATTCAACAATATATATTATTGTGACATGAACTTTCTATAAGTCCTTAATATTTTGGAGCTTTGAATCATTTAACAAGGAGTCCTCCCCTCTCCATGAGATTAAACTGTTGTATTATTATTCACATTGAAAACTAAATTCTATAGCTTGACTGCTTATGTCGATTAAATCCCTGTGTATTTCCAAAATTTTCACCTTTTTGTTCTTTGTAAACATGCTCCAATTCCACTTCACTTTCCAAATGCCTCAGTTTTCTCATTATTGTGCTTCAGACAATAGCGTCATAATCATACAACTCAAAACTTTGAAATAACCTGTTAGAATATTGTCTAAAATATTGGTTCTTAAACATTCCTACACATAAGTCTCCTAGGGAGTTCGGGTTGGGGGTGGGTTGAAGAGATCCAGTGCTAGGGCTGTATCCCAGAACAATTAAATCAGAATCTCCGGGAGGAAGGCCCAGGTATCAGAATTATTTTTTATGTGACTGAGCAATAGAAGCTTCTTGTTATATGCCTTTGAGTTTTGAGGTGATTTGTCATGAAGCATTATTGTAATTGTAGCTCTCAGATACACCCACTCATTCATTCTTTTATTCTCTGAATTCTCATCAAGTACCTAATATGTGCCAGAGACTTGTTAGGTATTGGGGATACAGTGAAAACAAGGATGGCCAAGGTCCCTGCCCTAGTGCAGTTTATGATCTTGTAATAAACAAACAAAAAAACAAGTAAATACATAGTTATGTAATATCATATCAGATGTCACTTAGAGCTGTGGAGACAATTCCACAGCAATGAGAGATAAAGAAAAACAAAGTTGTATTCATACCCAATATCTCAGTAAGGATAAAGTCCAAATAGATTAAAGACTTCAATTTTTATTTTATTTATTTTTAAATAATTTAAAAAATTTTCAATTACAGTTGGCATACAATATTATATTACTGTCAGCTATACAATATGGTGGTTAGACATTTATATAAATTATGAAGTGATAACCCCAATAAATCTAGTACCTGTCTGACAGACACCATACATAGTTATTATGGTATTACTGACTATAATCCTTATGCTATACTTTACATCCTCATGCCTATTTTATAACTACTAATTTATACTTCTTAATCTCTTCAACTTTTTCAACTATCCCCTAACCCCCTTCTCATCTGGCAACCATCAATATGTTTATTTGTTTTGTTTGCTCACTTATTTTGTGTTTTAGATTCCACTTATAAGTGAAATCATATGGCATTAGTCTTTCTCTGACTTACTCAGCACAGTACCCTATAGGTCCATCCATGTTGTTGCAGATGGCAAGATTTCATTTTTTATGGCTGAGTAATATTCCATTCTATGTACTTACTACCTTTTATTTATCCAATCATCTATTGATGGACACCCAAGTTGCCTCCATATATCTTGGCTACTATAAATAATGCTTCAAGGAACATGTGGATTCACATATCCCTTCAAAGTAGTGTTTTGGATTTCTTTGGATAAATGCCTAGAAATGGAATTATTGGATCTTTTTTTGTCTCTTGGTATAGCCTTTGTTTTAAAGTCATTTTGTCTGGTATAAGTATTACCACCCTGGATTTTTTTTCCATTTCCATTTTCATGAAATATCTTTTTCCAACCCTTTCAGTCTGTGTCTTTCAATCTGAAGTGAGTCTGTTTTAGGCAGCATATGTAAAGGTCTTGTTTTCTTATTCATTCAGCCACCCATCTTTTGATGGGAGCATTTAATCTAATTAAATTTAAAGTAATTGTTGATAGATATATAGTTATTGCCATTTTATGATTCATTTTTTTGATAATTTTTTTTCTTCTTAAAGAAGTCCCTCTAACAGTCTTGTTATACTGTTTGGACTGTGATAAGCTCCTTTAGCTTTTTCTTATCTGGGATGCTCTTTGTCTGTCCTTTGATTCCAAATGATAGCATAGCTGGATAGAGTAATCTGGTTGTAGGCCCTTGCTTTTCATCACTTTGAATATATCAAGCCAATCCCTCTGGCCTGAAAAGTTTCTGTTGAGAAATAAGTTGATAGATTTTTAAGCTAAAGAAACCACAGGGACTCAGGCCACAGAAGGAAAGATTGATAAATCAGACTATATAATAGCATAATCAAAGTTAAATATCAAAACTAATTTTAAAAAATCTGTTAAAGAGTTACTTTCTTAATGTATATAGATTTCCTAATGTATATAGAAAAATCAATAAGAATAAGATCCACAACCAAATAGGAAAAGAAAATACTAGTGGTTCTTAAACATAAAAAAAAAATACTCAATTCACATTTAATAAAAGAAATCTATACTAAAATTACAATGAGATCCTATTTTTCATTAATCAAATTGGCAAAGATCTAGGAGTTTTATAACACACTAGGTTGGCTAGGGTATAGGCTGACAGTCATTCTCACATATTGCTAGTAGAAGTATAAACTGGCACAACCTCTGTGCATAGCGATGCTGCCATCCACCTCTAGGAATTTAATCTACAGATATATTTGCATGTGTGTAAAATGATGCAACATCATTTTTAATGGCAAAAGGTTGGAAACAATATAAATGTTCATCAGCAGGGGATGGGTTAAATAAATTAAGACATCCATGTAAGGGAATATTATGCAGTTTCAGAGAAGAATATATCTCTTTGTATACTGATATAGAAAGATATATAAATTATGCTATTAAGTAAAAAAAAAAAAAAAAGAAAAACAAGGCATGCGATAATATATGTAAGTGTTCTACCATCTGGTGAAAAAGCATATAAAAGAGAAATTAGATCATACCTATATACATACACACATAGATACATATATACATAATATGTGAGTATAAAAAGGTTTAAAAAGGATAAACCTAAAGAGACACATACCACGTAAATATAAAATTTGTGTGTGTGCCTAAAACTTTATCAGGGAACATACACAAAAACTGGTCATTTTTGTTGTCCGTGGGGAGAGGAACTGGGTGGGTTGGGGAAAGAAGCAAAAAGGAGACTTTCTGGTTTTAGATTTCTAAACCACATCATTATTTATTTACAAAATTATAAAAAAATACAGCATAAATGTTTATAATTAAGCACATTTAAAATTAAAAAGAAAAGTGTTAGGGAGTAGTCGTGGAAGATTAGGCAGGATTCTGTATGTGATAGGCTATTTAGGGAAGGGTTTTCACGGGGCAACATTTGACAGAGTTGAATGAAGTGAGGAGATGAGCTATGGGAATACTTGGGGAAAAGAAACCATTTCAGACAGAAAGAAAAGCTCATGTGAAGACCCAGAGGGAGATGCCTAGGATTTGGAGCAGCAGCAGAAGCCAGTGTGTCTAGACAAGGGAGAATGTTAGGAGATGTGGTCCCAAAGGGAACAGGGACCTGGTCACATGAGACTTATAAATTGTGGCAAAGAGTTTAGAGTTGATTATGTGCAATGGAAAGACTTAAGAGGTTTAGGGCAGAAGAGTGACATGACTGGCTTTCCATTTTGACTGCTGTGTGGAAAGTAGCCTGAGGACGGCAAGGGCAGAGGTCAGGGAGGAGGTAAGAGGCTATCCAGATGGTGTTGGTGAGAGATGGGCAGATTTGGGGATATATTTTGAAAGTAGAGCCAAGAGAGTTTGCCACTGCATTAGATATGGGGATAATAAAAAGGTATGATTTGAGGATGACATTATTATTATTATTTTTTTGTCTTGAGCCACTAGGTAAATATTTGTTGAGCACCTATTGTATTCTGAGCACAAAACAAACATGGCCTCACCCTCAGGGAACTTGCCCTATAATAGGAGAGACAGACAATAAACAAGTGTTTATTTAAACTCGGTGATACTACTAGGAGGGCAGAGGTGAGAGGCATTAATAGGGTGCTAGGATGGAAGGTAACCACAGGGGGAAAGGAGTAAGGAAGTGAGATTTAAACTTAGCTCTAAAAGCTGAGAAGCAGCCAGCTATGTGGAAAATGGGGAAAGAACATTCAAGGGAAAGGAAACAGCATGTGTAAAGGCCTTGAATTCGGGGGAAATTTTTTTCATGAATTTCCATGAGGTCAAGGTGGTTGGTATGTAGTACAGCAAAGAGAGGTGCTTATAGGCTAGTGTGAGGAGGAGTGTGTGTGTGTGTGTGTGTGTGTGTGTGTGTGTGTGTGTGTATTTCTGGAGAGCAATGGGATTCAAGTTTTGTGACTTTATGACCCTTGGCCTCAGAATTCTGGAAGCGAAGGGGTGCAGGTATGATATTCTACCAAGGAGTAGCCTAACAGATTTGGCTCTGATTACCCCTCTCTTCCACCATCACCCTCCTTTTTTTTCTAAAGTTAGGTCCCCGGTCTTTTCTTGAGATGAACAACTTTCCCTTGTCCCAGGTTCTTTGGCTTCCCAGGAAGACAGACAGACAACTTGGAGTTCATTGACAGTATTTGTGGGATGCCCTTTCACAGCAAATTTTCTAACTTGCAATCAGTCCACTTTACACCATTTCCACATGAGAAAGAGTAAAATCTGATGGTCATTGGTAAGTGAGAAAGAACAACAGCAAAATATTAAAGTCAAGAGTTCCCAACCTCGGGCTGAGGACCTGGAAGTGGCTTGAGTACCTGTGTGCAGTCACTGTGTGGGAAAGCTGTTCCTCTATCTATCAGAAGCATTACACCCAATTTCAGAGGGGAAAAAAACAACTTAATGGTGAGTTGATGAAGCTGGTCAATAGTCTCAATTCACCTCTAGCTATAGGACCCAAATTGAAAATGGGACCTTGAGAATCTCGAAGTGCTGCTGCCTTGGCACTTCCCTGCCCCCTGAGGAATAGCTGTTGCAGTGGTTTGGGGCACCCGCCTGGCACAGCAGCGTGCTCCTGCTGCTTGGGCACTTACAGACCTATGGGAGCTGCTTTAGAGGCTTTGGGCATCATGTCTGGTTAGAACTTCACCTCTGGTGGACACCCCCAAACCTCCAGGGCTCCAGGGGCCAATCCTGTTGGTTCCAGAATCACTATGTTCGGTAATACAACTCCTTAGCAAGAACATGGGAGATTTGCACACAAATGGATGGAAATTAAAAGGGCAAGTAACAAACATCACCATAGCTATCACTTAAAGAGAACTTGCTGGATTTCTGTTCTACACTAAGTCTAGTAAGTCTTAGCTCAACCTCATGAGGTGGGTACTCTGAAACCCCCATTTTACAGATTATGTAGGAAGCTTTGAAAATATGGATTTATTTAGCAAGTTACAACACTTAATGCATGATGAGAATTTCATCCCAATCCTGGAAGTTTCTATGAAACTAAGCACAGTTTACTCAGGAGACTGGAGACAGACCTGGGAGACCGGAGCCCCAACTAATTCATTAGCCTCTATGAGGCCTTGGATCCTCAGTTTCTCATCTTTAAAAATGGAAATGTTAGGCATTAATTCTTGAGGACTCTTCTGATTCCAACGGCATAAAACCCTTCATGGCAGTATCCCCTATTTTGTCTACATCAAACTTCAGTTCTTGTCCAAACACTGAGTCCCAATAAATAAATATATGGCAGTCCAATAAATATATGCACTAGGCTTACTTTCCAGGGCTTAAACCAGAGCAGATAGCTGGAAAGGGAGAGCCTAACTGCACTTGCAAAGGCTACATGGGCTCTTCAATGACGGCCATTGTGTGCCCTTATAATGGTCTGCTCTATACAGAGCTGGCCAGTTAACCCCATCCTGAATGAGAAACATACATTCCAATAGTATTAGACTCTCCTTCATGATTCAGATTGCTTAATAAACTGCTGTTGAATGGATAGGCCATTTATTCAATCTTCCTTTCATTCATTCACTCAACAAAAAACCTTTTTTGAACATTATTATGTATCAGGCACTACACAAGCCTCTAGGGATACTGAGACAAAAAGACACAGTTTCACTCCTCATAGAGCTGACATTCTACTAGGGAAAGAGGCAAAAAAAAAACTAAGTATGTAGCACACTTTCAGGTAGTGATAAGTGCTATACTGAAAACACAAGGTAAGAGATAAAGAATGGTGGATATATTTAACTCTTTGGGGGGGACTCTTTTTTTAGGTTTAGGGAGGGAATTCAGGAAAAGCCTCTACAAAGATAACATTTGAGCAGAGACCTGGATGTAGAGAGAGATCTATCAAGGTGAAGGCTCAGGGAAGTCTATTTTAGGAAGAAGGAACAAACAGCAAGATACCATGGCCCCAAGCTGGAATGAGGATGGCAAATCTGAGAAACAATAAGCTAGCATGTGTGTATATTAGTAGTAGCCTCCCATAAATTGGAAATTAGAAATATGCAGAAAAGGAATCTCACACAGTGTGACTTTATTTATTTATTTTTAAATAAAAGAAAATTTTTTGGTGACATAGGTGAATAAAATTTAGTAAGTTTCGGTGTACAGTTTAACAGTAAGGCGCATGTGTGTGTGTGTGTGTGTGTGTGTGTGTGTGTGTGTGTTGCATTGTGTGTTCCCTTCCTATAGATTTCTTTCTGTCACCACATATTTGACCACTTTTACCCCCTGTCTACCTCCTCCTCACCCTCCCCCCTACTCTCTAGTAACGAGTAGTCTATTGTCCATGTTCAAGAGTTTCTGTTTGTTTGTTTTGCTCCTTTGTTGCTTTTAGGTTTATATCCCACATATAAGTGATATCATGTGGTTTTTGACTTTTTCTGTCTGGCTTATTTGGCTTAGCATGGTTATCTTGAGGTCTGTCCATGTCGTAGCAAATGGCAGTATTTCATCTCTTCTTATGAGTAATATTCCATTGTATACATGTACCACAGCTTCTTAAGCCAGTCATTTATCATAGGACACTTCGGTTGCTTCCATGTCCTGGCCATTGTGAATAATGCTGCTATGAACATCGGCGTAAAAATATCTTTTTGGATATGGGTTTTCAAGTCTTTGGGGTAAATACCCAGCAGAGGGATTGCTGGATCATATGGTAGATCAATTCTTAGTTTTTTGAGGAACCTCCATACCATTTTCCATTGTGGCTGTACCGGTTTGCAGTCCCACCAGTAGTGTATGAGGGTTCCTTTTTCTCCACATCCTCTCCAACACTTGCTATTACTTGTCCTGTTGATAATAGCTGTTCTAATAGGTGTGAGGTGGTATCTCATTGTGGTTTTGATTTGCATTGCCCTAGTAGCTAGTGTTGTTGAACATCTTTTCATATGTTTGTTGGCCATTTGTATGTCTTCTTGAGAAAAGTGTCTGTTAAGGTCCTCTGCCCATTTTTGATTGAATCGTTTGCTTTTTTGTTGTACTGAGTTGTATGAGATCTTTGTATATTTTGGATATTAGGTTCTTATCGGAGGTGTTGCTTGCAAATATGTTTTCCCATTTGGATGGTTGTTTCTTTACCTTGCTGATGGTTTCCTTTGCTGTGCAGAAGCTTTTCAGTTTGATGTAGTCCCATTCATTTATTTTTATGCTTTTACTTCCCTTGTCTTTGAGGTCAAATTCACAAAATCCTCTTTAAGTCCAAGGTCCCTGAGTTTAGTTCCTATGTTTTCTTCTATGCAATTTATTGTTTCAGGTCTTACATTCATGTCCTTAATCCATTTTGAGTTAATTTTGGTGTGTGGTGATAAACAACAGTCTAGTTTCATTGTTTTGCAGGTGGCTTTCCAGTTTTCCCAGCACCATTTATTAAAGAGGCTTTCCTTTGTCCACTGCATGTTTTTGGCTTTTTTTGTCAAAAATTATTTGCTCATATAAATATAAAACCATATAAATATGGGTTTATTTCTGGACTCTTGATTCTGTTCTACTGGTCCATGTGTCTGTTTTGCTGCCGATACCATGCCATTTTGATGACTGTCACTTTGTGGTATAATTTGAAGTCCAGCATAGTGATGCCTCTAGCCTGTTTTTTTTTTCTCAGGATAGCTTTGGCAATTTGGGATCTTTTGTGCTTCCACAAGTCTGATGATTTTTTTTGTTCTATTTCTTTAAAAAACACCAATGGGATTTTGATGGGGATTGCATTAAATCTGTATAATGCTTTAGGTAATATGGTCATTTTAACTATGTTGATTCTTCCAATCCAAGAACAAGGAATATCTTTCAATTTCTTTGCATCTTCTTCAATTTCTTTTAATAGGGTCTTATAGTTTTCATTATACAGGGCCTTCACATTTTGTTAGATTTATTCCTATATATTTTATTCTTTTTGTTGCAATTGCAAAAGGAATTATTTTTTCCACTTCTTTTTCTGACACCTCATTATTAGAGAATAGGAATGTTATGGATTTTTGAACTTTGATTTTGTATCCAGAAATTTTACTGAGTTTGCTTATTGTTTCTAGTAGTGTTCTTGTGGAGTCCTTAGGATTTTCTATATAGAGATTCATGTCATCCACAAATAGTGACAGTTTGACTTCTTTGTTTCCTATTTGAATGCTGTTTATATCTTTCTCTTGGCTGAATGCACTTGCTAGGACCTCCAATGTTATATTGTATAACAACGACGATAGTGGACAGCCTTGTCTTGTTCCTGATCTTAGAGGGAAGATTTTTAGTTTTTCACCATTAAATATAATGTTGGCTGAGGTTTTGTCATATATGGCCTTTATTATGTTAAGTTACTTTCTATCTATACAGATTTTGTTAAGTGTTTTGATGATAAATGGATGCTGATTCCTGTCAAAGGCTTTTTATGCATCTACAGATATAATCATATGATTCTTATTTTATAATTTGTTTATGTGGTGTATCACATTAACCAATTTGCATATGCTGAACCATCCCTGTGCCCCTGTATGTTGCTGTATTCAGTTCACTAGTACCTTATTTAGGATTTTTGCATCTGTGTTTATGAGAGATATTTGTCTGTAGTTTTCTTTTTTTATGTTTACCAGGTTTTGATATCAAGGTAATATAGGCCTCATAAAATGAGTTAGGAAGTATTGCCTCCTCTTCGATTTTTTGGAAGAGTTTGAGGAGAATAGGTATTAAATCTTCTTTGAATGTTTGGTAGAATTCACTGGTGAAGCTGTCTGGTCCTGGACTTTTACCTTTTGCTAGCTTTTTGATGATTATTTCTTTTTTCATACTGCTGATCAGTCTATTTATATTTTCTGTTCTTCCTGATTCAGTCTCAGAAGGTTGTATCTTTCTTAGTACTTGTCCATTTCTTCTAGGTTATTAAATTTGGTGTTATATACTTTTTCATAGTATTCTTGTATGATCCTTTTTATTTCTGCGATATCTGTAGTAATTGCCCCTTTTCCATCTCTGATTTTGTTTATTTATGTCCTTTCTCTTTTTTCTTTAGTGAGTCTAGCCAGGGGTTTGTCAATTTTATTAATTCTCTCAAAGAACCAGCTCTTTGTTGCATTTATTTTTTCTATTGTTTTTTTTTTCAATTTCATTTATTTCTGCTCTAATTTTTATTATTTCTTTTCTTCTGCTGACTTTGGGCTTCAAGTGTTCTTCTTTTCTAGTTTTTAGGATGAAGCATTAGGTTGTTTATTTGGGCTTGTTCTTGTTTTTTGAGATAGGGCTGTAATGATATGAACTTTCCTCTTATGACCACTTTTATTGTGTCCAAAAAGTTTTGATAAGTTTTTCTATCATTATCATTCATTTCTATGTATCTCTTGATCTCTTTTTTTATTTCTTCTCTGACCCAGTCATTCTTCAGTAGCATGTTGTTTAATCTCTATGTATTTGTTGTTCTTCCTGCTTTCTTTTTACAATTATCTCTAGCTTCAAAGCATTATGATCAGAGAAATATGGTTGGTATAATTTCAACCCTCTTATATTTGTTGAGACTGTCTATGTGTCCCAGTGTGTTGTCAATCCTTGAGAATGCTCCATGTGCACTAGAGAAGAATGTATAAGCAGCTGTTTTGGGATGGAAGGCTCTGTCAAGCATGTCCAGTTGGTCTAATGTGTCATTTAAGGATGTTATTTCCTTATTGATTTTCTGTTTGAATGATCTGTTCATATCTAACAGTAGGATATTTAGGTCCCCTATTATGATAGTGTTTTGGTCTGTTTCTCCCTTTAGTTCTGTTAGTAATTGCTTTATATATTTTGGGGATCCCTGTTTGGGAACATAGATATTGATAAGTATTATGTCTTCTTGCTGCATGATTCCCTTTATCATTATAAAGTGTCCCTCAGTATCTTTATTTACCTTTTTTTTTTTGAAGTCTATTTCATCCAATATTAGCACCACTATTCCCACTTTTCTCTGAATGTAATTTGTTTGAAATAGCATTTTAAAGATGACAAAATATATGGCAAGACAGCCAGGACTACATAACCCCAAAGTTTGCAGGACTTAGAGCATGAGTATAAATAGAAGACCAAATATTATATGTCTAAATATTTTATAATTATAAATTGAGCTAACAAATTGTTACTTAAAATATATTCTAGTTTCTTACCTTGACAAATGTGTCTTTATAACCACCTGGAAATTTAAGCTCAGATTTATAATTTTGGAGGTCTTAGTCCCCAAGTTCTGGGCCTGCCCCTTCTTCTCTTCCTACCAATCAGATGCATCCAGTGCTACAAGGGGCCTCCCATATGCATAACTGCTCATCCTAGCCCACTTGTCCAAGTTCTGTGACACCCATCACAAACAACCACCCCTCAGGCCTAGGGGTGTGCATACTGCAGATGCACTAACATGGGAAGAACACTGGAAGCAGGAGCAGGACTGTTGGGCTATGAATTCTAGAACTCCACGTGGTCTAGAGGGGGCAGAGTGGCTCTAGGTTGGCTGAGGCTGGGAAAGGTACAAATGAAACTATCCAAAGGTTCAAGGCAGAGGACACCTGCTTGCCCAGGTATAAGGGAGGTACTGTAGATTTCTGGATAATGAATATTAAAACAAGCATCCTTCATGCAGAGATAAGTTGGTAACCAGGGAATGAGAGCTATGGTCAAGGTGCTGGAGAAGTTAGGCTAAACCACTGGGACAAGAATAAAGTAGTTAATAAATCAGTGGAGTTTGTAACTAGAAAGTTTATAAGTTTCTCAGTCTCCATTGAGGTATAGCCATGTGACTAAATTTTGGTCAATGCATTGTGATAAGAAGTGAAAGGTACGTTTTTGAGCCATATCCTTAAAATAAAGGAGTGAGCCTCCCTCTTCATCTCCCTTTCCAGCTGCCTGAAATATAGACGTGATGGCAGGAGCTGGGACAGCCATCTTAGAGCACGAAATGGAAATCAACTGTTGAGGAAGGCAGAAGAACAAGAAGGCTGGGTTCTTAACCTTTAGGAGTTTCTATATCGGCCTTGCTATTGACCCTTGGAATGTGAGAAAGAACTAAAATTCCATCTTTTCTAAGCTACTCTCTTTGGGGGTCTCTCTTACAGCAGCCTAATATGTAACCTAATATATACTCCTCTCCCTATTGCAGCTGATTCATGGGGACTGAAAAAAAGATTATGCCAAGAAAATGTATATGGAAAAGTCAACATGCCTCCTAATGGGTGACTTGGAGACCTCTTAAAAATTAAGAAAGAGGAGGAGAATAAATCCTGTCTATAGCAGCCAGGAAAGAACTGTCTTCTGCTCAGAAAAGATCCCTGGTTCCATATGTTAGCAACTTGAGAAAGTATCAAGAGGTGGAAAAGGCAGCTCTGCTGCTTGGTTTCAGACCCTAATGTGCAAAATGCCATTGGAAATGAATGAGAGAATTAGCTTAATCTCTGGATTTGGGGGCTTTAGTGGGTTTAAAATAGACTTTTAATCACTCTTCACTCCCTGTGGTCCCAGTGTGTGAATTTTAATCACGTTCACTTGCACCTCCATCCAGGGTAAGTTCTGTCCATATTTATGACATACCATTGTGTAAGGCTGCCCCCCTAACTCACCCTAGCCAGAGTACCAGCTGCCCAGGGCCTGTGTCTGGGACAAAAGCTGCCCACTGACAAAGCAGGTTTCCTGACAACTCACTGCAACATGGAATATTTTTATATAGGTTTGGATTAATATTAACCAATATTTGGGTCAGATGAAAGATATGAATTAGTTATAAATTTATTTTTTAGACTGCATGCATCTTCTAACCAGTTGTTTTTTGGAAACTTATTGGTTTGAAAGTTTATTTTTCATTCATTACTTAGCTCTTCCCTAGATTCAGATTTGATAGAACCCCTCTGGAGATTTGCATTATTTCTTCTCTGAAAGTCTTAATCACAAATATTAAAGTTTTGCCTAAAGTTTTTTTTCTTAAACTGGGGCTTATGAGAAGCCTGAACCCCCTGAAGTTGTTTGCAAATATATACATTTTAATGAGAGGAAGTCATAGCTTTCATGGTCTCAAACGCATCTGTGACTCCCCAAGCAAAAATTTTCTTTTAAATGCAAGAGTTTCCATCAGAGTTAGTGAGGATAATGAGGGAAGCAATAATTTTGGATAGTAGTGATTTAACCGTAAATCCTCCTCTCTTGAGTCTCCCACCACCATCAGAAAGACATGGAAAAGTCATTTAATATGCCTCTTCTTGCTGTCCTCTTTTAAAATGGGAACATCCTATAAAGGGTCTTACATTAACTCCTAACACCTAAGAAAGTTAATTTATCAAATTACTTTCTTCCTCAGGATCCCAGGTACTGGGTGGAAAAAGAATATTGATTTTGAAGTTGGGAGGGTTAGAGCACACCAAAACAAACTGAGCTACTTCTCAGATTTACCCTTGCTTCCCACAGGGTGCAAAATGCCAGATGGCCATAGTCCATCATGGTTGAAAAATTCAGTGCAGAGCATGGTGGACTTTAAGCTCCACTAGGCCAAGGATATGTCCCTCTGTTCATCTCTCCCTCCCCACTGTCCAACACAGTGCCTAGCACATAGTAGGTGCTCAGTAAACATTGATGGGATGAATAAGGGGAAATGTATCTGCTGCCTCATTAGTCACTTCGTGTGCATAATGTGAGAATGGTTCCAAATGAAACCAAGGAGAGGATTAACAATCCCATTAGAAATAAATACTCAGGTATCACCACATCTGGAGATTTGGAACATGCATGTGTACACACCTTGATGTCAAGAAGGAATTCATAGGCTATCCTAAACCTAATAATCAGGACAGGTCAGAACTACCCACTTAAGAGATCTTTGGAATAATCCATTCAAGACTTTTTTTTTTCCTACAAGGAGGTTAAAACAGAGTTGTTGCCTTTTTAGTACTTTAATAAAGTTTGGAAAATGACATGGAGACAATGAGAACCCCTGAGGCCCTTCCATACCAGAACTCTAAGCCGTTGAGAAGAGGCAGTGTTCCCCACGCCGGTGCCTCCCGCGGTGCTGTCCCCTGCCTCTGGCCGCCTGTTTGGTGTTGACACTCTCTCCCGGCCTCACAGCCCTGGCACAGGGCTTCCGCCTGCGCCCAGCCGTTCCCTGGACAGTCCCTCAGCACCAACCCCCGTCAGAGGCTCCTGACTCCAACCTGCTCCTCCAGCGGCCGATGTCCTGGAAGTTGTTGGTGCAAACCCGTCGTGCGACGCGGAGCTGGGGGGCCGCCGGGGCCCCCGAGCGGCCACCGGCTCCCTCCCGGGCGGGCGCGGGCGACTCTGTCCGCCCCGCCGGCCCCGCCCGCCCGGGGGAGAGGCGGGGGAGCTGGCATTGCACCCCGGGGGCGGGCGGGACAGGCCCGGTGTCCCTCCGGGAGCGCGGGCCGGCGGGCCGGCGGGCAGGCTGGACCGCGGCCCCTCGGAGCGCGCGGGCCGGGCCTGCAGAGGAGTCGGGCTATTTGGTAACTGCACCATCCGCCCAAGCCTCATTACCACCTCTTAATGAGACCCCTTTACTCCGTGACGTGCAACCGCTCCATCTCATTAAGGAAATCGCTCTTCAATGCTGATTATTTTATTTGCAGCCATAATTATATTTCTTTCGGCTAAATCACGGTTTAATCGAGCCCACATGGAGGGCAGCAGCACTAATTACGGCGGGGGATGCGGCGGCGGCGGCGGCGGGCGCGGGCCGGCCGGGGGGGTGCGGTAGGGGGTGCCCCGGCGGCGGGCGCGGCCGGGGGCCCTGCGGGCGGGGAGGGGCGCGCGCGAGGGGCGGGGGCCCGGGCTCAAACACAACAACTTATTACTTCTAATTCCCCAACTGTCACCAAATCACCTGCACGAAACAAGAATCTAATTTGTTAAGCTGGCATGTCTGCAGATGGAAGATCGATCTTCTCTGTAGATTTCTCTAATTGAGTGAATATAGACGCCCGGAATTAGCCTCACTCCGGCTGCAGGGAGGGAGCAAGAGAAGGGGGGGCGGTAGAGAGAAAAGGTGGGGGAGGGAAGGAGAAGAAAAAAGAGAAAGGGGAATAGAGGTAAGGGAAGAGGGAAGTAGAAAGGGAAAAACAGTGGAAGACAAAAGACGGAAGGACAGAGGCAAAGATAGGGAGAATGGAAAGGGATGAGAGGAAAGAGTGGGAAAACGAAAAGGCAGAAAAGAACAGAAACAGAAAAAGGAAGAGAGTGTAAGAGGAAGAGAAAAAAGGAGTGAAAGAAATGAGGAAAGGAAGCAAAAGGAAAAGCAAGGATAGGACGATAAGGAACGGAAGAAAAGATAGGGAAAGAGAAAATTGTATTTGAGGAAGGCTCACTACCTAGAGAATGATATGTCCCCCCTACCCCCTCCACAGCCCCAAGCGTAAGTAGCTGGAGAAGCTTAGCCCTGGTGTCAGTCCTGAACTGGGACTAACTGCTGATGGAAAGAAAAAGGCTGAGACGGTGGAGCCGGGCAGAGAGCAAGGGGGGAGGCGGTGGGCACCGGCAGCTACAAGAAATGGCTTACAGAATTACATTTGTTTTTCTTGTGATTTTATTAAAAGTCACTCCTCATCTCCAGAATGCGTGAAAATATCTACTTTCCACTCAGATACACCACATTAACTTGTTGGAGGCGAATTTGTTTGTTTGTCTATTTTATTTATTTGCTAGATAAGATTGATGCAGTCTTATTAGCGCTATATCTAGTTATAGAAAGAGATAAGGATGAGATGTTTTTCCTTTTATTCCAATTACTAGCCTTGTCACCTAACTGAATAACTGATATATGATTATTTATCCTGAGTAAACAGAAATCAGAAAAGCAGCGAACTTAACACATACAAACAAAATCTCTGTGTCACTTATTATATTCCATATGGCTAATTGGGGCCATTAAAATTACAGGGCTAGAAGCAAAAAAGAAGAGATACGGAGTTGGGGGGCGGGTGTACCGATCCGTCATTGTTTTGTGCGGAGCTTTCTGCGTTGAGGGCCGCGGCTGTTAGTTGTTAGAAGACAAATATTAAAAAAATAAGGAAGCCCGGGTACCCACAAAGAGCCATGCAAGTGGACTGGCTATATAGATATAGTTTGCAAACTCGAACGTATTGGAAACTATTTATTGCAGGAAAAAAAAGTATGTTGAGCTCGTGTATCGCCACAGGCTTCCGGAAAGGGGCGAGTTTTCTACTCCTACGCGATCCATCGCACATCCCTCCGGTTCGGGTGAGCAGGCAGTGGACACACACTGCTCATACAAGCGCGCACGCATGTATATGCGTCACGCACACGCAGCCCCGGCTCCCAGCGCATTAAAAAAATTCCTGGAATCTGGGCCCTTAACTTTTAGGTTCCAGACTGAGGATCAGCGTGATTTAGGCAAGGAGTTTTTGCGGCCACGGACTCCCGCGACGACATCAATGGGACAGCCCTGGATGAGAGCAGCCCCTGGCCCTGGAGAGGCCTGGAGAATGCACATTTGAGCTGGGTGCAGTCCTGTTTGGCTAGGGTTGAAGACACTCACTCAGCCCTAGAGAGCCGCTGCGGGAAGGCGAGCGGAGGGGGCTTCCACAGTGGCGGACAGGAGCACTCAGCTAAGCCTCTTTGCTTGTGGTCTCTTTTGCTGGGAACCTCAAGAGAGTTCTTTTATGCAGAGAAGTGTGGAAGCGCCTGTCACCCCTTCCCAGAGACTTGGCTGCCCTCCCAGATCTCTTTCCTTCCACTCACTCCACCCTCAAATCGACTTCACCCAAATGAACCATACGTCAAGCAATCTCAAACTCTGGTGTGGACCACTGACCCCAGTCAAAGACGAGGGTGGGGAGGTAAAGGTGGGGACTGGGGGAGAATCGGTTCTGGCACCTGGGACAAGATCTGGGCAAAAGTGGTCACCATAGTTTCAAACGCAGTGGATTTGAGAGCTTTTTTTTTTTTTCCTGGAGTATTTGCCCCCACCGTTTATTTTTTCTAAGGTTCTAACATAGGCCTGAGAAAACACAATCTGATTTGCCATAGCGTTTGGGTTATTGCATATCTGGAAAAGTAAACAGGAGTGTTCAAGTCACTTGATTTGTTTTCTGTAAGCAAATAATACCCAAAAGCATGGCTGTAATTTACCACGAATTAAAATTGATTCTTTTCATCAAGCAAGAAAATAGGAAAATGTGAGATCGTTAATTATTGAGGGAGGCGCTCCTCATTAAAGGGAACAATGTTACAATTCAGCATTTAATAAGAGGAATGTGAATAATAACGCGCCATATTTCAGCCCACTGTCTGCACAGAAAAGAGAGCAGTTTACAAACAACCCCAGCAGCCGAAAGTTCCATTTAATAAACATCCGAGGTTTCTGTAAGTGGAAAAAGCAATTAGGGCGCTGGCCACGTTACCCAATTGTTCAAGAGCACCCGGTATATATTTTTATTCTCTCTTTATTCCCTGTCTCTCTGTCTCTCCAAAGGATTAACAATAAACGCAGAAACACAATTAGGGAGAAAATCAGAATTACAAACCTAATCAGCATCTATCTTTAAACCACTTGCTATCTGGATCTCCCAAACCAACCCACCTCCCCACCCAGCTTCCCCATATTTCTAAATCTTGCTCTGGACCAGGATGGCAAAGCAGGAGGAAAGACACCGATTTTGTAGTTTGTGTTTTTGTAGTTTACACAATCAGCCATGAAGGTTTTTCTTTTTTTGTGTCTTTCCTTCCTTCCTTCCTTCCTTCCTTCCTTCCTTCCTTCCTTCCTTCCTTCCTTCCTTCCTTTCTTTTTCTCTTTTCTTTTTCTTTCTCTTTCTTTCTTTCTTTCTTTCTTTCTTTCTTTCTTTCTTTCTTTCTTTCTTTCTTTCTTTCTTTTTCTTTCTTTCTTTCTTTCTTTCTTTCTTCCTCCTCCTCCTTCTTCTTCTTCTTCTTTTTTTTTATTTTAAAAAAGCATATCTCCCAGAAAGCCGACTTCTCTCAAAACTGCAAAGTTCTCTGGCTCAGTCTGGGGGCGCAGCCCGGTGGGAGCGGGAGCGGGTCCTTGGTCTTTAAGTGCTTTTTGTGCTTTGTTTAAAAAGAAAAGGGGAAAAGGGAGAAAGAAGAAAATGATTTCCCTGTACATCGCCCCTTGGCTGGCTCTTGTACAAAATTCAATCTCTATTTTTTATGAGAAGTAAACTGTCTAAATAAATTTTATTAGGGGCAACCAATATATTTTCTGGTAGTTCCCTTTGTTCCACTTCTACGTGTGTGTAACAATCTAAAACCTATTTATTGAGGAAAAATCACTGGATCCGTCATAGAAAATCCTTTTACTTTGCTTTGAAGTGATTTCTAAAGACATTCTTGTCATTTCGAAGATTTGGGGGCCATTGCGCTAAAACCTCGCCTTGTTAGGGACTTCAGTTCCCATGATCATGTGGGAAATGCCTTAAATTATCAACAGCAATGGGCCTGACCGGCACTTTCCCGGCTGCCCCAGGAACGTGGTAAGATGACGGGGAATAAAACTCTGGTAAATACATCTCCGGCGCTGCCCAGGTGTATTCAGACATTGGCCAGAACGAGCTGCCGAGAGGGAACCCGCACGGGGGCGAGCATTTCACATCCAGACTATTGTCGTTTTCTTTGCCACGCCTGCTGGCAGCGGGCTCCCAACTCCAGGCTCTAGCTCCAGCTTGAGCCCTCCCCACCTCGACGCCCCCACCGCCACCCCAATCACCCCCTCCCACTCTCAGATTTCCTTTTCCCCCCTCTCCTTTATCTTCCCCGCCACCCCTCCATGCTTATGCTCTGAAGTCTTGGAAGAAATGATTTAGTTTGTTTATACTGCTATAAAAATCAAGACCAATAGAAAAGTCATAAAATGAAGCGGGCTATCAATCACGCCGCAGCATTGTTATTCAGCGGTTACTAACAGAGATGGATAATCCTTTGATTTCGTCCCATTGTTATTACTCTGATGTGTCTTCACATTAACTATTACACATTTATTTATCGACCTGAAAGATACAACAAAACAGAATATACGAGCGAGTGCGTGTGGGAGGACGCTGCACGGCCAGTGGTTCCTCGGCGGGCGGCTGTGGGACTAGGACGCGAGCGCCGGCGTGCACACTGGTGTAGACTGGGGCGCCGCGCCCTTGTCCCCGGGTCACGGCCTCTTCCCCTTACCCCCACGCGCGCTGCGGGGCCCCCGCAGTGCGGGCCTCCGCGGACCTGCTGGTTTAGGGGAGCGCGGTGCCTCTGTCAGAGTTCCTGCCTCGTCCTTGGACACTACTTCGCACCTCCACCCCTGCGTCCCGGTCTCGGACATCCCGCAAGCCCCTCTCAAGTGGACACAAACCCCGCTCGTGTCCACGGGAACGTGCAGCCGGGTGCGCACGTCCAGGGCGCTCGCTGCCTTGCCCCGGGCCTCGGTCCTGCGTCCTGCCGCACGCCCCCGGCTCTGTAGCGTCTAGATTGGGGGTTTTGTTGGGGGAAAGGAAGCTTTTATTGCAGGGACTCTATTTGCTTTAGGTTGAAGCGTTCTTTTCCCAAGCAAACCCTCTCTCGAAAGTACAGCAGGCACTTCCCGAACCCCCTCGCGGCTCGCGAACACGCGGCCTCCGCGGGGCTGGAGCCCACAGTCCCTTCGTTCCAGTGCCACACGGGCCGCGTTGGCAGCAGCCGCGGCAGCCGCTGAATTCGGCCCGGCACTGAATTTCGGGGGAAACGGTCTCCGCAGCTCGGAAGGAACCGCTGTGGCAAATGCCCGGCACCCACACGTGTGTGAGCATGTGTGCGCGCGCGCACGTGTATGTGCATGGGAGGGAGGGGGGACGGGCTCCAGGAGAGACGGAGGAGGAAGCAAAACTGCCCCAGAGTTCGCCTTGCTGCCTCCTTTGTCTCTTTACTCGGTCCCTGTCACACACACAGCTAAGGGCGCACACACACACTCACACACAGACACACACTCACACAATTCCGCTCGCATCTGCTCTCAGGCAGCATCTTCAATGTTTTGTGTAAGTCAATTGGACGGCGAACAAAAAAAAGCCATTTGCTCGGTATTATTTAAAACAGACTTCATAGGGCCACCCTTTTGTGGAAGCTTTATTTGCACTGAATGAATAATCTTAATTGCATCACCCTCGAATTAAAAATCAATGTTAATCAAGTTGAGAGTAGTAAATATCAGTTTTCATTGTGCCTGGATAGAGGGCATTTTTCTTGTGTTGCAAATAAAAATACAAGTCAAATAACTTTAAAAGGGCATTATGTTCTGCTACAAATACAATTGAAACGGATTGTTTAGGAGCAGATCAGAAATGGTACAGAATTTTGCACTTAATTTCCTCAGTTATCATTTACAATAAGAACCTCTGGGCTTGACAGCCAAGTCTAAACAGTAGTAAATTAGTACAAATTTATACTGATTTTACTCTAATAATCGTAATAAAAGCTTATAGATTTGGCACTAATTACATAAATGCCTAATGATCTTGAAAATTACTCTGGTTAGAAATATATTACTAATCTAAACTTTGTTGTTGGCTGGCTCTGAAAAATCAGAACATTAGAAATGGTTCGCTTCACTTGTGCAAAGCACTTTAAAATGTTCAAGTAGTTTAACATATTCAAGAGGAAAATAAAGAGCATTTAATTTTATTTACAGCCTTAAGTGGAGTTGAGAGCCAAGCAGAACTTAGAAACTTTGACCAAAAGAGCGGGCCATGGGCAAGGATGCAAGCGTGGGCTGGGCAGAGGAGCGGGAGCGGAGCGGAAAGGGTGCACGCAGAGTGCATGAATCCACACTACGCGCGAGCCCTGGAAGCTCCCGTGGAGTCGACTTCTTTTTTGCGTTCTAGGCCTGCAGCGGAGCTGGGGACTCGGTAGGCCCGGGATCCCAGCCCGGGCGTTTGGACCCTAGCCCAGGCCTGCTGGGCAGCAGCTAGTCTAGGCACGGTCTTGAGGCCGCGGTGTGCCCTTGTTATGCTCCGGATTGGCAGGCCCGCGCGCGTCGCCAGAGTCAAGTCAGAGTCGCCTAGAGCTCGCGGGCGGGGAAATCTCAGGTCACGCGGGGGTCATGCTCTGTCCCCTGCTTTGCCTCTGCCTCAGGAAGATCCTAGCTCCAAGACACAGCTGCGCCTTTGGAGCGAGCAGGGCAGGAGGAGCAGGAAAGGCGTGACTGGAGAACATGCAGGGAAGCTCTAACCGAAGCCGGGTGCAGAAGCTCAGGGCGACACTGCGGCGGCCGCCCCGGCTGTAGCTACCGCTCCGGGCTGGAGCCGCCGGAGCTGCCGCCGCCGCCTCCTCCAGGCGGGCGCAGGCGGGCGGGCGGAGTGGGGGACTCTCCGGGCGCTGACATTTGCAGGCTGCCCTCCTGATTGGTCCCCTCGCCGAGCTGCTCACGGGTTCATTCAACTGTTAAGCACCTCCCCGTCTCTCTAAAGGACATTATAATGCAAGAAGCCCCCTTTTTAACCACAAACCGAATTTTCTTTCATTTAGGTGATCTATATGTCTATATCGTATAGCTTATAGCTTATATCTATTTTAAATAACTTAAAGCCGCTAAAATTTGGGGGGGAACAGCTTTCGCCCTGGAGCGGTGCGCGATGCTGTCTCACGCCGACCTCCTGGACGCCAGGCTAGGTGAGTGCGCGCCTCTCGCCCGGGCAGCCAGGAGAAGCCTGGGCAGGAAATTGTCAATTTGTTTCTTATTTTACCTTAATGCGCCCTAAATGGACTAATTTCTTTAAAAGTAATTGTGCTGCATTAAAGTTTAATTTGATTTAATATCGTCTTTTTTAAAAATCCATGGAATATGTAGATCAGAAAAATGAGTTGGGAAATATTACTTTTTGTTTTTCGACTTTTTTCTCTTCCCCCTCCCCCTTATGATTATTATTTTTTGAAATGATAATTTGTTTGGAGGTGTTTTTCTTTCTCTCCCCTTCTGTTTGCTTTAATTTGAGATTTCTTTCTCCTCTTTTTTTCCCCTCTTCACTATCTCCTTCCCTCCTGGTCTAAGTATGGTTGAGTTTGTAAAAATCTGGCATAAAGGGAGAAGCCGTTGCAACCAAAGCGGATTTGCTGTGTGTTCATTGAGAAATGAGAAAAGCCAAATTCATCCTCCCAGGCATCCTCGCCTGCATGAGACTCAGCATTGCCAATGGCTGTGAGGAACGACCTGTTTTTTATTTCTCCGGAAAGAAAAGTTGAATTCTCTAAAGTTTGATTCACTGTTGTCTCTACTGACTTTACTCGAGTTTCTTTAAAGCTAAGTTTCTGGTTTGGGAATCTTTGTTGATGGATGTGACTCCATTTTCCAAACACTTTCTCTGATTTGAGGGGGAGGCGGAGCTGATTTCAGTTGATTTCGGGGGGTGGAAGGCTTGGAGACATATTCGTCTTCCGAAAGTGAGTGGGAATCGACTGAGGGCCGGAGGTAGAGTTCGTCAGGCTGCATAAGCGCACGCAGGTGGGGCAGAAACCTAGGAATCGTTTTCTTTTCTTCCCCTTTTCCCTCTCGGATACGCTCTCGGGTTTCTGGGGACGCCCGGGGTACGGTTCCTGAAAGGGACTCCGAGGGCTGTTTCATTGTTGGGACTGGGAGTGCTTCGTTGTGGGAGAGACGAGAGCATGTGCTGCTTACGAAAGCCAGTTTCAGAGAGAGGGGAAAGGGCCCGGAGATGGGATTCCAACCTGGCTGTCCAAAGCCTGGGGAGCCCAGCCGACCACTCCTGGAGTTTCTTCCGTTGGGCGAACATGGGCGCGGAGGGAGCCGAGGATGGGGCTGCAGGAGGAGTGCGCGGAAAGGATCGTCTTTCCTGGCATCGCTAGGAAGGTAGTGATCGCGATCCCCTTGCCTCCTCAGGTATGAAAGATGCCGCCGAGCTTCTGGGCCACCGGGAGGCGGTGAAATGTAGGCTGGGCGTGGGGGGCTCCGACCCCGGGGGCCATCCGGGGGACCTAGCGCCCAACTCCGACCCAGTGGAGGGAGCCACTCTGCTGCCCGGGGAGGACATCACCACTGTGGGCTCGACGCCGGCCTCGCTGGCGGTGAGCGCAAAGGACCCGGACAAGCAGCCGGGGCCTCAAGGAGGCCCGAACCCCAGCCAAACCGGCCAGCAGCAGGGCCAACAGAAGCAGAAGCGCCACAGAACGCGCTTCACCCCTGCGCAGCTCAACGAGTTGGAGAGGAGCTTCGCCAAGACTCACTACCCGGACATCTTCATGCGCGAGGAGCTGGCGCTGCGTATCGGACTGACCGAGTCCCGAGTGCAGGTACGCCGGGCGTGGGCGCCGGGTCGGCGCACGAGGAGGGAGCGGGAGGTTTCGGGCAAAGGAAGCGGGGGTCTTTCCTCGGCCCGCCGGGATCCCGGGCTGAGCTTCAGAAGCCTACGCGTTCCTAGGTCGAGTTAGCCGCTCTGCCTGGAGACTAGCCCGACCGCCATCCCCTATAGACAGGCAGGGCATTCATTTCCCACCGCGATAGCCACAGCGCAGCAGAAACTCCTCAAAAGCGAAGCCGGCATTGTTCGACTGCTAGGGTTTCCTTGCTCCTGAGAAGGGAATCTCCGAGTCTCCCAGCCTTCGCCTCTCCCAGGTTGTAAGCCGAGCTCCCACCTCCACGTTAGCTCGCGTTATCGACAAATATTTCATTAAACCCTAATGAGTTTGTGTTAAGCGTCTGGATAAATGGGGGAATGCAACAATTACACAGAAAACACAAAAAGGGGAAAAAATAAGACGTGATAAGCGCCTTTTAGAAAAGATTCCTGCCCCCCCCCCCCAGGATTTCACGGTGTAGCTTTATTCTCTCCTGAATATCACCTTTCTGCTGTTTAGGCAAAATACTCCTAGCTTTGATGTTTGCAAAGGATTTGAATTTTGGAGGTCAACCAATGCACTGGGGGCGGCTATAGCAATCCCCCACAGCCTATGAGCCTTGGTTTTCCCTAAAGAAACTGGGAAAAAATGATGGCTTTCTTTTTTGGATATCCGATCCGAAGACAGGACATTTAGAGCAGGAAAGATTGACAAGTAGTAGACAAAATCATTACCGACTCCTTGTTCTTGTCCAACCACCCTCCAAAGTGTAAATTATACATAACTTAGAAAATTACTCCTATAACTTTTCTGAAAACTGGAGAATAAAAGCATAAGATCAATGAATCTTACCCCACGCCCGCTTTTTAAAAAGGATGAAAACGTATCAAATATTTCATGGGCGTGGGGTGCTTGCTGTAGGTGATTCCAAGAGGGCACTTAATCTTGAACTATCCAGGGTGCTGAAAATCTTCTTTCCTGTCTTGTATGTGGTATTTTCTGTCCGTTATCCCAGGTGTCAGCTTCAGCTCTGGATGTTTAAATTAAGTTTTAAGATTTTAGTTGCTTTACATTTGACCTAAGAAGTAAGAGACAAGGGTGTCCATAATCACAGTGTTGAATATTTTAGTCCTCATTGAGCATTTTTAAAGTTAGTCTAACCTGGAAAAATTGTGTATGTTTCTGTTCTAAAGAGTCAGCAAATGAATGTAATTGGAGACTTAAAGTAGTCAAATTAATATTCAGGCTATAACATAGATTAACAATATTACTCAATATAAGTCTGGGTGGTTTCGTTAGTGAACTCTGGAAGCCCTGAACCATGGACCATTGATACTGAGCACCAAAAGAATGTTAATTGCAGTGTACCGATATATATTAGTAATGCTCTTAAAATTTTTTTTACCTCGCATCTCTTTTTAAATCTGAAGTTTAGTTGAAACCTTAACAGAAATATACAATTTCAATACTTCCATTACTGCTAATGATAATATTGGCTTGTTAGAATTTTGTAGCTTCAAAATTCATAAATTTGCTTTTTGTCCTCGAGAGAAATACTACCTAATCATTTTTGTTTTAAAAAGTAAATTCTGCTGCTTAACCTAGACAGACTGATAATTAGTTTAGATCAAAATAGAACTTAGAATCACAAATAAAATATAATTGGACAACTGACTTTATGAAAAAAGAAAACGAGGTCTATTAAACTTTAATAGATCTTCCGAAGGTTAATGCAGTGATTCTTTAAATAGAAAAAAATTGTAAGTGAAATAAAATACAAACTATGTAATAGAAACAGTTTCTTTTCCAAAAGTACACAAAAGAATAATAAAGAAGAAAGAGACAAAGTACTTTAATTGTTCTAGCATAATGTTCAACCAAAGATAATAGCTCTAGGCTTCTGATAGGAACAATTTAATAGAATGGCAATTTCAATATTTTTAAAAATAATGTTCCATAGTTTAAAAAGTAATCAGATCAACATAACCTTTTTAATTAACATTTCAAAATGATTAACATTATGTAATGTAATGCAAAATAATTTATGGAAAATGTATTTACTTCACAATTCACTGTACCATTGCTCCTTGACCAAATTCAAATTAAATAGTAATTGGTTTATGTTCTTATATGATGAGTACTTCATAGATTTCTTTATCATTAACAGATTGCCACACATTCTCTTTAGTATGTGGGCCACTGCACTGATTACAAATGATCTAAATATTTAATTTATTGCAATTGTATGTTTTTAAAGATCCTTTCTGATTCAAGACTAAATGACCCAACGTATTTATTTTTATCTATGTCTGGTATATATCATATTTTAAAGTATTTATTAAAGCACCTCCACTCACATAGAGGCCAATTCCATGTTTGATATTGCTCCCCTTTTCAGGCTAGTGTAATAAAACCATTCCTTTTATAGCATGCCATTATTAGAAACCAATTTCAGAATTATTTATAACCTGGGATGGCTTATTAAGCAGCAATGCGAGAATCATGCAAATTACGCGATCAAATGCAATATAATAAGCATAATCATTAGTCTCTAGCACGGATTAATTAACTTTCAATATTTTATTTACATAAAAACCAAATCAGTGAAATAACTTCTGCACAGTCAGGCTTGCCTTTCAATATTTTATATGAACAAAAATAATGTGCTGTAATTCCATTGACCGTGTCCCCCAGAATGGCCCTGTCACCTGCCACATCTTAATAGGGGGACAAGCTGAGAGTATTTTCTAGTTTTCTAATGGAATGAGAAATTGCATTTTCTTCCTCTCCCAGCACTATTAAAGTGTAATGAATTCGGCCCAGAGTTCACGGCTGGCTGATCGAAATGAACCTGAGATCTAGGCTTTAATACAGCTCCCCAGATTTCCTCCCAAATCTTCACATTAATCATTTGCTGGATTCCAATGAGATCTTCATAAAGCGTTTGCTTCGAGGGGAGAAAAGTAATATTCACTCTTTCTCTCTTTCTCTATTTCTGAGCCATTTATAGGTGGTGAATTAAACGGGCTATATATTTTAAAATACATTTACAGTATGTCTATATTACTGTAACAGCAGATATCACGAAAGTGGTTTTTTAAATTCCAACCTCCATTAGATTCTCACTGTTGTATTAAGCATTTTCTGAGACAAGCTGCATTTCAAACTGAGTACAAAGTTGGCGCATGGCTGTGGTTAATATATTTCTTAGAGTTGTCATCTGTGCATTCTCAAAATCTCCCTTAGGTTTTGCCTGCATTTTAATCCGTCATGCTCTAGTTTTCAAGTGGAAACATTCACATTTTAAAAACATATGCATCATAGCTTGAACCCCATGTAGATTTTTTTCCCCAACCCCAGTAAGCCGTGAAACATAAAAAATTTTGTAGCCATCATTTGACTACTAACCCTCAAACATAATTGAACACGATTTTCCGATTATTTCTATAGTATTTAGTTCTTTAACAACTGTTCTTTTCGGCCTGTGCCTGAGATTCAGAATCTTGCTGGCAGGTGTGTTTGCTTCTGAAATTCAACGGGACAATACCCCCCCACCCCGCCCACACACATTTATTATTATTCTTTACTTCTTTCCTCATTCCTTCACATAAGTTCACCACCCTCTCTCCCCGCCCTTGTCAGCCCCAAACATTGAAAGATTTCGAGTTCATTGACACTTGAAGGGTGGTAGGAACCCGTCTTTAATGTAGATATCTTTAGAAATACACCTGGATGTGGTGTAAGGTTTGGGAACCGTTTGGACACAGACACCGTCCCTGTCTATGGCTCCATCGGGTCTACTCCCCCCATTGCAGCCTTGGATAAGTAACGCAAAGAGACCTGTGGCCGCAAGTCTACCAGCTGTGGTTCCTTTGGCTCCTGGGTGTTACCCTCTGCCCAAGGCCGATAACAGCTCAATCCGCGGTGGGGACCTGCTGCCTCATTAATCCACCGTGCCACCAGCTCAAGGGGCTTTAGCGAGGAAGGGACCTGGCCTCTTTATCCGATCTGGACGCTGGAGTAAACAGAAATTTGGAAAATGGGGTAGAAAAAAGAGAAATAGAAATGGCGCGGGTATGGTTGAGGATGCCAGGGCCGGCCCAAAGCCGGGCAGAATTCTAGATCATAAAATGCCGTTCACACTGGTAAACGGAGAGTGTCTCCACTTGCACCTGTGTTTGTACACACCGCTGTGCATAGCTAGCTTACCGAAAACCAGGTCAGGTATTTCTTTACTCATGATACTTTAGGTTGCAGAATAAACACGAAAGAGCTTGGATAAACGATGAATAACCTTTTGGCTACAAATACGGTGGTCAAATTGCAAGGTTGGCCAAATTTTAAGAGGAAACTCAATCAGTACCTGAGCTGTGCCACATCATTTCCATTTATGCACAGTATACCTCCAACTGACTAGATGTTAAACTGTGAGCCTGCTAAATAGGCATGCTGGCATTTTTTTTCTCTTTTTTTTTCTTTAAATCAAATGAAAATACAGAGACATGGAAGTTTATTTTGGTCAGGGGGCTTATTGATATCTTCCAGGAAGAACCCTTCCTTTCCCAGTGGTAGTGAATTTGACATCCATAGGCAAATTTGTTGGATAAGGTCTGAAATTCCGGGGTCACTGCTAAGAAAGACCCAGTATGAGGCTTGTTTTTATTTGGAGTTTATTTTATCAAATACATCTCCTTTAAAAAGACACATGGCTTTGTCTAGCAAAATTAATTAGACTCAAAACTAGTGCGAACTTTAAACTTGACCTGCTTTAATCTGTAGTGGCCAGAATATTTGCTTTTAGTTTATAGATGTAACTTGGGGGTAGGGGGTTGAGAGAATTGGAGGCCTTGTTATTTGAGATCCTCTGTAAGTTCTTCAAAAGAATGGACTCGAAGGCCTTGGGGCTCAGGGCTCTGGCAGCACACCTCATCCAGCACACCTGCAAAGCCAGATAAAGGTGACTTCAGAGAGGTTTGAGAGGGAGGCACAGAGACTTGTGTCAGTAGTGCCTATCGCTATGAGAAAGTCACGGTGGCGACTCGAACAACGCTGTAGCTCAGTGGCACTCACTTTCCCACATGGATCACCATATTAAACTCTCCGCTCTGTCATCCGTGGCCTTAAGGGTTTTCCTTTGTCTTTCGATTTTGAAACGGCATGTCATGCGCGGCTCTTCATCAATTCCCAAATTTCCAGCGTTTCTGAAAATTCTATACCCCATCAGTGTCATAAGGCACGCTATTACGCCACATGGGTACACATGTTTATCTTCATTTGTGCACCTGTGTCCAGTCTTGACACACGCCTGCCTGCAGACCTGTGCATCTAAGCCGTGCACGGAATGTTCCAGCGTGCAGGGCCGTGGTGTCCACTGCACTCGGTGGTATGTTTGCACTACGTGTAAACCCTCGGGGGTAGGATCTCTCAGGCCCTCGGGAGCCGAGCCTTGGTGGGTGCAAGCAGCACCCGTTGAGTGGAGCTGGTGAAGCAGTGGCATCTCTGGCGGGGTGTGGGGGCGTGTCGAGCCGGTGGCACTTGTCGGCCTGGGAAAGCCGGGGGTATCTCACGCGGGGGTATCGGACGCGGGTTTCTCGGACTCGAGCCCCTGCCCCTGCCGGGGGCCGGCTCCCTAACGGTGCCCTGTCTGTCTCCCGCCCCGGCGACCCCAGGTCTGGTTCCAGAACCGGCGCGCCAAGTGGAAGAAGCGCAAGAAGACCACCAACGTCTTCCGCGCGCCGGGCACGCTGCTGCCCACGCCGGGCCTGCCGCAGTTCCCGTCGGCCGCCGCCGCGGCCGCCGCCGCCATGGGCGACAGCCTGTGCTCCTTCCACGCCAACGACACGCGCTGGGCGGCGGCCGCCATGCCGGGCGTGTCGCAGCTGCCGCTGCCGCCGGCGCTGGGCCGGCAGCAGGCCATGGCGCAGTCGCTGTCCCAGTGCAGCCTGGCGGCGGGGCCGCCGCCCAACTCCATGGGCCTGTCCAACAGCCTGGCGGGCTCCAACGGCGCGGGGCTGCAGTCGCACCTCTACCAGCCCGCCTTCCCCGGCATGGTGCCCGCCTCCCTCCCCGGCCCCAGCAACGTCTCGGGCTCGCCCCAGCTCTGCAGCTCCCCGGACAGCAGCGACGTGTGGCGGGGCACGAGCATCGCCTCCCTCCGCCGCAAGGCGCTAGAGCACACAGTCTCCATGAGCTTCACCTAATGCAGCCGCGCGCGGCCCGCTCCGCCCGGCGCCGCGCGGAGGGGGCGCCGCTCCCGGCCCCGGCCCCGGCCTCCGCCGAGTCTTGTTCTGTCCTCCCCTCCCCTCGCTCCTCTGCTCGCTCGGGCTCACCCCGAGCCCTAGCCCGCGAGGCCGCCCCCCCCCACCGCCTGATCCCGTCGCCCAGCCGCCCTGCCGCCCCCACTCCCCAGAGCCCGTCTAACCCCGCCACGCAGCTCCTCCCTCCACCCCATCTCTAGAGCCTCGCCCCTCTCTTTCCGCTCCCCCGGCCTCCCCGCTCGTACTTGTCGTGCTTGCGCTCCCCTCCCGGTCCTCCGACCGGCGTCATTCCCAGCCACACCTTGGACACGACATCTACGACCCCCTCGCCCGCCGCCGCCTCTTTCCCCGCTCCCTTCTCTCCCAAGCCTCACGCCCTTCCTCCCGCGCCCTGCAAAAAGCATCTTTCCCGCCATTTTACTTACCAGGGAGTCGACTCAGGATCTGAAATCAGACATCAATGGACTGGTTTGTGGGCAGAAACACACACTCGCACTCTCACTCACTCTCAAACACTACGCGCACACGCACACACACACATACACAGTGCACCTAAGTCTCACATGGACGTGTTCAAGGGACAGCACATGTTAGGGATTTTTGTCTTAAAGGAGGACAAGCATCTGCTACCAACCGCCTCATCTGAGGGCCCCACGAATGACATTTGATTTATCTTTATATTCTTTCTCCGAACTCCTCTTTCTTCCTCTTCCACCACCCGACCCTTGCCGAGTCCACCCAGTCACTTCCAGGCAACCCTCTATTGGCTTGCAAAAGAATGCTTTTGTTTCACCTTACTTTTATTTTCTCAAGCACAACTGTGTGTGGGTATTGAAGGGAAGGCTTCTCAGGAGGGACATGCCCGTGGATTGGGTGGCTAGAGTAGACTAAAACAGCCAGATGACAAAGAGGCGATCTTACCCATTTTGATAAGTCTTTATAAGGAAGAATAAAATAAACACGTAAGAAAAAATTTCCTTTTGTAAAAGCAAAAGCCACATCTCTTTTCTGAATCCTTCAGGACTGGGGTTTGTTTGCTTCCTTTTCAGTTTCTCCTCGCTGCTCTGTGCCCTTGGTTGTTTTGTGGTCGTCATGTCGTCCCTTGTGCCCCTCGGCCACCGCCCTGGCCCCTGCCGGTCGCCGATGGGTGCACTGGGACATCCACAACCCTGCAACTTTGTACAGAGAAACACAATCAGCTCTTTCTGCATGTGCTGGTCAAATCCAAACCCAGAGAACAGAAGCGCTTTCGAAGAATGAACAAACATGTTAAATAGGATGTTTTGTGTAGATAAAGCATTCTTGTTACATACTGGTCAATTTGTGATATGTTTTAACTTATTGTCTGTGCTTATTTATGGAATTTGGTTTTCTTAATAAATGTTTGAGCTAATATAAAGCATATCGACTTTTCCGGACAAGTTTATATCAAGTTAAATGTAAATGGATAAAATAAAATCATTTTCGGTATGTGATATGGAGAATGGTGGGTTTTGGTGTGACTTTGGATGGGGGGACGGGAAGAGGGCTCGTCCTGAGGGTTTCTCGATTCGCGCTCAATTGACAGGCTCCCAGCGTTTGGGGCGCGTCCGCCCTGCAGTAGGCTTGGGTTCAGTCTCCGGATCGCACAGCCAGCAAGGCGGCGCGCTCCCGCACGGCTTCGGGACTGGGAGGGCCAGGGTCCGCTCCCGCAGGCTGGAAGCGAGCAGGCCGGGCCGCAGACTCCTGGAGCGAGCTTGGGGCGTCGCGAGGCCGGGCGCTGGCCCGGGCCTTCCAGCCCGAGATGGACCGGCAGCCCTGCTGCGGGAGCTGTGCAGGGCCCGGGAGTTGATAAGCCGCTCAGGTGAACCGTTTCCCTCCGACAAAGGAGTGGAGGGCGAGCCTCGCGCAGGTGTGCGCGAGTGATGGGGAGGCTGTGGGCAAGGAGGAGAGACCGTCGTGAAGGAAGCGTGGGGACCCGCAGCTCTGCCCGCAGGGGTCTCCCAGAGCTGCCGCCTGATCTCAGGTAGGCAGTGGACGTGACAGGCCCGGGCTCTTTCCATCCCTAGGGCCTAGGAGTCGTGGGCGAACGTCCGGAAGAGACGACCCGGACTGTGTGTCCCCAGGCCTAGGCTGGGCTTCAGATACCCGGGACCTCCCAGGTGGGGGCAAAGGGCATGACGGAAGAAGCGGGCTCAGGACCACCTGGCCGCCTCTCAGGCTTTTCTCCGCGGGGCTGCTCTGGTTTTCTCGGCGTCTATACTTGGTTCGAGCTAACCTTAAATTTAGGCGCCCTGAGGACTTCCCCAAACTAACTAGTAGTGAACATTACTGTTTCTTCAATAGTCTGAGAGGGAAGGTTGTGGTTGTGGTGTGTTTTGTTTTGTTTTGGTTTTTACATTATTTTTCAATAACAGTTGACATACAACGTTTTATTAGTTTCAGGTGTACAACCTAGTGATTAGACGTTTATATACCTCACAAAGTGATCACCCCCCAATAAATCTAGTATGTAGGTGTTTTTTAAACTTGCAGATGAATCAATTTACAGGCTTTCTTTGGAAGACTAACCAAAATCAATCTTGTGGTTTGAAATTTAATGGTCATTATAGGCTTTGAGAGTGCACCTTTTCCCATGGGAAGATTTCTGATTTGGTTGCCACAGAGTCTAAACCCTAAAAACACTCATCCTACAGTACAGTTTCCAACCAGGGGGCTGCATGTGAATTTTAGGGATGGTTGTAATTGTTACTCCACTAAGAGAACATGATGGAATCTTCTCGAAGGTAAAGACAAAACATAATTTTCTATGATGAAGAAAAGTCACATGTTATTGTTACCTTAGGGATTTTAATTAAAAGTAAAATTTGGTGGTGGGTTCACAGAATATTTCAACTCTGTTTTCTAAAGGCTATTATTGATGTAATGTTGAAATATTAAAGTAAGAAGATAAAACCATTTTCATTTGGGATTTCATGTAGAAATATAACATTTCCATATTTTAGAGCTCACTCTAGAATTTAGCAGCATAATAATTAAATTTCCAAAATATCTGTAGATGAAAAATATTTCTTGTTTTTACTCATTATCATATTCTTTCTTGTCTTAGGTTAGTACTTTTTTTTTATTATTTAAAATCATGGATACTGTAAGCTCAAGTCACATTTAAGAGATCAGTACAAATCACATATTGCTTCACCAATGTGCATGGAAGGTTGTTTACAAGAATGCTAATTTTACAGCTTTTTTATGCTGCAATAAAGCATAACTTTATGATGTAGGAATGCAATAAAGGATGCTAAATGGAATCTTTAAAAATTGTATATCTCAAAGGCAAGGGAAATGAAATTTTTCATTTGAAAAAAAATGAGCCAACTTAGAACACTGATGAGAAGTTACAAATAAAATGAAGTGATATATGCTTTCAAAGATACTTATATTTCATACTATAGTGATTATTTATCAGTATTGTAATGAAAATGTATAGTTTTCACCTGACCTGACTCTGGAATAATATTTGTTTCTATGGAAATAGATTTTTGTATTAAGAATGCTAAACATTTTAATGTCATATATATGATTCACATAAGGGGAGGCAAACTGGCCTAAATTGTTAAAGTTGTCAGTTTAGCAATTATGAAAAGCAGAAAATGAGAATCTCAAACAGAGGCCTGAAAATATCTGCAATTTGAGGGAGGAAAAAACCTAACAACAGAATAATGCTTCATATTATTTTCTACTCCTTATCAGCAATAATTCAGACTCAAAACTGTAATAATAACTAATTACATTCAATAAGGGTACAAAGACAATAATGATGAATAATACCAGAATGCAAGGTAGATAAGTACAACATGGTAGATGTCCTGCCTCTAATGGATTGTACTTTATGTTGAGTAGCCTTTTTTGGCATTGAATGCTGTCACCAGTGCTAGGTAGAAAAAGTCAAAGTCTATTATGAAGTAACTATATGATGGATTTATTTGAGTATACATATTTATCCTTGCATATTTATATTTTTCTTAATATTGGTTCTAAATATCATACACGGCACTCAAATGATAGCATAGTAATGATGTTGTACTTAGTTTATCTTTTGTTGTTGGCAGAATAAATAGGATGTACGAATTCAACCTGCTAAACATGATGTTAGATATTGAATACGAACGACGCAGAGCAGTTTGAGTAAATCAAGGTAATTGTGAATGGAGAATACAGAAGACATCCTGACTTTGGTGTAATTTATGTTCGAAGCCCTCAGTGACTGATTCCCCTTAAAATGAAAATGTTTCTAATTTGTGTCCTGGTCTTTACATTTTAATTTTTAGGATAAAGGAAAAACAGCCCACAAAGATGTGTCTTCCAGTAATGGCGGTAGTTAACCTGTCAGTTGAAAGAATGTAACCTTCCTTTTCTCCTTTTCATGACATAAAGGTAATCTCATCTGAGGGCATTTATGTGAAGAAATAACAGCATGGCATGGTGAAACTACTGGCTCATTAATCCTGGCATCTACTTCCTACAGGGTTTCTTGATTAGTTAGATTCATTCATCAGGCATTTTGGAGTTTTTGATTTGTCACCATTGGATAGGTTCACTGAGTTCAGGCTAAATTGAGCCAGAAGCAATGTTTATTAGTAATTTTGTAGTACAGGCTACCTTAATAATTCAGCCCAAATATCTCATCTGAAAAATATCCATTCACCCTCACTTCTAATGTGGGTTGCAGCTGTGTTCATAGGGAATTGAAAGAACACAAGTGATTGGGCATGTATTTTCTAAATTATTAATATGATGGCTAATAGCTGTAAACCCATCTTTGTATCCAATGCAGAAATTATGATTCATTTAAAAAACGAAAGCAGCGATGGAAGGGGGGCACCTGCCTGGCCCTCTGCTAGTTCTCACCGGTGCAGAGCATTTGGTACAGGAACCAGGGCCCACTGAGCATGTGGTCATTACAGGGAGAAACAGAATAGTGCCTTTCGCTTTCCCTCATGCATGCTCTATCAGAACAAGGCATGGATTTTATAAGACTTATTAGAAAATGCTTTTAAGTAATTTCAGGGATGAGCTACACAGAGAGGGCCCTCTTTTGATTTTGATAATGTCATACTCAGTCTTTAAGCAGGCATAACTAGTTTGTGCAGTTAAACTGCATCTTCCATCCATATGATCAAATATCCTGTATATCCAAGTTTCCATCTTTAAAGCCACATTGAATTTGAGATTCACTTGTTGCAGTTGCTCATGCAGCCACATCCCTCTCAGTTGTGCATTGAAGAAATTTGCAAATGCCAGGAAATATATAATTAGCACACATTTGTTAGCCTATTCTTTGAAATGTCAGAGGGCTTTATATGCTTTTGCTCACAGTCCTTATCGAATCTATTTTAGATAAACCCAAACAAGGTCAGATTAAAAACTCTAGAAGCCCTTAACACTGAAAAAATTATATGCAATTCTTATAGAATTAAACCTAAAAACACTAAAGTATAAAACACAAAACATAAGTATACTGAAATTCAAATAAATTCTCTCTAGATGTTCTAATTGCATTTTTCTTAATAAGCTCAGTGAAGTTGTACTGGCCTTTTTGCTGCCCTTGCTTTATTAATCATCACAATGCTTAATCTATTAGGTACTCTGACACTGATTTCAGAAATAACATTTTCAGAGGGTGTTTATTACTTTCTCTCCAGTACCTTTCATTGAAACCTCATTTTTTCAGTTTACAGAGCACATTATCTCATTTAAATTGTAGCACCCTTATGAAGTAAATATTTTAATCCCTATTTTATCGATGAAGAAATTGAAACTCATAGAGACTAAGTAACTTCCCCAAGGTCACATACCTAGTTAGTGGCAGAGATCATTTTTTTAAGTCAGGTCTTCAGATTTTTCAGCAATACCATTGAGTATGTGACATGTAGACGTTCTCTTATTAACATATTTCAGGAAGAAAACTAAAAAACTTCCCATACTTAGAAGCTTAACAATATACCCTTGTAATTTAAACAAGACAGATGCTTTTTGATAGGACATGATAGCTGCATTCAAATAAAACATAGTTTTAAGTCTGGAAACACTCCTTACCTCCTGAACTTTACCCTGTTTCTAGAGATTAATTCAAGATAGTTCTAGTGTGCCGGTGAGAAGGCTCTCTGTTGTTTGAGGAAACTTTATCATTGGAGTTTTCTGCTTGTGATACTAACTCTGGGCTGAGATGGCAGTAAACTTGGGAGCTAGCTCTGGAAGTACTTGGTGAGGTTTGGAATTGTCCATGGAGATGGAATGATTTAACTCTATCCACAAGGAGAGGATCCTTGAATCCTACAGTGCTTCAGATATGTTTCTAGTCTGTCCCTGCAAGATTTCATCGGCGGATCTTTTGATATTGTTTCTATCTAATTAAATAGCCACAGCTTAGAATAAGCTATGTCTCCTTTTTCTGTCTTCCACATATTAGAAACTCTCTGTCAATCATAGAGCCATAAAATCTTAGCATTTGAAGGGATCTTTGAAATCACCTAGTTCAAATTCCTTGACCACAGTTGTGCCTTTTCCATTTCTGGCCAAGTAGACTTGAAGATTCTGGCTGAACACAAGAAATCTCCATTATTGGCCCAATTGCCAAGAAGTCCTTCGTTTTATTAAGCCTAGTCTGCCTCCTGTTCTTTTATAATCTTGCCTTATTAGGAACTTTTCATCACATAGCTTAGTACTGAAGTGATTTTTCTTTTTTAGTCTTTATTAATATTTAAATCAGTCATTATAACACTAGGCTATGCTGTGGTATCAGGTAAACCTCTGGCTTAATGCAATCAAGGTTTTTTCTTGCTCACAAAAATTTCACAGTGAGTGAAGTGATTCTCCAGGACAGTTTCCCTTCATGTGATAACTCAGTGATCCAAACTTTTCATTTTTATGGCTTTATCACCTCATTATGGGCTTTCCATCATCCTTGGGGAAGGAAAAGAGAGTGGGAAGGTTGTGAATTGGCTTTAATGCTTTGGCCCAGAAACTTCTGCTCATGGTCCAATAAACAGGAACTGGTTACATGCCTTCCTTTAATTGCAAGAAGGCTGGCAAATATAGGGGAGCACATGAATAGTCACTAAGTAGAAAATATCTCTGCCGCAGTCTTATTTTCTCTGTCATACATACCCTTAGTTCCCTTATTTAATATTTTTTTTATAAGTCAACAACTAGTTTTTTGTGCTTGTTGGCAAGGCATGGAGGTGGAGACTACCATATAATTGAGAAGACAAGGCAAATATATTTTAAAAAGAAAACTATACAAGGCAGTTTTTAATGTCTTGATAATGGGCTGAGTACTCTGATTCATATCATAAATACAGTGGTAATTCAAAGAAACAGGAGGTTATTGGGGATAGAATGCCTGGGCAAGGCTTCCTGAAGGAGCTGGGCCTTACAAGATAGCAGTGTCACTCTGTAGGATTTTCTTCTCCTTTAATTCCACATTATTGGACTTCTTTCGACCTTTCCTTTTGGATCTTATTTTCAGATCAATAACGTATGTTTGGTATGTGCATTGATATCATTACTAAATTCTCCACTATCCTCTTAAATTTGGAGCCATTGATCAGATTCAGGATTCTAATGGCCGAAACAAGCCATGGTGGACTAGCTGCCATACATTAATAGCCATTCATAATCTGGTACAGTGGTATTATAGTGTCACTGACATTCCCCAAATGGATAAATTGATTGTAGCAACATAATCCCTCAATATCTAACATAGACTCTGGCACATAGTAGGTACTCAATAGATGTTTATTAAGTTGTATTTAGGTCAGATGTGTGGGTGTTAAAGCTCCCAGCTCATTGCACTTGCTGCATTTGTGTTATTATATTTAAGGGAGTAGTTACCCATTTTAAAACATATTAAAGGGCTTATGATTGTTAAGGTGAAAAATAAACACCACTCTTGATAACAAGCAAAATAATATTTTCATTCTCACAAAAAGAGACCATCCTTATCCTATGGTGAGCACAGTGCTCACTTGGAGTAAGCTAGCCACCCATGGGAGGCTAATTACCTTTTCCAAAGAACTGGGATACCATGTAGTGTCTTTAAAAAAGCAATTTAGTAAATTATGCCCTGGTATCTTGGAAGAGTTAATATGCCACTCTTAGAAACTCCAGTGACTGGATTGTTTCCCACAATGGAGGGAGGAGCACCTGCTTGCCAGGAAATCGGCTATCTTAGATTTCCCCACTGGAAGACATAAGAGCTTCATTTTCATTTATCCTTAGTGGTTTCTATGAGAAATGGTTGTATGTCATGAGACATTTCAGATTTGAAGAGTTATTATGAGAATTTTTTTCTTAGGGAAAAGAACTCCAAAGCAGGACCTTAAAGTTCTGGTAGGGGTTACCTTGGGTACAGATTAGGTAGGAGGTTGCTGCTTCTCAGGGGGCTAGGTTTTTTTTTTTCTGTTATAGACGAACATTCCTTTTCCTGTCTCCTACTCTGCTATAGTTGGGGACCATGAAGAAATGCAATATGATTTAGAAAACATAGTTGTAATCCTTGGTCAGCCGTTTTCTGATTGTGCGATCTTGATTCAGCCACTTAGCAGCTATCAGCTTCTATTTTGTTATGCTATTTTGAAGTTCTTTCCCAATGCTAGCCATTTTTAATAATGTTGTAACTATAGCTGGCTAGTGTGAGACAAGTAAATTCAAAAATACCTGTAAATCAGAAGTTTGGGCTGGTCTTTGTCTAATCTGTTTCTTTTAATGGTGGTGTTCTTTTATCTGGGGGTGGGGATGTAATCCTGAGTTAAGTCAGCATTATGTTAAGGAAGTGAAAAGTTAAGCACGTAAAGTCAGTGCTCTGCTGAAGAGTTGCTGCTACTGACAACATCCGGAGCCTCCTTGTAATAGGACTCAGGGAAGGGGGGTGAGGCTGCACTGGAATTATTTTCCAGAATAGGAAAGAAAGATTGGAACATGTAAGAATTTAAGTTTCCATAGACAAATATGGCTGTACAAAGGAATCCTCATCCCTAAAATCATAATCGCAACAGAGTTTATATATCATCTAATGAAATATGGTTATCCCATGGATTTAACTAACAAGAAGAAATTAAGAAAATAGACAACCTAGATATTTTCTCCTATAGAAAGTACTCAGTGAATTTTGGTTGGATTGATGGGATTCAGATAGTACTAGTTCCCTATGTAAAGTTAGGCAACTGGAAAACTGCTTAGAAGCTAGTGTGGGGCAGTGTCAGCATATTTATTCTGTTGTCCAGGCAATGAAAGTGTGTAAGACCACATGGGAGAATGAAAAGAACAGGCAGCCTAGTGCTTGTCCAGGTGAGCTCATGTACACAGACCAAGGAAGTATCTCTGCTCATAACTTCTTTTTTATGTGTAGATGAAGGCAAATAATTCGCCAGGGAAAACTGGTGAAGTATTTGAAGTTTTTGGGAAGCTTTTAGCTTTTTTTCCCTTCCCTGACATTTTTAGAATCGGGACCTTCTGTTTCAAAGCTTTTCCTCTCAGTTGACATAGGAAATTAGCTGGTATGATGTAGTTTGACTAAATAGATGCTAGTATTCATTTTAAATTCTTTAATTTTAGTGTAGAAAGAATGTATTAATCTGGTAAAACAAACAAACAAACAAACAAACATTAAGAGGCAAGTAAGAATGATTTTAGAGATAGAACATTTGCACAGGGGGATTCTGAAGTTTAAGGAAATTGTACCACACCTGAGACTGCCCCTCACCCCCTGATAAATCTACTTTAGTTGTTTAAGGATGCTTCAGAAGTTTGTGAAAAAGGAATAAAGATAAATACTCTTCATATGGGACTTTTTATCTTCTTCAAATAGTATGCATACTCTGTTTGTTGGACACGTTTAACAGTAAGAAAAAAACCAAAGTACCAGTTCTAAGCCCCACTCCCTTAGTATCCCATCTTCAAACATCAGCTTTTCTAGAGTAACATTTTATTGTTGCCCTTAGATATTTATAGCCTAATAGCTTCTAAATACACAGAGGCAGTTTCTGCTTTGTTGGCTTCTCCCAGGTGAAATCCTAGACTCCAGAGTCACTTTGGCCATTAACTGCCTCTTGGCTTTAAAGTGGTCCTCCCCTTCTCCAGCCCCTGAAAAAAAAAAAACAAAACACCTTTTTTTCTTACCTATTTTTATTCCTCTGCTTTGAAATCCTGAGCCCATCTTCACTGTGTAACAACATCCTGCTGAGTTTCCTTATTCTTCCTCTATGGTAATCCTGTTGTTCCCTCTAGATAGGCAGTCCTCATCCTTCTGGCCTCAATTTCTGCTGCCTCAGGGACTCTTGGAGTTGGGGCCAGGGCTAGAGAGAAGCAACAGCTGGACATGTTGCCCATACATCTTCCAGGCAATTGGGGGAGGGGAAGAGGAAAAATGGAGGCTTCGTTGGGTGTAATACTGTAGTACAAAAAAGTCTGAATTGGAAAACAGGGATAGGTCGAGTCACTGAAACCTGAGTTTGGGGAGAATCAGATCTGGGACTTTTGTCTCTTAAATTGTGTGTATTGAGGATTAGTTTGGCTACTTCCTGGACTGAATGCATAGTACCTAACACTTATTAGATGGCTAAAAAAAAATTTGTTGAATAAATGATACCTAGGTGGTAATGAGAAAATAGAATTTTGACTTTGATTTTAGGTACTGGAAAAGTGAGAGAGGGGTCAAATATTTGCAGTGTAAAAGTAAAAATCATATTGATGTGAGCTGCTTAATTATCACGGAGCACTGAATCAATTATATGTAAAATGAAATACTTTCAAATGAACTTGGAATTCTCTTTTGTAGCTGGTAAATTCTACTAGAAGTTAGGTAGGATATATCAAGGTAGGAAGGAAGGTCACTGGTCATCCAATCTTATTGCTGGTTAAATTGTTCACAGAAATTATAGACTAAATGGTCATTTAGTATCAGTTTAGACTTCTCCAAGAGACAGGAAGTTCTTCACCTTAGATTCAATTTCTTCTAAAACATTCTTATATCAAACTGAAACCATCCCCGCTCTGGCTTATCCTTAGTGTCCCACAAAACAAGTGTGCATCCTTTATTGCTTGACACAGGTCTTCACAATAAAAAAGCTGTTTAAAGACAGCTTTTCTATTCCCCTTCCTTTCCTAAAATCTATGAAAAAATAAGGAGCTATAGTCAAAGGTGCTAGGGTTTTCCAAGTTATCAAAAAACTTGTTATCTTTATTACATAGGAGAAATTGTATTCTTAAAGAGCATCAGGGGGTCTTTACTCCTTTTCTGATCCCAGACATTTAAAGCAATTATTTTAAAAAGTCAATATTTCTCAGTCTCTAGAGGTTTTGAAGTTTGAGAATCACTGTTTCAGTTACAAACTGTTCAGGTGAATTAAATGTAATTGATACTAATTTCAGGAATGCATCACACATAGAAGGCAGTTTTGAGCATTTCTAGCTTCTCAGCAAACAGTCTTGAAACTATTTTAAGTCTTTTACTAATTGAATATTAACATTGATCCCCCATTAGCTCTCTTATTCTCATTTACAGGCTTTTAGTTTCCCCTCTTTCTCTTAGTTATGAATTTCTCAATTCTAGTTACACCTTCTTCCCGCAGTATATAACTTGAGTTTTTTTCAGTCTCTTTATTTTCAGCCCTCTAGGTTACTGCCAATATAGATTGGTCATCTTCCAACATTCATGTTTTATGAGATTATTCCTATGCTCAGTCATATAGATCTTATTGCTCTTCAACCTTATTTTATTTTTCTAATGCTTTATTTATATTCAAACATTAATGTAACTCAATGCAAATGAAATCTACTTATAATCCTTTCATTCATCTAGTTATTTTTATTGGTTTGTGGTCCCTTCTAATCCTTATACATATGCCTATTTAATTTTTAAATATTTGTGACCAAAAAATAGTTTGTATTTTGCTTCTGTGTATTTTTCCATTTGGGGACATGTCTTCATATCTATAGTTTTAATGATTAAAGTATTAGTTTATAGCTTTTTTTGATTAAAAATGTTATCTGTTTATTATAAAAATTGTTCAATATGAAAACATATTTATTCATTCAAAACATGTTTGAATATCTATTCAATAGCCCCTTTCCTCAGTTAAGCACTATTAAGATTTGATATATGAGAGTATGTGTGCATATGTGTATAGATAAATAATTATTTTTATTTTATTTTTTTTTTTAGGTGAGGCAACCCTTGGTTGACCTCAGAGATTGCAAGGAACTTGTCAGCTTGCAATCCATTATTTTTAAAAATTTTTACTCCAACAGCACCTGGTCTTCCTGGGTGGTCTCCCATTCAAGTACTAACCAGGCCCAACCTTGCTTAGCTTCCGAGATCAGATGGGATCAGGCTTGTTCAGGGTAGCATGGCTGTATACTTAAGAGATAATTATTTTAAAGAAACTTTTGTGTGTAACAATTGTCTTAAGTGAGAACACAATGAAAGAAAGTCTTTCACTTGTAGCTACATAGTCCAATATGGTAACCACTCACTACATGTGGCTATTTACGTTAAATAAAATTGAAAGTTCAGTTCCTCAGTCATAGTAGCCACAATTAAGTGCTCAAAAACCACATATGACTAGTGTCTACTGTATTGGGTGTCATTATCAGATAGCTCTAACTCACAGAATTCTGGGCTAGGGAAATACAGAACCAAGTTGATATGCTTCTTGCTGAGTTCCATGGCACTTCACTCTGTGCTGTAGCTGTGGAATTGAACAATGTAAGTGGACAGTGAGTATCCCTGAGAGCCTTTGAAGAAATGCATGTAAGAACTTACCTAGCTTTGGGATTTCAATCTAGATTTCAAAGTAGAAGAAAAAATTTTTAAAGTGGGAATAAGGGGGCCATGGGGAAGAAGATCTTAACTACCAAGGCTATAGAATGAGTCTAATATTACTTTACTTGCTATATACCATCACTAGAATCGATGCTTCAGTGATTTTCTCGGTCAATGGTAACCAAAGAATGCTTTTTATATAAGATTTTAACATTGAATCCATACGTAAATTTGAGACTATATCTTGGTCATTTAGAGTGGCTATGAAGGATGTGGTGATGAGTGATAGAGGAAACTATGATTTGAAGCACACACACACATACACACACACACTAAGATTTTCTTTCAGCTATGTCATAGCTGTTTCAGGAAAACAAGTGTCTTACCACTTACAGCTTGTTCAGTGCCTAATCTGAAATTAGCCGTACTTTCTCCCCAGGGCATCCTCAGTCCCCTGCAGATCTCAAAAACTGTTATAAATCAAAACCCAGTAGAGCTAGTCAGATGTGCTGTTATATTAATTATAATGCAGGTCATGGTTGAGGATTCTGTATGTACATGTGCATAGAAAGCTTGCAAATATGCATAAAGGAAAAACTGTTGAAAAGGCCTGACTCCATTGCCTTGGTGCTAGGCATATTTCTCACAGACTAGTTACTGATAATGCTGATGGATTTACTTCATGACCTGGGCAGTGCAAGTATCAATAAAGATTTGAGTTAGTAGAAAAAAATATGTATATTCACTCCAGACTCTGCCTTCTGCCCCCTGAAAAACTCCCTACAACATGCAGAGTGGGTTTATAAAATGTTTTGAAGTTTCAAATGGTGACTTAAAGGTAACTAATCAAGGTTCAAAAATTCATAGCGTTCCTATACTCTAATAATGAAATGTCAGAAAAAGAAGTGGAAAAAAAATTCCTATTACAATTGCAACAAAAAGAATAAAATACCTAGGAATAAATTTAACAAAACAGGTGAAGGACCTATATAATGAAATCTACAAGACCCTATTAAAATAAATTGAAGAATATACAAAGAAATGGAGAGAGATTTGTTTTCTTGGACTGATAGAATCAACATAGTTAAAAAGACCATATTACTTAAAGCATTATACAGATTTAATGCAATCCCCATCAAAATCTCACTGGCATTTTTTAAAGAAATGGAACAAAAAATCATCAGATTTGTATGGAAGCACAAAAGGCCCTTAATTGCCAAAATCATCCTGAGAAAAAAGAATGAGGCTGGAGGCTTCACTATGCCTGACTTCAAATTATACTAAAAAGCGACAGTAATCAAAATGGCATGGTATTGGCAGAAAAACAGACACATGGACCAGTGGAACAGAATTGAGATTCCAGAAATAAACCCATATTTATGTGGGCAAACAATTTTTGACAAAGAAGCCAAAAACATACAATGGAGAAAGGAAAGCCTCTTTAATAAATGATGCTGGTACAACTGGAAAGCCACCTGCTAAAGAATGATACTAGACTGTTGTCTATTACTAAGCATCAAAATTAACTCAAAATGGATTAATGACCTGAATGTAAGACCTGAAACAATAAATTGCGTAGAAGAAAACATAGGAACTAAACTCAGGGACCTTGGACTTAAAGAAGATTTTATGAATTTGACCTCAAAGGTAAGGGAAGTAAAAGCAAAAATAAATGAATGAGACTACATCAAACTGAAAAGCTTCTGCTCAGCAAAAGAAACCGTCAACAAGGAAAAGAGACAACCATCCAAATGGAAAAATATATTTGCAAGCAATGCGTCCAATGAGGGCCTAATATCCAAAATATACAAAGATCTCATACAACTCAAAAACAACAAAAAAGCAAATAACCCAATCAAAAAATGAGCAGAGGACCTGAATAGACACTTTTCCCAAGAGGACATACAAACGACCAAAAAATATTTGAAAAGATGTTCAACATCGCTAGCTATTAGGGAAATGGTAAAACCACAATGAGTTACCATCTCATACCTGTTAGAATGGCTATGATCAACAGGACAAGTAATAACAAATGTTGGAGAGGATGCGGAGAAAAAGGAACCCTCATGCACTGCTGGTGGGACTGCAAATTGGTACAGCCACTATGGAAAAGAGTATGGAGGTTCCTCAAAAAACTAAGAATTGATCTACCACATGATCCAGCAATACCTCTACTGGGTATTTATCCCAAAGATTTGAAAACCCATATCTGAAAAGATATTTGCACATTGATATTCATAGCAGCATTACTCATAGTGGCCAGGACATGGAAGCCACCAAAGTGTCCTACAATAGGTGATTGCTAAAGAAGCTGTGGTACATCTATACAATGGATTATTAATCAGCCATAAGAAGAGATGAAATATTGCCATTTGCAGCAACATGGATGGACCTCAAGATAATCATGCTGAGCAAAATAAGCCAGACAGAAAAAGTTGAAAATCACATGATATCACTTATACATGGGGTATAAACCTAAAAGCAACAAATGAACAGGACAAACAAACAGAGCTTCATGGACATGGACTATAGACTAGTGGTTACCAGAGGGTAGGATGTGGGGGAGGAGAGGGATGGTAGATGGTTAAAGGGGGTCAAATATAGGGGGTTATGTTGAAAGGGTGAAGTGGGTAAAGGGGATCAAATCTATGATAGCTGAAGGAAGCTGGACTTTGGGAGGTAAATACACAATAGAAAATACAGATGTCAAATGATAATGTACACCTGAAAATTATATAATTGTATTAACCAATGTTTTTCTAATAAACTTCATTAAAAAAAATAAAGGTAACTAATTAGTTTTTATTATGGGGACTTAAAATAATTTTAAAAACTGAAAATTAAAATAATAACTTGGTGTCTTAGTTGCCAGCAATATAGGGGAATCACAAATTTATCATTGACTTGGTTAATAGCATTTACTGTGAAAGGATATTATTGTAGCCATTAATTTTTTTAGTTATAAAAATTTCGAACATACAAATGTAGAGAAAATAGTACAATGAACTTTTATATATCTATTGCCTAGATTTAATAATTAAGATTTTTATTTGCTTCATTTTTCCATCTTTTTTCTCTGTTTTAATATGTTAAAACATATCTCAGATATAGCACATGTTTTAATATGCCTCTCTCAAAATAGGAACAGATATACCATTTATATTCCCAGGATTCTAAAGTTTTTGGTATCATCTTCATAAACAAATTTCTTTGACTATCTCAGAATGGCTTTTTAGAGTAAGTATTTTGGAATTAGGTCCAAACAAAGTTCATACTTAACAGTTGTCTCTTATAAATAAAACAATTCAGTAATATTTAGTAAACTTACAGAGTTGGGCTACCATCATCACAATCAGTTTTAATGTATTATCACACACCTCCAAATTTTTCTCAGCCCACTTGCAGTTGACCCTTGCTACCTTCAGCCCCAGGATCCACTGATCTGCTTTCTTTCTGTGTAAATTTTCCTTTTCTGGGATTTTACATCTTAAATCTTTTAAAATCTAGAGTGGTTTCTTCTTTTCTTCCTTTCCCCTCCTGCCGTCCACTTGTTGTTCTGTAGAATACCCCATGTTCTGGATTTGTCTGTTTGCTCCTTTCTGGTGTCATTTAATTTGATCCTTTATCCCTTTTCCTCTCCATGTTTCTTATAAATGGAAATTTCACTCAAGAGTAGCATTATCCAATAGAGCTGCTGCAATGGTGGAAATGATCTGTGTCTGTATTGTCTAATGGCTACATGTGGCTTTTGAGCACTTCTTATTGAAAAACTGAACTTTTAATTTTACTTTTAAAATTTAAATAGCTACATGTGACTAGTGTAGCTGTAGAGGCTTAAGATTTAGGTCCAACATTTGGGGCCATGAATGTTTTGTAGGTAGTACTATACGCTTTATATTGGATCATGTCAGGAGGCACAAAATGTTTGCTTGTCTTAATTTCAATGATGTAGAGTTGACCAGTGAGTTCAAGTGATGATAGCCTGATTTCCATTGTATGGTTCCCAATCACCATTTTATCTAATGGTTTTGTCCAGGTTTGAATATTGTCTGCAGCAATTATTTCACTAGGGCTTACAAAATAGTGATTTCCAAATTCAAGCATGTCTTCCACATTCATTAGCTGAAATTCTTTAGTAAAGAAATTAACTTATCAATTAGGGCTATTTGGTTATCCTAAAATATATTCAGAACAGAAATGGTAGGATAAATGCTTAATTTTTGCCTTTTAACTGCCAGTCTTCAGAGTAAGTAATATGTGCCCTGGTAGTGTTCAATGAGATTTTTAAAAAAGAGTGTTGTTATAAACTTGGGATTTACATATTCAGTATTCTGTAATCAGTTGTATTTATGTATTTTTTAATGCTCATAGTATCCCATCTTTGGCCAATAGGACCTCTTTGTGTTGGCTCATATGTCTTTGTGATAAAACCACAGAGAACACTAATCATTAGGAAAATACAGATCAAGACCAGAATGACATACCAAGTCACATGCATTAGGATGGCTACTATCAAAAAACAAAAACAAAAACAAACAAAAAAATAAGAACCCAGAAGTGTTGGCAAGGACATGGAGAAATTGGAACCATTGTGCACTGTTGGTAGAAATGTAAAATGGCACAGCTGCTATAGAAAACAGTACATTGGTTCTTCAAAAAATTAAAACTAATATTACTATATGATCCAGCAATTCCACTTTAGAAATCTACCCATTGGAATTGAAAGCAGGACATGGAAAGATATTTGCATATGCACCCATGTTCATAGCAGTATAACTTGCAATAGCCAAATGATGTAAGCAACCCAGCTGTCCATAAATGGATGAATGAATAAACAAAGTTGGTATATACACACAGTGGAATATTATTTAGCTTGAAAAGGGGAGAAATTCTGACACATGCTGCAACTTGGATGAACCTTGAGGACATTATGCTAAGGACAAATACTACATAATTTCACTTATATGAGATACCTAAAGTAATTAGATTCACAGAGAAAGTAGAATGGTAGTTGTTAGAAGTATGGGGGAGAATGGGAATTATTGTTTAGTGAGAACTGAATTTCATTTTTACAATATGAAAAGAGTTCTATGAATGGATGGCAGTGATGGTATTACAACAGTGTGAATGTACTTAATGCCACTGAACTGTACATTAAAAATAGTTGATTATAAATTTTTTGTGTATTTTCCCACATTTTTTTAAAAAGTAGTTCCATGAAGTTTCATATGGGCAAAAACCTGATTGGAATGCATTTAAGAGAATGGAGAGAGTGAAATTGAAGAATCTAGATACAGGCAATTAATTGAAAACAAAATACACAAGACCAACAAAAAGCATTTAAAATTCATTTATATGGCACTCAACACTAAGTATTGTTATTTTTATATATTTTCCTCACATATGTGTATATTGTTAAAGAAGTTTATATCATTTAAAAATCCATAGGGAATATTTTCCCTTCAGTAGTCTATGACACTTTGAAGATATTCAAACAAAATTTATTGGGATTACCAGATCGGAAAGAGTCATAAAGAACATCTAGTTTAATCTCATTTTTTAGAAGAGGACATGGGGCCTAGAAGGTTGTGTTCAAAATTATGCAACTAAGAGGTAGTACAGCTGGGGGGAATATCTATCTAGATTGGTGTTCTTATAATTGCACCATAGCTGCTTCTAGTAGCTCCCTCTAAAACTAATTCTACTGCTTGGTTTCCCTAAATCTGTCAGTATCATCACTAATGCTCTAGTTATCAGGCTTAAAGTATAGGGGTAATCATTAATTCCTATTCTTTTCTTCTGTCTCCTATCTAGTAAAATAAGTACTGTGGGTTTTTTTTTTTTTTGTATTATTTATCACACCTACATTCTCTCATTTTTAGTGATTCTATATTTGATCACTGGGTTCAAGTGGTAACTTACTTTCATTGTTTAGTTCTCTATTAACTTTTCAGTTAATGGTTTTATCTATTTATGAATACTTCTCTTGTCCTAATTCAGAGCCTTATTCCTTCTTGCTCATCCTCCTGAGCTTTTTAGTTTTCTCTCCATGTATATGACTGCTTGGTTTTTCTTCTTATCTTTCTGATCCTACTTCTGTCTTACTCAAAAACTTCTCCATGGCCTAGCAGAAGTCTGTAGACTTCTTGTTTTGTGTGACCACCAAAGTGCATTAAAAAAATTTTTTTTAAATTATTTTAGGCAAGACATGGCCTCTCACCCCAACTTGTGTGACTTTCTGTTGCTTTTTGTCCAGCTTGCTTCAGTCACTTTTTCCTGTGTTTCAAGTTTGCTTAACTTCCTGATACTTGGTGTGATCTTCAGCGCTCTTCTTTCCCAATTTTATTTCCTGCTATTTCACCTATGGGAAACCTTTATTCATTTTCTTATCTTGTTGCTTCATTTCTTCTCTCTTACCATTATCCAAATAACTTGAAAATCAGCTCATCTCATACTTATGACCAGTTTCTGACACTATGTGGCATTAGTAGATGAATGACTTCTTTCTGGCACTGGTTGGGCTCATAAAGTCTCTTTGAGGAACTCATAGACTGTGGGAGAAACTGGTATGAGAGCAGATAATTTTGATAATAAAAAAAAAGGCAGTGTGTAAAGAGTGATGAATTTTGCTTGGGAGGACAGGAATGATAAATTCTGCTTGGAGAGTCACATCTTCTAGCTTTCCTTGACAACTGCAAATCATTGACATCTTTCCTTGTCCTCTGACATTACCATTCCTTAAGACATGGTTTTTAGTTCTTTGTTTCTTTAACTAGGTTATCACCTGATGGAGAGCAGTGATTATATTTGTATTCTATGCTTCTATATTTGCCCTGCTCATATCAGGTACTCAAAATTTTGTAAAACCATTTATTGGAAGGATAATGGAGGCTCACAGAAATGATAGGAAGCCAGAAGAGCAGGCTTGGAAAAGGGGCAGGAACCAAAGGGGCCCCAGAGAGTAGGTAGCCAGAGCAATCTGGCCTTCTAGCTGCTGTCATTCCTGGATACTGCCTTCCTCACTGCATACCCCCAGTGGATGCCTGAAACTATGGATGATACTGAACCCTATACATACTATGTTCTTTCCATACCTTTTCACTTAAAGGAAGCACTTGTGACTTCTCTTTGGCATATCTGAATTGCCAGCATTACTACTCTTGTACGTTGGGGCTATTATTAAATAAAATAAGGGGGACTTGAACACGAGCACAGATATAGTGATGGGAGATCTGATAACTGACACAACCACTAAGTGACTACTGGCAGGCAGCATATACATTGTGGATATGCTGGACAAAGAGATGATTCATGTCATGGGTCAGATGGAAAAGGATGGCAAGAGATTTCATCATTCTTCTTAGAATGGCGAGCAATTTAAAACTTAGAAATTGTTTATTTCTAGAATTTTCCATTTAATATTTTTGGACTGTAGTTGACCACAGGTAGTTGAAACCTTGGAAAGCAAAACTGCAGATAAGAGGGGACTATTATACAGTGAAATGCCTTCCTCCATACCTGCATCCATACAACAGAATTCTCCTTCACAGGTAGGTAGCCATTAGTTTCCTGTGCATGCTAGAGATAATGCGTTAAAAATGCCTTATACAAATATTATTATATATTCTTTCCCCCTGTTTTATAACCTTCTGTTCCAGGGTTCTGTACATTGCTTTTCCAGATAATATGTATTGGAGAGTCTGCTATATCAGTACATAAAGAGCTTTCTTATTCTTCTTATACATAGCATTTCATTATAGGGATGTAATATTAGTTATTTAAATTTCCTATTGATGGACATTTACAACATCTTTATTTTTTTTCTATTACAATTAATGTTGTACTGAATAATCTTAAACATTTTTCATGTCATGTGTCTGATATGTTCTTTGGATACTTCCTAGAAATAAAATTACTTGGTCAAAAAGTTTTGCATTATAAATTTTATAGATAATGCCAAATTGTCCTCTACAAGAGTTTAACAACTTTTCATTTCAACAACAATTTATGAAAATCCTAGTCTGCCCACAACCGAGGATGATTTTTAAAGATTCAGCTTTGAGATTTATGAATAGAAAAGGAGGCTGAAGAGGAATTATTTTTAAATTTTATTTCCCCTCTAAGTTTGTGAAGGAGTCATGAGGGGTAAGGAGAGAAGAACCATTGGCCAGTGAACTTGAGATGTTTGTAACACTTAACAAAAGTAGCCTTTCACTGGAGTCGCAGAGACTTTCCCTCCCAAATCTTAAGTGCCAAACTCTCAGTCACATTGTATTAAAGGCTTTATATGATGTGTCTTCAGGCTATCTTTTCCTATTCTTATAAAATCCTTGCAGTTTAAATGTTTCATTTATGAAAAATTTAACATTAATTTAATATGCAGAGTTTCTCTGTTTTATTGACATCCTTGCAACTCTTTCCAATGAGAATTTCAAGAAAATACTATAATATTATATCATTTTTCTTCCCTGGAAATCAGCAATTGACTGATTCCCAATAGTTGGAAATAAAATGATTTCCAGCTTTCAGACACATTTTAGTTAGTCTGGGGTTCATTTTAGGTTGTATGTCTTGGCAAAATTAAAATTCAATGAAGGGTCAAGTTTTTATTCTAAAATTTCCCTTCTTTAAAAGGTATTTTAAGCAGTAATACCATTCTCACCCTGTCTTTAGTTCCATGCCTCCATTTTGTCTTTCAGTTATAATTCCTTTGGTTTCAAAGGGAACATTTCCCCAGACATCTATATGAACTTCTAGGACCCCAGTGTTTGAGTTTCGCTTGAATCCCTTTCCTGACTGTGTCCTTCTTGAATTTACCCCTCTCTTGGTTAGCGACCAGATATACCCTATTTAAGGCTTTTTCTCCTTGTGTGTAGTTAGATAATATATTCTGTCTAATAGAGAAAAATTTACATAGTAAAATGTGTCCCTTTTAGATGTGTAGGTCTGAGTTTTGACAAACCTATACAGTCATGTAACTACCACCACAACCAAAACAAAATATTTACATCCCCTCCAAAAGTCCCACTATGCTCCTTCCCCTACTCTCAATCTCAGATTTGTTTATTGTCCTTATAACATTTGCCTTTTCCAGAATATCAAATAAATGGAGTCATGTAGTCTGTAGCCTTTGCATTTGGCTCTTTCACTTAGCATAAGGTTTTGAGATTCACCTATTAGTAGCATGTATCACTAATTTTTTACTACGTAGTATTTCATTGTATGGGTGTACAATGAAATTGTATGGATGGGTCCTTATTTTTAGTATGTTATTCTAAAGAGTAATTTGAGCAGATTGGTAAGGTTTGACTACATAGATCAGTGATTTCAATTTATCCATGGGCAAACCCAGGTTACCCTCTGAAAGTTCAGTAGCACATTTTGGCATAGGAATTTGAATTTCTTTAGGAAGAGGCTGCGTAGAAGACATCACTTGAGTTATACCTGGAGGCCTGAGGAAGAAAAATACCACAAGAGAATCCACAGAAGAATGTTATAGAGCAATAAGGGAGCATGGCCATTAGACTCTGAGTTCTTGAAGAACTTATCTTGCTCTTTTCTATATTACCTTTCCCCCTCCAGTGCCATTGCAAACCTTCAAGGTTATTTACTGAGTCAGATTGTGATTTAACATATTTTACCCTCGAAGCATAGTGCCCTTAAAACCACCATACATTGTATCGGACTGTGCCTTCTCCGTATCTTTCCACACCCCTTCCAATGGCTATAAAAAAAAGGGAGCCCCTTACATTAGTGTTGTCTGTTATTTTCATCACCAAGTGCCAAAGTCCTTTTTTTCTTCTTCACCATGGGATCCCGTGTTTTAGAAGATTTTATCTATCATATAGCATTTATTAAAAATAATTTTCTCATGCAGAAAATCTGTCAAGGACCTCTATCTAGCTATCTAGTGATGTATCTGATAGTAAAAGAGCTTCTAATTAACAAGAGATAACCACTATTAACAGCATAGAGTAAACATAATTTCTGCCAAGAGCAAATAAATTTATATTTTAGTTAACCTCATGAAGGGAATATATGTAACTCGTTTTAGTCTTTTTAGACATATTAGTAGTAGCTTGAGGTCACTCGTTTCTGTATTTACCTATCTTTAAAGGTCTAGCGATCCAGGTTTGGAATTTCCATGTTTTTGTTTGTTTGTTTGTTTGTTTGTTTTAGGACTGTTTTATCTAAATATTAACCAATTGCTTTGAGAACCTGGACTTGTGGCTTACTTAAGACCATAAGAATACCAGAGACATAAGGACAGACTTTGGCATTATGCTTCAGCTCTCATCAGCAACATTAACATTGAACCCTATTTGTCTGTGCATATCTAGGTTGGGCCTTCTGGGATAGAAAAAAATACATTAGATTGGACTCTTCCTATTGTTAACGTCAGGAAACTCAGCCCAAACTAACCTAGGAAAAAAGGGTATTTATTGACTTGCAAAATTCCAAGGGTCAGGTTGGCTTCAGGCATTACCGATTGGAGCTCAAGCCTTGTTTGTTGCCAAACCTAGTTCTTCCTTCTGTATCTCTCAGCTCTGACACTGCTTTTGGGGTTATATTATCAGGCACCTTCGTCCTTATCATTCTAGGTTGGCTGTAGCAGCTTCTGTCTGCGTCTTTCCAGGTTCAAGTCTAGTGGAAAACAGACTCTTCCCAGGATTCTGAGCAAGAGTTTGAGTTTCATCAGCTTCAACTGAAATATGTGGTCATCTTGTACAAGCAACTGTGCTCAGATAAATGATTCACTGATTGTTTAGGCTCAGGCCAATAAGTGTAAGTCTGAAGCTCCATCCAAACTTAAGGACTGAGAACTGGGCAGGGTATTCTGTAGAGGCAACTTGGGATATAGTTATCAAAGGAAGGAGTAGATGTATTGTAGCCCAATACCAAATGTTTATACACTAATATTTAACATGTTCCTGCCATTTTCTATTTGTCAGGCTCTGAGCTAGATACTTTTGTAAATGTGGTTTCATTTAATTCCATTCTCACAATGTCTCTGTGAGATAGTTATTTCTCTCTGTTTTACAACTAGGGAGATAATCTCAGAGCGGTTAAGTCATTGCCCAGTTTCCTATCAGTGATAATTGTCAGAATCAGGATTCTAGCCAAAGTCTTTCTGAATCTAACTGCAGTGCATTTCCCACCATTTCCTTTCGTGTGTTTACAAAACAACCTGAGCAATAGCTGTAGCATCTCTGAAAAATGACTGTAGTCTCTCTAATTATTTTGAAAATTGATTCACTCATTTGCATGTGTTTCTAAAAGTGAAGATTATATTATTTTTCACTTATTTCTTATGTAGGCTCATATGGGCTGCATTCATTCATCCAATATTTGTTGAGTACCTGTTATGAGCCTGGTACTGTTCTAGAAACTGAAGATAAAACAGTGAATAAAACAAGTACCCCATCTCAAGGAACTTACATTCACATAATGAAGTATATAAGACAAAACACATAAAGAAGTATATAAGATCAGGTGATCACGAGGCTTCCCCTTTAATTTAGATTATTGAAGAGGATTCAACCCTCACAGGCATTTGCTGGGGTACACAGAGCCATGAAATTTCATTCATAGTTTGCCTAGACTTGACTCTGATAAAACTAATTGAGTCCAAACTCAGATCAGGGCCAGAAGCAAGGTAGAAAGAAATGAGGTAACATCTAAAATCAGTTATAAGGAAAGCAAAATGAATTAAACATTCATTTATATTCAAAATGCCTTTTCCTCAGTTTTCTGGGATTTTAGAAAGAGTTTGTCCTCTCTCCCCCATCACTAACTTCTCTCCACATAAACAGAATTATAGTTTCTGCAGAGTAGTAATTCTCAAAAGGTAGTCTACAGATATCTGGGATTCTCTTTTAAGAGTTCTTGAAAATTAAAACCATTTCCATCATGAGACTAAGATGTGATTTACTTTTTGCTGCGTTGACATTTGGTCTGATGACGCAAAAGCAATGGTGGATAAAACTTCATGTTTCAGAGCGAAGCAATGCAATGGCACTAAACTGTACTAGCAGTCATTGTGTTCCTAACAGTACAAAAATAAAGTTTCACTGAAGAACATTTTTGATGAACACTTAAGAACATTTCTATTACTAAAAAATTAATTTTATTAAATCACAGCTCTTGAGTATATGTCTTTTTAATATTCTCGGTGATGAAATGGGAATCATGCATAAAGCATTTTCCTAGAGGCCCCCCTCCCTATCCTAACCCCAGAGGAGAGAAGGGAAAGGGATAGGGCTGTAGAAAAAGGCAGATGGTGAGTCAGTAAAGACCTTGTATATCTGAGAGTCAGTGATTGATTTTAACTGAAAGAGGAACATAATGGAATCTATATTTTAGAAGTAAAACAGTAATAAAATCCTATACCCCAAATGAAAAAGATGAAAATTTCATTGATATGGTTTTAGATTCCATATTGCAACTAACTTTTAAGAAACTTATCTGACACCTTTTTTTAAATCAAAGCAGAATATTTACAATTATCCAAAATGACTGTTAACCTCTTTCCTAACTATGTATTTTGTGGGACTGGATTTTCTTTGTATACTTCAGTCAAAATAACAGGATAAATTGAAGGCAGGCTCATTTATGAAAATTCAGCTGTGTTCTATTAAGACAGCCTACTCACTAAGTTTTTCTTTGGGGAGAATACAATTTATTTTTAATAATGTTATTTATGTTAACATAAATTTATTTTTGTTTTAAAATGAATTGATATTTAAATTTTTTTTCAGTTTTTCTAATAGCATAACTATTGATATAATTTGTAACAAAAGCTCTTTGACTCCTCAATAATTAAGGGACCAAGAAAGTCTGAGAACTCAAATGTTGAGAACTGCTTTCTTAAAGGGCTTTTTTTCCCTTACAAGGATCAAAAGATGTGTCTCAGTTCTCTACTTTTTCTGCATAGTGAACCAAGGTAAAAAATTATCAGAGAACTCTTCAGATAGGTAGTAGAATTTACTGACCCCTCTCTGATTATCAGTCTAATTTCTAAAAATTGAAATTTTGGAATAAAAATTCACTAGAGCTTTTTATTAGAGGATTTGGTTTCAGAATTAGGCTGAGGTCTATGTGGATAAGGAGCAAGTGTAGGGCCAAAAAATATCCCTAGTGTGTACTCCAACAAATCACTCCTGACCCTAGAACTTCTCACCTCTTTTCCATGTGAAATTGCTTTTTTACCTCAAGCTCACCCCTTTAAGCCCCTTCCCGAAGCCATTGGTGCCAGAGTCCATACCTTAAAATAAGAGACTCTCCAGAGTCTGGGCAGGTGGCAGGAGAGTGGGAAACCATAGCTGAAAGGCACATGCTCTTGGTTTAAGCTGTGAATGCTCTTTCCCATAGAAATAGGATACCAGTGGTGGCTAGCTTCTATGACAGAGTTACATGTGAGTGGAATAGGCTTCTGTGGGCTTGCCTGGGAGCCTTGGGTGCCCTCAGTTCCAAATGAAATGTTAGGATATAATTTTTTCCTAAGTTGGGAACTGCTTTTACTTAAAAAAAAAAAAAGTTCCACATTTTAAATCAGGATAAATATTATTATAAGGATGGATAAAATTAAGAATGGCCTTAACAGTGGTAAAATGGGTCATTTTCCTCTTTATTAGTCTGAATGATGGAATTTGATCCATTGGCTATGAAATTAAGCCCACAGGCAGTAGTTAAAAGCACAACAGAGGTAATGATCAAGAAGAACTTGGATTCCAAAATTTTATAAAACAGAATTATATTTCTCAGGGCCACTGGCATTTAAAGAAAAAATAAACATTCCACAAAATTGTCTATTTTCTAGTTAAACTGATGTCCTATAACTGTATCTGAAAAGCTAAGTTGTAATTTTGAGGACACCATGGATGAAAGAGAAAAAAATTACTATCCCTAGTAACAGATGTGAAATTACATTAGATAAATATAATCATTAGTTTCAGTCTCACCCTGGTTAATTTGTTTGTGGAAATGTGCAACCTATTATTCATTAGATAATTTTTCACACATTGATTAGAAAGCCATGTCGAATTGTGACCCTGCACATTTGGGTTTACCTATCTTGCAATGAAGTATACCACTTACAATAGTGGAAATGGGGGACAAAATGTTTATCTCAAGCTGATTTTGTGCCAATAAATAAAGTAAATCAATAGCCAGTGAAGTGTGAACAACATTTCTCTGCTGTATAATATGGTTTTGGGGGCAATTTGACATGCTACAAGGGGGAACAAGGGTCTTGAACAGAAAGGTAATAAAAGCAAATCATGCTGGTAACTGTTATTGAAGTCTTGTATTTTTCTATACTTGGGCAGCTTTAAGATGTGAAAAATAATGCACATAAAATCATAAAAATATTGAGGTAACTTCCCCCATGTTTATAAACATTCTTTCTTATAGATTTTATTGGACATGCATTCTCTATCTGTGACAGATCTATTCTCTATTAGATCTAATTTAATATAAAAATTCAGATAACTTTAATGTACTTATAGCAAATACAACACAAAGACCTTAAATTTCAAATATTATTAGCATTCAGTAAGACCTCATCTGGATTTTATGTTTTAATATTTAGGTAATTACTTACAGTAACCCAAACTCTCTCAATTAAAACTAATATTTTTCTACCTTGCAGAAAGCTTCCAGGAGAAACCTCCATTTTCTCATTTTGCAACTTTCTTCCATTCCAAGCCCTGCAGAATCATAGGAAAATGAGTCTCTTTTCTAATTCTTTGAAGGAGAATAATGATATAAATGCATTTATAAAGTGTATCTTCATGCCAGTTTGGACCTCAGATGTTGTCTTTTAAATTAAGATGAAAGTAATACATTTTTTCCATATAATGCAGACTGTATTCAAGTAATTAATGGTTAATTAAAAGCAGGTTTTTTCCCTATAGGTCAGACAGTGAAAAGCTATGCTATGTTACCATAGAAAGGAGGAGGTTAGGCTGTTTGGTTTCTAGAAACAGCCTCTGGCCCTCTTGGTCTAGAATAAAATCATAGCCAGGAAAACCTGCAAATTCGAGGGAGAAATGGTTATTGGTGCCGGAGAAACAGTGGTTTGCTGCCCAAGAATGTTATTTCCTTGACCAATTCTGTAACCCATTATTAGAATTTCAAAAAATCAGTGATCACAGCTATTTTAATAATGAGTGCTGACATGTAGTATATTTATTTATAGTCAGTTGATTCATGTGAGAAGTCTTGAAAAAAACATGTATCTCAATTTTATTTTGAGATTACCTTCCCACCTGTCTTTTTTATTTGGACAGGGCTTCAGTCTACTATAGATTAATTTTAAAAATCTAGCTTTAAGCAGAATTATAATGTGTTACAAAGAAAAGAAAAGATCCTGTTAGTTTTAATTTCCCATTTGAATGTCCAACTAGCAGAACTATAAGTACTTGTGAGAGCCAAGATAATAATAGAAAGACCATGGGTGGAATAGAATGAGCATTAGGTTGAGAATTAGATCTATGTTCCAGTCCTTGTTGTAATTTTTCTGGTTTTGGTAGACTAGGTGAGTTTCAAGTCTTTTCAGCTTTAATATTCCATGCATATGATATTTTTATAGAATAGCATCACACTATACATGGATGAATAAACTTTTTGACTCAGACAATAGTCTGCTTTTCCAACCTTTGTTTACGTTTAATATAAATACTTTTATATGTCCTTATGTATTCTTTTACATCATTTATAATGAACATCAGTTATAGTAATTGTATCATATTTCATTATATGGTCTTACTGTATGTAATTCATTTAACCATCTCCCTATTACAGGACACAATCAAAGCTATCATATCTTTTTTATGATGTTGCCATAATTTATTCATTTGTCTCACTTTTCTTGCTCTTGCCTCTTGCAGTCTATAGTCTCTAAGCAGATATATATATATTTTTAATGGCAATCAGATACAATAACTCCCTGCTCAAAACTCTCCAACTATTTTTAGAATAAAATGCAAAATTATTATGTGGTCTATAGGGAACTGTGTAATTTGGCACCTGCCTAACTCTGGAACCTTATTTCTACACTATACCTTTCTCATTGCACTTCACCCACTGTTCTCTGGGCTGTTCTCTAATTCTCTAAGCATCTACCAATCTCAGGGCCTTGGTTTCTGATGTTTCCTCTACCTGGGACACTCTTGTTTCTGATACTTACATAATTAATTTTTTCTTTTTCTTTTTTTCACTTCCTTCAGATCTCTGCTTAGATGACTCTTCAGATAGTTCTTTTCTGATAAACCTGTCTAAAAAAGCATTCCTCCACCTTATCTATCCTCTTACTGTTTTTTTCTTCATAGCACTTATTACTACCTGACATTATGTTATGTATTTCTTCTTTTTAAATGATGTCATTCAGTGTGTTAACTCTTTGAGGGTAGGACTGAATCTGTTTTGTTCGTTGTTAAATCCCCAGCCCCAAGAACTATGCCTAGCTTATAGAGGGCACTTGAAAAATATTTGTTGAAAAACTCGAGTTTGATTCAATCTTTTTCTGTTATAAATGTAGTAGGATGAAAAAAGTTATTGTTTTGTCAATTGTTTTGTTCAGAAAAACATCTTGATTAATCTTGATGGAATGTGTGGCCCTGAGGAAATGTGTTGAAAGAAAATAACAAAAACATAACTAAAGTGAAAAAGGTGAAGAATAACCTAGTGGTAGAAGAGAGGAGAATGAAGAAACTAGGGGAATGAGTGTGGAGAGAGAGGGTCAAACTATAGGTAGAAGGTTAAAGCATGAGTAAGAAGAAATGACTGAGGAAATTTTTAAAAGAACCGGGTAGTTCATATCAGTGTTTAAGTTTTGCAGCAGTGTAAGCTTTTTCCCATTAATCCCTGAATCTCCCCAGCACATCCCTGCCTCAGAGCAGTGGCAATGTTTTACTGGGGGGTCTTATGTTTGAATCAGAACCGAGGTGGTGATAAAGGAACAATTCGTACATGGAGAATGAGAGTTCAACAGAAATTAGAAATAAAGCCAGAAGTTACAAGGAAGCTACCTGATTGTTCACTGGAAGTAGAAAGAGGAATTAAGTAGACTTTATCTAGCTTTCAAGCCTGAATTACAGAAATAGCACAGTGGTAAATATCTTTGTAGCTAATTCTTTTATCTTAATTATAGCCATAATTTACTTAGGGTGAATTTTAAAACTGGAATTGCTGGATCAAAGTGTCTTGGCATTTTTAAGGCCTTTAATATGTGATCATAGTGCCTTCCAGAAAAATGGTACCAACTTAAAATCTGAAACATTTTATAAAAGCAGGAATTATTTTAAAAACACCATTATATGGCTACTAGACTGGCTATAATAAGATGGAAAATAAGTGTTGGCGAGGATGTGGAGTAATTGGAACCCTCATATATTCTGAGTGAGCATGTGAAGTGGTTTGGCAGTTCCCCAGAAAGCTAAATTTATAGTCTGACTTTAGTAATCCCACTCTGAAGTATATATCTAAGATAAATAAAAACATAAATCCACATAAAACTTGTATACAAAAGTTCATAGCAACATTATTTATAGTATCCAAAAGGTAGAAATAACCCAAATATATCCAATAACTGATGAATGGATAAATAAAAATGTGGAATACTATACAATGGAATATTATTTGGCAATGAAAAATAAATGAAATACCAATGCATGTTAGAATATGGATGAACCTTGAAAACGTTACCCAACTGAAAAAAGCCAGACATAAAAGCCTTCTATGTCTGGAATGGGAATATCTATAAAGACAGATTAGGGCTGGGGATGGGGAGGGTGAGGAGTGACAGCTAAAAGTATGGAGTTTCTTTAGCAGGGAGGATAGTATTAGAAAATTTGTAGTGATGGTTGTACAACTTTGAATATATGAAAAGAATATTGACATACACTTTAAATCAGTGAACTGTACAGTCTGTGAATTATATTTCAAAGGTAAAACAGAGCATTAAGACATAATACTAGAACACTTTTGAGAAAGCTAAACTATTTGCTTTATTACGTGGTGCTTTGATTTTAAAAAGTGCAATGTAGAGGCTGCTCACTATAGATGGTATCAATTCTGAGTCATGAAGCTAGATGATGGAAGCTGGAAGATAATGGGGTAACATCTTTAAAGTACTGAAAAAAAAAAATAACTGGCAACCTAAGATTCTATATACAAGAAAAATTCTTCAGAAATAAAGATGAAATGGAGTATTTTTATGACAAAAATTTGATTATCAGCAGACATGTACTAAATAAGAGTTCTTTAGGCAGATGATCACTAGATGAAAGCACAGTATTCCAGAAAGAAATGAAGAGCCTTAGAAAGGGTTAAAATGTGAGTAAAATGAAGTGGCTGTGGATTACTCAAAATAATAATATAGGGTTTTAAATGTGTGTACAATTAAAATACATTTTTAAAATAGCACAAAATGTGGTAAAGTTCTTGTATGGTTGGGAAATGGTAAAAGTTTAATTTGTGGTAGATTATTAAGGATGTTTGTTGTAACCTGTAGAGATACTGATAAAAGAATAATAAATGAATGTGTGACTAATGTGCAATAAAGTATTTACTCATCAAGCCTAGGTTCATCAAACCCTGAACATTCCAGAATCTTCGGAATTGGCCCTTGACCAGCTCCTAGGAAATAACCTCTAAGCCCTTGGGTATTCTGTCTGTGAAGAGTGTCTTTGGGTACCTGGAGCCATGGGCCATGCCAGCTAGTTTATTATGGTAAGCACCCATTTTTGTTCATTTGTGCTGTATCAGATAGACCAGAGGGGCTGCACTGGAGATTGATTAGCTAAGGTTCGTCATACAGGTACGTGCTCAACACCTATGTGTGATGACTGACCCCCACATCCAATAAAAACTCCGTATATGTCAACATCTCAGTAGAGCTGGGAGAGGGGAAAATTCCAGGAAACCGAGGCTTGAGTGAGCTTCCTGGTCTTTCCCCTGTTGGCAATACTTTGCATGTGTTGTCATATATTATTGCTGGGAGAATTAAGTGCTATTATTGCAACTCCAGTGTGAGAGGTCAACTGGAAGGTTGAGCCTGGTTTCTCCTGAACTTCTCTATGCATCTTTTTCCTTTGATAATTTTAAACTATATATGTTCATTGTATTAAACCATGCAGTGAGGATAGAGCTTTTCTGAGTTTTGAGTTCTTATAGGGAATTATTGAACCTGAGTGTGGGCTTGGGGTCTGCTGACACAACTAATCAGCCAATAAGAGGGGAAAATGGAATAATAAATGATTCGTTAATCCAAAATGAGGTAAGAAAGAAAAGTAAGGAGCGAACAACAGATGAGACAAGTAGAAAATATAAATTAAGCTGGGAGATTTAGACTCAGATATTATCATAATAACACTAAATTCAATAGGGCTAAATAAGAGACAAACTGTCAGACTTCATTTTTAAACCCCACTGCAGTTCACCATTAATACAGATTTGAACTGCATGGGTCCACTTATATGTGGATTTTTTCCCCAATAAATATTACTGTTATTTTTTTTTAAATAAAGACTTTTAAAATTATAGTCAACATACAATATTAGTTATAGGTGTGCAACATGATGATTAGACATTTATGTAACTTATGAAGTGATCACCTCAATAAGTCTAGTACCCATCTGACACTATACACATTTTAATATTATTAACTATAGCTCCCATGTTGCACTTTACATCCCCATGGCTTTTTATAACTGGCAATAACTTCTCATTCTCTTCACCTCTTCTACCCATCCTTCCAGCTCTCTCCCAAATGGCAACCATCAATTCGTTCTCTGTATTTATGAGTTTGTTTCTGTTTTGTTTGTTCAGTTATTTTGTTTTTTTAGATTCCACATATATGTGAAATTATATGGTATTTGTCTTTCTTTTACTTATTTCACTTACTGTAATACCCTCTAGTTCCATTCATGTTGCCACAAAAGGCAAGCTTTCATTTTCTATGGCTGAGTAATGATCCCTTGCATATATGTACCACTTTATCGATTCATCTATCGATAGACACTTAGATTGCTTCTATATCTTGGCTACTGTAAATAATGATGCAGTGAACATAGGGGTGCATACATCTTTTCAAACTAGTGTTTTGGTTTTATTTGCAAAAATATCCAGAAGTGGAATTGCTGAGTCATATGGTAGTTCTATTTTTAATTTTTTGAGGAACTTCCATACTGTTTTCCATAGTGGTTCACCAATGTACAATCCCACCAACAGTGCACAAGGGTTCCCTTTTTTCCACATTCTCACCAACGCTTGTTGTTTGTTGATTTATTGATGAAAGGCATTCTGATGGGTGTGAGTGACATCTCATTGTGGTTTTAAATTTGTATTTCCTTGGTGATTAGTGACATTGAGCATCTTATATCTGTATGACCTCTCTGGAGAAATGTCCATTGAGGTCTTTTGCCCAATTTTAAATCAGATTTTGTTGTTGTTTTGCTTTTTGGTGTTAAGTTTTGTTTTTCTTTTTGGTGTTAAGTTGTATGAATTCCTTATATATTTTGGATGTTAACTCCTTATTGGATGAGTTGTGGTGAATACCTTCTCCCATTCAGTAGATTGTCCTTTCATTTTGCTGATGTTTTCCTTCACTGTGCAAAAACTTTTTAGTTTGATGTAGTCACATTTGTTTATTTTTTGTTTTCCTTGCCCAAGGAGACATCCAATATATATAACAGCAATGTCAAAGAGTTTATTGCCTAAGTTTCCTTCTACAGATCTTATAGTTTAGGGTCTTACATTTAAGTCTTAATCTATTTTTAAATTAATTCTTGTATATGGTGAAAGAAAGTGATCCAGTTTCATTCTTTTACATGTATTTGGCCATTTTCCCCAACACCATTTATTGAAGGTATCGTTTTATCCCATTGTATATACTTGTCTCCTTTGTCATAGATTAATTGATTATGTAGGTGTGGATTTATCTATTCTCACCCTAATTTCATTGAGCATTCTTAAAATTAGTGTTTTGAACTCTGTATCTGGTAGAAGGCTTATTTCCATTTTGTTTAATACTTTTTCTGGAGTTTTGTCCTGTTATTCCTTTGTCTACTCATTTTTGCTGACTCCCTGTGTTTCTATGTATTAAGGTGGTCCACTATGTCTCCGATCTTGGCAGAGTGGCCTTATTTAGTAGGTGTCCTATGGGGGCCAGTGGTGCAGTCTTTTCAGTTACCTGAACTAGGTGCTTCAGAGGTGTTATTTGTGTGAGTTGTGTGTGTTCTCCTGTAGTTGTTGTTGAGCCTTGATTGCTGTTGGCACATCAGTGTGTGGGGTTGACTCTCAGGCTGACTGCCTATGAGTCTGACTGACTGTCAGGATGACTATTGTGACTAAGCAGGCAAGCTCTTGTATAGGGCCTGATCCCACAGAGCAGGGGGTACTTTAGTGGGGCTCTGGTGCCTGCTGAGTCTGCTCTTTAGTTGTGTCATTTGTTGAGCAGTTTGAGTAGTCCTCTGTTGTGGTCTGAAGCCAACCATTGTGTGAATTCTGGAGCCACTCAGGAGGGCCTTTGGCATAGGCTAAGGTCAGCAGCTGCTTGTGCCAGACTTGGGGCAATCTCTTAGGAGCTAAAAAGTGATCTGTGGTTGGTGTAGTTGGTTGCTGCTTATGTTTGGCTTGGAGGCACTTAGGAGAGGTATGCTGTGAGGTATCCCTCCCAATTCTTAATCGCCACACCATGAGTATGGGAGCTACCTATTTTGCATCTCTGCCCTTTCTACCAGCCTCAGCATGGCTTTTCCTTTGTATACTTAGTTACAGGACTGCTGTTAAGCTAGTCTTCAGGTGGTTCTTAATAATGGTAGTTCTGTAAATTAGTTGTAACTTTGATGTGGGTGTGGGAGGAGGTGAGTACATTTACCTACTCCACTTTCATAACCAGCAGTCCCCTTACCCCCATTTTCGTGGTACTATTATTTTACCATCTGCAGTAATTTCCTTAGCCCAATACAGCTTTGCTCCCACCTACCTTGTTTTGGCTCTTATTGGCAAATATATACGCATGACATTTCTATATGTTATAGGCCCAATAATACATTATATACATATTTTACACAATTGATTTTTAAATCAATTAAGGTAAGAAAAGAGCAAAATGCATTTATATATATATTACATAATTATAATTACATAATTATCTGTACTGTGTGTGTGTATTTGAATTAACATCCAGGGCCACTAATTTTCAAGCCTAAAGAACTTTCTTTAGTATTTCTTGTAAGGTGGATCTGTTGGCAACAAATGCTGTCAGTTTTTTTTTTAAATCTGGAAAAGTATTATATCTTCATTTTTGAAAGATAGCTTTACTCTATATAGGATTCTTGTTTGACAGGTTTTTGGGGGGCACTTTGAATGTGTTATTCCACTGCCCTCTGGCCTCCATTGTTTCTGCTGTGTAGTTGGCTGTTAATCTTATTGGCATTCTCTTGCAGGTGATGAGTTTTCTCTCCTCTTTTTTTGCTATTCCCATTATGCATGTTGGTGAGCTTAATAATGTCCACCTTTCTCTGAGGATCTGTTCATTTTCTTTATTATTTTTTTTAATCTCTGCTATTTTGTCTACATATTGACTTATTTTGAAGTTCACTAATTTTTTTTCCCCTGCCAGTTAAATTCTAGTGTTGAGCCCCTATAGTAAATTTAAAAATTTTCAGATATTGTACTTTCCAACTTCAGAATTTTCATTTGGCTCTTATTTTATAGTTTCTATCTCTTTCTTGATATTCTCTATTTGATGAGACTATTTCATAAATGGGAGATGATAGAAGAAGGAAACCCCCATCTCTTAACCACACTCCCTAGTACTTAACCTCAGGAATAAGTTTCTATGGACAGGATGATAAATGCCAAAGCTATTCTCCTCTAGAGAGTTGGGGCTGAGGGAGCCCTGTGTTCTTAGTTGCAACAGTCATGAGTGGAATCTCTACATCTTTGAGCTGGGAGTGGGAGGAAGGGAGAAGTCTTGGTTCAATACCATAGACTCTGATCTTTCTTAATGAATTTTCTTAGATTTTGAATATCTAGATTTTCTTGAATATTCAAGCTTTTTTCATTTGCTCCTTTCCCTTAAAACCATTTCTAGAGGCCCTAAATGTTTGCTTTTTAATAATTTTCAGTTTCATTGGGGAGTTGGTCAGTGGAGCTTCTCATGCCAGAAACTGGTGTTTCAGGACTCTTTTTTCTTTCAATATTATTTTTTAAAGATTTATCCTTGTATAATACATAAGGTTCTAGTTAATTCATTTTTACTACTGTATACTGTTCTACCAGTATTTTATACTACTTTAATTCATGAATAAAATACAGCTATTTTCCTACTGAGAGATAATTAGATTGCTTTCACTCTTTCATTAGAAACAGCACTGCAATATGCATTCTTGTATACATCTCCTTGTGCACAGGTGCAAAATTTCTGTAGGGTAAACACATAGAAAAAAAATTTCTAGGTTATCAAGTACTGTTATGACTAACTTTACTTAGTATTTCCAAAGAACCCTCTAAAACAGCAGTCCCCAGCCTTTTTGGCATTAGGGACTAGTTTCATGGAAGATAGTTTTTCCATAGCCTTGGGTGCAGGGGGGATAGTTTCGGGACGATTCAAGTGCATTACATTTATTGTGCACTCTATTTCTATTATGATTACATTGTAATATATAAGGAAATAATTATACAACTCACCATAATGCAGAATCAGTGGGAGCCCTGAGCTTGTTTCCCTACAAACAGACAGTCCCATCTGGGGGTGATGGGAGACAGTAACACCTGAAATATGTTGCTATGTTCAGTCTACTCCATAATCTTGTTTTGGTTGCTGTCACTGTGGAAAGCCCTGCTTCACAAAGATAGAATATTGGAAGTGAAAGCAGACTTTTCAGTGCTTTCGTAGCAATCTCAGGATATTCTGCCTTGACTTTAATCCAGAACATATGGAGATTTGAAGTTGTCTCAAATGAACTTTTAAGGTCACCATTGTGATCTCAAGCAGTTGATCCTCTTCTAACATGGACAGAGTCGATTTGCCTGGCTTATTCACAAATGGGTGATGGGTCCATTCCGTCCCAGTTTGAGGGTCTTTTGTGGTTGGGAAGACATGTGTGCTTTGTGTCCATCTCCTCTCAGAGCTGCATGAACCAATGTGAGTTGAGGGCATGTACTTTAACATGGTTGATCCTTTTAATCACATCTTGTAAAATGTCATTAAGTTCGGAAGACATTTTTCAGCTACCCAGCATTTCCCTATGGATGACACAGTGCATAGACTCACATTCAGAAGTGACCTCTTTGACCCAAGTAGTGAAAACAGAAAGCCATTCAGTCATGGCAGTCGCTCCATCCGTGCATATATCGACACAAAATGACCAATTCAGTTTTCCAGATATGTAATCAATTAAAGACATGAATAGTTCTGCAGCTGTAGTGTTGGTTGGCAACAAAAGTGCACATAACATTATCCTCATGCACACCCTTCTGAAAAATGTATCGCACAAAAATAAGCATTGTTGCCTTGTCAACAACAGTAGACTCTTCAATGTGGATTGCATACCATGACAACTCATTAATCCTCTCTAACAATTATGCCTCAATATCCTCTGCTATTTTATCAGTTCATCCAGTTATGGTGCTAGCTGAAAGAGGAACATGTCACCTTTTGAAAAGCAGCCTCTCCTAAAAGTTTACAACAAATATCCTTAGCAGCAGGTGGAATCAACTCTTCACCAATAGTAAAGGACTTCTTAGCTTAAGCAATGTGGTTAGCCACTAAGATGCATGCACAAACATGCAGACATGTTTGATGAAATGGTGGCCTTCAATAATTACTTCTGTTCTTTGTGTTCATGCTTTTTTTCTTTTGAAAAACTTCAAACAGCTTGTCTTTTAATGCAGGGTGCTTGGTCTTGGTGTGGCAAAGCTGTTATGAAGGTTTCATGGCTTCATTGGGTAGCTAGTCGGCCCATATTATACAAAGTGGGCTTAAAGAATGTGAATCATTGTAATGAACCTATAATTTAAGTAGGACTTGGTATTTTTTTTTAAATGTATCTTTCTTTTTGTTGGCAGTCTTAGAGTCTTCTGCTGTCTCATTATTCAGTTTTTCTCCCCTTTCAAAAAGCTCTCTAGTGATGTTTGTTTTTTACTCACTTTGGCTAGGGTTAGCTTGTGGACTTACCCAAAACTGAGACAAATGCACATTGTGGGAGATAGGCACGGACAGACATGGTAAATAAAACAATAGGCAGGCCACACGAGGACTAAAGTAAGTGTCGGATTCTGACTTAAAGCCTGCCACCAGATGTGCTATCCAATTGAAGTACATCAGCTCACTTGCCACTGTAGAGCCTGACACCAGATGCAGCTTAATTGTCACTTGGCACTCACTGATAAGGTTTTGATATGAATCTGCAATCAGTTGATTTATTATGGTCTCTGTGTAGTCAAACCTCTCTGTTAATGTTTATATGTATTTGCAGCCACTCCCAGTACCAGCATCACTGCCTCAGCTCTACCTCAGATCATCAGGCATTAGATTCTGATAAGGAGCATGCACTAGATCCCTTGCTTGCACAATTCACAATAGGCTTCACACTCCTATGAGAATCCAGTGCCCGATGATCTGAGGTGGAGCTGAAGTGGTGATGCTACCTGAAGAGCGGCTACGAATACAGATGAAGCTTTGCTCACTTGCCCACTGCTCACCTCCTGCTGTGCAGTCTGGTTCCTTAACAGGCCAAAGGGTACTGGTCCATGGCCCTGGGATTGGGGACCCTTGCTCTAAAATATTTAGGTGAATTTATACTTCCATCCTTCACAACACTTAGTGTTATCAGAACTAATAATTTTTGCAATTCTGATTAATGTGAAATGATTCTCTTATTAATTTGCATTTCTTAAGTACTACTGAGATTGGGCAACTTTTTATATTTTACTGGCAATACTTAATTTCTGCTTTGAAAATTGTTCATTTATACCTTTTGTGTGTGTGTGCGTGTAAATTTTTTTTTTTTTGGTGGAGGTTGTGGGGTGGAATGACATGTAAGGAATATTATTGACATGTAAGGAATATTTTTATTTTGTGATATTTCATTGTTGGTTATATGGGTTACAAATTCTTCCCATTTGTGGGCCTACATATTTGATTGACTTACAAGTGACACATGACCCAAGCTGGAGCAATAAATTTCTTTCTTTGGGAATGTGAAAGAAACTTAGAACATAGAGAGGCAGAGCCTAGGAGTTATGGTTGTGATGAGGCTCTAAAAAAAAGCTCATCTACTGAGGTACCCAGTGATTGCCTCATTCCTTCATTTTTGATGTCAGCTCTTCTTTAAGTCTGTGAAATATTCCAGTATCCTTTCAGTACATATCTACTTAAAAATTATTATTATACAATCTGGGGTTGATGTCTCATTGCTTTTAATAACAAAAAAATTTAAAACTTAGCTTTAATACAGCTCTCAAATTTTTGGTTTGAGCAATTGGTCTGATGGTGGTACTATTAACCAAAGTAGGGATTATAGGAGAGGAGGAGGGAGTAACATTTGAGGAAAAGTAATTGGTGCAGTTATGGACACACTGAGTTGTGCTATTCATAGACGAGAACTCATAGAATATCAGGATGAGAAAGGATTCAAGAAGGAGGGAGTAGATAACAGAATGAATAAGAGACCTGAACACACTTGTAATTCATTTGGTGTGCCATGCCATACTCATTGAGATTTTTGCTCTAAGATGCATTCTCCTACATTTTAATTTTTTCTTTAGTTTCTACTATATGGTAAAGGACTTTTCCTTCCTATTGTAAAAACCCTTACCCAAACTGTTCAATGTGTAATATGGAAGGATACTTAAATGCTAAAAGCAGATAGTTTGCTGTTTCTTTATATATCTCCTTTGTAAATGGGTATGTTAAAGAACCATCTACATTCAAATATATTTTATAGGTCTCTAAACTATCTCATTGTAAAGTTCTTTCCTATTTCTCATTATATCAAATCTGGCGTAGGTGTCATAGCTTATTCTTTAACTCTTTTTCTTTCACAAACTACAGATATTTCTTTCACATGTTAGGGTGATATAATGTTCATTACACCAGACATTATATTGCAGTATATACTTAATACATTGATAAATAAATAAGTATAAAATCTTTTATATATTCTAGTATGAAATAAATTATCTTTGTTTTTTGATTTCCTAAATGCAATTTAGGCAGTTTTCCCCTGGACAGAGGCTTTTATGAAATGTGATTTTTGTGATTTTTAAAAAAATTCTCATTTCCAGTTGTGCAATGTATTTTTGGTTTTTAGAGGTTAGGAAATATCAGTTACTATATATGCCCTTTGTATTTAGAGAAGTTTCAGGAAGATAAAAACTTGGCTTTTCTTATTTACATTGTAACAAGAAAAAAATAGGAATGTATTATGCAAGAAAGTGTTGAGTTGTATGGGAAATTGTGTTTAAGATCCACTGTAGATCTATGTCGGTGTCTGTGAAAGAGAGGATAATTAGTGCCTGCACTCTCAGTCATATCAGACTAAAGGTAATGGGGTGTAAGAAATGGTTCATTAGCCTCTCTCAAGTACTTTTACTGTGTCCATACTATTTATACCAGCAGAAAAAATTCACTCTTTAAAATCAAGCCAAAGTATTAGCCTTAGATTCTTCAATATGAGAAATAACATTGAGTAATGATCCCTTAAAGTCAAATGAAAAAATGTACATTAAAAAACCTACACAGTGTTTATTGGCTTATATGTCACCCATACTGAATACGTAAAATGTCTGACTCCTTCCCTCCTTAATATCTGATGTGTCTCCAGGACTTTAGGATGGAGGAAGAGGTGAAGTCAGAAACCAGGTTGCTAAACACAATCACTGTCCACATAGGAAATTTAACTGAAAAGCAACTTGTTGCGAAATGTCTCCTTACCTAGGGTAGGATGGAGATAAGGTGGCTGAAGCAAGCAATAATGAAGCCTCGGTTCTCACTCCCAGGAAAATTACCCATGGTAGTAGATATCAAAGTTGGGTCAATTAACAGAGATTATAGTGTCTTCCTACAAACTTGTCCAAGTGTTGCTCAGAGAGGTGTAAAGGAAGATATATTGGAAAGGCGAGGGGTAGTGTGTTTGATGCTGCCAGGAAAACATCTAGTTCTGAGGAAAGTTCTGAAGTCAGTGTCTTTTAAGCCTCTGCCCACCTCTGTTCCCTCTTGCTTCCTATAAAACTGCCGAGGTGTACTTCTTAGCTTTGGAGTCAGTGCTGGGCAGACATAAGTAACTGTAGTTGGAAAGTCTGTGCCTGAATACAGAACAATTTCTCAGCCTGTGGAAAAAAGGAGGCACCATGAAGAGTTGGTCAGGGGAGATCTACCATAGTTAGCAACTTGGGATAAGTTGCATATTTGATTCTTCTTTGAGTCCCTTCTGCCAGTTTAGAGATTAGGAATAAAGTTGAACAATCTGTAATTTCTGTACTGAATGGTCTATGAGTGTTCTGGTAATGTTCTGAAAACTTATCAGATTAGTAGAATCTTGCAGTAGATAAGGACTGGCCCACTATTTGACTTATTTCTGATTTATTGAGATCCCGTTAATACCTCATAAGCCTTGCAGGTAGCTGGGCAAAAGTAGTAGACACAGCTTTATCCTGCATAGGAAGGAACCTTTGAGTGTAAGTTCTTTGAGAGCAGTGACATGTGAATGGGCAATTGTGAATAAATGCTGTTATGGTTTGATTGATATTATAGGAAAGGAAGATTAGAAGAAAGGAAGAAAAAACATAGGAAATACATAGAAACTACTCATTCCTTTGTGCATACACAGTCCCTATATTACATATCACTTTCAGGGCTTGATCTAATGAAAGATATGAAATGAAAGTCAAATACTTATAGTTACTGAAAAACTCAATTGCCGGCAGATCTTTCAGTCAAGTAAATGTCAAGTAACTACCTTGAGGAATTTTTTAATAAAATTGTTTACTTTGAGAAGTTTTCCTTCCTTCAAATGAAATGGTAAACTTTAGAACAATGGGTAAGTTGTTTCTTAACAGGCAAAATTTTTAGTATTTTAGATGACTGACTACTAATTACTTCACTCTCCTTAAGACTAGCCTTGTCTTCATTTACTCTCAAACTATGTCAGGAAATTAGGACATGAATTATTAGCTAAAAATTATCATTGGGAGATTTCTATCATTACTCAATGCTATTTATTAGATATTAGGAGTTCCAAATTGGATTAATGGTTCACAACATGAAACAAGAAAATAAACCGCTTGAAGTAACATTTTTAATGGTTTTAGCTCTCATAAAGCAGTAACAATTACTGAATACTCTTTTTTATATAAATTTTTTCCCAGCTTTATTGAAATATAATTGACATATAACATTGTATAAGTTTAAGGTGTATACCATGTTTATTTTAAAGACATCTATTGAGAAATGATTACTTCAATAAGGTTAATTAACATGTCCATCACCTCACATAATTACCTTTTTTTGGTGTGTATGTGCGGAAAGAAATTTTAAGATCTTCTCTCTTAGAAACTTTCAAGTATACAGTACAGTATTATTAGCTGTAGTCATTAGATTATCAACTTATCCATCTTGTAATTGGAAGTTGGTACTTTTTGGTTACCTTCACCCATTTCCCTTATCCCTTTGCAACTACTAATCTACTTTCTGTTTCTGAGTTCGATTTTTTAAAATTCTACATATAAATAAGATCATACAGTATTGGTCTTAGTCTGAGTTATTACACTTAACATAATGTCCTCAAGTTATACCTATGTTGTCACAAATGGCAGGATTTGCTTTTTTATAGCTGAATAATATTCCATTGTATGTATATACCACATTTTCTTTATCTGTTCATCTATTGACACTTAGGTTGTTTCCATGTCCTGTTAAGAATGCTGCAATCAACATGGGGCTATAGATGTTTCTTCAATATAATGATTTCATTTCCTTTGAATATATACCTAGAAGTAGAATTGTCGGACCACATAGTAGTCCTATTTTTAATTTTTTGAGGCACCTCTGTGCTATTTTTTATAATGGCTGCATCAGTTTATATTCCTACAAACAGTGTCCAAGGGTTCCCTTTTTTCTACATTCTCTTCAACACTTGGTATGTTTTGTCTTTTTGATACCTGCCATTCTAACAGGTGTGAGGTTACATCACTGTGATTTTGATTTGCATTTCCCTGATGCTTCCTGATGTAGAGCACCTTTTCATTTGCCTGCTGGCCATTTGACTACTGAATACTCTTGAGAGCGTTTGAAGTTGCTGTTAATTCTTATAGCTAGAACTGATACACATAGTAATTTTTTAACACAAGATTTGGAGTCAAAAGACCTAGATTCACATTTCAGCATTGCTATGCCTCTTAATTTCTGAGCACTATTTAACTCATTTGTGAAATGGGTAGAATAAAGTTAAAAATGGTATGTCTCCCAATGGAAGTGCATTGTACACAGAAATAGGAATAATGCTTGCTATTATTAAGGTAGCTTCATAAAGTGAATGTACTCTTCCCCTTTTAGCCTGTCTCCCTTGACAGTTTTCTATATTCTTAGAAGTTTCAAGGTTCATTACATTCCAAATGCACTAACTTGGGAAGCCTAGAGCAGCAGTCCTCAATCTTTTTGGCACCAGAGACCAGTGTTCCTATAAGAATCTAATGCCTGGTGATCTGAGGTGGAGCTGAGGCGGTGATGCTAGCTCTGGGGAGCAGCTGCAAATACAGATGAAGCTTCACCTGCCAGTCCATCACTCACCTCTTGCTGTATGGCCCCATTCCTAACAGACCATGGACCGGTACCAGTCCGAGGCCTGGGGGTTGGGGAGCCCTGGCCTACAGAAACTTGGTTTTTAGTTCTTCCAAGGTTGCTTGCAGAATATTGGGGCCCAGAAGTCTAGCATTTTTCTTGCTGATTCAGGCACTAAGAATGCAAATATTAACCCAGTTTTTTTCCCCCCATTGGAAAACACTTTCTCCCTTTTACTGAGAATTGGGATTTAAACACATTAACAGCAATTAGTACTCGAGCCAAGAATTCAGATTTTGATAAAAACTATGGTTGACATTTGCTCCTGGAAGAGAGAGTGAAAAATGGTCCATAAAGTTTCTATTAACTTCAAAAGCAGCAACATCTGCTCCAATCCACAAAGCTTCAGGGTCTACCATGGAGAGAAAAAGAGATCTTGGCAAATTAAGCCAGCAGTTGAGTTCACAGTCTTTCTAGCTTGGCATTAAAATTTGAAGGAGGAGAACATCATTTCCAGCAAAAGTTTGGACAAGTCTTTTAAAGGAAGATGTGAACTCGTATTATGCTTTAGACTGAGGAAACTTGGAAGTGTAGCCACCTGAGGTAAGTGCTACCAGATGCACTTATTTTATGTGTTGTTCCAATTTTGCCTCTTCTTCCTCCTCCTCTTTTTTTTTTTTTGGCCTCCCACCACATACATTTGCATAATTCAATATAGAAGTTTGCTATAACTCTTATAGGGCTGTTTGCTCATACAGTCACTGACTATTTAAAAAAACCAAAAAACCCTTTTCCAAACAATCCTGTGGTTTTCTCAGTTACCTAAGTTTCCTCCCTAAAATTCAGGGGAACTCCAAACCATTTTGCAATTAGTTAAGGATTATATTTCCTTATTTTTATTAATTTTATGTAAAGTGGAATTTATCAGTGGAGCATTCATTGACACTGACTTCAATTTATTCTGATGAAACTGACTGACATCTGTGTGTGCTGTTCATCAGTCATAATTTAAACCATTCTTAATTGCATTAAATGTAAATTAAGACATTCAATTTCAGCCATTATTTTTCATAAAACACTGTGAACTGAGTTTTAGTGGGTCATGAGATCTTACATTCAAGATAAATAGGGTAAATTCAAAACTTATCATTGATGTTCATATTTCACACTTTGTCGACTATTTCTTTTGTGACTTACTAGATTGAAACAATTTGCTCTTTAACAGATGGTTTTTTATCATTTTTAGAGCTTGCTTATGTCTTAAATATGTGATTTTAAAAAAATCCTTAACTATCTAAACCAAACAATAATTTGAATTAACAACTAAATTCTGTGATTTGGAACTCATACTTTTAAATCCCGGGATTTTAAGAATTTAGAATTACATTTTCTTTTTTAAAAATGGCTTTGTTATGTTTATATTAAATTTCAGCATTATAGATTAGACATACTAATGTAAAATTGGCAACATCTATAATATATAACATATTATATGACATAATACAATAAAGTATAACTTCCTTCCTTCCTCCTTCTTGGTAAGTGTTGCTTTTTCCCCAATTTACTCTGGTTTCATTTGTAAGTAACCATCCCCAATGCCTGCAATTCCCCTCATTGCATGAAAACAATTATCTTTTAGTCATGGATTGATTGTAGTGATAATGATAATCATTAATAGAAAATAGTATTAGGCATTTGTACGATATCTTTTCATGAGAAAATCCATGGCTAATATTCACTCCTAAAGAAACATTCAAATAGTACAGCCATGACGGAGAGCCTGAGAAAAATCAGGCCCTAGTGAAAATCATACTCTTAATAAGTATTAATTTTCAACAGAATAAAGTGTCAAATATCTGTGGCTGAAAGATTGGATTTGGCTAGGTTTTTGTTTATTTTAATCTAGGGCAATGTGGGAACTCTTTTATGGGTAGAGTTTTGTTTCATTTGGTCTGTTATATTTTTGTCTCTACCTACATACCTACTCATTGTATTATTCTGAGAGAGAAAAGTTCACAAGATCTTTTGGATCTGCCCATATGCTGAAGCCATCTCTTTTTGTGCAATACTTAAGAGAGTACTCCTCTGCCAGGTGGGTGGTGAAAGATATCCTTTGGTTACAAGCTAGCTAGAACTTTTCCATGTCATTAAACCCCTTTGCTTTCCAAATAAAAGTTGGTAAACATGGAGAAGAAAACTGTCACACTTGCCTTAGTTATTTATGTAATAAAATTTTATATGACTATTATATATGACATTTACATTCCTATGTCAGTTCAACTGATGGAGAATGAAGTGTTACAATAAGTCTGGAGATGGGTACTGATGCAATCATCCTACCAGTTTCTTGCTATTAATATATGTCTCTTATTCATTTTTAAAGATGGCAGAAATGAGAATACTGAATATAAATGGCTTTTGTAAGTCATTCAGGTCAGTGAAGCGTGTCATTGTTTGTAACCTGAGTTTCATGAGAGCCCTGGCTAGTTGATAGGCACACCATATATTTTTCTCAAATGAAAAACACAAACAATATTCCCAATGTTTAATGAATATTATAAAATAATACAATATGAGCTTCCATAGGAAAAACTAGTTGCATGTACTTAATAATGTGACCTTAGTGTGTCATCTTTAGAATATATAAAACCCATATAGAAAGGCATTGTATAATTTATTTCTCCAGATGTAACATTAACAAACATTTTATTATGATTTATTTTTTGGGTCCTTGAAAGATGAAGTAAGTTCTTTAGTATTAGCATTGCTAATGATTTTAATGAGGCATTAAAATGTTGAAGTATTGTAGGAACATTTTTCTTTTTTTAACATTATTTCATTAGTAATTCACAGGAATTTTAATGGTAAATTGATGAAGGAACCTGAGTGCATCATCCACAACATGTCAAAGTGCTCAAATAGTGGGAAAGAATCAGAGAAAGGCAGGGTACAGTGATGTGGGGAGGTCTGATGAGATGCCCTTGCACTGGAAACACTCCAGACATTACAGTCTGTTATTGCTGAAAAGAAGACAAAACAATTTTATTTTCTTGCTGTGGGTTTTTCTACCTTAATCCACAGAAATCAAGCGCACATAACACATACTGTTTGCATTCCCAGATTAGGCATGGGGAAGCCAAACACACACACAGGAACTTTTCTAGAGGAGTGTGGGCTGTTGATTGACTTTTGTATTAGAGCAACCTTTTTCATTGCATGTTTACAATTTGAATCATTTCTGCTACATACTATTTAATAATTTCTAGTGTTTTCATGGTATCTGAGAGTATGAAGAATGCTTTCATGGGCATTATATTATTTAAACAAAAACCCTTGAGAACTATGGGAATGTTAGGGGAAGTCATTTTTTTCCCCCAAATCATAGTACCTATGCAAGGAGTCGCTATTTAGATAACTTAGAGTTACCACAAAGGGACTACTCTTCAAATTATATGGACCAGAAGAAACAGGGACAAGAGTTTTCATCTCTAGCTAGCAGAGTTCTCATATAAGTCTGTAATTCCAGGAAGAAAGACTAGCTTTATTTTAGGCATTTGAGAAAGTTTAAATAGCAGGTGAATGAACAACTAAGCAACCTCTGCAGATGTATGGTAGGAATCCTGGCACAAAGGGGGAACTGTTCTGGAGGAATTCTCCAATGTTACAGGCAAAAATAGCCTTTGTTATGGTTCGGTCTCAGCAGCTGCTTGCTTTTTCTTCCTGGATCAGAGCATCCCAGGATCATGTTCTGGAGAAACAGTGTCACTATTTTGTATATATTGTTATCTATAAGCCTGATCCTGCCCTTAAGCACCCCTCAAGGCTACACCTTAAACCTCCATACACCCAGTAAGTGAACACCTTTATCACCTCTTACTTTAGAGGAAGTGTTTATTGGATCTTTAACATGGTCTCTAAGTCAGCAAGCTGATATAGAATCACTTACCTGAGGGTTGTGGGACCAGAAAAACAAAAAGGTATCTTATGAAATCCACTACAGAGATATCCAGCTCTCTTTTCATTCTCTAGGCAATGATTTTCAGAGTGTGATCCATGAGTTCTTCATACCTGAATTACTAGGATGAAGGGTAGGGGTGAGGAGGGTGGGTTAGAGAGTAAATAAAGGGGGGTACTTATTAAAATGCAGATTTTGGTGTGCAAAGCCTATTGAGTCAGACTCTCTAGAAGGAAATTTGGGAATGTCTTTATTCCGAACAAGATTCTTAAGTAATTCAGTGGAAGTCCTGAATAGTAGTATTTTCTAGTCTTGAAATTTTTTTTTTTTTTTGATAGCTGATTTAGGTTACCTATATCAATCTACTTTAGTATATAGTTTGTAAAGATGCCACTGGTATGTGATTAAAAATAGTTCCATTCATGAAATATTTGTACTACTGCTTGTGATGATGAATTTGTACTAACTCTGTACATAGCTCTGTGAACATGAAAAGTGATGGTCCTATTTTGACCCCAGCATCAATCAGCCATCTTGCAAATGCATAGTGGACAAAGTGGGAGTGCAAATCTTTTTCTATCTCATTGCTCAGTAACACCTATCCAAGAACCCTAGAAGGTATACAGAAATAAATAAAAGCTGAATGGAATGGAAGCTAGTCAGTTGTGCTGTTTGTTAGCTAATATAAAAGCTTCATTGAGGAGGAGATGGTTTAATACCTTGACTAAAATTAAATTTTGGTATTATCTGTGGATTTCAATTATTCACGCTAATCCAAAACTCCAAAGCATGAAAAATCTAGAGCTGCTTATTACCTGTTCTAGTAGAGCTACCGATAAGTATATGGAATCCAATACGGGTGTAAATAGAGCAGTGGACTCTGTCTCTCTACCTCATTTGTTTTTAGCATTTTAATAGGGCTGAATTTTCAAAGTGTCTGGCTCAGGATATGAAATCTGGTTCATGTACTACTATACTGGACTCTCCTCTGAATGTTGGAATTTATTTTTTTCCCATTGACGTGAGCTGATAGAAGTGTCTCATTCTATCACATGGGCTGCCATTTAACTCTAGTGACTTCTGGTGCCCCTCAGATCATGCTGACTGTCAGGAAAACCAGGCCCCCAGGCCTAAACACTTAAACAGATTTTGATTGCAGTCAGATCACTAACCCTGAAGTATAGCAGGTGTGTCAGAAAAAGTATACAACCTATAAACAGGACAAAAAACAAGTTACTTATTACCCTGACATAAACTTTGATATATACTTTCAAAAGCATATTATTTTAGCCTCTCTGTCCCCTTGCCCCACTACCAACTAAACACACACATAACCCCAACTCACTGAATTAAAAAACCCCTTAAAAAATGGCAGCAAATGCCTAGAGATACTGAAAAGGAAACTCTCTAAGGAAATATGTGTCTTGGTTTGATCTAATACTCTTCAAAATGGAAAGTATGTTTCAGGGGGAATTTTTAATAGTATTTTTTTAAATTATAATATTTTGTTAGGTATTCATCTGCAATTAGTATGCATATATTAATCTATATAAATAGAGATCCAAAGAGATCTAAAGAACATATAGGGAAGTGAATAGAGAACAGCCATCTTTAAATAAACACATAAAGATGAATAAATAGAAAAATATCTTAACACTAAGTGGATGAACTAGATGGCCACTAAAGCCACTTCTGGTGCTAAAGTTCTTTGATTATGGTATATTGGTTAAGAGCATAAACTTTAGAAAGACTGTCAAGGTTTGAATTTCAACTCTTGTGAACTGTGTAAACCTGGTAAGTTATTTAAACTTTTTGTATTTATTTTCTCATCTAAAACTGCATTTTATTTGAAAACTCTCAGAGGGTTGTTGTGAAGATTAAATAAATTAATACATGTCTGTTATGTAGTAAGCATTCAATAAATTTTATTAATTATAGTCATCTGTTGAGCATCTATAATATGCCTTGAGATATTTTAAAGAGAAGCATGAAGTTTGACATAGTTCTTTTCTTCATGTCATTTACAATCTATAGAGAGAAGATTTATAAAAATATAATTCAAGAGAAATTGTAAACAGCATGCTACCAACATAAGTCACAGTAGGAGACAGAGAATAAAGAAAGTATAGGGGAATAGTATGACCAGAAGACACTTGATGAGAAGGTCAGATGGAGCTCATCTTTGAAGGATGTTAGTGTTTAGATTCATTAGAGGATGGAGAAGGAATGATTTTAAGCAATGAACCAAGGAATTAAGATGAGAATAAGATTGAAGAGGCTGTAGTTGTCAGACCAAGAATTTAGTCAAAAAATATGGTGGGACTAGATAATAGAGACTTGGAAATTAGCAGAGAAATTTCAGCTTAATGTGCCTGGCAGTAGAAAATCATTAGAAAGTTTCACGATAAAAATTGATATTTAAATACACCTTGTCTGTTGAAATTGGAGAAACTAGAGACGTGGAAGCAATTATAAATTGGTTACAAATCTAGTTAGGTATGAGAATCTGCTGGAGACCTTGAGCCCTCAAGGATTCTGGTTCAGTAAGACTGGGGTGGCCTGAAAAAGCTGTATTTGCAAAGTTCCTTCAAAGTATTGTGATCTGCATCCAGAATTTGAGAAGCACTGAACTAGGACTTTATTGAGGTCCTGGACTAGAATCACAGCAATAGGAGTGGAAAGGACTATTTAGATTTGAATGACATCTTAAAGAAAGGAGAGATGGGTGCTTAGAACCTTGGTGTCATACCTGTCCACTGGAAAAAGAACCAGTTAAAGGAGACAAAGAAGTTAGGCCACTTGGAATATAAAATGATTGAACTGGAGAGTTTGAAAGTTTTTAAAGTGGTGATAAAACTATGTAAATCTTCTGAATGATATCCATGAAATCTTAATGGGCTGTTCTACATGTAGACTATGAATTTATTGTGAAAGAATGCAATTTTATAATTAAACTAGTTAATGCCAGTTGTCCAATGGTTCAAGCACAAGGATTTGAAGTACCAGACTTTGAAATAACTTTAGGATCTGGTAGGTCTCTTTTAGGGGATGAATAAAGTTCCCAAAGGGAGAAAGTAGGAAGAAGAAAAGATCATTTACTATGTCATGGGTACTGTCTTTACACATTATAAGCATTAACTTATTTAACTTATTTAATCTTTACAATTGCTCTAAAAGGTAGGTATTATTGTATAGATTTTATAGATGAAATCAGTTTGTCACATAGTGATTAAGTAACCTACTCAATGAAAAAAAATTGAAGAAAAGAGTAATTGAAGTCTAATCAAGATTTTCTTATTTCAAAATAGTTCTTTCATACAGTTTATTGAAAACTTTTCAATTGCATTGTTTTTTTTTTGAAAACTTTTTAAATTTTATGGTGGTTTTGGGTATATAGTACATTGGTTAGACATTTACATAGTTTATGAAGAGAGTCCCCTGATTATTCTAGCACCCATCTGATTCTACACATGGCCATTAAAATACTGTTGATTATATTCCCTATGCTGTAGTCTGCATTCCTGTGAACGTTTTGTGTCTACTAATTTGTATTTCATCCCTTCACCTTTTCACCCAATCCCCAGCCTCTCTCTCCTCTGATTATCACCAGATTGTCCTCTGTATCTGTGAGTCTGTTTTTTAGTTTGTTCCTTTTATTCCTTAGATTCTGCATGTAAGTGAAATTATAAGGTATTTATCATTCTGACTTATTTCACTCAGCATAATACTCTCTAGGTCCATCCATGTCATTGTAAATGGTAAGATTTCATTTTTTATGGTTGAGTAATATTTCATTATATATATGTACTATAACTTCTTTATCCAATTGTCTGTCGATGGACATTTAAGTTGCTCCCATATCTTGTTTATTGTCTTGTCTTGAGTGGCAGAAGAGAATTAATTCACATTCAGGGGCATCAGAAGCATTCTACTGAAAGTTGGAAATTTTGAATTCTTATTTTTTAAAAGTTCATGAAAATTTTGCATTCTATTCTTTATCTGTGTGTGTGTTTTCTAAATATAAGGATAATGTATGTATTACTAAATTCCCCACATAAGATGTAATTATATTTTTTTAGTGGTATTCCCTGACACACTGTTTGGTATTTTCTGACAGTACACAGCATTATATTCTAATTAACTATGCACAGTAGGCTTTCAATAAAGATTTGGTGAATTAATGTATCAAAGGGTTATTAAAGGTAGTTGAATGTCCTGAGAAGGCAGTTTCTTATTGGAAGCTTTCAAAGACTTCTCAGAAATGAACGAAGTTTATTACTGTGAATTAGTGTTTGGTCAAGTGAAGGAATCTAAGAATATTAATACATAAAAGTGATCTGAATAAGATATGTAGGAGGGTGTCAGTTTGGTGAGATGAAAATAAGATCTAGCACATGGTTTTGACAATAGGGAAAGTCAGGGAGAAATCAGAGACTCCAAAATGAGCTTTCTGAATGTTAGTGGGACAGTTCACCTGTATGTGGTGATGGAAGAGGTGGAGGTTTAGGAAGTCAGCCAGGCATTAATGTTAATGATAAAATCTAATAGCTCTAAAATTTCATTCAACTAGAGACTGCTACCATGTTGTAGTCATGTCTTTATCATTCATTCATTCATTCATTCATTCATTCAGCAAACAGGTATTGAGCACTTGTAAAGTGTCAGGCACAGGGCTAGGTAGAGTGATCGCTACAGAGATAAAAATAGATTGGTACTTGCCCTTAAGAAGCTTACAGTCTGTTTCAGAAAATGAGAGAATATACAAGGTAAAGAGAGAGGAATAATAGAGAAAATTCATAAACCACATATCAGTAGGAAGTTCAAGGAAAGACTTCTTTGGAGAATCAGGAATTACTTTTTTTCTAGAATCTTAGAGGTAACAGCATTTGAGCTGAATCTTGAAGGATGAGTAAGACTTGGTTACTTTTAGATGTACTGTTAATATTTTTACTTGCCTCTTGGCATAAATTACTTTCACCTGAGCCCGAAGGCAAAATTCACTTTTTTCTTTTTTTAAACTACATATCTGGAACATCATCCTTCAGTGGTCAAGATGCCTAGGTAAAATGATAAATAGGCCAAGATTTTATATTTTGTCTCTAAATTTATCTTTTTCTATAACTATTTTCATACCATTTTGTGTTTTCTCAAAAGGAAAAAATTTGGACATATGCAATTTTCTGTTGAAGACATCATTAAGTAGCAGAATTTATTAACAACAGTAGTTGAACCAAAGGACACATCAACTGATTGTTAGTTCCCTGCCACCAAATGAAGATATATTATCAGTATTTGTGTTAAATATTCCATTTTAACAGTGCAGATACATATTCATTAGCAGGCAGAATAACCTTAGAGTTTGCACTTTGCAAATGCTTGTTATTTTCATGAAGTCTGAGCAGGTTTTAAAACTTTGCATTACCTCCTGCATGTAATCTCAGAGTCTGTCATTCACATGTAGAAAACTCACCTCTTTATTTAGCCTGTGGTTGGTGAGAGATAGACATTTACAGGGGCCCTCTGCCCTTGAGCTGTTCCATTAGTGCATGGAAAGCACCTTGCAGCTTGTGACAAGCGCAGCAGATCGGCACTAAATCAAAAATCAGTGCCAGCCAGGGATCTAAGCCACCATGAAGGTCACAGCCATCAACTGCATGCCATCTCAATCCAAACAAAACACATTGGATGCAGGGGGATTTTCACAGCTCACAGTAGGTGACAAACACTTGTGTTATAGTAATCCATAGCAGCGAAACTGGGAACTGACCTTTTAAGTACTTTTGAATATTTAATCAAACTTTGAAAAAGCTGGAGATAATTTTTAATAATATTTTATATTTAAAAACAAAATGAAACCTCCAAAGCATGGTGTTACTATAATCAGGATTTTTATGGAAAAAAAAATCTTTTCTATTTTTGGTATTCATGTGTGCTTTTAAGAAACAAAATCATCAGAAATTTTATGCAAAAATTGGTGTCCTTTGCTCTCTTGAAATATGTACTATGGATTTATTATGGAGTTAATAATTTGTGTTTTAAATTGCTCAGTTTTACCTATTCTGAGAGCTTATAATTGACATTTATATTAAATAGTTGACTTTAGTACAACTCAATTCAACTGAATTTGGTGAATTTGAGTCTAGATAAGATTTCTGTACTGTCCAGTGACTGTTTTAAATAATATAAACATGATTTAAATGTTATGGATCAAATTCTCTTTTTACCTTTAACAACAACAAAAGAAATTCAGAAGTTAAATGTATCAAATTAAATTATAAATTCTCTGCCTACTTCATGGGTTTGCTTTTATGGAATTCTGAGAATTAATTGAATAGGTTAATAAGAATTGGATACCCAAGCAAACTAGCTATATTTTGCTAAATTAATTTGGGAAATGCCTATGCTTTACAAAATGAAAAGCTTTTTATGCAAAACTTATTTTCTTAATGGAACTGGCATTTTAATGTGAACCAATTGCATTATATATATCATACTGCTGTAGAGGTAGGGTGAGTCAAAAAGTTGACTACCTTTGATGAAATAACTGACAAGGGGATAACATAGAGATATATACATTATTCTTACCCAAATTAGCTTTTGTGAACAATATTCAACAAAGCAATGGCTGCAGAAAGCAGAGAAAAAATGAAATGCTCTTTACAATCTAATCAGGTTCATGGTGACCAAGAGTATTTTGAGAATATGCCATTTCAGAAACAAATGTGTGGACCCAACTATCTCTACCATTGAGTAAATTCATGGTTACTTTCCCCTAGATGGTGAAGTTTCATAATACTAAATCAAAGCAGTCTTACAAGGGTGTATGTAATAGAGGAATGCCACCTGCTGGTGAACCTTATTAAATCCATATTTAATTGGGAAAACCTGAGGACACATGCCCTGCAGACCAGGAAAATTCAAAGTTTGAGGAAGCATTTTTTCTTCTGAGAAATCTCTCATTAAGCTGATGCATACCTTTGATGTACATTATTTATTTTAAAATGAACTTGATTACTAATTTCATAGAATCACTAGTCAGGAAAGCCTTGAAAGGAAATGAGTGCAAAAGGCTTTACTCCCACCCCTTGCCCCCACACACTTTTTGCCAATTTATAAAGTTTTTGTATTCATCATTCATCAGTAGTCACTCAGTGAGTCTGTTCTACTTAAAAGCTCTGGCTTTTCACTTAATGCATCCCATCTGTTTCTGAAATAAATTGCAATAATCCGTGTTTAATTTTAATCAATGTATTACTAAATATGCAAATTATATTAAAAGCCGTGGTTTGAAAAAGCTTTCATTTGTAAATATGGTAGCTTAAAACAGGAAGCATATCTAAAAGCCATTTAGCTACAGTAGCCTAACTCTAACACTGTAGCCGATTTATAAAGCAGATCACAAGTTGATCTTTCTCCCACAAGGGGATATGTAAAACTGTTGCATATCAGATTTTGTTAACATCTGATGGGCGGCTGGTGCTAGCAGTGTAAGAGACTCATACTTCAGCAACCATGTCTTTTACATTTAAATTAAGGTAATCTTATTCCATTCTACATCTTTCTAATTTTTTTTATACAACCTAACATATGAATTTGAGTGATTGGTTTATGAATCACAGTTAAAGCAATTTGAGCAAGCCTTTCAATCAATCTTAGATTTTTAGTGTCTAATTTACTTGTGATTTACATAATTAATTGTGGAAGGGATCCTTTGGGAGCCCCTCTCTTTCCCCCTTTTCCTTTTCTACCTTGTGTCTCATTCACTGACTAGACTGAATGGGAATGCTACTGGAGTTCCTTTAGGCTTACTAGATGACTTTGTTAGGACTCCAGAAATTATGTTACATTGCTCTGTCTGATCTGGGTGGACTAAGGGGTAAATTCTGAAAATTAAGTCCATTATCTGCAAAACAGTCCATTAATGTGGTTGTCACTGAATTGTGCATGTGATTTAACAAGCAATTACTTTAAAAGAGAATTTTGGAATTCTTTCCTGAATACAGGTCATAAGTGTATGGGAATATATATAATCATGTTCATATACTGAACTATCATTTACTAATTGTAGTACTGGTTTGAGGACATTACTTAGGGTGTAGTCTAATCAGTACTAGGCTAGAGCAAAGTTTCAGGAATTCTGCCAGTCTGTTAAACATAGTCATTATTAAAAATAAAATTATAGAAACTTACATTAGAATAAATTATACTAAAAACAAAGGTATAAGTGCCCAAATATCACATCCTAATTACTGTGTTATGTTTTATTATCCATGCTCATGAGGTATCTGTATGGTGAAAATACTAGATAATGATATACTACTATGCATTTCTTCCCAAATCCACATTTTGTCACATCACACTGGTAGATTGAAATTGGCCATGATGGGTGTATTTACACCATAGAAATTGATAAATGCTACAAATCAAAGCTTTTATTCCCTTTGCATAGGTGGTTAACCATTTACCAAGACAAAACTTTCTTTAAATATAGTATAAACACAGCAATTCAATACATGTTTTCTGTTATTTATTCCTGGGTTCTTTCAAGACAGTAACAATAGTCCTCACAGACGTTTTTACCAAAAGGAAAGTATATATTTGACCCTCTAGGGAACCTTAGCCTTAATTTCCTGTTAAACTTTAAAAATTAAGTTTTTTCTTCTAGTTTAATAGATAATTTGGAATATACAGAAAACCATTTTTTTCAGTGACTTCATTATTTTGTAAGTTAGCACATATTCATGATTTACTAAGCAGTTCGTGTCATGAATATTAGTTTGCCAGGCAAACTATTGCTTAGTTTAAGTGTCTGCCAAGCAGCCCTGAGACTAGAATGTGTTAGAGAACTAGTTTGTGGAATAAACTCACTGCAATAATATAAATAATAGAATCATGTCAAGAACCATCTTTATTAACCATGAACATTTCCTATGCAGAAGATTTATTAATCATACCTCTGGATACTTAACAATAAGTATAAACAAATTAAAACCTAAGCTTGTGATCCAAGGGCATTTTAAAATTAGAAGCAACTTCAGCCTGTTTTAGGAGAATCCAGTGAAAATAAGTAGGGCCCAGTTTTCTGGCAAACATAGCACAAGTCGGCGAGGGTCTTCTGGTGAATGCACCAATCTGTTTGCTTCATGGGAAAGGTAGACTGTCTGCTGTTATGTAGCACTTACGTAAGATTTTTTCTATTTTTAATTTTTTTTTCTGTCCTTTTGGTTTTTTACTCACTGATAAGAAATAATTCATAATCTACTAAAAATGTAACCATGGTAAATTTTTATCTCCTAAACAAAAAGATTTAAAGATGTATGATTTTTTTCCTCTATAACAAAATTTTAAGTGAAATATTAAATACATTACAGTTTGAAGACTAAAATTTTTATTACCTATATGCCTACTCCTGTTTTTAAAATAATAATAAAAAACACTTGAAGTACCCAGTGTACCTTTCCCTCTCTACTTAGAGGTAAGCATTATGATGACTTGTTTTCATCTACATGCTTTTTTTATTTACTGTATTAACATTTTTTGAAACGATATATTGATTGATTATGCATGCTTTTATTTAAAGAGAATTACATATATTCTTTTGTGACTTTATTGCTTTTACCATAAATCATTACTTTTTGCTGCCATATAGTACTCCATTGTATGACTATGCCACAATTTATTAATTCTGCTATTCGTAAACATTTGGGCTATTTGCTATTTTTTTCTATTATGAATAGTGCCACTATACTGTGGATATTCTTATACATGTGTTTTGGTGCATATATGAAAGAGTTCTTTAGGTATATGCTTAGGAGTGGAATTACATGTCTTTAACGCTATTAAGTAATACCAGATTGCTTTCCAAAGTGATTATACCAATTTATATCACCACTAGCCTGACATTACAATATTGTCAGAATTTAAAAATTTTACCAACTTGGCAGATGTGAAATGTTATTGCAAGCAACATTCATCTCTATGCTTTGGCTACTTTTGCTGCTGCTTTGTGAAATGCTTGTTCAAGTTTTCTTTTTGGGTTGTATGTCTTTTTCTTATTGATTTATAGTAGTTATATATTCTGAGTACAACTTTTTTTAGGCTACTTAAAGGGTATTGCAAATAACTTCTCTCAGTGTGTAGTTTACCTACTTACTATATTTATAGTGTCTTTTGATAAACAGTTCTTAAATTTTCTTTACTGTGTGCAACACCACTTCTGTCAAAGTCAAGTCTGTTCCTGGGCTATTTTGTTATGCTGGTCATTTGTCTATTTGTGTACCACTAGCACTGTCTTAATTGTTCTAGCTTTATAATATATTATCTGATATCTGATAAGGCAAATCTCATTTTTTTTCCTTGAAGGGGTCTATATAAATTTTAGAATCAGCCTTTGATTGAAATAGCATTGAATTTTATCTTTATGAACTTAAGTCTTTTAATTCATAAGTATAAGATATATCTCGATTTAGTACTTCTTTAGTCTCAACATAATTTTATAACTTCTCCATAAAGATCTTATACATCATTTGTTAGAGTTATTTCTAGGCATTTTATATTTTTCATGGTATTGTAATTAATTTTTTAAAAAATATAATTGTAGGTTCACATGCAGTTGTAAGAAATAATACAGAGAAGTCTCTTGCACATTTTGCCCAGTTTCCCTGAATGTTAACCTTTTGTAAAACTATAGTATAATATTGCAACCAAAATATTAATGTAAGCCACTGATTTTATTCACATTTCCCAATTTTAATTGTACTTGTGTATGTATAGTTCCTATACATTTTTATCACCTATGTAATTTTGTGTATCCACTACCACTGTTTAAGATACTGAATACTTCTAATACCACAAGGATTATTCCTGTTGCCTTTTATAACTGCACCACCTTCCTCCCTTCCCTTACCATTTTCTGCCACCTGGTAATCACTAATTTGTTCTCCTTTTCTAAAATTTTGTCATTTCAAAATGTTATATAAATGGAATCATATAGTATGAAAATTTAGGGGGATTTTCTTTTCTCGGCATAATTCCCTAGAGACTCATCCAAGCTGTGTGTATCAATAGTTTGTTCATTTTGGTTGCTTAAAAGTATTCCATGGTTTATGCATATCACAATTTCTTTAGCCAGTCATCTGTTGATTATAGTTTGTTAGCAGTTACAAATAAAGCTGCTATAAGCATCCATGTTTGGCTTTTGTGTGAAAATAATTCACACATTTTATCTGGAATTAATTCCCAGGAAGGCAGTTAGTGGGCTGTATGATAGTTGCTTGTTTAGCTTTTTTTAAAAAAAACTTTCTTTTTTATAGATTAGTTGCATCATTTCACATTTCCACCAATAATGAATGCTTGAGTCCTGAGTAAGCCAGTTTCTCTGAATCATTGCCAACACTTGGTGTTACTATTTTTCTAAAAAGTAATTTTGATATGTGTATAGGAATAACTCATTTTGATTTTGATTTAAATTTTCCTAATGGTTAATGATGTTGAACATCTTTTCATGTGCTTATTTTTAATCTGTATATCCTCTTCAATAAAATGTTTGTCTTTTGCTCATTTTCTAATAGTTTTTTACTGTTGAGTTTTGAGAGTGCTTTATGTATTCTAGATATCATTCCTTTGTTAGATATGTGGTTTGCAGATATTTTCTCCTGGGCTGTAGTTTGTCTTTTCATCCTTTTCATGTTGCTTTCACAGTACAAAAGTTTTTAATTTCATTGAGGTCCAGTTTATCAGATTTTCCTTTTATAGATCATATATTGGCTTACCCCCAGATCCTGATAAGTTTTTCCAATGCATTTCTAAAAGCTTTATAGGTTTACATTTATGTTTAACTCTATGATTCATTTTGAGCTGATTTTTGTATAAGATGTGAAGTTTAGGTTGTAGTTCTTTCTTTCCTTTTGCCTATGGATGTGTAATTGTTCTGGTATAATTTATTGAAAGGACTATATTCCTTCCATTGAATTGGTTTTGCCCCTTCATCAAAAGTCAGTATAGTTTATTTATGTGGATCTATTTCTACATCTTCTATACTGTTTCATCGATTTATGTGCCTGTACCTCTGCCCATACCACACTATTTTGATTATTGTAGCTGTATAGTAAGCCTTAATATAGACAGAGTAATTTCTTCTGCTGCTACTTTGTCAAGATTGTTTTTAACTGTTCTAGGAACTGTGCCTTTTCATACAGATTTTAGAATAATCTCTATGAAAAAAATTTTACTAGTATTTTAATAGGAATTGCACTACAGTATAGACCAATTTTGGGGAACTGATATCTTTACTATAATGAGTCTTCTAATTTATGAACACTGTATCTCTTCATTTATTTAAATTTTCTTTGAATTTTTTATTATTTTTATTTTTATTTATTATTTATTATTTATTTATTTTATTAAGTATACAGTACATTGTTTAGACATCTATATAGTTCCTCCCTCATCTGGCCCTCCACCTGTCATCATATTAATGCTAACTGCATTCTCTCTGCCATGTTCCCCATCCTCATGACCAACTATCAACTACTAATTTGTACTTCTTTCACCCTTTACTCCATTCTCCCAGTCCCTCAACCTTTCTCCTCCTGTCCATCACCAAATTGTCCACTATATTTGTGAGTGTGTTTTTGATTAACTTGTTCTTTTTGTTCCTTAGATTCTGCATATAAGTTAAATCATATGGTATTTATTTTTCTTTGTCTGACTTATTTCACTCAGCACAATAACCTCTAGGTCCATCCATGTCATTGCAAATGGTAGGATTTCATTTTTTTAATGGCTGAGTAATATTCCATTGTATATATGAACCATAGTTTCTTTATGGAGAAGATATTTGTTAATGATACATCTGATAAGGGGTTAATATCCAAAATATATAAAGAAGTTGTACAACTCAACAACAAAAAACAAACAATCCAATTAAAAAATGGGCAGAAGACCTGAACAGATACTTCTCGAAAGAAGAAATACAGATGGTTAACAGACATATGAAAAGATGCTAAAGGTCATTAACCATCAGAGAAATGCAAATTAAAACCACAATAAGATATCACTTTACACCTGTCAGAATGGCTATCATCAATAAATCAAAAAACAAGTGATGGCGAGGATGTGGAGAAAAGGGAACCCTCATACATTGTTGGTGGGATTGTGAATTGAAAAGCTGCTATGGAAAACAGTATGGAGGTTTCTCAAAAAATGAAAAGTAGAACTACCTTTTGACCCAGCAATTGTATTTCTGGGTATGTATCCAAAGAAAACCGAAACAATAATTCATAAAGATCTATGTACTCCGATATTCATGGCAGCACAATTTACAATAGCCAAGATATGAAAGCAACCTAAATGCCCATTAACAGATGATTGGATAAAGAAATTTTGGTTCATATATACAATAAATTTTTTAAATTAGCGTTTTATTTTTAGCATATAAATTCTGTACGTGGTAAGTGTATTTCATATTCTTTAAAGTGATTATAGATTGTATTATGTTTTTTCAGTTTCAGCTTTGGTATAATTGATTCTTGTTTATCCTTTTATATTAATTTAAGTTACCGATATATTTAGATTTATTTAAACAATTTTATTTAGTGGTTACTATTTGTCCTACCTTTTCTTTGTTTTTTTTTTTTTTGTCCTCCTCTGAATAAATTCCATACTTTTCTCATTCAATTTCTCCCTTCTTAGGAAATTTGATGCTCTATTATTTTTATTTTAGTGGTCACTCTGGAATCAGCTTCTGAATTCTTACTTTTCAAAACTAACATTAATATGTTTACTCCCTTCTTAAACACAAAGTCTTTAGAATATTTACAGCACTTCTGGCTTTACATTTCTGACATATACTATTGTCACATATTATAATTATATTAATTATATCTTTTTTGTTTAGCTCCACAAAACATTATTATTGTTATTGTTATGAGAATCAATGTTTGTTGAAATTTAATTACATATCTATCATTTTCTTTGGTGTAAAACCTTCCATTTGAGATTACTTTCCTTCTGTCTAAAGCATATCATTTTGAACGTAACTTATCCTCTTGTCATTCTGATTAAATGAATGTTAGACCTTCTTATTCTATGCTCCATGTCTCTTAACCATTTACATTTTCCATCTCCTTGTCTTCATAAGTAGACATGTGATTCTGCTGCATTCTGGATAAATTACTGAAATCTGTATTATAGTTCACTGATTCTCTCTTTAGCTCTTAATTTACTATAGAATTTATTGAGTTTTAAATTCTAATGATTATATATTTGGTTCTTTTTCAAATGTTTAGTTATTTTATCTTTTTAACTCACATTTTAATCTTTTTATTTCACTAAAGATATATTTGTTTTATATTGTGATTTATATTCTATTATCTAAAGCTTTCATATATTTGGTTCAGTTCTCTGTTATTTTTGCTGATTCTTACTCACAGTGACTTATATTATTGTGTGTTTTGTGAATTTTGAGACCTGCCTTGAAGGTGGGTTACTACAGAGCGAATTTATATTTGTTTCTGTTATATTTCTGGGCCCATTTAAAAATATTGGCTTGAGATTTTTCAAACCACCTACATGGTATAAATTCAGGATACAGACCATGAGAAAGTTGTGATTTTTAATATTTAGAATTTCTTTTTTATACTCTCCATTTGTTCTATAATAAGGTCAGGTAATTTTTCCTATAATTCTTTTTGGTGGTTTGAGGATAGGGGATTGGGATTATTTTTAGTATACCTTTACACAGATGATGTAGCATTTTATGATCTCATTTTTACTGGAGGAATCATTATGCTTTGTGACTTGAGCAGGCCCTTGTCTTTTTTTCTTCTCTCTCAACTCCTCGGAGGCTGTGGAGATCTAAGCTCATAGTAATTTATGTAGGTATATGCTCTCAAGAGAAGATTTCAGTGCTACATTTACTTCTCTGGTTTCTCATATTTACTTAGTTTTTGACTTTTGAATGTTCTTTAATATTTTGCCAGGTCATTGGTGCCTTTAAAAATGAGGTATTAATATTTTATCTAACATTTTAATATTTTCACTATGAGGTCAGGAAGGTATCTAGCCTGTCATACTTTTAGAAATGGAAATTCACTTTTCTTTTGAAGATAATTAAAATGAAGGTTACAATCATCCTTAATAGTATTCACAATGACACAAAATCATTTCTGTACCTAAGGTAGATACTTCAGTTCAAAATTAACAAAGGGCCTATAATTAAGTAAATTTTCTCATATAGATATTTAGTGTGTATGGGAATCTCCCCTACAGTTATAGTCACAAGTATAAATGTTGAACCAAATAGGAATGAATATATATACTGGTATAGCTCCTCTTCCATTTTTGAACAATTTTAAAATCATGAAATATTCCTTGCAACAATTTTATGAAGTTGCCATTTTCATTGTATTATTAGGGTACTTTAAGATTTGAAGATGGTAATGACTGAGGTTAGCAATGGCTGCATTATATTCCATTGAATTGATAAATTATTTTTCTTCACCTTTCACTTGTTAGCATTAAGGTTGTTCCAATGTTTTGTTGTTATTGTTTTTGTTGTTGTTTTGTTTTTTTAATGTACTATGGTCACGAACTTTGCTGATATGAGTCCCCACACTCTTTTTTTCTTATAAGAACATTCTTAGAAATAAGATATCTGGGTAAGAAAGTATAGAAAACTTCATTTAAAATCTCATTTAGGTTTGTTGAGATATTTCGTTCCTCAAGTTTAATGTAATAACGTTTAGAATTACCAAAATCTTTATGGCTTTGACTCCTTTTATATTTGCAAGTTTGTAACAAGATTTTTTTCCTTTTAGTTGTCAAACTATCTCCTTATTAGTTGAAGCCCATAGGCCTTAAATGGGAAACTGGTTTATACAACTTGATTGTAATACAGCAGTTTGAATTTAGACACGAAACTGTGTTTGAAGTGCAAGAATGTTGTTAGCTCTTAGCAGTCTATTTGAAAAGTAGTAGTCATTTGGAAAAATACTTCTGAGGAAAGAAAGTAAACAAAAACCTCTCTAGTTTTCCAGTTATAACCTAAATGGTCAATATAATTATCCTGACCTCATTATAGGATATATAGTAGATATTCAATAAATACTTTAAAATTTACTTCTTAGTATGGCATTCATGTCTTCCCAGCTGACTTCAATATACATATTTAGTCCTAATCCTACTACATATTTTCATCTATACCCTAGTCACATTTAAATGTGACTTATTCACTTAGTCATTTGTCCACATGACAAATATTTGTTGAGCCTCTACAGTCTGGCATTGCAGAACCAGTGTGTGTTGACTATATATTCTTATTTTTTGTATTCTTGATGCTCTGGCTTTTGGGGCCTTGACCTTAAACAGTCTGCCATTTCCAGGGCGAGCCAATTCCTGGAGATAGCAAGCAACTTCCCTTTGAACATGTTTCTGATATACAAACCAGTCACCCAACATCTTCTTTATCAAACTCTTATACACTGAGTGTACATTTCCCCTTTTGCGGAATCACCCCAGGACTCAGTACTGAACAAATAAGGACCATCCCTGTAGCCCAGGGTTCACTGAAATTATTCAAACTCTCCAATTCTAAACTTAGTGCCTTGCTTGCCCTTTCCTTCATAGGAAAACTCCAAAAATGTCTCTGGGCCATACTCTTCCCCAGCAACTTTGGTGCCCCACTTGGTGGCTCTGTGAGCTATGCTGTGCTCCCTGTTCCTAGGGATCTGTGAATATAAACTTCTTCCATCATGATGATCATTTCTGTATCTTTGTGCATTACCATACCTGATTAAAACAAATCCCTGATACAATTTAGAACACAGTTATTAATAATGGTTCCTCTCATGGAACCTACATTCTAGGGGAGGGATGACAGGGAAAAAGAGGTGTAGTTTGGGCTAGTTGGTATTTGCTTGGTGTGCACCAAAATGTCTGTACTGATTACTACAGCCAAAAAGTGTTTTGATTGATCAATGTTTATATCAGTCTAGTTGTTAAAGATTTTGAAAAGCACCTCTATTAGGTAAATGCTGATCACATTTTTTTTTATTAACTAAATTTCTATAGAAAGTAAGAGATGAGGCAGGAACTAAAACCTTAGTCTTGGGACTTAAAGTCCGATATTTCTCTTTTATTTAATTTTTGAATTTTTAAATTATTCTTAAATTTTATTTTATCATTAGTTTCAAGTATATAATACATTGGTTAGATATTTATATAGTTTATGAAATGATCCCCCTAATTGCTCTTTCTCTCTTCTGGCTCTACCTAGCCATTACATTAATGCTACCTACATTTACTATGCCATGTTCCCTATCCCCATGACCACCTATCAATGACTAATTTGTACTTCTTTAACCCTTTGCCCCATTCTCCCAGCTCCCTGCACCCCCTTACCCCTGGCTGTCACCAGATTGTCCTCTATATTTATGAGTCTGTTTTTGATTAGTTTGTTCTTTTTGTTCCTAGATTCCTCGTATAAGTGAAATTATATGGCATTTATTTTTGACTTATTTCACTCAACATAATAACCTCTAGGCCCATCCACGTTATTGCAAATGATAGGATTTCATTTTTTTAATGGCTGAGTAATATTTCATTGTATATATAATATGAACCATAACTTCTTTATCTGATCATCAGTTAACAGGCATTTAGGTTGCTTCCATATCTTGACTATTGTAAATTGTGCTGCCATGAATACAGGGGTGCATAGATCTTTAAAAATTATTGTTCTGGTTTTCTTTGGATAAATAGCCAGAAGGGCAAATGATGGGTCAAAAGATATATCCATTTTTAATTTTTAGAGAAACTTCCAGGCTGTTTTTCATAGTGGCTGTACCGATTTGTAATCCTACTAAGAGTATATGATAGTTCCATTTTCTCTACAGCCTTGCCAACACTTGTTTTTTGATTTATTGATGATAACCATTCTGAGAGGTGTGAGGAGATATCTCATTATGGTTTTAATTTGCATTTCTTTGATGATTAGTGACCTTGAACATTTTATTTATTATTTTATTTTATTTTTTAAAATTAAGTTTATTGGAGTAACATTGGTTAATACAATTATATAATTTTCAGGTGTACATTATAATTTGACATCTGTATATCTATTGTGTGTTTACCACCCAAAGTTTAGTTTCCTTCAGCTACCAAATAACTTTCAGTATTCCTATAGTGCAGGCCTCGTAGTGGAGAATTCCCTCAGTTTTTGCATGTCTGGAAAGGTCTTAATTTCTCCTCCTATCTAAAGGAGAGCTTAGCTGGATACATTATTCTAGGCTGGTAGTTCCTTTCACTTAAGAGTTTTAATATTTGATTCCATTCCTTTCTGGCTTGTAAGGTTTACACTGAGAAGTCTGAGAATAATCTAATGGGTTTTCCTTTATAAGTCACCATTTTCTTCTCCCTGGCTGCCCCAAGAATTCTTTGTCATTGATTTTTGATAATTTTAATACAATGTGTCTTAGTGAAGGCCTTTTTGGGTTGAGCTAATTGGGTGTTCTGTAGATTTCTTGAATTCCAAGCTCCAGCTCATTCCTTAGATTTGGGAAATTCTCATCCACTATTTGTCTGAAAATGCTTTCTAGTTCCTGCTCCTTTTCCTCTCCTTCAATAATGCCCATTATTCTTATGTTTCCTCTTCTGATGGTATTAGTTAGTTCTTGAATTTCTCTTTCATTATTTTTCATTCTTTGGTTTCTCTCTTCTTTGTTCTGATTTATTTCTAGATTTCTGTCTTCAATATCACTAATCTTTTTCTCCATTTGGTTGACGCTATTTCCCAAGCTTGCTATTTTATTTCTCAACACTTACAGTGCGTTTTTTATCTCCAGAAGTTCTATTTGATTCTTTTTGAGGGTTTCAGTTTCCTTGCTCAGCTCATCTAGGTGTTTTTTTCAATTCCTGAAATTATTGATATGACTCATTTTGGAAGTCACTGAGTTTTTTCAGAAGTACCATTCTAAATTCTTTGTCATTTAAGTCGCATAATTCTGTGTAAACTTATTTTCTGAAGATTTTGTTCATGGTGTTTAATGGACTATTTCTCCACTTGGGCATTAATGGAAATGCATTCTGCTTTTTTCCCAGAAGGTTTATTATATAAAGGTCTCTCTTTAGTGTGATGCATAGGAGGTGCTATTCTTTTGGTTTCCTATAGGTGGCATCTAAGCCTCTTGGATCCCTGCTTTATATAAAACCTTAAAATGTCTTTTTATTTTCTGATAGATATTTAATCATGCTCACTACCCTCAGTTTCAGTCCCTGTCAGTATTAGCAACAGTTTTGGTAGCATTTGCTCAGATTCCCCTGGAGCTCCATGGTATTCAGTCACAGAGGGCATGAGAGGAGGGGCCCTCTGGGTTAGGGATTAGGGGTTGGGGGTTGCAGCTTATCCTCAGTTTTGCAACTGGGCCAGTAAAAATCAACTGTTGTTTCTCTGCCTTCAACTTCTCTGCTTTCTGCCCTGATGACTGGGCCCTGCCTCTGGCTGCGTGGAACTCACAAACTCTTCTAGGTAGGGCTGTTCGTGGAAGTTCCCACACCTTCACTCTTCCCCCACTTCCTGCAGGGAGCTCTGGCAGCTGTGAGAGGCAGCTTCTTCATTTCTCCCAGTCTACAGCCGGACACCCGGTGTTCTGACCTGTGGTAGCTCTTATATGCACATCCCATGCTCAGACATGCCAGTGTGCAGTTTGGGTGTTTTTTGTTGAGTTTTAGATGTTCAGTTTATTGTTTCTAGGGAAGGGTTCTGGGGACATCTCTCACTCCACTATTTTTCTGAAAAATCCAGACCTTGAACGAACATTTTTTTCATTTGTTTCTTGGACATCTGTATTTTCTCTTTGGAGATATGTCTGTTCAGGTCTTCTGCCCTTTTTAAAATCTGGATTGTTTGTCTGTTTGTTGTTGAGTTGTATGAGTTCTTTACATATTCTGGATATTAACTTCTAATCAGATGCAACATTAGCAAATATCTTCTCCCATTCAGTTTTCTTTTTGTTTTGTTGATGGTTTCCTTTACTGTACAGAACCTTTTTATTTTTATGTCATCCCATTTGTTTATTTTTTCTTTTGTTTTCCTTGCTCAAAGAGATATATCTGAAAAGAAATTATTGTTAGCAGTATCAGAGAATTTACTGGCTATGTTTTCTTCAACAAGTTTTATGGTTTCACTCTCTTTAAAATAGAATTCTGAATTACTGTGATAGTAAAATCCTTGGACAAAAATTTTGACTGTGGAATTATTATTCTTAGAAGGGCAGATGAAAGAAAATATTCACTGGCCTATTTATTTCTTAGTAAAACTAAGCTGGTCTTAGATGAGCTGGGCAGGCAATCCTAGCAAGGGGGCTTCATTTGCTCTCATTTTCATAATTTAAACTTCTGCCTATAGCATAATACTCTCATCCATGAGCAGAGACTCTAATCCTTGTCATCTGGCAGCTATTCATTAATATTTGTGACTGGCAAAGACTATACAAATGAATAAAGACAGTTTTGTGAATCTAGGATAAATGAATAAAAGCTAGGCCAACTGTTCCTTTTCCTGTCATTATGGACTTGAGCACCCTAGTATTTTTGTGACTCATGTAACATCACTATGGGAGCTACTTAACTGGTGGGATGTGGCAGAAAGTAAAGTCTTTGTGATTAGCCCTCAGGTCTTGTCATCCCTGCCTCTGATTTGTGCCCACATAGAGGTGTTTATGCACAACACAGACATAACTGACATCAAAGCAAACATAATACAATAGCTTTCCAAGAGCGAAAGCTTTGTTGTTATCTTAAGGTCTGACATTACTTTTGACATTCTAAATCTCAGTGTTTATGAGAAACATCAATAATAATAACCACCCTTTGCATGGGTACAGCATCTTTCTCCTCAGGCTCTGAGCATTTCACAAGCATGAAGTGTTCTGTGTAGAAGGGGAAGATGGAGTGGGAGAATCTGGCCCCAGACAATTAAGAGCTAAAATTTTTCTCAGAGAGCATGAAACATAAGGGGGACAATTTAGGATAGAAAATGAAGGATGTTGGGTCCAGCTGAGACTGTAAAGGCAAATTAGCAAGACAGTAATGACCTGACTCAGAGTTGTCCAACTGAAATTAACCATAACTCTAAAAAACAAAAACAAAAACAAAAAACAAAACTTAGAAATCCCTGGATCCTTGGATATCTCTGGTGTTTGTCCATAACAGTTAAAGTACCAGATGAAGTTTAATCATAGCTAGTGGCTTCACAAGCTCATATAACTTCAAAACTATATTATTTTAATTTTGTACACATTTTATAAACATAGTCAAAACATTTCTTTTTGTCTGGAGAGTAAAGACATTAAAACCACCAGTACCACCTCCACCATGCATCATTTATTGTTTTTAGATTTTGGTCCCTGAGGGCAAGACTTATGCCTGACTTCATGTTGATAGCTTTATCTCCTGGACTATGCCTTTCCCATATTAAATGCTTAATAAACATTTGCTTAAGTTGAAATTCTATAAGTGCTTTTAAAAAAACTGTTTCTCATAGTCTGGTCCATTATCTTTGGTTTTGAAATGTTTTTCTGTATAAAAATTTTTCTCCACATACAATGGTATAGATTTAAATTTGTTTTAGACTGTTATCTTGAATTTTATGTTTTAAACATTTCTGTGTAAGACCTATGAAATTTTAAATTTATAATCTTCAAGGATATTCTACTAATTTATGAAATGATTTTTAAAAAGCAAATCATACCGTATTTAATTTTAAAAGAGCTAACAAGTTTTTAAAGATCTTTATTTAAACTTGTATTCTTGGAATAGAATCTTTAGATTCAACTGGAATGGTTGAAATTTTCTCCAGAAATGTTACATTATATTTTATGGATTAATATTCATATGATAGCTGTAATAGTAATATGATTTTTAAAATCACACACATATTTGTAGGGCTTATTTTTTTGATGCAGTGTAACAGTTTCACAAAACGAGTCTAGGTTTTGCAGAAGAAGATGCCATGCTAAGTGAGAACAACTCTAATATTTTGGAAAACACAAACATGTAAGGAAGTAGCCACTACAAAAGGAACACAAATCATTAAGTTTAGTAAGATTTAAAGATGTAGAAAGAGCCCAACACTGACCTGAGAGTTCTGTAGATTAGTAACAATAATAATACTCATGTATTGCCTTACTTTTTTGTTTCTTCTTTGCACCTTGGAAATAGAGGGTTGAGTTAATTATTTTTTCCTCTTCATAGAACAGTACCATCATTATCCATTCAAGGCTCTTATTTTGTCCTTTTTATCTTGCCATCCCCTCACTCCATTCCCATTTCTCTCTCTCCCATAGATATTTCCTACACTAATGCATTTGATATGTGTACCTATGTAGGGAAGTAGGTATATATTAAGTATGAATCTTTAAAAAAATTGTTGTACATGTTTTTACATTTAATAAAGGCATAGATATAATGTTTACATCTATTTTGTTTACTTTTCCTTTCAACATTATTTTAAAAACAAATCGATCCAAGTTACTCTATGTTCCTTTTAGTTCATTGCTTTGGTCTGCTGCCTATCTTTCCTTCATCTAAAGCCATAAGATTTTATTTATCAGGTCCTCTTCTGAATTCCTAGGTTGCCTCCAACTACACACTATTAAAGAAAATGTTGCAAAGAACAGTCTTGTGCCTGTGAGTGAATTTCTCTGGGGTGAATAGCCAAAAGTGAGACTGCTGGGTGATAGGGAGTGTACCTTCTGAATTTAATTGGCAGTACTTAATTTCTCAGAATGATTACACTGGTTCATATACTTACCTGCAATGCATGAGAGATCCCATTTCTTGACCTTCTTGCCATGTATGCATTTTATTTTTTTAACTTTATAAAATTGTGCAGTATATAATACAAGAAAATGTATAACATAAGTATACAGGTTAATCAATTATTAAAAAGTAAAAATTTTGACACCCAAGTAAAGAATATTGTTAGTATCCCCCAATCCCTTGAATGCCCCTTCCTAGTCATTATTTCTTCTCTTCTCCCAAGCATAACCACGATCTTGATTTTTATGGTAATCACCTCCTTGTTTTTCTTTTCACCTTTATCACTCAAGTAATTCAATCTGTTCACTATACTTCAGTTTTTTCCAGTTTTTGAAATATGTGTACATTCTTTTGAGACTGTCTTTTTTCATTTGATGATGTGTTTAGGAGATTCAACCATGTTGTGTGTAATCCTGTAATTTAGTTAATATTTACTGTTGTATAGTATTCTATTATTGATGATATTTATTGATGACAATTTATCTGCTTTTGGTTCTCCAAAGGTTTTTGGGTCTTAAAGTAAAGCCGTCATGGACATTCTTATGCATGACTCTTCATGTTCATGTGTACTTGCTTCTGTTGGGTGGGTATCTATGAGCAAAATTATTGACTCTTAAGATGCCCAACAGTTTTCCAACACGGTCATATTAATTTACATTTCCCCCAGCAGAATTGAGATTTCCTATTGTTTAAAGATGCATTATACTTGGTATTTTCAGTCTTTTTTCCACGTCATCTCTTATGAAAAATTTTAAACATACAGCAAATGTGAAAGAATTTTCAGTGAACACCTATATATCCACTACTTAAATTCTATCACCAATCTTTTCATTCCCTATTAGCATTCAGAACCTTCTAAGCCGCCTCTCCTTGTTGTGTTTTTAATTTTTTTATTGAGGTAAAATTATCCATTTTAAAGTTAACATTTAAGTGACATTCACAATTTGTACATTCACAGTGTTGTTCAACCACCATCTCTATCTAATTTTAAAATATTTTCATCATCACAAAACAAAAACCCGTAACTATCATGCTCTTCTCATACCTCCCTCTCTCCAGCCTTTGGCAACTACCAGTTTGCTTTATGTTTTTATGGGTTGACCTATTCTGGATATTTCATGTGAATGGAATCATACAATATGTGTCGTTTTATGTCAGGCTGCTTTCATTTAGCATAATGTTTTTGAAATTTATCCACCCTGTAGTATGTATCAGTACTTCATTTCTTTTTATGACTGAACAATATTCCATTATATATGTATATTATCATTTATTTATCCATTTATCTGTTGATGGACTTTTAGGTTGTTTCCACATTTTGATTATTGTGAATAATGCTGGTATGAACATTTCTGAATAAATATTTGTATGAGTATTTGTTTTCAATTCTTTTGTGTTCAGACATAACTTGGGATAAAGTGTAGGTCTGGTTCCAGAACATGGCAATAAAGCAAATATTGCAATAAAGTGAGTCATATTAATTTTTAGTCTATTTAGTATGTAATAGAAACTTTATGTCTGAAGAAACAAAGTACATGCCTAAATTAAAAATATTATATTGCTAAAAAATGCTAACTTTCATATAAATCTTTTGGCAAAATGGCACCAATAGACTAGCTTAAGCCAGGGTTGCCACAAATCTTAAATTTTTAAAAAATGCAATATCTATAAAGTATAATAAATTGAAACACTGTAATGTAAGGCATAATAATTCTGTTTAACTTAAAAAGTTAAGTTCCACAGCAGCTGAACCATTTTACATTTTCACCAGAAATGTACAAGGGTTCCTATTTCTCCACATCTTCAGCAACACTTGTTATTGTCTGTATTTTTTTATTATAGCTATCCTAGTGGGTGTAAAATGATATTTCATTATGGTTTTAATTTGTATTTCCCTAATAAAAATTCATGTTGAGCATCTTTTCATGTGCTTGTTGACCATTTATATATCTTCTTTGGAGAAGTATTTATTCAAGTCCTTCGCCCATTTTTAAATTGGGTTATCTATTGTTTTGTTGTTGAATTGTGAGGATTCTTTATATTCTAGTTATGAGCCCTTATCAGATATATAATTTGTAAATATTATCTCCTTGTCTGTATGTCATTTTCATTTTCTTGATAATGTCCTTTGATGTACAAAATGTTTTAATTTTGATTAAGTCCAATTTACCTATTTCGTGTTGTTAATGCTTTTAGTGTTATATCTAAGAATTTATTGCCTAATCTAAAGTCACGAATACTTAGGTTATTTCCATGTTGACAGCAGATATCTCTTTGAGATAGTGATTTTGTTTCCTTAGGACACATATCCAGAATTGGAATTGCTAGATCATATGGTAATTCTATTGTTAATTTTTTAAGGAATCGCCATACCCTTTACAAGTGGCTGTACAAATTTATATTCTACCAGAAGGGTTTCTCACTATTTTCATCTAAGAGTTTTATATTTTTAGCTCTTATTTAAGTAATTGATACATTTTGAGTTAATTTTTGTATATGGTGTGAGGTAGGGGTCCAACTTCATTTTTTTTTTTAACATGTGGATATCCAATTGTCTTAGCAACACTTCTACTATTAACATTTAGCTGTATTTGTTTGATTGCATTTCCATCCATCCATCAATCCAACTTACTTTTTTGATGCATTAAAAAATACACTTCAAGCATCAGTCATTTTCTTGAAATATATAGCAAGCACTGTTGCAATTATACCAATTTTCAATATATAACATTCTTTAATATTTATTTATAGTTTTTTCTTTTATGTAAAATTTATATTTAGTGAAATGCATGAATCTTAATTATAGATTTTCTAGGTTTTGACAGCTGATTGCAACCATATGTTCCAAATCCCTAACAAGATATAGAACATTATCATCACCCAAGTAAGTTCCCTTTTGCCAGTCAATCCTCACCTTCAAACTTCCAAAAACAGAGTAATTTCTTCCCGAATATGGGTTGTTTTTTTCTATTCTAGAACTTCATACAAATAAAATTGTTTAGTACTTTCTTTTTTTTTTGTATAAGACTTCTTTTACTCAGCATGTTTTTGAGATCTTCCATCTTGTTGACTGTATCAGTAATTGATTTTTCTTAGTGGTGGGGGTTATTATTTCATTGTATGAATATTTTCTTTTATTGATGGGCACCTGGGATAGTTTCACTTTGGGGCCCTTATGAATAAAGCTGCAATCAATATTCTTGTTCAAGTCTTTTTATGGACATATGTTTTTACTTCTCTTAGGTAAATACCTAATGGCAGAAATGCTGGATCATAGGGTAGTTGTACCACTTTCCTTTCCCACCAACAGTGAATGAATGTTTTGATTGCTCTACATAATCACCAATTTTAATGTTGCCTATCTTATTAATATTAACCATTTTGGTGATGTGTAGTGATTTCTCATTATATTTTCAATTGTGCATTGATGACTAATGTTATATACTTTTCTATATCGTTCATTTTATAAGTGGCTTTTTGTCTTCTTATTGATTTATTTCTATATTTTTATATGAGCCCTTATGACATGTATGTCAGATACATCAATTTTTTATAATTAGTTTTTTCCATAGTCATATAATATTTATTCTGTGTTGTTATTTAAAAGATTTATTTGTTTTGCTTTTTACACTTAAATATACAACCCAGTTGAAACTGGTTTGCCTATATGGTCTGAGGAAGCAGCAAAGATTTCTTTTTTTCCCGTTTGGATATTCAGTTGTCCAAGCACCATTTATTAAAAAAGATTGCCCTTTTCCTGACATTCTGTGTGCCGCTTTTGTCATAAACCAAGTATCCATTTATGCCTAGACTTGTTTGTTTGTTTTCTATTTTCTCTCATTGATCTGTCTTCATACCAATACCATATGGTCTTAATCATGTAGCTTTATAATTAATCTTTACATCTGATAAAGCAAATATTCTCATTTTCTTTTTCTTTTCTAAGATTGTCTTGGCTAATTGAAGGTCTTTGCATTTTCATAAAAAATTTTTGATTCAACTTTTAAGGCTGTAAAAAAATTGTGGATTTTGATTGTGATTTTATGTATGTTTAGGTCAATTTGTGGGAGGATAGACGCTTTATAATATTGAGTCTTTTAATTCATGTACACGGATATTTCTTCTTTTATTTAGCTCTTTTGAATTTTCTTTCAGTAATGATTTGATATAATTTTTCTGCCTGGAGGTCTTGCAGATCTTTTGTTGGAATTTTTCCTGTTTGATTTTTATATGTAATTATCTTTAAAAAGGCATTTAAAAAATATCTGTCCATTATTGTTGATATATATAAATAAACTTAGTTTATTGACTGTATTCAGCAACTTTACTAAAATTGCAAATTTCTAAGTTTATCTGTAGATATTTTTGCATTTTTCTATGTTCACAGTTATATATGTCATTTGTGAAAATGACAGATCTATTTTTTCCAATCCTTATATCCTTTAATTTTTTTTCTTTATTGGGATGCTGTCCAGTACAAAATAAAATAGAAGTAATGACAGTGAGCATCTTTATCTCATTCTGTGTTTTAAGAAATTATTAATAATTCAGTAAGTATGATTTTGCTGTTGGTTTCTTATAGATAATCCTTATTAGATTAAGAAAATTCACTTCTATTCTTGATTTGCTGAAAGTCCTTTTTTTAAAAAAAAAAAAGATGGGGTGTCACATTTTATTAAATATTTTTTCTGTATCTATCGAGATGATCATATAATTTTTTTCTCTTTTATTCTCTTAATTTTCTAAATTTTACTGATTGGTTTCAGAATGTTAGTCCAATCTGGCATTTTCATAATAAAAATGTCTTGGTAATGAGGCATTATTTTTTCTCTACATCGTTGGATTTTGTTTGCTAATATTTTTTATTTTGTATTTCTAAATTATATTTGACTGATAACAGCCAGTAATTTTCCTTTCTCAAAATGTTGTTGTCAGGCTTTACAATTATTATTTTAGTCCCCCAAAAGAAGTTGGAAAACAGTTCCTGTATTTCTATTTTCTGGAAGAGTTATGTATAAGATTGGCATTACTTCTTCCTTAACTGTTTGGTGAAATTGGCCTGTGAAGACATCCAAATCTGAAATTTCGTCGATTAAATTTCTTTTTAATAATTAATGACCTATTTAGATTTTCTACTTTGTGCCATTTTGGTAAATTGTATTTTTCCAAAAAGTTTTTCATTTTATCCCAAATTTCAAATTATCATGACTTGTTCATAATAGCCTCTTAATATCTTTTTAATGGTCAATATCTGTAGTTATTTCTTCTTTTCCATTTCTATGTTGAAATCTATGCCTTCTATTTCTCCCTCTCTCAGCCTTGATCAATCTTGCCAGAGGATTATCAGTGTTCTCAATGTTCTCAATAAATTATTTATTTATTTGTTTGTTTGTTTATTTATTTATTATGTTGACATTGGTTTAACAAAATCCAATAAGTTTCAGCTATACACTTTAATAGTAAGGCATATATATATTTATACAGTGTGTTCATCTCCCATAGTTAGACTTCTTTCTATCTCCACATATTTGATCCCCTTTACTCAGTCTACCTTCTACTTCTTTGCTACCCTCTGGTAACTACTGGTCTATCGTCCATGACCATGAATCTGTCTTGCTTCAATAAATTGGTTTTTGTTTTGTTTGGCCTATGTTGTGAAATTTTTACTGTTTTATTAATTTTGATATAATCTTTAATTATTTTTTATTTTAAATTGCTCATCTTTCCCTAACTTCTTGCGAATAATGCTTACCTCTAATTTTTAGTTTTCTTTTCTAGCATGAATTTAATGCTATAAATTTCTCTTGAAGCACTACTTTAAACTGCATTTTGCAAGTTATATTTCAAATATATGAGAGTATAACACTATTTCCTTTCATGTATGTTTGAAAACTGAAATAAACTTTTTAAAGGAAAAATATATTCCTGGAAAAGCAGTGTATCATCTTAATGTTAAAAAATTTAAACATTTAAATCTTATGATTTAAAAACTGACTGGAGGCTAGAAAATGTATCAGAGAATGCTAAGGGTGGCACTGGCATTGGCTGTACAGGACTCTCCCCTTATCCACAGGGAATATGTTCCAAGACCCCCAGCGGATGCCTGAAACCACAGATTGTACTAAATTCTATATATATTATTATTTTTTCTACACATACATACTTATGATAAAGTTTAATTTATAAATTAGGCACAGTAAGAGATTAACAATAACTAATAATGGAACATTATAACAATATACCGTAATAAAACTTATGTGAATGTGGACTTGCTCTCTCCAGTAATTTTTATGTTTTTCAGTCCAAACCTATTCCTGAATCTGTAACAACCCCTACTTTTAGTAAATGTTACAGTCACTCATTTCAGGGATCCCTTGCTGAAGTCAATATAGGCTTAATGCTTGCTAGTGCAACACATTGTAATCAACTGGAACACGTTTTCTGTTCATGTCTTCCACAAACAAATTTAGTGCCTATAAGTGCTAACTAAGCACTTATCACACACTGTGGCTGCAATTTTTGTGGTTTGAGGTGCAACAGCAAAACTAGCCCAAATTTCTTTTGCCTTCTTCACAATTTCAAGGATAGCAGATTTATTCTTACTGTAGATTTTAGCAACTTCAGCATACCATTTATTTTTCTTATTAAGTCAAGAACTTTCACCTTTTCACTTAAAGGAGTCATTTAATGGCTTCTCTTTGGCATATCAGAATCACCTGCAACACTACTCTTGCACTTTGGGGCCTTTATTAAGTAAAACAAAGGTTACTTGAACACAAATATTGCAATACCACAACAGTCGATCTGATAACCAAGACGGTTACCAAGGGACTAATGGGCAGGGAGCTAGTACAGTGTAGAGATGCTGGATAGAGGGATAATTCATTTCCTAGGCTGGATGGGGCAGGATGGTGTGAGATTAACTGCAGGTAACTGAAACTGCAGAAAGAGAAACCTTGGATAAAGGGGGCTACTATAGTGGAATGAGTACTGACTTGGTTATAGGCTTAAAATTACCACTAATGCGCTCCACTCTATTTGTCAGGACACATCAGTCTGCGTCTCAGGGGGTTTTTATTTCTAAGAAGAAGCATTGGCCTAAGTATGTACTACACTTATACTGGGCTTATTGGAAACTTTGTTTACTAAAATTGAGAGTGTTATCTTAAGTTTCAGATTTTGCCCCTCAAATATGGCAGTTTTAAAGAACTCTTTCAAGGTGAGGGAAGAATGCTAAGAGATCAGAGGTCTAGATCTTTCCCAGGTCCTAAGTTTATAGAACACCTCACCCTCTATTTAAAAAATGTTTGTGGTTCTCCCCGCCCCCCCTTTTTTTTTTGCCAATTCTCTAGGGAAGAGTTGGTCTCTCTGTGCCCACTGTGTGCAGTTATTTTTATAGCCCTTACTATGTTGTACTGCATGTGCCTTTACACAAGAATGTGAGATCCGCAAGTTTGGATTTTCTATTTCATTTTTGTATCTTGAATACTTAGGACACAGTCTAGTACGTAAAGTGGCCTAATATTTGTTGGACAAATAAATGCATGAAAGAAGAGATGGATGAATGAATGAAAACAAAGATTTTTATGACATTTAATTTGATTTCATGCGACATAATGAAAAGAATATGAAACCATCTTTACTGTTAAGTTTAGAAAGCTTTAGCATTTCAGGGAAGTACATTTATATTGGCCTACTCACTCTCCCCATTGCCTCCTTACTCTACCCTTCCCAATAATCCTCAGCAATACATTGTCTCTTGAAGGATTCATGTGATCATAAAGCATTAAGTAGGGTCCTCCCCTCATCACCTTAACTCCGATAGCTATAGTTCTAAAACTGGGGCTGAGGGGCCATGAGGTTGGGAAGCCATTGGTGAATTGTGGTGCTGCATATTCCTAGAGGATTCATTTTACTCAGATATTTAGAGAAATGAAATGTAATTGGTAAATAATTTAGAGCATCATTTAAAATTATAGCAAACACGATATATTATAGGGTAGAATGTTTAATTAACAAAATTCTAAGCTGTATCTTGAGATAACAGAGAGCCTTTTAGGTTATGACTGTCCTTCCTACCCCAACTACTAGGTCAATGATTTATTTTTGCTATGGTACTTTGGTAGAAAATGATTGGGTTACACTAACTTAAAACATGTATTAAAACCCTGGAGGAAGAATAAGAGAAAACAAGTTACTTTATTTTAAAAGTAACCAGTCATATTTTCTTTAGGAGTAACCTGATTGTTTTTCCCCATGTACCCTGCTGTTTTTAAAGTGTGAAATATGATTTGTAAAAAGCATAAGAAAATACATTAAGTAAAATTCTAGTCAGTGTGTATAAATTTTTTGAAATAGCAGATAATCTGAAATAATTGTCAATTCCTCAAATAATTAGATGCTGATTGTTCTTTAATAAAATAATTGGATAATTCAAAATTTTAGTTCATTCAGGTCTTTCATTTTGCATTCTTAGGTTTCAAATGAGTAGGTATTTACTTTAGTCAATGCAGTCAGTATTTAGTGTTCAGAGTTCTTATTGAACTGTAATTTGATCTTTATTCTTTATATTTAATCTCTTTGGTATATATGTGGCATATTCAAATTCTATTTCTCATCATTTGCAAGACTGTTGAACTAAGAAAGAGCCTGGTACTCCAGAGATCTGTATTGCTTATAATGACACTAAATCCAAATATTCTTAATTTAACTCAGTTAAAAAATTATTGAACACTGAATAATTCCAGATACTGTAATGATCATGGCATTAGTACAGCTTTGAATGTAGTAGGTAATCAATAAAGGCTTACTAGGAATGGTAATAGTGATGAAGAAAGTACTTTAACTCTGTGCCTTTGCCCCTTCATTTGCAAAATGTATACAGTTATTTCTCCACATAAGTTATAAAGGAGAATAATAAATTAGATGCTTTCTGAGAACTTATATATATATATATATATGTGTGTGTGTGTGTGTGTGAACTCATATATATATATATATATATGTGTGTGTGTGTGTGTGTGTGTGTGTGTGTGTGTGTATATATATAAAATTCATGCTGTTTAAGGGAGAAATGTTATTTAGATTATTTCAGAAAGTAGAAATATGTTATTTTATTTTTAAAATGTATGAAGTGTTTACTATTACTCTTCTAATTTTCCTTTTCTTAATTGATGACTATAATCATTTGTGTTCTTTCTCAAATGAATGCTCTGCATCTGTTTCCTCACCACACATCACACGTTCCTTTGTAGTCTTTACTGAAATTACACTTTCAAAATGTCCAGTGACTTACTTCTAATCAAAATGATTGCCCTTTGCCCAGACAGTTCATAATTCCTAATGTTTTTCCAGCATTTAATTTTTCTGGTCATCCCTTTAGTGAAACTCTTATCTTGACTTTGATGGTATTGTGTTTCTTGGCCTTCTATTTCTTGGATGGTTATTTTTGTTTCTTGTTTTTGTTTCCTTGAGGCCTTTTCTCTGGAATTAGTTATTGTCTCAAATGTTTAATTTTTGTTTCTGCTTTCTCCAGCTCTATAACTCTTGCTCCCACATCCACCAGAATTATAATCTATCTGTACATCTGTCTTGCAGGCATCTTCACACCTTACCTCAAATGTGAAGTTGAATGCATCTCAGGCCTATTTCTCCTCCTAACTTTACCTCTCATGTTTTAGTCACCTGTAGATCTTGAAGTTCTATTGATTCTTCTGGAAAAATAACTCCTATAATTATCTCAAACTTAGTAGTAACCAAATAACTCATTCAAAGTTACTGAGCTAATTAGGTGGGGCCAGAAATCAAGCTGAAGCCTTACAACCGAAGACCAAAGGCTTATTGTTTATAAGGCCCATAGTGCCTGAAATTCTTTGTACTAGATGTATTTCAGAGTTTAGAATATTTTTAGAGTTTATAAGGATAGCAACATACATATGCTGTTTATAAGATAATACCTTTTGGGGAAGCACAACAGATATAATCAAACACACTAATATTTCTGTAGTAGTTTGAATACTCACTCAGAATGTAATAAATCAAGACAATAAAAAGCCTCATGTCAGTTCAGGTTAAGTTTTGCCACAAAATGTGGTCAAGTCAGGTAAAGTTATGCCACCAAATGCATTATAAAAAATTTTCAATTTTGAAAGCTTTTTGGATTTCAGAGTTTTGGATGAGGTATTGTGGACCTGGAAAATTAATCACTTGTAATTCATGTTTGTAGTTTTTGATACAACATTTTCATTGGGAATACTGGCAATTTCCCCCATGAAACAAAGTATTTTGTAGCCTAAAGGGAACTTTGGGAGACAAGGGGAGCCTAGGGATGACATCATTTATTAGGTAATGTCCTGGCATGTGAAACTCCTACAGGTTGAGGACCAGAAACTCAGGTGGTATTAATGAGTTCCAGCTAGTAAGATGTCATGAAGGCACTGGTTACTTGCAGGGATGAAGGATATATGTTTTAAAATAGTTATAAGGACTCAAATGGAGAGTTCCCCAGGCAATGTACTACTTTCTGATCTCTTTCCTCTTTATCTCACCTCACCATGTTTGTATGTTAAAGGTCTGTTTTGAGTTTTTGTAGTGAAGAAGTAAGGAAAAATGAAGTGATAAAATTGAGAAATGGATTACAACCTCAGTTCTAGTTTCGGTCATAACTTAGTTTCCTTGTTGGTAGGAAAGGAGATTCAGTGCATAACTGCAACAGTTCCTTCAGTTCTCAAATGCTATGATTATGTCCTGTATTCCGTCCATAAATGTTTCTTTATACTTGGCACATCTGCCTTATCAGAATCATTACCTCAAATTCCTAAATTTTGGCAGGATCTGATTGCACCAGGCTGAGAATTTAGTTAGGTGGGAGCAATGAAATAAGGGCATATAGAAACAGGGAGGGTTTGAGCTGAGTAGGTGAGTACAGCTTTGTGCATTTTTCCTCAGAGAAGTACATTATAACAACTAATTATTTTCTCCTTTATATAAATGAGAAGAAATAAGTTTTTAACAATGATAAGTATACAGACTATATAATAAGGTCTATATTAAGACTATAAAGTAGAAAATTAAGTAATTATCTAATTGAGACAAAATAAGATAGTCAGATATCATGAGTCCAAAAAAGATTATAGTCCAAATAATTTTATTTGTTCAATTCTCCTGAGAACTTTTTAAATTGAATTTCAGCAATGTGTCAGGTACTTTGTACTATCTTACATAATTATATTAACAAACCTGCAAAGAAATAGAATTATTTCCATATTACAGATGAGGAAGCTGAGATTCAAAGAGGTTAAATCATTAAGAGTGAGTGGCAGAGCTAAATTAATATTCAAGTTTGTCAGACTCTAAACTCCATTTATTATCAAACCAAGTTCTCTGCCTTTAAAAAAAAAAATTAAATGAAGACTATTGTTAGGTCTTGCTTTGCTAAATAGTGCCAAGCATGATCTACCCCCACTTACATACAAGTGGCTCTTTTTTTATTGTTTTATTTTTAAACAACTATAGCATACTCCATAATGATAGGGAATAGGGAGCCAAGTGACCTGTAACTCTATGGGATTCAGGTAGGAAAGGAAGTTCACTGTCAGGATGGATAGGCAGCAGAGGAGCAGCAGAAAGAGAGAATGTGAGGATATGTTCAATTATATGAGAATAAGCTGATAAATTTTGTGATAGAGATGATTATTCTGGAATACCAGTGTATAAAGTACCTCCTACTTATTCAGTTGAGTTTCTGGGCTTTGAGCTCTGTTTCATCTGTTGGCATTGCATGTGTGACTTTTAGCAAATTCATTTCTTGGTGATTTGGTTTTCTCATGTGGAAAATTAAACTAACTATACATACAGCGTACTGCCTCACAGAGAAAATGTGGAAAATTAATGGGTTAATTTTGGAAAAGAGCTCAAATATCTTTAGACAAAAGTACTGTTATTAATCCTAGCATATAATTATTTGGACTCTAGAATAATGCTTCTAAAGAGATTACTAAGATATTGTCAATACATGTTCATTACAGTAGATAATTTTTCAAGTTATATCTGTGGTTTCTAATTTAACAAATCTAATTTTATTTAATCAATTCATTCTAAATGATCCTGGAACCCAGTTGGAGAGTGATCTTATACCAAAAGGGCAAGATAGATAATTATGTTGGCTTTCTTGTCTGACTGTAAGTTCCATGCAATTTTCCCTAGGGAGGCTATGTATGGCCCCACTGAAAATAACACTCTAAGGGAACTTGAAAGAAAGTAACTTAGATGCTTAAAATTTTAAAGCTGTTTTTAACATACTGAAAAATACACAATTTTAATGTTTTGGAAAAGCATTTTGAAATAATATATTGAAAGAATAATGTCCTTTAATATTTTCAATGAATAACCCAGGATCTTAATTACTCTTCTGCAATTTAGAATATAATAGCTTCCTTCTGTGTTATAGCAGGAAAGACTTCATACTTTTTGTTATCATGAAAGTTATAAATAAAAACTCATGAAAAAATTTAAGTGTGTGCTTAGAATTGGAATAATTTTGACATGGACTTCCCATGTAACATAAAAATACAAACTCATTTAATAAAGATAAAAAAAAGATTTAAAAAATCTTTCAAATTAACTAATCTAGATGCAAATCAGGCCCTTAGCTGAAAAGCATGGTTTTCATACCTACTCTTAGCTTTAGCTAAGGATCTCAAAATGTTTTTCAGTTTAAGAAATGTAGTATTCTTGCTTTGAATGCAGAGAAAATGCATCTAAGAAAATTAACAAGTTTTTAGAGGTCACAGAGAAAATTAGTGACAGTTGCAAATAAACTTCTCCTCACAGATATTATTCATTTGGTATTAAATTTATACTGTGTGTATATATATATTTAAAAATGTATTATTGAGCTCTTAAAGATAAAGTGGTATTTGTGAAAAAAAAAATCACATTTTGTTTTTTTTCTGAAAATGATGGTTTATGAAGTACTTGAAAAATGTTTTCTCTCATTTTAATCAAAACATTTCAAATTTATAGCTACTTCAGAATTAAGAAAGTTTACTCAAAATGAAGATGTAAACAAATTAAGAAGATAGTGTTTTTTAGGTTTATATTTATCACTGGAATAAAGAAAATTTTTTGATAAAGTAGTTCTAAAAAAGCCTTCAATCAAGAATTTATCAGATGATGTTGGTATGTTTTATAGAAATACCCAGCCCTGACAGTCTAAAGTGAGTTGAGGGCTAAAGAAAGGGGAAGTGGGGAGAAGAGAAAAGTGAAGCTGAAGGTATAGTGGATTTTGGTGTCTCTCTGTCAAAAGTATCATTCCAATGTTTTTTTTTTTCTTTTTTTCTTTTTTTTTTCATCAAAAAAAAAAAAAAAGTAATTCTGATCTGTGCCATAGGAAAACAAATGACTTAGGAAAAACAAGCCTATAATGCCATCTGGGGGCTTTTAGGGACATCACAGTTCACTAGAACTAAGAATTATATAAGGTAATTTACAATTACCTCCATTTGTCCTTCAGAACAATAATTACCATTTATTTTTCTCTTCTCACTGATTTTTATAGTAATTACACAGAAGGAGTAATGACTCAAAATATTCTATATTCGACAGTCTACATTACCAAGATATTTCCTGTAGCAGGCAATGTTTTCTTCTGCTCAAGAAGCAGGATGCGTACAATATAAAATGTCTAAAACTTTACATTACATTATTAGTTGTGATATAATTACAGGGTGAAACCAAACAAGAATCTTAACAAAAAGATATATACAAATATGCATCTATGACAGTGAAAATATGTCTCACCCTTCCCCTATTTTTTTTTTTTGGCTATTCTTAAAAATCCATGGAAGGGTCAGTCCTACCAGCAGAGCCATCTTTGGTGGTAGCATATGAGAAATAATTACAGTGCAATGCCCATTTTCAAGGGCGTTCATTTGCATTCATCAAATAGTAGTCTTAGCTGAAAGCCTATTGTTTGCTGAATATTGTTAAGAAAAATAAAATATCCTTTGTGCTATCAGGAGTAGTATGTACAATATATATGAGAAAAACATAAGACCTGCTAATGTCCTTATTCATAGTATTTTTGTTTGTTTTATAACAAAATGTTTGTTTGTTTGTTTGTTTGTATTACAATTTTGAGAATGATTTTGGCTATCTGATGCTTTAACTGTATTCTTCCCTTGGGTGATAGGATGATTTTCAAATACCTGTTTCTATAAGTAATGCCATTTAATTAGAAGCTCGCTATTCTATTTGTCAACTTATTTACATCCTTTTTTCTTTCTGCTGTTTACCTATTAGCCTGATATACAGTAGATGTTCAATAAATTTGAATAAATAAGTCAATATTCTGGAGTTTTCTAACTGTCCCAATAGAAAATATATACCATAAATAAAAAGTTAAGATGTTGAAATAAGCAGTGGATAGATTTGTGGGAGGAAGGATTTGGTCTGTTGTTGCAGCCTGATTTTGTGGCTATTCCATTCCCAAAGGACTTAGAGAGGTGGGACAATTGTAGGAACATTTAAAACAAGCAGAATAAATTTGTAATGGAATCTGATTCATTTTTTAGTCAACTGGTTACTATTCTATCTGCTAAAAACTCTGGTTAGAGTTGGTGAGATTTGTAATATTTAAAAATAAATGTCTGTAAATTATTTGTAGATTATTTGAACTATGTTACATTACTGTGGCAGTGGCTATTTGTAGTTCTTCACTATCTATCTTTGTTGTCAGCAATATATTTTTTTGGTCATTTGGCAGCCCCAAAGAGAGGCTATATTCCACTGATTTCCATGTAGCTGCCTGTCTCATATGACTGAGTTCTAGCTAATGGGTTGTAAACAGAAATATATTGTGGCAACATACGGAAAACATTCTTAAGAAACTGGTGGCACATGCTGTTTGCCTCCTCTTCTCATACCTTCATCTATCCTGCTGCCTGGAACAAAGATGGTACTATCTTGGGCTATAATGTAAAGGGCACACAGAGTAAAGCTATATGGAAGGAGCCAGGGTCCTTTGAGTGCTATAACAGCTCTGAACCACTTACCTGGGAGAGAAATCAACTTCATTTATAGTACACTTATTTTGGGTTTTCTACAATTTGCAGATGAATCTAATATCAACTAATATAATTGCTATGGAAAATACAGATTCATTTGTTAAATATTCAGCCTAAAACTAAAGATGTAAGTTAAATTATCCTTTATTAGTAGCTTAACAAAAACATTTTTAAAAAGGAAACTGGCATACCCTTTTATTGCTCGTGGCAACAAATTGGAAAACAATTTGGAAATATGTATCGAGATCCAGCAACTTTGTTTCTGGAAAACTGTTCCAAGAAAATAATTGTAAAACACTTAAAATGTTATGCACACAAGGATATCTATTGAGGTATTAATAATGGTGATAAATTGGAAATAATCTAAATGTCCAATAATAAGAAGTGGTCAAATAAAGTATGACAATACATATTTGACAGATTGTCAAATGACCATTAAAAATGAGGATTACTTACTCAAAAAATATATATTTGTTGGCACACAGTAGCATATCAATAAATAATCAATAAATATTTGTTGAAAATGAGTGTCTATGTTGCAGGGTTTGTTCAGATTACATAATGATGAGCAAAAGTAGAAAGACTTGGTTCTAATGGAGCTTGTAGCTTTGTTGGAAAGACAGTTGAAATCATTACATTTATGGTTAGTGCTATTTAGGAAAGGAGCATGGCTCTATGACAGCAAATGATGAGGTGAAATTAGACTAAGGTGATAAGACAAGCATCATAATCAAAGGTATGACCTTTGAATTGAGATCTGAAGAATGGAAAGAAGTTAACCAGGAGAATGAATAGAAAAATTATGTAATAATATGGGAAATGCTTAGGTTGTAGTAACTGAAAAACACAGGATGAATCTATAGTATGATTATGTGCAGAAATAGATGTACAGAAAAAGACTGGAAGGAATACATCAAAATGCTAAGAATGATTTAAATGATGGAAGGATTATAGGTGTTTTCCCCCCTCATATAGTTTCCCAATTTCTTATAATGTGCTATAATTACTTTTATAAAAATTCTAAAATAAATGTTATTTTTCCATATATTAACATATAAAACTATTAGCATAACACATATAGGGAAGCTTTAACTCTTATAATACAAGATTTAAAAAATGAAGTTTTCATAAAGCAAAATAAAAAAATGTTTAATTAATAATCATTGATAAAAAAAAGTCTTCCATTGGTATGTGTAGAGGGTGTAAAAATTTGACTATTCTCTGGCTAAGGGTGGAGAGAGGAAGGTTTTATAACATTCAAAGAAGTCTTTTGTAATCAAAGGAGCTAAAAAAATAAGTTGGGTTCATGAACATTTAAAAAGCATACTTAAAACCTGACAAATACTATGTGGAAATGAGTTACTAATTTCTGGAGATTGTTCTGTTAAAGCATATTTAAATTTTTATGAAAGAAGAAAGCCATAAGTGGCCCTTTTAAAGGGTTGGTTTCAAGCACACTAGGCAACTTCTTTGTCATCTTTAATATTTTTTTTTTTTTTTGCAAAATGACTTTTATGCCTTCACTGAATGCAAGGAAGAAGGAGGCAGATGAAAGAATAGTAATTTAGTTCCCAAGGAAACCTTTACTAATTGGAAAAAAAGACTGTTTTAGGTCCTGTGGCTATGGCGATGTATCTAGACAGCTGTGAATTTTTCTGCTGTTATTTTCTAATCTTGAAAGAAGGAAGAAGTTACATTACAGATTTATTTTAAGTTTAAGAGCTAATTTAGTTATATGGTGAATGCTGACCACTGGCACCATGAGAAAGGCAATGTCACAGTAGAATTCAGGTTATCAATGGCAAGTGCATAAATTTGTAAAGTGTCAAGCAGTAATTAGACCCCAAAATGTATGAATTATGCTCAGGAATCTTTATAAAATGTTATTAAATCTTATAAATGTTATTAAATGAGGGTTAACAGAAGAAACTAGGTAGAAAAGTACACATGCCATGTAGTTCACATGTTGTTGCTCACCCCAAGAATATAAAGATAGAACAAATACACCTGTGCTCAAAACATGCCAATCACTTCAGTGTGTTTTAGCCAGTATCTATTTAAATTCAGGCTTTAGCCTTCAATAAAGTATGAAAAATCATAACCCTTTTTATTCTGTCTTAATAGGAAAATTTCTACTGCTACTTAATATTCTGAGGGCTTGAAACAGGGGTTGGCATGCAGTAAAAATATTATACATGAATGTTCAATATGAAAATAAATTTCTTAATTACTAACATATTTACAGAATTTAGAAAATCATTCTACTTGGACAATTAAGGTCTACAGCCCAATTTTTGTGCCCAACACTTCTAATTGTTCTTTGTCTCTTTGTTACTGCTCCTAACATGCATACTCACAAACACAGACACACGCAATTATGGATCATGGCTTTTCATAATTTTGGGTGCATATTATAGTCATCTGGAGAATTAAAAAATATATGATTCCCAGGCTTATCTCTATTTCAGTTACATCAGATTCTGGTGGAATCCAAGTATCGGTATTTTTTTAAACTGTCCAGGTGATTTTAATGTGTAACAAAGTTGAGAATCACTGTTCCAGATAAACAAGTAAACTAGAAAAATTATAAATTTATTTGAGCTTTTTCAGACTTAATCTAGCTAAAGGCATAATACTGTTGTTCTGTATTGATAGTTACTGGTTGTGCATGCCCAATGGAATAGTGTACTCAGAGATCAATTAACTATTTAAAGCCCTAAGGATGGTAGAAGTGGAATAGGTGGTAAATAATTACAATATACTTTGCCTATTACTGATTTATAAATTATCTTAAATGTGCTCATCGGTGATATTAATAAAATCTGGGTAAGAATCCAAACTTAAGTAATGCTTGTTGGTAACCTAAGTGGAGATTTACTATATTGGAAGTTTTGTGTTCCAGAATTCTAAACAGGCTCAATGATAGTAACAAGAAAGCAATTAAGCTCATCTATTCTTCCAGCTTTCCAGCTGCTGACGGCGAATCAACCCGAACTGGCCTTTACTAATAAAACTGCAGATGTCATAGAACTGTGGATAGATGTTTGAACAGATTCATATTGTTAAAGATTGCTCTATGGGTACACGGAGAGAAAATAAAAATTCTTGTGTTGTTCAGAGATTTAATGTGATACACTATTGATTGGGGTTCATTACTAAGTCATTAAATAAGAGTCTGAAGCTAATTCAGACAATGGCATATGTTATGGTGAATTTCTGTCATAACCAATGCGCTCATTACAAATACTATAATTATGAATGAAAAGCCATTTGAAATAGAGCACTCAATTAAAAATTATTCTGCATTCTGCTTAATTCCATGAAGTGTACAACAAACTTCTTCAGCAGTAAGGCAAAACCCTTAGCCGAACGATTCCTTGTTTGAATGAGAGCACAAGATATATTGGTGCAGTGGAGTGTGTTGAAAAGAGGTCAGCTGGAGAGAATGAACTGGTTGTTTGTTAAAGGGCTTTAAGTTAGAGATTTAAGTAAGAATTGTTATCTAGAGGGTCTTTCAATGGGAAGTTCTAAAAATTATAAGTAATGCTTTAGTTAGTACAAAAATACAACTAGTGGGGATATAGTTTTTTAAATTCTAATTAAAATTTTTGAGGTAGGAAAATTTTTGAGTTTTGAACCCTAGCTCCATCACTTAATAGGCTGTGTAACTTCACATCTTTGAAACTCAGTTTCACTACCTGTAAAATGTAGCTATTTCTTCTCACCTCAGAGGGTGGTTATGAGGAAAAATCAGGATAGTGAAAAAGGATTGAAATCTGAACATGCTAAATAAGTGTGTAGCAAACATTACTGATATTCTATGCAACAGGCATTCCATTCCTTTCTTTACTCTTGTTGGCAGAACCTTACTTTTATTTAGGTATTCACCCATTTCCCATAGGGTAAATCATGATCTAATCTGGTGACTCTAGTTTCATACTAGTGGTTGGTTTAGAAAAGGGAAGGAGGCCCAATTCTGTTAAATGAGATGTAAGGGGAGGTTTCTCAAGAGGTTCTGTTAAAAAATTACTCTCACACGTTAGCAGAGTAGCAAGATTCAGTGACAACTTTAGGCTGCCCGTAAATAACTTAATGAATTAAATTATAAAATAGCTTTATTGAAATATAAATCACATACAGTTCACCCATTTAAAGTATATAGTAATTCAGTGCTTTTTAATACATGTTGTAGCATTTATCAGTACTTAATTCCATTTTATGCCTGAATAATATGGTGTATGGATACACCATATTTTATTTATCCATTTGTTCATCGACAGAGATTTGGTCTTTTCCCCCCTTTTGGCTGTTAGGAATAATGCTGCTATAACCATGGATGTACAAGTTTCTGTGTGAAACATGTGTTTTCATTTTTCTTGGATATATATGTAGGAGTAGAATTACTGGGATCCCTGGAACAAAGAGAATTCCCCCCAAAATGACAAATCAGACCTAGAAAACAACCAGTTCATATTGGAGCAGGAAGTCAGAAGTTTGAGGAAGGGTAGGCTTCCAGGAATAAAGTGGAGCTCGTATCTTATATTATAGATTTGATCAATTGGAAAATTATATTGAAGCAACAAGGTGAATCATGGGCCAAGTCATTAACCAGAGAGAACCAGGGAAAGAGGTAAGAAAAGCTCTCCTGGGAACAGAACAAAGCCCAGACACCAGCCTCAAAAACTATCCCTGCCTGAATTTTACAGGTTCGGACTATAGAGCAGTTTCTACCTCAGTGCATTGTCAAAAACAATCAGCCAACAATTAGTGGAGACTAACAGCTGGGTGTAATACCAAGCGGGGCAGAAAGACTTAAAAGAAAATCAGGGACAGAGGCAGTCAAGGAGAGCTCTGCTAAAATCAGTCATTCCATGGGGACTGGCTGAGAATAGGTGGGGCAGTGTGTTTGTTTTTCATTATGAGCCCTTAGTACAATTTGACTTTATGTATGTATCTGGTTTTATATCCATAAAATGCAAATTAACTTTTTTTTTTTTACCTTACCACATTTTCATGGTGATGATTTTTATTTCTCTTTTGTTTTTCCCAGGTTTGAGATATAATTGACATACAACACTAAGGTGTACAATGAAATAATTTGATACTTGTGTATATTGCAAGATTATTACCATAATAAGGTTAGTTAAGATATCCATCACTTCACATAATTACCCATTTCCTCCCCACCTCCCAAACTAGTCCCTGGTAACCACTATTCTACTCTGTTTCTATGAGTTCCACTTTTTAAAATTCCAGATAAAATTTCACAGTATTTTTCTTTCTCTATCTTATTTCATTTAGCATAATGCCCTCAAGTTCTTTCCATGTTGTCACAAAAGACAAGATTTCTTTTCTGAATAATATTCTGTGTGTATTTATATACCACATTTCTTTGTTCAATTATCTGTTGATAGACACTTAGGTTGTTTCCATGTCTTGGCTAATGTGAATAATGTTGCAACAAATATGGGGCACAGATACCTCTTTAAGATAGTGATTTCATTTCCTTTGGATATATACTATGAAGTGGGATTGCTGGATCATTTTTTATTTTTATTTCTTGAGGAACCTCTGTACTGTTTTCCATAGTGGCTACACCAATTTACATTCCCACCAACAGTGTACAAATGTTCACCAACACTTGTTATATCTTGACTTTTCGATAGTCATTAGAACAGGTGTGAGGTGATATCTCATTGTGGTTTTGACTTGCAATTTTCTGATAATTAGTGCTGTTGAGAATCTTTGAATTACCTGTGGCCATTTATATGTCTTTTTTGGAAAAATGCCTATTCAGGTTCTCTGCTCATTTTTAAATTAGTTGGAGTTTTTTTCTATTCAGTTTGTATGAGTTTATTGTGTAATTTGGATATTAACCTCTTCTCAGTTATGTGGTTTGCAAAAATTTTCTCCCATTCTGTAGATTGCCTTTTCATTTTATTGATTATTTCTTTTGCTCTGCAGAAGCTTTTTAGTTTGGTATAGTCCTATTTGTTTGTTTTTGCTTTTGTTGCTTGTATTTTTGGTATTATATCCAAAAAGTTGTCACCAATATCAAGGAGCTTTCTCCCTATGTTTCCTTCTAGAAGTTTTATGATTTCAGGTCTTACAATAAGACTTTAATTCATTTATTAGTTAATTTTGGTGAATGGTATTAGATAGGCTTCAATTACATTCTCCTGCATGTTGTGATCCAGCTTTCCCAACACCATTTATTGAAGAGATTGTCCTTTCCGCACTGATAATTTTTAGTTCCCTTGTCAAATACTAGTTGACCTTATATGTGAAGGTTTACTTGCAGACATGACCTGTCTCACTCAGCAGCTTGAGACTGGGTATTAAGTAAGGGCTTACTAATATCACCTTATTGTGTCCTGGCTGTTTAGTAGTTCCCTAGTTCCTTTCTTTCTCTTTTGCTGTCTTTGTGGACTGACGATTTTCCATGGCATTATGCTTTGATTCTCTTGTCTTTATCTTTCGTGTAGCTACTGTAAGTTTTTTTCTTTGTGGCTACCATGACATTTATCTAAAACATCATATATATATAACATTACATATTATATAGCTGTATGAGAACATATCACCTCACTCTCTCCTAGCCTGCAAGATTCTTTCTGAGAAATCTACTGATAGCCTTACGGAGGTGCCCTCGTATGTGAAGATTTTTTCTCTTGTTGATTTTAAAGTCTCTCTCTGTCTTTGATTGTAGACAGAGTTATTACATTGTGTCTTGAGGAAGATCTTTTGGGGTCAAAATTGTTTGGAGATCTATGAGTTCATGAAGTTGGGTGTCCATATCTCTCCCCAGAGTTTAAAAGTTCTCAGCCATTATTATTATCTTTTTTTTTTAATTTCTGCCCCTTTCTTCTCTTCTCTGGGAATCTGATAATATGTAGAATGTTCCTCTTAATGGTATCCCATAGTTCATGAGAGCTTTCTGAACTCTTTTCTATTCTTTTTGCTTTTGTTCTACTCTGACCAAATAATTTCAAATGACTTGTCTTCTACCTCACAGATTTTTTCTTCTGCTTGATCCTATCTGCTGTTGATGTTCTATATTGATTTTATTTTTCATTTCATTTATTTTATTTTTCAGCTCTAGAATTTGTTTGGCTTCTTTAAAAATAATTTTTATCTCTCTCTTAAACTTCTCATTTTGTTCATGAATTGTTTTCCTGATATTGTTGCATTGTCTTTCTATGTTTTCTTATAGTGTACTGAATTTCCATAAAACAATTATTTTGAATTATTTACTGGACAAATAGAAGACCTCCATTTCTTTGTGGTCACGTACTGAAAAATTATTGTGTTACTTTGATGATGTCATGTTTCCTCAGTTTTTTATGTTCCTTGAAGCTTTGTGATGCTATCTTTGCATTTGAAGAAGTCACCTTCTCCAGGCTTCACTGACTGGCTTAGGAGAGAAATACCTTTTGGCAGCCTTGTTAGGGATACTGAGGCTTTTAGATCTTTTCTATGAATACTCATGCTTCACACTTCTTGTTTCTTCTTGGATTGGGGGATTTCTTAAGATTTTGTCCCTTCTCTTGATTCTGCAAAGCCAGCCTATGTGCTGTCAGCTTCCTGTTTACTTTTCCTTGGGCAGTGCTGATGTTCAAATTTGTGCACTTTCTCCCATTTCTGCAGTCAGGCTGGCTTTCTGCATATGCTCAGTAGTTTTCTGCAAAGCCTCACTTCCACCACCATCAGGAGCAACACAGAGAACCAGCCATAGGGTATGGGCAAAGTGTGCAGAGCACTGGGAGTTCCCATGGCCCATTAGGGGGATCCACAGGTTAGTCATTTCCAGCAGCCTGTTGGCAGGGCTTTCTGACTGAGTGTAATTGGTAGGATCCACATTCCTTTGGTGTCTTCTGAGAACTGTGGCCTCTGGTCTCTCAGCTGCCCCCAGTTGTGCATCACACTCAAGTTTTCTGGATGGAGTGAGAGAAATGTTTCCCGTTTGTGGTTTCTTGCACACCTAGGGAGGCTAGAAACTCACTCACTTGCTCTGTTTTCCCCATGACAGAAATCATGGGCCAAGAAGGTCTCTCTTGGCATTGAGCTGTGCCACTTCTGGAGAGGGGTGATGTGGAAAAAGTGAAACAATTTCTCTTACCCTGTTGAATGCATGTAATCTTGGATATTGTTGCTCCAATGGGGCTTCTCTGCTGGACTCTTGGAGTTCCACAAAGGCACTCTCCTTATGGATGATTGGCTAAATCAATGTCTTTTTGAGGGAAGATGATAGAAAATTCTTCTCTGCCATATTGATGACATCACTTCCTATTTTTATTTTTAATTGTAGTAAAATAAACATAAAATTTACCAAATTAATCATTTTGAAATGTTGAATTCAGTACTGTTAAGTATATTTGCATTGTTGTGTAACCAATCTGTAGGACTCTGATGATTATTTTTGAACCAGATTTCCTTAGAACTTACTCCTTAAGTTTACTCAGTAATAATTTGTATGTGATTATCTGTTACACTTCAGTTATTTCTTTTTAAATTGTAAGAATCTTCTCAATGCTAATTTAAAATCTACTATAAGTTCCTTGAGGTCAGATGCTATAAGGTTTTAAAATTTTTAATATTTTTTTAAATTTTAAAGTTTTGTGTATTTTTTTTCAGTTTCTAACACAGTGTTTCATAGTATATTCAAGTTCCTTTGTTATAAATTTTAGAAGCATCTATCTATAAGAAATCCTCTTAAGATTGTCATTAGTATTGCCATTGGGGCCTGGAGTTTCTTTCCAGAACATTTTAAGCTGTGAATTCAATGTTGCTAATGATTATAGGACTATTTATGTTAACCTTTTGAGCTTGAATGAGTTTCATTAGTTTGTGATATTTGAGAAATTGATCCATTTCATTGAAGTTGTTAAATTCATGTTGTTTATAGTATTCTTTCATTATTATTTTAACATCTATATAGTCTGTAGTGTTATACTCTCTTTCATTCCTTTTATTGCTGATTTGTTTTTTCCTTTTTTTCTCTTTTTCAGTCTTGCTAGAGATTTATCAATTTTATCAATTAAAAAAAACAAACAAACCCAGATTTTGGTATCATTGATTTTTCTCCATTCTAGTTCACTGACTCTTCTTTTGTCATCTCTAGTCTTCTGTTGAATCTATCCAGTGAGTTTTTTTATTTTTTACTATTGTATTTTTAATTCTAAAATTTATTTTATTTTTATATATTATATATATATTATTTTTTTGCTGAAACTTTCTATTTTAACCTTTGTTTCAAGAGTATTCAAGTCTTTCTGAGATAATTCTAGCATTTATATCATCTTGTCTTTGGTGTCTATTGATTTTGTTTTCTGATGTGAGTTGAGATTTTTGTATTTCTTCTTATGCCATGCAACTTTGGATTGTTTTTCTTGACCTTTGGAATATGACACCAAGAAAATGTTTTATTTAAGTCCTGTAGATAATATAGGTATTTTTATTTTAGTGAGTATTTTGCTAGGTTTAGGCATAAGTTCCAACCTTCCTTCTCTGACTGTGGTTCCAAATTTAGTTCAGTTTTAAAGCCTTTGCAATGCTATTAGAATTTGTCCTATGTGTGTGTCAGTAATTAATATTGGACTTGAGTAAAATTCTGTTAACTCAGTTGTCAATGTCTTTAGTATGCTAATCAGAATACCATCTACACACATCTAGGTGAGAAGACTGAACCCAGGAGTTTATATAAAACTTTATGGGTTTGTTTTTACTTTGCATTATCTCTCTAATACTTTCTGGTTCTTTGGGAGTTCCCGCTTTGGATCTCTGTTCAGAAATGACCTACTGTGATGATTGTTTCATATCTGGTGTTAACTGGTAAGAGGATAGAAAGAAGAGGGAAAAAAAATGTATATATGCCTTGGACCCACCATCTTGCTGCCTTAATTCCACTGAATAGAGAGTTTCATTTACTTTAGAATTTTATCTCCTGCAGTCTCCTATTGGTAGCCACTGTCACTGCTGCCACCACTGCTTATAGATTATCTTGGAATCCATAGCATGAGAGAATGGAGAAAAAGGAGAACTCTACCAGCTCCCAGGGGATTTTCTCTAAACTTTAAGGGTTCCTTTTCTGATTCTCAGCCAGAACTAGAGTGTTTCTTTTGTATTTTTCTCTGTGTGCGTGACAGTGCTCACTTCCATATTTGTGTGAGATTCAGGCTGGGAGGGTACTGGAGGAAGAAGAAATGCTGATGTGGTGGTGGAACTCTGATTTCCTTCCCTAATCTAGCCTTTTCAAATCCTCAAAGAGCTGCACTGTTCATTCTGTCCAGGTTTCATAGTGTTCAGTTGGAAATAAAAGGTATTGTGTGCTGATTCCATCTTACCTAGAAATGGACCTATGTTATATTTTGAGAATTTATTCTGGACATAAGCCTTTTATCAGATAATGATTTACAAATAGTTCCCCCAGTTTATGGCTCATCTTTTCATTCTTTTAACAGTGTTTTTTAAAGAGCAGAAACATTAATTTTAATGAAGTAGTATCATTTTTTTCTTTTTTGTATTGTGCTTTTGAGTTTATATCTAAGAAATCTTGCCTAATGCAAGGTCACGAGGATTTTTTTCTATGTTTTATTCTAACGGTGTGTATAGTTTTAGGCTTCACATTCACATCTATGATCCCTCTTGAATTTTGTACATGGGGTGAGCTATAGATTGAAGATAATTGATTTGAATATGAGTGTCAAATTGTTTCAGCATCATTTATTGAAAAGACTACCTTTTCTCTATTGATGGCCTTTACACCTTTGTAAAAAAAAGTTGATTGTGTGTGTGTGTGTATAGTTCTATTTCTGCACTCTATTCTGTTACACTGTTCTATTTGTCTTTTTTTGTAGTAAAATATACATAATATTTATCATCTTAGCCATTCGTAAGTTTACAAATATTCTTTAGTGGCATTAAATATATGACCTGTTGTGTTATCATCACTACTATCTATACTGAAAATTTTATCATCCTTAACATCAATTCTGTATCTAGAAACAATAACTCTCTATTCTCCCCTTACCTGGCTCATGGTAACCTGTTATTTCACTTTCCCTATATATGAATTTGTATATTCTAAGTACTTCATATAAGTGAAGTCATGCAATATTTGTCCTTCTATATGATATTTGTCTGGCTTATTTCACTTAGCATAATGTTTTCAAAGTGCATCAGATTGTAGAAATATTAAAATTTTGTTTCTTTTTTGGCTGAATACTATTTCATTGTATGCATATAACTTTGAGATCATTAAGCTTCTTAGATTTATAAATTTATGTCTTTCATCAAAATTGAGACATTTTCAGCCACTATTTTTTCAAATATTCTTTCTGCCCCTTTGTCTCTTTGCCTTCAGAGACTACCACAAGTCATATGTCGATCTACCTGATAGTGTTCCACTGGCCTCCGTTCACTTTTCTTTGTTCTTTTTTTGACCCTCAAACTTGATAATTTTAATTGTCTTACCTTCCCTGCTTCTTTCTTTCTGATTAAATATACTTTTGAACCCTTTAAGTGAATTTTTTGTTTCAATTAATCTATTTTTCAGCCTCCTAATTTCATTTGGTTCCTTTTTATAATGTCTTTGACTTTATTAATATTCTCATTTTGTTCATACATTGTTTTCCTGTCTTTATCCACATCTTTCTTGAACTCTGAGTCTCTTTAGGACAGTTTTAAAAAGGTCTTTTGTAAACCTGATGTCTGGGCTTCTTCAGGGTCAGTTTCTGTCAATTTATTTTGTTCCTTTGAAAGGACCATGCTTTACTGTTTCTTTGTATGTTTGTGATATTTTTTTAAACTGGACATTTGAATTTTTTAATATCTTAACTCTGGAAGTCATTCTCTTTGTTCCTCAGAATTTGCTGGGTCATTTTAATTGTTGAAAGGAGTCTTTGTGGTGAGGATTAGCCTGAAGTGAAAGCTTAAGATCTCATCAGATAATTTTTGAGCCTGTATTTCTTGCTGGGCATGTGTGGTAGATTTCTAAATTCCTCTATATGTGTGGTTGCTTTTGAATGTCCTAATCCTTAAATGTCTGGCTCTCAAAAGGGGGAAAAAGGCAAGAGAAAAAACCCAAAGGTACTGTCCCTTTAAATTCCCTGGAAGCAGCTTTAGTCAATGAGGTTTGAAACAACGGTGAACAGAATCTGTGCTAGCCAAGATTTTCCCTGGAAGCTGCAAGCTTTTAAATAGATTTTAGAGTTCCAAAATAGTTAGTCCAGACGTTTTCTGACAGTACAATTGTTGTCTAGGTGGAGAGATGGAGTCCTGATGCTTCCTACTCCTTTGGCTTCTCTGAGGTTTCTCTAGTATAATTGTCTACAAAGTTCTTTCTGAACTGTCCTAAAAGGAACCAAGGAAGAAAGTGTTCATCCCAGACCAGTGCTTAAAAGACCGACCAGAAGAGTGTTGCTTAGATCAGTAATGAGGCACTGGGAAAATCTTCAAAAGAAGGTGGAAAATTAGAAGGAAAAAAATTTAGGTTACTTGGACAACCATGTTGCTACACTTGAAGATTGTCCTTCCAAGATTAAAATCCTGGTGTTCTTGGGTTTTATTTCATTTAAGATGAGTCAGCCTTTTCCAGGAGCGAGTCTCTATTTTGGTCTGTCTTCAGCTGTACGCAGACTGCAATTTGGGCCTAGAGCACTGAAGGCAACCTTCTCCTGACCCTTCCTTTGCCCAATGCACTCAAAATGAATACAAAGATGGACTATAGGGAATCCCAGTTCCCATTCTCTAGGCACTGTCAGATTGGGCACCTGCCCATAACCAACATACCTTAGAATGTATGGCCCTTCTTTATTGGTGTCTAGTACAATTTCCTTGATCCTAGAATGTCGTGATTTTATGTGATTGCTTTTTGAATTTCTAGTGCATCTGTGCCCAATACGTGTTTATTGATTGGTTGGAATACGTGTGGTAGGCTCTCTATAAGAATTTACCACTAGGATCCTCATTTGAACCTAACAATCACATATGCGAATATATGCATGAACATTTACAGACATAACGTCTATGTAGTTCCTAGATCAGTGATTTTCAAATGTTGTTGCTCATTACAACCGAGGGACTTTCTCCTAACTCTAATTCCTATGTTCTAACCATAGAGATTGTTTGAATAAGTCTGGGTGGAAGCCAGGAATGTATATTTTTCAGAAAGCCTCCTGGGTAATCCTGATAGGCAGCCAGAGTAGAGAACTACAACTCTTGGATTACCTACGGAAATCGAGTAGTCAAAATAGAGGACTGGAGGAGTGTCTTCTGCTCTTTAGGGAGGTTCCAGGGGTTAGACGGTATAGCAGACAGTCAAGCGCACACGTTTTGGAGGTTAGAGGTCAGGTTCCAGTCTCATGGTAGCCACTTCCTAGCTGTTGTTAGCCTCGGACGAGCTACCTAATCTGTCGGAGCTTCGGTTTCTTGATAAGATAGGGAGTGCAGGGTCGCCCTGAGGATTTACGTAGCCCTTTGGTAGGGCACCTGTACCACGGCACACACACAGAGTGGCCGGCTTGATTCTGGCGTACGCGTGTGCCTCTGGACCAGTCCGGACGCGGACGTCCACCGAAGCACACCTGCTCCGGCTGGCTCGCTGGTCTCCCAGCCCAGGGAGGGATGCGCAAGGCCTCCCTGCCAGGAAGTGGAGGACTGCGTGGTCCACGGCCGCGCGCGAGGATCGGGCGCTCCGCCCCGCGCGTCCACTAGGGGCCGCGCCAGCCCCCGAGCCGCGCGCGCCGACGCGGCGCCGCCCCCTTCCCCCGCGCGCTCCCTCGGGGCTGCGCGCGCCTCCGCGCTCCCGCGGCCCTCCCCGGCGGCCCTCGTGGCTACGGCAGCGCCGCGGGGACAGGGGGCTCCCGGGCCTGTGGGCGCTGCGCGGCCGCGCGCCGTCCGGACGGCTCGCGGGGAGGCAGCAGGGCGCGGCGCGGCGCACGGTTCCGGCGGACGCGGCCCTCGGCCGCCACGCGCCGCGGGGCCCCGGATGTTGCGATGGCTGATTGGGGGCGGCCGGGAGCCGCCGGGGCTGGCCGAGGTAATCCCCCACCCCCGCCCCAGGAGGAGCCCGGCTGCGGGGTCGCGGCAGGGAGCGGCGGGGCGGCCCCGCTCTGCTCTCCGTCCGCCTCCGCCGCGGGGAGTCGGTTAGGTGCCGAGTTCGGTCTTCCGGGGGGCGGGGGGGCCGAGCCCACGGGGGCCCGGGGCAGACGCCCAGCCTCCTCCTCCCCGCGCGGCTCCGCTCGCTCCAGGTGTCTCAGAAAGTCCCCACCTACCCGCCGGGGACGGTATGAATCGGGGTCCCTTCCCCAAAGCAACGGATGGTGCGTGCGTGCTCAGGAGACAGACACCGATTTGCATTATTATTATTTTTTTTATTTTTACCCAGTCACCAAAAAAGACAGGATTATCTTCCAACTTCATCCTCTGCCTCACAGTCAAGAGAGCGAGCTTCTAATTAATGAACTGCGTTTTCAGTTCTGCAGGCAGGCTTTCTTCATGGGCCTGAACACCTGGCCAGAACTGCAATGAGGAGGATATTTGAAAGGTTACAAACAAAGTCGTTCGGGAACCTTTAAAAGTGTTGGGGCCCGGACTTTATGTCGTCTGCCACCAAAGACCGGGTTTTGTGTTGAAGTCCGTTTTATTTCTCCTAAGAATTGTCTTGTTACAAATAGAAAACTTGGCGTGGTTGTGAGTCAGCAGCCTTACTTCTCAGCCTTAACTTCCTCCTGTCTTTGCAGTTGAGGCACATTACCTATTTTTTTAAAGAAACGTTTCTTATTTGAAATTGGGCTTCTTTCAGATAGGCTGAAATTCTCAAGATTATGGAAGAACTGAGAAATTGAGTCGTCCATATAGGAAGTATATGACAGTTCTGTATAAACCTGGTTATTTGATGAATCATAGACTTCGACTAATTCTGCCTTGCCTGGCAACCTTTTATTTGGGGGAAGTGGTGTGTATATAGTTTTCAGATTTCTCACTTTTGCTTTTCTCATCAGTAACACTGCTAGCAGGGATAAATAAAACAAATTACTGCTTTTGGGGCAGATTTTGTTTTGACATTTATGCATGTTAAGTTTTACATTTCATGTAAAAGTACTTCAGTGGTATAACTGCTGTAAATTTGTGCGTTATTACAGTCCATGATTTTTTTGTAATTTATGCAAAAACTTTGAACCTAGGCTTCTAGTTGAAGCAGTGTTTCTCTGCTGGGATAATTTTAACTCTTAGGGGACATTTGGCAATCACAATTTGGGGTGGGGGTGAATTTCTTTTGGCATCTAATGTGTTGAACCCAGGGATGCTGCTGAACACCGTGCAGTACACAGGACAGCCCTTAACAGCAAAGAATTTCATCCAAATGTCAATAGTATCAAGTTTGAAAAACTGCAGTTTATAGGTTAAGAACAGAGGTTTTATGAAGTAGTGTTGGGTTTGACTACAGAAATAGGGTTAATAAGCCCTACCTTACAGAATTATTGAGTTATATGCCATGTGTGCTTTGCATGGTGTTTGGCATACAGGCTGCTACCCAATATTCTGTAAATGTTAATAGTTATCACATTATTGTCAGAGTTGAATTTATTTAATTCATTGACTCTTTTATTCCTTCATTTATTCTTCAAATATATAATTAGTGTCTATAATGGGCTAGACAATTTTTAGTCTATGTTGTATTTTACTCCTTTGACTTACAGTTTTGTTTCTGCCAAGTTTCAGTTGAGAAACACCTATTCTAATATTGAGTTGGATTGGCCCATTAATTTTTAAAATCAGGTTTATTGATGTATAACTTCCATAAAATAAAATTCACCCTTTCTGCAAATTCTTCGAGAGTTGAAAATAATAAAATTTATGGTGCAGATTTGTGGTAAGAGAAATGTTTTTTTGTTAAATTGGCAGTCATTTTATTTTAGGGAAAATAGTATATAGTATTAGAACATATCTTATAGCTTTTTAAACATTATATTCTTAGATGTGTACCATGTAATATTCCAATATGGCTTTATCATAAAGCATTTTATCTCTTTTTTTCTTTTCTGTTTTGGCTTTTTTTTTCTCAATACAAGAAATCTCCTTTACAGACAATAGGTGAAGAACAAACCCAGAACCCCTATACTGAACTGCTTGTACTGAAAGCTCATCATGATATCGTACGATTTCTGGTACAGTTAGATGACTACAGGTAAGAAATTCTAGTTGTCCATTTGACTCCTATTTGGAAAGAGTTTTTAGGGAATTTAATGTTAAAACAACTTCAAAATTAACCCATCTTTTCTAAAAATTTAAAACTGATTATTAGTAATATTTAGTAGAAATTGATCTCTGCATCTTGACAAAATATGTATTTGAAGTCTTTTTTGTTCAAAAGTCAGGGTGTCATATCTGGTGATTATATGGTTATTTTTGTCTATATTTTTTTTTTGACAACTCAAATATTTTTGATAGTTTAGAGAAGTGTATGACTTTAAAATTTGGGTGGGGTTGATACTATGTTAAGGTGAATCTAAATAAACACATATGGGAAATGTTTAAATATCAGGTACCTATGAGGAATGTGCTTTTTTAGTGGAAGATGTTTAATCTGAATTTTTTATTATTGATAAAAACCCCTTTAAAATGAACACTATTCAGCCTAGGGAGTAGAGTCAATCATATTGTAATAACTTTTGTTGACAGATAGTTACTGGAATTATTGTGATCACTGTAAGATACATAAATGTTGAATCACTATGTCGTACACCTGAAACTAATATAAAATTGTGTGTCAAAAATTTTTTAAAAAGTGCATTATTTTGTACTTCATTGCTAACAAGTATAATATTGTGTTTAATATACTTGCAAATAGAGATAAGGTGTGTAGATCATAGGACTGTAGATTTAGCTTATTACCGATCTGTATATCTGTTTATTAAAGACTTAACTATGTGCTTGTTCTTTGTAACATATATCACAATGACAATTATACAACTACATAATTGTGTAACTATTTGGTATTTATCATCCCCTATAGAACGTAAACTTCATGAGAGTGGGGGCCATATTTTTCTTATTCACCACAATATCCTTAGTACATGGAACAGTGCCTTACATGTATCAGGTAATTAATAGTTAAATGAATTAATGAGTCCCCAGACTAGTAAGTGTACATGTTGCTTGCTGCCATCTTAACTCTCTAACCCCACTTCTGTTGTCCTGATCAGTTCTTCCACTATCATCTCTAATTGTCTCTTTTGCCTTTGTTATGGTCCCTTTTTTTTTTTTTTAATTTTTGACTCTATAGGTGACTGCTACTGTGATTATTCCTAATTCTGACTATCTCTTCTGATGTCTATTAATCTGTCTTCTCTCTGTTTTTCTTATGTCTTTAGTATTTAGTTGCTTTTCCCATGTGCAATTCAATTCTAAAACTACCTAGAATTAGGTAGGATTTTATAGGTTATGTGACAGCCCTGCACAGCACTCCCTCCCCTCAATCACCAACTGCAGTCTCTGCCATTTCTAGGCCACACACACTTCTGACCAACTGGCTATTCATTACCTTTTATCCCCTCAGTTTGATAGTTCACTAGAATGACTGACAGAACTCAGGAAAGCACTGTACTTATGATCACAGTTTTATTATAAATGATATAATCAGGACCAGCCAAATGAAGAGGCACCTAGGGCAAGGTTTGGTTGGGTCTCAAATGCAAACTCTGTGTCCTCAGGATTCATCACCCTTCAGCACATCAGTGTGTATCACCAACAGGAAAGTTCACTTAAGCTTTGGGCATCCTGAGTTCTTATTGGGGTTTCATATATGGGGATGGTTAAATCATTCACCACATGATTGAACTCAATTCCAGCACTCCCGATTCCTGCCCCCCCATCCCAATTTGGAGGTCACGCTGGTATCTGTGGCTTAAAAGCCCCAACCCTTTAATTACATGGTTGTATTTCCCACATGGCCAACCCTATCCTTAAATTGTCTAGGGGCCCACCATGAGTCATCTCATTAGCATAAACTCAGATGACATTTGAGGGGCCCACCTTCCAGAAACTGAAGACAAAATCCAGCCACATTATTAGACAACAACATACTCTTCACCTTTGCCTAAAAAGGTTTGCATCATATATATATACATATATATTACTAGCTTATCAACAATATTTTTCTGTTGTGATATAAGCTAACCAACCAATAACATGTTAACCACAGTATAATAATGTTCAGCCTTTTTGGTAATATTTGTTGTTGGCATGTCATAAAAGATACTCTATTTAGTCATATCTTTGAAACTAAACATCTCTGGGAAGATAGAATATTAGACAGCTAAAATTTTCTTGTACCATATTTTACCATAGTAAATTGCTAGATAAGTTAAAAATATTCCAAATAACTTCTTACACCATAATCATTGATTTTTGGGCCTTAAAGTATACTCAGATCATTTTGTCTAAGAAAGTTAAATAAAAAATATACAGTATACTTTTAAAATGTGGTCTTTAAACTTTTATATAGATTAACTTTTAAGATTCCATGTTCATTGCTGTCTGTCCTCCAAAATGTCTCCTTGGCTATTCTTATTACATAGAAGAAGAATCTTCAGAAAAGTTCATCTTGTAATCATCATTGTCCAAATGCTGACATTTGATTATATTTTTCCCCCACAGTGGTGCTTGTGTATATTTCAGTTGTTCAATGATACAGTAAATGTTCAGTAAAAAGCTACAAGTGATTGTATCAGTTATCGAATACTCTGTCAAATATCACCCCAAATTTAGTGGTTTAAAGTAGCCACTATATATTTAGTTCACTATTTTGCAGGATGGCAATTGGGGCTAGGCCTCAGTTGGGTAGGTATTTTTTTTGTTTGTTTTTGTTTTTGTTTTTGTTTTTTTAATTTGCACCAGGATCAGCTGATCTTGGTTAGGTTCACTTATGCATCTATGGTCAACAGGTAGAATGGCTGGAGCTAGGTGGTTCACAGTGGTCACAGCTGGGGTGACTGGAGGTCTCTGTGTGGTTGCTCAAGTGCATGTTCACATAGTGATCATGGAGTTCTAATACCAGCAAAAGGGCAAGCCCAGTGTAAAACTTTTCAAGTCTCTGTTTGTATCATGTTTGCTGCTATTTCAAAATTGGCTGAAGCAAGTCAGGAGCTGGCACAAATTCAGTAAATAGATAAATAAACTTACCTCTTGATGGGAGAAGGAACTAAGTTTTGTTGCAAATGGTGACATAGGGAGAATAATTTGTGGCCATGTTGCTTTCTATCACAGTGAATCTAAATGTTTAGAATAGATGAAAAAACCTACTTTTTGGCTTTTGCAGTAAAGTGAAGATATTGCTACATGAATCACATTTAATTCTTTATACTTAAGTCATCACTATGTCCATATTTCCATATAACCAGGTACAAAGTTTTTCAATCAGTCACAGACCTATAGAACTTGTGTTTTGTTTTAAAAAATTCACTTTTATAGTGTACTGAAAAAAAAGTCATTATTGGTAACAAAGACCTAAAAAAGCTACAAACTATATAAATATTTATTATAAACAAGAGCCCAACATATCCTTAATAGATTAGAATTATCTTTACCATTGCATGTGTATATTATTTATGCATTGTCAAATTACCAAATACCTTAAATATCATACTTTTTATGCTTTTAGTTCTGTAGACATTCTCAGTTTTTTTGGTCAGCTGCTGTAATCCAGGTTTCACGCTTCAGATCTTTAGATAATATCAGTTTATTGAGAATTTTGCAGAAGGATTTTCTTGTTTTCTTGGTGGCTCAGTTAAAATCAGTGAGTGGAAAATTTTCTCAGATTGGTTTTTGAAGATAACAGATAAATCCTGTATAACCTAACAGACAGCTGCCTTTTCTTTTCTTCTTTAGTATTTTTTGAACATGAAGTGAGGGTCATATTGATTGGGAGATCACTAAAGAAGGCTAAGCCTCAGCAAGAGTCTTCCAGAAAATGGACTGTGCTAAAATTGCATGTAACACTCTAGCATCTGACACATTAAACTAAACTGAGTTCATAACACATTTTAAGAATAGTTTTCTCTGTTGCTCATTTGACCATTCCTTGCTACTCCAGGAAACAGACAAGGTTATGTAGGATGGTGATCATGACTGGAAAAGAATCAGGTGACCCATGAAATGCCAGACTGGAGAACAAAATGTGCCCCTAGTATCACTAGTGAAGCTGTATGTATATTCACAAGATACTAAACAAACTCAGTACGGTATGACAGTTCACTAACAACAAATAATATGTTACATCTTTAAGAAAATATTCTTAAACTAAGAGTAACTTTTTCACTAATATTCAGAGAGAAGAAATCAATAGTCAAGATGATTTATATCCTCCTAATACCTGGGCTCCCTGAGAAGCAGACAATAAAATGGAGTTAAGCATGCAGAAGATTTATTGGAAATACCAGTGAAGGGAAAAGGTAGAGACAGGATTGGACAAGGGAAGCTGTCTCGGACTATGATGCAGTTGTGACAGTCTCTGTAAGCACAGTGGGGAGCTCTGGAGGAAAGAATGCCCTTTAAAGCTGCCTACTCCTCCTTCAGAGGAGTCTGTGTTGGGTGGAAATAACATATTTTTTGCCCTGCTTTGCTTAGTCATTGGCTGAGGCTCATTCAAGAATGTATCCCTGGCTTCCACCACCTTGCTTAATTACAGTGGCTGGGGGTCAACAACTCAAATGATTTTGGCTTAAAGGCTGAAATGGACCCTGAAGTCAGCAGCTGAAAGCAGATAACGACATTCCTCACAGTTGGGCAGCTAGTCTTCTCTGTAAGGGATATCTGTAAATCAAGATCTGTACTGCCTTTTCTATACAAACTGTATCTTGGGATCAGTAACAGTTGATGAGAGGAAATTGCTCTTTATATAAGAATTCAAGCTAGAAAGAATCAGAGAATTGGAATATTGTAATTTCACAGCCTCTAATAGAATAACAAATTTAGGCAATGGCAATTAACATCACACACACACGCACGCACGCACGCACGCACGCACACACGCCCGCCCGCCCGCCCGCCAGAAATTATATTTCCTGGTGGACTATACGATGTGGCCTTATGGAAGGGTCAAATTTGAATCTGATTCAGTCTCTAGACCTATTTATCAGAAATACAGGGGACAGAGGTGTTTGTTAAATGACAACCCAGGAAGGTAGCTAGCAAAATCCAGACTGTGATAGCTCTGTAAAACAAACTCTTGATTGCAAGGGAAAAATTGTGAAGAAGGAATCAATAGAATAAAAAAAATCAGATATATTGACCAGTTACAATGTATGAAACTTATTTAGATCCTGGTTCTAATAAAAAACTGAGACAATCATAGGAATTTGATCACTGATTGGATATGTGGTGATATTAAGGAATTAAATGTTGTTAACTAGTTGTGATATAAAAGAGTTCTAAAAGGTATATACTGAAATATTTACTGATGAAATGAGATATAGTGACTGGGCTTTGTTTCAAAATAAGGTGTGGAGGAGGGATTGTTTGTGGTACAGATAAAACAATGCTGGCCATGAGTTGATCATTACTGAAGATGGGTGATAAGTACCTGAGCATTTTTGTTATACAGCTTCCACTTTTATGTATATCTAAATTGTCCATAATGAAAAGTAAAAAAAAAAAAAAAAATGTACATACATTTGTTATAGAGGAAATAAAAATGCCAATTTAAAAGGTATTTTATTTATAAAATAAAACTTAGATATTATTAGATGCAGAAATTACACAGATGGACATGAACATATTAGCTTAATAAAGTAATAACTGGTAAAAACTGGATTAAAGGACATGGCATTGGTATATTACCACAGTAGGTTTCCTAATACTTCACTCAGAATTAGGTAGACTTATTCACTGAATCACTGGTGCAGCTGGACATCTGGAAGCCTCTCATTCAGATGTAGGCTTACCTCAAAAACAAAAACAAAGCAGAATGTTCCCTCTTCATGAACAGACAAATCCTCAGAACTCAGAAGGGTCTGAACAGAGTGTGCTCAATTCATTCTCTCAAACTCATTGATTAGGTCAGTGGAGGAGGGAGAGGCTAGGGATGCTTCTCTAGTAGTAGAAGTTCTTTCGTGGAAACTTGAGCTCAGGAAAATGGAGGTTTCCCCTAATAGAACTCAACAGGAATTTTTTACTATTCTAATACTTGTAAACTTGATATGTAGTTTAGCTTTGTATTTGTGATTTAGAGGAAGGGAGTATTTACCAAAGGTTTTACTTTTGCAAATGACCATGGGAATCTTCCCAGCTTTATTCTATTTGTGAACTAAAAAAAGGTCTTAGATATTCAGATATTAAAGTTGTTAATATTTACATTTTTCTTAATGAAACAATCAGAGACATTAATGTCTATAGCTCCTGAAAATGTTTTGAAGTTCCTTTCAAGTTCTCTTACAAGTTTCTATTTATATTTCTCTAATTTTCTTTAAGTAATTCTAGCATACAACTACTTAGGTAAAAATCTATTCTAAATGAAAGTTTTACTATTTTTCAGTTTTATTTGGTTTCTAGTATTGTAGTAGCATTTTCAACTTTATTTTAATTGTAAAAAAATATATACTATTTTAGTTGCATCATGTATTAGAAAGTACTTGTGGGTTAGGTGAGAAGTTAGTTAACCACAGGGATTTTCTATATTGTCATAATAGTCTGTATTTTCCCATTGCTTTATGGTTATGTAGATATTGACTACAGGAAGGTTTAGGTTTATGGGCTTTACTTTTTATTGTGTCCTCTAAGATTATATTTGCATCTGTAGCACCTTTGACTTAATTGAAATAAATTCACATAAGAACTATTAAATAGACTCTTAGGTAATAGACATAGGAATTACTTGTGAAAATATTTTATTATACAAATCTTTGTGAAGTTTTGCTCTGCTTTGAGCCCATAGTTGGCAAGGATGAGAGTATTTTCTTTGAGATATTCAAAGGGAAAGTGTTTAAAGGGAATGATTTCTATAAATTAGACTAAGTAGAAATGAGATTTCTCAGTGGATACATGATCTGGACCCTGTAGCATTACTTAGTAATACAGACTATGAACTCTTCAAGTGCAAGAACAATCTCATTGATCTTTACTCTGTGTGTGTGTGTGTGTGTGTGTGTAATTATTTAGTATGTAATATATAGTTAGTGCTTAGGTAATTTTTGAATGAGTGAATCATTGACTCACAATAAGTTGGGTCTCATAATCATAGGGAGAAGATGGAACATTCTAGAAGCTCTGTTAGGAGTTTTCATTAAACCATGCTTCACCTTGTTAAACTTGTTTTCATGCATTTCACTTTTGCTTAGTCATTTAATTATATAGTCTTAATGAGTATTTTTAAAGACTTGGTTTCAAGTTAAGAAAACTTGAAGGCTATGCATAAGAATGGGACAGGAGCATGAGAAAAATAAAAGGAATTTATTGTGTGTGGTTTTCTGGGTTTAAAAATTTTTTAATTTCTATTTTTGTTGTGACAGTATATTTATATATTAGTAGTGATTAAAAAAAGGTAGCAGTAGAAATATATAAGAGAATTAAAGGCCTGAATAATCTACCAACTGGGTAATTCTGAGCAATAAAAAATTGACTGTGATTTCATGCATTACTGTTGTACATTGTTTAGATTTAACTTTTGTTCACTGCTAATTGAATTAAAGTTTGAGGTGAAATGCTTTATACTTCATTTCTAAACTCTCAACTGTTCAACCATCTCTCATTGTGAATTCATGAGATTCAGACATGATAAAACAATGAGGAGTTAAAAATCAAGGTTAGAAAAGGTAGGTATTTTAAACCTGCAGTCTTCTAAAATGGAGAGAAACAATTATAAGAGTTTCAAGAATCAATAGAAATCGATGTTCTGTAGTAAAGAAAACCTAAAACCTTGAGTCCTGCCCTCCCACCATCACTATACAAATAAAAAGAAATTAATAGGTCTAGAAACACAAGCCATTGCAGCTTTACGTCTAGCAATTAGTTTTGATACTCAAAGCATTGATTAGAATTATGTTTTAGGAAATTATGTAATTAAGGCATAAGAAATTATATTTAATTTAAAAATGATTTTAATCTTCAGATCTTTTATATATTTCATCCTGAAATAAGAATAAATGTTAGGCATAGATTTTAAAATAACTATAGTTTCTAATTCATTACTTAAGAAGTTTTAAAGGTCATTTTCATTACAAAGATATGTAGTTCTATATTAAAACATACTGAGTATAGGAATTGTCAGAGCCAGGGAAGACAATAGTTAGTATGGGATTTTGAAACTGAGTGTGAGAAATTTGAACTTGAAGCTCAGTTTGGAGTGTTAAGGAAAGTGTTACTTGTCTGTAATGAGATTTTATGGATCTTATATAGGATAAAATTCATTAGAACAGAAACTCTCAGAAACAAAGTAATTTTTGTGTCCTAATGTATCAGTTCTCTACTTTTCCCTGAATGATATATGTATGGTTAACCATGTTTACTTTAATGAAGACTTTCAGGGCATCCCCAGATTCTGTGAAACCTAATAACAATCTTGCAAGGAAGTACAAGCTTTCTAAATGCTGTAGCTGCTAGTGGAGTATTATTAATGGTTGCTAACTTTAAAGGCGTCAGTTACATGCACTTCATAGCTGGCTCTGTATAATACCACTTTTTTCTCTCCTATTCAAAAAAGCAAACCTGAATTCAAGTGAATAAAGTGATAGTATGAGAACAACTGGGTATCTGTTTTGATTCATTAAAGGGTGGGTCACTTACAAACTTGTGTACTACGTTAATAACAAATAACCTGATATGCTTACAGTGTGATTGCTATACACCACTGTGCTGGGACAGTGCTTAAAAACAGTTCTTTCTTGATTTTATTGTAATGCAGTCACTATGACGAATATTTTTGTGTAACAAATTATTATTCTTGGTAGTGTCACAGATATCTTCCCTACAGAATATAGGTGATTGTTTCTTTACATATAGTGAAGGTAGGGAGGTAAAGAGGAATGGTAAGCTATAACTGAGTTCATCACAGCTCTTTTTTCATGCTATGTAACAAACTTCCCTTTACCTCTTTGCATTTCAAGCATTTTCACTAAAAAACAAAACCCTCAAAAAACCCCCAAACCTTCAAAACCAAGAACATGATATTCATATAAAAAAGACCAAAGAACTAAGAGAGGTTAAAAGAGAGACCTTGGCTTTAAATAGTAGATTGAAAATATTTTTACAGATAAAATAATAGAAATAATCAACTTATCTAAGGACATGATTTCTTTTTTCCACTACTGGACTGTCACCTCCTATCAGTGAAGCTGTTCCTCAGCTTGACTTCATGCTACCCAAGTCAGGGTTTAATCATGTAATTTTAAAGTAAGGAAGAACTTTAAAGATCATTTACAGATCTGCATTCTAATATTGCAGTTTATTCATTGTAACACTGTAAATGTTCTCATTTATCTTTGGATTCTCAGTTCTTGGCACAAAACCTAGAAGTTATTCCATCAATATTTTGTTAAATTAGCTTAAAGAACTTAATCTGTATTAATATTAGTAAGCCAGAATACCATTAATAAGGTTTGATAGTTCTTAGGAATCTTAGCACTTAAACATCATTAGTGATATTTTTTCCTTGACCTTTTTTCTCTAACCAGGTTTGCATCTGCTGGTGATGATGGAATTGTAGTTGTGTGGAATGCCCAGGTGTGTACTGATTTTGTGTGGATTGTATAATAAAGACATGACTGTATAGTTGAGTATGCATTGATAAACACTATCTGGGAACATACCTGCATGTTAGTAGACTGATACTAATACTTGAAAAGGGACAATTAGAATGAATTCATTTAAGATGGGAACCAATATTTCATAATAGAGTTTTTTAATTATGATTTTATTTCTGAGAAGCAAATATCATATTATGAAAAAAAGTTTTAATCTTATTGAACAAAATTGAAGTTATCAATAACTTTGCAGTGATTCTGAAAATAAATCAAGTGTTGATTTTTGTGGGAGACACAATTTTCAAAATTGTATGATTGCATGATATTACATACTTTTCATGTTTGAATTTAATAATAATATAATAAAAGGCTTGTTTTTTTAAAAAAAATATTTAAAGCTTCACCAAATTTCTCCTGTGTCTCTTTTCCTGATCATTTGATACTCAAATTATTCTCTTTGAACTATTTATCTTTTTTCTTGTTATCTGTTCCGACTCTGTCAGACCCTCATTTTTCAATGCCTCTGCCTGTGATTAAAGCAGTTCTTTAACATTATGTTCCCCACATTCATGAAATCCTGCAACCTTGTAAAGATTTGCACTTTGTTATACTTACATTGTATTTTTGTATGTTTACTACTTGGGAAATCTTTGAGAGACTGATGGATGAAGACTTTGGGTGGGAATAGCTGTTACTGTTAAATAGAAAAAGACGGAATGGAGGCTGACGTTATGAGTGGTGGCTATATTACTGTTTGTTGTTGTTTTTTATGCTGCCTGTTTTTCCTTCCACAACTTGGATAATGAGGACTTTCTATTTTTTCCTCTAGATTAAGTTATTGATATTTTTATGCTTAATTTATCCAGTTATATTCTTAAAATCATATAGAAAGAATATTTAAATTTCCTATAAAATATGCTATAAATAGTATTTTTTATTAGAAAATAATTAAAATTGTTTATGCTACTCTGCACCTGTTTAGATTCTTTTTGATTACTTAAATTATGAAGTCTAAGTAATTTCAAATAGAGTGTATATATTTTCTACATAGTGATTCTTAATGTTGTCATTTAAGATTATTTAAATTGCAAAATATGAACCTATTAACATTTTTATTGGTATTTCAGACAGGAGAAAAACTTTTGGAACTCAATGGACACACACAAAAGATAACAGCTCTTATTACATTTCCTTGCTTGGAAGGTTGTGAAGAAAAAAGTCAACTGATCTTGACAGCTTCTGCTGATAAAACAGTTATTATATCCTTAAATCTGGAAGAGAGAGAAATAGCTATAGTGACCCAAGGGACCAGTAAATACATTATTAGTCTTTAGCCTCTTGAGGTCTGTCTGTGCATTGCTGTTTTAGCCGAAATGTTTTGTTCTAGCTTTCATAAGACACGTCTTAAAAGCATTAGGTAACTGAAAAGTGTTAGGCTGGAAATAGCAGGTTAAGGTTTATTATTGATGGAAACCCCACGACTAAAGTTGTTCTTTCCAGTTACCATTATGTTATGTAAAATTGGAGGAAATGAAGAAAGAGGGCTTAAGATACTTATTATCTCAGTTTGCTTTGAATCTAGAGAAATAAAGGTGAGTTGGGTTGGAGAGTAATTCACAGTTTTTTCAGCTTATTGGACAGCAAAAGAAACTTAATGGTTCCAACCCATAAGAACCTTTTGAGTGAGACCCAGTATGACAGAAAAGTGAATTACCAATTGCTCTATGTTCAATATTAATGTTTAATATTTAAAAATAATTTTTAAAAATTATCTTATCCTTGTACTTTTAGTTAAGACTTTAACTAGTAAAATTTTATAAAGTGCTTATTGTGCAGGCAGTGGTTTTACCTATGTTAATTCTTACATAAATATTTTTATTCTTATGTACCAATAAAGGCAAAGAGAGGTTAAGTAACTTTTCTAAGGTCTTGTGGCAAGTGTAGGGCAGAAGGCAAAGCAGTCTGACTGCAGAGTCAGAGTTCTGACCTACTATATAATATTGCCTTTATAAAATATTTTCCTTAAACAAATTCAGCTCTTTAATATTTGTATGAGGAATTGGATTTGTGAAGGCCATAGCCAAATGTTATGGATAACTCATCTTTCATTACATTTTTCCTAAAGGTATCATAGATTAGCTTAAAAAGTCTGTGCTTATTTGAGACTTCTGTTTAAACAGATTCAATCATTAGTGAAGTAAGTTTCAGAGTAAGCCCAAAGGAGTCAGTGTTTCTCCGACTTCTATAGTTTATGGCACTTTAAATGAGCTTATCAGTTGAAATGATTTCTAAACATTGCGAATAGGTGAAAACATTTCAAGAAAAGATTAAATGGGGATAACTATATTTTGGGTGATTACAGTATTACATAAAAAGGGTATAAAATTCACTCATGTTAGAATAGTTTTATTACTACTGCTCTATTGAGGCAAATATTTTATGGACTAAGGCTCTATAGTTTTTGTTGTTTTGGTTTCAGCATCACATTAGTATAATCTCTGCAAAGGAGAATTTAAAATCGTTTTTATTGGACTATTCCTAAGATACTATTAATAATATTTTGAGCAATTATTAAAATTACCGTTATAGTACAGAGATGAGTAGTTGGGACAGTATCAGTATAAACTTCACCTGTAAATGATAGTATAGTCATTTCCTTTGCTGAATGACTTTTCTTGTTAAAAATAATTCTAGGCAGTTCCTTTTACTCAGACGAATTCTAAATTTACTCTGCTTGGACCTTCACTATTAACTAAGGGTAGATTTTTAAATTTTGTCAGGTGGTAGACTTAAAAGTTCACATATACATATGTACTTATACATATTTATTATGTAAATGTCTTCCCAGACATGATGTACAATTTATATCTTACCATAGGAAATGTGAAAAATTTGAAAATCATTATATTCCTTAAGTCAAACTAACTTTGGACATTTTATGAGAGGTCTTCTAATTGTCTTAATATATATGCAGGTAATAGGAATATACTATTACTCATTTTTTTGAATCAGGATAACAGTAAATTATGTCACATTGAAGGAGCTTTCGGTAAATATTGATGGATGTGGTTGTATTTAGTTTAAATACTTTATGTTAAATACTTATTAGATTATGGTGGACTATTTTGGAGAATAAACCTTAAAATTTAAACAATCAAAATACTTAATGCCTGTAAAGGTTTAGTTTTCGGATCATCCATTCTGTTGGCATTTTTGAATAGTTTGGTAGTAAAATTTTTCTTAAACTTATTTTAGATTGTAGGCCTGCTACAATTAGTTGATGACTCACTACATGAATTAACTTTAGTAATATAAACATTAAATATTTCATGCTTTATTTTCTTCCTAACTGTGTAACATTGTGATTTGATTATTAGTAACGTTATAATTAAGATTTTAAAATTTAGTTTAGAAATTATTTCTTAACATAAATTTAGGTTTGGAATTGTGATACTGGCCGACAAGTTCAGAAAGTATCGTGCTTCCAGTCTACTGTAAAGGTAAAATCTTAAGCAGGTATTTTATGATAATCTTTTTGTCTCAGAGAAAATTGTTTAGTAAGTTAGATGAAATTACTTTTGTAGGTTTTAAAAATTATTTCTTCCGGACATACCTACAGTTATTTGATTCTTCTAAGATTAGATTTTTGGGAGCATATATATTAAATGCTAGAATGTTTGAGTTTGAAATCAGAGTAAGTGACAAATCTCTACAGCAAGAAAAGGAAAAAGGTAGTACTAGTATGTGTTTAGTAGGTAGTTTTAGAAAGAGATGACTTGCAGAATTATTCTATCACAGTAGCTAGTCTGATTCTTTATACTTTGAACTAAAATTGTGGAGTTACTTGTTCCTCAACCTTTGCCTTCTATAAGTTCATAAAGATAAGACATGTCAGTTCCAAAACAAAATCTTATATGATTAATTGGTTGTTACTAGCAGGTTCATTCACTTTACATATATGAATTAGGGTTTATTATGTGATAGGAACTCTACTACATGTTAGAGAAACAAATTTAGATAAGACTTGGTAACTTTGATTCCTGCAGAAGTTACCTTAAATATTCTCAGAAACTGCCACTGTTTTTTAATAATGTCAGCAAGTTTGGGGAAAGATGCTTGTACAATGAGATAATATTCCCCCATTTGCTTTAAAGATACTGACCTCTAAATTGGAGCAAACTCTTATTAAGAAAAAATGTAAAAAGAATTGCTGTGTGCCAATAGTCAAGATTTTTTTCCCCTAAAAGATAGCATCTCATGCTGCTGTACTATTATCAATTTAATAAAATTTCTGGGGTAGAAAGCACCATTTACTATACACTTGTATCCATTTTAACAATGGACCGTCTTTGAAGAAGTCATTAAAGTATTCACTTGATCAGATATTTATACTTTATTGTATCTGAAAGATGCCACTTTTAAATTCCTTGAAATATACTCTTGCTTTCTGTCTTAGGTCATTGATTTTCAAATAAGAATACATGAATTGAAGGAACAGGGAAGGAGTAAAGATTTAGTGTACTGACAAAATTCCTTTGTGAACTGTCTCTTGAACTGTTCAATAAAAAGTGTCTTATTCCTGTATGGTGAAAGTACCTATTAAAGGGGTTTTATTGTAATGTTAATCAGTTAGGTAATTGTATTTACTCCTGCTATGATTCCATTTCACATTAAAACAATGTTAAAAATAGCATTTCGCTCACTTTAGTGGTTCAGTCGTTCTTGAACAGATCATTTATTAAAGAAATTCAGATCCCAAATAAATGTAAAAATACTATTTATTTTTTGAACTAGTAAAGTTTTTATAAGGGTTGGTATTAGCAAGGAGGTGGTGAAATTGGCATTTTATTACTATTGAGAGTATAAATTGATATGATCTGGAAGGCAGTTTGGCATTATAAGTGAACCTTAAAAAAAATGATTACATGAAGTGGCCCAGTGATTCAACTTCTAGAAGACTCTTTAAAGGAAATAATAAAAATCTTATTATTAATGAAAATGTATATTACAAATAAATTTTATAAATGGATGATTGGCAGTATCCTAATGTATTACAGGAAAATAGTTAAATTATTGTAGATATATTTATTAAAAATGGTATTTCAGAAGAATAGTTTTAAAATGCTAATAAGATTTGAGTAACAAAAGCAGTATATTATCCTCAACAAAGTACTAGCAAATCAAATCTAACAACATATTAAAAGGATTACACACTTGATCAAGTAAGATTTAACCAGGAATGTGAATTTAGTTTAATATAGGACAAAAAGCATGATCATGTCAACAGATTCAGAGAAAGCATTTGAAAAACCCCAACACCTTCTCATGATGAAAAATCTCAACAAACTAGAGATAGTTGAGAACTTTCTCAACCTAATAAAGGGCATCTATGAAAACCTCACAGCTAACATGGTATTAAATACTGAAGGACTAACTGAATACTTTCCTGCTGAGATCAGGAACAAAACAAGGATGTCTACTCTTGGTACTTCTATTCAGCATTGTACTGGAGGTTCTGACCCAGGACAGTGAGGCAATATAAAAGAAATAAAAGGCACTCTTATTAGAAAGGAAGAAATAAAACTATCTCTATTCACAAACAACATGATCTTCGGTAAAGAAAATTGTAAATCCATGACAAAACTATTAGAACTAATGTATTTTTAAGGTTTCAGAATACAAAATGAGTATACAAAAATTAATTGTATCTTTATACATTAGCAGTGAACATTCCAAAAATGAAATCAAGAAAATAATTCATTTACAGTAGCATCCAAATGATTAAAATACTTAGAAATAAATTTACAGAAGAAACGTGTGACATGTACACCAAAAACTACAAAACAGTGTTGAAAGACACTAAAAAAAACATCTAAATAAATGGAAAGACATCCCTTATTCTTGGATCGGATTTAATATGGTTAAGATGGCAATACTACCCAATCTACAGAATGGACACAAATCTACAAAATCCTAGCAAGCTTTTTGTTGTTTTGTAGAAATTGATAAGCTGGTCTAAAATTCATATAGAAGTGCAAGGAACTAGAATAACTAAAAAAAATCTTGAAAAGAAAGAACAAAGTTGCAAGATTCAAACTTGCCAATTTTAAAATTTATTACAAAGCTATAATAATCAGGACAGTGTGGTACTGGCATAAGGTTAGCCATACAATGCAATGGAATAGAATTTAGAGTCCAGAAGGAAAACTATGTATATGGTCATTTGATTTTGACAAAGGTGTCAAGACCCTTCAATAAGAGAAAGAATAGTCTCTTCAACAAATAATGCTGTGTCAACTGGATATCCACTGTAAAATAATCAAATTGGATCCCTATCTCATACCACATCCAAAAATTAATTCAAAATGGGTCAAAGATCAAAATGTAAGAGTTGAAACTAAAATTTTTAGAAATATATGAGTAAATCTAGGTATCTTACATATGACACTAAACACAGCAACAGAATAAAAAAAAAGTGATAAGTTGGACTTAATAATGAAAAGCTTTTATGCTTCAAAAGACAACATCAAGAAAATCAAAAGACAACCCACAGAATGGAAAATATTTGCAAATTATATATCTGATAAGGAACTTGTATTTTGAATACATGATGAAACACATAAAGAACTCTTATCAACTCAACAATAAAAAGACTGCCCGATTAAGAATAGATGAATTCAAAAGATATTTCTCCAAAGAAGAAATGCATATGGTCAACAAGCACATGAAAAGAAGCTGAACATCATTAACCATTAGAAAAATGCAAGTCAAAACCATAATGAGATAATATTTAACATTCACTAGAAGGATAATATCTAATAACAGATAATAAGTGTTGATAAGGATGTAGAAAAATTGGAACCCTCATACATTGCTGGTGGGATTGTAAAATGGTATACCCACCTTAGAAAATAGGTTTGACAGTTCATCAAAATGTCAAAACAGAGTTATCATTTGACCTAGCAAGCTCATAGGTTTTCTCAGGAGAAAGGAAAATGTATGTCCATATAAAAACATGTACATGAATGCTCATGGCAGCATTGTTCCTAATAGCCCCTAAGTGGGAACAGCTGAAATGTCCGTCCACCAGCTGCTGAAAGGACAAAATGGGGTATATCCATACAGCGGAATGTTATTTGTAATAAAAAGGAATAAAGTTCTGATATTAAAATTTCAGATTAGACAGGATAGGACCTCTTGAAATATAAACTGTATTGATTATTTTCAACCCTTATTATTCTAGCAGTTTTAAAAGCAGCTGTATCTCCCACCCAGGCAAGACTACCAGGACCTTTTCCTTTTCTTTTTCTTTTTCTTTTTCTTTTGCTCTTGCCCTTATACTCAAGTCAGTAGGTGGGGAGAGTATTATTAAAGGTGTGGACTCTAAAATGAAGGATTTCTCCAGACCTTAAAACACTCAGTCCTGAGTCAATAATTAGGACATATTAATTTGAAAGATATATAAACACTGATATTATATTTTCAGTTTTATTTAAAATGCAAGTTTATCTTAAGCTTGTATAATCTATTACTGAGTAACAAATTGCCTTGAAATCTACTTGCTTAAAACAATAAATATCTTACAATGTTTGTGGTAAGGAATAGCAGCTTCACTGGACAGTTCTGGATCAGTGTTTCTCATGATGGTGCTGACTGGGGTTGGAGGTTTCTAGAGGGCTTGTATGCTTGCAAGTCAGTGCTGGTGGTTGTCCAGAGGCCTTACTTCTTTGCCATGTGGATCTTTCTCCACACTACTACTTGTGTGTTTTTGCCCTAGAGTTAGTGAACCAAGAGAGAGGAAGGAGAAAGACACCATTTTTTATGTTTTATAAGTGATGCACTGACCTTTCTGCCATATTCTGTTAATTAGAAGCTAGTCACTTAGTTGAGCCCGCATTCAGGGGAGGAGAGTTTACTTTCACTTCTTGAAGGGAAGGATGTCAGAATTTGTGAACATTTTAAAACCAATGAATGTCTGAATTTCTAAACTGATGTACATTTCACATGAATTTTGCAGTGTTTAACTGTTCTTCAGAGATTAGATGTTTGGCTCTCTGGTGGGAATGACCTATGTGTGTGGAACCGAAAATTAGATCTCCTGTGTAAGACTAGTCACCTTTCTGATACAGGTAAAAAACAAATCAAGGTAATTATGAGCAATGATTGACAAACTCTAAAAGGCACAGTGAATCTTCAAAGAGACTTTCCATAAACAAAGGCAAAGTGATTTTTCTCTTCAATTCTGAATATAATAAGTAGCCATATTTTTCTAGTTTTAGTTAAGGGTTGTGTAAAATATATTTCCATTTCAAATTGGGAGGAAAAGACACCCCCTGCCTCCACCAACCTCCTCCTTTTGGCTTCTCCATCCCTTCTAACAGAATTTCTCAAAAGTAAAGAAAAACCTTTTCATATATGCTCTGAGGCCATGTTCCTAAAATGAGTTTGCTGAGCATGTTGATACCTAGAAGCATATATTTATGACTTTATAATATTCTTTATTTTTGAGGTTATTGGTCTTTGACTAGATTTCTAAAGATAACCTCATTTTACAGCTGGTTTTACTAAAAAGTTCATTCATGTGCAACCTTACTAATAATTCTATTTTCTCAGAATTCTCTTGACATATAGTTTGGTATTAACAGAAGAAAATCAGTTTTGCCTTCTTTTGATCCCAAGAATCTTAAACAATAAAATCTATTCAGAATAAAAATATTTAAATATAAATGAGTAAATTTAAATGACAATCTTAAAGTCATATGATATACTACTATTTTTGTTTCTAAAAGTAACCAAATGAACCCATGGATATCCTAAGTAGAATATTAAGTACTGGGAGTCCTGTGAATTGAATATATGGTTTATAATTGGAACTAGCTTATCTCTGCTTAGATATTATATCAGGAAAATAATGTGATGTCCTAGCAAAACTGAATTCATACCTTACTAGTATTTATAATTTAACCTTTCAACTGAACATTTGATCATTAGTAATCTTGTTTGAATCTAGAGTATATTTTCATGTTTATGTTTACTATTATGTTATAACTCTTTATATGTACATTTTCATTTCTATTTCTTATATTAGCCTGTGGTTATCTGTGAATTTTATTCTATGAATTACTAGTACAGGGATACCTCAGAATTACTGGGGGTTTAGTTCCAAACCACTACAATAAAGCAAATATTGCAATAAAGCAAGTCATACAAAATTTTTGGTCTCCCAGTGCATACAAAGATTATTTTTGCACTATACTGTAGTCTCTTAAGTGTGCAGTAGCATTCTGTCTTTAAAAATGTACATACTTTAATTTTAAAATATTTTATTGATAAAAAATGCTAACCATCTTAACCTTCAGTGAGGTGTAATCTTTTTTTGATGGTGAAGGGTCTTACCTCGGTGTTGATGGCTGCTGACTGATGAGGGTGGTGGTTGCTGAAGGTTGGGGTGCCAATTTCTTAAAATAAGACAACAATGAAGTTTGCCATATCAATTGACTCTTCTTTCATGAATGATTTCTCTGTAGCATGTGATGCTGCTTTAATAGCATTTTCCCACAGTATAACTTGTTTCAAAACAAATTCGGGTCAGGCCTCTCAAACCCTGCCACTGCTTTACCAACTAAGTTTATGTAGTATTCTAAATCATCTGCAGCCATTTCAATAGTCTTCACAGCATCTTCTCCAGAAAGATTATATCTCAAGAAACTACTTTCTTTGTTCATCCATAATAATCAACTCATTCATTAAAGTTTTATCATGAGATTAAAGCAATTCAGTCACATCTTCAGGCCCCACTTCTAATTCTAGGTCTCTTGTTATTTCTACCACATCTGCAGTTATTTCCTACACTGAAGTCTTGAACCTCCCAGTCATCCATGAAAGTTGACATCAACTTCTTACAAACTTCTGTTAATGTTGATGTTTTGACTTCTTCGCATGAATTATAAATATTCTTAATGGCATCTAGAATGGTGAATCCTTTCCAGGGGTTTTCAATTTACTTTCCTCAGATACATCAGAAGAATCACTATCTATGGAAGCTATAGCATTATGAAATATATTTCTTAATAAGATATGAAAGTTCAAATTATTTCTTGATCCATGGACTACAGAAGGGATATTGTGTTAGAAGGCATGATGACAACATTAATCTTGTTGTACATCTCCATCTGAGCTCTTGGGTGACCTGGTGCATTGTCAATGAGCAGTAATATTTTGAATTTTTATTTGAGCAGTAGTTCTCAACAGTGGGCTTAAAATATTCAGTAAACCATGTGGTAAACAATTGTGCTGTCTGTCATCCAGGCTTTGTTGTCCCATATATAGAGCATAGGCAGAGTAGATTCAGTATCATTCTTAAGTGTCCTGGGAGTTTTGAAATGATAAATGAGCATTAGCTTCATCAGTCAGTGCCTTCCCTAACTGAGGGCTGATTTGAGAGAGTAGCAGAGTGCCTAAGATTCATTATGAATATAAAAGTAGGTAATGCACTGGTGGTAGATGCTTCTGGACAAAAACAAACAAAACAAAACAAAACAAAAACACAAATGCCTCTCTATGACAACAGAAATTTACCAAGAGGTTTCCTATGATCACTTAATTATAATTTATTCCAATAAAGAAATTGCTGGCTTAATAATGGGTTGATTGATAATGTGTCATCACGACTCAGACCAACACACACACACACACACACACACACACACACACCTTGTCTCAGCACCTGCTGTGAAATGTTGCATGCAAGATATGAGTTCTCAGAGAGCCTGGAGTTAATGAACAGAAAACCATCCAGAACATAATGACAGAGCAAGTTCGATGACAGCCATGGGGAGCTGTGAACCAGGGGTCAGAAAAGGCTTCTCCCAGATGATGTATGTGTTCTAGGTACTGCTTCACTACAGAAATATTTCAATATATTTCTTATCTCACTTTTCATTAAAAATATAAATATCTCCACTTAATTATCTCCATTTTATAGATGAAGTAACTGAGGATAATTCCAGTTATGTGGATCTGGCATAACTTGTCTAACAATTCATTGAATGATAGACATTGTGATTGTTCCCAGATTTTGGCTTAATGAGTAAAGCATTCATGTACAAGTCTTTGTGTAGATATATACTGTCCCATTTCTTGGGTAAATACTCTTGAAGTCACCAGCTGCATTAGCCTCTAACAAGAGAGTCAGCCTGTCCTTTGAAGCTTTGAAGCCAGGCATTGATTTTTCCTCTGTAGCTATGAAAGTCTTAGATGGCATCTTTCAATAGAAGGTTGTTTCATCTACGTTGCTAATCTGTTGTTTAGTGCAGCCACATTCATTAATTATCTTAGCTAGATCTGGATATCTTGCTGCAGCTTCCACATCAGTACTTGGCTGCTTCATCTTGTACTTTTATGTTAAGGAGGTCGCTTCTTTCCTTAAGCCTCATGAACCAATCTCTGCCAGTTTGAAGCTTCTGCAGCTTCCTCAGCTCTTTCAGTCTTCATAGAATTGAAGAGAGTTAGGGCCTTGCTCTGGATTTGACTTTGGCTTAAGGGAATGCTGTGGCTGGCTTGATATTCTATCCAGACCACTAGACCTTTCTTTCATATCAACAGTAAGGCTATCTTGCTTTCTTATCGTTTGTGTGTTTGCTAGAATAACACTTTTAATTTTCTTCAAGAACTTTTCCTTTGCATTCAAAATTTGGCTAATGTTTGGCACAAGAGGCCTAGCTTTTGGCCACCCTTGTCTTTTGACATGCCTTCCTCACGAAGCTTAATTTCTAATTTTTGATTTAAAGTGAGAGATGTGCGACGCTTCCTTTCACTTGAACACTTAGAGTCAACTGTAGGTAATTAATTGCCCTAGTTTCAATATTGTTGTGTCTTAGGGAATAGGGAGGCCTGAGGAGAGGGGGAGAAATGGGGAATGGCCAGTTGGTAGAGCAATCAGAACACCCACATTTCTAGATTAAATTTGACATCTTACGTGGGCACAGTTCATAGCACCCCAAAATAATTATAATAATAACATTAAACATCACTAATCACAGATCATAACAAATTTAATATTAATGAAAAAGATTGAAACATTGTGAGAATTACCAAATGTAACACAGAGACATGAAGTGAGCAAACGCTGTTGGAAAAATGGTGCTGATAGACTTGCTCAATGCAAGGTTACTACAAGTTCTTTCAATTTGTAAACATATCTGTGAAGTGCAATAAAGTACAATAAAATGAGGAATGCCTATAATTGTTGAGAAATATTGAAATCACGGCTGAAAAGAATCTTTTGTATGTTAATGAAAATAACTACCTTTTATCATAATCTCCCTTTCTTTTGCAAGTTTATCTTTGAGTACTATATATTATGTAGTCACAGTATTGCCTTGTTTATTAGTGTCTTAAGAGATAGAATTCTTTCAGAGAATATCGGAGAGCTTCGAAAAGCCCTATATGTTACCATTGTTGAGCTTTTTGTGATTGGGGTTTTCCAAATTACAGGGTGCCAGGTATTAGCAGGGCTTGGTATTAGACTCTTATCTCCTGAAGCTCCTTTCATTAGCCTTGCTTGATTTATAGGCTAGCAGGGCTTTTAGGGGCAGTTATTCTGTATTTGGAAATAAACCAAGATAACCTTAGTATGATGCAATTGAAAGAGCCTAGGACTAGAAAACAGGACATCCGTGCCCTTTCCAATAGTATGTTCTATGGTTCTGTATATTAAGTTGCTACTTCTGGATTATTGGGTTTTCGTTATTATCACTTCACAAATAATTTGATAAACATTTTTTAACAAGCTGTTTTCTGCATCTAGAATTCTCTTTTTCCTACCTCCTACCTCCTCCAGGCTCTCCTATATCCTTTTATCTTGTCTACTACTCTTCCTCTTTCTCTTCCTGTACTATCGACTCTTCCTCCTTGAAGTTGGGAAAATAACTAAACATACTGTTAGAATAACCTTATTTGGAGAAAAGGTTTTGGAGAGAATTACTCTCTAAATTATAATGATGCTAGTTTTCTTGATAGGTGGGAAGGTAAAGTAAACGAGTAGAATATTTTACTAATTTGTATATATGTTATAAATTACATACATATAAATTAAATATATTTCATAATGGAAAAATTAACAGGGTTTTGCCTACCCATGTCATGGTTCTGAATCTAATCTATCAATTATTTAATTCTTACTGGCAAAATTAATAATTGTAACATGTTACAGAAGTTATGATTACCCTAAAATCATTTCTTGATTCAGCTATAAAAAGATACTCAGAACTTTATATTTAAATAATAAGTGAAATCTGGTGGAATGTTGAATCTGATTATTTCAATAATACAAGGAATTTTGTAAATGTATTAATTGATTATAAACATGCTATTTGAAGGCCACTTTCTTAGCTGTTGACCGTTGGCTAGCTCATTTACTACCAGGGAGCCCGCTCAAGATTCTTAAATTTACATTGAGGAAAATGCCAATTTTACATCTCATTTGAGCTAGGCATCTTGTAAATGATGATGGTGCTTATCTTAAGGGATCCCTGGTAAATAAGTTCACCACAATACTAAAAATGTTCTGACAGTATATCCTACCCTTAATAAATCAATATCTTCCAAAGGTCTCACCTCCTTTTCACAAAATAATTTCTCATATATAAGCAAGCAAGGAAGTATATGATATAGCAAGTTGTGTGTGCTTTGTTGTTACCATTTCCTTAATAGGAAATGACTGACATAAAACTGAGAATGTTTTTGTTTTTGATGTAATCCATGGAGAAAATAATGTGACCTTTGATTTATATGTTTTTGAAGGGATCAATGCTTTGATTGAAATACCTAAGAACTGTGTGGTGGCAGCAGTTGGCAAAGAACTGAGTGAGTATGACTTCTTTAAAAAAAAAAAAATTCTAAGCTAGACTTGTATATACATTTTGGAAAGACTAATTAGTATTTTATCTAAAGGACATCGTCTCTGCTGCAGTCTTGCTTGGTCTTATAGAATTCTCAAAGTGATATTTTCATTTTTAAGATGTTAGGTCAATTTTTGTACTACACTTGGTCTAACATAGCCAAGTGGAGCAAGGTAACCCCACTTCTTTTATGCCAGAGAAGGCCATTTACGTTCTACAGTCTTCTCTGTTGGTGATCTATCCTCATATACTTAATTAGCAAAAAAGTTTAACCTCATGAAATATGTCAGTATTCTGAGAACTAAAACTTGAGTTGGGAGGGTGGGAGGAGGATTATTTTGGGAATTCAGTAATGCAAGAACTGTGGAGTTTTTACCTCAGGAAGCTAGAATGGGGCCCATTTTCGGGGGGGGGGCAGTTTATGCTGTTTCCCTCAGAGCAGTGGGATAGCAGAGGGAGAAGTAGCAAGAGGAATTCTGTAAATATATTAATTGAGTGTGAACATGCTATTTATTTGAAGGCCATTTTCTTAGCTGTTGACTGTTGGCTAACTCTTTTTCTGTCAGGGAGCCCACAATTAAAGCCTTTTGCATTTACTGCCTTTTGAGTGGAATTTGGATGCTTAGAATTTAATGCTGCTTAAAAGCTGCTTTTTTCTTAAAGAGTTTTTCTAATGTAGCCCAGAGGACATTTCATATTTCTTGTGCTACTTCTTCCAGAGGCCAACACTGAGATTTGCTGTGCCCTTCAGTGGGCATGTTTGCAGATATCAGTGAGACATGAACTCATTATGGTTCATTATTTATTAACTGCCATTTGCAGGCTCCGCTGCTTTGCAGCAAAGTGTCTCTTTCTTCAGCTGACCTTTCTAGTAATTTTCTAGACCCCGGGCTTTTTCTTTTTTCATAAAGTAGTTTCTAAAGAATGTGTAATTTTGTCTTTAGTTCTTTTCCTTTTTCCACCTTGTGGAGACTTAGTTTTCCCTTGTTCTTTATCAAGCTGGAAAGATGCCTTGCTTTTTCTTGCTTTTCTTCTCTTAATCAATCATTTTGTGGTTTTCTGGTTTTTCTCCAACTCAGTGGTTCTCAAACTTTAGTGCATATTAGAATGACCTGAAGAGCTTGTTAAAAACACAAATTACTGGACCTTACCCCCAGAGTTTCTGATTCAGTAGGTCTGGAGTGGGGCCTCTGCATTTCTGACAGGTTCCCAGGTAGTGCTGAGGTTGCTGGTCAGCAGAACAGACTTTGGGGATTGCTGCTGTAAATATTTTGATCCACTTCTTTCCATCTCACTACAGTTGCACCATTCAGGCTCTCATCTCCTTTCTTGCCTGCAATGTTGTGTTAAGTCTCCTAACTTATCTTCCTCCCTCTGCTTTAGTGCCTCTCAAATGCCTCCTCTTCCTCTAGTACTTCTCAGATATATTTGTCAGTAGATGCTAGAGGGCTCTATCTAAAATGCAGGCTAGATTTGACCCTTTTCTTGTGTAGGAAAAAAAGTGCAGCTCACTGCCATTGTTAACATCACATAAAGGAATGCTACATTTTCTAGGATTTGACGTTTTTAGTCATCAAGAATTACTATATTTTGTAAGTGGAAATACCATTACTAAAAACAGAATGCTATGAATAGAATGATGTCATTTGTTTCCAAAGACAATCACTATACTAGAGCGATATGAAAATAATAATAAGAGAGATATTTCACGGCAAACTTCAGAGATAAAGTTAGGACTGTAATCCATGAGTTATCTAAGGGTAAACACTGCAGCAAGCACCCTGGCGAGTATTCTTGGGGCAGATGGAAATGGGTTAAAAGCTTCAGTGGCTTCCTGTTGCCTATAGCAGTCATTTCTAGACTCAAATTTCTGCCTAGTACAAAAGTTCAGATTTTTGGAGATCAACATAGTCCTGCAAAATTTTTATCTAGCTTAGTAATGCCAATCAAAAACAAAACCAGAAACAACAAGCTATCGTTTATCACCCTCATTTTATAAAAATTATTTTTTAACAACAAAATATGAAGAACATGATCTCATGAAAAAGAATAGGACTTTAATTTGAATATATTTACTTTTATGTGGCCCTTATTTTTTCTCATTTTTGCCCCATATAAATGAAATCTTTGCCATAGAGGACCAATGTAAGTTCACCACTAGTCTGCAAGATAAAATCTAGACTTTTTAACATATCAGATCAGGTTCTCCATTATCTTTCTCCTGTCTCCTTTGAACCCTATATCACTTGCTTGTCAGTACTGAATTGCCTGGGATTTTCACACCTGTGGTGTTTCTTATCTCTGTGCCTTGATTTCTGCTGTCACCCTGTACCAGGCTTGTCCTCCTTCTCATTGTCCTCTTTGATCTGCCTGATTCCTGCTTAAATCTTTAAGATCTCATCTCCAGTATTTCTTTTTTTGAGGATGAAGCCTTGCTTACCTAATACCTCCTTTTCTAGAAGGTTTTTCACTGTATCCTCATAATTATATCTGTCATTTCACTTACTAGTTTTACAAAAAGACTTCTGTTTGATTTTGTTCTCTCTTTGCCTCTTACCTTCAGAATGTGAGCTCCTTGGTGACTGCAACTTTCTTATTTACCTTTCTGCAATAGATAAAGAGATTTTAATTGAATGGATGAATTAGTGAATTCATTGAAAAAAAGAAAGAAATGAAAGTTGGTTTTATTAAGAAAACAATTTATAAAAACTAATATTCTCAAAAACAAGATTCTGAATTTTACTTATTAGTTTTATCATAAAATATGTGGTACAATTTTTCCTTATGTAAAAATAAATTTTATTCGTGTAAGTGGAGTGTCTTTCCAAGACCAAGTTTATTCTGCCCATATCCTTGATTTTGAATACTCCATTCCAATTTCTCTTTTTCCATGTAGGGTTCCTTTCAGTAGGAAATATAATTTCTGTGTGCACTAGCTGCAGTCACTTTGAGGCTTTACTAGCCAAGCAAGGCTATCAGCACTGAGACTTCATGCTCATTCAGAAGGCCAGGATTTTTTTCTTAATTTTCTTTTTAGAACTGACTGTTGCTTCTCTTTAGTTCTCTGATTTAATTCATAACTTGCTTATTTTCTTGAAGGTATTATGTAGGTGACCTTGTGAATACTTGTCTAGAGGCCACATTTGTGCACTCACTAAACAATTTTACACTATCTTTAGTACTTTGTAGTACTTTGTAGAAATCTATTTGGTAGGTTTCTTTTTCTTGTCAGTATTATCTGTTAGAGTGACTAAATAATACATTGCTTTTTATTCCACAGTCCCAATCTCAAGATCGTTCGTTAGTACCTGAAGTAGAATTTTCACACAACTTTGATAGGTATCAGGAAGAATTATCTTTTAACTGACTGAAAGATCTTTTTTTTGACAGTTGTATTTTGGCTGTTAGGATCAAGTAACCTTGCTAGAGATTCATCAGTTGGTAAAAATTGTCAAGAGAGAATGAAATGTGGCATGATCTATTTTCCTAAGAGGAATGTGAGAAAGAAGAAAGACTTAAGTTATTAGCTACCATTTAGAAAGGATATGACCTCTGAGAACTTCTTATTTCTCAGATATTAGTCATCTTAATCTTTGAGCATCCATGGCACTTGGGGTAGTGTGGCTCATTATAGCATTAAACATATTGATTATAATAAGCTTGTTTATAAGTCTCACTGCCACCCTAGACTGTGTTTCAGAGTAGTGATTGGGCCTTATTCACATTTGATATCTACTTTTCTGGAGCATAGCTGATGTTTAGTAAATATTTGTTGATAGAATCACTCCACTCGATTTGATTTTGGGTTTGCTTTATTGATTAAAGTTAGGATTTATGTTAGTTTAAATAAAGCTATTTTTTAAATTCAGATAATGAATAAACAACACATTGAACATCTACTGTAGTCAAAAAAAATTGTATGGCAAACAAAATTATAAGGCATATCATCCTAACCGAATTTATAATTTTATGGTATATGCCTAGGTTTCAAGAAAAGTTTAAAAAAGATACAAGCAGTTGCTGAAGTCTTCGTGGAGTAGAAGTTAAATATAAATTTGTAGCTTATTTTTAGCAATGCTTATTAGTATGGGGCCATGAGTAGAGAAAACTGATGGTGGAGATGATTCAAGGATGTGGGCCAGTCACTGGCTAGGGAGAGAGTGAGGCTAGATAGCTGGACATGCACTGGAACCCTAGAAAAGATGGGGTCTTCATGGTTGGTAGTGGGTTTAGAAGAGTTTTAATAAAGGAATAGCATTCTCAGGACATAGTCGCTTGGGATTTTAGCAGATCATTTCAAACATTTCAAGTATTTGAAATATTTTAAAATAGTATGAGTAGGATCCCTTTGGAGATAGATATTCAGTATTTTAGACATTTCTAACTTAATGAAATGTTGGCTTTTTGAGCAGAAGTAAAATTTTATCTTTTTTGACCATTTAAATAAAATATCCATCTTTTCATTTAGTAATTTTCAGGTTGGTAGCACCCACAGAAGGATCGCTAGAATGGGATATTCTTGAAGTTAAGCGCCTCCTTGATCACCAGGATAATATTCTCTCATTGGCTAATGTCAATGGTAAGCTCACTGTGTACATTTCTGTATTATGTAAAATTTTATACATGTTAACAGCCTATTATGAACCTCAATCTGGTTTTGTTTTAGGATTTCTAGAATTATCATTGTTAAAATAATATTTTTGATTAGTATACAGTGAAATCAAAGCCAGTGGAACTCATCAAGTTTCATAGAGTGGTAGGGTAAATTTTAGGCACAAGGAGAAGAATAGAGTGGGACAGAGAAGTGATAATGAAGGAAAACATCATTATCTCAGGCTCTGTGGGATGATTGTCATAGGCTATACATAATAATGCTTAGTAGCATTTCGGCATTTTTGGCAAATGGTTTTGGCTAGTTCCTCTTTCATAGACCATGCAGTATGCTATATAGCAAATTACAGGTTCACGTAGAATGAATAAGATTCAAGCCAGTTTTTACGATTGAAGACTCTCAGAAAATGCCAAACTAAGGTAAAGGTCTGCAGAAAATGGGTCATATCTGCTCTTCCTTGTGGTTGTGTTTTGACTTGCCATACATCCTATTTGGTTCATAATGATTTTAGTGAGTATTTCTTGTGAGCTAAATCTGACATCAGATGGCAGGATAGGATCCCAAACTACAGATTCTGGGATTCGGCTAGATCACTTTCAAACACAGTGACATCTTATATCATCAGAGCTGTTCTGGGTGATCTGTTTGGCTTCAGTTAGATAGTCTGGAGGAGTCATCATGGGAGGACTGGACTGTACCCCCTGACCTGAGACTTGGGTTGGCTCTTTTTGAGTAATACTTGGCATAAACATGAGGCAAAGGAAGAAGGGGTGCAGCACCAAGTGTAGTCTCCATTTGTATGTCATTTAGTCACATTTTTAGGTACATCAGTGAGAAAGTCCCTCCCAGTTCCCAAATCCTCCTCCCTAATAACCATCTTCTTGTACAACCTAGCTGCTAGTCTTTCGAAGGATCAGACTTATTTGTGGTGATATAAGTAATAATGTTGGGGGCACTCCTTTATTTTATTCTGGGGCTCTTTTTCCTTTAGCTGTGGATGATGACACAGAAGGCAAGTTCTTATTTGGGAGACCCTCTGCCATGGAGCCATAAGCTCCAGGGCCCTGGAGCTGCTGAGGAAAGCACAGCTGTGTTCTGGTTCATTACACTGGTCATGCCTAATTGTCTCGTTTTAGCGATGAAGCATTGGTACCACTGACCCAGAATGGTTTCCTAATTAAGGTGATGAGATGTTACTGAGGTAGCCTTAACTTCATGGCACTTCTTTTGCTGTGTGATATGCAGAGAAGCTTGCAGCAGTTTAACCAAGAAAGCTTTCTTCAGATATTTCTTTGCCAGCTTCTTAAGGGAAGAAAATGAAAACCTAAAGCCAAAAAACAAAAATGAACACGACAGAAAAGCCCTAGTACTTTTTATAAACTCCATGACTGTAAAGTTACACTACAAATAATAAGCCAAAAGGATATTTAAGAGCCATATATAGACATGTAGTCTGATAAAATTTGAAAATGATATTGTGACAGTTTGATTTCGAACGTAGGCCTATCTGCCTTGCTTCAGATTTTGGCAGTCTTGAGATGATTATGTTGTACAGTTCTCAGCTCCACTCTCAGCCCTGATTCTTTGTCCCACCAATTCTGATGAAAAATGTGTCCAATTACTGGGTTTGTAACTCACAAAGAATGTGCATTTTCAGTGAGGTGGCCCCAGGGCAATCTTAGAGTGTTAGACAGAACTCCCATAAATGTGGATAATGAATACCAGGTTTGCTAAGGAGCTCTGAAGGCCTGGACAGCCTGAACAGAAGGTTTTCTAAGCCAGACATAGAAGAGAACCTTGTTTATTTCTTCTGGCAAAAGGCTATGGGTGCTTCTTTATTCCTTTTCTTGTTTTGTGCTGACAGCATGGTATGGTAATCACAAAGTATTAGTACTTGTGAATGATGGGTAGACAGATGCCAGGAGAGATTTTCATACTAAGTGACTTTTGATACATAGGATGGAAGTCCATCTGTATATAATGAATCATTGAGGTCGTTTAGTATGAACCATTTTGAATGACCTGTTTGGGAATATAAATAATTTACACAGTGATAAACTGTACTGACTTAGGTGAATGCAAGTAATTTTTATTTTTTAGAGAAAAATTCCAACTGAGCACAAATACTTTGTTTCTATTGCATAGATGCATCACATTCAACGATTAGGTCAGAGCAGGCAGCTGTGTGGTCTCACTAGGTTACATTAACTGTTATGAGAACTTATGCAGAGCTGGGGTCAAGAATCTTCACTCCTCTAGTTCTTTTGTAGTTTGAAATTGGAACGAGAAGGGGAAGGGATGGAAAAGAAGGTCGTGAAAAGATTAGTACGCCATTAACTTTGCCACTATTAAAATTGGAAGCCTGTTTCCACAGATTAGAAATAAACATTTCTTCACAGAGTAAATTCTAGAGAGTCTTTTAATAAACTATAGAAATTGGACTTGGAACCAAGATAAAATTCACATGTATGATTGTTGGTAATCATTTATTTCTAAGATTATTCATTTAGTTATTAGATATTTTTGTCCTGCTGATTTATTTGATAAATGGAATAATTAAATCATAATCATTTATCTGTATGTTCCTAAATTACAAGTAACTGGATGTTTTAATACCATTAATATGGAATAATACCAGGAGTTCAAAATGATACCAGGGACTCAAAAATAAGATTTGATGCCTTTTTAAAATGGCTATTTATTATTTAATTTGATTTTTTACAATAATCCTTATTTAATGCATGAGAAATCCAAGCTAGAGAAAGGTTAAATGACTTTCTAAAGACCACATGGCTAGTAACATGCAGAGCCAAAATTAGAACTTGGCTTTCTAGACTCATGCTGCATTGTTCTTCTATTCTATCTTACCCTAAATATGTGAAAATTAAAGTAAATTACATTTATTTAAGATAATTTTCAGTCTTAGCAGTGGTACATTTTCTATTAAATATATAATTTGTAAGGTGTCTTAGTTGGCCTGTTAATTTCACTTTCTTTAAGGATTAAAAACTTGTTGTACAAGTAATATATAGTCAGTAGAAAAATAAGGAAATAGAAACATAACAAATGTAAAAATTAAAATTGTCCCACCTTATTATTATTAAATACTGGTCCATATCCTCCTAAGTGTTTATCTGGGCATATGCATGTACATATGGTTTGGTGATTTGTAATAGTATGTTATGAATATATTTCTGTATCAATATAAACATAGTTTTACAACTTAATTTTCAATAGCAGCATTACTATTTCATTTTGTGGATATCATATTTATTTAATCCACAATTGTATGTTTAGGTTGTCTTCAGATTTTTTATATTACATGTAACAACCTTGTTACCTCTGCCTTTTATGTATACTTTCCTCAGGATAAATTCTTAGAAGTGGAATGGTTGAGTCAGTGAGTTTACATTTTTAAACGGTTTTCATGTATATTAACAAATTTGAAAGGATTATAATAATTTATACTAGGACATTAGTAGCGCCTGAGTGTGCTGATTCCCTATTTCCGGCATTTGAGTATTTTCCTGTTTTATAATCTTTCCCAATTTGCAAGTCAATAAGTAGTATCTCACTGCTTTTAGATTTCTTTGATTATTAAGGTTGTGAAACATCTTTTCACATGTTTACTGACCATTTTATATTTTGTTTTCCTGTTTGGGTCTTTGGCCCATTTTTTCTGCTGAAATATTTATTTCATTCTTAATAATTTCCAAGAACTTCTTGTATATCAAGTATAATAAACCTGTTTTGACATCTAAGTTGCAATTTTTTTCTGTCACTTAAATGTATGATTTTTTTTGTGCTAAGCAGATACTCAGCTTTTCCCAGTCCCCACTCTGCCTCCTTTAGAGCCTTTTAGTACTCCATATTCATAAAAAGGTATTCACCTTTATTTTCTTCAATCTTTTAAGTATCTTTAAATTTTATGTCTTTGAAACTTATTTTGTTATGAAATAATAGAATATATGTGTGTATATATGTGCATGTATATAGTGTGTGTGTGATGTGTGTGTGTAAACCCTTGTAATTTCCTAAGTGATAAGAGCACAAGGAACATCTTTTGTTCTAATATTTGGTCTGATATCTCCTGACACAGGGCACTAAATCCCTTGGAATTTTCTGGGTGAGAATAGTGTCTTTTGTTCTAATGAGACCACTCTTGGTGAGCTACTGGGTAGGGGCTGGTCACCAGAAAGACAAAGCCATGATTAGAAGCTTTGAATTTTCAGCACTAACACCCATTCTCCAGAGATGGGAATGGGGCTGGAAATGGAGTTAATAATTAAGCATGCCTATACAATAAAGCCTCCTAAAAATACCAACAGTAAGGATTCCGAGAGCTTCCAGGTTGCTAAACATGTGGAAGTGCTGGGAGAGGGCATGGAGGCTCTGCAATCCTTCCCACATACCTTGGCCTGTGTATCTTCTCCATCTTGATGTTCATCTTTATCCTTTATCACACTGTTTTATAAGAGACTGGTAAACATTAAGCTGTTTTCCTTAGTTCTGTGGGCTGCTCCAGTAAATTAATTGAACCCAAGGAGGGGCTATGAGAACCTCTTATTTATTTTTTCTCCTTTTTTTTTTTTAATTTATTTTTATTTTGGTGACATTAGTTAATGAAATCCAGTAGGTTTCAGATATACAATTCAACAGTCAGGCATATGTATATTGCATTGTATGTTCACTGCCCATAGTTAGATTTCTTTCTGTCACCACATATTTGACCCCTTTCAACCCATCTACCTCTTCCCTCCCCCGACCCTCTGGTAGCCATTAGTCTATAGTCCATGTCCATGAGTCTCTGTTTGTTTGTCCTGTTCATTTGTTGCTTTTAGGTTTATATCCTACATATAAGTGATATCATGGGGTTTTCACCTCTGTCTGGCTTATTTCGCTTAGCATAATTATCTCCAAGTCCATCTATATTGTCTCAAATGGCAATATTTCATCTCATCTTATGGCTGAGTAATATTTTATTGTATACATGTACCACAGCTTCTTGATCCAATTATCTATTGTAGGATGCTTCAGTTGCTTCCATGTTCTGGCCACTGTGAATAATGCTGCTGTAAATATCAGTGTAAAAATATCTTTTTGGATATATGTTTTCAAGTATTTGGGTTAAATGCCCAGTAAGGGATTGTTGGATCATATAGTAAAGCAATTCTTAGTTTTTTGAGGAACCTCCATATTGTTTTCTGTAGTGGCTATACCAATTTGCAGTCCCACCAGCAGTGGGTTCCTTTTTCTCTGCGTCCTCTCCAACACTTGCTATTACTTTCATTTATAGATGATCAGTCAGAAGTAAAGGTAATAACTTGGACTTGCTATTGGCATCTAAAGTGGGCAGGGTAGTCTTGTGGGACTGAGCCCTTAACCTATGGCATCTGATACTGTTTCCATGTTGTGTCAGAATTGAGTTAAATTTTAGGTCACAGAATTGTTTGGTATGGGGACCACCCCCCACCCAATCTGGTGTCAGAAGTGTTATAAGTGTGGTAGTAATGTGAGAGTAAAGAAGACACACAGAAGTGTAGTTTTTCTAAATATATAATCCAAGGTAAGGTTATTTTTATTCCCCAAATACTTATTTCCCAAATATTACAGCATGAGGTATTTCTTTGTTTAGTAACTGAAGTGCAGTCATTATGAAATACTAAATAAGTAACTTGAGTCTATATCTGGTGTTTCTGTTTCGTTATTTTAATCTTTCAGTTTAGCTCATTTAGCTACCTCACTATTCTAATTATTGTGGCATTACTACTAGGTGGTCCATTCATTTTTACCTTTAGCCTAAGTAAAATGATCAATAATGAGACATATATGAACTCTGCCTAGATTTGAGTTTTGTAACTGGCTCCCATGTTGGAGAGCTGATCATCTGGGATATCCTGGACTGGACCGTGCAGGCCTGTGAATGCAACTTCTGGGACCCATCTCCACAGATGGACACCCAGCAAGAAATAAAACTCTGCCAAAAACCAAATGACATTTCTATTCATCATTTCACATGGGATGAAGAGGTAAAACAAACAAAAACTGCATACCTATAAACTTGCCTTTTTAAATAAGTTTCTAATTTTTAAAATTTAATTTCATGGTAGACATAGATAGGTATTCCTTATGTTCAAGTTGTGCTTTAAAATGGTCTGATATTTTTCAAAGATTATACCACTTGCATTTAAAAAATCATTTTAATTTTAGCTCTTATCCTTGAGGCAAGGAAGTAACTAAATGGCCATAGATTTAGAAGTTCTTATTGAAATTTTGGGTTGGGTTAAATAATCCCTTAAAGTTTGAGGATAATGCTTTAAATTGTTTTAAGAAACACTTGGAGAAAGTATCCTTTCGAAGATTATGGTGCATTTCCTAGAGAGATAAAGGAAAATAAAATTTCAGGTATGTTTTTCTTTTAGTCTGCTAACATACTGGCACAAGGTGATTGTGTGAGAATTGCTGATTTCAATCCTGTAGGCCTTGGCGGCAATGCTCATGAAGCACTTTACATCTTCTTTGCAGTAAGAGATTAGTACCAATGGATTAATGAATCCTGGATTTAATCTTAACATCTCTTTTTAGCTTTAGATACTTAGAAAATGTCTTTAAAGGGTGACTTATTTTATAAATGTAATAAGAAATATTTAAGGTTGTATGTAACCTTTGAGGAGAAGGATTGGGGGAGGCTTTTATTTCACTTTTGGTGTGCCTTTCTATACTGTTTAAATCTTCTAATCATATGCATGTTATTTTTATTTAAACATTTCAAAAATAATGTTCTGGATGAGGAGAGTATGGTCCATTTTTTGTTTTTGTTGTATTTCTTCATTTAAAAACAAAACATTAAGAATAGGGTAAAGAACACTAATATACTGAAAGATTAAGTTTCTTTATATCCTAACTTTATTTTGAAAAAAGTTAAATGTATATGATAAAAACAATAGGGTTTCCGAAAAGATGGAAACTAGATTTCTAAGATTTATAGCTGTAAACTGACATATATTCTTAATTTTCTTGCTTTTTAAATATTTTTTGAAATTAAAAATTTTCTCACTTTTGTAAAAATTAGCGTTTAAAAGTTTTTTTCATTGTTTTAAAATAAGGATCTTAAAATTTTTGATTAAAAAGATCTTTAAAATTTTGTTAGATGCTTATATTAACTTATAAATGCTTGATAAAGCATTGATCAGTTTTCCTTAATTTTTCTTTTATAGGTGGCTCTTTCTGCCAGGGCCATTAATTATTGATAACAGGTGATTGATAGAGTGACTCTGTTGAGTACAAGCTTCCCCGAAGCTTATTAATTCTCTAAGTGTGTTTATAATTTGTGACCTTGGATAAATCACTTAAACTCTTCACAGATTTCCTGGTCTATAGAACTAGTTTCTGGGGTTTCGTTGTATTGACTGCTACCCGTAGCGTTCTAGATTTTAGCAAGTTGACTAGCCGTTTTCATTAATGTCTCTGGCACCAGTCCCCAGCTTGCATTGCTAAATGCAGAGTACCAGTTCTGAGGGTTGAGGTGATTATATCAGATTTAGACTTTAGTAAGCCTTGGTGGCATGCTTTGGTCTAGATACTGTAGGTCTGAGTAGGAGTTGTAGCCTTTGAGGCCACATGAGCAGGGTTCAAATGGGGAGGCAATCTGTAGAGCTTTTTGAAAGGTCTGCCTTATTGGGATACCTGTTGAGTAAAAATGAATTAATTCTAAGACAAGTGCTAGCAAAAGTCTAGTGACTTGGAAAATGATTTCAGAACCTAGGTATTACAGTATGAAGAAAGAGCAAGGCACGAGAATAACGTGAACTTGATTTAGTATTGACTCCCTGTCTTAATTTTTGTATGACTAATCTTTCAATTTTAACTTGCTCACCTGGAAAGTGGCAGTACTTACTTAATGAGTTGTGAGGCTGAAGTACAATAAATGTTGGTGAAAGTACTTTCAAAATATTAAAAGATTATTTTAGTAAAAAGGTATTTCTAATATATATTTGAAAAGATGTTTTTGTGAAGTCTTCAGAGGATCTTAGGATGACATAGGCCTTTTTTTTGTATCATTGTATGTCTCTTGATTGTTTAAGATGTGGTGTGCAATTAATTTTGCTTACATTTTCCAAGCAAAATAAAGAAGTAATTTCCTCAAAGGTATATAGTGTTATGTGAATGAAAACTTAGGTTGTACCTCAGCAGCTTCTGCTGCAAGGCCAGTCCAACAACCATAGCTCCTCTCTCACTGACCTATTTCAGTGAGGACGGAAGTGTTGCTAAGGGATGTAACATACAGAGTTTTCTTTCAGTTAGCCATTTCATCCTTCTATCTTCCAAATGGCTGAGGAAAGCTCATTTAGAAATCGTGATTTGATATTTTTGGACTTAAGAATGCAGCACAATAGTTTGGGCTGAAAGCTAGGAATAAGGAAGGTAATGATGGCCCTCTGATATCACAGCAGGGCTGGAAAGGTATTACATCAGATAGTGATAAGTACTAGTTTTGTGCCCATTTCTGAATTCCCTCTCCCCACCCCCAGAATGTATTTGCTGCAGTTGGAAGGGGTTTATATGTGTATAACCTTCAGATGAAGCGTGTGATTGCCTGCCAGAAGACTGCACATGACTCCAGTGTCCTGCATGTTGCCAAACTTCCAAACAGGTACAAGTTCCCATCTGTCCCAGGGCTACCAGCATACTTTCTCAAATGGCAAAGCCTCCTGGCTTTGTGGCTTGACCTGCGAATACCCTGTGGCTCTAACAGAAGAGTGTGTAGCGATGTATTACAAAAGTTACAAGAAGCAGGATTCAGATACGTCCAATGAATTTCATTATAAGAAGAGATATTTTAAAATATGGTATTTATTTAAAAAGATAAAAGACTTTTGGGCACTATGTGCTGATTTTTTTTCTATTTTCCATAAACACATCTTTTTTTTTTTTGTTGATTGTTTATAGCCAGAATCAAACAGTAGTCCCCTGTTGTCTAAGGCTATAAGTGAGGAATTTCCTCGCAGGGTAAATTTGCTGAATTTTTAGGGGTGAAATTATACAAAGGAAATAGTATTATTTTCTGTGCAGGATACTTTCAGAGTGAGAGGCACCCTGAAAAGAGATATAGTGAGAGGAGGGAAGGGGACTGCTCAGGATATTGTAAGTGTAATTCATACTGTTTTCCTGAATGCATTTTAAAAAATGGAGATGAAATATATATAACAATATAATGAGTCAATGTAACAATACAATGTGTGCCTTTCCTGAAGAGTACTTTTACTCTGCATTGTAAAGCCACGTTAAAATTGTGATTGTCAGTTCCTGCCACGAGCTGAATAAAAGCATTTGAGGGCTCCTCTGATTTCTTTCATGCAAGTTCAGCACTGGCCCTCCATGGTGCTCTTTTTATCACTGATTTTCTTTTCTGACAGGCAGTTAATCTCATGCTCAGAAGATGGCAGTGTACGCATTTGGGAGTTACGAGAAAAACAGCAGCTTGCTGCTGAACCTGTACCGACAGGTGTGTGTCTTTTCTCATATGAAAGGCAGAAGAAAGGAAATTATGTATATAATCACAAGAGTAATATACAGCATACTCCAAATAGGCATAAGATATTTACACGAAACATAGTAATTGAGATCTAGAATTCACATCTTAATATTGCTTTAATATTGCCTGTTTAATTCAAGCCAACTAGGAATGTATTATTTTGAGAGAAAACTGCTATTTTCTGGTAATCTAATGAATGGCCTAATGAAGTAATTATTCATTTATATTGTTTATAATTCTGCCTGATAGACAGAATTTGTGCCATCAGATGTCAAACTAAAGTGTTCTTTCAGCCCTGAAGCATTATCTAACACTGAACTCAATTTATATCAAAAAAAACCCCACACTTTTATATCATAATCTCATGAGCTCTTGGCTTTCAGGTATTTGATTTGTAAAGCAAAATCATGGTTAGTTAGCACCCTTTGCAAATGCTGGTACCTCTGGAGTCTCTTTTGGTTACCTGAAGTAGGGTACTGTTTTTAGACACACATGTTGCTTTCATCTTCCTTCCATTGATCTGAATTGTGACCCTTTTTTTTTTTTTTGACACTGCCATTCAGGTCTTTTACTTTTGATTCCTAGTGTCAGCCTTTCTGTCATGTTAACCACCTTTACCAGAGAGTGAATAGGGGCCATAAAAGGAGATCAACAACAAACCAGGTTAGCTAAGAAAACTGAAGTAACATTTAAAGAATCCTAGCATAGTACCTGGTACCATCCCTTGATTAAAAGAAGAGCAGAACATCTTTGCATGCAAATTTTCTGTTTTCTGATTTTATCACAAAAAGGATAAAAATTTTGGAAATGACTGAAATGTTTATTTTTCTAGGTTTTTTTAACATGTGGGGATTTGGAAAAGCAAACAAACAAGCCAGCCAACCTGTTAAAAAGCAACAAGAAAATGTCACTTCATGTTTACTGGAGCTTGTTGGAGATTTGATTGGACACTCAGCATCTGTAGAGGTATTGATTTTAATAAGATAAATGTCTAGGAAATTCCTGCTTTTGCATCTCCCTGCTCTTCATTCCGTTGGTCTTAGAAAGACCTATATTTTTTCATCTGTAGGATTTTGCTGAATTGAAACGTGGAATAGGATAGGTTATAGTGTGTGCAATTAGGATCTCCCTTTACAGAGAAGCAAGGAATGCTCTGCTTCTAAAAAATGGGCAAAATCACTATTATTTATGAGGTGAAGATAGCTGACAATAAGATCATTGTTAATCAGACTGAATTTATAACAGTAGTAAATAGAGGGTCCATGGAGGGTTGTGGTTATATATGTAAAATTATCCTTATAGACTCTAATTCCAGGGGCCTTTATCATATTCATGAACAGAGCTGTTTTTACTTCCCTTTGAAGGATAATTCGTTAGCTTTAGTAAAACCCAGTGTCTTATCATTATGCATATATGAAAATATTAGTTGAGAATTTAAATGTACAATTATATATATAACTCTAACTTGTGGAAATCCGACTGCCTTAATATATACTATAGGCACCATTGCCCATAATGAAGAATTAAGATCAGTTCACATAGAGATGATTGGAACTAGTAATAGTATAATAATGGTATAAGAAAAGCCCTAAGTAATTGAATTTCTTAAATTGTGTCCCATTTCATAGCCAGGGAGGAACAAATTACTTTTTATTTGAAAGTGCATTTATGTGTAGGAGCAGCAGCAACACATTTGTTTTCAAGCATTTCCTGTATTTCAGGCGCTATATAAGACATGAGTTTACAAAGAGAAAATATAATCCTTGCTCTCATGGATCTTATACTTTAGTAGAGAGAGAGGATAAAGACCTAATAAGATGTTAATCTAGGCTTCTTATGATGGACTCAAATGAATATTCAGAAATTCAAAGAAAATGGTTAGTGGAAGATATGGGACTTAAGCTGAAACTTGAAGGTTAGGTAGGATTAACATAGATTTATGACTAAAAGCTCTCAGATGTTAGATACATATCTTACTCATCTTTGCTTTCCTCTAACAGGTAGTCCAGTTGTTTTTTCTTTTGTTGTTTTACTTTGTCTTTGCTTGAGAGTGGTGAGAATAGAATGTGGTAGATAGAGGACAAAAATATGGTCTACTTGGTGCTAAGGAGCAGATTGGCTAGGCTGGAGCACTGGGTTTCAATGAACAAACTCTAATAGGAGAGAAAGCCTGGTAAAGTAGTTTTGGGTTAGATTATGAATGTCTTTGAATGGAAGGCTGAGGAGTTTAGACTTTATTTTTAAAATAGTAGGAAACCATGAAAGGTTTTTAAATGTCATTCATGGTAGGGGAAACCTTCAAAGTGGCACATTTGTCATAATATAGAAATGTCAAATTTTTAGAATTTTCCTTAAAGTATTAACACAGAATTTTTTTTTTTAAGTATCTGTGACTTACATTACTGAGAAAATCTCGGCTATCTCCTGAATTTTCTCATTCCTTTTGTTATATTTTCATCTGTACTCCCTAGCCCAACCCCTCTGTGTACTGAATCCTATCTCCTGAGGAATTCTGCTCCCATATTAAGCCCCTTAACTCCTACATCATCAGCTGAGGCCTCGTCCTGCTATCCTCAGAAATGTCTTCAGTTATTTCAGAGAAAACTCTCCTGTTCTTTAATTTTTTATATCTCTCCTTCCACTCTTTCCTTGGAGACGCTCATTCTTTTCTTGGCTTGATTTATCTCCTCATGCCAACTCTCCACTCCATAGTATTCATGTTACCTTCTCATCAACACTCTATTTTCCTATTCTTAATTTCCAGCCTATTTCTTAACTGAGCATGAACTTCCCTCTATTTGGAAAGGTTTACATAAGAAGCTTTCTCTGACAACTTTAGTTATTACTGATCTATGTCCCCTTTTTATGAATTTCTATGGCAAATGATAATCTGAACTTTATTAATATATAGTCTTGTTTAGATAGTCTTTAACTGGTGCCCTAATTGTTTTCAACTATGATTTTACAACTAAATTAGAACCTGCTCAAGGGTAGGGACCATAAGCATATAGATGATACTCAGTCAATGAATATAAATGGATTTATTATACCTCCTTTTAATGAGAAAGCCAAAGCCAGTGTTTACCTTGGAGAATTTTGAATTCAGACCTTTTTTGTAGCCATTTGCGTATAAATAATGAGGTAAGTATAAATGATTAAGTAAGACAGGACTTCTGACAAAATCTTAAAACCAGTATTTGAATAATATGGTAAAATTCAGAAGATATTTGTATGTGACTATTAGCAGCACTTAAAAATAAAATTTCTCATGGAAAATAGTTTTACATTTAGATCCAAAGAAGTCTATAAGGTACTTATCTTACAAGCACATGTGTTAACCTAATATCGACCTCTTCTTTTACTCCTAAAGTTACTATTATCAGGAGTTTTAAATTTCTTTACAGATGTTTCTATACTTTGAAGATCATGGACTAGTGACATGCTCAGCTGATCATCTCATTATTTTGTGGAAAAACGGAGAACGAGAATCTGGATTACGCAGTTTAAAATTATTCCAAAAATTAGAGGAGAATGGTGACTTATATCTTGCTGTCTAGTGTAAAGAATTTGGAATGCATGAACTTTGAACATCAAATATAGGGTAATACTCTGAAAACCATTAACATATCACCTAAACGTGTATTTTTTCTTGTCACTACATAAAACTGGATTCTTTTTTGTGGAACGCAAACCAGCAACAGGTTTCTTCTTAGGTATTAGTACATTCAACCAAAAAATATGCTGCAAGGATTTCAGCAGTGAATATTCAGAAAGTGAAATTTCCAGATCACAGTATCTATTGATACAGAATTATACTATAGTGGCCTTATAGACAATTAAATTTTTTTCCTTAAAATTCTTTGCCAGAAATTGTGAACTTACATTTAATAAGAAGACTAGTACTCAGTCTCTTTATTTAGTATAATTTTGTTGCCTTTAGCCTTTCTGGATTTTGAAATACTGTTGTTTTCCAAAATGAATATTATAACTATACCTGTTCATTCTTTTAAAATTTTAAGGAACCTGCTTTTAAATAAATAAATATGCCTGATAACTACAGAAGATATTTGGGAGAAAAATTGAAAACCAATGAAGAACAGGTAGAATGTAGCATATCTGAATTTAAACCTTGCGATCTCCAGAAAACAGTTCCTTCTCAGTAGGAAATGAATATTGTGCAATAGTTGCACTTTGTGTTTCTGTTGCAGTGGTGCGTGCTTTGAGCTTCTTAATTTGAATTTAGACCTTGTAGGGAGAAATAGAACAGTAAAGTTGTGGCATCAATTAGAAGCTTATTATTATTAATTTTTTTTAGAGTCCATTTGATTAAGAATCCTTGTGATATCCTCTTACACATTCTCCTGGTGTTTAGTAACTATTCTACTACTTCTTTTGTGTGTATGCCAACTAATTTGTTTAAATCATTTTTTACTTTTAGTTCTACCTACTAAAAGTCCTATTAACTCAAATTAATAGGAATTTTAGGGTGTATTTTTCCCCCGGTGTGAATTGGCCTGAACAGCTATGGGCTAGATTGGTACTATACTGGCAGCTGCTGCTCATATATGCAGGGAATGAGTGCTAGATTAGTAAAGAGTGTTTCCAAAGACAGACTGTAGCCAAAAATGCCTCATTTATCTTACCCTTGACTCAAATGTGAAATGCTTGAGGCTTCACTTGCAGTGGCCAGTGAGATTTAGTCATCTTCATCACCCCACTGGCCTTATATCACAGCACTCTTTTTCTCTCTTGGTACTAAAGAATAAAAAAAAGTGTTCCACACATTAAAAAATGGGTGAGTTTAGTTGTGGAGTTATTCTTAAACTGCTGATGAAAGAATCCTGTTAAAGTGCAAAGTGATGTGTAAGAAGACTGATCTTTCTCAAAGAACACTTCCTGCATATTTGTTCATTACACACACCCTTGATGAAATCTTTATAAATTGTTTTTACTAGTTTTACCTTTGGTGGTTGTTTCCATAACTGCCTACAAGGACGGGAAGACATAAGGTCATCTTTGCCTGATCAGTAGAATGTTATAAATGAGGAAACTGAGGCCTACACAGGTAAGGCCTTGGAATTTAATAGCTCTGTTTATTCCATTCTCATCATTAGGTGGCTTTAAAAACAAATTGAAGGGGACTGTGGAATAAGAGATAAAGGTTTATATGACTATACTTGAGGAAAACCAAATGATGTTCAGTTATTGTTTTAATTTACAATGAAAATAGCTTTGTGGAGAAAGATATTAAAATTTATTACCTCCATTACAGAAGAATATGAATAGGAAAATTAGCACTCCCTTTAGTCAACAAATTGTTATTGTGGAGTCATACACAGCCAGCTTTCTGATCTTTCATTCTGAAATTGGAGCATAGGTAGTATCCCTAGACCAGGCAGACATGCATTCTGGTCTGAGTACCTCAGAGTGTTGATCAGTTTATCTCAATCATTCTCAGGCTTTTAATTTTCCTCTGTAGATGGATGTTTGTTCATTAGTAGCTAGCATTTTCTTTGGAAATTCTGCATTAGTTCATGACCTAGTCAATGAATTATATGAGTAATTCATAGATATTTTAAACTTTTTCTAATCTGTTCTGGGTTAGTATTTTGTGATAGTAAGCTAGTCACAAGGAGTGATATAAATCACAGGTGAGTTTTAGGAGCAAATCATACTGTAAGTAGCTCTATAAATCCCTATTGTTATACTCTCATTTCCACCATGAGAAGAAACTAGATAGAAGCCTCCAACCCATTCATTGGACTTGGTTTTTGCTTTCCTGAATGCCCTAATTTAGAATACAGTTATAATGGAGGTCAGCATATATCATGTGTATATTTTCTAGCTTAGTTTTTAACTTTATTATATTTGCAACACTGTGTTTTGCCTCGTTATCTCATTCTCTGGCTATACTCTGTATTCATACACCGCAAGAATCTAAACTCTGGGGGCCCTGTATCATCTCTTCCATTTATGTTTCTAAGTGGAGTGGTTCCCATTGAACTGGTGAGGCTTGGTCTTTGCCCACAACACTAACCAGTCCCAATCCTGAAGGCAAACCAATTTAAAAATCTTAAACTGGAAGTAAAGAACCACTTAAATTATAGGACTGAACTGGTCCAGGTAATGTTTTCTAGTTCTTTTAGTTGAGTAGTAACGTGACTTCTCTTTGTATTAGTGTTACATTTTCCTAAATTAATATAGCTCTCCTCAACACAGTGTTTTAGAAAACAACTCAGTATTAGAGGAAATTACAATTATCACCTGAAAGACTAATTTCTAATTGACTACTTGGAGGAATGCACTATTTAGTTAGCAACTCAGTAAAAGATTACACGATAGTAGATTACACTGATAAAGAGCAGCACTATGCTAAAGCTTTAGTACCTGGCAGTCTTAAAGCATTTAAGTTAATATGAAATTTAAGATTCCACTAAGCTATACCATTCATCTGATAAATGTTACTTACCAAATGGAACTGAAAGAGAGATGGTCAGGAAAAGAGTGTCCTCACCTCAAGCAAGCTTCTGAAGCCTAGGCAAATAATTTAGCTCCTTAAAATGGGATTCTGACACCCTGAATATAATGTGTTCTGAAAACAAAGTGTATGACTCATAAAATAAAGGATACTAAACTGAAAATTTGAAATTATGAAACATTTAGGCCAAAGAGGAGGTAAAATAAAAACAGCTGTTGGGAATGAAAAATGGTTGTAGGAATTTAGTTACAAGTACTTCACAAAAACATTTTCATCACATTTACATAATGCAGCATCACAATACAAAGCTAGCCGCTGTCCTGACCAAGCTAGTTCTCTTATCATCTAACAAAAATAATTTAGATACATTTCTTTGCATGGAATTTTTTTTTTTCTGGTACAAAACATAGAAAAAGAACATTGGCACGTTATGTAGTGATACATATATTTTCCCATGTACTAGTTCCAAGTGTTCTGCATTCCAATTTTCATTTGAAAAAAGTAACTACTGATTCAGTTAATTCAGCCTGTTTATACTTCTTAAAAAAGCAGCATGGAGTACAGAGAATTTCAAAGAAAAATGAAGATACTTTGTTTACCGAGTTTCTAATATTTATAATACATAGAGAAGGGTTGGCTGGTAAAAGAGAAAGGAAAATATGACTTCATGTAGGTCACAAAGTTGTGAAAACAGCCCATATAAAAATATGCATTTGTGCTTTAGAAGCTTTTAGCATACAATTAATAGTATTTACTACTTCCCCTTGTCTATTAACTGATATATTTACACACCTTGCAATCTTCTTTTTGTACATCATTAAAGGAAAACGGCATGATCTCAAATATAGATAGGTTAAAAACATCTGAACCTTGAAACTTCCCCTGTACCCTCCCCAAATATATGTATAGATGGTACATGGTACAACATACTTCACTGGCTTATACCCAGAAAATTTAGATTTAATAAAAATTTTAAACAGCAAATGTATATAAATTTTTTTTTAAAAAAAGCTTGTCTAAGGGCATTCAGATTTAATGGCTTTTGTATATAATACTATATAGTGCCTGTGACTGCCTCTGTTAACTAGAAATAAGGGAAGCTCATGGAGTCCCCCAAAATAAAATGTCACTCCCTTCCCATCATGGATGGCTTTCTGTTAAGATGAATGCCTTTTATAGGAAAGAGGGCTACACAGGCTGCTGCTACCAGTCTAGAGAAGGCACTCACCAGGCCAAAGCTATGTTCTAACTTGAGTGTCACACCACTGATCAGAAGAACCATCTAGCCATGGAGGCTGTGAAACTAATCAGTTTATCAATAATTTGGTCCTAGTTGTTTTGCTCGTTTTATGTAGTTTTTTTTTTTTTCTTATGAATCCTTCAGACCAATGTTCTTGAGGAGAATAGTTAAGCTAAACAGAGATGGTAACTTTTATGGTAAGAGTTGAGCTGAATACTAGCTAAACTACTTGGTCATCATCCAGGGAGATGGACTTAGAAGCACCAAGTCTTTGATGCTTGTGTCCTGTCATAGTCATTCAGCTCCGTGGTTGATGAGGTCATACAGGATGACAGCAGGTCAAAGGATTTTGCCATGTGTTTGTCACTAAGTGATTGTACAAAAGAATATATATTTTTCTTCATGGAACATAACTTACTAAAAATGCAATTTGGGGACTTAAATGATTCAAGGTCTAATAGTAAACATTACCTCCTTAACCTACACCTGTCATTTTCATTATAAAGGAAAGCCTCTTTTTTACACTAATGTGGGTCACCATGCCCTTTGTAGACAGGAGGTTCCCTTCTCTGTCTTGGTTTTAGTTGTCAGATGGGAGCCTCAGACTTTTGCACTTCAGGTCATCTAATGTCTTCCAGTGTTTGTAGTTATCGGCCAAATGTTGCATCAAGGCTGGCAGATGTGCAAAAGCTGCAAGGACATAAAAGAATCAAAAGAAGCTGTTAAGTTAGATGCAAGGAGCATTTATAAAAGGCTGGGGCTCTGTTGGACAAAGTTGGGATCAGAATTGGAAGAGAGGGACCCTAGCTTAGGCCTTAGGCTACAAGTGAACACAAAGCATAGGAACCATAAGTCAGTAGACACTAGTTTCTGAAATATAAAAAGGTCCTTTTCATTAAAAATTGAAAAGTCATTTATCAGCATCATTTATCAGTGGTGGACAGCTGTCAGTTTTGGAAACATGTCCTTTGAAGAGGTAAAGACTTGCTTATGTTTATCAAACATCCATTGACTCTTCCATACACAAGACTTAGGCCAGGGGCTGCGGATACAGAAAGTATACTTGCACCTTACCACACCTGGCCACAAACAGCTGACTTAAACCTTTCATTTACAGCTTTAGGTTCAACCCATGTCTTTAAAGGTAATCATCATAAAAGTAACAAAATATTGTGTGGGTGCCGAAACACAAACTATCTTACCATCCCAGGCATCAAACATGTCTGTTATGAAGTAGTCAATGAAGGAGATTTGGGACTTGGGGATGCTACAGGTATTCCGGTCAAATACTGGCATCACCACTGGTAGCCCCTGTCTCTTCTCTTCATCAGTCTGTAAGACATAACACATGCAGGGCTACAGGGTACAAAAGTAGCTGTTATAGTAGCATCTAGTTTCTCAGAACAATCCTAGGAAAATGGGTCATGATCCAATTGAATATATGAAGAAAGACTCAGCAGGATCGTGAACTTATGTCAACCACCTGTTGAGATGTAGTAACTAAATTCAGGTCTTCTCTCAAGTCTCTCTGCTATACTCCAGCCCCTCATGAAGCACTGATCATGCCAGGGTTCATGCCGTTTTCTGAGATCTATTTTCATTACTGCAAGGTCAAGACTATCTCCAAATACTAATACTACTAAAATGAATAATATTGACACACTGAGGGTAAAGAAGCAGTGGTCAGTAAAACTGCAGATGCCTTAGCATGAATCAGAAAACTTGCACCAAACTGTCCTAGTCATCTTTGTGGTAGTCACTGTCACATGCTTGCAGTTTAAAAAGAAAGCCTGTTTCACTTAAGAATGTCCTCATTTAATCTTATTAAATTTGGACCTTTGAGTATATGTCTTTTTAATATCCTGTGTGACAAAATAGGAAGTATACATACATAAAGCCCATACCAAACAGTGTTGGTTGTCCTAAGGAAAAGCATGTATGCAGTCCAGCTGAACTAGCCCACTAGTTTCCATGGAAAACTGTTTTTACTCAGAATAACAACTGACAAACTATGATTGTTCAGATTTGGGTATTGCTCACGTAGTTCAAGGTATGTATAAATCTGAGTATCTTACACATTGGAGGATATGTTTATATGTGCAATTAGGGCTGTGATTTACTGAGTTGAATATTGAGATCCACATTTCCTAGTGGTGTGTTGAGCCAGAGGCCTCATTTTGTAATTTGATGTTTAGGTCACATTGGCTTATTATACTAGTACATTCCTTTTTGAGAAAAAGACACCTAAACAGGGAGCTTAAAGAACATAAAAGTGGTTCTTTTCCATTTCCCATTCACATACTTTGAGAATCACTTCAAATGGGATTCCAAGGCCTCTCCAGGTCCTGGGAAGCCCACTAATAGCCTCCTACTGGCTTTTGGCTCAGCTTGCTCATTTCAAGTCAGTTGATCAGGCAGCCTTAAAATATCCACTGTTGTTCAAGGAGTAGTTCGCTTTTTTATTTCCTCTTCTTTCTGACAAGCCAGAACTGCTTGTCCTACTTTTTTTCAATTCAGTTAACTTACTGGGTCCTGGGCTGGCCACTCCCCCTGTCGGCCCTTTAAGATATCATCAACTATCTTGCCTCGGTGGTACATTCTAGCCACATAGACCACCCCCTCAAATGCATTACTTGTAGCTATTACTCGTGGTTGTCTTTGTTGAACATATATCAGTCCTTAGAGCCCCTTCTCTGGAAATAAGCCTATATTTCAAATGGCATCTTGTGGTCTACTACTTTCTGGATTTTTTCCCTTTAACTCCTTTTTACACTGCCAGAGTGAACTAGGTATTGCTGTTCTCCTTATATAAAAATTCTACTAATATTTTCTCAAATTTTTTCTCATTTTTAAATCCTTCAAAAACAAAACAGCTCTAACATCATTTCCACAAAGCCCCTCTTTTATCTAGGAAAAAAAACCTTTCTGAACTCTCATAGTACTTAACATATACCTCCTTTAGAGATATTTTCATTTTTTACCAAAGTGTACGCCTATTTTCTACATTTCTCCTCTATTATATTATGAGCTACCCATGGGCAGGGATGTTTCTTTACTCATGTCTGTGTTCCCCATAATGCACCATGGAGATAGTAACCTAGTGAATACATGATTTCCCACATTTTTGTGGAAGTTCAGGATCTAATAATGTGAGAATGCAAAGATACTTCCATGGGCCTAGTTTGTCCCTTTTCCCTAGAGAGACTTTGGTTAGTGACCAGCTACATCAGTTAGTCTCTTAAAGGAACCATAAATCTACTCCAGGTTGGGGTGAGCCATTTTCTTCCAGGGAGGAGTCATTTACTCACTTTACATTGATATAGTTACTTGGCTGGAGAATCAGGAGTTGTATGACCTGGGCCATTCCCAGAAGAGTGGAGCTTCCCCAGAGAGGCCACGCACCTGTGCAAAGTACTCCTCAGAGATCCTCCCTGCCCATTCGATGCACAGGTCCAGGGGGCGGCACGGGTTGGCCACGTCAGCACACTTAATCATCATGCGCTTGATCAGAGTTTGGTTTTCAGGAAAGTTCTTCCCAACAGGGTTGCATTCACAGTCATTGCCCTCAATCTAGAAAACATTATCAGAATGATGGTTGGTTCAAGATGATGGTGAAACCCACAGGACTAAATGACCAGGCATTGGATGGTGATCACCCAGAAACACTGAGGCATGGTGAACTCAGTGAAGGAGGTTTTCCTATCATTAATTCCTGATATGTTCTTGTTAAAAACAACCTTAAGCAATAAAAAACAGTTTATGAGGTCAAAGTTCCCATCACCACTCATCCACTCCTCTTAGTTCCATCCCCTTCCCAGAGGTAACTGCTACAAGCAGTTTTTTGTTGTTTTTTTTGTTTGTTTGTTTAGTGTGTAATCTTAAAGAGAGAGAGCTTTTTTCCCCCCAGTTGTATCAGGAAATGTATAAAAGCAGAACATTCAGTTTTTTAAAATATATTAAAAATAGGGGAATCACACATACATGAAACCCTTCAGTTATTTCTTAATTTCTATTTATGCCTACCAGCTCCCTCCTAGGACCTCTGTCTCACCCCTACTTACATGCAGCCTCCTATTTTGTTACTTTCTCTTAAGGTATGTGTCCACCAATGCTTCCTGGCCGCTCTTCTGACTTGGTAGGGAATGTAAGTCTTTTGGTTATTAGGAACAGAAAGTGGGCCAGGGCAGGAATAGGTATGTTCAGCCATGTTTAAAAAGACTGGTCATACACCAGTACACACCTCGTGATGTCGGTGGTTCTGAGCCAAGTGGCCAGGTCTGTGAGTAGGCTTACATAAATGCAACAACAGGCCAGTTATACAAACCCGAGAAGATTGCTATCCTCTGCTTTCAAAGACATCACCAAATTGATTGTGTGAAAACAGTTAATTAGCTCTCCAGAGCTCTGCCAAGCTGAAAGACGGCATGACATTTAAGGGTTTTTGTTTGGTTTGTTTTGAGATTGGACCTACTTATTAAACCATCAATGGGCAGAATTATGTTCTGAAGGTTGTTTTATTTACTACTGGGAATTTACTGCTTACTCTAGTTACTGTGGTGAATAATAAATGTCAACACGAAGTTGGGGGCTTACTTGAATAGGTGACCTTTCCAATTCTAAATTCTATGATTCTATATAGTTTTCCCCTCCTAAATGTGCAGATCCTGCTCCAGTAAATCTCTGGAAGGAGGGCCCTGGCATAGTGCTGTGGAATCTCCGGGGGATGGAGAACACAGGTGAGGTGGACACTGTTCCTCCATCCAGGCTGGTCATGTGATGGGTTCTACACTGACAGTCTCCTTACTGATTGTCAGGTTACTTTTAAGGCAACCATTCATCATCCACCCACATATGCAACCTCAGGGTCCTGTTCAACAGGAATGAGCAGAAAGCTTTTCTAACTCTATAGGGCTATGGACAGCATCATGATTTTAGAGGGCAGTTGATCTCATTTTAAACAAAAAATATGAACCTTCTGTCCATGTTCCCAAAGCTCAAGTTTGTAGGGACTTTAATGCAGGTCCAAGGTGCATCAGTAAAGTTTAAAGAGAAAGAATTTCGCTTTTGTTTGTAACTAGTCATTCCCAGTTTGACTATATGTATTTAGGTACTGATATGATTTTAATGCAAACCAGCAAGAATGTAGTTCTTTAAAACATCCAATTTTGAGGTCTCCCAATAGCTCCAAAAACAGAATAAGAAAGGGCTTTGGATTCCTAAAATACCACCATTTGCGATAGTCTTCTGTCTGCAGGCTTCTTCCATCATATTCTTTGGGCCTGCCTCCTTTTGTCACCACTGGGCTTTAACTCAGGGCTTTTCCTTTAAGGAGTTCAGAGTTGCAGTGGACACTGTCAATCTGTTCTCATTCCCAGGGAAAATAAGTGGCCAGTACTGTCAGCCTTTCTTTACCAACTTCAAGCAAATAAGCACCTTGCATTCAAAAGGGAGAGAAAATGCTTTGAAGTCAGAGTAGACTATCATGGAAAGATACTCTGATATATCGTATTGCATGGGAAGTGCTTACCTCAGCGGCCATTGGCTTGTTGATGCTGTTCACAAATTTGTTCACATGTTCAAAGTGTTTTGTCATCTCTGTTGCTAAAACCATGTCAATAATAGCCTGGCGCAGTGTTCGATAATGGTTCCTAAAATAATCAGAAGACAAAGAGCTGAATTTACGTCATGTCCTGAATTAGAACTGTTTTGCTACCATTTCACCATACTTCCCACAATCTAGGAGGAAGCTGGGGGCATAGAGTTAAGAAATGAGTATAGATCACAAAATTTTCCTCCTTGTCAGGACTTGTTGACACTATTCCATTTTCCCCAGTGATAGCTGACCTTCATGTGATTTATGAGTATATTAAAAAAGTACCTGTCACTCAGTGGGCACTTACTTTACAAGGTGATTCCTTTCTATCTTCCCTTGGCAATATCAAAACAGTGAGGTGGAAGGAAATGACAAGTTGCTTCCTTACAAAGCTAATGCAGAAATCTGATGAGCTGTCCCATTGCATTCAGTGCAGACTGTTTCTTATTATAGAGAATGCTTAGCGGACATTTGGGCCTGTCCAAATTACCCATGCTTAGAAAACATCCCTGCGTTCTAGCAGCTCGTAACTATTATAACTTTTATTTAGACTTTTGGTTTACAGGATTAACACAAGGAAAAAAAAACTATCATGTTTTATTGGTCCAACAATTGTGTTGTGGCTGTATTGCCAATAACAACCCTTCTTGCATCAGTAGCCTAGTTGGTGATAGCACATGGGGTAAGGTAGATGGGTCGGGGTTAGCATACTGCAGAAGAGGATCAATGTTAGCTATGTACATTTGGACAGAACCAAATTTCAGGGACCTTTTGGTTTGGACCAAATGTCACCATGGACATTTTGGACAGGACCAATTGTCCTGCAAGGCAGAGAATTATCATTTCTTTTGATGGCAGTAATGGCATTGGAAGAATGTTTCCTTGTTAATTCTCTAAGTTATAATTAGATAGATGTTGTAATGGACAGATCAATAGCCCTGCCCCAAATTACTGTCTAGTTTTTCTAACTTCAAGAGCCAGAATGGGGAGCTGAATAAACTGGCTACTGGAAATCATTATTTTTTTTGAAAGTTCTAAAAACGATCCCAGATGCTGATGAAACTTAAGTTAAAGCTGGAATAACTGGTTTCCATATTTCTCAGATTTCTGGAGACAAAACTGATTGATAGGTTCATGTTGACAGGTGGGCCTTGAGGCCTGAGTGGGTTCTGTACTCTCTAAACACTGCCCTATCCCAGGAGACTGCCCTCCAAGCTGGCTGGATCTATGTGGGAAATAACCATAGCTGCACTGCAGTTGTGGCAGTCGAGGGGAATTGTTATTTGTTCACATTTGGCCAACTCTCACCTGAGGAAAGTACATCTATGGGGAAACCTGCCCAACTCTTTGGGCTCCAGCAGCTCGGCTGGGACCTATAGAACACTGTCGTTTCCTCATGAGTTAGGATTTTAAGTAGCCAAAAATTGAACTGGGGAAAGACGGGATGTCCTCCTAGGAGGGTAAAAATATTTGCTATACTTATTAGAAATACAATATTTATAGAGTCACTGTATAAAACATTTTCATGAACTCATTAAAGACCAAATGAAATTTAAAAAGATGAAAGCAGTCTGAAAAGTACAATTAAGTTGATATGGAGAAAGTTATTATTTTACTGTCTGATACAATGGTACAGTATTCTTATTTCTCCTTCTCCTTTCTCCTAAGAGAAAGCCAAATACTTTGGAAGTTAGGGACAACTGAGTACCCTACTTATACTGCAGAAACCTGAGCATAGGAGCCCAACCACAACCAACCTGTCAATATTCTTGAAAATGTTGCACTTGCTGTCCTTGACCGTCAGCTGGAAGGCCAGGGCTGTGTGGTGACTCTCCAAGACAGCGGTGTCATTATAAAGCACAGCAAGTTCACTGCCTGCATTGCACAGGAAAGAGTTGGTCCTTCCCGGGTGGTCCACGTCATGGACTGTGGCAGCAATCAGTGCCGCCACCTCATCCAACTGATCGAGGCTTCCCTAGGTCAGAGAGGCAAGGTTGAGCATTACCCACTGGACGTAGGAGACCTTCACTCATAGCTGTATCTCAGGAGGGGTCGGGTCTGGGGAGCTGGGATTATCTGAATGTTTTCTTAGCCCACCGAGCCTTCCCTGACTTCCTAGAAGCTGAGAGTCTGCCTAGGACACATCGCCTTGATGTGCTGTGGATTATCCTGAAGAAGGTGGAAATTTGAGCTGCAGTTATATCGTGTACCTAAATTCCTCCCCCAGAGCACAGTCACTCCAGTTCACATGAAGAAGCCAAGTGGGCCTTTCCAGATACCTGCCCTGTGCTATTGCTATGACTCTGTCCATGAGCTGACGGTGGAAAGTGGCTTACTCGTTTTATTTGCCTACTTCTGAAAAGATTTTGAGAGCATGGCAGTAAATGGAATAGATAAAACACAACTCTTCACGTAAAGGTAAAAGGATGAGAACCAAGTAGTACAAGAGGATCAAGGGTGAGAAGAAGAATTTTCCTGGGAAAGCTGGGGTAAAAGGGTGCTCTTGCCATTAAGAACAAAATTCAGCTCTGGGTTAGCAGGTGGCATAGGCAAAAAGGGAAACTAAAGCTCTCATATAATTAAGAAACCAGAGCTTTGGGGATACAAATGTTTTCTCAGCTCACAACTTTAGGAGGAAGTTATCAAATGGCCTACTGTTATGTAAGAGGCCGCTGTCCTTTTCTAATTCATTCATTCAGTAATCATTTACTAGATGCTTTTGTGAGTGCCCAGGTGTCATGCAGAGTGCTGGAGCTACTGTGATGAATTACACAGGCTTATGAAGCTGATAATTTACTGGGGAAGGCGCACATTTAAAAAAAAAAAAAACCACAAAAGTAACTTACTGAGATGTGCTAACAAGGAAGGTACAGATGTTTTGAGAGGGAAAACCATGAGGCCTGATCTAGTTTGGGGTAGCACTGTCCATTCAGCTTTCCGTGGGATGGAAATGTCTGCATCTGTGCTGCTGAATGTAGGCACCCCTAGTTACATGTAGCTTACTGGACACTTGAAATGTGGCCAGTGCAACTGAGGAACTGAATTTTTCACTTATTTAATTTTAATTAAATATAAATAGCCACATGTGGTTAATGGCTGCCATAATGAACAACAGATCCGAAGGGTGGGCAGGGATAGCTTCTCTAAAGAAGCGATTTTTTTTTTTTTTACTGAAGCCTGAAGGATACGCAGGAATTCGCTAGGCAAAGAGCGGCAAGGGAGAGAATTCCAGGCAGAAAGAAGAGCCCTTGTGCTTCTGAGGTGAAACAAAAATTGGTTTATTCGAGAAACTTGAAGAGCATCATGTGACTGGAGGAGTGAGTGAAGGAAAAAGTGATCCCAAGAGGAGGCTGGAGGGGGTGGGTGGGCATAATTTTTGTACTTCCAATTTGTTTTCATAGGCTATGGGAGGAAAAATGGCAAACTGCTTCTCAGATGCTAATGGGTAAGATACAGTGAATCTGAAGCGCTGCCTCGACAGCTGGAAGCTGTCCCTACCAGGGGGAGCAGATGGAAGCTGTCCCTACCAGGGGCAGCCAGGTGGGGCTGTGGTAACCTGCGGTACAGACGGGTCCGCTCTCCCTGATTCTACCTGTGCAGTAAGGACCCTTGGGGCCCTCGGCTAGTATTCCTGGAGTACATTTAATCTTGCTTGGAGTCTGGGGCCAATTTATTTTGAAATTCTTCAATGAAATAGATTCGAATAACTGGAATAGACAAGCAGCATTAGATGAGACTTGCCTTTCCTTCCAGCTTACAGTGATTTAAACCTGGCACTCTTACAGAGGTACCAATAAGGGCCCATGACCTGCAGTTTTGGTGGGCACTGTCTAATGCAATGTCTGATAATGGGGGGAGGCAGGAAAAAACGACTGGGCCTGTTCATTACCATGTGGGAGAAGCAATGCCCTTCCTATGGGAGGGAGGGTGGGGCCCTCTTGTGAAAGAAAACTTCCCACTAAACCGACAGTGGGAGAAATTCCAAACTTTGGAGGTACAGACGTTTCTGGATAGTTTTTTTCCTTCTTTAACCAGCAGGAGTTGATTTGGATCACGCTGAGGGAGAGGGGCCAGAATGGACTTCTAGATCAGCCTTTCAAACAGCTCTTTATCTAGGGTAGACACTTATACCAGGAGAATAACAAGAATGCTGGCAATCCTGACCTCTCCACTTGCTGTGGTTCCTGGGAACCAGTAAAAATGGGAAGAGGCTAGAGTCTGAAACAAATTGAAGGAGAATGTCAGCTCTGAGCATGTCATCTATATGGCTGGGTTGAAGATGTAGAACTACATCATGATGACATTAAGAATTTTAGCCTTATGGCATAAAGAAATTAAGGGTGACAGATGATGTGGGCATTTGGTAAAAACACATTTTCCCGATTCCATCAGTGGCAGCAGGTCTGATGGGAGAGGCCTGAGGAGTAAATCTCACTTGAAGCACCTCACACACGTTAACCAGTGGTCTTGGGCTGCAACTACACCTGAGCTCAGGAGCCCCTTCCAGCCCAATGCTCCAAGGTTCCTCACGGTTCTAAATTTTTCTGATTCTCTAGCAGGAGGTGCCAGAGTTAGAAAATGTGTTTTGAATTGTAAGCATATTAGATCTAGTCTTAGACTTGTTTCTGTTGCTGCTATTTGAGTCTGAATGCATCAGAAGAACTCATCGTTTAAACAAAAATTCTTATTTTAGTGGAGGGAGAATAAGGGAGATAATAAAGTGACTAAGCATTCTCCAATTTATCAAAGTTTAATCTGTATTTTTCTAGAGTAGTTCTACTTAAGTGAGGCTCATCTCTAACTGCAGTAACTCTAGGATCACTTTGGTCTTGGAGTTAATGCCCTAGGTCCTGTCCTCAGTTGGCAATGTGCAACCTCAGCTGTATGATATCTCATAACAGTGTAAAATGGAGGAACAGGAACTTGGAGTAGGAATCTGGAAGTGTTTTAGCTCCTGAAAGAAAAGTGCTATAGAAACAGACTGATAATGCCTATAATATCATTTAAAAAAAAAAATGAGACAAAAATCTTTGAAAGCATCATTTTTGGAAAACATTCTTTGCTTTCTTGCTGATGAAAGTGAATACCAGGATCAGTTTTTGGCAAAACTTAGAATGAAACATTCCCCTTCCTCATTTTGGTGCCATTTCTGTTTTTTCACCTGTCCACTGCCACTCTCAAGTACCCAGGGCCTTAAAGCTAAGAAAATGAACTAATGTTAGGCATTTTCAGATTGATGTGAATTTCGGTCGCTGTACAATACTTCTCCCAGGAGTGTCTACCGTCTAAGCTTCAATTCTAATTGTAGCAAAGGAATTACAAGCTTCATCGTGCGAATGATCGTAGTTGGGAAGAAGGGAGACAGGGATCTCCTGCCAGCTGTACAAGGGGTGTACATAGGGCTGCCCTACAGATCAGTACCTGTACGACAGTACTGACTTCTAAGGAAGACAAAAGGACATGGGACTCAGAATTACACAAGTACACAAGTCATGGCACCTATGCAAAACACATGTATGTAAATCCATACAATGCTGAAGAGCTCATTACTATCTGGATTATAATATACCAACTGCCAAATTCTGATCCTAAAACATAACCTTTAGACCTAGTAACCATTTGCTATAACAACTCTGTCCTCTCACCCACTATCATAAAGGGCTTCTAGTGAACATTTAGAGAGTGGGTCCATGGATCAACCAGGCACGGAAAAGAGTCTGCAGTGGTATTAATCATTATTTTGGGTGTTTTAGGGAGGGGAGAGCTAGGCAAAGGCCATGCCTTTACATCACCAAAATGACCAGTTTGGTAGCTAAAAAATCTGTCAGATTGGTCACAAAATAGCTGTTTGCCTAATATATTTATTAAGATTGAGTTCTTGGATCTCCATTCTAGGCAGGTAACTAGATCACGATAACAAAGGTCTACCTTCACTCTTTCCTTCCCCAGGAAGAAGGCAGTGGCATGCAAGACGTCGGCAGCATGGGTGGAGTTGTGGTAGGCATTGGAGGAATGGTAGTTGGCTTCGATCACTTGGAGCCAGGCCCGAAGAGTAGTTTCAGAACAGTGTAAAAATTCACATACTCCAAACCGGGAAAAGACCTTTAAGCCTAGATAGACCAATGGCCTGGAAAACAGGAAAACAAACCCTGTTTTATTGTATTCACTGGTCCAGATCTGTTTTCTTTGATGGTACTGGGGAATGGGGTTATTTTTCTTCTGATACTTATTTCACATGCACAGGGGCACAAAAGTATCTCTTCCTCAAATTAGAAGGAGATAGAGCAATGCTTCCTCACTAGCCACTCATTATCAACTAGGTGCCTCATGGTGGTCAGTCCAAATGATTTCTAGATTGTCTTAGTCATCTGCCCTTCAGTGGCTCTGACAACCAAGAAAGGTCCCTGGTAATCCCTCTCCATTTGCACTTCCACTAAGCTCTGCGCTTCCTTTGTGTCCCCTGAAGAAGTTTCTTAGCCTAAGGACAATAGGAATATGGGAGGAGTCTCAGCAAAGTCGTATCATTGAGAGACATGTTACTTATTTAAAGGTGATAATCATTCACATCCTACAGACTAACACTCCTGGAAGAAGTGCCTTCTCTGACTACAGGAGAGGACTTTCTGGGTTATCTAATGTTTCCCTTGCATGCCAGATGAATCAAAAGAAAAGCCTGTAGTGCTCTCAAATTTATTTTGTAATGTGGGGCTTCGACAAGTCTGGGGCTGAGAATACTTAGAACTTTTGGCTCACTAGCAGACAGGAATGATCTGAGCAGACCTGAAAAGGACACTCAGTATTTCCTCATCCTGGGTTGTCACCAGGCTGATCCCACATACCAACTATTACTACATTCTTTCCATAAAGGAGCTCACTTACTGGCCAGTCTCTGCTCATTTGACTCTTTCAGCATGGCAAGCAAGGAAGAACCTGTAAGGTCTCTTGTGGCAAGGACTCATGTCTCCCTTCTCCCTCAAAGTTTCCAGATATGAAAGTCTTGAGCTTGGCCATTATTCCTCCCTTGCTTGCAGCCAGAGAAGCCACATACCTTTTATGTGTAACAGCTTCCAGTTCAAAGATGTTGAACTCCCAACTTTCCTCATTATCAAGTAATTGAGCAATGCAAGGGGGGACATCATTGATGGTTATTGGCATTGCAAGGTGACTGTGACTCTGGTGCACATCTGGGCAAACAGATGGGGTGGGGGAGGCTGGTTAATTGTGGAATCTTGAGTGCCCTGAGCATTTGTCATCATCTTCATGGCTGCTACTATATAAAGAAGTCTTGAACTTCCAAGGGTAGGAAGATTTTCACTTGAGGGTTCTTCTGTTACAAAATTTCAAGACCCCCCAAAGAGAAAAATAATTCAGTTTAACTGCCCTTTTAAATATAGAGAGATCTGCAATTCTTATTCTGACAGTATGCAGAGAAGAAACTTTAATTAGGAAAATGGTTTCAAATATAGACCACAGTGATGCTTAAACTCCAGTGAGACCAACAAGAAGACCAAGGTCCTCCCTGCTAAATAGTCACAACACTGGGGAAGGCACAGGCTGGATGGAGACAAGTTACCAGTAACAAGTGGATAGACGATAACTTACTCTTAGTGAACACATACTCATTTCCTGACAACCTTCTCAAGCCATCCTGGAATTAAGAAAGATGCTATTAGAAGCATGCTCTTTATGCCATTATCATTTTCTCACTTCTTTCTTTGGCAAAGAGATTTGAATCTCGAATAACCTGGTCAACCTGGAACTCCAAGTTGAAGATCAAAATTAAATCAGAACAGTAGCTGCAAGACAGGATATTCTTCCTTCCATGGCTCTTAGCCCCAGGAGAAGGGGAACCGAGTTGGCTCTGTTCTCAGGCCTGTTTTCTCTTCTGGCATTTTGGAGCCACATTAGTGGGATCACAGAGTGATCTTGTTTTGGATACATGTGATTTTGAATGGACCCCACTTACCCTCATAGGGACTGCATTGTTTAATTTACATAATAGGGAGCCAAAGCCATGGTCCACATTTGGGGGATGCTTTAAAGCCTTAAAATTTGGGGGCAAATTTTTGACTAGTATCTAAATTATTATTTTTTCCCACTGTATTTCCTATTTTGCAACATGAACATTGCTAACAGACTTTTAAAAAACTTTTTGGATTTGAGGTCTTTCGAGGGACAGCGTAAGGGAGTGGACAGAATTCTAATATTCTGCTATTTACTAGGCTCTTGAACTAGTCTCTAGATGTTCTTGCATCTCAATTTCCCTTCTACTTGAGTACCTAGTTATCTAGATCTTTGCTTAAAAGCTATTTATAATTGTTTATCCCTAGAAAGTGTGTGTGAAGGTTTAAAGCTTTAATGTGGGGGCTCCCTGGAAGCCACACCTTGAATCTTTAGGTCAAGAGCTTAATTTTTACAACTGGATAAAAAGATAAGTAAAAATGGCCACAACTGTCCTGCCTCTAAGGCAGAAATCACAAGGGACTCCTTTTTTTGTGTGTGTGTGTGTGCCTTTTTTCTCCTCTTCCCTAAAGCTACACAAAGTAGGTGGAGTCCTGCATTACCTGGAGAGGAACCCCAGGATGGGATGGCAGAAGGGCAAAGGAGTGCAAATAACTTGTTCTAGTAACCAGCACCCTCCTGCTGCAGCTCTGCAGTGGCTCTTTTGAAAGACCATTGCCAATGTTCCCTATAACTGAAGTCTCCATGGGGTGGGGCAACAAAGGACAGGGCAGAGGCAGGAAAGGAACAGGAGGTCACTCAAATTATAGGCTCATTAGAGACTTTTAGTAGGAACAAGAACTGGCCAGAAAGCCAGTCAACCCAGCATTTAATGGCAGGGCTAGACAAAAATCTTTAAAATAAAACTAAAGATGACTCTTGGACTGTTTTTTCCCCCCAAAGAATTCTTCCACCTTCAGCCTCTGATAAGGAGCACAAATGGAATCTAAATTTTCTTCTTTTTCTTCACTTGTTGATAAATGATGATTACAGCCAAATAGATCACAGTAAAACACTAGAACAGGATCAGTCTTTTGAAATCAGCTACTGTTGGTTACAAACAGTGGTGCTGGACTGCTGGCAGGGAAGGCTCCTCCTCCCCTCCCAAGCCAGAACAGCTCTACCCTGCTTTTGTCCTATTATAAAAGATACTTCTATATAAGCTTTGAGTTAAAGAAAGGCTTCTACAGCTAAGATTTGGGAAACGGGTTCGGCAGTCTAAGTATAAACACTTTCATTATATAAAAAGCCTGAGGTCCAAGGAAACCTACCCATAACCCCCAACCTGTTTGATATTGTACCAGGTCAAGGGGAAGAAGTAAAAAGGGCCCCATCGTTCATACTTCACCCTCATCTGACTGCCTATTAACTCCTTACTATAATACCGAATCTGAAGGACCGTCCCCATGCTGTGGTCAGTCAGCTTTACACGTCTTCCACAGAAGGAAAAATGTAGGAATTACATGAATAACACCACGCATATAAATTTTGATGCAGATGCTCTGGTTATGCTGATGTTAGTCCATACAACAGGTGTTTCTGCAACTATAGGTAACAGTATGTGGTACGTGTCACATGCATTCTGGAGTGCACTTCATGTCATCTCCCTGCATTTCTGCTTTTCCTCATCACTCACAGTCATCAGGCCTCCTACGAGATCACTGGTGTGAGGATCTTCATCTTTGGTACCCAGCTGAGGGGAGTATAGTTCCGTGGTCCGTAAAATTTCCAAAACTCTGTCCAAGGCTTCTGCTACTGTGACGGGGCTGTTTTCTTGGGCTGCATTGATTATATTTATAACCTAAGAAGTGAAGAAAAAGAATGCATTTGATGCCAAGGATTCTACTTCCCGAAAGTCATGCATGTACCTGGAATCCAAAAGAAATCAGATGATAACACATTGTTCAGAGTGACCTGTGCGTTCACAACCCCACTGCTTTCTTACCAAGAGATGCTGTTCGCCTCACCCTGGCTGGTGTCTATTTTCTCAGGCTCCTTTGCAGATCTCTCTCCTCTAGCCTTTCACTCTACAGCCCTTCTAGAGATGAGCACTTTCACTTCCACAACTTTGGACACCTATGTTCTGTATGCCAAGGACTCTCAAATTTACATCCTAGCCCTGAACTCTTTGTGAACTCCAGACTTGTATATCCAGTCACCTGCCGGACACATCTATTGGATTATTTTACTTACATGTCCAAAATGAAACTCATGATCTGGCTCCCCTCTCCCCAATCAAGTAAACAAATATAACAAAAAAATGAAAGACAAGAGCTGCGCTCCTTCCTCTGATTGCTACACTGCAGTTAAAAACCAACAAAATCACTTCTATCCACTTTGTGCTCAAACTGAAACTTTGAGAAGCCCTGGTTTACACATCACTTTCCCTCTTTGCTCTCATCGATCTAACAATATAATCACCAAATCAAACGGATTCTACCCCTAAATATCTCCCGATCTCTTCATTTTTCTCCCCCTTCATTGCCATAATTCTACTGTAGAATTAACATCAATTCTTGTCTGAAATTCTGGAAAAGCTCACTAATTTGCCTCTTCTATTTCACTCTTACCATCTCCAACCCATTCTCTACTTGACGGCTAGATAGTCTTTACAATAAACATACCTGATCGCACAACTCTTCTGCTTGAAATACTTCACTGGTTTCCTTTACACATAAACTAAAATACAAACATCTTATTACAGCACCATCGGCCAGGATGAACTGAGCCCTGCAAAGTCACATCACCACCCTCTCCCTTCTCTCCAAGCTCCAGCCACCCTGACTTTCACATCCTCAAATGCTCCAGTTCCCTTTTCCCACCTCAGAGCTTCGTCCCTGTGTCTTTGACCCAGATCCTCTGCTCTCTCTCTCTTTCTCTCACTTTCAATATCTCTGCATGCTTCAGGTCTTACTGCAAACATTACTCCCTGTACATAGAGAGCCTCCTGATCACTCCCTCACCAACCCAAGCAGAGCCCTAATTTCCTCTCATAGAACCCTGCTGTTTTCCTTTATAGCCGTTACTGTAATTTACAACTACCTGTTTATGTCTGTGTTTGTTTTAATATCTGTTTCTTCTACTAAACTCTGATATCAGTGGTATGTCACTCATCGTTTTATCTCCAAAACATGGCTTAGGGATAGGTGCCCGGACCGTAGAGTGGAGACAGCGGCTGCCACTCACCTTTGTGATGGGAGCCTCGATGGTCATGGAGTGGATCCTTGCCATGGATGGATAGCGACGATTCTGGAGGCTTGGTGCTGCAAAGAAGCCAAAAAGCTGTATCTGGTTCTGGCAGCTCAGCTTGTCCAAGTGCAGCAAAGGAGTCCTCCATGGACTGGGTGGACTGGGGTCCTGGTTCTCAAAGGACTACTGTCCCCCCACAAAGCAGTCAATTTACCCGTCTCTTAATCCTCAGCTACCACTTGCCAGAGTCTGGAAAGGGTGCTCTGGCCTGGACCTTTGGTAGCGGGAAGGCTGCAAAAGCCCCAGGTCCACAAGGGGAATTTCAGAGAAGGTGGATGGAATCCTGAGGCCCCATCCCAACAGCTCAATGATTGCCCAGGACTCACTTCCCTATAAGTCATTAAAGCCCAACCTGGGCTGTTCCATCACTGTCAGTCCTCAGCTGCTGGTCATGTAACTGGATGGCTATGCAGTATGGAGGGGTGGCAAGGTCCAGGATGAGCGGGTGCAGAAGGATGAGCCCACACTCAGAGTGAGCGAGAGCCAGGCACTCCACCTCCCTGAGCCTACCTCCAACACCCAGAACTCAGAGGTTCTAGCTCTAATCTGTAGAAACTTTCATTTTAAAATAAAGTTGTTGTTGTTGTTGTTGTTGTTGTTGTTGTTGTTGTTTTGTTGTTGTTGTTGTTTGAATAGGTAATGCTTACATGTGGTTCAAAACTCAAAAGGTAGAAGCTTTACTTTGAAAGCTGTTCTCATCAGATCTTCCCACCTCTCCCTGTGAGGCAGGCGGGGGGATGGAATCTGCATGCTACAGGCACTTATTCTAGCCATTATCGCAGAGCTGGCCGCCGCTCAGCCATCTTTCTGGACCTCTCTGCTGGCCGAGCAGCCGCATTACAGGCCTCTTCTTTACTCTTCAGCCTTCACTTCTCCCGCGTTCTGGAGAGATGATGATCCCATTTCAAACTCTACTCTGAAAACTCGTCTATTTGAAATTCCCTCATCCATTATCCTGTCCACCTCGAACATGTCTACACCCTCAGTCCATCTGAAAATATTTCAGTCCACCTTTTTAACACTCTTGGTCCCAAACCTTTGCATGCCCTGTGAGTTATCCATCTTCCTCCAGAAATTATCCATCTTATCCCCAGAGTCTTTGGTTCTTTCTAGTCCTTCATACTCAGGTTTCTCATTGTGAACTGAAGGACTTAAAAATCCTTCACTTGCCCTTCCTGTTTGTTCCCTTAAGTAACCACCCCAATTTTCTCCTTTCTATGAGTCACTAACCCTCCCCTCCCCATACCCCTTGAATCTGTCCTCCCATTTGCCAAATAAAAACTAACTGAATGAGTGAAATTCATTAATCTGTCCTCAGCCCTTAAGCTCTCTGATCTCTGCAGCATTTATCCCTGCTAGCCGTCTCCTTACTTTTGCTACCCTCTTGTTCTTAGTTCATGAGACACTAAATTCACAGGGTTCACCCTCAGCCCTCCGTCCTCTCCTTGGCCCTATTTCTCCTGCTGAGAGCGAACTTTCAAGCCTTGGACTTAGTCTCCATCCCTCTGTCCTTCTGACTCTCTGTCCCTCTCCTATCCTCTCTCTTCCCCTCCCTTCTTCTGTCTTTCTTCTTCTCTTCTTCTGTCTTCTTCCTCTTCCTCTGTCTTCCTCTTCCTCTTTCTTCTTCCTCTTCCTCTTTCTTCTTCCTCTTCCTCTTCTTCCTCTTCTTCCTCCTCTCCCTCTTCCTCCTCTTCTTCCTCTTCCTCTCTCTCTCTCTCTCTCTCTCTCTCTCTCTCTCTCTCTCTCTCTCTCTCTCTTTCATGTCCTTCTGCATGTGGCTTCATCCGTCACCTCTAGGACTCCCAAGTTCACATCTCTAGCCCTGAGTACCGTCTTGCATTTTAGCTTCTCAGGCATCTCCACTGAAATAAAATTCATCATCCTCTCCTCAACCCCGCATCTAGCCATACATGGAGACTTTCCTATTTCTGTAAATATTAATTTTATTATTTGAGGCACACAGAAATGAAATTTCAGAACAATCTTTGATTTTCCATCTCCCTGCAAATCCAATTGCTTAGGCCTAACTGAACTAAAAAATGTTTTGCTAAACTCTGTCTCAGAGTTTATCCATAACATTTTATTAAGGGAAAATAGGATGTGCAACAGGTACACTGAAAACTGGGTTTGTATTGCAGTTGGGAAGCGAAGACTCTGGTCCCCTCTCTGCCACTAGCACCCAAGAGTGACCTAGCTATCGGAACTCTGAGCTGTTCTGTTGCTTATGGCCCAAACACTTTGGGCCATCAATGAATAAGCACTGAGTCATTTCAAAGAGAAGACAAAGACTATAAACAGGTAAAAAATAAAAAAAATAAGATGAAAAAAGAAAGCCTAAAAAGTTTGCAGCCTGTGGGGAAAATCCAGTTTAGCTGAAATTCTACTCTTTGGGGTTTTGTTTATATGCTGACAAATTCTTGAATATATTCCTTTGTCATTTTCTATACTTTAAAAGGTCAAGGAAATCTGAAAAACTTCTTACCATCACTGCCTCGAGATGATATCGATTTCACATCAATGGACTCTTTCCTCCTGTTCTTGTATCTGAATGAATGAGACTCTAGGGGTTTCAGATGAGTAATGGAGAATGAACAGTTACTAGCTTATTCACAGGTGAAATGTGGGCACATTTCCCCCCTCATCCTCCAAAGAAGATAAGTTTACTTTTTAAGCACTATAAATATTTTTATGATATAGTAAAGCACTTTCTCTTCAAATCATCACCACACATAGAATTTTCAGTCATATTAGTTGTAAAATGATGCCCTTTCTTGTGGTACATTACATCAAAGTAATGGGGCTTAATATTATTCAAGGGTTATTTAGTTCCATTAATAACATATCTTTTTGAAAATAAACATTAAAACTTGAGAAATTTGGGCGGGTGGGGCACTCATTTTGACCCAAGGGACAATACATTTAACTGGATGGGGAAAGCTCTTAAGGGGATATTTGAGGAAATAAAACACTAGTGAAATCCACAGAGTTGAAGTTACTTGAGAAACTAATCTGGACCAATTTCAGGCCTCTCTGGAAAGTCAGACCTCAGATGGTCTTCTAGTTTCTCCTGAGGATGTGATTTCATCAAATGATGCATACTGCCGATCCCAGGAAGGAAGAGAAGGCAATTTTATAATTGAACAATTTCCAACAATTAAATTTGCTTTTGTCCCCATTTTCTGAGGGGGGAAATCACTTAAAAATTCTACATAAGTCTTTGCAGACTTTGAATTTAACACTCAAAATGTGCTGTGACAGTGCAAGATCTAAGCAAACAGTGCATGCCACCAGTGAGGACCAAGAAATAAAAACGTCAGGGCAGCAGAGCTGTCTTCAGAAACATGCATTCAAGGCATTACTTCTTGTGTAAGTAATGCATGAGCAGGGAGAGAAACATAACCGTAACACAGAATTGCTCTTTACTATGCTAAGACAGAAGGCGGATACGCAGGTTCCAGCAGGGACAATGCATTTCTTAGACACAAAGAAATGATCATGTTTCAAGAAAGAAAAAAAGATGCCACAATGCTTAAGAACTGTCTAGTGACACCAAGAAAGGTATAGGGAGTGTAATAGTCAAGAGGACCCATTCCAGAGCCAAAGTGCCAAAATTCACGTCTCCACTAAGCCATCTAGCAGCTTTGTCATCTTGAGAATGTTACCTCCCTGTGTCTCGGTATCCACACGTGTAAAGTGGGGATAGTTACAGCATCCCATTCACAGGCTGTTGTGACATATAAATGCAAATAGCACTCAGAACAGTGCCTGCTACATAGTAAGTCATGCAGTTCACGCTGGCTATTATTACTATCTGCTCCTTTTTACCTACCTTCTTAGGCACACCTGGAATCACATTATAATATTGTTCTACTGCTGGCTGTTTTCAAAAGTTGTCTTAGATACTTATCTAGATCACCTTTCTAACCATTGAGTGTCCTAAAAATCTGATTCGATTAAAAAATGGGTTAAATCAGTAACTAAAACTGAATTATATTTATACAGCATGAAGTGAAAAGCAGAATTTAAAAAAAATCAATTTGAACACCACAGCCATGATTTAACTTAAAATATTTACTATCCCTTTGCCTAATTTTGTCTTCCAGACTGCCTTAATAATTTTCCTGGTCTTAGATAGGAATTTAAACATTTCACTATAAAGACAAGAATACATAGTGAGTGGTACTTTAAATTATATTGTTAGGATAATATGGCATTTTTCAAATCCTCAGAAATTAATAGTGTTCACTTGCAAAACATTCAGTTTTAGTGTATTCATGGACTTAATAATCATATATGTTCCTAGCATTTGTTTACTAGATAATAAATTAAATCTAACTTATTAAAGATGTAAGATTAAATTCAAGATTAAAGAACACAAGAATTCCTCAAAATGTAGTTTCCAAATAAAACTAAGGAGGTAGGTTAGTTTCACAGCTGTGAGCCCAGGTTGACTGGTTGAATCCTAAATCATTCATTAGAAATTATTCAAGATGATGAATGGTTATTCTTCTGGCTATTATTTCAGCTAAAAATAAGAGAAACTATAGCAATAACAATGATTAAAAGTTTGGAGAAATGATTTTTCAATTACAGCCATTTAAATTAAAGAATTTGTTATTCATTCTCTCAACAAATGCCTGTAGAATGAATTTAAAAACCAGAGAAAAGGATGAAGGAGTGTAAGATAGCTGTACTCAGCGCCAAAAAGGGATACAGTAGCACCAATTTAAAAAATAGCTACCACTTACTGAGCACCTACTAGGCACCGGCCACTGTTTTAGTGTTTACTTTATAGTAGTTACATCATCATTAAAACAATTCTGAAAGCTACATATTATAATCCTCATTTTACCAATGAGGAAATTTAAAATTGGAGAGATTATGTAGGTAGCTCAAGGGAAAATAAAAATGGCAGAACCGTGTTTTCTAAGATGGGATGGTTTTAACTTATCAATGTTCTGTGAGTATTTGAGTGTCTACTAAGTAAGTGCAAAACCATGCTGGACACTGTAAAGAATATGAAAATGCTTCTAACAGTTTGGGCACGCAGAAGTCCTTAAAGTTAATACTCTTGCTTAAATTGCTAGAAGTAGTAAATTAAAACATCTGTGAGAGAGAGGGGAGCAGGGTGGGGAGGAGGATACTAAGTTAAATACCAGCCAGGTACTGCTAGACAGTGTGTACATTTTCTCCTTGAATCTGCATAACAATGACGTGGACAATGTCAATTCATTTTACAAATAAAGAAATCAAAGATCAGAAAGATCAAGTGAAATCTGTCTGAGTAGGCTAACATGTGGTCCACCCTGGAATCAAGGAGAGGGACTAAATAGTAGCCCAGGGTCTGACTTTATGCATTAGTGGCTGGGAAGCCACCACAGGGGAGAGAATGTGTCGTGTGTGCAGGAACGAGAATTTTAAATCTCTGGTAGCAGACTGATTTTTCCCTCTAACAATCAGAGAATTCCAGACGTTTAAAACGTAGAAATCATCAGGTCTAGCTCTCTCATTTTATGCCTGGGGAAACCAAGGGTCAGACAGATTCTTGCCCAAAGTATGAGGTGGAGAGTAGGAAGCTGAAATGATGATTCAGTGCTCCTGACTCCCGGGCCAGGGCCCAATCCTCACTGTCTGACTGACTGCTGCTAAGAAAGGGAGGCTCGACTATGGTATAACAACAGTGTGCCTCCCCTGAACTTTTGGGCCACTTTCTACTTTGGGTTGGTTTGTTCTACATGGTCTCTAGCCAGTAAAAGAAAACCAGGAATAGGGAGGCATTAGGTAGAAAAGGTTGCATATTCAAAACTTTTCGAGGGGTTCTGCTTTTATTCTGGCTTTCCATCCTTCTGCTAGCAGCACTTAGAGTTTGGCAATCCAAGTTCTGGGGTGGTGACTGTCAATCTAGACTTCTTCAGAGTAATTTATAGACTTGAACCCACAAATGCCGCCTGAATGTAGAAGGGTGAAAGTGAAGTATTCTCACCTGTCTGAGAATTGTCTCCTGAATCACGATGAACCTTGTGAATCTAAAGTTGTTCAAAAGTTTGGTAAAAACAAGAGAAATAGATTCAAAATATGGTACGAGTGACATTTCCAGCCAAACAATTTCATTAAAAATCTCTGAAGGCTTTGAGAAAGCAAGAAGTTGCACAGATAACATAAACAGCTGAGAGATGCACACCAAGTGATAACACTATAAATGCTGTTACATTCAGACACTTATACAATGGCTGAGCCGGAGAGCAGGATGGTCCTATGATAGATACTCAGAGGACACGCTTTCTAAGCAGGACAGCTAAATTTTCAGTCAGTTGTTCTCATGTTGACAGTCTGCAGAAATGCAGAGACAAAAAAGCTACAACAACATTTAAAATTATATAAGTCTAATTTACAACCTGTTTGTATTTCATACATGTTATAGTTTTCTTCTGTAAAAAGTAATCTGAATTTAAGCCTAAGATTTCTAAAAACTTTCCTAAACAGCTCTTCAGATGCTTTACTGTAGGCAGGGTCAATTTACAAAATGTTTCTTCACAATGAAATCTGAATTTTTGATGCGGCTTGGCACCTAGTTTCCTCTCATTATCAGTTTTTGTGTATGTGTGCTGATGATTTTGTGCAATGCTCAATAAATATGTCAAATGATGTATGAAGTAATTAACACTAGAAATAATGAATATGCTTTCTTTGGGGTTCTAAATTTCCTGTGTCTATGACTTACTGAGACACCTTTTGGGGCTCATCTAGCTCTATCACACTTATCATCATGCCACTTTCCTGCTAAATCCACCGACTTCTAGTTGCTTAGCTCATCAAGCCACTCGGTGAATGGGAGAAGTTAACTTGAGAAACATGCCAGGTGAGTGTGTAGGGCTGTCTATGGAGGAAGGTTAGGATGGTTTAGCAACATGGTCAACTGTCATAGCCAGAAGTCCCATATATGTATCACATGCAGGTAAAATGCTCCAGCTTGACTGAACCATTGCAAAATAGTCATCTGAAACAGAAGTGTTAAAATAGGGGTTTTCTATGAATTACTCTGCACAGTCTATTCCACATAACCACAGAAACAGTTACATGGCCAGCCTATGTGAGAGACTAAGGGCTGTGACTCATTTACCCCATAACTATGGGACCTTTTCATTTCTCCTGTACATAACTGCTTGTGTTTTTCCATTGCAAAGTCCACTGGCTACACAGCAGAGCGCAGTGTGGGTTTTTGATACTACACCAAACGAATACAACTCTTGCCTGGCAAACTGTTTCTCAGTCAGCTTTAGTTCAAAAGCAAGTAATCTTTAAACACTTGGCTTTCCTCTCTGAATCATAATACAATACATCTCTCCATTAGGAACAAAGTCTCAGGGCCTCCCCAGACTACACACAATAAACCCTTTCATGTAGTCCATTGGCCTCCACAGGCCAGTGACTGAACTGTGCAGCTCCTGGAAGTTCAGAGCCGGCTTTGCGTTCTGTCCAGACGAAACCAGAGGAAGCTCAAAGTCCAGCAGGTGCACAGCCCAGCCCTGCCCCGTGGGCTGAAAATGAACCCTGGTTCAGAGAGGGAGCAGAGCGAACAGGGAGTGGGGGAGAGGAGAGGTACTGGGCCCACCAGCCGAGGCGGCTCTGGTATTTCTCCACCTGGTGCTGCATTTGGCACTTTCTGAGCTGAACATGCCACACCCACTCCAAGCCCATCACCCCCACACTGGCTCATCTGCCTCTGGTGGGCTGTCTCCTACAGACAGCACAGAGACTAGAAATACTCCTTGACTGACCAACCGACCACCCTTCACTTGCTTCACCAGCAGATCTACGGGGCTGTCTCAGCATCTGCTTTCCAGGACCCCATATCATGACCCACTTCATGATCCTCTGTGGCAAGAGCAGCATCTGAGGACCTTTCACCTGTCACACCCCAGCAGGGCTAGGTTTTTATCAAAGCTTCCTGACTCAGGTTTCCTACGTGCCTCTTCTAATAGCTAATGACCTGCTAGGATGAAAAACTTTAGAATTTTCTTCTTGGAGGTCTAAACCCATCAGTCATTTATAACTTGGTATGATTCCACTAAAATTACTTCCTCATAATTCTCAGTCAAGCTCACTGAGAAAATACACAGGGATGTTTGGTTCTGTAGTTTGGTGTCTTCTGGTGGGCAGCTTCAGCAAGTCCATGGCCCTGAGGACTGTAGGGCAGGAGGGGAGAGGGACCAGCTTCTCATGACAGCAGCAGCCACCTCTCAGACGTTCACCACATGTAGCAGTTTCACATTTGCAACCTGGTCATCACAACGTCCTTGCAAGGGAGGAAGGATCATCATTCCTCTGACAGATGGGGAAACTGAGGTTTCAAGAAGTTGAGGGACTTGCTTGAGCCTCACAGCTAGTACATGGCAGAGCCTGATTTCATACCAAGCTTCCTCTAGCTCTAAAACTATTTCCTCTTTGTCACATTGCTCTCTACAGTGAGGCCTCAGAAGGAAAGTTCCAGGCCCAAGCTTGTTAAACTGGGGTCTGAGGACAATAGCCCATGGATTCGTGCAGGGCATTTGTCTGAAATATATCTTTCTTTCAAATTTTGGGGAAGGTATAAATCTCTGCTATTGATAGGTCTGTTACATGCATGGTAAAGCAAAGAAAAATCATAATTCAATGTTTCCATGTCAGCCAGCTTCTCTGCAGTATAATGCTTTTGTTGTTGTTCCCTTTGTGAAAGAAAGCTTAAAGTACAGAATATGTCCACATAAAGACTGGGAATTTTGATGCCGTGTTATAACATGAAGTTTCTGTGAAGTGAATTCTGCCGGCCTTGTCCTGTGCCACCCTTGCCAGAGCACAAAGCAAGTCCTTGGAAACCTACAGTTTGTTTTTGGAAAGGAAATTCATAACCTTGAATCTTTAATTACTTAAAATACTATAAGTTCCCAGGGCTGTCCTTGTGCTACATGCTTTGTTCACAAACACCTGATCATGTTTGGCTCTAAAAATCACTACAAATTGTGTGGGTGTGATGTTTTGGTGTCATCTGTTTTCTTCTTTGAGAATAATCATTTAAACATTATGTTTTCTCTATACATTCACCAGATATCTAAAACAAAAAAAGAAATTTCATCAAGGATGTGGAGTAGCTAGAGGGAGTACCAAATTGTGCAACTGCTATGAAAAAAGGCCTGTCAGTTTCTTATAAAATTAAACATTGACCCACCCTATGACTCAACTCCTCAGTATTCAGTTCCATTCAAGTCTTTACCCAAGATAAACATAAATATATATTCACAAAAAGACTTGTCTAAGAATGTTCAAAGGAGTCAGAAACTGGAAATAGCCCAGAAGTCCATCGACAAGAGAAATAAACTGGGTAGAATGATGTAATGGAATACTACTCAGTGATGAAAAGGAAAAAAGGAAAACATTACTGATACATATACACAACAAGGATGAATCTCAAAACAAGATGAGTGAAAGAAGCCAAACCTGAAAGAGTAGACACTGTCTAAAGTAAAACTTGAACAGGCAAAACTAATCTATGGTTATATAACTCAGAACGGCATTACCTCTGAGGGCGGGAGTGGAGGCAGGAAGAACAGGGGAGGGACACAAGGGGACTTTTGGCACGGTAAGGTTTAGTGTCTTGTGGGGGTCTGGATTACAGAGGTATGTGCATCTGTCAAAACTAAGGAGTGATATGCTTAAGATTTGTGCATTTCACTGTGTGTAACTTTTACCGAAATATGAACTAAAAAACACATCTGTGTGCTTCGACAGTACTAAATCTTCAACTGGTAGAAGAGTTGGTATGATGGCGAGAAACCAGTGGCATCAAAATCCTGAATGCATCCTCACCCCTGAACCAGTTCCCTGCACCTCTTGGAGATTCTTTGCTGTGTTGCTCATTGTACTCAACAGACCACATCAATAAAAAAATTTTTTAAAAATGATTGTTCTTATCTATACATACACATTTGTAATGAAATGAGAAGTGACTTTGAAATATTTCTTGATTATACGGAAGAGTGCTGGCTTTGATGCTAGAAGATTCCAATCAAAGTTTTCAGAATTCAGTTGCTTTTGTGTCTCCCCTTCTCTCCACCAATATTATGAAAAGGAGTAAACATCTGTTTAAGATGAAAAAAAAGCACTATTCTCTTAACTATTCAGTGTAGTTTACAGTCGATGTATCAAGCAATCTTTTTTTTTTAAGTTTGAACATGCCTGATCAACGTCATGACAAACCTGAAAGCTTTCACGTATGTGACGACTTCAGGGATGAAGCAGAGACCGAATGCCGGGCACTGAGTCATTTGAGACTCTCCCTTCATTTATGTGAAATGAAAATGACAGTGTGAGTGGTACAGTGCAGAATTCCTTTGATCATCTTTCTTTCCTGAATGTCCTTTGATGAATATTTCCTCAGATGGCAAAAGTATCTGATGCATAAACCAAAGGTCTTTTCTATCGCTCTATTTTCAGAAACCACTTGGAGATACACTTCTCCCAATTCTCCCACGAGCAGCAAACAAACAGCAATGTCCCCTAAACACGGGAACAAAACACTTCATGCAACATTCTAGGTCCCTGTCCTCAGCGATTCCCCTTACGTAGCCCCGAACGCCACGGACAAGCTGTTGCTGCTTTTCTCACGTATGCTGAGCCTGGGTTAGCACCCAGCCAGAGGCAAAACTGCACGGATGCTGATGTTGATCTTTGGTGTCAGATCTCTCTACTTCAGTAAATGTCATGAGCCTAAAAGACTCAATACAACAGCGTCTCCCCTTTTGTCTTGATGGTAATTTAAAACGTTACTTATATCAAAGCAACATGCATTGGTTTGATATAAATGAAAATGCATATGAATTTTTAAGGTCACAAGATTCAAAAGAATTACAAGCTTCCCCCCACCACACACATTCTTTACCGTATGCCAAACAAGTGTGGATATGTCTCCTCCACTGTTATTTTCTTGGAAATATTTTAGCATTCCTCTCCTGTGCAATGTCAGATCTAGCATGTTCAGATATGACTGGCATCCCTTGGTCAAACTGTCTCTCACCTCAGTGCCAGTGCCCACTGGCCCTACATTCAACATGAATTTGCAAGAGCCTTTTACACAAAAATACTCTCATCATGTCGTCTAGTGATTATCATTTTTGTATCCTTATCTCATGGAAAAACACTTCATGCCAGTTGCCATTCAGGCTTACATGATTTATCTTTTTTCCCTTGTCCAGTGTCTCTTAATGGCTTTCAAATACCTACAGTGTAAGCACCACTTTGCTTCATGCTCGAAATGTTGAATTTTCTAATATGGAAATATTAGAGTGGTTCTCAAACTTCAGCATGAATCAGAATCACCTGAAAGGTTTGTTAAAACAGGTAGCTGGGCCCCACTCCCAGAGTTTTGGATTTGCTAGGTCTGGGCGGGGCCTAGAATTTGGCTCTCTCACAAGTTCTCGGGTGAGGCCAAGGCGTCACACCTGGAGACCACACGGTACGAGGTGACACCTCACTGGTGCTCTGTGCACCGGCAGCACTGGCAGCACCTGCTAATTAAAACTACCAACTCTTGGGCTCACTCCGGACTCACTGAATCAGAATCCACATTTTAACATTTAATTGTCAGGTGATTTGATTATGTGTGACAATTTAGGAAACATTCATTCAAGTGAACAATCATAAGCTTGCCAACAGATCTTTTGATATCTCCGTTTCTGATTGTATGAACTTGGGGAACTCATGGGCTTCACCAAATCTGTTTCCTTATGAGTAAATGGCAAACACTGCCTCCTTTTTAGGCTCCAAGAGGATCAAATGAGTGCAAAATGCCTAGCCCGGTAGCTCTCAAACCAGTCTTTATATTGAAACCACCTGGAAGACTTATAAAACCACATTGCTGGGCTCTGCCCCACAAGTGGTTTCAGTAGGTCTGGGTCATGGCCTGAAAGTTTGTTTTTTCTAACACGTTCCCTGTGAAGCCTGAGGCTGCTGATCCAGTGGCCATTCTTTGAGAACCACTGGCCTAGCCTGTAGTGGTGCCCAGATTAAGCTGGTTCTCTTTGCTTTTTCTTTCACAGACATATCCATTTTTTCCGAGAATCTGGATTCAGTGATGTTTATACTGCTTGCTATTTCAGGATTAATTTTAGTTTACAGAAATCTTCCTTTAGAGCACACACACTGCGTACATTGGGTGTGCTCTCTTGAGTGCTTCATACATAAGCAGCATTTTTGTGTTTCTCACTTTTATGCTGTCATTCCTCTAGCCTGTGTCCCCTTGCACTCTGTGACAAGGAGAAATACATATAAATGGCTTCAGGAAGAAATTTCATTTTGCTTAGTTTCTTGTTCTTAAAGACTTGTCAATGACTGATGGCACTTTTGCTAAACACTTTTATGTGTAAACTCGTATGCCTGCTCGGTTTTGTCAAGAGAATGAGGGGATTGTAAACATCTAACATTTTCCCACTCCTGTTACACCAGCACTCAACAGAGAGTCATTAAACTACTTAATGACACCAGGGCTTCATCTGCACTGCAATTAGCACAAGACAGAAGCAATCAGCAGGACCTTCCCTTAATAAATCAAGCCCCCTGAAAGCTCATGCAGAGACAGGACAGCACAAAGGAAAAATCAGTAATAACGAGACAACAGAAGAGTGAAACAGCTTTGTCACTATGTGTCCTGGGGTTCTGAAAATGCTGTTCATTAGATTCTTTGTTTACATTTTTTGAACTATCACCCTCAAGAGAAAAGGGGCATCTCTAAATGATACCCCATCTTCTGATTCAACCCAAGAAATACTTATTGGGCCTGTGAGACAAAGATGGTCAGGAGCTAGTCCCTGCTCTCGAGGAATTTACTAATAAGGGGAAAAAAACAAGTCACGGACACAATGGATTTAATCATTCCGTAAGTGTTAGTTAAGAGTATACTATGTGCCAGGCAATATTCTGGGCACAAGGATGTAAGGAAGAACAAAAGACTCTCAGGAAGTTGGTTCAGTGCCAAAGATAGCATTTCTCAAAGGGTGGGATGCTGAGCGGTTCAAAGGTGAGCTTAGGGCATTCCAAAACTTCACACTAAATAACCCTGAATTATTCATTCAAGTCATTTGTGCTTCAATGTCTTTCCAAGCTTTCTGAGTATTTTACTGAGAAAGCCTCAGGTTGGTGCTTTCTGGTTGGTTATGTCTTTAACACCTACTTCTTTCCAAATAGAAGGGGCTCATTCTCAGAGCATTCAGCCAATAGCAGTGGCTGTCTGGAATTTAAAAACATGAGTTTTTTTTCCTATTCTATCTATATTAACTGTTATCTTCTATTATGGCTAGTGATTGTGGTATTCTACTTTATAGTACTGATTATTGTGATGATATAAAGTTTTGAAAGTGATTTCTTCTAAAGAAAAATATTAAATACAAATAGGTCAGGTCATGCCTGAATATAGAAACAATCAAGGTTCAGGAGTGACTTAAGTCTGGGAAATAGTCATGAACAATATGCCCACCCTGACCCCCTCAAATACCCTGGCTACAGGGGAGATGAATCAGGCCAATGTGAAGAATCAGGCTTCCTGAGAGAGATGGAAAAGCATAAATAGAGCTTTTGGATGTGGACGTTAACATTCCAATTAAGACACAGTGTGATACTGGAACTGATTTAAAAAATAAAAATCCAATAAATTTGATGAAAAATGTGAAGGACACATATAATAAAAACTATAAGACCCTATTTAAAAGAAATCAAAGAAGATACAAAGAAATAGAAAGTATTCTGTTCTTGGATTGGAAGAATCAACATAGTTAAAATGTCCATATTACCTTAAGCATTACACACACTTAATACAATCCCCATCAAAATCCCATTGGCATTTTTTAAAGAAATAGAACAAAAAAAACATCAGATTTGCATGGAAGCACAAAAGACCCCAAATTGCCAAAGCCATCCTGAGAAAAAAGAACAAGGCTGGAGGCATCGATCTGCACGACTTCAAAATATACTACAAAGCAAAAGTAACCAAAATGGCATAGTATTGGCACCAAAACAGACACTCAACCAGTGGAACAGAATCAAGAGTCCAGAAGGAAACCCATATTTATATGGGCAAATGATTTTCAACAAAAAAAGCCAAAAACATACAGTGGGGAAAAGACTCTTTAATAAATGATGCTGGGGAAACTGGAAAGCTGCTTCCCAAAGAAAGAAACTAGATTGTTGTCTATCACTACACACCAAATTAACTCAAAATGGATTAAGGACCTGAATATAAGACCTGAAACAATAAAATGCATAGAAGAAAACCTAAGATCTAAACTCAAGGACCTTGGACTTAAAGAGGATTTTATGAATTTGATCATGAAGGCAAGGGAAATAAAGCTAAAATAAATGAATGCGACTATACCAAACTAAAAAGCTTCTGCTCAGCAAAAGAAACTGTCAACAAGGTAAAGAGACAACCATCCAAATGGGAAAATATATTTGCAAGCAACACCTCTGATAAGGGCCTAATATCCAAAATATACAAACAACTCATACATCTCAATAACAGCAACAACAACTAAAAACAAATAATCCAGTCTAAAATGGGCAAAAGACCTGAACAGGCACTTCTCCCTAGAGGACATACAAATAGCCAACAAATATTTGAAAAGATGCTCAACATCGCTAGCTAATAGGGAAATGCAAATCAAAACCACAATGAGTTACCATTTCACACCTATTAGAATAGCTATAATCAACAGGACAACTAATAACAAATGTTGGAGAGGATGCAGAAAAAAAGGAACCCTCATACACTGCTGGTGGGACTGCAAATTGTACAGCTACTATGGAAAACAGTATGGAGGTTCCTCAAAAAAACTAAGAATTGATCTACCACATGATCCAGCAATCCCTCTAATGGGTAATTTACCCATTAAAGATTTGAAAGCCCATATCCAAAAAGGTATTTGCACACCGATGTCCATAGCAGTATTATTCACAGAGGCCAGGACATGGAAGCAACTGAAGTGTCCTACAACAAATGATTGGCTAAAGAAGCTGTGGTGCATATATACAATGAAATATTACTCAGCCATAAGAAGAGATGAAATACTGCCATCTGAGACAAAATGGATGGACCTCAAGGTAATCATGCTAAGTGAAATAAACCAGACAGAAAAAGTTGAAAATCACAGGGCATCACTTACATGTGGGATATAAACCTAAACGCAACAAATGAACAAGATAAACAGAGACTCAGGGACGTGGACAATGGACTAGTGGTTACCAGAGGGTAGGAGGTAGGGAAGGAGTGGGGAGGTAGATAGCGTAAAGAGGGTCAAATATTGGGGGGAGGGGGAGGATGAAGTAAGTAAAGGGGATCAATTATATGGTAGCTGAAGGAAGCTGGACTTTGGGTGGTAAACATACAACAGAATATACAGATGTCAAATTATAATGTACACCTGAAAATTATATATTGTAGTAACCAATGTTATCCTAATAAACTTAATTTAAAAAAAATCAAAACCCAACTATATATGTCTATAAGAAATTTACCTTAACGGGACATACAGATTGAAAGTAAGTGGATAAGAAAAGAGTACCTGGGTGAAAAGATACCTCATGCAAACTAATAAACATAAGAAGGCTGGAGTGACTATGTACATATCAAATAAAATAGATTATAATACAGAGTATCACCAGATATAAAGAGGAGCTTTTCATAATGATATAAGATCAATTCTTCAGAAAGACATAGCAATCATAAATGTATATTGCTTAACAACAGAGCTTCAAAACACATGAAACAAAAATTGACAGAATTAAAGGGAGAAATAGACAAGCCAGCAGTTATAGTTGAGGACCTTAATATTGCTCTTTCAGCACTTGATAGAACTAGAAAAAAAATTAATAAAAGTAGAGAGGATGTGAGGAATGCAATCAGCCTCCTTGACCTAACTGGCATTTATAGAACACTACCTAACAATGAAAGAATGTACATTCTTTTCAAATGAACTTACAGTACTAAAACAGAGCTTAATCTGGCCATAAAATAAGTCTCAATAAATTCAAAGGATTCAAATCACACAAAGTATGTTCTCTGACCACACAGAGTTAAATTAGAAACAAGTAAAAGAAAAATTTCTTTCAAGTCCCCCAAATATTTGGCAACTAAAAAACACACTTCCAAATAGCCCATGAACCAAAGAAGAAATCAAAGGGAAACTGAGAAAGCATTTAACTAAATGAAAAGCAGAACATACTATGCAGGAAAGAGTTAAGAGCAGGACTAAGGCTGTTCTATTTAGAAGGGCCTGCTTGCAGGATTGGCTGCTGGCTGGTATCTGGAAACTTCACTTGTGGAATGTTCCCTATAATGTTAAGACTTTTTAGCTTGTCTGTGGTACTAAAACCTGCTTTCCTTCTGGGAAATGGGAATTTTGATATTGGAAAGACCCTGAACTTTGAGTACCTGGATAAAAATGCTGTACACGTGTTGCATTCTGCTGCTGTAGAAAGGGGCCTGTTCCAGGTGACATCAGCTAGGGTTGATTTAATATTTGAAAATCAATATAACTCACTATATCACCAGACTAAATGACAGTGTGTGTGTGTGTGTGTGTGTGTGTGTGTGTGTGTGTGTGTGTAATCACCTCAATAGATTTTTTTTAAAGCACTGGACAAAACCCAACATCCATTCTTGATTACAAATAAAAAACTCAGCAAACTAAGAATAGAAACTAAGATTAGGTCCCTTGACCTAATCAGTATTACATATTTTTAAAAGTCTATAGATAATATCATATTTAATGGTCAAAGAATGAATGCTTTGTCCCCAGAATCAGGAACAAGACAAGGATGTCTGCTTTATCACTTCTATTTAACACTGTAAAGGAGGTCCTGTTCACTGCTTTAAGGAAAGAAAAATGAAAGATATCCACTTTTGAAAAGTAGTAGTAAAACTATCTCTTTCAGCAGATGTCGTCACTGCCTATTTGGAAAATCTGATGAAATATGTTTAAAGAGTTATTAAAATAATAAATGAGTTTAGCAATGTTGCAGGATGGAAAAATCACTATAGAGAAACCAACTGTATAATTGGACTTAATGAGTAATGAGTAAATGAGCAATCAGAAAATGAAAGTAAATACTACTACTTAAATAGCATCTAAATATATTAAATACTTTGAAATAAATCTGAAAAAGGATCAACAAGGCCTGTACATGAAAAGCTGCGAAATGATACTGAGAGAAATTAGAGACCTAAATAAATGGAGAGCTAAATCATGTTAATGGAACACAAAACTCAAAATTGTTAAGATGCTAATTTTTGCCAAATGTTTAATTGTAATCTCAAGAAAATTTCAACAGATGTTTTTTTGTTTAAAGGGGCAGAGAGATCTAAAATTCACACAGAAATAAGAGGATTAGAATAAGCAAAAAACTTGAAAAAACAAAATTCAAGGATTTACAGAATCTGATTTCAAGACTAATTATAAAGGAATAGTAATTATGACAGCATTGCTGTACACAAATAGATCAATGGAACAGAATACAGATTTCAGCAGCAGAACTACATATACACGGTCAATTGTTTTTTGACAAAGGTACAAAGCCAATTCAGTGGAGAAAGAATATTCTTCTCATTAGAAACTGGAACTAGTTATCCAAATGCCAAAAAGAAAAAAGGGAAACAAACAAACAAACCTTTAATCCATACCTTGCTCCATATTCAAAAATTAGCTCAAAATAAATCATGGACTTAATATAAGAGGTAAAACTATACATTTTGGAAAAGAGAACATGGAAGAGAATCTTTGTGATCTTGGGTTACCAAAGATTTCTTAGATACAACAACCAATGCATGATCCATAACACACTGATAAACTGGACTTCAGAGAACTTCTGCACTTTGGAAGACACTGTTGAGAGAATGAAAAGACAAGCTACAGACTGGGAAAAAATATTTACACATATATGACAAAAGACTTTACTCCAGAATATATTTAGCGCTATCAAAATTCAACATTGAAGAAACACACAACCTAATTCAGAATTGAGTGAAATATTTGAATATACAGTTCATTAAAGAAGATACACGGATAGCAGATAAGTACATGAAAAGATGTTCAACATCATCAGTCACTGGGGAAATAAAAATGAGAATCACAATGAAATACCACTGCATAATTATGAGTGTCTAAAACTTAAAAAAAACTGACTGGGCCAGGTGATGGCAAGGAGGTGCATAGCGCAATGCTTATATGAGTGGGAAAGAAAAATACTTCAGAAAACAGTTTGGGAGTTTCTTAAAAAGTTAATGTTCACCTACCAAATGGGGCAAATATTTACCTGAGAGATGAAAGTATATGTCCATTCAAAGACTTTTATGTGAATGTTCAAAGCGACTTTATTTATAATAGCCAAATGTGGGGACAAACCAAATTAATGTCCATTAAACATTTGGATGTTGTAAATTTATAAACAAATTGTGGTGTGATTATACAACAGAATACTATTGAGCAATGAAAAGAAATGAACTAAAATCTACTGAATCGTACACTTTAAATGAATGAATTGTATAGTACATTTACATCTCAATAAAGCTGTTTCTAAAAATCTATTAATAAATGCAAGAGCAAGGGTAAATCTCAAAATCATGCTGAGTGAAAGAAGCCGCAGAACAGGGTATATTCTATTTACATAAAATAAAAAAAAATGAAAACAGTTCTATAGTGATCAGTGGTCACTTGGAGATAGAGGAGAACGAGGAGGGTCAGGAGGGAAAAATACAAAGGGATGCAGGGAAACTTCAGATATGTTGATGGAGACATTATATCAATTGTGGTGATGGCTTCACGGGTGCATACATATAACAAAGCTCATCAAATGGTATACTTTAAATATGTACAGTTTAATGTATATTAGTTATTCCACAATAAAGCTGTGAAAAGGGAATAATGACCTGCAGTTTCACCTAAGAAGCTAGAAAAAAGGCACACTAAACCAAAATGAGTGGAAGGAATAAAGGAAATAATAAAATGACAAAAATCTACAGAATAAAAAAGATAAACAGTAGAGAAAATTAATAGTCTAATGTTCGGTGTCCAAAATGATAAATAAAATTATAAATATCTAGATAGATCAATTAAAAAAGAGAACAGAATAGCAAAGGGAGATAATTATTACAAATCCTACAGACATTATAAGGATAATAAGAGAATATTATGATCCACTTTTTGCCAAGAAATTTAGATGAAATGGACAAGTTTTCTGAAAAATATGACTTGCCTAAACTGACATAAGAGAAAACAGAAAAACTGAATCTTCCTATATCATAAAAAAATTAGGAAATTCCAGAAATACCTTCACATAATTAAAAAAGAAATAACACCAATATTATATATTATATAAACTTCATCAAACAATAGAGGGAATACTTTTAAGCTCATTTAATAAACCAGCACAGTTCTAATATGCAAAACCTGATGAAAGTATTTAAAAAAAATTACAGACCAATATCTTTTATAAGCATACATGAAAGACATGACCTTTTATGTATGATAAAATCCTAAGCAACTTACAAAGCACCTGCTAGCATTAATAAAACAATCAGGCAAGTTCACAGGATATAAGGTTAATAAATAAATAAATTATATCTTTGTAAACTAGCAGCAAACATTAGGAAAATGAATTTAGAATCAATTCCACTTGCCATAACATCAAAAAAACCCAAAATATTTAAGATATAAATTTAACAAAACTATGCAAAGACCTCTCCTAAAAGCACATTGATGAAAGAAATTAAAGATCTCAACAAATGGAGAACTGTACCATGTTTATGGATTGGAAGAATCAATATGATTAAATATCAATTCTCTCCAATTTATACATAGCATCAATGTAATACTAATCATAAACACAGCAGGGTTTTGGGGGCAAACATTATCAAGCTAATTCTAAAATCTATATATAAATGCAAAGAACATGGAACACCTAACCAATTTTGAGAAAGAACAAAGAACTTACACTACTTAGCTTTGAAACTTACTATAAAGAAAGTATACAACTGGCATACAAATTGACAAACAGATCGATGCAACAAAATAGAGTCTAGAAAAAACCAAAACCATACAGTCATTTGGTTTTTGGCAAAGGTGCTAAAGCAATCCAATGAAGAAAAAAAAGTCTTTTCAAAAAATGATGCCTGAATAACTGAATATCCATACGGAAAAGTATTAAGCTTGACTGCATCTCACACTATACATAAAAATGAATTCTAGATGGACTATAGACTTAAATGTAAAATATCAAAGCTATAAAGCCTTTAGTGAAAAATATAAAATGTCTTCATGACTTGAGGATAGGCAGAGTTTACTTAGGCAAGTCACAGAAAGCAATAATAATAAAACATTAATAAATTTTATCAAATTAAAAACTTCTGTTCATCAAAAACACTGTTAAGAAAATGAAAAGTCAGAGTGGAAAAAAAAATATTAACAAGCACATCTGACAACAGACTGATGCTAGGCTATATAAAGAACTTCTACAACTCAAAAATATAAATAATCCAATAGAAAATGGCAGAAGATTTAAATAGACACTTTGCAAAAAATGATACACGAAAAGCCAGAAACATATGAAAAAGTGCACAGCACATCATTAGTCATCAGGAAAGTGCAAATTAAAACCTAAAAACCTAACAGAATGGCTAAAATTGTCAAGATTGGCCCCACCACCTTGTTGGCTAGGATGTGAGGTAGGCCTCTCGTGCATTTGTCAATTTTTGGGAATTGTTTGGGAATGTCAAATGGTAAAACTACTTGAGGAAAAGAACTGGCTATTTCTTATAAAAATACACATACACTTAACCCATGACTTAGTAATACTCCTAGGTATTTTCCCAAGAGAAATAAAAGTATATACTCGCAAAAAGCTATCTACAAGAATGTTCAAAGCGGCTTTATTCATAATAGCTCAAGACTATATAGCCAACCTAGGTGTGCGTCATGGGAGAATGGATCAACAAACTGCGGAATATTCATGTAATGGCATTCTATTCTGCAATACAAGTAACAAATGGATAGACCCCCAAATGTGGACAAGTCACAAAAACATTATATTGAGAGAAGCCTTCCACAAATCAGTACGTATTGAATGACTCCATTTAGATGAAATTCTAGAACAGGTGAAACTAATCTATAGAAAAAATCAGCTCAGTGGTTACCTCTGGGGATTAAGAGGCAGAGATTTACTGGGGAGGAGAATGATGGAACTTTTCTGGAGCAGTAGTAATGTTCTCTGGCTTTTTAGAGGTTTCGGTGACACAGGTGTATGCATTTGTCAAAGATCATATAAATGTACACTATGATAGACACATTTCTTTGTTAATTTTGTATAAAATGTAAGCAAATGTAGAATTCCAGTTAGTTATCTGAATGTTAAACTACTGGGGAAAGAGTACTGATATATGCAATTTATTTTTAAAAATAAGAGGTGCACTAATGGATGCATAGAAGAATGTATATTCAGAAAGATGTGATAATGCAAATACAGTCAAATATTAAAAGTAGAAACTAGGTGGTGGGTATTGGGTGTTTATTATAAAACCCTTTCAACTTTGCTGTATGCTTGACAATTTTCACAGTAAAATGTTGGAGAAAAAAATTAGTTGAAACATGAACCAAGAATGAGCCCTACATGCCTTTTTCATGATGTCTGCTTCCTCCACAACTTATAAAAGTGGCTGAATGTTTTATGCTGTGAGTCGTGTGTACAAGTAAAACGTTATTTGTTCAGTGCAGGGAGGAGCTGCATAAAGGTTGTGAAGTTTGACACCAAGCTTGGACACTTACTGGCTGAGTATCGGGTTCTTCGTCTGTCAAATAAGAATACCATTTTATGGGCAAGATATGACGGTTAATTGAGATGATACCTTCAAAACAGCCCAGAGCCTGTCACAAAACACTCATTTCATAAGTCATAAATATTGTTGTATTATGCTTCATCATTTTCAGACGTTTGGAAATCATGTCATTTTGTAATCATCCTCTTCATGTCTAACCAGGCATCGGACTCCCTAGGCTTGCACAACTCATCCTCCTTGCTCCTTTTGTCCAGCACAGGCCTCTTTCCAGTGCCCCGAGATATCCCTTCCGGCTGCTGAGTTCACAGGAGCTCATCAATGCCTGGCCCATGCCACGCCACTCATTTGGAGTAAATTTTTTTGCTCTCCTTTCTGTCTCACCCTGTAATACTTCATTTTGCAGAAAATCTGGATAATTCTTTGGTCAAAACATCACTTATGCCATCTCTTCTTTTCCACCAGCCTTTAAGGGGTCTACTCCATGCCTCTTTGCTTTTGTTTTTATATATCTGAGTGTCATCTACTAGATTTAATGAGAATAGAAAAGAGGGAGTCTCATTCCTTCTGGGGAGCTCAACGAGAACCTTTGCAGCGATTAACTTGTAAGATGATGCTGGTAACTGAAGTATGAATGATTTCAGATAACCTCATTTAGTCTGACTGTGTTAGTCACCACCTAGCACTATGTAAGTTCCTTAAATGAAGGAGGAGTCAGAATGGAGAAGACACTGAAAGCTGCTTGGGATGACAAGTGTAGTAGGACAAATCCTGATCAAGTGCTGGACTGTGTGACACAGCCAGTAAGTGCAGCAGGGGCTCTGGCAGGAAAGAAGGCCACTGTGAAGGGGATATTCAGCAGGAGGAACCAGATTCCTAAATCTGCCTTTGAATACATACCTAGGACTTGGAAGCCAGGACTAAAAAGGGTGCCAAGATCCTAAGCCTTCTAGAGTAGAGGGCTCAGGGGGAAGCATGTGCCCAGTCACAGTACAGATGAAGGGCCAAGTGCTAGGACTTCAAGTTACCTAGACAGAACTTAGGAGCAAAAGGGAGCCAGTGGGAGTTTTTAAGATGGAAACAAATGACCAGAGTGGCATCTTGGGAAAATGGACTGGGACAGGAGCAGTGTCTTTAACGCAGTGATTTTGAGGAAAGTGAATGTTCTTCTGGAGGAATAAAAGAGACAGCTTTGAATGATCATCAAGAAATCACACTGTCTCCTCCAAATGCTGCTACCAAAAACTGGATCCTAAAGGTCAAGATTTCTTCAGGGAATTGATTTCCACACTTGAGGACCCTGTCCTCCTAGGGGAAATCCTAGTCACAAAGGTCAGGCCAGCCTCAACCCAAGAGTTGGAGGCAACAGTCGCACTCCAGAAGGACAGCCAGGAGAGTCAGTTCATGAATGAAGACAAAGCATTCAGGTTTGTGCAAACATGCATGCACAAACGACTCACCTAGGACTCAATGTTGTTACAATCTCGGCAAAATATAAAACTCCCCCAGGCTACCATTGGTATTCCTAGAATCAAAGGTCAAGGGTACTGTCTGTACGACTAGCTGGAGAGTATGCTTTGGGCCAGAGATCAGTTCAACCACAGGAGGAGGCAGCTCTTCTTCACAGTCCACTCCACAGGGGTTGGCACCCACTCTCTACACCAGTGAACCAGGAGGAACGCAGTCTGCATCCCAGAAAGTAAACTGAGATGCTGGCTCGCCTTCAGTAGTTGCATAAGGAGGAAACCCATCCTGAACAAAATGAGGCAAGTGTTTTTCCTTTCCTCCCTTTCTTTTTTATGGAAAGACACTTGTTTTGTGTTTTCTTGGGAACCAAGTTTTAATATCCCCTCTTCTAAGTTTACAAACAGCAGTCGACACTGTCTAAAGAGAACTTTTGAAAGATCTCTTTTTCCTCCTAGTTTATGTTCCTGCTCCAACAGAAGCTGATGAATCAGGAAGCCCCAAATAGCATGGACCCCCTGGTCACCATCCGCTTCTGCCTCTGGGGGGGCCTGCTGCAGGCCTGACTTTGCATCATCCACTGGCTCAGGCATCCTGGGTGGACAACCTGCACTGAAGGGCCCTGCCAGGCACCAGGAAGCTGCCCATCACCAGTGAAGCCTAGAACCCTGAAGCCCACAAGAATCTTGATTCGATATTTTAAAGATGCTACAGTTTTAATGCCACTTTAATTTTCTAATCCAGAAAACAACTCTGGAGCCACTGCTCAAAACAATTCTCTCTGAGCATTAACTGATTTATCAAAAGATGAGACAACACCCCGGGTCTGACCCCACAAGCCTGTACCTCGAGGGCCTGTCGGTCATCACTAAGCTGCTGCAGCCCATGTAGTCCCTCTGCTCCCCTGAAAGTGATGAATTTCCAAAGAACAGGCACTGAATATCTCAGGCCCACAGTGAGGGGTAGTGATCTGCTTTTTAACTTCTTTCAGGCAAAAATCTGCCCTGCCTGAGCCTGGCCAATCACCACAGCTCACCATTCCCAGTGCAGCAGCTCCTGAGAGCTCAGGTCTACCCTGCAGCACCCTCACTGGACCCTCCAAGGGTAACACTGTCCCTTTACTACCACTGTGCTAACCAGAGATATCATTTAGATGTTCCTCCTCACACAGAATGTTGTGTTTCTATGGCTAAAAAAGACAGCCTTTTCCAGGTTCCTCACCATTTAACAAAAGCTCTTTGGCTGTGCTGTTCCCCAGTGCAGGAGAAAACACTCCTTCCACAAGGATGTCCATGGTCAAACTGGTTGTGTTCCTTCTGGTTTAAATCTGCTTGTTATGAAACTGACTTTTACTTCTTCTGTACCTCTAGGGCCAATGCTGTCATTAGGCACTAAAATTCATTCTGACAGTTGTAACAATCTTAAACCTTCTCACAGACCTCTACTAGGCTCAAAGCCACCTGAGGGCAGATTCTTCGTTTCTCTGTGTAGTACTGCACTTCTTGTTCATGCTTAGAATGAAAGAACAAGCATGTGTGGAGCAAGTGGCACCAGCTGAGACCTAGCCCTTTGCTTCCTCCCTCTCACCCACAGGTACACAGTCACACCTGTCCACAGCCATTGTGTTTGATGAAGGTAATAAGAAAAAGTATAATTTAACCCACCCCTTAACATCATGATTCTGAGTTGAAAGACAGATGGTCACGAAGTCTGCATGCTTTCTTCAGTCTCCTGAATCGAGGTTCTGAATACCACCAACAAGAAAATCAGCCTTCCACAAACCAGGGCAAGATACTGGCTGCCAAGAGTCAGATTTCTCCAAAAAGGGCAGAGCAAATTTAATGGAGAACACTCCAAATTCTTCCTCTTTCCCAACCCTTTTTCCAGCATTAAAAAATCCACAGTTTCTGGAATTCTGTCCTGAGAAATTATTAAATGAGGCACCAGGTAAGTGAATGCCCAGAAGCCTGAATAAAATGCTCAGCTACGAACACTGCTCTGACCACAGTTGAAACAAAAGATCTTTAAGGCAAAGAAGCTGGTGTCACTGTGGTTGGGTTTTATGATTGGCTGTATACCTCCAAAATGTGATGAAAAGATGAATATGAAATGCTGCAGTTAGAAGTGACAACACTCAACACACACACCTAATGCGCACTCAGTTCTGGGATAAGGCCCTGTTGTTACCTTCACCAGCGGCAGAGGTCTGAGGCTCCAGCTTTCCCCGAGAGGCCCAGGGCTCCTCTGTGGACAGTTCACTACCTCAACCTCTTAGCGTTCTACAGACCCCAAAACACCTTGCTTGTAACTTCCTTTCATGGCACCTCAAGTGCATAAACTTGATTTCACCAACAGACAGAACCTGGATTGTGGCAGCAAGCACATTGCATAATTTTCTTCAGTCCAAACACCCCCCAGGCTGGCTTTGGGCCTGGAAGTAGAGGAGGGTACTGAATGTCAGAGGAAGTGAGACAAAGAAAGGTGGGGCAGCTGAGAGTGAGCCTCTGGTCATCCCCAGCTCAATCCTCCCCACATTACACCACCATCAAAGGATCCAGCCAAACCTGACCATTCTTGCTTCTTCTGTCTCTGGCTGCCTTTTCGCTTCTGCATGAAAATCTTCTCCCAACACTGATAAATTCTATCCCACCTTGGCCAACACTCCCTCGATGAAGTTGTCCCCAGCTTCATAAGGGTAGCCTTTCTCTCACTTAACTTCTCTGAATAGGGACCTCTATTTCCTTTATAACAATACTGCTAACTACTTTAGGGTTTGAATCCTGGTTCTGCCACACATGATCTATGTGAAAATTAGACAGTTTCTTAACCCCTCAAAGCCTATTTCCTCATTTGTAAAATGAAGATCATAGTCTCTAACTGGAGTTGTTGTAAGGATCACAGGAGTAAATATAAGAAAAGCACTTGCAATGTCAGAAATACAGTGTTCAATACATGATATATTTTATTATGGTTATTAAAACATAAGATCCATGACAAGCTCCGCTGAGCAATACTTAATGAGGGAGTTTAGTAGCGTCAGTGGGAGATGGGATGCAGGGCAGTGGGACACGAGGCTGCCCTTGATGAGCTGGGCTCAGTGTGGGAAGTGCTAAATGTACTCTATAGGTGAGAGGAAGAGAGAGTGGTCAGGGGGAAACACAGAGGAGAAATGTGAGCTGGGACAGGTGAGCAAGAGTTTTCCAGGACAGGAAGAAGAGAGCAGGCTCAACAGAGGGAGCTGCAACTAAAATGCCCAGAGGCATGACAAGGCCTAGTGTGTTTAGGGAACTACAAAGAGCTTGGTGTGGCCTGAGCAAAGTGGCAGCGAATGTGGTGGAGAGCAGGCAGAGGCAGGATCAAAGAGCATTCTGTGTGCTCCTAAAAGATGCCTGACAATTGTATTTTAGGTGATGAGCCCCTAGGGAGTTTTTTAGAGAGGACTGTGGACCGGTTGGTGTGCTGGTAAAGATTTAACTGGCTGGCTGAAAAAAGTATAGGTATTCATACCTAAGTCTATAATAAATTTTACTGATAAAAAGCAGAGGTCAGTAAACTATGGCACTGGGGTTTTGTAAATATAATTTTATTATAACAGAGTCTTGCCCATTCTTTTTCATATCATCTATGATTGCTCTCCTGCTGCAATGGCAGAGTTGAATAGTTGTGACAGACTGTAGGGCCTAAAATATTTACTACCCTGCCCTTTAAGAAAAAATTCCCAACTTGATATAAAGAACATGCAGCCCACGATTTCTAAATAATATTAAAATATAAAATATTCTGTATCATAAATCTGATATAGTCGATAGATTCCCCCTAAATGCTTTTGTTGACTTTTTGCTGAACTTGTGTATAAGTAGCTTACTTATGGTCCCACGTGATGAATGAGTGGTGTTTCAACATGGATATGAGTTAATATTTTCAGTTACAGTAAGCAGTAAGATGAAAATAAAATAACAGATGCATAGGAACCCCACTCATTCATCAATGATATGAATAACTTCTTTGTTAAATCATATTACAGTTCTCGAATACTGAAGGAATATTTCTTCCTTTTATTTATTTTTGTTGTTGTTGTTGTTGTTTATAATGAAATTGCCACAGGCTTGATGCACATTTAAATTTGATCTGTATTGTTAAACCTTTCTCCGTCACTTTCTTAAGTCTAGAAAATCAAACAAAAATAAGTTCTGGGAATTTTTAAGTTCAAGAGGGCAATAGAGAAGGCCCCTGAGCTCACCTCCTCTCACAGAAACGCCAAATGTACAACTACATACAAAACAATTCCCTCTGAACGAAATCCAGTTAGCTGAGCAACTCCTATACATCAAATAAATAAAACCCACACTGAACTGGGTAACAAAGGCTGAGAAACAATCTTTCCATAAACCCCACTCCTAGTTGGGCAACAGCAATTGGGAGGGAACTCACAACTCCAAGCTTCTCCCTGAGGAGGTAAAGGATTTGAACTCCATGTCTGGCACCCCAATATGTAAGACTTTCAGCTGAGAGATGGCCCCCAAAACATCTAGCTTTGAAAGCCAATGGGGCTTGCATCCATAAGACCCACAAGGCTAATAGTGGGGAACTAACAGTTCTTAAAAGGCTCATACAGACTCACTTCTGCTAAACCCTAAAGCCCACTGCAGAGAGAGTAAACTGAAATCCACTCAATATTTCTGTGAAAGAGGGCTATTTGCTTATCTTAAAAGCTTTGGCCAGATGGGCAGGCTTAAAATTATACACACACATCTAGGGGCCCCCTGTAATACTCCCCAGAGCTGGGGAGGCTGGCAGATGCTCTCATGATCTCCCTTTGCTCCAACCCATGTTGCTGGAATCTCCCTGAAAGATGATTGTGCACATATATATGGCACCCTGATTTTTGTGGCTGCCGCACAGGGTTCACCTCTTGATTGCCTGGCTCTGGTGGCTAGTGGGGCTTATGTTCACAGGTCAAACAGGACTGTTAACAGTTCTTAAACAGGCTATGCCCGCAGGGCACAGCACAGAAACAGCGGACAGAAACACCATTTTCCCATCTTTGCCTGTAAGAGGTATATTTGCATACTTTAAAAGCTGCTGCCTGAGGGTCTGCTTCCAATCAGCCTGCATGTAGGTTCTAAGACCTCCCCACTGGTAACAGACAGGTCTCGGCTTACTCTAAACTCCTAGAAACCACTAGAACAAAGTAGGCTACTTGGACAATCACGAGAGCATGAAAGACAACTAAGAGCTAGGGCAGGGTAGAAAGATGCAGCTCATCTCTTACAGGAGACCATGCTGTCAAGACTGGGGGAGGTAGCTGTTTTATCTAATGCACAGAAACCAACACAGAGAGTCAAAAAAAAGAAGCAAAGGAATATGCTCCAAAAACAAACAAACAAACAAAAAAAACAAAAAACAAACAACAAAAAACATCAGAAAAGAAATTTAATTAAAGATAAATAATTTACATGACAAAGAGTTCAAAATAACAGTCATAAATATGCTCACTGAGGTCAGGAAACAATGCATGAACAAAGTGAGAATTTCAACAAGGAGAGAATATTTAAAAAGTTCCAAACAGAAATCACAGAGCTGAAGAATACAATAACTGAACTGATTAATTCAATAGAGAGGTTCAACAGCAGGGTAAATGAAGCAAACACAAAACAGTGGAACTCATCCACTCAGCGCAGTGAAAGGAATGAAAAAAAGTGAAGACATCTTAAGACTTATAACATCATGTAGACCAATATTCATATCATAGGGATGCCAGAAGGTAGAGAGAGAAAAAGCAGCAGAAAACCTATTTGAGGAAATCATGGCTAAAAAGTTCCTGAACCTAGGGGAAGGAAACATGTCCAGATCCAGGAAACCCAGAGAATTCTAAATCAGATTACTCTAAATAGGCCCATACTAAGGCACATAACTATACTGTCAAAAGTTAAACACAGGGACAGAATCTTAAAGCAGCAAGAAAAAACAACTTGTTATATATAAAGGAAGCCCCATAAGACAAGATTTTTTTCAGTAGAAACTTTGCAGGCCAAAAGGGACTGGCAATACATATTCAAAAGGCTGAAAGAGAAAACAAATTCTCAAGCTAGAATCCTCTACCTGGCAAACCTGTCCTTCAGAATTGACCTCAAGAGAGAACTAGCAATAATAATAGGAGACTTAAATATCCCACTTTCATCAATGAATAGATAGATTATCCAGACAGAAAGTTAATAAGAAAGTATTGGACTGAAATGACATGTTAGACCAGATGGACTTGAGACATTCCATCCAAAAGCATAAGAATACACATTATTTTCCATTATTTTCAAGTGTACATGGAACATTCTCCAGAAGAGATATGTTAGGCAAAAAAACAAGTCTTAATAAATTTAAGATTGAAATCATATGAAGCATAGTTTCCCACCACAATGGTATGAAAGTAGAAATCAATTACAAGAAGAAAACTAGAAAAATCCACAAGTATGTGGAGATTAAACAACATGTTCCTGAACAAGTAATGGGTCAAAGAAAACATGAGGAATTAAAAAATATTTTTAGACAAATGAAAATGAAAATACGATATACCAAAACTTATGGGATGTAGCAAAAGCACTTCTAAGAGGGAAGTTCATAGTGATAAACACCTACATTATAAAACAAGAAAAACCCAAATAAACAACCTAACTTTACACCTCAAATAACTAGAAAAAGAACAACAAACTAAGCCCAAAGTTAGCTGAAGGAAAGAAATAAAGATCAGAGCAGAAATAAATGAAACAGAGACTGAAAACACAATAAAAAAGATCAATGACAGTAAGAGCTGTTTTTTTTTTAAGATATACAAATTTTTAGCCAAACTCACTAACAAAAGAAGACTCAAATAATATCTGGAAAAAAAAGAGTTGATATCACAGCTGACACTATAGAAACACAAAGGATCATAAAAGACTAATAAGAGCAATTACATGGCCTCCAAAACTGAACAACCTAGAAGAAATAAATTCCTATAAAAATACAACCTACCAAGACTGAATCATAAAGAAACAGAACATCTGAACAGACCAATTATTAGTAAGGAGATTGAACCAGTAATAAAAAAGCCTCACAAGCAAAACCAGGACTAGACTTCATTGGTGAATTCTAGCAAACATTTAAAAAAGAATTAACATCAATCTTCAAACTCATCCAAAAAATTGAAGAGAACAGTCTAAAACTCAGTTACAAGACCAGTTTTACCATGATACCAAAGCCAGACAAGGATACTATAAGAAAACTACAGGCCAAAATCCTTGATGAACATAGATGCAAATATTCAACAACATATTAAAAAGAGGATATACTCGTCTACAGCCAGGCCACCATGAATGTGCCTGATCCCGTCTGATCTCGGAAGCTAAGCAAGGTCAGGCCTGGTTAGTACTTGGATGAGAGGCCACCTAGAAATACTGGGTGCTGTAGGCTTTTTTATTTTTTTAAGGATCATATACCATGATCAAGTGGGGTTTATTCCTGGGATGCAAATCAATCATAAATCAGCATGATACACATTAACGAAATGATATATAAAAATCATTTGATCAACTCCATAGATGCAGGAAAATCATCTGACAAAATTCAATGTCCATTCATGATAAAAATTCTCAATAATTTTTCACGAAGACAGGTCTAAATGCAAAGAAAGAAGACCTGAAACCAAAGCAATGCCTCCGAAGGTTAAAAAGGCAGTGATAAACAATGTCCACAGCCACACACAAAACAGAAGATTTGTATATCACCCACCTTCTGGCAGCCCAAGACACTGCAGCTCTAAAGGCAGCCTAAATAACCTCAGAAGAGCACCAATATGTCATCGTCAAGTTTCCCTGACCAAGGAGTTGGCCATGAAGAAGATAGAAGACAACACACTAGAGTTCATTTGTTGTGGATGTCAAGGCTAACAAGCACCAGATCAAACAGGCTGTGAAGAAGCTCTGTGATATTGATATGGTCAAGGTTAACACCTTGATCAGGCCTGATGGAGAGAATAAGGCATGTGTTTGATTGGCTCCAGACTATGATGCTTTGTGTGTTGCCAACAAAATTATGATTGTCTAAACTGAATCCAGAAGGTTATTTTTAAATATAATATTTTCACCATTAAAAAAATTAAAAACCTGAAATGAGGCAGCTTTCAAGCCCTCTGTGCTCACTGTAGCTGCATATGCCCGGTGACTCCCTCTCAGCTTCACCCCCAGGGGCTTGATGAAGTCTGTGGTGACCGGCTACCACTACAGCAGCCACTATCACCGCCAGGCAGGATGTCATGTCTCTCTTCTCAGAGCCAAGACTTTCCCACACACATAATCCTACTTCTGAATTCTCAGTGTCCCTGCTTGTCCCTTGTTCCTGCTGTGAGCTCATCTGTACTCTCAGACAGCAGGTACCCCATTCACGTCTGCTCAGGGTTTGGCTGTTCAAACGTAGTTTCTCAGGGAAAAATGCAGTTTTGCAATATCAGAGGCCTTTCTTTAAATAGCTTTACGTAAATATGTACTAAAGCTAAATGGAAAAATTTTGTTTACTTAGTGGCTTTACCAAATATATCAACAAATATTTGGGGCACCTACTGCGAACAGAGTACATATGTACAAACTCAGTATCATGGTAATATACTGATTGCATAAAATACATTTCTAAAAGAATAGCCACTCTCAGGGATAACTGAACTCATGTGACTTGTAGTGTCCTTTTTTCTGCAACTTCCTTTTGAGAAATCACACTTAGACATGGGCCTTGGGAGAACAGAGCAAATATTCTTCGAAACAGCACCTGAGACATAAATCTGACTACCTACAGATCAAAACTCTACATGTAATAATAATTTAAGGCTACACAGAGCTGCATCTTTAATTTCCTATGCCTTCCAAAGGTTACTGTGTTAAGGAATAAAAATTAGTTTTCAAAATAATTTCCTGATGTCTACTGGGCACACATAGTAGGGTGTCTGCCCCAACCTGACAACTGACCCAAAGCAGTGGAAGATTAATGGTCTAGTGGGTGAGGCTGACATGAAGTGTCATGGTCACCTCATTAGTGAGACAGGACATAGTCGGCAGGTTTGGGAAGATTTCATGGATGAGGAGAAAGTGGGTTGAGTCCTGAAGGACGAGGAAGTTGCAAAGGGTCCATACCATTCAAAAACAAGTGACAGATCTCAAGTATTGGGAACTCAGGACAAATTTAAAACTTGTTTTTGTCACTAGGGATTAGCATTAGCAATAAACAGAAACCAGCAAGGGATTCTATGAGCCCTCCTCTCCTCATTCTCTCCTCTTTTTTTAAGAAGAATGCCACGAAATTTTAGATTGTCTTAGTAACCAGGACTCTGTTCTGCCACATGCTAGAGGAGAAGTTCAAAAGTTGTGAAAAGGCCCATCATCCAAGCCTCCTGCCAGGAAGGAAAGGTCTAGGGGGAACAGAACTTGGCAAATGGGAGGAGAATAGAAGCCCAGGGACGGTCACACCTAACAGAAGGCAAACCTGGGGGTAGGGAACCGAACAGACCATGTGGGCAGTGGGTAGGAACTTGTCAGAGGCATGGTGCCTGGGCTGTCCACTCGAGAGCTCTAGAGAGTGAGAACTAATTTTCTGCTTCAGTTTGGGAACTAATGAAAGTACCCCCAAAACTCCCCAAACAGAAAAGTTCCCTAAAGATCTGTTTAAGTGCCCATCAGAACATCCTCCTCGTTTGCTGGGAGGCTTAGTAAGACCACAGCTGACTCAACTATGTGCTTAGCTTGCTGGCCCCTCTAACACCTGTGAAAATGTGGGGGACATTGATTCGTGGTAAGATTTCACAGGGGAGGGAAGGGCTAGACCAGTTCTGCCCAGTAGCAATCCTGCAAACCACATACAAAGTTTACATTTTTCTAGTAGTCACATTAAAAAGTAAAAAACAAAACACAAACAGGATAAATTTGCCTTGATATTTTAAGTACAATACGTGCAGGATGTTATCTCAACATGTAATCATGACTGAGATTCTTAATGAGATAATTTGCATTCTCTTTCATACTAAGCCTCTGAATTCTAGCACGTGATTTATATTTAGCCCACATCTCGATTTGAATGGCTACGTTTCAGTGCTGGATGGGCAGGTCTATGGCACAGGCTGGGCATGGCTGGGGTCCTGCACAATGGTGAGTCAGGGTCCTCATACTTGGGAGGGGAAGGCTAGAGGGCCAGAAGGGAAAACAATCTTTTCTGACTATATTGAACCCAGAACAGAACCTGCTCATGAGCCAATAAGCTGAGTGTACACTGGCAGAATCTTGAAGCCATTCACCTTGTCCAGTAGCTCTTAAACTTCAGACTGAATCAGAATAGCATGGAGGGCTTATTAAAACAGATTGCCCAGGCCCACCCTCAACGTTTCTGCTTTTGTAAGTCTGACTGCAGTTCTGACAAACTCCTGAGGTGGTTGCTGCGCCAGGGAACCACACCTGGAAAACCACTAATCTAGGCTAACACCTGGCCAATGAGTAACTTTCCCCGGACAGTTTTTCCCACTGAGTGCTCAGTCTACTACTATTTGTTTATCTCCTATGGTGCTGAACTGACTATCCACTAAAGCTACCAACTTTGGTCAATTCTAATAATTCTTTCCTATATTGAGCCTAATCTGCTTCCTTGAGATGTGCTGCTTTTGCATTCAGAGCCCAGTCCCTCCTTCCCCAAAGTTTTCATAACTTTTTCTCATGCTCTACACCCTTTGTATCTTGTTTTAGGCACTTCTGATAAGCTTAGTCTTATTTATTATTATTAGAGTGAAGTTCAGTCTTTTCCTAATCTTTATAACAATTTCAAGATGAAATAGCGTACTATAAAACAAAATATAAATGAACCTCAAAAGCAAGATCTCATTATTGCAAACTTGGCCCATTCAGTCCCCATCTCTGCCTGCACTATTCCCAAATGAATTACATATATCAAAGTGCTTTTAAAGCAGTCACTTCCAAATGTCTGTCTCCAGACTAATGTCAAGCTGTGACAATGCTTTTATCAGTCTGCAGTGGCAGAGACAAGTTTTTCCACCAACTAAAACTTATTCATGTTAAATAGCTGTTCTTCATTCAGAAATTATATCCTTCCTACTTTTTTCCATAGTTGAACCAACCTTTCTGTCATGAAGTGAGGGTGACAAGGTGGTCAATGAAATTCCAAAGGCAGGAATTCAAGCTCTAGAAAGCCCTGTGCAAAATCCAGGTCAGACTGGTCTCATTAAGCCTTTGTCTTAGAAACTCGAGAAGCTAGAAAGTAGAACGCCTCCCCTGGGCCTGGCCACAGACCTTCCTCTGCTCTAAGCCTATGGAACAGGGGTTTTCTGGAGCTGCTCATGAGGTGGGCCATGCTCCCTAACTTCACAAGACAACCATTTCTTCTTACTGGACATGAGACACCTACATCTCCCCTGAGGCTTCCCCATGGCCTGTAGTTCCTCCATGAGAAGGTGGACCAGGTGACCCAATCCACATTGCCAACTGCAGCCCTGTCTCTCACCCTCTGGCTTCCCGTATTGCGTCCCGGGGCTCCAAGCCCACCACTGGCACACTAGTGTCAGGCGTGCTGTGCTCCCCATATTCTCACGGCCAATGCCCAGAGGAGAAAGCAAGAAGGAGATGCACTGTGATGGAGCTGGAGGTGGGCACTGGGGGTGCAGCAGCCGTGAGGCATCTCTGCTTTGACTAGGCCCGCGTAGGAGAAACTGGTATAATGCTGGGATCCTGGAACCATCCCTTTCCCTACATGAGTCTGACTCTGGGACCAGATCACTGAAATTCCATGGCCTGAGTCATGCATTTGGATTTGGACCTAGTGAAAAGGCAACAGCCTCAGGAAAACTAGGTCCTTGCACTCTGAACCAGAGTGTGGGGCAGAGATAGAGGCAAAGTATACCCAACGGAGTGTGTGTATGCTTGGAGAGGGGGACTTCTGGGGAAGGGAGGCCACTAAGAAAGTGGCAAATCCAAGAAAGAAAATTATCTTCTAGAAATAGGGTCAGCAAAATTTTTCTGTAAAGGGCCAGGCAGTAAATATTTTAGGCTTCGCAGGCCATATGGTCTCTTCTGTAACCGTAGTTAAGTAGCCACGGTGCTACATAACAAAGGAGTGTGGCTGTGTTCCAATAAAACTTTATTTACAAAATAGGCCACATTTGGCCTATTGCCCCTTGTCCTAGACGACACCTAAAAAGATCCTAGCCAGTCTCTGTGGGTCCTGTGTTCGTCCTTCTCCGGCACTCGGTTTGCACATCCCCACACTGCGCTCTAGAAATGTACCCTGTTTATCTGCCTGTGGCCCCCATGGCTTCTGAGGCAGAGACTTCATGTCCCTAGTGGCACCACAGAACAGGTGCTTAATACTTATTTTGGGAGAAAGTGTGTGTGTGTGTGGTGAAGGGGGAGACGATGTTTACAGCAGATAAACCTCGCTGAGCATTTCCAGCCTCTTGACAGAGAGCTACAGGGTTCATACAGGAAAACAGATCTTTTCTGATGAGAAGCCTGGCTTATGATTTCATTCCTTGTTTACAATGCAAACCCATGGAGAAATCTTGACGTCAGGCTAAACCCAAGGAAGCAGCACCGCTGAAACTGCCTGCAGACAGGCTGCTCCCAACCCTCTGGGGAGCCCTTCCCATCACAGACCCATCACCATTCACTGCAGCCTCCTCTGAGGAGGAAAAATACTGTGGCCAGCCAGAGATATAAAAATTCTTTGTTATTGGAAAATCTATGTCTCTCTAGGCCTGTGCAGCACCATTAGGTGACGTCAATGGCTCAGGGTATCTGAGCTCTGTGTTTCCACTATTCTCAGAACAGCAGCTAATTCATGGCAGTAAATAAGTTTCTATTTCGAGCCTCAGAAAAGAAGAGGAGGCCCCCTGATTCTGCAACCCTAAGTCCTGGCTAAGGGCTTGACCTCTCTTCCAGTGAAGTAGGAAGAGTTTACAGGTGGCAGGAGGCCAGGACCTAGCCATTCAATTCTTTTCAAGCTAACCAACAGCCTGAGGGCCTACTACGTACCAGGCAGCATGGACACACAAGGACAAGCATATCCTCGTGACCCCACTGAAGAGGAGAGGACAGATAGGCACACAAATAGCCGTGGTAATGATGGGGGTGATACACAGCAAATAAGGTACTTTGGGGGCTCGAAGAGGGTAATGGGACTTGATGTTTCTTGGGGTGGACCATGAATGCTTGGTAGAATTTGGGCACATACAGTTGCAGGGAGACTGGTGAAAGGGAGATTGCAGCAGGGGGCATTCATTAAGTGAGAAAAAGAGGAAGGAGAGGGAGTAAGGCTAGGCTGGTGGAAGAAGGCTGTGCTTGATTTTGGACATGAAGTGTGCTGGGCTCATTTCTGGCATGATTGTGAATCCAAGTGGGCCTGGATTTTACACCACGGACCCACAGCCCAGTCAGGTTGGTTTGTGCTGCTTGGGATCAGTAGTTCATCTCTAAAGAGCCACCAGCATTTCTTGTGCCCCTCCCTCTGCCCATGTCATCTCCCATGTGATCTCAATCTTCCTCCTGGAATGTTTAAACTTTGCTATTGGGGGAATTTTTTTTTTTTTCATTGAAAGTCAATTCCTTTCCTTTCTTTTTCCAGAGATCTCCAAGGACTTACCTCTCTGTGTGACTTTATGTAATGATGTAAAAATTCCTAACGCCAGATAAAATTGTCAGTACTAAAGGAGGCATTTTATGTTGAACTAAATCTTATGAATAAGCACATGATTGCTTTGGCTGTTCTAAAATATTTTCTAGAATAGCAAAATGAATCTCGAGCAAGAACACAGCTAAAGGCATCATACTTCCTGATTTTAAGCTATATTATAAAGCTATAGAACCTAATAACACAGTATTGGCACAAAAACAGACAGTTCAATGGAATCAAATAGAGATCCCAGAAATAAACCTGTGTATATATGGTCTACTAATTTACAGCAAAGGAGTCGAGAATATACAATGGGAAAAGGTCTCTTCAATAACTGATGTTGGGAAAACATGCAAAAGAATGAAACTGGACCACTATCTTACTCCATACTTAAAAATCAACTCAAAATGTATTAAAGATTTGAATGTAAGACATGAAACCATAAAACTCCTAGAAGAAAACATAGGTAGGAAGCTCCTTGACATTGGTCTTGGCCGTGATTTTTTGGAGTTGACACGCAAAGGCAAAGAAAGCAAAAGTAAACAAGTGGGACTACATCAAACTAAAAAGCTTCAGTACAGCAAAGGAAACCACCAACAAAATGAAAAGGCGACCTACCAGAGAAAACTATTTGTAAATCATATATCTGATAAGAGGTTAATATCCAAAAATATATTAAAAACTTATATGACTCAACAGCAAACAAACAAAAAATCTGATTAAACAATAGGTAGAGGATCTGAATAAAGTTAAGCCCTGAACAACACAGAGGTTAGGGTGCCACCTCCTGTGCAGTCACAAATTTATGTGAGCAGGACTGGAAGGCTGGGAGAATGGGGTGAAGGGTTAAAGAAGAACAAATTAGTAGTTGATATTGGGCATGGGGAGCATGGAAGAGGGAATATAGTTAGCATTAATATGGTGGCTAAGAGTAGGGTCAGGGAGGGAGGGAGCTATTGGGAAGATCGTTTATGAATATTATAGATGTCTAACTAATGTACTGTATATTTAAACTAATTTAAATAAATAAACTTATTTTAAAAATTTATGTATAAATTAAGTCAGCTCCCCACATACATAGATTCCCAACCATGGATCGAAAACCTTAGACATTTTTCCAATGAAGACACAGAAATGGCCACAAGTATACAGCAAGGTGTCAACATCACTAATCATCAGGAACATGCAAATGAAAACCACATGAGAGCAACTCATGCCTGTCAGAATGGCTATTATTAAAAGACAAGAAATAACAAGTGTTGGTGAGGATGTGGAGAAAAGGAAACTCCTGTGCACTGTTGGTGGGAATGTAAATTGGTGCAGCTACTATGAAAAACCATATGGAGTTTCTTCAAAAAGTTAAAAACAGAATTATGATGTAGTCCAGCAATTCCACACTGGCTATTTAGCCAAAGGAAATGAAAACACATACTGGAAAGACATGTGCACCCCGATGTTCATTGCAGCATTATTCACAGAAGCAAAGACATGGAAATGACCTAAGTGTCCATCAGTGGAGGAATAAATGTGGGATGTGTGTGTATGTATATATATATACACACATGCATACACACAGATATGTTAAGTCCTCATGTAACACCGTTGGTAGGTTCTGAAACTTGAAGTGAAACAACGTATAACAAAACCACTTTTACCATAGGCTAACTGACATAAACAAGAGTTAAGCTCCTATGGCATTCATCAACCTTGTAATGAAACAACATTGAACTAAACATTATTTGAGGGCCTGCAATACAATTGAATATTATTTTGCCATTTGCGACAACATGGATGGACACTGAGAACATTATCCTGAGTGAGATGAGTCAGAGAAAGACAAATACCATATGACATAACTTATGTGTATTCTCAAACAAAACCCAACCCAACTCAAAAACTAAACTCACAGAGCACAGACTGGTGGTTTCCAGAGGTGGGGGTAGGTGATATGGATGAAGGGAGTCAGAAGGTACAAACTTCCACTTGTAAAATAAATAAGTCCTGGGGAGGTAATATACATCATGTTGACTATAGTTAATACTACTAAGTCGTATATTTGAAAGTTGCTGAGAAAGTAAATCTTAAAAGTTGTCACAAGAAAAAAATCTGTAACTATGTGTGGTGATGAATGTTAACTAGGTGATCATTTTGCAACACATTCAAATATCCACAGATATGTCTGATGGACTGGGACGCCAGTGGAAATCCCTGTATGGGCTCACTGCCCTCAGCCCCACTTGCCCTTTGGGAGCTGCCTTCTCACTAGGAGGAGCCCAGTACCTTTGGGTCCTGTCATCCCCAGTTTATTACTTTGTGTGGTGAAGCTTCACCTTCTGATCCTCCACATAACAAGTAACTGACATGTTCCACTAAAATGGCTTATGCTCCCCAAGTCCTTTATATCTTTTAGAGATACTGTCCCTTCTTTTTAAATTCTCACCTAAGTCAAAGGCTATATTTTGTATGTTTTCAAAAATAGGTAATTGGTAATTATGTTTGTTGAGTACCTTTTTAATCAAAAAACTTTAAAGCATGAAGTGAAAATACACATAATTCATTATTAAAAGTATAAGTCAAAAAGAAAAAAGTACCAATACCCATGGTGCTGTCTATGATAAAACTCTCTGAAAAGGTTCTTAAATACAGAAACTTATTAAAATTCTGTTACTTCCGAAGACAGCTCAAGGTATTGTTCTGCATGATGCAGTGGTAAAAAAAAAAAACAACACAGTACTGATTTGGAATGATTCTTGTTTTTGATATAAATTTGTAGGGGTGAAATGTTCAAATACGTTTTATTTGCTTAAGAAATTAAGATAGAAAAACAGAACATTTTTTATTTGGAGGAAAAATTTTATGCTCTCATAAAATATTTCTCGAGTTGCATAGCCACAAGCTAAATCAAGTCTGATGTGCGTTACTAAGACAGTAGCACAGGCTCACAGGGGAATTTTTTTTACTATTTATCAAAGGAGCCTAATTTTTCCATAAACCTTCTTAATTAGCAACAACAAGATATGAAGGAAGACAAGCAGAGAACAGTGGTGGAAGGCAACACGTGGTCAAGCTGACAAAGCGAATGAAGCAAACTGAATACTGTACCTGCTTATTATTGTCAGTGGTACAACACAGTTTCTTGAGGGAGACAAAATGCCTAATTTTCCTAATAACATAAATAATCAGTTATTAGTGAGTCAGGAATGAGGTGATTCAACAAATCAGCAAATGAAAACACCAAGAGAAACTTCTTAAAGCAAAACTCCAGGGTCTATTCTAGGGTTGATTTAAAATTCAGACAAAACCCAACCTACAGAAAATGCATTTTCACCCACAGCTCACACATGCTTACAGAAACTAGGCTTCCCTTTTAATCACAGCCAGCTCAAAAACACTTTCCTAGTGGGTATTTCATTTTGTAACTGACTCCCGAAGCTTGGCTCCTAGATATCTTCAGTGAAAGGATGAAATGCTAATCCAGACAAAACTGGCTTTAATTCTGCTGATGCTAATAATTTTTTAGCTTATATAAAAAGCAAGACTCATTTGGACAATACCCAAATTTCATGTCTGCTATTTTTGTAGTTATTAATCCATATTATTTCACAGCATGGTCATCATAACAAAGACATTTTTCAGGCAGGGGAAAACCCTCTTATTCCAAGGTCATAGACTCCCCAGACAGCCTGCAGTCCTGCTCATTACCACAAAGGAGACCAGGAAAAGACCACAGGTGCCTCAGACCTGCACAAAATTCAGCTCAAGGTAGGTTTTCTGCTGAGAGTGAAGCCAAGAATTCCAGAGGGCTATGTTAGATTTTATGGTAATGAGTCTCCTCTGTTTCTGTCTCTGTCTCTCTTTCTTTGGTTCAGTTTTCTCTGGAGGACTCTGAAGAGAGTTACCCCGTAATGAGCTCCACTAAACAGGAAGAGGTAAAATTTGCCTACTTTTAATAAGAATTTCCTATGATAGCTCACTGTCTATAATGGGGGGGGGATAACACTGTCTGGACAAAAGAACATTTCTCTTCTGTAAAATCAGAAAGAGCAGAAATATGCATTATGATAGAAATTACCAAGCAATAGCATGTCTCCTCTGCCTTGGTTACCTAATGATTCTGGACTCACACACAAAGTGAATCTTAGCTTAAATTTTCTGAAAAGATGGTCTAAGGATGATAACAACAACATGACAGCCATTGTGGTCTCTGAGCACTGACTGCTGGTGGCAAGGGCCACGCTGAGGCCTTTGTGCACAGGAGAAGGTTCTGGCTGGCCTCTCTCTGTGCTCGTAACCCTTGGTCAGGGCCTCCTAGAGCCCACATCACCCAGACTGAAGCGCAATGGCAGGAAATAGGTGGTGGTGGTCTCTAAACTGAGAGGGAACAATTTTGAATTTAACCAGATAAGTAAAATTGGAGGAGGAACGACCCACAGACACTTGGCTGACTTTATGGAATGTCTTGTTTTCTGATCACACAACAATTTGCAAGGAACTCGGGTAGTCGTAAGAGTCATAGGCAAGACTCTTCCCTTTAAGTTATTGGCATAATAACTGCCACCTTTTCTTTCTCCAAAACCTCACATGATGGCATGCATCCCTTACAAACCTGTACTACGAAGCTGCTGTTGACCTTTAGGCTGGTTTACCAAGACTCCTCAGTGATGTAATTTGGCTTTGCAAACCTTCTCCCCAAACTTAACTAGGAGAAGGAAAAGGAATTGCACCTTTGCCTTCTCTCTCCACAAACAAACAGGCTTCTCTGGTAATCTGAGATTAAATGGAATCAGATCGTCTCAACTTTGGATCAGACACATCTTTCTCTCCATGACCATGACCTCCAAGGCTCTCTCTCCCTTTTGTAGAGCAAGCCCTGAGATCACCTGGAGAGAACCTGCACAGAACTTATGCCTCAAGAGAGAAGGTCAACTCCTAGTTTTGTTGTCATGAAAGTGGAAGGCTTAGAAATTGAGCTCTTTCAGAGGGTAGTGGCAACAGTGGAACCACAGACAATCAGATGGAGATGGGGAGCTTGGATGATGCTTCATAAAGCCCATAGGCCAGAGAAGAGCGGGGAGGGAAGCTATGTCTAGGGGTTGTGGCCAGCCAAGTGGAGGTGTCTTTGGTACATATGATATACAGCCCAACCCTACTGTATCTCTGGATCTAATGCTTACATTGGCATTTCAATATGTAAACCCAATGCCCACAAGGGCCCTTCAACTAAAAGAGTTCAAGGGTTTGCTCTTACCCTCCTTGGCCAATCACTGGAGTGATCTTCACGTGCTGCTGGATGCTGTCCCCGGATTTCCGTCTGGCATAGTAAACCCCCTGCCACTCCTACGTGGACAAAGAGAGCTCCTGAAATCCTTCCATTGGGGCTGATGTCTTTTCCTACAGAGGATCTTATTGAGTTGACCAATGAAGTTCACATATGCTTCTGTAACATTTCACAAAACACCACTCTATCGTTCCACCCCCTGTGAATCTCTATGTAGGGCTCAAGGTCATGGTGCACAAAGACCACAAAGCCAATGGGTCTACCACCAGCTGCTCTTCTTGGGCCCCAGGACACTTGACCAGGGAGAGGGTAGAGTTCTGTTCTCAGCCTTAGGGGCACCAAGTCAAAGGATTCCTCTGAGGCCTTTCTCCAAATCTTCATAACAACCTATGAGCTTGATATTGTCATCCTTAATTTACATTCAGGTAAACTGAGGCTTAGACTAACTAATTTGCCCATATTAAGAAGTAGAGGATGTGGTTATAAATTCGTACCTCATAATTCTCCTTGAAGCCCGTCACCTTTCTACTATCCTATGGGGCCTCCAGCCAGAACCCCTAGATTAGTCTGGCTCCTGGCAGTTTCCATGGAAGAGACAATAGGAAATATGAAGATTCCTGCGGTCTCTGGACCCTGGGAAGAGCCTGGTGATTTCAAGGGTGAACTGGAGGTACCGCCACAATTTCTGGGAGGGAGTTGTTAGATCAGAGCCTGAGCCTTTTCTCTGCAGCCTTTTCCTGCCCTACCCACCAAGATGGCTAACTGGTATGCATACTGGAGTCACCAGATGTGTGGCAGTATTCTTTTGGCAATTTTTTGGGAGTACTTGACAATGTTCTGTTTCCTTTTCAGTCTCACTGCCCCAATTTTTTAAAATTAATTTTATCCCTCACATATAATCTAAACTTATTTTATTCTTGCAAAATGGTCCCTCATTAAATAAACACAATGCTTATCCAACTACTTCACATCAGAGAAAGCAAAATGAAAGAATATGTAAAAAAAAAAAAAAGCACACTGAATGTTTAAAAGAAAATGCACGGGCACTTCCAGCTATAAGAGCAATGATCCTCTGGAGTGTAGGAGAGCTCCTCTGCTTTTACACCACTGCCTTTTACTCCTGGGACCACATAGGAAACTACTGACAAACCGATGTTTTAGGAAGATGTAGGCTCTCCGTTTCTACTGAACTGTGAGGAGTAAAGAGCACAGAAAAAGGAAGCCTGAAAATTGGGCCTAAATGTAAATATTGGTATGACACACTTCTAGTCCCCCAAATACTGGATAAGCTAAAAAACACATAACGGCTTTACGGGTGCAACTCTGCTCAGACTGGAATGATATTCTAGCAACAACAGGTGGGATACAGTCAGGCAAAGGATGAAAGTTCCTTACGCAAAGTCGCCAGGTTCACTTGATATCCAAAATCAACTCAAAAATGAACTCATTTTGCAAAAATGAAAGATTTTTCACTTAAGCATTAGAACATCATTTAAAAAGCCAATCTTAAAGGCGTGATATAAAAACACATAGAAAAAGAGAATGCAACTGTGGACGGGTATGCAGATTCGTTTTGTTTCACCTACCTTGCCCTTCTTGATGCACGTGTTAATGGTGTCGAGGAGGTCTGCCCGGTTCTTATCGCTTTTGGGCAGCTCTGCGAGTTCTTTCCCCAGGAGTTCACCCTTGTGGTAGCCCATCATCCTTTCGAAGGCTGGGTTGACATACTGTGAACAGGAAGTGGTTACAGGTCAGCACAGGGACACTGTGTGCCCTGGAGGAATGCTTGCTGGGACACAGAGGAACTTGCTGGAATAGCTCATGGCGATGACTCATCTCAAAATCTATAGCACAAAGGTCATTTTAATTTTCCCCTTATGCGTAACATCCTCCGTTCAACTTCTTCCTCCTTCCTCTTATTTTAAGTTTTATATTCACATTGCTGCTAGGTTTTTAAGGGGGCCTCAAGGGATCTCTAAGAAAGAAAACTGCAGTCAGTATAGTCCCCTTTCCAACTGCCCACCATTCTCAGTCCGTTTGTTCCTGTTCATGCCAAAGGCAGGGAGGTGATTAATAACATGTGACAGCATCACCACATTACCTTTCTCAGAGAGATACAGGGTTTCTAACCACCAGTTGTTCACTGTAGAATAAAGAACTGTTCCCCGTGAAGAACATCATATTAGATTACAAGTAGGGAAGGAAAGCAGAGAACAGGGAGCCCCTTCTCATTACTGAGGTCACCACTCGGCTGCCAATAGCAAAAGAGGGAGGTGCAAAGCAAATGTGTTTCATGAAGAGAATTGATTGTTCGAATCTGGAAATAGGTGGGATTTGTGTTTGGTCTGTAACAAAAACATGTCTGGCTTCCCTGCAGTTCAGGATGCAGACCTATGCACAGGTGGGCCAACAATAGGCAGCAATATGAGAAAGCCTTCAGGTCCATTTCAAGGAGCAGCCAGAAAAACAAATTCTATAAATACAAACAGGACACCAGGTAGGAAGTCTTTGGAGTTAGAGAGTCATGGCTACATATTTTGATTCCAATACTTATTACCAGGGCTTTCCTTGGGTATGTTCCTTGACCTTGATGGGCCTCGGTTTCCCCATACGTACCATAGAGCCCTTATGTCTCTTTCACTGGGCTGCTGAATGGAAATGAGATAACCTTGTGGACGTGTTGATGACAGGGTCTAGGCATGGTGGGCTGCTGATGTCATTGGTCTGGTATCAGAGCAGGGTGTCTGCGTTTAGCGGGGGTTTTGCAGGAGAGGAAATGTGGGGCTGTGTCTGCTGTCAGGCCACTGTGTTGAGCCCTGACTTTGACCTCTACTGATAACAGCAAGTGAGCCTCACAGTGTCATCATGCAAATCACTGCAGGCGGGCCAGCACCCATCAGTGGGAAGTCTGCATTTCAGAGTATTTTTTAAGTATAAATGTCTTACTTTCCAACAAATATTTTAAAAATGACTTTATTTCAACAAAGATTTGTCTACTATATACATTCCCTTTGGCATATGAGTGCTTTATAATTAGAATACCAACTCTAGGCTAATAAATGAGTACCTCTGAAAATATTTTGCTCCCATAGGTACTTATAAGCATTTACTGTACAATTCTGATATACTTCTGTATAAAACGCTGTCTTCACAGATGGTCCAACGAATTTACCCCACCTCTGTGAAGAAAATCACAAGCTCCGATCTGAATAATTTTTTATTCTTATTGAATATATACTTTTTAGCTTAAGTCTTTCAGTTTTCTTTGCATACTTTGATGTTCCTTTTCCAAAGAAAATGTGCTGAAATGGGAGAATGGGAAAGTACTTGAAAAAGGGTGGCTCAAACTTGAAAGGTTCTATTTTGACATCTAAAGATAAAAAGTGTCTCTGTACCTGAATCACATGGTCATCGCTGGTTATTTCTATGGCTTCATGACAGTGGTCTAATGCTGTAAACACTGAATTACAGGCCCTGAAAGTTGCAAAAGATCGGTGTTAGTCCTCTAAAACCATGAGTGTTTCATCTGTTAACTTATCAGAGTAAACAGTTACTCAGATTCATTAAAACTGTTTTGATATTGTGTAGACAAAACAGAAAAACAAAACAAAACAAACCCCCACCAACCTAGCCTTTCAAACTAAATGAATAAACAACAGCATCTATTTACATACATATGATGCACAACCAGAATAACTGTAACCGACGAAATCTTCATGGATTGAACTACATGTGCTGAACGAAACCTTAATACCGACACAAGAACAAAGATGCAGGGGACTGTCTTCTAGGTCCCCAATGTTCTATGCCAACAATCATCTGTTTCTTTCATAGAGTGGTCATGGAGAAGTCATGTTCCCATCCATTAAGAAAATCTACTTAAGCCCAAATTGGATCTGAGGAATTTTGGCTTTTTCCAGCAGGCACATACATTTCTTTTCTCCTTTCTTTTGTGATCTCCGATAAACAAAGCTTTATAGTACTTTGCTTCCAACCACACCCACTGGCATGATGAAAGGCAAATACGGCAAAATCCTCCTTCCCTCTGTTATTGTACAGCTCTTGGGTGGCATTTTTCTTGGTGACCTTTGCTGTATATCTGAAATATTTGAAATCATTTCAATTTGTCAATTTCTTGGATAAATTTCTAACTACCTTACAAATTTAGAGCAACTCCAGATACAGTGAGTTGTTTACTAACAGGAGGTATGTAGCTAGTCTCTAGAGCTTTGTTATTTATACTGGTTGTTTAAGGAATTCCAGGGAAGGCTTTCTTGTGCATTACAAAAAAGATGTTGACTTATTAGATTGATGTTTCTTCTTCTAAAACAAACTCTTAAAATATTATTCATTTTACCCATCTAACTTTCTCATTTTGTCTTGAAGTGTTCATAAGGGACAGGGCAGAACATAACTGGTTTCATATTTTGCCAGTTATGGGACCTTGGACAACTTTTTATCTTCGCTGGCCCGCAGTTTTCTCATCTATAAAAAAACATTTTACAGGTTGTTATAACAATCAAAATGGATAGTTCACATGAGGCATTTCACAAAGTGCTTGGGACAATATGAGAATTCAACACGAGGTGCTTATTATTTGTAAGATCCGAGAGTAATAGTTCTTTGTTTTCTTTCTTTCGAAGACTGTTAGTGAAAAGTGGATCATAACCTATCTTTTCTCATGATTACATTGGAAAAATCTGGACTATCAAGAACTGAAATATCAAACCAATAAAAGCAAGGTGACCTGCGTGGGAAAGTGAAAACTTTTAGCCCGATAAAGGGTGGTATGCCTATAATCACAGAGATTAAGGGACCAGAGTGGTGGGATAAATGAAACAATTACGATATGAGTGAGCAGAGAAGAACATAAAACAATTACTCAGCTGAGATTCCTGATGGGTGCAGGATTCTTTCTTATTTAAACCACTTCAGGCTACCTAATTGGAACCATATACTATCCTATTAGCATCTCTGCATTTGTAAACATGATCAGTTAAAATAAGAAAAAAAGAATAAAAGAAGACTCAAATTGTCACCTAAGCCGTTATTGTGCTGCTTCTCATGAAGAGGAAGGCAAGAGCTAGTCCTATTGGAAGTATGTCCCAGGCACCTGGGTGCAGTACCTGACCAGACACCACAGGACAGGGTCCTTGTCCACCAGAAGTTAGATGTACAAAAGCACTCTTTCTGTGGGCTAACTCCTTAACTTTGAGAGCTGTATAATTAAGCTCTAATGCATTTTAGCAAATGATCAATTCCTCTTTTGCCCAAGTAGCTTCTTAAAGTACCTGGGTCTCAACTAAGTATGTAAACAGGTACTTCAGGGTATTGTTTTTGCTAATTCAAGAGGTTGCCTTTATATAAGATCTTTGCTTCAATCTCTAAAATTTATTATTAAACATTCATTGTATGATTATCCACAAAGCATAGAATCTTCATTAAGTATAATGCCCAATGGGACAAAGCAAATTCTTATCAACAGTTGAAGTGAAAGAATATTGGTGAGACCGGCATATTATTTAACCCAGTGACAAACACTAGTGACTGCAATGTTTAGATCTAGGCTTTGAACCGATTCAGTTCATGGTTCTGTTTTAAGTAAACTTGCAGCAAAATGAGGTAATCAACTTGAATCATGTTCCTCGAGTTTGGGAATTTAATTGCCGTATTACTTATTAATACTCTTCATGCAGAAGAACCCTAGTTTTATTAACTTTCTGTTCTTGGGAACCTTGTAACTCTGCACCTCGAATATATTCTTTAGGTTGAGAAGTTCAAAAGCTGGAAAAAGTAGCACAAGGGGAGGTAACTTTGGTATGGAAAGCCCTAAAGTGTGGGTGATGTAACCACTTCCCCTTCACCTTCTTAAGGGCCTTTGGAGGTCCTGAGGGAAAGGCAGGTATTACAGGGGTCTGCATATACCGTCTTGAAGAACACAGTGGTATGATGGGGTGCAGAGTGCATCAGCTGAAAGCAGGATGCCTGGATTCTACTCCGGTGCTGTGACCAACACACTGGGTAGCTGTGATTGTTGGGAGAGTCTCCCGAGCCCTCAGTATTTTCCTCTGTCAGCTGTGGCTGGGTGGTTGGGTTACACAAACTCCTGGGTCCTTTCCAAAGGTGCTCTACTCAAAGGAAGTACATGCACACAATGAGGCTGCCTAGAACTAGGGCAGGATGGGGCATGGTTGGTCGTGCCTTGTAGAGAAAAGATTCTGAACACAAATCCGCATGCCAGCAGGGGTCTGAGAGGGCTGGGGAGGAAGGAGTTGATGCAAGAGGGGGGTCACGGACTTGCTACTGTGAGCACCATTCTTGGGCCGTGACGCAGCAGGGGAGCCTTACTCTAAGCCTTCACAGCTGGGTTTCTCCTTCTGTGACACAATGGCTCTCAATCAGAGCCCAGGTGATGATAAACACTGTAAACATCTGTTAATACTGAGAGATGCAGTGTTTCATCACAGAATACAAAGTTTTGCCTATCAGAAACTGATTCTTCCTAAAGTTGAGAATTACTACCTTCTTAAGATGGAGTAAAACACACATGATGATTTGGGTATAACTCCTGGATAACAGATATCAGACTGACTAATGATGGCACAATGGCTAGGATTGTATTAGTATAAACTGATCAACTTAAACTCCCAATAAGTAGCTAAATCCTATCTGTATTTTGGAGAGCATAGTTCTTTTCCTAATAGAGAGACGTAAGAACATTAGAAGAGATAAATGGTCATCATTTAGCCCGTATCTCCCTAGACATTCCCCATTTCATGAATTCTTCTGTTCAACAATTTATCAAATGCACACAAAAATGAGATTTAGTTCTTTCTTTAAAACTTATTCAATATAATGGAATTTGAAAATTAGATAGTTTCTATTTGAACACATGATCCTTTTTTTTTCTTGGTTAAGTAAATATGATTACCATACATGAAGACCTGGACAGAGGTATCTACCTTCAACCTTCAACACTCATCCTTGCAGTACAGACTGTCCTTGCAGAATGCTAGTAATGTCACAAATTTAGCTGCAGCTGGGGGCGGTATTGCAGGGGAAAGTATTATATAATTACACTATAATTATTCTGGCATTGTATAATGAAGAACCTCATTTTCTCAGTCTGCAGCAAGTGACAGAGTTGCCTGCCTGCCTGCCTGCCTCTGGGGTACAGGTAGATGCTTCAGAGATCCTTGAATGCCCTAAGGAGCTGGGGAAGGTCATGAAGTCACCATCTTCCATCAGCTGGGCCCAGATTTGGTATACCCAGGGAGAGCCAAACCATGCACACATACCACCTTCAAAAAAAGGGAAGGAAGTTGGAGATAGCTGAGGCAGAACCAGCCAAAAACCACAGAAGAAACTAACTATTTAGTTCTCTTCTGGCCTTCTCCTGCAGAGAACTCTTGCCTTCCCTGCCCCTCATACCCACCCCACAGAGGCTGCTCTCTTGCTGGTTGCTCTTGACTGGGAAGAGCCAAACTTAAGCTGGCATGGAATGTAAGAGGGTCAAACCCACCTTGGCAAACACACCTTCCTGACTGCCTGAGTCAAGTCCATTCACCAACACTGATTTGTATAAAAAACTTGAGCCTTTTCATGACTCTACAAATGGGTCCAACTTCTACAGCCAGCTCCAGTTAGGGAGGGGTGAGAAGTTATGCGACTTACATAGTGTTAGGTTCTTACAAAATCCACCAAGTTCTGAATCTGATGAGACCTTGAAAAGTTTTCAGTATCCTGGCTGTAAGGAGATTTCATCAGAATAATCTGAAACTCTCTGTAAGCCCTCATGTTTGTTGGGCATATTTAGTTCAAATTGCCAGAACAGCCTTTGCCTGCTCATTGAGGACAAGGCAACTTGTGACATCTTACCTGTGCCATCACATTTAATGTTGACTAAGAAACTCAAATAATTATTTAAAATAATAAGAGGGAATTATTATCAAAACAACACGGTATCTGTTCATTTTTGTTGTAGATAATACACAGTAAAAGATTCTAACCACAATGAAATCCCTTTTTTCTAATTCTGTTCATTGTGAAAACATCTTTAAAAAGTACAGTCTTTTTACCCTCAATTAAAAATAGCAGAGACCCCCAGGCATAAAAACAATTAACATACAATACTGAAAATCATAATTTTCTGAAGGCAATGTGGTTTTCTTGAAAATTTCTATGAAGTTCTATGACACTAATAAATAAGTGGATACATAGAAACCGAGGTATTCAACTTATTTACACATTCAAAAATCTTTAGCAATATTCTTCACCAAAAACTGGTAAAATACCTGAATTTCCACTGTTTGAGATTCTTTTAAAATACTTTCCCATCTAAAGGAGTATTTATCTCCACACTTTATTTCTTAAAGCTCTCTATCCACCAAAAAACAACTTCCCTGAGCAGGGTGAACCCCAGAAGAACTTGCCTCTTTGGGTTTATGCCAATCCATTTTGCTTCCAAGAAATGGAGGACGACAGAGAAAAATTAAGTTTAAGAAGGGTTTGGTTCCCTTTGAATGCAAATTAAGTAATTAAGAAGGAGAATCATTATGAGATGCTATCTTATCCTTTGCTCAGCCTGAAACCATTCCGACCTGGCCAGAGAGAAAAGCCAGGACAGGAACTTCCTGGCCCCCTATATCCTGGAGCCATTGTGCACTGGCCTCCCAGTGGCCATGGGTTGGGTAGAGCTTCCTCTGTCCACTGCTCTCTACTTGAGGTTGGTGGATTGAAAAAATCAGGATCCTGCAAGAGGGGAGCCTGAGCAAAACTATGAGCTAGAACCCTTATGCCCCAAGACGTCCCGGGGTAGGACATCCTACCACCCAGAATTCTCGCCACTCAGACAGTCCCATCCCAGAAGCGAGCTTCAGAGAGAAGCCTTCTCTTAAAGCACTATTACCTGTTTAGAGACTTAAAATCAATTTCTTGAAGATACTTCATGCATTGAGGCCACAAACAGGGCTCAGACAATTCCTATTGTGGTTACAAGGCAATTTATTATGGTTAGTATAATAAATATACCCACTGGTTTGCCCCTATCCATAACAATCCATGGAGGAATTTATAAATGTTGAAAGTAATAAGTAGAAAGTCATTCTCAAAGGCTATTCTTAATCTTGATCTAATTGTACAAAAACTAAACAGTACTTTTGCTTGGGCATAATTTTAAACCTGCTGTAAATAGTGGAAAATACTGTCAAAAGAAGAAATGCTTCTAATTTATTTCATTATGTCAAAGGACTCTCCGTTTAGATTATGCCATTTACCAGCTACCATTATTTGTTTAACAGCTTCAAAAATCCCTGAGAATGAGCCAGGAACCTGTGAACAGCAGCCTGATGACAGACAAGCTTTTCTACAGAACTGTTAACCTCGTGAACCAGCTTATTTGGCTACATACCGTAATTTGAACTGCGAGCGAACTTCCCCATGTTCTATTTGAATCAGTTCATTATAGCAGGCAATTATGCTGCTATTCTCCATAAATCTCTGAAAAGAAAGCAAAGATAATAATTAAGACATATACAATTACTTTTTAAAAAGTCAAATAAAGAAGCTTAACAGTTTTTCCTACCTAGGTAACTGTTACATGAGAACGAGTAGGAAAGATGAAATGAAATAAAACAGTTGTCAAGGTATTTGAAATGCTTGTTTAAATGTATGAGCAACAACAGAGCAGGTAATGTTGTATGCTTTACTCCCTTTACAACAAAGGTGGGAAAAACTCCATGAAGAATACCGACCAGAAAATAAACCACCTTGTTGATTACTGAAATGTCTGTGCTTTAGATTTTGCACTAATAAAAGTCTTCTAAAACCCAACACTAGACATATTTAGTGTCTGCCACACTGTGAATGATCTCTTTTGAGGGCAAGAAGCCCTTCTTCATTGCCTAAACCATCTCTTCCCTTCTGCGACTGTATGTCTGTCTGTTTCTCTATGTTTCTATCTCTGTCTCTGTCTGTCTCTGTCTCTGCATCTCTCCCCCTCCCTCCTTCCCTCCCTGTCTCTGTCTCTGTCTCTCTGTCTCTGTGTCTGTGTCTCTCTCTCTCTCTCTCTCTCTCACACACACACACACACACACACACACACACACATATATCTCTTTGGGGAATACCTGTGAAGCCCTGACTTTCCCTGTACTGCTGGTCCCTGCTAACTCCAGGTGGAAGCCAGGAAGGGCTAAGGAAATAGGGGACACCATGCACACACAGGAGGGTAATACCTCTCCCTGCCTTTTTTTTTTTTTTTAAAGTTAAACATGATCAGGTTCAGGTCGAGCTTCTGGATGGGTGAAGATTATACATCAGCCCATAACAGCTCTGAGTATTGTTAGCTGATACTTCCTAAGATATGAAGACACATTTATATGATAAAATAAGTTTCAAAAACATTGGGATAAACAGATTAAGAGGTTTTTTAAGACAGAAACTTTAAAAGTTAACTTTCGTTATCTATGTTCAATTATAAAAGCAATATACATTATAAAGTGCATAAATATAGAAAAAGAAAAAAAACACCCAAATCACATCCAAGTCAGAGATGTCATAAGCTAGAGGTATCATTAATTTTGATTTCCCTTAGCTTTTATTAAGTCTGTGTATGCACGTGTATATTCGTGCTATATTTTCACATTTAAGTAATTTTTTATGACACTTTATTTTTCTTTAGGTGTCCTACAAACTTCCATTACATTAAAAAAAAAACAGCTTTCTGTAGATGATGGTTTCTAAACATTTGGAGCACTTTGTTTCCACATAATCAGCACTTAAGTATTTTTTAGACTAAAGTTAATGGAAGATACCACTGTCATATCTTTTAGAGATTAACCCACCTCTCTGAAATAATGTGAGTGAATCAAAAGCAGTGGTCTTCAAACCTCAGTATGCTAGGAACCAACTGGACATTTTGTTAAAAATGTAGATTTCCAGAAATTTATGTAGGTTTCTTTAGTACAGGACTTCTCAGGGCATTTAATATGCTCATATGTCATGTTATAATGTGCACTGTGGACTTTCAGGGGTGGGAGGAGGATTATTCACATGCCACCTATGAAGAGCTTTTGGAACACTAGTGTTCCCTGGAACAGTTTTGAGAAATACTACTTTAGTGGACCCAACATGGAGTTTGGAGTTAAACACCAAGCATTTCCATTTTGATTTTGTTATGAATATGAGCTCTGGCAAGATAGTCATTTTGAGCCTGTTTACTCCTGTTTCCAAGCTCTTATTTGCAGATAAGAATCTTAGCTCTCTACTTCCTCCTCCCCAGGAAGCCTATGCAGGGAGAAACTGTGTCTGACTGGCAAGCCTAGCACATGTTGTTGCCCATGGTAAGTGCTCCATGAATACCTGTTCATCTGAATAAGCACATTTCAAACAGAGACAGAAGGACACAAAGGTTGGTATAAAAACAGCTGCAATAGCCCTTTGCTAAGATACTGGTAACTAAAAGGCTCAGAGTGGCCTGAGCATCATGCACTTGGCCACTTACACATTGCTACCGAGGCTTCAAGTGGAGCTGCTGTGGAATATTTGATGGCACGATTTGTTCCTGGATACCCACTTAGGGACCCATAGCGTGAAGCGCTGGCCAATTAGCTAGCAACATGGGGCTGAGTTTCAGCAGATGATTTAATACAATCAAAACAACTCAGAGATGGGAAACAACCTCGTGGAAGGCAGACTAGCTGGAATATTTGGAAGGGAGTTTGGGTAGAGAGTTGCCAAAGACAAGATTTTGCCCAAAAAAGGAAACCAGTCTCATCTGATCTTGTGTCACAGTAACTCAGGAGGGAAAGCCTTTGTAGGTGCAGAGTGCTTCCCTCAGAAAGAGCCCACACTATTTGGCGGTTCCTTGATCTAGCTGGCAAAGACCTTTGATCAGACCAAACATGAAAAAACCCAGGGACGTGTCCCTCACAGGTTCAGCTTTTCATGCTCCCGCCAAGGGTTTTGTTCACCATGGCTGACTGCAGAAAGCAGAACCACATCCAGACAGAGGGAAATGAAACCTAGAACAGCATGAACAGGTTACAAAACATGTAAAAAGGAAACAATGGGACTTTTCTTCCTAAATTACTTAATGGCCTTTGTACCCACAGAGGACCAGTTGCTTCCTGTAAGCTTTTCTGTGAGTGAATGTGCAATCTCAGCCTCCAGAGAAGCTGTGATCACGCCCAACAACAACAATCTGTATACCACTAGAGGTAAGAGCACTGAACTAAAGCTGAATTCCAAAAAGACAGTGGATGGTACCTACATGGGTCCTCATTGATGTCACCTACAGTGTCATTGCTGTTCTCAGTACTGAGGCCCAGGGGATGAAGAGCATCTATGTCCTTACACTCCAAGAGGTCCTCAAATATGAAGGACAATGTTAGGTTGGAGTGCAATGGGGTGGTCAACATTAAGCTGGACTTGTAAAACCTGTGAGTAATTTCAGGTTATTTCTCAGGAAATGATCATTGTAAGGAAAGAAGTCTCAGGCACAAGGCTTCTTCACTAATTTTCCTTTTCAACTCTCCATTCCAGAATTCAGAAGCACGTCTTATGTACTGTCATCAAGATCCAGCACATAAAAACAGCTTTCAGAACCAAATGCCAGCGTGTGAGAGGTGCGATGATGGACAAGAGGAAAATTAGGTGAGTGAAGCTGCTAACTAGAAACATTCATTTCTCGGACACGTGAACCACTACGCTACCTGAATATTTTCTGGAGCACTGCTGCTTCCACGGTGAAGCAGAAAACCACCAAAGCACAAAACAACTGCTGCACGTGGGTAAGTTCTGCTTCTCTATGGCCTACAGCAAAGAAGGGATTTGTTTTTAACCTGGAGCAGCAACACACCATTACTTAAAGCACCTGAAGGAAGTTTCATAATTCACAAGGCACAGACACTATCCTATCTTTGAAGAAAAAGGATACATGTGGCATCTATTTGAGATTCATGTGTCTCGTGTCTAAAGACCTGGAGATACCAAGTAAGACGAGTTATGCAGGATGTTGGTATGTCTCCTGGGAGTAATCAGCCTTCATCTTTGAGTTGAATATCAGTGTTAATTCATGAAGTTACTCAAAAAATTTTTCTTTGCTGACATTTATGGTTGAAACCAGAATTCACAGAATGCTATAGCCATAATGGACCTGTCCCTAGCTCTGCTAGGCCCTGAACATAAAGGCCTGGGTGCTGACTCAGTGGCCCCACCTATATATAATCACATACACACATTGAATCTAACTAATAGACTGATTTAAGTCAGATAACTTTGGGACTACAGAATTTGGACCAGATATAAAATGTCTTTTTATGTCATTACATATCTGTAGCTAAGATACATGAAGTTATGAGAGAAAAAGGGAAAAAGCTGGACAAGAAGCTGCTTGTTACCATTCCATGAGAGCAGTTACTTCCTTTCCTTGGCTTCCCTCACAGTCCTAGGGCTGTTACCCAGGGCTGTTTGCCTTTCTCATTATGGAGGTGCTAAAGGTAAGGTGCCTGCCTGAGGGAGGTGCCGGTTCATCTTCTACATACCCTGTTGAAGCCAGCATGCAGAAGAGGGAGAACTGAGGCCTCTTCATGGTCACCCAATCTGCAGCAAAGCAGAAAATGTGGTCACTCAGTAGATACAAACCAGGATTCCTCGCACCGAAACACTGAGAGAGCAATGAGGCAAGCATTGGCTGAGAGCAATGAGGCAAGTTGGCTGAGAGGGGCTTGATGACCAGCATGCGCCCATGGGGTACACCTGCCTTTAAGGTCCACAGACTCCCAGGTGCAGAAAGGACAAAACAGTAAGGAGAACATTCCAGCGGTGTATCTGGAAGCATCACTGCAAGGGCATGGGAGTGGCCATCTCCAACTCTGAGTTGCCCTTGGGATCTGGAGCAAGTGTAGGGGAGCAGTCCCAGAAAGGGACGAGGTAGGTGTAGTGCTCATCCCAGAGACTGTTGTCTTCTTTGCTGTTGTTCCCAAACCTTTTAAAAGCACAACTCCCACCCCAAGACCCAGCTGGGTCCCACTCTCAATGTGAGGAAAACAACTACAAGCAGGCTGCAGCATCTCATAGCCAAATGGGAGAGAAGTGTCAGTGGGAATGCCAGTTTAGAAGGGAAGAAAACAAAAGTTGATTATTGTCACTCATTTCACAGAGGGCTTCCTATAAAGAGCCTACAGTTGGGTCTCAGAAGTTCAGTTTGAGTAGAAGGTGGAGTGTGGCTTGGTTTACCATAAACACATGCTGGGCTGGTACCATTGAGAGAAAGGGTTTCCCTGAGACAATCGGCAAGTAACATGGAGTATACATCTTGGAAAACAGGGAAGACAAATGGAATAGAGGGGACTGGGTGGAGGATCAGAGAAAACAGGAAGAGAAATCCCAGTGTGTGTTAGTGGCGTTACCTGTAGCTGACTTCTGCCCTACAGAGAAAAGCTGTCTCTCCCTAACTCCCTTTCTCCTGGGGAACTCAAGGCTCTATCTTCGCTGACTGATAAATCAGGAGTGGCACAAAAAGGTAGTAATCATATCCTATTTCATAAGCCAAGTGGGACAAACTCTCACTTGTTATTATTATTATTACTCTCGATAGAGGAAGTATTTTACAAAAACATAAAAAAGGTGGAAATAATAAATAAGCCATAGTAAATCAAGTCAAGTCAAGGACAAGTAAACATTTTGACTAAATGAGTAGGAAAAAAAAAAAAGAGTGTTTTTGTTCCTGGGCCCATGGAATAAGCCAGGTTTGGGGAAATGCTGTGTGGCTTGGTATACTTCTGTATCCATGTCTACAGCTCTAAGACCCAAAGATCTCAGAGTTTCCAGAAGATGAAATGTAAGGCAGAGGGCTGAAGAAAGCTGACTGCACATCTCAGTTCCCCTCACTCCTTCCCCTTGAGATCTCATCTCCCACCAGGATGGTGGGGGGGTGAGAAACAATGAGGACAGTTTCTGCACTTTCCTTGCCCCACAGCCCATGGCAGGAATTGTGAAGAGACACAGCTCCTAACAAGAGACGCAAGGAGAATCAGGCAAGAAGTCTTTGGTTAGGCCAAGACTTTGAAGCCAGGATTTCCCACTGTTCCAATATGGCTTAGTGATGGGATATTCAAATCTCCTCCCAGGTCGGGCTTGCCTGAGGGAAGAGCTAAACTCTCCTGAGCTGCTGCTGGCTTGTCAGCTCCTTTCTTGCAGAATCTGTGCCATTTGCCACAGTGGGGCCAAGTCCAGTAGATTCTAGGCCCTAGGTAACGTCTTATTCTTTCTGAAGCTAATGACAGCCTTTAAGTAAGGACAACACATTTTGGTCCTTGTACAACTTTTTCCCCTCCAGATCTTCCATTCCAAGTGCTGGCCATTTCAGACAAAAAACCTAGCAGAGCAGTTTTTCATCCCACAGGCTCTTACCTATAGCCCAACCCTTCTTTTCTGCCTTCTGACATTAGCATACATTCTAGTCCTGCTTCTAGCCACATAACTGTCCCCAAACAACACCTGCACAACCTTCACCTTGCAGTGGATTTAGCCCTCTTTGTTCTCATACTACTTTTTGTTTCTTCTTAACTGAAAAATAAACATTCTCCCTATCTCTTTCCTTCAAAGGAAAAAGATAAGCTGGAACCATGTTGTCTCCAGATCTCCTCTGTTTTTCTATTCATTGCTAGCATATAATGAGTAACCATTTTTTCCTGAAGTATATCAATATGTGGCAACAGCAATTAGGTATTATAGAAAAAATCTAAATATTTCCAGAAACTTGCAAAGAAAAAAAAAAAAAAAAAACACCCAAAGCAAGATCTAAAATTGGTGCTGTAGGGCCAAGCCCAAGCCCAAGCCCATTGCTTTCCCAGCTCCAAGACTGAATTGCAGCAGACAAATGTTTCCGAAAGAACAGGCCTGTCTCCAGCAGAGGATGGGAGGTGAGCTTACGCTTGTGAAACCACTGCGAGGATCACCGTGTGCTCAGAGGGATTTGTGGCCCGGATAGACCTGCAACGAGAAGGTGCCACGTCAAACCAGGTGATCTGGGTTTTGTTACATTAAACAAATGTGGAACTTCACACTGAAAATGGCACAAAACCAAATCCTTCTCTAAAGAAAAAGTATGAAAACACATGGAAGACAACGAAGGAAGATGCCCTTGTAGATTAGGTCAATCTCTTCATGTTATTTGGAAAAAAAAATAAAAGAATTTAAAAAAAATTCCCAGGCAATTATCCAATAGGTCAGATGTGCCAATTTTCCACTTCAAAACCAGCAAATCCCACTTTGACTGTAATTCCACTCTGCAAAAAAATTGGCAGTCCTACAATTCTCTAGTTATCAGTTTGTACTTGGGGAGGTAATTGGGTTAGATCTTTTTTTTCTTTTAAAATGGATAGTTCAGAAATTTGACTTTATAATAAAAATCAAAGTACTCATTGCCAGTTGAATATACAAATGCAGGTTAAAGTGTATTAAAAATGATACACAGAGCCACCCATATTTGTTTCCGTTGTACTGTTGTTTGTCCTCAAATACTTTAAACAAATGTGTGATCATTCAAGACTGAGAAATATTGCAACATAGCAACTGTCACCATAATATTTGTTGTATGACCACCTGTATATAGTTTATTCCCTAGGCACTTAACAGGATTAGAACATGTAAGGATAAAAAATTTTGAGGCTGATGAGTCTTCTTAGAAAATGTGCTAAGAATGCTGCAGCTTAGATTCTGGATTATTCTGGTCAGAGGTTGTGAAACAGATAAACTTTTCATACTTGCATTTTACTACAAATAGGTATACTTGTTTTGACCCATCTCCTGGGTCTGGCCTCTGCTTATTTTGAGATCTCTCAGAACAGAACTATCATCGCCAAGAACAGAAGGCTCAAGGCTACTCTTGAGTAATTTGTAAAACAATGTGTACTTATTTTTCTTTCTAGCTATTGGGATCTTAGATCCTCTCCATTTTACCATGTTTGCACTACCATCCCCCCCGCCAAGGGACAGCCAGCTCATTGCTTCATCCTCTTCAACTCCAGAATTTCCTGACCTTTCTCAGAAAATATACCTTCTCTATTTCCTATTCCTTGAGACCTCACACTATGTGAGCAGAAGCCACAATAAAATGGCCAGCTGCTCTTTCCTGGTGGATGGATAAATGGTATTTGAAAAACAAATATTTTTGGAGACAATGCCTTAACTCACTGTGAGGCAAGTGTAATAAGTCAGTAGCCCTCCAATCAGAGTACAGACTACTTCCCATTCAGCTAGCCCAAAGAACAGGTCCTGGTAAGATGAAGCTACACTTATTTTCTACTTAGAAATTCTCACAATTATTAGCTAGCACCGAATGAAAAGAATGCATGGCATTTCAGAGGCTTGCTCTAATATCTAAGGAAATATTAAGTACTTCTCACCTTTGTTGAGCCTCTTCCTCCCCAGTGAGGTGTCAAGTACACTTCTGGGCTATATTCAAAGGGGTGGGCCTTATGCAAGAGGCTCAATCACTGCCATGAACATAACTGAGCTAGAGCACACACTCACTTAGCTTCTGAGATTGGCTTTGGTTTTTGGGGTTTCTTCCTGCTATTCACCTATTCTCTCTCATCCCTCTAAAAAAACCTGGACATCTTCCTGGTTGAGAGGAATAAGGGGTAACCTGGGAATAAGCAGGGGAGGGGTCCAAGGAAGCAAGTTGAGCTAATGTCCAGTCAAAAGCTAGGGATCTTGGACCACAGATGACAATAAAGAATGCACATCTGCCAGAGCGTGTCCCCCTCTCATCTCAGGGAACATGTGCTGGCAGCCAAGCATTCAGGAACTGGGCCATCCTCAACATGACCAGTAACGGTTGGTCACACTAGCAGATATGTAATGTGGCTGCTGAACTGCATAAATCCTGCATTGTTTTTCTGTGCAGCTAAGAGGGAGGTAAACTTATTAGGAAACAAAAATCTATTTCTTTATATTCAAGGAAGATTATAATGTTTATCTGCAAAAATGGGCCTTGCCTGTTAATAAATAAAAGAATTCTTCCTATATTTTCTTTTCATATCTGAAGCTTGTCTTAAATTATTTCATATATGCACTCAAAATTGTGGTATTTCTACCATGAAATAATATAAGAAAAGTCAGTCAAGACCAAGTTAAAGTAGATATACATAGTTATAAAGGACCCAATTCTACCCTGAAAATCATTTAAAAAGAAACAGTCTTTCTAACTAAAAATATCATCCAAATATTTTATGATACTTTATTCATGCATATAATAAACAGGCAAATATTTCTATGCAGGAAGATAAAATTATTCGAGATCAGTAAGACATTTTAAAATAGGTTCCTTAAGAAAAATCCTTAAGGAGAAACTGTCCAAGGATAGCAAGGTGGAACCTATGCTGAGAAACTTCCCTTAATCGATTCATTTATTGTCAGGGTACCAAAGTTTCTAATAAGCCATTTTTCTACCTTTCACTTCCTATTTTCAAGAAAATTCCAGCTCTATATGTAATTGGAATCTGTCCTGGTCTAGCATTTAATTAGTGACCTCTTCCTGTCTAGCTTCAAAGCATTCCACTCCTGCTAAATGGATCAGTTCATTCAGAGCTAACTCTTAGGACTGCATTTATTTATGAACAAACATGCATTTCCTCCTGAGAGCACCAGCATTCCTGTAAACAAGTGGAGGGTTTGAGTCCCTGAAAGATTTTCTGCTGTTGCAAAGTGGCTGCTTTTGCTCCATGAATGCTGTAGGATCCTCCCATCTGTGTTAGGCAGGGAAAAATGTATATTTCGCACATTTCTGATGCTCATTTTGGGACAGAATAATTAAGATTAAAATATTTGGGTTACATCCAAAGCATATCTGTGTAATAAGAACTGTATGAATTTTAATGTTCTGTGAAATATGAGCCATACACGGAGGGAAAAAAAATAAACCCTGAAGTTTTCAGTGGCACCCAGCTCATGCTTCTAAATTTATTGGAACTCAAATGTGAAAAACAGAAAAGGTGAGATAAATCCACAGGAAGAGCTACAGCTTTTTCATTTTTTCATATTTCATTTGTGGTGGAACTAGAGACATCTATAAATGAATTTAATTTTAAGCTGTTAAGTAGACATTTACTGAACATATTAAGAAAGTTACCTGCATACCGCTTCTGCATCAAAATTTCGAGTTTGCCTATGATCAATTACAATAATTTCATGATGTTTATCTAGAAAGCATTCAAGGGCTGACTCTGGAGTTCGAGCGATATTGCATCTATAACCAGCTCTGTCACAGGCCCACCAGAATCCATCACTCTGATTATCTTCCTTTGCAAAGATCAGCAAAACCTGGAACACACAGAAAAGAGCATCTTCATAGAGATCATCCTCCTTAGAGACTGTGTTAAAAACAGGCCTACGGTACACTGGTTAAAAAACACATCCTCTGGGGGGAAGTTATCTGGGTTCCGATCCCAGCTCTTCCAACTCATTTCAGTGTGTTTTGAACAAGGTATTTTCTCTCTTTGGCCTATGGTTTCTCCACCATCAGATGTGATAAGAGCAGTGCCACTTTAAGCCAGGTGTGAGACTTGAATGAGCACGGAATAGATGCTCAATTACTCCAGTGATAGTTATTTTTAATTTCTGAATTGGCATTTTAAATAAGATTAAGCAGTGAAATTATTAACAGAATAATTAACACAGGTTAGACTGTGGCTCATATATATACCTATTTGGTTCCAGAGCAGGTGGTGTTTGCCTTGGAGGCCACCTCTCTGAACTTAGCACTTATATTCATATAAAGATACAGGAAAGGAACTCAAAACAACTTCAAAAACTAATTCTAACACCGAAACTCTGCCAGAATCTGAAATTAATAATCATGAAATGTGAAGTTGATGGAGCCAAACAGGAAAACATGCCTCTTTTTGCCCAGCTGAAGAGCACAGCCTCACCACTGGAAAGAAGGTAGCAGTAATTCAGCCTCATCATCCCCTAGGCCCTAGGGCCCAGATTCTCTGGCAGCCAGAAAGTCAGAGATGGCCTTATCACCACCTGAACTTGCTCATTTCTTGTTTATGGTCTATCTTTCCCACTAGAATTGAGCTACAGGATGGCAGGGACCTGCCTGTCTCCTTCCCTGTTGAAATCCTATGCCCAGAAATGGTCTGGCATGTACCAGTTGTCCAGTAAATATTAGATCAGTGAAAGGATGGCTACTTGTAAGGGTTTCTGCAAAATACAAGAGGGCTTTACTATTATCAGGAATAAGACTAAATCACAGCAATAATTCCAATAACATATAATAGTCTCAAGATATTGATACGACATTTAGTATTTTTCAGCATCCACTTCTGGCTTGAATAATTAGGAACAGAAGGGTAGTTTCTCAACATGAAGAGCTTTAAGCCAATAGCCCATATCATTCTTCATGATGCTATACTGAATGTGTTATTTAAAATCAGAAACAAGACAAACTATCAACCACATCTTAAAAATGTTTTGTTAATTGAAAATTTGCAGTATATAAAAAAATGGAAAATAGTATAATGAACACTTGTACCCATCACTTAGCTTCAGCAATAACTACTCCTGGCCAATCAACCTGGTTTCATCTTTATCTATCCATATCCACTTTCCTAATTCTTTTATTATTTTGCAAATACCACATATCTATCATTTCATCCATATGCATCTACTAAAGACAAAGACTCTCAAAAAAGAAAAACAACAACAAACCATTTCATACCTAAACCTCTCCAATAATTCCTTATAATTAAACATTTGAATGTATCACAAATGTCATTTGTTTTATACTGTTTGAATCATTTTCTTTTTGTTTTATCAAAGCCATGTTTCCAGAAAAATAATACTTTTCAGCATAATTTTGACATTTCCTTTTTAGCATGTGGCTTGAAATCACAAGCCAGTAACACAAACCAAGTGTGGCAGCCACACTTATTAAGGGCTCTTTCTGGACAAAGGTCAGTCACACCTCAGTCCAGGATGTTCCTAAAAATCTTCAGCCACAGAGCTACCTCTAAGAAGATACGGGAGGTGACTCTTCCTAAGAAGTGAAGAGCACAGATTCATGGATTTTGATCGGGAAAAGAAAGCCTTCAAACATAACTATTAACAAAGGAGCTACAATGAAAAAATCAGGTAGAATAAATTGGTTTGTGCAAAAATTCAATAGCTCTTTACTTGGTGTAGCTGTAAAGGTTTATGCCAAGTGGTAGTAACATGAGAAACTCAATATGCAGTGCCTAAAGGTCAGAAAAAGTGCCAGAACTTCTCGTCTCTCATCTGCCTGGCTGAAATATGGACTGCTAAACAAGAATCTCCACAATCTATACTTCCTTTATACAATTAGGCCCAGTATTTGACTAATACAATAAGAATACAACTATATTCTCATGCTGGACATTGCTACAGATATTAATCTCATATATCTTACATGTCCTTTAGAGACTAGAGTGTTCCACTTTTGGGAAAATAATGTCATTATTTAGCAAATATTTCTTGAGCACCTACTACCTACCAGACACTTTAATTGCTTAGAGTACACCGATGAACAAAATACAGACCCTTGCATAGTAGTAGTGGAAGGACAAATAAACTATGTGCATAATAAATAAGCAAGTGATACTGAATGTTGAAAGTGCTAAGCGCTATGTAAAAACCATAGGGCAAGGTAAGGGGGATCGGGAGTGGCTGCTGGCAGCAGCATTAAGTAGGGTGGTTAGGGTAGGTTTCACCGAGAAAATGACATACGAGCAAATGCCTGAAAGAAAAGTCAAGTTTACACCCAAAGGAAAGCATTCCAAGCAGAGGGAACAGTTCCACTGATCCCTACGGTGAAACACATGCTTGCTGTTTTCAAGGAACTGCAAGGAAGCAAATGTGACAGAGGGGAGGGTGAGAGGGTGGGAGAGAAATCAAGTTCACAGCAGAGGGCTAGAGCCTGGTACATCCCTTTAGGTCAATTTAGGAACTTATACTGGATTTCATATGAAAACTCACAAACTGTTGGAAGTGGAGAATTGTATTCATCATACCTTGTTATTTACGTATTTCTGATGCCTCACTGTCTAGACCGTTGCTGACCCTGGAGTCCTGCCCTTCTGAGGGCTAGCCAATTCCTAGAGACAGTAAAGACTTGGCAAGGAATGCACTTTTCATATGCAAACCAATCCAGAGCCCATACCTCTACCACCTTTTTTCTACTTTATGCTGCATTTATATTTATTTTGCTCGTTTCATATTTTTAGTGAAACTTTAAAATTTTTCAATTATAGTTGACAATGTTATTTTATATTAGTTTCAGGTGTCTAGCATAGTGGTCAGACATTTACGTAATTTATAAAGTGATCTGCTCCAACACTCTGGACCACTATCTACCTGCCCTATCACTCCAGGGCCAGGTACACAGACCACCTCTATACCCCCAGGCTACTGAAATGTCTGGAGCTGGCCAAACCTGCTTACCATGCCTTGCCCATTCCTCCCCCAAAAGAACTGTAATAAAGGCTCTTGCCCACGCTTTCCCCTGTACTCCCTGCCTCACTACCGGCCCTGCCGCTTCCCCAGGTAGTTCTGCATGGCCTGGCATGCTGTCGCCTTTGGGAACTCTGAGTAACAAACTATCTTTTCAGTGACAATCACCTTCTGATTTATGGGCCTCACCTTACCTGAATAATAATAAAATCTACAGTTAAAACAGGAGTATTTGTATTATAAAGTGCTCACTAGAGAATTTCTTGGGGTAGTTTTTAAAATTCTTTCCACTTACAAAAAAATTCAGTAAGACTTTTTCAATAATTCAACTCCTAAGCAAAGTGAAAATCTATGAGAAACAAAAAATACATATACATTTTAGAGTAAAGAACTATAATTGCTTTTTCTGAAGCCCTCTTGCCTCTGGAGAATTCTACCTTTTCTAGGAAAGTGGTAGAACCGAGTATCCAGAGTTGGACTCTCTGTCCCTATCTCTTATGCCACAGCTGGGCTAATGATATTCCGTTTCCAGGAATTTGGAATCTGAACATAGAGGCACAAAGGATGGTAATTGGGACCCAGGGCTCATTAATAGCAGAAATACTGAAGGAAGAACCTTACTCCCCTGTTATCTAAGTACTCAGAAACGGCTCACTGCCAGCCTTTCTAAGCCATGGTTTTTCAACTCTTCTTTGGATTCTGCTAAGAAAACAAAAATAAAAACTGCACTTTCTTATACATTTCTTATTCACTTACTTACTTTTTGTGTAAGGCAGCTGTTACTACAACCAAAACAAAACAAAAACAAATGAACAAAAACAACCTTAAGCAATACAGTCCCTCTTCAGGTTTAACATTCTATGTTTCAATATTTAATTTCTTGTTAGATGTGGCTATTGGTAAATATTTGTGGACCACTTGAGGCAAATCTCATAAAATGATTTTGTGAAACATATTTTGAAAGTCATTATTGAAGGCATAAAACAACTTGATTTGTAAAGAGTAAAAAAGTAAACTCTGCGGTTGCTCTAAACAAGTGGAACATTCATTCAAAGAATATTTTTAGAAGACTATCATGCCAGATGTTAAAAACTAGGAGTAAAAAGCTGATTGAGACTGACGTAGTTGAGTCTCTGCCCCTAGGACGTGCACAGGGGAGAGAGTCTGAGAAAAAATATAATAAATGCCCTAGTGAGTGGTGATCACAAACAGAGCATGGACATGGCATCCAGGACAAGAATCTAAGCATAGGAGAATGGGCAGAAGGAAGCAGTTTTGTTGTGTCAACCTCACTATACTGTTGTAAACACAGCAAATGAACTGATCTGAGGGGAAACCTGGGACAAGGAGGAAACGTCTTCGAGTGAGGACAGATCCTGGCCACCTTGCGTTCTCTCTGGAACCAGAGCACAAACTACAGGTAGTCCTCATTTTGTGTGGTAGTGCCAGGCCATAAAAGTGACCATGCAAAGCAATTTTAATAAATTATGATAAAAGCGATTGCTCCATGACCTTTAGAAATTTTTGTCAAAACATTAAAAGCTTTCTTATTGTTTGTTATAAATGTATGGGGAAACGAAAAATATAAACTGGCATTTATTCAGTACATTGCAATTTAAAACATTAAAAATGGTGAGAATTAAAATGTTTTCTTTTTAAAAACTTAAGACTAGTTTGAACAGTGCTTACCTTCTTCCAGTTGTGTAAATTATGATACAGAGTATTTTTTTCTATGCCTTAGTTAATTATAAATTCTTAGGTTTGGATCAGCTTCCAACATTTTATCCTCTATACTTTCAGTGTCATAAAATATCCCCAGAGTTCCTTTAATGAATGTACAGTTTTTTGCTGGCAGCACTTCCTCTGTGACATTTCACCCTTTTCATGACAATCACTTTCTAAATTTATTTCGATAAACTTGCACTGACTAACTTCCTCTGGTGACCAGTCTAGAATCTCCCAAAGTGGCAGTGTCAACATGCCTAGAGTTGGCTATTTCATTTCTTTGCTGCACATTCATCTTTGTTGGCTAATTCCCTCTTTCGAAGATCTATTTTTATGCAATGTCACATGCTCTATCGTGAAGAGACAAGATGGCAGCACAACTACACTTTGCTTGAACAGCTAGGCAGACATTCATAGAGACTGAAAAGAGTGATGTTACTGGTCACCAATCATAATGCAGGTTTGTTACATACTGGTTTGCAGACTAAAGAACTAGCAGCAAAGTTTGCATTTTATGCAATTATTCACAGTTAAAACACCGATGTAACTGCAATCTAAAGCATGTTGTTGGAGGCCTAGTGTTAACCAGACATTGAAATTTGTGCACACTGGGACTGTGCAACGTGAGGGTTACCTGTACTGCTTTCCAAATGTAACTACAAAGACCTCAAACTGCCATGCAGGCCCCCACTCTCAACTCCAGGGAGAACTCTACCTGAACCTTCTTGAAACCATTACTTAATTCATGTTTTGATCTGAACTAGAATGAAGTAAGGGCAGGGCTGAGAGAATGAAGTACAGGGTCTGGTGAGAGGCTGCACAGGGTTAGCCTGCAGATTTCAGGTGACTTGGTGGAGGGCGGAGGTGGGGTCCCAGGGGTAATGACAGGCACAGGGCCATGATTCTCAGGAGTTCTCAGAGCAAGAAGGGGCTCTGGAGGTGATCCATCAACCTCATTCAACAGATGAGAACAGCAACTTCCCAAAGCTGGACCCACATGTCTCAACTCCTCATTCAGTGATCTTTCCATGACTCTCACTGATGTTTTCTTGATTTGCTAGAAATATTTGTACCGTCCCTTTGATAAGTTTAATCAAAGTACTGAAAAATATCTTCTTGAGTGTTGCAGTAATCTGTCTCTGACAAGTTAGAATAAAACTCTTCTCTGGTGAAGACTAATTACAAAAAAGATAAAGAGAAAACAAACTTTTCCTTAACCTAAAAATATGTGTTTATTATCAACAGTATTCTTTAAATAGGGTGTATCTACACTTTTCCAAGTGGATAAACAAAATTTACTATTAAACGTCCAATTTTCAGACTACTCGGTTGGGTTTTAAGCAAAAACCAGGTAATAAGGAGTTTCTAGAATAGACCACATGAACAGATCATATAAGTTGTATTCACATGATACTAAAGATCCGGCCAATTTGGTCAGAGGGGCAGTCAATTCAGTAGGAAAAAAATGGCTTGGAAGCTTTCCTTAAATGTTCCTAGGAAATTGATGCTAATAACAGCTAAACCGTGATGAGGATTTTTTAAGGCCAGTCATTAGACTGAAAGTACTTTAAATACACTATCTTATTGAATAACCCTTTAATAATTCAGTTTGAAAGAGGGTATTATTTTCATTCTACAGACATGAAAACTGAGGCTTTAAATGGTTAAGAGACTCGTCCACAGCCACACAGCAAAATTTGAACTGAGGTTGACCTGACCCCAGAGCCTGTGTAATTATGCTAAGTAGCTTACTCTGTCAGTTTTATTTTTACCTCCTAAGACATAGGACCAAAAATTCCTACCAACTCTGTGGTCCACAAACCTGGCTGGATTAGGCATAGGACAGAGCTTGATAGCAGCAGTGTGGACAGGAGGGGAGATGCTAGCCACAGCAAGTTTCTAAGTTTGAGTGTCCCCACCACTTAGTCATTTCACTTATGTGAAGGACAGCTCCCCAGGAGGCAACATGATCTCCAATGTATAACAGTTGTAGAAAATTCCATGTCCATACAATATGGGAAAACAAAATTGAAGTGGAAGAGCTGTCATGCTAGGAAAAAGCTTAGGCCACAGCTCTGAGGACGTTTCCACATTGGAAAGGCCTGTGTGAGGGGAGGGGGAAAGCGCTCTAAGCCGAAACACGTCAGTTCTACACTCTGGGGAAGTAACTGTGCTCCAGGCATCGACAAAGAAAAGGCCACTTGATTTTCAGATGTTATGGTGATATGAATCTACTGCCTCATAATATTTCCCCTACTTTTTATTTCTTTGCCAAAACTGGAAAATACGACTTTTACTGTGAGTCACAGCCACTCACCCAGGAAAAGACGACCTCTACACTACCGTGCTGCACGTCTCGCCAACACCTTCACGCATTCCACTCCCAACGGTGCTCCTGCCAGCTTGCATGGGACACGCAGAGCCCCATGGTACACATCCACGTGGGGGCTCATTCCCCTGAACTCAGAAACATACCCTCAGGAGCTATCACATCCAGAAATAGTCTTATCAAGCAGGTTCCTCTGAAGCCCTAAGAGCTCCAGTAGATGTAGCTAATTAACATTTTGGGCATGCCAGTGAAGTAACAGAATATTTTTCTCCAAGAAAACAAAACAAAAACAAACAAAAACAAAGGTATTAGGACATAGTATCCTTTTTCATTTTTCTTGAATGTAAAAGCAGGAGCATAAAAACACTTAACTAGATACCACTGCCCCTAAAGTTGGTGCTACAGATAATAGACTGACTGCCCAGCCCCTCTGGGTGGTCAGGGAGCTCTGTGCAATCTCTTACCCCAGCAGCACCTAGTGTGGAGCCTTGAACATGAAGGTACTCTGCAGACTTTTATCTGATAGGTCAATGAGTGAAACTCTACATTTGAATGAGACTAAGTAGTAAAGGCAACCTTACATCTAAGTTGAGCTTATCTTTTTAAAAAGAACCTCAGTTATTCTGTCCCTTGATCACCTGCATCTGCTGTCACTGGGGCCAAATTCATGTGAGAGGAGGTACCAGGCAAGGTACATGATGGTACTGGGAACATTCCAGCTCTTGTACTGAGTGGTGGGTTAATTGTATTCATTTTATTATAATATTTCATAGTTTATGAGTACAAGTTAAATATTTTGGTATGTTTTAATATAACTGACAAATCCAAAATTACAATTGTTTTTCAGTGATTCAGAGTGGGGCTGTTAAGAGATATTCAAATCTTTCTGAGGAACAGATCTTATTTGAGATGACAGAAATACATTTGAGACTTATAAATGTGACTGTTAAACATGCATATTAAAAAATAACTTAAGCATAACTACTAAAAAAATAGAAGCACAACCTATAGCTTTTAGAACAGAAAATGAAAGGTAACTCTGAAAACTCAATTTGACAAAAAACAGAAATAAAAGAAAAATAGTCAAACAGAAAACACAAGAATAATTATATCAGTAATCACATGCAATGTAACCAGAATGAACTCCCTTATTAGAAGACATACTATCAGAATAGGTTTTAGAAAAATACAGCTATGTGCTGCTCGCAAGAGGCATATTTACTGTAAAGTTATAAAGAAAGCTGAATATAAAAAGACAGAAAAAGATAAACCAGGAAAATGTTAACCAAAGAAAGCTGGTCTGGCATTACCAACAGATAAAAAGTTTAAAAAGGGAAGCTATATAATAAAAAGGATAGTCACGAAGAATACATTCAATTAAGAAAACACATTAATACAATGGACTCAAAATATTAGCAAATATTAACAGATACTGATAATGACACATCCACTGCCATAGAGGCTAACAGATCACAGTCAAAAGATTAAAATAAAGGTGGTTTGAAGAGAGCAATAATATTGGATTAGTTCATTAATAGAGAACCCAGTATTTGAGAGATACATCTTTTAAAAAGCTTTTTATAGAATATTAATTTCAAAATTGTCTACATTATTAGCTACCAAAAAAGCTGCGACAAGTATTAAAGAATCAGTAACAAAGGCATCAAAGCAATTCAGTGGAGGAAGGAATGTATAGTCTTCTCAACAAGTGGAGCTGGAACAACTGGATATCAGTATAGGCGGAAAACGAGCCTTAACCTCTATATCATATGATACACAAAAATAAACTTGAGATGAATTATAAATTTAAAATTAAAACCTAAAATAATGTTTTAAGAAAACAAATTATCTTCTTAACTTGGAAAGTAGGTAATGATTCTTAGCACACAGAAACCAACGACCATAGAAGTGACGGACTACAACAAAATTTAAAATTTTGCACAAAAGCCAGATATATGAAAATAAATAGAGGAGCTGCAAATTGGGAGAAAATATTCTCAAAATCTGATACAGGACTTGTAATAAGAATATATAAAGAACCCTTACAACTCAATAACTTTTACAAAGTCAACCATGTTAAAAATAGGCAGAGAACTGAACCCAGCATTCACAAAAGAAGGTAAAAGGCCAAACTTTAGAAAGTGTTCAATATTATTAGTCATGAAGAAATGCAAATTTAAATAACCATAAGATAGTAGTACTACTCACCCACTAGATTAACTCAAAAAAACTGAAACATCAAATATTACCAAAGATTTGGAGTATTCAGAACGCCTGTATTTCTTGCAGAAGTGTAAAATGGTACTTGAGAAAAGATCTGGAAGTACATTACCTTATAAAACTAAACACACCGTTATTTAGGAGGTTGTAACAATACAATTATGCAAATAAGATAAAAGGTATTGAGATCAGAAAGAAAAGTTTTGACATGATCTTGTACATAGAAAATCCTAAGGAATCTATAAAAAACTATAGAGCTAATAAGAGTTCAGCAAGGTTGCAGAATATAAGATCAATATACAAAAATAAATTGTATTTCTATACACCAGAAATGAACAGCCCCAGAATGACATTAAGGAAACAATTCCATTTGCCATAGCATCAAAAAGATGATTATTTCAGGAATAAATGTAACAAAAATATAAAAGATACTTACTGAAAACTACAAAACACTGTTGAAAAAAGCTAAAGAAAAAACTAAATAAATGAAAAGACATCTTATGTTAATGGATTGGAAGATAAAATTGTGAATATAATAATAATCCCTAAATAGATGTACATATTTATGGCAATCACTATCAAAATCCCAGCTGTTCTCTCACCTTTCAGAATAAACAAACTGGTCCTAAAGTTCATATAAAGATGCAAGGGACAAAGACAGCCAAAATTATCTTAAAAAATGAGAAGCTGGGTGACTCACACTTCAAAGCTATAGTAATCAAGACAGTGCAGTATTGGCATGTCAGAGATATCGACGGAATACAACCAGGAATAACCCCTCACAATTACGGTCAGCTAAATTTTGACAAAGGTGCCAAGACAATTCAACAGAAAAAAATTTTTTAAACAAAAGTTGCTGGGACAACTAGATATCCACATGCAAAATAATGAAACTCTACCTCATACCATATACAAGAACTCAAAATGGATCAGAGAACTAAAATGATAAAACTCTTAGAAGAAAATATAGGAGTAAATCTTTGTGACTTTATATCAGGCAATAGATTCTTAGACATGACACCAAATAATGCTTGAAATTAGAAAATGATGCCTACACCCTGATACCTTGCAAATAAACCTAAAAATATTCAAAACAAGATTATGAATAGATGCACATACATGTAGAACATACAAATATCTTAATCTCTGAATAGTGGTTACTTTTAGGGAGGAAAAGAAGGGAAAAGGGATAAATAAGAGTTTAAACAGTACTGTTTCTTTAAAAACGCAGACAAATAGGGTACACTGTTAATATCTGATGAAAGTGGGCATGGGTATACACATGTACCTTTATGAATATTTGAAATACTTTACAATTGACAAATCACATTTTTAAAAGAATGAGGCAGCCTTATCATGAGCATTCATTGCCAGTAAGCACAGGACAGAATGAAAGTAAATTAAACTAACTAATCTAAAACTACACGCATCCCAAGAAATATTCTTGAAATTGCTTTGGGAATAGTGTTATTCGATCTTTTGTCATTGCCTTTATTCAAAATGGACTACAAAGTATGTGTACTCAGAATAATTACTGGAATTTTCCACTTGTTTGTATTCTATATAGACAGTTGTGGCTTATGTTTATTTTAGTAACTTTTTTTCTCTCTCTCCGCTCCTAAATTTGTTTCCATCCAATTTTCCCAAGCTTAAATCTTAGTTTTTTTCCTTCCCCTAGCTTTGCATTTCCTTTTCCAAGCAACAGTAAAACATTATTTTCTTTTCCATTTGCTCATAAATCAAACAGCACATTTCTTTGCTTTTTTTCACTTTCATCTCTATGTCGGTTGGTTGGTTTACATCTTTTCTGCATCTTCACTCATCCCAAGTGCAGGACAAGCTGCCAGGTGCAAACCAGCCACAGTTTTCATAGAGAGGAGGTTCGCTCATACAGGCCTACGAGGATGACGTAGATGCAGAGGGGGATTTAACAATCATTTAAAAGGGTACAGACCCCTTTCACATGTGTTTCTCTGAAGGGGCCTCAGGGAACTGGAGGGGCTGTAGGGAGGAAACACTGTTCCCTCCATGTTACAGAGCCCAGAAGGCTGCTTTGCTCAGGTCATGTAGGACAAGAAAGGGGTACCTTTTGTCCTCTTCTCTTCCCAGCCAACAACAGCTATCATTTACTGAGCACTTTCCACTGCCAGCCAGATTTCTAGGCACTCGCTGCTATTCCATTTCACTCATAATTCCCAAGGGAGAGGCGTTATCTTCACCTCTTTACAGAACACTGGGTAGGAAAATGAAGCAATACATGCAAGGTCACACAGCCAGGACTCAGGCCCAGCTGTGGCTCACAGCAAAGCCCTGCCCTTTACCACACACACCCTTTCCTTTACCTTTCGGGCTGCAGCAGGAGATGGAATGGACAGACAAGTTTTTTGGTCAAAGAGTTATTCTCCTTCACAATCCACCATGCAATCTACCTATTGTGTTTATACTCAAGATGGGGCAATGTTTAAACCTTCAAGAAAACACTTCGATTCCTCAAGTACGACATTAATAAAAGCAAGCGTTTATACACAGAAACACACACATGTGTATACACCAAGTATTACGTAAAGGTGTATATGCGGTATGCAGGGGCAAGGGTGGCTATCTGCTAAGTACCAGAAGGGCCCCAGACAGCTCTGGAAATGAAGCCCCTACTGAGGGAGGGAGGCGTACCTGAATAGGATCCTGTGTCAGTCTCATGGGCCCAATGCGTACCTCCGCAGAAGAAACCTGCCAAATAAAGGACAGCGCATGAGAGGTGTCAAGTCAGAAACTACAAGGATTGGCAAATTCTCCCTTACACCGGATATTACATATGACACTTTGCAGATGCTAACTATGAGGATCCAACTTATTGACTTGGAGACAGTTTACAAAATGCCATGTGCAGTACAATCTTGGTTTTGTAAAATACATATACATTTATATGCACTGAAAACGTCTGGGAGGCTATCTCCCCAAATGCTAAGTGGTAAGATTTCATGTTATTTCTACTTTAAGGGAATGGGAGAAAACAATTCAAGTCAATAATTACTTACTGAGCACCTACTATGTGCTAGGCACCAGGCTGGGCTGTTACTCTGAAATTTCAAGAGTAAAAATTTTTCTCAAATGTGGAAGCTAAAGCATTTTTATAGTTTAAGAGCTGTTCCTATACTTAGATTTTATTTTTGTTTCATGTTTTAGTATGAGGAATAAACAGCCTACTCTTACCTATGTTTACCATGAACAAATTATTCATCGCAGTGATATCTCCTCAGATAAACACCATGCCATGACAGCAAGAGGCTAAATTGTGACCCACAACTCCAGGAACGAGCTGAGGCGTCCACTGGCCAGCACCACCTAACTGCCAATGTGTGCGTTTTTAATTAATTACTTGGATTTCTAAAAGTGATTTTCCTCTAGACAACTGTATTGAAGGTCTTGGCTTCACTTCCATGGATCTAATTTTGTTTTCCTCCAAGAGGCTGCAGTCATTTTGCCACTCCTTGGAAGCTTATCCCATATTCTATTAGTACATTGGTCCCTGTCAGTCAGATGGGCACCTTCAGCAAGCATCAGAATTCTCAGGACCAGAGACACCACAATGACCCAAGAGCCAGAGGAGGCTTTCTCAGTCAAAGAAAGAAAGAAAAGAAAGAAAGAAAAAGAAAGAAAGAAAGAAAGAAAAGAAAGAAAGAAAGAAAGAAAGAAAGAAAGAAAGAAAGAAAGAAAGAAAGAAAGAAGAAAGAAAGAAAGAAAGAAAGAAAGAAAGAAAGAAAGAAAGAAAGAAAGAAAGAAAGAAAGAAAGAAAGAAAGAAAGAAAAAGCAGCACTTTTATGCTTTTTAAAACTAAATATCGACTTCTTTCTTCTCTTTTTCCCATGCTTAACTCCTGATGTGATTCTTCTCCAAAACATCACCACAAATTGCTGACATTTTCTCTGGAAGGTCGATTCCCCCTCACCACACCCCTGCATCATCTGTGAAAAAATGATATTGGGGCCTCTGGCCGCTCACCAAGCCAGCCAGGAGAAAACTCAGAGCCTTCTGATGACACTCATTAAGGGCTCTTGGCCTCGGTAATGGGTTCTCAGGAGGGCAAAGCTTCTCTAGCCTCATCTCCTTGGCGAGGCGGCCTCCCAACAGTGGGTCCTTCCAGCAGGCCAGGCCTCAAACCAACTTGGGGCCTATGGACCAGCAACAAGTTCCTTCAGTGTTCCACTGCTATTTCAGGTAAAACTGACACATCAAGTTGTATGCATCTCTTACGTTTTTTTTCTCTAAGCAAGGTCCTCCAAGGTGTTTGTGCCAATACCACTACCCAGGGTATGTGCATGGCCCCAAGAATAATTCTACCGGAAGAATAATTCCTGTATCACTGGGCTCTGGCCCTCAACCCAGCTCCAATCTCAAGATAGTTCTTATTGTGTGAAACTGACACGCTCCTTTATAAACAGTGCAATGGCAAGAATTTTTCTAAAAGTTAATGGTTAAGAAGTGAAACTAATTTGGTACAGTCGGGTAGAATTGATTGATAATCTGGGATATCTTTTCACTCTCCCTGTGATCTTTCTTAGGTTCACTGTATCCACCACATACAGAAGTCCACCCCCCCCACCGCTTCCCAAGGCCACCTCTTTATGGTTTCTCTGGTAAAACTAGCTCCCAAAGGGGTCACCCAGGGGCAGAAAATAAATGAATTAAGAAATCAATAAAACTTAAAAGGAATAAAGTAAAAAGTGACTCTTTGGAAGGCTGAGACTTGGGGAAGGACTTCTGCTAGAAGGGCACAGACTGTTCGAAAAAATAGTTCACCCCTAACCGATGCATTCATATGTACTTTGTCAGAAGCCAATTAAGTGCATGAAGTAGTTGCATAGGCCACTTTAAACTGCCAGGAGGACACTGATGACTGTATGAATGTTTCCTAAGCCCCCTTCCGTCTCAGTAACTGTGCTAGGCACTTTCACATGTGTGATTTTAGCAGGAGACAGGCAATGGACACCGAATGACAACATGGAGTTTGAAAAAGCAACAGTCTAGATATCCTTTTCTTGCCAAAAGACAAGAAAGATCCTATAACTCTCCCACAGCCACAGGAGTTCACTGCCTGCATCCAGCATTTTTACCTCTGCCTGACTCAGCTCAGTGGAAGCTGCCACTTGAGGCAAAGCCCAGGAGAGGAGCATCAAGTCTGGTGGACCCTCTCCAAGACCCCTCCCTCTCCCATCTCTACCCATCTCCTCCCAGCCCCACTTCAAATCTCCCCTGCCAGCTTGTGGGCGACACTTTGCTTCTTGTCTCTTGGCTTGCCTTTTCCCTCTTACTCGGTGCTCCCAGTCATCTGACCGTGGCTTCTGTGTCCAAGAGAGGACAACTATCCCAACAGAACCCCAGCGCCTCTCCTCACTGGACCTGAGAGCTGGCACAAGGCAGTGATCAGCAAAATCTGCAGCAGGTAAATTCAGACAGCAGTTGGCAGAGTTCTGTTTGACAAAGGCGTCTTATTACTGCCTGCATTTCACCCATTTGCAAGGGCAATTATGAACAGAAACAGGAGTCCATTTACTGATGTCTGTGTAGCCAAGATTCTCTACTTCAAAGAGTGAACTTTGAGCAACTGCAGATGCACAGATCCTCAATTAGTATCTTAGCCTTGATTCCAGGAAGTGACCAAATTTGCCAGGGACACAAAAGCAAGAAAGGGTGGGTGATAGGTACCACGATTCCAGATCCTAAGAGGAGAGGAGGATGGGACAACAGTGTAAAAAGAGACAAGCTCCTAGCCTCTCTGACCACATGGCTTTCACCAGTAGACCAATGAGGAAAGACTAATGACCAACAGTAGTTTTAATCATCCAACACTTATAGTGTCAAATATTTGTGTGTACATGGCAACATATACACATAGATATATATATATTATATGTATATAGAATATATAACATATATATGTATATATTATACACACACACACACATATATATATATACATATTTATATATGTGTATATAAATGTATGTAGCAGGGTCACCAATTTACATTCAGAGGAACTGGCTCTATAGGGGAAAAAAAAATTCCTATTTTGTAGCATTTGCTGATTCTATGGTGTAAATACTTTGACCTTAGCTGAGTTCGAGCTAGCAACATGTCTTTGGATGTGCAACTGGGAATATATCTTTTTATTCAAAAAGGGTCTATGAGTGGCAAACTCAGTCTTTGTTGATCTGCAATGTCTATCAATCACTTTTGATTGATAGTTTAGCAAGATACAGAATTCTGATAGACATTTTCCTCAGACTTTGAAGTGGAAAGGAGATAATATTTCTGGTTTTGAAAGTGGGGAGATCGAGGAAGGCTTCATGAAGATAAGGAGATCTTGAAGAATAGAAAAACAAAGAGACTGGGCTAGGGAAGGAAATTTCAGGCATACGGAACAACATAAGCAAGGGCATGGAGGCGAGAATGCAAGAGAATGGGGAGAAAGCGAGAATGGGGAGAAAACAAGATTTAGAGAACCTGGATTAGAGAGTCTGAAGGTGAAGACTGGCGGGGGGGGGGGGTCCATTCCTTAGAGGAGACTGGAGAGAAATTCCCTTTTTGTTCTGTAACACCAAACACAATGCAGGTTTTGAGTAAAATAGTAACAGGATCAGGTTTATAACTTGAGGGGGAAATATTTGGTTTACCTACTTTCTGAAAACAAATTTAGCAAAAATAAAACAAAGACACTGCTGTGAGAGGGTACTATAGCAGGGAAAGCAAGTGGAGAAAATGTATCTCAATGATCAAGAAAAAAATTACCCCAAACCCCACACAGCTTGGCCTCATTTCAATAGAGAAGCTCCAATATGAAAATCGCCTAGTGCAGGGGTGGCAGATGAAAGGAAGTCTCGGGAGGAATCAAGGTAGTACAGGTGGCTCATTCACCTGTCAGTGTACCACATTCTCTGGGGTGACTGCCACAGCTCTTAGTAGTTTTGGTTTCAGGAATTTTGTTAAATTGCTTGGATTCGAGTTTGAGTTTCCCTCAAACATGGAGAATTCAGGAAGAAAAGTGGTTGACCTGGAAAGTCCTTTGTACCCCATTTGCTCAGCACAACTTACTCATCTCCAGGGGCCTGGTCATATGACCTTATTCTCTGAAGGCTGTTTGAGCCCAAAGCAGAACAATTTTCTTTCTAGTGCATTCCTCCTGTACTTTACAGCCTTGACTTTATTACTTTTAAATATCTTTCTCCTTGGCAAGATTGTGAGTTTCTTGAGGACATAGACTCTTTCCCCTGCATCTGAAAGATGCTCTAAAAAGGCTGGTGCTCAATAAGTGGAACTGAGTTGAGCTGCCTACGATCACATGGATTTTAGTAACAGAGTCAAGACTGAGATCATTTTTTCCCCCAACTCCTACGACACTACTCTTCCATTATGCTCCAAAAAGGAGAGAATTTTGACTGTACTACTCACCTTTCTGTTACAGGTTTCTGGATTTCACTCTGATTTTGTAAAATAGATGATCCAGTACCTGGCAATCCCTGTTCATGTCCTGGTGGGCAGTCTGTCCTATTGCTAACAAAGCCACCACCAGGACCAAAAACAGAAAAGGGGGTGGGGTGGGAGCATGGGGTGCACATGTGTGTATCTGCTGGAGGGAGGGCTTCCATAATTTCCACCTTCCAACAAGAAGCTCAGAGTCTGAATCTTCCCCACTTCAACAACTCTTTTGGAATCCCTTCCCCAGCCACCACCCGCAGTGGTACGTGTTCACACACAGCTGCACACACACACACTCACATACAGCGCAGGGCAAACCTGACCTCACTTCATATGAGGGGAACTCCAAGGGGGATAATTTTCACTCACAAAATGGTCCAGTTGTGGGCTCAGGAGCAGGCCTTTTTAAATGCCCTTAATCGACACTGCCTGCTGCCCTGTTGGCTGATTTTAAGATATTTAATTTTCTCAAGGTATCCCCTATCTATCCTCCATTTCCAAGCCAAACATGTTTATTTCCCTCAGATTTTGAAGTTGAGAGAAAGGAGACAATACTTTATTTCTGAGCTCCAAATAAGTAAGGTTGTATTTAAGAATTTTTCAATTAGAGTTGATATTCAATATTTTGCAGTTTTAGGTGTAGAGCATAGTGGCTAGACATTTATATTACTTATGAAGTGATCTCACCAATTAGTCTAGCACCCATCTGCAAAGGTTGTATTTGACTTGTACATTTTTAATGGGCCCATGCCTGCCCCCTGGTTTCCCAGCTGAGATGCCCTGGCACTGACCATGAGGCTGGACATCACTGGCTCATGATGCTCTCCACATCCCACTGCCCTCAGCACATGATAAAGAATGCTTCCTCTGTCTCTTCTCAGCCAAGGGGCTCTGATGATCGGCTCTGCCCTCACACCAGCCTCAAGCCCTCACTTGCTTTAATTCTGGCCACTCTCTAGCACCTCCTGGCAACTCCACTGCCCTGGACATTTCAGTGCCCAATTGATGGTCTTGAATCTTCCCTCATTCACCTGTGTCCAATTCTCTAATCCAGTTCTCATATTAGAAGTACTTGGAGAACTTTTAAAATGTATTGGGGCCTGGTTCCTATTTCAAACCAAGAGAATCAGAATATCTAAGGATGGAGCCCAGACATTAGTATTTTTAAGGTCTCCTCAGGAGTAGCCAGGGTTGAGAACCACTCGTCTATTCTTCTGAGTAGACATTTCTGTTATTATCAGATGCTACTATACATTCATTTATTCAACAAATATCAACAGAGCAAGTAACCTAGCAGAAGACACCAAAATCCACCCAGACCCAGCCATTATACCTGAACCCAGATACCCAGGGGGGTTTTCTACTCTTCCAAAAATGCCAGATGATCATTTAGGCAAAAGGGAGATAGAGCCTTCCACATCCCCCAAAACAGTATCCCTGGATTAGAATCAAAATAAATAAAAGATTTTTCCTTTATTTTTTTTTGCTATCTACACACGGAATATTACTCATAGTTATGAGATACAGTAGTGACATATCTACCAACTTTGTGTTTTATGTTCTGCTGTATAAACTATTAATTTGGGAACATGATGTTTTATCACATTAATACAAATATAAATATCTACTCATCAAAATATACAACCATAAAAATCAATTTGACTTTAAAAGTTTAAAACTTCTATTCACCAAAACCAAAATAAAAAGCATAAAACACTCTCAAGATAGGTGACAGCCCAAGAAATGATAGCTGAAATACAGGAAACCAAATATTAGTAACCAGAACATATAACAAAACCTTTAAAAAGGCATCAATAAAAAGACATCCGAAAAGAAAGTTGGGCAAAAAAATTGAAAAATAAATTCACAGATGATGAAATCTAAGTATGAAGAAATGGTCAATCTTTAGTAATCAAGAAAATAAAAAAATTAAGTTACCATGAGGTACTGTGTCACACTCAGTCATTTTTTTAAATCCACAGAATGGTAAAATTAAGTCAAAAATCAGTGTGAGCAAGAAAATAGAGCCACAGGAACTTACATATTATTGGTGGGTGTGTAAATTGGTTCAGCCACTTAAAATCATTTTGGGATTTTTAGTAAAGATGAAGACATATCCTACAATTCACCTCTTTTGTGTTTCTCTATGGTAAATATTTAGAGATTTATAGCCAAAATGTGCAAACAGTCTAATCCACAAGCCATTAACATCACCAGAAAAACTAATATATCTAGGAACAGCCACATAACAGAACATTATACAACGATGAAAACGAATCAAACGTACCCATTCAAAATAGATGAAACTCACACACATCAAGTTAAAAAGCTTAAGATACATACATGCCTTAGAATACCATTTAAAGTTTTAAAATATTTAAAAACAATTCTGAATACAGTTTAGGAATGTAACAGTACAATGAAATGCTTGTGTTCCCAGTTGAGACAAGTGGTCTTGCTGGTGGAGAGGGGGATGTATTCGTGGGAAGAGGTAAGGGGGATGCAGGGCACTTGAACTGTTTTTCATAATCCATACTCTTTTTTTCAGCAGTGAGTAGTGAGTACGTAGCTGCTTACTGAATTACACTTTCTAGTTTGTTGTCTACCTTAATGCAAAATAAATTTTAAATGTATTTCATTTTATTGGAAAAGTCTACTTCCCATTTTCTGGTTAACATTAATTGACTAGTAGTCACTATATAAGTAGGCTACATATACTTTTTTCCTAGTAAAGTCTTTGACAAAATAAAGTGCTGTATTTAAAATTCCTCAGACTATGGATAGAGTTTCCCTGAAATGGCGTAAAATGAAATCCTGGAAAATTAGGCTGGGACTCAGGACACTTTGCTCAAAATAACTGTTCTCTACCTCACTAGGCAGGAGGGGGCTGATGAATGCCCCCCCACACACACACACGCACATCATCTCATGTAATGGTCACCTTGTGTAATGGCCATAGCACTCCCACTTCTTTATAGCTAAGGAAGCTAAAGCTTCAGAAAGGGTTAAGTAACTCACTCAAGAGGCTGGAATTCAGACTTACGCCCATACCTGCCTTAATTGAAAAGCCATGCTCTTATACATTCACTTACATCTCGATTTGTTCCAGAAAGGTCTTAAGGTGATGTACAGATTTTAAGTGAAAGTTTTAAAATGATCTGTAAATAAGTAAAAGATATGGCTGAGAAATAACAAGCCTGAGAAAGAGGAAGCAAGTGGGGAGATCAGTCCGTATGTCAGTCACAGCCAGTGCAGTCAGCTGCCAGCGAGAGGAGGAGAGGTACCCTCAGCTGTTCCTGTGCACTAGGCTAGACAGTGGTGGGCCATTAGATTCAAACGTGGTAAATGTGGCCAGCAGAGTCTAATGGAGAAGTCACCTCTCTCCTCACAAATATCAGATGAAAGAGAACCTTTCAAACAATATAGTCACTTCATCTACACACGAGAAAAGAACCCAGCCTGATGTCAGTTGTGTGTTAAAATGGAAAGAAAATAATGGTCTAGAATACAAGCCATGAAATGTGGAGTACTGCAAGCAGGCTAGCAGGGAAGCCTTAGAATTTGCTTTAGAGAAAACAACAAACAAACAAACAAACAAACAAACAAAAAACCCTAACTGCATCTCAGTATTATGATTATGTCGAAAGGCTTTACATCATCTATACAGTGCAGGAATCGAGGCATGAAGCTTTCATAACAATTCAGCCACAGTGTCACTGGGCCAGCGTGTGTAAACATAACACCATTCCCAGATTCCAAAGGTCAAGCCCAGAGCCTGACTTAGAGAGCAGAGAATTTAAAGCCAACTGCTAACTTCCTTTCTTTTATTAGGGGTATTAGTGATAATAGAAACTGCTGAATGACTTCAAATATTTAAAGTTACATTGTATAATAGAGTACAGGCAAAGAATAGTTGATGATTATTCGGGAGGCAATTATCCAGACTGTGCAAAAACTCCAGCATTTCTGATGTCCTTCTATCCTGCTATATGCCTGCTCCTTAACAATAAATGAAGACGAGAGAAAGTGGGAAGGGATGATATTCAAATCAATTCTGCTACATGGTCAGCAGTTCTGGTAAATAGATTTGTTGGGCAAGGAGACAGAAACCATCTGCTAAAAATGAGTTTAAGATATCCTGTGGATTTCAATTATCCAGGCTGCGTCTGCCCTCAATTCTATCATTGATAAGCTAGCGCTGCCTTAGAGAACCAATAACTAAATATCTTCTCTGCTTTGGCTCCAGGAAAATCTCATACTAGGCCTTTGGTGACCCTGAGGCAACTCTGGCTTTTTAGCTACATCGAGTGCTATACCAGAGATTCATCCCCACTCACTTTCCTGATTCTGGTGTGTCAAAGCCACACACACAGGTGAAATGTAACTGTCAGTCCCCAAATCCATGGAATGCAAGGGCATCAGTCAGCCTGGAGAGCTGATTCCTATTTCAAAACTAATCTGATTTAAAAGTAACTCACAAGAAGGAACCTGAAAAATGCAAATACCCACCATTTTGAAAAGCATTTTACGTAGCAAAAACAATTATTTCCAGTTATTCATAAAAAGCACAATTCATATCCTAAAGATATTAAACCTACGTGAAGCACTATACAATGAAAACATCACCATTTATGGAAACACAGCATATGTGACAGCTACCTGAGACCAGCAGGGCTTACTGGGGGGTGTCCCCAGGGCCCTGTGAACCCTACTTTTTACCTCACAAAGTCCCCACTGTGCCTTGGCCCTCTGTTTACATCAAAAGCCAATGTGACAACACTCACAGTGTAATTTCTTCTTTTTAAAAAATATTACTTATGATTTTGGGAAGAGGACAGGAAAATACTATGAGAGTGAAAGTCGCCTCTTGATGGCTGAGCTGAGGAAGGGCTCTCTCATAGCAGCACCGTCCTCCCTCCCAGAAACTTATAGAATTAGAAAGGGGTAGAGAATAAATGCAACCACTGCTGGAGAAAAAAAAAAAATAGAAAACTCTCAAATCTTATGCAGCAAAAGATTAAGTCCCAAAAGCCCATCTTCTCTTCAACCAAAGTATATTTCTTTTAAAAAGTGGTATCTGTCTGGTATCCTCTCAGATCTTCCTCTTCTCTTGGTCAGAGAATAAGCTGAATTACATACTCCTGTCAGGAGTGCAAGGCTTTTTATTCTCACTGTAAAGCTTGCCCACCTACTCATTTTGATGAGCCTCGGGCTTTCCTCTTTCCATATTCAAGACATTAAAATACCTTCATCAGAGAGCACAGTGCTCTGCAAACTATTCAATAACTGTGGTTAAGTAATAAGCCAGAAGCACCTGCAGGGTGCTATGGGCACTCAGACAAGATGCATTTAGCTCCATCTGTGAAATCAGGCAAACTTCTAGGAAGTCCCACCAGAACTCAGTGATCCAGTGATAACGAGCCAGGTGAAGAGAGTAGAAGGGGCATTTTAGGCCTATGGAATATCACAAGGAACAGCAAAGAACAGAGTTCCTAGGGATAAGTACAAGCAATGTGAGTCCGTGGATGGGGATTATGTGGCTACAGAGGGATGGGAGCCAGGTCATAGGTCACCATCTTGTCGTGGTGGGAAGCTTGGGCTTACTAGGAAGACAAAGGTATAGCACTGTTGGATTGGTGCAGGCACATCTCGTTTCACGAATGTGCGTTTTTTTCATTATTTTTGTTTGTTTGTTTGTTTGCTTTTTACAAATCAAAGGCAAGAGCCCCTACCAGCAAAAAAGATTATGACTTGTTTTATTATGGTGGTCTAGAACCCAACCTGCAGTATCTCCAAGGTAGGCCTTTATTTAGCTAGATCATTCTAGTTGAAAATGTGGATAGACTAAGGGGGTTAAGACTGGAAAACCACAGATCAGAAAGCAGCTGCTATGGTTGTTTAGTCTAGTGGTTCTCAGAATGTGGTCCCTGAACCAGCAACATCAGCATCATGGACTTAGAGAAATCTCACCCACTCCAGACCTGCCTAATCAGAAACTCCTGAGGTTGGCCCAGCAATATATTGACTGGTCCTACAAGTGACTGTAATACTTGCTAAAGTTTGAGAACCACTGGTATAGATAAGAGATGATGAGTCCTGCACTAGGAGCAGTGGTGGGGGAGAGAAGAGGATGAATTAGAGGCTGGTATAAAATCAACTGAGATGTGTGTGGGCAAGGGAGGGGGGAAAAAGTAAGTCCAAGGATTTGGGGTGAGGATGTCAAGGAGCTCATGTAAGTTTATGGGGGATGATGAGTTAAGTGCTGGGCATTCAGAGTTTGAGATACCTCAGGGCCATCCAACTTGTCGGGCTGTGGGACATGTAAGTAGGAAGCTCAGGGACAATGGCACCAGCACAGAAGAGAGGCAGCTAAAATCATGCAATCATTCAGAGCAGTAGGCCAAAGACAGAATTTTGGAGATACCAGTTTCATAAGACTGGGGAGAGGCAGAAAGGTCTACATAAGAGCTGGAAAGAACAGAAAAGAGAAAGGAAAACAAATTGATTCTTTCAGAACCTCTGTTATTTCCAAAGGACATAGCTAAGTAGGTTTTGTCCTTCTAATTTAATATTAGGATATCTAGTTACATAATTCACTATAATCAATGAGAGAAAAGCAACACATGATCATCTCAAGAGATGCCAAGGTGGCATTTTGATAAAATTCAACATTCATTTAAAAGATTTCTTTATTGATAGCCTTCCCAACACCATTCCCTTCTCTATTCCCAGGGGTTACTGACTCCTGTTTGGGGATCTATGTGGTTCTACAGATGTGAATTTACATGAATATTGCTAAACATTTCATTTCCTGGGCTACCGTGATTGGTAGTCAGGAAACTTCGGCTGGACCAATCAAAGTTTTATCTAAAGATTTTACTAGCAATGTTGACAAAAGGCTGTTTACTCTCTCCCCCTCACCCTCTTCACTCTCACTGGTTGTCAAAGGAAGAAACACATAACCAGGTTGCTCCTAATATCATGATACCATGCGAAAATGGACATAACACTGTGGAAAGTGGAGTGAAGAAATGAAAAGAAATCACATCCTTTGTAACTTCACAGATCTGCCAGATTAAGGCTTGGCTAAAGCCATTTCTACCTCTAGACTTCTCAGTTATGTAAGCCCCTAAATTGCCTTTTTTTGTTGTTTTGCTTAATAAAATTGCAAGGTTGAATTAGCTTTTTTGTGCTCTTTCTCAATGGAAAAAATGACTTCCTCTTGTTAATATTAGAAAGAGATTTGATAATATAAATCCTTTGGGTGGAGAAGAGGCTACATAAGTTACATATGTAATGGTGTGTTGCTTCCCAAAGGGAGGGATATGAAACAATCACAACCCAAACAACCATAGTCAAGACTAACACCTGAGCCAAGAAGAAATGGCATTCTAACTGAGGGATAAGAGAACTACTTTTCACAGCTGTCTTTGGGCCAACACTACTTATGGAATTGCAGGAAAACCAGAGATTTGAACAGAAGCTAACGCAACCCAAGGTCTCACATACCAACCACCAGATCTTAAGTTAAAGCTTCTCCAGTTACATAAGCTGTAAGAAGACTTCTCAAGGTGGGTTAAAGGGAAACTCATTTTCTGATTTCTGGCAAGTTCAAACAATTTGTCTCTGGTTTTGTATTTGAAGGTCAGTTTGGCTGGATATGGAATAATTGAATCTTTTTTTTCTAAATCTTTTTCTTTCTTTTTCTTTTCTAAATCTAGAAATCTTTAATGTGTTTCTCTAGAGTCTCCTGGCTTTAAGCAGTGCTTATCAAGCAGTGTGATATCAATCTTTCTTTCTTTCCCTTGAATATAATTCGGTCTTTTTGCCAAGTTGCCCAAAAAGACTTTTTTTTTTCTCCTTAAGGGAAATTATATTACTAGAAAATGTGTTGGTGTTATTTGTTCTGAATCAGTTTTCCCAATATATAATGTATGCATTTGGTAGATGGGTTCCAGTGTTTTTCCAGGATGGTTTTCTTTACCTTTAGATATGTTCTATTCCATTGATTTAGTTTTCATTTTCACTTTCCAGAGACTCCCATACACATATGGATCTCCTTTGCCTATCTTCACATCCATCACTTTCAAATCTTTCCCATCTCACTTTTTTCCTTCTTCCTCTCCAACTTCTATTTCTTTTACAGTGCTTTCCGCAGTGTTTATTCATTCTTATATTTCTTTCTGTTTGACCTTTATTTCTTAGATTTTTTTGCTTTATTTCTATTTTTTTCTGAGTTATCGATTTTTTAAATATCTTTCTGTTGTCTAATCATTTAATCTGTTTTTCTAATTCAGATTCATCCTGTTCTTTCATAGTTAATCATTTCCTTAATTTCTTTCAACAAATTTTGAAATATTAGGTTGTAATTTCTTCTCTGTTTTATGGACATATTTTTATCATGTGCCTTCATTGTCTGCCAGTTGGAACCTATCCCTATTTTTGGCTATTCTCAAATTAACTCACCATCCTGTTGGAACCACCCCTTTGGGATGGGTACTTAGGGACAATATCTGGGCTCCTAAACCCTAAGGACCACCAGAAGCCTTTCTGTCTTCCAACCACTTCTTCCTGAAGAGGTCCTTGTTTCTGTTAGTGGTTTGGTCCCAACTACTCATATTTTGAAGCGTATAAAGATACTCTAACAGTTCTTTTTTAATGCTGTTTGTGGGGTGTATGCTTCACTAACATTATTGTTCTATTTTTATGAGATTTTAGGGGATTAAAAATGATGTTTTAAAAGCAGGATCCATAAAAAATTGACAAGCTGAACTTTATAAAAACTAAAAACTTCTGCTTTTAAAAGAGACTATCCAGGGAGAAAAATTTTTCAAACATATATCTGATAAAGATTTGTATCCAAAATATACAAATACCCTAAACTCAACAATAAGAAAACAACCCAGTTGAAAAATGGCAAATATCTAAACAAAAACCTCACTGAAGAATATATATACAGATGTCAAATAGCATACACAAAGATGTTCAGCATCACTTGTCACTAGGAAATTGCAAATTAAAACAATGGGGTATCACTGCACACCTATTAGGGTGACTAAAATACAAAACAAAAACAAAAACAAAAACAAAACCTGACAATGCCATTTGCTAACAAGGATGCAGAGTAATGCTTATTCACAAGAGCAAAAACAAAAAACACTTAAGAATAAATTCATTCAAATATTTTTTCATCACATGTTTACGGAGCACTTACTGTATTCCAGTCACCAGGGGGGAAATTGCTATACAAGCTAATAAATGGATTGATTTGAATTTTAACTCAGACTCTCTGATTTCAGAAACTGTGCTTTCACATAAGAAATTACATGCCAGACTACTTGTGTAAACTGGAATATAATATCGAAAAGACTGAAATAGAATGAGACGCTGACTTCCTGGATGGGAAGTTGGTATTAAAAAAATGGTGTCTCCCCTTAATTAACCAATATATTAATTACCATAAATATCCTGGCACAACTTTTAAACTTGTAAAATGATTCTCACATTCACATAGAATAACTGCTAGCAATGGCTAACAAAACTATCAAGGAAGACTTAAGAGTATATTGCTCTGCCAGATGTAGCAATTGACTTCAAAGATACAACTATCCTAACAGTGTGGTTTTAGCAAAGACGTCAGTGAAAGATCAACAGAAAGTTTAGGAACATCCATATGCCATATTCCTAAACTTTATTTAAAAAATTATATATGTATATTTTCCCAGTTCCTAGGCTTTCTACTATCTTTCATTGATCTCTCTGCTAGTACCATGCTGTCATGGAAGTATGACTTTAGTAAATAGTAAAAATATCATATTATATCAGTGGGGAAAAGTAGATAATTCAATAACTTCAATAATGATAGGATAATTCATTAACATGTGGAGAAAAATTAACTCCATGCATCATAACATATATCCAAATACTTCCAGAATAAATTTTTAAATGGAAAAATAAACCATAAGAATATTGAAAAAAAAAAGGTGAATAATTATGTCATTTAAGGGCCTAGAATGCCTTGCTAAGGATAATATTAAAGACAAACACTGAAGTAAATGATAGTAAAATATAAAAAGCATAATAAATAAAAGCTGTGAAAAATATTAGCAATATGTTGTAGAAAAGGATTTGGCATCTTATCGAAGTTTTAAAATGCTCTAATAATGCAATTATTAAAAATGCAAGCATCTCAATTAAAAATGGGACAGTAAAGGATTGGCAATTCACAAAACACATGCAAATAGGCTGTAAAAATTATGTAATAATGCTTAGCTTCCCTGGCAATCCAAAAATGCAAATCAAGGCTAGATTTCACTTTTGCTCATCAAATTCCAAAGATTTTATAATGATAATCTCTAGTACTTTTGAAGGTCTGGAGAAATCAGTATTTTTCTTGCTGGAGAGAGAGGAAAACTGTCCCAGTGATACTGGATCTTTTAACACACACTAACTGCCTTCTTAGGGCTTGGTAACTTAGATAATTAATACTTTAAATGTATTTGAGACTTTTTCAGTTACTGTCCCCTATCCTCTGTTTATACATCTATCATTATATTTATCATGTAATAATTTTGTTGCCATATGCACAAACTGTCAGGGGTAGGAGGACCCTAGGAGACAGATGCCAACTCCACCTAACCACAATCAGAGAACCAGTAAATGATCAGTTTTGACAGGATGCATCCCAGCACCCAATACCCAAATCCATCTGCTACAATCAAGACTCACAGACATTGGTGAGTGGGTGTTTAATTTAATACATCATTAAAAAGCTGAAAAAGCCTCTGTGGTAAATGGAAGATTACTCTGTTCCTTGGCACAAAATGCAGGCTGCTGGAGAACTAAAGCTGCCAATGCTGCTATTCGGTAAAAGTTTTTAATATAACACCCAAACTGTAATTCCTTTTCCTCATGTGTAACTAAGGGGTAGTAATATATGCATCTTGGAGAGTACAGGTGCCAGGTCTATATTATTCATGGATGTTTCTCCAGGGCTTTGCATAGCAGGCTGTTGATAAATGATGGGTATTATTATCATGATCACTCATTTATTCTTTTGGAAAATCCTTTCTGAGTCCCACAATGATCCAGAAACTAAATATGTGCCTTACACTTGTAATCTAGCTGGACTGTGACAGAATAAGCTCTTTCTTCAACTTACATCAAAACACAGTCCCAAATCATTTGACTTGCTTACATAAACACACAAGTGTCAATTTCTGGATTAGCTAACTTTACCCTCTCTTTTCCCCTCATATCACACAAAATCAAGAACTACTTTAGGTTCTCACTTATATTATTACAAAATACTCTTCCAGACATTAAACTCGTAGTGAAGAATGGTTTCCAAGAATTTGGGAACTGGAAGGCTCCCAAGGGGTCATCTTCTTCGACCTTTTTATTTTATAGACTGCCAAATAAGGCCTAGCAGGGTCTATGGTATGTTCAAGGTCACACTCCAAAGAGATGTCACACAGGGATAAAAATCAAGGTTTTCAGGCTGCCAGACAAGTGATACTTCCACCCAGCTTCCCTGTTTCTTCCTGGTAGCTACCAAAATACTTTTCCTTTTTAAGAACAGAAGCATTGAAAAAAAAGAAAAAAGAAAAAGGAAAACCAGAAGCATAGAATACCAATATTTCAAATCTTGCAAAGAGATGATGTTGGAATAAATTTACTTGTATCAGCTTTATTCCCAATTCCTAATTCATTATTTTGCTTATAATTTAACATCAGAAGATATAAATGTACATATACTTTTGTGCTTGAGAGATGGCAGATAAACCACAAGAGTTAAAAGATTTTTCCAGCAATTCTGGAAGAGATTATGAATTATTTTTAAATGAAGAGGCTAATCATGAGTTTAAAATTTTCCTCAAATGTCTCACTTTATCATTTTCCTCTACATCTTATTTTCCAACGACTTTTGCAGAATCTGATATAATATGCCCAACCATGAAAGAAGATAGGCTAATTAAGTGGTCTCTGAAGTCATTCTACTAGTACATATGTCTTTCAGTTGTGAACTTTCCTACTAGCCAGAGAAAAGCATAAGCGGCAATGTAAAAATCCACAGAAGCAAAAGAAAGGTATGAAGGAGGGAAGGAAAAAAGCAGGTAGGAGGTGACACTCAGATATGATTAAATAACGAAGGACAATTTCCTACAAATTAGAGGGATCCTCTTGGACTACTGAGATGTCATACTAAAGCTGAGATGCAGATCTGGGGCCCTAAATAATAAAAAAATAGAGACCAGCAAGGTGTATAGGAGAAAACTTAACGAGGAGCGAAGGTCTATGTTCTGTCCCAACTCATACATTAACTAGCTGAGTGATCATAGACAAATCACACCACCCCTCTGGGTATCAGTTTTGTAAAATGAGAGTTAAACTCAGTGGTTCTCAACCTTATTCACAAATGAACTGTAAAAACAAAGAATCATGATGGTTGGAGATGTAAGCTGCTTGAAGCTCCAAATTTCTCTGGTCTAAAAGGTTTTAAAAATATTTAATACATAAATGTTTAAATATTCCATTTAAAGTTTCATGGAGATTCTACCTCCAGGTCCTATATGATTCTGAGCAATTTATTAATCCTCTCTGAACCTCAGTTTTCTTTGAACAACTCTCTTACAAAAATATAACTACAAAATTGGACAGAATATGCTTTAAAAACATCTATTTTGAAGGTATTAGATCACGATGTAATGAGACTTTGTCAGACCAAGATCTGGAAGAGAAAGGAAGGCAAGACGCAAGAATGTGGCTTTTGGTGCCCTTGTCCCCTCAAGGCCATTGACAATATGAAAAGCAGCAGTGGACAATCTGAGCAGAGCTTTCATCCATCTCATTCTTAGAGATGTAAAGATAAAACTGAACTTTAGGGCCCATAAACAAGGAAGAATCTTGATAAACACCTTAGGTTTTCAGTTGAGACAACAATGGGTTGCAATCTAGGAATAAGATTGACCTGGAAATATACTAACCTGTTCACAGGATGAAACCCTTCTTCGAATCACCTCAATCGCTGATTGAATTATTATCACTTATTCCTTGCCTAGCTGCCAACCAGAAGCAAAGTAGATTTTACCTGGAGGAATATGTCATCACCTAGAGTCTCAAATTATCTCTAAATCTGCTCAAATATAATGTCCAACACTCAATAAAAAATAACTACATTATAATGAAAATAAAAACTGACCAAACACCAAAAAGAGAAAATAATTTCATAAGTTATTATATATAGACTTTAAAATAACCACGTTTAAATGTCCAAAGAATTAAAAGATAAGATACAAAAATTTGACAAAGTGCTTAGAAACTATAGAAACAAATCAAGTGAAAATCTTAGTACAGGCGCACCTCAGAGATACTGCAAATTTGGTTCTAGATCACCACAATAAAACAAATATCTCAATAAAGTGAATCACATGAATTTTTTAGATTCTCAGTGCATATAAAAGTTATGTCTACACTATAAGGTGTTACATTTTTTAACAATAAAGTATTTTTAAGGCATGTGCGATAGCAGTACGTCAGAAAAATAAACAATCTACATTCCTTACTTTAAAAATACTTTAAAAATTGCTAACTATCATCTGAGCTTTTAACAAGTCATAATCTTTTTGCTGGTGGAGGGTCTTGCCTCAGAGATAATGACTGATCTGGGTGGTGGTTACTGAAGTTCGGGTGACTGTAACAATTTCCTAAAATAAGACCGTAATTAAGTTTGCTACATTGATTAGCTCTTCCTTTCACGAACAATTTATCGCAGCATGTGATGCTGTTTGACAGCATTGTACTCACAGAACTTCTTTCAAAATTAGAGTTAATTTCAATTTGGTGATGGACAGAGGGGAGGGGGGTTGCCAGGCTGGGAGAATAGGATGAAGGGTTAAAGAAGTACAAATTAGTAGTTGATAGCTGGGCATGGGGAACATGGAAGTGGGAATGTAGTTAGTATTAATATGATGGCTAAGTGGAGGGCCAGGGGAGGGAGTGAGCAATTGGGGGGGTTTGTTTTATGAACTTTACATATGTCTAACCAATGTACTGTATACTTGAAATTAATTTAAATAAATAAATTTTTTTTAATTAGAGTTAATTCTTTTGAACCTGCCGCTACACATATTTATATAATATTTTAAATCCTTTGTTGTCATTTCAACAATCTTCACAGCATCTTCACCCAAAGTAGACACAGAGATATTGAGTGACCAAATGCTGTTGGAAAAATGGTTCTGGTAGATTTTCCTGATGCAGGGTTGGAAAATAACCCTTCAATTTGTGGGGAAAAAAAGGCAACATTTTCAAAGCACAATAAAGTGAAGCATAATAAATGAGGTGTGCCTATACTAAAAAATATAATAATTAAAAATAGTCACTAAATAAATGGATTTCTAAGGATATGAGGTATGGTGAAGAGAGAATTGGGAATTTGAACTGTATGTCAAAAGAAAAGATCTAGACTAAAGTGTGAGATAGAAGAATAGAAAATATAAGGAGTGTAAGAGACATCTGGAACGCAGAGAAAATGTGTCACATACATGTAATATCTCTCTTACCCATTAGGATAAGAAAGAGAATGGGGCAGAAATATTTGAAGAAAAAGTGGCTGAGAATTGTCCAATAGTGAAGAAATAAATCAAGCCACAAATTCAAGAAGCACTATAAATTCTAAGAGGAATAATACAAAGAAAACAACACCTACTCATATCATAGAAGAACAGTTGAAAGCAGAACACAAAGTCAAAAATGTTTAAAAATAGTCAAGGAAAAAGACACATTTCTTTAAAGGGACAATAATACTAAGACTGATATTTAACTTCTTAATGGAAATAATGGGAGGTAGAATACAATGAAATTATATCTTCAAAATGCTGAAATAAATTACTTGCCAACCTAAAACTCTATACATAGTAAAAATATATTTCAAAAATAATAAGAAAATAAAGCTTTTCAGACAAAAAAAAAATAGTGTGAATTTGTCACCAGGAGACTGGCACTAATGTATAGAAAATAATAGTAAAGTCTTGACATTTAAAAAATAGGAAATTAAAATATATGACAACAAGAGCATAAAATTAGCAGAGAAATAACAAGAATTCAAGTATTCTAAGGTCCTATTGTCTGGTAGAAGGGTAGATGTATTAACATTAGACTAATAAGAGTAATTTTGAAATTTCTATTAGTTATGAAAGAAAATTAAACAGTGTAGAGCTAACACACTACTAGAGTGAAGGTGGAGATGAAATAAAATATTTAAACTAATAGAAACCAAGAGTAGAAAAACACAAAATACAGAACAGACAGGAAAAAGAGTAAGATAACAGCATGAAATATAAATACATTACCAATATATTATTCAATATAAATGAATTAGGTTCCTCTTCCAGTAAGAAAGAGTAAACTCCTAAACCACCAACCCTCTCACTAATAACAAAAACTTTAGCCAAAAAAATGACAATCTGAGGGCTCTGAAGAGTGAACAAAGATTTTGAAGGGAAATATAAACTTTGAGAAAAAGAGTCCTCAGCTGTTGGGTTTCCCAACTTTTCAGCTTCCTTTGAGGGCGGGCCATAGTCATAGCGGCATGTGAGGATCAAACTCTGATAGCTCACCATCAGTCTTGCCTAAGAAGACAGAGCTTGGGGCAAAAAGGATTACTAGACAGTGAAAGGAGAATTCTAGCAAAGAGGAAACCAGAAAGGGGGAATTCTAAACTCTGCCCAAATATCTGCCAGAACCTTGAGTCACACATGCACAGAGTAGACTCCATTGAGACCAGCTGATGTTTAACTGAGATTTGAGCTGCTACCCACCTCAGGTGACTTTGTATTTACAGTTTGAACCTAACCAAGTTAATTACTTGCTAAAACCAAAAAATCAGCACTTCAGAAAACTATAACAGAATCCAGACTCTCTTTGATATACCACAATACAATCCAAAATCACTCCAAATAAGAAAAATAATGGCAAACTTGAGATGACCCAGATGTTGAAATTATCAGACAAGGATTTTGAAGCTGCTATTATAATTATGCCTAATGATGTAAAGAAAAATTATGCTCATAACAAACGAAAAGAGAAGTAATCTCAGCCAGAAATAGAAAACATAGGGGAAAAAAATAGAAATTTTAGAATTGAAAAATAAAATATCATAAAATATCATAAATCTCTATCAGAATAGAGATTGCAGAGGAAGGAGCCCAGGAATATGAGAGTAGATGAACAGAAATTATCCAGTCTCAAGAAGAAAGAAAATGATTGAAAAAAATAAATAAACTGACCTAGAAATCAGGCTAGGGTTGGGGGCAGAGTATAACATATTGGTAATTGGAGTCCCAGGTGGAAAAATAAAAAAGAATGGGAGATAAAAGTATTTGGGAGAAAACAGGCTGAAACTTTTCCAAATTTGCTAAAGACATGTTTATAGTTTTAAGAAATCAATAAATCACAAGACAGAGATAAAAAAGCTATACCAAGGCACACTATAATTTACTGAAAGACCAAGATAAAAGCAGCCAGAGAAAAACTACACAGTATACACAGTGGGACAATGATCCAAATGATGGCTAAATTTTCATGAGAAACAGTGAAGACAGAAAACAGAACAACAACTTTAAAGTTAGACAGTTCCAGACAAAGGAAAACTAAGACAATTGATTGCCCATAGACGTGTAGTATAAGAAATGCTAAAATTTTTAGTTCACATTTAAGGAAAGGATACCAGAAAGGAACATGATTGCTGAGGGGATAATAAAGAGTATCAGAAAGAGTAAATATAAAAGGTTAGTTTATCTAGGTTAACATAAAGAATAAATGTAAAAGGGGAAAATAAGGCCTCTAAAAGATAATATAGGAGACCACGTTCATGACTATGGAGCAGGGAAACACTTATTGGACTCATTAAACTTCTATTCATTTAAAACTTCTATTCTATTAAAAGATATATTTGTCTACTGTCCAAACTGGGATAATTCTGAGAATTTAAGGGTGACAATTAATCGTTACACTAGAGGAACTAGGCATAAACTGGGATACTTAGGCATAAACTAGAAATATGGCATACTAATGTTGTGGCCAACATTGAATAGACCAAACCAGGTATGCTCTCAAAGGCTGTTTAATAGCCGGAGGCTGTCCTTCCCAGGAGCAGCACCAAACAAAGATTAAGTCCAATTTACATACAATTGATTGCTCCTCATGCCATACAAGCAAGCAAGCAGGGTTACCCCAGCTAAATTAGCAGTTCTGGAACAAAGTAAATTAAAAAACAGAAGTTAGTCCTTCACAAAGTTAACAGGAGTTAGTCTTTACAAAGATAAATGTCCTTGCAGATGGTCTTGTTATCTGTATCCTGGAATGGTGTGCTCTTAGCATATGAGCTCATTGTCACAAGTTTCAGGACAGACAGGATGCGGTTAAGGGTCCTAGGAACTAGGCATTCTTGTCCTAGTTAAAAATTGCTAAGGTAAAGACTTCCTTTGTCTAGTTTCAGGGCTTTTAATTAACGTTTACCCCTATCACATTCCAGCAGGCTGTCACACTATCTATTTACTCATAGATAAATTCCTAATAGGAAAGTGCCCATATGTGCATAAAAAGATATGTACAAGAATGATCATAGAGCATTATTTATAACAACCCCAAATGGAACCATCTCAAATGTTCATTAATATTAAAATAAATAAAAAATTGGTGTATAATAATGCAATGGAAGACTATGCAGTAATAAAATGTATTAAATATTGCAATATACAACAAATTTCAACTCTGAAACGTAATACTAAGCAAAAAAAGCAGCTATAAAATAATATATACTGTGTGATTTCACCTACATAAGGTTCAAAAACAGGCAGCACTATGTGTGGTTTTATAAGTCAAAACAGTAAAAGAGGGAATAATGATTGAGGGGAGTTTTCTGGGGTACTGTTTCTATTTCTTAATCTGGGTAATAGTTACAAATATTTTTACTTTGTGGTAATTCATCAAATAATATGATTTTTAAAATTGTATTTATATATTGTTTTTCAATCTAGAAGTTCATAAAAAAGAAACCTGGACCTAAATGTAAAATGAAAACTGTGAAACACCTAGAAGATAACACAGGGGAAAATCTAGATGACCTTATGTTTGGCAAGATCTTTTCTGGGTAGAACACCAAAGGCACAATCCATAAAAGAAATAATTGATTGGATGAACTTAATTAAAATTAAAAACATCTGCTCTGCACAAGGCAACGTAAGAGAACGAAAAGGCAAGCCACAGACTGGGCAAACATATTTGTAAAAGACACATCTGATAAAGAGCCATTATCCAAAAATATCCAAAAATATACAAAGAACTCTTAAAACTCAACAAGAAAAGAACCCAGTTAAAAAAATTGACCAAAGACCTTAATAGATATCTCAGCAAAGAAGATATGCAGATGGAAAGATGCTCCACATCAAGTCATTAGGGAATTGCTAATTAAAATAACAATGATATACACACATCTATTAGAATGCCAAAAATCCAAAACACAAACACTGAAGGCTGGCAAGAATGTGGAGCAACTGGAACTCTCATTTATTGCTGGTGGGGATGCAAAATGGTACAGCCACTTTGGAAGACAGTTTGGCGGTTTTTTACAATCATGTACCTTGGTATTTACCCAATGGAGATGAAAATTTATGTCCATACAAAAACGTGAATGTGGATGTTTATAGCAGCTTTATTCATAATTGCAAAAATTTGGGAGCAACCAAGATGTCCTTGGGTAGGTGAATGGATAAATAAACTGTGATGCATCTAGCAATGGAATATTATTCAGTGCTAAAAATAAGCTTTCAAGCCATGAAAAGACATGGAGGAACCTTAAATGCATACTACTAAGTGAGAGAAGCCAGTCCGAAAAGACTACATACTGTATCATTTCAACTATATGACATTATGGAAAAGGCAAAACTATGAAAACAGTAACAAGATCGATGGTGGCCAGTGGTTAGAGAGGAAATGAAAGGAATAGGTAGAGCACAGATGATTATTAGGGCAGTGAAACTATTCTGTATATTATAATGGTGGACACATATCACTACACATTTGTCAAACCCGTACAGTGTACAACACTGAGAGTGAACCCTACTGTGGACTAGGGGTGATAATGATGTGTCAATGCAGGTGCATCAGTTTTGACAAATGTACCACTCTGGTGCAGGATATTGGTAATGGAGAGGCTATACATATGTGGGGGCAGGGAGCATAGGGGAAATTTTTGTACTTTCCATTCACTTTTCTATAAATCCCGAATTACTCTGAAAAATAAATTGTATTACGAAAAAGAGAGAAAGAAACTACTCCAGTGCTTTCTTACGTAGCATTAAAGATATGCAAAAAACATATCCTCATCATCAATAGATCCACACTTTCATTATTAAAACATTGAAATCATTAGGAATTTAATGAAACCCACTCTGGGAGAATGCACAGCGTTGTCTGTGGCTTCCTGGTGCAGCAGGCCCGGCTTGAGCAGCCTTGGAACAGGTTCCTCTTCACAAGGGAAGCCTCCGGAAGCACTCCCTAGGGTCAGTCTAATTATCATGACACATTCCCATGCTTGGCATTTTGATGAGCATTCAGACAGCCTGATCTGGGAAGCCTTGTGAGGAAGCTCTGCTCTTCTGCCCTACCTGGCACATCCTGCTACACCTGGCGCCTGCCTCAGGCCACCAGGCAGGGAGTTCTTGATTTCCAGCTTTCCTGAGTCTGCTGGACATTGCTCCACCAGGACTCAGAATTTGCAGTCAGAGATGACGACTCACAGCCTAATACCCTTTCCCAAAACTCCAGTGGCTGCTATACCAGCAGCTCCCCTGCATGTGCTGCCAGCACTGCCTCTTAAATGGAAACAGAAGGCCCCAGAGGGTACCAGTGCCACCGGAAAGAAGGAAGTTGGGAACTACAGTAGCACCATAGACTCCAGTGGTATTAAAAACAAAAAAACAAACAAACAAAAAAAAACATAACATCAAGAACATCAAGAAGGAAAAATACAATATAAAATAACTGACATGAGAATAGCAACTCTTGCTAAAGTTATACCCTACATTTTATAAATGTAATTTTAAAAAATGTCCTGTTTACAATCAAATCATCAAAGAATTGAAAATTTGGAATTAAGCAAGTTTATTTTTTTTGGTGGTGTCCCCATTGAATCTAAATTCTCTCTCTTATTTTATTACATAAACACACTCATCAAAACTCCACATGACCTCCAGTATTTAGTGAAATGTGACTTAAAAACTTCCTTATGGATAGAACAAAAACAACTAAAGAAAGCAATTAAATGATTTCACAAGCTGGTGCATATTTGTTTCATTTCAGAATGTTATAGTAATCAAAAGCACAAAACTAAGCACAGGTGCAATCAGGAGTAACAGGAGCCACAAAGCTTCCCCAAACAGTGAATGAACTTGCAGCATTTTTTGAAATACTGACTTAAACTAGTATTTATTGGAAAGAGAGAAATTAAAATGATGAAGACTGATTTTACATTATGTTTTCAGTGTTAGCATTAATACGCAAAACTACCCACTGGAATATCTGAAAAATTATCTCTCCTTAAAATAACGTGGAGTCTTGCTCTCAGGTAGAAATCTTCAGAGACTTGGTCCTGTGATTTCTAGGGGAACACAGTAGTCGAAAAACTAAAATGGATAGTCCTGAGCTAGGCCATCATTAAAGGCTACAAATATGTAATGATAACTTAGGATGAGATTACCCTCCCTTCTCAGCCAGAGGTCTTACCTATCAGACTTCTTCGGCTTAGGTTCCTATCTTCCAGGACCCAACCGAAGCAAGAACATACAAGACAATGGCCCAAGTACTGAACAGAGGATCAACCAGGGGACTTTTTTCTATAAAAGAGGTGGAAGTACACTTGGGCTCTAACTCAACCAATTGTGTTTATAATGAGGACAAAGATCAGAAGCCACAAAGATCCAGTGACGGTCCCAGTAAATGGCAGCTGACAGTGGTAAGCTAAGACAAGAGAAACATAATAGTATTTGTTGCCAAGGAGACAGTTCTGGTGACTTCAACAGCCTCCGAAACATGGCTTTCTAGCCTTAAACATTGTAGAAGTTCCCTGGGGGGTTGGGGGGCCTTGATTCAATAAGGATAGGTGTGCTCTGCATGGTGTATGTATGAGAGAACTGTATTTCTGAAGTAATTAAAATAATTCTTTTAAAGTCTTGGTAGCTAATGGAATAAGCCTCACCTACGTGGAGGATTTGCTTGGTTGGAGTCATTAGTGTCTTACCATGATGAGTACAAGAGGCAGGAGAGAGTTGTGATGTAGGGAAAAGCACTGAACTGATTAGACTTGGCATCTCTGATCTATTTCCTGTAAAATGGATGAAAGAGAATAAAGGGAAATAGCAGGTAAAATACTAGATATAATAAACTCTAGACACGGATTTCAAAAGTATAGCTACTCAAAAGTAAACCTAAATTTTGGATATAAAGCAGAGAATTTATTTTATTACCAGAGGAACAAACCCAGAAGCAAAATCCCCATCAAATAAGCATATGAAATTTTGTAATGTTTGATGTTGCCACAATTAGAAGATGCCTTCAGAAGGGAATTATGGTGGAAATATAGAAACAATAAGCACAAACACAGGACCCAGGAAAGAGCTTCCTACACAGAAGATGGTTTGAAGTTTTGCATTCTGACAACCCCAGACATAGATAATAGCTGCTTCCTACAACTATATTGCTCAAGGCCATCTGAGCAATACCATGTTAATAAAAAACACTTCTCACAAAAACAACTTTATTAAAGGGAATGACGTAGGTGATATTATAACAAGATAAAAAGGTTCGTAATATTTATCTTTATAAATGGGATTTTCCAAAAATCTCCTGCTTACTATCACATTATCCCTTGGAGAATCAAGGTCCTATTTGATAACATCAGTTATCACTCACTGCAGGAGAACTGGGATGGCACAGTAATGATGAGAACAACCACGCTAAATATCTTCTTAGGAGATCAGTGACTAGCACTCCTATATCTAAAGACTGACAAGGGGTTGTCATTGGAGCAAATGATTCAGTTACAGCCAAGGAAATAGGATCTCTGTGGGCTCAGGGAAAAAGCTAAAATGTGTGTAAAAAAACTAGACCATATGAACACCTTTATAATGAGAGCTATGACATATCATGGCTAGGTCTTTCTGCTACAGAAAGGGATGTATACAGGATATATTAAAAGAAGATTTTTATCCAATATCCTACTGTTTTGTCACCTCCTATTTCCCATATTTACTTCTAAGTAAATTTTGGTACCCAGAGGGCTAAGCATAAATTTTCTAAAAATTTCACTGAGATTATTATTGTTGAGCAATATCTTATTGCCACCCCTGAGCCCAGTACAGTGACCTACATACAGTAGGTACATACTATATGTCTGATGCTAAATGGAAAAATGAAAGGGTGAGTGAATGACAGAAAGAATGACCAGTGAAGCCCTTTATTCACTCAACAGGTATTTACTGAGTCAACTATGTGCCAAGGGACAGGAGTAAGCAAACAAACATGATAATCACACAATGTGACAAGTGTCATAAAGGAAATAAATCAGATGATACTACAGAGAGTGATCAGGAGGAGAAGATGCTCTAGGTGAGGTTATCCTGGGAGGCTCTCCAAAGAGGAAGCCTTTGAGCTGAGATCTGAAGTTGAATAGCCATTATTCTACTCTGGGAGGGTGGGGAGAATGTTAGCAGTCCAGCAAAAGGAAGAGTATTTACAAAGGCCCTGAGGCCATAAAAGACAAGTCCTTCAAGAAACACAAAGTAGACCAATGTAATACTATATTTTAAATGCTGAGTGGAGTAATGCACACAAAAATGTCAAACCTAGAAACAACTTTCGGATCATTTTACCAAGCTCCTCAGAAGAACTGTACAAGCAAATGAAGCAGAGGCTTAAGATAATCACTTGACTAATTCAGGTAATTCACACACACCATTACTACACTTATGTTTTGGACTTTATTATTCTATATAAGTAATTCAGCCTAAACATAACATAACATAGACATGCCACTTGCTTCAGTTCAGAGGAAAACAGTATAGATATTTATAACCAATTTTATATCATTCTTAAGTACTCTTTGGTGCATTCATAGGATAATGACTTTTAAGCTTTCTAGTCTCATGTGGTTAGATTTTTTCTCCTTGTTGAGGTATTTAAATAAAATTCAACATTATAAGAAATATCTTGGAAGCATTTTACCCTTGGGAAACAAAGAATTGTAATCCTCATAACAATTTCTCACAATTTGTCAAATCTGACTTTAACTGTGGGTAGATTCTTACAAGTTCACAGAGTATGGAGAATTGAGTGGCAATTAAAGCAATTAAAAGCAAATCTAATGCATATATGGTCAATTAATTTATGACAAAGGAGAAAATAATATACAATAGGGAAAGGATAGTCTCTTGTCAATAAATGGTGGTGGGAAAACAGGGCAGCCACATGCAAAAGAATGAAACTAGACCATTATCTTACAGCATACACAAAAATGAACTCAAAATGGATTAAAGACTTGAACGTAAGACCCCGAACCGTAAAAAATCCTAGAAGAAAATCCTAGAAGAAAACACAGGCAGTAAACTTCTTTACATTGGTCTTGGCAATGGTTTTTTGGGTCTGACTCCAAAGGCAAGGGCAACAAACGCAAAAATAAACCAGGGGGACTATATCAAATTAAAAAGCTTCTGCACAGCAAAGTAAACCACCAACAAAATGAAAGGCGACCTGCAGAAACAGAGCTGATATGTGCAAATCACATATTCAACAAGAGGTTAATATCCAAAAATATATGAAGAACTCATACAATTCAATTACAAAAAAAAATCCAATTAAAAACGGGCAGATCTGAATAGACTTTTCCCAAAGAAGACATATGGATGGCCCCTGGCACATGAAAACATGCTCATCATCACTAATCATCAGGAAAATGCAAATCTAAACCACATGAGGTATCACCTAATACCTGTTAGAATGGCCATTATCAAAAAGACCAAAAATAACAAGTGTTGGTAAGGGTGTGGAGAAAAGGGAACTCCTGTGTCCTGTTTAGTGAAAATGTAAATTTCTTTAGCCACCGTGGGGAACAGTATCAAGGTTTCTCAATAAGTGAAAAACAGAACCACCATTTGATCCAACAATTCCACTTCTGGATATTTATCTGATGAAATGAAAATATTAATTCAAAAAGACATATGCACCCCTACATTCACTGCAGCATTATTTATAACATTCAAGATGTGGAAGCAACCTAAGTCTCCAGTATTGATGAATGGATAAAGATGTGATACGTATGTACACACACACACACACACACACACACACACACACACACACACACAAGAATACTATCTAGCCATAAAAATAAATTATTGCCAATTATAACAGCATGTTTGAACCTTAAGGGTATTATGCTAATTTAACTAAGTCAGATAGAGAAAGATAAATACCATGATTTTACATGTATGTGGAATCTAAAAAACAGACAAATGAACAAAGAAAAACAAATCAAACTCTCAGATACAGAGGACAGACTGATCGTTGCCAGAGTGGGGGAAGGCTGGACGGCGTTGAAATGAGAGAAGGGGATCAAGAGGCACAAACTTCCAGTTCTAAAATAAATAAGTCATAGGGAGATAATGCACATCATGGTGATTATAGTCAATAATATCGAATTGCATATTTGTAAGTTGCTAAAAGAGTAAATTTTAAAAGTTCTCATCGCAAAAAAAAAAATTTTTTAACTGTGCATGGTGACGAATGGTAACTAGACTTACTGTGTTGATCATTTTATAATATACAAATATCAAATCATTATGTTATAGTCCAACTGAAACTACTATTATGTTGTATGTCAATTATACTTCAATTAAAAGAGAAAAAGCAAATCCATAACTTCTTTAGAGTCTCTGGTAGTATTTTAGTCAAGATATTTATCTTTTACTCCCAGGCTTCACATACTGAATAATATTGTCCCCAAATGACCACATTCACAGCCTTCCCTACAATTTGCTGACAACCCTATTGGTGTTTATGCCCTTGTAGGAGCAAATTATAGATGTTCTCTTAAAAGTCTGAGATAAATTAATTAATAGGCCCAAAGGTATATATTTTTTTCAAAGGCAAATGGCAGAAAAAATTGAAATAGAGTAATGACCCTATTTTTGTAAAAAATAAAATAAAAATTTTATGTAGAAACTTAAATGGATCTGCACTATGAGTAAGGACTGAGTCACCACTCAGGAAGGATAAACTCCACATTGCTAATAGTGGCTACTTCTGTGTGGAGCGGGGAGAGTTCGTTTTCAGGGAGAGGGAATCTCATATATAAGAAATGGAGAATGTGTGTGTGTGTATTTACACTGGCGATATTATGGACGGTTCTTACTTCACTTTTCGTGCTTCTCACTATTTTCAAAATATCTTTTTAATCAGTAGGTCTGTAGATTAAATTTCTGACCACATAATTTCATCTGGTTGTCAACAAAGTCAATCTCACCATCCCCCCCCACCCCACCTTCAAACATTTACATGATTTTTTATCTGTATCATGGTCTGCACAGCTTAGGTACAGAATGCTCCTGGGCTACCAACTCAAGGTGTATCAACTGTAACACTGACATTTTCATAAAATACTTTAAGTTGTAGATCTTCCAACTATGACATCTAAATAATCTCTATTTTCCCATCTATTATTTTTCAGTGAGCATTGTGCCTTTTCTAATTATTTAATGAGAGGAATCAATTAAGGTATTTGCAGTCTTTTCTTTTTACCACATTGTGTTGTAAAAGTCAAAATTTATTTTTCATATACTATTCTGCCCACCTAGAATGCCTTTTGCCTTATTTCTTCCTGCCAGACTCAGACTCAGCCTCATGAACCTTTGCCTTGGTGCTGTTATCCCCTATTCCCACCACCACCCAAAAGTTAGTTATTCTCCCTCAATAAGCATACTATCCCACCTGTCTTATGGCATGACTTATATTGTTGAGTTTATACTCATTTCTCCCTGTAATATTTCCCCTCCTAGGATGTCTTACCTTGAAGGACAAGGTAATTTCTGGTTCATGACTGGATCCCTCAAAAGCATTATTCATAGTGCTTTCCAGGTAATATATGTTTAGGGAAATTTTAAAAACTAAATTAAGAAACTTAATCATATTCTCCCACAGGAAGAATGATATAATAGGCTATTACATGCCTGTTTAAAAAATTGATTTGAAATAAATTACAGATAGAATTAACAGAAGAGAAGCAAAGATACAAGTATAAAAATAACTATACGAATGGTAAAATTAGGCTTCCAGTTCTATAAAATGTTCATAAATGGTAGCTATAATACACTGATCACAAAGTCTTCAACATAACACAAAGACATATCTGTAACCTAAAAATCCTATATCATAAATTTGTCCTCTCTCCTATATCAGCTATAATAAAAACTTAAAAAAATTAGAATACTTTGGATGAGCTAGTTTCTTTAAATTGATTATTTTTTTTCTTCCTCACCTTCTAACTGATTTTGTTGCAAGCAAACCAATTCAAAACCACTCCAACACCTTGCTCTTGTTTTCTCACCTTTCCCTTCCCAGCAGAGAAAACTCTTAGTCACTTCAGTAAGACTCTTGCTAGGACCTTTGCTTATTTTTGCCCCTTTAAATGATACCACTTCCTTTCAGTCATGTGTTCAACTACACTCAACTCTCTTTATTCCAGCTCTGGGGCTTAATAACAGATGTGAGTGCTTATTGAGCACATACTATGTGCCAGGACCATGCTAAGTCCTTCTGAGATGACATATCAGCCACAGCCTTGTAGGGTGGCAAATGGGACCACACAGAGTGGTGGCCTCAAATCTCACTAGGGCTAGGGTTGTCAGAGAAGTCTTTCCAGAAGAGACAGCTCTCAAATGGAGATTTTAAAAGACAAGTCAGACAAAGAATAAAGAGAAGGAATTGCATGTACAAACGGCACTGAGCTGCGAAAAAGCAGGTCATGCTGAAGACCAGGTAAGTCCCTTGATCAGCCAGCCCTACTATGACACTCCCAAGGGAATGGGTAGCTGAGAATATTAGAATGACCAGAGTCAACCCAAGTTACCTGGGCATTTTCTCCGGAAGGCACAATTATGTCAACTTATTTAAAGCTGTTAACCAGTCTAGCTTAAACCTGTGAATTAACAGGTATAACCTTCAAGAAGTTTCCTCTTAATACAGCCCATCCTATTCCTATGACTGCTGTTCCAGTTCATCCTCCAGCCTCTGCCTTCACCCTTCTTTTTTGACTTGCCCCTCAGCAGACAGCCAAGCCAACATCCTATACTCCAGGGAAAGCAGGGGGCAGAGGTTCAGACCAGGGTTCTCAGATTTTGACATTAATACATACCACCGGGCGATTTTTTTTTAAATGAAGTTCTGGTCTACTTGATCTGAGGTTCAGGCCTAAGAGTCAGCATTTCTAATAGTCTCCCAGGTGCTGCTATCCCAAGGACCACACAGATTCTGCAAGTTACACTGTCCAGGATTGACATCCCTCTTCCCCCATGCACCACCTGAAGTAGTTGTTGTGAACATTTGATGAGGATGTATAAGAAAAACATCTGGCACCTGGTCAGCCTTCAAAACATGGTGGCTCTTATTGGTAATAGTGAATACCTTTGCAGACATCCAGAGATGTCTAGGTGTCCTTTTGCTTCCTTCCATCTGTATTATTCCATCTTTTACTAGTATTTGCAATATCACTCTTCTCTGCCTTCAAAAATATTTATCTTTCATATCCAAAAAGAAAAGTGTACCTGTGACTTTCAGTCACTACCTTCTTTGTTTCACAGCTCAACTTGAAATCAGAAAGATTCCTCCACATGTGTTTGGCTAGTCGTCCTAGCTGCCCCCCAATACCACACTGTCAACTGTCCACTATTGATTTAGAAACAAGGAATCCTATGGTTTCTTATGAATTATCATTCTTGATATTGGTGGCCCATCCCTTCCATGATCTAGGAAGAGGCATGACAAAGGCAAGGCTTGTCCATTTAAATGTAGTTAGAATATACTCCCTTATTAATATGAAACCCTTTCTATTGGGCGTTTGGCCAACGTTCCTGCTATGACATCACCTCAGAGATTCCATGGATAGTGCCACCTACCAGAATTCAGTTAAGTCCTGAGCCAATGGTGAGGAGTGAGCCTCAGCTGCACATTGGGAAGGACACTGTTTTCAGGAGATTTTTAGTTCCTCTGTGACCCCCAAGCCCTAGCTCCCATCTGGTGGTGAGATAAGCTAGAACAAGGACTGGAGAAACTCCCAGAGAAAGCCTGGAACCTGCTCGCCTGGCTGTACACCTCAGACAGAAGTGGTGTTTCTGGCTAGTCCTTTCTACTACCAAAGGAGTTCTCCACGTGGTCCAGTGGAAGGTCTCTCCTGGTCCCTCAGTTGGATGTGGGGTCAAGGTTTAACAGCAAGAGCCATCAACAGTCATTATTCTTTGTGCACATATGTTCCCTGAGGGCCTCAGCTAGAAGAGACGCTAATTAAGATCAAGATCAGAAGCTCCAGGATTCCTCATCCAAATACCATGACCATGTCAATCCATTTCCTAGCGAGCTCCAGTGCTTAGAGCACAAGGTTGAGGTGGGAGTGAAGGGTTAAGAGGGAACGTGGGAGGAAATGAGATGCTGAAAATACAAAGGCAAATGAAGTTGTTTAATGGTCAGTGGTTGTTATAATCCTTTAGCCAAATAATCTCTCCCATTTCTAACACCTAGTAACCCTTCCAGCAGGCTTTTTTTTTCTTAACCTGGTAAATAATGACAATCACTAAGCTAATTTGGCAGGTAAATACACACTGTTTTGTAAGGAGATCTCTTCAAGAAATCTGCTTATTGTTTGTGTGTTTCAGGAAACATCTTATTCTAATCTCAAATGAAACAATTTCTCAGTCTACCTGTCGACAATTCACTGCTCACTAAAGACACTGTCCTCACCTAAACTCTTTCTTTGGCCTGCTCTTGTAAACCATCTCTCCATTATTATTTCACTTAATTACTACCCACTGGCTGGGGACTGGGTCCCCATGAAGACTGATGAGGTTTGTGAGACCTTTGACTAAGATCTGAATTAGGATCAAGAACAAGGAACAATGACAGTGAGGGATGAGACAAAGGACAGTGGCTTCAAAGTTGGTGGGGCACAGTGAGGGCTCCTAGGCCTGCTTCAGCCGCCAGAAAAGAGACCTGTCCCCCAACCTCTGCTGAGATCTGCCAGGCTGGGAAACAGCAACCCCACTTCCAGCTCAGAGAGGGTCAGTGCAGAGAGAGCCAAGGAACTTAAAAATGAGGCAACACTTTAATTTGAATCTCCTGTTGCAACATTTTCCTGCGATTTTAAATAATGGTGTTAAATCTCCAGGAAGTGGGAAGAGGTGAATGAACCACTCAACTGATCACCAAGTAATTCTGAATGCAGAAAAAACACAGCAGGTGGGGTTAAAGAATATGGAATGAATCAAATTCCAAAGTTAACTTTCAAAAACTAATGATGAGTTATGCACCTTGATGTTTTAGTTTTTTATCAGTGTTTTGAAATAATTATTACTTAATGCCTACCAAACTTCCTTATTCGGGAAGACTTTTTCGAGACAAAACTAAGAAAATAAGGACTAAGATCATAAATGACCCTACAGAAATTTGTAAGTGAACATTATACTCTCTGTCAGCACATTCAAAGTTTTCTACACTGGAGACTATAAAATGATTTGCTTGCATGAAAGTAGTTTGCTAAATACAATCTTTAAGCTTTCAAAGTCTTTTATTATTATTATTATTATTAAAATTATTGTTAATAACTTTTCTCTAGATTTACAATGTTGTGTAATTTAATGCCCAATAAATTATCCTTTTCTAAGTTCTACAGTGACATGTATTTTCCACATTGTGCGAACGCCTCATAAATAAAAAGAAACATGTCTTATACATTTGCTATGTCCTGTGAAAATATTACAGAGAGAAGTTTGAAGAAAAGCCAGGTTCCCCATCTGATTAAAGACTAGTTCAATGTTTGGAACAAAAATCCTGAAGATGACTTTGGGTTTTCAAAACCTGAATTCAACACTACATGATATTCATAATTTGTTAAGTGGAAGTCTCAAGAAAGAAAAAAGATCCAAGAAATAATAAGTCGCATGCTTTATCCTTGAGGGCTGAAGGCAGAGTATAGATTTATAAGGGTAGGAAGAGATGTACAGTTGATGTGTATTACTCACAGTGGCTATGTTCTCTAAACACTGAATTAATTAATACTGAACCTTTTCTCCTAGGGGAAATATACGATAAGGTTCCTGCAAGCCTTTGGTCACTTTTTTTCAACTGATCAATACATTACTTTCTTTTATGTGTGTTTCTATTTAAAGCCATCTTGTTTAATATATTGTTGACTCATTAACAATGAATTCATGGCCAAGGGCACTGTAACTAATGCCTGAACAAAGCTTATCTAACTTACATATTTTCTTTGTAAGGCGCATCACAGCCTTCCTTCACGTAGGACACTAGACAACACTTCAGCACTATGCTTGGGGGTCATTTAAATAGTGAAATCACCAATGAAAAGGCACAAAATGTGAAAAAAAATTACACCAGAGAAAGAGATGCTTATTTATAATGTAAGAGCTGAAACAAGAAGGCAGAGCATCTTCCTGTTCAACTTCAGCTGGGGACAGTCACATTGGATGACTCAATTTTCCCTGTTGTTCCCATGTCCACAAGTGACAAAACAGCACCATGAATATTGATTTGGGGGCTAAGAATGAATTTTAGGGAGTAGCAAATTCTCAAATACAGAACATGCAGGTGAAGATCAACTGGACCTCTCTTCCACCTGAGGGACAATGCTGCTATGCAGCAGGCCACTCAAAAGCGCAAAGTCCTGCGGGAGAAAAAATATGGTGTAGATGACAGAGGCTCTGTTCATCATCTGGCAACCAAATCACAGTTGTGATCAAAACAAGGAGCAGTAGCAAGGAAAAGTCGCCTGGGATCTAGATGAACAAGCCATACAACTAGGGAGAAATCCAAGAAAGCACCCTGTAATGGCAGGAGGTAGGACGGGGCCAGGACACAGGACTGCCCGGTCTCGAGCAGCTGAGTGAGAAGGAGGCTGCGGCAGCAGCAGAATCCTCTTAAAGGGGCCAGAGCCGCCAGCAGATTTTTGAAGTGACGGACCTGCTCACTCTTAGCACCAGGGTTTATCTGGCTGTTCACAGGGGTCACCAGGGACTTACAGGGAGACACTGTTAGAGTGAAGGCCTAGATGAGACTTGCCGTATACAGTAGTGCCGGTGGTATCCATTGTTCCCTGTTGCGCCACCCCCCATACCAGTGTGCAGACACAGCGCTGCCATTGCCATGATGTCTTCAAACTGGATAACAGAGGTCGCTCCACCCAGAGGATTTTCTAAAATCCCACCTCCCCTAACTAGCGACCCATCCCAATCCACATTCAAGTGTATCCTCAGTGAGTCAGGTGTGCATTGCTGAGCAGTGTGCTAGACTCACACTGGAAGCTGCTGACCTCGGTTTCTGGTGTGGCCTTTTGAGGCAACTATAAGCACAGCATCTGTGGATTGCTTGCTGAATCTTGACAGGTGGCCCCAGAGGGGCAGAGGCTTGAGTTAAATTTGGCCTGCAGCTGAACCACTCTCAGGCTGTACCACTGGACACCTACTTCACAAATCCACACTAAGAAGACTGGGAGACTTAGGAGCTTTGCTTAGTACATAGAAACAGACATGGAGAGGCAGCTAAAATGGTATGAAAAAGAAGCATAAACCATATGAAAGAACAGAACAGAGATCCAGATATAATGGAGTCAAGTAATCTAACAGATGCAGAGTTCAAAACACTGGTTATAAAGATGCTCAGTGAACTTTAGAGATAAATTCAGTGAGAACTTCAACAAAGAGATAAAAAACATAAAAATGGAAAATGGAAATTATAAAAGGAAACCAGTCTGAAGAGAAGAACTCATTATCTGAGATGAGAAGTATATTAAATGGAATAAACAAAGAAATAGACACAGTAAATAAAGAAAAGGATTAAATGCCCTATCTAGAGGACGAGAAATTCAATCACGACACTCAATCAGAACAGCAAGAAAAAAGATGCCAAGACTATTAAAATAATTTAAGGAGCATATGGGACACTATTAAGGGTTCAAATATTCATCTGATCAGTGTAACTGAAGAAAATCAAGATGTGGAACAGCTGTTTGAAGGAATAATGATGGAAAACTTCCCTAACCTGGTACAGGAAATGGACATAAAATCCCAAGAAGCTCAGAGAATCCCCAAAATCAGGGATCCAAAGGGCCCCACATCAAGACACATCATAATTAAAATGCCAAAGTTTAAATACAAAGAAAGAATATTAAAAGCAGCAAGAGAAAACCAGATAATTACTTATAAGAGAACACCCATAAGATTGGCAGCTGATTTCTCAAAAGAAACTATGAAGGACAGAAGGGCTTGGCACAAAATATTTGACAAGATGAAGACCCAGGATCTACAACCAAGAATACCTTATCCAGCAAAGCTATCATTTAGAGCTGAAGGATAGATAAAGAGTTTCCCAGACAAAAAAAATAAGCTAAAGGAATTATCACCACCAAGCCAGTATTACAGGAAATGTTGGAAGAACTTTTATAAAAAGAAAAAAAAAATATGTATTGAAAACAGGAATAAAGAATGGTTAAGAACTACATTCCTTTCAACTATCTTAAATGGAAAAGGATTAAGTGCTCCAACCAAAAGATAGAGTGGCCAAAAGGATAAGAAAACAAGACCCCTACATATGAAAGGAAGAGGATGGAAAAAGATATTGCTTTGATGGACCTAGAAGGTATTTAAATCAGACAGAGAAAGATAAACACTATATGATTTCACTTACCTGTGGAATCTAAGGAATAAAAAGGACAAACTAATCACAAACAAACTCACAAATATAATGACAATTTGGTGTCAGACAGAGGGGTGAGGGTTTAGGGCTGGGAGAATGGGGTGAAGGGTTAAAGAAGAACAGTTAGTAGCTGATGAATGGTCATGGGGATGGGGAGCACGGCATTGGGAATGCAGCTGGCATTAATACTTTGGCTAGGTAGAGGGTCAGGGGAGGGAGGGAGCAACTGGAGGGATCGTTTTATGAACTATATAGATGTCTAACTAGTGAACTATATACTTGCAACTAATTAAAATAAATAAAATTTTAAGAAAGCACAAACTTTTTGTGAGGCCCACCCCAACATGCTGGCATGTTGTCCCCTTATTCCCTGAACAGCTTGGTCAAGACAGAGTTGGAGTTGAACTCTCTGAAAGGAACAGGGCAGTTCTCACTCCAGTTTTGGAAGAGGTTTTTACCTGTTCCCCAGAAAGGAAGAGGAAGTAAAGAAACTATTCCCTGCCTACACATTTTAATCAAGAACAATTTGAATTATCTCAGAAGAGTTATAGTTTAAACCTCAGCCTATTTTCTCTGCAGGCTATTTAATCAAGAAAAGTGACTATCAAGCCTTTTGCCTTTTCTATTTAAATTCTGGAAGAACACTCAAAGAGTTACTCTTCTTATACTTCCTTAGCATGGACAAACAAGGATGACCCCAGATGGTAAAGAACCCAGAGAGGGAAGGCACCTCTTAGAAAGACCACTTAAATAAATCAAATCATGAGATTTCCAAAAAGGCCTACAATTCCAGAGAGAAAGACAGTGACATTTTGTGGGTGAGAGTTTGTAAAAATTCATAGTTGGATTACACCTTTTTTTTTTTTTTAGCCATAATATTAGGACAATTAAAAATACAATTAAAAAAAAAAACGTTAGAAGGAGCACAGAAATTGTTATATTAAAGACACTGATATATTCATTACTATGACTGAACAACAACAGCAACAAAAAACCTAGCTCTGAGCTTTCTGGCAGCTATTGTGATACAGTTTTCGTCACTATGTAAGAGCCAATACATAGTTTTTATCAACAGATAAATGCCAACAGAAAGAACACATTTTATGGATACTAAAGTCCAGCGGGTATTTATTATGTCAACACCAACACTATTTATGATGTCTTGGTTTCTAGGTCAGCTTATTTTCTGTATGGCATCACGCTAACCAGTCCTTAAGAGTACCTTGAGCTATTGCTGGCCTCATGAGTCACTGTGACAGGGCAGAAGGCTAGAGACTCCCTCATAAAACTTCTTATGAGAACACCATCAGCTGGTAACTAACAATACTAAGAAAAGAATAAGCTGACAAAAATGTAAAACCTGAAGATCTAGTGACCTGCATAAGCAATCAGGAGGGGCCCGGGAAAGAGGTGCACTTCTGTGTCCAAACAGTGTTCCTGGTAACAAGGTATAGTAATGGTAAAAGTCTGATTAGATTTTTGCTACTTATTTGCCCCTGGGAGTCAATTTTGGACAAAATGGCTTACAGTTCAAAATGGTTCACCTGGTTACAGTTATTCTACCTATTGAACAAAGCTGATCTATAGCTGTAGTTCATGATTAAAGTGATAACATAATTGTAACCATGAAAGTGATTTTTAGGAGCTTGATTCCTTTCAAAAGAAAAGTAGCTTTGATCATTAGAAATAACTACTCACAGAACACTATGATAAACCAAGACATGTTCTCTTTGTTGAATATAACCAACTGCTACCGTTTCCTAACACTTAGCCCCACTCCGTCGGTCATGTCACCCTTCCTGCCCCTCTTTCTGCTGCTCTGAGCAGGCCCCCACTTTCCAGAGTTCTAGGATAATCAACCTACCTTGTTAGCCAGGATAGTCACACCTGGTTCATACCTGATGTAATAATAAGTGCTCATTTTCACTCTCAAAATTGTTCCCACTATAAAGACAAAGACATGTAATAACAAGTGTTGACGAATATGTGGAAATATTGGCAGCCTCATAGACTGCTGATGGGAATGAAAATTTGTGCAGCTGCCTTGCAGAACAGTCTGAAAGTTCCTCAAAAGGTTAAATGTAGAGTTACCATATGAGCCAGCAATTCCATTCTGAGGTATACACCCAACAAAAATTAAAACATGTTCATATCATCATTATTCATAATAGCCAAAAAGTGGAAACATCCCAGATGGCCATCAACTAATGAAAGGATAAATAAAATATGGTATACCCATACAATGGAATATTGTTCAGCAATAAAAAGGAATGAAGTACTGACACATGTCACAACATGAGCCAGACACAAAAGGTCCCACACTATATCTCTGTTTATATAAAATGTCCAGAATAGGCAAATTTGTAGAAACAGGAAGAAGATTTGTGTTTTTCTGGGGCTGGAGGGTGGTGCTGAGAGGATGGAGTGGCAAAGGCTAATGAATTCAAGGGTTTCTTTGGAGGGTGATGAAAATGTTCTAAAATTGATAATAGTAGTGATTACACCACTCTGGAAATACACTAAAAACCGTCAACTTGTATGCTTTAAATGAATGAACTCTATGGTAGATGAATTACATCTCAATAAAGTTGCTATAAAAGTAATAAAAAAATCAAATAATAATAATAATAATTAATAATAATAATAACAATAATAACAACCCCCATCAGGAAATTAGTTACATGGTTACCCCACACAACACCAAATCGGTTCTCAGATACCAGTGAGAAAAGAGAGGGCTTGGGAAACTTTAGCAATGACCTAGTGAAACCTCCTCAATTTTAATAAAGCATGTGAATAAGCTAATCACCATATTTTCAAATTATCCTATTAGGGTAGGCAGAGAAGCAGAAACTGGTTCTTGTAATTTAGTTTTTCAGTAGAAAAGAATCAAATTTGCTCTCTATAACAGCATTGCAGAAATTAAGCACTAAATAAAGTATAAAAGAGTAAAAACTTTTATCCTCTTAAATATGATAAAAACAAAGGTTTTTATTTACTTAAAAATGTTCCAAGAAAGCACACTGAGACATTAGAATATGGTATTTAACCTACTGTAAGACCAGCATTCAAATAAAATTTCATATTGGTCTTAATTCACTAAAAATAAAACATTTCCTGTTCTTTGGACTAAAAGTATTCTGCCCCAACGCTCACTGAGAGTCTTTGCTCTCCTATTCTATTTGCCACCAATTATCCCAAAATTCTTTTTGATGGCTCTGGATGATCCACTAATCATTTTTGCTTTATTTCCTTGCTTTCTTCTATTTTGGTGAAAGCTTACAACACTGTCTACAAAGCACATTTCTTAGTCAACTCATTGATTTCAATGAGGTGACAACCATGCCCATTTCAATTAGTCTCCAGGAGAGCCTTTAAATATTACTCTTATATCTGAAAAAAAGAGTAAAGCCTTCTGTTAAGGATATTATATCGCACGTCAAGTGAAAGGAAAAACCAAGGCGTATTAATCCTTGTGATATCAATTGAGAGTGCCTAAGTAGGTGGAGCAGGCACCCAGTCCTAAACAAAGGGCTCCCAAGTCTTGTGGTTCCCAAAACAGATTTTGGGAGAGAAATCAAGTGGCTCCTTCAAGTCCATCTGGCCTCCTCTGGAGGAACTATCTCGATGGGGTCCTGACACCAGTGTGTTACAACAAGTGCAAATAAGGCAGAAGTAGAAAACTAGAGAACTCACACAATTCCATACATGAAAATGAGCGGTAATAAAAGGTGCCAGATTGAATATAATCAAAGAAATATATCTGGTGCACAAATACTGAATAGACACACAATTTACACACCTGAAAATGAAATATAACTATAAAGTATGGAAATCAATTTTTGTGTAAGAGGTATGTAATCAAGCCTGTTACTTTCTACTGAGGTAATTGTGTGTTTTAAAAAGAACACCAGCATGACGCCTTGGGCATAGATTAGTTCTTCAACATTTCAGTGGGGGTACAAAGTGAGAGGGACACCTGTTTTCCGCTCCAGGTTCTATTTTCGAAAGACAATACTGATTATGCCTAACAGACACATGGGGAGACTGTGAACAAGCTAATCAATGACCACTTTTAAAACTAAAGAACATGTTAAAAGAAACATGTGGCAGCTCCTCTGTCTCCCTTGGTCTCTCTCTTTCTGTCCTCCTGTTTCTCTCCATTTTCTACTTTTTCTGCCCTTTTTCTCACCAGATACTTTCACTAGCCCCACCCACATTCCGACATGTAGGATTTTTCCATCTTAAGTGGACATTATAGACATGAAGTATAGTGTTACTATTTATACTTTATAAAATGAATAAAGACATGTGCTTCCTGCTGCTATTTTTAAGGCACAGCATTCTCATTTTTTTAAATGTTTTTCATGTACAAAAATTGCAGCCCAACTTATTTTATCCTGAGCAAAGATGCCGAGAGGAAAAGATGGAAAACAGGAGGCTGTCAGCAACCTGCAGAGGAATGGCCTCAAATGCCACATGGAAATAAAAATTACTTCATTGTGAGCATAAGACACTTCTCTGAATCCATGCACAGAAAACCCACTCCGATGCTGAGGCCAAATTGGGTGAAACGTCTAAAAGTTTGGTGGAGGGCCCAGGCAAACATCTGAGTTCAGAGGGACCCCAGGACAGTCTCTCTCCCTCTTTCAAATCCTTAGGAGGGACGTCACTGGAATCCTCTTTGGCAATGACTAGCACTTGACAGGTCCAGGTGTGAGAGCATAGAGCAAACCCTTTGGCCAACAATCTGGGCAGTCCCATGACACAGAAGGGGTATCTGGCAATGAACAGACACTGTGAAGTGGGGAGAGGACTGACAGTCTAGTTGACAGCTATCGGTTACACTATTTTGTTAAAATGCTAGTGATTAATTAGAAACATAATGGCAAAACTGAGAGCAAAACACAGAGAAGTAAGTGTGGTTCCTGGAGTCCTGCCAAACTGTAATCTATGCTTAATTTCATTCACAACTGGTTTCCAATACATTTCGGCCTACACTAAAAAGCACTGCCCTTTCACTTCCACCTGTCAAAAGGCTTTGGGCTTAGACGCAGACTCTACAGGATCAGAGTTGCTCCTTCCTAGTATCTTTTCTGGTATCTGTAGAGACAACATTTTCCACCATTGCATCTGTGTGTTTCATCGGGTGAGCTTCTTGCAAAAGGACTGCAGCTGGTTTTATTACCTCCACAGGAGAATTCTAACAGGATGGCTTCTGGCCTTTTCTTTTTTTTCTTTTTTTTTTTTTTTTGCCATTAGACTTTTTCTAACCTTTTGCAAGAGGTCAGGCCATTTTTACTTCTGGACATTTAAAATCAACAGAATACAACTGTCTTTCAAATAGACTCAATCAATGGTCTCTCCACAATCCCATAGAAATGAAGGGTAGTCTTGATCAACTGTTCCTAATTTGTTTCTTCATCTTCAGTCTGTATTAAAACCGTCACGATTTTATTTTTTCATCACTTTTCTGATAAAGAAACAGGGTACTTTGAGAAAATGATGCAACAATTAAGAAATGAGCCTCAGTGGAATCATCGGTAAAATTCCTAAGCATAACATTTACTTTTTTATTATGAAATTCATATTCAAATTTTATGAAACTGATGTCTATGAATATACCTATTTCCTAATTTATCAAATGATTAAATTTCATATAAAATTGTCCAGAAGCATTTACACAAGTGTTGGCTAATTTTTAAACGTCACTTTTAAAATGCCCCTTACAGGAAGAGGGCTGCTCCTTCCCAAACTAGATGGTAAACTGATGAGAGGATTTCTGAGAAACACTTTTAATTCAGCAAGGTCTTAAATTTCTATTGCCATATTCGAGCTTCCTGAAAGAATGGTTTTCAGCTGTATTAAGGCATGACTGATAAATAAAATTGTAAGGTATTTAAAATATACAACATGATGATACATGTACAACTGTGAAAATTCCCCTCTCAGGTTAATTAACACATCCATCACCTCACACATCAACCCCCTTTTCTTTGTGTAAGAACATTTAAGTTCTACTCTTAGCAACACGGGGAAGTAGATATCTCTTAATTTCCTTTGGATATATAGCCAAATGTGGAATTGCTAGATTGTATAGTAGTTCTATTTTTAATTTCTTGAGAAACTTCCATACTGTTTTTCATGGTGGCTGTACCAAGTTACATTCCCACCAAACAGTGGACAAGGATTACCTTTTCTCCAAATCCTCGCCAGCACCTGTCATCTCTTATATTTTTGATAACAGCCATCCTAACATGTGGGAGGTAATAGTCATTGTGATTTTGATTGGTGTTTCCCTCATGATTAATGATGCCGAGAACCTTTTCATATACATATTGGCCACTTGTATGTCTCTTTTGAAAAAATATCTATTTAGTTCCTTTGCCCTTTTTTAAATTGGGTTATTTGTTGGTGGTGGTGCTGGTGGTGGTGGTGGGGGGGGTGTTTGTTGGCTATTGAGTTGTAAGAGTTCCTGTATATTTTAGATACTAACACCCTATTGGATATGTGATTTGCAAGTATTTTCTCCCACAGAGTGCCTTTTCATGTTGTTGATGCTTTCCTTTGCTGAGCAAAAGAATCTTGAAAAACTAAATTAGTTGTTCCTTTATATTTCATTAGCACAATTAAGTATAAATGATAATTTTATTTGCATACTCAAACTTTTTTCCACACATAACAGGATATTAAATGGCCAAAAGCTGAAATAAGGGTCACCCTATAGACACTCATTTACATAGGACTTATCAGGATGAGGATATATATTGCCATCACTCTAAACTCATCTCTCACCTCCAGCCTATTTGAGAGAAGGCTGGGGAATTGCTGGTTGAATGTGGAAAAGTGCTTAAAACAGCTGTTGGCTTAGTATGGATTACTGTCACGTTCCCCCTCCTTCTTAGGGCAGGAGAGGGGAGAAGACATTCTCTCTCCCAGTGAGGACAGTGGCAAGAGAACGACCCCATGAGAGTGGAGGTGCAGAAGACAGTCTGCAGAAAGAAACTCGTAGGCCTCTAATGCTGCCATCAGAGAAGGTGTAGAGGAGCTCAGGAGAGTTGGGGGTGTGTATGATAGAGACAAAAACTGCCTGGAGTCACCTCTGATGAGGAAAAGAGAACAGTGGAAGAAGCCTACACATCCAAAGTTCAGTGAGGCAAGGATTCGTAACCTGTCCTGTGGGCCAAGTGGATGATGTAGAAGGCAGCAGCAGCAGGCTTGAACTCCTTTGAGGGGACCCTATCTAAGAAGGCTGCCTGCTACTGGGCGGAGGTAATGGCAGAAAAGGCTGCAGCTGAATCTCTAAAAGAAGAAGCCAGGGGAGGAGAGCATGATAAAAGGTCAGCTGGAAAGCACATTCCACTGGACAGGGAGAGGGAGATGGAGATAGAAGAAGAGGGGGAAGGAAAGGGGGAGAGGGGAAGTGGGGCAGTGGGGGAGAGGGGGAGAAGGAGGGAGGGGAGGAAGAGAGAAAGTTGTGTGTGTGTGTGTGTGTGTGTGTGTGTGTGTGTGTGTGTGTGTATGTGTTGGAGGAAGTGTGTGGCAGAGAGTAAAACAAAGAATCACCAAAGTATTTCATGAGAGAAGATATTCAACAAAGAGAAAGCTAAATGACCTCCAAAAGGCCAAATTCCCCACCCCCAAACCTTCTTCTATCTCTCTCTCTGCCCTGACCCTGAAGAACCAAAAGCCTGCGCAGGAGGAGATAGAGCAAGGAGAACTGAAAAAAAGGGCCACACTCCACTTCCCTGCTGTAGGTTTTCAAGACAAGGGCAGCCTTGAGCTGAAGGAAGTGTAGAAGCATTGAACTGAATAAGGGGGAAATGGGAATTTTGATTTAGATCATATTGGACTTCCTTCATAAATAAAAAAGAAATTCCAATGCTGTGTTAGATCCTTGAGATACTATCCAAAAATGCAGAAGAAAGATCCAAAAAAACAGGTATGAAAGAATGACAGAGAGAAACAAATGTTTTCCTGATGACATCCTATCAGGTCCAGCCTGTTCTTTAAAGTGTGGGGCTCTTTGTCATCCAATGTTTTCAGTTTAGGCCACAGAGAACTTCTAAGAATACCTAATAATCAAATACTAAAACAAAGTTACAGTATAAAGCAAACATTTTTGCTCCTCAATCCTGTTTTGTGCTTCTGTAAACCCCTTACCATGGTCCACAAGATCTTACGTACTCTTGGCCCTGACTGCCTCTCTGGTCCACCTTGAACCATGTCCCTCAACTTCCTCTGCTCCAAACACGATGGACTGCTTTGGGTCTTTTAACACTCAAACTCTTCCTTTTTCTTTGGCCTGGAACATTTTTCTCAAAGTTATTGAGAAAAACATATTAAAATATCTGATTATAAATGTAGATTCATCTATTTCCCCTTTTAGTTCTCAGTTTTTATTTCAATATATTTTGAAGCCTTATGGCTACACGCATAATCTTTTAATATTATTATATTCTCTTGATTCACTGACCTCTCTGATTATGAAATGATAATATTTATCACTGGTATTCTTAGTTCTGAAATACTATTTTGTTTGATGTCAACATACTTCAGCTTTCTTTCTATTAGTGTTCGCACAGTGTACTTTTCCATCCTTTTACTTTTAACCAATTTGTATCTTTCTATTTAAGGGATGTCTTATTGATAGGATATAGTTGAATCTTTTCTTTCCTACAATCTGATAATCTCTGCCTTTTAATTGAGGTGTTTGACCATTTAATGTAATTATTGATGTGGTTAGGTTTAAACTATGATCTTGCTCTTTGTTTTCCACTTCTCTCTTCTGTTCTTGGTTGCCCATTTCCTTCTTCTTGTGTCTTGTTTTTACTTACCAAGAATTTTTAAATATCTCATACATTTTATCTTTTCTGTTATCTTCTTTTTTATTGATGGTTGATTTAACTTAATACATTCTATGTTTCTAGTGTGCAATTCATTTCTATTAGCCTGGTGCCTGGAAAAAATGCCTCAAATCTCATTGAGATTCAACAGATTGTTGCTGAATAAATTGATAACAGAGCTAAGCAAAATATCAACTAAACAAAATGCTCAAAATATGGAACACTCTGGTAAACTTAATTTCTAATCAAATGAGGATTAACCATAAAATTATATGTTTCAACTTTTTTTTTTTTTGCTTTAAGACTATTTTCTAAAATGTAACAGTTGGTTCTTTATGACTTACAAATTTAGTATACTGGAAATAAGGAGTTATTCTCACTATTCTGTTGCTGTCTGAACACAAAAATGGAAGAGAAGGTCCAGAATGAAATAAATTTAGACAGAGTTCAGGACTTAAACTAAAAGTTATTTATTTACTCTTTTTTTTTTTTGAAAAAAAAAAAAGTGCCATGGTTTCTCTGTTCCCTACCTTTGTACTTAACACAAAGAGAAAAGTTTTTCCAGTTATTGAAGACTAAAGAAGCATATTTACTTGTATGGTTAAATAGAATAAGAAGGAAAAACCATTTCTGTGTCCTACTCACAGAAACTACTACAGAATTTTAAAAATGAAATGGAATCAAATGAGATTATAAGAATAATAATGCACTAGTGAATGTTGAATGCATAATGAAATAGTCCACAAACTTAAATGTAGGCAGAGCATGGTAAGTAGACCAAACAACACATTAGAACAGCTCCCACAGGGTTACACCTCTTTTGTAGTACATAAAAATATGACCCCATTATTGCTTTCATCTATTATTTCCAGTTTCCAATTCTTTAGGGCAAAAACTATTCTGAAGATGCGAAAATAAATTTATTACTGTAACTAATTAAATGATGAGAATGGCAAATAATTATAAATGACCAGCCCTGCAGCAATAAAGGACCCTTACAAATTTAAATTATACTTTGTCAGAACCAAAGCTTTTAAACAGTGATTAATAACAAATACAGATCACCTTCTAAACCTCCAAATCCCGGGTCCAAAGAGAATCCTCTTTGTAAGTTCATATAATCAGCTACTAGCATTTTCTCTGTAAACCACAGCAATGATGAATATCCATTAGCCAGTAGGTATTCTCATGAAACTTCTAAAAGATGGGATAAAGCGTTATCAAACAGGGTCCTTGAGCATTGGTCTCTTCAGGGCTTGTTTCTCCTTTATGATAGGGCTATGTTGGTATGACTGCATGCAGGACTTGTACTATAATATTTACAATCAACACTGAGTGTGTATGTGTGTATAAGGGGTATACATGTGTATATGTACACATGTACAAATATGTACATAAAAAAATAAACATGAGTGTAGTCTTTCATTTATTGATCACAGTACAGAATCCTTCAAGGCACCGCTAAACTTGTTAAATACATGCCAGGTCCCAAGTTGACCCATACTATAACTGCCTACATCACCTGCTCCTTCCCAACATATTCAGATAGGTAAAAGGAAAAAGTAATACTCAGATTAGAAACCAACAAGGAGTTCTCCTAACTTCCTATCTCTGAACTCTCTATATGACTCTAAAATCTAGAAAAGAAGAATAAGCTTTCTTCTGAGGCCCAGAAAGCATGAGGTGCCTAAGGCCTGGAGTTTTTAAGAGGCTAGAATATGTCCTAGCTTTGTAATCTGTAATATATGGTATCTGGAGCCAATGCTAGGCTTCCCAAGAAGGCCGACAAAGGCAGAAGATGTGCATCTGCACAAGCATGCATGTGCACAGAGGCTTGTATTATGCTGAGGGGTACTGCATCTCCCAGTTTACTATGTAAGATCCTATAGACAGAGGTCTCCCAATCCTGCTGGACCTGGAGACTAAAACACTCTTAGTTCTTGAATGTGTTATATGCCATAGACTAGGCTTTGGCTCCTATGGCAACCCTATGAATGATACAGTGTCTTGTCCTCAACAGCCCTGCCCAGCTCCTGTAGACTCACGCATATGGCTTCTTTTATAGAGTCAATCATCTCATTTTGGTCTTCCTCTCTTGTCCTGCTGCCTTCTATTTTTTCCAGTATTATTGCCTTTTCCAAAGACATCTTTCTCATGACATGCCCAAGGCAGGACAACTTCGGCTTTGTCATTTCATTTTTCAGTTCTGTCATTTTCATTTTTATCATTTCTAAGCCCTTCCAAACTAGAATAGGGTGCTCTACCCACCCACTGCACTGTTAAGGCTGGACAATAACAGCCTTCCTCAAACATCATTGGAACAAGTAAGGCTGCTTCTCCTTTTTGATCATGGCTGTCCCTTGTAAGAACTGCCAGGTCTTCCAACCCCTCCAAGTCTGACGTTGCCTGAGGGTCTCCACAGCCTCGATGCATCAGTGCTAAGGGTAACCTGGGAACAGGCAAAGAAAACCTGCAGGCCCTGAAAGGAGACTTGGTCCCTAAGAAAAAAAGACCTGACTGAAATCAAATCAGTTTCACTAATAGCAGACACAAAAGAAAAAATTAAAATATAAAGGAATGCAAATCCTTAGTGATTTAATTAGAACACAAAATAAATTTTCTGAAACTAAAAACATTGAGGAAATTTTAAAAAGTCAATAATCTAACTAAAAAAATATTCAGTCTTAAGAACAAAATTAGTCTGGAACAGGAGCTGGCAAACTTTCTATAAAAGTCAAGTTAGCAAATATTTTTGACTTTGTAGACCATATAATCCCTTTTGAAATTGCCCAACTTTGCCACTGTAGCATGAAAGCAGCCATAGACAACACATACATAAACGGGCTTGGCTGTATTCCAATAAAACTTTATTTATAGAAACAAGCAACAGAATGGATTTTGCAAACAATCTGAAGTCTATAGATCCCTGGTCTGGAAAGTCAAATTTCAAAAATCTATCATAGCACAGGAGAAAAAATCGAAAATAAATAGATGCAGAAAATTTTTAATGCAGAATTAGTAACTCTAAAGGGAAAAAGAATCAGATGGAAGACACATAAGTGAAGAAATAACACAAGAGAACTTTCCTTAGAAAGACTTAAACCTTCATGTTTAACCAGGCATACCCTGCTGAAATATCTAAACTAAAAAAATAAAAAAAAAAAAACTATAAATTTGGATTAAGAAAAAGTTACCTACAAAAGAGGAAATTAGTGTTAGATTTTTCACCATCAACACTAAAAGCTACAAAATGGAAAAACAATTTTTAATAAAGTGATGATATAAGATAAACCTATAAAAACTAATATTCTTTATACTAACACTAATCTGTTAAGAAACAGAAAACCAGTTCTATACATGACAGCAACACCCAGAAAGGGACTGATAATTACTAAGAAAAGTATGTATATTTTTAAATTAATATATAAACTTTAGGTAATATGTAAAATTCCAATCCAATCCCAACAGCTATAAGAAGAAATGTTATTATTTTAAGATGCATATGGAAGAATACATTAGAATTGGCAAGAAAATTTTGCAAATTAAAAATAATAAGATTTTTTCCATCAGATATAATCTTATTATAAAGCCACTGTATTTAAAACAACATGTACTGGCACAGGAATACACGAAAGTATTAGCAGATTATGACAGAAAATCCAGAAATAGATGCAAATATATATTAAAACATAATACATGTTTCTTCATAACATATGTGAAAAATGGAAATGGAGGACTTGTTTCATGAATGATACTAGCTAAAATAATTAACAATCTGAAAGGAAATGAAAATTATGAGATTAAAAAATAGAGTTCAAATGAATTAGAAATATTTTTTAATTTTAAGAAATTTAAGAGACTATTTCATAATCTTAGCATCAGAGAGAATTCTTTAAGCAAGTCAAGAAACAAAACTAGAAAGCAGTAGACATTTAATTTTAATAATTTTATGGCAAAGACACCAAGTCCAATGACGAACGGTCACTGAGAAAAATCTCGCCACGTAGATGAAGCACGATGTCATATTATCCCTAATAAAACTCTTTCAAAACTGGTAAGAAAAAAAGTACTCCAATATAAAAAATATGTAGATAAGGAATGAATAGGAATTTTATGGAGAGGAAAAGCAAATGGCCAATAAATACATAATAAGATACCTGACCTTAAAATAATTAGGAAAATACAAATCAAGACCAGATATCAGTTTTCACTGTTCATATTAGCAAGAATTTACAAGACTGATAACTTCCGGTGCTGGCAGCAATGTGGGGAAATATAGTCATTTATAAAATGCTGGTAGGAGGGTGAATTCCTCCAATCTTTGTAAAAAGTAATATGCCCTTAGTCTAGAACTGCCACTTTGGGGCATTCATCCTCATGAACTAAGAGCACTAAATATAAAGATATAAGTAAGAGAGGCTTGTTACCTGGTTTAGAGCACTAAAAAACTGGAAACAAACATTCACCATGATGATACTGGCAAATGAAGTACAGCAAATCTATACTATGGATAGAGAATATTAAATTATTTTTTAAAATAAGTTGCATCCATATGTACTAAAAGGAAGGAACTTTCAGGATATTAAGATACAAGCATTTTTGTCATTCCTCAAAAAACCCACATGAGGTGTATGTGTGTGTGTGTGTGTGCACATGTGTGCTTATGTGTGTATGTGTATTACATGATCATGAATAAAGGTTTGGGACAATCACACATATACACCCAATATAAACACTGGTTTCTTTGGGAGAAAGGGAGAACAGAGTGTTAACTTTTACCTTGTACATATTTATGTTTCTTTTATTGTAAAAATTATGAATTACTTTTATAGCTTAAAAAAATTCAATAAAGTAAATTAAAAGAAATCAGGAGCTTCTAGTTTCCCATAAGATAATGACAGTTTACTAAATTTGAATCTTTTCAAAAACCACAGAGATCAACCAGGAGAGCAAATTAAACCAATCACACACAACTTACATTTATAGCCAAGGCTCAAGACATAATTGGCAGGGCCCAGAGCAAAATGAAAATGAAGGGCCCCAGCCAGGGACAGAGACATTAACTCCCCTTCCTGGTGGCCACCCACCACCTGACACAATGTACTGGCAAGCTCCAAGGAACTGCAATTTCTGTGCTGGGCCACACTTTGCACCTGGAGCAGCAGTAGCTAAAAGTCACCCGCTGAATGTACCATGACACTGATAGCCTAGGACAGAACAGCCTGCACTTTGCCCTGACCCCAGCTCTTCCTATACCTGCTTCCACGCCCCTGGTGAGTCCAGAAGACTAGAGAAAGCACAGGCTTCCACATACCTATGTAACTGGGCTGCCCCAGCCAGAGAGGCACAGTGATCACAAGCTAAGGGCAGGTGGCTGGAACCCAGAGAAGGTAAGGAAGGAGTGAAGTGGCGGGAGGGAGGACCAAATATGGGTCAAAGATTCAAGTCAATCGTGCCATCAAACTTGACTTACAAAACAGAAATCTGAAGATTAAGTTATTAAGAACTTCAAGACTGACTATAGAGCATTAAACCCCGAGTGTGAGGCCCTTCTGAGTAATAGGTCCTATTCAAATGCACTGACGACATGACCATGAAGCCAACTCTTCCTATAGCATCACTAGGAGACGGAGCATACTAGAAAATTCAATTAATGCACAAGGAAGAAAATAAACATATGAAACCAGCAGAAACCTTGCCAGAGGAGAGAGTTAGGTGGCAGAGCCTGGTAGCAGAACAGAAAGAGCTCCAGAAAGAGCTTCCTACCTGAGTGTAGAAATACTGAGAACAAGTCTGATCTTAGGTACAGGGAAATAACAGGGCTGGAAAGTTCATGGGACTAAACATGGCAGTCTTGGGAAGGCATCGCTTCTGGAGGGAGGGAAGGAGATTTGGAGGGTCATATCCCCCGGATGGCTTAATGGTGAAGAGAAGAAGTAAACAATAGAAATTAAGGGTCCTTTGAAAAGAGATTCACAGAATCAGAAGACACATCAACCCACCCCTCTCTCCTCAAAAGACACTATTTAATAAGGAAACTACAGTCCATGTATTGAGAGAAGAAAGGAAACACAAAGAAACCTAGTGGGCTCTCATCTGTGCCCACAGTGAATCACCAGTTATTGCTGGTACAGCCAGGAAAACAAGACATTTCCAGATGAACAGAAAATAGCAGGCACAAAAGAATTTAACGTTGAAGAATTGATAGTGATAAAATAAATCCCAATTATGATTTTTTTCACTTACAGTTACGATTCATGTTCCAACCATTATTCAACTGTATTTCAGAAGTAGAAACTTCATAGAAAAGAAAAACAAAACAAAACAAAGAAGAAAAGCAAAACAGTGAAGACTGGAAGATCAGCTCCTTTCTGAGAAAGGCAAAAGAAAACTAAGTACATGCGTCATGACACACCTGGCTCTGGGGGTTTGGTGTGACAACACAATGACTAGAGAAAAGAGGCGGTTAAAAAATCCATTAGAGACAGAAATCTTAAAAGAGGAGCACCAACTTATTCTTCAGAGCAATTATTTCAATTTTTTTTAATGACTGAATTTTCTAAACTGGAAAGCATTTATTCAAATAATTCTGAGATTGTTTCTGTCTACTTTTAAGACAGTTTTTCACTATGGTTCTTTTCTGAGCACAATTCACAGCCACCTTTAAAATGAAAAGGTTTGCAATGTCTGAGGTATCTTCCAATTTCCAAAGAGTTAACATTTCAAGTTCTTACAGGGAATTCCATCATATGTAATCCAGTTGCTAAGCAACAGGATGCTTTTAGAATTGTGATCTACAATGGATAAGGAATGGACTTGAAAGAAACACTGCAAAATTTTTCAAATAAAGATATAATTGTATAGATCACTCCATTTATTGATTCCACTCAAATTTCTAATGTTTCATTTCCTTTTAGTAAACTTTTAGGCCACATTAATGAAGATAATATGAAAGTATACTTCATATCAATGGTAACTAAAACATAAAATATATAATACGCAACTTTGCTTATAGTCCATTCTATAATCATATTAAATCTATCCACTTAGGAGAAAAATAACCCAGTTTGAAGACTCAGTAGAAAGACTCAACTTTAAATAAAATATTTTATTTTCTTATTATGCATTTGTGACCAATGATATCACCTAAGGTTACCTCTTTTATAAGGTTCAATTTCAAGTTTCATTTCACGGTTATACAATTAAAACTTCAGATATCTCAAGCTTTTACTCTAAAACTTGTGCTCTGATCTGCAAAGGCATTTTTGCAAGATGATATCAAATGAAGAATGCTGAAATATAGCTATGTTCACTGTAAGTTGTCTTCATGCCAATAAAATTTTACATAAATAAAACAAACATTTATTTTCCTTTCATACTTGGAAAGTTTCTATAAGAAGCAGAATGAAACTATTAATATTTTGAGTGGCTTTTGCTAATCATTTTGAAGACTGATGCTTCAGAGACAGGAATTTGGAATATGAAGATATGAAGGAGGAAAACTGCTAAGAAAAATGTCTCAATAACAACAAACGGTGTCTCTCACAGTCAATTATTTTTCTCTACAACCTCACTTGCATTAACAATTAGGTGTCTCCAGGTAAAGAATATACTTTTCAAGTACTACTTTATTACTAAAGTGCTTTAACCTTTAAAATTTGTACTATATATATATTTTTTCAATCAGTGGGTTTGGCTCCAGATCCTTGTACACTGATTAATGTTCTTGCTGCTGCTTTTTTATTGAGCTGTGTTTATAGAAAAAAAAAATCAGTTCTATCACATAAATGAGATTTGCCCTCTAAAAATACAATGCTTTACTCTGTAATAGGATGTGATGTCATAAGTAGAGACACTAGACTTAGTATGAAGTGATTTCAATGAAAAGGCTGAAATAGAAAATTATCTGCTCAAACTCTAATGCCTCAAAGATGATAACAGAAAAATTAATGGAAATATTGATGAGAAATACTCTTCTACAAAAGTACCAGTTTTCAACCATTCAAAAATCTTCTCTCTTCAAAAGGTACCTCTACCAAAATGAAAGATGAGATAGTTATATTTACTTCCTTTACAAATACAAAAATACAGTACCAACTCCTTCCTACAGGTTTCCAAAAAGAGAAATGGGCAGAAAAAGAGGTCACAAAAGTATCTTCCTCAAACAATAACAAACACAATTAACAGGGCCACCAAACTTGTTGTATCAAAGTCAAAATAAGGACTTTCACTTCTAATAATGTTATACTAGGAAATTAGGACCAACCTTCCCAGTGAAGACAACTAAAAATACTGAATAAGGTATTTTAAAATATCCTCTCAAAAGTCTCAAAGAAACCTTAACACAGTGAGGAATTACCAGGCCAAATTCTAGAAAATCAGATTTCAGGTGTGTAAATGGTGTAACCCAGGAGTATTTGCTAATTCAAAAGAAAAAGTTGTATAAATTGCCAGTTATCAAAATAATCACAGGAATGTAAAATACAGCTCAGGGAATGTAGTCAATAATATAATAACTCGGTATAGTGCCAGATGGGTACTAGACCTTTTGGGATGATCACTTAATAAGGTAGATAAATGACTAATCACTATGCTGTACACCTGATAAAATATTGTGTGTCAACTATAACTGCAAAAATAATTTTAAAAAATAATCTATAAAGAAGAGTTAAGAATATTAATAAAAGAGTTATGAAACTGAGCTTCTCATTTTAAAAGCTTCAAAGACAAGAAGAGATTAAAATAAAAGCCAGAGGCCACCAAAGGTGGAGAATGTAGTGAACCACGCCAGGTTCATCGGTGGCATCAAAAGGTTATAACCCAGGGAAACAGTGAACTCAGTGTGAACCAGCCCTTGGGCAGTCTCGCAGCCTTTGCATCAACTAGGTCATCCATATAACCTCAAGCCTTGAGTTCACATTTAAGCCAGTCAGGACCACACACTTACTTTCACCTTGGCAAAAGCAAAGGAAAATCTAGTGAAGGATAACCAGGTACATGTGAAATAGAAGCGAAAACCAATAGAAACAACAGAAATACAGATAGCTTTTGAATATTGAAATCATCACCTCTGGATGATAACACAACTGCACTTAAAACATTCAAAGAAATTAAAAGCAAAGCCTGAAATTTTCAAAAAAGAATTGGAAGTTATTTTATAAAAATGGTTTGGCAGACTTGAAGAACCATATAAAACTTCTAGAACTAAAGAAAAAAGTAATAGTCAAAATCAATAAATCAGTGGGAATATTTAACAGCTATAAGATATAACTGAACAGAGAACTAGTAAACCATATGTCAGAAAAAAATATATCCAGAATATATCACTGAGAGACAAGAAGACGGAAGAGAGAACAAGAGATGTAGTGGATACAGTGAGAAAGTCTAACGTATTTACTTGGAGTTCAAGCAGCGGAGTGAGAAAATGAGGGAGAAGCATCATGAGAGGAGGTCATAGCTGAGAATACTTTAGAACCAATAAAAGACATCAGTCCACAGACTATAAGGGCTAACAAATCCCCAGCCACATAAATAAGAAGAAATCCACACATACACAAACCACAGTAAGACTGTGGAAGACCAAAGACAAAGAAAATCTTAAGAGCAGTCAGAGGAAAAAACTCAGATGACCTTCAAGTGAATTATCCTCAGAGTAGACACTTCTCAGCAATAACAAGGAAGACAGAAGACAGGGGAAACGATATCTTGAGTGTGCTGAAAGAGAATAACCACCAAACTAGAATTCCATATGTAGTAAAAATATGCTTCAACAATGAAGATGCAATATAATCAAAAATAGAGTTAGCCAGGGAAGACCCATACCAAAGGAGGTAAGGGGTGTTCATCAGACAGAAGAAAAATGATCCCAGGTGGAATTAATACAAAACGAAATAACAAACAAAAGGAGACAAATGTGCGTCACGCTAAGTAACACCGATTGCAGAATGCAGTAATAGTATCTCATATGGCTAAACGCGTATAGAGAAATAACATAAGACGATGACAGCATGTAAGCAAAAGGGAGCTAACCCTTCTATGTTCTTGGAGGCAGGAGTGGTGTTGAGTCACTTTAGACTTTGATAAGTTAGAGGTGCATGTTCTATTTTTGCTGGTAACCAAGTAAAGAAGAGAAACACGCTCGTGGGAGGGGGATCAAGTGATTTAAATAAATGCAATCCATCTAAAAGAAGGCAAGAGAGGAGTGAAACATAAAACAGATGGAACAAACAGAAAACAAAAAAAAGTGGTAGATTTAAACTCAAATATATCTGTGATTACATTAAAATATAAATAGAATAAAAGAAAGTTGGTATAGAATCACAGAGCTTTAGAATTAATAGGGAATTTAATGTTATTCTAAATTCTACATTTCACCTTGCTCTCTTGTTTAACCCTGTTGCTCTTAGAATAACATTCACATTCCTTAGCACTGCCCTTTGTGAAGGGTCTCCCACCTCTCCCACCTTAATTTTCAACCCACATGGTGCTCCCACAACCACATGTGACCACCATAAAAGAGAGAGGAGCTACAGATTCTGAGGAGCTGTTAAATGATCAGTAAAATCTACAAGAGGAGAAAACAAATTTTAAAGATACTGTATGTTTGTGATTATCTTGGTAAATTAATTACTTGAAATATCCCAAGATTGGACAGTTAATCTTGACCAGCTGTTGTGTAATTCCACAAGAGCAGAATCACACTTTTCTATATACCAATCACAGTACCTGGTACAGAACAGGTACTCAATATTTGATGAATGAAAGTAGTAGTATGTGGGACACTACCCAACTAATGATTCTCATTGGCCTACATACCTTCCAAGTGTATAAATCAGAGCTAATGGCCTGAAGGTGCTAATACCAATTTTCCCAATCACCATGGCTATCATCATCTGAGTTAATTGTCTGCAGCTCTCATTGTAGGCAATGCCAGTTCCTGGGAACTTCTCACATGTTAAATTTAATACTTATAACAACCCTGTGAGGTAAGTACTATTAAGAGTCCTGTTGTACAAATGAGGAAGCAGAGGCACAGAGAAGTTAAAACTTGCTTGAAGTTACAGGGCACACAGTGGCAGAGCTATCAACCTGGGGAGTCTGACTCCAAAGTCCATGCTCTTAAGCTACCATTGCTGAACAGCTTCCCTGATTATCAAAACTGTAAGAACCCATAATGCTACTAGAGATGGCTATTTCATCAAGAGTACCAATATTACATACTTTTATAACTTCACCTAGATAGAAAATACATCTCATGTTATTCAACAAAATGTACTTACAGGATCATGACACAACTCCTGCAGGCTTTCATGTCCTCTTCCTGCACCTCAGTGGCCCCAGAAACATGCCTTGTTCTCTGGAGTCATGAGGGAAGCCTGAATCCACCAATTACCCAGGCTGAGAAGTCAGTACAAGATGGCTATGAATCATCCAAAGCTATAAGAACCCCAACCCAAAGGTGGCCCCTGGAGAGGGAGTTATCATTCGGCAGCCAAGAACGCAAACATTATTCTCACCTGAAAAAGAAACCTGCTCTGCTTTTACTCAGGGAGAGCCAAGCTGATGACAAAGAGAGGGAGGCAACCCCAAACCTCAAGAGGACTTGCCCTTTAAGCACTGAAGATGGGCATTTCACACACAATTGTGAGACCTGGGAAACATGTCCCTGGCCCAGGTCCCTCATCTTCATTCAGCTCAGGGGCAGAGGGCCTCGCCCCTCCCAGAGAGAAAGGGAAGGGGAGTAATTGGGTCCCATCAATAATGAGCAACAATTTCTGAATCATATGCCCTGTTTCAATTCCCAAGATTGAAAGAGAAAACCTGAACAAGTCATTTAGTTACTCCATTCGTTTGTAAAAGGTGGACAATATTACCTCACAAGGTTGCTGTGAAGATAAAACTACAACAAATCCACCTAAAGTGCCTAGTACAGAGCCTCATATAGAGTAGACATGCAAAAATATGAATTTCTTAACCCGCCTTCCAGTTTAATGGGGAAAAAAAGCATTACGGAGGTGAATGTTTCCCCCCCCCTAGATACTAGTCTTATTGTTCTGTTTATGCTTATGTTGTTTTTCCTTTGAAAATGGAGGCAACTGAGGAAAGTAGTCACGTACGGCTGTGTAACGGAGAGATGCACTCACAGCCTGACCAGCAGAAGGGACCGCTGCACTCATCTTCTTACATAAGGCCTGTGCCCACTGTCGTTGCTGATTTTGTTTTCACAAACCTTTATGTTTTCCAAAGAATCAATTCCAAGCCTGCAGACACTTCAGTCAAATGATTTCTTTTGTGCTGGAATGCTTGCCAAAAAACTTAATTTCTCTCATTTTCATCAGTAGAAAATGAAGTGCTTCTAAAGTGGCATGCTTCAGGTGACCAAGAGTAAGTGGCCTTGACAGCTGATAAGTCTGAATGTGCTAATGCCTTCCCCAATTCTCCTTATTCTGCCTAGTAATTGCTGCAAATGTGGCATATTGCAACCCACACATATGAGACATCTATTACTTCAAAAAATACTGTCAGGTAAATTAAGGACAAAGACAAAACCTTTGATTTAAATTTTCCTAACTTCTTCTTGAGTTTCAGCACTTTATTTTGAGCTCTTTTTTTTTTTTTTTTTTTTTTGCCACTTGGTCAATAAGGCCACTAAAGGTCAAAGAATCTGAACTATGGTCTTGAGTCTACACAAACTTGACCTAGTATCAAAGGCCTGGGCTGGGGTTCAACTTTGCTACTTATAAGCTGTGTAATCTTAGACAACTCTTTGAATCTCTCTAAGACCAAATTTCTTTACTTCTTACAATAAAACAGTACAACAGTGAAAATTAAAATGGATTCTGTTTATAGTATACCTTTTATAAACAGAAGAACGAAATGCAGTTTTTCCTGTTGTAATAATATGGACTATTATACCTGCTACTTATTTGAATACAATTTATTAACTACTAGAGGCATCACTTGGAGAATTCTGCTTCTGCTGCTGAAGATGTAAAGACCTTTCCAGCCAAATCTTAGTTATGACAATGGATGAAACTAAGAAACCACAGGTATTTGTCAGATCGGGCTGCCATAATAAAACCACAGACCTGGATGGCTTAAACAATAGAAATTTACTTCTTTGCAGTTCCAGAAGCTGGACAGTCCAAGATTGAGGTGCTGGCAAATTTGGTTTCTGATGAGAGTCCTCTTCCTGGCTTGCTGCCTTCTCACTGTGTCCTCACATGGCAGAGAGAAAGAGTGAGCTCTCTGGTTTATCACCTGATAAGGACGCTAGGCCTGTTGTACCAGGGCTCCACCTTTATGACCTCATTTAACCTTACTCACCTCCTTAAAGGCCCCACCTCCAATACAATCACAGAAGGGGGGCTTCGACATATGAATTGGGTGCGGGGAGGGCATAATTCAGTCCATAGCACCAAGTTTGATATGTTAATTTTCAGAGATTTTCTGGCATAAGTAGATATTCCTTTTCCCATAAATGGGTTCCAAATGTGCATCTAATGTGCTGTGTGTGTGAACTTAACACCCTTGGTTCATCACAAATGAAAAAAAAGAGGTCTTTTCCTATCATGATGATATATACTAGGGTAAGAATGTTTCTGTCACCCAAGGCCAATGATCATGTTGTAGATGGGGAAGAAACTGAACCTCACTACTAAACAAACTAATTTAATTTGGGGTCTTGATTAAGCATCCCACTCAGTACACAACTATACTCTCTCCCTGGCTCCCTGTCCAAATAGGAAGCTCCCAGTTCATCTTCATCTCGGCACAATATTCACTGTGTTGTCAACCAATACCTCTTGGAGCTTATCATGAGCCAGGCATATTCTGAGCTCTTAGAACAGAAGAATGAACAAAATAGGCACCAGTCCCTGCCCTCAAGGAGCTGGCTATCTAATCAATGCTGTCACCCCTTCACTTCCACCACTCTTTAGTTTCAGAGTTAGAGCCAAGTTTGGAAGCCCAGCTAGACTGTAATTTGGGAATGTCATTTCATCTCTCTGTACCTCTGTTATCTCAGCTGTCCAGTGGGGAGGAGCAGGCCTGGCCCAGATATGCTGTTAACCCCCAATAATACCATGTGAATAACATGACAGGATTTTTCTGTTTGCCTATTTGTGACCTCAGACTTCCTTGCATGGGTCCCTAAACAGCAAAGAATTTATTGAACATCCATTTCACTTTGTGAGGAAACACGTCAGCCAAAGATAAGGGGCAGAAAAGACCCATAGTTATCAGACTGAAGCATGACTTTCACCTTTCTTAGGGAAAACAGGTCTACATAGAACACTTGTCCCCAGGGAGGGGAAGGGAGAGATTTTACTCTAGGTGCAGAAGGACTCATGCCAAGTGTGGCAACTTGATGAGTACAGTGTAACACTGCAGGGATTTCATGTGGATGAATGATGATGTACAAACACCTAGCCCATGCCTGGCATGTGGCACAAGCTCCATAAAAAGTGATATTGATGAATATGTGGGGAGCTCTCCAACAGAACATGTGAGTTTACCACAGAGCATGACTCTATCTTCATCCCAAACTAAGGGTCACAAATGTGACCCTACAAGATGATCCAGATGCAGTCATTGTGATATAACATGGAGGGAGGTCCATGTGAGAACAACATAGCCCAAGTTTGGGACTCTGAGGGCCCTAGCACATGACTGCAATGCCAGCATCATGGTTCCCAGTGAGGCGCTGGAGGAAGATTCATGAAAGGGCAGGGACATAAACCTGCTAGCCCAGAAAGAGAAAGGTATGCTGTGGGCTACTACGGCTTCTGCTAGGACGCAGAGTCTCAGGAAGCCAAAGGGTCTCATGATTATGAAAGTGGGCTGCTACTCAGAGAAGCCAAGTCTTGGAGGGGTGGTTACTAGGGCCCTGCTATACTGGCCTAGAGAAAATGTCCATGACACAAGGATGAACATTAAGCATCCTTTTTGTGTATTATGTTTATATATACAATACTGTAAAAGAGTTTCACCTATAAATATAACTCGTATTATAACCTATAAGGTAGGAACTATTATCATCCTCATTTTACACATACAAAAATGGAGGCACAGACAGGGTAAGTGATTTGCCCAAGGTGACACAGGAGATAATTGGTGGGGTCACATCAAACCCACAGTCTGAGAAGCTCTTACCAGGAAGTACACTATGCCGCTTGCTGCCCTCTTGTCCCTTATAAAACTTAATCATTTTCCTCAAGAATCTCAGAGCTCTCCAACCTTCGCCAATAGACCAGAAATGGCGAACTTTTTGTGTCAAGGGCCAGATAGTAAATATTTTTGGTTTGTGGGCCTTTTGGTCTCTGTCACCACTACTCCTCTCTGCCTATGTAGTGTGAAATCAGCCACCGACAATACGGAAATGAATGTGTGTGACGGTTTCAGTAAAACATTATTTACGTTCGCTGAACTCTGAATATCATATAATTTTCACATGTCAGAAGAAACGTTCTACTTTATTCTCAACGATTTAAAAAAATTTAAAAGCCTTTCCTAAGTCATGAGCTGTGCAAAGACAGGTAACAAGTGGGATTTGGCCCTCAGCAGCAGCTCACAGATCACTGCAATAGATGTCACCAAGTATGACTGTCTTCCTTTCCCTCCCTGACCATGGATGGCTGGAAGTTCCCATGAACAACAAAACTGTCCTTGGCCCTGTTGTTTACAGAGGCACTGATGCCCAAAGCCCAGTGACACGCTCAGTCACCTGCAGATCAACAAGGTGGACACAGCACACAGTTCAATAAACCCATCAAGTGACCTAAAATACATTTGTTTTTATGTTATGACCAGTTGAGAAAGAAAGAAAACGGTATTGGGAGAGAAACAGAGGGATACAAAATACATAGTGGTAAAAACACAGATTCTGGTCAGAATAAGCTCAGGTAAGTTAAATTCTAAATTCTTATTTCCTTTTCTAAAACGAAGATAATAATACACCTATCTCACAGGACTGCTATGCAGATCAAACAAAATAACACATACAGAATGTAAGCACACACACAGCCTCCTCATGAAATAAAGACCACAGAGAAATGGGAGGTGAAGCAGGCACAGGAGGCCCAAGAAGTATTACCCAAGAGTTCACCTCTGAACTCTAAGTTCCAGAAGGACTGGGCTTTGTGTTCTTTATGATCAGAGACTGGATATAAATACTTGATGAGGAGGAGGAGGTGGTGGTGGTTATCCGCATACCTCCTAAAAAAATCTAAAATTTTGCATATAAAATCACTGAAAAGTTACAAAGCACTGATGAAGATACTTCAGGTTCAAGGTATTTTTTGTGTAATGTTTATAAAAGAGCAAAAAGACATTTTATTTAAGATACTGTTCATTCTTTAAACTTTTGTTAGTTTGTACAATATCTTGCTTATTTGGTAAGCAGGAGAATATATTATTGAACCAACAGAGGGTAGCTATAGTAATGCAAAGCCTATGTGAGAATGTTCTAGTTCATTACCATTGGACCTATGTTAGATATAACTCAAGTAGTAGCTGCAGACATTGAGGAATGAGAATATTCCACATAGGCTTCTCCTTCACATTTAATATCTTCCCCTTGCCTAGGCTTACCCATACTCTCACTGGAATCTGTGGCCTATGTCTCTGTGATTATTTTGTATTAAACTTTCACCTAGGGTCTTACCTCTCCTACCTCTAGCTTCCCATCCCCTCACTCTGGTTTACAAGGTCCTGAGCTGACCCAGGTATAGGTGACAAGGATGACAATGGGAGGACATTAGCTTAGTGGTCAAAAGGATGGCCTCTGGAGCCAAGAAACCTGGGTTTGAATCCTGGCTTAGCCACTTACTAGTTGTGCAATCTTGGGCAAGTCACTTAACCTCTCTGTGTTTTAGGGTCTTGGTTAGTAAAATGGGATAATAGTATCTATCACATGGGGCTTGTGTGAGAATAAATTAACATACATGTAAATACAGTGCTGAGAACAGTACTTATATAAAGTCAGTGCTAAATAAATGTTGAACAAAGTAAAAAATGATGCAATGGTGGTGGTGGAATGTATATATTACGTACAGGCACTCTGAAAAACAATTTGAAAGTGTCTTAAAAAGTTAAATATACCACAAAATCCAGACTCCACTCCTGTGTATCTACTCAACAGAAATAATTAAAACAGATATCCACTAAAGAGGTTGTATGTCAATGTTCACAGTATCATGACTTATAAAAGCAAAAGATAGGAAACAACCTAAATACCTATCAATTGATAAATGGGTAAATAAAATATAGCATAGCCTAACAATAGAATATTGGTCAGCAATGAAAAGGAACAAACTACTAATACAGGCTAAAGCATGGATGAACCTTGGAAACATTATGTGTAGTGAAAGAAGCCAGACAGAAAAGATTACATACTATATGATTCCATTAATATAGAATTTCTAGAAAAGATAATTTTCTGGGCCTGGTGGTGGGACAGTTACCAGGAATCTTTTAAGAGTGAAAGGAATGTTCTTCTATAGAATTATGGTAACATTTGCATAACTATAAATTTACTAAAATTCAAGAAACTATATACTTAAAATGGATAAATTTTCGGTATATAAATTATACCTAAACAAAAATGTTTTTAAATAAAAAAATGCAATGTTAACTCCTGAAAGAATTAAAATTTATCTGTAATACAGATTATCTTTTTTTGGTAGTACCGATGGCTCTACCCAAATATACTATATTTTTTTTCTATGACTATATCATAGAAGGCATCTTCTGAGAAGCTCTCTGCACCTACCTACCTCTATCACCAAAAAAAAACAGTTAAGCTTAAGATATTAAATTATAATTATAAAGTTCACTATAAAGTTTTCTCAGCAGTTTCATTGCAAATCTTGACTAAAAGGGGCCACTTTTAAAAAACAGAACATGTTATAGTATAAAAAAATACAATTAATTCCTTATTTGACATTTCTTAGAATGTTATCTCTAATGAGGAAAAAGAAATTAGAGACTGATTTAACAGAAAACTTACAACAGAATGGGTGATATCATGCCTAAAGTTTCACTAATAATATCTAACAATTATAAACTACATTTCCAAAGTACTTATTATTTTACCTAAATAACTTTATTAAATTAATGGCTTACAAATGGCTTAATTCCAGACAGCTCTGGAGCCCCACAATTTTGTTTGTTTTAGTCTAACATCCAGCATAATTAGTGTTTTCTGAAACACACTTTAAAACACGCAGCTGCAGGTGAAATGTGTTTAGCTAATATCTGTTATCTGCTTCTTAAGCACCTTTGCTAATGATATCTGGCCACTTTTATTTCCTCTAACTCTCTGTATAATTAAAGGGTCTGCACCAATGTTTTCTTTCCTTCACTGGAAAATTTTAGGGTGGAAAATAACACCCAATCTTTCTGAAATACAATTCACACTTACAGTGAAAATAGTCCAATCTCTTATCCCTTTATTGCTTTAGAACTTCCTACATGTCTTTGTAACAGACACAAGTTCTTCCAGCTTCAGATCTATTGTGATCTTAGATGAAGTCAAACATAGTCCCGTTCAGAACTCTAGTTCTTATAATAATCCAGAAGTGTCTCTTCAGATGCTCTTCTACTCCAGTGGCTTGTAAAGCATGTTTGTTTATTGCTGCTACTGGTCTATTATCCCCTGGGGACACAATGTTTTGTAGGTGGTCCTCTAGCAGAGGAACGCAACGGCAACACTCAGATATCAGTCTATCCAAGTGCATCCATGTTGAAGTGTTTTGCTTCCTTCATCAGTACTTTTTCTGTGATCCTTCAGTTTCAACAAGATCCCCAGGGACAGCACAATAGTCAAAATGAAGATGCTTTTTGTTTTTTGTATTTTGAGTTATTCAACTGAGAATTTTTCAGAAGAGTCATTTAAATTTTAATTAAAAGTCAGGACTCACAGGAGGGCTTGTAGACCATTTCTTCTCACATAGAAAGAAAATAAGCATAACCCACAGCATAATCTAGTATACTTCTGTCTTGTCACTGGTCAAATAATCCTATGCCAACATCTTTTCCATCATGTGGGGGCGAGTTATAAATAAATTTCCTGTAAAATATTCAATGTGAAATGTTACACCCACATTAAGAAATTATTTAAAAGCATTTGAATTTCAAGCAACTAAGCAAATAATTATTTAGTATCCATGTTATACAGAAGACCAGTAAGTGTGTGAAAGGAAATTAAAATATGTATATAATTCTGATCACCAAGAACTTCTTGATTTGCATTTGTAAAATAAAAATATTTTGCCCTTCAAATGTATATCTCCAAATATGGAGAAATAAAATATTTAAGAAACCTTTTAAATAATATGTATGTATAACCAAGCAGCATTTTGATAAGTATGTTTACAAAACTTGCTAGGAAGTGACCAGATGCATTCACTTCTGTAAACACATACTGATTTTCTTTTAATGTAAAAATGAAGGATAAGGAAGAGAAGAGTGAGATAGTAGCAAAGAGAAGTCACAATCAGTAGAGATGGCAGCCGCTTGAAAAGAGGTCTTTTTCTAGGGTACTCACTAGTGCAGCTCCTCTGGAGGAGCAGCTCTTGGATGGAACATCAGAAGACTGCATAATACGCTCACTGTGACTGCAGCACATACACATTGTTGCTCTTCTTTGGTAAGTACCGACGGTTACTCACAATTATATTCAAATCTTTATACAAATACTGTTACCAGAAATATCATAGTTCAAGGTGTATTACTCTTGGATCTCAAGAATAAATTTTAATTAATATTCAATATGAATAGAAATATTGAGAGAAGTGTGGGTAAATGCCATATATTTCAACAGATTTAAAGTAATTTGTGGAGGTAAACAGCCATAATCTTTTTGCTTACAACACAAACAACCATAGAAAGAACAATCGCTAATATTGATTGAGTAGCTTGTGAAGAGCATTCCCTGCATTAACTCACTGAAGCACACAGCAACTGCGTCATACAAACAAATGATTACCTCTATTTCACCCATGAAAGAATGGAGGTTGGAGAGGTTCAGTAGCTTGACCAAGGTCACAGTTACTAACTGACAAGGACAAGACTGCAATCCAACTGTGTTTAATGGCCAAGCCCAGCTCCCAACCACCCCTCACTCTCTCATGGGATAATGTGTTCTTAAAGCAAAGCTCACATTAGCCATTGGATGATTTCTCAGGGGAAATGGCAAAGCTACATTGATTTGCTAAAGAAACCACAAAGCATCTGGCCAAACTGCATTTCGGATTTTATATCTCAGGGTTCCAACGTTATCATTTAAAACAAAAAACAAAAACAAAACCAGAGCTGCTTAGCTGCTTAAATGCTGGGTGCCCCAGCACTCAGTCTAGTTCTTGAATCTCTTCTTTCTGTCCACACTCTTTCCCTTGGTGACCCCTTCCAGGTTCACGGTTTTAAGTGTCATCTATACACTGATGACTCAAATTTATGTCTATAGATAGGTCCACCTTTGCCACTATCACTCTCATCCAAGCCACCAACATATCATATCCCTCCTGAATTATTCTGATGAGTTCCTAACTTGCCTCTTTCCGACGATTCTCAATGTAGCAGGCAGAACAGTACAATCCTAGTAAAACCCTCTAGTGGCTCTTATCTGGTTCAAAACACCTTAGAAGAGTTCTTACAATAAGATTTACAAGAGTCCTTGCAACAGACACACGTTGTGCCCAACCTTCACCTCTGACTTCATCTCTCCCTCCCCTCCCTTCACTTATTCTGCTCCAAAATCACAGGCCTGCCTGTGGTTCTCAAAATGCCAAGCACATTCCAGACTTAGGCTCTACCTCTGTCTGAGACACTCTTCCTCCAGATATCTAGAAGGCTTGCTCCCTCACCTCTTTCAAGTATTATCTCAAAAGTCACGTTTCAGGAAGATGCTCTCTGGTATACGTCACAGTAGTTAAGAGCCGATATCCCATAGTCAGCCACCCTGGGTTCCAACACTAACTTTGCCACTTCCTGATGGAGTGACCTTGAGTTACTTAATCTCTCTCTAGGCTTCAGTTTCCTCACCTTTAGAAGGAGGATAATAGTAGTACCAACCTAATAAGGTTGTTGTGAGGATTCAATGAATTAATCTAAATTGCTTAGAATGGGGCTTGGCGCATGCGGAGGACTGTCACAGTTAATAAATCTAAGAGGGTATACATTATAAGACAAACCATTATTTTACCTTTCCCTAATATAAATAGTGTCAATTAAAGTAGTAAAAGCTATCAATTATAAGATACATCCCAATTTTAGAGCTGCAAAAATGTTTTTTGAAAAAGTGCATCTTAACATCAATGAAGTGTGATGTGTTAGCTATTTTAGGTCATTTCCTTTCCTCTTCCGTGAATTGTTTTCCTCCCTAACACTTATTACTAACTAAATTTAACATGTGTTAGTGATATTTATCTTGGTCTGTTTGGGCTGCTAAAACATAGTATCATTTACTAGATAGATTATTAACACAAATTTTATTTCTCCTGGTTTTGGAGGGTGGAAATCCAAGATCAGAGTGCCAGCATTGGTCAAGTTCTGGAAAGGGCCTTCTTAGGGGTTGCAGACTGTTGACGTCTAGTTGAGTCCTCACACAGCAGAAAAGAGGGTGAGTGAACTCTCTGGGAGTCTTTTTTATAAGGGCACTAAATCCATTAATGAGGACTCCATCCTCATGATCTAATCATCTCCCAAAGGCCCACCTCCTATATCATCACATTGTGGGACAAATTTCAACATCGGAATTTGGAAGGTGGGGTGAGGATACAAACATTCAGTCCATAATGATATTTACATTTTATTTACTTTTTTTTTTTTTTTTTTTTGGTTGTCTCCAATGGCTAGAATGTAAGCTCTTAAAAGTCAGGAACTTTTGTCCTTTTTTGCTGCTATAATTGAGTATCTTGAACACTGCCTGGCACATAGCCAATCAATATTTGCTGAACAGATAATGAAAGTGTAAATGAAAAAGGGAAGAATATGAAAGAAATACACCTTATTGATTGGAAGAACACACAATTTCAAGATGTGTTAAATGAATGAAAATAGTAAATGAATTACAACATAAGCTCCATGAGAACAAGGACCATGTTTATATCCCCTGAACCAAAGACACAGGAGGCACTCAACAAATACCTGCTACTGAATGAGTGAATCCCTTGCCTGTAGTCTCCTGGTCCTTGATCTGCAAGACAGTGAGTCCTTAACAGGGAGTAGAAGCACAGTCCAGAGAACATCATTCCCACGCTGGCACACAGGAAGTGGGGGTAAAATGCTGGACATTCACAGCAAAGGCTACTCTAAATATGTCATTCTGAGTGGTCATTCTGCTTGTTCTCTTTTGTCATCCCTGAGTCTTCAATGAAGTCTTCTTGAATATGACAATTCTGTCTTACCTCCATTCTGGGAAGTACAGAGAGAATCTCAGGTGTATGAGTTGTTAAAGTATGAAAGAGGGCCCCACTCCCACTCCGAGACCTACATGGAGATGGAAGTAGTGGGAATCAAAGCAGAAAACGAAACACCGTGGGATGGAGTCAAGAGCTCCCTGGTCCTTACAGTTTTAGGTTCTGGGGCTATTTTACCAACAAAGGTGACATTCCCTACTGATGGTCAATACTGGAAGGTCATATGAAAACACTGGGCATATGTACCATGTTGTCATCAAGAGCTGCAGCCAAGATTCTGGAAATGGGAAAACAGCCAAAGTTATAAGAAGAAAGCCATGGGAGTACAAGGACCTCAGCAAGGGGTTCCCAATATAGCTGCCAGATGGCATCCTCCTGGGTGCAGCCACCCTGGACATGCCTCAGGCTCTGGCTAGCCTCTACCTTCAACTCCTTAAAAGTATCTCCTAACTCCTGACAATTCTTTTATATATAATAGGTTCACCAGAAGTACCCAGCACAAAGCAGGAACTCAGTAAATATATGCTGGATGAATGAATGAATTAAAATCATTCATTCATTGACCCTTAAGTGAAATACTGATTTTGATGGATTTGTTTCCATTATCAATCTTAGGATTCATGCCAAAAGTCAAACTTTCCCCCTGTTAAATGCAAAACAAACAAACAAACAAAAAACCTTCAGACATATATTAAACTTGGAAATATTAATAAAAGGTCTAAAACAAACAAGTAGATTTAATCCAATGCAACAAGTCTACTACTAATAATACTATTACTACGTGTGTGCGCGTGCGCACGCACACACACACACACACACACACACACACACACACACACACACACACCTGGGGAGTAGGCAATGAAACCTCAAACTAAATCTCCATGGAGGCAGATGAACTACTAAATACAGTACAAAATGTCCTTTCAGTTCAGTTCTCCTATTCTGACTAAGAGCTTTCATTTGAAAGTTTACCCTGATAAGTTAGTGATCAAGATATAAGCAACATCCATCATATCGACAGTGCTGGAAGGTTGTGTCCTCAATCCACAGAAGAGAGAGACCTATCTTCCTTAGGGGTCCTTATAACTACCACAAAAATCAGGGCAGGCTCTGCTCCAGGAACTGTTCCCGGGAAGGCAGGGGTGCCCAGGTGCTTAGCAGAGAGCAATCTTAGGGCACTATTTCCATATGACAGACCCTTGTGAAAGGTAGGGCTTTCATTGTCATAAGGGAGACATAAAACCATCCAATCAATTGAAGAACAAATCCCTGGTAATCTTGTGAGATTCATAGTGACTGTGTGCTGCATTCCACTTTACATAAGCTCAGGAGCTGGGGTTGGTTATAAAACCCCACAGCAATAAGCCACAGGGTGAAGTCATGGTTTTCTTACTCCAAACACAAGAAAGAAAACTGATTAGCTCCCATCACTTCACACCGTCAAGCTCTGACTGCTGTGAATGACCTGCTGGTTAAATCTTCCAATTCAAAGGAGAAGCTACTTACAGCAGTATTTCCCTTAAAGTTATTGGTTTTTTCATAACTTTTTTATTATGTTTTATCCATTAACACTGGATTACAACTTTTTTTATCATTAAATGATAAATTAGTCAGACAAAGCAATGATGCACTCACTAGGTTTCCATGACAACACTGCACAAAAAGTTCAACCTGCTGCATCACCACGAAAACCATTGAAAACCATTTCCTAGCAACCCCATAGGCACCCAGAGACACAGATCTTCATCTGCCCTTTGCTCAAACCTGGGAAATTTACACACATGGCAACAGAGAATGGGTCACTTGGTTATCACAAATGTTTCAAGTGGGAATAGTTCATCAATGTATGCAGCAAAATAATTCCCTTCTCTGTCTGCAGGGAGACACATGCTGCTATCCAGATGTCTCTAACACACAGCGTCTTCCCCTCAGCTATGGCTACCAAAACCCTAAATTAAATTCTACTTTGACTAATTTGAATTGAAGACAAGTGACAGCCTCAGAATAATTCACTAATATCTACACACTAATCTGAAAAAGGAGGACTTGATAAATCACCAATCTGAAAGCTAGTGTGGCTCTCTGTTTCAGGTCCCTTGCAATACAATGACATGGACTAATGCACTGTGAACATAAGAAAAAAAGTAAAACGTTTATGAGACTTCATAATGAAGTTCACCACCTAAAAGATAAAAAGCTTTTGCATAAGTAAATGTGAAATACAGTGGAAATTTTTTTAAATGAGAAATAGACTTATTTTCTAGACTTGCAATACTTCTTCAAAATAACACCTTCTAAAATTAATTTTAAAAATAGAATGTACTCACTGTAAAATAGATGGTTATTGTACAAACTGGTCTCTATTTGCAAACCACTTTCCAGAGGCTCACCTCTGTCTGCATCATTCATGCATCACCAACCTCCCTTCCCAGCTGGCCTCACACTGGGTGTCGCCAAAGGGAGGCACTGGCAGGGCAATTGCTTGTGCATTCATAAGTACAGCTCCTGCTAGGGGCCCACAGCCAAAAATGCTCTTTTCTCTTTTGTCCCCTTCAGCCCTTGGACAGGTTAGAGATTCACACAGTTGCCAGTCAGGGCACTCACCTCACTGGCCCATCCCTAAACTCTGTTCACACCTCTGTAAGCAGAATCTCCATTTAAGTCTCTTCATTAGAACCACCTGGAGTGAACCTGTTTAAGATCCTGACCAATGCAACCTGATAACTGCAATAAATTCTGAATTGACATATAACCATTTGTCACACAATTCCTTTTTGACATTATTACCATTATCTTTTATACCTTCTTTATTATATAAAAAAGTTAGAAACGGTAATTTGAAATTCCCTTCTTTAAAGCCCAAACCCAACTCATTCCACTGTAATAAGGGAAGAGCAGCCTAAAGAGAAACAGAATGTTTCTTTAGTAACTTTATGTCCATCTACAAAGCAATGCTATTTAATAGAAATAAGCAGAAGGAAGGCTTGGAAAAGTAGGAAAGGTAGGTTTTCACAAACTTTCCTCAATTCCTTTTGAGCTGGGCCTTCATAGCTTGGCTTGTTTTGTTTGCTGTATTGCCAATATCCATACAATCAGCTGCATCTGCATTTATATGAGTATGTAGAAAATGCATTCCAAAATTACTACTACACATGGATTTTGCATGAACCACCATCTGGGATTTATCTTTACCACTATTACCTCCAAATCAGCAAAACAAGTATCAAGAACCAACATACACTGTCTGACTCATTGTGCACAAACCAAAAACCGGGCCCCATATTTAATTTAGTGCTCCAATAATTTTTTATTCATATTAAGCTCCTGAACCAAATCAAACTTCCGTTTCCAACTTGTAAAAATGGTGACTTCTCAGTTAAGAGAGCTAAATCGTGTGTACTCAGGAGCGCCACTGGCGGCAGTAAAAGAAAGTGCTGTTTAAAATTCTTGAAACTCCAAGTCTCTTGCCTCTCAAGATCTTAGCAAATATTTCTCTTAGGCTGTGTAGCTTTTCAATTTTTTTTAAAAAGCACATTGTGATTCTAGAGCTCTGGGACAGGGTTCCACAGGGGATTCTGGCACACATTGGTGAATAGCATACATGGCTGTGTGGTATGGGCGTATACATGAGCATAAAGCCCTGTTTGAAAGTTATGCCTGTGCCCGCCTTCCTGAGCTAAAAGGCTACTGTGTAAATAAAAATAATGAGGAATGCTAACATGGTTATTCTGGGGGATCTCCCAAATCTGGAAGAGAATTGAGACCCAAATTCATGTCAGATTGCACTTATGGTATCTCATCTAATTCTTAAAAACAATCAGAATTACCCATCATGAGAATGCAAATCAAAACCACAATAAGAGCCCACCACACACCCACTGAAATGACTATTTAAAAAAAGACAGATATTCACAAGTGTTGGTGAGGATTTGGAAGAATAAGGACTCTCATACATGCTAATGGAAATGTAAAATTGTGCAGTGATTCCTCAGAAACTTAAACATAAAGTTGCCACATACCTAAGAATTCTATTCTTAGTACATACCCCAAAGAAATGAAAGTATATATTCATGCAAAAACTTGCACAAGAATGTTCATAGCATTATTTATATTAACCAAAAAGTGGAAACAACACAAATTGCCATCAATGGATAAATGGATAAAGGAAAAATGAGATATCCATATAATGGAATATTATTTGGCAATAAGAGGGATAAAATACTAATAAATGATACAATGAATGAACCATGAAAACATGATGCTCAGTGAAAAGTAGCCAGACACAAAAGGACACATACTATTTGAGTCCATTTATATAAAATGTTCAGAATAAGCAAGTCTATAGAAACAGAAAGCAGATTAGTGACTGCCAAGGGATGCAGAGAGGGGAAACTGAAACAGACTGCTAAAAGGTATGGAGTTTCTTTTGCGGGGGGTGATAGAAATATTCTAGGATTAGACAGTGGTGGTGATTATACAATATAATGAATATACTAAAACCCACTGAATTGTACACTTTAAAATGATAAGTTTTATGTTACATGAAATATATCTCAATTAAAGAAAAAGCTAGTGATGTGATACTTCACATTCCACGGCATTACTTCCACTCAAATTACAATAGCACTAGACATGACCGTGGTCTAAGCTTACCAAAATTTTCATACTAACTCTCCTTCTATCAAATGTTTGCAAGGAAGATAAATTCTGTATTTGATTCTATCTCTATCACTGAGGCATATGGTTTGACTAGAAAGTAAATTTGCATAGTTACACTGATTCAATTGAGAACATAAACATTATAAAGAATTTGAGTTAAGCTCTCTTGTAGCCAATCACTAAATTTACAATCCTACATACACACATATAGACCTCTTCTTCCTATACTTCCTTTCCTTCTCCCACCTTCTGTTTCCCCTGGTCCCCAACAAGGATGGTCTGCTAAAGCTAAGCCAAAACCTGGGCATCACTCCAGATAGCTCCATCTCCCACATCTGCCTCATCAAACATCAAATAACTTCTCTATTTAAAAAATATAAATGTATTCCTTCCTCTCTATTTCCTCACTAAAAGAGAGCGAACTAGACATTATGTGCCTCCTGATGAAGGTACAAAACACTACTCATAAGGTAGTCTTGCCAAAGCAAATAAACCCAAATCCAACCAATATAGCACAAGACCTAACTACCAATATACAGGGAATACAGTGCCTGAAAATGTGGTAATGATATCATAGGAACGTAATCAGCAAAATCCAGACTATGAGAAACTCTGCAAGACAAATGACACAGTTTCTTCAACAAATTGCAAGGAAAAAAGAGAAAAGGGGGCCTATAGATTAAAAGATACTCAAGAAACAAATCAACCAATTACAAGAGATGGATGGATCTTATTCCAGAGATGATTAAAATAACATTTTTAAAAAAACAAAGACATTTATGAGATAATTAGGGAAATTTGAACATTGTCTTGGTATTTGACAATATTAAGAAGCTAATTTTTAGGTATGCTAATAGTATGATGGTTGTTTTTTAAACAGTCCTTATCTCTTTGAGTTACATGCTGAAATAATTACAGCCGAAGTAATATGGTGTTTAAATTTGTTTAAAAATAATCCCATAGTAGGGAGGAGTGTGGGTGGTAGGTATAGATAAAGGAATAGCCTTAATTTTATAAATGTTGATGCAGGGCGGTATGTACCTGAAGTTCAATTATACAATCCTCTCTACATCTTAACTTTTCTATAACAAAAATATTTTTAAATGAACTTTCAAAGATGAGCATGTATACTGTTATCAATAGCAGGCAACTCTTATTGAGAGTAATATTCAAAGCCAACAATGTCACATATATTAATTATGTCATCCTGACAACAACTCTGAGATAGGTACTTTTATTATCCTCCTTAGACAGAAGGAAAAAATGAATATTGAAGATGTTAAGACACAGAACTAAGAGAACCTAGTTCTCTCTGATATCAGACCCCAAGTGTCCAGTAGGAAAAACAGAAACCACTCTGCGTATATTAAACAGAGATGAATGTAGAGAATTGTTTACATGGTGTTGGAAGGTATGGAAGAGCAAAAAGAAGATGGGGGTGAGCTGGAGAAACTAAGAAGATAGAAGGGTAACTCCCAGAGATCAAAAACTGTGAACACCCTGAGCTGGCACAATGCTCATCAGCGAGGTGCTCTACCATCACTATTAAACTTGTCCCACTGCCGCTTAGCAGAAGCCACTGCTATTATCTCTTCCTTTCGCCCACATCCCAATTTCCTACCAGTACCTCCTACTCGCAGAATCTGAGAAGAGATCAGCTGGCAAAGGAATCTGGAATATACAGTTTGTAGACTTCTAGCCCCACATAATACATAGGAGAATGTGGAAGAGCAGGAATGAAACTGAGTACCAAGAGACACAAAGAACCAACACAACTACTGTGTTATACTTGTCAAGTTACAATGTCAAATTATAATTGCTTCATTTCTAACTCTTACGTAAAGTTTCACTTTATTCTTCCCTTTTCCCACTTAAATAGCTATTATGTGACCATTAAGCACTGAAATGTGCTAGTCCATCCTGTAAGTGTAAAATACATTCCAGATTTCAAAGACTTAGTTACACGTACACACACACACACACACATTCATGAGGACCTAGAAGGTGTACAGGGACTGTACATCTGTTATACTTGCATCAATCAATCCTTTTGATGATGCATTATTCCCACTTTACAAGCAGGAAAAGTTATACAGCTTCTCCAAGGTCACAAAGCTTGTGTAAGACAAAGCTGAAACTCAAGCCCTGGACAATAAATATCTTTCCATCATCCCAGCTTGCCTTTTTGTAGCCACAAATATTATAAGAAGAAAGTTACAGCAAGGCTTGGTACGACTAGTGATGAGGATAGGACATCATAGGCATCATTCACTCACAGGGTCGCCAGGAGTCAGAGCCAATTCAACAGCATGTAATAATAACAATAATGACTAGGAAAGGCTAGGCCTCCACTGCCAAGTGGTCAGTAAGTCCTCATCTGCCAAAAAAGAAAAAGATTTTTAGGCTGAGGACATAATTGAATCAATGTAGCTGGACCTATTTCTTCAAAGAAAGTGCATCACCAACTTCAATAAGCTCCTTCCAGTTAAATACGGGCAATTAGAACACCCAAAGTATAATTGCAATGAGTTAACACACATCAAATGTAAGTGTGGTCCATAATGATACTAAATAAGCAAACAGAAACATCCCCTTCAGGGAATGCAAGCAAATCGACTCATTATTTTGAAAGCTGGAAATAAGAGGAAGATTCATGCATTTAACCTGCCTTTTCTATACAAACTGTGTCCTAGGGAAACCAACTAGTTGGTGAAAGGACGTTGCTCTTTTTAGAGACATTTCAGCTAACAAATGAAAAAGTAATGACAGAACAAGAATATCACCATTTTATACCCCCTAATGATGAATGGATGCAAGCACGGTTTGTTAGTACTGGTAAGCACCCCAGCAAAGAAACAACCAAACATTTTGTTTCTTGATATGAGACCATAGTTTCATCTCAAATATATTCTTGACCACTCCCACCCCCTAGAACCAAACATAATTTGAGCGAACCTCTAAATCTAAATACAAGCCTCTAGCCAACGCAGAAGGCAGGGAAACATGTTAGACACACCCCAGGAATGCAAAAAGTAAAATGCAGATTTGGGAAAAACCCATAGGACAAACCAGTTCAGATACCAACATGCTAAAAAACAAATAAGAATTAGAAAACTGTGGTTATATTAAGTACAGTAGTTGCTACAGACTGAATGTCTATCCCCACTTTTCATACGTTGAAATTTGAACCCCCAATGTGACAGTATTAGGAGGAGGGGCCTTTGGGAGGTGAGTAGGTCATGAGTGTGGAGCCTTCATGAATGGGATTAGTGCCTCATAAAGGGCCAGAGAGTTCCCTTGTCCCTTCTGTGACAATGGGGACACAGTGAAAAAACTATAGGCTATGAACCAGGAAGGAGGTCCTCATTAGGCTCTAAATCTGCTAGCTCCTTCATCTTGGACTTTCCATCCCCAAGAACTGTCAGCAGTAAATTTCTGTTGTTTATAAGCCACCCAGTCTATGGTATTTTGTTACAGTAGCCCAAAATGACGAAGGTGGCAGTGATTAAATCTTTTGGTGTATAATGGTTTTGCAATTAAAAAAAAAGGATTATTAGAATTAAAAGATATACATTGAAATATTTGTAGATGAACTATAAAATAAGTGACTCAAAAACATGAGACACCTCCCTTTAGTGCTGGAGATGAAATAGCAGAATGAAAAGAGGGAGGGTTAGCAGGAAGCACTCTGAGTCCCTAGCTGTGTGAAGTTGGTCAAGCACTTCACCCCATCTCTCTCCCTACACCACCTGAGCCCCTCACCTCCTAGGAGCACCAATGATCACTTAGGATAATTACTCCCTAAGGGAACTTCATAGGTTCTCCCTCCTCTGCCTCATCACACTCTCCAATTAAACCCACTTCTCCCAAAGGAAACACGTACAAAAGAGACACTAGTTCTAATTCGATTTTATGTTTCTGTCAAAGCAATACTGTTTCAACACTGTAAATATACTCTAGCTACATAATGATCTAAATATCACCTTTTGGGGCTAACCTAGAAACCTAAATGCTATGTATAACATTGTTTCTATATGAAAATCCTTTCCCAATACCAATTAGATGCCTTACGAAGTATATTTTTGTTGTGTAATCTAAATATAAAAGTAATGGTTGCCTTTTACATTAATTTTAAGCATTTTCTGAAATTTTTTATTAAAAATTCTCACCTTTGAAACACAGAAAATGTTCGAGCCTTTTACCTCACCTTCTCCTCCCTTCTTGAAAATCTCAACAAAGAGAGAGGAAAATGTGTCTGCAACACTCTTCCTTGTCACTGCCCTTAGGGATGTGAGAATATGGACCACACTCCATGCCCTCACCAACTTCTCCCAAAGGGATAAAGGCTCCATAATCAGAGTCCTAGTGGGAAAGATCACTACAGAGAAAGGTGCTGGGCTTTGGAAAGCTCACAGCGGGTTCCATGTGTCACTGAGTAGATTAACAGAGAGGCTGGCCAAAGGGACAGGAAGGCCTGTGGGGGGTGTAATAGGGTAGAGGTCCCAGAATAGGCTTTGCAGACCCAGCCTTAGAGATTTTGGAGGAAGAAGACAGAAAGCCTCGTGCAAACGTGTCTGCCTAAGCTTCCTTTCCCAGCACCACTTCCCACAGCGGGGTGGAGGAGGGGGGAGATAGATTCCACACACGTACATGGTAGACTGTGGGAAGGCAATATTAATCAGAGCTGGCTCAGCCACTGACAAAGCAGATCCTTTATACTGTTGTCTTTATTTGGCCGCCACTCTTGTGGGTCTCACTCTCTCTTAAAGGAACTCTGGAGAAGAGATATGGTAGCCAGAGTTTCTATTAGATTATGGGGAAAGAGAAACTTTTAGCCCCAGGCAAGGCTCAGCTCAAAACATTATTGAGGCTTCTGAAGCTTCAGTTGGTGGAGTGGCTTTTCCTTTTCTCATAGTCACCTAGTTTCTAAACCAAGACTGTGGATCAATTTCTTAAGATGAAAATGAAGATAAGTCTCATGTGGCCCAAAGACTACTCTCTCATGGGTGAGGTTTGGACTACTGGGTCATTCATTGCTGGTCTTCATAAACTGGTACTTTCCTCTCCATTTGGCCATTGCTCTTGCTTGATGCTCTCTCAGCAGGAACCCTGGAGTGGACAAAAGACTCACCTGCCCTGAACTCATCATCACATTCCAGGTCCAGAGCTTTGATGTTATTTGTGGTTCTGATGTCAGAAAATAGCACTTTTCTTTTTATACATATTACTCTGTGTGACAGGTTGCTAAAAAGTTTCCCATGAGTCTTCCTGTAAACATTTCCAAAATTTAGGGTCTTCTCTCAGTTTAGTGACACACAGGCAACTGGATCCTTGTAGCTAATCACTACACCTTTTTCTCTGAGAAAAACAGTTCTTAGATTTACAGTGTATAATTTTCCCAACAATATACTAATCTGACAGCCCCTGAAATGTAGCAACATAAAAACAACAGAGCCTATGCAAAATGGCTTTAAGCCCAATTAGATCAAGGGTTTGGGTTACAGGTTTACACCAAAGAAGAATTCCACATGGAACCACCTCAAGTTAACACCAAGACCCTAACTATTATGTTTCAAAAATATCTAAATATCTAAATCTACAGAACCAAAACCTCATTTAAATTACCAAAACAAATGACAGCAACAACAGGATTATTAGCAACTAATGTTTGTACAATACAAAGTGCCAAGCACTGTGTTCAGTGAAAATGATGACATGTTATGCCACAGCTTCTCCAATTTTGTATGCATTTTACATCTCCACTCATCTCAAAACAGCATTGCAGTTCAAGGTAACAGTAGAATTACAGAGAATATGTAAGAGAAAAAAACCCACACACTAGGCCCCCCTGATCACCCCACTACTACCTGTTTATCATCTCTCTGCTCTGCGTAACTCTGCAGTTCCAGTACCAGCGTTGGGCCTTCAGGTCTGTGTGAGAGACTGTAAAGCTTAGTGGGTAAGAGCCTTCAAGATGGATTCAGACAATCTTGTATTCAAAATCTTGGCCCTCATCTGAAGCAATTTATTCCACCTCTTGCAACCTCATTTCCTCTTTTGTAAAACAGGAATAATAATTTGTAGCTCATAGCGTTTTTATGTACATTAGGTAAAACAATGTATATGAAGTACTCTGCAAATAGCAAGGACTTTAATAGCTAAATTATATCTATTCTACATAACTTGATGTGAAATGTACAAACCATACATGATGATTTGAATTGCCTTGTAAATGAGATAACCATAAAGTATTCTTTCTTTCATTGATGGATTATCCACAAGTAAAAGTGCCTCCTGATTTTGTATTATAGCGGTCACAAGCTTCTAAACTACTTTTCTGTGAACTGTTCCTAAGAAGGCAGAAACAAGGAGGTGAAAGAAGTTGATGGTAAAGAGTAAAGCATCAAATTCTGAATAAAAGCTTTTATCCACCAATGGAAGAAGAGAGAAAATGGGAAAGATGCTAGCAACAGAACCGAAACTAACCTATATTGTAATGTGTAAAAAGCAGTGTTTTTTTTTTCCTTTTTTAAAATTTAATTATTTAAAAATTTTTTCAATTACTTAACATTCAATATTACATTAGTTTCGGATGTACAGCATAGTAATTAGACATTTATATAAGTGATACTCATCTGACACCATACATAGTTATATTTTTGACTATATTCTCTATGAAAAAGCAGTTTAATAATAAAACAATAAAACTATGTAGACTTCTGCTATAAGATAAAAGCAATACCTATTTTTAAAAATGAATTCCTGAACACATTTGAATATTGTTAAATGTTTTAAATATATCTATTCTTTATGGAAAGCATCAACTTATAAACATACTTAAAACGCATTTATTGACCTTTTGAGGCTACTGAGAGAAAGTATAGAGAGCAGGAAAGTACAAAATGAGCCCAAATATAATAAGTAGCTAAGCTGGAATCCCACTTAGGGAACTTCCCACTTAGGACGAGGGCTTTCTTTCACCACCCTGATCTCTGAGCTTTGAGATCATAGGGAGAGGGGGCAGTGGGCAAGGGGCAGAGGAAATGATAGAAATATGTCTATTACGGACTGAATGTTTATGTCTTCCCCAATCCCTATGTTGCAGCCCTAAACCTGATGGTATTTGGAGGTAGGACCATTGGGAGGTAATCAGGTTTAAATGAGGTCATGAGGGTGGGATTAGAGTCCTTATAAGAGGAGAAAGAGACCAGAACTTGCTTGCTCTCTGCCATGTAAAGGCACGACAGGATGGCCCATCTACAAGCCAGAAAGAGTACTCTCACAAGGAACAGAATTTGCTGGCAACTTGATATTGGACTTCCTAACCTCCAAAACAGTAAGAAATAAAGGTCTGTTGTTTAAGCTTGTTCATGGTATTTTGTTACAGCAGCCAAGAAAATGTCTGAGCAGAGTTGAGGAGAATGAACTGAAGAGGATACGTTTTCAGCAAAAACTTAGAGGTCTACAAGCAGGACAACTGGACATATTTTAACATTATTAGTCATTAAACAAACAGGAAACATAAACAGTAAATTAAGCAACCATTTAAAAAACACCATTATTAAAAGCCAGACAGAAAAGATTGAAAATCACATGGTATTATATGGGATATAAACCTAAAAGCAACAAATGAACAGGACAAACAGAAAGACTCAAGGACACGAACAATAAACTAGTGGTTACCAGTGGGGAGGAAGGAGGAAAAAAAATTTTTTAATGTTAAAAAAGAAAAAAAATATTGGTAAGAAATAAATGTAACTTTTCATTAAAATTATAAATAAAAACACCATTATTCACTTGAAGCATTAGATTTTGTTAATCAATGTCACCATAATAAATAAATACATACATAAGTAAATACATAAATAAATAAATAAATAAATCGCCATTATTTTAGACAATCATCAAAATTGCCGATTTCAATTTGAGTTTAGCAGGGTATCTCCAATGATGCTGAACATCTTTAAACAATCGGTACAGAGAACCTTCTGGGATATAGTCAGAATGCTCTCTATCCTGCTCTTGAAAACCTCCATCAATGGGCTTCCTGGTCCTCTGGTTTCCAGGTGTATTTGGCCAAAGGGAGTCACTGACCTGGCCAGAGATAGATGCAAGGGAGGACAACTGAATGCGAAGTATTTACTCCCTTGGATCCCCTGCCAGGACACAGGCCTCCAATGGTTACATTCCTCCTTAAGACCACAACTTCTGGGGGGCTTCTCTATCCTACAGGGGTGGCTTCTTAGGTTCCCCTAATCATTCCCTCCCATTGCCTCCTCTAGGAAGAAACAGCTCCCTCTTTTTCTAGTCTTAGGGTGCTTTTAGCATCATTTATTAATTTCTCTTCATCCTGCCAACACTTCCAAAGTAGTCCCTTCATTATATTAAACTAAACCCTTGTGAACATTCAATCTGTTTCCTGTCCAGACAGTATTTGATCAGGTGTGAGGAAAGCCTGGTTAATTAGTCTTGCCTAACCTAGGTGCAGGCTTTACTTATCATCCTCTGATTAGTCACTAGTGTCTCCTATAGACCCCAAGTTCTTCACATTCAGCATAGAACCCCAAGTAAAACAGAGAGTAGATAGCTTTTGTTACCCAGTCAGAAGTCTCAACCTGGTTCAACAGCTATTGCCTTTGCTGAGCCCCTGAATTCCAGATTTTACTTGCCTACCTGGCCCCAAAGTACTTACCAACTCCTCCCCAACTCTGCAGGTTTTTCAGACTGACTGTCTTCTCACCTGCTTCTGGGGGACTCACTCCCTCCTTCCTATTCTGATTCCTGGCCTTAACTCATCACCACCTGGTACCACAGGATCTGCCCTGCCCTGCCCTTGCCAGTATGCCCTGTTCTGCCTGAGATTTCAGTAGAGAAGTATCATCTCTGAAAAGTTAACTTGCGCTGTTACCTTCTGTTTTGAGGAATTATTTAATAAAGTCAAAGGAGAGTATTATCTGATAGTCTTTAAAAATTACTGTTAACTACTGAAGAAAGCAGTGAAAAATAGGAAAATTTTTTCACTGGTTATAGTCAATGTGTTGGGAGATTGGGGAGGGACTAAACTGTGATAAAATGAGCTACAGCTGAAAGTAAATTTGGGTTTTACTAAATCAACTTGCAAAACTTACTTGGGCTTACTATACCTAATGCTCTATTTTAAAATGAAAAAATAATGATGAAAGGACTAGCAAGAACTCTAAGAGTTGAACATTGAATTTGAGTCTGTATTATGTCATGCCAGCCTGCTTTAAGCTCCTCCCTTGCCTTATAATTTCACATCATTTAAGACATGGCTCCGGTAGGGAAGAAGTATCATAAGGTATTGTGATGGCAATGCAGGACATCAGGACCTACAAACCTCAGTGGGTCCCAAGGGGAAGTCCAAACTCAAGAAACCTGAGTGAGCTACATGATCCAGCACTCTCCCCACTTACAGACTTTCAGCTAACCTTGGCAGCTCAGAGTTTGACTTCATGAATGGAGATGGCAGGTGGCTCATAAAAAAGTATACTAAGATGAAGGCAGGGCTGTAACTAGTACCCCAAATACATGCAACGTGGTACCATAAACTCTGCTAGAGGTAGCCCCACCTAATTCACCTGGTCAACTGACAATCAATTTAATGCCTTCAAAAGCAGTGGTTCTCAAAGTATGGTCCCCAAATCAGCAACACCAGCATCTCCTGGAAGCTTGTTAAAAACTGAAATTGTCAGGCCCCATCCAAAATCTATTAAATCAGAAACTCTGGGGGTGGGCCTAGAATCTATAGTTTAACAAGCCCTCCAGGTGATTCTGATATGCACTAAATTGTGATAATGACTTAGAAAAATGAATACTGACTTAGAAAAAATGACGTTTTTCAAAACAGTTCTATCCCTCCCCCAAATAACAATCTCTTTAATTATTTACCATAAAGCCAGAAAAAAAGTATCTATTTATTTTCCATTTATATATAGTCAACTCTAAGAAGTCATAGAATGGATAATGTAGAAATTATTAATCAATGGCTTAGGTGCACCCTTTTGCAAAAGATTCACCATCCTCATTAGGCTTTGCTTACCAAACTTCATGGATATTTCCTGAATCCCTAGTGTCTACAATAGATTCGGGCACAAATGCTGGCTGAGAGAATAAATAAGCAGGATGAATGAAAGAGAAAGGGAAAATCATAGATGCTGCCTATTAGCACAAAATCATTTGGAAACTAACAACCTCCTGTGCTCGATCCCCAAAACATAACCTACACAGAGGTGGCTGCCAGGGGACTGTATGTGTCAATAAAGACTCTTTTCTATAACTGGCTGCCTAGTCTCAGATGCCTCCCCAACAACAGCTGGTATGAGAAAAAACTTATAAGAATCCCCAGGTCTTCTCAGAGATTCAACCATCTCCTCTAAGGATTTCCGAACCAGAATTACAAAACTGGCATAATATCAGGAGTGAGCATTCTGCAGGATTCTCCTGTTGAGTACTATTTTAAAAAAGGCAAACAGAGGGAGATAAATTGCTAGGAAGTTGCATTTTTACAGCAATTGGGAGACAAATCTAACTTCTTACCAGAAATGGAAACCCATGATATCATTATACTGCATATGAATTATTAATGTTTATAATTTTTAAATTAGGTATTCAGGAATGTTCCTGTTGACATCATGTTTGACATCATAATGCTTCATCATCCTAAAAGCTTAATGAGATGAATTATTGCTAGAAAAGAGGGAGATAAAGCATACACTTTTGTACTCTGGGGAATACCAGAGACCAAGCAGATAATGAGGATATGGTTTATAATTGATGTACAAAGAGGAAATACAAAAAAATTATCACAACCCACCACTGTAAACAGGACAAAATGGCAAAGACCTCACTCTTCTACCTAAACATTTTTTAAAGAGGGAACGAAGAAGGGTCATGACTTGCAGCTATCTCAAACTCTTAAGGTGGGAGAATTTTTATTCTAAAAAGAAAGTATTTATAAAACTATTATGCAAAAGAGTATGGAACATGTGAAGACTGAAAAAAATAATACAGCACTGAATCACGAGTCCTAAGAGAATACTATTAAATATAATAAAGCAATTCAGTAATAATTCTGTAAGAAGTATAAATAATAATTATGGTCTCAATCTTAATTTCAAATCTATAGTTTCTGAGATCTATACATGCAAATTAGTGTTGAATCACTAAACCAGCAGTATCATTCCCAACATTCCTAGTAATGGCTTGGAATGAATTAAGCTCTTATTAGGAAATCTTGTTGATAAAGCAAAGTGAGTTAAATTCCAATCCAGGTCAAGCCTTTCAACACTTCAGACAAGTGGCAATGATGTTTATACAAGCTTATACTAGCTGCTAATAATTGGGACTCACTTTCCCTCCAGTTTTTACTCCATTTGGTCTCTGAGTAGCCTCTTGAGGGAATTATTAAAACATAGGGAATGAATTCACTCATTATTCTTTCTTTCACTGAACAAACATGGAGTAGCTAGAGTTGCCAGGTAGGAAACTGGGATTCTTGCTACTCTGAAAGGCAAAAATACACAATTTCTCTGAAGCGACCAAAAAAAGTATGAGTTCATAAGTTGTCACCATTCTGAACTACTGCTTTATGACTTAAAACTCTTTTCAACAAAAAGGCAAAAAGATAGCCATGATTGATAAGATCTCAATTTAATTATTTCACCAAATATAAAATTTTATTCTCCTGAAATTTCTCCTAATGCTAACTCTCTGTGAACCAGTGTGTTTAAAAAAGAACTTGACAAAAGGAAAATGTATCATTCAGCCTATGCCTCTACAACAAATGTCTAATTGGTAGGTTATACTACCTCGAATCCAGGTCTCTAGTCTTTGGAAATTTTATCATCACATGGTTAACATTCGAAAACTAGAAGAGAAAGCTTATACCTGGCATATAGTAGGTGCTCAGTAAATGGTATTTTTATATAAAATTGTTATATTTTTATTACATTTATTAAAATGATTATCATATTATATCATTACCAGAGAAACCCTAGAACTATAAATAAGTATTAATTAAGCTTCATGTTACAAAACCAGACGCTACTTAATACGTTCACTGAAAGAAGCTTTTGGTCCTCTAGACTGAAGCCAATACATGTCACCATTCTCTTCATCCATCCACTGAGAGAAGACTAGGAGGCTCTGCACACTAAGCCAATTATTGAACAACTTTTCAAGTACTGAATACATATTTGTGTATATTCAATAGAACAGTTCCTTTTAATCCACTAACCATGTAAAAGCTGTGATTCTTAAGAGTCATAGAAATGAATTTTTTTCTTCTGCACAATGGGATGTACCACTGTCATTCTGCCTGCTATCACGATGAAAGGCTCAATAGGCAAATTTTTACGATGAAAACCCTCCTGGATTTAATAGTATTTTGAGAACATAAAGAAAAGATTAATATAATATTGTATGCCAACTATGATTGAAAAACATTTAACTTGTTTTTTAAAAAATACCTAGTGATTGCTTTAATCATTTAAACAATTTTCTCCACTTCCTCACAATTCCACTCTCCTGAAAGGTGAGATGTGTAGGACGTTCATCTTTAGACAGTTGCACTGCACTCACTAGAGCTCACCCGATTCTCTCAATTATACTCAGGATGCAGCCAACTCAAACAAGGGACAAACAACAGGTTTCACTCTGGTCCTCTTCCTGCATTCCCTTACTACAGCTCCCCATAAAACACAAATACCCTCATTCATTCACAAATCCCCACGCGTGGTCCTAGGACTCCGTGCAGCCGGGCTGGTAAAAATGTGAACACGAGGCACTAATGTATGCATCCTCGTCCCGAGTCGACGCCATTCGCTTACAGGACAAGCCATACAGCCGGCGCTCAGGTCGCATTTGATCAGACTCGCCACCACACGCTCCCAACGACACCCACCCCTTCTCCTGCATTAACGGAGCCACAGCCTCCCTCCCCCTCCATGAGAAGCCCGCTCGTCCACCAGCCTCCCACTGTCCTCCCTTCTCCATTCATCCCCCCCAACCCGCCCCAGACCCAGCTCCCGAGACCCCTCCAGGGGTCTTTCCGCTCCCACTGCCTGGGCCCACATTTGGCCCCACCAGTGGAAGAGTAAACCCCGCGTACGCGCCGCCCCCCCCCCAGTCCCACCGCGCCATGGACACGCTCCCCAGCCCACCGCGTCGCCGCCACTCGACCCGGCGGGGCCCCTCGCGCGTGCGCGCCCACCCCGACGGCCGCCGCCTCCGCCTGCGCCCGGCCTTACCTCGACGCTGGCGTAGCTGGTCTGGGTCTCGGCCTCGGCACTGCCGCAGCAGTGGCGCCTGCGGGCCCTGCAGGTGGGCGCGGCGGCGGCGGCGGAGCCCGGCGGGGCGGCGCGCGCCCGGCGGCTGCGGGCGGCGCCGGGGGGTCCCGGCGCGCGGCTCGGGGGCGCGGCGCGGGCGGCGTCGGTGTGCCCCGCGGGGCCGAGCGGCGGGGCCGTCCGCCGCGGCGAGCCGGCCTCATCCGAGTCCCGGCAGTAGACCACGCCGCTCTGCGAGACGTGGATGCTGGGGGCGCAGCCCATCCCGCGGCCGCGAAGCCCCGCGCCCGCCTGCGCCCGCGGCCACCTGCAGTGACGAGCGGGGCGCCTCCGCGGCGGCGGCGACAGCGCCCCACCTGCGCGCCCCCCGGCCTGTCCGGCTGCCGTGCCGACGGGCTCGCGGCGGCGCCCCCCGCCGAGCCTCCCGGGGCCGCGCGCGTCACCCCAACTTTCCCTCCCGGGCCATCTTCCTCCCCGAGCCGGGGAGCACGCGCACACACGGCGCACAGCGCGCCCGGGCGGCCGCCACCCTCCCCGCCGGGCGCCCCCAGCACGCTCCCCGCGCCTCCGCCCGCCCCCCCTCCCCGCGCCGGCCCCCGCCGCCGCGCGGCTCCACCTCGCCGGGGTCCCTCCCGCGCCCGTGACCCCCAGAGCCGGGCGCGCGCCCGCCCGCCTCGCCTTTCCCCTCTCCTAGCGCGCGCAGTTCCCCTCCCGCCCGCCCTCGCTGCCCCGTCCCTCCTCGGGGCCCCTGCTCCGCAGCCGCCGCCGCCACTCCAGCCCCCCTGCACCCCCCGGCCCCGCCCCGCCGCCCCCCAGCGCTCCCCGGGCTGGGCGAGCGCGCCTGCCGCTGGGCTCGGTCCACCCGGCTTCAGTGTGCGGCCGCTGGCGCCAGGCTGCAGGGCCCTCCCCTTCTCCTCCGCTGTCCAGAGGCCTCGTCCCTTCTGCATCCACCCCGGCACTGCCCTCCAGTGTCCCAGCCCCTCTTCCCCTAGCGGAACACACCCCAGGCCAGACCCCGAAGGGCAGTGTAGACTGGGCAGCGCCGCAGTAAGCCTTTCACCGACACATTTTAACACATTCCCTTAGCAAAACATCACGACACCGTCCCACATAGCAGACCCTACAGCCCAAGCCCACCCATCTGACTTGCTCACCTCCCGGGACGCTCAGGGTTAAGGAAAAATCTCATGCCTCCGCAGTCATCCCCCCCCCACACACACACACACAAACACACACACTCCATCCCATCTCCACTTCCACTCTGAAGGCTGAGTTTGAGGGGGACCCAGTCTTCTGAAGGACTCTATTCCATGTCTACTCATCATCTGGAGGTTCATGCCTAGGGATGGGAGGCCCAGCCAAGGAAGGAACCCTTAAACACACCGTGCGCCTAAGATCCAGGGAGGAGGGCAGAAGTTCTCCGTGTGGTTCTTGGCTTTGTTCTCCAGAGTTTTCACCTCTTTCTTCGGTGTCACTAAATTTTCACCCTGGCTTCTCCACCATCCAGCCTTCCTTTGTCAGGTGCTCTTCCTCACACTCCCTGCTGGGCAGTCAAAACTGCCTTCCTACATGCCCCTCAGTGGGGTATACACAAGCTAAGCTTCACTTGAGGAGAAAAAGAATACCTTTGGAAGCAAGGCTGCTTTTCAATCTCCCCCTGATGTGAATTCTGTGTTAGAGCTACAAGGCTCTCCTGCCCATTTATTCATTGGTTCTTTTAGTGATTCCTGCCTTCTGTCACAGTGGCAGAAGGGAGAAATGAGACGGTGGTCTAGGAATGGACTCCAGGTAGAGTTGCTTTTAAGAGCAAGGGCAAGAACACAGAGTCATAATGCAAAGCACAAAGAAGTAAATATCCAGTTGAGATAATTTCTTTGATTCTTCCCTTTCTTTCTTTTCCCATAACATCAACCTTTGGAATAATTGAAGACTGCAAACGACAGCTTCTAACATTCATAGGGAAGCAAAGTGTCACCCCAAATTTCAAATTAAGATATAAGAGAAAGCAGTAGTCTGACCTAATTCTTCTAACTTTGTGCCTCTTCTCTTCAGTGTTACCACTCTGTCTTTCCATCTTGGAATCAGTTTCTGGAAGGGGAGGAAGGCCAGAGAGGGAGGAAAGACTGAGCAGGGGGAGAAAGTGATCTTGGATACAATGTCGGTGAAAGCCTCAGGCATCCCTGCAGGGAGGATTCTAAACCTAGGATGGTGCTTGAGTTATGTTGAGGTGGGGCTAAGAGGATGGGCCTTTATTACTCTTACATGGATCAGTAGTTACTTGCAGGCCATCTCACCAACCTTGGGAAAAGTGGCCTTCTGCACCTGAGGCAATCCCTTTATGAGACTGACAGCTGAGCTGAAGGCTTTCTGCTGGCAGCACTCCCCCAGCTGGAGGAGTTAAGTCCTTTCCTGGCATCACAACTTCCACCAGTTTTCCCTTCCAGGCTGCCGGTGTCCCCCTTCCTTGTCCCTATCTCTGCCTGTAAGAACCCCACATTAAATGGCCAAGACTGAGAGATAGGAACAATCATTAACTTAAAATAGGCCTAAACCTGGTGGCTGCCAACTGCTCTACTTATGAGGGACCATTCCCAGTCTGGGCAAACATCACCATGCTAAATCTCTGATGTAATGTTGAGTCCATCATTCCTCAAGCATTTAGGATTCTTTTACATGCACCCATTTCAGTCATTACTCTTCTTGGAGCTACCAATGGTACCTTTTTTTTTTTTTTACACAGTCATGTTGCTTCTCATGCCACATGGTCTACTTTTTCAGTTTTCTCTAGGAATGAGGTTACTGTGATAAAACTGTTAGTCAGACATGAGTGACAAAGGAACAAAGGAATGGAAGCCCAACCCAGAGACAGCCCAGAGACCATCCAAAGAACACTCCATTTATAGTTAAAGAATCACTCCTGCATCCTGAAAGACAAAGGGCTGCAGGGCCATAAACCTATAGCTGGTTTAATTCAGCCACAGACACTTGCACAGAAGGTACTACCCCAGCCTGCCTACAACCTCAGCCTACTGAATTCTGAGTAAGTGCATGCACAGTAAGCAAAGTGTTATATAGCAGCCAGTTGTCAGTCAAAGTGACCTCTTGTATGGATCACCTAAGATGTCCTATCATGGCCCAAATATAAACAGACCTTCCCAATTCTATATTGTTACAGCCGTCTTTGCTGAAAACTCATTCCTCCCTTGGAGTATACTCTATCTTTTAACTTTTCACCTCTCCAATTACACAGGGCTACAGCCTTCCTTAGCGAGGCCCATCTCCTTCTAAAATATACTTTTAATAAGTATTACCTTTCATAATTCTTGCTGTGCTGGAATTGTCTCTACAACAGTGAAAAGAACCAAGAATCTCCAGTGCTACCAGAACAGCTCTGGACCTCAGATCACCCCAACGGTAACAAAACCACGTAGAGAAGAGAAAAGGGCCAGTCACTCACTGAGGCTTTTGAAGGCAAGAATACTGTGATAAAATAAATTACAACCAATTTTCTGGTGTAGAACATTAGGAGCTGAATCGTGAAGGGACAAGTCACTCAGCAACAAATTTAGGTTGAACTTTCTACATTAAAAAAAATAATAATAATAAGCCTTGACAGAGTAGATAACCTTAAGGTAGCTATTGAACAACTGTTAACTGAACATTGCATATTGAGACCAGTGACTTCCAATGAATGCTCCTCTTCTGCAGGACTAAATGATGGAGTGGACAAATGTGTTAGGTATAAATTTTTCCTCCTATTCCCAGAACAGCCAATAGTTTAATACCTTCTTCAGATACTGATTCTGGCAATGACAGGGGAAAAAAATAATGTAACCCTATATTTCTATGAAGTGTTCACAGTGAGAATGTTTAACCTGCTCCCATTGTTGGCACAGATCCGAAACATGTAGAATTATGCAAGTGGACGAGAATTGGTTTCACTGAAATCATTCCCTAGCTTAGCTCTGAGTCCTCATCCCTTGACCAGGATTCTTGCTCATGTAAGTTCTTGCTCGTGAAAGTGATTTCTGTACTGATTCTCATGTCACAATTTCAATGCACTCCAAGATAACAGCAAAGTCCACAAGCTCAGACATTGCAGATAAAATTTAAGCTCAAATTACAGAATAGGACAGAAAAACCAACATTATTAAAAAATTGAATTAGGTGAAAAAAATGTGGTTACAGTCAATATCCAAGAAACAATTCAAAAGAAAGCAAATTAATTCAGAAATTTCTTTAAAAACTAAATCTAAAATGTCCAGGGTCAGCTGAGTGGCTTATATGTTTTATACTGATATCAAATAAGAACTTATTTCAAAATTATGACCCAGAGGCACTGCAAGATCCTGCACAATTAAGGTCCCTTTGTATTCGAAAATGGTATGACTCTTCCAGAATTCCTCTAAAGAAGCAGAAAATGTGATTAGTACACATTTTCAATGATTCTTAACTGTAAAGGTTAAAGCAATAGCAGCTTTCTGATTGATCTTTAGATAACCAAATATTTAATCAACCAATCAACCTTACAGAGTTTGTGGATTCAGACTACACTCCTAATGGTGGGACTTATTGGAAATCTAACCATCTGATAAGTGAAATGATACAGTTTATTAGGTAGCTGGGAACAATGGAAGGTTGTGGAAGGTTCACTGAACTCAGAGTGAGAAGGGTGAATCTGAAACCTACTGCTGCCTCTTACAGCTAGCTACTAGCTGTGTAACCTCCGGCAAGTTACTTAACCTCTGGGCCTCAATTTCCTAGATAATCTCCAGTCTTTAAATCACCAACATTCAGACACACTAACAAATTTTTTCTTTTATTAAATTATTTTTTAATTTAGAACAGTGAAATTTTTAAACGGAAAGAGTGGTCCTGAACCTAACTGCACATCAAAATCACCATGAAGAATTCGTCAGCCATACAATGGTTCCCTGATCCCGTCCCAGAGACTAAGAGGCAGGCATCAAGGACAAGTCCAGCATCTTCCCTTTCACAGAAAGTGAGTCCAATGTAGACTCTCTACAGCCTCCTTTGGGGAACAGAGTAAAAGTTGAAGTCCTGACAAGAGCCTTCGACACGCTACCTGTTGTGGCCCCTGCCCAACCTTTCTGACCCCTCTTCCCCTCATCCTCATTCTCTCTGCTCCAGCCACAACTTCCTTGCTGTTTCTCCAGGAGACCTAACACTATTAGCTAGGAGCATTTCTCTCTGCCTGTTATGCTGTTCCATCAAAAAGTGCACACAATATATGAACGTCAAGGCATATGAGCAAAAATGAGTGGTCCTGTCAATGCTTTATAGTAGTCATGACAATTAGGGAAGGCTTGCTAGAGAAGGGGGCATGTCAGCTGGACCTCTATCAGGAGGACTTTTCAAACAAGCAGAACAGCATGAGCAAAGGCACAGATGCAGAACTAACCATGGTGGATTCAGAAGACAATCAGCAACGGAGATAATGAGACTGTGTCTCCTGAGGCAGCGGAGGTAACATTGAAAAGAGAAGAAAGAAGACAGAAGATGGAAAACCCTGAAATTTCTCCTATATGTAGTGGAAGTCATTGTAGATTCTACCACCCTTAAGGAAATTCCCTATGTGAAAATCTAGATAAAAAAAAAAACAAATCCATTGTCTTGCAAAAGAAATTTATGTTTGCCAAATGATTAAATATTGGCTTTTTAAAATTTAAATAGTAGGCTGTATAGCTGCATAAATACTCTTATGAATAAGCACTTTGAGGTTTTGGGTATTCTAAGTCAGTGAACAAATTATTAATTCATACCAACTTAAGATATAAAATATATAAAGCAAAGCACAATCATTCCTAAATTAGTGTGATATTTCCTAAATGTGTCATGGGTAATTAAAAAAAGTTTCAGGTTTCTGAGCATACCCTCCTCTGACTGCACACACATTTTTCTAGGTATACTATCCACTCCAAAAGATTTCATTGCACTACATAATGCAAAAGTCATCCTTTCATTCATTTGTTCAGCAAATATTTACTGAATGGTAACCATATATCAGACACTAACTAGGAACTGGGGAACAAGACATTAAGACTCTCTTATGTCTACGGAGTTCAGAATATCATGGGAGATTGAAAAGACAATAAAATTCTCTGGTAGTGGTGAAGGTTATACAGGGACTTAATATAGGTTGATGTGAAAGAGACTAGGATAGGGTTATGGACATTTTCTCAGAAGAGATGACATTAAAGATTCTCAGAAAACCATATCAAAGTTTGGGGGCTTGTTTGGTTACCTCTCTCTCCCCCTCCTTCACTCTCTCTCCCCCTCCCTCCCTCCCCTTGCACACACACACAGGAAAGGCCACATGACCACACAGCAAGAAGGTGTCTTATGTCAGCTTCCAGGTCCTCCACATTAAAAAGAGCATACCCCAACTCCCTTCCCAGTGTGGCTAAGAAATCCTCTGTTTGCCAAGACTTCCTTGGGCTTCTCTACAGTTTGGTCTACACGGGGATATAAGTTTCTTGTTTCATGTTCAGATTGCTAAATTCAGTCTTTTGGTACCTGTTTCCAAAACAGCTTGTGAGCTGTTTTTCTTCTTAACTTGCAAAGGTGCCTCAAGGCTACAGCTCAGCCTGAAGGCCCTGCATTAGCACCTTCTGTGGTTCTGATGTCTTAATCCTCTGCCTTTGGCTACCAGAGCTGTGAAAGGAGGTGTTCTAGAAGGCTTTTGGCAAAAAAATCTCTTCCTTCTCAGAGTTTGACATTTGCTCAGCAGCATGGCACTTCCCATGTTACACCATGAAACATCTCCAAGGCAACAGTAGCTGGGGGCATGACTGATTGCTTCTTCATACCTCATATGATGTGGCATCTAATAAAGTTCGACAGAGGAGACTTTCCAAAGTACTCCACACCAGCAGCTGTCAAACTTTAGCATACATTAGAATTACCTAAAACACAAATTGTAGGGCTTGAGAATTTGAATTTCTAAAAAGTTCCCCAAAATGCTGATGCTACTGATCCCAGGTCACACTTTGAAAACTACTATTGTACATAAAGTATCACCAAAGCACTGACCAAAAACAAAACAAAACAAACTTCACCTGTGATGTTTTATTTTCTTAAAACTTGTACTTAAATCTGAATATTTCATTATACAAAGGAATGTCATGAAGCGTTATAATCTGTCGATTTATAAGAATTGTAAGTTGGTGGATTTCAGGGATGTCTCTCCTAGACGGGGACTTCTAAGGATGAGTTTTCAAGAGTCTTCACCCTTTCTAAGACACAGGAATGGGGGTGAGGGAGTGCTTGTAGAAGTAAACAATGTTTAAATGCACACCAAGAGAAGTATAAAAATTTCATTAGAGTACTTGTATTTTCCTTTTTCTTAATGTATAGTGTTCAAGTCTAGGAAGACAAAAGTCCACTATCTTTTAGGAACAAAAAATAAAGTTCTAGAAAGCAGTGTCCTGGGGAATGGGAAAAGGAAGACTGTGTGAATTCAATCCAGTGTAGGTACACAAAACAAATAAAATTATTTACAGAACACTAGCTAAGAATAATAATAATGGCTACCATTTAGGAGGTGACTACTATGTAAGTTGTGTACTTCACATGTTTTATCTCTGTATGTATTATGTAGCTTTGTACGCTTCTTTTCTTTTACCTCTTGGATATCAAATCTTCCAACATTTCCTTTCTTTTTACTACTAATCTGAAGTCCCAACTGCTATAGCTAAGTAATTATTTGCTTTCTCCTGGCATGAAATCATCAAACTTTTATAGGTTATAAAAATCCTTTAAAAAGCCCTTTAAAAAAGTTTATACACACACACACACACACACAATATACACACACATACATATACACATACACATACATAGACATATTTATACACACACTTGCTAAGGCTATCTGCATTACATTTCTCACAGAGAGATGTATAGGATTTCACCATTTTACATTCCCACCAGTTACACTGTTTAAGTCACCTGGCCCGTGGTATCTTGGTATGGCAGCCCAAGCAACTAATACATCTTAGCATCAAGCACAAGAAAATAATGAAGTCATCATTCCTTACTAATTATTATTCTTTGGCCTATATTAATCTTTAACCAACTGAAGTTCTTCTAGAATACGTACTGAGAAACTAGCAGTTGTTTTAATTCTATAGAAGGCCCTAGCCAACAGATCAGACGTCCAGTTCAGATGTGAGACCCAAAGTGATGATGGGAACAAAGTTTTTAGACCTCTAAAAGCAGTCATTGAAACCAGACAGACACTGACAAGGACAAGTGAAAGGAGGAACATGGTGCACCTTCCTCATGCCCCAATTGTGCATCAGATCAGATATTAGTGAAAAAATTTCCTTCTCTTGGCTTTTGGTTGAGCCTCACCTGGCTCTGGCACCAAAACCATGGATCATGAGCTTCTCTTTTTTTCTCTATCATCCCAGTTATCAGATAAATTTCTGCAACCAGTGATTCTATTCATTCTCATTTTTTCATGAATCATGGTTCACTTATCTACAGCAATCGTTTTTAGCTAACAAACCACCTCTCCCCTTTAAAATTATATTAGGGCCACTCCAAGTTGGTTATGAGGAATGGTTTCCAGGGGGAGGTAGACCTTTATTTTGACCATAGTTTCACCCTGACTTCACCCTCAGGTTATTGTCAATAGAGCAGCCAGAGTGATCCTCTTACAACTTAGGTCAGATTCCATCACTCCCATCTGGTTGAGTCTTCACAGCAGACAACAAGGCCCTGGGCAGCTGGCTCCCCGTGACTTCTCTGACCTCAGCTTCTTCTGCTCTCCCCTGTTCATGCTCTCCTGCCACCCCGGCCTCCTTGCTGCACCCTGGACATTCAGATACATTCCTTCAGGGCCTTTGCACATGATATTTATCCTATTTGAAATGCACTTCCCAACTATCCACCTGGCTCACCCCCACTTCTTTCTGGCCTTCCTCAGGGAAGCCTTCTCTGACCACCTTACTTAATAAAACAGCATTCTCCATCCCATCCTGAGGAGTCTTTATCACTCTTTCCTGCTTTATCTTCTCTCTGGCACATACATATTGCTTGCTTGCTTGCTTGCTTGTTCTTACTTTCATTCTTTACCATCTCCCCACACCAGAAGGTAAGCTCCAAGAGGAGAGGAACTTTGGCGCATGCTGGATGTTCAGTAACTACCTATTGCATGAACAATGGAAACCTGTTCCTTCTCCAGAGGGGAGATGTGACCATCCTTGGCCATCTGCATCCTCCTCCTCTGCTCACAGCTCTCACTGACCTCCAGATTTTGAATGAACACAGAGAAAAGTCCTGCAGACCAAGCATCTGCCCTTAAAGGCAGGGCCTGGGAAGGAACAGAAAGGCTAAGGCCACCTGGGTGTTTGAGTTGGAGGGGGTGGGGATAAATAATACAATGGTCTCTGGGCTCTCCCCCTCCCTCCCTCTTCTGAGGGCCACACTTTCCATCAGGGCTTCCTCCCTAATGTACTGACCAAACTGACACAGCATGACAAGATATTCTCTCAGGCCACCCATGCAGGGCCTGGAGCAGACGTAGAGCCTAGTCTTCTGCTTCCACCATCCCAGACAACACTTCCATTGTCCTCTGTGTGCTGTGATCAAAAAGGGTTGGGACACAGTGCATTACCCTTCCTCCAAGGAGCCTTATCCTCTGCTCCTTCTACTATCTTATCCCACCTTCCTGCTTATTTTCCTGTTGTACAATCCCTGGAGCCACAGGATCTGGCCTGACAGAATTCATTCACACAACATGAGTGACAGCTGTTGAGAGCTCCAGCACATGCCATATTAAAAGATTCAAAATGCCCACCCTTAAGTGGAACAAGCCTGCTCAATAAAAGACAGGTGGTAAGAATACTTCAGTGACTACTGTCCCTCTGAAAATGCTATTCTGGGATAAAACAGAGTTCTTCCTCTTTGATACGTGAAAATGTGTAGTGCAAAATGATGTTCTTCAGGCAGAAATGCTGTTCAATGTGCTGTTTGACAAAGATACTCATAGTAAACCCTTTGTCAATATTAATTTCAATCTTGCTAATATCATTCCATTACCAGCCAGGACAGGATCTAGAACTCCTCTATCTCTAAAGCAGGGTCCCCAACCCCATGCTGCAGACCAGTACCAGTCTGTGACCTGTTAGGAACTGGGCCGCACAGCAGGAGCTGAGCGGCAGAAAAGCCAGTGAAGCTTCATGTGTATTTGCAGCTGCTCCCCAGCACTGGCATCACTCCACCTCAGATCATCAGGCATTAGATTTTTATAGGAACACAAGTCCCTGGTGCCAAAAAGGTTGGGGACTGCTGCTCTAAACCACTCCTAGGTTACTAAGAGGATCTTCTGTGCAGTTTTCAAAACAGGGGGTTTGGTGAAATCTACCTGAGCAATTTAATTTTCCTCTTTATATTCCATCCCATTGTAAGGAAGATTGTCTTAAACTTCCTTTTTAAAAATACTAAATGGAACTAGAAAACTGTTCCTAAAAACTTAGAAAAATCATTTGTTTTCCTATTATTTTATCAGCCATGGTTAACTTTAACATACGCACAATGTTAAAGAACTCATGTAGTGTTAATATATTTATTAGGTCACTTTCTTAGCAATGTCTCAACCATTTTCTTAGAAATGCTCTTCCTAGATCTCACTCAGGAGGAAGAGTACTTACAGTGGAGGATACTGGCTGGTCATGGCTGGTCATGTGTGTTAGGTGATTGCTTCTTCATTCAGTTATATCTCAGTTTAACCTTCTAAGTCATCTAGGGAAAACTTTGAAAACTCAATGATCAAAACCAGGGCTGGGATTGGGTAAGGCAAGCAAGACAGCTAGGCCACAAAATTTGAGGAGCTCACTCTCAGATGCTGACCCTGCACTCGAGGGCTTCTTTAAATTTTGCACCCTAGGCTCCTCCTTACTCCCAAGGAGGCATGTACTCTCTGAGTCACACAAGTGACCTACATCACCAATCTGGATACTGGCATCATACAAAACCTGGGTCAGGGGATGTGCATTTTGGCGTAGAGAGGGGAAAGTGAACTGCTTGAGAGACAGGAGATCTAGGTTTCAGTTCCCTTTTCACCATTTTTGCCATATTCCAACAAATCTAAGACACCATTGGTTATAAAAAATACCATCACTTTATGTACCACTAAGAAAAAACAGCCACTACACTGTGATATAATAGCCTAATAAGAGTCAAGAACTGGTCCCACTAGCTTCTCTCAGCTTTCAACTTTTTCCTATATCCTGAGGGAATAGGTTATTTCTCCTGCTTTCAGTTTAGTCACCCGACATGGAATAGGTAATCCTTTTGCACATTATCTCAATAACAAAACATGAGTCTAGCTTTATGTACTGGTGGGTACCTACCTTTTCTTTATTAAAAGCACTTGGCTGCTACTTTGCAAAAAGACAAACAAAACAAAACTGATTTTGCGTCATTCTTCCAACAACAAATATTTGCTTTATCAATATCAGATTTAAACCCCATGCTCTGTTTCCTTGACTCTCTATGTAACCATGTAAACAATGTTTTGTGTCAATGCCAAATCACAGTGTAACCTTTTTGGAGTTATCTTAATCAGAAATTAAACTCAACATATGTATTATCAGCAATGTACACACTTCCGCTGAAATATCAAGTCTATGGAAATTATGAAAAGCTACAGGTGAGTAGGTGCATTCACAGGCTATGACAAGTACATGACAACCACTGCTAGTCCAAGAGCAATTTATAAGATGCTGCCCGATCAGCAATAGTGGTCGTAGATACCGACTGTCAATCAAGTCATAGGACACACTTGGCTTTATTTAGCAATGCCTTTACTAAGCTTTATTGTAGGAAACAGGACAGGGCATACAGTATGCACAGTATCTACGGCGTCATGCGAAGGCCCAGCAACTACCCACAATGCAGTCTTCACCTCCCTCCACCACATGGGAGATGCGCAGTTGCTGGGGATGAGGTGTATGATTCGCCTGACCCAGAGAAGCCACTTCCTTGGTTTCCTACTGGCCTCTATATTGCTCCCATCCCACAGTCCCAAGGCCACAGGAACACTCCAAACTCTCCTTGTCCTAAGAATCTAGTTTCACAATAATCTAGACAGATAATCCACCCAGGTATAGAGCGATCCACACTTATCTTAACTCCTTATGTTTCTTAGAAAAAGATGTTAAGAAAAGAAGGTAAGTCTGTGTTCATCTTCCTGGGCAGATTAATGAGAAAAGTTCTGGGCCTAATTCTCAGGTGCCACTGAGTGTAAAACACACCCCAATTCTGGGATCATTGCAATAACAGGTATGCTGATTTTTTTAATAGCAAAAAAGTTTTTATATTTAGAATTAGCCAGCTGGACTCAGTTTAGATGATCCTGATTTTTTTTGGCAACATCCAAAGCATCATAGTTGGGAGCCTGTTAAACACATGCCTTCTTTTCTCCATCAGGCCTGATCAGGGTGTTGACCTTAGCCACATCAATGTCATAGTGTTTCTTCACAGCCTGTCTGACCTGGTGCTTGTTGGCCTTGACATCCACAATGAACACAAGTATATTGTTGTCTTCTATCTTCTTCATGGCTGACCCAGCATCAAGGAAGATCTTGATGATGGCATAGTGGCCAGGCTTGTTTCTCCAGCGGTGCTCTTCTGAGGAGATTTGGGCTGCTTTCAGAGCTGCAGTGTCTTGGGCCCTTGGAAGGTGGGTGACGTGTGCATTTATTTTTCTGTGTAGCTGTGGATGCCGTTCAGCACTACTTTCTTTGCCTTCAAAGCTTTTGTTTGGCTTCAGCTTTGAGAGGAGCAGGGGCTTCGTTCTTTGCTTTTGGTGCCACCTTTGTGAAAAATGGAAATGCTGCTTTTTCAAATAACTTAACTGCCAACTCTAGTTGCCTCAGCTGAAGTGAAAATGATAATTTTAAAGAGTTATTTAAGGGGACAGTCTCTTACATTTCTTTTTGGCTGTGAAATCTAATTGTGAATCTATAACTTTAATGTGTGTGAACTGTTGGAATTTTAAAATGGTCATGAAATTACCATCAAACAAAGCATACATGCCTCCTGGGCATGCCATGGAAATCCTGGGAGCTCAAGTATCAGAGCCTCTGAGTTGTCCATGCCCCTGGTGCATGGTCTGGGGCAAGCTCACTGGGCCTGAAGGGCTCCATGAGCTTCTGAAGTTGCAAATAATAACAGCCACCATTTTTGACCCCCTAGTGTATACCAAGCACTTTACCTACATTATGACATTAATTTGTTCAATAATCCATAATGTGGCTTCAGAAACATATTGGCCTCCTCAAATAAAAACCGAGTGACTCTACCTTAGTATACAGCAGGATGTGCCACCCCAAAATATGCTTCTATGGCATGTGGATATTTTTTGAGCTGACCTTTGTTTTTAAGAAACTGCAGACACAGAAGTTCTGAAAACAGAATAGAAGTTACTCTTTTGTAAGGGAAATTCTCATTAGAAAGGGGGTCTGTAACAGGAAGATGGCTATTACCAGAAACTACATTATTTAGCTGAGAGATTTACCTGCAGGGCAGAATAATCTTTGTGCACCATGTTTCCCAATAATGAACTTTCAGGAAGAGAAATTCATAAAACTATCCAATTTATAATTGCATCAAACAAATGAAATACCTAGGAATAAATTTAACCAAGGAGGTAAAAGACCTGTACTCAGAAAATTATAAGTCATTGAAAAAACTGAAGAAAATATGAATAAATGGAAACATATACCTTGGTCATGGATTAGAAAAATTAACATTGTTAAAATGTCCATTCTACTCCAAATAATATAATATAAATTATATAGATTTAATGCAATTTCTATCAAAATACTAATGCCATTTTTCACAGAACTAGAACAAACAATCCTCAAATTTATATAGAACCATAAAAAACTTCTAATAGCCATGACAATCTTGAGAAAGAAGAACAAAGTTAGAGGTGTCACGCTACTTGATATCAAACTATACTACAAGGCTGTAGTAATCAAAACAGCATGATACTGGCATAAAAATAGACACATAGATCAATGGAACAGAATAGAGAGCCCAGAAATAAATCCATGACTCTATGGTCACTTAATCTATGACAAAGGTGGCAAGACTATACAAGAGGGTAAAGATAGTCTATTCAATAAATGGTGCTGGGGAAACCGTAAAGATACATGCAAAAAAAATAAAATTGCACCACCTTCTTACACCATATACAATAAACTCGAAATGGATTAAAGACTTAAATTTAAGACTCAAAACCATGACACTCCTAGAAGGAAACATAGGCAGTAAATTCTTGGACATTGCTCTTAGTAATATTTTTTCAGATATATCTTCTCAGGCAAGAGAAGCAAAAGAAAAAAAAATGAACAGAATTATATCAAACTAGGAAGGTTTTGCACAAGACAGGAAACCATCAATAAAACGAAAAGACACCTTACTGAATGGGAGAAAATATTCGACTATGATACATTTGATAAGGGGTTAATATCCAAAATTTATAAAGAACTCATACAATTCAGCACCAAAAAAACAATCCAAATTAAAAGTGGGCAGATGACCTGAACAGGCACTTCTCCAAAGAGAAAATATGGATGACACATGAAAAGATGCTCAACATCGTGAATATCAGAGAAATGCAAATTAAAACCACAATGAGATATCATCACCTCACACCTGCCAGAATGGCTTTCATCAATAAATCAAAAAAACGAGTGTTGGTGAGGATGTGGAGAAAAGAGAACCCTAATTTACTGTTGGTGGGATTGAAAATTAGTATAGCTGCTATGGAAAAAAGTATTGAGGTTCCTCAAAAATTAAAAATAGAACTACCTTATAACCCAGCAATGCTACTTCTGGGTATTTATAGAAAGAAAACCCAAATACTAATTTGAAAAGATCTGTGCACCCCTATGTTCACTGCAGCACTACTTACAGTAGCCAAGGTATGGAAGCAACCTAAGTGTCCATCCACAGATGATTGGGTAAAGAACCTGTGGTACATATATACAATGAGATATTATTCAACCATAAAAAAAAATGAAATCTTATCATTTGCAACGACAGGATGAATCTGGAGAGCATTATGCTAAGTGAAATAAGTCAGACAGAGGAAGATAAATATCGGATGATTTCACTTATATGTGGAATCCAAGAAACACAATAAACTAACATTCAAAGTGAAAACAGGTTCATAAATATAGAGAACAAACTGGTGATTGCCAGATAGTAGAAAGGTTAGGGGGCTGGGTGAAAAAGGTGAAAGGATTAAGAAATACAAGTTAGGAGAAGGAAAAAAATAGCGTAGATAGAGGCTCTATTCATCCCTCTGGTGACCAAATCAAAGTTGTGATGAAAATGAGGAACAGCAGCAAGAAAAACTCACCAGGAATCTTGAACAAGCCATACAACAAAGGAGAAATCCAAGAAAGCACCTTGCAATAGCAGAAGGTAGGATGAGGCGAGGATGCAGGGCTGCCCAGTGTTGAGCAGCTGAGTGATATGGAGGCTGCGGCAGTGACAGATGCCTCATAAAGGGGCTGCATTCATGAGTGGATCTTCACAGTAACAGACCTGCTCACTCTGAGCACGAGTGCCAATTCATCTCTGTGCAGGGGGCACCAGGGACCTACAGGGAGACACTGTCAGAGTGAGGGCTGAGGCAAGACTCGCTCTGCACAGAAGTGCTGGCAGTATCCATTGTTCTCTGTTGAGCTGTCCCCCACAACAGTGTTCTGGACACAGCACTGCCATAGACTAAATGTCATCAAACTGGATAACAGAGGTCACTCTGCCCAGAGGATGCCCTGAAACCCCGCCTCCCCCAACTCATGGCCCCACCCAAGCCACATCCAGGCATATCCTCAGCAAGATAGGTGCTCCTTACTGAGCAGTACCTAGACTCACACTGGAGGCAGCTGGCCTCGGTTTCTGGTGTGGCATTTTGAGGCAACTATAAGCACAGCATCTTGGGATTACTTGCTAAATCTTAACAGGTGGTACTGGAGGGGCACAGGCTGGGGCTAAATTTGGCCTGCAGCTGAACTCGTCTCAGGGCTATGCCACTGGATACCTACTTCACAAATCCACTAATAAGACCAGGAGACTTAGGACCTTTGCTTAGTACGTAAAAAGAGACATGGAGAGGCAGCTAAAATGGGAAAACAAAGTAGCAGAAACCATATGAGAGAACAGAACAGAGATCCAGATATAATGGAGTCAAGCAATCTAACAGATGCAGAGTTCAAAACACTGGTTATAAAGATGCTCAGTGATGTTTTGGGAAGTGTAGAGAACTATAACAAGTGTAGAGAACTTCAGATAAAAAACATAAAAATGGAAATGGAAATTACAAAAGGGAACCAATCTAAAATGAAGAACACACTATCTGAGATGAGAAGTATATTAAATGGAATAAACAAAATGAACTAAAAAAAAAAAGAATCAAATGCCCTATCTAGAGGACAGGAAAGTCAAGGACACTCAATCACAATGGCAAGAAAAATGATTCTAAGGCTATAAAAATAATTTAAGAAGCATATGGGATACTATTAAGGGTCCAAATATCCATCTGATTGGCATACCTGAAGAAAATCAAGATGCTGAACAGCTGTTTGAAGAAATGATGATGGAAAACTTCCATAACCTGGTGAAGAAAATGGACAAAAAACCCCAGGAAGCTCAGAGAATCTCAAAAACCAGGGATCCAATGAGGCCCACACCAAGACACATCATAATTAAAATGCCAAAAGTTACATACAAAAAAAAAGTATATTAAAAAGCAGCAAGAGAAAAACAGGTAATTACTTATAAGGAAAAACCCATGAGACTAGCAGCTGATTTCCCAAAAGAAACTGTGCAGAAAGGCTTGACAAAAAATATTTGACAGGATGAAGACCCAGGATCTACAACCAAGAATACTTTATCCAGCAAAGCTATCATTTAGAGTTGAAGGACAGATTAAGAGCTTCCCAGACAAAAATGAACTAAAGGAATTTATCACCGCTAAGCCAGTATTACGGGAAATGTTGGAGGGACTTCTTTAAGAAGTAAAATACAAAAGACTCACTTCAGATTAAAAGACACAGAGACTAAAACGAAGGGGATGGGAAAAGATATTGCTGTGATGGACCTAGAAGGTATTTAAGTCAGAGAAAGATAAATACTATATGATTTCACTTATGTGAAATCTAAGGAGTAAAAAGAACAAACTAATCAAAAACAGACTCACAAATATAGTGGACAATTTGGTGACAGACAGAGGGGAAGGGGGTTGGGGAGCTGGGAGAATGGGGTGAAGGATTAAAGAAGTAGTAACTGATGGATAATCACGGGGATAGGGAACACGGCATAGGGAATGTAGTTATCATTAATAAGTTGGCTAAGTGGAGGGTCAAGGGAGGGAGCAGTTGGGGGAATCATTGTACAAACTATATAGATGTCTCATCAATGTACTGTATACTTGAAACTAATTAAAATAAATTTTTAAAAGTACAAATTGGTAGTTTGTACTCATGGGGCTGTAAAGTATAGCAAAAGGAATATAGTCAATAATATACTATGTATAGTGCCATGTAGGTACTAGACTAATCAGGGGATAGGGTTACTTCTTAAGTTATACAAATGTCTAACCACTATGCTGTAACCTGAAACTAATATGAAATAATATTAAATATCAACTGTAATTAAAAATAAATTTTTTAAAATAAAATTTATAAAAAAATGTACAAGTTGGTAGTTACAAAATAGTCACAGAGATATAAGGTACAGCATAGGGAATATAGTCAATAATATTGTAATACTATGTATGGTGTCAGATGGCTACTAATCAGGGGGATCACTTTATAAATATGTAAATGTCTAACCACTATGCTGTACAACTGAAGCTAATATGAAATAATATTGAACATCAACTTTAATTGAAAAATAAAAATTAAAAAAATAGAAAAAGAAAACTGCCATTCATAAAAGATTTATTACCCTACATGCACTGACACTTGGTAGGCACTTCTTGCCCTCTCTTCATCCTCCCTCCTGTATATTGCTTGGGTCACTATAAATGAACCCAAGTAGCTGGTCTAGCTCTACCACCTACCAGCTATGTGATCTCAGGCAAGAAGCTTCAGTTCTCTCACCTGTAAAACTGAAAAAAATAACAGTACTTCCTTCAGAAGGTGCTAGGAAAATTATATGAAACTATTGACATAAAGTGAGTAGAATAATGCTTGGCATGTAGTAAGTGCTTAATAGATATTCACCATTATGGTACTGATGATAATTAACATGCATCTCTGGAACCCGAAAAAAGGTTTCTTGTAGTTTGTGTGGTATTTATCTCTGCTTTTTAAAAATCCCCTTTAACAAATTATCTAGTAAGAAAATAGACTAAATCATCCTGCTTATTTTCCTCTTGAAATTTAAAAAAAGGCAATAGATTTTATGGAGTGCTAAACTCTAGCAATATTATTCATTTGGAGATAATTTTATCATTTCATTACCAAACAAATAAACTGCTTTTCAGAGAAGTTAATATTAAAAGGGTCATTCCCATGTAAATAAATTGTTTATCAGGTATAACCTAAGGTGCTTCCATGAGATTTGCAGCACACCTGGCCCTTTTCTACTGAAGGATGAATCTGGGGCTTCTCTTCTAGTCATTTCTATAAGAGCATAGTTATGGCAAGGGTCTTTCAAATTCACAGAAAGAAACTTAAATGTAACCACACTCTACCTTAATTAAACAGGACTTTCTATTTGAGGTTCCTCCCAATGCATTCTAAGTATTAACTAAACCAGCCAGGCTTATTTCCACAGACCTTAAACCTGAAAGATTTGTATAACTCTATAAACAGACTAGAATTAAAATTCAATCCACCCACAGTTCTAATCCAGTACCTCTTCAGTCCATGGGTGTCCTGTGGAACCAGTACAATCTAGACTATACAGAACTGGTGAACAATCATAAGCAATCTAAGCTTAGCAAGTTGCTGCTACAGTGGACCACATAATTAAAGATTCTTTTCCAGCCCTTCGCGGCAGCTGAGGCCCAGACAGGTTGTGTGGCTTGCCCAAAGTTTCACAGCTCGTTAGTGGTACAATTAGGGCTGGAACTGGCTTCGCAATACATGCTGTTCTCACTGCTGGTAAATTATCATTTTTCCATTTTTGCTTCTTGGAAAACCAAGCAAAGTTAAAATAGCTCATTCAAGGTCGGAGGGGCAGTCGAACTGAACTGGCAATGCCAGCAAGCAGATTATAAACTCTTAGAGGGAGAGTCCTCTGCCGCTTACCTACCCCCACCCCTCGCCCCAGAGCTCTGTGTCAATGTTTTTGTTGATTGTCTTCCAACACACAGTTTAGAGGAAGTCTCTCTTCTAGGTTAGCACTACGTGTTTAACTTCAGGTTCTAACATAAGCATCTGTTACTGTCAGAGCAGGAACGCCCCCCAGTGCCCTGGCCTGGTGGCGGCCTGCAGAGGTTGGGGGCAGAAAGATGCCCACTGACTGCTCGCATGCAGTGGTCTTGCAGCCCTAGCGACTGGCAGCTCGCCCACAGCAATTCCTCAGCAACACTTTTCTGGGGTTGGCAACCTGGAGACGGTAAATTGGTATCAGACTGAACTGGAAGCAGAATGGATGGACACAGCTAGAGAGCAGACACAGCAACCTACCAAAGGATAAGGACCCCCAGCCCAGCCTATAGAAGACCGGTGCAAGCCTCGCCTCCCGCTACAGTCCAAGGGGCCGCGTCTGTTTGACCCTGGTAACTAAGTGCACTGCAGGCGACACTCCGCCCGCCCAGGAGCACGCCCCCAGGTTCACAGTGGCCAGCGCTGCCTGTGCAGCTTCTCCCTCGGCACCACAGACAGTTCTCATCTGCCCTTTCCTACGACTCAAGGCGTGAGACCCGTCTTCACACGCACGGTTTATCTGGCCCAGGAGGCGGGTGGTTTGAACCTCCCACTCGGGCTGCCTGCCCAGCGAGCGCTGTCCCTGGAGCCGCACGCAAGGTGGGGGGGGGGGGGCAGTGGGGCACCCGAACCCCGGAGGTGCAGGCACTGAAGGGAGGCCACTGAGGCTTTTCTACCGGGCACCCCGCTCTTCGCCAGGGGCTGGCGGTGTCCCGGATCCCGGGAGGAGAGGCGGCCACGCAGCCCCGGGAGCACGCGGAGGAAGCTGGGGCCCGGCGGCTGGTCCGAAAGCGTGGGAACTCGGGGCGCAACAGGGGGCGGGGGGTGCCCCACCTCGCACGAGCTGGGCTAACGCCGGGGACGAGCCCCCGGGAGCCAGCCCCCGGGGACCAGCCGCCGTCACTGCGCAGCGCGGTCGGTGCAGAAGCGAGGGGCGCCCGGGGGTGGGCGGCCGCTGTTTCCCGTAATTGTGAGCCTGGTGGTCACACCAGACACTCCGAGGTGCTTCCCTCCTCCTGGGATGGAAGGAAGAAGGGAGTCGGGCGCCGGGACATCCAGAGATTCGCTGCCAAAAGAACGGGGTAGTGGGGGTGGGGGGACCTTCCCACCAGCGGGGTGCCTGAAAGGGGTCCGGGCACAGCTCTGGGCTTGTGCCTGTGGCCCCAGTGCTCCCAGCTGAGAAGGGGTGACAGTCACACACACACAGACCCCGCATTGGGGCGCTCACCTGGCGGGTGCTCGGCGGGTCCATGCTGGCAGCGGAGCACCCCGCAGCCCGGCACAGGGGGCTCAGGGCTGCCGCACCCCGCACCGCAGGCCCGGCGGCCACGGGAAGGGTCCACTCAATCCGAAGGACTCTGGCCGGCAGCCTGAGCCTCTTTGCGCCTTCACCACCGAGGCAGATCCTGAGGCCGGCAGGTGCCTGGGTCCTAACGCCCCTCCCGCTGTGTGAAGCCCCGGCTTTACGACGGCTCCCAGCTCCCCGAGCTACTTACTCTTGGCAGCGCCTCTCTGCCCCTAGGGAGAATTCAAGTCTTGCTGCAGCTGCTGAACCTGGAGCCTTTCTGGGGGCTCCAAATTTCGGAGCTGAGCTTCCTTCTCACCATGCCCACCCTTTCCCACTCTCCTCTCCTTGTGCCTAGACCCTCAAGAAAATACGGAGGGATCAGATCTTCCTCATCCCTCAACTCAAATTCATACCCGCTGTTATTTTAAAAAGATTCTAAAGTCAGGGACGTTAGTCACTATAAATATATATAACAAAAATTGTTCTTCCTCAAAGCAAAGGAGGACTTTTGTCTTCAAAGGAATACATAAGCAACACGTTGTGTGTGTCCATGAATTCTCCCTCAGTCTTAATTGTGTGGACAACTTACCAACGTGAGTCAAATGTGAATAAACCAAAGTTGCTGCTACCCTTTTTGGCCCCCCTCCCAATGTGGAATCAAAAGTCTGGCAGATAAGATAAAGTTTTCAGGCACTTTCAAAAAGTAACAAATCACAGCTAATTAAATGCCCAAGCTGCAAATAAACCAGGCATCTTGCTCCTGGTTATCACACCTGCCCCATACCTAGCCCCTGCAGGCTAGGTCCTGCAGACCTAGAGAGCATTTGTAAAGCCCTTCCTTTCTCAGCTGCCCACAAGGGCTGAGCCAGTCCAGACAAAACCAAGATCAACAACTGCAATCTTTACCTGATGACTCTCTCATCCAGAGAGGCTGATGAGAGTCTAACGGCAGAAAAGGAAAACAAGTCATTTTTAGAAATAAAACCTAGCTCACAGGACATGGAGAGAGACAAAGAGAGACATTATTATTTGGTGTTACTCATAATCTATAAAAACATAAATAAGGCATGAGTAGTACGAATGTAGCCTTTATAGACTTTTTTAAAAAGCTCAAAGTATTTTCTCTCATAAGCACACCTCTCTGTGTGAAAGACTCTAAGAAGGCCCCCAAATTGTCCCCACCTCCTGGTGTTCATGCTTTTGTGGAATCCTCCCCTTGTGTGTTAGGGAACTCATGACTTGCTTGCTACCCATAGAGTATGGCAAAGGTGATGGGCTATCTCTTCAGTGATTATGTTACAATCTTGCTAGATTCTTTCTTGTTGGCTTTGATGAAGGCCATATGGCAAGGAACTGATGGTGCCATTGGCCAAGTGCCAGTTTGAAAGGGAGGCCCTGAGTCTAAGTGAAGGAACCATGTCCTGTCAACAACCAGGAGAGTTTGAAAGTGAACCCTTCTCTAGTCAAGTCTTGGGATGAGACCACAACCCCAGCTAATTTAAAAGCCCCAATAAAGCCAGGCTCAGACTTCTGACCCACAGAAACTGAGATAATAAGTGTGCGTTGTTTAAGCCACAAAATTTGTGGTAATTTATGTACAATAAAATAACTCACACACTTCCTCTTTCCACAGATAGAAAAGTGAGGCAAAAGGGGATTAGGTAGAAGAGCCAAGGCCATTTAATTCAGCAACATAATCTACCATTATTTCACAATCACAACCTCTTTAGGTCCTGTATAGACAAGGAAAAGCAGGACAGCAAAGACATCAGAAGATCTTTGAGACCTGGTGGGGGAGTAAAGCAAACAAAGGTCTCAGGCAAAATTTAACCCAGCAGTTAAATCAAAGGTTTGAAAAACTCAGGGTAAATTGACCCAAGCAAAAAACACAAATATTTTCAGAAAAAAAGTAAATAACATAAAAGGAAAATTAATAAAAATAAATAAATAAAATAACAGAGACAATGAGGAAATCTTTTTCTTATTACCTATGAAAGAAAAACAAAAGCCATATTGTTCACTTTTGTGTAGGGATTTTCCAAAAGAGCTGCTCAAGAAGTACCAGGAGACTATCTGCATACAGTACACACCTATGCAGCCAACCAGCAGGTTGTCTACTGTCCCCAAGATTCTGCATAAAACAGATGGTGTCTCAAACTATGAGCCAGAATTCTGAGAGAGTTTGCACATTTTTGCTAGATTTTAGGTGTCTTGATACCTAATGTTTAAAAGTTTTCTATTCCATTCCTGTTATAATACAGCAAAATTAATCCTAACCAATTGGATATTTATTTCCTGCTGTATACTTTGAAGGGGATTATGGAGTGGTATATGTTTTTTAAAGAGAGGAAGAGAAAGAGAAGTAAAGGAGAGAGAAAAAGAAAAAAGAAGGGAAGAAGCAGAAGGAAGAAAGTGAAAGGGAACTGCAGCAAAGGGAAAAGAAAGGAAAGAAAGAAGAAAGGAAGAAAGGAAGGAAGAAAGGAAGAAAGGAAGAAAGGAAGAAAGGAAGAAAAGAAGAAAGGAAGAAAGGAAGAAAGGAAGAAAGGAAGAAAGGAAGAAAGGAAGAAAGGAAGAAAGGAAGAAAGAAAACAAGGAAAAAACTAAAGACACAAGTTCTCAGTGTAGCTGGGAGGAGGGATTGGGGAAGTTTAAAAAAACGTATAACAAAGCCCTGCTCACACTCCCCCTAGCCCACTGGACATCTCTATGTGTGAATCCATTAACATTTCACAAAAAATCTGATTCCTAGTGGTTAATACTACTAACAACTCTCCAAATTCAAACTATAGCTATCTGCTTTCCTCCTCCCTTGTTCTCCATACCAACCGGTCATCACTTCCATTTTAATATCACTGACTTGTTCTCCCTTTGTACCCCAATTGCCAGGAATGAAAAAAAACCTGTCTGGGGCCCTGTCATCTACCCCTGGACCAAGCTAGGTGAGCAGGGCATAGCCAACATGGCATGATTTAACCCAGAGGCACTAGAGTCTCCCCACCCAGATTTTGAAATTTCCTCACAGTGTTTTTTTCCCTAATGGGATCAGCATTTTTCTATCTTAAAATTTAAAAACTATAAATATTGCTATTTCCAGTAACTCTTTGTGCCTCTTAAAGACCTTCATAAGATTCTGTATTAGACACTCTCTTCTTTCCTGAAGAGCAACTTAACACACTGCTTACTTAAAAGAGTAGACATTGATAGGGTGAAAGGAAACAGGCAGCAAGAACTAACTTCATCCATTTCACACCTTTGCCTACAGCCTCATGTGTATACCTGTTTGGAATCTGAGAGGCAATAAGGCAGCAACTATTGGCTGTTGGCTTTCTGGTGGCCCTAGACATACGGTGGAATTTCTGTTTCAGGTCTATAACCCAACAAGCAGAGATATGGGGAGAAAGGAGGTAGTTTTCTCATAGGACATAGAAACCTGACCGCTCAGAGCTAGAAAAGCAGGATTTATCTATTGACAACATGACCTTGGTTCCACTCATGAGGTTAAACAAATAGGGTGCGCCACTTAGGTTCCTTTGAACATATCACTCATTCTTTGAAGACCAAAGATGTTGATGGTACTTGCATGACTGTCACAGTGTGAAAGACAAATACAATCAAGTGCTACCAGTATTTGATAATTTCTGAAGAAACTGAGTCCCTGGCTTACCTTCCATGATCATCAATGTCACTGGCAATACATGCATTAAACTCCCCTTATAATTCTTTCATCCAGTTAACATAATCTTATCCCAATTTTTCCATCTCTATCACAAACCAAAGGGATGCACAAATGACACATAACTGTCCTGACAACGGATGGACAGACGTTGAGAGGATATTTGGTGTCACCTGTGGCCTCCCTCACTCTAATCTATGAATAGATTCAGGATCCTAGCCCCAATATTTCCAACTCATATTGAAATCTCAGATGGGATCAACCAAAGCTACTCAGAGGAAACCAAACATACTTCCTACAAAATTCTAAACCAGACTTTCTCCAGCCTGGATGCCTGCCCCCAGGATGGCTCAAGACAAAAAGAGAGAGGAATAGAGAGTTCAGAGTAAACCTGCAGTTGTCACAGAGATGAGTACTAGCCCTGTGGCCTGGAGTTACACATTTGCAAAGATTAAATGTGAACTTGGAAGTTCAGAATTATAAATAAAATATCTCATTATTATTTATCAGCAGGAGTTCACAAGTATTAATGATGAGAGCCTTGCACTTGTGTCTGAGGAGAAACCACAGTGTCAAGTAGCTGCCACTCATTCTTTTAAGTGTGAGTCAAGCCTCTCCCACTCTTCATTAATAATTATACTGCTTCCAACACATCTACCTTGTTAGAGAGGTATTTCAAACAGAGGCAAATTTGCTCAATTACATATTGATTCATCTACTCAACAAACATTTTTGAGCAGCTACTGTATACCAGGAATGATTTTAGGTGTGGGGGATAGATTGTAAACTATAAATCCATATGGTCATGACGTTTACGTTCTAGTGGAGAGGAAAAAAAGATAACTAAAAAGAAAAAAAAATAAAAGATCACATAACTGTCAAAGCTTTTGACACAACTGTCAAAAGATTAGGTGAAAAGAATAAAACAAATTACTACAATAGAAAGAGACTGAAGGGGACTCCACTTTAGTTTGGGAGGTCAAGAGAAGGCTTCCTGGGAAAGGACATTTGAACTCACACATAGATTACCACAATGAGTTGGGAACTGGGAATGCAAAGATATGGGGGAAAAGGACCCTAGGAAGGTGACTAGCACATGCAAAATACTCAAGGCAGGAACATGCTTGGTAAGTTCAAGGAAGAGACAAGAGGCTAATGTGCCCAGGTGTACCAGGAAGGCTTATGGTGGTTTTAAGCAGAGAAGCAACACAAAATGATTTACTTGTTGAAAAGATCACTGTGGCCACTGTGTGGAGAATCAATTCTAGGGATTAAGGGTGGAAGGTGGTAGGGCAGAAGGAGGGTGTTGGAGTAACCCAAGTGAGAGACGGTGGTGACTAGAGAGAAAGCAGTGCAGACCGATAGAAAAGGCCAGGATCAGGATGCATGCGTTTTAAATGTAAGGCTGACAGAACTTATAGAAGACACTGTGAGGAGTGGAAATGACAGACTGCATGAGAGAGAAGAAATAACGACAACCCCTAGGTTTGGGGCTTGAGCAGTTGTGTGCATGGTGGTGCCATTTACTGAGATGAGAAGGGTGAGGGAAGAACAGGAAAAGAATGGGTAGGAGATCAAGAGCCCTGCTTTGGCCTTGTTCAGTCCGAGTCTCTACTAAACATCCAAGTAAAGATGTCAAGGTGGCAGTTGGATATGTCTAGAGCTCAGAAGAAAGGTCAGGGCTAGAGCCATAAACTTGGGAGTCATCATTGGGTATATGCTGCTGGAAGCCATGGGACTACAGAGGTTACCTAAGGAGAGTATAATCGGAAAGAAGAGGGTGGAGAAAAACTCTGGGCCTGCCAACTCTCAGAGGTTGTGCAGAGGAAGTGCCAGTAAAGAGCCTCAGGAGCTAAGCCCCTTTGTTATAGGAGAAAACTTGTGAAAGAGAATGAAACTACTGAACAGCTGGTCCACCGATATGAAGAGCTGGAAATGGAGGACTCCTGAAAGATTTTACACAAGGAAGCGACATGGAGGTTTACACATTATAAAGGTAAATCTGGTGGTAGAGGGAAGCAGGGGTTGGAGAAGACTGATGGGGACAGAGGCATAATTAATGATAATCCAGAAAAAGCTGAGGAGACCCAAAGTAGAGCACTGGTGTTAGAAATGGAGAGGAGCAGAAGAAAAGCAGAGAAATTCAGGGATGGAATAGGACTTGGTAACCAATGGACTGGGAGTAAACAACTCTGGGATGCTAGCATCTATCACATAGACAGGTACTAGTCAGGTGAGAGCAAGCAGTGTTGAGTATGTTGCTTCTGAGGTGCCCAGGGAACACACAGGAAAGATGTCTAGTATATAAGAGGACACAGGTCTGCAGGCGATGGAAAGGATTTCAGTTGGAGCTAAAAGTTCAGGTGTCATCAGTAAAAAAAAATTCTGAGCTGGATAGCTAAAAATCTAGCCTTTCAAGAAAGAGGGGAGGGGACAAAGGCAATTTCAGCAGATGGCCAGAAGGTAAAATGATGTGCCCTCCAGTCAGAGCTTGGTCTCAGCATAACTTCCTCCAAGTCAAAGACCTCGACACTGTAAACACCTTAAAGCCTTCAAATGGAGTGTTACTTCCTAACGTTATTCCAGAAAATGAAAATCAACTACACACACACACACACACACACACACACACACACATACACACACACACAACCCAGCAATACTTTCTGAGGTTGACAGTTTTTTCCTCCTTTAAAAAGTGAGGTGGAAGAAGGAGGGAGTAAATTAAAAAAACACTTTATTTCCCAAATTGATCTGAGAATTAAATTGCATTTTAATCGAATTCTTGCACGTCTAGCAGGCTTCTTTAAAAAGAGGGCCATATAGATAAATTAAGAAAACTTTGCCCCTTAGATTATGACAACACTTTTTCTTTTTAGCTTTCTCTGCTCTTCCTCCCCAACTTATTTTTTTCCCTTCCATTATTAGTCATAGTACTCAAGTTGAAAACAAGAATGTCCTGATTAACAAAACCTCTGGGAATGAAGCAATTTGGTAACAGAATAGCCTATGTTTTAAAACTAGCCAACCCACCTTCATAAATCAGGTGGATCAGTGTCAATATGGTTCATGCAGGCCCACACAACATTGCTGAGACCCTGTACCCTATGTTCAGCTGCAAGGGGGTAACACAAACAAATAAACAAACAAACATACTTTCCTGTTTGTTTGCCAAGAGTTAAAGGTAAACAATACTGAGCCTCCAAAATAATTCTGCAGTCAGTGAGGCAGTCCCCAGCCTCCCTGTCTTACCTGTTCTCTCCTCCCTCCAATCTGGACACCAGTGTGTTGTGCCCTCCTGACCTCTTCCTCCCCTCCTCTAGGAGAAGAAAGGACCGTACGCTCCACCTGTGTTCACTGATCAGCTTATAGCTCTTTGGTGTGCATGCATCCAAGCCAAAGGTTACCTCAGCCAGTAATTTGCATTACATGTCATTACTTACTTAATTCGTACTTACTTTCTTACTTACTAATTGAATGGGGGAAAGGGGAGAAGGATGGATGCCAGAGATAAAGTGAACAGGTGGACAAGTCCTTCAAGACTTTAACTTACCTCCTCTGAGTCGGCCAGCATATGTGAGGTGTCCTCCATCGCTAGCCAGCACTCGTACCGCAGTCTCCTAATTTCATGTCCATAGCTCCTACAGGACTAAGCTTCTTGAAGACTGAGACCGTATCTGGTCTTATTTTTAGATTCCTAGACAAAAAATAAGCACTCAATAAATGTTCACTGAAAGAATAAGTGAATGAATTAAATGAGGTTGGGATGCAGGAGTTATGTTGCCCTTTTAAGGGGCTGGAAAAGACTGAAAGATTGAAAGGAAATCTGACCCTTTTATCTCCCAAATGCCATGATAAGGCCTTTGTTCCCTGGGAGGTGCTAGACATTGACCTAAAAGGTATTAAAAGCAGAAAAACAAACACTGGCATCATCTGCTTCTCAGAGGTCCAAGAATGTTAGCTCCTGACCGTAAGACTCCCAAATGTATATTTGATGTTGCCTGCTGTGCTTGATCTTTCATCTATCACGTCATTCAGACAAAACATTGATTCGGGGTCCACTAAGCTCCAGGCACAGTGTTGGCAACCAAGGGCCAAATGGCCTAGTCCTGAGTTCACCAGCTTTGCAATCTAGTTGAGCTACTATTTATTGAGCTCCTCAGCCAGAGACTCCCTTGCCATCGACCCATTCATCTAGCCACCCAATCAATTCCCTGTGTTTCTCAGTTTTCATAAATTTCTGGGAGCCATATGTGTGTTTGGAACATATTTGTTAAATGAAGGCTTACTGAGGTTTGGAATCATAGACATTAAAGCTAAAAAGGACTGTGGTGCATGGTCTGTTTGCTCCTCCAGACGGGCTCACCATCCCTCCTTGCCTACGCCCTGTGCCCTGGAAGGCTGACCTGTAGGGAATACAGGCTCCTTCCCCTGCCTTCCAGTCATTTGCGTTCAGCCAACGGGAGGCACCGACACAACATCAGAGCCCAGGCAGTATCTGCATTCCTCCGAGGCAACACCGAGAGCTTTCCAGGTTCCAGTGTCTGCTGCATCCCTTGCCGATTACCATCTGCCTAGGGATGCTACCATCAGCTTGGGGCAATAACAGCTTCTCAGCTCTCACAGCCCAGGGACACTGCTCCATCCCTTGTGGGCTTCCCTTAACACTGCCCACAACTTTCCATACCTGCGTAGGACAAGCCTTCATCTGTCTCCTGAAGGAACTCTAATACAAAACCATCCCTTTCAACCTCCAGCTGTAGAATCATAAATTCCTAAAGAAAACCGTCTACTTTCAATCTATAGCCTTCATGGCTATTGGCAGCCACATGGTGATTTTACTATTATGGGCATATAAGGACTGATTTTTTCAAACATAGCCTACGATTTGGACAAAATTATGCCAAAACGAAGGTCAGGACTGAGATACCAACTAAAATAAGTGTGGAAGAAGCCAAGTGACAAATGCTTGTAGAATCAAGTTCAAACTTAGCTGTGAGACTGACAGTTACCCGATTCTAGTTCTTTCCCCCAAGTCATACCCTTAATTAGGACAAAGTGCTGTTTTAAAATACCTCCCATCCTTTTTGTTCACAAACCTCCCTCTGCCTGGAATATCTCCCTCCACACTCATTTCTTTATGTCTAATCCCTTTTCACACTATAGGCCCTAGTGCAAGTGTCTTCTCCATAAATAGTCATGCTTTCTATGATTATCCCAATCATAAAGTGACTTGCTTTCCTGAGATACTTGGAGTAGTTTGTTTGTACTAACTCATATCACTTACCACTTACTTGTGTTAGAATCATTTGTGTCCATATGTTTTTCTTACTCCTAAGCCTTGAAGAGTCCTGAGGGCAGAGAAATGTCTTATACATCTTTGTTGCCCCCAAAGGACCTACTATAGTGCTTCAAAAATTAAAATTTCTAACTAAATGTTTGTTGACTGACTAAATAAATGAATGAGTGAATGAATTAACAACCAAAATGATTTTCACTTGAGATGGTGATATAATTTTTTCTGCCTCTCAGAAAACCAAGCAATATTTCACATTTCACCCAGAAATAGCAAATTCATAAAAGCAAATGGCACTATATTTGAGGAGAAATATTTTCAGATTGTTTCCATATGTATTTCCATATATAACAGTTTATGCAATATTTTAAATCCAATTCAACACCATGTGGCCATGTATCTTCTAGAAGCTCAGAACGACGATTTAGGTCAGAGCTTAAAACAATAACAAAATGTTTCTTAAAAGAGATTTGTTCATTTATCCTTCAGTTCTGCTCATTCTCTAGATGTTTCCTTTCCAGGCTTGGCTCTGATGTCACTTTCTGTCTCTGACCTTCTCTGACTTCCCCAGGCAGAACTGCTCTCTCTCACGAGTTCTTACTGCCCTTTGTACAGACCTTTCTTAAGGCTTTAATCTCGCTGCTCTATGGTATTTACGTGTCCATCTCCCAGAGAGGCTGGGAGCTAGTCAAGAGCAGGAACCCAGTCTTGATGACCTGTCCCTACCTTCCCAACACCGAGCACAGGACCTGACACAAAGTGCTCAAAAAATGTGCTCTGAGTTGAACTGGCCTAACGCCAAATGTGCACTTTGGCTTCAAAACCCCAGGCCCTGTTTTCTTTGGTCTAAAATCCTGTAACATTTATGAATTCATCAGATGGAAGAAAATACATACACACCTGGTCTTTGGGAGTGGTGTCCATTTTTCCTATCTACAGCCAACTATTCAACTGGACCCCCATCTAGGTATCATGGATCATTGTGGTTTGCAGCTCCAGGATAGCACCAATTCAGGAATATATCCCCTTATAGCTAAAATAGGGAAGTTGCAACAAGGCCATGTTTTGAGTCAGAATAAAGAGAGGAAGGAAAACCAGAATGGATTGTGTTTACTCTGAGCTCAGCCCCTTTCATACCTTATCACTTTAAATCCTCACAAAATCTCAGGGTTAGCTCACTTTTATTAGCCCCGTGTTGTATCAGGACATCTCCACGAATCAATGGAACCATTCTTTTTAGATGCTGGAGGTGGCTCTGTTGGAGTGAGTTCCAGGATGGAAACAGGAGTCAGGTTAATTTCTAATACCACCTCAAGCCACTGGTCCACAAACTCACTGACCTTTCCACCACCAGAAGCACCCCCAGATCTTTCTTACATTGGGGTGTTTGCACATGCAGCTCCCTCTGCCATGCTGATCTTGTCCCCCAATCCTCTAGGTTAGCGATCCTCAAAGTTGTGGTCTCCAAACCAGGAATCTCAGCATTACCCAGGGCCTTATTCAAAAAGCAAATTCTGAGAACCCAACTCAAACCCACTAAATCAGAAACTCTAGGGTGGAACCCAGAAACCTATTTTCTAAACAAACTCTCCATCTTATTCTGGTAGACATCAAAATTTGAAGTGGCTTTATTTTAACTGTCACCTCCTTAGAGACACCTTCCTTGATCCCTGATCCCCAATCTGTATTATATCCCCACAGTTATTCTTTCCCACAGTAGTTATTCATTGCATTTCGCAAATGTTGTAACTGTTGCTGTGATTGTTTAAAATCTATTTCTTTCACCACACTCTGAGTTCTGTGATGGCAGGGAATATGCATACCCAAAGCCTTACACCTTGCTTGCAATGCAGTAGGTACTCAATGCTTACGTACTGGTCAGTGGATTCACTTGCCCTGCTTGTGAGTTAACCTGGCTGTGAGACACCAGAGGACTTCTTGAGCCCACTGTGTGGACTTTTGCCTCCAGTATAGAAGACACAGCATAAAAGATAGCCAAGCTTCATTTATTCACCATCCAGGGTGAAGACCACCCATGACCCCCTGTGTCTCAGCCTCTCTTTCCTTTTCATTACTGAGAAACCACATGTACAAATGGGGGAGGAGTGGGTATAATCAGGGGATTTAGGCAATTAGTTGTTTATCAATAGCTTGGGTAAATAACTTAGCGAAGGAGGAAATCAAAATTCTTAGCTATATGATATTTTCAGATTCTCAATGGATTGTAGCTACTCTTGCTTTTCACTTGGAGCCACTCTGACGCCAGCACAGCCGCCTTGCTGTCTCTGTGGACTTAGTGGCTTATTCTTCTCTTTCAGGCCTCACATGGAATCAAGGTTTACTTTCCATCCAGGCTCGGTCAGATCGGTAAGATGTTTGGATTTCAATTTCCTCAGAAAAATAATGTTTTAATATATTTTTCTCCTGATGGGTGATGAAACAGCCCTGTGACATCCCTCGCAACACCAGTGTCATTCAATGCTTTTCCTAGCTGTGTATTCACATCACACAGGGACACCCAAGACAACACCCAGAGGATGTGGGTAGCTGGCAAGTGGAGCCCATGACAGGGGTTGAAGGATGAGAGAAGGGACTGAGGCCTTGTCCTGGGGATTCTGGCTCAAGGTAAAGTGTACTATGCACCCTAAACCATACCTCAGTGTGTACCCCAAGCCCCAAGACAAAATCAGGTTCACATAAACCTCCAAGACAGACTAAAGGCAGAAACGATCCTGGCAGAGCCAGCCCCATCCCCAAACCAGCTCTGCCTTGAGAGCACAGTGAGGATCAGACTAGCCACGTTTCCATGTTCCACAGCTCTTCTCTCCCAACACAAAGACAATTCCTCTCCCCACACTGTGTCCCTGAGCCCTGGAGCTCACCTGCCCCTCTACCCCTCAGCTTAATCAGCATGGTTATATCTATCAAGTCAGCATTCAGATTTCCAACCTTTACAGCCTGTCACAAAGAAAACTCAGAGAGGTGGAACCACCTGGCTGGGCTAAGACTTAAAAGCAGACCTTCTGTGAGGCTCTCCAGCCCCCATTCTGAGTGGAGAAGGTGAGAAAGCCCCTACCATGTGCTTGCTGCAGCACATATGCTTTGTCTTGCTAACCCCATTCAATCTCCACCATGACTATGTGACAGGCTCAGTATCTCCCATTTACAGATGTGGAATTTGAAGCTTAGAGAGTTTCAGAACCTTCTCAAAATCACAGAGCTAATTAGGAAGTACTTGAACACAGGACTGCCTGACTACAACTTTCTTGCACTTGTTCCAAACAACTCTCCAATGAGCCCTGGGGAAGGGATTTTTAAATGACACCAGTGTCACATGTGGAACCCAGATCTCATCCATGTATATCCTGAGCCCATGGATTCCACTTGGTGTTTCCTCGCCACCCTACCTTTATTTCCTGCAGCCTCATGTTATTTCTGTGCTTTGTGGCAAATGGAAATGGCTCGTGTATCATTTATACCTCCTCGCACTTGGCCCCCACCTCCACCCCACCACCCAGCAGAAAACAAATGATATACTTGCCGATGCGAAACATTTGAGACAGGCTGATTGAACAGACACAGGCTTTCAGAATTAAGTCTATGGAGAGCTGTTGCAGATGGAATTCTAAAGGTCTGGCCCTAAGCTGTGGCACATGGAGACAGACCCTTCCTCCCCCAAGCCATTCCTACACATGTGGGGCATTCAGGGGTGAGATACCAGGACAGCTTTGGAGGTGTTCCCTCTGGCTTCCCACACTGTATTTTTGTGCTATTTTTACCTAAACTGACTGAGAAAAGTGACGCAGAAGAAGAAAGCAACACCAAGTCAAGCATATGAACTACCATGCACTTCAATAAAACATAGATCTGATTTTGCCTGTGCTACAGAAAACCTGTGTTTCAAAAACAAAACAAAAAAACAAACAAGACACCCAAAGTAAATGTAGTGAAAACTCACTGACACTCGTTTCTAAATATCCTGGAAGATTTCATGTAAAAGGAGCTGGCACTGTGCCACCTCTCAGGGCGTAGCTGTCCTCGTGCTCCTTGGTTTTTAAATCCTCAGATTGTTGGTTTACTAACTAGGAAGGCCTGAGGCCTCTCTTATCATGCCCTGCATCAGAATCCGGAATAACAAACATCTTCTCAACTGAGTATAAGGAAGTTGAGATTTCTTTGGGGTCAGAGGCTGAAAAACATTGCTGAAAAGCTGGCCACAGGAGGCCCTACTGAAAAAGTGTTGAGTCTGTGAGGACCCAGGGAGAGCTTTCATTTCACAGTGAGAAGACCCATGTTTGAGACACTGACTCTGGATTTGAGGCCGTGGGAGGTAACGACGGAAGGAGAATGCTTGTACTGCTGAACACAGACCTAGGCCTGCAGCACGGCAAGGAGCTAGCCTCTTGGTGGACACGTCATTCTCTCCTCCATCCTAGGCAAACCCCCAAAGGCTGCTTCTGCGCATGGGGACAAAACTACCTTTGCTCCAGTGTCCCCTAATTGCTTCTGCCATTCTTTCCAGACGCATCTCTGCTCCTGAACTTGCCCTGCCTCTGAGGGGCAGGAGGAGCAGGGCCTCACCAGGGCTCACACAGTGGAGCTGGAACCAAGCTCCTGGTACCAGATCCCAGTTTCATGCCCAGACAGCGACCAGGGCTCTGTGCCAAGGCTGCTGTGTGGCCTCATTGCTCCCTGGCCTCCTTCCAGCACCCATGCCAGAAACAGCCTGTGTCACCAGAGAGGAGCGGATAACCAAATGCCCAGAGCTCTGACTTCTCAGGCAGTCATGCCCGGTGGGAGTATGCTCCCATTCACCCTCTTCCATGGTCAGTTTAGAGATTCAAAAGAGGAGCAGGCAGGTGGCAAGATCCAGATAGACAACAGTTCTGTAGGAACCGTGGCTTCAATTTTAAAATGTTGTTTTCCAGGCCCAGGAACAAATTTACTTGTCATCACACTCGGGTCTTAACAGAGGAAAAAATACAATGGAAAATTAGATCCTGTGTTACAATGTCATGGATATAAATAAAATGAAAGGCAAGTTTGACGTCAGTAATGAGGATTCTCACATTCCACTTCACTTCCTCATCATCAAATATGCAGCTCAATTTACTCCCTCGGGTGGTGGGAACCAGTTAGTGTACACAGGTGGAGGCTCTGACACTGTGGGACCATGCTTCTTTCTCCCCCGAGACTCCACAGGAGCCCTGAGTGAACGAACAGTCCCACAGGGTGGGCCTCACTCCCTGTGCTGGGTGTTTTCTGGGTATGCAGTGGCATTCTGAGCCGATATCACGATTTCTTCTACTCATGCCCTCAGCTTCCCACAGTCTATATTCTTCCATTCAAATGTCCCTCCTCAAGGCAGCCAGCTTGTCACTTTACCAGACTTCCTGGGAGTAAGTTGAGGGGACATTTCTCTCAGAAAGGAGAATGCAGAAGGGGAGGACTGAGTACCCCCTTGCAAGGCACAGGGCTGGTACAATGGTGGTCCCCACTGCTCCCTTAACAGATGTGCTGCTAAACAGTGGTGTGTAAATCAGCCTGGGGATGCTGATTCCTATTTTAAGTATACTCTGGAATATGATGTTCTACAGGTACCTCATGGTAAACAATCTTGTACAGCCAAGTTCTGTTTGTCAATCTAGTTACTCCTCTATTAGGTTTTTCTCAAAGTGCTACACAACCCTGTACCCCAAAGCCAAAAATAGCCATGGTCTGGTGCACAATCTAAGATACCTTTATCAACAAAAGGTAACTGACTTCAGGCACACTGAGGAATGCTGACAACCAGTGCCACACTTGTGAATAAACCAATAACTGTTTATATCCTGGTGCCTGCCATCATCTGGTTTTATGTCTTGACTCTTAGGGGTGTCACTGCATCTAGGATAGCTATGGAGTCTCTGCCCAATGCACATGCTGTGAGCCAAACACTCAGATGTTAACTGCTCTGAAATCACAGCTGCTTCGACAAGCAGCTGCGGAACTCTCCCCCGTGCTGGGAACTGTCCTGGTGCAGTGCATACAGAGATGAGTCTGACTCAGCTCCAGCCATGTCTAGTCTGATCTGTGAAGAACGTGATTAATGGCAGCAGAGCATAGAGTGGCCTTTGGTGTCCAATATATAAGTTTAAAATGCACTTCCCCCACTTCCTGGCATCCTGAACCTCAGGAGTTCATGAGCACTGCATGAAGGAGCCCAAGGAAGGTGACACATACAGTGCCTGCAGGCTAGTAGGCATTCTGCAGCACTGGTTCCCTCTCCCATCGCCACTCTCCAGTGCTACCTCTGCTGCCTAGGAAGAAAATAGAAAATAGAAAAAAAAAATTACTGTTGCATATACACACGAGACAGAGCTCATTCTCTCTCCCCATGTGTATGCACACGGACACACACCCGTGCGCGCACACTTTAACCTGGCTTTAGATAGGTGTGACATTCCAGGCCACAAATTTCAGTGGTATTTTTAGAACTAGGTTTCTAACTCTGCCCCACGCAAGAAGTAGATTGGATTGATAATGGAAGGAAATGACATTTGGTCATTTTCTTCTCCATGTGTACTCCAGGGCTGGATTTAGATGCACCTAAACTTCAGGCACTACTCGTTTTGTGTCCCATTATGGCTGCTGAGGATGCCTCCATGGACTAAATTCTGAGAGACTTATTTTATGAGATGTGTTTCTGAGACCTTGGAAGGTTTTTTTTCTTTTACCATAAGAATCTCATGAGGGAATGTTATTCTTCAAAAGTCATGCCACAACTGGCCCAGGGCAGAACTGTAAAGTACAAGAGTTGGTATCCTCCCATCATCTTCCCTGCTGCTTCTCCCCAGCCTAAGTAGTCAGCATCCAAATATCACGCCTGGCTTCTACAACCTTCGATGACACTCTCTGTCTGTCTTGATACTGTCCGAGCTATTATCTTCCTTATATCTCAAAGTTTACTCTTCCTGTAACCCTTCTCTCCTAGATCTTCTATCTGCTAGATGGATACAGGTTAATCATGAGGTAAAATGGAAATTCTAAGCAGGCAGTATCAAGATTGGGATTTTTTTTTTTTCTTAGCAGTTTTAGTCTTTGTGGGTGTGAGAGTTAAAGCAGCCCAGCTATTTGTCTCAGACCCATTAGGCCCTTCTCCTGCCAGGGGATAGGGAAGTAGGCAGCAGGAAGAGCCTTGTACTCACCTTAGAGGTCAGATGTTCTACTCATACACTGAGCATTTTGCTCTTCTCCTGTGGACCCAGAGTATGCTAGAGCTAGCTTGTACTGGCTCACGAGATCTGAGTGTTAAAAATTTCAGGCATTTTGCCAAATGGTTGTTAAACACTGCCATTATTAAAAGTTCAATTATGTAGACAAACAATTAAATAAATTACGTTAAAGACAAAGGTAATCAATACTTACACTTCATCACTTCTTAATTATTTTATTACTTTCACTTAAAGTTATTGAGGTCCATTGGATCTCTATGGTGAGAATACTACATATGTTACTGTACCTCTCTTCCCATCTCCTTGTTCAATAATGTCGCACTGGTAGCTTGAACTCAGACATGGTAGGTGGGAGAATTTATACCAGAGAATTTGGTAAACACTACAAATCAGGGCTTTATTTATTGCTTCTTCCCCCATCAAACCAGTTGTTAAACACTTATTGGCCTACTACTATTCTGTCACCCAGTGGGTTCAGGACCAGAACTGCAGTTAGCTAGGAGTGCTAATATCCAACTTCATGGATGTCAGAAGAGGTCTGAAGAACCTCCCAAAAGCTCTGCCTCTGCCTTCCCAAAGCCACTCTGCCTAGATAACTTCTGACACTTTCAATATTCTGCTGTGTCCCTCCCTTACCACAGAGATGCCTGTGCCTTCCCCCCAGTCACACATATTCTCATAGAACACTCTGCTTGAGATGAATTCTATTAACTCCATTGCAATTCTGAGGAATCTCAGAGTCTTCTTGTCGGGAGGTAGGGTGGGGGTGGGAGGTTCTGAAGGAAAAGTGGGAAACAGCAGCAAATGGACCATTTTGGATATAAGGTTACTGTGCATACCATCTCTTATCATTTGCTCCTACAAAGTGACTTCAAAGACAGGAGATGAGTGGTTCTCCTCAATTCTCCACTTCAGACATTTTTTTGGCAGACATACCTAGAAGAGTTGAGTGAAGGGCTAAGCAAGTAGAAGTAATCCTATAGCTTTGACTTCTGGTTCAAAAGACATTTATCTTTTTTTTTTCTTTTTTCAAAGTGAGTAGGTCAAAGGGCATTATCTCCAAAAAAAAAAAAAATACACAGTGTTTTTGCACTTTACAAAGCCTAACACATTTATTATTACATACAGCCTTTAGAATAACACTGTGAGATAGACATGACGCACATTACTAGTCCCAACATGAGAAGAAGGGGCCCAAGATAACAGATACTAGCTAATTTACCATTGCCCGCTTGGCTAGTTTGTAAAAGAGCTGAAATTAGGTCCCAGGGTGCCCGCTAGTTTTAAAAATGTCATTCCTTACATAGGTAAGACGTATAATGTGCCAATTATCTCAACTGGAAATCAACCAAGTCAACTCATGTGCTACCCCCTCTCTCTTCCTCCTCCAAGGACTCTCATGTTAGCTCTCCACCTGATTCCATGGCATTGAGCTATTTAGAGATTCATCCTGGCCATGTAGACAACTTATTTACTAAAATATGAGACTGGAGGTTGACCTTCAGTATCTTTAACAGATGACCCCAGAGTACAAAGAAGACCACAAGGCCACATGATCAGTGGGGAAAGCCAGAAGTGCTGAAGAAGCTCTGCTTGTAAAACAGTGTGTGGAGTTCTTAAAACATGAATCCACATATCATAAACATCTAAGCAATTTCTTATGAGACTATGGTTTATTAATTCCTCACTAAAAGACTGGATGACATTAAGCCTTATTAATTTGCTGGCCAATTGGAGAGAAAGGAGAGAGGGCAGCTTTTGCAAAATAGCTGCTTACCCAGTCCTTGGGCCAGACCCAAAGAACTGGGGAAAAGAAACTCCTTATTATATCCTTGTAAGAGTTTTTGTTTCACAAACTGTGACTGGAAAGTTTTGTAACAAGCTGTTAATAGTAGATATTTGAGGGAAAATGAAAATATTTTTCATAATTCGCACTATTAGTAAACAGTTTTCAGTAGATAACCACGTTTTTTTCAGCCTTTCTTACAGAAGCACAATAACAACAGCTTAAATTTATGTCAGGTTTTGCAAAATGTTATTGTCCATGACTTCAACTGAGTCATGTGAACACCCTACATAAGAGTCCTATTATTTAAAGTGAAACCTTCCCAAAGACAAAAGAAATGTAGAGAGAGGCATTACACCAAGAGGAGAGAGATTGCTATGCAAGCCACATCTCCAACTCACTCTCCTTCTAAGTTGCTGTGCTCATTTGGGGTCCTCATAATTTTACTTCTGACCCTCATTCCTACTACGAAATTGAGTTCAGAAGGTATTCTGTCTGTCTTTCTCCTGGTGTTTATTTACATGCCTGCCTCATGGATAAATCAATGGCAAATGGCTATTTTGAAAAGACAGAAATCATTTTAATGTAGCTTTCCCATGAGTAAGATTAATGCTCCCTTTTAACCTGTCTTTTTATTTGAAGGCAAGTATATTTAATCTTTTGGTCTGGTTAAAGCAAACATGGGAATCAATTTTTTGTGCGAATGAGTCAATTACTACTAAGAACTATTGTGAATAGTTAATAATTCTTGAGGAGCCACCTACAGACTTGTACCCTGAGAAAGGCAATTTATAAATCAGATTTCTGTAATTTGAAAAGGTGGCTCAGTTTCTCTCTACTCAGTGGTAAAATCAGGGCCACTGAATTATTGGCTGGCAAAGGGCTAGCCTCCCATTAGCCTCAATACTCCTGTTTCTGCATTACTCTCACCAAGTAAACACCACTTCAATAACTCGCATCAAGAATATTCTCACAGGTGATGAAAGTGTTAATGATCTCGATCTTGGTGATCATTCTACAATATATATGTATAACAATTCACCACATTTTATGTTTTACATATGTATTTGTCAACTATTCCTCAAAGTTGGGGGGGATAGAAAAAAATAAATATTCTCACTAGACCCAAAGATAACAACAAGATGATTTGGGGGGGCAGGAGGTGGACTGGCTTAAAGAACATAATTAAATTTCAGCATATAATTGGGGGAAAAAAGAGAGAAAGAGAAAAAGCAAGTGAGGAGAGAGGGGCGAGAGAGAGGGAAAGAGTAAAGGGAGAGGAGAGGGAGGGAGAGGGAGGGAAGGAGGGAGGGAGAGAGAGAGGAGAAACAGAAGAGAGAAGAATAAGAGAAAATGAGAGAGAAGAAAGACGACAGGAGATGAGACAGAGTACAAAACAGAAATTACAATAGCACTAGATAAGAACTAGAAAAGGCTAGAAAACAGAACGAAAGAACCATAACTGATCTAAGTATCTACAAATAGTTTAATATTTAATAAACATGAAATTTTAAAAAATAATTCAAATATATTAAAAACGTAAATGTTTTTATTTTAGATTTAATTTTATTAATTTTAGATTTAAATTTTAATATTATAAAATGCCATACAATCATAAATGAATAGTTGTATAAAGTTCTTTAATGTGCCACTGCAGTTCTCGGCAGCCACTGGTGACCTCCAAGTTGTTCTTGCATTGTTTCAAAGGAATCCAGCATGTCTCCTCAACTAGCAGGAAAACCACAAATGAAACCCAACCTCCCCTTTAAGTCTCCCTTGATTGCCCAACTCTGGAAAGGTCTCTCTCTCATTATACCTACCATTCATATTGGCAATAATCATTCTGGTTTGTGGCAGCTTGTCTTTTGTTGAATTACTATATATATATATATATATATATATATATATATACACATACATATATATATATATATATTTTTTTTAGCGTCAAGATTTACTCTTTGTGTATTCACATCTTTCCTCACCACAGATCTGTCTCACATTTCTTTATATCCCACACAGTGCTCGGCAGGATAGCCAGAGTCAGGCTATGAATGCCAACTCTGCCACTTACTAGCTGTGTGACCTTAAGAAGTTAATCCACCACTGTGTATCTTCTTTACCTACAAAATGAGGGCCTAAGTGGCACCTCTTCACTAATCTGTTATGAGGGTTGAGACAATTATATGGCAAGTGTGTAGCACAGTGCCTGATGTGTGTTAAGTGCTCAGTAAATGTCAACTATTAGGATATAAGTGCTTAGTAAATATCTGCTGGTTGAAAGGCTCTAATGGGGAGGAACATTAAGTAAATAGAGAGAGGTCTGCTCTCGAGTATTGTAAACCCCAAGCTGTCCTAAAAAGAGGAGGCAGAAACCTGGAGACCTCACGCAATAGGCTCCGAGAGCGGGACAGGTCAAATATTATCATGGCACCTAGGTTTCTGGAGGAGGAGGAAGAAATAAGGGGAAGAAAGTACACAACTGAGGTTTTCTAACACAAATAAGTTATCAGACTACTAATTCATTCAACAAATACTAAGCACCGATTGTGTGCCAGGAAAATAAGTAACTTCTTTTTCTTGGAGTTAATTACTAGTGTAATATCTAGGATGTGTTCTCTCCTCTCCATATCTATCCACCAAGTTGTTACAGTTCAATCCTCAGTGGCTTCTGGCCTGCATCCTTGTGACTGTCTCCTAATTAGGTTTCCTGCCAACTCTGGTCTTTTTTTTTCTTTAAACCAATCAGTACTGAGCAGAGTTAGTCAGGTGATTTTTCTAAAATACCTGAACACTTTATTCCCTTTATGTATATCTTTAGGGGCTTCCACTGCCAGCGTGGCCTGTCTCTCCTAGATCCCCACTCTCAAGTGTCTGCTTCCAACTTTATTTGGGACACAATCTTCCCTGTATTTTTACCTAACTAATTTCTCCTCCCTTTAAGAACCAACTCAGGTATCAGCTCCTTTGGGAAGTATCTACCAGAGCCCACCCAGAAAGACAGAAACCACTCTCTGTATTTGAATATCGTGAATTTAGGATAGGGGCTTGTTTTTACAGATGATTGAAAAACTGAGCTGCCAACCAGCGCACAGTGAGACAAACCAGAGATCAGCACCAGCAAGAAGCTGCTACCACTCCTAGACTGGGAAGCAACTGGAGGGTACCTGGGCTCAAGGGTTGTGACTATGCAGCTAAAGCTGGACCCCACTGGGCCTGTCCAGTAGGAGATGGAGTCATGGTGAAGACCCAGATGCTTTGAAGATTTTGTAGATACAAATCAAGGCAGAGAAGAAACAGGAGAGATATCCTGACTTTTCCCTCTCTCCTTTCCTCCAGTCAGTCACCACTGCCTAGCATTGGCAGAGCCAGCAAGCCAGCTGCCACTGAGCCTGCAGGGATACCCTTCTCCCACCTCCAACACACAGCAGGGCAGGGAAAGAATGAGGGATGGAGCTGCCCTTCTTCCTGACTCCCTCAGACAGATTGTCACTATCTCTTCTCTGCTCCCTTAACTCTGATCCTACCTTTTTTTATATTCCTGTTTACAAGTCTGTTTTCCTGAACAGGCTGTGGTAAGACAATGGTCTTATTCATCTTGGTATTCTCAGCTGCTGGCATAATTCACAGTGCATAATAGACATTTAATCTTTGTTGGATATTTATTTAAAGGAAACTCCTGGGGTCATCTCCAACCGCACTCCTTTCACATCTCCTCGTTTCATTTGCCTACCTTGACTGAACTCTCAGTTCTGAAGGACAAGCATGAAGGAGGAGCTTGGGGTCCATTCAATTCTCAGGGTCTGTAATCCATAGCTTTGTACATATTTCAATACTCCTAACAGCAAATCACAATAATTTTTCATACTCAGAGCACCATCAACATATCAACCATCTACCTTCCCATTGCTACATGAAAATTATCCATGGAAATTCTCCCAAATCTCAAGATATCTTCCCTCTACCACCCAAGACGTTTCTGGGCTACCTCTCCTTGATGTTAATCAGTGTGCTCAGGGTAAACAAACTAATTATAAAATCAGCTTAAGCAAAACATAATTAGGAAGATAAATTAGCAGCCCCCAAATTTGTATAATGAATGCCCAAAGAGAAATCATTTTTATTCTCCACCATTTCTATTATCTGTGTAACATTTTCTCTACATTACTGCAGATGACACTCAGTTGACGGTGCAGGGAAATGCCAGAGAACTTAACTTCTGACCTTGATGATCTGTACAATGATTACCAAAGGAGAAAATGAGGCATTTTTTTTTTCTTATCTTGAATTTATAACACCAGCTTTGTGGGAAACACAAGAAAAGACGCCTGTAATTATAATCAGACAATCAGGGTTCAACTCTTGGTTCTGATTTACAGCTACAATCATGGGCAAGTTCGGTGAACTCTAAGAAATCATTTCTTCACATGTAAAATGAGGATGATAGCAGCTATCTTAATGGCAACGACAACAAATATGCTTACTATCTGGTTCTAAGCACTTCATATGAATTAATTCCTTTCATCTTTACCACAACTTCATGAATTACCTACCATTATTCCCCTCTTACACACAAGAAAACAGGCACAGAGAAATTAACATGCTCAAAGAGTTGTAAAACATGAAGGTGACTTTATACATTGAAATTATTAATAGTCTGAAACACAGTAGGCACTTAATGTTTTTCCTTTGTAAGCCCCCTCCCCCTGCCAAATTAACTAATCTTTATAAAAACTGTTTTTTTAATTGATGCCTCTTAGATCCTTCACTCCCAGCTCTGCATTCACTGTATTCTGTGCCTCAGTTTCTCCCTCTGTAAAATGAAACATCAGATAGATCAGCGACTGCCAATCAGTGACTTATAAGCTGGACTTGACCAGGAGTTACACTGCATAACGTTTACATTTTTAAAAAGTAGTCGCAAATATTTAAAAATCTGATTTCTCTTCTCCCTCCCTTCCTCTCCCCCCACCCCACTCACAGATTTTAGGTGCCTCTTGAAAATTCGGTCCACCGGGCCTCATGGGCTCTTCTTTCCACATGTCACCATTCCACACTCAACCTCAAGTTGAGTGTGGCCACCTCCTTTTACAAGGGACAAATATTCCCCAGTTAGCCATAGTCCACGTTCCTCACAGCTTCATGAAGCTATATGAGCCTACAACCTTGGACTCAAAGATCATTAAGGTCTCTCCCTTCTATGACTAAGAGTCCATAATTCCCAGAGGAATTATCCACTGTAGGGCACCACAGATTTTCACTGAATGTTGTTGTCACATAGGATGACCAATTCATCCTATTTAACTGGGACTTTCCCCCTTTTAGACTGAAAGCCCCACATCCCAGGAAATTCCTTAGACCCTCCCTGGCAAATCAGGTTCGTCACCCTGAATGTCACATCAGAAGATCACCCCTATATAACAGCTCCTCCCATCTGGGATATGAGAATGTCATATCACATCCTCATGCTCCAGAGGCTCCTTGAGCAACTCTGCAGTGCGGGAAGAGCATACCTTGCGCCCCACCACCACCACCACCAAGTATCTGTGGGGAGCACTGGGGCAGGCTGAATGAGAGGGCCTCTACCTGGTAGTATACCTGGTTCTCTTGATGTGGCTCTGCATGACTTTAGGTAGGTCATTCATTCTCTGGGCCTCTCTGCTCTGTCACTTATTCAACAGACATTTGCTAAATGCCTTCCACATGCCAGGCACCACTCTAGGCACTGAGAATACAGCAGCAGTGAATAAGCAAGAACAAGGTCCGTGTGCTTAAGAAAACTCACATCTGGAGGAGGAAACTAGTAAATCAAGTAAACAATATCAGATAGAATTTCAAGTAGTGAAGACCCCATAAAGAAACCATGAGCTGTAGGGAAAAAGCAAAGTCCACAGGGACCATCAGCAATTTCGGTGAGTGCACAGGAGGACCAGAAACGAGTTCTACCTGGACTCCCGTTTTGAATACTAAGAAATTCTTAACTTTCAGGTCTTTTGATTCAAGGGATATATGTAACAGTTTAATTTCTTATTTACAAAATGTTTCCCAGTGAAAAACAGTTTTAAGGCTACAATCCATATTAATATCAAATCTGGTTCTCATGTAGATTCAAAATTTATCAAGTAAAATCCACTCAAATAACAGCACAAGAGTTAAGAGAGAGAGGCCAAGTTTATTAGCAAATCTAACATTTTATTAAATGAAATATAACTGAAGTAAGGGGCTAAAACTAGAAGCAGAAAATTTTGATGAATGAATGAATGGACTGTCCAATATGTCTCCCTCCCCCCAAAAAAGAGCTATAAAGTGCCTCAATCAAGGAAACAACCAATTTATAACAAATTAAATAAGAGAAACTACTATAATGTCATTCATTCATTCATTCATTCATTCATTGCATAAACACAATTACTATAAATAAAGATGATTATACTTCTTTTTTCTGATTATGAAATAATAAATTGCTTTGTATAATTTTGAAGCTTGAAAAAGTAATAAAAGCCATCCTTTAAGGCAGAGTTTCTCAACCTTGGCAATGCTGACTTATTGGAATAGGTAACTATTTGCTGTGCAGGCTGACTTCCGCATTGTAAGATATTTAGCAACATCCCTGGCCTCTACCCACTAGATGGCCACCAGCACCCCTTCCCCCAATCACTAACATTAAAAATGCCTCTAGGCTCAGCAAATGTCCCTCCCTGGGAATAAAATCGCCTCAGACTGATAACTGCTGTTTTAAGCAATCCACTTTGCTCACACAATAGGAGGCTTAGAAGTGAAGGCCTGTGTAGTTCCCTATTTTCCTCCAGGCAAATAAGCAGATTTCCTTCTGGAATGGCCTTTGCATTCCCCTTCCCCACTGTGATGCCAAGACACCAGCCCTCCAGAGAAAGGCAGTGCTGTCCCAGGTCTAGGTTGGGAGGACAGGGGAGGGGGTGGGGATGGACAGGCTTGGGCTCTGCTAAGGGGATCAGCGAGTCTCTGGAGCTTATACTGTGTGCGTCACGGCTGCTGATCCAGGCCATGCCCCAGACCTGCTCTCCTCCAAATGAGCTTTGCTAACAAGCCTGAGAGAAAAGCTTCCCCTGTGCGAGGCTTACACACCCACATGTAAGTCCAGCAGTCTGTGGCTGCTCTAAGCCAGGCAGATTAAAATTGTGCCTGTCCATCTTGAGTACTGTTCTGAGCAAGTCTCCAAAGCTGTAAGCAGAGCATGCCTGCCTGTCTATGCCCTACTCTAAGGACTTAATAAAGAGTCTATTGTGTACAACCTAATCTAGATAAAACCAATGCACCCACCTGGCCATTCTCCCCGCCAGTCTCGGCTTTGGCCAGTTCTTCTGAGCAAAATGCTACTTGTATAGATGCAAACATTTTCAGTCAATAGAAAATGTCAATGTGAGCCCAAGTCAGGCACAGCATCTGTAGGTACCTGTAATCTGGGTCCTGGCTGCTTGGAACCAAATGGAAATTAGTCTTGTGTATCCCTTGTAGTGGTTCTGATTCAGTGGTTCCCAGTCACAGAAAAGAACACTGGAGGAAGAAGAAGAGAGTGAGAGAATCCAGGTTCTGCTTTTATTCATTCATTTCCTAAATGTTTGTTGAGTTTCTACTATATGCCCAACACTGTGCTCTACACCTGGGGAGAGCTTAACTGTAGATGGAGCCTTTTGGTGTTCACAAAATCAAAAGCTCCCAGAACCAAACAGTAACATAAACGAGAGTGGCATGGTTATGCTCCTCCTCCGCTCCAGCTGCTTGTTGTCATAACCTACAAGCCAATTCTGCCAAATCTTCTAAATTTTCAAGAGAAACTAGAAAACGGATTTTTATGCAAAATCTTTTACTTTTTAAGTATTGGCTGAAATTTTAAAACAAAACTAAAAAATATCTCTGCATGAACAAAACCAACTCAGTTTCCAAACCTTCTAATTATAACTTCTGCTTTAGAGATGGTGAGAAGTAGTGGTTAAAAGTGACGTACCTGGGAAGACTAAGAAGGGTATCTGTTCTACCCCTTGCTTGCTGTCTGACCTTGGGAAAGTTTTCATACTTCTCTGTGCCTTAATTCCTTCTTGTATTAAAATGAGTATGATAAAGCATACTGTAGACTTAAATGAGAGAATGCATATACATGCCTGGTCTATGGCTCAATGAATGTGAGCTATGATTTTACAAGTTGTCTGGTCCACCCTCCCAGGAATCTCTTTTACAACAGCCTGGACAGTTGAACGTTTAATCACTCTTGGGTACTTCCTGAGACAGGAAGCTCAGGGAATGTCAGTCGTATAACAATCCCCAAGTCTCAGTGGCTTGATTCAATGTATGAATGTTCATTTATTGCTCAAGTTCAAGTCCAATGTGGTGAACACATAGGGTGCTCTATTCTGCCCTGAAAGCTAGCTGAAAGAGAAAGAGAGAGGAGAGAGAGGGAGGGAGGGAGGGAGGGAGGGAGAGAGAGAGAGATTGAGAGTGAGAGTGAATGAGAATAAATAACATCAGGTGCATCGCATTTGTACATCATTTGCCAGAACCCTGTCACAGGCCATAAAAGATGTACATCATTTGTACATCATTTGCCAGAACCCTGTCACAGGCCATCTAACCATAAAAGATGTTCAGATAGGAAGTACTCCTCTGCATCCAGGAGGAGAAAACAGCATTGGTGAACATCTAGACAATCTCTGCCACATTCTGCATTCACACAAACACAATTCTACAGACTTAGAATGTCTACCTGTTGTTCCCAATCTACCTTTTGCTGCCTTTCAATGCAACACAAGAAGATGTAGGCTGGCGGGCAAGTAGGTTTAGAATTGAATCTCAGTTCCAATACCTGCTAACTTTGGACTTTGGACAAATTCCTTAAACTCTCTGTGCCTCAGTTTCCTCATTTGAAAAAAAAAAGATAGCCTCTTGGGCTATCATAAGGATGAAATAAAATATGTGTTAGCGCATTATGTAATGTCTAGTACTTTTAACTAGAAAGTGCTCAATTAATGCCAGTGTCTACCCTCATCCTCTTCTACATGAATGCTTTCCAGTTATTTAAAGATGACTGTGATTACTTCTGTAAGTTTTCTCCTGCTTTCCTCGGCTATTTTCATGGTTTTTACATGACATCATTGCCAGCTCTCTCATCCTCCTGATGGCTGTTCCATGGTCTTGCCCCAGTTTGTTGTACTTTAGGTTTCTCTGAGAGCAAATCCTGAGACAGGGTTTGGGTACATATAATTTTGAGAGGAAGTGATCTTAGGAAACAGAAGTAAAGGAAAAGGGGGAGGGAGAGAAATTAAATGAGTGGGTTATAGCTGTGGGTAACTAGAGTTCATTCTCATAGGGGGTTCTGACAATCATGTAGAAGGCACCTTAGAATTGTCCCACACTCTATGTCCTGCAGGATGAGAAGGTTGGGCCATTTCTCCCTGAAATCTTGTTTTCATTGATTCAGGGCCACCTCCATCCCAGGGGTGTTAACTACCTTGAAATTATGGGTTGTGCCTACATGTAGCTAAGCAGGCTTTCTGGACTCCTAGAAAGCAAAAGCAAGAGACACTGTGATGTATACTGGCAAAGAGAATTGCAATGTTCACCAGAGCTACACTGAAATCTGGTGACTGAAGGATGTGGCTCAGGACCACATAAGCTCTGCTATAATGAACGCCTCTAGCAAAAATGTCTGGAATAACCCACCCCACATGTTCATAAAGGTATGTCTAGGAACATGTGATGGCCAGAAATAAATGATCCAAGAGAGGGTCTGACCAGTGCAGAATGGCAGATTTAATAGTTCATTAAAAACAGACTGAGAAAGGAAATAAAAAGTAAAATTGGTTATATTCATAGATGACATCATCTCATGCATAGAAAACCCCAAGAAATCCCCATACCAAATGACCGGAACTAATAAATGAGTTTAGTAAGGTTGCAGGATACAAAATTAAAACTTAAAACTCAACTGTATTTCTAGAAGGGAAAAAAATGGCACAGATGATAGAGGCTCTGTTCACCCCTCTAGTGACCAAACCAAAGTTGTGACAGAAACAAGGAGCAGCAGCAAAGTGAAATAAGTCAGACAAAGACAAATGCCATATGATTTCACTTATATTGAAATCTAAAAAACAAAATAAACAAATAAACAAGACAGAAACAAATTCACAGATATGGAGAATATTCTCATGGCTTCCAGATGGGAGAGGAGTTGGCGGGATGGGTGAAAAAGGGGAAGAGATTAAGATGTGCAAACTGTCACTTATAAAAACAGTCACAGGGTTATAAAGTACAGCATAGAGAATACGGCCAATAATATTGTAATAACTTGTCAGATGGGTCCTAGATTTATTGAGGTGGTCACTTTGTAATTTATATAAATGTCTAATCACTACTGTATACCTGAAACTAATATTGTATGTCAATTGTAATTGAAAATAAAATGTGAAAAATAAAATGGCAATAACTATATACCTATCAATAATTGTTTTAAAATTATTATTTTTGAATCCCTGCAAAAGGAGGGGTACCACTCCAAAGTAAATTCAGTCTAGCAAACTCCTGCCAGAGTTTCTTGATTAGATTCCAAGGCCTGGGACAAATCCATGGTAGCTCTTGGTTCTGCTGTCTGAATCATCTTTCCTTTTTCATGAAAGGTAGCACATGTTTGCAGCTGAGTAGTTTTACCATCCTATTTCTTGGTAGTAGGATTTTGAAGATCCAACTGCCTCCTTTCATTTTGTACTTTTTCTGTCCCTTTTGGTTTAAGTTGCTTTTACTCTTAAATACTTTGTGGGTCTCCTGTCAACTTCCCTTTACACAAAAGCAATATCCACAGTTCTTTTTGAGACAGGAGCTCTTTCACCTAGGGTAAAGATGCTGAAATGGCTAAAGGGTAACTCAATTAAACTTCCAAAAGGCCTTATTTTAAAAGTTGTATGAGGCACACCTTTAATCTCTGGAGAGGGCTCTTGTGTGACTGAATATTATTCTGATCCTTCGATCTTCTTGAAGTTTTAAGAAAAGTGTGTACAATCACCAGTTAACTTTCTCTCCATGCCAGGGCATATCCCTGTACCATATACTCAAAAGTCATTTCTTAATTTTAACAACTTTTGCCATCTGGAGAGACTGAGAATTTTCAAAAGCATCAAATATTGGTTCTTTTTTAATAGTTCTTCCTTCAATTTATCTCTCTCTTCTTGCATTTGACTATATATAGCAAGAAGAACCCAGGTGGCATCTTTAATACTGTGTTTGGAAATCCTAGCGAGATAACCAGGTTCATCACTTACTTGTTCTGCTTTTCATATAACTGCAGGAGACAATTTTCCTAAGCTTTCTGTTACTACCTAACAAGGAACAGTCTTCCTCCAATTTCCAATAACATGTTTCTTCCTTTTGAGCCTTCACTGGCAGTGTCCTCCAAGTATGAACTTCTAAACAGTCTGTTTAAAGTCACTTAGGCTTTCTCTATCATGCTCTTCAAAATTCTTTCAACCTCCAACCGGTTCCAAAGTCACTCCCACTGTTTAAGATATTTGTTACAGCAGTATTCCACTTTCAGATACCAACATATAACTTTGTGTTTATAAGTTTAATTAATTTTAAAAAGATCTAGTAGAATTTTAAATACATGGGAAGGTTTTGAATGTATGAAATTAAAAAACCCAACTTGAGCTACTCAGAGATGACATTTTTGCTTCTGAATTTGAGAAAATTACTATATCACCATGGAGGTAAAGAAATATATATTGTTTAGATGCTGTATTCTCAGGAGAGTATGAGAATATACCTAAGAGTAAATATAGTAATAAGTGAGAAAAAAATTTAAATATTTAAGTATTTTATAACAGTTTAAGTTTAAAATAGTAAGTGTTGCCGTCATTTTGATAAGTCATTTGTATGTTTCCACTTTTTAAGGTATTGATAGCATTTAAAAGATTCAGATACAGGATATTCCTGATTTTAGAAAAATTCAGTTAGTTTAAAAATTAATGCTTAAATGTCTGGAAAATATTATGTTGATAAATTTTAATTGTTTAGTTGTATAAGGAGTGCTTGAATTTTTAGAATATTGTTCAACCTGTTTATATAATTAATAAATCGAGCATTAAACAAAGTAAAAGTAGCAGTGACTGTGCCTTCAGATGACAGAGGCCCCTTGGACATTATAGAATCGAATCAGATGTAAGCATTCAAGAAAGATTCTTGGAGAAGACATCAAAAGCAGCAGATATAAGGAGACAAGAGCCAGGCCCCTTATCAGTTGCTCTAGGAAAGAGCAAGGATGGCTGCTGATCTGACTCCCCCTAGTGGTGCAGCCCGCAAAGCCCACCTTTCCTGAGCACCAGGAGAAAATGTGCATTGCTAGGTCATCTCTCTTTCCAAGAGGTTTCCCTTGATTAGCTAGACAAAAAAGAACAACAAAAAAAAAAAAAAAGAAAGAAAAAAAAGAAAGAAAATGTCCAGAAATTATTCAGCCAACGTTCTCGTAAATATTCATCCAGCCTTTGCACAAACACTTCCTGCGTCACTAGGCACCACAATCTGTTTTGAGTATCTCTAATAATTATAAAATGCTTCCTTCTTTTCAGCTGACACTCTAACCCTATAACTTGTACTCACTGGCTCTGTGTTTGCCCTCTGGAACCACACAGCACAATTCTAATCTTTCTTCTTCCTGACAGCACCTCAAATATTTGAAAGCAGCTTCTTGCCCCCCAAGCCCAAGCTTATTTTCTCCAGGCCAATACACATAGTTCCTTCAACTGCTCCTCACTTGACCCAGTTTCCAGTTTCCACCCCAGTTATTCTCTTCTGTAGGCATTTCTGGTTTGTCAACAGCCCCTGAAAACACACCAACAGCAAGAACCACTCGCTGAGATGTGGCCTGCCTGTCCCTCGGAATGATGGGCTGATGCCACCCTACTCCAATAGCCCCATGCTCTTTGGAGCAGTTTTGACAAATGATGGACAGAAGGCTGAGATTTCTCTTATCTGGAAATTTCCCATCTGAGTCAACTTCACACCTGCCTTACTTAATTCTCTTTGTAGCCTTGAAACATTTTCTGTACTTGGGCAGAATCCATCAGTTTCCCAAATAATACTGTATTCAAACAACCAAAAGCAGACGACCACCTCTGGGTGAATTCTGCCTGCCCCTGATCAGAGAGCTCGAAAATCCTCAAGAATGACCTACTCCCTTGTGAGACTGAAGCTTGGTAACTCTAGAATGGGTTCTGACATACCTAAGTTCCTTCTGCTGTAGTTTAAACTGATTTTCTCTCATATCGCCTTCTGTGGGCATGGGGGAAAAGAGACTTGTCAATAATGCAACATCTCTTTATAGTTTGAAGGCTGATATTCAGTCTACTCACACCTCTCTTCTCTGAACTAATGTAGACTTTTCCCTGAAGGGCCATTTTTCAAAAATCTTTCATCATTTACTTTGTCTCCCCTGGCTCCTTTCCAATTCCTCCATAACGTCTGCCACTTATGGGCCCCAGGACTGAACAGCATGTTTTAATGACTGATATTGGCTACAGATTAAAAATTATATCTATGAAAATATTTCCATTATAACATAGCTCACTGTTTCAAAGATTTATATACCTAAGGAGTCCCTGGCTAACATATAACAGGTTATGTTTCAAATCTTACTTTGTAGATCAGCTTTTTTATATTTAGGCACATTTTTCCACAGAAACAATATTACATCTGGTGCTTGAGCTCCCAGCCCAGTCAAGAAAAGCCAATAAAGTCACAGAACTATTATGATGTCAGGCTACATTTAAAGAACAAGAATTCTCTGACCTTAAGAGATGCAGGAAGATGAAATGGGACCCATTTCCTCAGTTTCTCAGCATAGAATGGATGCTCCTCAGGAAATGGGTAACTCTTAACTTTGAGTATCTTCCCTTATTCCTTTCATAGCTTCTCCCACCTCTTCAGGTCCTTATCCCAGTATCCTAATTCCCAATGTTGTAGTGTTGCCCAAAGTTTCTCGTGGTGCTGCTGCACCCAGATCTCCCCGCATTCCTCAATTCTCCATGCTTCAAATACATCTTAGCTGCCCTTCTCCTTGATCTTTGTGCTTAATTTGTACTTTCTTGATTTGGTAAAGTCTCAATAGAGCATGTTAAAGCCTCCATTACTATTGCATTTCTAACAAAGTTTTCTTTGTATATTTTAATGCATTGTGGCTCATCATTACAGATTCCCAAATATTTTATCTTTGTTATGAATTTTACCTTTCATTATGATAAAACTATATCTCAAAAGTGTGAAGGAAAGAATCTCTAGTAATTCAGTGGGCTGAGGTGATGCAGAAGGGTTCCCCTCCAGCTACTACTACAGAGAAACACTGGACAAAATAGTTATATATATTTTTACACACACACACACACACACACACACACACACACACACACACACACTTGACAGAAAGAAAGGGAACTCACTGGATTCCATAAACAAAGCAGGGATTCAGAGACTGAGCAGTAAGTCAGGGCCAATACCACTGTTTCCTAGGTAGGGTGTGGACTAGCTTGAGGCCCTACGGTTTCCTGGGATTTTACCACCTTTGCAGGCCAATAAGATGTTGTCCCTGGTATGAACAAGGAAGACAACTGGAATCAAACATGCTGCAAAGTCTGGGTTCCTGAGATCTATGCTATTGCCAAAAAAAGTTCATCCACAAAAACTTGAAACCAAGCCTGTGCCATTTTCACCACAAGGCAGAAATATCAAGCTGAGAAGAGACTTTTATAAAAGCTTGTTGAGAACTGGTGATATCTCTAGGACTCTAGCAGAAGCAAACTGAGCCACAGAAAAGGAACAGTGCAACAACCCAAGGCACATAGTTCTTCCCCAAGGAAAAAAATCCCTGATGAAAAAAAAACTCATAATAAAAATTACAAACTATAGGAGGAAACCAGGGTCAGATCACAAAATTAACAGGAGAATTAATGCCCCAAGAAGTAGAGAAAATCTATAGATGACTATAACATAAATGTTTTAAATGACTTACAAGATAAAAGAAGGAACCGAAAACAATGAAAAATAGGAAAGCATATAAAAAGAAAAGGGAAATTTGGAAAAGGACCAAATTATTCTTTTAAAAGTGAAACTTATAGCCATTGAAAGTCAAAACTAAATGGAGAAATTTATTACCCGTGTAGAAAATAAGGAAACTGGAACTAAGGAAATGACTCAGAATATAGCACAAAGATAAAAATGAAGAAAAAATAAATAAATGAAAGTTTAAGAATCACAAAGGACAAAATCATTAATAATAGAAAGGATATCCAATAGAGGTTATTAAAGGAGTTAACAGAAAGTAGGAAAGACAGGGATTCTTACATTAATGAGTACACTGTATCAGTTTCTACTGCTGTGTTATAAACCACCCCAAAATTTAGTGTATTAAAACAACAACCATTTACTTAAATCATAGTTCTGTGGGTAGACAACTTGGGCTTGGCTCAGCTGAGAGGTTATTCACACATCTGTGGTAGCAGGCAGTGGCCTCACACACACTACCTAATGGAGAAATAAAAAGGAAGAGGACAAGGCTCAGGCCACACGGGCTCCCTGCAGAGAGCACTCTCTGTTTCACTTGGCAACTATTGTACCAAAGACAGGTTAGCCTCGTAGTGACCAAATGCCCCTGTGTTCTGATTTAATGTTTTGTAGCTAGGTTTCCAAATGTACTGTTGTGTAGTATGTTCTGCCCTTTTAACAAATTGTGACAGATGTTGACTTAGTGGGAACAACTTGGTTCCAAGAGGAAAGTTGGAATCATTTCCATTAATGACTTGACATTGCTTTGCCTCTGTTGCAAGCTTGGGGTAACTAATTGCTCATTTTACCTATGGCCATCTCAACCCCCCACTCCCCAATTCAGCTCAAAGTATCTAAGTAAAAACAAATCATTTGTTTTTATTAGATACTTTGATTTGTTAAAATTTGCTCTACTAGGACTGCAGTACTAAGATTTTTTTATTATTATGGTTAATGTTTAAAAGAATCAATAAGAATTACATTTATACAGTCTTGTAGATTGATAGATAGGCAAAATAGGAAAGATAGGCTAGACTGTGGGGAACAAAAGCAGGTAGAAAAATAGAAAATACAGAACAATTAAAAAAAGAAGACAAGATTTTCTTAATTTGGGCTTCCTAAACCATGAATCTTTATTCCTCTCATCAAAGTGGAAGCTAGAAAGTAACTTGTTTTTCCTAAGTAAACACCACACTAGAAACTTTGATAAACAAACTCATAAGGAATAAGGAAATCTTGTTACTAATCACAGCAGACTTTAGAATGAGAGCAGCCCATTCACCTCTGGTCTGGAAACACTTTGGTCTGGAAAGGGCTCTCAGGCAAATAATCCTCATACAATTGTTCTATTTAAAATAAACCAGCTTTGGGGGCAGGGGACAACCTGAAGGGCAAAAGGGGAAAATGTCACCTGTCCTGGGTAACTCCTAACTTAATCCATTTATGACCCCAAAGCAGGGCTAAAGAATGAAGCATTAGGGGAAAGGTGGAGACAAGAAATCATTGTGATGCCTTAGGATGAGAGAGACTAAGGAGATGGCACCCCCTAGGCTCCAAATTTCTAAATATGGTACCTATTTCAGATTTTAACCTTCATGAGGGCCCTTGGACTTATCATACCAGATGTTCAGATATTCATGGGCATGGGCAGCCTAAGGAGCAAGGAAAGTGGAAGGAGTCTTTCCCATTACCTGGGCAACCATTCTTATTTTTAATGACTTCTGAGATGGGCAACATGTCTGTGCCTTTGCTCTGTTTTACCTGTAGATTTGGCATCAACCTTGGCTATCTCAGACTTTGAAATCTCCCCTTAGCTTTAATGATGACATTGCAATCTCTAGGCATAGTATCCCACATCCACCACACCCTATTTTATTCATGCGGGGCAAGAGTGGATAAGAGGGTAAAGTAGACATACCTCATAGCCACAGCAAGTGTGTGACTTTTTGAAATTTCAGTAAGGGAGGTCTTTCCTGCAGGGTACACAGAGGGTACTTGACACAGAACCTGACCACTGGTGCTTCCTAATTTCGTGTAAAGACACTGAGAATCAGGAAACAGTCTTCCCTAAGGTGATGGCATCAAGACAGGCCTGACATAGTCACTAAAAGAGCCTGGACAGAAATTCAAGTAAGCTGCTCCCTCCTTGACTCTGTCTTGACCAGCCCCATCAATACTTGAACATTTAATACTTGCTCCTTCTTACATGTCAGACTGAGTCCACCCTCAACCAAAGTACAGTTCTTATCCCATTTTCAAACAGACTATATGGAAAAGTGCTCTTTCCTAGTTCAGTCATGCTTCCTGCTCTTGACATTCAATCCAGCTGCATCCATGTACACCGACAATGCTGGTTCTCTCTATCCTCCTAGGCCAAATTGTCCTGGAATAATCTACACAAGCTAGTTATGAATTACACATTTACTGTTTTAACATGAAAAAGGCTGGGGAAGACTTTCAGTTTAAAGATGGTAGAGAAAAGACATTTTTCCTTTTTCTCCTCTAAGCAACAAGTAAGATGAGAAACAGAAACACACATACAGGACTGATGAAACCAGTAGACCCTTTGATTCTCAAATCACAATATATGAAGACAGAAAGGTGGAACTTAAGAAACTACAGAAAATGAAATCGCCAAGCAGCAAACTTCAAAACCCAACTTTGAGGCACTAGTCAGAGTGAGGCAACTGATGAAAATAGGGAGATTTGTATTAAATAAATATTTGATCCTTACCCACAACCCAAATAAAGTAATAAAAACATTTCTCTATGTATATTTATTTGGGAGAATAAATGAACCAAAAAGATTTTATGAGGTGGAGGTTAGATTCTAGAGAAAAAATATTGAATGAAGCAAACATCCTCCTTAATTCAGATGCAAAAATGCCAGAAGCTAAGCTTATACCTTTAAGAAGGAGATTGGAAGATTCTTCTCTCCAAACATTAATGGTCTGATGGATACTGATGAATACTGACATCTGAGTTTCTCCCACTGAAAAGGGCAACTTACTGCCATATCTACTGCAGTGGAGCCAGGGGGTGACAGTTCCCTCCCAAGCTCATAGATTTTCCATTTAGCTGGTTAGTGCCTAACTCCAAAATAAGAGCAGATAATCAAGAATCAGTAGACACTTGGAAAGCTTCCTATATGAAAGGCAGAAACAGAAAAGAAAACAAACAAACAAACCAAATACACAAAAACAAATAAAAAAGGCCACTTACAGGAAACAGAGAGACATGTCGGGAATAAATGAACACTTCAAAGACAAAAAAGCTAGAAATAACATCCTTGTATAGATAAGAAGGGAAAGTACATTCATGAAATAAAAAAGAACAGTATAGAAAATGAACAATTAGAAAACAAGAATGAGCTCTTAGAAATTAAGAATAAGAGCTGAAATTTTATAAGCTGATAGAAAAGTTGGGTGATAAAGCTGAGGAAGTCTCCCATGAAACATAACAAAAAGACAAAGACATGGGCAACAAAAAAGACAGGCAAATTAGAAGCCTGATTCTGGAGGCCCGATATCTGACTAACAGGTGTTCCAGAAAGAGAAATGTGGTAAGAAGATTTAAAAAGAAGAAAATTTCTTCTAACGGAAAGTCTTGAATACCTCAGTTGAAAAAGTCCCCCAAGTTCAACATAATGAATGAAAATTCACAAAGTGATAGTACAGCAAATGCTATTGCCAAAAAACCTTAGGGGATAGATCCTCCAAGCAGATATCAGGATGAGATTAGAGGTACGAGAGATTTCCTGGGGGAAATGCCTGTGAAGGATAAAGGGATAGAGAGCAGGAGTAGGTGGGGAGAACCTTCAGATCACAATGCAGGTCTGATTCTCCTGGAAGGAGAAAGGAAAGAGACTTAGGTAGGAGAAGCTTCAGACCACAGCTCTGAGAAAGTCTCAGCCAGGCCAAAAGGGAGTCTCCGAGCCAAATGTTGTTTGCTAGAAGAGCCCCTCATCAGGTAGGCATAGCCTGGCCCTACCACACTCACCTTTTTCAGTTACTGGCTGCAAGTTGCTTAAGGGAAGTATGGCCTCTCTGTTTACCTGGTGGTGGACCCAGAGGTGTGGCAGCTGGGCTGTCAGTAACTATGCTTTCCATGGCAGATTATCTTAATGGAACATCTAAGCAGTGCACCTCCATGACTGCCAAGTCCACTTCTTGCCCTGCACAGGTCTAATTCTCCATGATTCTTGTGGGTCTCTCTTCCTGGATAGAAATAAGAGGGAAGTTAGTGAAAAGAACTATAGCCCCAGGTGCTGCCATTTGTCTTGATCACAACAGGCACTCATCCTCTCCCATCTGCACTATCCAATCTAAATTCCCCTCCCTCTCTTATCAATTCTGCAGTTCATGGCAGCTTACCTGGTAGTATGACCCACACTTTAATTTTAGAGCAGTTTTAGTAATCACACTCTTTTCAGGCAGGATTTGTTGCCCATATCCATCCAAAAATTAAGCAAGCCTGTAGAAAGAGATGCCCATGAGGATCACCTGGAATCCACACACATTTCCCTTTGCTCTCATTGTGTGAAAATAGCCCAACTTCCTTCTGTTAGTAAAGGTCAAATATCTCTTCCAGGATGATGACTCCTCTTTTCACCTGCTGGTCTTTGGCTAAAAGGCATCCAAAATGCCCTCATGGCATCCATAGAATATAGGTCAATGTGTCTTCTGCCAAGAATTCACCTCATGTGGACAGGAAGACCTCTAATTCCTGAGCCCAGACTTCTGGAGGCAAGAAACACAAAGTTCCCCACTGGGTCGCTGGGAGTGATGATAAGTGGGGCCACTCCTGCTTCTACCTCTTAATTCCTAAACCCATGTATTCTTCCTACTGAGGACATAGCACCATATAAAAGAGATAACTTAATTTTTATAGTGCTTCCTACAGGATGGCACCCCATACTTTCAGAGTACGGTCTCTAAGCTGGATCTACAGCTGTGTCTTAATAACCATTCCAGTGCTTTATGAGACTGTCTCCTTATAAGTGATATGTACTTGAAATGACCAGTGGATCCCATAGTCATGGACTTGTTCTCATGCTTCCTTCAGTATGAAGTAGATCCTCTGGTCGATATTATGCTGTGAGCAATTCCATGACTATAGATCAGGCATTCCTTGAGCCCCCAGATAGTGGGACTTGCTGAAGCTCTGTGGGTAAAAAAAAAAAAAAAAAAAAAAAGGCAAACTTATAGCCAGCACAGGTATCTAACCCTGTGAGGATGAACTGCTGAGGCTTCCAGGACAGAGGAGGCCCAAAATTGTTGACTTGCCACTAAATAGCCAGTTGGAGATGAAAAGTTTTATTTTCCAATTCAGCAAGTTCCAGAATTCCTGGGCCCTCTCTGTTCCATCCACATTTTCCTTGAAAACTGTCTGGTTCATTTATGAACTTATCCCTTTCTGATAGTCTTATTATATGCAGCCAAATCCAACTAGCTCACACTTTGATCATTTTGTCTCAAGACCTCTTGGCACAAATCCAAAATCTTAGGTACACAGTCTAACTTCCAAGTTACCAAATATTTATAAAATATTTTAACTCTTCATAACACAAATATCCATTCTCTTTCCAGCCTCCTCTTTAGCCTTCTCATGCCCACCATTCAAGTGCCAAAATGAATGCTATTTATGTTTTATTTTTCTTGTGTCTATATCCTACTACTGATACTAATTTCTAATACCTATTAGATACTAATTTCTGATGCCAAAATCTACTGCCACAAAATGCTACATGACAAACATCCAAAAATTCAGTGGCTTAAAATAACAGTAATTTATTATCTTTGATCAGTGAGTCAGCTGAGAGTTGGCAGATCTCAACTGGGCTCAGCTGGGCAGCTCTGCTGATTTAGGCTGAGTTTGACTAGGACTAATGGGCTTCATTCTATGTATTACTCATCCTCCTCCTAGAACCAGTGGACCAGTCATCAGCATGTTCCGCTGCTTCTAATGACATAGCATGGGATAACAAGTTTAACCACATAAGCGTTTTTAAGCCTGCGTTTGCAACATATCTACTAATATTCCATGAGCCAAAGTAAGTAATGTGGCCAAACCTAGAATCAAAAGGCAAGGAAGTAGGTGCTACCTACATAAATGGGGAGGGGGAGAACAGTGAATTTTTTTGAGCGATAATCTAATCTACCACATATACTGTTGTGAAATTTCGATCACCTCCAAAGCGTAAAGTCATCAGGTACAAAGGCTGGGAATGAGAAGGGCAGAACTTCTCAGAGCTATACCAGAGTCTAGAACACAAGAGAATGCCTTCCAAATTCTGAGTGAAATGATTTTACACCTGGAATTCCATATCCACCTAAACCACCAGGTAATTATAAGGCTAGAATAAAGACATTTTGAGAATTCTGAGTCTCAGTTAATTTACCTGCCATATGCTTTTCCTTAGGAAATTAAGAATAAGATTCATCGGGGGGGAAAAGGGACTCAACCAAGAAAGAGAAAGATGAGGAATTCAGGAAAGAGGAAATCAATATAGGAGAGAGATGAAGGAAATTTCCAGCATGCTAGGACAGGGAGGTTCCATAATGTTTCGTAGAGAGTGAAAAGATCAATCTAGGGCAGAGGAATGGATAACTCTGCAGTGTGGGGGATCTAGTCGTATGGAAAAAAAAAACATAAAAAATGCTATTGTGGAGAATGGAGAAAATCAAGTACAAGTACAATGAAAAACTAAGCAAATGAAAAAATGGCACAGTTAACTCTAGGAAAATAAGAAAGATGTATATTAAAAGAATTATAATCATAGTCCACTAAGTTCACCTGCAAATGATATTTCATATTATGATGGTCATAAAAACTGTACTATAACTATTTTGGGAGAATGAGAAGAAGGAAGTGAAATCCTTATCTACCATAATAGAAAGTCCCTAGGTAATATTAACATTGATAAATCAGGAAAAAGCAATATGATACATATTGTTCAGCAATATGGAAGAAATGTATTGGCTCTGGAAACTGGATACAGAAAAAACGAAGGATAGGACATAAGACTGCAATTTTTTGTTACAAGTTCTTTTTATCAATATTTGATTCATTTGAAAAATTTTGTTCATATATTATTCTGATAATTTTTAAAGGTCCAGGGAAAGGTAATGCAATAAGCCTATATAATACTTTGGCGAGAGCAAATTCCATGTTTTATCATTTACTGAATAAACATTTACGCTTGGTTCTGGGCATTAAAATAATTATAAATATCACACAATGTTTAGTTATTATAAAATAGGTTTGCATGCATTTAGTCTTCTGATTTAATTCTTACAATTCTGTAAGGTTGATGCAGAAGCAAATTTACCACAGTGCTAATGAATCTTAAGCTTCAGGACCCCTAAATGTACTACTTTCTAACTCCAGGAAACGGGCCTAGCAATATGTTCACATCATAAATTTTTTACAAATTATACAAAAAACAGCCTTTGCTAAGATGTCTGTTTCTTTCCACACCAACTTCCAATGCTTCAAACTTCCCTTGATGTGACTGTGAGCATTATTTCCAAACAAAAACATTTTGTACTCACCCAATGTCTATTCACAACTTCGTATTCTTCTGTCTGAAAAGGGCTCTCCTAAAGAGTGTAAAATTCAGGCTTCATAAAACCTGAATTCATCCCTGGATAAGTATATCCACCCCATTTTACAAATTGATAAAGAAAGTTAATTTGCTTTGCCCCAAGTTTCACACTTGGACTTAAACTCAGATATTGGATGTCCAAATCCATTTTCTTTTTACTGGTCCACAATACATCTCTAAATGGTGGAAGAAGTCAAAAGGCATTAGTTCCTTTCCTGGGAAAAATCAGATGTGAAACATGGGTATAAAGGGGGCAAACCAGAGCCTTTGGGGTTCATATGTTGTTCTGGGTAACAGGTGGTAGTGAAAGATATAAATGAAAAGGCCACAGAAGACAAATCATGATGACACATAATTGTATCTTCAGCTAATTCTGCTAGTGGTTGGGGAGCAATTACATCAAAGTGCCTCCTGAGAGACACAATCCGCTTGGAGTCTGGCCTTGGAGAAGAGATCCTGGTACTTCTCTGGGAAGAGCCTGAGGCAGGTTGAAGTCAGAGGTCAAGAAATCAAAGACTAGTGGAATTGGGAGAGACAATTCAGAAGCATTCATGCAACTCCTCAATGAGAGGAGGCAGAGAGAGCATCGTGAGAGGCAGCGCACCTTGTGGTTAAGAGCATGACTTGAACTTGCCTTCTCTCTGTGAGGAAGCTGTATGACTTCAAGCAAGTTATTTAATCTCTATGCCTTGGTTTCTTCATTTAAAAAAACTAGAGATAACAAAATGAGTCCATATTCCCTTATCTACAAACCAGAATTCGTAAACCTAAAATTACTTCAAAACTTATTTGGTGGGAAGAACTAATCTGAGCTCATTTGGCAGAAAAATCTAACCCAATTCAAGTAAAGGCATTTATTTCATTTCATGTAAAAATTCACATGCCTCACCACAGAAATATTAATGTATTTGAATATGAAATACAGTCCCACGGGAGTGTTTTCTAACATGAAGTAGATGAGTCATATACCTTTCTAAAATCCAAAGAATTTTTTTAAAAATCTGGTCTCATGGCTTTTGGATAAAGGCCTGTGGAACTTAAGTGCCGATCTCATCAGGCTGCCATGAAGATTAAATTATAGTAGCTCCCCCATATCCATGGAGGATATGGTCCTAAACCCTCAGTGGATGTCTGAAACCCCAGATAGTACCGAACTCTACATATACTATGTTTTTCCCTATACATACATACATATGATAAACTTTATAAATTAGGCACAGTAAGAAATTAACACCACTAGCCATAAAATGAACAATTATAACAACACACTATAACAAAAGTTATGTAAATATGGTCTTTCACTCTCTCGAAATATCTTATGATACTGTACTTTTTCACTTAAAGGAAGCATTTTGACAGCTTCCCTTTGGCTTCTCTGAATTGCCAGCATCACTACTCTTGTGCTTTGGGGTCATTATTAAGTAAAATAAGGGTTCCTTGAACACAAGCATCACAAAACCACGACTGTCACTCTAATAACCAAAATGGCTTCTACGTGACTAACGGGCAGGCAGTGCCTACAGCACAGACCAGCTGCTCAACGAGCTGAGCCACATCCCATCCTGACGGCACAGGACTGAGCGAGATTTCATTACACTGCTCAGAATGGCATGCAATTAGAAATTATAGGTTGTTTCTGAAATTTCTGAAATTTTCCATTTAATATCTTCAGACTGCAGCAGATAACCAAAACTGCAGAGAGCGAAATGACATAACGGGAACTATTGTCGTAATATAAGGAAGAGTGCTCTGAGTAGCACTTGGCACAAAATAAGTGCTCTAGACAGGTTTGCTGTTATTATTGGGAATCCCCTCTGTAAGCACATACCTGGAAGAAGTTATCTGGCATTTGTCTGACTCCCAGAGAGAACTCACCTCTTTATGAGATCCCAAGTTTAAATGGACGTTTCTAATCTAATCTTAAAGGCTGAAATGTGCCTTCCTCTAACTTCCCCCTCTGGTCATCGTTAGATTTTAATACAGCTTTTGCAGATAGCTACTGTATCTCCCTTGGGTCTTCTTCATAGCAGGGTTAATTGTTCATTATCTATTGCTCCCAGACCAACCTGCTAGCTCTCCCACTCACACACTGCAGTTTGCCAATATATCCTTTCAGATGAAGTATCCAAAACATGCACAGAGGTCAATGTAGCTTCTGATCAGCATAGAGGAAAGTGCATATTTTTCTGTCCTCCAGACTGAAAAACAATTGTGTCTCAGTGAAAACAGAGTGAGATGGGAGATTTGAAAAAAAAAAAATAATAATCAAGGTCATCACAGAGTTTCATTAGAAAAACATTCTAAAAAAATTCTTTTTCAAAGAAATTTTTTTTTCTGGTTTTCCTGGACTAAGATGGAAAACAGTGAGCAGCTTAGACTGATTGAAATGCAAGACTCAAACAGTGTACAAGGAGGGTCGGCAACATTATGCCTATTCATTTACTGTGAAATACTACAAACAGTACTGCAGGAGCCTGGTGTGAAGGTCATGGACCACATCCCACAGTCCAAGAAAAGCAAATGATATTCCAACAGGAGGAGAAGAGCAAAGCTAAATAAAACTCTCACAACTATCAACACCAATGTACAGTCAGTTACAGAAAAACAAGAGGACACTGCTTCCTCTGGTGGGCACAGCTAGACCCTTTCTCGTTTCTGGCCTTGACCCCCTCTGATTTAAGAGAAGCCAAGCAAATAAACCCACAGGAGGGGAAGAAATCCATTTCCAGGGTGGGCAATGTGATCCCTAACTCAAGCCAAGATTGGAATAGTAAGAAAAACATTCTTTTCCTGCAATGGACAGTGTGTCTATCTGCAAAGTGTGCCTGGAATTCTAGATTCCTTTGGAGTCTTGGTAAAGACCCTCAAGAGCTGGCTGGTGGGTACATTCTATCTTTTCTACTTTGTGTATGTTTAAATTTTTCCATGAAAAAATGTTTTGAAAAATAAGCAATAACTTTTTAAAAGAATGTTGACAGTACAGTAATTGAATCTGTCCTCCTTTCCTCTATACTCTTAAGTCAGAAAGTACCATTGCTTATAAACTAGTTGAGAAAATGTTGGTGATTTTTGTGTGGAAGTATTAGATTATATGTTATATATCTAATAATTTAACAGGGAAATAAACTATTTAGACAGAGTTCTGATGCTGAAAAACTCTGTTCAATGCTATGCTGGTTGAATAAAGGCCATCAGTTTATTATCTAGCTAAAGGCGAGTACATTAACGAGTCTGAGAAACTCTAGTCTGAATTTGTGGATAATTGTCCTCAGATTCAGACCAAACTCAGTACCAGAACTACAGAGATGAAAGAGCTGTCAGGAAATTGATTAGGTGAATAAACTTTGACCTCCCATTCACCTTGACTCATGTAAATGCTTTGAATAAATGGGCTGTGAACGCTTTGTATATGAACAATGGGCCAGAGGCGGAGCCTTCAGTGTACCAGAACTCCTGAGCATCATTTCTCATCTTGGCCCTGCCATTTACTCTAGCCCTGCTACAAGCAACAAGGTCCACATAGGCTTGGACTAGCTCCACAAAGGTGTAATCTGACAATACCTCAGTTCACAATATGAATCTTTAAATTTTGCTCTAGGGCTTCTCTGACACCAAAATCTGTGATGCCTGTGGAAAGAGTCCTGGCAGTCACACATGAACAATCCAAAAGTACTGAGAAAGTACTACTTTGCATCCCTTTGGGCAGAATGTTGTAGGTGGACAGAAATAAGGACCCCACTGCTAGTGGTAATTACAGATTCAGCATCAACACAATTGGCTTTCACCTGAGATGAAGTACAGGTGAAAGAAAGAAGCTTTGGGCTATGTGGTAGCTGTGCACTGGAGTAACATGGAGGCAATAATAATTATAAGGAATGGGGAATTCGTTGGCTTTTGTGGACTGCTTTGAAGGTCTTGAAAAAAGAAAATGACAGATTCAGGGTAGCTAACAATCAACCCAAGCACACTGAGAACTTTTCAAGGTCTCCATGGCGATGTTTAATAAACTTTATTCCCTGCAGGTACAAGGAATACTGTCTTTAACATTAAACCAATAATTTAATCATAATGTGTCAAAGATAAAAGGAGACAGAATACAAAGCCTCAGCAGGTCTCCCACCTCAAAGTCAAGGCCCTTATATGAAAACTTGAAGATCTTAGGCCTGGGACAGAGTAGGTAAGTCTGAGAATATCGAGTCACTACATTGATTTGAATGCTCTAACAGAGCAGAACCAGCCCTCTTGCCCTTGCTAGTAGAGAACAGCCTCACCCTGCCAGGAGAGCCTGAAAAGACCTAACATGAAGCCTGCCTTGAAATGTGGGGGTTTTTTATGCCTAGAGCACTTGGTATTCCTAGGTGGTCTCCCATCCAAGGACTAACCATGCCCAACCCTGCTTAGCTTGCAAGATCAGACAGGATCAGGCACATTCAGGTTAGCGTGGCTATAGTGTAATGTGTTTCTTAACCTCCTCAAGATCCTTTCCTATCTCTATTCACTGTCTCCACGATAACTAGAGCCAGGTTTTGGCTTAAATGGGAGAGGAAATATACCCCTGCTACAGTAGGAAATAGTTTAATGAAGGTGTCAAAGGCCCTAGTTAATTCGTGTAGGCAGGAACCTGGACATGCTAGTGGCAGTAGACCTTGAGGATGTTGCACAAGCGCTGGTGAGTGGATAGCAGAGAATTTATTGACATGGGAGTGTTCTTCCTTCATTTAAACTGTCCTGGCAAGGACACCTGGAGCAATCCACTGCAAGGATGGATTCTTGAGGCTTGGACAAAATAATGGCCTACAAAAAATAAAGGTCACTTGCTACAACTTCCCTGGCATGGCTCTGAGGAAGGAATGAGAAAGCTCGGACAAATGAAAATATTAGAGTAGACTTATTTTTTCTTTATTTTTCATTTGATTGTAGAAAGTGTTCATTAGGAATTAATAGAGGCGAAATGTAATTTAAATTTCTACAAGCATTCATGTTTCTAAAAGTTGGTAGGAAACAAACACAGATGCCACTTTACACAACTGAATAAAATCAAACTCTTTGTTTTTTGTCATCATCATCAAATGACCTGCATTGGCAAAGCATGGTTTATCCTCAAACAGTGGTGACAAACTTAAAATTATTTTATTGTGGTAAAATATGCATAAATTAATCATTTTAACCATTTTAAGTGTGCTATTCAGTGGCATTAAGTACATTTACATTGTCGTGCAACCATCACCACCACCCACGTCCAGAACTTTTCCATTATCCCAAACTGAAACTCTGTACCCATAAAACAGTAACTCCCCTTTCTCCCTTCCTCCAGCTCCTGGTAACCTCTACTCTACTCTGTCTCTATGAATTTATCTATTTTATGTATCTCATTACTATGATTAGTGGATTCAAACAATATTTTTCCTTTTATATCTGGTTTATGTCACTTAGTATAATATAATGTTTTCAAGGTTCATCCATGTTTTAGCATATTTCATCATTTCATTCCTTTAAAAAGACGAACATTCCATTGTATGTATATACCGCACTTTGGCTAACCATTCATCTACTGATTGACATTTGGGTTGTTTCTACCCTTTGGGTTTTGTAATAATGCTTCTATGGATATCAGTACACAATTACCTGTTTGAGTCCCTGCTTTCAGTTCTTTGGGGTATATACCTGGAAGTAGAATTTGCTGGATCATATGGTAATTCTGTCTAACTTTTTGAGGAACCATTAAATTGTTTCCCACAGCAGCTGCACCATTTTATATTCCCACCAGCAAAGCACAAAGGTTCCAATTTTTCCACATCTTTACCAACACTTGATACTTTTCTTAAAATAATAAAATAATAATAATAATAATAATAATAATAATAATAATAATAATGGCATCCTACAGGGCATAAAAATTTAGAAATTTTTGACTATTATTTCTTCAAATATACTTTTTGATCCCTTTTCCCTCCCCTTTCCTTCTGATACTTCAAATGTACATGTGGCATCCCATCTGATATTATTCCATAGCTCACTCACTGATGCTTTGTTTTTTCAGTCTTTTCTCTGTGTGCTTTAATGTAGTTTCTTTTCCTGTCTTTATGTTCATTGTTCTTTTCTCCTTCAGTGCTTAATCTATTATATCCAAAATGCTTTCAATTTTGGACATTTTATTTTTATCACTAGGAGCCTGAATTGAGTCCTTTTTAAATCTTCATTTCTCATCTCAACATTTTTGTGTTCTTCCTTCATCCTGGAGAATGTGGAGAATATTTCTAATAGCTGTATTACCATTCTCATCTGCTAATTCCATAGTCTCTGTCATTTCTGAGTCTGGGCCTTGTGACTAATTTTTCTCTTGATTATTATTTTCCTGGTTTTTCCTGTTTTCTCTTGATTATATATTTTCCTGATTTTTCACACATCTATTAATTTTATGTTGGATTCTGGATATTGTAACTTTATACTGTTGGGAGCCAGACTTTGCTGTATATCTTTAATAAGCATTTGACTTCTTCTGTTGGACTTTTACTTGAAGATGAGTCTTATCCTTTCAATGTATGTTTTTTGGCTCTTCTAGTGTGGGCTAAAACAGCATTTATTAGACACTTCAAAGTATTGCCTTTCTAAGATTTCTACTGAATTTCATGTACATTCAGCAAGATCTCTTCAATCTGACTGGAGAAAACGCAAATGATTTCCAGCCGTGTGTGAACTCTGGTTATTGTTCAGTTGTCTCACAGCTTAATCATAACTATTCTTTCCTTGGAAGCTGCTGTTGCCCAGGCTTCTGGAATTTCACCTTATTCCTGAGTAGATTGGTATTCAGACAAAGACTCAAGGGGATTCCTACAAAGATTTCTTGAGCTCTTTTTGCATAGCTCTCTCCTCTCAGGTACTCTGCCATGCAAATTATAGTTACCTTTGCTTCTTGAGCTATAATATCTACTTAACTCAGTAGTAGTGCCATGCTAGGTATGGTTTTCCCTCTCTGAATCACAGCCTTGGAGCTACCTACAAGCAGAAAATCTATGCAATAGTAGGTCTTGTTCCTTGTTTTCCTTTTTTTGGGGATCACAGTCTTGATTGACTCTTGTCCAATGTTTGAAAATAATTATTTCCCAAATTTTGTTTAGTTTTCTAGTTGTTTACCTTCAAAAGGTAATTTCAGACTGTGTTACTTTCTCATGGCTAGAAGAAGTTCTTGGAAAATCATTTTAATAACTTAAAGTGTCAGCTCAGGAATATCTGATGGACACTGTCCTCCACAATACTGTATATATGTACTAAAACAGCTGGCATATGGTGCCCATGTCCCCCAGATCTAGCAACACTGGTCTAAGAAATGTGAGGTGAAAGTAGGACTGCCTCTCCCCACCATCACTCCTCCCTACCCAATAAAAAATTTGTTTCCCATGACCATAATTTTAGATTCTGCTGAATTAATTACCTTTCAGGTAGTATGTTTCCACTAGAGGATACCACTGAACTTGAGGTATGTCTACTACTTGTTAATTTTGGGCTCCTCATGGCAGTAAGCCAGCAAACAAAGAAGATGTAACTAGACTGGCAAGAATAACTGGCTCTGATTACCATGAAGAGCTGAAACTGCTCTTAAATAATGTGCGTAGGGAGGAGTATGTCTGGAACACAGGAGATTCACTGGGACATTAATTGATGATTCCATGACTGGTTATAATGAGATGGGCAACTGCAGTAATCATGGCCTTACAAAAACAACCAAAGGCTCAGACCCCAAAGAGAAGAAAGTCTGAGTCATCCATCAAGAAAGCAATCTAGATCAGCCAAAGAATTGGCTTAGGCTAAGGGAAATCTGGAGCATATAGTGAGGAAAGGAGATGATAAATATTAATTATGGACTTGGAACATGTTGCAGCAGCAAGGAATGTAGCTTCTACTAATTTTCCTGTATTAAATCTTTGTAGGGTTTACAGCTACTTTTTGAAGACAACTCTCAACAGACTGAATTTAATGCAGAGCAAGAAAGTTTCTAAGAATTCAACAAAGGTTGAATTCTAATGGAAACCTGGTGTTTTCAAAATATATCTCAAATTCTTTGATGCTCCTTTCCTCAAAAGGTGAAGCCTAATTCCCTTCCCCTTGAGTGTAAACTATAGTTAGTGACTCGCTTCTAAGGAGCAGAATGTGGTAGAAGTGACAGTGTATGACTTCTGAGATTAGGTCACAAAAGACATTGTGATATCTATCTAATGATCAGTCTATCTCCTTCCTATCCAATAATCAATGTCTATCTATCTCCTTCCCTCCTTCCATTCCTTTCTCTCCTTTTCTCTCCCTCTTATTACTCACTAGGGGAAGCTAGTTGCCATGTCATAAGGACACTCAAGCAGCCCTAATGTGAGGCCCATGTTATGGGGAAACTTTTACCAACAATTTATGAGATCTCCAATTGTTCTACATCTTCTTTGTAATTTATCTTCACCAATCTTTGTAGTTTAACCATCTTAGTAGGCATCGAGTAGGTATCTCATTGTGACTTTCAATTTGAATTCCCCTGATATCTAGTAATATGGAACACTTTTTCATGTGCTTATTGGTCATCTGTGTATAACAGTGCAATCTTTTATTGGCTTTTCCACCTTCCCTGTTTCGCTCTCCCATTCCTCACTCATAGTATCTAATATTATTTCTCAAATAAATTACCTATTTATGATCCTGCTCTTGGCTTTAATTTGGGGTGTCAGGTGATGGCTAGGGCAACGCGCCTATAGAAGTGACAAGTGGAAAGCATGTCATCTTCTCAGTAGCAGCATTAAAGGAGGCTGAAGCGATGAGGGTGGAGAAGATAGAGGAAGAAGGAGGCTGTGGAGGAGGAGACAGAAGTGGAGAAGCCAGTAAGTGAAGAAATGGATGTGTCCAAAAGTGCTGTAACTGAAATACACACTGGACTTCAAAGACTTAGTACATAAAAAAAAAAAAGAATGTAAAATATCTTAAATTTTATACTGATTACATGTTGAAATATTATTTTTGGTATACAATATTAAATTAAATATAATTTAATTTAATAATTAAATTAAATTAAGGCACAAATGGGCATGAACGATATGGGAGATAACAATCTAAATTGAGCTTTGAAAGGTTAAGTAGAATTGAGCTGGGTGGGAGGAAAGGAAACAGCCTATGAGAGAAGACTCAGCCCATAAAGACTGTAATTTTTTCTGATAACTTTCATCAGAGATGAAATTAACCTTCACTGCAGCATTGAAAAGACTGGAGACACTGAAATCAGAAGATTTAAGTTTAGAACCCCCTTTCACCATTGATTAGGGTTGAACAAATCAATAAATCTGAGACTCCAACTTCTCATCTGAAAACAGGTATTAGGAAAACTCTACCTCACACAACTGTCGTGATACCTAAATTAGATAATGTGTTAAAGAGCTTTGTTATAAAGCTCTTGAAATATACGATTCTCACTTCTCCAGTATTTTAGTATTGACACGCTTCCTAACAATTTATTTCTCCTTCAATACCTGTGGGTAGTCAGTGAGGCCTATATATTTTAATTTATTTTCATAGACTTGAATATACTTCACTCCCCTTCTGAACACATACCTATTCCACAGATATCACAGGATAAATGTCACCTTACAATGTCATATCAGTCACATCACTTCATTTTATCTTAAGTATAATACTACTTAAAATGACATCTCTTGGTTTTATAGAATGATAATTTTGAAGGACAAAACATTGGTCATTTAATAATAAAATTATTATTTTATTATTGTATAATAACAAAGGCTGTAAAATATGTTTAGAAAATAATTTCTATTGTATCAGCTTTGAACCATTTTCAAATCCTCACTCTCTCGGCCACCTTTCTATATAAATGGTGCTCAAACTTCAGAATGTATTCTATCTATTGGCAATCAGTTGATGAGCAGATTCATGGCAGTTTAGGAAGCACTCCAAGGGATTCTGATGTCGGTGATCCATGAACACCTTTGGAGAGGCTCTGACCTCTGGGGTCATACTTACCTCTGCCAGTGATAGGACAGTCTCTGCCTCGGCTATCTAAGTCCACAGAAAATTCCCAGACAGAGGTTAGTTTGAGTTAAGCATCCAGGAGAAGCCTCGAGGGCAGGTCATACCACAGGTTAGCCACCACTGGGTCTATCTTCTGCAATTTAACTTAAGAAAGACCCCACAGCCCTGGGAATGAGGTGCAAAATCACCATCAGTAACACCAGTCAGCATTATTGAAATAGCTGAGGACAAGACTCTTTAGTTTGCCTTTAGAAAATGTTTAAATACTTAACTGTCTTGCTATTCTTCCTGACCCATTGGCCAAAGTCCCTGGGGTCTTATCTCTGTTCATAAATACAAACAACAGTAATAATAACTCCTTATATTTTGTAGTATAAGAGAATCACATAATTTCAAAACCAGAAGAAATCATTGAGATTCTCTCATTCAACTTCAGCTATGTGAAAGCAGACGATGAGGTGACAAGGAAGAGAATCCTCAGTCCAGGGTTTTCTGCTAGAACTTTATAAAATCATTTTGTGGCTTTTAATTATTAATCTATGTCTTATCTGTGCCCCTGCCTTCAAAAAAAAACTGAAAATGCTCCCCAGAAGAAAAATAAATCACAAGCAAGCAACCAAATCATACTGTCTGATTCACAGGGTGGCTTGTGGACTGACAACTACCTGGCCCTGCACAGACTCCATCCCACCTGTGTTACCCTTGGAGCAAGTCCCTCTCCTCTATACTAAAATTATCATCCTGAATAATCATAAACTGAAATGAATAATAATAATTACTAGAAAAAAATGCTAATAATAAAGTTTTCTTTTGTTGTAATTTGTGCATATAATTTTGCCAGAAAAACAAAAAGTAAAAAATAATAAAATAATATATTTCAATACAAACATATAAAAATAGTGATTGATTTTGTTCATTCCATTAACATATTTTTAAAGGAAAAAAACTTATACCTACCTATTGCTCTGTCAATGAATATTACAATTAAATAAGAGCAATAAAAATGAATAAACATCAATTTTAAAACTATCTCTCCAGTCAGTAATATATTTCATACTTGAATTAAATTTGCTTACCAAACAAAAATATTACATCTTACTGTTTCATTGTTTTAAATTTTAGACACAAGAACTCCAGTAGTTTTTAGGCAACAGAACTGAAGTAAGTAAAGTTCTGTTTCTTCATCTTTGCATTCATTGTGCTACAATCATTTATTTGGACTCTATTGTGTAAATGCAGGAATATGTGTATCCCAGAGGTTGCAGGCACAAACTGCATCTAAAACAAGCTGTAATTACATTAATCTGTTATACGTTTATTCTCCAAAGAATGCATGCAGTGGAGTCAGTGGGCACAGGTGGGGGACAGGAGGACAACTGTATAACTAGGTATTAATTTAACTTCCATGTAAAATATAATTACTAAGAAATAATTGATACAAAGGTGTAAATTTTAAGATTATATATATGTGTATATACATATACATATACATATACATAGCAATTGTTTAGAACTTAGACCAACAAAGATGATTTATAATGGAAGTTCTAACCATTGCAAAAAAAAAAAAAAACCATCAAAAAGAAAGTAAAGGCAAAGTTATTGGACAGAAAAAATCTCTTTTTTTAACAGATAACACTGTTGTATTAGAAAATCCTAAGGAATCTATCCCACACAAACACAAAATGCTATTTGAACTAATAAGTTGAATTTAGCAAGGTCATAGGCTACAAAGTTACTATAGAAACTTAATTGCATTTCTGTATACTAGCAATGAACATTTGGAAAATGAAGCCTATGCAAAGGTTTTACACAGATGGCAATTTTCCCCCAAATTGATTCATAGATTGAACATAATCTCATGCAAATTCCAGTGGATTTTTTAAATTTTACAAGCTGATTTTAAACTTTTTCTGGAAATGAAATAACCTAGAATAACAAAAATTTTTTTCAAGACTTTCTATTAAATTATAGTAATCAAGACAGTGTACTAATAGCAAAAGGACAGACATGTAGATCAATGAGACAGAGTTGTCCAGAAATAGATCCACAAAATATGGTCAAGTGTTTTTCAGCAAAGATCCCAAGGCATTTCAGTGGGGAAAAAAGATGCTTCAACAAATGGTGCTGGAACAATTAGAAAAGCTATGAGATAAGGGTCAATACTTAAATTTTTATTTATATATGGAAATATATTTATACTTAAATTTTTATTTATATATGGAAATATATAAATAGGCAGCAGGTAGAAGTGAAAACTATAAAACTCCTAGAGGAAAACCTAAGAGAAAATATTTGTAACTTTGGTAGAGACAAATATTTCTGAGACAGGACATAAAAAAACACAATTAAAAATTTAATTGGTAAATTAGACTTTTAAAAATTACTCTGCTCATCAAAAAACACTATTAGGAAAATGAAAATGAAATCAGATAATGGGAGAAAATATTTGCAATACATATATCTGACAGAATTTATTTGCAGAATATAAAGAACTATACAATTCAATCATGAAGACAGAAACCAATAAAATATAGGCAAAATATCAAAAAAGACACTTCACAAAAATGAATGACCAAAAACACATGGGAATACTCTTATATTGTTAGCCATTAGGAAAATGCTAATTGAAACCAAAATAAGATACCACTGCACACCAGTAGAATGACCAAAATGAAAGAGACACAACTAAATATCAATGAGGATGTAGACACCTGAAATCCTCATGCTTTGCCCAGCAGGAGTGTAAAATGTTACTGGCACTTTGGAAACATTTTGACAGTTTCTCATCAATTTAAACATATACTTACCATATTACCCAACAATTGGATTTCAGGTATTTATCCAAAAGAAATTAAAATATAAACCTTCACAAAGACTGTACACGAATGTTCATAGCTACACACACACACACACACACACACACACACACACACACACACACACACAGAATGTTCATCAACAAGGGAATAGATAAACAAATTGTGGTATATCTACATAATGAAATAAAACTCAGGAATAAAAAGGAAGAATGCAATGACACATGTAACAACATAGATGAATCTCAAAAGCACTATGGAAAATAGAAGAAGTCTTTTCCATCCCATTTACATGAAATTCAAGAAAAGTCAAATTTTTCTATAGTGACAGAAAGCATATCAGTGGTTGCCAGTGGGTGGGAAGAAAGAGATATTAATTGAACAGGATATAAGGAAACTTTGAAAGGTTATGGAAATATTCCATATCTGGATTGAGGCGGTGCTTATATGGCTACACACATTTTTCAAAACCCATCAAACTGTACATTTAAAAATGGAAGTATTTTATTATACATAAATTGTACCATAACATTCATTTTAAAAACAAAAACGAAAAGTTTCTAAATGCTCAACTAGCTTTCCATTGTCATCTGGAAGGTGAGATTGTAATGGCAGTATCTACTTTACTGAGGTCCACCCCCCACCACCAGGCAAATATGTACTTGGCTCCTAGACCATTGTGTGGTCTCTTTCCATTGTGTGGTGGAAAGGACTAGCCCCGTATGAACCCCAACATGAGGTCTGGACCAGAGGCAGACATAAGGCCTACTATATGCTCCCCTCAACCCTCAGATCCCACTCACTTTTCTGAGAAAAATGAGGGACACTGCTTCCTAAGTAGAAAGCTCGGCTAGTCTCAGCAGGAGGCCATCACGATCCCCAAAGGAATAAACAAGAAGCAGCATGCAAGTAAGAGAAGATACCTCCAACCTGCTTTATAACTCACTCAGGAATAACAGCCATCACTTACTGATGACTCACTCTGTGCCAAACACTGTGGTCAAAGTTTTCTGAGTCATCTTATTCAATTCTTATCGTAACCCTAAGTGTAACTCCAGTCATGCCAGTTTGGAGAGGAAAAAGCAGAAAGAAGCGGAGAGCCTAAGGAACCATCCCAAGCTTTCTGAGCTAGTATATGGCAGAGCTGAACCCAAGCACATGATGCCAAAGACTGTGCTCTTAACCGCCATGCTGCTTAAGCTGATGAACTAGCTCTGCTTCTGACTGTTCTGCCTGTCCTTCCCCTCCTCGCCCTGCCCCAAGTGCACACAGTTGGGGACAGGCTCAGAGGATGGTGTTCAGAACAAAAGGGACCCAGGCCCAGAACACAAAGTCCTGTTCTCCCTGTTCCAGCTACATCAAGAGTACCCAAAGTTCAGAATCCTTATTAAGTCATTTTCTCTATAATTCAAATACAGAAGTACTTTTAAGACACACATAGCATTCCAGCCATTCTCAGAGCTATAAATATGTAATTTATGGGGAAAATGGAAACTCTGTGTCACATACAAATTGAGAACTATTTGAAGAAAGGGGAAAAATATCTCATCGTGTTGAATCACGGGGGAAAATAACTACAGTATATCATACTAGTAAATAGAAATGTAAAAATAGCTTCTGTTTGGCAGTTCACATTAAATGTTGATGTGGCCTTGAGTTTATTTCAAGTATTTTTCATTAAGTATTTTCATTTTTCATTTTTACAACCTGATAAATTCTCCCCATGTTAATCTCAGGTCAAATAACTTTAAATGCCAACTTGAAAAAAACCTAAGATCAATGTACTCAACTCCCTTTAGAAAAAAGAAATACAAGGCAACTGTTCTTGGAAAACAGACTATCACGCCATATAGGTCATTAGTCACTAAATAATAAGATCCTTAAAGGTGGGGTCCATGGCTGACCTTTCTTTGGCTTGCCCAGAGCACCAAGTTCAGTGAGGGGTGGACACCTCATTTTTCTTTGCCCAACACTTGTTGTTTTTGGGTTTTTTTTGTTTTTTGTTTTTGTTTTTGTTTTTGTTTTTTTTAGAAGCCAGCAGTCCTCTTCATTTTGAAAACCGCCCTCCACCACTGAAACCTCATGGTCAAGTGACAGCAGCCAAACTGGGCATCCTGACCACATAGGTGAGAAAGCCAGCCAAGCGGGGTATCTTGAGTCCTTTCCCAGAATTAAAAAAATTTAAACTAAAGAAAGACAACACAAACAGTAACATGTGAGCCCAGCAGCTGCTAGCAGCTGTGTTCTGGCTGAGTGGGTCAAGTCAGTCTGAGAGAAAGAGCTCATAAGCTTTGAACCCCCACAGCTGGCTTGCTCCCCCAGCGACCCACCTGGAGCACCCCAGGGGGCTGGTTGCATGTGAGATGACAACTCCTACACAAGGCACTGTTGGTCTACCAGGACTCATGGCTGACTCTCATTCTTCTCAAATCTGAGCTGATGCTAAAAATCAAAGAACTCAGCTGCCTTTTACAATCAATCAGCCATACTTGCCAGCTTCTATTCTGTCTCAGGCACCCTGTGTGGTACTGCACAAAATTCATCCCTTTTAATCCTCACAGCAACCCTATGCAGGAAGGTACTATGTATTATTATCCCCCATTTTACAGGTGAGAAACAAAACCAAAGTGGAAGCCCAGTTTTTTGAGAGCTTAAATAACTTGCCCACATTTACACCATCACTAGCCTTTTCCCAGAACTCCGAAGGCAACTCTAATACTGTGTGGTCTAAACCTGGACACCTTCCTGACTATTCTAGTGTAGGCATGAACTACAAAAACAAAACAAACTAAAAGCCTGATGCAAATGTTCCTATGTTCTAAAAAATGGAGCTATCAAGTAGGAAGCTGAGCCCAGCATCTGGAGCTTACCCAGCAAGCCCGTCAACCTGGAAATCTCATTCGCACACAGATAGTGATCCTCTACGGGGGCACCAGGCAGGACTTCTGAGGGTAGAATTAGGGAAGAGCCTCAGATTTCTACAGCATGTGCCTTTTTAAAAATATATTTTCCATTGTGGTAAAATGTACGTAAAACTTACCATTTTAACCCTTTTAAAGTGTACACTCCAGTGGCATTAAGCACATTCACATCGCTGTGCAACCATTACCACCATCCATCTCCCACACTTTTCCATCTTCCCAAACTGAAACCCTGTATCCATGAAACACTAACGCCCTTTTCTCCCTTCCCCACAGCCCCTGGCGGCCACCATCCTACTTTCTATCTTTATGAATTTGATTATACTGAGTATCTTGTATAAGTAGCATAGTTATATGCTTTGACTTCTCAACCTCTCCAGGTATTTACTAAGATCTACTATTTGCTCAGCATTGTGCTAGGCTTTATGGGGGGAATATATACAATATGAGCTCTGATTCCTGCCACTGAGATCATTATAGTTGAGCTGTAAAGGCAAGGCTAGCTTCTAAGAAACAATATGTAGGTGCATGATTCCAATTTGGAGGACAGAGGAAATTCAGATGACAGAGGTCCTTATAAACTGGTATAGTCTAAGAAGTCTTCATTAAGGGTCGTGACTTCTTATGAAGGAATGAGAATGAGGTTTGGAGAGCAGTTTGTGGATTAACTAAATCATTCACAAATCCAGGCAGGCTGGATCATCCCAAGGAGACCCAGCCAAAACCAATGGACACAGCATTCTAACCTGGTTTTTATGGGGACAGGATGATAAACTCTAGATGTGTAAATGAGACTTCTGCTGGTACCCCCAAGTCACTCATACCATGGCTTACCTTTACTCCCATTTCAAAATAGACACAAAAGAAAAATCAAAGGTTTTTATTGTTGTTATTCTTTATGATTATCTCAGAAAATAGCCAAACCATCCCTTTGGACAAAAGGAGTTAGTAAGAACTTCTGAAATGTGTGTGGAATGTCTGACCATCAAGGTCAGGTCACATCAACCCTGACCACAGCTGGGGACACAGACCCCTGGAGTTGTGGTGAGATAAGCCTCCAGATGCTCACCAGTTATACTGTAACTCTAACCAGTTATACTGATCCTTAAAACAGCAGTTTGGAATACAATCCCCGAACTCCCACCCCTGCCAGCACTTTTAGCAAGTGGCCAGTGGAGAAGCACCGGACAAACCTGTCTGTGTAAGGCCATCTCCCAAGTCTCTTCCAACGTCTCTTACCACCTTGGCTAGGAAGCTTGGTGGGTGAGTAAGAACAGGAAGGCCTGCACTGCTGTCACTCATATTGCCTTGTTTTCTGTTCCTTTTTTCACCCCCTCTCTTTCTTCCCTTTAAGATATGGTAGTCCCTACATTTAGACATAAACATTCCTTGATGTCCCACAGCACATAGGTTTGATTCTCACTGTCCCTTCAACTATGTGTATGTTAACAGAAATTGCAAATGCAGGGCTAAGTAAATTGGCCACCAAATGTACCATGGGCCTTTATGAGGTATTTCTCAACTCTAAGAGAAGAAAAATATGAAATATCTGGATAACCTGCAAGCCCCCCCCCCCACAATCATAGACACGTAGTAGCTTATGGTGACTGGATAAACAACAACAAAATACAGGATAAGGGACTAGTGGGTTCCGAAAAGGTACTGAAATTCTGAGGTCAAATCTTATATTACTTCTTCCTAATAGTTCTAAGAAACAGAAATCAATGTCTAACGCCTCTGAGAATTCCCATAGAAAGGGAGCCATTTCTTTCTGCTACCAGTGTTTCTCTCTCATTCCTGAAAAAGGTCATCTGGGGAGCACAACTCTCTAGAGCTGAGTACCACAGGAATATTGCCCTTTGAGCAGCAGCTCAGTCTCCTCAATGACACTGATGCCAGTAAAAGACATCAGGAGACATGAGAACTACAAATATCAGAGTTACTACCAATTCCATCATTCACCATTCTCTTGTTTGTTATTTTCCGCTACATACTAAACAGTTTGAATCTTAAAAAGACCTCAGTTCTGGTCCACAATATTACAATAGTCCAACTGGTCTACCTATGTCTAGTCTGTTTTCTTCAAACGCATCCCCTATGTTTCCCCAAAGTGGTATATATAAAATATAAATCTTACAATATAACTCACTTGCTTAAAATTACCTCCAGAATAAACTCCAAGTTTAGCTTGTTTCAAGCAAAAAGACTTACAATTGTATATAATTACAGTAAAGATGTCAAGTTTCAAAGATAAATTAAAATTTTAATAACTCTCAAGCCTAAAGTCAACCACCAAAATAAACATAAAGTCTATATTAACATTTTTCTAACCTTATATGACAGAAAATGATAGTTAGAAAATGAGGAAGTTTGGTCTGAAAAAGTCTAGAGGTAAAAACTGAAAACAGTTCATCATGTGGGAATAGCTTTTGTTACAATAAAATTACAAAAATAAAATAAAGACATTATTTGAAAAACATGATTATTTACAATTTTTTTAAAGCCTCTTTGGAAAACAGTCTGGAGGTTCCTCAAAAACTTAAAAATGAATCTACTTTTTGACCCAGAAATTGCACTTCTGGGTATTTATCCAAAGAAAACCAAAACAACAATTCATAAAGATCTATGCACCCCTATGTTCATAGCAGCGCTATTCACAATAGCCAAGATACGGATGCAACCTAAATGCTCGTATACAGATGACTGAATAGAGAAGTTATGGTTCATATATACCATGAAAATTACTTAGCCATAAAAAAAATGAAATCCCACCATTTACAATGACATGGATAGACCTAGAGGTTATTATGCTAAACAAAATAGACAAAGAAAGATAAATACCATATGATTTTACTTACAGGAGGAATCTAAGGAACAAAAAGAACAAACTAATCAAAAACAGACTCATGAACACAGTGGACAGTTTGGTGATGGACAGATGGGACAGGGGCTGGGGATCTGGGAGAAATAGGTGAAGAATTAAAGAAGTACAAATTAGTAGTTGACAGATGGTCATGGGGATGGGGAGCACAGCATAGAGAATGAAGTCAGCAGTAATGTAATGGCTAGGTGGAGAGCCAGAAGGGTGATAGGTAATTTGGGGGATCGTTTCATAAACTATATAAATGTCTAATCAATGTACTGTATACTTGAAACTAATAATAAAATAATATAAAATGCTTTTCAAAAAAACCTTTTTTATGTGGAGAAAAAGAACCCTCATACACTGCTGGTGGGACTGCAAATTGGTACAGCCACCATGGAAAACAGTATGGAGGTTCCTCAAAAAACTAAGAATTGATCTACCATATGATCCAGCAATCTCTCTACTGGATACTTACCCCAAAGACTTGAAAACCCATATCCAAAAAGACATTTGCACACCGATGTTCATAGCAGCACTATTCACAGTGGCCAGGACGTGGAAGCAACTGAAGTGTCCTACGATAGATGATTGGCTAAAGAAGCTGTGGTGCATGTATACAATGGAATATTACTCAGCCATAAGAAGAGATGAAATACTGCCATTTGTGACAACCTGATTGGACTTTGAAATAATCATGCTAAGCAAAATAAGCCAGACTGAAAAAGCTGAAAATCACATATCACTTTTATATGACATATAAACCTAAAAGCAACAAATGAACAGGACAAACAGAGACTCAGGGACATGGACAATGGACTAGTGGTTACCAGAGGATGGGAGGACGGGGAGGAGGGGGGATGTAGACGGGGTAAAGAGGGTCAAATATAGAGGGGTAGGAGGAGGGTGAAGTGGGTAAAGGGGATCAAATATATGGTAGTTGAAAGAAACTGGACTTTGGGTGGTAATCACACAATAGAATATATAGATGTCAAATTATAATGTACACCCTGAAAATTATATAATTGTATTGACCACTGTTAGTCCAATAAATTTTAAAAAATAAAATAAAATAAAAATAAAAAATAAAAAAGCCTCTTTCTTTTGGCGTGCATTCCTTTTATTACTCTCCCTGCTCCCCCAGTCGTGCTTTCTCTGATCACCTCTCAAACTACCTGCAGTCCAGTTCTCATCTTAATCATACATTGGGGGGAACCCAAGCTAAGAAAGTAAGTACCTGAATAGCCTTAGAAAGTAGAAGCTTAGAACCTCTGAATCTACAAACCTCAGGATGGGGTCCTGGACCTGGATTACTTACCCATTAGGTAGTAACAAGGACCCCATCCCTAGTGTTAAGTGGAGTGATGACAACCGTTGGTGTGCTGTGATGGTAAGATTAAAATTCTCACCTGTGATAAATTAAGATAAGCAACACTCAGACAAAAGTGGAAATATTGGTTTATTCAGTAGCTTTGGCGGATCCCATAAAATATATTCAGTTGACCCTTGAACAACACAGGTTCGAACTGTGTGGGTCCAAATTATACATGTTTTTTTTTTTCAATAAACAAACAGTTGACTGTCCATATCCCCAGTTTTCCCATCTGCAGATTCAGCCAACCATGGATAAAGAAGGTCAAATGTATGCATTGTTACATTTTATATAGGATGTGAGAATCCATGTATGTTAGAACCAATCCCTCCTAGATACTGAGGGGAAGCCTACAGTTAAGTCGTAGGGAGTTTGAAGTTATACATGGAGTTTTATTTTTTTTATTTTTATTTTTGAAAGTAGCCAATTTATGAAATTAAAGTCCATGAAGGGAGAGAGAACTCAGGTGAGGGCACCTCTACCCTGGCAGGCCTAGCACGGCTGAAGCTCAGCACACTGAGTATCCCTGTTTTTCTTCTCCTCCCAGGAGGGAGGGGGCTAAGATAGCCAGGCCCCAATCTGGCAGCCAGAAACCAGGAGCCTAAAGGAGCAGAAGTTGCAAAAACAGGGGTACTGCAAGGCCTCCCCTTCAGAGATGAACTGCGTGGGATTACACTTCAAGTCCTTCTGTAGCTGGTCTCTCCCCGTGGCCTTGAGCTTAGGTACGATGTTCACTAGTGACTTTGTTGCTGGGTATATCATGTAGGGCTTACAGTCTGGTAACTTGGTCATGGCTGTCCATTGCTCCTCGGTCAGTGTCCCCAGCAACTGGAAGATCTTCTTCAACTGGTCATCTACATCACTGCCAGGGAAAAGAGGCCACCCCACATTTGCCATTTGCCAGCTCTGCAGAGATACAGCCAACTGACCACATATTGATGGAGGTAGAGCACAGCTTGGCCCCAACATGTGGAATCAGCACCACAACCCCTATGTTGTTCAAGGATCAGCTGTACATTCAGAAGCAGCTAGCCCAATAGGACATTATAATAGCCTGTAAAAATTTCTAAGGTGTCATTTGGGGAATAATATCCTACTATTATGCTACCCTGAACAAGACCGATCCCATATGATCCTGGAAGCTAAACAGGGTCAGGCCTGGTTAGTACTTGGATGGGAGACCACCTAGGAAAACCAAGTGCTGTAGATGTAAAAAATAAAAAATAAATAAAGGATTGTAAGCTGACAAGGTCCTTGCAATCTGTGCGGTCAACCAAGGGTTGCCTCACCTAAAAAATAAAAGAAATAAAAATATCCTATAGGAAGGGATGCTGCCCTCCAGGGTAAATTATATGCACTAAATCAATGATTTGTGGGTCTGTGTCCCTAATAACCAGAATACATGGCTCCTCAACACTGAACAAGCTTTCAAGCACCACAAAACCTGGATGCCTACGGTGTCTATTACTGTGGGTATTAAAAGTCTCCTAATCCGCAGCTCCTCAAACTACCTTTTCTCTATGTAAGCTAAACTACAGAGAGCTGCTTATCATTGCTCTCATACTCCCAAAATAGTTAATTCTGAGGCTTTGATGAAGGTCATACAGCAAAAACACTTTTCCAGCCAGTCTTCCCCACCTCCTCTCCCCACCCCTACAACTCTGTTCCCCATACCCTGTCTGATTCTTAGAAGCAAACTGTTCTTCTTCTCTCCCTTTCTCTCTTCTATATAGGTATGGAAATAAAAGATTAGCAAACAGAAAAGATGACATTGTAAGAAGTTGCATTGTGCACCCCCTTCCCCCAAAAAAATATATTGAAGTCCTAACCCTAGGTATTTGTGAATGTGATATTACTTGAAAATAGGGTTTTGGCAGGTGTAATCAAGATAAGATAAGGTCAGCAGGGTAGGGCTTAATCTGACTGGAATTTTTATAAGAAGGAAAGACACCAACACACAAGAAGGATGCTATGTGACAACAGAGGCAGAGATTGGAGTCATACAACTGCAAGCCAAGAACTGCTGGCTACCATCAGAAGCTAGGAAGAGGTAAGGAAGAATTTTCCCTTACAGGTTTCAGAGGGAGCATGGCCATGCTGGCACCTTGATTTTGGACTTCTAACCTTTCGAACTATTAGAGAATAAATGTCTGTCAAGCCACTTAGTTTGTGGTACTTTGTCACAGCAGCCCTAGGAAACTTAGCGAGCAGGCATCCCATATCTGACTCTGGGCCTTCCTAGCAGCTAAGGATGTTACATGCTCCACTGTGTCCACAGGAGTAAAAGGTCCCCTTTGTTCGGGGTATGCAGAGCTTTTCATCACCTGAGAGATTGGAGAATGGTCTCCTCTGGGTCAGAAAAAACACTGTAGGTATCTGTGGACAAGTGAGTGACATCATGACACCAATTCAGATGATAAATTTTATACAGCTATTTATAAATAATATAAATAATATAAATATTATATTATTAAATAATATAAATAGCTGGTGCTTCACTGAAGGTAGATGACATGATCCCCAAGGGATAGTTCATTAAAAGAACATCTAGAAACCAGAAATAAAATAGGAGACATCACTACTAACCTTCCAGAAATAAAAGGGTTATAAGGGAACATTATGTACAATTGTATTCAAACACATTCGATAATTCAAATGAAATGGACAAATTTCTAGAAAGAGACAAACTACCAACACTGACTCAAGATGGCCCAGATAGCTTCACTGTTGAACTCTACCAAACATTTAAGGAAGAATTAATATCAATTCTTCTCAAACTCTTCCCCAAAAAAGAAGAAATACTTCTCAACTCATTTTATGAGGCCAGTATTACTCTGACACCAAAACCAGACAAAAATATCACAAGAAAACTTCAGACCAAAAGCACATATAGGATGTACCAAAAGAGTGTGGCCCAAGTATACAGCTCTGTAATTTCACAGCTTTGAGGTAATCTCCATAAATAGTTGACTCAGATTGGATTTTGGTAAGGATTAGACAGTAGATTTCAAGGCTATAATCTCTGGCAAGAATCTAGAGAGTAAATATTCTGCATCACCAATAAAATACAGGTCTTCATGCTTTGCCAACTTCCAGGGCAGGGATAGAAATGAGGTCTTGTGAAAAGTCAATGTTATTTATTTATGGTTAAGTGCATGATGAAAGTTAGGGAAACCACCACTATCAAAATAACTGCAGAGTGCTCTTCTTGCTGAAACTTGAACAGAAAATGGGGAACAAAGAAAAAAGAGTTATTAAATATTTGAGATGTATTTTACAATTTGATTTAAAATGTCATCTAAAACTACAAGAAAGAGATTCCAGATTATAAGACAGTTTAAGCATTGACAGAGAAAATGGGCTCCTTTCCTCTGGACTTTAAAAATAAATCCAAAACACATCCTCTTAGGATAATAAACATATAATTCCAGGAATCAAAATCCTACTTTTTTTTAGATCTTGGTTAAATGCTGCCACTTTCAAGATGTAGCTGTTCTCAATTTAGTGTGGCACTTCAATGTTTCCTCTTACATCACTTTTCAGTTTCTTCTTGGAGTTGCATTTGTCTTATTGTCTTACTGAAATGTAATCTTCTTGAGGGCAGGAATAATTTCTTGAATCTCTAGACTCTTATTCAGGTTTAAGATGCTTTGCCCATAACCAGAACTTACTGAAAACTGTTTTATGAGCCACTGAAAATCGTATGTATCTCATTACATGATCAATTTAAAGCCAAATAGATTTTTAAGGTACTCAAAGTAAAAAGTCTCTTGCTAAAAGAATGCCAGATACAATAAACTTTAAACATGTGTTTATGACTCAAACCATAAATAAGAGATGGTGTTACCCTGATTTGTTTATACTAGTTATGTTTCTTTTAATCTTGGTTGAGGAGAAAAATATCAACCAATAGTTAATCTTCACACTAAAAAATTATCCATTAAAGATACTCAACTTTCTTTTTTCTGAAACCATCCTTGGAATGGTACGGAGAAATTCCATTAATGGACTTTGAAACTAGTTTCTAGATAGAATAAGGTTAAAAAAAAAAATTACCTGAACCAAAGCATGTAAAGTAGATTACATTACTGTCGCCAGTTATTCCCTGTCCTCCTTTTAAGAAGATTGTACAATCTATGCCCATTACCATATGATTTACAAGGCTTCCTGCTGAGAAGAATAGATCTTCTGGCCCCACTGACAGCAGGCTTTGTCGTGTGACTTCCTTTGGCCAATACAGTGTAAGCAGAATTGAAGTTGGCAGAATGTGCACTGTTTTAAGGGCAGCATGGGCCAGCAGAGTGTAAGAGCTGATCGCTACGTTTCCAGAAACTTGACAAGCCCCTTGTCCTACTGTCAGCAGCTTGGAATCAGCCATGCTGGGAGCACTGACCTCATGGGAAGAGCCACGACCACAAACCAGGACTCCTCTTCCCTCAAAGTTGGTTCCTGCACACCGTGAGCCTGTCCCCCCCAAAGACGTGTCACCCTGGCGCTGGGAATGAAGGAAATTGGTGGCGTGGAGCCAGAGCTGCCAGCAGCGGACGGAATCTGCTTGAGAAACACATCTTTGTGACTATGAAGCACTGAGTGGCCAGGGCTTTTGCCTCTTGCACAATCCATCAAAAGCTGCCTGACACACACACCTGTTCAGTTCTGGCGAACACCGATGCGCCCTGCCTTTGTCCGTCCAGAGCTGGGCAGGGGAACTTCTCCTAACAGCTCGTGCCATCCACACCTGAACCTGGAAGGACGAAAGCTGCCTGCGGAGACTCCAGACAGAGCGCCAGGTCCTGGAAGGTTGATGGAAAGGCATAAAACAAAGAAAATAAAATAGAAATAAAATTATTCTTTAATCGTTAAACTACCGTATCATTCCTATTCCCTGGTGGACCGCAGCCTGCCGCTCGTGGACCTCGACGGTGTAGGAGTCGCTCCCCGGGTCACGCTTTGCCATCCCCCGCGCCACCCCAGCCGCGTGAACCGGGCGCTGCGCCTTTAAGGGGGCCGCGCGCGGGTCTCCTCTCAGGACACCACGTCTGCGGGGATCCTGGGAGGGTGGGAGGCGACCCCCGCGCCCGCCCGCCCGCCTCCTGCCGCGCTTCGGACCGGTGCGTGAGTGTGGGCCCGAGGCTGGCTGGGCGCGGGCCGGGGCGACGCTGGGGCGACGCTGGGGCTCCAGAGGCCGGGGGGGGGGGCGAGGGGGGATGCGGTGCAAGGCGCGGGGGCGGGGGCGGTGATGGCGAAGCAGCGGGGACCAGCCCCGGGGCTGGCCTCGGGGCCGCGCCTGTGTCATTTCAGGCTTGGCTTAGGCGCCGGGTGCAGGTCGCGCCCTTCCTCTGCTGTGGTCAGACCGTCCTTAGGGTCAAGGATGCATCTGGCCCCCGATTTGCAGAAAGGCACCGTTGCATTCCTTTCAGCGCCTCATTTTTTGCTCCTTCTCTGCGGTCTCCCCTCGGCCAAGTTGTTCGAGAAGATGGAGAATCGTCTCCTCCCTTTGTTAGAACTGCCTTCTTGCAGTCAGACTTTTCACAGAGTGCAACTGGTTGGGTGTCCCCTCTCTCATGGAGACTTTTCTTAATGTTTCCCGCTTGGGGGAAGACATCCCCAGTGCAGGCCAGATGCTCCGACTAGAATCCCTACCTCCATGGTGCTCAAACAAAAGAAACTTCTGATCCTTTCTGAGGATACAGAATCAGTTTGCTGTAATTGCTTACATTAAACAAATGCCCAGGTTTACCAAGCAAACACCTTTCCTGCCATGAAAGAAAAAATAAGTACCTGCCACCAACCAAACTTTTAATTAGCCCAGGCTTACAAAGTTAGGTTAAGAGAAACGGCTGTAGAAATAGGTTAATAAATTGACATAATTAGGGTAATTATTTTCTGCACTTTTCATTAATGTGTTATTTGTACACTCTTTTGGGCCAAAAACAGCTTGAGGCAACCCACACTAAAAAGTATTCAACAATGTGTAAAAAGGCCAAGAGCCAAAACCAGGTTAATTCTCAATTTAAAAAATCTCTGTGTTACAAAGGCCTTTGAATGCAGCTTAAAATCTCTCTAATTCATATTAAATTATGCATTTTACAAAATAAAATTGATCAACACACTTATTTTTAGGAGCATATATATTAAATAAAGTAATGGAGGTCTGAAATAAAGGTCCCCTTTAAAGCAGAACACTTTATAATTTTTATTTTAAAAAATTCATTAATAGAGGAAATACTTCTGAGATTGTCAGCTAATGGCAGAGGTATCTATGAGTTTGGCTTACATTTAAAGAACATCTCTGATTCACCAGATAAATAGCTGTGGGTCCGTAGATTTTTTACAGTTCTTGTTTAACCTTTTTTCTAAATATTTTCAAACTTGACTCTTTATCCCATGACCCAAGTATCCACACTTTACAATTTAGAGGCATTTTTACTTGCTTTTTAGTTTCATATAGGTCTTCAGCCTGGTGATTCCAGGATAATTTTTCTAATTATCTGGATTAGAAATAGAGTAATATGTGGCAGCAAACTAATATTTCAACAAGACAGACAGGTAACAGATGAATGAACTGTGTTTTCCGTGAGGTGTCAGTTGTCAAGGTTAATTATTTGTTTTAATTATTATGTGCTACTTTGATTTTAGTTAATGGTGGATAAGGTAAATGAAAATGTTTTTAGTGTTTCCACATAAGTCTTTGTAGAATTCACATTAGTGTGAATTTCTTACCAAAAATTCAGAATCAACCTACACATAACTGTTTATAACTCTGGAAGATTAATCCAACTGAAGTGATTTCCTTTGACTATGGAAGGACAATAGAGCTTGTAATTCATTTGTTATTTCCTTTTGAGAACATTGCCTAGTTCTTTGGCCTTTAGCCTGCCTAAAATTTTGTATGTGTACAAGCATAAGTATAAAGTAATAAAATTAACTTTTATGGGTGGTTTGTAGGATGATTATCAATGTTATGGTCATATATTGTGTGTGTACTCATTTTAAACAAATTATTCATCCAGGTCTTGATCTCTTCCCTTATTCTGTATATTAGTATTCAGGGAAATCATGCTGATAAATCTGGGTTTTAATCTGATAGGTTATTAGAAGAATAGAACTTCTTCAGAGAACTTCAAATAGAAACTCAAATGCAGAGGTAATTAATGTGAATGTATTATCTTCCACAGGCTTAGACTTATCATTCCTTCTCAATAATGGATACTCAATGAAACTCACAGGAGAGTTCAGAGGTGTGGTATCAACACTACCTTCTCCCTTTCCATAGAATAACTAAAATCTACTTTTTCCCCCAGCTTTTGCCCCCTGAAGTTAGACTCGAAATTTTCCACTGTTAAAATAATTTCTTGCTAGCAGTGCTTTTATTTAGTTTCAAGAAATTTTACTTTAAAATATGAGCTTGGAAGCTTAAATGACTAAAGAATTGGAACTTTATAAGTCAGTAATGTATTTTTCTGAATTTTGTACCCTGAGGAGGGTGGGGAAGGGAAGGGATGCTGAAGCAGCAGTGTCTACATGAACGTTAGTGTTAGGGTCCCTAAACCCACCTCCCCGAATTCACCTTCATGAGTGGACCTTTACCAGGGGTATCAAAATTATTGCTAGAAGTACCTCGCCACCAGAGAGTGAGCTTGGCTTAGAGGGCAGGAACTATGTGGTTCTCCTCTTGGCATCTTGGGGACAGGGAGCAAGCATGAGCCTGACCCTGAACAGGTGTAAAATGAGCATTTGACTGAAAGTGTAGATGAAGTGAATGGATATAATCAAAGTAATCACATTCATTGGTACCTTTCTGGTAGCTTAAAAATTGTCTAAGGAAAAATTAAGGGAGCTCTTATTTTTCATTTTCTTCTTGTTAACTAACCATCCAGTTAATGGATGTGCATTTTTGGGGGGTACCTGGTAAGGAAAAAATGCATATCATAGGGTTCCAGCTAACCAGATCATCTCCTACCTGAGTGATAAGCAACCTATTTTGTGTGAATCAGGTCAATTTAGGAAATGAAAATAAATTTGGTTGGAGAGATGAGGTGGATCTGTGATTCTTTTTTATTTGCTTTTTGTATTCAAAAATCCCCAAGAGAATTCTTCCAACTTAAACTACCTACTCACTGTACTAGATAATAAAATGTCACAGATAAAAATAACACTGCTTTTTAGCTACTGAGATCTTAATGTGGGCAGTAAATATTAGTAGCTTCTTTTCATTTATGCCTTAAATTTATATAGGACTGGGTAGTCCAACAGTATGACCATATGCATTATCTGATTTCAGCCACCAGTTTGGAGGCAGATAATCTTAACATTGGAGATATGGCAACTTGGGTGAGATGGGTCTAAGAAAAGTAGATTTGGATTCTTTGCATTTAATGCAGCATCCCCTGAGTGTCTGCTCTGTGCCAGGGAGATGAGTGAGATGGGCTGCTTTCTTGTGGCATCCTCCCTCTTGGAGATATAGAACCTCCTTCAGCTCCAACAGGGCATAGCAAACCACCCAAAACTGAGCAACCTCCACACACTGAGTTCTCTCCAGGGCCAGATGGCAGGCAGTGCACTATGCCTCACAGGACTGTCCCCTCCAGCCACCATAGTTAAGGCTGCCTAGCCCCCTGCCTGAGCTCATATTCCTGAGGATTGTTTTATAAAATTATATTTTATTTATGTATAGGTACTGCCATATACATGCTCCACTAAATGTATACACATGATCACATCCATGCTCCCTGAGTACCTTTTTTCTTTTCCTATTATGTTTATCTCTTCTCCCTCTTTTCACATCAACTGCCACTCCCTCAACCCACAATGCATCTCTTTATTTGTCTGTACATATACATACCCTATACAGATCTGTATATTATTTAATAATGAGATCGTACACACTTTTCTGCAACTTGCTTTTCTCCAAAGAAAGTGAACAATTCCTCCAGAAATCCCTCCAGTTATATGCCACAGCTCAAATCTATCCTTTTTAGTGCCTGCATAATAGTCCCTAGTGTGACCATACATTATTTACTCAGCCATTCTGCTACGGATAGGCATTTCCAGTTTTAGCCATTCTAAATAATACTGTACTAATAATATCCTAATACATATGACTTCACATATTAGTACTTTTAGTTATATAGAATAGATTACCAGGAGTGGAATCCCTAATTATATCTATTATTAATTAGTAGAAATTGCCACATTGCTTTTCTAAAAGACTTCAGATCTCTACTAGTAACTCTTTTCTCTGCCTCCATTCTAAGCTTTGGCTGACAGACCTCTTCATTTTTGTTACTGTGATGGGTTTAAAATGAGACTTTATAGTTACTTTAATAGCACTTCCCTGAATATAAGTAATGTGCAACTTTCCACAAGTATCCTGGCCATTTGATTTGGTGCTTAGGTCATTTGCTTACTCAAATTTTTTTCCCATTTTTTATGGGGTTGTTTGTTTCTCTCATAAGTTTTTAAGAGTTCTCTGTATTAGGGTTGTGGCCAAAGATTGGAAGGCTTCTTTTCCAAGCCAAAATGGTTGACTGGGAGGCTTCTCTCCCTCTGCACTACAGCAGTAGTTGAAATGAACTCAGAGGTTGTTTAACGGAGCTAGGAAGGCTGTTATGACCTGCAGCCACAGACTGCTGGTCTCTCTTTAGATACTGAGCCTGAACAGAAGACTGTATTAAACCAGAATATAGCTGTGTGCGGAGGTCTGAGAAAGTGAGGCAGTTCTGTACCATGCTGCCTTCCACTGGTTAAGACCTCCAAGAGCAAAGGCCTACAAGGCAGAGGATGTCCCTCTGCCACCCTCAAAGGGGCAGCACTGTGCTGGCTGACATTTGTGGTAGGTGCTGCTTGTCTCTGGCTCTGATGAGGCATTCCATTAAATCTAAAGGATTGAGACATCAAAATCAGTGCTTCTCACCCTTGCTTCCACTTTAACTCTAATATTAGATAGGATTCATGTCTGTGGCACCACTTTGGGTATCCTAGATTTTGAAGAAACCCAGAGACATCTTGCAGGGAGGTAAGATGCATGACAGCAGTTAGTTACCTCTGGCTTTTTTATAGGCATATTACTAATGAATACTCTCAGCTTTGGCACAGGTAAGAGTCTGAAGGTTACATGCAATATTCAACCCTCAGCTCAATACATCAGAATGCAAAGCAATAGTCTGATAGTAGAGAAAATCTTTAAATCTCTTTCAATATATAAAATAAACATAGAGATTCATTATACTGTTCTATCAACTTTTGTGTATGTCCAGTAATAAAAATTTTATTTAAATTTTATTTACACTTTAATAAAATATAAGCTGGAAAGATAAGATTCAAATGTAGAAGGAAATGAAATTGTAAAACAAAAAAAGAAAAAAAGTATAGAAAAATTTAAGGTAAAGATTAACTAACGTTTCTAAGACTAAAATCTAGTTATTTTTACTAATCATAATGTTTACTAACCATAAAAATATTATCTTTGAGGTGGTCTATTGCTCCCCTCCTCCCTCATCCCTGTTTTAGAATTTAGTAAATCTACTGAGGAAATCTAGCCCTTAACTTCTAAAAAGCTTTGCCTTTAACTTCTAAAGAGCTTTTATACTATTGGTCATCATGAGTAACGATATTCAAATCAATACCTATTGCATCAGAAGATATGTAAATGGCTATTTCTTGTGTTAGCAGAGGCCTAGTACTTGTCTATTTTTCTGATTCTTATAAATTCTTTCTTTTTTCAAAATGTGAAAGATATATTAAATGTTATACCTGATCCTGAATAGACTTGCTTGATGGGCAAAAGAATAATGGGGTTTAGAAAGTGGTAATTCTTCTTTAACAAGACCATTAGCAACTGAATTTAAATCTTACAGTAAATTCTGTTGTTATAGCAACTTATTTTTCCTGTTCTCATCTTTGTCTTCAGTCATTCCTAGTTGCATTAACAAGAGAAATCCTGGAACTTTATCATTGCTCACTGTTGCTGGTTCACTACCTGATAGTATTAGCGGGCACTGGCTATCTCCCATTTGATACTTTGCCTGAAATAAGTTCTCAGATGAGCTCCAAGAGTCTGTCATGTGTTCTCTTATTATTTTTAAGCTTTCAAAGCAAATTTGTGCAGAATCACACATTTGGTCTTTTGTAAAGTTATTTCTTAAAGAATAACCACCTTTTCTATCCCTCCTTGATTAACAGATTATTGCAGTAATAAAATATTTTCTTAATAAGAAAGATTTTGCAATGATAGTCCCTGTATTGTATCTGGATCCTTTTAACACAGAGATTTTGTTGGAGAAAGCAAAAAGCTATAGTTTTTTATTTTTATTTCTTACTTAAAAGCATTGTCCAGGGCATGTTTCTTGCAAGTACATAGAGGGAGCCATTTGGTTGGGATGAGCAATATAGAAAACTAATTCTACTTGTTTTATGACTCAAGCACCTATGGAGGTTCTGAAAAATGAACACCAGATGGACATAGTGTTAACAAGTATTTCTAAGATCTATCTTTAAGGCTGTTTAGCTGAATTTCTTTTACTCAGCTGACTGTCCTCTGAATTTATTCCTAGCACTGCTGATGATTATTCAGAACTTAGGGATCATGCTGCAGTGTTTCTACCTGAGAACTTGGGTTGGCTGGAAATGCTAAGGCAATGACCGGGACTCCAAAACCCTCACGACATAGCCCACCAGCTAATTTAAAGGTAAAAGTTTAAAAAGCTGCTTTTTATATTTCGTAAATGTGCAAATTTAAAAAAATAAAACACTTTTATTGCTTTTAGTACTATAAATTTTCTCATAAGCACACTGTTTTTTTAAATTGCAAAAGAAAGAGATACTTTCATCTTGAAAAAAGTACCCTCGTTGAAACCTTTTTAAAAGGCTGTTCACTACTGGCACTTTCATCCCTAAAGTTTAAGAAATGAACTTTTCATTTCTAAAGTTTTATTTTGTTTGTTTCTAAAATTTACTCTACAACACTGAGAGAATATAAGAGAGAGCTTATATTTTCTCTTATTCTAAAGAGAAAAGACAATAACTTTTTTGGAGGGTTGAAGAGGAGCCTAGTTAAAACTAATATATACAGCAGACCTCTGTTCAAGATGGCAGAGCAGGTAAACACTGCTGGCCTCCTCCCACAGCTACATCAAAATTACAACTAAACTATGGAACAATCATCATTGAGAACCACCTAAAGACCAGCTGAACAGAAGTCTTATCACTAAGGATATAAAGAAGCCACAACAAGACTGGTAGGAGGGGCAGGGACACAGAACAGGCAGATCCCACACCCATGGTGTGGTTATTAAGAATTGGGAAGAATATCTCAGCTGTAGAGTTCCCTCCTGAGGAGTGAGTGGTTCCCAGCCTGAAGCACCAGTGATGGGAAGAGAAGTCCCTGTAACATCTGGCTGTGAAAACCAGCAGGGATTGCATCCAATGAGACGGAGACCCAGACATCCTTCTGAAAAGCATGTGCAAAGTTTTATTCACTCACAGACTCACTTGTCCTAGGCTCCAGCATATGGGAAGCAGCTCAAAAAGTGCCAAGGACATCCAGGAAGAAACTAAATTGATTAGTGTCAGTGTGAACGCTGGAGGGGAAGGAATTAGGGCAATTCTCTCCAGGATGGAAGTGCTGGCAGACGCTATTGTTCCTCTATTGAACTCTCCTTCCTCCCAGCGCATATGTGCAAGGGGGCACCAAATCTGTGCTCTCCATTAACAGTTTGCCTTGCCCTAGTGATTCCTTAGGACACGGCCCCACCCAGCTCACATGCCTGGCCCATGCCACCTTCAGCAGCTTTTCTACATTAGCAGCCTACCTTTGCTCAAGCTGCTGACTTTCTTAGTATCTCTCAAAGATATACAAACCCCAAACAAGAAGCAGTTGGCCACAACGTGCCATGTAACTCTTCTTAAGCAGTCTCAAGACCAACACAAACTTCGACTGGTCTCAACTTGCATTGTAACTCCATTCAGGTGGCTCCAAGCCTGACATAAGCTGCAGCCAGTATTGGCTTGGAATATAGCTTCAACTAAGCAGCCACCAGCCTGCCACAAGTGGCGGCTGGCCTCGGCTCACATCATGGTGCCCACTAAAGAGTTCCAACCCGGACACTAGTGGCAACCAGCTTCTGTTCACAGCATAGACTCTCCCAAGCATGTCTAAGTCCAGCAGAAGCAACACCTGCCTGCAAATCACATTGTAGCCCCCACCAGGCAGCACTAAGCCTGGCACAAATGGCAGCAGAGCCCCTCCCAGGAGGCTCCAGAACCAATACACCTGGTGGTCAGATTCAGACTACACCAGAGCACCACCCAACCAACTCTACAAACAACACACCCAAAGAGAAGAACGAACTGGCATCATAACCCTTTTAAAGTGACTCCTTCTCTGTGAGGTCAGTCCTCCACACAAGAGCTCATCTGCTGTAGTCATGGCCAGCCCTCACAGCTAGTCAACCTGAGCGTCAGTCCCACTGACTGATGTGCCAACAGCAATCAAGCTCAACTACAAGAGGATACGCACAACCCACACAAGGGACCTCCCTGGTACGCTGGCTCAGGTGACCAGGGAGACTGCAACACTGATCCCCCCTCCCCGCCCCAGGACACCTACTATGTAAGGCTACTCTGCCAAGACTGGGAGATGTAGCAGATATATTTAACACATAGAGGCAAACACAGGGAGGCAGCAAAAATAAGAAGACAAACTCCAGAAAAAGAACTAAACAGAATGGAGACAAGCAGTCTACCAGATACAGAGTTCAAAACACTGGTTGTAAAGATGCCCAATGAAGTTAGAGGAAGAATAGATGAACTCAGTGGGAACTTCAACAAAGAAAATGAAACCAAAAAAAGAACCAGTCAGAAATTAAGAAAATAATAACTGAAATGAAGAATACACTAGAGGGAATTAACAGCAGATTAGTTGAAGCAGAAGGTCAAATCAGCAATCTGGAAGACAAGGTAGCAGAAAACACCCAATGAGAACAGAAAGACAAAAAAAAACAAAAAACAAAAAAAGAATTTTTTAAAATGGAGATAGTTTAAGGGACCTCTGGGACATCAAGTGTACTAACAGTTGCATCATATGGATACCAGAAAAAGAAGAGAGAGAGCAAGGGGTTGAAAACCTATTTGAAGAAATAATGACTGAATACTCCCCTAACGTGGCAAAGGAAATAGACATAAAAGTCCAGAAAGTGCAGAGATGAACCAAAGAGGCCCACACTAAGACACATCATAATTAAAATGCCAATGGTTACAGACGGAGAATCTTAAAAGTAACAAGAAATAAGCAGTTAGTTACCTAAAAGGGAGTACCCATAAGACTATCAGCTGATTTCTCAAGGGAAACTGCAAGCCAGAAGGGACTGGCACAAAATATTTAAAGTGATGAAAAGCAGAGACCTAAAACCAAGATTAATCTCCCCGGCAAGGCTACCATATAAAATTGAAAGTGATTAGGAGATTACCAGACAAGAAAAAGCAGAAGGCATTCATTACCACTAACGCAGTATTACAAGAAATGTTAAAGCGACTTTAAGTAGAAAAGAGAAAATCAAAAATATGCATATGAAAATATAACAAAGATTAATATTCCCACTGACAAAGGCAAACACTTGTGAAGGGGGTGAGTAAAAATTGTAGTGATTTTAGAATGTGTTCTAACTTAAGCGACCATCAACTTAAAATAGATTGTGATAAACATAGCTAGGTATATGTGATAAGCAAATAGCAACCACAAACCAAAAACCTACAAGAACTATACAAGAAATAAAGCGAAAGGAATCCAAACACAACACAATATAAAGTCTTCAACATACAAGAGAACAAGAGAATAAGAAAGAAAAGAGAACTACAAAACAATCAGAAAACAGTTTTTTAAATGGCAATAACAACATACCTATCAATTTTACTTTAAATGTAAATGGACTAAATGATCCAATCCAAAGACACAGAGTGGCTGAAAGGGTGAAACAAACAAGACTTGTACATAAGCTGCCTACAAGAGACCCACTTCAGATCAAAAAACTCACACAGGATGAAAAGGGTAGAAAAATATATTTCATGCAAATGTAAATTTAAAAAAAAGTTAGAGTAACAATACTTTTATCGGACAAAATATGTATGTAAACAAGGGCTATAACAAGAGACAAAGATGGGTATTTCATAATGATAAAGAGAATTGGTCCAATAAGAGGATATAACTCTTGTAAACATCTACGCACACAAAATAGGAGCACCTAAATATATAGAGCAAATATTTGCAGACATAAAGGGAGAGATCAACAGCAATACAGTAATAGTAGGAAGCTTCATCACCCCCATTGCCATCAATGGAAAGGTCATCCAGGCAGAAAATCAACAAAGAAACAGTGGACTTAAAAGATACATTCTTTCCAAGTGCACATGAAACATTTTTTGAGGACAGACCATATGTTAGTCCACAAAACAAGTCTCAATAAATTTAAGAAGACTGAAATCCTATCAGGATCGTCTCTGATCACAATGTATGAGACAAAACAAAACAGTTCTAAGAGAGAAATGTACAGGAAAAGAGGCCTACCCTAAGAAATAAGAAAAATCTCAATCTAACTTTACACCTAAAGGAACTAGAAAAAGAACAAACAAAGCCCAAAGTGATTAAAAGGAAGGAAGTAATAAAGATCAGACTGGAAATAAATGGAGTCCAAAAAACAACAGAAAAGATCAATGAAACCAATAGCTGGCTTTTTGAAAAGATAAATAAAATTGATAAACATGGAGCTGGACTCCTCAAGAAAAAGAGGTCCCAAATAAATAAAATCAGAAATGAAAGTGAAGTGACAACTGACACAATAGAAATACAAATGATTGTAAGGAACTACTACAAACAATTATGCTGATGAACTGGACAACCTGGAAGAAATGGATAAATTCCTAGAGACGTAGAATCTTCCGTGGCTGAATCAGGAAGAACAGAAAAGCTGAATAAACTGGTAACTAATAATGAAATTCAATCAGTAATCAAAAAACTCTCAGCAAACAAAAGGCCTTGACCAGGTGTTTTAACATGTGAATTTTATCAAAGAGTCAAAGAAGAATTAATACTAACCTCAAACTATTCCAAAAGCTTGAAGAGGAGGGAAGACTCCCAAAATCATTTTAGGAGGCCAGCATTACCCTGATAGCAAAACCAGACAAAGATACTATTAAAAAAGATTATAGGCCAATATCTCTGATGAACATAGATACAAAAATACTAACAAACTGAATTCAGCAGTACATTAAAAAAATCATACATCATGATCAAGAGGGATTTATTGCTGGGATGCAAGGTTGGTTCAATATCTGCAAATTAATTAGCATGATATACCACATAAACAAAATGAAGGATAAAAATCAAATGATAATATCACAAGATGCTGAAAAGCATTCACAAAATCCAAAATCCATTTATGATAAAAACTTTCAGCAAAGTGGGGATAGAGAGAACATACCTCAACATAATAAAAACCATATATGACAAAGCAAGGCTAACATCACACTCAATGGTGAAAAGTTGACAGCTTTTATTTGTAAAGTCAAGAACAAGAAAAGTGTCTACTTTCACTACTTTAAGTCAGCAAAGTATTGGAAATCCTAGCCACAGCAATTGGACATACATACATACATACATACATACATACATACATACATAATAGATAGATAAGTAAATTTAGAAATTTATAAATACATAAATCAAAGGCATCTGAATTGGAAAGGAAGAAATAAAGCTCTCTTATTTGCAGATGGCATGATACTATATAGAGTACCCTAAAGATTCCAACAAAAAACTATTAGGACTAATAAATGAATTCAGTAAAGTAGCAGGATACAAAATTAATATTCATAAGTTGGTTGCATTTTTACACACCAATAACAAGCTATCAGAAAGAGAAATTAAGGAAACAATTCTATTTACAATTGGATCAAAAGAATAAAACACCTAGGAATAAATTTAACCAAGGAGGTAAAAGACCTACAGTAGGGAAACTATAAGGCAGTGAAGAAATAAATTTAAGAAGATACAAATAAATGAAAGAATATATGGTGCTCATGGATAAGAAGAATTAACTCTGTTAAAATGTTCATACTACCCAAAGCAATCTACAGATTCAGTGCTATCCCTATCAAAATACCAGTGGCATTGTTCACAGAACTAGAACAAATAATCCTAAAATTTACACAGAAGACCCTAAATAACCAAAGCAATCTTGAATAACAAAGTTGGAGGTATCACACAACTTGATATCAAACTATACTAAGGCTATAATAATCAAAACATCATGGTACTGACATAAAAAGACATATAGATCAATGGAACAGAATACAGAGCCCAGAAATAAACCCACACCTGTATGATCAATTTATCTACAAAGGAGGAAAGAATACACAATGGGGTAAAAACAGTCTCTTTAATAAATGGTATTGGGAAAACTCAATAGATACTTGCAAAAGAATGAAACTGGATCACTTTCTTAGACTATATACAAGAATAAACTCAAAATGGATTAAAGACCCAACTGTAAGATCTGAAACCATAAAACTCCTAGAAAAAAAAACATAGGCTGTGAAGTATTTGACATTGCTCTTAGTTTTATTTTCTTGAATATGTCTCCTCAGTCAAAGGAAACAAAAGAAAAATAAACAAATGGGACTACATCAAACTAAAAAGGTTTCGCAGAACGAAGGAAACCATCAACAAAACAATAAGACAACCTACTGAATGGGAGAAGATATTCACCAGTGACATATCCAATAAGGGGTTAATATCCGAAACATATCAGGAACTCATACAACTTAACACCAAAACAGTCCCATATAAAAATGGGAAGGGCACCTGAATAGACATTTCACCAAAGAGGATTTACAGATGGCAAATAGGCATTTGAAAAGATTCTGAATGGCACTAATACACCAAAAAATGCAAATTAAAACCACAATGTGATATTGCTTCACACCTATCAGAATGGCTTTCATCAGTAAATTAACAAGTGTTGTCAAGGAAGTGAAGAAAAGGCAACACTTGTGCACTGTTGGCAGGATCATAAATTGGTGCAGCCACTAGGGAAAACAGTATAAAGATTCCTCAAAAAATTAAAAATAAAATTATCACATGACTCAGCAATTCCACTTCTGGGTGGTTACCCAAAGGAATCAAAAAGACTAATTTGAAAGGATTTATGCACCCCCTATGTTCATTGCAGCATTGTTTACAATAGCCAAGGTATGGAAGCAACCTAAGTGTCCATCGATGGAAGAATAGATAATGAAGAAGTGGTACATAACACAATGGAATATTACTAAGCCATGAAAAAGAATGAAATCTTGCCATTCATGACATTGTGGATGGACCTAGATGGTTTTACACTTGAGTGAAATAAGTCAGACAGAAATACAAGTGTTGCCTTTTCTTCACTTCCTTGACAACACTTGTTAATTTACTGATGAAAGCCATTCTGATAGGTGTGAAGCAATATAAACAAACAAAACAAAAGAAAGTCATAGATACAGAGAACAAATTGATGGCTGCCAGATGGGAGAGGGGTTGAGGGGGGAATAAGTGAGAACAGTGAAGGGATTAATAAGTACAAATTTCCAGTTATAGAAATAGTCACAGTGATGTACAACCAATAATGTAATAACTGTGTATGGTGTCAGGTCAGTACCAGACTTATGGGGGTGATCGCTCCCAAAGGTACATACATGTCTATCACCATGTTATACACCTGAAACTATATAGTATTGTGTGTCAACTGTAACTGAAAAAGGAGACTAATTTTAAAAATTAATATATACACTCAGCACTTACACAGCTCTTCCCATTTAAGAAAGTTGCTTCCCATTTGTTCCTCGAGGACCCATTTACTTTGTAAGAGAATTCCTAGTTAAGGCGGCTAGACGTTTTTAACAACTCTTTTTTGTCCTGGGGAATCAACAGTCAACAACACTGAAAAAGAAACCCGTTATCTACCCAGACTGACCTGTACCGAGGAGAGGCACGGTCGTAGCAGCTGTGTGTGTGAGCGTGTGTGTATCTATGTGTATAAAATGTTGTTCTTACCTCCTCCCGCCTTGGTTCGCAGGCGCCGCAGAGAGGATGAGGAGCGGCGCGGGGGCGGACCCCGTGGAGGAGAGCCGGGCGCCGGCGCCCCGCGGACGCCTGGGGACGGCCTACGCCGAGGCCTGGGGCTACTTCCACGTGGCCCCCGCGCGCCCGGGCCGGGCGTGGGGCCGCCGGGCCACCTGCCGGCTGTGCGGGGAGCAGGTGGGCCGCGGCCCGGGCGCGCACGCGGACACCGCGGCGCTGTGGGGGCACCTGCGGGGCGCGCACGGGCGGGAGCTGCAGGAGGCGGCCGGGCCGCGCCCGCCGCCGGCCCCCGCGCCCGCCGAAGCCCCCGCGCCCGCCGAGGCCGCCCGGGCGCGCCTGCTGGCGCGGATGGGGCTGCTGGCGCGGATGCGCGCGCTGGCGCGGCGGGAGGCGGCCGTGGCGCGCGCCGAGCGCGCCCTGGAGCGGGGGCGCCGCGCGCTGCGGGGGGAGCTGCGGGCGCGGCTGCGGGAGGTGAGCCGCCGGGAGGGCGCCCGGGCCGCCGCGCCGCGGCAGGCTGCGCTCCACGACGAGCCCGCGGGGGGACGCATGGCTCCGTGGCCGCCCACGTCCCCCTGTGAGTCGTGGCCGCCCCCACCACCGCGTGCCGCCAGCTCCACGTCGACCGCGCCCCGCGGACCAGCGGCCTGGACTCACCTGCTGGCTCGGTCTCGGGCCCTGCCGTCCGCGGAACCGGAATCTCCGAGGTGGGACCATGGAAAGCCCTTGGGAAGCCAGAGCGGAACCCAGAAGCACCCCCACTCTGCCGTTCCCGGGGGCACCCGGGGGCGCTGGCCCCAGCGGCCTCCTTCGCTGTCGGGCTTCGTGGCATCCATGCGGGGGGCGGTTTCCCTCCGACTGCCTTCGGGAATGAGAGAGCTTCAGCAGCCCCTTGAACCTGATCACCCAGAACCCAGTACCTGGAAACTCTGAAAGGGCAGAAGATCCCCTACACACCAGAGTACCATACCATGTGCCAGTATGCCACCCGGGGCACTCCTTGGTGGAAGGCCCTTGGAAATGGAGATAAAGCATTTTACCCCCTACCCCCCACTCTCCCTAAAAAAGTTTTACTCATTTCCTAATGAATAAATCATTGATGAGCAGACTTTGCTCAGCACCAAGTTCTGAAAACAGGGACTACCACTTAGTTTCCGCAACTGCTCTTTACCCTCATCATCTCTAGTGCCTTGGTGGGGCAACTGGGTGCACCCCTCTGTGTACTCTGCTCCCCAGCTTGTACCACAATACCGAGGGCACCCTATCTCACCTCGGCCGTCCTTCCCCTTTCAGACCCAATGGAAGCTGTAGTCAATCCCCACTTTCGGCCTCACGCCTGCCTCCTTACTAGCAACACATGACCTCGTCCTTCATTGCTAGGGAGACTGCTTCCTTCTCCACTTGTTTCCACAATCCTCACTTCTGGGTCAAAGAAGCTATCCTCCTCATCTGAGGCAACCTCCTGTTGTCCATCCATTCCTTTTCCACCTTCACTGGGTTCCTCTTTTCCTCTGTCTTATTCCCTCCCTTTACCCAGACTTCCTCTTCCTCAGATATGGCCACTCTCGCTTATACTAAAACACTCCTACAGCCTGGGTGTCTCAACCACCATCCAAAGAGGGTCCTTACTGTCTATGTACTTCTTCCCCATTCTTTACTCCTTTACTCCACGGTCAGCTTTCCATCCTACATTGGAATTTTAAGAAGCCACCACTATTTCCCATAGGCCAAATATGATTTATTTTCAGCCTTCATTTTGCTTAATCTCTGCCTTCTTGAAATTTCTCCTTTAGTAGGTAGAACTTGCTTTTCCTCCAGAGAATTCCTTTTCCTGATGTAGACTGGTTCTCAAATTATCTTTTTTCAGGTCTATAGAGAACTTTCAAGCATCCAAGAAAGTTGAAAGGCTAGTACAATGAATACTTACATACTGTCCACCTAGACTGAACAACTAACATTTTGCCATACTTAACTTTTTCTTCCCACCATCCCATACATACATTTCATCCCTAAGTATGACAGCATACGTCTAAGAATTAAGACATTGTTATACATGATTACAGTGCAATTATACCTAAGAATATAATTTCCTAATTCTTAACATCAAGTTCTTAATCAAAATTCCCCAGTTGTCCCAAGAATGTCTTTTTATCTTTAAAAAGAGTGTTCAATCAAAGTAAATATGTTACTTTTGATTATAACCCTTTAGCCTGGAACAGCTGCCCTTACTTTTTTTCCCCCCTATGAAGAGTCCCAGCCATCTTTCTCTTATAGAATGTCTTCTATCTGGATTTGTCTGATTGCTTCCTTAAGCCAATTTCTACCCTCATTCTTAGCTCATCTACCTGTAGAGCTGCAATAATCACATCTGTGCCAGCAACTACTGAATACTTCTAGTCTTGAGTGTTCTCTTGGGTCTGTCCTTTCATGTCCAATCTGCTGCTAGATGTTTCTACCTCTGCTTGTATATCTTGCCATTACTGATGGAAGGGGCAAATATATTCAAGTCCATATCCCCACCCTTCACCTTTACTGGGCTTTTAAAATGTATCAGGTACATCTACACTTTAAAGGTATTATCTCACTTTATTCTTGTAGCAGCTCCACCGGGAGGTATTAATACTATGCCCGTTTTACAGATAAGGCAACTGACATAGGCGTTAAGTAGCTTGTTCAAGATCATAGCTGGTTAATAGTAGAGTTGAGATACAAATTCAGTCTCTACTTCCAGATGCCAGCCTCCTAGCTGCTGTACTGCCTTCCTTGTTACTCAGTCACCTGGCTGACACCTGTTTCCTCCCCAACACCAGTTCCTAGTAAAACCAGTGACATTAACACACACTAAGTGACATTAACACACACTAAGCATTCACCATGTGCTCAGACCGTGGTAAATGCTTTACAAGAATAATTGCTCACCAGGCAGCAAATCCATGAAATAAGTGCTCTTATGCCCATTTTGTAGAACAGACAGGCTCAGAGGAGATAAGTAATGTCTTCAGAGTCACACAACTACTAAGAGGCAGAGTGGGACTTAAACTTCAGTCTCACTGAATCTTAGGCCCCTGATCTACTGAGTCTATTTTTACAAAATATCACAACTGTCTTCCTTCAGATGCCACCTGTCAGACTCAGGCCCCATCTATCACTCATCTGGGTGGAGTTCATCTTCCCATCACTATCTGCTCCCACTGTTCCATACTTGACACTCAACTTAGCCAAAAGGATTTCTCTAAGCCATGTTTGTTTATATCACTTTTCCTGCTCCAAAGTCCCCCAAGATCACCTATCATCTACAGGCTTTGACTTTGTGGCCTGACAGCCAAGTCCCTCAAACCTGGCACCAGTCTTAGGTGTCCCCTTCCTGACATAAGCAGTGTTCTCTAGCCTATTGGACTGTTCTTCCTCACATGCCCTGGTCTTGGAGCCTCTATCCCTCTGTTCACCTTCCCTCTACTTAAAGTCTTTTCAATCTAAGTATGAAAAATCCACTCATTTTTCTAAGACCAAGCCCAAATTTGACTGCCTGTATGAAGCTTTCCTTGGTTCCTCATTTAGAGATGATTCTTTATTTCTCTGGACTCTCATAGCATTTTCCATCTCATAGCTCTTAGAACAAGCCATCTAGCTTATGGCTATGTGGGTTTTTATCTCTTCCCAGACCCTGAGCCCTTGGGGTTAGGGATGCAGTTCACTCATCTTTCTACTCCCACAATGCCTTGCATGTAATAGCTGCTTAATAAATATTTGAGGCATTGAACCCACTCAATGCGCTTAAGATTTTAACAAGTTAGTTTTCTTGTAATTATGAATATACTCATTTATCTTTAATTCTGAATAGAATTCAGAAAATGAAAAGCCTAGAATAATCTTAAAGCTATTTAATCAAAGGATTTAGTGTCAGTTATCAAACTGGTTTGAATCCAGTCAACTACTCTCGCATGTCATTAACAGAAATTTTTTTTTAACTATTTTTTTTTTCATTACACAAGTAACAAAAATGCAATGCCCAAATCTGTGAAGAATAGAAGAAAAAAAACTCCCCACAGTCCTGACACCTTGGTAAAAGGGATAGCAACGTTTTAATGTATTTTATTCTTCTGTCTTTTGCAATTTTTACATTACTCTAATGACAGTATGTTATTTCTCTTACATACTGACATTTAAGTTCATTTGTATTTATAAGTCAGGCTATAAGATCTGACTGCACTTTTTAGAAGGAAAAAAACTTTTAAAAATGTTACTCTATTTCACCAATTGTTAGAACCATTAAAATAAGCAAAGATTTACTTTTAGAATCTTAACCATTCTCTCAAGAAAAATGGCTAATGGGAACCCAAATCGCCTGTTCAGGGCTGAGGAGAACAGTTAGCCTGACTGATGAATGAGTGCTGGTTGTGGGAGTTAAGGGAAGAGAGTACGCTTTCTGCTTTATACTCTATTGCATTGTTGTAATTTTTTTTTACCAAGTATGAATTACTTTTATAATAAAAATTTACTTACGTTTTGCAAATGAAAAATCTTCACCATCACTATTCAGCTTCCTTAAGATAAAAAACATCCAACACAAGGACTGATATAATCCCCAATTCCAGAAAAGCCCAGAAGAAATGTAGCCCTGTGCAGCCCAACTCCATCATTGGACGAAGGAGAAAATGGGTCCCAGAGTGGCTTATCAAGAGAGAGCGGCTATGGCAGTTCACATGACTATTCTCCTCAACTGATATTCCACCTCCTTGGCCTTGAGTGCTCTGCTGGCAAAGCCCAAGGGCTATCAGGACCGATTAGCGGAGCTGGCATCTCCACATCAGCTAAGCAGTGGGATTAGAGTGCACAGGTGTGTTCCAGGGATTGTTTCATCCTCACTAGCTGTGCCAGTCTGCCCTTAAAGTGTTGGCACCACTGATGGGTGACAGTTTCACGCCTCACCAGTATCAGCAGGGCTTCCCTGATTTACTTGCCAACAGCACCCCCCAGGTCGCCCATGAGAGCAATGCATGCATTGCTTTAGCAAGGTGGGATGGCTGGTACTGGGATGCAGACTGCCCTGAACTCTGGCCATGATGTAAAGTGATCAGTCACCTCTTGAGGTTGAGATTTGGCAGGGAAAAGGGGACGTGGGCAATGACAGCTTGAAACAGCTAAGGCCCTTTAGGCAACTAAGTTGTCATCCTTGGAGGCTGAAAGAGAGAAGGGTTTGGCTTGTTTGGGGCTAGGTGTCTAAATAGCTGTCCATGTCTTTAAAGCTTAAGAAGGGATTCAGAAACACTGGGTTTTTGTTTTCTTTTGCTGACATGAACTCATTAAGGAATTCTATTTCTAGAGGTCTGAACTTCTTACCTTCCTATAACCTGAATCTGCTTCTTTGTTTGGAAAATGGATGAGGAGATCATTAAGGTGCTTCTTTGACTCTAATATGTTGTGATTACATAAAATACAGCAAAATATCAGTTAGCCTTTCAGTGAATCAGTTGCTCTGTTTGATTGGATTTTCTGGTTAATTGCAGATTTAGAAGAAAATGTTTAAAATCACATAGGTATGCTTATTAAAAATATAGTATATCAAGTTTCTTCTACAGTACTGAGGGACTATATCAGATTTACTACCTAGAGCTGAAAATGTATGCAGCAGTAATCAGCATGTTCTCCTGTACTATGTACTTTCTGTGCTCTTAACACCCTACAGACAGAGCAGGTATAAATGTCCATGTTTTTCAAATGAGGCTCCACACTTCGGTAAGGTGAAATGACATGCTGAGGACCACACAGCTAGTAAGTAGCATATTGTAGCCTAGAGCTCAATCCATGGATCCTGGCCATATCTGGGGCCTTACAGTTATTGTTACTACCAAGCCTTTCTTCAGACCCATCTCTTCACCAGAGCTGGGACCTCTGTATCCTGGCCTGAATGCTTGCTGACACTTGGGTTGATGTTGACTACTTTCCACCCATGAGCTTTGGTGCTGGGGGTACGTTTGCCAGCTTCCCCAAAGGAAGCGATATTGGCCTCTGTATTAGTTCCCAATTGCTGCTGTAATAAATTACCACAAATTTTGTGGCTTAGACCACCACAGATTTGTATCTTACAATTCTGCAGTTCAGGAACTAGATCTCGAAGTGTTAGCAGGTTCTCATTCCTTTCTTGAGGCTCAATGAGAAAATGTTTTTTGCTTTTTCCAGCTTCTAGATGTTGCCCACATTCTTTGACTTGTGGCCCCATCCATTTTCAAGGCCAGAAAGGGCCAGTCTTTCTCACATTGCATCACTCTGCCTGCCTCTTCCACATTTAAAGAACACCCTTCTTATCTTAAGGTTAGTTGGCTAGCAACCTAATTCAACTGTAATTCTCCTAACAGGTAACATATTGAAAGGTTCCAGGGATTAGGATGTAGACATCTTGGGTCAGGGGGGAGCAAAGATTATTCTGCCTACCCCAGCATTACACTGCCTGGCCCGTCTGGGGAGTGTGAGAAAGGCATTTGCTTGTGAGCCTCTTTTCCCCAGAAATTAATACTTTAGTGGGGTTCTTAATCTTTCCCCCTTATATCTACCCTCTCTCTGTCCAGTGCAGGGAGTGCGCCGACTTTTCTGAAACAGATATCTGGACAGTGGATGTGAAGGATGCCTCTAGGGGGAACTCAGAGGCCTGCACAGCTCTGAGAACATTTGTAAATGTGTGCACTAATAAGGATTCCATTGTCTAGGAAGGTCAGGTAATGATGTCTGAGAGTTGATCAAGCTTTTAGAGTCAGATATGAATTGAAATCTAAGTTTCCAACCACATATGTTGTGTCACCTTGGCAACCACCTTAAGCTCTCTGAAACCTAGTTTGCTCATCAGTAAAATGAGGATAATATGTAACCTTACAGGGTTGTTATGAGGGTTAAATATAATATTATTCAGGCAAATTCTGATGTCATTTAAATTTAGTAACTATAACATCTATTTCTCCTGTCTGAATGATTAGTGAACATTTTTGGTCCTGTCCAAAATATACATGGAGATTTCTGGTCCACACCAAAAGGTCATTAAAATTTAGTCCTATCAAAAACATCCATGAGTATATTTGGTCCATGCCAAATGGTTCTTGATATTTGATCTTGTCAAAAATATCCATAATTAGAAAACATCCCTGGTTTCAAACAGCCCATATGTTTATTTACAATACATAAAAAAAATACTATTGTTTTATTGGCCCAATAATTATGTAGGGCTATATAACCAATAACCCTGCCTAGGTAGCCTAGCTAGGCATACATAGCACATGGAGTTAAGTAGATGGGTCAGTGTAGACCAAATGTCTCCAAAGACATTTTGAACAGGACCATATATGTTTTGCAAGGCTTTGAATGGGAGCTCAAAACCAAAGGAACTCAGAAAGGGCAGGTTCCTGGGATGATTCCTAAGCAGCTGCACATAGGTCACAAAGATATGCCAAATCATTCTCATTAATGATAGAACTGTGTGTCTATCAAAACAAATTTCAAACCTGACTTGCCAACTGAATTTAATCTAGTCAACATTCAATATGATTTGTGACTATCAAGTAATCTGACTAATCTTACAATATATCAAAACTGATCCATCTAAGTACCGTTCCTTCAAAGCAGTCACCTTGGAAGATAGGCATTCCAAAAAATGCTTCCACACTCAAAACATTCCTGGAACTCCTCTTGTGAAGTCCTTCTCGCAGATGCTGGCACATTTTTAAAACATCCTTACGCTGACAAATATTCATCTTTCCAGGAAAAATTTGCTTGTTTGGTTTTTTTATAAGAGCTGCCAGTTATTCAGAGCCCAGTTTGGTGAATATGATTAACCAGATTAACTTTTCTGGATAATAAGGTTTGTGATTATAATAAAGCAATAATTATTTTTGTGTGGCTCATAAATTAGCCTTGATAGTGTTGTCTATTAAAGTTAAGTAAAGGTAGCATGGTCGTAGTATAGGTTAAAGCCCATTTCAGTGAGTTTATGATGTCTGAATGAATTCATATAGCACTGGGAGTCATTACATATTTAAATAGTTTTAAATGTTTCTTTTTATGAAAATCTTAATTATGACATTCTCTGAAATCTGATTTCATATTACTAAATGACTTAAAGGAAAAGCACTAAATGTTAATGAAAGCTTTATTATTTCAGCATATCTTCTCTTGGGCCTTTGGTCAAGATAAGTAATGATCAGATGAATGAGCTGGCAACCTTCCTGGCCTCTGAAATCTACGGGTAATTGGAAGCTAAGTAACACATTGTCACATGTTAAAATACATTTAATAATATTCCAGCAACTTCTGTCTTTTGCTTTCTTGGCAATGAAATGCCATGACATTTTAACACAGATGAAGAAAGCTAACTTTCAGCTAGAAGAATTCTTGAAAAGTCATTCTTCCTCAGCAGGCAGAAGACTTTGCCTCCATTTACATGAACTTCTACAAGCATGTCTGTCTACTTCTCATCCTCCAGGGACTTTTGATTTACATGTTCTCCATTAGCTCCAATTCCGGTGACCTGATTCATATTGTTTTTTTTGTTTGTTTGTTTTGTTTTGGTACTTCCATAATCTACTGTTCAGATTTGGAACCACGAAACCCAAAAGCCTGAGCAGGTAGAGTTAATATTATTCTCTGGTAACTAAAGGAAATACATAATTAAACAGAGGGGCTACAACCTCAGTAAGGTTTTAGTGTTGTCCACAGATCCAAAACCCTCGAAAACATTACTACAATTTTCTTGAAGACAGTCTATAAAATCAACCTAAAAAAAAGTCTGATTTGGAGAGAAATCTAAAAACACTGAAAAAAAGAAAAACAATAAAAAACAGCAACAAAAACCGAATTGCTCCTTCCACATCCAACCTCACAACTCTGACTTTTGAAAAACTTTTAAATGAACAAAAACTACTTTGGATTAATACTCTTTAGGGAACTATCAAGGCCTTCATGTGGCTACTTGACCTTTACATTCTATACTATCTAAAAAATAAATGTAAGTTCCAAAATGCAGGGAGTCTTACCCAGTTTATTTATTGCTGCATCCAAAGTGCCTAGAATTATGTCCAGTCTGTGTAAGGCGCCTCATGGCTAGCTGTTGCATGAATGCATGCTGTCGAAAGATTTTCATATAAAAACATCTGAAATCTAGTTCTTGGAGTTCTCCCTTGCTCCCAACAGGGTACTGAGAGCCAGGGTGGGCCTGCTAGATCTCCCTATTATTCTCTAGATAGCTCCTTTTCCAGAGTCATGCAGAATCCATCCCTTCTTTGAAGATGACAGTCATCTACAATAGCTTCTACCTTTTCTCAATGTCTTCCTCATTACCGATTCCCTGCTCATTCTCCAATATTCAGAAAGAAATCCAGCTCTTGACTCAGTCTTCTTGTCCATACCTTTCTCCTATCATCACCTCGAGAAATGAAGATGGCCTATCCAATTACTCACCTCATCCCTCAATCCCCTGGCTTCAATAACTACCATCTGCATTCCAGGACTTTGGTACAACTGCACCCTTGGTATTGGTAGTACGCCATAACAATACTAATAAATGCTAATATTTGAGGACTTATTATGTGCCAGACACTGCTGAGTGCCACATAGGCCTTATTATCTCATTTAAGCTTCCCAACAACCCCATGAAGACATTAAGGTACAGAGATTTAAGTAACTTTTTAAACACCACTCAGCTCTGGAGTGGTAGATCTATAATTTGAACCCAGGTCACTCAGATTCTTTGGCCTATACCCTTAACCATCCCATTAGGATGAAAAGAATCAAGATTTAAACCCCAGCTCCGCCACTGTCACACAGGCTTTTTGACCTCGTGCAAAATAAAAACCTCGCTAAGCCTCAGTTTCTAATTCATAAAATACTCTCAGGAATAAAGAATATATATTAAGTGCCTGGCACAAAGGCCGATACACTACAAAAATGTGTTCCATCCGTCTCACCAACAAGCATTTATTGAGCACCTACCTTCCTAAGCATCCAATGCTGTGGTATGTACTGAAGACACAGCAATGAATAACACAAAGCAGGTCCCTGCTTTCACCAGTCTTCACAACACTGGGTTTGTGCTCAATAAACATTTGATAGATGAAACAAACCCTAAAGGAGGTCTGTCAGCTTCCACTCTACCTCTTTTCAATCAGCCAGTTATTCTGCTATAAAGCAATCTAATGAGGGCCTTTCCCTGCTTAAAATCCTTCAAGGAACTCCTCATCATCAAAACGATGAAACCCAAATTTCTCAATAAAATATGCTAAAATAGCTATGGGTGATTCAGTTCTTCTCCCAATCCCACCCCCTCTCCTTTAAGCAGTGAAAACTCTTCTTCATACATAATCTATTTAGAAGTTTTAATTGAAAACCAGATCAATGAAGACCTAGTCTGGAACCGGCATGAGAAATGGAGTCACTAGTCAGGCATCCTAATCCCTTTTTGCCCTCATCAAGCACATGTGTACATACACAGCTGTGGTTCCTAAGGCAATGCCACAGGTCTGCCAATTTGAAAAACAAGCTTTAAATCAATGTTTTTCAACTGCAGGACGTAACATATTAGTGGATTATGAAATCAATTTAGTAGTTGGAATTAGAGACTTAGGAAAAAAACAAAGAGTGCATTACATAAACTAATAGCTAAGAACAGGTATATAAAACATGTTACACATATACACATAGATACTCACATACTAAGCTATGATATCAATTGTATTTCTTATCATGGATCATGGTCAGAATGGTTGAAAGCCACTGCTTTATATAGGCTGAGTTCCTTCCATGTCTCCTCAGTCACATAAAACTACATCTGTATCAAGCCATTTGCAGTTCCTCAAATCCATCTTGCTCTTTCACTTCTATGCCTGTGAGTGCATAGGTCAGGCCTGGTGCTAGGCATTAGGAATGCAGTAGTTGAGAAAAACCAAGGTCTTGCCCAAACTTTTCAGAATCTAGACAAATATCACACTAGTCACACTAAAATATATATAACTGTAACCAAAATAAGTTTTCTAAAAGGAACAAGTAGGGATTTTAAAAAACATTTATCAAAGGCAATTAATCTAGGGAGAAAAAGGAGTATCCCTGAAGAAGAATTAACTAGCACAGATCTAAAGAATATTTCAGAGTTAACTAGGTAAAAGGGTAGAGGAAGAACATCCCAGACATAACAGATATAAGCAGCCTGGGATGAAAGCTGGCATGGCATGTTTAAGGAAGTGAAAAAGAGGTCAGCATGCTGGAACCTAGAGATCAAGTGAGAGAGAGATACAAGATAGGCCTGGAAAAGTTAGCAGTGACTAGATACTAAGGTCTCATGGGCTAGGATTTTGTTTTCTGTCCTCAGAGTAATGAGAAGCCATTGGAGGACTTAAAGAGGAGATGATGAAATAGGAGTTGTGAAGACACCTGTGGATGGACTAGGGGGAAGAAAGAGTGGCTGCAGGGAGACCAGTTAGGAGGCTACTGGAATGGTCCCGGTGAATGTGACTGATTTTACGTACTGGAAATTCGGGGTAAGAAGGTGGTGGTAGTGAAATAGAGGCTGACTCCTAGGTTCTGGCTTGCACAACTAGCTACATGGTGCTGAGAGAGTAAACTGGAAGAGACCAGATTTGGAGAAGACTATGAGTTCAAACATGGATGTTACATCTACAGTGACTGAGTTAGGTATGTATAATAGCTAAAACAATCTGGCAGTCATGACTATATAGATGGTAAATGAAATCGGGCATACAAGAGAGAGGAAAATGTCTGGGGTTGAGCCCTGAAGCCCTCTCCATTTCCTGGTGTTACATTCCTACTTACTATAAATGTGTATGACTACACAAAGTTAACTACACAATTATACCTGCTTTAAAGTTCAAATACAGAATAAAAGATGAAAGTCTGTTCACTCCTTGGGTAATTAGTATTAACAATTCAATTATGTACCCTTATATTTTTAATAAGAAATGGGATTGTGCAATACATCCTTTTCTATAATTTTTTTTGTTAATCAGCAACAGTCAGAATATTCTTCTATATCAGGGTATAGTTCTATCTTACTTATTTGCAGGACTACAAAGTACATGGTAGGACTGTATCACAATTCAACCAACTTCCCAGTCCCTACTGATGGATAAATTATCTGGCAGACAGTTACCTGCCTATTCAGTTTCACTGTCCCCCTTGCTCACTGAACCCTGATTCTGTTTCCAGCTGCAACATGTTCAGCCTCAGGTTTTGGTTCAAAATTGGCTAAAGTCAAATGAGACCATCCTGTTGCCCACCTTTTTTACTTCCCTTGCAGCTATGGACAGTCATGTTATCAGGTTCCAGCTAATGACGTTAAGGAGAAATCTGCTATAAGAGCTTATGTGAAAGCCTTTGATTTCTTGAGAAAAGAAAACTAACACAAATACTACTCTCTTGCCCTTCTTTCTTTCTGTTTTGGACATAAAGTATGATGACTGGAGTTCTGAAAGTCATTTTGCAACTACAAAGCCATAAGTCAACACTAAGAATAGTAAATAAAGCAGAAAGGCAGAGAGAAAGCCTGGGCTGATATACAGAGACACACACAGGAACACCAACTCTTTTTAAGAATCCAAATGTATTTCCAACTTTAAAGTCTGAAAAACTAAAATGAAATGTTTTGAATCAAAGCAGAGACATAAGCGATGCCCTATAAAAACAAGAAGCATATTTAGGATAAGATAATAAAATACTTTCACCTATTCCTGAGAACATTTTTGCATGTTGGGTCCAGAAATGCTTTTCTGGCTCCCTGCCAAGCACATCCCTCTGTTCTACAATTTGAAAGGATGGCCTTTGTACAAAATCTCTGATACCTCTTGCTTTCTCTTGTTTGAGATTTCTACCTTCTTTTGCCTACAATTAGAAAATGTATCAAATTAAGAAACAATCTTTTACATGAAAAATTGGAAGGTTGTTAATTCGGGGAGCCATTACTTAAGTTCACAACTACAGTAAAAATGAAACATCAGAAGTAAAAATTGGTTCAAAACCAAAAATTAATTCCTCGCTTTTTGCGAAAAAGTGCTTCCTGGCTATTTAATTCTAGAATACAATTTCTGTTATTTTATTCTAATGTTGACAGTTTCTTCTAATCTCAATTTTTCCAACTTCTCATGTTCTGGCAAAAATATGTTAGGTTTCTCAAATTCAGGAATTTGTAGCTCCACTTAAACACTTACAGGCCATTAAGTTAATAAATGTATACTGTGTGAATACACTATAATTTAAAATATTAGACACAAATCAATTTTATGCATAATCCAAAATGTATACAGTTCACATCTACGTATCTAAACAGAAGTTCACATTTATTCTACTTTTACAGTTTACCAAATGCTTTTATATATGTACATTTTCTCATTTTCTATTCAAGACAGACATGTGACATAAATATTATTCTTATTTCACAGGTGGAAAGAGACTGAGACATTATTCAGTGCTTTAACCAATATAGAGTGTAGCCCTGAGACTTTAGATCAGGAAAGGGTTTTAATAATGTAAATATCACATATTTCAATTTTATCGCATTTCCATTTTCTTAGCAAAACAATGAAAAAAGTTTTCTGCAATCCAATAATAAAAATGGAAAATATTATATAGACAGTTGTATGCAAACCCAATGAGTGAGATCTACCAGAAGCAAAGCCTACTTTGGGAATCCTATATTGTATATTGCTACCTATATACAGGGCACCGGTACCAAAAGCACATTTAGATGAGTAATTTTTTTCTATTTTAGAGAAAATAATACAGGAAACTCTTCCTGCCTCCAAGTCTAACATACATATGTATGTGTATAGGTGACCAGGAAGGATTCAGAAAAATACATTATCCAGATTTGGAGTTCTAGGACCTCTGATTATCCCAGTTTAGGCCTATTGAGACTTAACAATTTGGTCAAATGTCTTATCTTTAGCAATAAATTTATTTTCCTTTCCCCATTCCCTTTTCTTTCTAATTACCTTGTACCATTTAGACTAGAAATTCCAACAGGTAGCTTTTCTTTCTGAATTATCTTCCCTACTGTATAATTTATTTCAGAATTTTCCTTTCCTATTCTAAATCTTAAAGACATTTCTTTATAGTAGATGAGGGAGCAATAGCTTATATTCACTGCCAGAAACGGGTCAGATCCAGCATTAATTTCCCAGCAAAAAGCTGAGAGAAATGTTAACAGAAAATAGTGATAAGTGGCAGAGCAGTGACACCTACTATCAGAAAGCTGCACTGCAGTTCTCCAGTATTTGAGGTTATCCTTTTGTCTTTGCTCTGCCAATTTAAAAAGAAAATTTCTGGCTGGTCATGAGCTCAAAGCAGACCAGTATGTTTAAATCACTGGTTCAATGAATCACTCTTTTTGATGTTGTAATGTTTTTATTGCATTTAAAGACATTTTCAATAAATACCTTGAGTTTGAGGCCTTGGCTAGGTAATCCATTTGCAGTAGAAATCAGATTTCTCTGGCACAACTCCATTGCCAGCAATGGGAATTATCAAAACTACAAATGCCAGCACATTGAATATTTCAATACTGTATTCAATTGTTCATATCTAAATATTTCAGCTATGAAACAAACCAAATGTAAATGCTTAATATATCGTACAAATCAACATTCTTCACAGAAGAAAACAATGAAAGACTAATTCTCTACAACATGTCACCTGTTCATTAGCTCTTCAATAATGTTACTTATGTTATTTCAAGGATAATAAAATTTATGCACCACTACCCATGTTTTCTCAACATTTTTTTTATCTAAGTTCTGAAGGGCATAAACAAGGATGTATACAGTCAGAACTGTTTTTATAAATTTTTGATTTTTTTTTGTTGCACACCTTACAATAACAAATATATGGAGACAAGGACAAATGTACATTTAAGTCATGAGTGGATATATGAATTTTGCCTATATGGCTAGTTACTTATATGGGTCTTCTAAATGACAAGATAAAATAACAAAGGTTCATAAGCTCATCCATGCCCTGTGAACTTTAATCCACTCAACAAATAACTTGATTTAGTCACTATTTATTTGTTTTAGAAAATGTTTTTTTTAAAAGCTGCAAACCACACTTTATTATACATTTCTGAGTCATGAGGGGGTAAATTGTGATACAGTTCCCTCATGCTACTGGCTCTTTTGGAGAAAAAAGTTCTGCAATAAAATAAGAGTTTCCAGACTCTTTCAAAAGTGTGAATTGTATTCTATGACTGACCTTCACTCTACAGTCCCTTTGACCCAGGGCATGGCCCCTGGTACATCTTTTTGAGGTTTAGTTTCTGGGAAGTTTTCAGCAAATCTCTCTCGTGCTTTTTCCCAGTTCTTTTTACTCTTATTTTGGAGAACGTGAACATCTTCGATTGAGGATGGTTTGCCTGTCCCCAAGCCAGCATGTGTTCGCCGAAGCTGAAGCTGGATCTGTTACCAAAAGTTGAGCAGAGACTTACTGTATAGTCAAAGCACACTAAAATCTGCTGTGTCCAACTTAGTACTTTAACTATAATTCTCTAACTTAGAAACGACACAAAGAAAATCTGTCAAATGCATGAAATACCATACAGGAATACATACATGATTATATATGGCATACTTGAAAAAGGTTTTATAATCTCTATTTTAACATACGAAAACTGAAGTCCAAACTTGCCCTAAGTCCCATTATGACAGAGCACATATTCTAATCTAGGTCTGACTATAAAACTAATGTTCTTCCCATTATACCTCTATGAAATGAAAAAATTTACATTAAACTCACAGTGATCCATTCATTATTTCTTTAGGTACCAAGTAATTATCAAGAGAGTTCTTTAGTCATTTTACTTTGTAAGGTTTTTGTGAAAGATAATCCAAACCTTGAACCATGGGACTGCAGAATTAAATCACTGTACTGTTTTTCAAATATTATTCTCTCCATTGCTTGTTATATGCTCTAATTCTTGAACCCAAAAGAGATTTTCCAGCTAATATAGAATCTTCCTATTTATAAAGTGACACTGTAACTATTCCTGCAATTCTTAGTACCAGGAAAAGTAAGGAAGTAATAAAATGCAACTAAAAGACACAGAAAAACCTTTGCCTCAGGAAATAACATTTACTATTCTAGCTTCAATGAGGAAAAAAACTTCAAGAGGCTTCTGAAGAACATTAAAAACAAACAATACACATGTATATTTGGTGATCATGAATGGCCACAAACACAGTAATAATATCAGCACTTAAGGCAATACCTGGCACATATTAGATATACAGTAAATGTGTCTGCTGTAAGAATAAAGAATGAAAGAAAACACAAGTCTTACCGGAGTTTTCATTCCTCCACCATCTTTTCCTAGGCCCTCTCCTTTCTTCCAACCCATTTTCTCCAACATCTTCCGACCTTTGTTGCTATCAGTAATTTCACTTTAAAGAAAATTAAGATGACAGTTGATATTTCTAAAAGACCATTTAGGTCACACTTATACTATATTCATAAATTTAAAATAATGGGTACAACTACTTTAGAAAATTGGCATTATCTAACAAAATTGAAGATACATAAATTCTAATCCTATATATATCATTTAACAGAAAAGCAGGTGCATGGTACACCAAGACATAAAAGAAATAACCCTGAGATCCAAGATTAAAAATTGTGGCATAAACACACAAGAGAATATTATACAGCAATGCAAATAAAATGCACCTAACAAAATAATGTTGTAAAAAAAAAAATACAGACACAAAATACTGAATTATTCAATTTAAAATTCAAAAATAAGTGAAATTAATCTGTTGCTACTGGAAGTCTACAGAGTGATTACCTTTAGAGAAGACAGAACAATAGTGATCAAGAGGGGGCACAAAAAGGGTAGTTTTCTGGGGTTACTGAAATTTTTTATTTCTTGACCAAGAAACGTGTACTTTACAACATTAATTATATATCATTAATATTGATGCTTATATTGTGCACTTTTCTGTATATGTTATACAGCAAGGAAAAAGCTAAAATAAAAAACCTCTTATTCACTATTTGCATTTTGTTCTGATTTACGTCCTGCTATTTTAATTTTATGTTCTACCACACTGTCATTTCCGTTCTACAAAATGTTCAATTAGCTCTTCAATTACAATTAAGCAATATCATATGAATATGTTTCACTTTTTTTATTTCTGCCTTTTAATTTAACTCTAATGTGATCTTCATATTCTCCAGCAATTATTTTAAAAAATACTAAGCTTTAAAAAATATTTGCCATGTTGCTTAGTATATCTAATTCATAATACTATATTTCATCAAATCTGACTCCATAAATTTTAAGACGTGCTGTTATCTTATGTCACATTAAAAAAAGTTTGCTTGTAAAAAAAAGTTTACTGTAAAACTCTATCTAAGTAGTATACCTTAGAATCAATAATATTTAATCAAAATTTTATACCAAGTTGTCAGTTCCACACAAAAGATTTAAACTTTAACTAAATCCAGAATTTATATTGAGGAAAAAAATGTAGCTAACATATGGCTAAACACAGAAATAAGGTCATACTATAGACCTCAAAATTACATATTGAGCCTTCTAAATACCTTGTATATAAAAGTATACTCACTCAATTGGGTGGCTAGATATGCATATGTGTGTGCATATATGTGTGTTTAAGTATGTGTACTCGCATATATGCTCAGAACTTTTCTAGGAAACAATGGAATTCTAATTTTAGAGGAAACTGTAAATAGATGTAATATTCTGATCTTATTCTGAACTATTCCTTTAAATCCTACCTATAAAATATAAAGCCTTACAAGTCATATTACCCTATGAATGTGATATGCTACAAAGAGTACTAAAAGCAATTAAAGTTAATACTTACGAATGAACAGATGCAGGAGCATCATCTCTTTGGAAAGTTCCTTCACTTCCGATCTGCTCCCTACGTTTTCCAGCTCTATCTTTATACTTTGGATTCTTCAATGCCTTTTCATCCTCATAGTCTGTATTCTTTATAAACGAGAAATATTCATTGAAAAAAAAAACAAAGCTGGTAAATAAAAATGTAATGTCAGTATATATGCCTTACTTGGCAAATGTGGTTCATGGGGTCTCTATTAAGCAATGAATTAAAACTTAATGCTGTGTACTCACATTTCATATTAACTGCCAGTATTAAAAAAAAAAAAAAATGTAGAACCAATAGGATTGGAAAAAATATCTATTTCTCCTTTTCTCTAAGGAATCGAAAGTACCAAAGGACCTAAAATAGTTTGGTTACTGTTCCTTGGAAAGGAAAATGAAGAAAGTCTTCAAAAAATGGATGAAAAGTTTTACGCTACAACAGTTCCAATTGTGTGATTATCAGTCACTCAACAAATAGTTACTGAGTAAAGAGTATGTTAAGCTCCATGCTGGTGATGGAATACAAAGAAATTTATAATCCCAGAGGGCAAATACACATAATCTTTAGCATGACTGGTTCGACACTAAAGATATACATAAGATGTGGCAGTGGCACAAGAGAAGAGGTGGTCAGTTCAGCTTGGGGGTTCAGAGTAGGCTTCTCTCCACCCTTTGTTATTACTTGCTGATCTTTATACTAAAGTATGACATTCATCCACAGAGATGCTAGGGGCTGCTAGAGCAATTCAAGAAAAGAACCACATAAGTTTTTACTTAATTTTGCTTTTAATCAGAGAAGAAAAACATAGAATCACTAATCCTAATGGGTTTTTCTCCCCAGAAGATACAGAAATTTAGTTAACATTTTTAAGAAAATACTTTTGATTCTCTCCTTATGTATTTTCTATCGTCCTCCCAAATTAGCCCCTTGATATTTGTTGTATGATTTTTCTCCCTTAGTGAAACAGTAACAACAAAAATATAATTCTGCAGATTTGGCAGCATCTTTTCTCATATCTTCATGAAGTGTAATAAGCACTGGACAAATATGCTTGAGACCTAGATTCTATATATAGTTCTGTCATTTAGTAACTAGGTGACCCTTATGCTTTAGTTTCTCAAATGTAAACTGAAAATATTAACTACCTTCCTGGACTACTTACATGATTAAATGGTAACTTTATTTACAACCTTATCGCAGTATATTAACATACAATGAATTATGTAAAAGTATACAATTAGACACTTTTGAGAAGTGTACACATCTATGAAACTATAACCAGAATCTAGATAATAAACATTTCCATCTCCCACAAAGTATTCTTTTATTATAATCCATCCCTCTAGATCCTCCCTGTGTATCTTTCCTCTCCTATATCCAGGCCACCACTGATCTTTCTGTCACATGTTAGTTTGCTTTCCTAGAATTTTATATAAGTAGAAATATACACCATGTATTCTTTTTGTCTGGCTTCTGTCACTCAGCATAATTGAATTCATCCACATTGTAGACTGTATCAATAGCGCAAGCTTTTTAATTGCTAAATAGTATTTGACTATATTGATATACCATAGTTTGTTTATCCATTTGTGATGAACACATGTATTTTTCCCAATTTTGGCTATTAGAAAAAATAAGCTGCTATGAATATCTGTTTACTAGTCTTTGTATGAGCATATTGTTTCATTTCTCTTGGAGTAGACCACTGAATCATATAGAAATATGTTTAACTTTTAAAGAAACTACTAAACTGTTTTCCAAAGCAATCACATCATTTTATATTCTCACCAGCAGTGTGTGAGAGTTCCAGTTCCTCCACATGCCCACCACACTGGTATGGTCATTCTTTTCCACTGGTTTTAATTTGCATTTCCCTAATGACTACTGATACTGAACACCTTTTAATGTCTTTATTTGCAAATTGCATGAAGTGTCTATTCAAATCTTTTGCTCATTTTTTAACTGAGTTGTTTGAGTTTTGAGAGTTCATTATATATTATAGATATATAATTTTTATCAGATATATGATTTGCAAATATTTTTCCCAGTCTGTGGTTTATCTTTTCATTCTCTTAACAGTGTCTTGGAAGAACAGAAATTCTGGAGGAAGTTTAATTTATTAATTTTTTTATGAATTGTGCTTTAGATGTTATCAAAAAAATCTTTGTCTTTTTTCAAAAAAGATTTGCTTCTGAAGGTTTTATACTTTTAGTATTTAAATTCATATCTATGATCCATTTTGAGTTCATTTTATGTAGGTTATAAGGTATAGCAATCTAAGTGGTTTAGCATTGTTTGTTGAAGACGACCATCTTTTCTCCACCAAACTCCTGTCACTTTTGTTGAAATCACATATTCTCTTCCTCCCTCTCTCTCCCTCTCCCTCTCCTCTCCCTCTCCCTCTCTCTCTCTCTCTCTCTCACACACACACACACACACACCCCTACCTATCTATATGGGTCTATTTCTGGACTCATTCTGTTCCATCAACCTATTTATCTTTATGCCAATACTATACTGTCTTAATTACTGTACTTGATAATAAGTCTAAAAATCAGGCAGTGGTAATCCTCCAACTATGTTCTTCGATGATAACATTTTAATGCAAAGTTTTTAAAAATGAGAAATGCCTGTTCAAATGTAGGGTATTATTATTTTTTTCTACTCCAACCTCAATAGTTGTTAAAGTAACAAACAACTAAAAGAAATTATATCAATCTCAAAATCATTCTAAATAACTTTTTATATATAAAATGGACTATGCATATCTAAAGGCATTTTTACTTGAAACGAGGTGCATAATTTAACATATGTAACAATATTTAACATCCTTACCTGTAAACCATATTTTACTCGTATTTTCTTTAATTCTTTTCTCCTTTCCAACTCTTTTTCCTCCTTGCTTAGTGTTGGAACAACTAAAAGGAAAAAGTGAGTTTAGTTTAAAAAGAAAAACTCACTAAATTTGACAGATATTATATAAAATTAATACTCTTATTTAATAATAAACTAAATAATACTATTAGTATCCCATTTGTAGATTAATCACAAGTTCAAATAAATATTGACATAAAAGAATCCTGACTTGTGATGATGTCCTTTCAACATTTTAATAAATAAATCTACTTGGAAAGCAAACCAAACTCAAAGATTATAGGAACATTGAAGTATAGATACCAAAAGAAATATCAAACATCTTAATTTTTTTATATTGTTATAGTCCCAAATAAGGGAATATTGTATATTTTCAAAGGAACATACCCATGTGCAAAAAAAAAAAAAAAAAAGTCACATAACCCAAATGCAACATTCATGTTATTATGTGATGTGCATATTTATTTTCAAAATCTAATATCAGAAAACAAAAATATACAATAGTAGAGTTGATATTTGGGGAAAAAAACTGATGTGAAAAAAAGTCTCTTCTTACTAGATCAAAGTATTTATTTAAATTTAAAAGCTTTAGATGAGTGGACTTAAAGCAAGACAGCAAACTTCTACAGCATTATTAACTATAGAAAATAATGACGTATATAAAGATGTTACAGCAACATAAACTACAAGTAGAAACGTAAACATATCAACCAATAACTCTTAATACCTTGGCCAATTACTTTCTATGCTACTATTATGTGATGGAGTTAAAACTGTGGATGACTTCTTCATATCAGTAAATAGATGCTAAAAGGAAACCAACCTTTATTATAATTATGTCATAATTATTCTTTTGAAGGACATTTAGCTACCAATGCAGTGTTGCTTCAAAAGCCTGCTAAACTAGGTCAGCAAAAACAGAGCTAATGATTATCTCCTGCTCAAAAAATAAACTAATGCTATAAATAGCAAAGCTAAATTATTACATAAAAAAAATCAACTATAATCATAATCTACTAGCTTAGATCCAAATTTCAGATACATGTCATTTCTTAGTCTCATCTGATAATATTCACTGAAATATAAATGTATCTCAATACAGCATTATATCAATTAGATATGAAGATGGTAGCCAACTTATTCTTTTGTAGAACACTCCTGTGAATTGAAGTTATCATGCCCACATATAACAGGACATTTGCCCACATATAACAGTATGTTTCACATACCAAAAGATTCATCTTTCTTATCAAGACGAAGGTGAGCTCTAACCTGCCCTGGTTCGCAGCCATCACAGGTGTCACTGCCAGGGTGAATATGAAAGGACAATACCGTCTCTCCAATTTTCACTTCATCTCCATGTTCAAGTACATAAGGGTCACATTTCGTTTTAGGCTGAGGAGAAAAATTACAAAACAGAAACCCAAGAGAGTTTTACAAGATTATTTTCGGAGTAATGTTGGTTATAAGAAAAAATGTTTGAGATGGTTCTCAATGAGATAGACACATGAACACATTTCTACAACTTGAGGATGATGCACAATGTTCTACTAGTGGAAAAGAAATATCTAAACTGATTTTATATTATCAAAATCCACAATCTCCTTATCTCCATACCCAATCCTATCAGAGAAATACCCAACCTAAATAACAATCTATTACCAAAATGAACCCAAACCCAAGGTTCATATTATTGTGTAATGTGCCATAATCTAATATCAGAATTCAGAAATATACAATAGTACAGTTAGTATTTGGGGAAAAGGTGAAGTGTTAAAAAGTAAGTACATCATATTTTCCCTTTTCCTTGCTTACTTTATTTGCAATTCTTATAGACAAAGAATAAGGCCTCCCTCCCTCCCTTCCAAGTCCAAGCACTTTGCTACATGTTGGAGATAGAAGAGTTTCTAACTAGAAAGACATGGCCCCTGCCCTTCAAGGAGTTTCCAGTTAAGCAATATTTTAATTAAAATAATTTTTTTTAATACATAAAAGAAGAGACCGTAAAGTTGCTATAAGACTATTTACTCTGAATAGCTTTAAAATGCATTTATTTTTTAAAAAAAGGCATAGATAATAATTAGAAGTCAAAGTTCAATAGTCAAGTATCCACTTACATAATTTTTTCAGCCCTTTCTGGGAATTCCTTTCCACATAATACATTTGGACTTGAACACTGATAGAAACCAAATGATATATATAACTATGACCTTTAGGAATAAAACATTTCAGTTGGATTTTTAAAAATAACACACAAGTAATTAATACATATACGCACCTGAAGAATCTGTTTTCCATTAACAACTGTACCATTCTGACTGCCTTGATCCACAAGGACATAACTTTGTAAGTCATGGTCAAAATAAATTTCTGCATGAAACTTAAAAAAGAAACCAGGTAATTATAAGGCAGTATACTTTTTTTTAATGATAGATAACAATCTCTCTGACAGAATACAATGGACTTTAGTCTCTGATAATTTAACTTTTATTTTTCTGAATACAAAAGTATTATAATGCTTTTGGTAGAAATGCAAACACAGAAGAAAAGGTCACCTATAATTCCACCTATAAATACCATTAATAATTTAGTGTGTATCCTACCTTTTCCATTTCTATAACATAATTGAGACTACACTATAAAAACAATTTTAAATTATTTTTTTACTTAAATATTTGTCTATATCATTAAAAAATCTTATTAATATATGAAACATTCAAGGTCAACTTAGTCTTCCAGTTTTTTGGTACTCAAGACTAATCATCCTCTCCTTGACTCACATTACAACACATTATCGAAGTTACTGCATATGTAAATGTCACTGTACTGCTTACATTAGTTTACTCTTTTGCTTACCAGTCAGTACATAATATAGTGCCTCACATATACTAGACATGTACTCAAAATATGTCTATTTAATTGGATAAAGAGTTGCAGAGATATTTAACTTAAAATTTCATATACAATACACTATGGTAGGAATATAAAATGGTGCACCAGCTTTCTATTCCTAGGTATATATCAGGAGAAATGAAAACATACATCCAAACAAAAACTTGGACACATAGCAGCATTATTTATAATAGCCAAAAAGTGGAAATAATTCAAATATCCATCAATTAATAAATGAATAAATAAAATATAGTAAATGAAATATTATTTGGCAATAAAAAGAAATGAAGTACTGATGTTACAACATGAGTGAATCTTAAAGACATGCTAAGTGAAAGCTAATTACTAAAGGTTACATGTTCTATGATTCCATTTATATGAAATGTGCAGAATAGGCAAATCCACAGACAGAAAAATTGGTAGCTGGAAGGAAATGAAGAGTTACTGAGTATGTTTCTTTTTATGGTGATGAAAATGTTTCAAAATTAATGTGGTGATGGTTGCAGAACTCCACAAACACACTAAAATCCTTTGAATTATACACTTTCAATGGGTAAATTGTATATGATGTGTGGACTATCAATTACATTATTCCTTAATTCATTAACAAATTATGTTTTAAGCATACAAAAAAATATACTGAACCTGTCTACCTATGACCCAGCCTTAATAAATTTTACCATATTTGCCTCAGATATTTAAAATAAATTATCCTTTGATGTGTACTTCACTCTATCTATTCCCCACCCTTCCTTTTCAAAGGTCTGATGTTTATTTAATCATGATACATCTCTTTATATTTTTACCACATATGTACCCATAAATATATGTTTTATTTTGCTGGGTTTGGAACTTGATATAAATAGAAATCATACTGTATGAATTTTTTTATTGATATATGATTTACATACAGGAAACTCACAAGTCTTACATGTATAGTTTGATGAGTTCTAACAAATGTATGCAATTGTATATATATTTCTTTTATTTTGCTTTTTTGGCCTAATATTCTGTTATGAAGTAATCCAGTTGTGCAGTTGGGCCATTTTGCTAAGTAGTAATACACTGTATGAATAGATGTACCACAATCTAAATATTCTTAATATTCTTTTGATGATGGACATCCAGGTTTTTTCCAAGATTTTACTATTTTTTCAAATGTTTCTATGAACGTTTTTATACATGCAACCTTCTTATGCACATGCAAGTGCTTCTCTGAGATACATACTCAGCAATGAAATTGCTAAACTATAGGCTATTCAAATCTTACTTTATTACATACTGTCATATTGTCTTCCAAAGTGGTTATACAAATTTATATTCCCAACAGCAGTCTATAAGAATTCTTAATGCTCTATACAGCCTTAACGAACGCTTGGTATTGTCAAAATTTTTAGTTTTTGCAAGTATAATAGGTGTGAAATTGAATCTCATTATTGTGATTTTAATTTACATTTCCCTGATTAACTGCTGAGGTTGAAACCTTTCCTTATATTTATTAGCCATTTGTATTTCCTGTTCTGAAAATTTTCTCTTCCCGTCCTTTGTACACTTTATTCAATTAGGTTGTTTAGAATAATAACTACATCAAGGGCTCATATACTGCCATATTTTATTTTCAAAACACTTGAAACCTTATTCCAAAGAACTGTTCTAAATTATGATCCCATAGGAGTGATATTTAATAAATACGATGAATGAAAACTGACATCTTGGCCTCATTTGTACTTCTTAAATAATTAAGAAGATTGAATGATTTTCACATGTTAACCATGATATTTCCTCTATTGTAAACTGCCTATTTATGTTCTTTACTCATTTACTTATTGGTATCACAGTTGGGTTTGAAAAGTGAATTTGTATAAGTTTTTAAAACATTAGCCTTTGAAATTTGTTTTAAGTCAGGCTTTTAAATGTGTTTCTTAACATATAAAGAATTTCAAACTCAAATTATTTAAAATTACTTTGTCCTCTGATTTCTTTCCACATTTTTCACATACCTCAATATGTGAGATCTATATTGTCAAAGTGATTTCACACAGCTAATTATCTATCCCACAAGTAGACATATTAGTTTAAGAGAGATAAAGAAAAAGCAGAAATGCTACCAAAGAACTACCTATTTAGATTGAAGTAGAGGAAGGGCTTTGCCATTTAAATTATAGATTGGGTTTTCTTCAGGAGCAAAAGAATAAAAGAGACATTAGAAAGTAAAAAAGCAAGATAATCTGGTCAGAGTTAAGATTTTGAGGATTTACTCCCCTCTGAAATGAGTACAAACATAGTAAAAATAATTAGACTTTCAAACTAATAAGACATTTCATTCCAAAAAGACAAAAATCACATAAAATATATACTTTAGATCCATATTATAGTTCATCAAATAGAAACAAAATGGGTATAATAAAAGATCAAAAAATAGAGAAAAAAAAGATAACAACAAAAGAAGGGAAAAAACATAGTAAAGATAAATATGAAGTATAAAGTCCCGGTAGCTAAACCTTATTTTTTTTTTTTTAACTTATAATTTCGTTTGCAACTCTGTTCTTATTGTTTATTTCAAAACCCCAACTGTTTTTCCTGAAACCATTACAGGTTCAACTAGGAAAAGCTATAAATGAGAGGACAGACTGCTCTTGGATTGTAAAACACTTTGGATTCACACCTACTAAAATAGCCTGAATCCAGGTCTGGTTCATTTTTTAAATACAATAATCTCTAGCCTATTTATGTCACTCAATAAATGTGTTCAACAAGTATTACTTTAATACTTAATTCACATTTTCTACTCCTGTTCCAGACTGTTAAAAATTAAATACAATTTAGTTAATCCAAATTGTGATAAAGAATTTTCATTTTCTCAAGCAGTGGAATAAACAAATCTGCACTACTTTCATTATTGTTACTACACTGACTATTAACCTTTCCATTAAATAGGAGGAACCATAAGCTTTCTGCCATAATGATGATTTACAAAATTGCATCAGGGGGCTATATTTATAAATCAAAGAGTTTACCTTACTGACACCAACTTCAGGGATTCGGAGAGTATGCTCCATATCTTTTTCTCTGCAGAGTTAAGGAAAATGTCTTTAATAATTTTGGAAGCACATATAAATGTAGCACTCAGTGACATGGAAAGAATTTTTTTGATTTAAAAAATGTTAAAAAGGTGTTAAAATGCAAGTTTTTCTATCACACTAAGTCCAGTTTTCTGAATCTACTCTAAATTTCCTATTTAAGAGGAGCTTCCAGAATTACTTTAATTCTTTGGTACATCTATCCCAGGCTAATAAATATCCCATGAAACAAAATACCCTTTGTGTTAACATCAATTTTTCATTCTAGATCTGTTGACTATGTTCTCATTTCTATTACTACATATAAAAAGAATTTAAAATTAAGGTATTACATAGAATCTAAATTAAGAATAGATTCTCTCTCCTATTAGGAAGAAATTATCTTACTCATGATTAAAACAAACCTCTCTAGCAAGCTGCTTATGAACTACAAAGGGGTAAAGAAAACAAGGCAGGAAAGGAGGCCAATACTGGGTTTAGGTAAATAATTTAAACTCAAAAAAGGCAGTACAAAGGTAAGAAAATGACAAAATCTCTGTGAAAGGTATCACACTAAGATTTTATTTCTGTACATAGGCAGTCCCTTTTGGGACTATTAAGTCATACCCTCGACTGATTTCCAAAAGCAAGTGACAAAACATTAAGTGTCAATAATATTTTTTGAGTGGGAGAAAAGGGGGCATGTCATTTTTTTTTGCCTATTCAACAAATATCGTGCACATTTCATGATAACTGCTCAAGAAATGTACAATCCACTAGCATAGAACAAATATACAAATACAATAATATTAAACATTTTACCTTCCAATTGTAGCAGGATTTACAGCTGTAATGATAAAAAGTGATCCTGTCTGCAACACTGGTGATCTAATAACAATTACCCTAATACATGGGGGCCAAATTTTTTCTTCATCTGCCAAAGAAACAAGTGGACAAATATTAATTCAAATGTTATGGAAAAAAATAAGCAATGCCTATGAATAGTAGGACGCATCTGTAAAATAAAAATGTATTGATCAAAAATATTAACCTTGCTTAAAACCTTAAATCCTGCTATATCACATACATGATAAGAAAGGCTTAACACTGTTACTAATTTAAAGTGAACCAACCTAAGGCAAATTCAGCATCATCATAATTATAATCATCTCTCTCTTTTTTAAGGTCTTAGAATTTGAGAATATTGCAAACAAGGCTTTTTAAATTTAGAAAACGTGAATTTACACTTTTTTAAAAAAAGTAAGAAAGTCTGTTAAGAACAAAATAAGCTCATGTACCCTAATATGAAATACTGGGTTTTAAAAGTATGCCTTTTACCCTCTAGTAAAAAAAAATATTAAATTTACCATAAAATCTATGTAGCTAAATTCATACACTATACTTTTTAATGGCAATTTGCTACTCTCTCAATTGTAAAAGTGAATTACAAATCTTCAATGCACTAAAATAAGACTTAATACATACTTTAGGATTAGAATATAGGTAACTTGGTTTTGTGTTCTACTAACTAGACCTTGCAATGCAATGAAACTTTAAGGTTCAAGTATTAGCCATTGATTCACAACCTACTCTCTAAAAAAAACAAGCAGTAGCCCACAAAATTTTTTATGTCATTCAAATAATCAGTTTAAAACAATCAGTTAACTTTTTTGGCAGATATATGGTATGAGTAACATTTTTATAACATTTTTAACTGGGTTGCTCTTTTACAATGACCACACTACTCACCTTCATCCTCACTATCTTCTGCAGTGACATTGTCTTCACTGGTAATGTCTTCATCATAACTGTCCTCAGTCTGAGAATCCGTAATTTCACCTTCTTCTGGCTCACTATCAGTTTCTATGATTTTCTCATCTTTAAATGAAGTGGAATTATAGATGTTTTCATTAAGAGGAGATTCTATAGTCTTTCCACTAACTGAAACAGTGAATTTGGAGGAACTATTTTTGTGATGAAATTCTACTTTGGCCTTCTTTTTCACATTTGTAAAATCTTCTCCCTCACTGCAGCTTAAATGCTCAACAATGGATGATTTTTGATCTTCTGAATTAAAATCCTGAGGAGAGGTAGGTAGGGAAGAGGAAAAGGGGAAAATAATCTTAAACATGACCATCTTTAATGCTAAGTGTTTCAATGAATTAGTGAAGATACATGTACAGTGAAATAAGAATAGCTATTATTTTACCCCCCGTTTTGCATGTGTTCCCTTTCTTGGTTAATGACAATGCCATCCACTTATCATTCAAATCAAAATTCTTATGGTTATCTTTGATATCCCCTTAACCAGTACATAAAATCAATTACTAAGCACTGCAGACTGTTTATAATTTATCCTAATTTTCTCTTCTTATCTATTCTCAATGTCCACCTGTTCCAGTCCAGGCCCTTATCACATATTGCTTAGACCAGGTAACAATCTATACTAAAGCTATCCAATTAAAATGAAATGCAAGCCATATTTGTAATTAAAAATTTTCTAATAGCCACATTAAAAAGGTTTTAAAAAGCACATGGAAGTTATTTTATTATTTTATCTAATTCACTATTTATAACATATTATTTTATATTAATGTTTAATAAATATAAAAATTGCCAATGAAATATTTTACATGAATTTTCTGTATTATTTTCAAAATTGAGAGTAGTTTACACTTGATACACACCTTAGTTCAGACCAGCTGCATTTCTAGTGCTCAATAGCCACATGTAGCTAGTGGCTACCTTATTGGACAGTGCAGGCCTAGAGAATACATCTACCCTAAACTTTCTTTTTGAGCTTTTAACTAATTATCAAGTCAACACATAAAGTACAGAACTGACTTTCATTACAGGAGGGATTTAAATACCCAAACTACCTAATATAATAAAGAGTGGTTTTGCCAATAATTTATAGTACTTTATAGAGTTGGTTTGATAATAACGGTTTAAAGTACCAGTGGGTCAGTTACATCTTTTATTCCAAAATTCCAACTTACCAGGCTTAAGTCTTTTATGATTCATTATACAATTATACTGCACATGATTCACAACAAATAAACAAATCTATTGTTTTAACCTTAGAATCAGAAAGTGATTCTCTTTTTCCTTTGGTTTGTAACACTGAATTTTTTTCCTACCTTAGAGCCACATGATGAAGGGAATTCATATGTTCTTCTGTTATTTTATAAAATATGAGAACATTACTTAAACACATATGTTTAATAGTGACATAAATTCAGTTTGGAGACTGGCTAAACACTCACAGTGTGATAAACTATATACACTTCTAGCAATATAAACTCACCAAGGACAAAAACAAGGGCAAGAAACCAAACAACTAGGAGCTTTAAAGGCCACAGTGAATTACGGCAAAAAAATTTCCCTATCAGTTTCGAATTTTGTATATTATTATTACTGCTTATAGGACAACATATGAAAGAGAAAAATTAAATTGCCACAAGTGTTCCTTTTTAAAAATTATTTGCTGGTCCAGAATGTTATTCATTAAAGGATAAGAAAAGAGGCCTGCCTACATGTGGGCATTGAGGCATGTGTGCATATTTCAACTTATTTACTCCTATCCCCTCACTCTAATTCCCTTCCTTCTACATATCCACCACCTATCAAGCGTGAGGCTCAAGAGTAGCTTAAAAAATAAAGAAAAGGTGAGGATGTCTTAACTGGTCTCCCATTCTTCACAGCTGCTACCTTTTAGAACCCTTGAGGAATTCTCAAAATTCCACCAGAGCTTTTTAAGTTCCTGTGCTTGAAGTTTACATATCTTTGAAGGACAGTAAAGATAAGCAATAATGGTAGCAAAATTGAACCAAAACCTCACAAGAACACTTTCAAATTTCATTCTCTAGTTTGTCAGGAAGGCCATTTGATGACCCTAAAATTCTTTTCTCTTTGCTAGGAAGAAATACTTTCACAACTTATCCTTTCAAACACTTCCACCTCTAGTAACAGGTAAGAGTCACTAAAAGAGTTCTTGAAAGCAAAAAGGAAAGTCATTTTTAGTATTTTAGTCACATACTCTTCTTCAGTATTGTCAGTGAAAGTAACAGAAGTAAATACAAAATAAATACATACAAGTAAATACAAAATAAAAGAATACAAAATAAATTCAACAGAATCTCAATTCCATATTTAAACTTTAGTATTATATATTTAAAAGTTTTTTTCTTTGGTTAAGTAGAAAACATTAGATCAATTTTAAGAGTAAAGTATCAAAAAGTTGCCACAATTCATAAAATGCCAATAGAACAAATAAGCCTCCAACCTTATCTGTAGAGTATAAAAAAGAGCATTAATAACCTTTTATATTATCTTTCAATTTAACATTGTATCATAAGCATGTTTAAAATTTTCAGTCTTTATAACTACTATTTTAAGGCCTAAAAAATGCTTTTTCAATTAAATGTACTACCATTTTTGAACTAATACTGGTGAGCCATTTGAATGTTTAATTTTTTTTCTGTTCTTATAAATATTGCTATATAATTACACAAAGGCATTTTTCTTTCTTTGGACTTAAAAAAGTAATAAATTACCAAGAACAAAGTTTCCAATTTTAAAATATCAACATTTTTATAGTTATTAATACAAATAGCCAATCTATTTTCCAAAAAGATACAAATTTAAACATCTAATATGTATCTACTCTACATTTGCCAGAAATAGATTTTTTTTAACATTTGCTAACATAGTAAGAAATCGCTCAATATAATGAAGAAATTCTATCTAAGCCTACTTACAAACTGTTTTTTCTTATTGTGAATTGCGCATTGACATCAGCTTATTAACTGAGTGTCTGAAAGTTCTTTCAAATTATGCAACACAAGAGTATTTTATCTAAAGCCATATCCTTCAAAATTATAAGAAATCCCTTTTACTTCTAATGACTGAGAATTTCTGAAAAAGTCCAGGTTTGCCCCATGAGAACGCTTCTTGGTAGATTCTGGTATCTTATCTTAATGGATATGTTTGAAATACAGTTAGTGAATGATTTTCAGTTTCATCAAACATTTTGGCTTAATTATATCACTGCTACGTATATTTTAAAAATTATAAAGACAATACCTTTTCCTCATTTGTTGTAGAAGAATCTGGATCTTTTCTCTTCTTCTTTAACTTTTTATCTTTACTTTGTTTTGTGCCAGAAGTCTGATAAGGTTGCAAATCTACTCGAGAATGAAATTGATATCGACCACTTTCCACATCACAGTAGTAATAAATTCCAGTGGAAGGGTCGTAATACAGTTGATTTTCCTTTCAAAGTCAAGTAAACAAAAAGTTCTATTTATGTAAGATGAAATAAAATACAAAAATAAATTTAACAAAATCTCAAATATATTCCAACATAGTAAAAGTTTATTTCTTTCAAGAACTAAAGTATTTTTGAAGATAATGAATAAAAATATCAGAGAGATACCTGTAATTTTCCAAAATACTTTACCATTCAACATTTGCTAATTTTCCTAGTGTGAAAAATGAGTATATTTAAATATTAAATTGAATCATGAAATTGCCAACATTTGACTAGTTTTTAACTTACAGAAACAGCAATTTTGTATGGCTCAACTTAATACATTAAGGGAAAATGATAACAGAAAACCTTTTAAGGTATGAAAATTAAGGTATGCATCAGAAAAGGCTGAGCATGTAAAAGCAATTCCAGACTCATCCCTATTACAAAATAATGATTTTGCAGTATAAACTCCCAAACCTTTCTCTCAATGTCATAAAACAAAGACTTGCCTTTTAATGTTCATGACTAAAAGTTCTAAAGAAAAATTTGAAAATAAAGTTAACTTCATAAATACAACATAACATTATATATAAAGAAACCAATAAAAATTGTTTTTACTAATTAATTCTACAGTAATTAAAGGCTTATGGGTAAAGCAACCACACAAAAAATAATTTTAGCAAATTATGGATAAAAAACTAGAAGACAAAATTTTGTAACCGTCTGCATTTATTTGATACTGGCAATTCTCTACAACTAAGATTTAATTCAAAGTTTATATTTTCTTTTCATCATAAATCCATGCAGTTCAGACCTGGAAACATCTTAGATGTACTGAGTTAAGCAACTAAAACTTACTGAAAAAGAATAATTAATTTTTCTAACTGTTGATACTACTGCAATTTGTTGCCTTTAATTCATTTTTGCAAATCTTACAAAAATATTTTGAATTCTTTCTTTCCCTTAACTAAAATAACTCAATGGAAACATTCTAATCTTTATTTCTAGCAACAATAGAACTTTTATAACTCAAATTTTTTTTAAGTTTATTGGGGTAACATTGGTTAATACAATTATATAATTTTCAAGTGTACATTATAATTTGACATCTATATTTTCTATTAAATCAAAATTTTTTAATCTGTTATGTCTTTCAGTCCAAACTAGACAGTTTCAAATATATTTTTTAATTTTTATTTAACTGAAATGGAAGCTAGAACAATAAAAATGGCAAAACAATGCAGTCCCTAATTTACCGAGATATATAACCTACAGAATGTAACTAACCATTTTACAAAATAGTAGTTAGGAGGAAAGATACAAAAAGGAAGGAAGAAGAATGACAAAGATAATGTCAAATACTTGGAAATTCTGTATTTTCCTAGAAAATAAGTAATATTTTGGTAATGAGTTTCAACATTAATTTTCTGAATATTAACTACCATTGTCAGCATACTCCTATGAAAGAAAATGCTTCCTTTACAGAGGATTTACAAAGTATGTATACCAAGTGCAAAATGACAAGCTAATGAAATCCCTTATCTAAGATATTAAGTATTATCATTATGTTCCCTAGATTAGTTAACAATAATTCCAGTATCTAGAATAGTGAACATCTGCTCCACTTTTCCACACTATATTCTGTGATTCCTGAAGACCAGATCACATGCCTCAACCATTAGGGTTGAGGTATGTGGGTAAGTTGTCATCGTTTGTCATCAAATCCTGAATAAAATCCAATTAAGTACTAGACTTCAACAACTATAACACTGTATTATAAATCAAGAACTTAATTTTCTGGTTCTGTCCTTGTCGGTGGTCCATTACATTTCTAATTCCACACTAATTCCCTAGTTCTGTTAACAAATTGTTTTTTAAAAAGTGAAATGTGTAAAAGTCACGGACTATAAAAAACTAATAATAAATATTCTATTGGGAATTCAAGAAAAAGACTACTGTGGCATCAAATAGAGTCATAAAGATAAAAGTATTGGGGAAAAAAAAATCTTAGGAGGCCTAGAATTAACAACATCACTTTCTTATAAAAGCAATGAGAAAATGTTATTTAGGTTCTTAAACATTTTACAACAATGTAGTTAATCATTTGCTTTTATTAATAAATGCTCTAACATTTTTGTATGTTACTTTATATATAAAAAGTTATTAGACCTCTATAAAATATTAATCTATAATAATCACAAGTAACTTATTTAATTAAAAACCTAGAAGTATAGCATCATGAGCTATTTTACAACTCTTTACTCTTATCAAATAGCTTTGAATCAAACACAATTTTTAAATGCAGCTCCTTGCTTTTCTTAATTCAGCTTAGGGTTTAATATTTGGTATCAAGTAGCTAAATATACAACCAGACAGTATTAAAATGTCTGAGATACTTACAGAATCATAATAGAAACCAGTGCTGTGGTCAAAATATAGTCCAGTATTCTCATCATAACTAAATCCAGTCTGTGATACAGCAGCCTCTGCTGCAGCTCTCAAACTTTCAGCTAGTGATGACCCTTCTAAGGATGATTCTTCTGTTGCTAATGCAGATGCTTGTTCCTGGATAAAATATATGAATGTGAAATAAGACAAAAATTTGAAACAACAGACTTAAAAGCTATTCTAAATAATAAGACTTCAATTTCTGCAATGAAATGGATGGCTATCAATTACAATTTGACTCATTTTAAAAAATGTTGACTAGTGTGAGCAGTTAATTTTGACCCAGTTTTGAGAACATGGAAACTGAGTGACCATTACTCAAAAATAAATGCCTGATACCACAGGAAAGCAACCAATAATGTACAGCCTCTGAAGTATTCTTTAAGGCAAACAATCTAGATATTTTCCAAAGGGAAAAAAGTTTTAGAAGAGAATTGGAGTAGGAAGTTTAGATTACGTGAGATATGTTAAAATATCTAGTTGCACTAGATGAACATTACTGGAATCCTAATTCAAACAAACCGTAGAAGCAAATTCATAAAACATTCAGGGAAATTAAACAGTGGCAGGATACATGACATAAGTAAGCACTAAAATTTTTCTGGCGTGAACACAGTTATTTGCAGTGATTGCATATTTTTTTGGTTGAGTCAAAATGTACTGACAAGTTTTCTGTTTTAGTTTATTCACATTATTAAGTTTTTAAACACAACAAAGTAGGAAACAATCACATGTATCAACAAGTTCTATTTATTTCTCAAAAAAAATTCACTGTATAATTATACACAGAATATTTACAACACTTGTATATATTGTGATGGACCAAAGAAGTCAATTTGTCTCCATAATTACCATAATGAAGGACAAATTCTTCGGCATCAACAATTTCGTGTTAAGCATTTTATTACCTGTGAATTTGAGGCAAAATGGTCCTCTTGTCCACATTCAGCCTTTTCTGTTACATCAGTACCAGCATAAGCATCACTTTCTATTTGTGACTGGTCTTTAGAATCATAAGTAGAAGCTTCAATATCCTGATCATGCTGAACTAAGAGATCGGTCACTTTATCTGGAAGACTAACATCCTTATAGTATGTCTGATAATAATAATCTGCAGCAAAAGCAAATGATATCATATTAGTATAGTGTATATAAAATGGAATTAATTCCAAAACATTGGCACTGAACACAAAACAGCACACATTACAAACAAATCATTTTATAATTATATACATTTTAACAGATTAAAATTAATGGTACAGATAACTCTGCAAATGCATATATCTTTGATTCTAATGTGCCATTCAGTACCCTAGCTGTCAAGCTAAAGGAAAAAAACAGTAATCAGATTTGGATTTTTCCTAGCAAGAGTTAAAAAAGAAAACAGGTAGACAGGTTGCATTCTGTCAAAAAAAACCCAAGTTCTTTCCAGTGGCTTTTCCATACAAACAGCCTGTCTTGGCTCATACTGCACTTTCCTAAAATCTCTCAAAGGTTCACAAACCCCAAACAAACAGCATCTCGCCTCAACATGCTCCTCTTGCTAAGCAGCCCCAAGCCTGGCACGAGCAGCAGCTGGCCTAAGTCACAGCTTAACCTCTCCCAAGCACTTCCAAGCCCAGGACAAGTGGCAACCATCTGCAAATCACTTTGTAGTTCATACCAAGTGGTCCTGGGAAGAGCATAGGCAGCAGCAGACAATGGCCTACAACAGAAGCCCTCCCAGGAGGCCCTGGAACCCACACACCTAGTGGCCAGCTTCAGACCAGACCAGAGCACTACCCAACCACCTCCACAAACAACACACCCAAAGGGAACTTGGCTGGCATCAGAGCCTCACTAAAGTGAATCCTACTCCATGAATCAGCCCCTATATAACAGCTCCTCCACTATAGTCATGGACGGTCTTCACGACCAATCAGCCTATGGGGCAATCCCTCTCACTGACATGACAACAGCAATCAAGGCTCAACTACAATGAGAGAACACACAACCTACACAAGGGATACCCCTGGGGCACCCAGCTCAGGTGACCAGACAGACTGCGCCACTGGGCCCCACGGCACACCTATAACATAAGGCCCTGTACTAAGGCTGGGAGACATAGAAGCTCTACCTAAAACATAGAAACAAACACAGGCAGCCAAAATGAGGGGACAAACATGTCACAAATAAAGAACAAAATAAAACTCCAGGAAAAGAACTGAACAAAATGGAGACAGGCAATTTACCAAACAAAGAGTTCAAAACACTAATTATAAGGATACTAAATGATCTCCATAAGAACTTCAACAAAGAAAGAGGAAACATAAAAGTGGAGATAAAAAACATAAAAAAGAACTAGTCAGAAATAAAGAGTATAACACTTGAAGACTACATTACATGGTATCGATGGTAGATGAGATGAAGCACAGGATCAAATCAGTATTTGGAAGATAAGGAAGCAGAAAAAACTCAATCAGAACAGCAAGAAACAAAATAGGGGGAAAAAAGTGAGGATAGTTTAAGAGGTCTCTGGGACATCAAATACCAACATTCACATCATAGGGGTACCAGAAGGAGAAGAGAGAGAGAGCAATGAATTGAAAACTTATCTGAACAAATAATGACTGAAAACTCCCCTAACTTGGCAAAGGAAGTAGACAAATAAACCAAGGAAGAGCAGAGTCACAAACAAAATGAACCCAGAGGTCCATATCAAAACACATCATAATTAAAATTCCAAAGGTTAGAGACAAAGAGAGAATCTTAAAAGTAGCAAGAGAAAAGCAGTTAGTTACCTACAAGGCAGATCCCATAAGACTGTCAGCTAATTTCTCAACAAAAACTTTGCAGGTCAGAAGACACTGGCAGGAAGTATTCAAAGTGATGAAATGAAAAGTAAGGACCTACAATCAAGATTACTCTAGCCAGCAAAGCTATCATTCAGAATCAAAGGACAGATAAAGAGCTTCCCAGATAAGAAAAACACTACAGGAGTTCATCATCACCAGGAAATGTTGGAGAGACTTAAGAAGAAAAAAGATCAAAAATATTAATTATAAAATGTCAATAACTACAAATCTATCAACAATTATTTTAAATGTAAATAGACTAAATGTTCCAATCAAAAGACAGAGGTGGCTGAATAGGTAAGAAAATAAGACCCATACAAATGCTGCCTACAAGAGACTCATTTTAGATTGGAACTTACACAGACTGAAAGTAAAGGTATGGGAAAGACAATCCTTGAAAAGAAAAAAGAACAAAATGCTGGTGCAGCAATACTTTTACCAGACAAAACAAACCTTGATACAAATGCTATAATAAGAAATAAAAAAGGACCCAGTAATCCCACTTCTGTATATTTATCTGAAGAAACCCAAAACACTAATTCAAAAAAACATGCATTCATGTGTTCACTGCAGCATTATTTACAACAGACAAGATATGGAAGCAAACTAAATGTCTATTAATAGGTGAATGGATAAGGAAGAAGTAGTGCATATATACAATAGAATATTACTCAGCCATAAAAAAAAATAAAATAAAATCTTGCCATCTGCAACAACATGGATGGATCTAGAGAGCATTATGCTAAGTGAAATATGTCAGACAAGGACAAATTCACTTGTAAGTGGAACCTAAAAAACAGAATAAGTGAACAAAGAAAACAGAAACAAACTCATAAGAGAATTTTGTATGGCTATCAGACGAAAGGGGGTTTGAGAGATGAGTAAAGGGGATTAAGAAGTACAAATTGGTAGTTACCAAATAGTCATAGCCATGTAAAATATAAAACAGGGACTATAATCTATAATACTGTAATAACTAAGTATGGTGTCAGATGGGTACTAGATAATCAAGGTGATCAGTTACATAAATATGTAATCACTATATCGTACATTAGAAACTAATAGAATATGTATGTCAACTGAAAATTAAACATTACTTTTTTAAAGAATGGACCATTTCAAGAAAAAAAAAAGGAAGACTAAATCTAAATATGAGAGTAGATGGCTCTCAGCATGGCAAAAATTACTTAATGACTGCGCCACTGAAAACATAGTAGCCACACCATATATTTACAGGAATGACAATACATTTCTACTTTTCTATCAGAAGAGCAAATAGATTCTCTGAAAATACCTAATCATATGGAGAGAAGTCAATATAATGGTTCTCATTTATTTAGATGTTTATTTTAAATTAAAAAAAAAAACTCCACATTAGCATAATGTGTGAATGCGATAGTGTCAGGATATCTCCATTATCAAGTGAATACCTGAGATTGACCAATGAGGGTGGTTCTCTGTTTGTACTTCTACATCAGACTTTTTATTATCTTCATTCCTCCCACAATGGAGTATTTTACTGAGCTCTTCTACCTGAAAAAAAAACAAGGCTTTAGGAAAAATGAATCATATAGCAATCTAATAATACACACGCCATTCCCCTGAAATTACAGGAACTTTTTTTGCTAAAAGTTTTAGAGAAGTACCTACAGCAGCTAGTTTCCCTTTCAAAAATCTAAAAGTCCAATAATTGACTTACTTTCAACTTTTACATTTGCAGAGGGAGATGCTTTTATCCTTGTACTCTCTTGCTAAACCTTTAAATATCCTCTTCAAAAATCAGATTTACTAAATTAATAGGAGTTTATGAACAAGATCCTTTATTCTAATAAATAAGAATGTTTTTATACTAATATTTTAATTGGTCAGCTGTTCACCCTGAGGAATTAGAAAAAAAAAATAATTTCCATTTGTTAAACTATAAATTAGTTTAACTATTCACTGTGGAATTAACTATTCACTTAAATATATTAATGGCACTCACATACCTTAATGTATATTTGTTCCCTTTAAATAGTAGTCATAACTAAACAACTGCAGCAGTAGAAAACAGGTGATTGCTTGCTCAGAGGGGCATCTATCCTCCCTTTGCCTCAATGAATGCCAAAGTCAGAGCGACAGCGTGGAAATACCCAGAAGAAAATGAGGAGCAGCCTTGTCAATATACCTCAGTGGGACAGGATCTCAGTGTTAGACTTACTTAAAAACAAGCATCTAAATACTTCTCAAATGATACCCAGAGCTTAAAAAGAGAAAGGTGATAAGAATGATTACATCCTTATTATCTAGGGACTTCACAAGTTATCAGATCTCCTGGTACAACTAGGGTGAAGCAAGCAAGGCACCCAGGAAGGAAATTTCAGGAGGCACTCAGTCTCAGCCTCCTGCAAGTATAGGGTCTACACCTGAGAATTAGTGCTCTCTAAATTTTTCACTTTAGACTGCTGATTGACTTGTCTTAGTCCTGGCTCTGCTACTAAATTTTGTTACTGTGAATTAGATTATTTATTTAGTATCTGCTACCTGCCAGGTATTATACTTGGTACTTTGGATAACATCTTATTAATTCTTACAACTGCCTTACAAATTAGTTGCATTAAACCCCCATTTTACATGTGAGAAATATGAAGAGACAAAGGAGGACAGTTTATTAATTATATGAAAATAACGTCAAGAGAGTGTAACTTCCCAACAAATCAAGTTGGAAAAAAAGTACAATGCTTCTTTAAAACTTAAAAAAAAAAAAGTGAAGTTTAAATATCTGTCCTTACTGGGTTTCATAGAAATGAAGTTAGTTTCGTTTCTAACAAACAACTATATCCTCCCTGCTTCCACTGGAAAACTCAAGACGATAAACGCCCATAACCATCTTACACATAAGTGTTCGTCTGTAAAACTGTATAAGCTTGATCACGCTTACTTTGATTTAACCTTCACTTGTGCGGTGCTAGCATCATTTTACGGGAAACCGAGGCTCAGTATCAGTACACGTACCTAATAAGTGATAGGTGGGATTCTGATCAAGTCCAACGCTTTAGCAAACTCAGAAGTGATCTCCAATAAATATGATCACCGTGCCTACTGCCCATGGGACTTTACACGTGAAGCACTGAAGTTCAGCTCACGCCAACCTCACTCCCACTTCTGCTCACGCGATTATTTACATCGAGTAACCAACCCCAACTCTCAAGTTGTGCCAGAGGGACCTGGAAGGGCGATCGCACTACCTTTGTGTGTGACTGCTCTATAGAGTAGTTCCGGGCCCCTGCCAGGGAGCCCTTTTGAGACTATGAAAAGCTTCCAAGCTGCGGGGAGGGGGGTGGGCCAAGGGCTGGAAGCACGCGAAGCGCGCACCTGGCTGCGGAGCTCCTGGTTGTTGCTTTCGGCGCTCTGGTACAGACGCTCCGTGTGATGCAGCAGCTTCTCAATCTCCCGCACCTGCCGCTTGCAGCTCCGCAGCTCGCGCTCCAACTTCTCGACCTTCCGCCTCAGCTGGGCCAGCTCAGGCTCCGGGGAGGTGGGTGGCGATGGTGACAGCGAAGGCGACGGCGCCTCGGAGGCCATGGGGTGCGGCGCGAGGCGGCCCGTGGGCGCGGAGGGGCTGAAACTCAGACTGAGGCGGACGCCGGCGGGCCTAGAAGCCGCGGGAGCGCGTGGGTAGAGAAAGGCGGACTCATTCCAGCCCGGCCGCGCCGGCCCCTGGCCATGACGCCCCGAAGCTCGCTGCCAGGAGCTGAGAGGAACTGCGGACGGGCAAGGGGAAGGCGCCCAGCCCGATCCGCCCGGCTTTGAAACAGGGAAACTTTATTTACAACTACCTTCCCCAGCGCCCTAGACAGCCGCAGCTTTGGAGAAGTGGGAGGGCCGAGCCAGCAGAGGCCGAAAGCGTCCGGGGAGCTCGCGGGCTGAACCGGAAGCGATGGCGCCGGCGGCGGGCGGGGCTGAGGCGGAAGCGGAAGCTACGGGCCGCGGGGAGGGCGGCGCGGCGCGCACGCGCACTTCCGGCCGGCTGTCGGGGCGCGGGCCCCTGCGAACGGGCGTGGGAAAGTGGCTCCCGGAGCCCCGGGGCGCTACGGAAGAAGGTGGCAGTCTCTCGTCTCCAGCTGGTGTCCTTACGGAGGATACTGCTCGACGTCCCTCACCATTGATCTTGTTGTGTGATGTTTTTCCTTAGTCGTTATTTTCGACCTCGGACTGCAGTCACGCTCCTTAGTTCACGCACATCGGAAACACTCGCCCACGGAGGCTGATTTGTTCAGGGAGCGGGTGTTTGGTGGGGGGCAGGGGTGGTTCGGGTTCTCCCGTGGCTCTGTCTCCCAGTTCCTCAGGCGCGTTCCCTCCTTTCTGTCAACAGGACTCTCACGTGGCGGATGCACGTCTTTAAATACAAATATTTATGTTTCATGTATATTTCTTTTACATAAATATTATTTAGTTAAAAACGTTTTTTTAATTCATGTGTATTGCTCTATATACACCTAAGTGCTATGTAGTATGCCAAGGCATATGTATGCTGCATCTTTCTTAGCTGTTCCCCTAGTCTTCAACATCCAAGTGTTCTCCACGTCTGTCAGCACAACCCTCAGCACAACGAAGACCCTCGTTCGTGCCACCTTTTTGACCTTGGCATTCATTCCTTTAGCTTATGTAGGCGTGCGATCTCTGGGCCACAGGACGGACCTTTAATTTCACTGTGTTGCCCTGGGTTGCTGTACGGAATGGCTGCGCAACTTGACACCCTCACGAACTACACTACACAGTTCTGTGTCCTCCACGTCCTCTCTAAGACATAACACTAAACACCTGTATTTTTGCGGCCATTTTTATTAATATAATGAAGGGTTTTATTATCGTTTTCATTTTCACTTTTATGATTCCCAGAGGACTTCATATATCTGTTGAAATGGCTATTTGGACTTTTTCTTCTTTGACTCGCCAAGTCATATCTTTTTGCCTATGTCTTATTCTTTTGCAGTTCTTTCTGCAATCTAGATATCAATCCTTTTGTCAGTTTTAGATATTGGAGACTCCTTCTCCCAGTCTGTCATATCTGTTAATTTCATCTATGGTGTCTTATTGAACAGAAATCCTTAATTTTTATGTAGTCAAAAGTCTTATTTAACTTCATTTTATTGTATATGTTTTATGATTTATGATTTTGAATCTCATTCATGAAGTGTTCTTCCACCCTGAGTCATACTTTTTCTATAACGTTCTAATATTTAACTTTCACATTTAATTCTCTGTTCCAACTGAAGAAATTCAGATGTGGTTTTCCACATAATGACCTTGTTTTCTTGAGACCTTCTTTTTACATTGCTTTGAAGTACCATCTTTATCATCTGTCAAGTTCCCATATGTGTATACATGTTTGTCTTTCTGAGTACTCTATTCCGTTCTGTTTGTATATTAGTCTGTTACTATGCAGAACTATCCTATTTTCATCACTTTGGTTTTGTAGTAAGTCTTAATATCTAGAAGAGCAAGTTCCCACTTTGCTCATTTCTAAAAATTGACTTATTCATGAATCTCAGCTTTTCCATATAAATGTTAAAATGAGTTTGTTGAGTTCTTCTAATAATCCAATGAAATTCTTATTAAGATTGTTTTGTGTCTACAGCCATGCTACCCTGAACAAGCCTGATCCCATCTAAGCAGGGTCGGGCCTGGTTAGTACTTGAGTGGCAGACCACCTAGGAAGACCTGTAAGCGTAAAAATAAAAAAATAGGGAATGTAAACTGACAAGGTCCTTGCAATCTGTGAGGTCAAACAAGGATTGCCTTGCCTAAAAAAAAAAAAAAGAATTTAGGAAGAATTAACATAAAGCATTAGTATGTTAAGATATCAGATCCACATACATTCTTTTTTTTTTCTCCATTAATCATTCTAATTAATACTTTACTAGAGCTTTAATATTTCTTCTGATAAAGGTCTTGAGCATTCTTTCTAAGATTATTTCTTAGGCACTGCATAGTTTTATTGTGAATGAAGTAATAGTTTCTAATATATTTGACAGAGAAAGTCAAACTGAAGTGATGGACAAGTTTCTAGCTTGGACGAAAGAAGTAAAGACTATTGGAGAAGAGTATGTGGATTGGGGAGAGTGGAATGTCCTATTTGTGATTTTGTTGTAATCTTTAGTTTGAAGTGCCTACAATGCATCCATTACAGATGTTAAATTTGTAAGTAATGAGCATTCCAGAAGCCTATCTGAAACTTGAGAAACAGAAACTAGTAGAATTATATGTATGTGAAGTAAACACAAATGGCCCCAAGGGCTAAAGAGATAAAGTAAAGGAATGGACAGAGCAGTGAGCAGCCACAGTTGAGTGCTGGAGAACTGTGGAACCTTGTGGAAGGTGGACCCAGTGTTGGAGAGCTTCTGATTTTTTCAAGAAAAGCCAGAAATTGAGACTTTTAGATGACATCTCACTGTTTAAAAACAATGGTTCATATAGAAAGATAATTTCTTAAGCTGACAGGAGTTGGAAACCAGATGATTTCACTCATACGTGGGATAGAAAACTGAAAGCAACAAGCATGGCAAACAAACAGAGACTCATGGACACAGACTGTGGATTAGTGGTTATCAGAGGGAAGTAGGTGAAGAGGGAGGTAGATAAGGGTAAAGGGGGTCAGATATTAGGTGATGGAAGGAAATCTAACTTTGGGAGGTGAATATATATAAGACATACTGTCGAATTGTACACTTAAAACAAAGAATTTCTGTGACATCATTATATTCTCTTCACTGTACATGCGTGCTTCAGGTCTTCAAGGCCTGCTAATGTCTTCTCATTTTTACCATCGCTGCCACTGTTGTCTTTCCCCCTCTTTGCCCTTTCGTGTTCTTGTTTTTTGTTTTCCTCTCTCTCCTTGATTTTATGATTTTGGTTGTAAGTCTCTCTCTCTCTCTCATACACACACATATATGACATGTATATATGCATATATACATATATATAATTTTTTTCAATAATATTGCTCTTTTTGTCCAAGCAATGAATCGACTAAATTCTATGGCTAATCTAATCTTTAGTCCTTTGATTATTATATCTATTAGATGCTATAGAAATCACATTTATCCATCCTGTATCCACATCCTTTGTCATATGACTTTCTGGTTCCTTTCACTAAAGAGACAGAATCTCCCCTCCACTTTTGAATTTGCGTTTGACCATGTGATTTACCTTGACCAGTTAAGTGAAATAGTTGCCAGAATAGTGAACTAGTTCTTAGCTTAGGTCTCAAAAGACTTTAGTATTTATGCTTGCTTTTTTAGATTCCTTCTATTTCCATGAGAAGGACATACTCAAGCATGTCTGCTTTTGTCAGGAGGATAACTGACAAATGGAATGGAACATATCTGTTCCAGGTAAGATATTCCAGATAAGCCAGCCTAGAGCAGAGGTCCCAGGAAACCCTCACACAGCAATGCCCAGGGAAAATCAGCCAGCCCTTGCACCTCACCCCAGGCTGGAGAGAAATAATGATGTTTATTGGAAGCCACTTAGTTTGGGGGTATTTCATATGTAGCAATAACTAATGGATACTCAACCTGATCTGGAACCATTCCAGGAGCCTGTGAGATTCAGCATGCTGGAGTCTAAGTACCTCATATATTCCTGTATTACATAACAGAGGAATACTGTCAATTAAATAAAGCTTGATTTACATCAAATTTCTTTTAGAGTATCATCAATTTTATATTTAATGAATATTCACCTATCATAATTTATGCTGGATGCAAGGGGTAGCCAGCTCTCTCTGATCTGGTGCTGCTGTTTGATGTCATCCAAGAATATCTGGGGAGCCATAACATTTTAATAGTTCTGATTTATTGTGCCATGTTACTTTTGATCAATTGGCTATTACCTGTTTTTGCTCCCCAGAGGCCCAAGGAAAGAATAGGTGGGTGTACACTAAAACACCAGAGTGATGGTAAAGGAAGCCAAAAGAAATTAGGCAGGTCCCTCTTCCCTACCCTCAACTGAATACTTACATTTTGAACCTTTATTTTATGAATGTATAATGAGTAAAAAGTTACTATATTATAAATTTTTCCATGCTCCCCACATCTGAGGTGGGCAGTCTATCCTAAAGGAACACAACCAGTGTGTTTGCAAGGGGAAAGAAATATCCTCAGGGAAGGCAAGTAGCTAAAGAAAGGTTTTATCTAAGGCCACAAGGAAACAAGAAGATGGAGGAAAAAGGAAGCAGAGAGGTGGGGGCTGGATTGGGAGCTAGAAAATGTTGCTCCAGAAGAGAGAGCACATATTGTACTAGAAGAGCTGGACAGGTAGACCTGAGAAAGAACCATCACGAAGGCTGTTTATACAGGGTCCAAGAACTGCTTAGAAACCGAGTCATCACCTATAGCTTATCCTTTCATTCAGGGGAATGTCTCTACTACTTGCACCATGACACTCTGACAACTGCCCTCCCTTGGGGTCCACGAGGACTTCATTCCTCCAGCACCATCCCCTACTGATTGCCTAGGACAATGTGCAGACCATCCCCTCTCTTCTACTTTGTTGCCCAATGCATACAGTACTCCCATGAACCCATAGGAGAGAGAGAACTGATAGGGTCCTGGATGGGACCCCCCCAGTGAAGTGGGTGTGGGGAACATCTCATATCTGTATTTGGGGTGAGGGTTGCCAAATGAATCCATCTTGATGCTAGAGAAGTCTTCTTCCCTCTCTCACATTTTCTCCCCAAGGCAGAGCAACAGTTAATGACAGTTCTCTTATAATAATTAAAACTACCTAGGAATATTAGTAAATTAAAATTAACCAAAGGAAACATTAGAATACCAAGAATACATATTTACTTTCTTGTTGTTTCAAGGAAGGGTCTGGCTTGGACATGATCCTATTGTTTATTTTAATATATCTACTTCTCACCTCACTTTGTCCTGAAGATTTACTGTGAGATCACGATGAATGAATATTTAATTAAATGTATCCATATAAAATAATTATAAATGAATTAAGATTTATCTGAACATGTGCCCAAAACCTAGAAGAGAAAGACAAAGTTGAACGTTTATATAGCTCATTAGGGTTCCAGAGCACATCAAATAGTATAGAATTAACTTGATAAATTAGTGAAATGGTTTAAATGAAACTGAGATATGTATAGTAAAATAACACATTTAGATAGAGATGAGTTAACTAAATCTCAGCACTGCTGCATATAGTAAGTCCTCAATTAATGTTGTTAATAGGTTCTTGGAAACTGCAACATATAACAAAACCAATTTTACCCTAGGTTAATTGATATAAACAAGAGTTACATTCCTATAGCACATTTTTGATCACAAAAACATGACCAAACTTCTGAATAAAGACCCAAAACACTTCTAACATTAAACATTGAAATAAATGTGAGCTATACTTACATTTAAGAAGCATTAATATAAACAAGTAAGATAATGATTTTCCAAACTGCTTATCCCAGTTCAGGGTCACGGATAGGCAGAGCCTCTCCTGGTAGCTCAGGGCACAAGGTGGAAAGTTGCCCAGGACAGGATGCCCTTCTACTGCCGGGCTCCCTCACACCCACAGACAGGGACAATTGAGGTACCAGTTCACTTCATGTGCACACCTTTGGGATGTGGGAAGAAACTGAAATCCCTGGAGAAAACCCACAGATGTGAAGAGAATATTAAAACTGGCTAGGAATTGATTTTTTTTTCTTCATCAACGTTAAAACAACATTGAACAAAAGGACATTATTCAAGGACCTGCTGTACTAGCTCTGTGACTTTGGGCAAGTTCATTAAGCACTCCGTGTCTCAATTTCCTCATCTATAAAATGAAGATTAAATAATAGTACCCTTCACATAGATGGTGGGAAGATAAATGCAATAATGTGTGTCAAGTGCTAAATTTAGAACCTGGCACATGGTAAGTTTGTAGTGATAATGATTATTATTGTTTTTATGTAATAAAAGCTTGTATAATGTACCAGGCATCATCCTTATTACATTATGAAAATAATTTATGTGCTAGGCACTATTTTAAGCACTGTGCAGATATTAACTCCTTTAATTCTCATTGCAATCCTAGGTGATAGATACTATTATTATCATCCTCTTCTCCATTTTACAGATGAGGAAATTGAAGCCCAGAGATTAAATAACTTGTTTAAAATAACACAGCTAGTAAGAGTCAGAGCTGGGATTCAAATTCAGCAACCTGCTTCCAGAGGCAGTGCTCTTAACCATATGCCATTTGCCCTGCACATGTTAGCGTTATCATCATCATCACCATTATCACCATCATCATCATCTTGAGCCATAAATGGAAAGTCAATCACAGGGCATTAATGTATATATATTTGTTAGTTGACTTATTATTAAAGTTTTTTTCTACATAATAGATGTTTTCATGAAATCTGTATGTCACTTTTATAAAAAAATAAGTGCAAAATTGAAATTGTTAATGAAAAAGTATATATGGAATAATTCTAGGAAGGTTAAAAAGATTAATAGGATGAAATAACAATAAGAAAATTTAAGGGTTAATTAATAATTTTATGTCTTCATTATGGGATTGCTATGAAAATTATTCTATGAATCATCCCTACTTGCCTCTCAAGTCAATAGGATGACCAAATGTGAAAGCACTTTATTAACGAAAAAAGTCATGTAGAAATATAAGTTATAATTATTTGCCTTTTATACTCTAACATTTTCAGATTATTTATTTGTATGTGTGATATAAATAGACATATATAAATATGGATGTACATCCTTGGAAAATTTCTCAAGAGTTTTAAAATTCTGTCCACATTTGTTACCACTTGGGAAGTGGGATTGCTGATCTGATAGAGCCTTAACCTCTCAAATCTTTCTTGCTGAAATCAAATGGCAGAAATGTGTAGCACAAAACACATTTTGACCAGAAGGTGGCAACAAAGCATTAATGTTTCCAGAAGGTTCCTGCTCAAGAACTAATTTCTGGTAGGTGTATATCCAAGGAGCCAAAATACTGTCTAAAGGTTCTGATTAGCCAACTCCTCACCCTCACCCTGTCCCTGTCCCAGTCTCTGTCCCTGAGGAGCCCAAACTCAGACAAAAGGTGACGGGGACGTAGTGTGATAAGTGCTGTCATCAGAAGAGCACAGTGGTCTGGAAGCAGTCATTTATCTGAAAAGTATGCCCCCAACCTAGAATCCCCATTTAAGTTAACTTTATTGAATGAATGGAATGATTACTGGCATATTGTGGTTATATTACTTTCATTCTTTAATGAAGTTTTTTCACGTACCAATTTTACTGCATCTAAGAATGGATTTCTTCTCTTTGCTCTTCATCTAAGAAACAGCAGAAATATTGGGAGAAATTGGTGTACCATTTCATTTGGTCCCCTCACCACTCTACTGCAGGCAACCAAGGAAAAAAGGCCCTGTCAAGACTCCCTTAATTTTGGGAAGCATACTTTAATTCCTATCTAGGATAGACTGGGTCTGGTTTTTTTTTGTTGTTGTTAAATAAAAAATGATTTGACACTTGTTACCGTCGTAAGGAAAACTTTATTCAGAACCATTTTGATAGGTGTAGCTATCAAGACTATTGTGGCAGAGGAGAGAGATTGGACTCAACTCAGCACAAGAACAAGTGGGGATTTCAAAGAAAAGTAGGGATGTATAGTCAGGGCATTCATGTCAGGGCATGGCTGGAAAATTATTGCAAGAGCTTGAGGAAAGGAGGAAAATGGGGGTATGGTTTGCATATGAAAGGCATTCTCACAGGCAAGTTGTTTACTGTTTTTAGGAATTAGTCAACTCTGGAAGGAACAGTCCCTGTCTAGGACTGCAAGGTTCCAAGATGTCAAAGCATCATAAAATATAGAAAAAAATTTTAAACATGATTAATACAAAGTGCCTTGCTTCTAGCTTCTAAAATACCATTTATGTCAACCAACCAAGTACCTCATAAAATTAGAAAGAATTGAATATGCAAGATCATCTGATTTCACCTAACTAATAATCATAGGTAACAATAGTTCATTCTGTATGCTATCTCTTGTGCTAAGCACTTTAAAAACTTAAATACGTATATAGCTCTTTAAATATGTATATAACACCTTAAATATGTATATAACCCACATACCTCACTGTAGTAATGGTTATAAAATTTGTACATGTGATAAAAATGCCATAGAATTATATGCAAAGCCCTACCCTCCCCCCCAAAAAAAATGAGTGCATGCAATAGGTGAAATTTGACTAAGAACTGTAGTCTAGCTAATTGTATGGTGCTAATCAATATTCCGATTTTGATAATATGCTATAGTTACATAAGGTGTCACCATTGAGGTAAGCTGGGTAATGCAGTCATGCAACCTCACTATACTATTCTTGCAAATTCTTTTGAATCAATTATTTTTTTAAAAAGGTTAAAATAAAAACCCTTTGAGGCCAATACTACAACTATCCCCATATTGCTCATGAGGAAACTCAGGCTTGAAGAGGTTAAGTAACGTGGCTTACTTAGGTCATTCAGCAAGTGAGAATATGATTTCAACCTGGAAACCATGCAGTATTGACTTCCCTTCAACATAGATAGTCTTCAGATAAAATTGTGATTCCTGTTACTCATAGAACGTTTCTAGATTCCAATATGGCCTGAAAATATGTAAATAAACTCATTTACTATAGTGCTTGAAAGTTAAACTGCAGCACACTTAAAAGTTAGTATATGCCGTTTTCTCATTACCGGAAAAACACAAAAAAATATGGTCCCTTCTCCAAAAGCCCCAAATCTAATTATAAAAGTAAGACATAGAGACCTTAAACAACTGATAAACAAGGTAGGAAAGTACTGATTAAGTGCAGACAATTCTTTAAAAAGGATTAGAGTAATCTGAAAGAAATAGGTCTCCAGCTGGATTTGAAAAACAGAGAATATTTAAATAAATGAAAAGGAGTGGGGAAGGCATTTTAGGCCGTGGGCTAGCCTGGGAACTTATCTGGAGCCACTACTGAACCTGACTTATATAGAGGTGAGAGGACTGTTTGAAAAATAGAAATATCTTATAATGTATGCAGTGATTTACTCCATATATTAGTTTTCTTTTGCTTCTACAACAAATTAACACAAACTTAATGGCTTAAAACAACACAAATGTATTATCTTACAATTCTGCAGGTTAGAAATCCAACATGAGTCTCATTGGAATAAAATCAAGGTGTCAACAGGCTGTGTTCCTTTCTGGAGACTCAAGAGTACAATCTGTTTACTTGCCTTTTCCAGCTTCTAGAGACCTTCCACATTCCTTGGCTTGTAGCTCCTTTCCTTTATCTTCAAAGCCAGCAATATTGCATCTTTCTTACCTTTCTTCCATAGCCACATCTTCCTCTCGCCACAACCAGGAAAGCATCTGTTTTTAATCATCTCATTAATTACTCTGGGCTCACCTGAAGAACCCAGAATACTCTCCTACCTCAAAGTCCTTAACCTTAATTAAATCTGCAAAATCTCTTTTGCCACATAAGGTACCAAATTTTTTTCTAATCCCTTTCTTTCCTTTCTCATTCCCATGGTTTTCATCTAGGGTCTTATGCCCTTACTTGAGAGACAAATAAATGACTTCTTGGAGGAGGTTCTCCTCCACTTTAATCCATTCTATTAATCAATTTTATAGAGACCACTTAAAGCACTGTTTAAAAAAATTTAACTGAGTAAATTTTAAAGATTTATTGGCTTTATTCAATGATTCATAAATCAGGCAGCTCCAAACTAACAGATAGAAAGGAGTTCCGAGGAGCTGTATAAAATGAAAGACTTTTATAAGCAGAAGGGAGCAGGAACAATGACATTACACCAGGCTCCCTGCTCCCCCTCCCGCAAAAAAAAGCATGTTGGTTATTGCAAGTTTACTTTCCTTGAGGGATGGCTGACTACCTAAGTAGTACTAATCAGCTGATTCCTGCGGGACTGGTTTAAGAGTCCATTTCTGGGAGAACCAACACTGTAATTTTTGCAACTATTCATATGTATTCTGGATACACATAAAACACACAGAAAGACGGCTGGCACGTAAAAACCTCATGATGTTTGACAGAAAATGAATTAGACTGACACAACTTAATACAACATTTTTAAAAAGTTTCAAAATGGAACAGATAACTGCGAAAGTTTAGAAACAACCTAAATGTCCACCATTATATCTAAATAACATATAAAACACTCATCAAAATGGAATGTTCTGCAGTTGCAAAAATATTTAGGAAGTTATCTAATGCTGATATGGAAAGAGCCCTATTGTTAAATGTAAAAAGGAAAAAATCGAAAGCATATTTATATTTCCATAAAAAATCCTATAATGATATACTAGAAAGTAGTAAGAGTGGTTAGCCATGAGGATGGAGGATAGGAATTCAGTCAAAAGGGAGATAAGAGTGGGAGGGACACTTTTTTACTGTATGTTTTTATATCTTAAAAAATTTTTTTGAACAATATAAATGTGTTCCATATTTTAAAATAAATGAAAAATCCAAAAAAAAAAACAAAAACACAAGGAGCTGGATTCATGTTGTCTATGCCAGTCAGTGCTATGGCGCAATGTTAGAGGGAGGTTTTTTGTTTTCGTTGTTTTTTTTTGAGATGAGTTTATTTTCTTAAGCGTACATTCAAGTTCAAAATTCAAAGAGTAAAAAGGAGCATATGTGAAAAAACTTCCTTCCCACCTTAGCTAAAGAGTTCCTCTTCTCAGCGACCAATGTTTAAAAGATTCTTGGATGTAACGGGAGTTTTTAGATATTTAAAATTTTAAAATGTATTTGCTGCTGTGATTTCAAGATAGATTTAACAATGCCGCAGTGGTTTTAGAATGCCACAGTGGTTTCAGCAAGCCAGGACTCTTGTTAAAAGTTATTATTAAACTATCTTTCTTGTATTGTAAATGAGATGCTGCTGAGAACAGCAAACAGCTATGAGCAACATAAGTATGATGAGAGTGGTAACAGGTGTGCAAAGAGTGACCTCTGAAGAGGTCAGCAGAACAAAGGAAACACACAGGCAGAAAATGCTCAGGCTGCCACCACCACCGCAGCTATGCTCCTACTCCTGCCCTGGCTCCAGGAACATATAAGCAGGCCTGGCTTGGTTCAAAGTCTTCAGGGAAGAAAGCTGTGGCAAGCCAACTGCATCTTTGGAATACAGCACAATTCCTGAATCCCCTATTCCAAAAGTGTCCACCTCATCCTCAGAGTGGAGTCCCTGTACCAGCGCCATTAACACCACCTGGGACCTTGATAGAAATGCAAACAAATTCTCAGGCCCCACCTGGACCTACCAAATCAGAAACTCTAGTGGAGGGGGGTGCTTAAGAAGCCCTCCAGCTCATTCTGAGGCAAGCTGTAGAGGACCACTGGTTTAAATCAACATTTCCTCCACTTCTCTGATGGTAACGATCACCTGGAGCAGAAAGGAAGGGAGGCATGAAGCTTGTGAAAAAAATGTGTACTCCCGGGTCCCACTTCAGACTTACTGAATCAAAATATTCTTTGCAGAAGCCTCAGATTCTCCCTCTAGGGAAGACTGGGAAACTGGCTTAAATGATTTCTATTTCCAAATGCATGATGTTAGAGAGACAAACTTGCCTTATTCCCTGAATATATCAGATGTTTCTTTTCCTCAAAAAACAAACATCCAGGATGGCCTTACAGCTCTTACAAGAATTTCTTACAAGATTGTTTCAGGTTACTTAATAAATAGCTTCTTTGGGAATGTGCTTGGCACCTCTGATCCACCGCGGGGTAGTCTACCTCTCAGAACCTTACTCAATGATAATTAGAATAAGAAAGTACAGATCTTTTGGCTGTTTTGCTGACACCCACTCTCATAAATTCACAGGTGATCTACCTAAGACCCACAACCCACTGTTATCACACAGAAGAAGGGTCCTAAGGAATGAAGTGATGAATGTAAGTAGAGATAAAAGAAATATGGTGCTGTTTATTGCCTTTGGTAACAGCAGACAGATCCAAAGAGAAATGCATGGAAGGAAAGTGTTATAATTTCCTTTATTGAGTTATATCCTGTAGGCCCTTTGGTAGTTGCCTAACTCCTTAGTTGTTAAAAGGAAGAGAACTTTCCCATGCTCAGCCTCCCTGTCTGCCCTAGTGTGGGTAGGAGCAAGTAAAAAAGTTGCTGGGTGCTTTATTTCTAGATTTTAAGATTAGGTAGGCACCACTATTGGAGAGCACTTTGAGGAGGTCTCTCCCTGGCAAAGCTAGACAGGCTCCCAGCTTGACTAGGAAGGCAGCATGGAGATGGTGATGAAGCCCACAGAGTCAAACTTACATGGGGTGATGGCCTCAGTCAATCAGCTCAGCCACCATCTCGGAGACTGAGGGGCAGAAGACAATCCGGGTGCCTGGAAGACAGTATATTCAGGAAAATGAAGGACAATAATTTACAGAATAACTTTATACTCTCTATTCATTATACATACTGTGAAATAATCAGTCCCCAGCAGTTTTCTTTCAAGTTCAACTAGGCTTAAGAAGCCAGGCTTGCTGGTCTGACCATCAAGATCACAGATTCCAAGCGCAATATTGCAGTATTTGACAAAACAGGAGCAGTTAAGAGCATCACTGTGGCAGAAGGTTCCACAATTGTTCAAATTAGCCAGTGCCTCTCAGCAGCAGTTGCCATTGACTGTTTTCATTGCGCCACTGACCACTACTCTTCAGCTGGGAAGTCTAGAGGGCTATTTATTCTCTGCACATTCTATTATCGTCAGTTCTGTTCAGCAACAGAAAGAAAAAGACACGAGGCAGAAGATCGGACAGGGCAGTAATGTAATGTCTCTGTCGGGAGGCAGCTGATAGGCAATTGCTTCAGCAGCAGAAACCAAGAAGAATCTAAGCCTCCACCTGCTGAGGTGAATCGGTGTTTCGCTTTTTAACGTGGACAATTTTTTTTAAAAAATCCATATTCCTAGGCCACTTGGTCCTAAGAGTAAAAATGTTCCCAGATTGAACACGGAGACTTACCAATGCAGATGTCCATGGAAGTAATTACTCTGGAGCCAGAGAACCTGAGTTCAAGTCCCAGCCTTGCCACTAACTAGTTTGGGAGAGTTACTCAATAGTTCTTTGTTTCAGTTTCCCCCTATGTCCTTATCTGTAAATAGAAGGCAGTAATAGTGAAGTTTGCTATTTATAAAGAATTCAGGACAGTAACTGATACAGGTTCTCAGTATATAGATATTATTGTTTTTTTTTTCCAGGTCTCTTCAGGTAAAACTTTGCTTACGTTTGTCACTCATGTCTTGAATAACACACTTCCAGATCTGTGGTAAATGATTCACTCACCAGGTTCAAATTTATTCTTTCTACTTTGACTAAGAATGAAGGGTGAGGAAAGCTCCCGATAGAAAGTGGTGCTGGGATGCCTTGCAAGGTACTCTAGGGCAGACTTTATAGAAGTTAATGCAGTTTAATAACACCCCCATTTTAATTTATTTAAAGATAGTTTTAAGAATCTTGATTGAACCGGATGGGAGAGGGGAAAAGGGAGGGGGGAATTAAAAAATAAAATGTTAAAAATAAAAAATAAAAAAATTTTAAAAAAGAATAAAACTTCCAGTGTTAAAAGAAAAAAAGAATCTTGATTGAGTTAAGTGTTCATCATTATTACATTAGGTTTTAGGGGAGAGTCTTCGTCTAGAGAATATAAACATGAGGTCTCACAACATAGTTGAGTAATTCAATTAAACAAATATTTATGAAACTCATAGCTAATGCAAGGCAGTGTACAAAATTCTGAGGGAGATGAAGACAACCAAGAAATAGTTCTCATTCTTGGACTTAAATAATAAAGTCCATTGAACAAGGTAGTTGAATGCATCTAATGACATTTATATATAAAAATAGATGAAGATGGCATCATTTATAAAAGAGTATCACATTGTCATGAATTCCTACCAAATGCCTGTTATCTACTTCTCCTCTAGCGTCATAACATCCTAAAAATACATCTCTGAGGTTTGCTTTGCTACAAATATCTTCTGGTGAAATGAGAAGTAAATTACATGATGAGAGATTATTCTGGGTGTCATCAAAATGAAATGAAGGTTTATTTTCTGATAGAAAAATAAAGTGACATTTCCATAAAATAGAAAGTGTTCTCTTTCCAACTCATAAGAATATAGAACTGTAAAAGGCGGACAATTTTGTATTAGCTCTCTGATGAATACCCAGTGTGATATTACTTTAAATTTTATTTCATAAAATCTTACAGGTCTATATTGTCAATATTCATTTGGGGAGTTTACAGCAGACATTAATTAGTAACTCAAAAACTAAAGTGTTAGTATATATGACTAAGAGCAATGCCTTTAAATGAAAATGCTTTATTAATCATAATGTTATATTTTGTCCTGTTCATCTGCAGAAATTTGAACATCATTAGCATTATCTAATGCCAAGTTCTAAAAATGAGGCTTCAGTAAGCAGTTGGCCAGTGGTCTAGACTTGGGTGTTCTGCATGCACATTCTTGTTTGCTATTAACTCACTAGCAATCTTTCCACAAATCTTTCAATTTTGAGTTCACCTGTGTATTAAGTAAAGATCCCTATGTTCACAGAGTTGAGTCCTTGTATACTATAAAGATTAAATGAAGACACATGAAAGATCTTTGTGAAGTATTAATGGAAATACAAATAGTAGTAATAAATCACTATATCTAATAGAGTATAGCATGTGCCAAGCAACCTAAGTCATACTAATAGAGCATATATAAAATCATGCTATGTTGAACAAAATATAACTGCAACATGATTCTGCCTATCTCCATGGCACCCACAGAAAGCCCTGTTGGCCCATTTTATATGACTCATATTATATAACATATTTAACTGCCTCTGAGAACCAAATCCATCATTCAGTAGATGACTGCAAATCTTTCCTGTGATAGCACAGCAGCAACAAGATAAAGTCCCTGCCTCCCGGTAGCTTGCATCCTGGTGGACAATTCCCTGTCTTTCTCAAGCTTTAATGCGCCTATGACTCATCCGGAAATTTGACTTCAATACAGATTCTGATTCACTAGGTTTGGGGTAGGGCCTGGGAGTCTGCTGGTCCAGAATACCACTCTGAGTAGCCAGGAACTAGGTAACCAGTGTGTTAATCTCCCAAGAAAGATGATGCCTTAGCTAAATAAAAATATTCTACTTTTTAGAAGAACCCTTAAGGATTGTCAGTAATATTGGGTGGTCAGGCAGCTGGTAGTAGAAGAGGAGGCTCTAAGGCAGAACCTGTCCTTGTCTTTTCCTACCTCCTGGTGGTTGCCAGTAGTCTTTGGCATTCCTCAGCTTGTAACTGCATCACTCCAATCTTTGGCTCCATTGTCACAAGACCTTCTCTGGGTGTCTTCTCTGAGTATGCGTGCCTTTTTCTTTTACGAGGACACCAATAATTGGATTTATGCCTCATCCTAACCAAGTGTGACCTCATTTTAACAAACCACATCTGCAAAGATTCTGTTTCCAAATAAGTTCCCATTCTGAGCAGGTTCTGAGGAGACATTACTCAACTCACTGCACACATGAGAAAAATTTCAGCTCCTTGTGGTGGTATTATGGAGGGAAGTAAAAGAGAGAATCAAGAGGGGAAGTAAGAGCTGCAGAATTCTCCTAACCCAGATTTCACTGAGTGTCAGGTGGACAGCAATCCAGGAGTTCTCTAGGCTACAATCAAAAGTGAAGTGAGCAGGGCTTGTGAGGAGTGGAGAGTGACAGGCGACTGAGGTTAAGAAAATACCTCAGAGTGGTCTTTTGTTGTTGTGGTGGTGGTTTTTGTTTTTTAATAATTTTTTTTAATTATAGTTGACATACAATATTATGTTAGTTTCAGGTATCAGATATAGTAATTAGACGTTTACATAACTTACAAAGTGATCACTCTGCTAAATCTAGTACCCATATGATGCCATATATAGTTATTACAGTATTGTTAACTGTATTCCCTATGCTGTTTTTTATATTTGCATAACTATTATGTAACTACCAACTTGCACTTCTTAATCCCTTCCTCTTTTTCACTCATTCCCCCAACTTCCTCCCATCTGGCAACCATACAAAATTCTCTGTATCTATGAGTTGATTTCTCTTTCGTTTGTTCATTTTTTTTGCTTTTTAGATTCCACATGCAAGTGAAGTCATGTGGTTTTTGTCTTTCTCTGTCTGACTTATTTCACTCAGCATAGTACCCGCTAGGTCCATCTATGTTGTTGCAGATGACAAGATTTCATCTTTTTTATAACTGATTAATATTTCATTGTATATATGTGCCACTTCTTTTTTATCCATTCATCTATTGATGGACACTTAAGTTGCTTTCATATCTTGGCTACTGTAAATTATGCTTCAATTAATATAGAGATACATATGTTTTTTGGAGTTAATATTTTGGGTTTCTTCAGATAAATACTCAGAAGTAGAATTGCTGGGTCCTTCTTTGTCTCCTTAGAGAGGTCTTGAGACATTCCCTCAAGTCAAGCTCTTATCTGCAAGCATAAAACAAATTGCTAGAAGAAAAATTATGTGCCCTTCTCATTTCTACATCTATAGTTCACTGAAGCATAACAAATAATGAGGAGTTTAAAACATTTAGAATAGCTAAATGTAGAAGACTTTTGTGTATGGTGTGTGTTTGAGGCAGCTGATAAGTAGTGATAGCTGAGAATGTGGTTCTCCTCAGGGAAGTTATATCAGATATTTTGTTATAAATGGCCAGAAAGTATACTTAACAAGACAGGGGTATCAATCAGGAAATAATTCTTTGCTGGAAATGGGCAGTTTTTTCTATGGGTAATTAAGATGGTGTCTCTTGATATCTACTCCAGGGAGCATCACTCTTCCAGCGCAGTATCATTAACCTGGTGTCATGGCAACGGGCTGGTCTTGGGTTCTCCCTCTGGAACTGTCTTTTATTAATGTGTCTGCTGTTCCTTCCATTGTGTTGCTCCAAACACAAGTGGCAAGGTGGGAAGAAAGTGCAGTAGATTTTATTATTTAGTACAAGCCTTCGAGAAAAGCAAAAACAGAGAAACCAACCATTGGCTTTCTACGTTTAAAAGTAATCTCCTTCCTCCCTACAGGTCTGTATACCCTCATGTTCATGGACTAGCATCAGCACTGCTGAAGAACTCTTAGAAATGCATAATCTCAATTAACACCCTAGAATCAGAATCTGACCTTTACCAAGATCCCTGGGAGATTCACATTAAAGTTTAAGAAACACAGCCAAATATGGACTTTGTTTTAAATAAAACCACCACCAGCAGCTGCTAATAAGGGGTTTCTCTTCTGAGGCACCACTTTTTTTTCATTAGCCTTGGTGATCTGATAAGTGGAAAGTAGAAAATGGTCATTGTTTTCTGCAATAAGAGGAAGGCTTGGCAATTTAGGCTCAGTTTATCATAAGAAAATGTTTCCAGGCTGTGCTAGGTATTTATTCAGTCCTCAGGCTTTTCTTGTGCCTGGTCTAGTTTAAGAAACCTAAACTAGCTCATCTAGTCAGCTCAGAGACTCCAGTCTGTGAATCAGGCATCATATTTAAGAACCAAACAGAGGTGGCTTTTGTTCTAGAAACACTGCTTGGAAACTTTGCCAAACAAAAGCTCAAAAAGCAAGCTTTGTCTCTTCTAGCCAGGTCACAGGGTCACACAGTTGCTTCTTACTTGTCACAGCAATAAATTTTTCATCTAAACCTTGACCTAAGGAATATTATGAAACTGTTTTGCTAGCCAAAACACCAAGTTTAAAGGATTTTCCTTCATTCCTAGCAGATATGTGAAATACCGCAAGCCAGGTCTTACAATTATAATCAAATGAAAAATTAAGGAAATGACCCAGATACTTCCATTAAAAAGCAAATAATAAAAGCAAACCCACTGAATTATCTAGGTATTTTTCCTCAGACTTTGGACTTTTTTTTATTTGGAGGGAGATAAGATGGAACTGGATGTATTGTAATGGAAGAGGAAAGACAGGCCTGTAAAAGAGGTGATATAAAAGAATGATTGATAATTACAGATGAGATGTCTCATTGTTCCATAAATTAATCTTGACAAGGGAATGTGAATTGTTTTCCATTAAGGATGAGTAGCTGCAGGACCTTGGATAAGTGTCTTAACCTCTTTCTTTTTCAGTTCCTTAATTCGTAAAATGAGAATAACCATACTAGTTATTTATGTTGATTGTTTTAAGATTTAATGAGATAAAAATATGTAAACCATTTTACAATGTTTATCATAAACATTATATCATAATAGTATATCATAAACACTGAAGAAATCTTATATTTATTATTATATGAAAATGAGGTTAATTCTGGGACTAAAAGAATGTGTTGGTCCAAAAATTTGAGAATCAATTAAATTAAAATCTACATACAAAGAGTAAAATGAGGAATTGAAGTACTTTTCTAGATTATTTCAGAACAACAACAACAACAACAACAACAACAAAATAAAGGGAATTAGGTGGATCTGGCCTGAGAGAATATTTTAGTATCTTTGGGCCACTGTACCAAAATATCAAAAAACTGGGTGGCTTATAAACAACAAACATTTTTTTTTCATAGTTCTATAGGCTGAGAAGTCCAAGGTCATGGTGCTGGCAGATTCAATGTCTGGTGAGGTCCCACTTCCTAGATGGCTGTCTTTTCTCGGTAACCTCACATGGCAAAAGGGTTATGGGAGCTCTCTTGGGCCTCTTTATGGGGACGCTAATCCCAATTACCTTCTGAAGGCCCCACTTTAAAGTATTATCACATTGGAAATTAGGATTTTGACATATGAATTTGTGGGGAGACACAAACATTCGATCCATAGAAGAGGGGTTACCATAAATTACTAATTTTTTTAACTTACGTTCACTTAATTAACAGAAATTATCAGTTTTTTACAGCATCTTTATGGATACCATTTTTGAGATAGTAATGTTCAAGAGAACTAGTTTAAAAATCTGTAAATATTCACCTTTTAGGAGGAGAAACAAAAGACTATTGTCCACTGGCCCTCTCATAGGCATGTCAGTGCATTTTATTCTAGCCTCCATACCACCTCACTTCTTTCAGAATTGATTTTCTCAGTGAGTCTACTTTCCTGCTGAACCTATCCTTTGAGCTTTATATTTTACTGGATCTTTCCTTTATTTCTTACTACATTTTTTAAAAATTGAATCTTCTGAGTTCCCCCTCCTCCATAATGTTCTGCTCTTGTCTTGTTACATAGTTACATCCTAAATATTTCTGCAATCTTAAATAACAGCACATTTTATCAATGGCCTGAGGAAACATGTTATTCATTCACACATGAATACTTCCAATTAAAGATATTGCTTTGAAAGAGACATCCAAGTTGGTTTCATTGAAAAGAAATGAAGAAAATTAAAAGCCTTTCACTTGAGATCTGACAATAGCAAGAAGACCTTTGTTAATCATGAATGTTAAGCGATTACATTTAATTAGCATGGGTTATAAATAGAATATTGCTTGGAATTTATGAAAGCACAATCTTAAGTTTCTGTGTGATTGCTGGCTGTTCTTTCTACAGTTCCTCCTAAAAATGGGACAATGACACTTCACAGCCATTTTTATTTTAAACTTTCTTTTCAGAGATAGTTTCTTTGGATAAGAACTGGGGTTTATTTTGGCTCCTACCATCTGCAACACCTGGTTCTCAGGGAAATGGACAGAGGTGATATGGGAAGGTGCTAATAATCCTGTCTGTGTCCATTCCTTTGCCTTTTTGTGCTCCGTATATGAAAATCAGTGTGATTGTGACCAGGAGGTCACACAGGTCTATGTAGAGAAAGAAAAGACATAATCACCTCAAATCCTTCAGTGGTTAAAAGGTTTTGGCAAAGCTCAGTTACAACTTATTATGGCTGAATACAGGGGAAAGAGTTTCAGAAAAAAAAGTTAATAATATTTAATGTGTTAGTCAGAGTTTTCCAGAAAAAAAAAAGAATAAGTAGCATGTTTCCTCTTCATCAGGGACCCCCGTCTTTTTCTCTTAAGACCTTCAACTGATTGAGTGTGGCCCACCCACATTATAAGCATAATCTGCTTTACTCAAAGTCTATTGTTGTTAATCTTATCTAGAAAATACCTTCAGAGCTACATCCTGACAACTGTTTGACCAAATATCTGGGTACTGTGATCTGGACATTTTGACACATAAAATTAACCATTGCATTTGGTCATTCTGCAAGTTAGATGTGGGATTGCTTCGTTATAATATCCTCAGACAAATGCCCTAAAATCACTTTAAATAGGATGTTTTGATAAAGGGATAAGGACTAGAAAGCTTTCAAGGTCACTGCTATGGTGGCATAAACCCTCTGTGAAAGCAGTGCTTTACATTTTATTCTAGTAACAGTCTCCAGCAGGACAGGGTAGTAATAAAGTGGGCAAGCTTAGATGTCAGAACACAGGATCTGATTCCTGGTTCTACTGTTTTTCGTGTGATTTGAAGCAACTTACTTTTATTTCTCTCTGTTTCAGTTTCTATAAAATGGAGATAGGTTTAAATGTTCAATTCATGAGAAGTCTGCAGAACAGTTAAGGAACATATTAAGTATTCAATAAATATTAGCTTTAATCACCACTTAAATTAAGAATAAAATCAAACATTTTCTTAATATTCATCCATCTCAGAGGTAAGTTTTTAGGTTTATTTGTTTCGTTTTTAAACCTGTAGCCATACAGAAAGTTATACCAGCCATACCCCTTTCCTACCTTTATTCTGGGGTTGGCATTTCAGTGTCCCTTAAGGGGTGCTCAATGTATATTTTTCACTAGGAATGCTAGGAGAGGGAAGAACTATAGAGGCACCTGTTACTAGGCCCAGACACAATAGGTAAAAGATTGGCTTTCACTGACCAGATGGCAATATGGGGCTACCATTTTACAAACTTTGTTAATGGACTGCTCCATTTCAATAAATTGATGAGTAAATACTGTAGCCTTGAGGCTATTCTAAAAAGAATATATATATATATAACAATTTGATGTTACAAAATCAGCTATTTTCTCTTTACCAAATAAATTCTTATCAAAGAGCCATGTCTTATTTTCTTTAAATCACATACTTCTATATAACATTTGAGATAAAATTATGTTACCAAAGCCTGGACTAATAACTTTTCCAGGAAAGGGACACTCATATTTATAGCATCTGTCATGTGCTTAGAAAGGTGCTTGGCACTTCACAAAAGTTATTACACTAAAGAGGTAGGTATTCCTGTTTATAAGAGGAAGCTGATGCTCAGAGAAATTTACCTGCCGATTCTATGTCACCTTTTAATGAGTAGCAATACCTTACGTGGTCAAATTAATTACTGGTTTATGAGTTACTTCATTCATTAGTTACCTCTGTACGGTTTGAATCTTTTAAAACAATAAAGTACTCATGAATTACTTACTTAGCTAATAATACTTCTCAAAGAACAAAAAGAAAAGGATTATATACAAATTTTGGTGTTTTCAGTCAGGTGGGTTTTTGCTGTCCCTCAAATCATACCACGTAGGTAGCTATTTACTTTGCTTACACATTTGGATAGCTTGATTACATGTAAAACATTAACAGCACAGAACACATTTTTTCATACTTTAGAAACCTGGGGAAAGCCCATCTTCTTACTAGTAAACCCCAATATGTGGCAACCCATCTAGTTACAAAGATCATAGTTCTAACTCATCCAGCTGTATGTCTTAGTAGTGACATGGTCCAAAAGCACAAAACACTTCTCATTTTCAATTTTTCGGTTGCTCAGGGACTGGGTATACTGTAGTTCCCAGAGTCTAATTTGGAGACATTGATTTTCATAATGTTTCTAATCAAGCCTTCTTTCTCTTACCCATTTTTCTTCTCTCATCTCTCTGCTTCTTCTCTCTGTGTAAAGTTTGCCTTAACACAAGAAGAAAATACTTTTCGAAGCAAAGAGAAAAAACAGGATGGTAATCATTACAAATGATCCATTAGAACTGAGACCATTCATTCTGCTTATTTGAACATACAAAGGTGCTTCTCTTTTCTGCAGTACTCCACTGCACAGACAAGAGTGTATTCAGATATAATTTCATGTGATTACCCTGATCTGAGCTCCCATACACAACTCTTTATCAGGTGTTGTTAAGCACATAACAAACTGCCTCCAAGTAAGTCCTGTCCATCAAATCTTTATTTTTCTTTCATGAAATTTCTACTTCACAGGCGAACTCTGGCAATTTTGTCTCCCTATTAAAATAGCAAAAAAGAAAATTTCAAAGTTGGGAGAGATCTGAAAGAATCTTTGCCCACCCAGTTTGTCCTGTGTCAAATGTATTTCCTCCCTGAGGAAAAACTACATAGCAGGTCAGAAAAAAAAAAAAAACCCACATAGTTAAAGTCAAAATGAAATAGTAAAATGTAAAAACATAAACGTTGAGTTGCTATTATGGACTTATCTTGTAGCCAAATTAACCAGCGAATATTTTAAACTAATACTGAAGGGGGCGCAGCCCAGTTTGAGAAGACTAGTATAAAACTTACTTTTCTTCATTATTTACTCCTAGAGCAGGGATTCTTATCCTGAAATCTTGGGTGGGTTTTAGGTATTTGCAAATTCTCATAAAATTTAGGGTGTTCTTTTTTTTATGGGCTTTTGGGGGTGGGGAGATGATCTATAGTTTGTCAGATTTTCAAAGGAATGATTTAAGAATTGCTATTCTTAGAAGATTCTTAAAGGAACATGGGAACATCAGTCAAAACCTGATGTTCATGAGATCAAAGATATGCATTAGGGTTATTTTTCTCTGGAAAACAATCAGACCTCTGTGGATAGTTGCCGCAGAACCAGTCAGGGAAATTAGACAATAGCTGAGAATTTGATTTCAATAGACCCATTACATGGATGATGTTAAAAATGTTATATCTTCATCATCATCATTATCATCATCATCATCATCATCGCAGTAGCTTAACAAAAGATTACTTCTTATTCACACAAAGTTTACTTCCTAATCAAAAGGCAGCCTTCTATGTATTCATTCAGAGATCTAGGCTCCTTGCAGCCTATGGCTCTGCCTTACATGGCCTACAAGTCCTCTGTTAGAACCTCAATATCTTTCCAGTAGATAAGGGAAGAAAGAGAAGGCATGGTAGATACATGAGGGTTGGATCTCATTTCTAGCCACATTCCCTCAATCAAAATTCAGTCACATGATCAAAGCTAACCATGGAAAAGGTGGAAACATTCTCAGGAGGTAGAACTGCTTTTGGTAAACACACAGCATTTCTGCCCTATCCTCTTAACTAAAGCAACAGTACCAAGAAGAGGTTGGAGGTGAAGAAGACATGCTGTTTTAGGTGCTGAGAGAAAGTCCCATGTCATAAGCAAACCAATGTATTCCATAGACACTAGGCTAGAAGGGGCAGGCTTATAGAGGCAGAAAGGTATCCAGAGAGTGGGAAGAACATGGTGACCTAAAACCTATGAGCAAGAGTACTCAGACTTTCAGGCACGAAGGCAAGGAGAATTTGGGAATTCAGTGATTAGCAGTAGAGCCAAAGTAACCTAATTAGCATTTAGAAAAATGTAGGGTTAGGTGTGGAGGATAAGAGTAGGTTCAGGTAAGAGCTAAAGTGAGATAACCAAGAGCTAGGAAGATTATGGAGGGTCCAGAGTAGAGAGTCAAGATAGAGTATTTGCGTAGTGACTTCTTTATGGCCAGAATGTTGGACAACAGCTGTTCAAATTCCTCCTGTCTAAGGGGAGAATTAATCCTGGAGTAGTGCAGAGCCTACAGATAAGGGTCAGCTGTGAGGAGAGGCACATGAGAACCTGATGAGGCCTAACATGATCCACCTTCAAATGTTCCCAGTAACCTCTTACTCTGCTCCTCAGTCATAGACAACAATCCTAACTAACCCTAGCTTCCTTACAAATGTCCCGGGATGAAATAGGACAGTTGAATCAGTACAAACCAGGAGAGCACAGAGCAGATGCCCTACTAAGGGTATAGAGGTCTCAGAGTGGCAAATTTGCTTAGAAGTAAGAAATAATAAAAAAAAGAAAGAATAAAAATAACAGCTGGTATGTGCAGGACATATTTCTTAGGTTTTAAATATATTTAACCATTTAAACTTATAAAATCTTTATTTAAAGGATGTGCCTTTATTACCTTATTTTTTCAAATTAAAAACAAGCAACAGACACTTAGCGCCTTGCTCAAGTAAGGGGCAGAGCTGAAGTTCAAAAAGTTCTGACTCCAAAATCAATCACTTCAATCACTATGGATACTGCCTTTCTTAGAAAGTCAAATTTGCCCAAATTTTTATATAAAATTTTACTCAATTAATAAAGGTGCCACCAAAGATACATCCTTTAACTCTCCCCCAGAGATCTCATCTACCATTCTGTTTCCAGAAAGCTGCCCCTTCTTTTTAGAATGAAGACCAAGTCATTGATCTCCAAAAAATAAGTCATGGACAGTTTTTTGGAGTGGCCACACCCTCAGAGAATTTACACTATTATGGAATAACAAGTTTGAAATAAAATATATCACAAATGAATGATTTTGGAATGTCAAGGTTAGAAGAATACATTTTAGAATACACATTTTAGAGCAGAAAGGCCAAGTAGTTTGCAAAATGTCCCGTAGGAATAAAAGCAGGTTGTTCTAACTTCCACAGCAAAATACTTACCTCCTTACCTCAGACCATTTTCTCTACTCAGCATAAAGGGATCATGAAGGTTAAAAGGCAGGAACTCTGACAGTGATATAAGTGACTGCATTGATTCTTAGGTTGCTAGAAAGACTGAAAAAGATAAAAGGGCTCAAATTCATAGGACTTTTTTAAAATAAGGAATTCATTTATATAACTAATAAGGAGTTATATATCCATCCAGCTATGAATATATCCATTCATTCATTTGTTAAAGAATTCATTCATTACAAAATATCTACTGGGTCAAAATTGGTACGAAATTCTGGATATTTTTAGCTTTTCAATCAATATTTTTCTTTCTGCCTGGTTATCAGGTTTTGTCAACAAGATCCATGTATGGGATTCTAGTATATTCTATTATAAGATGAACTTTATATTAAATAATAAGGACATTGATTATGGCATTGTTTGTAGCTTCCATCCATTAATCCAGAGTAAAGAGGATATAGCTCAGGAGTATTCCCTCCGTTGCTCAGGACCTCATTTTTGGCCCCCACATGATTAACTCAAGACAAATGTGGACAAGGCTCAGTCAACAGTAAACTGCCTTCGGTACCAAAAAAGTACTTGGAATCTGCAAATTGTCAATGATAGTAGTAAGGCTCTTGCTGTCCTTGTAGAAAAGACACATATTCTCAGTTTTCTTGGGGGATGGCAACGAAGGGACCCCTGCATCCTGCTTCCCTGTCAGGGTCCACCAGTTAGAGTCGTTTGTACAAGCACTGCTATCTGCCTTCCGCTCTAGACAATTCCACTTCGCTGGCCAGGCTCTATTAGCTCTAAGAAGTCAAAAATTATTTTGTTCAGCATTTGGTTTGGCGCCACATGAGAACATTATTTTCTGATGGTAATAAAGGAGGGGACTACTCAGAAAACAAAGCACAACAATCAAGGTACCAACATTTTGAATATATTTATTAACATTTGTATTTACAGATGGAAAATCTTTGCCACGGTACAGAGTTTTGCTAAAAACAAGTTGTTGCAAATCAATAATAGTTTCAATTATTACCTACTGTAAACAGAATAATAAGCAGAAAATAAATAGATGCAACCATTTTGGTATACACAGGCATCCAATTGTTTCATCATTATAAAACTGATATGAATGTCACCACTTTATTTTTTTTTGTAGTATTTTCCCTTGAAATATATTTTTTAATTGCACATTGCTTTACACTTTTCTTACCAGTTCAGTACTGTAGCATAGCAAAGGATTACAGAAAACTGGTTTTCTGCCAAAGTAAGGCTCATTTTCTGCTATGTGGTCATTTATGTATTACAAATGGGAAAAAAAAATCAAGATAAAAACTAATGCATGTGTATGTGCATGTGTGAGTATGTGTGTGTGTGTAAGAGACAGGAGCAGGAGTAGATGTGGGCTCTAGGCTGTGCATACTGGTATGAAAAGATTTTAACTATTTGGTCATCAAAATCATGTATAATATCCATTAAAAATTCATTGGATTGGTTATTCAAAGAGTAGACAAACAGAACTCCGGGATACTGTTTCCATTTGGGTTTTCCAGTTCGTATGGTTCCAACTGACGGTACTCAAAAGTCACACGATTTATGTGTTTTCCACTGGAGACCATGCGCACCACTGTGTTGTCACAGCCAATTTTCATTTGGGCTATAATTCATGGAAAAAGTGGAAAAGTTTCCCAGCAGGTTAGAAACCACACAGTCAAACCATTTCTGTAGACAAGATGATTTAAACACAAGGAAAGTGAGGGGATATATCTTCCTCTCACAGACTCAAACCATGCATCTGCCTTCAGGTGAAACATTTTTGTCCTCATTTTTATTGTAATGTATAATTAATTGTAGAATTGTGAAATTGAACTCAGCTTTTCTCCTCATGTGCAAGAACACTGTTAGCCAAATACATCTGGTTGCAAACAAGTAAGAAGATGTGTTCTTGCACTTTTCATATTCTACATGCAAGGCTTTGGAGGTAAAGGCAGCCGTCTGTCCACATCTTTGCTCTAGTTCAACGCTCTCAGTGGAGGGCAGTGCTGGTCCCTAGGGACAGGCTAGAAATTTGCAGAAGTTTTTGGCTGTCATAATATATAGGGGTGCGAGTGTCATTTAGTGGGCTAGAATTGAGGATAGAGTATGCTGCTAGATATTTATGTAGACAAAATAATCACCTGTTTATTATTTTCTGAGCTGTAATATAGTATATATAATGTATATAATATATATAATATAATGTGTAATAATATGTATAATAATTCTGTCTTAACATATATACAAAAAGTTATTTGCATGTTTTTTTTCTATTGTCCACTTGCCCATCTCTCTTATTTTTGTTCTGTGCTTCGTGTATGGAATGGCTTTTGACATCCTTACTTCTCTTAAATCCGATTTTATTTGTTATTTGTATAAGCATCTAGCAACATTTATGTATTTTCTAGTGCAGATGTGCCTAAGCAGGTATATACTGAACTCATATTATTTTTATTAAAAATTACTTTTATTTTATTCCTCTAAACCTCAAGCTGGTTCCTGAGGGAAGATTTATCTGCCCTATAATAATCCTTTCTGCTATTTTGATTTTCTCAATTTTCTCTTCTCTTTGTCTTCATAAGAACTTAATTCTGAGAAATACTAGCATTGTTATATAGCTGATACTTTACAAACATGTGCCTGGGTTTAAATAAAGTAAAACAGCCAGAGAGACTATGTATTGAGGTAAAAGTCAATTTGGAAACATAATAAATATGAACTCTATAATTATCTTAACATAAGCACCAGGGAGTCTGGGTTATGCTTCTACAAGAAAATCCAAATTTAGTTTTTCTTAAATAATTTGGAAGGTCATCTTTTTTCTGAACTTTAATCTATATAACATGCCCTATTTTCTTTAGTTAATATATGTATTGTTTATTCTTTGACATAATTCCTAATAAAATTCAATTAAAAGGTCAAAGTCTCTAGTAGCTCTTCATTATATGAACAACTTAAAAGAGACTCATGAAAACATGGTGCATGAACAAAAAAAAGTAAAGTCTAAAATTCATCAGTGAGTATAGAATTCAAGCCTTCAAATTATCTTAAGACTAGTTTCAATTACCTAGATAACTGAGGAAAAAGTGGATTTTTTGCACTTAGTCTTACCTTTTTACCTACTTTAAGCCATACAATTCAAGCACCAAAATTATTCTGGCTTCAATATCTAAATTTTAAAACATGAGTGTTCTTTAGTCCTTAATGTAATCTTTTTACCCAGTTCGAATGCATCTCCTCACAGGTGCTTATTGGCATGGAAGGATCCAGTGCCTCAAAGAACACAGGCAAAAGGCAAGAGAAGCCACATGCATTGACAGCTCAAGGGTAAATTATCATAAAATATTTCCTGAGTTTTCAACAAAGTGAGTTGTTAGAAACCTCTTGCCTTTACCTTGATTGGAAATCTTACCCTGGGCCCAGTCCTGCCTTAAATCTCATCTGAAGTTCTTTTATACAGGTGTATCTGAGGAACATATCAAGCCTTAATTTATCGGTGCATATTACTTCTATTCTAATCAAAAGGATGTCTGATTTTCAGCTTCATTACCTAGTTGGTTAATGGTCTGTGTATACAAGAGAGGAAAGAGGCTATGATAAAAATTCGCCATGTGATTAAAAACTGCTGTACTACCTCTCCTGCTTTAATTTTGTCTATTTAAAGATAATCTCTGATTCCTGCATCTAAACTACAGATATAGGAGTGGTGCTTATAGAAATGTTTAATGCAATCTTCTGCTTCCCCCTTGGACTTTTGTTAATTAATTTGGTCATGAGGTCAGCGATTCTCACCCCCTCCCTGGACCCCACAGCAGTCTTTCAGAGGCTGGTTTTGCTGCTAGAAGTTGGGGACATTCAGCAGCTCTGAGAATTTCTAATAAAGCATGCCACTTTTGAATTTATTTACTAATATTACATACACATATATGTATATATGGAAAAGTTTAGATGATGCTTCATTATTATACCATTACTAATTGATGATATATCTCCTACGTGAAACATAGTTTTAGAAAACAAACCCTTCAGTATCTAACAGATGAAAGCAGGAACCTTCAAGAAGGTGGAAAGAACACAAAACAAAAAAACTGTGTCATTTTCTAGTTTTACTTACAGCCAACCTTAAACATGTATCCTTGTTACTTCATAGGTTTTTCTCCCAATGTCAGTTATTTTGGTAATGCATTCTTGGTACTGTACATAGGTTCAAATGTAAGATCCTCGCACTGGCTCAATGTACAAACTTAAAAGCTGTTTTTTTGGTGGAAGTTGCCTTCCCATGTACAAAAAAATTAAGATGTTTTACTTAAGGAAATAATCTTGACAGGCACATAAATAATAATCAAAGAGACATCTCACCAGGGCCATGAAAGGGATAGCAGAGATCAGCTAAAGGCATCATCTTGGAAGGGTCCAATCCAGTTCCTCCCAGCAGCTCCACAAAATCTCCTTTTCCCCCACAACCTGCTGAGGGTTTCTGAGAGAATCAAGCAACACGGAAAGATATGTAAACCAATTATAGAAGAGAAACCATTTGACAAATGGCAAGATGGTAAATTCATCAACCAGCCTTAGACTTCCTGGCAGTGCCACTTAATTCAGCATCCAGGACTCTGCAAATTAAAAGACATTTAAAAGAAAAAAATAATAAGAAGTGCTTTTCTAATTAGTTGAGTAATCATTGTTAAAATGTGTTTGCATTTCTTTATAAGCTCCAGGACTAGAATGATAAAATGAGAATCTGTAAACTTCATATAAGATATATAAAAATTGAATCTGAAAATGCTTTGCTTTTTAAATCATTTGGACATATATACAAAATTATTCAAATTTCTTAATACATGCACTTAGAGTTTTTATGAACAGGGCTTTCACATCAGTTTTTCCTTCAAATCATATCTTTTCCTCTTCTTTATAAAGAAATTTTTCTGCTATTGAGGCTATCCTTATGATTTCTGCTGATAAGGATTTATATTAGTTATAAGAATATCAAAGAAAGAAGAGAACCCTATTTTGGGGCTCAGGTTAACAAGAGTTATCACTGTGTTTATCTTTTGTCCCAACCCGCGGGACCTAGTTATTCGCGGGCTCGAAGAGGGTCCAGCCTGAAAGAGAAACGGGCGAGAAAAAGGAGCGGAGGCAAGACAGTATTCTGATCAAGCCTCAAATTTTTTATTTCAGAGCGGGTATATTTATACAGAAGAACAAAGGGGGGCAGGACTGACTAGGCAGGGGGATACTTGTTACAATTTCATTGGTCCTTGGTTGATGGGGTTAGGGGGTACAAAGGTTAGAAGTGAAAAGAGGAACAAGGAGGAGAGGGGCTCCTTGGGCAGGTCAACAGCCATTCAGTAGGTCCTTCCTTATCCGGCGGGTATGTTAATACATTCTGTGGTTAACTATTCCCTGGAGCATTATCTGCTCCTGCATTCTTTAGATTGTTAACGGCCAGGTTCTATGCCGGGGGGCTGGGCGGTCAGGATGAGGGTCTTTTGGCTCCCAACAATCTTTCTAACTAAAATTTATTTCAAACTACTCAAAACAAGAATCTAGTCTAAAACTTTATATGATTCATTGTAACCACCTTTTTCTGCTGCCCTTCATCCTTTCCACACTAGCTCATCCACAGCAATTCCTATGTTTCACTTTCCCACAGACAAAAAAGGAACCCCTCTTAGTCCCAAATGTTGCCCTTTGGGACACTCATCTCCTGTAATCAAGGCTGGGCTCATGTGCATGCCACCTGTGCTGCCACACAGGGTCCATGCTTATAAGAGCCTAGTCTTGAAATTCTTAATAATTTTTAAATAAAGGTTCCCACATTTTTATTTTGTACCGTCTCCCACAAATGATATAGCTGTTTTTCTCTATGGTCTTCTTTTTTATTAAGTCATAGAAACCTAGTGGAGTGTGGTAAGGTGTTCAGAAGTTAACCTGATAGACCTTGGTACATAAGGACCCATATGTAAAATAGAGAATGTTAAATAAACAAACATACACATGCAAACATTTAGAAGACATTGAAATGCAACTAGAACTAAACAATACTTTAGAAAATATTATAACTGTAACTAGCTAATGAAAGTGAGCATGTGGGGACACATTTTTAAAGCACCTAATGTGTTTGGTTCTATGCTACATGCTTTGTGCGTAATTGCATCAAATGATGAAGTAGAGGTTAATTAGCCCCATAGTGTACAGGCTTATGTTTTTGTATGAAGAGTTGAATTAGCCATTTAGGGTAAAGGGGAAAAAAATAACTTAATTGCCTTTTTCGTGAATAGAGAATGTCCAGGGGGAGCACCTCTTAGGGCTAAATTTTCCACTTGGTTCTATAAGTTCTAAATTTCAGCAGGAAGTGGTGAAGGAGAAAAGGCAAGCTCAGGAGAGAGAAATGGAGAATAAAGGAGATAGAAAGAAGCAGAAGCTAAAATGAGGAGAACCAAACAAAGAAACAAAGAAGTTGAACAGACCTATTTCTTGGTGTTTGATGACTTTTCTCTTTTTCCCAAACTTCTCAGCTATTCTTATAATCAATGGAAGAAACTGAGTTGTGTAGGGACCTCTCTGGGGTTCAGCTCAACAGTGATTCCTTAGATTTCTTTGTTGAGGTTGTACCTTCCTAGACTAAGCCACTACCGTTTCTTGTCTAGACTATGACAATAGCCCCCCAAGTGCGCTCTTTGCACAACTTAGGCCCCTACCGTCCATTTACCATGTGGAACCCAGACTGGCCTTTGGGTAAACCTATTTCTCCCCTCTTAGATTTTGTTAATTTTGTCATGACATCAGCAAGTCCCAATTACCTTCACCCCACCTGAGCATAAGCAAATGGGTTATGTCACTTTCCTGCCTGAAGCTTTTCAGTGGTTTCCCACTGCACTTAGAATAAACTCAAACTCCTTAATAAGACCTGTTGAGCTATCCACATCCTGGCCCTGCCAATCCCCTTGATGCTTTCTCATATCACTACTCCCCCTCTACTTTTCCTTCTTTCCACTTATGGAACCCAGCAAGCCCATTCCTGCCTCTGAGCCTCTGCACTACTGTCTCTCTGTTCCCGGCTCTTCCTGAGGCTATTGACTTCCTCTTATCTATCACTCAAGTCTCACTTTAAATGTCTCCTTCTCAGGACATTTCTTTCCTGATCACCTTATCTCAAGGAGTTCCCCACCCTTATTTTTGCTCCTTTGTCTCAGTCCTTATCACACCACTCCACTTCATTTTCTGTAAGGCACACACCACTAGTTGAAGTACATTACATTTTTGCCATCTCATTCCATTAGAATGCAAGGTCCACATGAGCAGGATCTGTTGTGTTCACTGCTAATTCCGAGCATCTATAATAGTGCCTTGCACGTGGTAAGCACTCAAAAAATATTTTGTACAGGAATAGACGCCTAGACCCCTGCAGACTTCAAATTTTTTTTCAGACTTTAAATTTCTTAAAGGTGAAACACTAAGATTACTCCTCCTAGCCAGCAATAATTAAAGTGTAGATCCCCCAATCTTCTACCATACATGCCATCTTCTATACTATATGTCAGGAAGGACATACAAACAATCTCAAGCTAATAAGGCTATGCCAGAGACACCCACTTATTCTGGTATTTATCAAAGACTTATTCTTCCACTCAAGTCCAACTAAAAAAAAAATAACACTGAATTTAGGACTTAAAGGAAATTAGACATACTCCTTTACTCACTCCTGATCCTATTTATTTGGTTTTCCCTGAAAACTGTCTGATTAGGAACTATGACTGTCTTTGATGCCATAAAATACATGTGCTATCTTTACCTAGGCATATGAGAAAGTAAAAGGAAATGAGGATGACTCAGAGGAAAGAAGCTACCAGTACAAGTAAATGTGATCAAACTCAGCATTAATTTTAAAATTCATACAGAATTTCACGGGTAAACAAGTTGATGGAAACTCTCAGCTAATAATTTGTTGCAAACTGTACTGAATTAAATGTAATGCAAAAAAAAATCTTTACTGTATCTTGCAATATAAAAATCCAATTTCATATTTTATGCCACATTTGGCATTTTTTCATAACACAGTCAATGAGATACTTTCTTCACATCAAAAGAAAATTCCAATAATCAGAAAAACATCTGTGTAGATGACTCACACTAAGTTCTGCTAGGAGAGAATTTTTTTAAACGAGGCAAGTACAAGAGAGTTCAATTGTAATTATATGCCACAAGTTTACCAACTGAAAACATTTCCTACTTCTCAAGAAAACTATTCAAATTGGTACAAGGGACACCTGAGTATGCAACTTGGAGCATAACGGAAATAGAAGAGGGATTTCATCAAAGCAGCAAAGGCACACACATTTGAGACTTAATAGTCAAACAGAAGCGCATACTCCTCCAATTTACTAATATCCATGTTTACCCTGTATAATTACTTCTGCTCTGATAAAACTGTGACCCTAGTAAATGTTTTGGAAGCAAGTAAGGAACTCACCTTTAATTGCAGGCCATTGAAGTGTCCTAGGGTGAGATCAGATATTTTGATCGCCACAGGATAAATTATGGAGAAGCTGCAATTTCGATGCTGATGTGGAACTACCAGGCTGAACCTTCCATTTGGAGTCTGGGAAATGACATTGCAGGCTTTATAGAAAAACAAAATCACATTTTTCAGTACTTGATATGCTGAGTTTTTATAGAAATTTACCCTATCCTTATTCTAGGCTCCTATTTATGGTCTAGGGCCTGAGGCCCTGAAGAGAGTACATATCACAAAGGCAACCCAGACACTGAAAGGAGTTGCGTAATAAAAATCACCAGTGATCTGTGGACATTGTCAGAATGCCTTCGGCTGTAAGGGCTGCCTTGTTTATAGCAATCACAGACATTAATTAATAATTAACCAAACTATATGAGCCTCCGGAAGTTCTAGGAGCACTTCAGTAAACTAGGGTCCAAGTTTAAGCTGGAAGTCTGGAAGAATCAAGGCTTTAAAAGGGTTAAAGAAGTTTAAACTTTTTAAACCCTAAAATCAAGGATTTAAAGAGGCCAGAACTCAAACACTGTCTATCTGAAGCCTTCATTTTTTCATAACACAGTCAATGAGATATTTTCTTCACATCAAAAGAAAATTTCAATAATTTATAGAGCTATAATATCACTTTTTAAACAACAAAATAAATAAATGATAAACTAGTCACACAATAGTCTGAGAAAAAATAGAAAGCAAGCTTACTTCTAATAAATATTTGTTGGGTATTGAGTTGTAAGTCGATCAAAAGATAAATTTTAATGTTTAATTTACTCCCAAAAATTTGTGAAATTTTTGTCTTGTGTCTCAAGTCGACTTAAATTTATTCTTCTAACTATGAAACTAGTAGCATCAGAGTTCACACCTTTTTTTGACAATTATGGAAGAAAAATTTCCCATTAATCAGATTAGGTCAGAATTACCTCTTGTCTCCTTCCTGTAATTTTAATTACACTTAATTTCAAAAAAAACTAAAATTCTTTGATGATTCCAGAAGGTTTCTAATTTATAACCAAACAAAATATGGGGAAAACATTTTATTCTGTACTCCAGAATTATTCTGCTTCAGTCCTCAGAATCAGCCTTTTTCTTGGGGGGGAGGGGAATGGGTGGGGGAGGCTACTTTCAAAAATTAAAGATCAGTAAGTAAATTATTCTTTGGCAGATAAGTCCCCTTTCTTTGATCACATGAAATGTTAATATTAACATTATTGAATGCAACCAAAAACGAGTGCTATGTTTTTCTGATTAAAAAAACTTTTTTTTTTAATGTGGAAAAAAAACAAGCTTTGAATGAACTTATTCTTTAAATTAATCAATTATTTATTAATTTATTTTTTATATTGACATTGGTTAATGAAATATAATAAGTTTCAGCTGTACACTTTAACAGTAAGGCATATATATATTTACACTGTGTGAATGAACTCATTTTGATTAAGATAATGTGTTTTAGGCCTGGATTGTTCAGCTTTTTAGCATCTCTGTCTGTACCCATCAGAAATGAACTAAATTAGAGTTGGGGGATCAGAATTAGATGACATTGAGGTCCTCTGGTCCTACCCTCTGCCCAGGGCATGAAATCCTGTCTCCCACATCCAGATACACAGTGTTTCAGCCTTTGCCTGAATATCTCTAAGACTGCAACTTCATATCTGCTCCCTCAAGCTTATCATAGATCAATGGAATGACTTGGAGAGATTAAAGTTTGCCACTGAATGAATGCATTGTAGTGCCTTAGGAGATCAGACCAAAAGTTTGAAGAAAACTTAGAATTCTAGTCACCATAAAATAGTATCCTACCTAGCCTGGGAAATAAATTAAAAACTGTGATTTGATTTTTATAATAATAAAAAATAGAAAAATCCTTTAGGTAATTTCTAATTATAAAAGAATTTCCATTCATATCATTCCGTACCTCAAATTTCTTACGTCTGTGCAATAGTACTATCTTTGAAAAGCAGATTTGACAGGCCCCCTCCTTCCCCCACCCCCCAACACATAAGTCCTGCCTTTGGCCTGAGAAGACAGGGAGCCTACTCACGAAAGAGGTTGGGATCTGTCGTTACAGTTAATGTGAATCCATTTCCTGGTTCATGGACTTGGAAGAAGATCATGGCCACATTCTGGGAGGATCTGATGCTCCTTCTGCTAAGACCACTCTCACAAAAATCTATGTACCTCTCAGTTGTGGGGATAGGATGATCCTGGGAACTGGGGAACTTCTCCCCCTTGAGAATCCAACCATCAAATACCTTCAAATAAAAAACACAGACATAGATGCTCACAGGTGTGTTGAAAAGGGGGGGAAAGTTACCCAGCAACGAGCCTTCAGTCATAAGTGAGAAAATGACAGCCTACTTGCTTTCCCTTTGTATATATTTTGACCATGAGGGTGGTTTGAAAGTAATATTATTAATTAATTATTGCTTTTCAAAAATAAACCTTAAAGTTTCCAAAGTAAGTAAACTTTATAATTTCAGCCACCTTGGTAAATGAAACTACAGACAACATCTATTTTTATTTTGGTCATATTTTTCACACATCCAACTTTCAGAAAAATTCCACAGAAGAATATTTGGGTTTCAGGTCCTCTCTTTCTTCTCCTCATTGAAATATAAACAAAATGTCTCAAAAACAGACAAAACAAAAAACCAGAACAGCAACTTTACCTACCTGCCAATGGTTATATATGCCCCCCCCTTTTTTTTCATTTTTAAATTCTTATCACATTAACATATCCAGAACTACTTCCACACTTAGGCAACAATGGCTGGTGTGCTGCTGAGGACTTTTTGCCTTCACTTGTTAAAGTTTGCCGTTGGATAAAAAGTCAGAGTCTATTGACATTACTCTTAAAATCACCACAGGTCACCAATTTAATGAGACCAGCCTAGTTTGCACTAGCAAAGTCGCCAGCTCCAAATTACTTTACCGGACCAGTCCTCTTCTAACACGTTGGACAGGTTCCCAAATAATTCTACTTGGAAGGTTTTAATCATGATCTTGCCACTTGGGCTGCAGAACTCCAGCCATCCCCGGCCGACCTGTTAGACTTAGGGAGAATGACTGGGAGAGTAATGTTATGAGGCAGGGGGCCTTGTCCTCCTATCCCATCCGCCTCAGACTAGATTCCCTTCCAGTAACACTGCCAGCAGCCTGTGCCCTTCTGCTCCACAGTCGGATCACCCGGGCATTGGAAACAGCGTCTGCGAGCCTGGGGGAGCTCCTCAGAGAGAGGCGGCAGCAGGGGCAAGGCGGGCTCGGCCCCTTAGCAAGTGTGAGGCTGGCTTTCTGACCAGCATCTGCTTGGGCTCCGGGGCTGACCTAATCACCATCCTCCTGCTTCGTGGACCCAAGCGCAGGCGCTAGTTAGTGTCGTTTACCTACCCGCCCCAGCGTCCAACCGCGCTATTTCAGGTCTCTAGAAGGGTCCACCCCAAGAGTGCACGGAGGAGACTTCAAACCACTGCAACATCTGAAGCAGCGGTCCTGCAGGGTTGAGGCTAGACCTTGAGCTTGGGGGCAGGTTCCCGTCGCATGGGGGTCCTGGAGGGCGCCACCCACTCCAGCAGCAGTGGAGCATCTAGTTGTCCCCGGCTCCCCAAGCTCGGCAGCCCCCGCTGGGCGCAGCACCCGGCCCCCTCCGCCTCCCCCTGCCATGCCCCACGGCCGGGGCTGCTCAGGGGGACGCCTCACCTTCAGGAAGTCCCCGCCCTGACAGTCGATGGAGACCAGGTCGTAGTGGATGGTGATGAACTCCTGGGGCTCGCTGATGAAGAAGGCAGCGCAGTGCAGCTGCGGCCGGTCGGCGGTGAAGGTGAACTGGCCCTGGACGCTCAGCATGTCCAGGCACCCTGGGGGAGGACGGAGGGGCCGGGGTCTCGGGCTGCAGCCACGGCAGTGCCGGCCGCGGGCACCCCTCTCCGCGGTCTGCATCGCCCCGCGCCCGACGCCCAGCATCCGCCGTGGGCTCCCGCGCGTTCCGGGGCGCATCACTCCATCTCGCCCCGGCGTGCCTCCTCAGGGCAGACCTTTAACGATGGGAATCCCAGCCAGCCCCTTCCAGGCGATGCCCGGGAGCCTCCTGCCCTCAGCTGGGAGCCCCCACCTCCCCGCTCCCCGCCGCCGCCGCGGGCGCCCCCGGCCCCGCAGCCCCGGCTCACGCAGGGCGCGGCGGTACAGCCGCTCCTCCGCCAGCTCCCGCTTCAGGCTGGCGCTGAAGACCTGGAAAGGGTCGCCGTCCGCGGCTTGCCGCACCTGGCAACGAAAATGGGCCATTCGGAAAAGTTCAAGGGCTGGGGAAGGGGACCGGGAGCAGGGCACCCTCCCTGCCCCACAGCCAAGCGAAGAAAGTGCTGGGAGCATTTCCCTCGGACCAGGGCATCCCCAGCGGCCGGAGCTAAAGAGGAAGAGGCAGGGAGGAAGGCCAGTCCTGGAGGAAGGCAAGGGGCATAACGGCGCCAAAGACAGGGAAGAGCTAACCCCAACCAAGGCAAAAACTCAGGCAGTCTGCTCACCCCCAAGGCAGGACGCTCAGGGCACCCGAAGGTGTGATGATGGGTCGGTTCGGGAATTCGCTCACCTCTAGGTACCGGCTTTCCCCTCTTAGAAGCACCAGAAAGATGAGAATGAAGTGACATTGAAGTTTGAAGGAAGGAGACATGCTGGCCTTGCCTCTGCAGCTATTGTGTTCTGCTGCCCTGGTCTCAGGCTTTGCTTCCACACCTTCGCCCAAGCTGAGGGCTGGAATCTGGTAGGGTCCCTTAGCCGGGTCTCTTTTATAAAGCTGCGAGGAGAGGAGGCTCTCTGCCCCTTAACTGATCTGAGCTCAGTAACCATGGGTTACCCTGTCTCAGTGACAACGTACGTGGTGATGACGAGGGTCTAGCTTTCAGCCCCAAATTTTCAGAGCGGTCCAGTGTTACCAAGAATGATTCCAGGCTCTTAAAACTTAGTGAACCAAAGTGTGGGAGAAAGAACGAGGCAGGGATAGAGAATAATGGAAGGCATTTTACCTGACTTGCCAAATGCTGAATTATCCTTTTCTATGGTTATTCAGGAGGTTGCTAGTCTTGCAAAGAAAAGTGACAACATTACACACATGCATAAAATATCCAAACACATAGGACCTTATCATGCAGCCTTGTCACATAACCTTGGATGGACTTGTGCTGGAAATTGTCAGAAAATGTAATATTCATGCAATTGCTCATACTCTCAGTAAGAAACTTGAGGCGTTTTCAGCTCAAAAGAGAAGCTGAACAGAAGTTGAATTTTGATTTTACAGAGTATTGCAGTAATGTAATTCAGCTTTCTGTCCTTTAGTCTTTGCTTTATCCTGGTCCAGTTTCTTGTAAGCAATTCTTTAATGAGAAGCTAACTCTATGTCTGTGGACTTCTGGATTTTAGCTGAGCTCTGTCACTTAGCCTGAATGTATACATGATGGACATACGCTAGGGCCTGATAACTGCAGCCAAGACCTTAGTAGTATCCATCTGAGCCACATGAAGTCATTCCATTTCATGTTTTCAAATATCTGGATTACTTTAATACTCTGTTAGAAAGAACTGCCCAGAAGCTTTATTATACCTCTTTGTCAGCAAACTTCCAGAGCTAAACAAATGACCTAGCAATCCAGAAATAATTTAAGTATAAGCTTATCTTTGCTAATTAGACAAAAAAGAGAATTGCTTCTCCTTTATGTTTGAAATTGTGGGAAATATGGGGCGCACCACTTTTGGCTTTCCCACCCCTTTCCAATCTATAGGCTTAGCAAGGCAGCTACAAATCCTAAAAACTTCATGTTGTTTATCTTGGCTGGACAGAAAACATGGCACTACTGTAGCTTTCATTGTTATTAAAATTATTACAAATAATGAGACCATAATAAAGGGTTTTAACTCAAAGAAATGGTTATATTTTTAGTTTATATATACTCAAAATTGAGCAACCATTTTCTTAGAGGTGTCAGAACTTAATATTTTTATATTTAAGACAATTCTGATCTCCAAAGGGGCTACCGCTTAGTTCTTTAAACAGGAGGCCTTCCTACCACACAGTCCATCTTTGTAAACAGTACCAGACCACAGAGATCATGAGAGGGAAGATCGCCTAAAGGTCATGAACACTGGCCACTATGTCCTTCTCCCCTTCCTGGTACTGTTTAGATGTCTGAATTTTAGAGAGGATGTAAAAAACCTGGGAGGGATAAAAGGGGAGGAAAATAAACAATTTAATACCAACTTGCTTGGCTGTAAACACTCCAGGCCAGCTACAGTTCTGTCTCCAGTTGTGCTTGGGGGGAGGCTCAGGCACACTCATCACAAATGCCACAGGCCCAGTCTCCTTTCCCACCAACCTAGCCATGGCCTTGGCTGGCTCCCAGAACAAAGCCCAGCACTCAGCTTAGAGACCTCTGCTTATCCCAATATGGGGCCTGGCTTTATTGGCATCACCACAGAGATGTTTTTCTTCAATCTGCTAGATAGCTTGCCTGGTTCTTCCTCTATCCTCTCTCTCTCTCTCTCTCTCTCTCTCTCACACACACACACACACACACACAGAAGAACCACATACAAAAAAGCTGGGGTGAAGGAGGGCAAACATAACCATTTTTACATAACAACCCACAAATAATAGCAGATGGATGCACTTTATTCCACCAAATTCTCTGAAGGGGAACTAGTATGTAATTTTCACCAGCTTGGAAAATGTCTATTTAATCAGTGGAAACTGTGTTAATTTTGTTGTGAGGAGGGTTTTTTGGTTTGTCTATTTGTTTGTTTGTTTTAAATTAAGAGTAACTAAGGAATGGAAACTAGAACCTATGGACCGGAACTAAAAGGTAGAATTGGAGGACAAAGAGAAACCAGGTAGCCTTTCCTTATGAGCAGAAGTATGAAACATGGGTGAGAGCAATAGAAGCATTATTTGGATTAGACAGGAAAAAAACTTTCTGGACAATAAGTAGGTCTATGTCTAAGCATGGAAGATACATTATTTTCATGGACTGATTTAGTCATCCAACCAAGGTGACTGGGCATTTTGAAATACATTCTTAGTGAACTCAGAGTCATCAGTCTGCTGGTTGGAATGATATATATGTCCTCCTCCATTTTCTGCACAAGTTTTAGTTTCTTTCACAAAGCTCCAGTGCAGATTGTTGCCTGTGTTAACCCTGAAGGTCTAGGTGGCCACACAACATAGATCCGTATTATATTCCTAAACATTGTGGGGGATGGGAGAAGCAGATTTTTCACTTGTGCTGAGACTAAAGAGGCTTACACAGACAAGGTCTGACTAGCATGCAGAGGGACTCTGTAATCACCCACATGGCCTGTGAAATGATTGTGACAGCCAGATGTATGCTTATGGAGTCTGCCATGGCTTATGCACTGAGGTGTCAGAAGCAGCAAAGAGGACTACATAATCTCAAATCTCTTTCTACTGGAGGGTTGGCCCCAAGACCCCTTTAAATATTCCTGTCTGTAATAGTAAATGTTTTCTTTTGTAATTCACTTCGACAGAGAATACTGCCAATTCATGCTTTAGAAGACACTTGGGGAACCCGTATAAGCCAGCCTTTGAATAAAACTCTCAGATGTCAGTGATTTTCAACCTGAATAGATTATCTTCTTTTCTTATGTTTAAGATGACCAGCAATCTTAAACATTAAGATATTGGGGGTTACAAGTGACTTGTACAAAATTTGAACTTAAATAAAAAGGGAAATTATTAGCAGGACACAAGGATGTCTTAGAGAATGCACAGGCAAAAAACAAGAAGCAGAGAGGTTCGGAAGCTGCTTCCCAGTCTCTCTGTTTCAGGTGCCTTCCCCCCAAATTTGCGGTCTCTGTGGCTGTAAACCAGCCAGCAACAATTCCTAAGCCTTAAATGTTATAACTTGACAAATGAAAATACCCTGAACCAATGTTCTCATAATCCCCAGTCCACAAAATTTTGTGGGAAAGGCTCAGAGGCCAGGGGCTAGGATCTTGTCATAACATGACTCCTCCCGTGACAGCCTTTGGATGTTGAAGGGAGAAGTAATTTCCAGAAAAAGGGATGATGGATTTACAAAATAATGGGTATCTTTGAAAGAATAAAAACAAACAAAGAAAACAAAACCATGGTTCAATGACCTCTTTGATCACAGGTTTTCTCACCTATAAAATGTGTTACACTGGGAATTATTGTAGGAATTAAATATTATACTTGCTTTACTTAGAGAATAGCCTTAAGTGGTAGCTATTATTAAATTATACCAATCATGTATGTCTTTATCACTAGGGCTTGTCTTCTAATGAGAATTTTATAAGAGCGCATGCATAGAATATGTTTTCCATATAATTATTAAATTAAAATGTATGACTTTTTATCAGAACATTAACAGGCTTTAAAAGCCCTGGTTAGAAAAAAGAGTACTAAGTTTAAATATAATTGCAAAACTGCATTTCAAAAGACTAGCTAGGAATGGATTCTGTTAAAGATTATACACCGTAATGGATAGTGGCTTAGCTGTATCAGAAAGAAAAGCTGAAATGTAGAAAGCAGTAGAATTGAGAAGATTAAGGAAAGGGGAAAGCTGAAGTTATAAAGCAGAAACAGAAGATAATTAGGAACTGCCCAAAGAGATTCCTTATCGAAGACTGTTGAATGACATCACCTGTTAAAGCTTGGCGACACTGGGAATAAGAAAGCGATAACTTGTCAAGAAGGCTTCCAAACAGTGATGTTGTGAGGCAATAAGGGAGATTAAAAGATCTGCCCAGATTATCACAATGAGTCAGAAACAAAGTCTAGACTAAAAAGACCCTTCTATATCCAGTCGGGTAATCAATCTTTCAAAGACAGCAGTCCTGGAAATCAACTCGAAAAATTATATTTTAGGTTTTAAAAATTACTAGACTAGCAGCAAAAAGTGAGATGGCACTGGCCAAAGCAAGACACTGGCAGATCAATAACTGCAAAGGAGACTGGGGATTGTTCATATTTGTGCAATGGCTTTCTTGACTTTGGAATGACATTGTTATCTCAACTTCCTCCAGGCTTTCTCTAAAATATGCCATGACTAACATCTAGCCAGTAGGTCATAATGAAATGCCATTTAATAATCCTTCACTGCCTGCATCAAAGGGAAAAGTACAGCCAGGTCCAGAGCTGTTGGTGTGTTTATCATTAGGTAGTGGTGACGTGCATTTGGCATATAACATCAGTCTCTTCTCTGACGGAAGAGAAATGAGGTATAGAGTCTCATTTCTTAGTGCCTTAGAATAGATCTAAAAGAGAAGTCTGTCAGTTGTGTGGAGTGACACAAGAAGCTCTAAATAATTTACACAGCAAGCAAAAATGCAAGCTAGGTAGTGGTTAGCTATCTGTGGTGCCTTCTTAGCTCACTTTCATGGGACCCTTGCCAGAGGCCGGCCTGCTTCTCCCTCAGCCAACCCTTCCTTCCTTCCTTCCTTCCTTCCTTCCTTCCTTCCTTCCTTCCTTCCTTCCTTCCTTCCTTCCTTCCTTCCTTCCTTCCCTCCCTCCCTCCCTCCCTTTCCTTCCTTCCTTCCTTCCTTCCTTCCTTCCTTCCTTCCGTCCTTCCCTCCCTCCCTCCCTCCCTTTCCTTCCTTCCTTCCTTCCTTCCTTCCTTCCTTCCTTCCTTCCTTCCTTCCTTCTTCCTTTCCATCCTCTCATCCTCCTTTCCATCTTCCCTTCCATCCTTCCTTCCGCCCTTCCTTCCATCCTTATTTCCTTCTCTCTTTCCTTTCCTACCATCCTCCCTCCCTTTTTCCCATCCTCTCTTTCTTTTTTCCTTCTTTCTATCCTTTCTCCCTTCTATTCCTTCTTTTCCCTCCTCTCTTGCTTTCTTCCTTCCACAAACTCTGAGCAACAGATTGAGCTATTCTATACCCATAGTATTTTATATATACAGCTGAATAGCCTTTCTTATATTTTATTATAATTTTTAACATGTATGTCTTCACCCTAAATGCAAACTCCTGGAAGTCTGGCTCATCCATCTGTATCCTCAGCATCTAGCACACACGCCCAGCACTTTTGGGTGGTACCTAAAAGCAAACTAAAAAGAAGGGCTTCTGCTCCTCCCACTTAGTTATAAATTAGAGAACTGTCACCACTAAAATGTTAGCTGAGATCATCTGAACATGTAGCACCATCCAGGTAATGGGAGCCAAATAATAAAACCTAAGGAAAGGAAAGGGAGAGGTGCTGAAACAGATCCTGGAGTCGGTTCTAGAAGACCACAGCATTGGGTAGTGAGAAAGGTGGGAGGGAGCTGGAGGGACAGAACTAGGACTCAGGCGGGCAATCAGGGCACTTGCCTGGGACACAAAAACTCAGTCATCATGATAAATATTATAATGTAATATATGATAAAAGGAAACTAATGCAAAAAAAATCCTATGATGAGCAAAATATTGAAATTTGAGATAAAGACACCATTGGTCTTAGTGACTTTTCCTTTAGCCTCAAGCTCTATTCTGGATCAACACAGCACTGTGGTGGTAACACATAAGCAACATCCTATAGGAGTAATTAAGAATTCTGGTTTCATTCTGGTTTCAATGTTTATTAGCTATAGAGTAAAAACAAAGGGGCTCTGGATTAGGTGTCTCAAACCCTGGATAACTGCCTGACAGCTTGGGCAAGTCATTCAAATCATTTGTAAGATGACGGAGGTGTTAACTGTGAAGATCACAGCAGGAAACAGCACCCTCAAGTGGGTAGTTTGGGGAGAGTTTAATGGGAAGACTATATAAAGGTGTGGGCCTCACGCGGGGAAACTTCATGGGAGGATGCAATGTGCTAGGACTAATAGCAGAAAGGAGATGTCACAAAGAGAGGAGGGGTCACTGGGGGCCATCCAGCCCTGGGGACTATTGGGTCTCTAAGGTCCTGCAGCCATTTTAAAACTCGTTTGCAAATTATTTGACACTCTTTCCACAGAAAAAAAAGTGGGGACTAATTCTTTTCCTTAGAATATGGCCCAATTTAGGGACACTCTTTTAATAATTTAGGAAAGTAACGCTGATTTCTGAGGCTAAGTTAGAAAGAGCAAAATGCCTGGACTTCAACATGGATTTCTCTCTCTCTCCTGAGACACATGACTTTGGCGCCCTGAGCTACCATGTAATAAGTCCAGCTACTACAAAGTTGCTGGAGAGACCATAAAAAATTGATGGAGATGAAGAGGTAGACAGGGTAAAGGGGGTCAAATATAGAGAGGATGGGGGAAGGTGAAGCGGGTAAAGGGGATCAAATATATGGTAGCTAAAGGAAACTGAACTTTGGGTGGTAATCACACAATAAAATAAAATATAAATAAATCAATAGATAGATAGATAGATAGATAGATAGATAGATAGATAGATAGATAAAAGAATCTGTTGAGCCGGTGCCAGCATCAATAAACACTGCTTCCTGCTTAAAATAATTAATTAACAGTTTGATTGATCAATTAATTAAAATAAATAGTTAGATACATAGATAGATAAAATGGAGACGTCTGGGACTGCCAACTGTTTTAGTTCCCAGATGTTTTGATAATCTCAACCTGGGTACCAGACATCTGAGTGAAGAGACCTTTGAGATGACCCCAGTTTCCAGCACCAGCTGACTGACTGCAACATCATGAGAGACCCCAACCCAGAACCACGACCCTGAATATGTCTCAACTACGCAATCCACAGGAACTGTGAGATAATAAATGCAGTTCCAATTCACTAAGTTATGGAATAATGTGTTATACAGGAATAGATAACTAATACAAGACTGCCTTAGTCTGTTCAGGCTGCTATACTAGAATACCACAGACAGGGGGGATCATAACAATAAAAATTTATTTCTTATAATCCCAGAGGCTGGAAGTCCAAGATCAAGATACTAACAGATTCAGTGTCTGGCGAGGACTCCTTTCTTAGTTCATAGGCAGCTGTCTTCTTCCTGTGTCCACTCATGGTGGAAGGGGCAGAGCCCTCTGGGGCCTCCCCTTCTTGAGGGCTCCGCCCTCATGACCTAGTCACCTACCCAAGGCCCCACTTCCAAATACCATACACTGGGGATTAGATTTCAACATATGAATCTCAGGGGGACACATTCAGTCTATAGCAAGGCCTTTTCCATTTCTAATCTACATTCCCAATGTCCCCGGGGTACCCCAGTTGCGTGATAGCCTTTGTCTGTGAAGCCCTTGTGCTGAATCTACATCTTCAAGGCATGCCCAGAACAGCTTCTAGACCAAGTCAACATCTGTAAAACCAAGTTTGCTGGTACCAAGCTCAGCTGGTGGGTCATAGTGAGTAGCTGGAGAGCAGATATTAGTGAGCCCTGGAGAAACTGAACCCCATGCCTCAGCCCTGAAATCAGCATGCCCTCACCAGCTGCTTTATTGAAATTATGTATAAAAGATCAATAAGTACTGCTCCCTTTTAAATTATGACATTTTCCTATTTCAAATGATTACTACTGTGCAAACAGAACAAGATTCTTCTAAGGCATTTATCGAGGGGGAGGCCATCTAATATTGAAGAAATCAGTTCTTTGACAATATAATAATGATATTGTAGGTGCCATTCAAATTTTAAAATCTCATGGTATAAAAACCAAACTAAATACTAAGCATCTTTAGGGTTAAAAAGTAAACCTCCAGAGCCAACAGAAAGAGATAACAACGGCTCAAACTGGAACAATTTGAACAACAAAATAGAGTATTATTAGATTATAACTCAGTGTATAAAATAAATTTCCATGAGTTCATTTTTATATAAATGATTGAATAAATTAATAAATGGGGAGAAGAGACAAATCTCCCACACAGAAGAATCCCAAATAGTTTGTGTAGATGTACTGCTATTAAGGAGAGGGAGCATAACTCCCCACTTCTTAAAAATGGGCTACCCATAGTGACTTCCTCCCAAAGAGTACAGTATGGGAAGGGAGTAGAGGGAAAGCAACTTTACAGTGGAGAAACCTGGCACACACTATCTCAGCTGATTCAAGGCCAACATCAACAGTCATAAATCACATTGCTAGCATGTACCCTTGATGTGATGTGATGAAAATAGCACTTTGCCTCTGTGTTCTTCCTCTTATAAACCTATAACCCAGTCTAATCATGAGTAAAATGTCAGACAAATTCCAATAGAGGGGCATCCTATATTATACCTGACCAGTATTCCTCAAAACTGTCAAGGTCATCGAAAACAAAGAAAGCTGAAAAACTGTCACAGCTAAAAAGAGCCAAAGGAGAGACGGCAACTAAATGTAACATGGTATTGTGGATGGATAGCATCCTGGAAAAGAAAAGGGGAATTAGGTAAAAACTAAGAAAATCTGAATAAATTATAGACTTCAGTTAGTAATAATTTATCAATACTTATTCATTAATTATGACAAAGATACCATACTAATGTGAGATGTTAATAATAAGAGAAACTGTGTAAGATATATGGGAACCTGTACTATTTGTTCAATTTTTCTGTAAATTTAAGTGTTCTTTAAAAAAATCCATCAGTGATAAAATAAAGTCTCTTTAAAAAAATAAGTATCAGAATGTATCTGATATTTGCCAGGCAAGACCCAAAGGAGTTTCATCTCCAGAATTTTTTAGGCCTTCCCTTCCACTTCTTAAAGAATTGTCTCTCAATTTTATCTACACTTAATTATGCCTTGTTTTTTCCTCAGCCTCCTTTGCTCCTCTAGCTTTCACCTCCATTGTGCTGAAGAAACACCCCTCACTTAGGTCACTCCCAGTTTTTACATCTACAGATCACTTCTATTGTTCCTTGACTTCTCTGCATTATTTGAAACTTTCTCCTTTTCTTATTTTTTGAATTTGTTCTTTTGGTTTTAGGTAAACTTGATTTTTTAAGAGTTAGACATATACTAATTTTGAAACACTGAAAAAGTGACACCAATTTTTTATTCTTATTTCACCCTTTATATTACACATATAAATTTGCAGCACCAAATTCAACAGTTGACTTTGTTTATGTCTTAAACACTAGAAGGACAGAGTCAAAAAAAATAGCTAAAAAATTTTTTTCCTTTTAAAAATTTTTCTATAAATCTGAAATATATGATTCTAAAGAAGCAAATCATTTGTAGTCTGAGAGACAAAATAATTTGCATTTACAGTTATTGGCTATGTTTTAGGGAGGTAGTAGAATATGAGATACAAAGATACATTTTCTAAAATTTTCATTACAAAAATTATAGAGTGATGTCAGAAACATGGCAGAGTGAGAGACATCCCCAGATCTCTCCTCTTGAAACAACAATAAGCTGAACATCTAAAACTCAACAAAAAACACCCAAAACTGCACACCAGCACTTCGGAGCATGGGATCTGCTCCTAAGAACTATCACAGGAATCCAAGAGGCTTAGACACCACCTTCTGGAAACCAAAAGTAAAACACCTTCTTTACAAAAGACTAAACAGAGACCTTTGTATAATAAATCTTGCTGGGGGGAAAAAAATCAGAAAACACTTCCATTAATGCCCAGGGGGATAAATAGTCCATTAAACACCATGAACAACCAAGGTGACAAAGCAGCTCAGAAAGAAAGAGAAAAATCTCCAGAAAATAAGCTTACAGACATAGAAATATGCAACTTAAATGAGAGAGAATTCAGGATGGTACTTCTGCAAAAACTCAGAGAATTCCGAAACGAGTCATATCAACAATTTCAGGAATTGAAAAAACAACTAAATGAGCAGAGCAAGGAGATTGAAACCCTCAAAAAGAACCAAATAGAACTTTTGGAGCTAAAAAGCACACTGCAAGAGTTGAAAAATAAAATAGTAAGCTTGGGAAATAGAGTCAACCAGAATGAGAAAAGAATCCGCGATTTCGAAGACAGAAATCTAGAAATAAATAAAAAGGAAAAAGAGGGAAAGGGAAGAATGAAAATTAACGAAAAAGAAATACAAGAACTAGCTGGTACCACCAAGAAAGAAAACATAAGAATAATTGGCATTCTCAAAAAGGAGGAAAAGGAGCAGGAATTAGAAAGCGTTTTCAGACAATTAGTTGACGAGAATTTCCCAAATCTAAGGAATAAACTGGAACTTGGAATTCAAGAAGTCAACAGAACTCCCAATTATCTCAACCCAAAAAGGCCTTCTCCAAGACACATTGCATTAAAATTATCAAAAATCAATGACCAAGAGAATTCTCGGGGCAGCCAGGAAAAAGAAGACGGTAATTTATAGAGGAAAACCCATTAGACCATCATTGAACTTCTCAGCACAAACCTTACAAATCAGAAAGAAATGGAAGCAAATATTCAAACTAAATGAAAGGAACTACCAGCCAAGAATAATATATCCAGCAAAGCGCTCCTTTAAATACATTTTCACAAGTGGAGTCTTTCAGACTAAACCCGTTACTACTTCCATAAGTTGTAACACAGCATAGTTGATTTCCCTTCAGGTGCATTGAATTAGTGTTTTTTTCAGCTTCTTCAAAATATTCTCACCTGTTTCACGCAGCCTATTCAGAGAGGCTAATCCTCCAGTCACTTTAAACATTGACTCCTTAAATAAACAAGAACAAATGAACAGTATCCTGAAACTTGTCAACTTATTAAGAGCCAAGGAAAACCACTCAAAATAATCTGCCTTCACTAAATAATTTAAATTGACTATTGATGTTGTTCCCAGTGGGCTCAACATTTTAAGCAGCTGTTCTCACCCAAAGGCTAATGGTCTTAAACAGGTTTATTTTTTCTGGATACTTTTTTTTTTTTTCAGCTGCTGCAATCAATCAATGTTAAATTTCTTGCATGGCTAGCAAATGAGCCACTTGGACATGTACTTTGGGTGCAGCCTCATTTTCTTCATTTTTTTCTTTCTTTCTTTTTTTGTGAAGAAATTTTACTATGATGAGATATAGCTTTTAATTTGTGTAACTTTTCTCAATTTTTTGTGTGTGATTTGGTAATATTTTGATGAGTTCTTAGTCTGGTAATGTCGACATATATTATATTCTTACAGCACAGATACAGGTTCGTTGTATAATAAACATACTGCTTTGCCATCTAATTTGATAACAAAATAATCTACACTTCATTGTCCCTTAAAAATAGAATATTCTAAGTCCACCTTTTTTTTTATGTTTTGAGTTGACAGGTATATCCTGGTAATAAAATAATAAAATGTCCCAGTATAGTGATCTGCATGGCACTTGAAATGCTGTCAGTAAAAACATGCTACTGTGATTTGTAGTGTGTAGCAGCAGTGCAAAGTGATAAAAATGCCACATACAGTCTCAAAAAAAAATGAAATTATAGTACAAATACTATTTTCAATGTGATTTATGTCACATATCATGAACATGATTCTGTTATTAAATACACTTTCCCAACACCATTTAATTGGTTGCATAACATTCTATTGTTATGATATTTTATTTAACCACCCCCTATTGAACATTGCTATTGTTTCTAATAATTTACTATTGTAATCCAACCAATATATAATTTTAAATCCTTATTTTGATTCTCTAGACTTAAACCTAAAGACTTTAATGGATCCTCACCATAGATTCTCAAAAGTGATATCTCTTTGGGTTTGGGATCAAGGATAAATCAACAGACCAGAGACAAGGCAGTACCATTTACAGTACTGGAAAAAAGATAGATCAATTACTGTTCATAAAATCATGAACACTCAGAATCAGACACCTCCTTTAATATTCACTCATTGCCTTCTTTTCAATTTAGAAGAGAGTTTGAAACAAAAGGAGTAGATGACTTCTACTGGACTAAGCAAAGTGGATGCTTTATTTACAAAGTTAAGATGATAGATTTTAGATGGCTACATATGGCATCGCATAGCACATTATTCCTGTCTGCAAGGACCTCTGGGTATTCGGAGAGCTAGAAGGGTCAAATTAATCTCAATGATGTGTCAAATTAGTAATCATATTAATTCCATATTGTCACCTGCTCTTTGGCAGGTTTAATAAGCCACATGTTAAATTGATTATGCAAATTATCTTAGGCAAATTAAAACATCTGTTCCACATATCACCATATTTCAAGGTGAAAGTCTTCCTGAAGGTGAGTTTTCAGTACTACTAAAAATGACATGTCTTTGGTTTACCAACATGTCCACTCACCATTGGTATCTTTCTTTTCTTATGCCACACATCAGGATGCTACATTTTTCTATCACTGACAAAAAGCTAGTTTGTTTTTCATACATAAAACACATTGACATGATCCATAAAAATGGGAACAAAAAATATGGCATAACTATAAGAGATTTATCTTCTCACTTCATAAAAGGACAAGTCATAAGGCCATAAAGAAGATATGGGCATACACGCTGGAAATCTCTCCCAAAGAACCTAACAGAATATACAGGCTTTGAGAACTCTGGGAGGCTTGTTTATTTATATATTTATTTTAGTGAGATCACCTACCCTTGAGTTCATTATGATGCCTTTGCCTTCACCACCACCATTGTTTCTCAGTTGCATTTTCAATAAAGAAGAATGAAATGATTTTAGCTAAAACTCTAGCTTTATAAAAGAATCAGCTTGGAAGCTTGTTAAAAATACAAAAAATCATCATTTAGTAGGACCAAGGTAGGAGCCAGGAATCTACATTTTTTTAAGCACTGAAGGTGATCCTGTTGTCATGGTCTAGGGTCTGCACTAAGAGAAACTCCTATATCAGGGATGGTTAAGATATGAGTGTGACGTCCCCAGATTTGAATTCTTCTTCTGCCATTTATTCTCCCTGGGCAAGTTATTTCATATGTCTCATTTCCTAGTCTATAAAATGGGAAAACTACTCAATACGCTATACACCTTAAACAATGATAGCTCAATAAAAATAATAATTAAAAAATAAAATGAAATGGGAATACTATGACATGGATGAGCTTTGAAAACATTTTGCTAAGTGAAATAAAACACACAAAAAGACAAATATCCATAGTGTAGTGGTTAGCATGTCTGCTTTACACACAGAAGGTCCTGGATTTGTGCCCCAGGAGGAGCCACAGACCATACCCGGGGTGCACCAGGCCCGGGTTGCACTCCTCGATTGTGTGAGGGGAGACACCCTGCCATCAAAGATACAGTTCTTAAAAAAGAAATGGCAACATCCATAGGTCAGGGATGAAAATGGGGGCGGGGGTGGTTAAAGAGGGGAGGAAGACAAATATTACATGATTCCACTTATATAAGTTTCCTAGAAGAGGTGAATCATAAAGATGGACAGTAGAGGTTACCAGGGGCTGAGAAGAAGGGAGATGGGGAGTTTCATTTTAATGGGCACAAAGTTTCTCTTTGGGAAAATGAAAAAGTCCTGGAAATGGACGCTGATAGACAGTTGTACTACAATGTGAATGTATGTAACACCACTGAATTGTACACTTAAAAAATGGGTTAAAATGGTAAATTTCATGATATGTATGTTTTACAATGAAAAAAGATATGGCCATGAAGGAATGAAAACAAATTGATGTTATATTTTAAAATGGGGATAAAAGTGACTACTCCCTAAGTTTTCTATAAATATGGGGTGTGATAATATATGAATAGAGCTTACTTAATACAGGGCCAGGCATGTAGCAAAGGTTCAGTAGATGGAAGACCTTCCTGAGTCACAGGTGACATCTCCTTCCTATACATGGGAATATGTCACGGGCTTGTTTATTTATATACCAAGGCTCGCCACACTTAGCCCTGATTTGATAAGCTCAGCAGCTTCTCATTTCCCTAAAGTGCTTTCAAACTGTCCACCTCCATCTACAACTACTTCTAGACGAGGCAGTCTCACTCTTCAAAGGATTCTCCCTGTTCCACTGCCCCCCTCAGAGGAAACACACCCCTAGGACAACATTCTCCTCTCCATGCTGTCCCTTGAGGGAGATGAGAACTCTGTCCAACAACACAGAGACTCGGAGAAGGGCAGTCCCCTCTCCCCCTGGGGACCCAGCTGACATCAGGCTCCTCGCCTGGCTTCTCTGACTCATCCCACCCACCACAAAGGTCCAAAGCAGCTGCTTTGATTTCACCTCACCCATCTGTTCTGATTCCCTCTCTTCTTTCCCTCTCCTTTGAATCATCTTTATTCTACACAAAACAGCAAATTGTTGACTCAGTACAAAATACATTCTTAAACATTCTTTTAAAGAAAACTCCCACAGTTAGAAGTAGATAAACTAAGATTATTACACCAAATTAATTACAAAAGCACCTCTGCTTTCCCTTGGATTTATTTTAACATTGATGAAGCGAATATAATTTTGATTTCTAATTAGTTTTAACTCCCACTGGTACTAAGCTGCTTTGTTTAAGTCTTAAATGTTACAAAGATTCATTAAAGGTTTTTCTTCCCTTGTTTTCTTTAAATATTTCTTCCCAAACCCACATTTAAAAACCAAGTCAAGCTTCATTTAATTTTTATTTTTAAAATGTTGATGAGGAAATAAATGAATTTTTTTGAAAACAGTAAGATGAAGTCATTCATCCTTGTGATGGGGATGAGTAGGCAGTTCAGTGGGGCTTCGTTTTCCTAACTAGAGTTTCATAACTGATCTTTGCTTCTCTTCTCTCTTGTCACTATTAGGGCCTAAAAATCCCATGTTGTTGAAAACCCGGGGGAAAGCTCAGAAAAACACTTTCCAACTTAACCATGTTATATTATTGAGGCTGTACCTATAAGATATGGAAACAACTAGTCAGTTCTGAGCAAAAGCAAATAAACAGCAAATCTCATATTAATGTGGTGAGAGGAACAATAAGAATTAACATCAAATGCTGGAATTTTTAATCTATTGTTTTGAAATATGCAGTCACAACACAAGTGACCTTTAAAAAACAAATGACAGTCTGTGGAAGATAAACTGGGAGGATTTGGGGTATAAATTCTATGTGTAAATAATAAATAGGCCATTTTAGAAAAATACTACAGATGAATGAAAAAAGATAAACTAACTCACAATTTCACCATTTAGAGATAACAACCATTATAAATTCTAATCCTATTCTATTCCACTGTCTCTATACCTGTATCTGAATGTGAGTACATGTACATGTCGGCATCAAATTTTATACTATAATTTAGGTATACAAAAAAAAGTAAACTAAAAAGAACCTTTGTTTCTTCTCTGTTAAGTAATCTCTTGTTCTCAAGACTGTGCCTTGCCTCAGGGTATTAGGCTCGCATAATCAGTGGCCTGTTAATTGCAGCCCCCCACACACAGGTACTCAGATTCCCTACCCATCACGTCTTTTCTATAGCACTTCTCCATTCCTGTCACGGTTTAATCACACTAGGGGGCTGAAAGTGAAGACACCACATAGTATGAACTGAATACTTATGTCACCCTCAAATTTAGATGTATACCCCTAATCTGTAATGTGACAGTATTTGGAAGTGGGGCCTTTGGGAGGTAATTAGATTTAATGAGGTCAGGAGAGTGGGGCCTCCACAATGAGATTAATGTTCTTATAACAAGATAAGAGATCAGAGTGGTCCCCTCCAGCTATGTGGACACACTCAGAAGACCATTGTCTACGAACAAGGAAGTAGGCCTGTGCCCAGCGCCACCTTGATCTTGGGCTTCCCAGCCTCCAGGACTGTAAGAAACAAGTGTTTGTTGTTTAAGTCACCCACTCTGGTATTTTGTTATGGCAGCCTAAGTTGTCTAAGACAATTCCATTTTCTCGCTGTGCAACTCAGAGCAAGCAATTCACCTCCCTGTGCCTGGGGATTGGTGATAATCCTACCTACCTTTTGGAGTTGTTGAGAGAATTAACTAAAGTAATAAGCCAGAGCTCTATATTTATACTAGGTACAAAATAGAATACAACAAATGCTAGTTCCTACCTCTACTCTTTCTTTGCCTGAAGGAATTGACTTCATGTAATTAAAGACTGTTCCCTTCCTCAGGAGTTAATTGAATTGCCAAGGAAGAACCCAGAGTGCTTAACCGTAAAGAGAATGAATCACTTTGAGGTTAAGGTATTGGCGTGTGTTTGGAGGGCTTTCCAGCCCCTGTGAAATCACTCTTTATGAAATGCCACTGTCTTGGCAAGAAGCAAAATTACCCTGTAAGCAAGATTTGCTTGTCTCAATTGTCTTACTCTTTATTTGCTACTTACTCGTGAGTCCATAAGTTTCAAACTTAGTTTTTAAAAAATTAAAAACACTCTGACTTCGGAACAGCTTCTCAACTCTACCTCAAAGACACAAATGGCATAAAACTATGAATAAAAATATAAGTTAACATCAATTGAGTTTTTTAAGTTTGGAGACTCAATTATGAGATACTCAGGGTAAATGCACACAAACCACAGGTTTATTTTTTTTTAAAAAAAGAAAGGAATGTCTCTAAATTCCTTAGGCAGAAAAGACATTAATAGAACTGAGTCTTCAACGGTTTATCATATATTGCAAAAGATCATTAAGGGGACCCAAAGGGCACTTTTAAGTATAGACTTTGCTCTTTTTGCAGTTTCTGTAGTTGTGGAGACCTCCACAGCATCCCACTGTCTCCACAACTTTAGGGAAGAATGCTCTTAACTTTGCAGACCTTTCCTAGTGAGCTGCTCCCAAATTAACTTAGGCGCCAACTTCCGCAAAAAGTCTGCCAGGCTGTATTCTTTTAAATGTCTTCTCTAGTGGACTTCTAAACCATCTTCGAGATGGACAGTAAGCTAGAAAATTACAGAACCACAAACACCCTTCTTCCCCCTGGATCCCACTTTACCTGCAGTGTACTTCAAACAATTTCTCAAAAATATCAGCGGTGAGTCATACCCAGCAATCAATAAACAGAGCTCTGTAATATAGAGTGTTGGTCTAAAGGTAAAGTAGCCCCAGCTGACGGGATAATCAGGCATCCTCAGAGCTGGGTGACAGTATCTTTTCTGAGGTGTCAGGAGTTCAGTAAAGAACTTCCCGCTGCAGATTGAGTGGGAGGTGGGGCTGGGGATCCAAATGACCTCCTGTTCTCAGTGACCAAATCTTCAGCTCTGTGACCCCGAAACCCACACTGTTAGATTTGAGTCTACTTACTATGGAAATTCAGTTAGATCCAGTGTTACAATGCTTCCGAGATGAGTTTAGTCCTGCTTCTGCTGTGGCCTGAGGACTTGTGTCTCAGGTCGGTGGACCTCAGTTTCCTCCTTAATAAAATGAGGCCTTGTTCTAGGCGGTCCCCAGAACTGCCCAAACTCGAGAACAAGCAAGGAGCATATTCAAGAAAAGAGATCCCAGCTACTGCTGTGGGGATGCTGTCAGAATCCAGGGTGCGTCTCACAGATGCCTCTGCTCTGTTGGAGAATGTAGGAAACTGAATGAGGAGCTCGCTGGGTCTTTTCCAGCTACCAGATTTCTTTGATTTCAAGAAAAATAAACTAACTACTCTCTGTGGGAATAGATGTCTTTCCTGCAAATGCCTTCCCTTGTTCTTGGAAAAAGAGGCCAGCAGCAAGTATCATCAGCAGCATCTTAGGATGCTCATGCCCAAGGTGTTTTTATTATCATTTACTTCTTTATATAAAGGTCTACGCTTGTCTCCTTCCCTTTCATCTGTATCTGGTAGCTCCAATTGATTATACCTCCTTCCTTTAGCGGGAGTGGGTTAGCACCTCTTCCCCTGAATTAGAAATAGGGTTTACAGGTGAAGTAGACACACAAATCAAAGCCTTACTTGTGAACTTTTTTCAGCAAAAAAAAAAAAAATTCACTATGCATCTGTCGTCTCATTGCCATGTAAAAATTCAGGATGTGTAGGGAGCACTGTTCAACTAGGAGCATTTGTTCCACAATCAAGGCCTTGTCATTTTCTCTGCAGCATTCACCAACAAGGTTAAGCACCTCCTCCTGTGGCTCAGACTCTGTTAGTGAAGGTAACACAACAGCTAGCCATATAGTCAACTTCTAATCCAGTAAATAATGCTGGGAGTTTGCAGAGCACCATCTGGATACGGAAAGAGCTTTTGTATGTAAAGGAACCTGAGCTGCTTCTGCCCCAATTCATCTTCTAAGGTTTAGAAGGTAAATGGAATGGAAGCTGAATGTGGCATTGACAGTTCGCTATTGTCTGCACCATAATTCCTAAAGAAAGCAGTGGCTCTAAGTAGCTTCCCCCTCCTTGCTCAACCTTTCTCCATAGAGCCTCTGTTATTATTATGTAAAATATTTGAGGAGGGACAAAGAATTCTGTCTCCCACCCCAAAGAGGCATTATCTCATTTTCAAAATGGGCTCTGAAGCCACAAGCACAACAACACATATTTAATTCTGCCAAGTTAAAGATCACTCAGGAAACAATCAAATTCTAAAATTTCCAGCATCTTCTTGTTGCTCCCCCTCTCTGCTCTGGGAAGATTTATCAATAGCCCAGGTATAGTCCTTGTTTTCTTTGCAACTGGAGGACCAAACTGTTATAAATTATAGAGGTGCCTACGATGTAAAAATAACTGTGAATTAGACCCTTTGTTTCAAAATAGAGAATACAGTTATGACTCAGGTGTTTCTAAAGGATATTTAATATTAATATAGATGGAGAGAGCACAGGAGGTGTTTTTCAATCCATTTCCCAATAGTCTTTTAATATCTGTGTAATGTCATGGCCCCCTATGCTTTCCACCCCACCATGTCCTCAGAGCAGAGAGGGCTGGGGTGTGGAATGGGACGGACACACACACACACAGAGACTTGGAGTCAGCTTGAACTCTGGCTTCACCATTTACCAACTATAATCCAGAGAAATTTTCTTTACCATTTTTAACCTCAGTTTCCTTTTCTGTAAAGTGGGGATACTAAACCTTACTTCACGGGCTTGTTGAGAGGATTCAGTGTCACAACATAGGTAAAGCATGAGGACAAGGCAGACCTTAATGAATGTGAGTCCTTTCCCCTCTAGTTCTCTACTTTCTACACCCGTCATTTCATACACTGAAATTCAAATCCTTGTCTCATTTCTTCTGTCTCCAAAATAATCTTTGGATTTTCTTTTATTATTTTTCAATAGTTTTCTTCAAGAGCCTAAGTCACCACTGAGAGCCTCTTTAACTTCCCCAAGCCTTTGAGGTGAGTGATTTTTACAGTGGAGACTGGTCATGTCTGAGCGTGATTGTGGAAACCTAGCTTTCTGCCATTCACAATGCTTTCGATAAATCATTTTTGAGCATTTACTACATTCCAGGCATCCTTCTGGATGCCAGGAAACAGCAGTAAACGAGGTGACCTCAGGTCGGCCCTCCCAGAGCTCATGACCTGGTGAGGACAGAGTCTTTCTTTTAGCTCAGGCTGCTATAACAAATACCACAGACTGGGTGGCTTAAACAACAGACATTTATTGCTCATGGTTTCGGAAGGTGAAGGTCCACGATGGGGCTGCCAGCATGGCTGAGTAGTAGGTTGTGATGAAGGTCCTCTTTCTGATTTACAGACAACTGTTTCCTTGCTGTGTCCTCATATAGCAGAGAAAGAGATCATCAATCTCCTGTCTCTTCTTATAAGGGCACTAATACTATCCATGAGGGCTCCACCCTCATGACCTAATCATCTCCCCAAAGGCCCCATCATCAAATACCTGGGAAGTTGGGCTTCAACATATGAATTTGGGGGAAGATTTAGGCCATAGCAGACACTTAATAGTCAAAAACATAAAACAGATAATTTCTGATACTAGAAGTGTGATGAAGATAAAGCAAATAGGACCAAATAACTCACAACTCAACAACAAAAAACAAACAATCCAATTAAAAATGGGCAAAAGACCTAAATAAGTGTTTCTCCAAAGAGGAGATAAGGATGGCCAATAGACATAAGAAAAGATGCTCAATGTCACTAATCATCAGAGAAATGCAAATTAAAACCACAATGAGATATCACCTCACACTTGTCAGAACGGCTATCATTAATACGTCAAAAAACAAGTGTTGACAAGGATGTGAAGAAATGGGAACCCTCATTTACTGTTGGTAGGATTGCAAAACGGTACAGCCACTATGGAAAACAGTCTGGAGGTTCCTTAAAAATTAAAAATAGAGCTACTTTTTGACCCAGCAGTTGCACTTTTGGGTATTTATCCCCCCCCCCAAAAAAAAGAATACTAATTTGTAAAGATCTATGCACCCCTATGTTTGTGGCAGCTCTATTCATAATAGCCAAGGTATGGAGGCAACCTAAATGCCCACCAACAGATGGTTAGATAAAGAAATTATGAGAGATACACACACACACACACACACACACACACACACACACACACATACACACCATATATACTCAGCTAACATTTGCAATGGAATGGATGGACCTAGAAGATATTATGCTGAATAAAATAAGTCAGACAGAAAGATAAATACCACATGATTTCACTTACATGCAGACTCTAAGGAACAAAAGGAACAAACTAAACAAAAACAGACTCACTAATACAAATGACAATCTGGTGATGATCAGAGCTGAGGGATATTGGGTTGAGTGAAAAAGGAGAAGGGATGAAGAAGTACCAATTAATAGTTACTAAATAGTCACATGGACATAGAGAATAGCATAGAGAATACAGTTAATAATATTGTAATGGCCATGTGTAGAGCCAAATGGGTGCTAAAAATGGAAGGGATCACTTCATAAGCTATATAAATGTCTTATCAACATACTATATACCTGAAACTAATAGAACATAAACATTTTTTAATAAGAAAATAGGACCAAGATTTATGGAGGCAGGGTCCTTTAGGGAAGAGGTCAGAATGGCCTCTCTGAGGAGATAACATTTGAACAGAGGTGAGAAAGGTGAGATGGAGCTGACCACATGAGACTCTGAGGCAGAGGGAGAGCACAATTTAGCATTCTTGATTGCACACTTGAACCCAAGGAAAGGGCCAGCAGGCCAGAGCTCGAGGGAACATGCTGTGAGTTGAAGGTGAAGAAATAGGTAAGAAGCCCAATCCCAAGGGCTTTATAGACCAAGGCATAAAGCTCAGGCTTTAGAATATATCTCATCCAGAACTTCACAAAAGACCTCAGGATTCAAACATCTCTTCCTTTGGGCCTCCCTGGATGAAGACAGTTATTTGTATATATGATTTCTTGTGGGTCAGTATCTTTGTTTTGGGTCCTAATATCTTGCTCTAACTACTATTAGTGACAGAAGGAAGCAGCAGAAAAATCTCAAAGCCAGAAACCTAAAAGAATTACACACAGACGGAACTGCGGTGGTTGCCCTAGCCATTGAGTGTTTAGACACTGTCTTAACTCACACACGGCAAAGCCAATAAGAAAACATTCAGAGGAACAGCAACAACAAGGAAATTAAAGACAGGCCTCGGGAGAGGAAATACCTAATTCTTTATGAACTATGGAAATTTCTAAGAAAAGAAAAGCATAAGCCAGATAGCTTCGCAGCCCTTCAGGGCGAATCTTTTCTTTCTTATTGTGAAAAGCAGACTCTATCTACTGCCTTCATTTAGAAACTTAATATCTTGAAAAGAGAATGTCCACCTGCTTTTACCAGCCTGTTTTCTGTCCACTCCCCATCTCAACCAACCCTCTCTGATTTCTCATCTTTCTCTTATTCTAAGAACTTACTTGGTCCTTTTTCCATCTCTGGCATGTAGCCTGTTCCTGAAGTCGGGGTTTTAAAGTATCTGCTTAGTTTTCTCTGGAGCCTCCTTCCTCAGCTCCAGATCTAACCAGGTTGTGTGGCGCCTTTTGCAGGTTTTGAAGCAGCACACCAAGGAGCTGGCAGTGGAATGGGGGCTAACTTTTAGTCCCACTAACTCCTCAGTCCTTCCCAGCTCTGTTGCTGAACTACCACTTTCATCTTTTTCCCAAAACCCGTTACCTGAGGAAAATTTCCTGATCAGTGAAACAAACATAAAAGTGTCTTCCTGGGGTAGTATCAGCTTCCATTGGGCAGCCAAGTAACTACAATCACACTTTCCCAACCCTTGTGGCGATTAATCACCACTTGTCACTCACCAGACTGGATCATTCTATTGCTCTAATATCTGCAACTAGGCCACAGTCTCAGAGTAGGTCGCTGGGGGAGTCCTAATCATCTCTTTTCAGAAAGAACACGCTTCTCCACTGCCTTGTATCTAAATCACCTCCTCCTACTCCCAGTGACGTTCACCTCAAGGCTCATCTCTACAGCCTGGATGTCACAATTACACACTCTCGATTAATTCATTTACAGAACTTTCAAAGTATGGTACCTGCATGCTTTTACATAACTGTGTTCCACGATTTCTTACCGTTAGTCATTAAGTTCTTCCAACCACAAGCAGCATACAATGTCTAAAGAAGTTAATAACAAGGAAATCTATAACTTTTAAAACAAAAATGGCATTTGTGGGAAATGGGAGGTTGAGAGCAAATTGCACAAATACAACAGACGCAAGAGGCAGACTTGAGATGACAGAGAGGTCAGAGAGAACTAAGGGCCTGGAGATGGCAACCCAAGCCTGTTGCTCCTGGAACGAGATGGGTGTGTGTGAGGGCTACCCTGGCTGAGAAGGAAGTTTCCCACCCTCCTCAGAAGGGAGAAGCCCAGTTATGGGTACTACTGTGGTAGCGAGCCTGCAAGGCAGCGCATCACCATCCCTCCTCCTGGTGTTCACACCCTGTGTAATCTCCTACATAGTATCAGGGTTAATCTGTATGACCAACAGAATATGGTAGCAGGCGATGATATGTCACTTCTGACATTAGGGTATAAAAAACACTGTGACTTCTCTCTCTTCTTGTGCTCTTCAGTCACTCACCCTTAGAGACCCTTGTGTCATGAGCAGCCCTAAGAACAGGTCCTCGTGGTAAGGAACTGAAGCTTTCTGCCAATAACCACTCAAGTGAACTTGGACGTGGATCCTCTGGCCCCAGTCAAGTCTGCAGCTCCAGCCTACAACCTGACAGCAACTTCATGGGAGCCTGTGAGCCAGATCACCCAGCTAAGAAATCACTCTTGATTGTCGATCCTCAGAAATATAGGTAAGATTATAAATGTTTAGTTTTTAGGCTTTTAAGTTCGGGGGTAATTTGTTACACAGCAGTGGTAACTACTAAATCTTCTGTCATCCCTCTAATCCATACCTAACCTATTTGGGATTTTAAATTTTAAAGTGCATACTAATCTTGTTAAAATACAAGTTTTGACTCAGGAATTCTGGGGTAAAAGTTTCTGTATTTTCAACAAGCTTTCAGATGATGTTAGCACAATCCAACTTGACTCCAATCAAAGTTTTTGAGTTCGCCCTCAGTGAATGGAAGCATGGTAATGGAGGAACCCATTAAAATAAATTTCAAGAAAGCAAATAAACAGATCCAGAATATGGTGCTTTCTACAGGATGACGTGGTTTCTGCAACATGGACAGAGGGAGAAAATGTGGAAGGCATTGTTGAAGATTGAAGTATATTTAAGAGACTTAACAATCAAATGTAATTTATGGCTTTTGCTTGAGACAATTATAGAAATAGATTTTTAACTGCATATTAGGTGATATTACTGAATTATTATTATCATGTGTGATGATGACATGTTTATTTTTTAAAGAAAATATTCATATTTCCCTTCCTACAGTGAACTTCTATTACTTCTATAATAAGGAATGGAAAAACAATTTTTTTATCACTGTGGAAGTTGTGAAGTTCAAGGTAAAAATCAAAGAATCCATTTCACACAGCTCTTCAGACATACCCCAGAGGCTAGCACTGCTGTGGACACTTCCTGACTGCTGTCTCCCCAGTTAATCAGCACAAGCAGTTGATCAAAACCTCCAAATGGTAGGCACTGCTTAAGACATTCAGCTGTATTCCAGGAAGACCCCCTCCTGAGAGAGATGCTTTTCAAGGATGCTTTCCACTTTATTTAGCCCTTGATGAGCACTCAGGAACTTCCTGACATCACAGGCCCACACAGTCACTTGAAATCCAGCCTGTGGCTGTGTACCATGTGTCTTGCTGATTACTGTAACATTTAAATTGGGCTCATTTACTGTAAGTGTATGTACCACTCTGGGTAACTATTTCCGCTTTGCATGGAAGAAAGTGGGGAACACTCCATTATAATCAGACGCACAGGCTCTCATGGGAGGTGGGGAGCCACGTTCCTCCTGAGTCAGGCAAATTCCAGTGAAGAAAAACACTGTGTACATCATCACACTGCGCATGAAAGCCAGCATGGCTTCTAATGCCAGCTGAAGGAAAATGTCCATTTCAGAAAAAAACTTATAAATGGCCAGCAAACATAAAAAGATACTTCAAAACAGTCATAAATTTAGAAATTCAAATTAAATAAAATGCCTATTATGTTGGCAAATAATAAAGTTGGATAACATCTAATGTTAATGAAGATGTAGAAACACAAAATTCATGTGAGGATGCTGGGAGTATCAATTGGTACTTTTTTTTAAATGGACATTTGATACCACAAATCAGAATTTTAACTATATATGCCTTTGACATGACAAGCCAGTTTTAACTTTAGGAATTAGCCCTACAGATAGACTTTGCTATGGACTGCATTTTGTCCCCTTAGAATTCCTACATCAAAGCCCTAATCCCCAATATGACTGTATTTGGAGAAAGAGGCTTAAGGAGATAATTGAGGGTCAATGAGGTTGTAATCTGATAGAACTGGAGTCCTTAGAGGAAGAGGAAGAGAGAGGAGTCTGTGAGGACACAGCGAGAAGGCAGCCATCCGCAAGCCAGGAGGTGAGGCCTCACCAGGACCAGAACTGACTGGTATCTTGATCTTGGACTTCTCAGCCATGGACTGGGAGGAATTGTGGGGTGGGGGTGAGAATCAACAAGTCATTTTTTAAAAGAAAAATTCCAGGATTTTTGTTTCTTGTTTATTTTTAAATTACCTTCCTAAAAAAAAGTCTTTAATACAACCTAACGAACAGGATGTCAGATGTTTCTGTGGCCAGTGCCAATGAACTCACATAATTTGTAAAATGTATTCATGTCCCAAGATAGTCAGTGTTAATGTTGTGTGAAAAAAGAGTCTCTAAAATTGAAACTGCTTAGGTATACATCAGGGGTTTTAAAATAGTCTTGGTCTTTAACTTTCGATTGTTCTTTGATGGTACTAGATAATATTTGATGACCATATTTCTATCATTTGGGAATTGTACATAGGGATGTTTGCCAATAACTCATTTAAAAAGATCATTTCTCGTTTACCCCTGTGGAACTCCAGGGACCAGCACATGATAATTTGTTCTCTCTCAGTGAAGGGGCAGATGGCTCTGTTACTTGGTTGGCACTATAACTGCCCAGTGGAAAAGCTTTATAATGGTAATGATGTAAACAAAGAAAATCCTTGGCATTTTCAAGATAGGCTCACTTCAAAAAACATGTGCTTAACTTCTCTGATTTGTTGGTACTATCCTGGGTGCGAGGGTTAAAAAGGAAAATACTACAGTGCAGAGGAGAATGTGGCAAGGGCAAAGCACAGATGAGAAAGTGCCTCAAAGAAAAAGACAGTTTAGTTCATAAAAATGGAATAAGAGAAGAATAAAGATATGTAAAGCTAGCATGACATTTTTTTTGTTTGTTTGTTTTTGATTATTGTTGAAACATCAGAAATAAGTTAAAAATATAAAGAAAACATTAAAATCACCTATAATGTCACCATCCATGGTGAACATCTTCCTTCCGGTGTTTTTGCAGGGTATGTATACCAGAAGCTGGCATTTTGGCTGAGGCCTCAAGGCAATAAATGCTACATTCCAAAGGAAAGTTGGCGAACACAATGCAAGACTTGTAAAAGGAGAGGGTAGAAACCCAGAGTGCACCCTTAGCTGATTATCCACCTCCAGTGGGCAATAAATATTCAAGAAGGTGGGGAGGCTGAGGAAAATTTAGATACCAGAGAGGATTCCAGGGAGAGGTTACCAGAATGCTCTGAGGCCAGCAAACCTCTCTCTTTCCTCCTCTCTCTTCCCTCTCAGGGAAAATTTCTGTTTAGTCTCCCAGGAAACCCCTTCCTCAGGGATAATTCCCTTTCTCTAGACATTTTCCTTGGAGTCATCTCTCATAATTACCTCACTGGATCAGGTTCTCGAAAACAAAAGCTAGAGAGAGAAGTGGTTTTCAGGTGACTTTGCTTTCCACCCCACCACAGACCTTCCCTGGAAAGAAGGCCCTTTTCTTTTTAATCGAGATAAAGAAGATGAAAACTTGCAAGTAGAAACAAATATCTTAAAAACTCATGCGGCAACACTTGTAAACCAAATTGGGACCGTATCAAACATCCTGTTGTTTAAAGTTAGTATTACTTCGTAGACACGTACCATCATAGTAAATGTTCTTTGAAAACACGTGTTTAATGACTGCATAGCATTTCATCCCTTGAAAAGAAACTCTTGGAAAAAACTGGAGAAGTCAAGCGAGAAAATAGCCTCTTCCTGTGGTAGATAGTTGGGGGACATCTTTAGCAGGCACCAACTTGAGAGAGCAGGTTCGATAAAATCTACGTGCTGTAGAATCCAGGCTGGACCAGAGATATTCTCCTTGCTACCACTATCCTCATTTTCACCTCCACGGTTTCTTATTGAGCAATTTACTATGTTCTAGGTACTTGCTATTTTACTTAAGCGTGCATAACAATCACCTAGATTCCTTGCTATCAATGCAGATTCTCACCTACACTCCTCCCTATTCTGAGTCCTTTGGACTAGGGTGGGGCCTGGGAATCCCAATCTTTAATGAGTGCCCGTAGTTGAGACAGGCCAGAAAAAATATACTAAGAAGTTCAATAACTTGCCCAAGACCTTTGAGCTGAGGCGGTCTGGTGGCAGTCCTTTCCTCCGGAGCCCTGGGAATGTTCTTTCCTAGCTTTTCCCACCTCTCTCCACGTCTCCTTGGGCCTCTCTGTGCCTAATGTCCTTGTTTTGTCTTATATTCTTCCAACGGGAGTGTGTCCCAGCAAGAACTATTCCACAAGTGCCCACTTCCAAAATGACACCTCCATACTCTTTCCAAATCCTCTCCTGTTCATCCTAGCATCCAGACCATTTCTATCAGCACCTTTGGCATCACATGGGGGTTTATTGGAAATGCAGACTCTCAGGCCACAGCCCAGACCTACCAACACAGAATCAGACCCCCAGGTTGATACGGGACATCACTTGTAAAATTCTTAATCATTTAGCAGGAAATGATAAGTGACATCTCTTGCAGAGTTCTTAATCTTTTTAGTAAACCTAGTTAAGCTTTCTTTTCTTCTACGTTCTTTGAGAAAAAGGCCCTCTCCCTCAAATCCTGATAATTGCCCCAAATTGGTGACTCAGATTCTCTGGCTATTGACAAGGGTCATTGGCCCATTGTTAACAGAAATAGTATTAGGCCAGACAGGGCTCTTACAGAGGAGAGAGGATTTTAGGCCAAAGCTCTTTTTTTTCTCTTTAAGAAATATATTAACCAAGCCTGTTTTCCTTTACTTGCTTAATAGGTAAATCAACAATAGAAATTAATAGATATATGATTTACATAACCAGTTTGTATCTTCTTTTCCTTGTCTAGGGACTGAGGTGGCACTTCATCAGGAAACTCTAGACCCCACCCTAACTAAGGCAGAAAGAGAAAGAGCTCCATGAAACCCCAAAAGGCAGGAACAACGGCCATTCCCAGCAGGAAGGAGATACAGAAAAAGAGACCACCCGTCCCTCAACATCCATACTAATTTTAAGAGGGTTCATGGCTCTTAGAAAAGAGTGAGGCAGGAAAGTTAGGGGGTTTGGTGTCTGCCTACAAAGACAAGGTTATCCTATTCTAGAAGGGGTCCGCTCTAATTTGCCGACAATTAAGCAAGCCAGAAGGCATTTTTTAACTCACAAAGAAACAAGTAAGCAGAGAATTAGGTACTAGTTTAAGCCAGTCACTCGCACCCTCTCAATGAAGACCCCAATGACCTTCAACTCACCTGAGCCTCATTATACCATCATTATAATATGATGTATATGCCCAGAAGTTCATTAATATCATTATAATAGACTGAATTCTGGGAATGAACATGTGCAGAAAGCAAATGATGAATCACTGAGTCCTGTCGATCTTCGTTGTCAAGCAAGGAAGCCCACTTCTCTACGAAAAGTAACAAATGGGGATAAAACCTTCAAAGGCTTTCTTAACAGGCCTTTGAGCCATGCTTCTCTTGCTCAGGATGGCTTCCATGTCTGGAAGCGTACTCTCCCTTGTAATAAAGCTTTACTTTTCTACTGTATTTCAGTGTCTTGCTCAATTCTTTGTTCGAGACATCAAAAACCTGGACAACACGCATGGAGAGGGCCCCCACTCTCTGGTAACAGGGTGATTCATATACACATTAAAATTGCAATAGCTGCTCGCCTAGAAACTTCTCACCCAGATGTTAACCTCATTATTTGACTAAGCGATTCCCCATAAAAGCAGTACTTTTCGACCCAGGTTGTATTTACGGTGCTTTTAAAAAAATGCTGACGCTTGCACCTATCCCCACACCAATTGAATCAGAATGTTTGTTGGGTGAAGCTAATTCATCTATATTTTTTAGTAGTACCTTGGGTGAGTGTAATGTGAAGTTAGAGTTTAAAACCACTGCTTTAAAGATTTAAAAACTTTAGGGAGATATTTTGAGACATAAACCTGCTCTAAGTAAGAACAAATACATAAAACTCCACAGTGGTTTCCTATAACATTCAGGATAAATTTTAAATTTCTCACATTAGCTCCCAAGGCTCTTTTTGATTTTTGAAAGCCGTCTCCTCTCCAGCACCATTGCCTGCACCCAAGGGTGCCCCAAACCACTTGCACTTCCCTGAACATGTCCTGCTGCTTCATGCCTGTGTCACTTTGCCCAGGTGCTCTCTTCCCTATGTCTTTGCCTTATCAAAGACTTGACTCCAGGTTTTCCCTCTGGAAAGCCTTCCCAACCCTACTATACGTGCAGAAAGGGGGAGGAATCAGTTTTTAATCTAAAAGCTTAAGGTTTTTGTTTAATGCTTTCTAGCTATTTGTACTGTTAGCCACATCTCAAATCAGAACCCTAAGCAGACCTGGGCTGCTGTCTCTCAGAAGCCAGGTCCTCCAATAACGACATTGGGGAAATGTTATACATCAGAATGTGCTAATTCAGAAAATACCCTTAAGTGTCACTTAAAGTTTATTTAAACCCCAGCAAATGCAAAAGCCATTGCCTCTGGGCAGAAGAAATAATCAATTTTGCCTCCTACAAACTTATCATATGTACCTAATACACACAAAAAAGAAAGCCTTGTCTTTACTACAGAAGAGCTTTTGGTACATCCTGTAATTCTCACTCATTCGATACATAAATTGCTTTTCTTCACTTCTGTTGGAAATTTAGAAACACCATGAAAAAACACCATTTCTCTATGTTGAAAATGTCCTTCCTTGAATAGAATGTGAGGAAATTTTTGGATTTATATTTCATAATTTGGCGATCCATTTTAGAATATGTAAACTCTGGATCAAATTGAATGAAGTTTAAAGGCCCCTAAGAAATATTCAGACTTTCTCTGAGTAATTAGTGTGACTTCTTGTAAGAAAAAAGCCTAAACACTTCTGAAATATGTTCAATTTTGTTCTCATTTTTCCTTCCAACCTTTCAAGAGAAGGAATGTCAACACCAAGGAAACACATTTCTTCTCTTCAATGCTCTGACCTCTAAATTCTTTCTGTGCTACCTGCTCAGAATTGGCTTGAGAGACAAAAAATATGATTCTATTTTAAAGGAAAAAATATGACAGTTCTTAGCAATTGAAAATTAACAATTAGCAGGTCCTTTCATTGGTTATTAAACGAACATTTGTTGAAGCACCTACTATTAGCCAGATAGAAAGATAAGCACATTTTTTTTTTTTTTTTTAAGATAGGCACTTCTGTAAGCAAAATCACTCTGGTCAAGGTCCTTTATGTTACCGATGATCTCTATCTTGGCAAATCTAATGGTCATTTCCCCATGCTCAAATGACTCTTCCTCTGAGTGGAATTCACCCTCTTTCCTTCTTCAAATACTTTCTTCTCTAGGCTTCTGAAACACCATTCTCTCCTTGTTTTCCTTCTATCTCCCTGGACATGCCTTTGTTGTCTCATCTGCTGGTTCCTAGTTCTCTTAAAAGCTAATTGTTAGACCTTTCTTCTTCTCTATCCACAGTCTCATCTTAAATGACCTCCTCTAGTTCTGTGGCTCAATACCATTTAGATGCTAATGACTCCCAAACCTGTATCTCCAGTCCCCTCTTGAGCTCTGGGCTAAATCATATATCCAGCTACCAGTGTGATATCTCCACTTGGATATCCACTAGGCATCTCAAACAGAGCTACTAATTTCCCCCAATGTCTCTACACCAAAGAGACACCTCTTCCTCCAGTCTTTCTTATTATTAATTGAATCCTCTGCTTGACCAAAAAATCTAAACATTAGAGATTGTGTTTGGCTGCATGTAACAGAATCTAACTTAACCAGAGATCAGTTACTTTTTTCACATAATGAAAGGGCTAGAGGCAGGTAGACTAAGGCTGTGCAGTGGTTCTCAATGATTATTAGTATCCGGGGCTCCTTCTGTCTAGTCTCTTCACTGTCTTCATGGCTGCAAGACAGCAGTTCTATCTCCAGCCTCACATCCACATTCAAATGGAACAAAAGGAAAGGATTTAATGAGGTAGAAGGCATAGAGCCTATATGGAATAGCAAAATACCCCAGAAATTCTCAATAGACTTCTGCTTTTCTCTCATTGTCTAGAACCATGCTTTAAGCCCCACCTCGGCTGCCATGGGGGCGTGGGAATACAGCCTTTTAGCTGGGCACTTTGCTACACTGCACAAATCAGGGTTCCAACATATGGAAGACATGTAGAATGGATATCAGCTAGACAACAGTGGTGACAGCTCTATCATCCTGGGCTGCTCTCTTTTCCTATACTTCATTACTACTCCATCAGCAGCAAGGCCTATTGGTCCCACCTCCAAAAACACCTAACAAATTAAATACTTCTCTTCACCTCCATTGCTTAAATTCTCTCTTGAGATACCATCAACTCTCACCAGACCATAGCAACGGCCTCCTAACTGGTATCCCTCTTCCATGCAGTCCTTTCTTCACATAGTAGCTGGGGTAAGTGTTTAAAAGTATAAATATTATCATACCATTCCCTTTCTTAATTCTCCAAATGATCTGTCATAGTTTGGGTTCCTCCTGAAGCAGACACTGAGACAAGGATTTCCATGCAAGTCATTTATTTGGGAGGTGTAGGACACATGGTGGGGGGCAGCAGAAAGGGAAGGTAGCCTAGAGAAGGTGTGATAGAAAGCCAGCCTCCTCAGGGGTAACTGAAGATTAACCCCACGGGAAGCACTGGGAAATGATGTAAAACACTTGCCTCAGAATTATCAGACCCAAGGGCCAAGGAAAAGTATTTATATACCAGTCCCCAAGAGTTGCTGGCTTCAGCTCTCTTGGCTTAGGGACCAAGTCCTTAAACTACTCCTTTCCTGAGCTAACTCACTGATAAAGCCAACACTTCTGTTTATCAGCCTTTCTGCTTGTAGCTTCTTCCATTTGAAGCCAAATCACAAGAAGGTGGGAGAGCCATTTAATCTCTTTAGGAGGATAAGACATTAAATATAATTTAATAATGATGAATGTCTTAGAAATTTGCTAAGTTCTAGTCTTATTTGAAAGTAGCTAAATTTTTGTAATGCTATCTGACAAAAACTGCAAATAACATCTTTAATAAGATAGAAAATTTTCAAATAGAGCATATAAAATTTGGAGTATTTGTTTAAAGTCAATATATTAATGTATACATTATTTAATAATACTAGCAATTAATTATGTGTATGCTATATCTATAAATGGCATTACTGCAACTGTAGATCTAGAAGATAAAGATGAACAGTAAGTAAATAATTTTGGATATTTTTCAGCCTTTAGATTAGCTTACTACTTATCTTTACTTTCCTTTCTTCTTCAGTTGTTCTTATAAAGTAATCATTACAACTGTCTAACCTGGCACCACGACCACAAATTCATTAAAATCCACTTCGTTGTCCTTATTGGCATCCAGGTCCTGCACTATCATATCACCAACTAGGGATCCTTTTAGCACTAAAAGGAAAAAGAAATTGTCTAACTCCCAGGCTTTAGTTCATAATGACAATTGAAATTACATCTTCCTTTTATTTATATTAAGGTTTTTATTTCTATTTTTCATGTCTAAGAACAATATTTGCAGGTAGGTTTGGACCAGGCATAGATTCTAAGTGAGTTCAGCTCTCTGGCCCAGGGCCATGTAATTGTGGTTCAGAACTAAAGAAAAAGATCAAACAGCAGCTCAACAAAATGAGCTGATGGTGAAAATGCATTTACTACACAACATCACAGGTCAAGGGCCAGGACATGGGGAGGCAGGTGGAGGACATGGAAGGAAGGAGGTTTTGCAGCCAAAAGAGGATAGTGAGTGGCTCTACCACGTACCAACAATGGTACTTTGAGCAAATCATTTAACATTTTTAAATTTTCTTATATATAAAATGAGGAGAATAATATCTCCCCACAAATTTGAACATACTTCTAATAATACTTAGAACCAGGTTGCTATATTTAGTAAATAAAACCACAGGATGCCCGGTTAAATGTGAATTTCAGGTGAACAATGAATAATTTTTCAATATATTACATAGGATATACAATATTTTATCTGGCAGCCTTACAGAGCACAATACCTTACACAAAAAAGAAGCACCTAATAAAGGGTAGATCTTATAAAAATGACTGATTTTACAGTGGAAAGTAAAGGAAGGAGCCCACAGAGGAGATCAGGGTGGGACTGTGAAATATCCACCTTTCCTATGATTAGTGGTTGATAAGAAATGCTTCCGGAAGTAGTTCATTTCCTCTAGGAATTCCCCATTGCCCTCTCATTAGCTGCCAATTAAATGGTTAGAAGCAAATTAAATTGATCAAAATTGACTTGATCCAAACAATGATAAATTTTACTTGAATAAATCAAGGTGCCAAGTTTGACCAACTGAGCCTTTTATTCTAAATGTCACATAATACAGTAGCCAAACTGAATTTGGGAAAAAAAAAGTTGCTCAGGACTCCTAAAATCACTAAAAATGTATTTTGAAGAATTAGTATATTAACATATAGTATGGTAACTATAGTTAATAATACCATATATTTGAGAGTTGCTGGAGAGTAGATCTTAAAAGTTCTCATCTCAAGAAAAAGTTTGCAACTATGTATGGAGACAGATGGTAACCAGACTTATTGTGGTGATCTTTTTGCAATATATACAAATATTGAATCATTATGTTGTACACCTAAAACTGATATAATGTTATATGTCAATTATACCACAATAAAAAAAAGTTATATCAGAAACTATAAATCACTATTTGCTCTATCGATGTAATGAGAATAAAATTGTTTTTGAATTACAAAAAAAAAGTTCCTAAAAAAATTATTACGTTAAAAAAATTTTCCTTAAATTTTACTATAGAGAGTGACAAAGTGTCATAATTACAATCACTATAATCTTAACACAGGGTTTAGACAGAACATCAACACGCAAGAGCAGTGCATTTGTTCAGGCAGCTCCATAAACATCAAAGTGAAGTGTCTCCCTCAGAGGAGGCCCCAAACACTCCATTGTAAGATTTATTATAGATTTATTGAATTCCTGGCTATTTTGAGTTGTGAGTCTGTTTGCTACCCAACTGGTCACACACCCTTTCCGTTAATCCCAGTCAGTTTGTGCTTGGCTGACGAAGCTAAGTATTTGTTGTTTACTAGGAAATTTGTCGCCACAGAATAAAGAAAGTATCCTAGGCTTCATTTCTGCCTCAATAATATTAATTTATAGACACCTGACAAAGCTTCAGGTATAACTACTGTAACTAGCTATAACTATAGTTATAGTTACTAGTTATATCACTATAACTAGCCATATCTTTGTTTCCTGCATCAGAATGTTGAAGACATATGAGAGCCTCAACTATAATTTCTAACTCTTGAAAACCACAAACCACAGGCATAAGGATATATGCAGACTTACACAGAAAACAAAGGTCTCTCATTTTTGCTTCCCTGTTTTTGAAACCTCAATATAAATGACACGGTGTCTGAGGCAGAATCATAGGAGACTGTGTATGCAGAGGCTATCTGTGGAACTGTACCTCATCCATCCACCGAGAGGAATTCTATGAGCTCTCTCGCTGCAGGAATATCTTCAGTTCCCCCTTGTTGAGCTTGTATCTGTCCCCTTCCCTGCGAGAGTACCAGTGGAAGATTCTAATCATGGTGTCCATGGCCATCATCAGCTGGGTGGGCATGTTGGCAGCCGAACTGACTAGTCCAGGGGCAGGCCACCAAACTCAGGGACTTATTAGAAATATGCAGATATGGGGTGGGGGTGGGGGGAGCGGAGATCAACACTTTAAACAGAATGTTATAAATATTGTGTGTTCGTAAGTTAGCAATCAGACAACAAAAACTGTCATAGTAAAAGACAGGTTAAAAATAAACAAAAAGAGGAAGAAAATATCTAACTTTGTACCTGTTCAGCCAATGCACAGCTCTGTCAACAGGTGTTTACAATTTAATTATTCACATTTATGCTTGGGGTTGCACTTAGGCACACCTGTTCCTGAGAAGATAAAAATTACCTGTGACAAAGAGACTCAAATAGAAGTGCCTCTGCACCTGTGTTTAGTCACCAGCAGGAACAGACGTGAGCTGCTGTCCCAAGGGCCCTTAAGAAAGCATCAGTGCCCACTGTGTGCATTACAGGAGAAGACAAAAAGAAGGAAAAAGGAAGCCCTCAGTAATCCTTCATTATTGGGAATAGAAATGCAGTCAGTTGCTAGGAAGTTGATGACGGGGGAAAAACTCTAAAAATAGAGTAGCAAAGAAAAACCACTGGTTCAAACCTGGAAACTGCTCAGCAAAGCCAATGGCAAGGTCAAGGGAATAAACTCAGAGCAGACTAGTTAAACTAACCCAATGGACAGTTGTGCAGCTATAAAAAAGAATAATGAGGAAGCTCTACGTGTGCTGATTTAGAAAGGTACAAAGCAGGGTCCTGACTGTGAAAGAAGGAATAAAAATAAAAATGTATATGTGTATATACTTGGCATTTGAGTAAGGAGTCACAGAAAAGGGCGCACAAGAAAGTAATAAAAGGGGTAGCTCTGAGAAACAAGGGGAAAAGAGGGTAGAACAGAGTGGCTGGGAACAAGGTTTCTCATTTACACCCTTTCACCTAATTTTAACTTTTTCTGTTATATGACTGTATTGCCTAATCCAAAAAAAAAAAAAAAGGGAAATAGAATAAAGTCCAGAGCAGCTGTGTATGCAGAAACCCATGGGGAAGGGAGTGGGGGTGGGATTCCAAGTAAGAGAAGCTTAACAAAGAAAAAGAATCGCTAGAAAAACCAAAGCCAGAAGTTAGCCACTATGCCTGTCCTCTCAGAACTGAAATTATACGAAAAGCAAACCAGTATCTCCTTTTTGTTTCCCTTCCATAAACCTGTTGGGATAAATCCTCACCCAGCCTGCCCCTCTCCCTCTTACCACCTGGACACTCCACCATAACCTCACATTAAGGACCCCAGGGATGTTCTCACCGAGTATCTAAAGCCCAATTCTCAAACATACTTCTAAGTTAGTTTTTATTCGTAGTAACAATGCATATAATAACATTTTAAACACTCAAGTGTATGAAATAAAAGATCCTCTCTCCATCATCCTCTGTCCTCACCACCCCCTTTTTGCTACCCCCTTGCCACCGCCCCCCGTTTAACCCTTCTCTGTGCGAGGGGTGGTAATATGGGGGTGAAAACAGACTGGCTGGCTTTAACTCTCATTGGCTGAGTAATAATTTTTCATTGTATATATGAACCATAACTTCTTTATCCAATCTTCTGTTGATGGGCATTTAGGTTGCTTCTATATCTTGGCTATTGTAAATTGTGCTGCCATGAATATTGGGGTGCATAGATCTTTACAAATTATTGTTTTGGTTTTCTTTAAACAAATACCCAGAAGTGCAATTGCTGAGTCAAAAGGTATATCCATTTTTAATTTTTTGAGAAACCTCCATACTGTTTTCCATTACCAATTTGCAATCCACCAACAATCCCTTTTCTCCGCATCCTTGCCAACCCTTGTTGTTTTTTGATTTACTGATGATAACCATTCTGACAGGTTAATGTGATGAGTAGGTAGAGGACCAGAGGAGGGAGTAATTCAGGGGATCATTTTATGAACTACATAGATGTCTAACCAATGTGCTGTATACTCAAAACCAATTTAAGTAAATAAATATATATATGTATATACATATACATATACATATACACACATACATACACATACATACATACATATATATATATGCCTGGAACATAGTGCTATGTATATGTCAGGTATCATCCTTGCAAAAAATATATGTATATAATTTATATAATTATATATATTTCATACGTATCCTTATGTAGCCTTAAACATATATAAACAACATCAATATGTATACACTTTGGTTTTTTTTTTTATCACTTATCAGATATCTTAGAAATCTTTCTACATCAACACATAGAGATCTTCCCCATTCTTCATTAAAGCTGCTTATTATTCTGCTGGATGAATATACCTATGTAGAGTCAAGAAATATTTATCAGGCACTTGTATTTTGCTAGGCCCTGTGTAATGACAGAAGAACCTTGCTCTGGGAGCAAACCTTGTTGCTATTTTTAGTGGAGTTTTGTTAAATATATAGAATGCAAAGGACACGGACATCTTTTTTATGTTGGGTCTTCCTATCCAAAAACATCCCTATGGTTTTGTGGCCACACTTTTCTGGGTCTCCTCATTTATGAATGCAGTTTTGCCTCTCCAGCTCTTAAATATTGTTCCCCCCAGCATTTCAGCTACTCCTATAATTTCCATCATTCTCCAAACTGTATATTTTGGCCCAGATCTCTCTGCTCAGCTCCAAAGCCATCTACCCAATGGTGTACTAAACCCCATTCCTACCTGAGTATCCCACAAGCTTCTCAAACTCATTGAGGACCAAAGCAAAACCTGTCCCACATAAACCAGCTCCTTCTGACCACCTCAGTCATTCTATTCCACCCATCACCCAGCTTCTGGCACTATTTTTGAATACCAGTTGAACTCATCAATTTCCCTCCACTCTTTACCACCTACAGGACTTTGTTATTTTTTAGTCTATATTAATATGATAGCTTTCTTACTGCTCTACTTTCTATCTCTTCCCTCCATTCTGATCTCCACTGTCAGAATAGTTTATATAAAATACAAAGAAGCTCTCATACTGCTAGACATTCAAAGGTCTGACTCTGCCCATTAACTGAACAAAATGTTGTGTTCTCTCATTTTTCTGTGTCTCGGCACATTCTGGGCCCACTACCTGAACTGCTAATTCTGTCTACTTCTTAAGGCTCAGTTAAAATATCTCCTCTTGGAAGTTTTCTTGTATTCTTCCCAATTCCCCAACCTCCATCTCTGTCTTCTCTTATCCCCTAGAGCATCTACTATTCTTTTTTATTAATGCATTTATCACACATTCCTAAATCACTTTTTTCCATGCTCATACACTCTTTACTCTCCAGACTGAATGAGGCCCTTGATGGCAGATTTGATATCTGGTTCATCTTTGCATTCCACAGCATTAACACAGAATCAAGCATTTGATAAAAATGCTCAGAAATCTTTGCTGATGGATGGATTAATGAGTAAATAACTCAGAGAGGGACTGTAAAATCTCCAAAGAGTTAAACCTTATCTCATTTAACTATCTGATTACTTTTATTCAACATAAAAAATTTGCTTCATGAAAGAGGAGAGGGAGAGAGGAGAGAGAAAGAGAGAGAATAGTCATTTTAAAGGATATAAAGAATTTAGAACTAAATATTATCAGGGTAAGCTGTTGAAATTATAAATGCACTGAAATGCATAAGTCTTACAGAGCATGTGGGGCTCAGCAATATTATATTTAAATCATATTCAACCACAAATTAATTTACTTGAAGAATTCAGTTGGCAGGCAAAATTCTTAATAAATCAGATATTTAAAATTGTAATATTGTAGACATATACACCTTTATGTTTATTGCAGCCTTATATGCAATAGTGACGATATGGAAGCAACCTAAGTATCCACTGAATAATGGATTTAAAAAATGTGATATTTATATAGTTTTAAATAGAATATTACTTGCCATAAAAAATAATTAAATCTTGCCACTTGAGACCACCTGGATGAACATGAAGGGTATTAAGCTAAGTTAAATAAGTCAGACAGAGAAAGACAAATACCATTTGATTTCTTATATGTGGCGTCTAAAAAATCAACCAACCAATGAAACTAAACAAAACAGAAACAGAAACAGAATCATAGCTTCAAAGAACTTGGTGGTCGCCAGAGGAATGGGGTGGAGAGATGGGAGAAATAAATGAAGGGAATTAAGAGGTACAAATTTACAATTATAAATGTCACAAGGAAGTACTGAACAGCATAGAAAGTATAGTCAATAATAACTTTGTATGGTGACAGAAGGTAACAAAGACTTTTATGTTATACACCTGAAACTAACATAATATAAATGAATTATACTTCAATAAAAAAATTGTAATGTGGTAATCTGATTCGAGAGGTGAGAATGTGACCTCTACATCCTTTGTTCTTGGAATCTGAAAGCAAAGTAGTTTCTACTTGGTTTCTGCTTAGTTTTAGGAGCAGAGCTAGCTGTTTCCTTTGATACATGCTGACCCTTAGTGTCCGGCTGTGGGACTGCATTGGCAAGCCCTCTAATTCCCAGAACACGCTTGAAACTGTGTTTATGAGTGTTCCTGCATTCCTCAGGGGTTTATCTGTGACGTAAGCCAGCCCCAGCCTCTGCCCTCCAGAAGACTTTCAGAAACAAAGATAATGTCAAAAGGCTGAATAGAACTCTGTCAGGCTAGGGACACAAATTTACAGGTGGTGAAATCCCAAGGCAGGCAGGAGAGATGCTCATGTTTACAGCACAGAAGAGTCCTCCAGTAGCACTTTACCCACTCTATTAATTATTAAAGTTTTGCTATTTAATTTCTGGCATGAGTCACAATCCTTAGGGCTAAAAGGTACAACTTCAGACCCAAGTCAGTGGGCAAAGAGTGAGACGAATGGAAATATCAGATTAGGGGAGTTTGAAAGTAAGGGTTCTTTTAGAGGGGAAAAAAAAGCTAGCATTAATCCACAGGTGATAGCCAAGAGTAGAGCTCTCTGAAAGTGGCTTTGACCATGGAGCCTGAAAGAAAGAATATACGTGAAAAACAGGCCATGATACCAATTTAGATATCACTGATAGCCTCTTCAGGCTGGGGATAGCCCAGGGTACCTGAGCCTGCCATGAATTCCCAGAAGTATCTGTCCCTGGGGCCAAAGTCAGAGTCATATGAAAGGCCAAGTTGCCTCATTCAAAAGTTTCTAGTTTTTATCTTTTCATGAATCTTATTCAAATGTTCTGTCATTTTCATAGCAATGACATGAATGAATCTAAAATAATTATGTGTGTGATAGCTCTCTAAAAAAGAGCAGGAGGAAATTTGGGGGGTTGTTGGAGATGTTTATTATCGTGATTGTGGTGATGGTCTCATAGGTATATACACATGTCAGAACTTATCAAAGTGTGCATTTTAAATATGTGTAGTTTATTATATGTCAACTATAACTCAATAAAGACTTTCAAAGAAAGAAACTTTCCTAGAATCACATGACTGCATTATTGCAAGCTGAGATTCAAACCCGTTTGTCCGACAAAAAAATAAAATCTAAAATCATGCAGCCATTTAAAAGTAGAATTATAAACACTACAGAAATACAAAAAATTTCTTTCCAGTAAAATAAGTGAGAATAGCAAAATTAAAATCATATGCATGCTGTAATGGAAAAAATATTGTGTACACATAGAAAAGAAGAAAACTATAATTAGTTTATGGATTATTATGAATTATTTAAAATTATTTAATGTTGCTGTTAAATTGCATTTTTAATTAAAATATCAATTGCAATTGTACACATTTAAAATTACAATCTATCTTCATATTAGGCAATGCCTTTTAAGGTATAAAGTTGAATTTTAAAACTTAGCATGTAAAATTCTAGATACAAAATGACCATGTTATATTTCCATATATGTATTAGAAAAGATAAAGAAAATAGGCAAAAATGTTATTGGGTGTTTTTTAAGGGCGATTTCTTTCTTTTCTTTGGTGCTATTCTTTGGGATAAGTTTAAATCTTTGGCATGGCTATATTTTACTTTTATAACAAAAAAAAACAAAGTGTTTTAAAAATAATAGACTTGACAGAAAGCATTTGAACTACTCTAGTTCAAATACTCACTGACTTTCCTTAGGGCACGTTCCAGTTCATAAAGCCCTTTTCAAAAACACTGTTGAGCAGCAATTATTTGCCCAGTGCTGAAAACAGTCTGTAAGAGATCATCAAGACAAATGCTCAAAATATTACTGAAAAATATATTACACAGTATTATGAAATACTGAACCAGCCATAAGGTATATGATATAACTTGGCCTCTTTTTAGACAAAAGGAGAATGACAACCTTAGGCAAAATGCCCTTGAAGTTCCTTCCTTTAAAATTTTTTATTATTCCAAAGTTAGTTTAAGGATCAGTGGGCATGGTTGTGTGTATGAGTGAGCTGGCATGCGTGTTTTCCTCCTTCAGCAAACAATTCAAACAGTGAAGTGAAGGGCAGAGGTCCCACAAGGAACTTCAAGGAGAGCCATGACTGCATACTTTTCTCCTCACCTTTGTGATCCAGAAAATCAGGTTTAGAGAATTTTCCACACATTTCTCCCAGGAAAGTCAGATGTCTGTATTTCAGGAACTACAGAAAAGATATTTCCCTTCTCTGTCCCTTAAATAACATCTCTTATGCTGAATTAAAAGTATTTTATCTTGCCCTTTACCCACAGACTAAAGCTAAGAGTCAGAAAGAAGATAAATGATAAAGGCAAGAATTTAAATATTATTTTTTCTTTCACAAGTCAAGCATTTATTTCACTGAATGAAATATTTCTGCAATTTTCTTCAAAATAATCCAGTGGATAAGAGGTTGGTGGTAGGATGGGATGTGGGCAGAGATTATACCAGATTGGCCATTAGTCATTTAACTGATGAAGCTGCATGCTGGGTCCTTTAGACTATTCTACTTTTCTATTTTTTATAAGTTTAAATCTTTCCTTAATAAAAAGTGTTCACACCACGCACATCTGTGCACACACACAGAGACACACAGAATTCCCATTCATGTCAGCATGAGAAAAAAGTAAAGAAAACGAATTATTTCACTGGAGAAAGAGAAGTCATTTAATGGCACTGAGTATAGGAAGGATTTCATAGAGAAGATGCCACTTGCTTTTTGTCACTGCTACAATCAGATGAAGAATAACTTAAACAATAACAAAGAAATAAAAATATTCCTTAATCATGAAGGATATTAAATCCTAAAATCAATTACTGGGAGAAGATAGCCAAGCAAGTTGTTTTGCTGAAAATAGAGAGAGAAACTGAGTTTTTTATATTGATGAATAAGCAGTAGAACATTAATGTTCATTAATTGACCAAATATTTTCTTCAGCCAAAGGACATAAGTGAATCTTGGTCTAAACCTTAGTCAGTCACATTGAAAATAAGCAGATAGGATGTTTGGGCAAGTGGTATGCATCCATGCCGCAGGCCTGAACCTCAGCTCACATTTACTGTCAGAACTAGCTATTAGCAAGTCCAACAATTATACTTCCATCGTCAGCTAAGACCATACCCATTCTCTGCAACAATGCTGAACTGAAACAAGGTTCCAGGGCAGCCAGCCTTCAATACAGTCCCCAGGATCCTTGTCTCCCAATATTCACACCCGTGTGTGGTCTCCTACCCCAAACAGAACTGGCCTGTGTTACCAATAGGATATTGTGTGTGACTTGCGAGAGAAGGGCATAAAAGACATTGCGACTTCGCTTTGCTTCCTCCTGGACCACATATCCTTTTGGGTGGAAGTCAGCTGCCACGTTGTGAGGACACTGAGACTCTCCAGAGAGATCCATGGAGCAAAGAACATAGGCCTCTGGCCAACAATGAGCACCAACCTGCCACATGTGATGAGCCCCCTAGAATCGGATCCTTCAGCCATAGCCAAGCCTTCAGATGACTGCAACTTAACCTTTGGGAAATTCCAAGCTATAAACACAGTTGCACAGCTCTCAAATTCCTGTCCTGCAGAAACTGTGAGATAATAAATGTTTTAAGCTAAATTTGGGGTAAATTGTTATACAACAGTAGATAACTAACACCATTTTAGTTGAAAGTTTATTGTCTTTTATACATGACCAGAAAAATGGTGCAATATAAATAAATATATTCCTTCGATTAGAATTTCTCAGAAATAAAAACGTGAGTGATGAAATTCTCATGTGGTCTCAGGATACACATGCCAAGCTCTTACAGAAGAGGGCACTGTTTCCTACTCTTTCCACAAAGAACAAGAAACTGAGTTCTCTGCAAGTGACCTTCTTGAATATCTTAATAGAATTAATATAGGGCTTTTAAAAATCAGTTTAACCAAAAATCACTTTTTCAGATTTTAAACGCATCACTTTGGATATCACAGAGAAGCATTGCTTTACCATTTGTTAGTGTCCCCTGAGCAATATCTGCTTTATTAGAGCTTCTCTGATTGTTTCCAAAGTTCGTTGAAAAGCATTAGTACTTATGTGTTATGAATCTGTTTTCATGACATGCAGCCCAGAATTCTAAAAGCCTCCACCATCCCCTTCTCAGTGTTCCATGGTCAGCAGCCGAGAGGGAGGTCCATCTCAGAGTCTCCAGGGAGAAAGGTTTCTCCTCACTCCATTCTAGCTTCCTTCAATAAACAGCAACCCTAAAAGTTTTCTGTCTCTGAAACTGGATTTGGAGTATGTTTAGCCTGTTTTTCCTCTATTTCTGCCACAAATGAGGCTAGAGTCCCTGGTATAGGCAATCCTTCCTGAAGAGTCACCTCAGGAATTATTTCTTCACAGCTTTCTCAAGAGTTTTGTGCGCCACGATGTCCATGTCAAGGAATTCTTTTTCTGCCCAAAGTCAGCCTCCATTGTTTTCATAAGAACCCTGACTAATTCAACCCATTCAAGACAGACTCTGCCAAGCTGGCCCAACCTCCAGGGGGCCTGGCCCTGGGTACAGAAAACATCAGACTCTCTCCACAAAGAACAGTCTTGATAGACTGGATTTGCCAGTTTGGGATTAAGTTACAAAGTTACCTAGAGTCCCAAAGGCTAACTGTGGTTGTATCTTTCTAGGACACTGGATTCCCTAGGGGTTGGCATTCACCTCCCCTTGACTAAGGCTCCTCACTTTCAAGCAGAGGTAGAAGGTCCTGGATGTGAAGATCCTGCACTACTCGCTTTAGGGTAGGGCACGAGCTTTACTACTACTACGCCTCCAAAAGACCTGGATTTCAGAAAAGGTGTTTGCTTATTTTCAGCATGCTATCTCTTTCTTTTCCCAGCAGTTCAGAAATAGATTGGTGCTAGTAAACGTGGCTTAGATATCTGAATCTTAGTCAACTCTGAGTTCCAATGTTCATATGATAATGACATATTCCTCCTATCTTGATTTGGCTCCTAATTATGAGAACATCATGTGCTTTAACATTTACTGTTCTCCACCAAAACAAACTAACTAGTTACAATTGAATAATCTTTTTATGGGTTTATAGTCTGTGTATCCAACAAGTTGAGACATTTCTCTTTTGAGGTTACAACCTTACCAGGATTGTTTCTTATGCGTCCCTTTAAAGGAATGTGAATTGAAAAATTCCCAGCCTCATTCATTCATGAACATAATTTATAATTGTAAAATGGAAGTTTAGAGGCTACTTCTGAAGAATTTGTGTTTTAGACTTTGTGACAAGCAGCCCCACCCTGCTTATCCTCGTCCTTGGATCTCAGTTAATCGTCCATTTTTCCTCACCTCATGCTTGGCACGATGCTCCCTGAGCCAGCCTGTGACATGGCTGGACTGGCGAGAGCGATGGGAGAAAGCTGAGAAGGAATAAAGGACTCCAAGTGTGTCGGATATCCTTTGGATTGCACATACTTCTAGAATTCCATTTTAATTGCCTCAAGGAAGGCTTTGCCTCTTCTACCTATCAAAAGATACCACAAATTGAAAATCAGCTCTGGTAGTTCCATCTAACAGCAAACAAGGGCTTTATTGCTTCAAATTCTGGTTAGAGAAGAACTTCCAGGCAGTCACTGTGAGAATTGGTTGGGAAAATGGCAGGCAAAAACTAAGCAGGTTCCTAGGAGCTCATGGAGTAAAATTTTATTATAAATTGCTTTTTATTACTTCTAAAAATCTTAGGTAAGGAAGTTCCTATGGAAGACTCCAGATTCGGTTATTAAAAATAAAAAAGGAATGGCTCAGTGAAATTTTTGTCTACAGAATATCTCTGAGGGAATATGTGTGGAAGCTGATTTGATCTGATACATGCAAGTCCTTATGTTAGTAGGCTGTATTTCACACCGCTTCCAATTCCTGCCTTCCTAAAGCTTCTTCTTTTGGTTTCCAGGACTGCTTGCTATGTTGATTTTTCTCCCAATTCTGTAACTCTTCCTCCTCTGTCTTCTTTCCTCAACAGGACTCTGCCTTCTAAAGCCTGTCCTTTAGATATGGGTATTCGCAATTGTTCCATGTGGTCAGCCTAGGCAATTTCATCAACCCTGATGGCTGCACTTACAAACTGTGATTCCAGTTCCCAAGTTTATTTCCCGGATCCCGACCTGAGTCATATCAGGACTATTTTATTTCTATCTCCTATACTATGGATCTACAACTTTTTGTGACATTCCAGTGTTTTTTATAACCATTTGCCTCTGACTTTTATACTTAAACTCCTGGAGGAAAAATTAAATTGTGGTTTTTATTGCTCTTACTTTGGACTTGAATTGGTTATGGACTGTACTAGTTATGATGTATTTGTCAACATGTAGTAGAATGACTAAATAGATGTAGCTTAAACTTAATAAAGATGTATTATCTTTTACAATAAGGGTTGGTTGTTTCAGTGTTTCAGCAATATCATCAAGGACCTGAGAACTTTTGTCTTTTCTCTTCACATTCTGTGAGTTGTCTCTCATCCCTGACTGTGCCCTGACAGTCACAGAGTAGCATCACATCCTTGGACCATCTATAGCAAATTTATGGAGGACTTTAATTTCTCAGATAGTCTAAAACTATCTAAAGTGATTCCTGTATTATCTCAGTGGAAAATTTGGTTACTGAACTGTATTAGACCAGTCTCCCCAAGAAATACTTGTGCAGTTGTGCTTTGGGGCAAAGACACTTGACTATGTTGAAGGACGCTTCTGGAACCAACCTTAGATTTGTATTCACTCCAGGGATGAATGTTGTTTGAACACAACATTCCCTCTCTATGGAGACTCTCAGGAGAAATTTTGGTGTGGTCTTTGTGTTAAGAAGAGTCCTGATTGGCCTGAGCAATCATCTTACAAAAACTATGAATCGCGAGGCTGGTAACGTGTCTTCTCTTTTTTTTGGCTGTTAGAAGGCCTAAAGTGAAGTCTGAAGATGATATAGGCCAAATACATGATTTTACCCCCTGTCAGAAACTCAAATAGCTACAGCAGTGGTTACTTTCAAACTGTTCAACAGTAGGTATGATACAGGTGCTGATCAAAATGGGCAATGACTGTAAATAGTGAGAGTCAGCCTGCTTCTGTGGCCAGGCAGCTAATGTAGGCAGGCAAAACAGAGTGAGAATGAGAAAGGTCTTGACTTATTTTTGTTTTATTCACATTTGATTGAGATATAAGTTCAGAGAAATAATCAATGATACTAAATGGGACTGCATCCATGTTAGGGAGACAATGGGAGGTGAACAGGACTCTGGTAAATTAAAGAAGCCAGGCCCTCTTAAGAGTAAAGACTGCTCTTCAGATCCAGATCATGGTTGACAGATTAGAATACGGCTCAGAAATTCCAGTACTTCCAATATTTAGGAAAAAGCCAGAAATCCTAATTTTTGAGAACACATGAATTGTAAGACTACAACTCAAAAAGAAAGAAAGAAAGAAAGAAAACACCAAAAATAGACAAAGAGACAAACATAAGACTGCTGGCCAATCCAAACAGTAGAGGTTAGCCAAGTGCTGCCGGCTTATGACCTCTGCTCTCTGCAGTGTATTTTGTATTATTCTCACTCCTCCGTTTTACATTCCATCTTTGTTTTTCTTTCTTCTTTCTCTCCTACTTAATTTATAACATCCCGCTCTATTTTATGTATCATTTTATATCGCTTTAAATTCTACCCAGTACAGAGCAGAGTATAAATAAACTGAGTCTAGGACATTTCCCCTTAGATAACCCACTGGCGTCTCAAACTCCCAAGTCACACCAGATTGAATCGATCACTTTCCTCCCTTGCCTCTTCACTCCTTTATTCCAGGCAAGATCTTCCTTTGTCAGCCAATTCATTCGACAGCAATACCCCCATCCACTGATTGTATAAACTAGAAACCTGAGTGTCATGCTATGTCTGGTCCCTCCTCCTCTCTTTCAATCAAGTTGCCTCCTCGGTCTCCCACTCTCTCCTCTCCATCCCTAGCACAATGGTTTGGGCCCTTGCCATATCTGGTCTTTATTACTATAAGAGATCCAACTCACCTCCTGTACCCATTTTGACCTTCAAAATCAGTCTTCCTCAGATGCCAGGATGCACCCTGACCTCCTTCCTACCTCAACCTTACAGAGAGTCCCCATCAACTCTGGGTTAAATGTAAGTTTACTGAAGTGCTCCAACGCATCTCACCTGCCCCACCTGTCTCACATTTAACACTCTGCTTCTGGGATCCTCAGTTACTCAGCTCAGGAATCAGTCCTCCCAGGAAGCCCTCTGATGCTCCCCTGGCTCCCTGAAATGTTCAGCAAGGCTTCCTAGTGCTCCCACATCACCTCGATCCCTGACAAGAATGGATTAAACTAAAATAATAGTAGTAACATTAATTAGCACATACTCTGCCCAAGCACCATTGTAGGCAGTTTAAATGAGTTCTATTCATTTCATCCTCAAAAATCACATGATTATTAGTCCTGATTTACAGCTTATTAAGCTGAGGCACAGAGAGGCTACCATAGCTTTCCCAAAGTCAAGACCGACAATGTAAGCATTTGAACCCAGGGCATCTGGCTCAAGAGAACTTGCTCTTCACCACTAGGAGGCACTGGTTGGGTTGTCTATCACAAGCAGTTTCTTGAGAAACTCAATGCTTTACCACTCTGTTTACTCAGATATAAGTTATAAAGGACAGCTCTTTCTGCTTTCCCACCCATAGCAAACAGCATGCCTGCTATGCCCCGAGTCTGGACTTGCACAGACACAAGGGCTTCCCCAGATGTGTGCCATCCCCAGCCAGGGCTCCTCACTGCCCTAGTTCTTGGGAGGAAGCCTGCTAATCTCCACCCTGGAATCAAGATAAAAGCTTTGTCTTTACCTCATCTCCACAAAAGGTCCCTGTAAGATTAAAAACAACAAAAAGGTGAAAGGTTCTTGTTTCTAAATCTAGTAAAGTTTGAGGTGGGAGAGCTCTGGGCTACAGGGTAAGGGCCTAGGGAAGGCAAACAGGGCAGAGGGCGGTTACCATGGGCCCTCCTCTCTAAAAGGTGTCCTTACTTTGACCACAAAGGAGAAAGACAGAGACACAGAGATGGAGAGCACCAGCAGCCCTGGCTAAGAGCTCTGGGGTTATGATAGCCCTTTGCCCTAGTTTCCTTTTGGCTCCTGTAACCATCCCATTCTGGCCTTCTGCCTCTCGCTTCACTTTGAGAAATTCAGTTTTCATGTTTCTGTCTAGGTGAAGGATCCAGAAGAACCTTCAAGGTGCGGCTTGTCTTCCCTAGATCTTTCAGGAGATTTAACTTAGTTTTGCTCATGTCTTCCCAGACACCAGTTTAAGACCACTCCCAAAAGACATTTGTGCTCCTGGACCATCAGCCCTGGGCCTACAATCACTCTTGGCCTAGAGAACCACCATTCAAAAGGAGAGGGGCAGATGCAGGTCAGGAAAGGTCCAATACACAAAATATCTTGAAAGAAGGAACACCAGGATAGATTCTGAAGACTGAAACATCTCTTTTTAAAAAGAAACTCTCGCATCTGAAAACGAAAATTAAGAGGATCCAAACCGTAGAATTATAGAATGATGGACATTCTGGAAATATCAAAATGATCTGCGGGAGCACAAGGCACATATGAAATGTCTGCATTGCTAGTTAATGACACACTCTGTCATTGCCAGGCACAGCCAGCCAGATCCAGACAATGGCGTGGGATCCTGTTCTTCCGTGTCCTTAGAAACATTATTAACACCACTGCAAGGCAACCACCACATGGCAGAGCAAAATGATAAGGATTTTAGTATTCCTAGTGCTTAAGTGCAAAATGAACAGACATGTAATCAGAGTGCTTGGTCAACAGCCTTTTGATGTCTGAAGTATGATTAACTTACCAATGGAGTGCAATTAGCAACATCCAGAGTATGGGGAAATCTATAAACAACCTGGTGTCTTCAACAAATAAGTTGCAAGGGGAAAAAAGCAAAACAGTATGAACTAGGAGACTTAAAAGACATCTACCAGTTGCAGTGCGTGAGTTTTATTTGGATTCTGATTTTTTTTAACTAAAAAAAGAAACCAATTATGACATTTGTGACAAGTGGAAATTTGAACACAGGCAGGATATTTGATAGTAAGGAATTGATTTTTTAAAATATGATTTTCAGTGTCACTGAAACATTTACAAGTGTAAAATACATTACTGGGCTTTGCTTCGAAATAGATGAGATGGGGAGGTGGATGGGGAAGAACTGAACAAGTGTTGATGGTTGTTGGGATCAAGTGATTGACAAATGAGCTTCCATATACAATTCTGTCGATTCTGTGTTGGTACAAAATTCTCCACAATTAATGTTGTTTTTTTTTTAATCTAGTTGTAATTGACAAACTATCATTGGAATAAATACCATCATTTCCCTCCTTGCTCTGCATTTTTTTAAACCTTAAATACTGATAAATCAGTTATAGTTTAAATAAAATATTTGACAAAAATCTTTAGTTGAAAGGAAAATCTGTCATCAGTAAGAACTAGACACAACTCTCTTCAAGTGCCCAGGTGGCTTCTGAAAGAGTTCAGAACACAAGGGCCAGCTAAAACTGCTTTTTCAGCATTAGATAATTAAGTCTATCTATCCAGTGCTATATGTCAGCTATAATTAAACCTTTTATGGACTTAGGTCATTCACCCTAGGCTACATGGTGAAGCTGGGGTGAGGTACTCGGACCTGAGCCAAGACCTGGCAATGTTGAGAATTAATCTCACATCTTCAGGCCTCAGACTCCAAGCTCTTAAGTACCAGCTGTAGTAGCTGCAACCATGCCCTCACATTCTCCACAAAAATGATAGAGAATAACTTGGATTTCCTTCCAGAAATAATACAAAGAGAAACGAAGCAGAATTTCTCCAAGGCCAGCACTTTCAACTGTCACTGAGTTTCAGGAGAAAAACATGCCCCAAATACAAAAGTAAATAAAGGAGGAAAGACATGGTTCCTCATGTTTTCCAAGATGCTCATAGCTCTGCATGATCATTACACTCAAAATTTGTGACGTTCAGATTGGCAAACATTTAAGACCATGTAAACTCAGTGTTTATAGTGTTGTGGGTAGAGACATTATTGACAAGGGTGCAATTTGGTATGTCATCTCAAGAGGGCAATTTATCATGATCAAAACTACAAATACCTTTAACCCAGAAATTCTATTTCTAGAAATACACTCCCATCATCAATCTCTCCTAAATCACTCTCATCTCCATACTCTTAAGGTAACAGAATCACTTTCTTTGCCTCTCTTGCCCCACAATCCTCTGCTCCCTTTCACAATTATACTTGCTGTATGGGATCATCTGCCATCACTGTGTCCACTTCCGTATTTCTCATTCTTTCTTGAACATATCCCATTCTGGCTTCCTATTCTGATCACACCACTGAGATTGTGGGTCTGACCAAGGTCGCCAATGTTCTTCACGTGGTAAGATCCAATAGTCATTTTTCTGTTCAACTTTACCTGACCTCTCAGTAATATTCCAATATTCCTTTATGCCCTTGGATTGACTGACAGCATATTCTCTGGCCTTTCTTCCCTCCCCATTGGCCAGTCCTTCTCAGTCCTTTTTTGGCTCCTTTTCTGCTCAAATGTGTACAGGCGAAAGGCCTCTGACCTAGGTTGCCTTCCTTCATCTATTCTCTCACCTAGGGCATCTTGCCAAGACCTTTGCTTTAAAAGTGACATGACAAACACTTAAATCTGTATTTCCAACCATGAGCACTATATATATATATATATATATATATATATAAATCCAGATTCAGATATCTTAATGTTCTACCTCAACAACTCTACATGGATCTAATAGGCATCTCAAACTCTAGGTGTCATGGCCAAATAGAACTCTTGACTTTCAACCCCTAACTTTGTTCGCTTATTATTTTACCATAATCCACCAAGCGAAAAATCTAGGTACCATCTTGAATTCCTCAGTTCCTCTTTTCCTCACATCTGAGAACTTTACCTCCAAAACATTGCCCAAATTAGTTCCCCTCTCTCCATCTCTATCATCACCCTAATTCGAACCAACATAATTTCTTGCTTGGACTGGTGAAATTTCCTCCTTTTCTTGCTTCTCTTCTTGACCTCTCTGTAATCCATAATTCATAGTAAACAGTGACTTTTTCAATTACCAGTAGAACCCTATAGCATCCTACCTAGAATGAAAGTCAAGCTTCTTACTCCCTTACAAATCTTTCAGTTGCACAGCACCTGCCTGTCTCTTCAACCTTCTTGTTCATAATCTTCTTTTCACTCATTCCCAAAAAGCCCTTGCTTAGGATCCTCATATGGCTGGCTCTTTAATGTCCTTTACAACTTAAATTTTACCTTCTTTGAAGGCTTCTCTAATCCCTGAATACAAAATGCTCTTAGTGTTTATCCTTCGAATTTAATACTATTGTTTGTTTTTCTCCTTAGTCTAGAATTAGAAACAACTCCATTACAGAGGTCTTGTCTGTTTTGTTCTCTACAATATCCCTCACTGCCTTGAACATGACTTGGTACATAGTACATGGTGGAAGAATATTGAATGAACAAGTATGTAAAGATATAGAAAGATATTCTTTCAAATATTGCTTGGATAGCAAAAAACAGAAACTACCTAAAAAGCTAGAGGATTTTTAAAATTACAGTGTATCTGTACATGGATACATTTAAAATAATGTCAGTCTATAAATGCTGATATGAAAATGACATCTAAGATGTGTTCATATTAACTTAAAAGGGACTTTCCAAGTGAGCGGCAACAGTATTTATTTGAGAGCAAAAGAACTGCTATTCAGGATGCACTGATTCTGGCAGAAGCCCAAAGACTGTTGTGATTAGGAGACATGGACAATGGGTATTTATGAGAAAGGGCAGAATATCAGTTAAATAGAAGGAAGGCATTTTTATTGGTACAGATAACATAGTACTGTTAATTCTAAATAATGTTTTTAATTTTTAGTCCAGTATTAATCGCTCAGTCCTGCAGTGTTATCTACTTTCTTGTTATCTTTGCACTTCTTTGAAACATACAGTTGCTTTTGGCCCAGTCCAAATGTTATTTTGCCCTGTTTTAACATTCCAAAGAATTAGGCATATGACATTCAAGGCAGCTCTGGCTCCATTTATTTTTTATTTTTTTGACAATATGCATATTGTGGTAGCCAGCTTCCAATTCAGCCCCCAATAATTTTTGCCTCCAAATGTTTTTACGTAGTCTTCTCCCAAATTGAATTGGAGCTAGTCTGTGTGACCAGAGTATGGTGAACATAACATGTGACTTGAGGCTACATTCTAAAAGGCATTATTGGAGTTTCCCTCTTATTCTTTTGGATCACTCATTTTGGGGGAAGCTCATTTTGCATTATGAGGTCACTCAAGCAACCTTATAGAGTCTCACATGGAAAGGAGATGAGGCTTCCTTCCAACAGCCAGCACCAACTTGCCATCCCTGTGAGGGAGCCACACTGGATATGGGTCCTCCAGACCCGGTCAAGATTTCAAATGACTGCAACATGAGATCCCCAAGTCAGAACTATGTGGCTAAATTGCTCCTGAATTCATTACCCAGAGAAACTGTGCAATAAATGTTTTTTGTTGTTTAAAGCCACTACATTTTAAGTTAATTGGTTATGTATAAATATAACTCCTTTTTCACTATAAAAGCATGTAGGTACACTTGCTTGTACTATGTACAGAAATATCTCAAAGAACATACAAAGGGTTCTAATGTGATGGGTTCTATATGCTCTTATATTCTCGATTTACAAGAACTTATTATTTTTTATGGTCTTAAATTATTTACTTTTTAGGTTAAAGCAAAAGTGTGAAGAGGGATAAGTCACAATAGCAACCTTTCCTAAGCCTTCTTCTTGTCCTTTGTTTTCCTTGACTTTCTCCCACACCGAAGACCTAGTTTTGAAATAGGTTATTCTTTAAAGGCTTTTGAGTGGGCCAAATACTGGCGGATGGATTGTTTTTGTTTTTAATATTGACGTAATTCACTTAGAACATCAACCCCATGACTGGACTACTGTTAGGATGGGAATCCTGATTTAATTATTTGCATTTAATAAGGCAATAATGTTGTAATAACTGTGGGATGAACAAATGAGCCATTCAGACTATTGCTAGGTGCTGATGGTCTGCTTAGAGTTTTTGATGCAGTCTGCAGCCTTGGGCTGTAGTTTCTGCAAAAGTGGCTCATAACTCCACTTGTGCCTAATTTCTCACCAATAAAGATAGAAGCTGGGAAATATTCTATAGATTGACCAACTGGTAGAGTCAAGGGCAGTTCTTACCCAAACCACAGAATTACTCATACTTTCCTTCAATAAATTATTAACATTTAAACAAAACAATCACCTCAGTGAAGTTCTAAGAATTGAGGGTGGAAGATGACTAGACACAAGCTTTGATTCATGTGGAATCCGAAACTTCTCTTTTAAGACACCCAAACTCTGCAGTACAAACTGGTCATTTTAATCAATGAGGCCAGGGGACAGCAGTGACAAACTGTACCTTTAATTTGGTAATATATTCATTCCAGTCCTCTTAGGGGCCTCCAAGGGGTTAAAGTTACAGGCATAAAGATGTAATCACTAAACTATGCATAGTAATGAGATTATAGCCCTAGGATTTATGAAATCCTGGCTGATACTCCCCTGCAAACCACAGAAGTGACAGACAAGGAAATGCCCAGTGAAACAACTCCAATCAAGTCGATTTAGCTTGGGTCCTGCCCAGCAAGAGGCAAATCCACATTCACTTTCAAATTAAGAGAATCCTCTTTTAGTAAATGGAGCCAGTAGAATGCAAAACATTCAAAATTTGGGAAACTTAGAAAAACCAGACCACAATAAGACCTCTAATGCAAGAGCAAAGACAACTACATTTAGGGCACCTTATTCTGCTCAGAACCAGTTTCTCGTAAATCGGGTAAACTAAAAACTTTGTGAGCTATTTTTTAAAGGCACAAGAAACAAAAACCATTTGAAGAGATCATGCTTCAGTAAACATTCTTATGATTCTATTTCTCATTTCTTTTATACTTCTTAATGCAAATTCAAAGACAGTAAAAATGAAACAAGAAAAATACCTTACCTTTCAATAGGCAATGATTAAATTATAATTATCCATCATGGAATACTACCTGGTCATTAAAAATCATGAGTGAGATACATATGAACTTAGAAGTTGACATATATATGCACATATATGTATTTATCTACACATACATATTCACTTTTATTTTAAAATATTCATTCTTATTTGAAGAGTGCTTATATATATAATGTATAAAATTATAAAAATTAGCCTTCTGGGAGATGAGAATAGGCATGAGAGAAAATCTTTTATTTATATATTTTGTCCAGTTTGATTTTTAAACCATCAGCATATATTATAAAAATGACTAATAAAGAAATGGCAAATACCCTCTCCCTCAAAAAAAAATTTCCACTGCATTAGCCCTTAGGCCCCCTGCAGGGTCTGTGAGCCATTTGTTTTCGCTCCTTTTTATCCTGTATCCACCATCTTTTGCTTCCTTACCTGTAATATAGGAACAACCCCACAAGCCTGCTAAAAGGCTCAATGCAGAAAAAGGAAGGAAGGCAGGATACAAATAGCACTGAGGTGAAAAGGGGGCAGATCAGAAATGGGATCTCATGAGCAGAGGAATAACAGTCATAATCTACATAAAATTTAAGAGTGCATAAATGTTAATCCTAATAAGGCTATGAGGAAGGTATTTTTAATCCTCATTTTACAAATGGGAGACTAGATGCAAATAAGTATCTTCCTTAAGGTAACAAAATAAAGAAATGACGGAGTCAGAATCCGGCCTTGCCTGGCAGTTCAGACCTGCACTTAGCCTGTGTTGCTTCAATACAAATTAAAAGAATGATTTTTTTCCCCAATCAGATAGGTAAAATTTCAAAAGATTGATGGCTCAAGTGTGGATGAGTATTTCAGAAAACAGGTACAAATGTACCTGCTTTGGTAGGAGTATAAATTACTGAAGGACATCTGGCAAGAGATAACAAAATTTGAAACAGGCATCTAACTTTTGACCTGACCATTTCACTTCATCCTGCAGAAATACTCACAAAGATGTCTGCACACAGATGTTCAATGGAGCACTTTTTTAATGGGGTCAGAGGAGATGACTTTGGGAACCATAGGTAGGGAAATGACTATATCACAATGTATTCAAAATATTAAATATTGTATATCTTTTAAAAGTGAAGGTCAGCCCATAAATGCAGACATAGAATCCTAAAATATGGGTAAATGAAAAACAATTATCACAGAGCAATATGTACAGGAGGCCCTATTTATGTAGCAATGTATATCACATCATTTCTTCTCAGAAGAGTGATAGTGTTGCTTCCCTTATTTTCCTTCCCTCAAACACACAACACACACAAAAGATTCAGAAATAAGTTATAAAAAACAAGTTATGTGTTATTTACAAATCATATGATAAAATAATTATTTCAAAAAATCACAAATAAAAGAGTTGTACAAAGTCAGTTTGGAGTCAAGTACCTCTTAAATATATCGCAAATCATATCTATTTCAGTGTTCTTTTCCAAAGAGATGCGGTTTAAAACCAGTACAACTTTAGAATATCATTATTTGAAAACAAGGGGACAAAACTGACAATAAATAGTCTAACAGTAATTTCTTAAAATACTAAGTGGTAAATCCTATTCAAAACTCAAGACTATTTGAAGATTTTGCTGAAGTCAGTAAAAAGTTACACAAATATACTTCCATGTGTAAAATCCTTGTTGTATTTTCCTCAAAGTGACAATGATACATATAAAAACTCAAAAGAATTAATAAATTGAAATACCCAAGAAGTCAACAGATTTCATTATAAGCTCAACATAAAAGAGACACAAGGCATTCTGTCTCCTTCCCTTTTCAAAAACTACCATGACACCTTGTCAAGCCGGAAGCAGCACCCAGACATGTGGTTCACAAACCTTGGTAAGCGTGAACATCACACACAGAGGCTTGCTAGAATGCAGGTTCCTGGGCCCTGTACCCAGACTCTGAACTCATTCCTGAGTCTGATGAACCTGCATTTTAAAACAAGATCCTCAGTGATTTTGATGAGGTGGTATAAGAACTCCATTAACAATTCAAACTTCGGGGCCCAATCCTGACTTGCTGCCATTGGTTGGAAACTTGCCTCTGGGCAACTCTTCTTTACCTCTTTAGTTTCTCATCTGTCAAGTCAGTCAATTGGACTGATCATCTCTGAGGGCCCTTAAGTCCTAACAAGTCTGTGATTGACCCAGGATGTACAAGAAATGTAGTTTAAGTTAAAAACTTCAATCTTCATGCCAAGCCTAGTTTCTGCAAGTCACTGGGTTTCTGTTTCTTTTCCACTTTGTAAAAAGTCTGCTTCTGTAAGTTCCATTTCTGGGAACATCTGAGTACAGGCATTATGAAACTGACATCTGTGTTAATTTTGGAGGATTTGTCATGCAAACAGGAAATTTCCAGAAATCCTGAGAGGTGCTGCATATACATGATATGTAGTGAGACCTGCTTGGTTAAAAACAGAAACATTCCCGTACATTAAGCATTAAGCAGGCCCCCAATTCTCCTGTAAAACTTCCATTGGAAGAGCCGGAAAACTCAATAAGAGGTTTTAACGGTGGTTGAACTTAAAGAGTAAGAGCTGGATTTCCTGGAGGATTTCTTTGACATGAGGGATACTTGCAACCGCTTTACCTTACGGACACTTCGACAAAGGAGAGCATTCTTTGCGTGATCCCTAAAGTCTTGTGAAACAAAGTAATAAACAAAGGGGTCGATGCAGCTATTGAGGGTGGAGAGGCAAAGGGCTCCAATATACAGGCCATAGACATGGCTCTGGCCCCAGTTTTTAACCAGGAAATAATGCACCACGAGCAGAAGGTTACTAGGAGTGAAGCAGATCAGGTACATGGCCAGGACAGTGATAATAAGTTTGATGGCTCGCTTCCTCTTCTTTTCTGAATTTTCATCCATGGCATTGGATTGAAGTATTCTGATCATCAGCACGTAGGCAGAGGCTGTGAGGAAGGCTGGGAAGAGAAAGACTCCAATGGCCAGAGAGAGGAAATAATTGAACATGTCCCCCACTAACACCTCCTCTGGCAAAACATCGTGACAGGTCGTGATGTTAAGGGATGAAATGTGAGTGGTCTGCTTCACGACATACAAGGGGATGGTAACCAGCAGAATCAGCAGCCATATCCCCAGGGAGACACCGATGGCAATGTTTGCCTTCTTCCTGGCGTGCACCATGGGGTTCACAATAACCCAATACCTCTGCACACTGAGGCAGGTCATGAAGAGAATGGAACAGTACATGTTGCCGTAGAAAAAGCCAATGAGAACCTTGCAAAGAGATTCTCCGTAAATCCAGTTGTTGCCATGTACATGGTAGGCAATTTTAAGCGGGAACCAGATGATAGAGAGGAGGTCTGCCAGGGCCAGATTGGCCATGTAAATCACAGCCGGGTGCTTCTTCTTTGTTCGGAAAAGAAAGACCCACAGGGCCATACCATTACTTGGCAAACCAATCATAAATACAATTGTGTAGACAATTGGAAGGAAGACAGTAGTCAGTTTTCCAGTGAGGATGGAGGCAGAAAACTCATCCACGGAAAAGCTTGGTTCCACTGTAACTCCTTTCCCAGAGATCTGAGATGAGCCATCAATCTTACCAATGATACTTCTTCCTTTAGAGGTTCTATTGACTCCTGCACAAGAAAGGCAAGGCAGACAAGGGTCATTACCGAAATCAATGCTTCAGCAGTAAGGCTGCTAAGTTCACGTAAAAGCACTTTAGGTAAAGACTGAAGGACTACACAAATGCTTACAGGGGCTTTCTCTGGGTGATAGGATTATTGGGATCCACACTGTCTGCTTTTATTTGTTTCCTTGTTTTGTTTTATAATTAGGATTTTTTTTTTTATTGGAGGGTGGTAGAGTATGTGTGGAATATAACGTCAATTTCTATGAATCTCAAAACAAACTGACAGTACTTCAATGTATTTTTACAAACTATCCACACCCATTAGCTCCTGCCCTTTGTCATGGCCATCTCACTCTTGCAGAGACAGGATCCAGCCTAGCCTATCAGTCATTCCTTATCCAAAAGGACACTCAGGGAGATTCTTAGGAGCATAGAGGACATTCCTTCTCCACCCACAAGGACAGCCTCAGCCATGGCGGGGATTCCCCGTCTTCGATGTGGGCCTCCTGGAGACCCTGCAGTGGGGGCCAGCCAGCAGGCACACTTTCTGGCTTCATGGGCACGAGACAGGTGGGTACACCAAAGGCAAATCCGTGTTCTGACTTCTAAGCAAGTAACATGGAAAGCTGTAACAACTTATGCTCTTATTCCCATATTTTGAATTAAAACTTTAGGAACCACAAACAAATAAATGATACATTCGGCCTAAAACCTGTCCCAAGTGATCACGGACCTGCAGAAGAAAGTGAGGGACAATTTGAGAGCACCGAAGAATTTTACTTTAGTACTGGGGAACAACAGGCTTTCACTATACAGAGAAACAGAGCAGAGTGCACCATGGTATGCCAGAGAAGATGCTAAACCTACTCATGAGCTTATCTGATAATTTTTATGCCTAGTCATCACTTTTACCTCTTCTAACTCTGCATCCATGTTCGGAGGGATATTCACTTCCCTTAAGGCTTTGCTGTTAAGGACTAACAGTGGTCAGCCTGGTTGGGGGCTTATAGGGTGTGGAGATCAACACTTCACTTTTCATTTGGTGCAGCAGGTTGAAAGGTGGTCCCCCAAAAGAGATGTCCTGTCCTAGTCTCTGTGATCACTACCATATTTAGAAAAAGGGTCTTTGTTAACAAAGGATCCTGAGATGAGAAGATCATCCTGGATTATGCAGGTGAACCCTAAATCCAATGGCAAATATCTTTATAAGAGAAAGGCAAAGGGAGATTTGAGAGAGACAAAGAGAAGAGAATGGTTGTGAACAGAGAGAGATGAGTAAAAAAGCCAATGGGCCACCAGCCTCTGGAGACAAAAAAGAAATTCTCTCCTCCAACCTTCAGATGCCAAGACTCTTTGATTTTGGACTTCCGGCCTCCACAACTGTGAGAGCATAAATTTCTGTTGCTTGAGCCACCAGATCATTGCAATTTATTATGGCACAGGAAATTAATGATACACTTAAGATGGACCTATTTCTTGTTCCAATTTCGTTTTATAATTTTTTTTAAAAGAGCATGAATCATTTTTAAATAAAAATAATAATCCTCTCCCACTGGCTGTTCTGGAAAAGCCATCTTTGCACTGTTCACCTGTCTGGCTTCCCACAGCCACCTTCACAGTGCACCTCCTTGGTCACGACAGACTCTGGCAGCTTTTTGCCAGTCCTTGAATTCGTGCTTTCTTTTTAATCCTCTGCATCAGATCCCTAGCCTGCCCCATGACATCAGATGCGAAGGTGGACACCAGCTCCAAGATCACCACCAAGGACTTAGAGGAGGAAGTAGAGAATGGAAGACACACACCTGCTAATGGGGACGCTGATGAGAGAAATGGGGAGCAGGAGGCTGACGACAAACAAGGTAGATGAGGAGGAGGAAAAAGGAGGAAGGTGCTAGTGAGAAAGAGGATGGAGATGAAGATCAGGAGGCTGAGGAAGCTACAAACGAGCAGCTGGAGATGATGAGGGCAATGATGTTGACACCAAGAAGCAGAAGACCAATGATGAATGACAAATAAGACTCCAATAAAGGAAAAGTTAAACTTAAAAAAGGCCCCCGTGACCTAGTCACCCACCACTTCCCATCACAGAATCTAAACGTGGTCACCTTTAAGCAGAGTCCTGCCCATCCACCAAGATTAGCATCACCCTCCCAGATGACAAACGTTCTCCACCATCCAACCAAAACCACCATGTGAATTTGCAACCTAAACTTTCAAGACCCTGCTTGTTTTCTTAAAAGTACTTTAAAAAGGAAAAGTTCGTATTTTTCATTTACATTTTCTATTTTCAAATGTATTATTGTCAGGGGTCAGCCATTTTTAATGATCTCAGGATGACCAAACCAGCTTCAGAGTGTTCTCTGCCCTCCTACTGACTTTACTTGTGGTGTGGCCATGTTCATTATGATCTCAGAGGAAAAAAACCTTGTAAAAAAAAGCAAAAACAGCAGCAAAGAAACAATCTCTTATTACCAGCATTCCAGTAACTCTTTCTGTGTATGTACTTAGCTGTACTGTAAGTAGTTGGTTTGTATGAGATGGTTTAAAAGGCCAGAGATAAAAGGTTTCCTTTTCTCCCGTTTCTTGTCTGTGAAGATGCTTTTTATTATTTATTTACTTGTTTGTTGGCCTGTTTGATGTATGTATGAAACAATGTTGTACAACAATAAATCAAAATTTTATTTTGCTGAGTTGTTCTTAAAAAAATAGTAATAATAATCTTACATATTACAGTACTCTTCATATACATGACTACAACCCATAATAAGAAACATGTTCTGTATGGTAACCTAATTCTAATACAAATATCCAAAATGAAAAGTTTCACAAATAGTGACCCTTATTACACAGGGTATCCTGATAGTTTCTACTGTGTTCTATTCCATTCTTATACAAAGCCAGTCACCACCCTCTACATTGCTTTTATAAACCACTTCTGTGTTTTCCAAAACCAGTTAGCAGAATGTCCAGTTTTGAAGCACCCCACGAGAATAGCACCAATGCATGAACAAAGGGGTGAGGTGTCTGTGGAACTTGCCCCAGGACCCAAAATGGTAAGTGTCTCTGTAATTTTTTTATGGTCCCTACAGCCCCTGGCATAGCCCTGGACATATGGCAGGTGCTCCACACACCTGCAATGGATGGGAAAGCTTAGCTAGCCACACCAATGAAGGCCGTGAGGGAGAATCAAGAGGCACGGCCATCCCGCCCATTTCTTTAGGGCCTGGCTTGGCCCAGGTAGTACCAAAACCACACACAGACACCAGCTGGGGGTTACCGGAGCACAGCTCTAAAAAATAAAACTACCTCAATACCAGTCAGCACTAACTCTTAATAAAGGCTAATGGTACGTGTCTGGCATTGTTTTCAACACTTCACATGTATTAACTTATTTCACTTTTACAACAACCTTATGAGGTAGGGACTCTTATCAGATCCTCCTTTTACAGATGCAGAAGCTGAAGCACGAAGAAATTGAGTTAACTTCCTTAAAGTTAAAAACCATCGTTAGGTAGGAGAGTCAGGATTCAACCCCAGGTCGTCCATTTCTAGAATTCATAGTTCTAACCACTACACCACACTGTACCTTAAGTCTTGACCTGAGGTTACATGGCTGGACTCCATGGAAACCAACGCAACCTGTACGGGTGTCACAGAACACGTTTTCTCAAAACAGAAAATTGTAACTGTAATCGTTTACCATGTAAAAAACTACACTCTTTAAGTTAGCTCCTCCTCCAATTTTACATTTATTTGTATTAATATTAACATGTTCTAGAAGGCTTTCAGAGGTAAAAGAGACTCCCGTAAATTTTCCATCCATCTGAAAAAATAGTCACCAGCTCTCAAAAGAGAGATGTGGCAAAGCTGGTAACTATGAATGGTGGACCAGTGTTCTAAGAAACGTACATTCAAAGAGCTAGGACATTCGCCCCAGAAATAGCCCACCAGAGACTAATGCAATGAGTTAGCTTGCATTTCTGCAGGACATAGAGCCACTGAATTTTTTTAATTACCACAAGGAAAACCCAATTTTTTCTTCCACTATTAAAAGTTATATAACTTGCTTTATAAAAGGAAGAAAATTCTAAGCATTGATTGTCCATAGCTACTAACACCACAAAAACTGATACCCAGACATGATGCGCCTCCTAAGGGAAGAAGCACCTGTGAAGGAATCTTGCAAAAAACCCTGAAACAACAAACCTGGATCTGATCAAGCAACTGGATCCAACTGCCATTTTAATGGAAATAAAAGAGACAATGGGATGTGTTAAAAAACACCACAAGAATACAGTCAACAAAATCCAGACTGTGGAGCTGGTACAGAATAAAGTACCTAATTTATTCAAAATATAAATTACAAAGTAAAAATAAAAGAAAGTGGTGTGGAGGAAAGACTTACAGATTAAAATACTGAAAAAAGACACATCAACCTTATGTAATATATGGACCTTATTTGGATCCTAATTCAAACTACTAAAATAGTGTTTATGACATTTATGAGAAAACTAGAAACTTAAACACTGACTGAATATTTAATAATATTAAGAAATTATTGTTAATGGTTTTATAATGGGACAAGAAATACTATTTTTTTTTTTCAATACATACTGAATATTTTAAGATAAAATTACATCTGGATTTATTTCAAAAATAACACAAGGATTGGAATCTTTGAGACATCTCTACTGGCAGGAACGTAAAATGGTGCAGCTGCTGTGGAAAACAATCTGGGAGTTCCTCAAATAGAGTTGCCACGTAACCCAACAATTAATTCCTACTCCTAGTACATACCCAAAACAAATGAAAACATATGTCCACAAAAAAACTTATGTGAAGGTTCACAACAGCACTATTCATTAGAGCCAAAAAAGTAGAAATAACCCAAAGTCCAACAGCAAATAAATGAATAAACAAAATGTGGCATCCACATACAATGAAATATTATTTGGCAATAAAAGGAAATGAAGTATTGATACATGCTGCCACATGGGGGAACCTTGAAAAGATTATGCAAAATGAAAATGTCAGTTACAAAGACATGATTCCGTTTATATCAAATGTCCTGAATAGGCCAATCTATAGATCAAAAGGAGATTAACGGTTGCCAGCGGTGGGGAATGCAGAGATTGAGAGTGACCTCTGAGGGTGGTGTGGGGTGTTCTTTTGTGGTAATAAAAATGCCCTATAAAGTTGTGGTAATAAATATACAACTCTATTCTAAAGTTATTAATTGTAGACTTTAAATAGGTGGATTGCATGATATACAAGTTATCTTAATAAAATTATTTAAAAAATAACATGAGATGAGGGCTGGGGTATAATTATCAAAATCAAGTGAGGGGTACACGGTATCCACTAAAATAGTCTACTTTCATGTTTAAAATTTTTCATAAAAATGAGCACATACCAGATCAGGAAGGTTCATGGAAAGAGAGATCAAAATCTCTTTTAAATGAGAATACTTAAATAAAGAGGTGAAAAAAGAGCAAGAGATACTAAAATAAGAAAGAGATGGTGACAGAAAGAAATCTAACTACAGGAGGTGAACACATAGTGTAAATATATATATGTCTTACTGTTAAAGTGTACAGTGGAAACTTTTGTTAATCAATGTCACCATAAAAATAAATAAATAAATAAATAAATAAATAAATAAATAAATAAATCCAAAGGAAGGAAGGGAGGAAGACAAAAAAAAAGAAAAAAAAAGGAAAAGAAAATGAAAAAGAAAAAAGAAAAGAAAATGAAAAAGAAAAAAGAAAAGAAAATGAAAAAGAAAAAAGAAAAGCAAAGAAAAGAAAAAAGGAGGGAGGGAAGCATAGAGACAGAGACAAAGATGGAGATGGGAGAAAGGGAGGAATTCTGAGAATATTCCAACATGCAACCATGATGAATCATTTCAATCAAAAATACTGTCATGGTAACTGTGTTCATTGTATCAGTCAGCACATGAGCCGCACGCTGCCTAGGTTATAACACTGGTAAATGTTGAGATGCTGCTCAGTGGTCTCTGAAGCCTCTTCAGCATAGTACATAGACTTTTACCCTTTTACCCTGTCCAGGGTCCTAAACCATTCACCAAACTCTTGTCTAGAACTGAGGCAATCTCAGCTCCCAACAGTATAACCCATCTGTAAACCAGGTAAAAACACTTTGAGAGTGGAGAAGAAATTAAATACACATGTGAAGTTTAAACACACGTAAAGAACCTGGCTACAAAAGCATCCTCATTTGGGAACTGTAATCAATACTTGCCCAAGTATGCAAGAATAAACACCCATAGATGCTCAAGGCAGCACCCCTACTTCAATTACAAACGAGAAACACGCAATGTTCATCAGCCCCCTATTATTAACTTACCATATCCACAGCACAATCTCCAGCATTAATAGTAGACACTATACCATTCAATAAATACTGAAATGGAAAGACAGCCACAATATTGTCAGTTAAAAAAAAGCGCTGGCAAAACAATATGCTTCCATCTGTATAACAAATTATAATTTATTTGCAAAATCTGAAGTTTAGAAGACCACCCAAACTATAAATTGGCCATCTCTGTGGAGTAAATGGCTGGGGGAGAGAGAAATGTTATTTTTACTTCATACCTCTCCATATTGGTCCCCCTCCCCCAAGGAGTATAAACTGGTACAATCCTTTTTGGAGGGTGATTTAGCAAAACATGCCAAAATTTAATTTATTTCTAGGATTTATTTCTAGGATTTGTCCTGCACAAACATTACCTAAAGTGCACAAAAATATTGTATGTACAAGAATATTTACTGAAATAGTTTTGTTGGAAAAAAAAATGTAAGTCTCAACATGTAACAAAAAAGAGATGATAGTCATGCACTGTATAATGACAGTTTAGTCAAAGACAGACCATATCAAAACAGTGGTCCCATGAGATTATAGTATAGCTGGAAAATTCCTATCACCTAATGACATCATAGTGCAACACATTACACAGTTAAGGTGATGTTGGTGCAAACAAACATACTGCATTGCCAACTGCATAAAAAATAGCATATACAGTTATGTACAGTACACACTTCTTGATAACGATGACTGTTACCAGTTTATGTATTTACTATACCTTTTATCGTTATTTTAGAGTGTACTCTACTTATATAAAAAAGTTTGCAGTAAAATAGTATGCTGTGGGGGGTGGCTCCATAGTGTAGTGGTTAGTACATCTGCTCTACATGCGGAACGTCCTGGGTTCATGCCCCAGGTGGAGTCATGTACCATGCCCCGGGTGCCCCAGGTCCCAGGTGCACACCACGAGCACGTGGGAGGAGACGCCCTGCTTTCAGAGATCCAGTTCTCAAGGGGAAAAGGCAACATCCATCCATAGGTCAGGAGTGAAGTGGGGTGGAGAGGGAATTAAAGGGGGAGGGGAACAATATGCTGTGCTACACCTGTGGCATCCTCATACATTTTGTGTTTACTGCATCTCTATTGCATCATTTTATCTTATGCTTGATTTAATCTTGTGTTGTTTTGTATAGTAAAATGTTGTATAGGCTTATAGACTAAGAGCGATAGACTATATCATTTCACCTAGGTGTGTAGTAGGCTGTACCATCTAGGTTTGTGTAAGAGCCCTCTGTAACATCCAAACAACGATGTAATCACTCAACAACATATTTCTCAGAAAGTATCCCCATCACTAAGTGGTGCATGACTGTAGTTCAGTAACTTATGATGTTTATATAATGAATAATATTCCCCCTATAAAAGTATAGACATTTCTACACTGGCCATGAATAGTGAATAGATTTACTAGGTTAAATTATAGGACAGCATGTATAGTTCGATCCTACTATTGTTACAAAATACATATTTGTGCATAGAGAAGTCTGTTGAGAGTGGAGAGGGGGTAGAATGGTTTTCACCTTTTTAAAACCCTCATGATTTGTACAAAAAAACCCTCATGATTTGTACAAAAAAATGCATATAAAAAATTTAACTTTCAAAAAACTTGTTCTTTGCTATTTTAAGCATCTTCTTGCAGCCTGTATTCCCCACAAACCAACTACAGAGCAAGTATTTATTTGTATTTTCCTCTTGTATCCTTTTCCGTACTATATCCTCACCCCAAATCTTTCGTTCCCAACCTTTGGGGGCAAAGATTGAAAATAAAAAGCTTTGGTTGCCAGGTATCCCTCACTAGGTATGCTTACTAAAGTCTCATATGCTCTTTCAGGATAAACTGTTTTCCTCTCAATACTTGCCTAGCTAATAAAAGCATAAGAAAGTCAAACACAGAGTGCACTAAAACATCACCTATCAAGGTTAACTAGTAACTACAAGGCAAGCGAGAGGACAAAACATGAATTTAAAATTACATCTTTATGTTATAGTGTTCTCTCTTCTTACAAAACACAGGAAATATAGCATGTTGTCTCTCAACAGAGGACCAATTAAAAAATTATGATACATTCTCCTATAACATATTTGAGTCATTAAAAATGTTTTATAGCTACTGACATACTACTTACGCTTATATAATCCCATACTTGTACAAAAAGATTTTCTATATTTGTGAATACGTATTTTCTGCATAGATGCGTGAAAGCATGGGAATGGATATAAACACAAATGTGAGCAATGGGTACTTGGGTACTGAGGGTGACTTAATTAAACTTTTTTTTTTCTCATTTTTCCTCTATAGTGATCACATATTGCTTGTCTCATTAAACAACAATTACAAAGAGAACAGAAGTTTCAAGTCTTCAAAAGAAAAATGAAACAATTGGAAGGACCTCCCCAGCTTTCGATATGATAGAAAGCAATATGTGCCTGAAAGAAGCCAAGTTAAATGCCCAACTGCCATCAATTTGCCAGGTCACTCTGGGCTAGCCCCCATCCCACTTGCTCTTCATTTGCTATTTACTGAGGCTCTTTAAGTAGAGACTGTGCAGGACCATGGCAATGGAGATGACCGAGGGTGCTTGGCCTCCAAGAGTTTAGGATTCAGTGGGGAGACAGGTTAAACATATTTATGCAAATGATTATCAATTCATGTTGTGATAGGAAAGAAAGCAGAGCCTGATGTGAGCGTTTTTCTGCACCAGTTCGGAGGGTCACAACTGTAAAATGAGAAGTTTGTACTCTGGGCTGAGTTCCCTCCCATGAGGCAGTCTTTGGGGAAAGGCTTTTGGGAATTAAAGCTGTTTGTTATCTATCCTGTAACAAACTGAGGAGATGCACAGAGGTCAAGCTAAAAGGGGATAAGCAAAAGCATGGGCTGAAGGGCAGAAAATCTTTGGTAATGTTATATTTCTTAATAAAAATCAATTTAGATTCAAGGTGGGAGGAAAGCTCCATCTACCTAAAGGCTGGCTGTTCCTTAACTAACCCTTTAGAAAAGTTACCTTACAAAGGAATAAAAGTGTGCAGAGGAAAGAAAAATACCCAAAGTACAAAATTAAATAGTTCTGGTTAACAAGTAACTTAACTTTTTTGTTGTTGTTAAATTAGGTTCACCTTATACTCCAGGAATACCCCAACCCAGTCACTCTGTAAACAAGCACAAACCAATACTCAGGGCAAAGAGGTGGCAAGCTTCCTATAGGGACTGTCTGAATGTAAAAGCACTACTGAATCACCTACACCCATATATTTTTCAAAAATGTTTGCACCTTCTAAGTTTTGCTCTTGAATTTTAACTTTCTAACTTCAAAATGCAAAGATAAGTGGAGAAGTGTTCATTTTCAAAACTTCCTGGAAATAAACAAATGCTGGCAATAAAGTGTATACAGTGGTTCGGTTTTCAAGTGTACACCATAATACCCTTTTCTGTAACTCAAGGGAAAAGAATCACATTCTTCAATCTAATTCAAATTCAGTGATTTGCTCTTTTACGAGGTCTGTACGAAAAGGATAAAAGCGAACAACGGTGTTTTACAGCAGTTCTGCAAATTTCGCAAGCAAATAAAGACCTCCCTTTGAAGGCCACCCCGGCGGCCCGGAGAGCGGTGCGTCCGTTAGCATCACATCTGTTAGCATCACATCTGTTAGCATCACATCTGTTAGCATTCTCTGGCCAAAGCACCTTCCACGCCCTCAGACGCCCGCGCAGCCGGGCAGAGTCCACCCCCGGCAGAACGAGTGGGAGCACACCCAGGGGAGCTCACCCGCGGGACCCAGCGGCCGAGAACAATTTGGCCCCGGAGAACCGGCCCAGTCGGCTTCGTGCTGGCTGCCTCAGACCTGAGTAGCAGCCAGAGTAAGCTTGGTATGGCATGGAAGGGCCGGGAAACCCCAGGTCCCTAAGGTCATCTGGTCAAATATAAGGCAGGGTTCAAGAACTTTCATTCGTAAATCTGCGTCAGTCACGCCCACCTGGCCTCAAACTTGAACCTGAGCGCAGGTTACCTGAGAACCCAGCGAGGTCCGGCCCTTATCCCATACCTGGGCCACCCACCAGCTAGGGGAGCCGCGGGCCCCTGGGTCTTGAACGCCGTGGGCCAACCCCAAAGGGGGAGCTCCAAAGCCTGAAGGGGATGCAAAAAGCGAGGTGGAAGGTTCCAGGCCGCCGGCTCCCACCCACTCCACCACACCCCGAGCAATCAACTCGCTAACTCAGGGGTCCCATAGGACCAAGCCGGAGGAGGTAGCCAGGGTGTGCGAAAAGCTCCTAATGACTCAGTGTTTGCAGAGAAGCCAGCCCGTGGGAGGGAAGGCTGAGCCCTCTGGGTACCCTTCAGACTCGAACACTCGGTTCTCTCCTCTTCCTGTCCGCCGACTTGAGCCTTTCTAGGGTGTCCCATCCCGCTGTTCCCCGGGAGCAGGGTCCACCACCAAAGCCACCGGGAGGTGGCTGCGGGATGTAGAGGAGGTGGCTGGCGACAAGCACAACACCTTTCGTGCACCTGCCCTGCATCCACCACCTGCCCGCGGCGCCCGGGATCCCCGCTCCTGAGCGACACGAGCCCTCCTCCGCCCAGTTTCCAACCTTGGATGGTGCGATTACCGGAGACGGAGGCCGCCAGGAGGATGGCGCCCGCGAACAGCCACGCCGCGCTGGGACTTCGCATCCTTCCGGCAGCCCCGACGCCGGGCCGGCGGGGACTTGGTCACCACTGATCCCAACGAAAGTCAGGGCTCCACTCGCCGCCCGGGGAGAAAGCCGCCTGCCCACCTCCTCGTAGCTGGAGGCCGCGCGCGCCTCCCCAGAGCCCGGCGAGTTTCAGTGAAACCTGAGCCTCTCGACGCACCTGCGCGAGGCCACGCCCCGGGGCCAGAACCCGCAGCTCGGTCCCGCCCCTTCGGTCCTCGGGCGCCCGGGCCCCGCCCCCCCACCTGGCCCCGCCCCCCACCTGGCCCCAGGTGGGCGAGCCGCAGGTCCCCAGACAGCGAGAGCCGCCGGCGGGCAGGGCGGGCCCAGGGACGTAGCCTCATTGGAATGCAAATGGCAGGAAAGCGAGGAAGCTGGGTTCCTCCAGGCTTCGGCAACGCCTAGAACTCCATTTAACCTTTTATTACTGCCAAGGAGCCCATGTCATCGTCCATCGCCCTCCCTCCTCTCACCTAAATGGCAAAAAGCCAAGACGCGAGCTCACTGCACTGACCCTGAGTAGCTGGCAGAGGCTTCCCAGCGGAGTAGGCACTTCGGGAGAGGGCTGAGTTTTCGGTCTGCAAAGGCCGGCTGGGCCGCTGCGAACACCAACGAAAGCGGTGGGGAGCAGGGAGGGGTCTGGGCGGGAGGTGTCAAGGATCTGGATTTAGGTTTCTTCTCTACTGTTAACTAGCTGTGACCTCTAACAAACCTATTCATCCCATTCTAGGCCCATTTCCTCCTCTGGGAACAGCTACTTTAAGTGCCCAATGCTAATTGGAGCACTGTCTAGTTTAATCCCGACGACAATCTGCGTATTGAATATGATTATTCCTATTTTACAGAGGAGGAAATGGAGCTTAAAACGGTTGTTATAACTTGCCCATAGCTTTGCAGTGTATAGACACAAATTGTAAATGTCCACTACGCTTAAACTCTAGTCTCCGAGTGCCACTTCTATTAATCATTGCAGTATAAATGCTTCCACCAGGGTCTCTCCCACGTTAGGATGTCATAGTCCAAAGAAATATGTAAGAGGGGATGGGGAGAGAAGGAGTGTGAGATTGGTGATGGGTGCACAAAGGCCTTGATCAGATTTGGTAATGTCTTACTTTTTACTTGCTTTAAAAATAAAGTTTACTGTTATCCATTTAAACTATTGGGTAGAGGAGGAGCAGAAAAGAAAAACATGAGTGTGGTCTTCAGACATTTGAAGGCTTAGCATGTAGAAGAGAATTAGATGTGTTTTGAGTAGCTCCAGAGAGCAGAAATAGGTGGAAGCCACAATGGGAGGCCAATTTTGGCCCAGTGGAGAAAGATTTCTAAAAAATCCAGCTGCTCTCAGTCCTGAGAGCTGCCAGATGAGGATGAGGGCCACATCACTGCTCAGCTTGCAGCAAAGCACCAGCATGTTAGGGAGGGAGTTCCCTCCCAGGCTCAGTGGCCAAAATTTGGTGAGTCAGGTGCCAGTGACCACTGATAATTTTTTGAACAACCATTAGGCACGTGAATTTCTAGGATGGAGCTTACATCCATTAAAGGCCCTAAGTCCTGTGTATGACCCCTTACTGAACACACCATGGGGCCAATTAATAGAACAAATGTGGGTTTCAGATAATTCAGGCAAAAGTATGTACAGTATCATGTTAGCCAGTTGTTTAACCATATCCCCAATAAAACATTTCCCCAAAGTTCCTTAAGTGGATGGTTAGCATTCTACCTCATCCCTCTGCCCTGACAGTTCATAAGAGGAGGGAAGTAATAGTTGAAAAGAGAAGCAAATGGCCTTGTATATACCATGAGAGTAGAATAATTGCTCCCTGAATAACAGGGATGGACCACTCCTAACACACCCACAGATAAGAATGGCCAAGGAAAGCTGTCCAATGAATCAGACAGTTTATCTTAGTGGCTGCCTGTCAGTACTCCATCTCAGAAATCTCTCAAGTGAGTTCTATATGCTGACAACTCCCAAATTTGTATTTCTAGCCCAGATTTCTCCATTCTAGGCATATAACATCCATCTAGCTATTCCACATCCTCACTTGAATGTGACTATAAGCATATCAAGCCTAAGTCCAACACTAAATTTCTGATCCACACCACCCCTTTCATAGTCTTCTTATCTCAGACTGCAATTCCATTCTTCCAGTCGCTCAAATCAAAAATCTTGGAGTCATGCTTGACTACTGTCATATTTTACACTGATTCATCAGCAAATCCTACCTTGAAAAAATATCCTCAATATCACTCTGATCCAAATTATTATTTTCTTTGGCCTAGATTATTACAATAGACTTGTAACTTGTCTTGCTCATTTTGCCCATAACCCTTACACAGTCTTCTCTCAACATAATGGTCAGAGTGAACTTGTTAAAATGTACATCGGATCACTTCCTTACTTAAGATACTGAAGTAGCTCCCACTTCCCTCTGAGTTCAAACCAAAGCCTGCCAAAGGTTTTTAGGTCCTGTACTCCTCCCCCATACACACAGGCACATGCACGCACACACGTGCACACACACACCCTCCTTGACTTCATCTCTACTCCCATCACACATTCTGCTCCAGCCATGCACACACCCTCTTGCCATTCCTTTGTGCTTGCTGTTCTTTGCCTGGAATTATTTTCCCTTAAATACCTACATAACTTTAGTCCTCATTTCCTTCAGGTATTTGCTAAAAGGCTATCCTCTTAATGGGGACGTCTAAGAACACCTTATTTAAAATTATTCTCCCACCCTATACTCCCTATCTTCCCTCCAAGCTTTATTGTTCCCTATGGCACATAACACCAGTATTGAAATTCCACATGTATTTATTTATAATCTAGTTCCCTCTTCGCAATGTAAGCTCCATGAGAGCAGAGGGCTGGTTGGTTTATGTTTCGTTTTTCAGTTTGTGGCATTTTTAAAAGGATTTATAAAATAATGCCACCTAAAGTTGGCAACTCTTAACACTCTCATCTCTAAGGGATTTTTAAATCTGTTTTGTTCACTGTTGTATTCCCAATTCTAAAAAAGTATCTAGCATATAGAATGAACTCAACAAACACTTGTGAATGAATGAATTTTTATATATTGTATACCTACTACTGTTCATTCATTCTGCTAAAATCTAGAATTGCAAAGATCAACATCTCTGCCTCCATTGAAGTGATGACCAAATGTAAAGAGAGATGTGTAAATAAGGCAAGCATTGGGTGGGCAGGGGAATTGAGGGGCAGTAACTAATGCATCTATAAAGGGCTGTGGACACACAGAGAAAGAATGACTCCTGCCTAGTGGAATCAGAAATGGCTTCCTAAAAAAAGATGTATCTGAAGAGGACCTCGGAGGACGAATAGTTTACCAGGTATGTTATTTAACATGAGGTTAGCTGCCATAACAGATAAATCCCCAACTTTTAGTGGTTCATTGAAACAGATGTTTATTGCTTACGCACTTAAAGCCAAAAACCAAGGCTGTGTTTGGTGAGCAGCTCTCCTCCAAGTGAGGACAAAATAGCTGCGCTTCTCCCATCTTGGGATTCTGACATCTTCAACTCATGACTTCCAAGGTCACTGTGGAAGTAAGAGAGAATAGGACGTGCATACAACGTTCCCGTAGCCCTGGCCTGAAAGTGGTGCACAATCATTTCTATATGACTTTGACCAGAATTCAGTCACAGGGCCACACCTCACTGCAAGGGAAGCTGTGTACTCAGAAGGGAGAGGAATGGAGTTAGGGGGACAGCTCACCAGTCTCTGATATTCCAGGAGTAAGGGTGTAGGAACAGACTCCCAAGAAAAATAACAGTATGAAAGTGTGATGTGTTTGGGGAACACTATGCTGGGAACCCAGAGTATGTGAAGGAGAGTGGCTAGGGCTGAAAAAAATAGGCAGGACTTACGTGGGTGTTTACCACGAAAGATGCTTTGAACTTTAATCTTGAGGGCATTGAAGGCTGAACCAACAATTCTCAGCCTTATCTTCACATCACTGAGATTGGCAGGATGGCCTTTCTGGGACACCCTCCCCGCACCCCACCCCCGGGAAAAAAAAAAAAAAAAAGTAAATCAGGTAAGAATTGTAGGTGGAAGAAATAGGGAGAGGAAAATAGGAAGAAAAGATATACTCCTAACAAGTGCTGCGTAAGTGAGCATAGCCCCACTAATCAACCGTTTCCCATCTTTTTAAATACCATCTGGCATAATGACTATTCTCCACACCTTGACCCCATCATGTACTTATTGTATTAAGCAATCACTGGTACAGATGCCATCTGACTTTTCATGAGGTTGTGGATGCCAGTTCTGCTCCCCTCAGCATTATCATCTTTCAGAAAGGTTGGCATTGTGGCTGCATGTCCCATAACATCATGACTGTCTATACTGCTGTCAGAGATGCAATGCCCAAGCAAAGTTCCAGTCCAGTTTGGAAGTCTTCATAACTCTTTTCCTTGAAAACATTTCCCCAATTGTTTGAATGCCAGAAAAACAAACTTTTTTAAAAGTAAAACAAAACACACACACACACACCACCACCACCACCACCACCATCACCACCACCAAGGATCGAAAGCCTAGACAGTAGTTGGTCACTAATATCTGAAATCATTATCATTCAAAATTGTTTCTTTGGGTCCAGAAAGCTAAGAAATCTTTATTACTGGTCCAATCTTTGGCTAGAATTCAGGCCCTCCACTCCCCAGATGGATAGGCACTGGGAGTATGAGGCACCCCCCTCAGAACTTCTCTTTCTCACACCAGAGGCCTTCTAAGACCCCTCCGGGTCTAATTTATAAGTCAATGAAGTAAACTAACACCTCAGAGAGAAGAGTTGAGAGCCTGGGGAGCAAGGCTTTCTGGAAAAGGGTGCAGTGAGGGGGCGGGGTGGGGGGGCAGCCTCAGGCTTACTGTGAGAAGGGGGGATGCCAAAGACAAACTTTGCCATCTTAATCCTCTCCAGATTTCTCTGAGTCACAAAGGAATCAGAGCTCAGCTGGTCTACTTCTCAATGGAGGGAGGAGGCAAGAAAAAAAAATAGTTAAATCAAGCTACATTCGTAGGCTGCAATGTGCCTATTAGCCCTGCAGCCAGACCACAGGAGCGCAGCTGTAGAACAAAGGAGGATTTCTGTTGGGATCACTAACAAATCATTTGCCCACACCCTGAAGGGAAAACAGGAAAAACAGAGTCTTTAAATGGCACCTACACAAAATGAAATCATTCATTCCCTACAGCTACAACCATAGGGAATCTATGGATTAAAGGCTGGGAACGGGCCAGCAGGCCTTTCACACTACATATTCTTACCTTCTCACCGTAGGTACTCTTATCCTTTCTCACTGTATGTTCATATCAAAGGAAAATGGATCAGCCAAGTCTTTAAATTATAACTAAAGAAGGATATATAAGCAGAATTCCCCACTCAGGGTCCCTCCAGTGCCTTTAACTGTCTCTCTCACTCTCCCTGGGAGTCTCTCTTAGGCTCTATCACTCTCTGCCTCGACCACTCTGCCTATGAAGTGTTACCCCTTCTTTAATGAACTTTCCTTTTGACTCTGACTTTGGCGTGTTTGAGTGCTTTCTTACACTCTGCCAAGAACCCTCTTTTCTCTGGGTACAGGGCTCGGTCTCCCTCACTCAGAGAAATTTGCCCTGTCCTGCATCATACCCACCAGCACATTTCAAAGAAGCTTCATTGCTAACTTTTCTTTTAAAATCAGTCACAACATCCTCTTTAGATAAGTGACTGATTGGAAAAAAAAAAATGATTTCTATCCAAGAACATAGTTATTTTCCCATTTGGAAACTTATAACCTAGCTGTTCTGTCTTTTCTGTCCCAGCCAGCCTTGGTTGCAAGCTCCACCTGCCACTTGGTTTCTGAGAGTCTCATCTAAAGAAGAAATGTTTCTTTTTTATTCCAAATGCAACATATGCTTACTGTAAAAAGAGAGAGAGAGAGAGAGAGAGAGAGAGAGAGAGAGAGAGAGAGAGAGAGAGAAAGGACAGGAAAGCAAAGCAAAATAAAAAGAGAAAAAAGAAAAAGAAAAAAGGAAAATGCAAAAAAAGAAAAAAGAGAGTGGGGAGAGGGAGAGGAAGGAAGGATTCAGAGATAAATATCCTTAACAGTTTAATAGACATCTTTCTAATTAGAGCTATCTTTTTTAAAAATAAGATTGAGATTACATTGCATAACTATTTTGTTAGTTTTCCCTACTCAACAGCACAGTAAACGTTGTCTCAAATTCTTCAATATTCTTCCATAGCACCTTTTAAAATGACTGCAGAATACTTCATCTTATGGGCAGACCTTAATTTATTTAACCTGTTGTGGAATAATATCCAGATTATTTCAGGTTCTTGTTGTTGCATTTTAGATATTATAGAGATACACATATCTTTATCTTTGTACATACATTTCTTTCTGTAATCTCAGGCTACTTTAGGAAAAAATATTTTTAGAGATGGCTGAATCTGCTACGTAAAAAATTGTGTTTATTTTAAAACCCTTTAATGATGATCAAATTGCCCTTCAGAAACACTGCACTAGTTTATAGTCCCATAAACAGTGTATGAGTGTGTCTACCTCCTCACATCTTCTGTTGTTACTACTTTCAGAAATCTTCACTAATTTTATAATCCTGTTGTAATCTTAGTTTTTACTTAAGCATCAGAATAGGGAAACGGATTCTTCATGGAGGTGAGAAGAACCTAAGAGATGGGGAGTTGTGATTCTAAAATATAATCTAAGCACATAACCAGTAAATATCCGCATACGCACTGTACTGTGTGTCTCTTTAGCAGGGTTACGTTTAGCATGGTGGATCTCGCACTAGCATAGGCCACCTGGCTCAGAGTCCTTCGTACTTATTAACTGCAGAACAGTTCAGTCTGGGTCTCTGTTTTCTCCTCTATAAAATGGAGGCAATAATTCTTACAAGAATGTTGTGAGTATTCAAAGGACTAAAGGGTATTACCAATGGGACCCACTCAAGGATGCTCTGTGCTCGGGAGGGGCTGGTCAAAAGCCTGGAATACCTGATGAAATTGCAGAAAATGAGAAAGACTGCGAGGAGCTGGCAAGGAGAGGAAGGGGCTTGGAGAAGCAGGAGTGTGTGGATTTGATGTGAAAGGTAACTGGCGGCCCCGGAGGACAAGAGAGGAGTATGGCAGCGGCCCGGCTCCTGGCCCTTTAAGTACAGCTGGTGAGAACTGGGGGGAAGAGAGTCTGGGAAATGACGGGAAGAAAGAATAGGGCAATGATTCCCAGCAGCCCTAGGTGGCAGAAACTAGTTTGGTCCTGCTGTTTAGCATTTGTGAGCGTCTCATTAGCATTTGAAGAAAGCGCCTGCAGAACACACACAGAGCGCTTAGAGCCAGTGCACAGGCTCACTGGGCCGGGAGTGGGGGCAGGGAGTGACCTGGCTCTGACAGCAGCCTCGTTTCCCTGAACTAACTACTGGACTCTGTAAGGAGAAAGTAAATCTGTTTCTACCCCAGCTGATGCCAAAATTTATTTTACTTACAAAACCTTTCAAGTTCTCAGCTATCTCGATCATTGGACCAATATAGAAATAGCAATTTTGGAAAGAAAAATAATTATTGTGACATGTTAAATTACGAACTCACTTAACTTTCACCGTATCTTGTGAAATAGAGACTAGTATTGTCTTCTTGTTAGAAATGACACGTTTCAGAAGCGGTTTCAGGAACAGATGCCAACCTCATAACCTTATAGCAGAGGCATTCCTAGTAACACTGAATGCTTGTGTTTCCAGAAGCTTCCCTGAAGTTTTTGCAGTCTAATTAGAAATTAGGTGTTTATTTCTTAGGGAAAAAAAATATCAGGCCTCTTTTGGCTGTGGAGGCCAGAGATGGCAAGTCCAGGGATTCAGGTTCTGGTTCCTGAAGACTGGCAACCAGGCACTGCATATAAAACGGTCTTGTCTTCCTCCCCAGAGAGGAAAAAGACCTAGTAGAAAAGCATGGCGTTTAAAGAATCTCAGCCCTGTCTGGCCAGCTCTACAGCCCCGTTACACACATCCATGGTTCAGCCCACCTACTCTGAAGTGAGACACACTTTAGAAATGCAAATGACTCACCGAGGAGTGAGAGATTTTAGCGTCTGGCAAGTGGAGTGTGTCTTTGAAGACCATTTGAGAGCCGGCTGTGTTCAGCCAGGAAAACCTCCTGGGCTTGCTGTTGGAGCCAAAAGAGATCAGGACTGTAAACGGGCTTGGTAAAGTGTAAAGTAACAAAGGAACATTCAATTTAGCATGGAAGTGTTGAGTTCTCAATAACTTGCAGCCTATTGAACTAGTCAATGGAAGAGAGAATTTTTGCAAAGACCCGTCCCATGGGCCAGGGTAGATAGAGTGTTAGTCTAGAGTTGCTTCTGTTCTTCCACTCTGATTTCCAGTCTCCACCTTTCTCCTCCCCAACCAAGTCATACTGACTGGGCCCTCTCTTGGGTGTGGTTCTGTGCTGGGTTGAGTTTGGCCAAGGATTCTGCTGCAGCGTGGTCAGAGAGAAAATAGACCTGCACCCCATAGCAGTGAAGCCTGAGAAATCCAGGTAAAAGCATTAAAGACAACGCAAGGTGAGGGTGAGGTGGATGGAGGAGCCAACAGAGGAGGGAGCTGTAAAGACCAGGATGAGTAGAGAAGCCCTAGGAAAGAGACATCACAGAAAAGTTCATGATGCAAATTACTTATTGCTCAGCGCCTAGCAGTTTCTCCAAACAGCCTTTGAAGCTACCACCAGCTCACCAGATGCTAAAATCCCTCCTTCTATGATGAGTCATTTCTATTTCCAAAGGGAGTTTTATTTCCAAATAACTGAATAACTGGGAGGCAGCTGGCCTCACTGGGTAAGAATGAGGACACCTGGGCAAAACGACGTGGGTTTGAATCTTGACTTTACCACTTACGAGCTGTGTGACTTTGGGCAAGATAATTAACCTTTCTGTACCTTAACCTTTCTTATCTGTAAAGCACTGGTTGGTAATAACACCTGGTCCTTAGATTATTGCACAAACTTCAGGTGTTAATGCTTGTAGAGGGCTTGGAACAGGTCCTGGCACATAGTTTCTGCGTGTGTGGGTGGGTGCGTGCACGCGCACGTGTGTGCGTGTGTAATTTTAATAATGGATCTTTGTGACTGCTACATATAAACTCTGAGAGCAGGGACCCTGTCTGGTTTTGCTTTTAATTGTACCTCCAGTGCTTAGCACAGCATGTGGTAAACATTCAAATCTTTGTTTGGACAAAGGGAACCTCCCAAACCACTTCTAGATTCAGCTACAGAAAAGGGGAACTTGAACTCCAGCTTTACCCACACAAGAAATAAAAGGCACATCTGCTAGCACTCCACAAAGCTGCAGAAAGAAGCCCAAGAGCTGTGTGATGACATGGTTCCCGGTTCTCAGATCCTCAGACTTCTCCTCGTCTTTACCACATGAGATATAGGGCCAAGATAGTATTTGACTGGAGGAAGTGGTTGAACTCTGAGTCAGGAGCATTTGCCCTGGTTCAGGTGTTGGCTAAGTGTTTGTTGCCTTGTCCTTGGTCTCCCACAGCTCTGCAGCTTGTGGGCAGAGGGCCAGTCTTCCTCCCATGCTTTCCAGGTACCTGGATCCTTCTGTAGAGGCTTGAGCAGGATGCACCTGTAACAGAGCTCTAGCTTAAAGTTTCTAACCAAACATGTCAACATGGCCCCCTCAGCTCACAAGGCGAACGGTGTTTGCAGGGCCCGCCCTGATGTGCCCTCTCCAACGGAAAACTCTAGTTGGGACCAAAGTAAAGTGACATCCCATAGTTCACCGAATCCAAGTCACCTTTGACGTAATTGTATATATAATACAGTATGGCAAACAGCCCAGAGAAACGCTGCATTGTTTTTAAGATTTACTTTAGTGTCATAGATGCTAAAATGTTAAGAAGATGCACGTTAGAATAGGTGAAAACAGAGCACCATTAATCAATACAAACAGCAGGAAGAAAAGAGAAGCAATCAGAAGAGAACGTTCACATGCTCTACCAACGAATTCATCACATTTCCACTCTTCCTCTTCTGACAGTGGATGACCTTCCTATGCTCCCATCTATCCAAGTCTCTACACAGGTGCAGGGGGTCCTGTCCTCTCAACAAATGCAGGGCATCAGCGCAGCAATCCTCACTCCTCTCTTCTACGTGGTTAAATTTTTCCTCTGTACTGATTAGTTTCCAGTGCCTAAAACTATGAAATGATGTCTTCCTTCTTGATCCCCCTTCAATTCCATTCTTGACTGTGCTTTACACAAGGTTCCTTAAAAGAGGTGTCTGCCCTTTCTACCATCTCATCTTCTCCTCCCATGTTTTCCTTCTGTCCCCATTAATCTATCTAAACAGTCTCTCTCAAGGTCCCCAATGACCTAACCACTGGCAAATCTCACGATTAACCCTAATCCTTAGCTTACTCACAGCAATTGGCTTTCAAGATGCCACTCTCTCCTGGCTCTCCTCTGCTCTCCCTGGCTCCTACTTCACACACTGGCATCCCCCAAAGTTGAGGCCTCTTCTCTGCCTGCCCTCATGGGTGGCTTTAATTACCATCTTTACTTCAATAACTATGGTCCCCAGCTCTGGCCTCTCCCCTAAATTCAGGGCTTGTCTACCCTGATAGGCATCTTAAATTAACATGTCTCAAACCAAACTTTTGAATTCCAACCTCAAGAAGTCTTTCTCGTCTTAATAAATGGTAGTTTTCCAGTTACTCTGGCCAAACACCTTGGAATCTGAATCATCCTCTCATTTTCTCTCATATCCAATTCATCAGCAAATCCTTCAGGATTTCAAAATGTCCCCAAATAAGATTGTGTCTCACGATTTCCAGTTGCTACCATCCCAGCCCATATGACCATCTCTTTTACCTGGGCTGTCCGTCACAATTGCTTCCTACTGGTTTCCCTCTGTTCAACCCCATTTCCAGCATTTTATCTCTCAAGTAGAAGCCAGATTGATCCTTAAAAAGGCACACCAGACCCTGGCAAATCTCTACTCAAACTCTCCAAGGCTCCCATCTCAAGCAGAGGAAAAGCCAAAGGCCTCCCACAGGGTCGAAACTGGCCTGTCGGGGCTCCCCCTCCCTACTCTTCTTTGTTCTGCCCCCTTGCTGTTTCTAGAATACACAGAGCGCTCTCCCACTTCAGTTTCTACATCCACTCAGCTCTTCACTCCCTTTAGGTCTTGGTTCCTCTGTGATTCCACCAGAGTGGTCTTCCCGGACTGACTCCACAGAAGAGCCCTCCTCAACATCATTTTCCTCCCATTACCTTGCTTTCTTTTCCTTTACTCGTCCTTCCCTCACATATAGTAGTCCCCGCTTATCCATAGGGGATACAGTCTAAGACCCCTAGTGGATGCCTGAAACTGCAAATAGCTCCACAGACTACATATACTGTGTTTTTTCTTATACATACACATATATAATAAAATTTAATTTTTAAATTTGGCACAGTAAGAGATTAACAGTAACTAATAATAAAGAATAATTATAACATACTGTAATAAAGTTATGTGAATGTGGTGTCTCTCTCTAAATTGTTCTGTACTTGCCCTTCTCCTGGTGATGTGAGGTGATAAAATGCCTAGGTGATGAGATGAAGTGAGGTGAATGATATGGGCATTGCAACTTAGCTTTAGGCTACGATTGACCTTCTCATGTGTGTCAGAGGAGGATCATTTACTTGCAGTGAATTGCTTGGTGTTGCTTGTTTGGAGGGTTTCCTTGCTGAAGTCTATGTGTGGGCTCGATGCTTTCTGGCAAAACACATGCCGCGGATCAGAACATGTTTCTGGCTTATCTCTTCCACCCTCAAATTTAACGCCTTTTTTATCTTATCATGCACTGTGGCTGTAACTTTTGCAGTTTGAGGGGCAACAGTAAAGCTAGCATGAATTTCTTCTTTTTTCTTAACAATTTCACAGACAGATGATTCATACCCTAGATTTTGGCAATCTCAGCACATAACTTTTCCTTTCCTTGTTAAGTCACCTTTTTCACTTAAAAGAAGCACTTCACAGCTTCTTTGGCGTATGTGAATTGCCAACATCACTACTCCTGTGCTTTGGGGCCATTATTAAGTAAAATCAAGGTTACTGGAAAACAAGCACTGTAATACCTCAACAATCTGTCTGGTAACTGAGATGGCAACTAACTAACCAAAGGACAGGTAACGTATACTGCGTGGATACACTGGACAAAGAGATAATTCAGGATCTGGGAAGAACAGAGTAGGACGGCTGGAGATTTTATCATGCTACTTAGAACAGCGTGCAATTTAAACTTCTTCGTTGTTTATTTCTGGAAAATTTCATTTAATGATTTTGGACTTTGGTTGACTGTGAGTAGCTAAAAGCATGGTAAGTGAAACTGTGGATGCAGAGTGGTTTCTGTATTGTATATCTATCTGTTTTTTTGGCTCTGTGGCCCCACTTGCATGTAAGGCTCCCTGAGGTCAGGGATTTTGTTTGCTGCTGTATCCTCAGCATCTTGGACGCTGCCTGGCATGTGGTGGGCACACCATGAAGATTTATGAAATGACTTCTGATGCTGAAGAAAACTTTATGCAGAAATGTTAGTAGGGTGATCAGTTTTTTCACTACTAGGCCTCTAGGAGTTAAAAAAAAAAGGCATATGTTTAAGTATTTCCTGGAAGTTGCCTGAAAACTCAGGAAACAGTTCCCTCTCAATATTACAAAAGGATCATGTCTTAAAGCATCTGTTAAAGGCCCGAGCATTCTTGTGTAACTGAGGAGTCTGGCCAGGCTTCCCCTGGGTCACTAAAATGACCCAGCTGGCCTCTTCTGCCAAGGATCTCCCATCATCGCTGCCAAACCCACCTTGTCTTTTCTTTGTCTCATTTGTAGGGGCGTGATCATCCTTGCTCAACTCTTCTTTCCTGTTTCCCATCAACTCTCCTTCTATGTCTCCTTGGCTCTTTCTCCAGACTCTTTTTAAGCCATTTATAAGCTTGTGCTGCACATATCTGTGTCCCATCTGTGCCTGACTGACCCCTGGTCATCAAACCTCTATCAAAACTGTGAGACATTGAAGACTGGGGTTGTATCTTAGTCATCGTTGTGTCTCTAACACCTAACACAGTGCCTGGCAACATCATAAGTGCTCAAGAAATGTTTTCTGAATGACTGAATGAACTATTTTTGACAGGTTGGCTTTTTCACAATTTCCCCCAGACAGGTTGACCTTATTCTTGGCAAAGCATCACTAATGCCATGCCCTCCAACGAACATTTCCTAACCCCTCATTTCTATACACACACACACACACACACACACACACACACACACACACACACACACACACACACACTATCCTTGGATAGCTAACTCTTAGTTAAGCGAAATATTTCAGCTCAAAAAGCATCTATCTATTTACAACATTCCAGTACTGTACTCAGTAGTTCATAAAGATGAGTTGGTGGTTAATTTATTGGCTCAAGTTTCATCAAATACATTTTCAGCAGGCTTTTCTTTATAATTCCAAGCAATTCAAATATTTCCTCTGCCAGAGGATATACAGCATGGAGAGCTGGTTTCAGAGGCTGGCAGTAAAGCACTGCAAGTGGTTATGAGTGGTTGGTGTATAAAAGCTGGAGTCAGACCTCCTGGTGCAAACCCAGGTTTTCCTATTTGCTAGCTGCCTGAGCATTCATTCCCTCATTTATAAAAAAAAAGATAATAATGACCTGCTCATGTGGGCTGTTAGGAAGATTAAATGAAATACCACAGCCAAAGCACATAGATCATGATCAATAAGTGGTAGCTATTATTACCTCACATTTTAAGCCTTTGATATGATTTATTCATTTGTGAGATGTTGTGTTGTATTTTCTAATTCTGTCATATACGTAAATTATCTCTTAAATGACAGTTCAAGTTCCTGTAAATCATGGTTCAAGAACAAATAATAGGCCCAGAATGAACATAGAGGAATTATGTTGCTTCAATGATATAAGAGTTATAAATTCATAGTTTCCAAGAATGTATCTCTCTTCACGTCTTTTTTCTAATACTTGTGTTAGGAAAGAGGAGCAGGCATTTTACATATAGTTACTTAAATGATTACATACACTAAGTCATCATGGCTGATGGGACAGTGTCGGGTGAGGGAGAGTGTAGAAACTTTGCCCCAGAGATGCTGTTGTTTCTCCTAATCAGTTGGGATGCTGAATAGAAAGCAGAGATACATAGGGCTTAAGCCTACACCAACCTTGGCCTTGGTTTTCCTTCCTGGTTCTGGCTCTGTCTAGTTGTGTTACTTTGGGTGAGTTATTTAACCTCTGCTTCCTTATTTGCAGAGTGAAATGATGATAATAGTCCTATCTCATAGGGTTATTGTAAGAATTAAATGTTAAGCACATAGTTAAGGCCTCAATATATAGTTACCATTTTTATGAGAACTTCTTTATTCATTTGCTTCAGTTTGGGAGCAGGTCATAGAGTGGGGCCACCACTGGATCTGTTTTAACACTTCAGGCCACAACTTTGAGTGTCACACAGGGTTTTATTACTACGGAAGCTTGTTCCTCCTTGCCTCAGAAGCCTCCTCTGCCCTGAGGGAGTGCCTAGATATCCCTAAATACTCCACTAGAAGTAGGCGGGCCACCAGGAAACAGCCAAACTTCTTAATGCTATCATTTTATTTGCAATCCTCAAATTAACTTGTCATCAGAATCAGAATTTTAGAGTAGCAAGAGCTCTTGGGGCAGGATCTCTGAAAGGAGATAAAGGCACTGGCTGTGGGTCAGACTGGGGCTAGGTTGGGAGTATGGCACTAACTCTTAACAACAGGATAACCGAGAGGCTATCTGGCTCTTGCAGCTCAGAGGGGAACCTTGCTAGATGTTCAGAATTTTAAGTCCTGCTCCCCAGACTTACTGAACCAGAATCCAAATTTTAGCAAGATCCACAGGTGGTTCATGGCACTTTGAAGTTTGCAAAGCTAGAATCTGACCCCTCACTCCTCTCATCTGTAAGACTGGATGAACAGTTAAATAAGAAATTAGTACCTTAGCACAGTGCCTGTTAAAGAGTTGTTAACTATCTTTTTCTTTCCCATAACATCCTTCACTTTTCCTTTTATAACATGCATCTTAGTGTTTTATAATTGCCTGGGAACTGTAAAATCAGAGACTGTTTTTATAACGTTCACTGTTGTATGCTCAATGCTTGTCATGAAGTAAGAAGAGCCTTTTAGTAAGGAACTGACTGCCTGAATGATTGAATTAATGAACAAGGTCCAGGAATGTTTCCTACTCATTCTGTGGCACACGCAGGGCAGGCATGTTGCTTTACACAATATGCTCAATGACGGTAAATCATGACTTTATCCAGCCTCTTCATTTTATAGATGAAGAAATTGATGTTCAAAGTAGTTATGTAAATTGCCAAAGGTGCCCATCTCTGTATGTTACCCACCTCTGGGCACTAGCAAATGCAGTCTTCTGCTGACATCTTTATTTTAAACATCCCTTATATATAACAGCTGTCTAGAAGATTGTCCTTCTGGTTTGCAGATGGAGAGATTGCCTTCATTTTTTAAAAGTAACATATTTAGAACTAATCCATTTGCCAGACGGATTGCTTTCTAGGGTTATTGGAGGGATTATATTAGTGCTCCTTACTTATTTATTCTGTATGTATTGATCCTGTCTAGCGTAACAGTATTTCTACCTCTGTTGTTTCTAAAACAGCTGAGTATTGGGTCTGTTGACTTAGCTTTTCTAAGTTGCTATCATTGCTTTCTCCTACTATATCTTTAGGTTATTGTTATCCTTTTACTCATAGGTATATCTTTGTAGAACAGTATTAATCCATTTACTAACTTGAACACAATAAGGAAATAAACAACAAACAACAGTGCTAATACTGGTGAAACCACTGACCACTTAACCTTGAAATGTGGAGCAAGAAAGCAGCTCTTCTACTTGTCTGTTATATACCAGATATTTAGGAGATCTTTATTTCTGCAGTATATTATTGAATTAAGTTATCAGATGTCTTACTTTATCCTAAATTAAAAATAAATCACTTTCTTCTTGTATTTTTTTTTTCAATGCACTCATTATGGGACCTGGGGAGAGAATAAAACAAGAGTGAAGGGAAGAAACTGATTAGAGGAAGAGGAAGAGGACAAGTGGGAATGAAGATGAATCTAAAAGAGGAAGTTGATGAGATTAACAGGAAAAAGGCAATGAATGTGAAGATATAAAAAGGTATAAGATGATTTTGATAAAATATTTAACCATGTGCAATATATATAAGAAGACTGGAAGGATATAAACCCATATGATCACAGTATTTGTGACAGAATAGATCATGGCTCTTCAATCTTACTTGCTTACCTGTGACCTTACAGTGTCCTAGAGTGGGCAAGATGTAGGTCTCTGTCCCACTGATGTTGGACTTGGCCAGATGACTTGTGGCCAATGGAATGTGGGTGGAGATAACAGTATGCTAGTTTCATGTAAAGACCTTAGAGGAATCACGTTTTTCTACTCACCCTTTTGCATTCTTGTGATCTTCCATGAGAAAAAAGTATCTCCCAGTAGCTGCTGGTGAGGAAAATGAGGAAACACAAGCAGGTGTAGCAGACCTAACTCAATTCAACCCGAATCCAGGCATAGCCAAGTCCTGTTGCGTACTCGGAGCCTCAGTGGACCCAGGAAAGAGAAAAATAAATGTTTGTTGTAAACTGTTGAGATTGCGAAATTGGTTGTTATACAGAAAAAACTGATTTATTGCGATCATCTCTGAAAGATGAAATAGTTTATTTTTATTTTCTTCCTAATTATTTTCTGTATTTTTCAAGTAAACTTGAATGAGCTTGCTTTACTTTTAGGGGAAAAGAATAAATAAAGCATGAAGAAACATGCATTTTTTACTAGGTATTTCGCTATTATGATACAAGAGCAAGCCTATCTGAACTGTACACACAAAGTACATAATTTTAAGTCTGTTAAAAGGCAACTTTAAAGCACAAATATGCTAATTCACATGCATTTGCTTTCATATTCCACTCTGCATAGTTAATGGTGAAACTCACATTTCTACTGTATTAGCATTTAAGTATTTTGAAAGAGTAGCTGTTTCCAAGATTGTGTTTTAGGACCTGATTATGTCACACACAAAGGCGAGTTCAGGGGCCTGGGAGACATTATCCATTTTGAGAGAATTAACACAAAGTTAATTTTCTGTCAAGGACTGAATCTCTAAGAAGCCCTTTCTTCCAATCATCTTTGGTCTGAATAATTTCCTGCTTTCTTGATTTTTCTCATTTATTACGGGACTTGGGGGATGAGAATAAAATAAGGGAGGCAGAAAAGGGACCATCAAAGGAAGGAAGGAATGAAGGAGGCAGATGGGAAAGGGGAAGAAAATGAATCAGAAAGAGGAAATTGATGAGGAGGGGAGAGTTGGGGAAAAGAGTCAGTGGATAAAGTAGATGGGACTAGGGCTGCAGGCAGGACTAGCCCAAGTGGCTTCAGGCACTTCTCATTGCTTGCTTCCTCACTGCCACACCTGCACTCACTGTCTTTACCTACGCGAGTCAGTGCCACTAAGTCAAACTCTCTTTCAGCCCTCCACAGCCTGACTTGCCCCTTTCCTCTACTAAACTGCCTCTCCCACCCGCAAGTCCCCTAACCCTGACTCACTCGGTGTCCAGCCTTCCTGTCTCCTTCTGAAAATGCTCCCCAGTTCTCTTTGCTCCTTCCAAATTCCGAGCATCTTTCAAGGGCCCACACAAGCCTCTCCTCTCTGCAGCATTCCCAGCCCACACTGATGTCATCTTTCTCTGAACCCTGAACTCTGACCCAGATCTCTTCTGTGAGCTCCAGCCTCAAATATCTGATCTCCCCATCAGTGTCTAGTTAGTAGTATCTCACATGTATCTAACTTGTCCAAACCCTACAACAGCATATAAGTTCTACGAGGCACGAATTTTGGTTTGGTTTGTTCACTACTGTATCCCATGGCCCAGAAGAGTGCTTGGCACCTAGTATGACTATTAGTTCAATGAATGAATGAATAAGTTCCTATGGCAGTGATGGGTAAGAGCACATGATTTACTTTTATTGCATTGCACACTAATGTTTATTGGCTATCTAATTTTTCTAGCTAAACTGCAAAAACCCTTTAGGATCAGGGGTCTTGTGCTTTTGAATTCCTCTGAACTTTTAGCACAAAGCTGTGCCCACAGGTGATTTATTCACTGATTAAACAGCCAAGTCCCACAGCAGAACAAGCTAGGCTAAAGACACCTTCTCAAATCCTGAAAAGAATATATTCATTCCTGTCCACTAATTTTTAAGCACTTCGGTTTGTGTTCTGTAAAATGCTAGTATAATACTTTGCTGGTGTCTCATTCTTGTCATTCTTTAATTGGGTATGTCTTAGCTACACATCTAGGCTGTGAGCAGAGTCTAAGTCTTATTCTCCTTCTTTTGAAACAAGGGTCCTTATGACCTTGATTAAACTTAGATTTAAATCCTAGCTCTAGAAATCATCTCTTTCTTTGCATACTCTCAGAGCGTCCCCTTCCCCCACCCCCCACCATAATCAGCAACCCCTGAGGCAGCAGAAGACAGCAGCCCAGACCTCTGCAAACTAAAGATAACATCTTGACCTAAGATATGTTTCATCTCCTGGCTCCTAAGGAGGAATGACCTCCTGGCTACTTCCCATGAAACCAGACAGAGGAACACTGGTAAAGACCTCAAGACTGTCTTCAAGACCTAAAGAAATTATTTATTACCCTTACCTCACCTCTGACTAATCAGCTCCCAGCACGACTCCAAACCCCTTAACCCACAGTATTTGTGCTTTTGCTCCATATAACCTGTAACTACACACCAGCGGCAAGTTTGGGCTTTTGAGCATGAGCTTTTACGGGTCCATCAGTAAAGTAGCCATTATTTCTCCACTGGCTCTGCTAAGCCCTGGGTGGGGGAACTCTTTGTGTTCCATAGTACTTCCCACACCTCAGTGGCCCACCAGCACCACCTGAGACAGAGAGAAGCTCGGCACAGGCCTGCCTCCGGGCTTCTGAGTCTTGATTAAAGGGAAAGGCCATGCAGAGCTGGAGGCCCATCGCCTCCTAGGCTGAAAGCAGGTTCTGATTTGCTGCCAGTGACGTCAGGCTTCTGGAAAACTTCCTCCCCAGATGTGTGTCGGCTCTGTTTATCTCAGTGCCCCATTTCCCAACAGCAACAAGACACAACAGGAAGCAAATGTCTAGAGCTGCTCCATTCACTCCCGTTTCAGGGTTTCTCATAGCAACACTCTTTGACACAAGAGCGACTTCAAGTCAGTTATGTGTACTTCACCAGACACTTTTTCCCACAGTTATTGTTGTGGTTGGGCAGACTATGTTCTAGTTTACTTGCTCTTTACATGGAATCGCTATTGAAATGACTCATACTCACATCATCACTACATTAGGAAGTAATTATCTGAAAACAGATTCATTGCCTGAGTCATCCATCGCCTGCGTGCCTATCTTTCTCTTTGTAAAAATCGTCTCAGCAGTAAAGAAATCCAAACTTCCTATAGAACTTCCTGCTGTTATTTGTCAGGAGATTATATATCTGGCTTAGAGGGATTAACAGAGTTCTTACTTTTCCTGTGTTACTCAGTCTGTCCTATTCTATCCCTGGATTTATTTTCAAAAGACAAGAGTTTGCAGAATTAATTTCTTTGCCTCCCACTCCTTTGTGTGATAGATGACTAATGTCGCTTTCAGTAGCTCACCAACTACTTTGCTTGGTTTCTCTCTCCCTCCCAACTTTTTCTTTCCCTCCTTCCATTTTTTTTTTTTAAATTTAGTTTTAAAGATATAAATTCTTTTGTATTTTCTTCATATATCATACGAGTTTTTTGTGGCTGCTGTAAAAAATTCCCACAAACTCTCTCACCGTCCTGGAAGGTGGAAGTCTGAAATCAGAAGCACTTGGTAGAAATCAAAGTGTTGGCAGGGCTGTTCTTTGCCTCTTTCAGTTCTGGTGGCTGCTGGCATTTCTTGATTTCTGGCCTCATCACCCCAATCTCTGCCTCCTTGATTACACTGTTGCCTCCTCTTCTGCCTGAGTTTAACTTCCCTTTGCCTCTCTTAAGGACACTTGCGATGGCATTTGGTGCCCACCTAGATAATCCAGGATAATTTCTCCATGGCAAGATCCTTAACTTAGTCCTGCCTGCGAAGACGCTTTCTCTTTGTAAGACAACACTCATAGGTCTCAGGGTTAGGACCTGATTTCTTGGGGTGACCATTATTCAGCCTACTACACTTTCCATTCCCTGCTCCCCTCAATGTATAAATATTTTCTATCCACATGAAAAGGGTGATGGAGGATGATAAGAAAATAAAGCAAATCTAAAGGGAGCAGAAGATAGTTAAGTCTTTCCTTGCTTGTTAATTCCTTCTGACTGTATGATGGCCCGCCCTTCTGACACCAGTTCTTCAGCATCACACAGGGCTCTCGGATTGTAATTCACTTGCTCTCTGGCAATCTGTGAGCCGGATACCTGCGGGGCCCTTATTCTTTGGTTTATTCAGCTGACTTTGGTTGACCACAAAACCAAATAGAACACCTCTTTCCTCACGGAAATCCAAAAACTTTGGAAACAGAATTGGATTTAAAGTTTCTGCTCTACGATTTCATAAATATTCTCTGAGTTTACCTTTCCTAGTCAGTAAAGTGAGGATAACAATTTGTTTACTTTATCACCTGTAAGGAGTAATAAATTAGAAAATGTATGTCAAGCACATGTAAAAAACTAAACAGATTTCTGCTGCTTCATACTAGGAGGAAGACAAAATCTGGAGTTTGAGTTCGGCCAGGTTAACTGCCTCCTAATTCCAAAATCACGAATCTTTAGAAGAACATAACAGTTCCATAACCCTTACAATCTACCATTACATCAGTCTGGGTCCTCCAGAGAAACAGAAGCAATAGGGTATATTATAAGGAAAGGGCTTACACAGTTATGGAGGCTGAGAAATCCCAAGACCTGCAGTCAGCAACCTGGAGACCTGGGATAGCTGATGGTATAGTTCAAGGGTGAGCATGAAGGTCTGAGAACCAGAAGAGATGATGGTTTAAATTGTAGTCTGATTCTGAGTCCAAAGCAGAAGGCTGATGTCCCAGCTGGTAGACAGCCAGCCAGAGACTCCCGCCTGACTCAGTCTTTGGTGAACTGGACGTGGCCCACCTGTACTGGGGAGGCTAACCTACCTACCTTACTCAGTCTGTGGATTCAAATGTTAATCTGTCACAAACACCCTCACAGACACACCCAGAGTGGCCTTTAACCAAATAACTGGCAACCTGTAGCTGGGGTCACGTTGACACACAAAATTAACCATTTCAACCACGTCCAGGATAAAATTCAGAATCTTAATAGTAGATGGAGGAGGTGAGGAAAGTTTGTTAACGTGAAGATTCTTGGGCTTCACCTGTGACCTGCTGGAATCAGAGGCCTTGCTCAGAGAAATCTGTGTTTTAAAAGTTCCCCCAAGTCTTCTGGTTTATATCGTAGTCAAAGCACTGCTGCTTTGGATTCTGACAAGATTTGGCAAGATGGATTTAGCACCCAATCTGAAGGATGTCAGAATCACAATAATAATCACGGAGAAAGCAGGGTCTTTTTCCTAATGGCATATGGGCCATTTTCAAGCGGGGAGGGAGGAGTTTAAGTGGAGTGTACACATCGATCTCCCACAGGGCAGAAAATGGCATGAGTGAATAACACTCTGGAGCACAGCTCTCACTCACTTGCACCTCAGAATAACTTAATGAACTTTTGTTCAGAGTCCAAATGACAAAGGACAAAATAAGATCATCAGTGCTCTTGGGTGAGTCATGCTTTACAGCTTAGAAATTTCTCTTCCTTCTCAAGCCTACTTCCTCCCTGTGTCCTAGGGGTGTTTTGTTTTGTTTTGTTTTTCAAAAATCATACTCTATTATAAATAGGAGCCTTTTTTTCTATTATACTACCAAGATCTTTCCACTCCTTCTGTGTGTGTGTGTGTATCTGAATTTTAGATAGCTTTTATGAAGTTCCATTTTTAAAATATATATACTTATTTAATTTTTAAAATGTATGAAATATTATTTAAGTGTTACAACCTACAAGTGTATGTAGCATGCAGCTTCATGAACTTGTACAAGTGAACATACCCATATAACTAGCACCCAAATTAAGAAGCAGAATGCTACCAGAGCACCAGGATACCCCTCTTCTTCTCTTCCAGTCACTAGTCTCCACAAGAGTGACAAAGGTTCTAACTTCTAGAAGGATAGTTTTGTCTGTTTTTCAGCTTTTGAATTTATAGAAGTGGAATCGTATTCTCTGGCTTCTTCTGCCCCTCATTTCGTCTCTGGGACTCATTCATGCAGTTGCTTACAGTTGCAGTGTCTTCATTCTCATTGCTGAATACCATTCCATTATGTGGCTATCCCAGCAGTTATTTATCCATACACTTTTTTTTTTCTCGCCTGCAGCACCTGGTCTTCCTTGGTGGTGTCCCATCCAAGTACTAACCAGGACCGACCCTGCTCAGCTTCTGAGATCAGACGGAATTGGGCACATTTAGGGTGGCATAGCCATAGAGCATATGATTTTTAATGGGCATTTGAGTTTCCAGTTTGAGGCTATTGCAAATAGTGTGAAGCATAATTTTTATACTAAGTCTTGGTTTTAAGAGAGACTGTTAGACATTCAAGTTAAAAAAAAAAAAATAAAGCAAAGACTGCTGTGGTCAATTTGGAAAAAAATGAACATTCCACAGAATCCTCTGCTCACCCAGAAAAAGGCTCACAGGGTGGAAGGCCTGATGGGAGTGGAGAGAGGGAAAAAGAAAGGGAGTACAGAGCAGGGAATGATTTACAGTTCTGCCTGCAACCCCTATTTACTTCTCCAAGGCAACTCCTTGCCCATCCTGCTAATTTGCCAAAATTGGTAGCTTTACAAAGCATCTGCTGGGCATCCAAATTGACCCATTTGTGGGCTCTGTGATGGATTCATTGTTTTTCGGCCAAGAGAGTAGTGGCTGGTCCGCCAGTCCAGTTAAAGCCCTGCCAAGAGTTATCTAGTGTTCTGACATTTCCTTCATGGCTCAGAAAAGATCTGGTCCATAGAATCAGAAAAGGTTTGAGCTGGAGGACCTAAGGGTGCATCTAGCCCAACTCTTCATTTTACAGATGAGGAAACAGTCCCAAGCAGCTGAAGTGCTTGAGATCACTCCTCGAGTCACAGGTTCAGCCGGATGATCTAGAACCACATCTTTAGCTTCAGGATTTTTGTCTTAGCAGGCCACATGGCAATAATTATTTCTTCATAGTACTTTTCTAATTCCTTGGATTTGGGGTAGTTTCTTTGTGGTTAAAATGTTACTATGCTCTTCTATGCCTTTGTTATTTTGGTTTAATTCTGTTTCCTATTTTACCCACCAGTATACAGCCAATTATATTCATATGGCTTGGACAGGGGAGGTAGAATCCACATGTTGGTATCCCTTAGGAACCAAAAGTTTTCAACAGTCAAATTAAAGAATTAATACTTTTTAAAGATGTGTAGTTGTGAATATATGTGAATATATATGCTCACAATATATTAAATGCAAATTACAGAACTGCATCATATACTTTTTATAATATGTATTTTAATGGTTATATAAAAAGGAAAGGTCTGGAAGGATGTAAGTGTTAATGGTTTTTATCAGGTTTATATATTTATGGGTAATTTTTCTTTTTCTTTTTTAGAATTCTCGGATTTTTTACCATCAGAGAAAAAACAGATAAAGGTTAACAAAAAGAAAATAATACCTTTAAAATGGCACTCTCCAAGTCTGAGCTTGGCATCGTCTTACAGCAACTCTGAGATACAATTTTAGTGGCTAGATTGACAAAATAAACACTCATGTTAAAACTATAAAGTGGGTGGAGTTTAGTTTTGGTGCCTCCCATCTTATTACTATGCCTAACCACTGTGTAGAACACTAAATATTACTTAGCTCATCCAGTCTGCAGATTACATTTGTTATAAGTATTTCCTAGCAAATATCCGTCTGTTGCTCAGTCTTCGGATGGTTTTGCGGGTAGCAGATGGTGACCAAATGGTTCTAAATGTGAAGCCAGATTTTTCTGACACCCATTCTGTAGGTATCCTGGTTGTGATGACGGTACCCAAGAAAGTTTTCTTTCTTTTTCATTTTAATATTAAGAATTTACTGTTTGTCAGACACTAGGCCAGACAGAAAGGCTGAGACGAAACACTCAAGGACCTCGCCATCCTAAGAGAGAAACCCAGGCAAGTAAACAATTGGAGTCCAGAGGCTAAATACTGGGAAGTGTTTATGTAAAGCGTGCTGTGCGAACTCTTGGTGGGGAGAGAATGGGTAGAAGTGGGAGGACCCACCCAAATCAGACTTGTGGGAGAGTCAGGGGAGGTTCCCAAAGGTGGTGCCTGATCTGGTCTGCTGTGGGAGAAGAAATCAGTTACACCACCCCTGCAGATCTTTTGGTTTCTCCCTTCTGTAGGCATCCACCACGTGTTTAAGCTTTCCCTATATTGCTCTTCATACAGTTTGGGGTTGCTAAGACTTGAGTCGTGTTTCATAGTGTGTGCCCCACGTTCTACTCTGTTCCCACAGTGATGGTCACCTAGGTTGCTTCTGACTCTCACTACCACCAGCAAGGATGCACAAACATTCCTGTGCTGTGTCCTTATAGTTTAGTGTAATTGATTCTTTGGGATATGTACTACTGAGAAGTAGGTCTCTGCGTCAAGGGGCATGCATATCCCCAACTGCATTGAGTACAACCAGGTTGCTTCCCAGTATTGGTGTGCACTCCTACTGAAGGGCATCCAGTCTGCGGGGGTGGGGGTGGGGGGTCGAGTGTGTACCAGCTCCTTATGGTCTTGCTGTGGATGTGGTACAAACATTTCATTGGTGAGAAGTGGTCATTTTGTGCCATTTAATGGCAAGGAGTCTGGGAAATGTAGTCTTGGGCTGGGCAGCTACTTCTCAACTACAACCAATTATCACAGAAACTGAGAATGGATTCTGATGGGAAAATGGCCTTGTAGGCTTTTTTGGCTTTAACTCCTAATAACAGGAGAAGACATTGAGAGTCAGTTGCAGACATTATACTTAACCCCTAAATGCTTGATCATGCAGCTCCTAAAATATGGACACCGCACCTAATCACAGCATCATCAGAAGATTAACTATAATCCTAATATCCTTTAATATCCAGTCCGTGATCAAACTTCCGAAATCATTATGTAAATAATTTTCAAAATTACATGTATTAAACCATGTAAATGCATACACATGGTGGTCTAAGTCGAGTTCCATTTCTCCTGCCACTACCTTCAGGCTCACAAAGATCCTTTTTCTAAAAATTTCACCCTGGAATGCTGCCCAGGAAGATGCAGTTTGCCAGTAGGACAGTAGGGGGCACCACAAACCCATCCTGCTATTCCCAGAGCTGGTGGTTTCCCTAGCTTTGGAGTGGGTGGGTGCCCAGGTATGAGAGTCATTCCTACTGTGTCACATGTGTACCTGTGATTTCAGGGTGCACTCAGGGTCCCACAGTGTCGCTAGTTTCCTTGTGGGAAGTTATAAAGACTTCAAAGCAAAGTTTAATTTTAGCTATTAACAAGCCAGCCCAGGCCAGGCATCACTTTTCCTGAGTAATTTTCTAAACTGTGATTTAAGCTATAAATCATTGAACTAACTACTTAAGGTCAATGACCATAATCCTTTCAAAAATGCTTTTACAAGTCAAATTGTCAGTAGGTAGTCATAATTCAAACATTATATACACATTTTTAAAATATCAAAATATATATGGACATGGTTAAAAGAAAAAAAAAAACCCTAACTAGTGAGAGTTTTAAGAAAAAGCAATTGTTTTCTTCCTACTTCTCAGAATTAATATCTTATCTTAGTTCTTCTGGATGCTACCACCGTAAGCTTCCATTTCTTGATTCTTAACTTTTAAAGTATCGACTTCTTCCAATGAAAGATCAGAATTTCATTCACTTGCACTAAATCTCACTTTTCCGCTTCCTCTCCTCACAATTTTGTTGGTAGCTATATTATTGGTTTAAATTATTTTAATTGTTTATTTTTCATATTGTAAATAAAATATTTCAATGTTTATTTCTTATTCCATGCATTTTAGACAAACTCCAGACTCTCTCCATGTAGAATGAGAATATTAGCATCTCCATCCCTTCCTCTACCTCCTCTCCCCCATCCTCCTCCCAACCTCTGCCAAATGTACCGTTACTTTTACATTATCAAAGCTGACAATATTTTCCTTCTGTTCTATTATCATTAATATCTCCCTGTCGGGATCCTTTGATCCTGTCCTTGGGTGCATATAGTAGGGAGCAGGGAGAGCAGTGGAGAACATGGCCCTTGGTAGGAAACCAGACTTTGCATTGACAGTGACTGGGGCTGACCCCTTGAGACTGAGTGGACACTCCTGGATTCTGCGACCTATCTAGGAAAAGGAACTGGGGAGGAAAGACAGACTTTCTCACTCCAGGTAGGGTGGGGTCACAAGTCATACTAGTTTAAGTTTAAATGAATAGAGTGAAGTGAGACATATAAATTATGCACCCACTAAATTTTCTGTTGATTTCTTCTTTTCCTTAGAAAGTTGAGTTGGGGAAAGAAAGTGAAGGTGTCTGGAAGTTTTGCATGGGTGACCACAGCAGCAGCAGTCCCTGCACATGATGCTTGGAATCCTAGAATGGAGAAAATTCTGGTCCACAAGTCTGCAGGTGGAGGTGCAGTCTCAGGCCTGCCCTGGCCCAGCGAGGGAACCACAAGTAAATCCCACCCTTTGTCATTTTTGTTAATCAGACCCTTCTAATCCTTAGTCAGCTAGGCCATAAATTAAGAAGAAATTGGGACTGGCAGCCATCGGGAGTTGGTGGCAGGGTGAGGGATAGTGAAAGAGCATGTCACTTCTTTAGGAATGTGAACAATGCATTGTCTGGAGAGGAAAGAAAAATTGGGTTACATAATGAGGAAATTCTTTGAATTGTCTGGTGGGGCAGAATCCTCTTTAGTAGTGAAGGGTACAAGCCCTGGCAGAAGCTGGTTAAGGAAAATGGCTATCAACTTCGGTAAACTCTGCTGGGCCCTCTCAGACTAGAAAACTGAAAAACTGAAAATGACCTGCTGGTTCCCATTCCCAGGTGGCAATACTTCTGAGATGCTCGTGTTTATCTCCTTTGGGAGAATTCTGCTCCGCTTTGTTCCTTGGATAGTCAGTCACTCTCTTCTACTTTGGTCATTGGTGTGGTTTCTGGGGTACTGGAATGAGTGGCAATTTTTGAAGCCCACGTTTTTACAGCAGTCCTCAAACAAGAATCACCCCTCCACACACCCCCAATATGGCTCCCAGACAACTCTAGAAAGGTGCTTTGTGGTGGAATGAAAACTAAGCAAATGAGCATAAATCTCTCTCTCACCCTAGACCCACAGAATGAACAAACCCAGGTTCTGGCTAGTTGCCAACAGTTGCAAATTCCACAGTCCAGAATTCTTTACCAGGAATTTTATCTCCTGTCATTTCAACTGGTGGTGGGGGTGGAAGTGCAATGCGTGCTTGCATGCTGCCTGCACACTAGTAGCATTCAACATCCAGACTCTGCTGGGAGACAGAGATCCAGGGCTTTGTCCAGCCCTCCTGAGAACCCGTCAGATGGCTGCAAAAGTTAGACTGACATCCTGAACAACTAAAAGTCCATGCCAGACCAAGGTCCAAGGTCAAACCACTGGCCCTCCAGGGAAGCCAGCTGATTCAAATGCTAAGTAAATGTTCCCTAAAAGAAACTGACCCCAGCCATGAGGTTCTTTCCTGTTAGGTCATCACAAAGTAGTTTAGAAAAAGCCAAGTGAACTGACTTGGATGGATGACCTTTTGAGTAACACACAGTTTGTGGGACAGAAACTCTCTGCTTTAAAAATGGATCTTGGCTGAGCTTTCTGTATTAGCACTATCTTCCCTTAGCCTGAGCCTGTCTAACGTGCAGCTTGAAACATCATTCTTACCCCATCGCAAATCAGGTGAAGAGTGACTAAGAACTCAGGATATCAGTTATAGCAATAGCTATCCTTAATAGCTAGATGCAGAGCTCTTTGTGGATCTAATCTTAGTTTCTTTAGACGTTATGCCATGTGTTTTGCAGAGGAATAGACACCTTAAGAGCTTACCAAGTGTGAAGCCTGTGAACTGAACCCACAGACCCAGGTTTTATCTATTAGGAGTTTGCAGTCTCACCTATCAAAAATCACTGTTCTCTGCCTCTCTCTCTCTTTCTCCCTTCCTTCCAAGTAGTTTTATTAAGTCTTAGTGGAAGTGAGATGAAACATCACTTGTAAAATTCTTAATCTTTTAGCAGGAAATGCAATGGGACATCTCTTGCAGAGTTAATCTTTTTAGTAAACCTAGTTAAATTTTCTTCCCTCCTTTCTTAGGGAAAAAGGCCCTCTCCCTCACATCCTGATAATTGCCCTAAACTGGTGGCTCAGATCATCAGCCCATTGTTAGCAGAAGTGGTGTTAAGTCAGACAGCGCCCTTAGAGTCTGAGAGAGGAGGAGACTTTAGGCCATAGGTTCTTTTTTTACTCTTAAGAAATATATTAACCAAGCCTGTTTCCCTGTATTCACTTAATAGGCAAATCAATAATAGAAATTAATAGATATATGGTTTAAATAATAAGTTCGTATCTGCTTTTCCTTGTCTAGAGACTGAGGTGGCACTTCAGCAGGAAACCTAAGACCTCACCCTGACTGAGGCAGAAAAGGAAAGAGCTCCATAAAAGCCCTGTAGGCAGGGACTATGGCCGTTCTCAGTAGGAAGCAGATATAGAAGAAGAGACCGCCCGTCCCTCAACATCCATATTAATAATAAGGGGGTTTATGACTGTTAGAAAAGAGCCAGGCAGAAAAGTTAGGGGGTTTTGGGTCTGCCTACAAAGACATTACAATCATCCTATCTAAGAAGGGGTCTGCCCTAATTCGCCCACAATAAAGCAAGCCAGAGGCATTTTCTTAACTCACAAAGAAGCCAGTAGGCAGAGGATTAGGTACCAGTTTAAGCCAGTCACTCACACTTGTGCAATGAAGACCCCAACGACCACCGACTCACCTGAGCCTCATTATACCATCATTATAATATGATGCATATGCTTGGAAGTTCATTAATATCATTATAACAGACTAAATTCTGGGAACAAACATGCACAGAAAGCGAAATGATGAGTCACTGAGCCCTGTCGATCTTAGTTGTCAATCAAGGAAGCCCACTCCTCTAAGTAAAGTAACCTCCCACGGTAAATAGGGATCAAAAACCCCAAAGGCTTTACCAGGCCTTTTGAGCCACACTTCTCTTGCTCAGGCCTGCTTCCATGTCTGGAAGTGTACTTTCCCTTTTAATAAAGCTTTTCTTTTCTACTGTATTTTGGTGTCTTGTTCAATTCTTTGTTTGAGACATCAAGAACCTGGACAACGTGCCAGGAGAGGATCCTCATTGTCCGGTAACAGAAGCAGAAAGAAGATTAAATAAATGACATTCTTTAGTGGATGGTTCTTGATCTGACCCTAAACCCTTTGCCCCTGCACTGGCATGAGATGTGGCTGACTTCTAGGCCATTCTGACACCAGTCACTTCAACCGAATCATGGGCCTTTACAGAGACCTGCAAGCAGATGGCACTCTAATTTAGCATGCACACAGATCCACACTGTATGGTTTCTGCTCCTGTAGGGAGAGGGATAGTCCTTAGTAATGAGGTCTGAACAAATCAAGGCACTCAGAAGTACTCTGGAAACGTAAAAACATGTAGCCTCAGGATTGTTCTAGTTGCTCAGATTTTTCCTTTTCATTAAAAAAAAAAAAAAACATTTCAAAAGTGTACTTTTAAAACACCATTTTAACACAAGCTTTGAAAGAGCAATTCTGGGAGAGCTTCTGCTGGCAGTAGGAAGGTAAGTTAACTTTTTTGAAAATGGGCCCAGTTCAGCTTACAACACAAGTGTGGAACAGAGTAAGCAACATGGGACCAAGAGCCAACAGCTGGCATATTTGTCACTAAATGGTTACGTGTGGCCTTGGGCTGTCAGAACCTCTCTGAGAAAGAGGACTCTGCCTTAGATGATAGCTGAGGTCACTTCTCTCTGTCCTGTAAACGTGGCAGGATTCTTGGAGAGGCTAAGTGCCTGCCATCTGGTGGAGACTCATTAATACCACTGCTGTTTTGCGGTGCTGCTGGAGAAGGGAGCCCATGAAGTGCAGAGGAGAATGAAGACAGCAAGGGCGAGCTGGTGGTGCTCACCTCTAGACACCCATGAAGCTGAATCCGAATCCAACATTGGCCCTCAGCCTTTGCCCTGTCTCTGCTTGAAATGAATGAAAATACCTGTTTATGTATTCATTCAACAGGGCTCCTGCCTCTATCCTTGGGTTTGTGAGGCACCAGAATATGGAAATCCTTGGCCTTTTTGCTTATTTGAAGCCACGAGGGTTGAAGACAAATGTGACTTAAGCTGGATTCAGTCTTAAAAAGATGAAACTGGAAGAAAGCTATGACACACAGCCTTTACATCCACATACGGCGACATCTGGAAGAAGAGAGGGCATCTCCTTTTAAAATCCAGGAAACTTCCAGAAGTTTCTAGGAGCTCTCTCTTTGTGCATCCACACCTGCACTGAGGGTTTTTCTGAAATCAAAGTCCACTTTCCTGAATGCGATCCTGCTCAGAGCTCTGAAAGTGCCAGGAAGTTAAGACCGCCCTCCCCTCACCCCCCAGCAGCAGCACTCCACCAATAACCGTCAGATATTGATACAGGAATACATCCGCTCCCTTGCCAGCTACAGTCTCTCAGTTTCCCCCGAGTTAAGCTTTAGTCATCCTCTGTGGTAATGAGCTATCAGAGTCCCCTTTGGTGGCTGCTGTCCCAGCCAGTATCATTTCTCCGCTTCCCCAGAGGTGCTCTCTGTACTTCCCAGTTAAACTATTTGCCCTCACATCCTGTCTCAGGATCTGCCTCTGGAAAAATCTACACTAAAGTAGCAAAGTTGCTTCCATTATGTAAACATTCATGTACACGAAACAAGACATTTTCTCCAATGTTGCACAAAAATGAGGTGTTCATGAAATAAACAAATGCTTTTCCAATCACCCATCTTTTCCGTGGGCGTGCTTTCTCTTTCTTTCTCTCCTTATATAATCCCCCCCTTCCTTCTCCACAGCCTCTCTTCTAGCAATTCAGTTCATCAGTTAGTTAGGAACGCCAGGCATTTTCCTTTGATTTCTACCAGGCCCCAGGATTGAACAGTCTTAAAAAAACAGCCAGGCTCACAACATCCAGGTGTCTCCTAAGGTTTAGCAAAATAGCCTAAAACTCCCTTTCTTCCTTTACGAGAAAGGCTGAGCAAACTTACCAGGGCAGAATTTTCTTCTCTTGGCTGTTTGGATCTTGGTTTTCAGGTGTCTTCTGGATGCTCGATGGAGATTAGAGCCCTGTGGCTCTGATGGCTGAGCGGCAGGCTACCTAGTCCCCTCAGGGAAAGTTGGGCTGCAGGAGGCTACCTGGGTCCACCCCTCTCATCTCAACACAGTGGAAGACTCTACGGGCCCACCTGTTCCGTCTCAGGGGACTGAGACGAGCAGCTGAGTGAATACCATAGTCACTGTTCCTGAAAGAGGCCTGGGTATCTGCTGTGCTGGGCACTTACTTGTTTTTCCTCTCAGGGTGGCAGCCATGCTACCAGCAGAACCAGCCGTCTTCATGGCGTTTCTCATACTTGCCTGGTTATAACAATCACCTGTGGAGATTGCTAAACATACAGCTGCCCCTCCAGAACTCCTGAATCAGCACCTCCAGAGAGAGGCCTGGGGGTCCCTGTGTTTCACTAGCCCAAGCCCAGCTGTGATCCTTATGAGCTGGCACACGAGAGAAACAATGAAACGAGGAGGTAGGAGCATCTTTCTTTTTGTTGACGCCTACAGCGCCCAGTCTTCCTTGGTGGTCTCCCATCCAAGTACTAAATCAGGCCCGACCCTGCTTAGCTTCCAAGATCAGAAGATAGGAGCATCTTTCAAGCAGACAGATCTCTGCTGGTCAAATATGTTCCCTCATGCCGATCCCTCTGACATTTAGAATGAATCATTCCTAGCATGGGGACCTGCCAAGGCCCGTGATGGTTCTGAGAACCCGATGAAGCTCTAGTCCAAATACAGCTTGTTTAAACTGACCCTCATAGCCCAGGCTGACCTTATGTGTGACACCTCCTCTTAGGATTGCTGGAGAACAATGATTCCCAGAAGATTAGGGAGTAGGAAGAGAAAGAGAAAAACAATATATCAGATACTTGAAAGGTTACAGTTGAAAAAAAATATTCTTTATTAAGCATGGCTTTGAGTTGTTTTTAGTCAAAGGATATTTATTTAGAAATGTCTGAAATGTTAAAAGGGCAAGAGATTTTAATGTTTCTCAAAATGGGATATGAGTGTAAAATGTTTGCAGTTGACAAGGATAAACCACAAACTACAGGTTAGATTGGCTGGGGGCAGCTCTGGGAGAGCGGGGACCTCTGGAAGTTCACCCTCCCTGGACCCTGCCTCATTCTCTCTCTTCAGCCCATCTCCCCTCTGCCACCCCTCTATGACTCAGATCCCATCAAATCAATACCCTGACTGAAATCATTGACAGGTTCACCGCTACCCAGAAATAAAGTTGAAGGACTCTAAGTATAATCCTCAAGATCCCTCTTTATCTGGCTCCACCCTAATTTTCTAGCATTATCTCCCGACTTTGCTCCCCACGTGCACCTTATTCTTGCAACATCAGACTACCGGAGTTCTCTGAACACTTTAGGTACAACCCCACCTTTGAACCTCTGCTCCTGTTGAGGCTTTCCTCCACCTCTCTCTCTGGAGAGCTCCAACTCACCCTTCAGATGCCTTTCCACTAAGTCCCCCTTCTCTGCCTGGAAGAATGAAGTGCTTCAAAACGAGATACGTTTGTTGAATGAAAAGGCAGTGAGTGTGTAATTTGGGGAGAGGCAGTGGGGTCTCAGAATCAGCTGTGCATTGGCCCATTTCTGCCCCAGAACAGGCTCTGTTGGTTGGGGTATGTTTTTCTCTCTTCCTTCCTGCTTCCTTTCCTTTTTTCTTATTGTGGTAAAATACACAAAACATAATGTATAGCTTAGTGGCGTTAAGTACATTCATATTGCTGTGCAACCTTCATCACCATCTATCCGCAGAACTTTTTCATCTTGTAAAACAAACGCAGTACCCATGATAGAATAGCTCCCCATTCTCCCTCCCTCCAGCCGCTGACAACCACTGTCTCTGAACTGACCATTCTAGGTAACTCGTATAAGTGGAATTATATGGTTTTTGTTCTTTTGTGTCTGGCTTCTTGCACTTAATATAACATTTTCAAGGTTCGTCCATGTTGTAGTATGTATCAGAATTTCACTCTTTTTTTAGGTTGAATATTACTCCATTGTATGTCTATGCCATATTTTGTTTACCCACTCATCCACTGATGGACATTTGGTTGTGTCCACTTTCTGACTATTGTGAATAATGCTGCTATGAACACGAGTTACAAATATCTGTTTGAGTCCCTGCTTTCAATTGTTGGGGGGTATTGAACTTCCACCTATTATATGGTAACTGTATGTTTACTTTTTTGAGGAACCACTGTACATTTCTCATAGCCACTATACATTCCCACCAACAATGCACTAGGGTTTCAATTTCGCCACTTCCTTGGCTTTTTAAAAATTTTATTTGTTATTTTAAACAACAGTTGTTATTTTATTTTTTGATAACAGCTATTCTAATGGGTATGAAGTAACATCTCACAGTAATTTTGGTTTGAATTTTCCTAAAGATTAGTGATGTCGAGTCTTTCTTTTTTGAAAGCATCTATTTAACTGAGTAATAATTTATGTACAACAGACTGCAGTCCATGTTAAGTGTACAGTTCAATGGATTTTGACAAATGCATACACTTGTGTAACCACTACCAAAGTCAGAACACACATTTCTATCACCCTCCTCTTGGTCCTTTACAGTCAATTCTCCCCTCCACTCTCAACTCCAGGTAATCTCTGCTCTGCTTTCCATCAGTATAGATTAGTTTGTGTTTTCTAGAATTCCATGTACATGGAATCATACCGTGTACACTCTTTTATATCTGGCTTCTTTCACTCAGCACAATATGAGATTTATCCACGTTGTTCCTTTTTGTTTTTCTCATTTTATTGCCAAGTAATATCCCATTGTATAGAGATACATCACAATTTGTTTATCCATTCATTTCTTGATAGACATTTGACTTGTTTCCAGTCTTAAGGCTGTTAGGAATACAAGCTTTTATAAACAATCTTTAATAAGTCTTTATGTGGAATGTTTTTATTTTCTTGAGCAAATACCTAGGAATAGAAATGCAAGGTCATCAGGTAGATGTATGTTTAACTTTATAAGAAACTGCCGAACTTTTCCCCAAAGAGGCTGGGCCATTTAATGTGCACATGCCATCAACAACGTAGGAGTTTCAGTTGCTTCACATCCTTTTCAGGTCATCCTGCCACATGAAAATCTCTTTCTCTGGCTGAGCTCAGAGGGCCACCGGTGATGGGTCCTAAATCAGGCCTATGGACACCAGTGAAAAATATAAGAGGAAAGGACAAAGTGGAGAGGTAAAATTATACAGCATTAATCTTACACAGATAATGCTATATAAAGTGTGTGTGTGTATCTCAGAATATGGGGAGTGCTGGTAGCACCAATATGATGTTAGTGGACAAAAATTTACAAAGGAAATGCCTGTTCCATCAAGGACTAGTACAGGTCCAAATCACATCTCCAAACCTAGAAAACAGGTTTTGATCTGTTAAGTGCATGTCTAGACTCGTGGAGCTATGATCTGATTACTCCGTGTATCAAGTCCTATCTCTCACCTCCTATCAGAGATAAATGTTTAGTTCTAGTTCCTGAATATCAATCAGTAGAACTAAATGTGGTTGGGTAAAGAAATGTTAAATGTTAAATGCTACATAATTTCACAGGCATAGTAAAGTATTTGAAAATTCTAGTTTAAAAGTTTACTTTTTTATATCTGGATGAGGCTACTGATAGCATCTGAGGCAGTGTTAACTTGAGAAACAACATCTATCTGTTAAAATAGGCAAAATAGCAATTGAAATTAAGTTAAATGGGAAGCAGAAATCAGTATCACCCCTGACATTTGTTTCATAAACCTTTTGTAAGGGTCATATTGAAAGCACGATGATTTTTATTTTAAAAATCCAGAGATTTGAATCAGTACTGAAACACTAAAAATAATCTCAAAAAACATGTTGACACAAAGGGTAGAAACCAGACTTGATCACACTGTTTTTTTCCCCAAGTGGCTTGTTAGTACATCAGCCCCCCTTGTCAGAGGAAGTCAGATATTTAAGAGCAAATCTTCAATTAAAATGTCATTCTTCTTTGGTAGGACTCCAAACATTATATTTCATGTTTCCTCAAATATTGCCCTGGGGTCAGTTCTCATCTTTTCCTCTTTTCACATGTGACATAAGTAAGGCTTGTTCTGCCTAAGCTGAGCCTAGGACTAATGCCTTTGAGATGTTTTTATAATCCTTCCGTTGATACTTAAAAACGTTTGGACATCTGCAAGATCTTCAGAAATTATGATCACATTATTATACAAGTACAATACGTGGATGCTAAGGCACTTCTTTAAGGATCATTCTTGTCATGAGTTTCGGACATTATGTTCAGTAGATTTCAAGATGGTCTTAATTCTTCACTCTTTGTAGCTATACCTTTGCCATGTGACTTTGAAATTCCTTTCGCTAAAGAGGCAGTGTCTATTTCTCCAACCCCTTGATGCTGAGATGGCCTTATGTCGTCCTTTGGCCAACAGACTGTAGTGAGAATATGCCAACTCCAATCCGAGATCTCAGTGTGTCCTGCATGATCCCTCCTCTCTTGCTCCTCTGCCAGCACCATGAGAACATGCCAGGGTTATCATGCTTGAAGACTAGAGACCTACGGAGCACAGTTAAGACCCAGTCATTCTGCTCATGGCCTTCCTAAATCAGTCACTAGATTCCCAGATATTCCAGTAGAGCTATCTAGCTGACCAACCCAGAACGTGAGCAATAAATGCTTATTAATATATGCCTCTAGGGTTTTGTGTGGTTCGTTATACAGTTGTGCCTGACTGATCTCTCTATGTCAACAGTTATCAAAACTCAAAGATACAATTTTAAAATAATGAGGCCTATTGTATACTCTCCTTTTGCCTCCTAAAAGTGATAATGAGTTTTCAGATCATTTTTAAAATACACCCAACACCATAAAAAAAAAGCTGTTGATGTGGTTGCCTCTGAGGAAATGACAGCGGTGTGAGGGGAAATTTTCACTGTACATCCTTTTTTCTCTTAAAATTTGAGTGTTATCTGTTTAAAAAAACACATTAAAAACAGAGAATTGAATTGTTTCTCTAAAGAATACAGATTAGTACCTTTTCTATATATACAAGGCAAAGCAAACAAGAGACAATTTTTGTTAGGTTAAATCTTTCAATGGAATCTTTTGATTCTAACATTTAGGGCCAATATCTAGGGGAAATCTAGAGACTCTAATACTCTAAAAACTTTGCAAATAGATAGACATGATAATCTGTAGAATCATTCTGAAAAACTTTAGCATCTTAACACTTAAAATGTAATTTCCTGTTTGCTGATCACAAAATATACTAGGATGGAGGTTTCTTTTAAAAACTAGTTCTGTGGTTCTTGAAATTTGATCTGCATTAAGAATCGCCCCTGCCTCTTATTTAAAATGTAGATGGCTCAAGTGCCATCACAGAAATTCTGACTATAGTTGTGGGATGGAGCCTAGAAATCTGTATTGTAATAAGCAGCCTAAATAATTTTCATGGATTCCATTTTAAGAAACAGTGTGGCCACTACTGTAAGTAGTGGTTCTAGCAAGTACTTAAGCTGCCTTCCTTGTATAGAAATAACAAATCTGTGGGTGTCTGGTTCATTTTCACCAGTGGATCATTTAATTTTATAACTATAAAAAAACAAGAGAAATTAAGGACCCAACAACATGGGTGAAGGAAGGCGGAAGATAAAGAAATAATGCTCCAGTATTTTTAAAAAGAAGCTTACACAGAATTCATCAAATTGTTTAAATACCAGATAATATGTGGATTACATATGTTAATCAATTTAAAGAATAAGAGGACTAACATAATTATGGAATGAAATCAGTCAAGATAAAGTTTTTGTTTCGTTTTAAGCAAGTAATTTTTGCTACTTGAGGAAAGATAATTCCAGGAGAAAATAAATGAGCAGCCCTTTTTGTGTAAGTATAAAGTCTACCAGAGGAAAATGTCCAGCTCTGGTTATGCAAGTTGACAAAATGCTGTGCAGAATGTTCTGGTAGCGGGCAGGGACAAGTAAAGACATTTCTAGCTTCAGAGTCTGGCGAAAGACATTTTGAAATTTTCAAATTTTGGAAAACTCCAAGTGTCCACAAGATAATGTGGAAAGAATGTCGAAGATGTCAAATGTAGGCGTAGAATCAAAATTTTCTAACACTTTTATCTCCTGCTTTAATAACATATTGAAGCATGAAATACTCATTGTGGCCAGGAAATGCTTAATTGTGTCTGTTCAAAACTTACAGTACAGCTAACACCGTGCACCTTTGCACCTTGGGAAGAGAATAAAGAAGGTGGTAACAGGTTTTCTTACTGTTTTTCTTCTTGTTTGATGATTTTTGTTCTGTTTTAACGTGGATTGCTTTTTTTGGGCAGAGAAGATACACATCCGCAGGAAAGAGAGAGGAAATATTTAAAAGGAAATAAGTAGCCCTACTTTCCAAACGCAGTTGGAATGTTTTGGTATATTTCCCATTAGTCTTTGCTAATAGATACCACAGGAATCTATTTTTTCCCTCCTATATTGTTGCTTTCATACCACATAAACATCATTGCATCTTTAAAATTAAATATTGTAAGCACTTCTCAGTGCCATTATACACCCTTGATACATATCATTTTAAATGGGCATAATAGTCTTTTTGGAGAAGCAGTCCTCTAGGCTTGAACGTCTAAGGAGTTTTCAGTCTTTTGCTAATATACAAATAAGAATGCTATTAAAAACTAGAAGTCTATTGCTTGTTGTTGTTGTTGTTACATATAATTATTTCTCGAGGATAGATTCCCAGGAGTCATACAACAGGGTCCAAAGGAATGAACATCTTAAGGGTGATGGCATTTGTCAAATTGCTTTCCTAAAGCGTGTCTACCAGCATTCTCTTCCCCTTGCTAGTATGTATGTTTTCCTTCTTTCTTTCCTTCTTTAGAGAGCAATTTATAACCATCATAGAAGAAAGCACTGCTAATTAGATAGGAGCCAGTGCTCTCTTGTTTGAAATTACAGCTATTTAGTTATTGCTGAGATGTAACATTTTTTTCCTCTATATTTTAGTTTCTCATTCACCATTAAGAAGTTTTTCCACCCACTTGGAAGAGGGCTTCTGTAATGAAAAATTTACCTCAGGTTTATTGTATGTGCTGCTAATACATGTTTCCAGAGATGATTTTCTGAATCTTTGCTTTTCCCTTGGCACAATGGAGTCATGGACCCCTAAGGATGACCGCTGGGGTGATTCATTTTCCTGAGGGTTTCCAAAGCTACTCATGGCAGCACCAGCAAGACTGAAGTTCTTGATGCTGACTTCCACTCCCAGTGTGTCGCTGAGGTCACCGTTTTTCAGCTAAACCCAGAGACAAGAAACATATCAACATCTGCTTTCTGACAACCAGGCACTGCTGCTATCTGCCAGACACTATCTTTACAAACAGAAGTTGGGTCGCCACTCTAAACCCCCAGCCTCTTTTGAAATGGCTTTATATATGAGATTAGAACCTTTTAAGCTATCTTTCCCTCTAAAGAAGAATCCAAGAGGGGAGAAAATATACAGCAAGACAGATATCACCTAAAACAAATTTTGATTTAGCATCTATACTACTGCTAAATTAAAACTGCCCCAATTTTCCTACAATTTTAAAAATTGCCCCCAGGAAAATTTAAGGCTATAGGAAGTGAATTTTCTGAGTGCTTGAACCTCCGATGTGGCTAAATTTTGCTTCAGAGCCATATTTAGGGTCCTGCTACTCAAAGAGTTGTCCAAGGAACCACAATGTCAACATCGTCTGGAAATTTTTGTTAGACATGCAGACCCCACTCTGGACCTACTACATCACGGTCTGCATTTGAGTGAGACCCCCAGATAAGTTGAATGAATGTTAAATTTGAGAAGCAGTCCCTTAAAGCAGTGGTATCAACTCAGGCTTGCATATTAGAATCTCCTGAGGAGCTTGAAAACAATTATGTCCAAGCCCCACCCCTAAAGATTCAGATTCCTTTTGGTCAAGTGGGGAATGGGCACTAGAATTTTTTTATAAGCTTTCTAGTGATTCAATGTGCAGCCAGAAATGAAAACTGACTGAAATTTTCTAAAACTTCCTTCTAACAAGACAGGATTGATAAAATTCTAAAATCTGAGGTCATCATATTCTATACTTAAGAAAGTATCATATATTATAATTAAATCCCAAAACCAGTTAACTCCTAGAGGACAGGTATACATTAAAAAATTTTTTTGACATCGTGTTGGCCAGTTTCAAGAGCAGCTAGGTATCTCAGGACAGAAACAACACAACGAAAAGACATACAAAAACGTGCAGTCTTGTCCTTCGATGTATTTTAGGGCTGGCAATCTCACACTCGGTCCTGTTCTCATTCCCCTGGATGGGGTCACAGCACAGAACACTAAAATGGCCCACTTCTGTGGTTGTTAAGAGGGCAAACAGCCAGACTAGCTTTGCCACCACCCCGATATTTTCAGGCCACTATAAATGCAGCTTTCAAAGCTAATCTCCTTCGGGCTTATGAGTCATTTCCTGAAGTGACAAACACACAGCCAGATGGGTAGAAACATACCGTGTTATCTGAATTTCAAGATGCTGCTGAATCTGGCCTCTGGCTTTCAGTTTCCAGAAGAGCAGCCTGCAGTCAACAGACCCCACGACAAGAAGCGTGGAGCTTGATGTTCACTTTATAGTGCTGGCACCATGCATGGGTCGCAGCAGCTGGATGGAAAGGAGGCCTCATGCAAAGCTTTCCCACCTCTAGGCCACACTGAACCTTCTGCTTTGAATCTGTTCCTATCACTCTCTAAGATACTGACCCCCTTAGCTATGGGGATGCCAGAAACCTAATGTAGTAGCCTAAAGCTGTAAGCCGACTGTTTACCCCTTTGTGCTTTATAATTATGACCAGTATTTACGTCTTCTTGAATGTAATAAAGTTGGAGAATCTTCCATAGGTTCAGGATTTTCAAACATTTTTGGCTCAGGACACCTTAACACACTTAAAAATTATTTAGGACCTCCCAAAAATTTTTTGTGTACATAGGGTATGTCCACCTGGAGTCAGCTGTACCAGCTCATGAGAATTCAGTATTAAAAGAATTTTTCAAGTCAACTGTAAAGCCAATTAGAAGCTTCAAATTGAGGCTTCTAATAACAGAGGAAGGATTTATGCCATGGAAACCGGCAAATGCTACAAATCATGGCCTTTTTCTTTTTGTGGATATCCGATTTAGCACCAAACCCTTGATTATATCTATCAATAGTTACCATATTAAATATTAAAATAGAGAACTTTTGAAAATATTTTTCACTTAAAAATAATGGCAGGCTTAATAGAAGTCAGATTTTCATATCTTCTTCATCATTCAATCTGTTGCACTATCATATGTCAGGCAGCCTCTGGAAAACTCAACAGTATAGTCATGAGAGAATCAGACCAAATAAAGGCAAATAATGTCTTAAGTTTTGAAATGTTTTGACTTCGTACATCTGAAAGGGTTTTAAGGACTCTGAGAATCACTGCATTGGAGCATTTCTCCCCTCTGCTCAGACTGTAGCTTTCTTAACTGCACCTCCTTCATGAAACACAAATAGGCTTATCCATGGTCAAAGAATAGCTGCGTAGCTATCTATGCAAATTCTGCCAGGAAATTACTGTTGGTGACTTTCACCCTTAATTTTTACTATGACAACTAGGTAAAAATAAGCTACTAGTGGAGGGTCCAGGCTCCAGAAAACCTTAAAAAGCTTGCTCATGAAACACTGCTTAACTTTTTCCACTTGCTCTCGGAACTCAAAACTTCTCTTTCTTAAATTCAGAAATATAACCTAAAATTTTCCACATCTGTATTCAAGAGCCAACTATTTCCTTTTCCATAAAAATCCTATTTTTGACTTGGTGGAAAAAACAAACATTTTGTGTCAAGAAGATCCAGTGTGTTTTTTGGGTTCAAATGTATTTTGGAAAATAACAATGGAAGAGTTTAAAGGTCACTTTCTGGTTAGAGTGGGGATCCTATATCTGGTGGCCATGAGCTGGACTGATTTTATCCAATACATCTATTCCTGAAACGTTTGTGGGGAGTCCAGGCCTCAGAAACCTAAACTTATGTGTTAATTAAAATATCCTCTGCTAACAGAACCCCTGTTTAGTTGAAATAATTTTCCTGTTGAGCATGAATCCAGAAATATATCATCAGAAGTTTTTATTGATTTTCACCTCTCAGAGGTACTTCTCATTTTACTTTTAATTTCCCTTCCTCCCCTCGACCTACCCCAAAGCATGGTAGATGGCAAAAGATCTCACTCAAGGGAAGCCCTTTTTTGGATTTCAACATATTGTCCTGCCTCTGACATTAGTTTCCCGCTTTACTAGGAAAGAACTGCAGACTCTGTCATCTATTCCTATAACCCAGGAGTCTGAACATATTCTCAATGATATAACTTTTGAGTTTTCCTAAAAGGATTAAAGAAAAAAAAAAAAAAAAAAAAAGACCCAGAAAGCAAATACCCAATGCCTCTGGTAGAAACTGTGCTCCCTCCAGATCCATTCCCTATACTCCAAGAAGCAGCCCTTTATGGACTGTGTCATCTCCTGACCTCTGGGTTTGGGTTAAGATCAGGTGTAATCGGAGGCACCAGCAAAAAAATCAGAAAATGGAGGTCAGTGTATTCTCTCCTCCACCCCTTTGGGCCTCGGTGGTTAACAGCTTTCTTTAATTGCTAGTCCCTGTTGGCTACCTTAGCCCTGTCCACACCTCTGCAAATCACTTCTTCATTAAACACTTCTCAGCTAAATCTTTAGACTGGCCTTCCTGGCAGGGCCCTGAAAGATACAATAGAAATTTATTCCAAACAGATACCATGCAAACTTTCGTGTTTATTAATATGGGTTATAAACATTTTAAAAAAAGAGAACATAGAAACAGTGATAAAGTACAGACTGCATATATAGTAATGATAGTCATATTAAGTCAGAGGTATTTTAATATATACATATTGAATAAACAATGACAGTAACTCTCCACTGAGTTGGATAAAATGAACAGTAACTAAATTAACAAAATCAGTGCTCACAGCTACTTACAATACATACTTTAATGTAAATTATTACATGGCATTTGGAAATAGTTTATTTGAAATAGGCATTTGTCTTGTAACTTTGTACTTTTTTTGGTTTAAAAAAACATTTTTTATATGGAAAAAAGATACATCTTAACCTAATTTTCAAAATATTTTGTCAAATCCATGAGGACTTTCTGTACTTGACATTTATCATGTGGTTAAAAAATGCTTTAAAAATCATCTGATTAACTAGTAAGAAAAGTAAATGAAAAATAGCGAATAATTTTGCTAGGTTTCAAAGTCAATTTTTCTTCCGTTATTTCCAATCAAACTGACACAATTCTTTTAAAAAAAATTATTTGAGTAACTTATTGAAAACATTTGTAAATAAACAGTGTTCAATTAATGTAGACTGAAGGGTTCATCTGTAAAAATACATTTCCTGTATTGTATTATGTTTTCATCTCAAGTTATAACCATAGGAAGCGGTAATTCAAATGTTCAAAGTTCTTCAGTCGACAGACTGTGTGAAACTTGTTTGATGACATCTGGCTAAAAATGCTTCTTTAGATAATGATTTATTACACACATATCACACTCTATGTATTAGTCTTCTTCGTTTTTCTTGAAGGCAGGTCTCAGTCTTATTCAACTCTACTGCCCAGCACTCATCAGAGTACCCAGAGCACATAACAAGTATTCGTGTTTGCTCCACGGGGGTTTCCATCTGAGAATGGACCTTGTAGGATAACTGCTGGAAGTAAATGTGCCTTCTTTCTCTGTGCTTAAAACAGGCAGATAACTCTTATACTCATCTTCTGCACTTGCACATCCTACTTTGCCAATTTGTATAAACACAATCCGTTCACAGCTGACTCTTGAAGAAACCCCAGGAGAAAAGAACAAATGAGGTGGTCCTGACCCTTCTACGATCTGGCCCAGCAGGAGGGTTTCTGGCTGGTCCTTGTCTGAAACAACCCACCCTGCCGTGCATGTAGTACTTTGAGTCCTCCCTCCAGGGGTGGGTGTGAAAACAAACCTAAGGTCACTAGAGGGACCTCTGCTCATTCTTGGTTTACATACACAGCGTGTAAAACATCTAAAATGCTACTCATATCACGTTTTCATAAGTTAAAGAATTTAAACTTTGATATGTTTAAAATGAAAAAACAAAAACAAAAACAGGAGCACTTTTTCTACACACAGATAGTACTGTCTTATCTCTCAATAACTTAAAACTGTTGAACAATTTCAAAAGACACTGAATTTGTAAAAGCTGTGGAAGTCCAAACTACAGAATCCCTAACTACTGATGGACATCTTCAGATGTTCAGGGCTAAACTCCACCATCCTAAATGCTGCATATTAAATCAGAGAACCAGAGTTTATTTTCATAGTCTCTGGGGGAAAAGAGAGGGTTTCAAAGTGCCTATTCTCTACTGCACTGCAACAGATACAAGTGTGTATACACACACATATGTATAGCAAGTCACCTAAATATAAAAAAAGTGGCATTCAGCTATTACTGTAGTATTGGAAATCCTGTTTTGGAATAACTGTCTTAAGTTCATGTTATCTTTTTCCGTAAATAACAAATATATATGCTTAACGGCTCTCTTAAGAGACATGCAAATCATACATTTGTTGTTTTAGGTGGTAAAGAAATACTTTTTTGACAGGGCCTAATAAAATCCTCAGATTATTTGCTCTTTTAACAGTCCCTTTTCTTAAGTTAACAGCTTTTTGTATATGCTGTTATTCAGGTTACTAGAGCAGGTATCCATTTTACTCGGCATCAGCTGACCGCTGCTGTTATAGCTACTGGGATCAGAACTCTCTTTGCAGCATAGGATACTATAGAGGTGCCTTTGGCACTCAGAAGAAGCATAATAGTAAATCAAGGGATCAATGCAACAACTTATGCTGCTGACACAGACACAGAGGAGGTAGGCAAAGTAGGCAGCCTCTGTTGAAGGATTGTGAGAAAGGAATGCGTAATGCAGAATCAGGAGGACATTTGTGGGTCCAAAGCAAATGATGAAAATGCAGAAAACAGCAGCTGACAGGAACAAAGCCCGGGACTTCTTGCTCCGGTTGGCAACCGCAGAAGAGCTAAGACACTGAATGATAGACACGTAACAGACTGTGGAAATGATCAATGGCACAAAAAAGAAGACAGCAGAGAAGGCTGAGAAGTAATACGCATAATAGCCTTCGAGCAGGGTTTCATTGAGCACGTCATGGCAGGTGGTTATGTTGAGCCCCGGCACCTGGGTAGTTTGTTCCTTGAGGAGAAGAGGCACCACCCCTGAGATGGCCATAGCCCAGATGGCCACACAGATGAAGGACGCCCTCCCCAGAGTACGCCAGGAGAGGGACTGGATGGGGTACACCACAGCCAGAAACCGGTCAATGCTGATGACTGTCATGAGCATGATGGACGCATACATGTTGCAGTAAAACGCTGCAGTGACGAAGCGACACAGTTCAGATCCAAATTTCCAATCACTGCCAGAAAAGTAGTAGCTGATCTTAAACGGGAGCACAGACACAAAGAGCACATCTGCTGTGGCCAGGTGTAACATGTACACCACAGCAGGCTTCTTGATCTTCATTTTCAAGATGAATACAACGATGGCCATGATGTTTAGAGGAAGGCTTACTACGAACACGCCAGTGTAGATGGAAGGGATAAAGAGAGTCAACCAGGCGCTAGTCAGATATCCTGAGGCGTCTTTTGAGATGAATGCAGGGGGTGGTTTTTGAAGAAGACCACTTTGATTGATGGAGTTTAATCTGTCTTCAATTAATCCGCTTTGATTTTTCTCTTCATAGTCCTCCAGTGGGAGTGGTTCAAATCTATCATTGGAATTCCTGAGAAAAAATGACCGGGGAGCCACGGAAGCATTTGCTGCTTTTGACTCTGAAAATTCTTTTAGAAATAAAAGAAGAGAAAGAATTAAAATGGCAAGAGACAAGGAGAGAGTACATTTCACTTTTGCTTTCTGTTTTCTAACCAGGAGAGTGGCGAGTAAAGAGCAGGTGAATCACAAACGGATTATAGACTTTATCAGAGAATTAACTAACCCAAAATACTGTACACTGTCATATTGTGGCACAGCAAACACTTTTAAAACGCTGCTCCTCAGAGGGACAGAGGTGAATGATACACTTTCAGAGATCTGGCCAGCAGACCTCAGGAGTGGCTGAGTCCCTGACATGAAGAGAAAAAGTAGTGACTCTTATATTACACTTTCTACACGAGCCACCATCTATATAAACAAATCATTCCCAGGCTATATGACTTCTCTTACCTCCATCTGCCTTCATATGTACATCTTCTCCATGTAGTTTGTAGCACCGCTTGAAACCCATCCCTCCCAACGAAAATCCATGGAAGGTTGAGGAGACTTCTTAAAGATCATAGAGTGACAGGCAAATTCAGAGTGGGGAGGGCTCCAAATGCCATGACCATTATCCACATACAACAGTTTTCCTCTACAATCTTTAGTTTGTCCACACAACAGAATGTCCCAAATCGCTTGTCAGATTTGGGTACAAACCACAGTCTCTTGCGTTATCTTATAATGTGACCACAAGGGATCTATCTACCACCTCAGTCATCTTTCTGTCTCCTTCCTCAGCAGGTCAGTGGAGTACCAGATATTAGGCTGATGGAACTTCCTCGGCCCAGTTCCAGAATGCTATATGCATCGAGGCAGATGCCAGACCAACCAGGCTCTTTTGACTATCAATCAGGAGTCAAAATAAAGGCTCAGGTCCATACTTCCTTTTATCACCTTCTTCCAAAACATCCTTTTGAAATGTTCATCAAATAAATGCAATACTTAGCCACTGGACTTCAACCAGCTTTTCTTTCCAAGGAGCTTTGCTAAAATACTGCCATTAGGCAAGCAAAACAAAAAGCCTTTGTAGAAACTGGGAAGCTGAGGAGTGGGGAGAAACCACAGAGGAAAAAAGTCCGGGTATCTGTCACTGGTAGTGTTCACAACAAAGGCTGAACATGCAGGTCATGCAGAACTGGCTGGAAGTGGGATAAATACAGTGGATTTTCCAAATTTTGGTTTTATTTTTCAGTAGTGGAACCTTCCTGATGACAAAAACCTACACAGAGAGGCATAATGCAATACAAGAGATAGTCCTGCTTCTGCCAGGGCTCTCTGTAAGGTCCTACTAGATCCAACCGTCCCTAGAATAAGATGACAAACCCGGGAATACAATTAAATTCCCTTCCTGCCCCAAATCACTGAACTGAAAGCATTTAGATTCACAGGGTAATGCAGGGGAGCGGGATGAAATGAATATTGAAAGAAAGGATGGTACCTGGTGAGTTTCTTGTTTGCAGTGGCTTTTAGCTTGAGAGGTCAAATTCAGTACCATAAAGATGGCTAAGTCTCAGAAAGCCCACAGTCTTTCTGGCCCAAAGAATCAGAGGACAGAGTTCAGGGCAACCACAGACAATGGAAACTGAAGACAGAATCCCAGAGAGAGGCAGCCCTAAATTCCAACGTAAATTCTGTCCCAGGCTTAGGGTGACTCTTGAACCATGCATGCATAGGGAAGATGCAAAGCAGCTCTGCTAAGGATAAAAGAGCAAGTGCTATTGAGCTTTTTGCTCTTGAGAGAGTTTGCAGTTTGAGTCCAACCAAGTTAACTGCCTGCTAAAACAAAAACACCAAAATTCTGTGGAGGAATAAAACAAAATCCAGAGTCTTTATGGTATGACAATGTCCAGCATACAATCATTTGATATAAAAAAATCAGAAAGTGTGACCCCAATCTTAAAAAAATATAATCAGTGCAAACCAATCCCAAAGTGACCCAGATGTTGAAATTAGCAGAGAAGGATTTGTAAAGAATGTATTATGACAATGCTCAATGAAGTAAAGGAAAATATTTCATTGAAATGGATGAAAAATAGAAAATATTACCAAAGAAACCAATCACTGGAAATTCTAGAACCAGAAAATAAAATATAATACATTGACATCTATTTCCAAAATGAAGAGAAAAGCTAAATTAGTACTAGCTGAGAGACAGTAGCAGAACAGGGCCTGGCAGTGAGAGGTTGGGGTCAGACCACCTCAGTAAGGTCATGACTGGGCCCCTGAGGGTGAAGAGGTGGCCTGGCAGGAGACCTATCACAGGGAAAGGACAAATGTCTCTAGTGAGGGGTTCAAGAGTACACACACACACACACACACACACACACACACACACACACACACGTCTAGATTGTCCCTCGAGGGTAAGAAACCGTTCCTAATAATCTTTGAATTACCAGCGCCTTGTATGCGCTAGGTGCTCCTTAAATTAGCTTTTAATCACAGATTTTCAATCTAATATGGATACTGCCAGGAGTCACTTAACCCTTCTGAAGCTAGTCTCAGAATCATTAACATGAGATTCCAGTACCTGTCTGGCTTACAAACCTGGCGGCCAGGAGCACCCCACGTGAAACTGAACACACGTTCACTTTGTAAACTATAAAAATTCATCAGTGGAAGAAAGTATTATCTTTTCCCTCTCACCTCAACGTAGCTTGCTTTTAGACACAACTGTTTGCTCACTCTTGATTATTTAAAATTAAAATGGAATCTAAGCTGCTCTTCCCGCCTATTTGGAAATGTTTAGTTTTTCAGTATGATAAGGGACATAAATGGGTTGCAGAGCATAGAGTGCCAGCATTCAGAGCTGTACATCAAATTTCAAATTCACAGTCTTTTCCAGATGTATCACTTTCTTCCCTTTGTGGTGCATCTAACTTACTCTGTGTGAATCTTGACCCAGTCACACGGTGGCCTGACACTGATATCAATAGTGTCTGTGGGATGTGAGGCTACCCTCAAGGTCATAATGAAAACCTGTGTAGGAGCTAAAAGAAAAGAATGAATGGGTTCTAGCATTCTAATACGAAGATACATGTCCTTAAAAATGCTGACTCAGAGGAACCTTAAAATAACACAATCTGCAATTTGGGGAACCTGGACAGATTAAGGACAAAAAAAGTACATGCCTGCACACACACACTCACGAATCAAGACACTACCTAGAGAAGTAATACAATTTGAAAGTCAGTGAATTCTCATAAATAAGCTTCCTAGATACTATCACTTGATCTGAAAATAAAACTCTCATTAGGTTTTACTCTATACTTGATATTTTGGCAATAATTACTGATTTTTAAAAATTTCTTCCCTGGCTAGGCCTCTTGGGCAGTATATTGTTTAGGGCAAAACATTAATACCCATTGAAATATTAAATTTTTATAGGCTAGACCCCAGGAAGAATGTATAATCTGTGGATAAAATATTACTGCCTAAAGTGTCACCTTTTCCTGCCACTATAAGTTTGATAGTCTGAAGGCTTTTGTGGTATTGAAGAACATCTCTAAAATATTTTGTTTAATGTACCAGCATCAAAAAAAGAACAAAACCAATTCCACGTGACTAGTTATATCCAACTAGCTCAAGCCCCTTAGGCTGAAATTTGAGTTTGAATCTCACTTTTCTTCCAGTCCTAGCACAGCTAATACGTCAAAAAGAAAGTGCCTGTCAGTGTGCCAAAAGCTCTTGTAATTCATCTGTTTTTGTTGTTAAACTATGGTTTCACATAAAAAAGCAGCTCGGGTCCTAAAATCAATTCTTGTACTTCTAAGTTTCACTTACTTGAGGTTTCTCTAAATGACGCTTAACTAGCTTTATTGATGAATGTAGCATATTGCTAAATAGTTTAAATATGAACTTTCTAACTCTAGAGATTTTAAAAATTACTAAATCAGGCAATGCTTTTTCTGACTTGGATGAGATCTGGCCTGGAAGTGGACTGGTCACTAGATGTTCTTTCAAGGTCTCAGTTCTTTAATTCCCCAAAGAACCAGACTTGGTTCTTTGGGGAATTAAAGCAGAAGTCTCAGGACCTTGCCCGCATTGCACACAGATCAGGAGAGCTGTACTCTGCACTTCTCCACAAGTGAATCAATACTATAAGCTAAAGAGAAATAAAGAAAAGGATGATGGAAAAATAATAGAAACATACTAACTCCATCAAGAGGAAAACAGCAGCATTATTGTAACGCCCCATTGCCTCAGATGCAAACAAACACCATTTTTTAATAAAAAGAAGCAGTGTTCATTAATAAGACATGGCTAGTTCCAGATCTGCGGGTGAAAACACACACAAGATGAGCTTTGAACATCCTTAGAATATTAGGGTCAGGTCACAAAGTCTCAATTCAGCCTGAAGCAGATTCCACCAGCGAAGGTGTGACAATAGATCGTCAAAAGAATAATGATGGAAATGCATTGAAACATTGGAAACATGTGGCAAGTTGAGATCCATGGGTTCATAATGCTACTCAAAGGAAAATAAAACCATTTTGGTCACCTTTGGAGAAAATTACGGGACCTAATCTGAAAAATAAATGAAGACAAGATTCAAGCATTTTATCCTACCTTTTCTATATAAACAATATTTCTGTGAAACCAAATAGTCAATGAGAGAACGTTCTTTAAAAATAATTTCAGCTTTTAAACACGGACACAATAACAGATTTAGAAAAGCATCATTTTGAAGCTCAGCAAAATAATGAATTTAGTTCAATGATGATCATGGTTGCTAAAACTGTTAGGTAAAACATGATGGAGAACTTTATAACAGCTAGATCAAGTGGACAACACCTGAATCCACCAAGTTATCCTAAAATCTCAAAAAGAGAGACCATCTGGCAGTGGTGTAATAGGAAGTACAGAGCAACCACTGCTGAGGTAGTCTTGCAGGAAATAAAACTTGATTTTGCTTATGTCTCTAAATACACCTATCACATTACAGAAAATGCAGAGGACATATGAGCCTGTTGAACAACCCTACAAGATGCAGCTGGCCAGTATGTAGGAAAGTCTTTAGGACAAATGACCCAGTTTGACAAATAAGACAGCAATAAAAAAAGAGGAGGGGGAACAATTACAGATTAAAAGGGAAGAGACATGTCAACCAAATGTAATGGGTGGGCCTTCTCTGATCCTGATTCAAATAACTGTAAAAAGGCATTTATAAGACAATCAGCAAAATCTGAACATTGACCCAATAGTACATATTAAGAAATTGTTCATTTTTTTAAGTGTGATGATGTGGTTATGTGAAAAAAAGAGTTTTTATCTCTAAGAATACATGCTGATATATTTATGAATAAAATGATATACTTTAAAAATTGTCTGGTTCAGAGAACAGGAAAGTGAGGGTATAGATAAAACAAGATATGAGGGGGAGAGAGTTATTATATTATTCATTTTTGGGCATACGTGCAAATTTCCATAATAAAAAGTAAAAAAAAAAAAAAAACCCAAACTTTTTTTAAAAATATATTTGCTTGCCACTAGAAACTACAGAGAAGGGTTTTTGCTTTTTTTTTTTTTGTCTTAGTTTTGAAGGGGAAACAGTTTTTGAATGTTTGTGTGAACACAGATTTACATTTAGAGAATTCAGTTGCTACCAACTCCTCAGAGGCTTTTCTGGAATGTGGAGAAACTGGTATATAAGTAAAAAAACACTTAACATTTGTTGAGCACCTACTACGTGCCAGGTACTTCACTTACTTCACCTTATGTAACTCTAATATTTTAATGCGATAAACATTACAATTCTCACTTAACAAACAACAGGGAGGCGCAGAGAGGCAAAGTAATCCACAGTCACACAGCTAGCTTTTGGCTTTCAGCTCAGAGGAAGCCAAGATGCAACTTTCTTCCATAGTCCTGAATACGGGTTCATCCTGAGGCAGGACAGATAGCCTTGGGATGTCCCCTCCTCTCCAGGATAAGGCTCCGAGGTTTTTCCTTTGTCCTTTGTCCAGCTTTGGCTAATCATAATAATATCATTATAAAGTCATCTACACTGCAAATACCAGGGCTTGTATCATGCACCTGAGCCATGACAGTTCCAGAAACACCAAAGAAAGAAAGAGCAGAAAAACCAAGCCCCTGTCCACTAGGAGGAGAAAACAAGGCCATGTCCGTAGCACATCTCCAGGCCCAGCCCCCAAGGAAAAAAAAAGTCCGTAATCCAGACATCTTCAGTGCCACCTGCTCTCTGAGTTCACCCACATTCTCTTATGCATGTTCTCTTGCTTTAATAAACCCCACACTTCCCTGCTTGATGTTCATCTTGCCCTTGAATTCTTTCTCTCAGCATAAGAACTGGGTCACCAGATCTCCAGGTTGAATCCTTCCTTTGACTTCCATCCTATTGAGCTCTCAGACATCACTCCAACACCAGCTGCCTCCACCGTGCCACTGAAGTTTGATCCCAATGATCAAAATCACAGACCTAAGGAGAACCATGTGGAACTCGGTGCCATGTCTGCCTAGGCCCCCGAGATCGGCCCCCGGGGTCTGCCTCCAAAAAAGGTTGGTGATGACATTGGCAAAGCAACCAGTGATTAGAAAGGTCTGAGGATAATGGTGAAACTGACCATTCAGGACAGGCCCCGACTGAGGCAGTACCTTCTGCCTCTGCCTTGATCATCAAAGTCCTTGAGGAACCACCAAGAGACAGAAAGAATCAAAAAAACCCATTTAGTGAAAATACCACTTTTGATGAGGTTGTCAACTCTAACCAAATGATTCAGCACCAGTCTTTAGCTAGAGAACTCTCTGGAACCTTAAAGAGATCCTGGGGACTGCCCAGTCTGTGGGTTACAATGTTGATGGCTGCCACCCTCATGACATCATGATGACATCAGCAGTAGAATTCCCAGCTAGTTAAAAACTACAAAGGAAACTATTTCAATTAAAGATCATTTGACCGAATGAAAACAAACAAAAAACAAAGTCACACAGCTAGTAAGTGAGTCTTGCTGAATTGGCTACACACCAACCACATGCCAACAACCCAGCCCTCACAGACAGGACAGATGTAATAGAGACATTCAAGGACAAAACAGAAAAATAAATGTTTAAAATATTGTTTAAGATGGAACACAAGCAAGATCAGTAAGTAGACAAAAATCTCTGCTGCAGAAAAGCCATAATTAAAGGGGAAAAAAAAGGTAAACAACAGTGATTGTAGAATTAAGAGGTTGCCAGTATCAGAGGCTGCTGATGGAGGAAGATTTAGCTGAAAGCACAGGAAAGCAAACCTAGGAGGAAGCTGGGAGAGGAGAGGTTACAGGGAAGTGCAAAGTAAAGACAACCAGAAAACTGAAATGTCAGTATACCCAAGGATGCAGCAGACACAAAGACAAAAGGGAAACATGGGTGGACCTTGCCTGGAGGCTACTGAAGGCCAGGAACTGACAATGGGGTTAGGACACTAGCAGGCCTCTCTGGGAACTACTCTGATTCCCTGGCTTTCCACATTCCTGCAGGACTGTGCTCACCAACAGTTAGTTACAGGCCCCAGCTCAGAGTCCTGGGAGTGCTGCTCTCTCTGAGGCAGCAGGCTAAAATGAGCACTAATTCACAGTAAAGGATGGTCATTTCCTTCTGATACTAATTTGTCTCCATCCCAAACCCCACCCAAGTCCTCCTGCAGTTTGTAAACCCGAATTCAAACAAATCAAATTCTAGTTATAATAGAAACAACCATTAATGACACTTTCTGGAAAGCAGAACTCTCAAAGCAAACAAGGCTTTCAATCCTGCTAACTGCCAGACAATTCACTGTACCTGCTCCGCTAGGTTTTAAATGATGGTAGAGACTTAACAGTGGTTATGAAATCAAGGGTTGAAATAAAAATTAAAAAAAAAAAATAGAATAATGTAGAAAAATAATGGGCATTTGGTAAAGTTGACTATTTTTTGGTGAAATGTTTGTTTCCTATCTATATACACATAATAATTGTCCATGCATATTTATCGCATACACACAGCTACTGTGTCATAATGGAAGTGTATTTCTTACAGTTCTTACTGTTGGTTAGCAAAAAACCACAAAACTCGAAAACGCTCTTTTACAATACTTTAATATCTGATTTCTAATTCATTTCAGACTTGAAATACAGATGATACAGTATCTTCTCCTAAAGTTAAATAAATTTGTTTTCAAGTGCTAATTACACATTATTCTTATTTCAGAAGGCAGTTTCTTTGGAAAGCAAATAAAAATTGTATAAAGGCCTGCGATCTTTTTTTTTTTTAACACCTACAGCATTTGGTATTCCTCGGTGGTCTCCCATTCAAGTTCTAACTAACCAGGCCCACCCCTGCTTAGATTCCGAGATCAGATGAGATCTGGCACATTCAGGGTGGCATGCCCATAAACTGCAATGACCTTTTAAGTGGAAAACTTCATCGGATTCCTTGGGATGGAGGGAAAGGGGCATAACTTCAGTGGGCTTCTCTAAGTACCATCACAAGGTCAATGTGAAAAGGGTATTTGGGGGAAATAAAAGTTCAAATCCAGAGAAAGAAAACTCAGCCTATAAAAATCTCTGACAGTTCTAGGTCTAAGCAAGAGAAGAAAAAAAGCAAAATGAAAGAAACTACAAAACATAGAGAGCCAGATCTGAGCCAGACCTGGGATCGGACCTGTGATCGAAGCATTGGCAAAGCCATGCTTGACTGTGTTATAATCTGCCAAGGACAGAGAAGCAAAACAATGAACAGACGGCTGCTTGTAGTTTAGCACAGATAACCAGGTGCAGACAGGCCTTGGGAAATTATTGTTGCTAGCAAGTTTCAAGTCCTAAGAAGATTCCCACTCCCTCCTTGACTTTCAAAAGTACATAATACAGGCTCTGAGCTTGCCTTGAGGTCACTGTATCTCCATCAGAGTACAGTGTCCCACCTGGCCCCAGCTTTTGTATATACTGTTTCTGTGTTTTTCTCAATCCTCGGCCATCCTGCCTCTAGCTGTGCAGGTCATGGCAAGTGAGACCCAATTTGGGAACTGAGCACGGGGGAACTCCATCCATCCAGACGGAAGGACACGCCTGGCCGCGTCCAACAGTTACAGAGAAGTGTAAGGTGAGGAGTGGGTTGGTTGGGTGTAAAGCATGGGAAATTCTGGATCCCAAGAGAGGATCCTTTATGTACAGACGCTTAAAGCTATGCTTAGAGCTAGAAACTGTAAAGTAAAAGGAGAGCAATTAACATAATTTTTAAGTTTTGCGCAAGATACTTGTCCTTGGTTTCCAGAGGAGGGAACTAACTGTAAATAGTCAGACTTGGGAAAAAATAAGAAAGCAATTACGGGGATGTTATACATCGGAAGGCTCGCAGAGATCAGCAGGCTAGAAGAGGAGAGGACACTGAAGAGGAGGAAGAGGATGCACTTTCTCGTGACTTTGGGCAGCTGACATTTATGGTGCAGCCCCAAGCACAGACACAGAAAGGGAAAAGTGACAGGCCATTGCTATCCACTTTGCAGCTGTGCCTGCGAAGGGCTCCTAATCATGGGGAGTATGTTCAGGGCTTCTACTTAGCAAGTCCTGTCATGGAGCAGCCTGACCCAAACAATCCAGGACAGCTGCTGTGAGCTCATGAACCTGTCTCATTTAAAGTCCTGAAGGAGCTTAGAGATGCTACTGCTACGTATGGGCCAACTTCTCCGTTTGTCCTTAGCTTGCTTGACTCAGGAAGTTTGGGTATATTGGCCCCTCATGACTGGCAGATGTTGGCCAAAGCTTGTTTGAATCAGGTGATCTTTTGTTGTAGAGAACAAAATGGTTTGATCAAAGCACCACCCAAGCACAACGTAATCAGGCCCATGGGTGCCCATTAACCAAGATATGTCACTAGGGATAGAACAACATGCTAGAGTGAAAAATCAATTGACTTATAATCTTCAGGCTTATTAACAAATTAACATATGTGCTACAACAGCTTGGAAACTTTTGCCTGCCAAAGGGGAGAAAGGTGGAGAACTTAGTAGGATTTGATGACAAGGTCCGGAGGAAACTTTTTCTGAATCTGTGGCTCATTTGCTACAGGCGGTAGGGAAATTTATAGGGAATCCAGAGGCTATTCAGATGTTAACTAAGCAATTGGCATTTGAGAATACCTACAAAACTTGTCAAGCTGTCCTATGTCCATGTAGGAAAAACGGAACCATTAGTGATTTTTTTTGCCTTTGTGCTGATATTGATCCTGCTTATGTTCAGGGGGCAGTTCTTGTTGCTACCCTAAATGAGGTCCTTCCTGCAGGATGAAAAGGGAAAGGAAAAAAAAGCGTCTTATTTTGTATGTGGAGGACCTGGTCCCTTTGCTAAAGAGTGTCGTCAACGGACAGCAAAGGTTGCGGCCCCACCTATACAACCTCCTTTATGTCCTTGATGTAGACGAAGACAGCATTGGGTGAATGAATGATGGTTAAAATCTAACGTAAATGGCCATTCATGGCAGGGAAACGGGACACAGTGCCTACGCCAGGCCCCTCAAATAATAGGGGTGCTTTCTCTTGTTTCCCCTCATGGGTATCCACCATTTTCAGAGACCTCTCCCGATAAGGGAAATTAAAGTTATGGCAGAAACTACTATTTCAATTACCAAATACTAAAATTGCTCAACTTATTTTGTTACCCTATTAGAAGGACAGGAAAGTTACTTTGGCACAGCCCCAAGAAGCCGAAGGATTTGATTCCTCTGACCATTTATATTGGTCTCAGATTGTTACATCAGGACACTCTATTTTACTTCTTAAGTGAGTGGAAAAGATTTTCAGGGAATTGTAGATACTGGGGCTGATGTGTCTGCCATAGCCTCCCAACACTGGCCCACAGAATGGCCTATCGATACAGCTTCTACAGACTTGCAGGGTATAGGGAATGGCACTTGTCCTAAGCAGAGTGCTGCATATATATGTTGAGAGGACCCCCATGGCAATTTGGGTCATTTTAAGCCTTATATTCATAAATATCTCCCTGTAAATTTATGGGAAAGGAATGTCTTGGCTGCCATGGGAGTATTAATAATGAGTCCAAATTCTGTGGTAGCCTCTCAAACGCTTAATCAAGGGTTTGTTCCAAACAAAGGACTGGGCAAACATCAGCAAGGAAGGAAATTTCCTCTTCAGTCCACCCCTCCTATGGGGTGACAAGGACTGGGGGATTCTATTGTCCAGCCTTTTCGGCAGGGGCCTTGATCGATTCTCCAACCCAAACAACTGCTGTCAAATTACAAGGAATCAACAGCTGGGTACATTTATCTCAAATGAAACCAGTTTCTTATGCGTCCTCACACATTCCTCCAGAAAACAAACTGGAAAGTGAAACCTGTTCCTGTGAACCCATGGAAGATCTTAAGCTCTGGTTCCAGAAACTAGATAAGTCTACAGGTACCAGGGAATCAGGGAACTTTTGAGTACATCGAATTAACAAACTGCCATGAAAAGGTAATTTCATTGTCAATTACCTCTACTATTAATTTGACTTGTCTTTTCTATCTTTTCTATCTTTTGCTAAGTTTGTATCTTCTAGTTTGCAAAGTTTCCTATCACTTCTACATACTAGAACAATCTCACATTGTCTGCCTCCAGGGCCCTTAGAATAAGCTTTCAGAGATTTTTATTCCCAGTAGGCAGGGACTACAGCCTTATCACAGCTTTGAAGAAGTTACAGAAGACAGACCTTCCTCCCTCAACATCCCCTTAAGATAAAGGGAATAAAGTCTTTGAAGGGAAATAATGTAGGGAGGAGACAGAAATATTAAGGTGTTGATTGGACCACATTCGGAGACTACAATGCCTCTGAATAGGATTGGAACAAAGTTAAATTACATTTACAAGAGATATGGACTGACAATTATGCCAGTCTTGATGAGGCTGATCTTCATAAACATATTCCTGACATCCAAAACAGCAGAGATGTGATTGTGGATCCTGCAAAATTAGCCGAGAAAATTTCAGATGATTTGAGAGGCTTTAACCCCACAATTTTCTTAAACTTACTGCCTGATACTTATTTAGTCTGCTATTGCTGCTGTTAATTCTTTATTGTATATTCTCAGTCAGGTGCCGAGTCCTCCAGAGACAGTTGCGAGACCTCCAAGTGAGTAACCTTCACCTGCGCTTAAAAAATAAAAAAGGGGAGATGTAGAGAGCCAGATCTGAACCGAACCTGAGGTCGAAGTATTGTTTGGCAAAGCCATGCTTGACTGTGTTATAATCTGCCAAGGACAGAGAAGATAAACAGTAAACAGACGGCTGCTTGTAGTTTAGCATAGATAACCAGGTGCAGACAGGCCTTGGGAAATTATTGTAGCTAGCAAGTTTCAAGTCCTAAGAAGATTCCTACTCCCTCCTTGACTTTCAAAAGTACATAATAAAGGCTCTCAGCTTGCCTTGAGGTCACTGTAACTCATCCAGTGCAGTGCCCCACCTGGCCCCAGATTTTGTATATACTCTGTCTGTGTTTTTCTTAATCCTCTGTCATACCCCCCTCAGGATAACCCTCTAGACGTGCAGGTCATGGCAACAAAATAGGAATAGAAAATTCTGAATATTAAAACTGCAGCATGCTCAATGCTAGCATTATTGTTAAAAATAAACCAAGGCTGTGCTTCCTATTAACTTTCAAGGTTTCTTTTGCAAGTATCCCAGAGCGTAGGGGAAGCCCAGACACAGATGAAAACTAGGCACAAAAGGCCAAGTACTATATGACTCCATTCATATGATATATGGAGAAGAGGTAAACCCACAGAAATAATAAAGCAAACAGGTGGTTGCTAGGGAGAGGGAGAAGGGGTGCTTGATGGGTGCAGGGTTTGCTTTTGGGGTGATTGTTTGGCAAAGCCATGCTTGACTGTGTTATAATCTGCCAAGGACAGAGAAGATAATGTTTTGAAACTAGACAGAGGTGGTTGTTACATAACATTATAAATGTACTAAATACTACTAAATTATATACTTTAAAATGGTTAATTTATTTTATGTAAATTTTCACCTCAATTTAAGAAAAAAGGAAGGAAGGAAAGAAGGAAGAAAGAGAAAGAGAGAGAGAACAAACGAAAGAAAGAAAAAGAAAACAAAGGGAGTTTCAATTGAAAAGAGGGACATGTGTCCAAAACGAAGAGAGCAGGAAGATTCGACACCCAGGGTCCTCCTGGCACTCTCTTGTCGTGGTGGAACTCCAGTGCAAGGCTTGACTGAGTTCTAGTTTATGTGGGTGACAAGAACAAAGGCGAGCTGAGGTAGGAAGAAAGGAGAAGACGGGCACAGGGAAGAAGACCGGCCAGGAGCATTTTGGAAGAGGAGTAAATTCAGAGCTGCTGAGAAACTGCAAGTTAGGTTCATACCACACCGATCCATTTAGACAGAAAGGACTGAGAAATGCTGAATTAAAAAGATGAAGGGAGGAGGGGTGGAAAGGTGACCAGCAGAGATAAATAAGAATATTTCTGACAAATGGCTCAGGATGCCTCAAAAATACTCTCACACAAAGGAGGAATGGACAAAATAGGAGAGAATTTATTATCTTGATATGTTCTATAAAAATATGTAAAGCCACGACCACCAAGGAATGAATGAATAATGAATGAATGGGTGAGAGAAGAGAGAGGAGAGAAAAAAGGGAAAATTATTTAGATAGACATTGAAGCAAAAAATTACTTGCTGGTTCATAAGAAATTTGACTTTCAGAGGTTCCTGGTCTGCTTAAAGCAGAATCACTATCCAGTAGTGTGTCTTTTGTTTGGGCTTAAGACCACAGTCTCTGTAACAGCAATTAATAAGCATATTCATGATAGGGATCTATTTATAGCCCATCTTAACTTCTGGTTTCTAAAGTAAATGGCAGGATACCACAATCCGTGCCTAAATGTTTACTAAACTCCTCCATGTGCCAGGCCTGAGCTACCAAGCCAAAGGGGCACAAACTCTGCCTTCTAGGGGTACTGGGGAGCACAGTAGGATTACTTCTCTCCTGTAAGAGGGGCTGGGGTCTGGATGCCTTCCTCTCCATAGAGTGTGGCAAAGAAAGCTTGCACTTAGGAAAGAGAGGCCATTGGTGAAATCCCTGTTCCACTTCTAACTAGACTTAGATAGAACTCAACTATTCTGGGTCTGTTTCCTTACCTGTAGAATGGGGATGACACCTACTCAAAGGGTTACTATGAGGAATAAATAAGACAGTTTATGTAATGTACCTAAGCAGGTTGTTGGCTATAGTAGGTTCTTGATCTAAGGTGGCTGTTTCTAATTAAATGAGAACATGCAGGGTGTGGGGAGCGCAGAGGGACAGAAGCTAGAGAAAGCATAGCTCCTTCCGGGAAGAAGCAGAAAGTAGGGCTGGGTGAAATAAAGGTAATACGATACAGGTTATGTAATGGAAGAAGGATGTGTAACAAGGGAGTCTGGACAGAGGCTGGGAACCCATCCTGCAAGAGGAGGGGCATATCACACTAAGTTAAGAAATTGGGCTTGATCCTGTGGGCAGGAGGGCAGCATGTGGAAGATCCCACCAAATTCCCTCTGCCATAGTCACCAGCAGCTATCCTTGAACACTTTCGCCCTCTAGGTTCTTGTAAAATTTATAAACATTACCTCCCGGACACTGGTCTTCTTTGATGAAGACACATCATCTCACTTAAACTGCCTGGACAAAGGAATGTTAACTGGTTAATGAACTTACGAATTTCTCAATAAATACCTGTACCTGCTGAGTGAACATCTGGTCTAGACTCCACGGGATAAACTGCAGTGTATAATCTTAGCCAGGGAGGTGGCATATCCACAAAGTGACAGTGCAGGAAATGCCAAAACGAGTGGGAAGAAAAAGTCCAATGCTTTGGGAAGGCTCAAATGCGTGAGCATGGCCAGCCCGGGAGGGGTTTCTTATGGGTGAGGTCTCAGAGTCCCTCTCATCACACAGAGCTGGTTATGGCAGACATTGTTGAGAACTGCCAGTGTGTGATGATGATATAAACCAGATCTATTTTTTCAATTAATTTTATTAGTGATTTAAAATGCTCTAAAGATAAGGCTCGACTTATTGCCTGCACCCAGGGGCCCTTCCTCCATTTGGAATTTTGAGCCTTAGTTTCAGAATTAGAAAATTAGATAAACACTCACCCAACAGTATGTTTTGAGAAGGTGAAATGAGATAATCCGAAGGCCTAGGGTTTGACACAATATGACACTTAACATGCAATCCTTTTTTCTCTCATCCTTTCTTCTTTCCCTCCCAAAGTGGTTCCAGAATCTAGTGTAGATAACTTAGCCAATGTTCGCTCTGTTATTTTTCTATCTATACCAGTACTGCATCTTAGCATGCACAATCTAAATTGATAAGAAGGTAAGAATCGTGGCAGAAACATCAGCCTTAACTTCACTCCTTAACAAAGGCCAAATGTCACTCCTTAACAAAGGCTAACCGTCTTTCTGGGGGACACCATGAGGAAAGATGACTACTGTAGATGCAGCTTTCGTATAAACCTACTCTCCACGCCACCATCCAAATCTCAAACAAAAATTTGTATTCTTATGTGCTTGTCTCAAAATAAAATTCCAAAGTGCTACCTGGCATCACATATCACCATGCACCATTTTCAGGAGTTCTCATTGTTTCCCCAAAGACTCTGGGAGCTAGGCTCAGGTTATTCACAGGCAGTCCTGCTAGTTGCTGCAAAACTTTGGGGCCCCTATCTGGGGTTCTTATGTTCCTGGAAAACCATCACCTCAAAACTCACCCTGAGCAAAGATGGAGAGCAGAGAAAATGCTGTCTTTGTCACCCCTTAATCTTGACGCATCCGTTTTCTTTCCAGCGAGAAAACAATAAGAGTACACAATCTTTCACAGATCACAACAATCAGCAAGAATGTTTCTGCATGAAAAAAAAGTGGCCGAAAGCTTACAAAGTACTATTACCACAATGACATTAAACATTTTTTTTTCACTCTCTAATTACCATCTTTACGAGCTCAAAACCACCTCTCTGACCTGCTTTTGAAGATGTTGGGAAATACATTTATTGGGCCAAGTAGCCAGGTATTTAAGACACACTCCTCGTCCTAAAAGCCTCCTAGTGAAGCACGGTGCCCGCGGGAGCTGGGGTCAGGTTGACTCACCTGGGAGATTGGGTTCCAGGGGACAGACGAACCAGCCTCCCAGCCACCACCACCCCGGGGCGATGCTGCCCCCACCCTACACCCCGCACCGCGAGCTCCTGCTGTACACAGGGCGGGCGCGGAGGGCCGCGAGGGCTGACTTTCTCCTAAGAAAATGCCGAGAAACCGAGCTTTCCCTCTACACCCCTCTGCGCGCCTGTGAACGGCGCGAGGACAATTCCGACAACAAAGTTCGGCGGGAGTGACGCTCCCCCTTACACCGCAAAGGCCGGGCCTTCGCCGGAGGAGCCACGTGAGAGTCCTTCTGGGGGGGGGTGGTCCTGGGGGGGTGGTCCTGGGAGAAACACGAGGGCAGCAAACGCGAGGAGGCCCCCCTCGCCCACCCCCCAAACCCGGGGCGCCGGGCGTCGGCTGAGCCCCACCTGGATGTCACCGGGGAGAGGTGGACCTCAGCCCTGACCTGTTCGGCTCCTGGAGGAAGCCGCGGCCAGGGCCCCCACCCCCAGGAGCAAAGGCGCCCGCCCCCCCCCCAGCCGCCCCGCGGCGGCCGCCCGCCCCGCTCCCGCGCGCCCCCAGCCCGCGGCGGCCGCCCCGGGGGCCGGGAGGGAACCGGGGACGGGGGGCCGCTCTCTCTCACCTGGCCGACGGCCTCGGGTGCGGGCGGCCCGCAGGGGCGCGCACAGGCCGAGTCCCGCGACGACGAGCAGCAGCAGCCGCCGCGGCCCCATTGTCCCCAGGCGCGGCGCGGTGGCGCGCCCCGGGGACCGACCCCGCCTCCGCGACGCGCGGGCCCCGCGCTCGCCGAGTCCGCCCGCCGGGTCCGCCCGCCGGTGCCGGGTCCGCGCGCTGCGGCTGCGGACGAGGGTGCGGACGAGGGTGCGAGTGCGGGCCCGCGGGGCGGCGCGGCCGGGGGTGCCGCGGGGCGGGGGCGGGGCGGGGGCGGGGCCAGGGGGCAGGGCGCCCCCCGCGCCCGCGCGCCCCCACGCGGTGGTCGGACCTCGCTCCTGCCCCGCCCGCCGCTGCCGGCCACTGTCCGGCGGGGGCATCCGCACGAGGCATCTTTTTCCCTCGGGGAGCCTTTGCCCCGCTACCTATCCGGGACTCCGTCTGGCGGGGCCTGGGGGCTGCCCCCCCCGGAGCTCTCGTTAGCCCCCGGGGGAGCCCTCGGGACTGGTGCGCGGGTCCTGCGACCCGGGGTGCGCCCCAGGGTGCCCACCCCCGCGGCCCCGCCGGGGCCCCCGCGTCTCCGCGCGCAGCACCGGGAAGTTCGGAAATCCAGCCGAGAGTCTGGCGGTGCCTCACCTGTGTGCCATTCAGGGACGGGACAGTGGACTGAAACGTTGATGTGAAGCGCGGGGCGAGGTTGCTCCCCAAGGGGAAGGGGCCTGCCTCTGCGGGGCAGGATGCTCGACGTGCCTTGTGCGTTTCCTCGTATTTCGCGAGGCGAGACGTTTCGGACGCCAGACACTCATTCCACGACGGCCGGACTGCGGTTCAGGACCCACCGCCCGGTTCCGAGAGCCGCGCCCGCACCCTCCCGCCCGCGCGGCTCCCACCCGCTGTCCTCTCGGGGGCGCCGGCGGCGGTACCCCTCCCTGCGCCCCGGGGCACCCGGCGCCGCCCGAGACTCGGATGCCCGGAGGGCGGGTGCTCTGGTTAAGGCGCGCTCACACCTTCTCGGAACACATAGCTGTGTGTCATGGAATCGGCCACCTTTAGGTCACAGCTGCGTATTCTGCCCAGCGCACCTGGCGCGCGCACCTTTTGGGCGCCAGCGCGAGGTGGGTCTAGCAGCGGCAGCCCTCCTCCTCTCAGGTGCGCGGGCGTGCTCGGCGCTCTGCGGCGGATCAGCTGCAGTTGGCAGTCGCTGGTTAGGTTTCTAAGCTTTTTTATCAAAGAAATTTCGCCTTGACGGTGTCATTCCCCAACGAACCCTGTGCCCCTTAAACCAGTGAAGACAGCAAAAACTCTTTCATATCCCCTCCCATCATCCGCAGAGCACAGCGCCTTGTACATAGAAGTAACTCAATAAGTTACTGAATATCCTAAGTATATAACGCTATTCCAAAAGTTTGCTTATTCAATTCTCCGAGGAAAAGATATCCAAGAGTAGATGCGAACCATTCAAATGATATATTACTCCACTCCCTATTCACGTACACTATTTCCACAAATCTTAAGGTGTCATTGATTTTAAGACTCATTCTTTTAATTTACGTACCACAAGGAAAAATGCTGCCAATTAAGCTGTGACATACTATTGATGGTAAGAAATATGTCAATTTTAGGATTGTTTAAACATCAAAAAGGCATCTCAGAATCAAAGAAATACAGTGTAAAATATAAAATTAATACACTTGGCAAAAAAATTTCGAACTCAAGGATATAAACTGAAAAGTCAATTTATCTCTACCTTCCTAAGAACCACATACATCTCCATGATGACCATTGTTGTTTGTCTGTCATTCGAGTATATAAGTATGTATACCCACAAAAAAGGAATAGAATACTCTGTTCACAGCACTTTATAATTTTATCTGTTTCATTGGTGGAAAATGTGATTAACCATTTTACGAACCTGTGAAATTTAAAAAGATTTTTTTTTCTTTTTGCTTAGTTATCACAACAGATTGTACTTTTAGTGACAAAAGGGCTGCTGAAACCAAGAAATGCTTATATTCTTGTGGATATTAACTAGATTAAAGTATCTTTTAGAATGTGGCTGAAATACAATGAGCAAGGAGGGAGAATGGTACAAAATGAAGTATTTCTTCCTCACTTTAGTGTTTTCTAAAGGTTGTGGTTGACTAATTGAGTGGCCACCAAAAGTTAGACCTACCTTCAAAAACAGTGCCTTTCACTTTAATCACACCCAAGTGCAGATTCCTGGACTCCATCCCAGACCTATGAAATCAGAGTCTACATTTTTAATAAGCATACCACCTCCCTCCATCTCCCATCACCAATGGTGATTTCTGATGCCAGACCAAAGTTTAGAGACATTATTCTAAGAAAATAGTTCTCAAACTTAAGCATGATCAAAATCATCTGGAAGACTTGTTAAACCACGATGCCGGTCCCCATCTCTGGAGTTTCTAATTCAATAGGTGTGTAGGGGGTAGTCTGAAATTTTGCATTTTTCAAGTTTCCAGGTGATGCTGAAGCTTGGGGAGGGGGGTGGCGAGTGTTGGTTGTGTGTACAAGAGACATACTTTGAAAACTACTGCTTTGAGAGATAAAAAGAACTGAACAGAATGTCATACCATTTATGTGAATTTCTTTAAATTACACAATGTTTTAAGCATAGAAAAATACAGAGCCTAATATTACGCATGGACCTACAACCCAGCATTAACATATATATGTAAATATAACATATACATCTTATACCAGTAAAGCTTTTTTGTACCCTTTTCTGATTACATTCTTTTTCTTGCCCAAGAAAGTAACTTTCTCTTCAAGTTTTTATACTTTTAGTACACCTGTATTTAAAAAAAATAATATTGCTTTGTTGATGTTTTATTTACACAAAGTAAATACTCTAGGAATATTTCTGCAGTTTGCATTTTTCTAAATTTACCTGTTTGATATATGTGTATCAAATTCTTTTAGAAGCCTTTATAGTATTTCTTTGTGTTATATACCAATATTTTATTCTTCTAAAACTATTTTATCTGTAGGTTAGTTCTCCTTTTTACCTCTTAACAGCATATTTTTTCTTTGTTTCTTGATTAATCTGGCCAGAGGTTGAAAAATGATTTTTTCAATGCCTATCCTTTTGTTTTGTTGCTTTTATTGTTTCTTTTCAATGTCATTAATTTTCTGACTTTTTATTATTTCTACTTTCTTTTGATTTACTCTTTATTCTCTTAACCTTTTGAACTGATTGCTTAGCTTGTTCATTTTCACTCCTCTTTCAAATGACCACTTCAGCCGCATTTTGCAAGCCTTGATATGTACGTGTATGCAATTCAGGTCTAAATAGTTTGTCAGTTTTATTATATCTTCTTCAACCCCTAAATTATTGAAAAATTTAACTGGCTTTTTGGATTGGTTTCTAATTTTGTGTTATAGTCTGTTGGTGATGTTCTGCTTTGCTTTCTGTTTTCTCTTCAGACTCTACAAAGTTCCTGTAATATATGTTTGCTTTTTAGAGCTTCTTAAAAAAGCTATCAATCTCTCTTCTTCATTTATTTCATGTCACTCACAGCAAAACCCCTTTGTTGCCACTTTTAGAGCAAATCTGTGGAGTTTCCCAAAGTAGACGACCTACCTAATCAGAGATTGTTACCTTGCATGTTGATGTTCCTCAGAAATGAAATCTCAATCTTGCAGCATCATTCATATTTGAACCACCTGATATCTATTCCCAGTTTTCATTTTTTCAGTTTAAACTTGCCTAGCTACAAATAGTATGAATCATTAGCTATCCGTTCCTAGTGTTTGTGGTATTTAGTAATGGTTTACAACAAATATGACATCAAAATGGTGATAATTTTAGTCCCAAGATGATAGAAAAGCAGTTTCTGAGATGACCTAACTGCTTCAGGTATTCTGGTCACCACTCCTCCTTTCCAAGCCCTGAAAAGACAACAGTGTATCTCAAGAACTTTTGTGGTAATTTACTTTTGGGAGCTAATAATAGTGATACCAGGGCTCAAATGAAGTGAAAACAAGCTTTCTTCAAAGTAGATGTGAGATACTCTAGATTCTGTGCAGCAGTCTTCACATTTGTTTCATAAGCAAACAGTCGGTGTATCATCAAGTTACAAGCTAATCAGCAGGAAAACCTGTTTCTGCCTTTGTTGTTATAAGCCTGCTTTGGTATTTTGGATTTAAAAGTAAAGCTAATCCCACAATAGGTCAACAACAGTATTCCACTAATTATATACCATGGATAGAATGGTAGACCATACCCACCCTTAGGGTGCTAAGAAAGGGCCCAATTCAATACCTGTTAAAAGGAAAACAGTAACAAAAGCTTTTAAGTTATGTAAGGTGAACTTGATATATTTTACTTCTGTTTACTTCCTTTTTGTATTAATGAGGGTTCTCCAGAGAAAAGGAACCAATAGAACATTAGTTATATATATAAGGAGATTATTATAGGAATTGACTCATGTGTTTATAGGAATTGGCCCACGATCTGCTGTCTGCAAGCTGGAGAACTGGGAAAGCTAGGTTATAATTCAGTGTGAGTTCAAGGGCCTAAAAACCAGGGCAGCTGGTGTTGTAATTCCCAGAATTAGAAGGTCTAAGTACACAGAGCTCTGATGTGATGTCCAAGAGCAGAAGATAGATGTTCCAGCCCAAAGAGAGAAAATTGGCCCTTCCTGCACCTTTTTATTCTGTTTGGGCTTTCCATAGATTGGATGATGCCTGCCCACAATGGTAATGGCAATCTTCTCCATTCAGTCTACAGTCAGCTGTGAATCTATTCTGGAAACATCCTCACAGACACCTAGCAGTAATGTTTTACCAGCTCTCTGAGCATCCCTGAACTTGCACAAGTTGACACATAAAATTAACCATGATACCTTCCAACGTGTTTTAACAAGATTTTATACTCTAAGAAACACATCGAGCCAACCTAGAAAATCTGTATGGGCTATTTTATTTACGGATCAAGTAGTGAGCATGTGCATTGCTAGCCTGAAATAATCAGTAACTACATCCTTCATTCCAGGGTCCTGAGAGGCAGTGAGGTGGTGGGGTTTGTCTCCTTCTCAACCCACTGTAGCACCTGCCTCTGGGACTTCACCTCCTTGCCATGTACAAGGCACTGCCAAGGCTCTGAACTCCCAGCAGTGAGTGAAACAGTTTCTGTCCTCTGGCGCTTAGAGTCAACTTAACAGGGCTCTCTCTTAATCTGTTACTAAATCCTGGTTTCAGTAACAGGTAATAGATATTTCAAAAAGGTGATCAGCAGTATGACCATTTAATGCTCACCAGAATCTCTCAAAATATAGGCAACTTCCACCCTTCAGAGTTCTGTGGTGTGGCCCTTGGAATGTCTGAGGAGTACCACAAATCCCTACTTAACCACAGCCCAAGATGTGAAACTTACATCATGAATAGTACCTCTAATTAGTACTCAACCACACACGCATTATGGTCCTGTTCTTTTGATATTTGGTCTTTACAGCAACACACACATTATGGTTCTCAGCTTTCAATGACGTAAGGAAGATGTGTAATGCCACACAATGATCACACTGAGTTGGTCTCTGCACCATAAACTTCCAGAATATTGAAATATGCACGTTTTTTTTTCTTCTTTTGATGATCATTAGAACATATCATTTGAGAGTAGTGAGGAAAAGCAGAGTCTGCTACCTCAAAATATACCTTTTTGGGATATTAAATTGGTTATTTAAGAAACAAAAGACTCAGAAGTAAACTTTGACCTTCCTTCTTATCTGCTTAAAGAAATTCAGGTAGAAAAACTTGGAGGAGTCATCACATTAGCATAACATAAACTAAGCCTGACAGACTGGGAGAAACCTAGAAACATCTGTTTGATAGACTCCCCTCTGTGTATCACTTTTTCTGGGTGCCCCAGCAAGAACTTGTTTACCCAGTGTTTGCTCTTCCTCATTTACCTGTGAATTGCCTATTTTCTCTCTGAAGTCCCAGACACCAGCCTTCTTCTTAGCCTAGCATGAGGTGCCAAATGTCCCAAGTTACAGAATTTGTAGGGAATCCCTGAAGGAAATTTTTCCTCCTCCATAGTAGAGTGCTCCCTATGTCCATTTTGCCTTTTTATAATCCAAGTGCTAAAAAGTGGAGTTTAAGGGATCATGGACCATCTCAACCTTCCAGACCAAAGACCTTTTTTATAACAGTGGAAACATGATCGAATGTATGTCAAAATACAGGAGTAAGCTATGTAAAAATCAAGTTGCTTCAATTGTTAAGTGTATTAAAAAATTTTTCTTCTTCCTAAGAAAAGCTATGAGCTCTGGGAAGAAAGCTGGTGAAGGGCAGCAGAATGTGCCACCTCAAAATATGCCTCTTTGGAAAAAGTCTTATTTTGAACCGATTATTTTGAGAAACTGCAGACACAGGGGAAACTCTGAAAACAGAGAAGTTATCTTTTTGTAAGGGAAATTTACATTAGAAAGGGGACTTCTCTCAGGAAGTGAGTTATTATCAGAAATCAGTTTTTCACCTGAGAGACTTATTAGCATGGCAGGGCCACTGTTGTTTCCTTTTCTTATCTTTCCATGAATTACATCTTTCACCTCCTCACCCTTAACACTTTTATTTTTTTGTCTTTAGCTGAAGATAGTTATGGTGGTGGCTTGGGCAGTTTTATTCAGTTTTACTGGATACCTCCCATGTATACATGAAACATATATGTTAATAATTTTTTTTCTCCTATTGTCTTTTATTACAGGGTGTCTTGGGCAAGAACTCAGAAGGGTAGAGGGACATTTCCCACCCCCCCACCCCCCCCTATCATTGGCCAGGAGACTGTCCTCTGGCTTGTAAATGGTTCAGTTCTCCTGGCAACAATCCATACCCCATGTCTCCACTGGCTTCTTGTTGGTGCTCTACTTCTTCATTGCATACTTTCTTCTCTGGGTCACCCATTCCTTCATGTCTCTCAAAGATCTCAAACAGGTAACTGTTGGTTATATCTTCAACAATAACTTTATCTTGTGGAAACAGAGAGGAAACATTCACAGCTTTCCTCGATGGTGTTAGCACGACAAAACGATGTTTATCACTCAAGCCTTTCACTCACTGTTGGAATAAGTTAAGACAAGCCCCTTTTAGAGATGCTATGAAAGGTTAGCTTTTGCCTCCATACATCTTTCCCCAATTTTGGGTCCTATACTTTTCTACTGAATGTTTTTCCTGACATGTGAAGAAAGGAAGCTTAACCTACCTCTTACTGCCCTGGGCTCCTGTTCCTCACCGAATGCTAGCTAAAGGGGAAACAGAAGTTTATTCTCAAGGTGAAACTTAACTGTTTGATTCTTTTTACAGAAGTCTGTATTAAGTTTAATGCGATTTTAAAAATCCACTTACAAACTGTTGAGACAATGAGAGTTATTTTGAGGTATTTACTTTTTTTGTCAAAAAATACATGTAAATTTGAATTTTCCAAATTCTATTGGTCACTCACTGAAAGTTCATTTGTGCCAAATGTATATAGGCTAACCCACTTTCTCAATATTTGGTAATACCTGTGGAAAATAAACCTCGTTGAATGAACAGAACACAGTGTCGGTGGGTTCCAGCCTGAGAATCCAGATTGCTGTTGTGGTGAAGACTGCTACACTGTCCCTGGGAATCACTCTTTTTTAATAACAGGACCATCTCCTTCTCTAGCCTGAGTTTTAATTGGAGACATGACTGCCGAGTTAGGAACCTAGCTAGCTGGGACCACATTACTCAGTTTTCGTCAATGGTATGTAAGCAGAAGTGACATGTGTCACTTAAAACACTTGGCCCTGGACGCCTCTTCCTGCTTCCTGCTGGCCGGGAGTCAATGACCATAACAGGCCAGCCTGGATTCTTGGATAAACTGGTGGGTCTGCTCATGAACCTTGGAACTATGGAATTTGAAACAAAACAAACCTCTATCTCATGTCAGCCACAGGATTTTGGCTCTTTTGGTCACAGCAGCTTACTCTGTACTCTAGCGCATACAACTATAGGTGTATTATTGCTTTTTGATAAGTCCGACCAAGAAACTTCTTCACTTAAATGATCTGCATTTATTCAAACAACTAAAAAGTCAACTGAAGGTAATTTGGTAACATTTATTTTACAGGAAACAATTTTAAAAGAATACATTTAAAAATCATCTAGATACTGATTTTATTGCATTACAAAAACTTGAGAGGCACAATTGAAGTGTTCAAATAAATTGTGAGGGGTGGAGGTGGGGGTGGGGGGCTAAAATTGCTATCCACCTTGTTCTTTAGTCGCTTAAAGGCTCTGGGTACAAGAGTCTTTACCATGAGGCAGTAGTGCACTTCGTTTAGTAGGAATAAATCACATAAAATATATATTTTATACAGAAAGTGTTATTGTATTGTCACCTTCAATTACTTATAAAAACTTCATTTTAAATTGCACAAAAGTTTTCTTTAAAATTGATAACTCCCAGAAGACAGGGCTCAGAACTAAGTATCTGTCTAAACAAGTCATTACAAATAATTAGGCTTCCATTTCTTCACAGATTAAAAAAAAAACCCATGAAGAATTCCATTATTCAAATGGGAAATTTAAAATATTTTTTTTTTCATAGGAAAATAGGTTTACACATTTGTCCCTGGTCAGCTACATTTATTCTCTCCCTACTTTAAAACAAATCACAAAATATTCAAAATTTTAAACCAGAGTACCTATTCCACAGTATAATGTAAAAGTGTTTACATTAATTCATTTTGTGTATCATTCTACTGTAGTATCAAATTATCAAAAAGGCACAATGGGTACATTCCTTGGAATAGTTTTGGTCTTTTTTAAAAAAATCAATCACACGTTTATAAGCAGTGATTTCAATCATGTTTAAAAACAAAAATACTAAACAGATTCATTTCCCAATCCAGGTGATGCAGAATCCATGAAATTTCTGCAGGCACTTCACTTTCCATAGAATTTCTTGTTCAGCAGGTATATGAGAAGGTTTACATTCACTTTAACCTTATCGAACATTTTCATTACAGCTACTCCCTCATATTGCATCTCCAGTAAGTCCTGAAATTGTAAGGAACATTATTAAACCTCAAATTTAACAGTTAGCACATTTAAAAAACATTCTAGAAGAATTTGTTGACAAAAATAAGATTCAAGTGATCTAATCACATAGGTGGGGGTTCTTAAACTTTAATGTGTATCAGAAGCACCTGGTTAAAACACAGGCTACCTAAAACACAGATGGCTGAACCCTGCCCCCAGGATTTTCTGATTTTGTAGCTTTGGGGTGGGGCCCAAGATTGTGCATTTTAACAGGTTCCCTAGTGATGATCTGGGTGGCATATTTTCAGAATCACTTTTCTAGATAAAATAAAAAAAAAGATGACTTGATAAAGACGATATGAAAGAAAACCATTATGATTAAGTTAATTCAGATATATAATTTTAATTTTTAACTGCAAAATTCAAAACAAATGTTCTGGCAAGATGAGGCATATCCTTTAGATGAGCAGTGTTTTCTGAAAAGAAGTGAGCAAGACGATTCACTGGGGAGTAAAAAGGAGGTTAGAACTATTTGTTTTGATTTTTTCTCATACTTTGTATGTATAAAATATATGTAAAATTTTAATTTTATATGCATTTTATAAAGCACGTTTTGAGTATAGTGGCAGGAACACGTACACTTTACAAATAAATATGTACAAATGGAAAAAAGTGACCGCTATTTACTGATGAAGTTGTGTGATCAAAATTTAGAGAACCATTGAACAAAGCAACTCCTCCCAATCTAGACTACTTCTGTTTCTGTACTGAGAACAAGGCCTTATTCCCAAGTCAATCTACCATTCTATGTTTCATTGCTACCGTATAATAAAAAAAATAAACTCTCCTGCTAAAATTCATCACTGGGTCACACTAGCTATATAAATGAGACTAAGCATTAACATTTCACAATAACACAGAACAGGCGGCCTTTCCCAAATAGAAGATATCCTTCTTGAATGGCCGTAGACTAAAACCCAGGTCTTGTTCTCTTGTTTCTACCTCTGAAAACTTCTTGGTCCTCAGTGATAATGCCTCGTGTCTATATTAAGCAAGGCTACCTGCAGAAGTTGGAATCATCTTTGAAAGAACTTGGCTCTTGGCAAATTCCCATTCTACTCCCTTAACTACCTCCAACTGTACTCAATTAACCCTTACATTATTTAGATATGTTTCTGGGACAGAAATTCCACAGGGAATTGAAGTTCTTTCATTAAGAAAGATTTTACCTATTAAAATATAGTAGAGAATCACCTTTCCTTTAGGAAAGGCCATATCCGTTTATCCAAGTCTCTTGTAAAAGAAACCGATATGGTTTTAAGTTGAAAAGGAATGGTGTATGCAGGGGAATTACCTGGGCCCTGAAGGTGGTGGAGCAAAGAAAATGTGATCACACTTGAAGCTGGAAGATCAGATTTTAGCCTTAGCTCCACCATTTGCTAATATATAATTTTGTAATATCACATAATCTTTCTGAAGTTCTGTTTCCAAATGTGTATAAACTGAGAATACTGATAGCCTGACATGGGTAATACTGGGCATGAAATCAAGGTGTCTTCAAACCCTTCTGTCAGTCACCCTTGTCTTGTCAGGATCAACTGGAATCCTGTGAGGCAGGCAGTGGAGCAGAGCGATAAAGAGCTTGGACTCTCGCTGCCTCTTCCATAACGGGCTCTCCAAACCTCCATTATTCAAATGGGTAAGGGAGAACACCAACTCTGTATAAACATGGCCTATTATCTGTATAAGCAGAACATCTTCATGTGAAGATGTCACACCTTCCTGTTATGTATATGGCTTATAGCAATATAATATAATTAATATAATATATTATAATTAATATAATGTAATACAGATATAATCTTTAGGAACTAAGGGAAGAGTGGGCTGAAGAAAACCTTGACACATAATGTTAGAAGGATTCTATCTCCCTTAGATCTCTCGGATACTTCTGTCCTGTTTCCTGTCTTTGACTCACACTGCAGACCTGGTTATCATATTTTTCTTTGGCAATTTACTTGATAATATCATTGTCTGAAAGTCATATGTATAAATAGAAGTCTGATTTTCTGTCTGACAGCTATTATATGCAGACCAGCCCCCTGGGCATTCAAACCTGTGCAGGGTCTCATGATAAGAAGAAGGGTCCTGCTCTTAGTTTAATGCTCTGCTCTTATCATCCTGAAATTCTCAATAAGGGGCTCTGCGTTTTCATTTTGCAGTGAGCCCTGCAAATCCTGTAGCTGGCAATGACTTTAAAAATTTAGGGCTTATTAGCCACCTGCATTCAGCCTTACAGTAACATTTCACAATCAATTATGCATATACATGAATGGTGTGAATAGCTAATCCTACTGCATATTGAACTCTTAACAAAGGAGCAAGTGAAGCTTGGTATTTGTACCGGTGTTCAAAGAAAGTTGCATGGAATTCCTGAGGTTTTTCTAAACAGATGTCTCCCCATCACTTGGAATTCATCTGTCCAGTTGAATTGGTTTTGGGTCATTTCCTTCCTGGCAATCACATGATTTGTCTGCCACTTTTAGAGAAAGATCACTAACCAAGGACCATGGAACAACTTTCTCTTCCCATATTTATCTAAGTGTTACATAAAGTAACTCAAGACTTCCAGTTAAGTTGTAAGATAGATATGTTAAAATTAGAAAACAATACAGTTCGCTTAATTATAATTTTCATAATTATATGGTATCATTAATTGTCTCTCTGTATTCTAATTTACTCCATGATCTCGATGTCCTTATCATGCCCACTGAGTTCCCATTTTTCTCTTTAAGCTACAAGGACTGCTAGACAGAAAAGGAGTGGGAGGGGAAGTAACTACAGGGCTGTTGGAGATGAGCTGAGCAGGCAGTAAGGCTGGAACTTACATCTCTCCCAGTGGTTTATCAAGATGATTCCTGTAGACACACACAGAATACTTGGAAACCCTTTAACAAGCAGTTTGGAGCCTAGGTAATTAACTGTCACTTCTATTTAAAAACTCTTATATGAAAAAGGAGAACGCAGTTTCTTCTGAGAATTGATCCTGTGCTAAGGATTAAGAAGTAGGTTTGGAAGTAGATGAACTTAAACATTTGATTATACGCTCCATTTTTTTTAGGACACATAAACTGGATTTCTCAGTTTTTGTTCAAGTATCTTTGCCTTAGATATGGTTCTTATGAGAAAATAGTAATAATTCAGACTGCAAACACCATTTTTCTATTTACAGACCATTTGTTTTACACAATGTCTTTCATTCATATGATCCCAAACATTTAACAAATAGATTTAAAAAACTGTTGTAAAAACAATTCTAGAGAAGAGAAAGACGCAATGAAATCAAGAAAGTTCCAATCCTAGGCATACATACTCTTAGAAAGAAACATGAGTTCCTAATAAAGGAAACTTTCCAGCTTCTACTTAATAGCTCTGAATCTTTCATATTGTTCTCTCTCAGCTTCAGAATGGAAACATGACTTAGAAAAACGAACCGCTATGCTTTTGCCATCTAAAAGCATTTTAAGTTCTAATAATTTGAAAAATCATAGTTTTTAAAAACTAATCTTGCTAATATTGGCAAATAAAGCTTATATTAGTCACCTTTGTTGAACTTCATTGTTGTCATGAAGAGTGTAAGCCAGGGGAGCCACAAATGATCCATACTATAAAACTTGCCCCCAGTTTGTAGAAATTCCAGCTTACCTGAATATTGAGTTGCACCTTTTCCATCTCAACACCCAGAAATTTTGATTTGACATCGAAGATGCCCACGTCTTCAGTAGATGTGATATCAAACAGAACATTTTTAAACCTAGTGAAGAAAGGAACACATGTGGAACTACAAGTATATGCTTAAAGCTGAAACAAATTAACGAAATCCTAAATTACTGTTCTTAGTGAATGGTCTACTGGGAAAAACTAAGGAAGTTATCCCAAACCTCCCATCCCTTCCCCAACCCTGCTCACTAAAACTAGGTTTGATGGCTCTTGTTGAGATCTGTAGCTCATAGAGCACTGAGGTAGGTGCTTTATTTTTTTTTTTTTAAAAAGTGTAAAATATGGCTCTTGCTCTTAAAGAGCATACAATATAGTTGAAAATATATGAGACTCACAGAATATGAGAATTATTGACTTATAATATGAGAATTATTGACTTATGCCATTGACAGGCCAGTCGAGTATTTTAGACAAGTTTTATAGAAACTTCCAAGATGAAGAAGCATTTTCTCTGAGTTGGTGTAGTGAGGAGCATGTTGCTAGAATAAATGAAATAGAAGCCAGGTCTTGAGGGAAGGCAGGAGTTAGAAAGGAGGAGCGGGGTTGGCTTTCTCCAGTTTAAGGACAAGAGACTGATGGGGTATGGGGCTCATGTGGCCTTTAAAATAGAAGAACCCAGTGGTGCCTGGAGTGGGGCTCAGCACATTGCCGGAGGGGCTCTGACCCTGGTGTTGGCACGCAGTCCATGGCTTTGAAATCAGAAAGGAACTAATTTTCAATTGTAAATAATTTCATTGATTAAAAAACCAAAAGAAGGCCTTTATTCTCACTGTGTGACTCAGTTCTTTTGGAGGGAACAGGGAGGCTGGCAAATCCAGACTCACTGGACAAGCCATGGGAAACATAACCACTTGATCAGCACTTCGTACAACTCACGACATTAGATGCTCAAGGCCTGATGGGAAGAAGATTAGAGATGACAATACATGTCTTTTCCCCCTGTCATCTGTAATCAGGAGAAAGCCTTGATAGACCAAATGAAGCTCTCTTCAAAGGCCACAGGAAACCAAAGAAATGTGAGTCAGATTTTGTGGGGGTGATTAGAGGGCGTTTGAGTTCTGTGCAGATTCCAGGTCATACTCACTGGTTTGTCTGCAGATCGTCTATTCCCAGCAGGACACCCTTCTCATGCAGCTTTGCTGCCGTGTACTTCACTGGCTTAGCTCTCCTCGTACCCTTGGGTTCTCCTTTTCCATCTAGTTTAATTGATCTCCGAGAATTCCTAGCAAAATAAGAAGAAACCGTCTGTCATCATGATGGCAAATCGCATGTTTCTGGTAGTGCGATAACCAGGTCCGGGGTGGATCCCACTGTTCAGGCCTGGCCCCCAGGGCATTGGACGTGTAACTTTCTATCCTGTGGCAGTAGATGACAATTTTCCCCATGCAGTAAAACCTCACTATGAACTGCTTAAAGGAACACTATTTTCAAAGTGACTAAAGTGTGAATTACGGATTTTTTTCATAAAACTAGTACTCTGTTTTCTCAGGCATATTAAATTAAGTGGCTATATTAAGTCATTTTGCAAGCTGGCTTTAGAACAATAACATGAGCTGCACACTGCTAAATAAAGGTATCACTAGGACTGCCTTAATTATTTAACAAATGCAATGTAGCTAGCAATGTTCCAAGTGCTTTATAAATACTGCCTCACATTTACAAAATTACCATTTCCATAGTGCTTTGAAATAAATAAATTCCTTTCGTATATGTTATTTCACTTGGCTCTCATACAGTACTTGTGAGTCTGGTACTCCTAATCCCACCTTGAAGATGAGAATAGAGAAGGTTCCAGAGAAGTTCACTGGACTGGTTCAAGATGACACAATGTGAGAGAGAATCAGAACTCAAATCCAGCTCATCTGACTGCAAAGCCTGAAAAACACCTTCAAGTAGTTGCAGTAAATACGTAAAGAAAACCCTCAGCAACTTTATTTCTAAAGAATGTCAGCTTGACCAATGTTTTCCTCCCAGGAATAGAGTATAAGTAATTTACAGGCCACATGCAAATGAACTGAAATTCAGAATGAGTGTGTTTCAAACAAATGAGGCTTAAATTTGGTTATATCTTTTCATCAAACCTTGTAAAATTAATGCAATTGATTTTTCCTTACAGCACCATTTCCTACTGTCAATTTCACTACATTGATTACAAAATATATTACATATTTAAATAGGTAATTAAAACTTTATTAGTATTGACCTTAGTCTAGTGATAAGAATAATTATGAACAAATCATACTCAGTAACAGTGGTTTTATCATATATTAAAAATGTATAATATGTATGCTAATGGATAACGGAACTGCCAAATTTTGTCTTTTGTGTCGATAATGATTTTTTAAAACCATTAAGCAATTTAAAGTCATTAAACTGCACTGTGCAATTAGTGAACATCTGGAATTATCAGACATTATCAAGAATATAAAGTACTCTTTATTGTAAACATTTCAAAAACAAGAGTGATTTTTCTTTAATAGTGCTTAAAAGACACCTTTCGCTGAAAAAGACAAAAGGAACAATGAACTTTCTTCCTCAAGTGTTAAAGCTACTTGCTTAATACACAACAGAGTAAGCTACTTTAATTTCAAGTGTGAAATTATGCTGATGGGGAATTAAAAAGTTTCTAAATTCACACCTGACTTCTTAGGTCACAGTGGCAAATCCTAAAACTGGGTTTATGGCTATAAAATAAAGTAAAAAGTTTGCTTCTAAATCCTATCCAATAGCCCAGGATTGTAAAAGAATTGACACTCCATATAAATCATGACGTTACAAATGAATTGAATATGTAATTTTAACTTACTTTATTTTTAAGTTGTCTAAACAAGTCTTTATGTAGGTGTCATAATAATTAATTTGCTCTTCATAGAATGCTGCCTTCTCGTTAAGTGCTTTCAAGGTCTGCTGAAGTTTTGCCAACTCGGCTTTTCGAAGCTTACGATAGACTCTTTGATTTCGAATATCCTAAAACGACAAATAAAGCCTATGATATGAGATCTAAGCAGAAGTTTGCTTTACAATCTTGCCAATTTGGGACAAAACGACCATCAAGTATTAAATCACTATCTGTAACTGTTAACTTGTAGTTTGTCTCAGTCACCTTATTTTAATCTCTCTTACCCCTCCCTTTTCACTTCGTAACTAGTAAGTGTCTATATTTTGCTTCAAGAGAGTTGCTAAGGTTTATTTTTTTCTTGATAGAAAAGCAAAGAAGCAATTTTAGAATAATCATACAATTAATTTAAGAAAAATAGTGTTTTAAAAGGGGCACAAGGAAGATCTGAACAGAAGACAAGAAATTTCTTCAGCATACCTTGAACATTCCACTTTGAAGAATACGCTGAGAAGATGTACATTTAATTATTGTATTCATTTTAGAAATAAGTAAAAGTCAATACATTTTTAAATCTGGGAATTCTCAAGGTTTGCAAAAACAACAAGTGAGTTCTCAAGGCTGACTGAAAACAATGAACATTGATAGCTATATAACTAATATTTGGATTTAAATGGAGTTCCTAGAACATAAAGTTATTCAAGCTGCTTATAGCTCACAAAACTATGCTACATTTAAAATTTACAGATATTTATTTTTGTAATTCTAGTTGGTAAGTTATGAAAATATTTAAGAAAATGGTGCCTGTTTAATATTATTTTTCCATTGTGGACAAATTAATAACATTCCCCATGGAATTCAAATACAGACAAACATACCCTTGGTTAAGTAAAAATTCACTAAATAGAATCTTTCGGTGAATGCCTTCATAATAGCTTTTTTTTTTTTTAAGTCAAAAGCATCAACTTCTTCAGTACATAGTGCCAAAGAAAAATATTTTCCACCCCAGAGCTATAGAAAGAAATGTGTCACTTAGGCTAAAAGGAATAAGCCTAATGCCAGAACTGACCATGACTTTCCATAGAAGCTGAGAGCGTTTCCCTTGCTGAAGGTAAAAAATTAAAATTTTTTCTGATCACTTGACTTCCCTTAACCTCCAGGTCAATTTTAATTGGTGGTTTGGATAAAAAAAAAATTAAACGTCTTTTGAACTCAAATATCCTTTGAAACCAAATTTCCTTATCCATGGCAAACAGATCTCAGCCAGTTCCTGTGATGTTTCCTTGCTCTAATTTGAGATCCTTTTCTCAGGAAGTTTCTCAATTGTAAAAATATGGGAAAAGAGAACAGAAACTAACCTTTAAGTCAGAATAGCATTTAGGCTAAACTACTTAGAGGCAAATTCTCAGTGACATAGAGTCACCATCTCAGTGTCAGGTCCTAAGGACAAATGGGCAAAACACTAATGGTTAACTTAAGAAAGAACTCTCCTGAAAGTGTCATTTTTAAAATCAGTAGGTATTGCTTAAAAGTTGTGATTATTTTCTAGTAAGTCATCAACTGCTTTGAAAACTTAAAAAAATCTGTCATATTGACCATTGTGTATACAACCATGAATCCCTCTTGTCACCTCACTGATTGCCCAGCATGTGACCAATGATTAGCAAACGTCTGCTAAGTGAAGAAAGAATACTATTTCCAAAAACCTTGGCAATCTCATTGAGAACGTCTTGGTAATTATTTTTGGATGACACGAGTCCCATCTGTTCCAATGTCCGAAGATTCCTCTGGATTTTCCTCTTCTTCTGCTCAAGGGGAAGCTGTGCATCTTCAACCATAGACTGGCTATGCTTCATTTCTTCTGGAGTCTTGGAATCTTTAATTGCACGGCTCTCCATATCTGTGGCATGATCTGTTTCCTGAAAAGGGAATATCAAGATGTTGCTTTTTCCCTGATCCCCTATCTCACAGCTTTAGAACCTGCACAAGGTGAGTTAATGTCAAAATGAAAGAAGTCCTCAATCCAAAGTCCAAAGACCAGAATGCATTCTTCATGAGTTTTAAAATAGGTCTTTGAGAAAGAATTACTTCATATTTTTGAGAAACATAGTGGTGGTGGCAGGCCTAATTTGGACAAAATTCTAATAGCGACAACAGCTAAGGTAACAAATCACCTTAGTAAAGGACATAGTATAATGGATAACTGATATTTTGTAATTTCCTGGATGAAAGGATTTCAATTCCTGGAGAGTCCCATTGAGGAAACTAAAACTAGATTATCCATTAAAACCTGGCCTTGAGAACTCACTGAACTCTTACATATCAGCAATATTTATGAATATTCATAAGCCAAGAAGGCATTCAGAGACCTTTGTTCTGATAAGGGGATCATTTTCAAACTACCATCTTTAAAACACCTGAAGAGTTTCTTTGGACCAAAGGAAATAAGAGTATGCTATCACATGATAAATTCCCAAATAAATGATGAGTAAATCAATGAATAAATTTGGAATAATTTGTTAAAAAAAACAATAATAAAAAGAGACTGGTGATATTTCTATTTTATTATACTACACAATTGATGGACAAATAGATAAAGTCTAAGGATATAAATTTTATCAGACACATGTTGGACAGGTCAACATTATAGACAAAGGAACAGTTTACTGGGTTAGTAGCAGTAACCAATGTAGTAACAACAGTAGTAGCAGTAACCAATGTTACTGAGCACTTAATATGTGCCAGATATTATTCTGCCCTCTTAATATATTTTAGCTCCTTTATTTCTGTCCATAAACTGAATACTATTATTATTATTATTTTCATTTACAGTTGAGGAAACTAAGTCATAGAAATATTTCTAAGTGCCCATTGTTACCCAATTAGGATATTCAGAGCTATACTTAATCTCAGAAGTCTGTGTTCTTAGAGACTATGCTACAAATGGGGAGAAATGAAATACTAATAAGAACTAAAATTCTCATACAAAATTAGTAGGATATTCTACCCATACTGTTTAAAAAAAAATGTTCACACATCAACAATTTTTTAATTTTTTAAATTAAAAACTGTGACAGAATTATTTATTGGCATCCAATTAAATTAAGAGTGATTCAGAAATATTATGTGTAGTTCTGCTCAGAAGTAACTAATTAGATAATTTTGTTAACTTTTGTTTAGGAGGTGGCAATTATTGATACTCAAGCAATAATAATGAAATTAATTCAGAACTAAACAATGATGTATATAAAAGATGTTGATAGAAAAATTTAATGAAACTTTGTTATAAAACTTTACTTACACCACAATAATGGTGCTCTGACCCAACAGACTCAAGACATTCGCTTCTGAAGCATTTAGAAAACAGTTTTAATGTGAGATGCTTCTTCGTTTCTTCAAGTTAGGAAATATATAAAATATGAAAGGTATTTTTCTACACCCTGCAGACCAGACCTACCTCTTAACAGACTTATCTGTCCATCCACTGACTGATAAAGTTTATGATGAACATTCAGAAGCTTTCAAAGACCCCAAACTATCTTCCTAGTATAGGACAAAATTATATTCAGCATAAATTTGGTGCTGTGTTTTCATTTAATTTCCATTGATACACTCTATGGATTTTATATATAGTTGAACTCTTTGGCCAGGGTGATAGATAAAATTCCTTACTTCCAAACCATGTCAGATATAGTTTCTCTGAGATAACAGTAAACATTTGGCATGAAGATTAATGAGGAATATTATATATGCTAATATATAATAATGTATCTGTGGAATTTATTTTACATTCAAAGATGAATTACCTGTTGTGTAGTTGCTGGTGTCTCTAAGATTTCTGTCAATGTGCTCCCTGGCTGGTTCCGGATTACATCGATTATCAGCTTTTTGGTCCTTACAAAATAGAGAAAGAAGAGAAAGACTTTCAGACAGTAGTACTGATGTATGAAAATCTGCTTCTCCTGAGTGAGTGCACAAACACATGCCAAAATGAAGCTTCAAAATAATCCCTTGAAATAAAACAGTCTTGCAGAAATTCACCACATCTGCACTAAGGCTCCCAAAAGTTTGTAAATGCTTGATAATTAAACTCCTGGTCTTATATGCATGATGTAGCAGGATTATATTATCAGTAGAGACACAGGTACAGCTCGGCATAAGGCTCCTTTTCTACATGCTTTTTCTTCTTTTTAGACTGAAACTACTTTTTGAAGAGCAGGAGGGACAAGTGGTGATTTGGCCCACTGCTCTAGAGGGTGCAAGAATGATATCTAATATCTCCCTTTACTGACTTTAACAACATTTAAACTTCTGAGCCTGTTTAATACATCATAAGACTTAGGAGTCAGACCAACTGATAGCCTTCCTGCTCCGAGAAAGTTATGGAACAGTTGGAAGGCCAGCACGAGCAGAACTCCCGTGTGGGCTGTGGAGGCCTTGGCTGTTGACTGACACAGGGGCTAGGAGGATGAGTGTTTAAGAACCTCAGATCTGGTGGAGAAACTAACAGATTGGCTTCGGTCCTTGTCTTCAGGTGGTAGAGAACAGAAAAGCTGCTCTGTAGAAAGTTAGGAGCTGGAAAACTCTGAAAGTGTTAAAACCATGTATTTTTCCATATGTGTTCTTTATGGTAATCAGCCACCTCTTTCTAAAGTCAGACGGTCAAGTGTGCTCACTTTTACATAATACAGGGACAGTATTACTGAATATAGCTTTCCTTCCCAAAAAAAGGAAACAAACAGAAGTTGCCTTATGTCTTTCATTATCTTAAGTTTCATTTTTATTGCAGTTCTGTTGTTGCATTTAACCTCTGTTCTTTCAAAGGCATTACACAGTATCACTGGATGATGAATTTCTTCCTCAACAACAATAGGAAATGTTCACACAGCATGAAAATTGGAAAATGCAAACAAAACATTATTAAGTTTGGAAGCATGAGGCAAGTGCTCCCAAATGACTGAGCAAAACATTAGTTAATTCCAAAAATTTTATTTTTAAAAAAGGATAAAATTCAATAAACCATCTGTAAACAATTTTTCTCACTTCTTACTTATTGCAAGTCAGTATGAAAAGAATGATCACAACCATTTCCTATGACCCACGACCCTTCACTGCTGGGGATTTATGGACTGTCTGGGAGTGCACAGATAAACACTCTGCCAAGAGTCAAAGGTGGGCACCCAGCTAATTATAGCCATGTGGGGCATGGCACCATTCCTAAGGCAGCTTACAGAGCCAAGTGTCGTTCCCGCCCCACGCAACCCCTTCCTCCAATCATCATTATAGATATATTAAACAGGAACTCTGAGTTAAAAATAAAAGCTTTGGATGATTTAGAAAATGTAAACACAGTGACGGTTTCTTATTTGAAATAATATTCTAGGAACTACGTATGATATATGCTTCCAAGAAACTCCCAGAGCTCATTTCTCTTTAGAGAAGCTATCTGATGACCAAAATGACTGGGGTTACTAAAGTGTGTCCTGACAGAGACAAAGGAGGTTTATTTGTTCCAAGAATTGCTGGAGAATAAACTGCCAAAACAGCCTCTTTCCTTGGAATTTTGCTTTATGTCAGGCCTGTGGAATCCACTGACATCCCACGTATAAGTCACATCCAGTTTCATGACAGGGAAGTCACCACCTTGCCTGCAGTGTGCCCAGTGGTTAAGAACATTGGGATCAGACAGAGCTGAGGTCGAATTGGGGCTGCTGTTGTACAGGTTTGTATAAATTAAATAATCCCTATATGTTTTCCCCCCTATTTACATAATAGGAATCTCCCTGAGGACTGATGCAAGAATTGAATGAAAAGATGTATGCAAAGCCTTTTGCTAGAGTCTGACGGGTGGTAAGCACTCACATGGTCACTAAAGCTGTGCTGCCCAAAATGGCAGCCACTGGCCACAGGTGGCATTTGAGCACTTGAACCGTGGCTAGTCCAAACTGAGATGTGCTGTAAGCATGAAACACACACTGGATTTTGAAGGTTTAGTATGAAAAAATGTACAATTTTCTCAGTAACAGTTTTTTATACTAATTACATATTGAAATCACATTATGGCTATATTGAGTTAAATAAAATATAATTAATTTCACTTGTTTTATAAAAGTGTGGCTTCTGGAAAGTTTCCTTAAAATTCTTAAGAGATGACAACTTAAGGACTTAGGCAGCTAAGTATGATTAAAAACCACAAATATTGCCTTTCATTTAAACATACATACTTTTGTAGAAAAACAAGCTTAATAAAAGCCATAAGGCTCACACATTTTACACTGAATCATAAGTTATAATGAGATTTACAATTGTGTAGTTCTAATTTATAAGATGTGGCTTCATTCGTTCGTCATAGCCTTTCTTTCTCCCTCTCCCTCTTCCCACTTTGCCATTTGATTGGATAAGACAACTGATGGTTAGGTGACTTGCTCAGAGTCCTATGGCTAATTAGTGAAAGTAAAAGGCTCTGCCAATAGCAGGATTTTGAAGTGTGCCCAAAGAAAAGCCTTTTAGAAGCCAGAAGTCTATGAAAGCAGTGAACTATCAGAGAATGAACCAATAGCCTTTTTTTTTGTATCAATGGAAAAGTTGATCCTACAATTTACATGGAATTGTAAGGCACCTCAAAAAACCAAAAGAATCTAGGGGAAAAACAAAGTTGGAGAACCCACACTTCCCAATTCAAAATTTACTAGAAAACCACAATGATCATCACAATGTGGTACTAGTATAAGGATAGACATCTAGACCAATGGAATAGAATAGAGAGTCTAGAAAGCCATACTTGTATGGTCAATAGGCTTTCGACAAGGGTGCCTATACCATTCAATGGAGAAAAGACAGTCTCTTTAAGAATTGTTGGTGGGTTAACTCAGTATCCATATGCAAAAGAGGATGAAATTGAACCCTTACCCTATACCATACATGAAAAGTAGCTCAAAAGGGATCATAGACCTAAATGTAAAAGCTAAAATTATAGAACTCTTAGAAGAAGACACAGGAGTAAATCTTTATGACGTTTGTTGGCAAGGAATTCTTATGACACCAAAAGCATAGACAACAACAAAAAAAAAAATATGCAAACTGGACTTCACTAGGTTAAAAACTTTTGTGCAGAAAAGGATATTGCCAAGAGCATACAAAGACAACCAACAGAATGGGGTAAAGATTAGCTGATAGGGGTTTACTATCCAGAATATATAAAGAACTCTTACAATACCGCAACAAAAAGACAAACAATCCAATTTAAAAAAATGGGCCAAAAACTTGAACAGACATTTCTATAAGGAAGATATACAAATGACTGACAAGCACATATAAAGATGTTTAACATTATTAATCATTAGGGAAATAAATACAAATCAAAACCACAAAGAGATATTATGCTTTATACCCATTAGGATACTGGTGAATATGTGGAAAAATTGAAACTCTCATTCCTTGTGGTAGAATATAAAATGGCTCAGCCACTGTGGAAAAAAGTTTGGCAGTTCCTCAAAAAAGCTAAACATAGAATTATCATAAGACCCAGCAATTTCACTCCTAGGTGTATATCCAAAAGAACTAGAAACATGTGGTCAAATAAAAATTTGCACACTAATGTTCATAGCAGTTACTATTCACAATAGCCAAAATATGGAAACAACCCAAATATCCATGATAAATGTGATATATACATATATAACAGAATATTATCCAACCAAATATATTATGCTGAGTAAAAGAAGCCAGACACAAAAGACCAAATATTATATATAAAATTACATTTATAGAAAATTTCCAGATTAGGCAAATTCAGAGACAGAAAGTAGATTAGTGACTACCAAAGACTGGGGAGCAGAGACTGAAAAGATGCCCCAAGGGTCTCTGGGAATGACTGCTTAATGGATATAGGGTTTACTTTTGGGATGATGAATGTGCCTTGAACTAGATACTAGTGATGGTTGTACAACATTCTGAATGCACAAAATGCCACTGAATTGTACACTTTAAAGTGTTAAAATGATAAATTTTATGGTATGTGTATTTTACCATAATAAAAAAATAAAAACAAAACCACTGATTGGCTCTACTTAGTACAGAGATTAAAGGGGTGACTATTTGTTTCCAAGGCACTGTGGGAAGCTGGAAGAGAGCCATGTGAGGGATAGGGCAGGTAGGACAAAGCCCAGGTTTCTCTGGCTAGGACATCACTGGCCAACGTGCCTGCCTTTTATGGCTTGGCTTTTAAAATGTGAATTCCAAAAATTCTCAGAACCATGGAGACTTACATTCAGAAATAAGCATAAACATACATGCTATTCAGATCTGATATTTTAGACTACCCAAGTTGTGATTTCCATTCATTAACGCAGACATTTGAGTTGACCACATTTAGAAAATGATGTTCAAATAACAGACAAAAGTAATTATGAAAACATTTCTTCCCATTATTTCCAAGGACAAAGCTTGTGAGATCATAGGATACTTAACTTAATTTAATTTGCATGGAGAAGTTATACAATCTGTATTTCCAGTTACCTTTATAGTTGGCACTTGCTCAGAGAAACCCAGGCAATAGACTGTACAGTTTTCTTTCTTTGCTGTTGCCCTGCCCTGTGTTCTCCCTGCACAATTTCAATCTGACTTGGTAATCAGTAGTTTAAAACAACTGCCTTCAATTTATGAGGCCAAGGTTGTGTATAAGTCCTGCACATTTTCTTTTGTCCTGCAGTGGAGCTGTGCTCTCAACCATCAAACTTCAGCCCCAGGAAGTCAGGATCTGTTACTGGCTTGCTCATCACTGTCTCCCTAGCATCAAGCCCTGTGCACTGGACACAGAGTAGGTACTCAGACATTTGCTACTTGAACAAATGGAGCCTTAGATGATGTGAGGACAAAAATAAACAAGCCTAACGGAAACACGACATACCTTAACATAGCATACCAAGTAAGCTTTCTTTGGTCATTTTCATGGGTGACTGAATATCTGGGAAAAAATCAACTGGAGATGAGTACTGTCTGAAGCATGTCAGTGGCAGAACTGAAAGCTCTTGTCACAAATGAAAGTAATTTCGGAACTCAAGACATGTAGCTCGGAAGTGATCTGTGAAGTATTATTTATATACACACTTAATCCCTTTTATCTCTATTTCCCACTTCCACTCTCCATCTCATCCTAATACACAAGTGCTCTAATGTGCTAACATGCATCCTTTTGTTTATAGAAGTTCTTAAAACTGTGTTGTTCGGTGAGCAAGTGTTTTTAGGTTACGGTGTTTTAATTTATGATGTAATCATGGATCCCATTCTTTCTTGCTCTATGTATAAAAAATTGGTGTGGAATATCCAAGATGCACTGATGGAAAAAATACCCTAACAGAAATGTGAATGTTTCATTTGAAATCTTTGGGGGTAGAAAGTAGGGTCTAAATAAAGTCAAAGCTGGTAAACATATCAGGCTTAGTTTAATAGGAAGGAAGGCTAACAAATCAGACAATAACATTATGCATGTGCCTTTTACAATATCATTTTATATCACAAATTAAATTTGATTTAATGTATTTCCTTACTAGTCTTTTGGCCACTCTGAAACAGATATTTCTCTTGAGTTATCTATGGACTTTCACAGACTGAGTTAATCATTTCTTAAAGGAAAGGAACCACACGACAACATGAAAAACAAAAAAAGAAGATAGGCTTTAAAAACTATTATATTTAGTTCCCTCTTAAATTATAAAGTCTATTATCCTTTGTTTGGTTAGATATTTGACACATAAACAATGTATTTCCATATTTAGACACTCTAACATGAATTATTTGGGGATTTAGTCTTATTTGAATTTGCCCAATTTAAGATGAATAATTGGAGAGACATGTGCCCTTTAAGCCCCAAACTTACTTTATCATGAGGCTTTGGCTGTCTACAGTTTCACCATCTCCTAGGTCGTACTTGCTCGTCAGGGAAAGGGAAATCTCAATCTTTGAGAGCTGACTTAGTGTATTTGCCTTGTTAGGGTCATTGGGATCAATGGCTCCTTCTCCTGTGAAACAAACATTGTTACACAGTGTAAATATATATATATATATACACACACATATGCCTTACTGTTAAAACATACAGCTGAAACTTATTCAATTTTGTTAACCGATGTCATCATAAAAATAAAATAAAAAAAAATCTCAGTAGTTGGACAGGAGAACATTGTCTTCATAAAAACAAAACAAAACACATTCCAATATACTTAGAGTGGCTCTTAGAATCCTTGATTTAAATATTAAAATAGACATAGATATTCAAAATAAGAAAAATTATTTAAAAAAAACTATTGAAATCCTTAAAGAACAGAGCAAGAAATTTAGCTCTTTATAACAGAGGTTGACAAATCCTTTTTTGATATATTTACAACTAACCTTCAAGAATATAAAATTGTTTTTACAATCTAGGATACTACAAGTTATAGAATCTTAAATGTAGTAAGTAGCTAGTGTATTTATTATCCTTTAAATAAATTTAAGTACCAAATTCCAAAAACATTTTGATGTAGGATAGGAAAACCAACCAACCAACCAAACAACTAACCAACCGACCAACCAACCTACTAAATACAAACCAGAGGGTAAGTAAAAAGGATAAGCTCTTACCAAGAAAAGATTCCACATTAGGTACTTCTCCCAGCAATTCCAACAGTTCATTCAGCATGTCATGTTTTTCAGGTGCAATTGCCTCCCTGTGTTCCAGCAGGAGCTTTGTATAGAAAGGAACACACAAAGATAAAAAATAAATTCTCTACTGCTACCATATTTACATAGTTCCCTTTCTAGTTTTTCATAATTTTCTTCTGATGTTATTTGAATCTTAAATATGTGTCTGACATTTATTAAAATTAGAGACCACAGAGAGATAGTTTTTATTTCATCTTAGAGGGAAGTGCCTACTCTTCATAGAGAAATTGTAGCTTTTTGAAAGTTGCTCATAAACCCTCTTTCAGCAATACTTTGCAAGATCTGTTGGGGCACAGCCTTCCTCCTAACTCCTATGCTCCACTCCACCTTTATAAAAAAAAGTCAAAGTTGGGGGAAAGAGTCAAAAAACAGTGAGAAATCTCTTGGTTAACACTGGTAGCCAACTGGAAGAGCATTTCCATAACTCTTCAGAGAAATTATGCAGTAATCAAATACTATAGCTATTTTAAAAAATCACCTCCATTAGCTATTTTAATCTGTCTGGCACTAAAGGCCTTTGATGAGTAGGAATGGCAGAAATGCTTGTATAGTTCCTTGTCCTGAGACCTAGATGTACCAGCAGGTTCCTCCTTTCACCATCCCCCCAAAAGGATCAAAGATAAGTAACACTGCTGGGGTGTTTTGCCAGGTCTTAGAGGAAACATTCTTGACTGTAGAGGAGAAGCAGCATTGGAGGGGAATACTATGATGGACAACACATGTGTTTTTGTCTGCATTTAGAATCAAAACAATGTTTCCAAAGTATGGTACTCCTGGTGATATGAAATATAATTTTAGTTGTTTTGAGTAACTCTCTCACAAAACTCTGAATCGTGATGATACAATTATTCTTTTCCACTTTCAATCTATTTTTTCTAAAAGCTTTATTTAGATATAATTAACATACCATCAAATCCACTCATGTAAAACGTATGATGTGATGATTTTTAGTATATTTGAAGAATAGTGCAACCATCGCCACTATCGAATTTCAGAGCATTTTCATCATTCTAAAAGAAACTGTACTCATTAGCAGTTACCTCTCCCTCCTAGGCCCTGCAAGCAATTCATCTACTTTCTGTCTCTGTAGATTTAGCTGTTCTAAACCTTCACATGAATGGAATCATACAATTTGTGGCCTTTTGTACTGGCTCCTTTCACTGAGAAGAATGATTTCCAGCTTCATCCATGTTGTTGCATGAAACAGTACTTCATTCCTCTTTATTGCTGAATAGTATTCCATTATATGGAGATGCCACTTCATTCATTCATCTGTTGATGGTCATTTATTTCCACTTTTTGGCTATTATGATGCTATGAACATTCATGTACAACTTTTTCTATGAACATATATTTTTATTTTTCCTGAGTGCATACTTAGGAGTGGAATTGCTGCACCATATAGCAATTCCATGTTTAACATTTAAGAATTGCCAAACTGATTTCCAAAGTGGCTGCACAATTGTACATTTCCACTAGCACTGTATGAGGGTTTCAATGATTCTACATCCTTGCCAACATTTGTCATTACCTAACTTTGATTCTAGCTATCCCATTGGGTGTGTAGTTGATACCCTCACTGGGGTTTTGATTTGCATCCTGTGATGACTAATGATGATGATGAGTATCTTTGCGTGTATTTATTGGCCATTTGTACAGGCATACTTTGGAAATATTTTGGTTGAGTTCCAGACCACCCCAATAAAAAGCATTGCAATACAACGAGTCGTGTTCTTTTTGTTGGTGGAGGGCCTTACCTTTAATTTGTAGAAAATGCAACGTCTGTGAATTGAAATAAAGCAAAGTACAATAGTACAAGTTTTCCTTGGAGAAAAGTCTATTCAGATCATTTGTCCATTAAACATGTTTATTTTTAATTGTAGTAAAATATACACATAATCTACCATCTTAACTATTTTTTAGTGTACAGTGCAGTAGTTAAGTATATTCACATTGTACAACCAACCTCTGTAACTCATCTTTCAAAACTGGAACTCTATATACATTAAATGACAACTTCCTAGTCTGTCATTCTACTTTGTTCTGTCTGAATTTGACTGTTGCATACCTTATGTAATTGGAATTATACAGAATTTATCCTTTTGTGACTGGCTTATTTTACTTAGCATAATGTCCTCAAGGTTCATTCAAGTTGTAGTGTGTGTCAGAATTTCCTTCCTGTTCAAGGCTGAATAATATTCCATTGGATGTAGATACCACATTTTGTTTATCCATTCATCCATTGATAGACACTTGAGTTGCTTCCACCTTTTGACTACTGTATAATGTGACTATTAACACAGGTGTTCAAACATCTCTTCAACTCTGTTTTCAGTTCTGCTGAGTATGTAGCCAGAAATAGAACTGCTAGATCATATGGTAATTGTATTTTCAAATTTTTGAGGAACTACCTACCATCCTATTTCCCACAATAGCCGTACAATTTTACATTCCCACCAGTAGTGTAAGAGGATTCCAATTTCTCCACATCTTTGCCAACACTAATTTTCTATTTTCTTGATAATAGGCATCATAATGGGTGTGAGGTGGTATCTCACTGTGGTTATTTCCCACTGTCCCCCCTGCCCCACACTGCCAAATCAAATGGTAGATTTATTGGCTGTTTCTGTTAATATAATAAGGCAAAATCTTTGTGATTTTGCTTTTGATTTTCCTAGTCGTTGAGCATCTTTTTATGTGCTCATTAGACATTTGTATATCTTCTTTGGAGAAACTTCTACCATGTCTCTAGCTCATTTTTTAAAAATCAGGTGTTGTTTGTTTGCTGAGTTGTAGGGATGGATACATACATACATACATACATATATATGTATATACACACACACACACATGTATATGTATGTATTATATATATCCTGGATATTAACTACTTATTTATATACTTACTCTTTTTACAGTGGGAAATTTTTATATTTAGAATAAGCCAGTTGGATTCCGTTTAGATGATTCCAGTTTTATTGGCAACATCCAAAGCATCGTAGTCAGGAGTCAGCCAAACATATGCCTTTTTCTCTCCATTAGGTCTGATCAGGGTGTTGACTTTGGCCACGTCAATGTCATAGAGCTTCTTCACAGCCTATCCCACCTGGTGCTTGTTGGCCTTGACATCCATAATGAACATGAATGTATTGTTGTCTTCTGTCTTCTTCAAGGCTGACCCAGTAGTCAGGGAGGACTTGATGATGGCATAGGGTCAAGCTTGTTTCTTCAAGTGGCGCTCTTCTGAGAATATTTGGGCTGCCTTCGGAGCTGCAGTGTCTTGGGCCGTCGGAAGGTGGGTGACGTGCATATCTTTTTTTTTCTTTCTTTTGTGGCTGTGGATCCTTTCAGCACTGCTGTCTTTGCCTTCAAAGTTTTTGCTTTAGCTTCAGCTTTAGGAGGGGAAGGGGCTTCCTTCCTCGCCTTTGGTGCCATGTTTGTGAACAAAAGCACTTGTCATATATTTTTTTTGCAAATATTTTCTCCCATTCTGTAGGTTGCCTTTTTACTCTATTGATCATGTTCTTTCGTGTACAGTTGTCTGTTTTTAAATTGCATTATTTGTTTTGTTGAATTGTATTCATTTGGTCACAGCTAAGAAACCACTGCATAGTCCAAGGTGACAAAGATCTATTACCTTTTCTTTTAAGAGTTTTATACTTTTAGTTCTTATGTTTAGATTTCTGATCTATTTTGAATTCATTTTTTGTGGAGGGTTGAAGGAAGGGGTCTAACTTCATTTTCAGAATGGGGATTTCCAGTTGCCCCAGTACCATTTGTTGAAAAGACTATTATTTTCCCAATCAACAGTTTTAGCCCTTGTTGAAAAAGAACTGGCCATAACTTTGAAAGCTTATTTCTAGATTCTCAGTTCCGTCCCTTTGATTGGTATGTCTATCCTTACGCCAGTACCACACTGCCTTGGTTATTTCCTTTTCCATTCTTAGTCTTTAAGATGAGTGGAAAAAATATATGTTCAATGTTGAGTTTTCCTTAACATTCTCTGACACACGCTAAATGGGTTTTAAGAAAGGGAGAGGAGGCTTCAAGATGCTTAGCTTCAAGGAAGCAACTATTCAGTTTCCATCATATTTATTTACTTTTAATGTTTCTATTTATTGCAAGTCATGTTAGTTTTTCCACTACAGTAAGATTTATTTTGTTTTAAAGCAAAGATGTATACTTTTTTTTTTTTTTAAGGATAATTGATTTAAGGAAAGACATGTAAATAGGATAGGTGATATAAAGGACGTAATGAAATCTGGAAGGGTCATACACAGGATAATTTGGCGGCAGGGAGAAGGTAGTCAGAGATAAGAATAAAATAAGCAAGATGGATAAATTTATGTTACTGTCCTCTGCAGAAATAAGACAGCTAATATGGCTGCTGTCTCTAGAAAGGGATAGCCAGCTTCTTCCTTTATTCTGATAATTACAGAACATTAAACTGTCTGAAAATGTCTCATTAAAGAGCTTATTTTGAGGTTTCACATATTCCTTAGAGAACAAGGGCCAAGTATGTGGCCACAGGCTTGGCACAATGTGCTGTCATGCTTGTGTCTGCATGAACACCTCCTCACTTGAGACAGACAGTAAACAGGATAGTCTTTTTTTGCAATTATATTATTTCCATGTTATTACATCTGCTTCCAACCTAACACATGAAGGAATTCCAAATCACTCACAGGCTACATTTCCCAGGATTAGATTCTGTTTTCAATTTTTGTTAACAAAGGAACAGACTATTTCTCCTCAAAGAGTAACAATCTAAATTAATGCAATAACATTTTCTCTCTGTTGTCTGTGGGAAAAAATCTCTCGTTCTAAAAAAACTCCCAGCACTTTTCTGCATAAGGATATTGCCCTCAGCAAATGTGCACCCAACATGAGGACATTTTCTTTGAGATGGGTAATCTACCACAGAGATAGATGAATGAGTATTTGCCCAAATATAAATGAGTCTACTTGCTTATTATTTTTGCAAGTGATACACTGATAGATGTGTTTTCTTTGTGATTTGGGGTGTTTCTACATTATTTGTTTAATCAATCAACTCATTCCTTCGGCTGGTCATTCAGACATGCCTTTGCCTAGCATCACCCACAATACTTGTGGAGAGCTTGTTGCAAATGTTGAGGAGGTTCCCTGTTCCAAATCTGAAAGAGGAAAATTAAAAGTAGATCTATCTTTCTTTCAAGCTTTAGTTTCTTAGAAGAACTTATTAAAGATTGAATTTTTGAGCAGCCAATGTTGTCACTTGTTATATATCTCATTTGACGGGGGAAGGGAGGGTAGGACCTCTGAGAAGAGTGCATTTGTTAGGCTTTCCTCCCAGTTGTGTGTGTATATCCTCCAAAGTTGACTGCATCCTCAATCCAGTGCTTCTTGACTTTTTTGTGTATATCTGACTCACCTGAGATCTTGTTAGAATGAAAGTTTTAATTTGAAAGGTATGGAGTACATTTCAAACCCATCTCCAGGACCTGACGTGGAGTAGTAAGGTCTAAAAAAAAGTATTCTTGAAAAGGGTACCTTTTAAAAACCTAGATTTTTCAGGAAACAAGTTCCAACTGGTTTTAAAAACAAGCAAAAAACCAAAAACTCTTTCACTGCTTAGCCACTCTTTTTACTTTAAATAATTGAAAAGCCATCTAAGGTGTCCCAATGCCAAGCAAATTGCCCTGTCCCCCCAAAATGCTAAATACATGCAAATGGCTCATGGTGGTGATATCTGCGTGAGAACCAAATGGAGACATTATAACAGCACAAACTGAAACTGCCAGCTTCTAGTAAATGGAGGTTTTCAGAACAGTAGAAGTTATTATTGGATGGGGGTATTGTCTCTTCCCTGACCTTAAGCAGCCTGTTTATTTCCTCTAATTCCAAACATTAGAATAGAGAAAACATTCTCATTTTCCCAGAAAATTACAGGAAAAGCCAAGACGATTCCTGAAAGGGAGAGAGGCCCCCTGATCTGACTTAAACTGCATGTGCATCATCTGACTTTGTAAATAGGTCATGAAAAAATAAACTTTTCTTGTTTGAGAGGAGTTTTGCTTATGCATAAGAGTCAGGGATAGATAATCAAAGGTTTCTTAGGAGTAAGAATATGAGTATTTGCACATGCCTATAGTAAGCCCTATAGAGAGACTAAGCATTTTCAAGAAACAGGCCTCTGAGCCATGAGTCCATTGCTAAGACCCTTCTCCAACCTCACTTACTGAATGCGTGCTGATGATTTCTTCAATTGAAATATAAATGACTGGTTTGCTGACTGTCACCACATCTGTGTATTTATCCATATTAAACTTTTCTTCTGGCTCAGGGACATCACATGCTTCTTTGAAATATTTCCTAACAAAGAAAAAAAAGTCTTAAGACAGTCAAATAGGTGAGTTAGACAGCTTCATAAATTGTGAGGAAATCTTGTATGATGGCAAGCTCTTTGTTCTTTACCCCAAACTTTGAGGGGACTTGTTATAGCACCTTGTATGCTGGTTCCTAACTGTGGAAGTAAAATCTATGTTTCTAGATGTTGGACCCAGCTCCTTGGAAAAGAATAGAGAGAGTGGTAATGGCCCTGAGTGATTTGATATAATCAAATTATGGGCAGGTCGTTAAAAAATATTATTTTAAAAATGGCCGCTGAAATTTACACAAAAATGTTGACTGATATTCCTTAATATTTCTAGAAAAAAACAATCTAAAAAAAATCACATTTCCTACTTTAAATGGCATAAGCTCCTTGGCTTTCAACAGTCTAACAACCCTTCAGAGCTTCTGTTTCTAATTCGACAAAAATTCAAGTTAAGCCTACTTAACTTGAAGGTCTACTCTTTGTTGACCTAAACAACAGTTGCTGGCTGATGGAAAGATTTAAAGATAGACACATAAATGTGTATAATAGCCCATCCTGTAGGACTCAGACTCTAAAAAGTTTGCTATTTTAAGCTATAGTTAGATCAGGAAAGCCAGGTGTGCTGTGATCACAGCTTAGGAGCGGCCATTTGCACAGAGTAGGTATCGCATTCTATAAAGTTGTAAATGTTTCATATGTCTCAAGTCATCCTTCATACATCTCTTAAGGGTAGCCAAGGCTTATATGCCAGAAGTGATCTCTACCTTTCCACCCTAAGGCTGGGGGTTCAATGGCAGGCAGCCATGCTCGGGTTGGGGAGGAGCATGTTCCCACATGACAATTGCTCTTATGCACATTTTTGGTTATAATTTTTCATGGATTGCTAAGGTACACAAAGGGTCAATATAAGTGGAAGAGGAAAAAAAGATGAATTTAAGAGGTGGTGGTGGCTTTTGGTTTTGTTTCTTTTTAAATGAGGAAGAGTTGGGAACATAGGTGGCTGATAGGAATAATCTGAGAAAAAAATAAGTGAATGGAGGCTGTAATAACAGATAAAGGTTTGCAGGGAAAAGGATATTACTCTTTTAGTTAGTGAGAAGATCTAAAATTAGCAGCTTGAGAAGATGAAATTTCCTGTAGTTAGAGGACTTGGGTAATTTTTTTTTCCACAAGAGGCCATAAATTCCAAACAGAGATTAATAATCATAAGCTTTCTTTGTCAGTAGATAAATCACTAATCCAGAGGAAAACTGAGGAATGAGAAATTATCATTTTTCAAGTGAGGAGTGAAAGAGGCCACATTTATGTTATACTTCTATGATCTACTCACTGAATGGCAGACAAGAGAAAAAATAAATGCCCTGATGCACATGTTTCCCCAGAGAGCATCAGGGTGAGTGACTCTTCCTGCTAGACTCACTCCTTTCATGTTCCTCTAGAATGGTTACTGAGATCCTTCGGAAATGCATTAAATGTCAGTAGACTTCAGTCTTACACGAATAATTAGTAGAGGTTTGAGAACAGAACATATCCACACACATGATCCCCAACAAATATAAAAGCCAGATCTTCCTAACTTTTCAAAACCAAACACTTAGTTTTCTACTATTGTTTGATGCAGATAAGGCAAGTTTTTCCCGATTGGACAAGTTCTTCAAAACAAAGCCAAAGAAAACCTCTTTTTAAGTTTAACAAAGTAAAAATCAGCTACTTTGAATTCTTAATTCAAGTACTGTACGCATGTAGCACACTGACAAGAACACTTATTTCATCTTATCTACAGCAGAAATCATACATATGGGGATGATTCAATGTAACAGTGGCACTGGGGTGAGGTTGGGATGGAGAACACCAGACAGAAGTAACCTCCTTTCTCTTTCCTCACAGTGCCCACTCATAGAAGAAATGTGTGGAGCCACCTGAGGTTCCTGTCCCTCATCCTCAACTCTTCATCTGGGCACCGAACCTACACTATTCTTCTCCACCACCTTGCACGTTTCTCCAAAAGTAATGACCCCTCTCACCTGAACTTCTGATATGTCTCTGATAAATAATTGTTTGTCGATGAGAGATGCTCATTTTCTCCTTCAAACAGCTTGTTAGAGGCTGCGTGCTGAAGGACCTTGGCCACCGATCCCAAGTTTCTTCTTTGGTCAGAATTTATCTGACCTCCGGCTGTCATATCAATAATATCGAAGCCATCCGGAGCTACAATAGTTGGGTTCATGTACCGATAGTACAGGAGGTTTCCAACAATCTGAAGTGATGCAGAAGAAAAGACTTTTTAAGAGAGAAAATTCAAGGGTTTGGGTTTTTTATTAGAGTAAATATTAATTGACATTTCCCAAGAAAGCAAATTATTTTCTGACCTGAATCCTAACAAGGAATTAAATAAAGGTAGTGAATATAATCACATATTATTAATACAGTTTAAAAGTTATTTTTGGTGAAAAATATTCTATTGACCCCAAAATGTTCTAATATAAAGAATCTCAATAATGTATAAGATATCCAGCATAATCAATAATCTTGATAGCCATTAGAAATAGAAGACCTGCAGCTTATTATAAATTGCCACACAAGGTAAAAATCTTACAACATGGTGTGTTGGTAATTTTGGCTCATATCCCCAAGAGAAGTTATGGTGAGATTACCCTTGAAAATCTACCTTTAATAGCTCATCTTCTGTTGCATCGGGAAATTTCTCATGAATCGAATTCTTCAGTACTTTGGCTATATACCTCAATCCATAACTACATGTAAAACAGATGACAAAAGAAAATCATGGAAAAGGCTAAGTGAGGAAGAAACACATAGCAATTGTTTCGGTCAACTAAAGCTGAGTATTTTCCTAAAAATCAAACATAAAATGAGATGGTAGCAGAATCACAGGACTTCCTTAGAAGTACTCTTCCATAGAAGAGTACTAGTTTGTATTGTTCCCTCCTTGAAGAATAGTTATGAATTTAAAATGCAAATGTAGGCAAATGTTTAAAACAGTAAACACAATGTGAGAGAAAATGCCTATCTTCACTACTGGAGTTTATCTTACTTATGTAGTACTTCAGGAACTTTCAGCAAAGAATGTTAAAGTTGCTACGTGTACAACTTACGGCAGTAGATCAAGGGAGGAAATGATGGAATTCAGGACTTTGTCGGTGACCCTTCTCAGGTTCTCAATGGATGCCTCCAATTTATTCTGTACTTCTGGGTATGTTAAAGCTTGTTCTGTGGTCACATCGTAAGGCAGATTGCTAAAAACACAACAAGGGCTTTCAATTTTATGCAGCTTAGATAAAAGCATTTGTATCCTTGCCAAGTTGGTTCTACAGTCAAGCTCTGTATAGTGAACTGGACTTTGCCCCCTGACTCCGATAACAAAGTATTTAAGTGAGAGGAGGCCTCATGGGCCTACATGGTACCCTCTGCCACTAGCAGAGTAGGGGAAATCCAGGTATCTGAGCTTGCCTGGCAAAACTAGCAGACCCATGTAACACAGACCTAGCTAACTTTTTTTCTCCCTTAAAAAAAAATTATAAAAAGTGGCATATTCTTTACAGAAAAAATAGCATATATGCACACAAGAAAAAAAGGCAGACTCATAGATAACTACTTATCATATCTTAGGCCATAATTTTGAGTTTTCCTCTATACATGTGTATACACAGGCCTCACACAATCATGGGTGTAATGTTGTAGTGTAGTTTATGTATGCACACATGCCATACAGATCCTACGTGTGTGTGTGTGTGTGTGTGTGTGTGTGAGCGCGCGCGTGTGCGGTGTGTGGTGTGTATACATGCATATCTTTTTAAAGAAAATGGGTTATGGTACTTAACTGCAAATAAAAACTATATCATGAACTTTTTCCACACCAGTAAATATATTTCTATTTTCTAAATAGTTACTACTCCCCCTTACGTGTTTTACAAATATTTATTTAACAAATTCCTCAAAGCTAAATATTTTTACTTTTCCAAACTTTTGCCATTACAAACAGTACTGTGACGACTACCCATGAAATTCTCTGTGTATCTTAATGATTTCACAAGGCCTCCTTTTGCAGGAAAACATCACCTAGAACAAACCAGTCTCCTCTGTTTTGTTGATGCTTACATGCTAAAGTTATTCACTTAGTAAATCTAAAAAAGCTTGTGTTGTCCGATGAAGAGAAAGTACACACCATTTCTAAGTCTAGGTTAGAAATATATAAAGAGTAATCAAGGGAGAGAATTATAAAAGTTGTGGCTGTGGGGATCAACTGGTATTGATATTTGACAATATCAAGTACTATCAAGATGAGCAAGAGTCCAAGAATGTGACTTGCATGATATGTTAAATGGAGGTAACATCTTGGATTGAAAGCAAATTTTAAACAGTAAATTTTGTTCTTTTATTTTAACAGAGCTTAAGAGAGTTTAAGTATATATATACACACACACACACACATAAAAATGATGATGAAACATGATTAAAAACCAGCTGCTTCCCAACTTTGTTACCTGGCTTCTCCAGTCTGTGTTTCTAGTTGATTCACCCAAGCCTTGTACACGTCTACAGGGTTGGTGTTGATGATCAGGGACTTGTCATCAATGATCTCTTTCACCACTGGAGCCAGAAGCTGGCGCAGAGTGTTCTGTCCGCGGGCACCTCTGTTGAAGTTGACGACCATCTTGATGACTGTGGGATTACCAGTAACGATGTCTTGCACCTGGTCCACCTTGGATCTAAAAAAGCCCAAACCGAAACAAAATGGCTTCCCTCTATGGTTAGAATTTAAAAGTGTGTCTCCTCTCTGGCAGGCAAGGGCTTCGTGAGGCCATATTTTTCTCCACTGAAGATCAAAGATGATGTGATTTAAAAGGAAGCTATCATTTGTAAGATGAGTGTTTTTTGAGAAATTTAAGAATTTCAAAATAAGTTCTCAGCCTTAATTTCAATCTAGAAGGCAGGAACGAACTACACATGGACCAAGACTAATACTGGGTGACACTGTACAAGTATTTTACCCCCATTTAGTTACTAAATTTCAAAAAATATTCCTGATCCAATGAACTATCTCCACTTCTTAGAGTCCCATTCAAATTCTATGCAATGTGCTACACCACATGGTGGAGAGAGCTCCTCTTGACTTCTGTTTGCCAACTCCTATGACCGTCCCTCTTTCCTCTTCCTTTCACCTCTGTGTAACCTTTCACCTTCCTCCCGCTTGACCACTGTTCTCCTTTTTCCATCTGTTTTCCCTTTAGGGTCTGAGAGTGCCATATTCTTGTCCTTACCTTACCTCGTTGTTCACTGTGTTTGTTTTGCAAGCTCCTCTCCCCACATTTTAGTTATTTTCCTTCACTTTCTACATGCTCTCCCCTCAGACCTCACTCACATGCACAACTTCAATGACCATCTCTCTAGAACCTAACCTCTGATCTCAACGTCTAATTCCCTTCTCTTTTCTGGGAGCTAGTCTTCAATTTCCAGTTTTCTGGATGCTTTCACCCACATGTTTTACTTAGTGTGTTAAAAATTCAAACTTTCTTTTTCCTTCTCATTTCATCATTTCTCTGACCTGTGTAGCTCCAATTCATCCTGTTCATATATAGCCAGCAGATCAATCTTCTAAAAACCCAATGTGGTCTTATCAGTATAAATGTCTCAAAAACCTTCATGGCTTCCTGGAAAGTAAAAGGAGCCTCAGCACTTGGGCCTGTCCTCTCAGTGCCTCCCATGATCTGGCCCAACCTATCTTTCCAGCTTCATTTCCTGGTAGTCACTAATTAAGTCACCTTTTGGCTAGACTAATCTACTTCTTTTTCCTATACCTTGGCCCATGCTATTTCAATCATCATTGTGCTTTATTTCCCTTTCCCAATTTTCTTATAAAACTATAGATATTCTTTAAGCTTTTGGGCCAACTACCTTCTCTTCCATCAAATCATTATCAGTTGATGGTGGCAGAGTGAAAAAGGTAAAGGGATGAAGAAGTATAAATTAGTAGTTACAAAACAGTCATAGGGATGTGGAGTACAGCATAGGGAATATGGGCAATAAAAAAACTTTATCAATTGATCTAATTGGAACTTTTCTTTCCATCCTTCTTGTTATACTGTGTGTATCATTCATTTAGTTCTTACTTTATTCCACTGAACAGCATTATTATTCTCATAAATTGTATTTCTCATGCTAGCTTATAGGTACCCTGATGTCCGGGGTATCTGGCTAATTTGCTTCAGAGACCTACAGGAACTAACACAGCTTCACGTATCTAGAAATCAGGAAGGCAGTTAAGGTCCAACTAATTGGCATTTCTTACATATTTTTTTCTGGTCCATTCATGATAGCTACCTACACATTTTTTTTTTTTTTTTACATTAACTGAGTCAGAAAATAAATTGCTAAAAAAAGGCTTATGTTCCAATAAGAAGGGAAGGCTATTTAGCAGAGATCCTTATCTTCATTCATTTACAGCTTTATTACTCACAGAATTTCAACTAAGCTAAATTTTCTCACTGACTTCCAAAAGACTTGTTGTTTTCAGCTGTATAGTTTCAAAATCAAAAGTTAGTTTAGTATTAGAAAAAGTATCACTGCTGGGAGAAAGTTGTACCTGAACATATCTAAAACGATGTAGAAATTTCTCAAGAAATGTGACATATTTTACTAGGTATGAATAATTTATGACGGTCATTTAAAATTATTTTAGTAAATCAGAGAGCCACCACTAACAAAAGGATCTGTCCATTGGTATTTTTACATATATGTTTATATACATACTTTATTTCTTCCTCCAGAGCAGTTTTAAAAAGCTTGAGGAGTAGATATTCTTCTCGTTGATTGGAAGCGTAATTGTATAGTGTGAAAATAACAGTATCCATAAATTTAGTAGACTTGTTCTGTGGCATCTGGAAAATCAGCTTAGCCAGATATAAAGGATTGGTCTAAAATGAAAGAAGAAAGAAGAAAAAAAAAAAAACCCACAAAACTATATGTTAATATATTATTAAATCAGAGAAGTACCTAGTTCCCTGCTCTTCAATTACTTAAAATGTATATAGCATATAGAAGAGCATCTGGCACAAAATACCACTTTAAAAGGTTATCAGCTAATATTAACACCATACTATAGAAAGTTATATTAGAAAATTACAATAAGATTAAAATTTTATATACTAAGTGATATATTTAATGCAATATAATTATGCTGCATACATTGTTAACCATTTTGAGCTACATGTTAATATTTATTGTTGAGACACAGAAGAGCCAATAGAATCTGGTGTTTGAACAGACTGGCAGGCCAGGATCAAGGGTTCAGCTAAATAGACTGTCCTAGAGGGACTGATGAATGAATAGAAGGAAGCATATCCCATATTCTGAAAGCTAAAAAAAAAAGAAAAAACAGATGCTTACATGTGGAAACAGTGGGATGGCGATGATGATTTTACAAGGCACGAGAACATAGGAGTGAGGTAGGGAGGCTAAAGAGAGAGATGAAGGTGAGGATAATTGATGGCTGAAAATGCCACAAGAGACTGACAAGAAAAAAAACAGACAACTTAAAAAGTAATGGAAATTAAAAAAAAAATTGAAATGAAGCCCTGAAGGCTTAGTTGAGGATGAAGTCCATGAGACATAGCACCAGTCTTCACAGTGATGTGATTTTTCTCCAGTAGCCGCAGCAAGCAGATGGAGGTTAGCGGAGAAACAAATGGTATTTAGGTTATAGAGAAATTTAATACTTCTACACTTCATCTCTGTTCTGATGAGGAAAGAAAAATTTCCATACATGGAAACTAGTGTTCATGTAACATACAGTCAGGTCTCTATATCCTCAGGTTCTCCATCCATGGATTCAACCACCCACAGATCAAAAATATTCAGGAAAAGTTATGTTGTTGCTGATGTGTACCATGTAGTAAGGTTGCACCTATTCTGAACATGTACAGATTTTTTTCTTGTCTTTATTCCCTAAACGCTACCAGTAACAACTGTGTACATTGTATTAAGTGTTATAAGTAATCTAGAGATAATTTTATATAAAGGACGTGAGTACCTGTTAATTTTGGTATCTGAGGGGGTCCTGGGACAAGTCCCTCATGGACACCAAGGGACAACTCTTCTCAAGCAGTTTGGCTTTAATGTTTTTAAGAAAATAAAAAATCTAGTTTACTTTACTACTTCGATTATAAATTACTTTTAAAGTACCTAAACTTGAAAGTAAATCTTGGCTGAAATTTTATGAATAAACAGCTCAGGACAACTTTTTCTTTAAAGCTCTGTAGTGATTCTTTTTCCACATGAAGCGTGAGAGTATGAGAAAGGAAACTTACTCTAAAGCTAAAGCAGCCCACTCATCAATCCTCTCAGCTGGCCTAAAAACTTTAAACTTAGGCTCACACTGAAGAAACAAACCCAAAGCAAAATCTGTACTAGCTGACTGTTACTTTGGCTACAAATTCTGCCTAGGCATAATCCAAAGGCCAAAGAAATCCAGACCATTTGCCATTCTATATAATTCCTTTGCTGATCTTGAGCTAATATCTCCAAAGAAGAGAGAAAAAAAGTGAAGAAAAATACACGATTATAAGGGACCCTTCACTTGGTAGAAGTATATGGCTGTGTCCTGGGACTCTTTGTTTTTAATTCTTTGGGGGAATAAAATTTGGTGAAATTATTCTAAACATGCTCCTGTGCCTTTTCTCCTTTTCGTTAATGAGCATCCACTTATATAACAGTGTGAACAATACAAGTCTTACGCCAATGACTAAATTTTCAGTTTCTTTATGACACAGATTCTATTAAAGAAGCATCATACACTTGGAAGTTCATGGGATTTCAAAAATGATAAATATCTTAAGATTAAATTTCCAACTGGTGGATAATTATTAATCTAATTTAGGCAGACAAAAACAAAACAAAAGAAAACAAACCAAACCTTGCCTGCCAAGTGTGAACCCCCCTGCCCCCCTTTTTTTTTTCTGGAAAGGTTGTTAGTGTTAAGGTGTGGATTCCATGGACAATTCTGTTTTAACACTTTTCCTTCTATGCTGCCACATCATGGTCCTCTGAGGCATTACATCTGTTTTCCAATGTATTATTCCAAATTGAGAATTCTCAACTCTACCAAAATTCACATCTCTTCTCTCAACGAGGCTAGCCACACCTCAGTTATGCTGTGACTAACATGTTTTCTGTACACCTAATGCCAGTGACATCCTCAAGCACACATTCAGGAATCTCTACTCCCCACACACAGGGACACCCAACTCTCAAGGAAGAACCGCTGATGCACCTCTTCTGGGAAAGTTTTCCTGCTGAAGGGGAAGCTTTGTTTATATCTATCACTGTCGCTTACTCAGTTTCCTTTTGGACTGTGTGGTAGAGCAGATAAGGTGAATCAATGGTCAAACAAAACAGCATCTGGTCCACCAGGGTCTAACCATGACCAGTTCAACTTATCAGTTCTCACCTGCACTCTGGAAGCAATGGAAAATTACTGCTCACTTAGATTATAGTATTGCCATGAAAATAATGAAATAAAAAAGACACCCTATTTCCCTAATCTGAACTCTCTGGCTCTTTTCTCAAAAGAAGAGCAGGCTAGTTCTGTTAAACATCTGTTTTTAACATAGTTACTCTAATTTTTTCGTGGTTGACAGTATCTGCTAATGTTATTATCAGATTTATACCATTTATGTAGATAATTCGTATAATATAGTCATGAAGATCATGGGCTCCCAAGTCAAACTGTTTGAGTTTCAACACCCTTACTTTACCATTTACTGGCTGTGTCTCAGTTTTCTGATATGTAATAAGGAAAAACAATTATTATTTTCCAATGGTTCCCAAGGTTGTAGCAGGAATTGAATGAGATAATGTAACTGAAGAACCTAGAATAGCATTTGGGCATTTGGTATGCAGTAGGTGCTCAAAACATGTAGGTTGTTACAGCTTTAGCATGAGGAAAAATCCATTGTAAGCCACAAACATGGAACACAACATTCATTCAAACTCAAAGTGAAATAAATTGTTCTCACCTGTAAGAGATAAAACAGCTGCTGATATGTTTCTAATGTCTTTCTCCTCTCCTTACTCAAACTTTTGATTCCCTGGTTGTCAATGTTATTAAGTACTTGCGTTTCTCCGCCTTTTTTCTTATTCAGCTTTGTTCTGTGTGAAATTACATCCTGGAAAAAATTTATTTTATGAAATTACTTTTTACACTGGTACTCTTTACCTCCTCCCTTCACACATATCCTGAAACATGTATAGTTGAAAAGAATAATTTTCCACATTTCCCTCATGAAAAACAAAGAAATAGAGGATGTTAAATAGAGAAATCCAGCTTGCAGGTGAATTTGGCTTTTGTAATATTTATTCTCCAAAATTGTACTTATTTGCTCTTAAGCTGTGATGTAGGCAAGAAGAAAATTCAATAAGAATAGAATAGTATTTTCTACAAATAATGCTGGGACAACTAGATAGCCATGCTCAAGAGAAAAAAATCTGACCCCTATCTCACATCATAAGCAAAAACTAACTCAAAAGAAATCAAATAACTAAATATTAGAGCTAAAACTATAAAACTGTTGGAAAAAACCTAGGTAGAAATCTTTGCTATCCGGGATTAGGCAACAAGATATGACACCAAAAGCACTAGTGACAAAAGGAAAAATAAATAAATTGGACTTCGTAAAGAATCTTTATGTGCTTCAAAGGACACTATCAATAAAGTAAAAAGACAACCCAGAGAATTAGAGAAAATATTTGCAAATCATATATTGAATATGGGACTTGTATCCACAGTATAGAAAGAATTCTAACATTTTAAAACTAAAGACAAATAACCCAATCAAAAATGGGTAAAGGATGTGAACAGCCATTTTTGCAAAGATCTACCAATGGCAAATAAACACATGAAGAAATGCTCAATATTAATGATTATTAGGGGAATGCAAATTAATACTATAATATGATACTAATTTATACTAATTAGGATGGCTAAAAGAAGACAATAACAAATGTTGGTGAGGATGTGGAGAAATTAGAAGCTTTATGCTAGTAGGAATGCAAAATGGTACAGCCACTTAGGAAAACATGTTGACGGTTCCTCAAAAGTTAAACACAGAGTTACCATACAACCCAGCAATTCCATTCTTAGATATACATCCAAGAGGGCCAAGAACATATGTTTACACAAAAACGTGTACATGAATGCTCACTGAAGAATTATTCTTAAAAGCCAAGAAGAGGAAATAACACAAATGTCCATCAATTGATGGATAAACAAAATGTGGTATATCCAAACAATAGAATGTTATTTGTAAATAAAGAGGGATGAAGTATTGATTCAACACAGAGGAACTTTCAAAAAACTATGCTAAGTGAAAGAGCTGGTCACAATTGACCAATTGCTGTGATTCCATTAATATGAAATAACCAGGACAGGCAAATCTATTTAGTGACAGAAAATAGATTAATGTTTGCTGTGGCTGGAGGCAGGGGAGACTAGGTGGTGACTGTTAGAGAATACGAGTGTTCTTTCTTCTTTTTTTAAAATTGAAATATTATTCACACACTATAAAATTCATCCTTTTAAAGTATATGATTCAGTGGTGTTTAGTATATTCACAAAGTTGAATATATCTAGTTCCAGAAGATTTTTTTGGGAGGGTTTCATTGTGGTGATAAAAGTATTCTGGAATTAGATAGAAATGATGGTTATAGAAATTTAATCATCACTGAATTGTACATTTCATTTATTTTTATTTTTATTATAAATTTATTTATTTATATTAGTTTTGGATATACAGTACATGGTTAGACATCTATAATGTTTATAAAACAATCCCTCCAATTGCTCTCTCCCTTCCCTGGACCTCCACTGAATTGAACATTTTAAAAGAGTGGACTATAGAGTCTCAACCTATAAAAGTACTTGCAAAACTATGTAATAGAAATTAATTAGAGATGGGAAGGAAAGAAATCCTCCAAATATTTAATAAAATTAAATAATACATATGTATTTTTTGCCAATCATGCTCCTTTAACTATTTACAGGGAATCTTGGAAAATATGTAACTGAAAACATTGTCAAGTGTTCACCTCAGGATACTGTGTCCTCTAGGAGCTTAAGGGCTATGAACAAGAGTAGGTCCTTTAGATAAGGATCTACCAAACATTTTTACAGAGACCCACAGTAAAAAATATACTCAATTACACTATTATCATCAAACTGATAATGCTACTATCAATGATAAGACTAACAACTACATAATTTTCATTAGTGTAACTTCTAATAAGTATTTAATAGTGTTTGAAATCATAAGTAAAAATTTTCTTTGTTTCACAATGCTATCAAGTAGAAATACTTCTTAAAAAGATCTTAAATAGATGAAGATCTGAAAATCTGCCATGATTATATTTCCACAAGCTACTTGTTATTTCTAGTATTTACCGTTTTGCAACTCAACATTTATTTGAAAGGCAAAGCATTTCCTGTTTACATCTTTATGGAATTGGGTAAAACAGCAGTTTAAGGGTATAAAAGACATTCTCTGACAGACCTTCTGGAATATATTATACTTTAAAAGTTCTCATGTGTGTCAAACAATAGAAACACATTTTTTTTTTAAAGTATTGTTGTCTTCTGGATAGAATAATGAAGAGTTAAGTGAAGAACATTTAAATTGTAGTTTTAGCCCTTAAGATTTAGAAGAAAATGGATAATTTTCTATGTGACAAATTACTCTCATTTCCTTATTTTCTCTTCAATTATTTCACTGTTATCCCTGTGAGGGCTGGAGACAAGAGTGGGGCATCTGTGCATCCCTTTACATGGCAGCTGGTCCCCTATGGCTGTGCACATCCCAGTTTTCCAGAAGCATGAGTTCTGTCACTGGAAGTTGGTTCTCCATCTCTGACCCACTGCAGCCTTCTGAGAGCTTCCAGAAGATCAGCTTATTGGTTTTCTGAAAACTGATGTAGGGATACAAAGAGGGTCCTTACACTAAAAGTCTCCTTTTCCTGGTTCAAATTAATCCTTTAATATGGTTCTAGGAAGCTCTGACATTGTCAGGTTTCACGCAGATCTCAAACATTATTTACTGGGGCAGTTCCACTCTGTAGGAGCCATTTTGGAAATGTATAGGGGCATTTTTTTTTTAACATCTTTATGACTGGAGGGTACTACTGGCTTCCAACAGGTGTGGGCTGGGTGACAGATGCTCTGCTGTCCTGAGTATATTTACAAATAATGATTCTCCTACATCCTGCTTGGCTTGTCTTGTTGGTCATTCATTCATGCAGGTAAAAATTCTTTGTGTAATTATTTGAGCCTAGAATCTGTTTTACATATAAACGCAATATGTATCCTCCATGATTTTAATATATATACTTAATTTTGTAGGACTGTGATTCTGTGTAAATTGGGTGGAGGAGTGTGAGGGGACCACACTTTGCCTATTCTCCATTTTGGAAAATGAAATCACTGACAGTTCCGCCACTCACCTAATGAGTCTCACCTGCAGCTCTCTCAGTCTATTCTGAGAAGAGGCCCCAGCCTCTGGCAACTTTATCACATTTTCTAATGGCAACAGGCCAATGTATTTTCATTTTGAAATATGTGTTTTATTATAAATCACTTTCTGTTTCTCTTTTATATTTCTATACAGGTCTTAGTCTTGTTATGAAGATACTTGTGTAAGTAGGTTTTACTTCATATAACTTTTATTTCAGAATGGTAAAGCCGCCTCTCAAGATGTTATAAAACAGGGGCACAGAACTTTGCAGGCCGAGCGCCACTACTTTGTAATGAAAATGGTACATGAACTTTGGACCACTCATTCTGGATTCCAAATGAGCTTAGCTGGACCAAAGTGCTGTGGCCAATACACAGTCATCTTCCTTCTTCTGGGAGCCCACAGTTCCCCAAACCCCACTAACCTCTAACGTGATTCTGTTCTTCACCAGGAGCCCAATCTTGATGTCCATCAGGTTTAGGTCTTTCTCTAGCTGTTGATTGCCCCTGATCTTGGTCACCACTTCTCCCCTTAATCGTGCAACCTCCAGCTCCTCCTGGAAATCCAAGTCACTTTGGTCCAATAGGTACACAAATTTGCGGATTACTGTTAATGGTGGGTTTTCGGAGCCAACTGCAGAAAAAGGAACAGGCACGCTTTAACTAGGCAGACTTGGAATTATTATCCATAGGAGAGAAACCAGGTCTTTAAATAAGGGATTATCAGAAAAATATAACAACAGAAGTACTTGGTTGTTGGAGTGAATCCTTCTACTCCATGTAAATCTGGACAAGGAAACTTATCATTTAAATAAATGTACACCACTGATAAGGTCTGGCCTCACAATGTTCTAGCTATCTAACACTCTCCTCTACCAGCCTTCTCTCACACTGTTTCCAGGTCTCCAGGACTGAGAAAGCAGTTCTCTTTATCTGGGCCTTATTGATGAGGAACCTGGGAAAGAATTCTAATGTTTAAGTTACCTCAGTTCTGAGAGCCTGTGGCTGAGCCAGATAAGAGATTTCTGTTCTTACTATAAGAAGCAGAGAGTGGTTTCTCTCACCCCAAAAGACCTTTAGGAAGGAGTAGGAACTATGTGAAAGGTAAATTAGAAAAGGTCGATGAAGGGAGCACTGTAAGGCCAAATAAGAGCCAATGGAATGATGAATGTATATATGTTCTACTTGGCAGAAATAAAAAGATTTTAGAAATTAAAATTTGGTCCTTGTTCTTTCTGCATGGACCAAGGGAGGGTGGCTTAGAAACAAGGAGACCAACTTCTGTTGTTGAGAGGGGCATCTATATAAATTCCCTTTGTACTAAACATGAATAATGCTTTCATTCTCTGGCACTCTGACTTTAGGAAAATTGTATTTTTACAGTATTTAGTGAGGCCTACTCTGGGTAAACTAATACTAAACTTTTGGACCTTCAGTGATGAATGATTATATACAGTGATAAAAGGATGACATGAAAGAACCCAGTTCACTTGTAGTGACCTCAATACCTGTCCTCTCCTTTACTTTTTAAGACTCTTTCTTCTTCAATCTTCCTTTTACCTCCAGCTTGGTTGTGTAGTGTTTTGACACCAAACAAAAAGGTTCAACAAGAACACAGAGTAATGGTATGAACCCAGCATGAACCACCAAGTCTATAGCTACCTGTATTCCTATTTTGCCACCTCTGATGGTCTTTTTTTGGAGAAGTTCTACCTTGGATCATGGGACTCTTTGTTTCCTGGTCATTGAAGCATATGTGAATTTATTTTACTCCCATTTCTATCAAAGATGTTGCTGATGACATGACCATTTTAGAAAAAGCCTGGGTGATGAACCATAGCTCATTTATGTAGCTAAATTAAGAGCATGTGTCCATCTAATTCATGTCTAAAGTTGTATCTCCCTAGTCCTACGTAATGTATACTTTTTAATGTTCTAATAGGCCAGTTAGAAACAAATTAATATTTTAGCTTTACTGATTGTTATGGCTTAAATTTAATATTTCCTCTATCAATAGAAGTCTTTTTTGGCATCTTCATGACATCTTCATACCACTTTGTGGTATTTTAATTTCAGAAAATCATATAACTTCATAGTTGGCACCTACAGGTTCTAGAACCTTTTAAGCTTGAATACATTTAATGCCTTTTTTAGAGGGAATGGGTGAAAATGAATTATGATTGACAAAGAAATCTTTTCTCAGATGAAAAAAATGCTTAGTTTCTTGATGATGCTGAATCGAGAAAGAAATAACAATTTACATTTCAGTTACATAAAACCACCCTATTTGCCAAAGCCCAGAGAAGCTTAGGTCTGACTTATTCATCAACATAGATTTAACTCCCTTCTATGCTTTAATATAAAATTGCCTAGATTTTTTTAAATTGGAATTTCTCTTTTTATAATTTAAAAAATGTAAGTAAATGAAAAGCATCATTATAAGCACCAATGAAAACATATTACCTAGAATGAAATGAAAATCAGCAAAAATCCAAGTGTGTTCATTCAGAAAATTTATTCTCAAATTGTCTTTCATGTGTAAAGGCAACAGAAAGCCTATTTTAGTGTGTAAGGTCTCAGAAACCAAACTCTCTACTCAGACTTCTTGCAAAAACTTAAAGTTATCTACCAACTGAGAGATGAATCTCATTACTTCAAAGTGGAGAAGTGCGACATTGAAAAGAATGGCTGACCTATACTTACTTGGTTTGCATACCAAATTCTGGAATCTAGTGGAATGAGGTATTATCCAGTAGATATCTTAGGCCATTCCTAAGATACTCAAGTAATGATTATTTTTTACCCTCTAAATTACTTCCGAATGACCTGTACAAAATATTTTTAAAATGTGTGCAGTATTAATAAATTTATCAGCAAGTTCTTCTTGACTTAATCTAGGACATGTTCTTAATCTGTCACATGTTCTTTGATAATTAGAATGTTAAAAATTCAGGATGTAAAGAATGATCTTTACTATGAAAAAAACAATAAGAAACATATGCAGAGTTGGGACTGGAGAGAGACAGCACAAAATGTGATTGCTACTCCTGGGTGATTTTTATTTTATTCTGCTTTTTAAAACTTTCTACAAATGGCTATATTACCATAGGAAAAAAATATTTAAAAAACCATAGCTACTGTGAAAAGTCCAGGAGGAAATTGTAGGGAGATGAGACTTTGGGAGATGAGACTACATGCTTTCTTGCTTCTTATTCATATTTCCAAAATTTCTTATGTGAATGTTTTATTCTTAAAATGAGTGAGGAAAATCACAGTCAGCTAATAGTTCAAATATAAGTAAATCTTCTTGCTAATTCTTTTTGCATTAGATTCTGTTTATAGCTCAAATTTAATATAAAAACATCAGCATTTATGCCAACCCCATTTTTTTGAAGAAATTATATCCACTTCACTTACCCCTTCCTATCATGAAAGCCCTTTTCCTATCACCATACATTCCTCTGTGTACCAGTTCAGAACCTGGAGCCTGAGATAATTAAAATCTATTCTGTTCCTGGAGCAGTCTCTGAAATAACTCAAATGGGAGCAATTTGTCCTTGCCTGGGTCATAAGGGGTCCACACTTGGTTTCAGAATACTGCCACTTACCCAATGTTTTGTAGTCATCTCTAGCTTTGTTTGCTCTCAACAGTGACTGTATTTTCACGATTTCATTTTTCTGCAAAAGAATGAGATCAGTCATGACCTTCCAGAGTCCTATTTCCTCCACTATTTTAGAATTTAGAGCTATTTAAAAACTGACATTTAAGAATGAATACTACTTAGAAATGACTATCTCTCGATGTGGTATATTTAATGTTTATTTTTCCATTTCCTTTGAAGAGTCAGATAAGTTATCTAAAAATATAAACAAGTTTGTATGAGGACTCTTTAAATAAAGAGCTCTAAAGAGGGAAAATTTTACCACCAGACTTAGATGATCTGATCTATGTTCTCCCATCTCTTCTTTAAAGATCCTGAAAACATTCCTTCTGTGGGTTTCCATTAAAAGTAATTGGTTAGCAGTTAATATTGGAAAGCACTCCTTTAGAATCTTTTTCTCTTTGGCATTATTTTCCTTTCACTCATTTTTCCTGACCAGTTCTGACTGGCTGAAACCTTACTCTGAACATGAATTCTGAATTTAAAAATGTAAACCTCCAAACATTATCATATTGTGTTCTAAGACCTATTTTTTAACTCCAGTGCTCATTTCCATGAATTAATAAAAATTATTGAATGTTAACATTTGACAAAGCATTCGTTTAGTTCATTTTCAGCCAGGGTAAAAATCCACATGTAAGTTTCTTACATGGTCTCTGAAATACTGTAGTCGTGAAAGATAATTCCTCCGTGCTGTTATCATCCGGAACCAGGCCTGAATCTAAAAATAAGTTAAAAAGAGAAATCAAGGCAATTACCAAACAACTTTATTATCTTTTTATGCAGTCCTTCTATAAATAATACTGATATTTTATGTGATAAGAAAGTAAAAATTAGCAGCCAAACAAATAATAAATATCTAAAGCCTAATCTTAATCACCTATCTCTTCAATTGCTTTTTCTGTTAAGGAATGAAAAACATTTTGTATTTTATGATGGGGAAGGTAATGTAGCTTTGCACTATTTTGATTTAATCACAATAAATAAAAGTCAAGAGGGCAAGGCATATTGTTGAAAGGTGCAATGGGCCAAGGAATCAAATTAAAATAAGTTCGGGGTTTCTTCCAATGTCCCTTAAATGCATCTAATAAACTTTGTCTTTACACAAAAACATTGAAAGAGGTCTCATGAGGGACTAACCATGACTGATGGTTTTCTGAGAGAACAGGTATGTACAGGACAACATTAAGGAGCTAATGCACAATGGATCTGGACCATGTCTTTCCCCGCCTTTACAGGTTAAAATGTCTATTAAAGTAATTTTATGTGATTCTGATCTCTCTCCATCCCGGCTATTCTGAATCTCATTTAGATTTTCTAGTTGTCTACATGTTCACTTCTGTGCAGTCCTTTGGTTTTTAGCTCTGAGAGAGTGGGCATCACTGCACCTTTTCTTTAAGCTCAGAGCAATCAGCCTTGGTACAAAGCTGAGTTGGACTGGCTTACACCCAAATTCAGGTCCTAACTTTTGGATTTGACTTTCACTTAAGGTTTTGTACTGCTAACTTTGAGCATTCTAAATATTATTAGTGAATATGACAAGGGGAACATAAAATAAAGTTGCGTTTCCCCCAGACTTTAAATAATCAATTTAGACTTGCTAGAGAAAGAGCATTTACCATTTACAAAGCACTTTCACATTTCATTCTCATAACCATATAAAGGACCTGAGCCAGTTTATAGTGTTTAATGCACTTGCTTGTAGATAATCAGCTAAGTCAACAGTGGAGGTTGGACTCAAAACCAGGACTTGCTTCTGACTTCAAGGGTCATACATACTCTTTCCATAGTCTGTCATCCAGAAGCAAAGCTAGAATGAAGGAAAAAGTTTAAGACAAGAACTTAATAAGGTAGGAAAGGATGTTTACCTTTGCAATAGAAGAAATATTATCAATGAATGTTTGTCGCCTGCTTTTATATGCCATCCGTTGTTTATATCCTTTCCAAAAAGCCTGTAGAAAACAGTGAGTTACAGAATTATGTGCAATAGTGTTCCTGTTTATTTTAGAAAGCACAAGAAAAGAGGATATCTCAATAGACACTGATTTGAAACTGTCAGGGATTCCCCCACAAATCTCATCTGGGCGCTATCTCTGGGGGTGAGCAGAGAGCATTATCTTATAGCTGAGGCTTATATCCCGAGCTCAGTAAAACAGTTGCCAAGCAGAAGCCCAGTTTCCCACTCAAAAGCTTAACTCAAAAGCCTTTTGGGAGAGAATTTAGCAATATTAAATTTAAAATTACTTAGCCTTTTACCTAGTGTTTCTAATTTTTAATACATCTAGCCTAAGCAAAATAAACACCTGTGTAGAAAAACTATATGTAAGAATTTTTGTTCTTATTTTTACTATTTTTTACTAAGGTCCTGTGTGACAAGAAGAAATAATAATAATATGGAATTGGCTCAAAACGTACAAACAAATTAATTGGATGCTGGTATTATTTGGTGGCAACATAAGATGATTCAAATAATGACTAATAAGTATCTTCACTCCAACAAGTGGCTTACTGTGACAGAGACTGGAAAGGAAGATGCTCTACTAGTGACTATGGATCCCTGAAAATAGAAGTGATTGAACTTGTATTATTTCATCTAATTCTATAGCAAGTTTAATGATGCTTCATTAATATAACTTTACTAGGTTACTATCATTAAAGAGAATTTTTATAGGAAACAAAAACTAGACTCAAACTGGGATCTTTGGAAGGATTAAATCTATAACCTAAAGTTTATTCCACTTCATTTATGAGTATCTTTTTGTTGATACATATCTTTGTAACTCACCCCAATTTTGAGTTTGCTTCTCAGATTAGAAGTGAAATACGAGTTTCTTGTTAAAAGGACAAATACAAAAATTATGCTATTTTTATAAATTTATTTTCATGTCTGCATATATCAATCTACCTCATTGTTTTAAAAATGTATGTGAAATTTTATCATTTAAAAACAACACACTTTTTTGTAATAAAACAAAACAGTCAGGATGGGATTAAAAAGACCAGTTGGGCACTTACTCCATTCTTTCCCTCTCAGTGCAAATACCTAGAGATGACAATTATGCTTTTTTAAAAAAACTTTTAATTCTGAAATAATAAGACTCACAAAAATCAGCAAAAATAACATATCGAGTTCTATGTGCCCTGTGAGTAGTCCCTTCACCTGGCTGCCCTCAACAGTAACATCTTATAAATATACTTTTCAAGCAACCCAAAATAGTGCCAGAAAATGAGAAGCATATGGATCAAAAATATGAAGGATCCTAGAAGAGAAAAGGCAGCCAAAATTGGACTAAAAGAGAGAAGCACAGAATAAAATTCTATGAAAATGTGGGAACATCTACAAAAGAGGTCGGATGATTCCAAGCTTGCAGGAGCCTTGGGCAGCAGTCAGAATAATTTTGGGAACATTGTAATCTTTTCCACTTGCCAATCAGTGGACAAAAAAGCATAGGTAGAGAAGTGGGGGCTGGGAAAAGTACAAGAGTACAGTCTTTTTGGAGAGAATTTAGCAATAACAAATGTAAAATTAGCCTTTCACCTAGGTATGTTTAGCCTTTCACCTTTCAGACTAGGTATGTTTCTAATTTTCAACATACCTAGTCTAAGCAAATATAAGCACCTGTGTAGAAAAACTATATATAAGAATTTTTGTTCATAAAACAAATATGTGTATAGAGCAGAATGTTTACAAATAGGGGAACAATTAAATAAATTGTGATTGCACTCAAACTGAGAGATGATGTTACATGACATTTAAGAAGAATGAGGTAGAGTCAAATACATTGATTGTGGAAATGTTCTGTATCTTGATGAATAGGAAGATCTCCAGGACATACTAAGAGAAAGAGGAAATTGTAGCTTACCACACATACTATGATACAATATATTGACAAAAAGAGGAAATATAAAACAATAACATATATTTCTATGCAAACAATATGTACACAAGCCTAGAAGAGCTATGAGGATATACAGCAAATATAGAGAAAGAGTATAAAGAAAATGTGCCAATGTGCCTATCCTTACTTTGACCCAGCTATTCTCCAAAGGAATTCCTAATTTTTTGTTATGTACTCTTTGAAATAGGCAAACATATATACTTTATGTATACATATATACTTTACTGTTGTACACAAAATTAAAACATATAAATATGTATACGTCTATGTGTTTGTGCATTCTTAATTTTTGACAACATGGGGTCCAATGTCATGCCAAGACTTGCTTTTTCTTCAATAAATTGTATACAGCATTAATACATATAATTTATATTTCATATAAAAAAACACCGATCCTCTCCCATTGTTTTTTAATGACCACGTAGTATTCTGTAGTGTAGATTTACCATGACTTGGTGTGCATTAAGCTGTCATCATTTTTTTTTGCAGTAAATAATCTTGTACACACACATTATGTATTTTTATGAATGTCTCCATCAAGACAGAGTAATCCATATAGGATTACTGGGACAATGGTTGATATTAAAAATTGATAGTTACTGTCAAATTGCCCTACAAAAAGTGTATAATAGAGACTTCTTTCTCAAGGGTCTTACTAAACTGGTAAAAAAAAAAAATTAAAAAAAAGATTGGTGATATCCAAACTGACTAAAAAACTGCTGCCTCATTTTTATTTATATTTTGATCTCCAGCAAAGTGTAGCAAGCTTACCTTCCTTCATATACATTTACTCTTCTCCATTTATAATACAATTATCTTAAATATTTCCTCTACATACATTTAGAACCATATTCGACAGTGTTATAATTTCTGCTTCAACTGTCAAACATAATTTTAAAAATCCAAGAACAGCAAAAAAAATTCAGCAATACATTAATAACATCATGATCAAGTATGAGTAATTGTTCAATATCTGAAAATTAAATAACATGATATACCACATTAAAAAATTAAAATATAAAAATCATATATCAATAGAATCAGAAAATGCATTTGATAAAATCCAGCACCCATTTATGATGTTAAAACTCATAGCAAAGTGGGAATAGAGAAAATGTAACTTAGTATAATAAAGGCCACAGATGACAAATCCAAAGTTAATATCTTACTCAATGAAGAAAAGCTAAAAGCGTTTCCCTTAGGATCAGGAATAAGACAGGATGCCCACTTTCACACTTTTATTCAACATAATACTGTAAGCCATAGCCACAGTAATCAGAAAAAAAAACAAAAACAAAAAAGGAATAGAAAGCATCCGAATTGGAAAGGAAGAAGTAAAACCGTCATTATTTTGCTTTTCTGGGATTACATAAACTCCAGGAACACTATCAATCTCTGTTAACTCAGATTCATGAACACTCTGGATAAGCAATCTGTCATAGTAACAGATAAACTAATATTGAAGCATTCTTGTACTGATGGAATGAGCCACATGTCCATTCTGTACTATTTTTTAATGTATTTTTAAAGCAGTTTCAGTATAAACATTTCTTTTGTTTCCTGGAATAAGAGTACTCTTAAATGTTTACCTCATTTGTATTTTACAACTTATATTTGTTTTTCTTTTTTTTTTGATATAAAATTTTCTTTTCTGAGATTTTCTTCTCCTGGTTCACTCATTTTTAAATGTAGGCAATTTTATAGAGCCTTCTTAATGTTTAAAAATTATATGGCTATTTCTTTCTCAGTGCTTTCAAGATTCTCTTTCAAGAGATTCTCCCTCTCTCCAGTGAGAGAGAATTACAGTTATCCCTTACCTACAGGAAAAAATAATACAAATGATAGAGGATTTCTCATCAGACACCTTGAAGGCCAATGGAATTAGCACATTTTTCAAGTGCTGCAAAATAAAAACTCTCACCTCACATCCAGCAAAATTTGTCACCAGCATACTTATCCTAAAAGAATGTTCTCTAAACAAAGTAAATGATAAAGGAAGAAGTTTTGGAACATTAGGAAGAAAGAAAATAACACAGTAAGCAAAATATAGTGGTAAACAAAATAGATTTTCTTTTTCCTCTTAGATTTTCTAAATTATGTTTGATCATTGAAGCAAAAATTATAAAATTGTGTGATGTGGTTCTAAATGAATATATAGAAAATATATAATACATTATTTTATAAAGGAGAGAGGAGGGAGGAGTAATAGGACATAAAGGAAGGTAACATCTTTGTACTCACTAAAAACTGAAAAAATAATGATACCAATAGATTGTGATTATATATTGTATAATATGTATATAAATCTATCATAATACCTAAAATGACCACTAAAAAAGCTATACAAAAAGGTACACTCAAATATGCTATACCTATATCAGAATGGAATCTAAAAAAATGTGTTTAAATTTAGTAACCTTCAAAAAGTCAGGAAAAGAAAACAACAAAAGCCAAAACAATAATGCATACATTAAAAAAAGACAAAAGTTTCAAATCATTAATCTCAGATCACACCTCAAGAACTAGAGAAACAAGAACAAAACAAACTCAAAGCAAACAAATAGAAAAAAAAGAATAAAAATAAGAGTAGAAATCAATGACCATGAAAACAGCAAAATAAGGAATATCAATGAAACAAAGATCTTGTTTTGAAAAGATCTATAAAATTGACAAACCTCTCGAAAGTGTCAAATCAAAAAGACACAAAGAGAGCAAAATCATAAGTAGTCTTACAAATGAATATGAAAGCAAAAATCTTAAATAAAACAAGTAAAGTATTAGTCTATATACTTCTATATACATACACATAATGTATGTGTGTTTGAATGTGTGTATATATGTGTGTATACATGCACATGAAATTGTGTTTGTACAAAGATTTATGAATGAAAAGTTTAATCATATAATACATTAATAAACAAAAATTAAAAATCATCAATAGGTGCAAAACATTTTTGATAAAATTATATTTTTTCAATTTAAAAAGAAATTCAACAAACTAAAAATAAATGTAAAAAACTCTTAACCTTAACTTAATCTTTAGAAAAAAGATTATCTAACAAAAATCTATAATATTATACTGAATGGAGAAATGTAAGAATCATTCTTTGAGGTCAAAATGAGACAAGGATGTCTGTTATTTAAAAAGAAGAAAGAAAGAAAGAAAGAAAGAAAGAAAGAAAGAAAGAAAGAAAGAAAGAAAGAAAGAAAGAAAAAAAGAAAGACAGACACACACAGAAAGAAAGAAAGAAAGAAAGAAAGAAAGAAAGAAAGAAAGAAAGAAAGAAAGAAGGAAGGAAGGAAGGAAGGAAGGAAGGAAGGAAGGAAGGAAGGAAGGAAGAAAGAAAGAAAGAAAGAAAGAAAGAAAGAAAGAAAGAAAGAAAGAAAGAAAGAAAGAAAGAAAGAAAGAAAGAAAGAAAAAGAAAATAAAAACAATATGGCTATACAGCTTCTTCTTGACTTTCCATGTTTACCTGGGCACTTCCAGATTTGTTCCATAAGCTTGAGACAAAGGATTAACTATTGATGACGCATGTTCTCTGTACTACTACAGCTAAGAAGGTTGAGCTGTTTTATGGAGGGGAAGTCTTTAGATTTCAGATCTTTCCCCTAATTCACAGTCAATCAGACACTTTGGCAAGAAATGAGATTAGCATAATTCCCTCTGGCTCATGGTCCTTTGGTTTTGTGGGTTAGCTTGTTTTTATTAACTACATATTCACCATCAGTCTATAGCTTGTCTTTAGACCTCATCCCTTTGCTTGTTAGGAAACTGTCAGAAGATAGACAAAAAGGCATAGAGGGGTGTGAGTTCACAGTTGGATGGCTTTTTCTTCAATCCTGCTGCCTCTGCTGAGCTGAAGGCTGCCAACTGTTTCTGTCCTCCCCCAGCCCTCTCCTGACTTCAGCCCTGGGTCCTCATGCCAGGAAGATTTTACACGGTGGGCTCATCAGAATGTCTCCCAACTGCATCACTGCTCCACACCCACCCAAGACTGGAGAGCTTAGGGTTGGTCCAAACTGTGTCATGATGGCTGACATTCTGAATTTTGTGCAACATTAGAGCTTTAGCATCAGTGTAGATGATTCTATTTTTATGCTTTTGTTCATTTCTTGTGTATTTTACCTACCATTTGTTTAAAGAAGACATATACTGGAAAACTTACTGGTTTACTTAAAAAATTCCTTTGAATGTCAGGTTAAAAGAGAAATTTCTGCCTTCTAACATCTTCAGCTCTGAGCAAATGTGAACATTTGGGCACATACCACATTGCAAGACATAAAAATATAAAAGTTTAAAAACCTATTTTCTGTCTTGAATGATATAATTAGGTGGGGGAAGAGATAAGTACACCAATGATCACAAAAGAAAAGCTCTTCAAATTCTTTTTGTTTAAGAAATTTCATAGTTATTTGCCAAAGCAAAAAACCTATCAAACTCAGCCCATTATAACAATATTACTTCAGATGTACAAAAAGGACAGACACATAGCTTTTTGGAAGCCAGCATAGTGGTGGGTAGAGGGTGCTAGGGAAATATAGAAGAAAAACATGTAAATATCTAAGTGGCAAGGTTCTCTCCTGCTGACTAGAGAGTTCAGACAAGTCATGCAAGTGTAAGAACAATTCACAACAAAAAAAATTAGGACTGCAGGCCTAAATGAAGAATGATAATTATATAAGGGAGAAGACAGTCTTGGAGATGCTAAATCTATTTTATTAGCTTTTCTGTTCTTTCAGACACCACTAACCACTAAAAATCCAATTCATAAAGCATCTGAGTCAGAAAGTAGGTGACACAAGGAGATCCAGCTTTATAGAGAAACATGGTTTCACTCTGGTCTGAGGTGTTCCTCTAGCTCTGCTAGGTTTGTGGCAGCTGGACCTGAGGGAATCCATGTTGCCCTGAATACTCTCCAGAAGACCAGAGATCAAAAATCATTCAATATCTTTCCCATCTTAGGGCCTAAATGAAGCAGACTCAGGGACACTGATGAAGGAAAAAAATCTGCAGGCAGTTTTGTTTTAATAGAATGCTGGTAGTTGACTGTCCTCTTATCAAATAAAACATTTTCAGGAGATATGACAGTTTGCTGTAACTAGTGGTAGGTGAGTCACATACCTGTATTTTGGCCACATGCTCTTCTTGTTCATACAAAAATGATTTCCTAGATTCAAACTCTTTCCTAAGAAGAGTTCCTGAGCTTGTGGCTTGAAAGAGAAGAAGCATATCTTCAGAAGCAGACCACATTTTCTCACGAATGTAATTTGCTGTGACTTCCTTAATAATGTCCTGGCAAGAGACATTTCTTGTGGTTACACTTCACACATCAGGCAAAAGAAGCATATAGAAGAGCTTCTGGAAATTTAATCATACAGAAACTGATTTGGATAGCTCTTTCTGAATTGATTTAAAAATAGATTTGACCAGAGGTCAAGGGACAAACTGGCTTAGGTTCTTTCTAGTGACACGATTTTGGAATCCTCTAAACTTTGTGCTGAGGTGGTTTGAGCATGTGGCTGAATGATTGCAAGATTTGGATGGACAGATATATGGATGATGCTGACCCTTGCCTGGTGTGAAACCTGAGCTCCACAGAATGTAAAAGAGATAGAATGATTATGGTAAGAATATGCATCACTTCCTTTCTCCCTTATGTTGCCAAGGAAAAGACTGCAGTGCCCATGAGGACCTCAGTCTTTTATGCCCCTGTCTTATCCAGGCCAGAGCAGGAAAACTCAAGAAAAGGGTGTAGAGAAAGAAAGACAAGTGCTATCATGGGCAGACAGGGAAACCTAGATGAGTGAGAAAAAAGGAAGAGGGACTGTGAGAAGTCTTTATGTGGACTGTGAACTGGCTTTGCTTTTATGTTTTATGAGCGATGCGAGCAAAGACTGGACTCACTTCCATGGCTGACACCTCCTATCCAGTGTGACTGGAATCAATGGACGGTTAACTTAAATTAAAAGTGAAATCATATAAACAATAGATAAATGCTTTTAAGAGAAGACATGTATGTCCATTCACAGAGTAAAATCAGTAATTTTAGTTAAAAAGAAGTAAAATTAATTTTACAGTATAGACTCTCTACTTTTTAATAATTCTAATGGTGTGATGTTCAATTTCACAAAGTTATATCTAGGGCATCTCTGGATGCCACATGTGCAGTGTTTGGCTCTAAATTTTAACCCTTTGATGCTGCTTCTTCGAAGTTTGATACATCTCAGTTATAGCATGTGATTTTTAAATAATTATCCATAATTCCATTTTATCAACAAAGTAGCACAAACAAGTCATTGCCATAATGCCATTTTCTGTAAATTGTGGGAACTTTGAACATTCGAAATTAGATAACAAACTATGTTCTTCGCTATCTTCTTGTCAGTCTGGATTTCCGGTGGCATTGTCAGCCCTGGGCCGGAGTTTTTTCTGAGTTTTAGTAAATATGGTACTGGTGATTCTGTCTACAATACTGCTATCCTGAAACATCTTTGATGCTGGTGACTTTGAGCAATTTTGTAAGATCTACATTTGTGTTCTATTTATTTTTTTCAAAATGTAACTCATTATTATCAGTACTTTTTCTTTAAACATTCTATAATACTAGGATCAAACGGCAATTTTCATATCTTTTGGGTCTAACTTTTGGTCCTAAATCCAAAGCAATTTTGGTGAACCTTCCTTCAAGAGTATTTGCCCCTGGGTAGCATTACTCATTTTTAAAAGGACATACTTAACTGAGAGAGGGAAAGAAATGATATTTTAAATACTGACAACCAAAGAATTACCACTAATTAAGCTTTTGTATCAAGGAACGCCCAAAGATAGATTTCTTAGGATAATCTACTACCTCAAATAAGCCACAAAAACTTGCTATGCCAATAAGGAAAATATTCTAAAAGTTAGTAACTATATAGCCACATCCAACTGTAGTCCATGAAGTTCGATCCATATCCAGCCTTCAAATATATCAATTAGTTCCTCTTATCACTTCTCTGATTCAAAAATAGAAAAATAATCACAGTTCTCTTTATAGTATAGTAGTCCATCAAACACCAACTCCTACCTCAATTTCTTCTCCCATGAGCCATGATTCTTTACGCAAGCAAGATTCAGGTGTGACCCAGGAACTCTCTTGTGAGTCAACATTGTAGTAGTAATCATATTTCTCCTTCAGGGTGAGTTTGAGCCATGAGCCTTCAGTAGACACTAAAGAAAAAAGTGTTTTACATTCTAGAGTGGAAACTGAACTCTTCAATGTTAATATCATTTCTTCAAATGTGTAAAACAATAAAAAACGTTTTTCATCAAGCATTCAGATACTCTAAGTTAAAATCCTTAAGGAATGACTTACTAAAATAGAATAAATGCTGTATATTCAATGGCAGCTCTCTGCTAAGCCAAATAAGAAGGAAGAGACTGATGTCTAATGCTCGCTCTGGATCCCAAACTTTTCATGAGGATGATAAAAGTCACAAATGTCCCACAAACAGGACAAACAAAGAAGGCATATATGACCCAGGTAAACGTAAACAGCATCATAGTAGACAGAGAAGACCAATGAGCAAGAATCCCCTTTGCTTAGAAAGTCTTCCTGCAACTTTTCTGACAAATGGTAGACAAGGACTGTAACTCATATTTACAGAGGGCCAATGACGTGCATTAAACCAAAGCAGAAGTGACTGACTCATTGTTGCTGACAACTTTATCCAAAGTACAAAATGGTATATGCAAGCATTAAGGTCACTAAGTAGGGAGAAAGCTACTTCTGATTCTTCTGAGTCTTCTTGCTCTACCCAGCCACACAAAATGAGAAGAAATGTTAGAAAGATTTAATTTGGAGTAGGGTTATACTAGAAAAAAATCTATGGCAGTCGTGGCTTAAACTGGTCAAGAATATCTCCTCACTTATCTGTGGGCTATCCTTCCTATTTAGAAATCTGTTTATTTTATTGAATGGTCATGCCTTCTGTCCCAGACCAGGGAGCTAAAGATGACAATAAAAATAAAAATAAAATATCTCTGACCTAGCCTTAGCTTAGCTAGGTATTGCTAAGTGAGCATTAGATTAATTGCTTTTATAGATAAATCAAAGTTCAAGGGAATTTTCACACAGAATATATAAATAGATTCAAGTAACTAAGCAGAAATAAATTTAAGGCCCTTTAATATGCATTGATTCTTTATCTGGTTTTAATTAACCCTCAAATGTTCTATTTGTCAATGCCTAGGAAGAAAGATGCATCTTTTCAAATAGGCAGTCAGGTAGCTATTATCTGTTTAAAGGTGCTGGTCTACTAGCAAATATGTAATACAGGCAAATTAGGATGATCACAAGTAATTACATTTTCAATTACCAATAGCTGTCAGATTCACAAGTGCTTGCAGAAGAATAAACACGCATTTTAAGTCAACTCTCAGTGGGAAGAAAAGGAGGAAAAAATAGTAAAAACACATTTTTCTCTTAATTTTGTAAGAACTAAGAAGTAAAAAGGCCTTAGTTGGTTAAAAGCCAACCACATTGGCAATAGAAGGCTTTATTGGGTTGGGATGTCAGTGGATAATAGGAAGAGAGAATTCTTACCATTTTCATATCAAGTTTGAATGTATAGTCATAGGAGAGGCTGTCTCTAGCACAGGGTCTAGGTACTTTTCCTAAGAATATATAGTTGGTTTATTACTTAGCTTTGCTGAGTGTTGGTGAGGTGGCTAAAAGTGGAGATTTCAGTTTGGGAAAGAACAGATATCCCAGAACCAGAGGTGAAACAGATAAGAATAGATCATCCTATTCAACCTGCAAAACAATGTTCATAGCTCTATGTGGGGTTGAAAGTCAGTTTTTAATTGCTCAGAAGGTGTCTCTATAACAGAGGTCAGCAAACTTTTTTCTGTAAAGGGCAGGAAAGTAAATGTTTTCAGCTTTGTTGGCTGTAGGTCTCTGATAGAACTACTCAACTCTGCCACTGCCTCATGAAAGCAGCCATAGACAATATGTAAATTAATGTGTGGCTGGATTCCAACAAAACTTGATTTCAAAACAGAAGAATCCACTAAAAAACTACTAGAACAAATGAGTTCAGCAACGTTGAAGGATATAAGATAAATATACCAAAATTAATTGTATGAAATACGTCCATGTAAAAACCTGTACACAAATGTTCACTGAAGCATCACTCAGAATAGACAAAAGTGGGGGGAAAAAAATCCCAATTCCACAATTGATGAATGGAAAAACAAAGTGTGGCACACATCCATAAAATGGAATATTATCAGCCACAAAAAAAAAGAATGAAGAACTGATCAATGCTATAACAGGAATGAACTTTTGAAACATTATGTTAAGTGAAAGAAGCCAGAGACAGTATAATTCCATTTACATAAAGTGTCCAGAACAGGCAAAACCACAGAGACAGAAAGTTGATTAGTGGTTGTCTAGAGCGGAGGGTGGGGCATGGGTAGCAATGGGTAATAGATAAGGGGTTTTGTATGGTCTAATGAAAATGTTCTGGAATTAACTGGTGGTATTAGCTGTGTATGTTTGTGAACATAGTAAAAACCTCTGAGTTGCATACCTTAAAATGGTAAATTTCATAGTATGTAAATTATATTTCAATAAAAAATCAATGGTATTTCTATATAATAGCAATAAACAACTTCAAAATGAAGCTAAGAAAACATAATAGCATCAAAATAATAATATTCACAGGAATAAATTTAACAAAAGAAATGCAAGCCTTACAAATCATTGTTGAAAGAATTATAAAAGACCTAATTAAAAAGAAAGACATATGTACATGGATCAGAAGATTTAATACTTAAGATGGAAATACTCCTTAAACTGATATACAGATTCGACACAATCCCTAACAAAGTCCAAGCTGTCTTTTTCTTTTTTTCTTTTTTCTTTCAGTAGAAAATTGAATCCAAGATGCCACCTAGGTTTTTGAATTTGATACCTGATAATATTTTGACTCTATTTACCAAAACATAGCACACAGGAAGAGGAGTAGGCAAGTTTAGGGGAGAAAAGATAAACTAACTTTGGGCCAGGTTGGGTTTGAAATTATGGTGGGTCATCTCTAGGAATTAGACATTAATACTGTGTGCAATTCTTTCCCATGAAGAATGAGGAAGGGACACCACGGTAACTCCTGATGAAGAGATGCGAGGGGAACAGAAAGGGACTCAAAAGTGACCAGAAGCCAAGAGAACATGGCCAATAGCCCTGCCTCCCACCTGTTATAACAGGAAATTCAATAAATTAGAGGCTACAATATCCAAGTTGAAAATATATCAGACTAACTTTAAAAAGTACATATACATGATTCTATTGAACAGATTTCCAAACTAAAAAATACATACATACATACATACACACACACACACACACACACAAGTTTCCCCCTCAAGTTCCATTTCTAAGGCCGTATATACTGTCACAGTAGTTTCCTAAGGTGAAAAGAACTATGTACATGACATAGGATATGGTACAAATGAACACAAGTCTCAGACTCAGGAGACTGCTGGGTCATTGACACTAGGACATAAAAGGTGCCCAATAAGAATCTACTAACGGAATTATGGATTAATTCTGTCAGAAATTTATCTCCTTGTGTAAAAGGCTATTTTAAACCTTGTCCCTAGGCCTTTAAGATAATCCCCCTATAGGAATTTTCCATTTAACCCTGCAGCTAACACCTGGCCTAGCCCCTGGCCTAGCCAGCAGCCTGCAAGGGACAATAGAAGAAGTTGCCCAACAATACCAGTAACAGAAGAAGTTATCCAACAATGCCAGTAACAGTAATAAAAGAAAATGTTAATGGGAAATAGCTCCCACACTCCGCTTGGCTTACGCATGTAACTGCAATGACGCACCTGAGTCCCACCAATCAGGGAGAAAGTCATGTAGCCACACCCCGAGAGGGTATAAAACTTAGGGGAAAGGGGGTCTCAGGGCTCTCGCCCTTGGTGGGGGCCCGGGCTCGAATCCGTGAATAAAGCGCTTGCTGTTAACACCTTATCTGGAGGTCTCTGTCCTTCGTGGGGGTCAAGAATCGCCGTACAACACCTTGGTTTGTCATTTTCTCCCCCTCTCCAAAATTTCATAAATGCGAGTTTATGAAATGAATATTAAACTCAAGATCTCAAAGATACTTCTTCAGAGCTAACATTTCATGATCTACCATTAGATTAAATAGGCAGAAATATCTGCCGAGGTCTAAGCCCTTGGAGACTAATTCACTGTACTGTATTCCATATTTTCAAAATTACCTCTACTAAATATTGTGCAATCATGTATCACGTTTAAAAAAGATTAGTTTAAAAAAATCAGTTTGAATTACTGGATAAATGAATCAACAAACAAGACCTCTTTAAAGCAGTCTCCTTAAATACTATATTTTCTCACACCTATGATGCCACCCATGCATAGCCACCAAGTTAATCACAGCTTTTCAAAAAACCGAAAAGAAACATCTAAAAAATTGCCTTTGCAATAGGTGATAAAAATCATTTTAGAAACATTCTTTTGAAAGCAATCTTTGTCTTAAAATTAAGAAAATACAATACCACAGGAACCAGCATATTTAAAATAATATTTAGTTTGGGCTAAATGACAAAAATACTTACCACTTTTAGATTTTTGCTCTTTTGTCTTTGCAAGGGCTTTATAGTACCTGTCAGCACATTCAGGGATTATGTCATTTGTATTACAAATGGAAGACTTTAAAGCAGACAATATATCACTTATCTTTTCTTTCTCCAAACACTGATTAACATCAACGACCAGTATAACCCCTGGGTAATTAAAAAAAAACAAAAAGTTTCTGTTAATGGTTATCTTCTACTTACCCTAGCTGCATGCAAAGATTTATTTCAACTTTTTAGGAATGTACTGGTATCAAATCTTTTTACCCTTTGAGAGTACATACCACGTATGCCCATGAGACAGTAATCAACTCACCTACCAGTTTAGGCTATAAATATAAAATCCCACAAGAATACAGTTTACTAAAAACCACAGCATTTCATAGTTACTCTCGTGTGATAGCAAGGCACTGGGTTTTGCTCACCGGGATAATCTATGAAATGGGATGAATGCACACCATGACAGATATGCAGGCCTTACACAGGTCACTAATCAGTAACTGAGAGCTAGCTTTGCAAAGACATTTATTTATTTTAGAACAAGAAAAATGCTTTTTAAGCTATGGAAATCTGGATACTCTCCCATATAGTACTAGTATACATCCAAGATTGCCATTAGCAACTGAAATGAATGTTCTAGAAAGGCAACATGCACAGCTGACAGATACGTACAATGGAGTCTGGAAGCTTAATTCTGGAACCAATTTAGACCTGTAAAGCATTTTATCCCATTTCAAATTTCTGCCTTTTCCCATAAATGAAACCACACTGAACTCTTGGTTGTCTGAAGTAAGTTAACATGGTGGAATCTCTATTATTGACTTCAGTTCCAGGTAACAACATTCTGGCCCAACTAAAGAAACTGTTTTCACAATCTGTAAACACACCCAGTTAGAAATGTAGAACAAAAAATAAAATGGAAAAAACTAGTTTAAAAATACTTCATAGATGAAAAAAGAAGAGATGAATATTTTTCTTATTTTTAAAACACACATGTCAAACTCTACCATGCAAACGCTAAATGGTATATTATCATCAAATTATGTTCACGTGTGCATAGAACTATAAAGGCTGAAGGGGCAAGAAAAAGAGTGTTTGACGTTCGACATCCTGGACTCAAAGTCATCATACTTGGAGAGCACATAAAGAATAAAGGACTTCTGTAGCCAACTCCAACTACTGCAGAACAAAAGGTATAGCAGTATATTCTTGTGCTTATAGAAGTTATTAAGCACATGTGAACAGTTATCCCTCTTTCCTCTTCCCCAGGAAAACTTTGTAGGATGAGAAAAATTCGGTACTGGTGTTTGAGAAGTTTGTGGTCTGAGAGAAACAGAAGGAACAAGTAAATGACAATGGATTTTTGTATGAATTACATCTGATAGCTTCATCTAACCCAGTAAAATGCTACTTTGCTGAAAAGACGGGCATTAAAGCCATAAATTTCTTGCATGTAGTAATGTGCTTTACCATTGAGTACTAATTAATGTGCAAGGAGTGAGGGTCCACAGGTTAATTTTCTGGATGAATGAAGCTGACTCCTCACTTAACAGAATCATTTTCCATAAAAATCTAAAGCCCTGGAGAAAATCCTAACAGAACAGTCTCTGTGCTGCTCTTAATTTTACCCACGGTCTCTGGTACATAGAAAGTGTTTAGTGTTTGCTGAGAACTTCCAGAAGAGTCCTTCATGTCATTAAAATTGTATTGTGCTATAATACGGAGAATGATACTTTCAAGGACAATGGAGACATTTGGGCTTCTTTGCTCTTGTACTAAATAGCTTCAAACTCCTTTGCTCTTTAGTTTTTTCCTCCTGCTGTCACTGTCAGCTATCCATCACTTCTTGGGGCTGTCAGTGTGTCTGCATAGGGCAGCCCAAACACTTAACTGCCTGGTAATTCATGGCTTCTGAGAGACTCTGAGTTGGAAAGAGAAACCACCAAACATATTAGCATTATGCCTAAGATAAGAATAAACAGGCTAAAAGTGTCTGACCAAGTGGTCTCCAATGAGTAGAGTAAATCAGTTCCAGTGCACAGGTTTCTTAACATCTATTTTGATTGTTTTTTTTTTTCTGGCTTAATCTATGAGTTGTGGTTAAGTTTCAGATAGCTGAGGGTGTCAGATATCGTCTCCATAAAGTCAGGTATATATCTGCTAAAAAATAAGTAAGAAACCTCCCATAAATCATCCAAGAGATCCAAAAACATGTTTGCTTTACATCTTAAGCCATGTACCAGCAGGCTTTCTCTAAGGGCATGCATTCTCAAAAGCGGTAAGATAACACCAAGTAGGACAAAAATTGGTTCTTCGGGGAAAGGGGTAAAAAATTTTCTTCTGTATAAAGCATATCTACATACAGCACACAAACAGATATACAATATATCTGTGACATTAAAGTTTCATGGTAAGGACCAATTAGGGAAAATAATGTCTAAAAACTCCTTTTGGTATAATGATGGAAAAAGGCTGAGGAACATTGCTCTAAGGAATCAAAAATAGAGACAAACCTATTATAAGAAAGCAAGATGTTCCAGTGAAAGTGAACATTGGGCTAAAAGGCAAGAGACTTGCGTTACTTTTAAATCATAAAATATATGAGCCAACACATTTTCTTTTATCAAATTATCTGGGAGTGGGGTTGATGCTTACGATATGTGGCCAGAATCTTTTCTCATACACAGGGTGAATAGTTTTAAAAGATTAAATTCCTGTTGAAAAACTAAAAATTCTCATCTTAGTGTTAGAATACACATCTCAGTGTCAGAATACATACCAGAATACACATTTTTTTTTTTTACAGAATGTCTTTTTGTTCTTCTATAGCATAGAAGAAGCTATATGAACTCTTCCTAGGGTCCAGGACAGAGAAGTATAAATGCAGAGTACAAAAATCAGATTTGAGAAAACCTCTTACTTTCATAGTCGAACAGAACCACAAGTCTCAATGTAAAAACCAGAAGAGACTTAACATTTGCAAGTCAAATGTAAGAGGAACACAGAATAAAAGGAATAAAATAACTTCTAAATTGGTGTGATTGCTAAGAGAAAAATTGCAGCCTTTTTAGGCTGAGTGCTTATATTACAATCAAATTTCTTGAAAGTCTTTTTTTCAAACTACAGCTGCTTTCAGTTTTATATTTAAATTTAAATCTCTTATGTACACATCTAAATTTTATTTTATTTTTCTTAAGGATTAGAGTGCTAGAACAGAAAGACTTCAAAAGATCCTAAGGGTATAAAAGTTCAGGTTTGAGAAATACACATATTTTTCCAGGCTAAGGAAATAAAAGCCAGATGTTCCTCACAGATGCTTCCAAAGTTTAAAAGCATATCTCTGCAGCAAGACTAAGGTATCTCAACGGCAATCTACGACTTGATAGAACAGGATAGATTCCAGTTATAACATGAACAGACAAGTTAATGAACTATAATTTTAGGAATCTTATTTTAATTTATGTAGGTTATCCATATGTGTAGAGTGTTAGTATATCAATCTTGAAGCTGTTTTAGATTGTCACGTGAACTTTCCTACTATTCCTCCATGAAAACAGAGGCTTAGAATAAAAGTCATTTAAGAATTTTGTTCTCATTTGAGCCAACGTAGGGAATTCTTCCAGTGGCTGAGTATGTCCATTCCAGTGTTGCATTTCGGACTTGGGAAATAATCCCAGGATGGGTTTGAGGACCTACTAGGTCCACTGTGAGATGGATCTGAGCTGAAACTCCATTGATCACATGACCTTCCATAAGCCACTACTCTGACTGCTGGACCACAGTGGAGTTCTGGGTGACCTGAATTAGTGTCAGTTCAGAGGCAGGGTCCAGTAATCCCTAAAAATCTGGTAATGTCCTTTCCCTCGGCCACCCAGCACAGTCATCATAATAAAAGGCCATAGGTCTCTTTGGGGGAAGTCTGGGAGAAAGATGAAAAATGTAAAATTTTGGTAGTGTAGCAGAGTCCTTTCTCAAGAGGAAATGACGTCCCTTTATTAAAGGGGTTCCAGGTCTGTAGACTGGCTCAAGTCTGGGAACTGATTGAGGAGCATAATTTTCTGTTTTTATGATTCAAGTTTTACTTCTCTTCACTTGACTTAGATCCCTTCTTCCACTTGCACAAATTAAGAATTTTGTAGACTGTTTCACTTTGAGTAACACCATGTTCAACTAGCCAATTCCACAGGTCTTTGTGAATCAGATTATTCTAATTACTGCTTGACTCTGCTGTCCATTAGAGTAATTACATCCACAGTGTTTTGGTGATTAACCGAAACTCACTCGCCTCCCTACAGTTTTTGGATTTGCCATTCTCTCCACAATTGCATGAGCCAATTTCTTAAAATAAAAATCTCCTTCTTTCCATATATATGTGTATATTGTATGGTATTATAAAGTCTTTGTATTATACTTTCCAGAGAAACAGATCTACCTATCTAGTTCTGTTTTTATCCGGGAAAGAACATATACATGCAGTTCTTTTTCTCTGAAAAAACCTGACTAAAACAATGAAAGGCACGAAACGGGGAGGATGGGCATTTATTTTGCAGAAATGGGCTAGTTTTCTAAGGATTCAGATAAAAAAGGATGACTTTGGTTAAACTATAAATTTTAATTTAGCAACCATTTTTTGCTTCTTGGATTTTGTTCAGCAATATTCTCATATTTTGCTGGAGATAGCTCTAATCATTAAAAACCGTGCAACCAACAAATCCTATTGTATAAATATGCATTCAAGAACTCAAATTGGTAAAAGAGTCCAAATCTGTTCAGAAATTATGAAATATATGATTTTTGGTAATTGTGAATTAACATAAAAATTCAGAAGCATAACCAGATACAAGTAAGGTAAGTTGGGGCAGCATAAGTAGGCGAGGGCTTACATTGGTTTGCTCTGTCCTTGTCCATGTTGGCCTCATAGACTGCATGCTGTATCTCATCCAGCCAAAGAATTTTAGAAGGACTGGCAGGGTCCTGGGAATATTATCATAGAATAAAAGAAAGAACAGTGAATGATGATGAAACAGAATTAATAACGCTTCTTAGGAGCCATTTTATTATAATTTTCACAAGTTCTTATTTAGCAACTACCAAGCACTGTCATGTATTATACAAGTTACTAATGAAATAGACCCCCAACCAACCACTTCTCCTTTTTCCACTGCCACCCCTTTAGTCCAGCCACCATCATCTCTCAACTAGACAGCTGCTTTAGTCTCCTATTTGTTTTTGCAGCTTCCATGTTTGCCCTCTGCCACAGTGGTCCTCTACAGAGAACCAGATGATCTATTCAAAACGGACAGCGCATTACGCCACCCCGTGGCTTAAACTCCTCTAGAGGTTTTCCCCTGCAGTTGGGAAATGAAACTCCCTTCCTCTAGATGGTGGGTATCTAATGAACTGGCCTTGCTCACCTCTCTGGTGCACTTCACAGCCCTCTACTCCCTGTTTCATACTTTCACACCAACCTCCTTCAGATCATAACATTCTACCCCAGCTATGTGGCTGTTAGTTCTCTCTTACCATTCAGGCCTTAATTCAGATGCCAGCTCCTTCAAAAAAGACTTTTTTGGCTACTCTCCTTGAACACTCTTTCCCCCAATCACTCAGTTACTATGGTTCCAAAGGTGGCCCAGAAAGCCATGAGATATTTTAAATTTGAGAGAACACAATGACACTCAACATTTACCAGATACAAAATACAAACAAAAAAAACCCAAACATAGTGACTGTCTTCAAAAAGTTTACAGTTTAGTAGAAGAGACAGATGTATCAAAAAATAATTAATGTGATTTGGGCACTATTAGCTGCAGATACACAATCTATAATAGCAAAGAAGGAATTAATTTATAATAAGTAAGACTGTTGAGCTGTATGGGGAGAAACTAAGTCATAGCAGCAATGAAAAGGTATTGAATTATCTTTAGTATTTTTTTACTTTTGGTTAAGTCTGATAATCTTGCTACAAATGCAGTACTGGCATATATTATAATTAAGTGGGACTTCTGGACAGCAACTGCATTTTATATAAACTTGCCCAAGATTACAAGTTCTGTACCAATCAAAATTGAATATTTTCAGGGAAGACAAAACATTCCAGTTTTAAAAAATGAGAAGCTTTGCCTACTAAATCCTAAAGCAAGAGAGTGATATACAGAAGGTAGCTTACTGGAGCCATGGAGAGCCAGTTTCATCATTTAGGACTCAAGACGGATGGGAAGCAGGAAGGAAAAATAGCATTCACCAGCCCCTCTAGTACTTTCAACCCTATTTTCCTCAGTCACTAACATAAGATAATGTATGTGGAAAGGGCTCTGAAAATGAGATAAAATCTGTTATTTCATCCTGCAATATCTGAGCTAACAGAGACCAGAGCAGCTTGGCACCTGCTTCCATAATTACTTTAGCTAGATTTACCATTTGGGAACTGTCAGCCATCAGCAAGATTTTTCATGTCTTGGAAGAATGATGAGGAAAGTTCAAACATGAGGTAAGATGGGGAGTTGAAGACTAAGGAGAAATAAAGTCACAGGAAAGCAGAAACGACTCTTTCCTGTTTTCAAGGCCAAAGAGAACCCTAACACTCCTAGCCTAAAAACCAAACTCCATACAAGTTCATTGATGTATATATACCTCAGTTTCTTAAAGGTATTTACTCAATTCCTTGATAACTTATCACTGTGGAAGATGCACCACACAAACTTTCACCCAGATGGCAAAGAAGTCACGATCCCATTTCTAAGCTGACAGTATTAGTTTTATATGCCAAATCGAAGAGAGACTTTGCAAATCAAATAAATTCAAGTCAGCAGTTTGAATCACGACTCACTGAACTAAAAAGGTTGCAAGAGTTAAACACAAAACCAAGAGTAAAAACCAAATCCTACCATATAATGTCTCCTTTTCAATTGCTCAGTGTAAGACTGGAAATGTTATATTTAGTTGGAGGCTCTACTTCCAGCTAAACAGCCAGGTTCAACATATGAGTTGCAAACGGATTAAGTGAACAGAAATGAGGCCATATGCAAATCAAGTTACAAATTCTTGAATTTAGATAACTCCCATAAAATTTTAATTAAACAAAAAGGTACCCTCTCTTCAATATTTTGTGTTCTTTTGGTTATTATTTCTATCATAAAATAGCATTTTCATGTCAGTTTGTGTTACCATGTTTTGTAGTTGAAGCATTAAAGACTTTGTAAAACTTGATGTGGTAAAATTTAATCAAGATGTAAAAAGTTTACTTATATCAATTTTTTTCCTAGCTTTTCTCTCAAACCTTTGAGTCTCATGTGAAATTTGCAAATTTTGATTCTTGTCATATGTTATAGAAAACAGGCTGTTGTTGGGTTGTCTGAGTTAGCGTTTAACCTTGGTCTGTTAATTATAGGAAAATCTGTTATATAGTATTTTCCTCTCCATATTAAATCATATCCTCCAGAGTACAAGTTCTCATAAAGCTTATGTTACACAACAATGTGAATGTACTTATCGCTGTAGAAGATGCACCATACAAACTTTCTGAATTGTGTTAACGTATTAACAAGAGTGGTCAAAATGATAAATTTTATGTTATATATATTTTACCACAATTTAAAAAAAGCTTATTGTAGACCTTCTCACCAATATCCATGGTAAAAAGGAAGTCCTCTACATTTCGATGCTGTATTATAATTTTAGTTTAAATAGTGTTGTTTCCTCACCCTCCCCAGAATATATTGAGCTGTGCTAAAACAAAATATAAAATCAAGAAGTTCTGGCCAAGCACTGATAACAAATTCAGATCAATGTGACATTGTTGAAGAATTTCCAAAATAATTAAGTGCTTAAAAAATTTTCTCCTAAAAAATGTTTGCTTTCCATGATCTAATTTGTAATTATGCAATGAGTTTAAGAATTAAGATTTGAAATAGCTGGGAGGATGAAGGGAATAATTTCTGATAGCAAATTATTAAGTAGAAATCACACTCTGGAGGCCCATTTTAAAATGGGTGAAATGGGACAGAGTCAAAACCAACAGCTGCTCAGCATTTATTTTCAGCTTATTTCTGCAAAGGATGGAACACTATCTGCATTCTTTTAGTATAAGTATATGGGGAGGGACTTACAGCATTCATTCAGAATCAACTCTTAGAGGTGGGTAAGAGTTAAATGACTTTCTCTGGGGCTAATGTAATGTACTCAGAGGCACAGACTGAGTCATGCACACTGAAACACGAGTGCTGTCACACCCTTTCCCGAAGAGGACCCGGGCAAGTTTCCTGCCGGCAGAGCACAGGAGAGGACAGTCCTGCTTCCACTGGCTGTTAACACACAAAACTGAGGTGAAACTGTGCTAATTTTACACATTTGAAACTGTTTGGGAAACGGGACTCAGGATGAAAGCGGTCATCTTTGTAGCTGCTGCAGTGATGCTTCTGTCGCCCACTTTTTGTCAAAGCGGTAAGCTCTTTTCTTATGGGGTAGGATGGAGGTGCTGGTTTGTGTTACAAAAGTCAACGATCTAATTTTCCTTGCATTTCATACAAATTGCAACCCAAAAGGCAGAGTTTGATCTTAGTTATTAAAAGGTGGCATCATGGAAGTGATTAGCTATAGTTTATTCACTTTGTTCAAACCTTGTCAAAGATCAAGTACTCTCTCTCTACTTAGATTTAAAAATTTGTGTCATGGTTAATTTAAGAATCAAATTTCTTTGTGAGACGTTTTGACTTCTTAAGAATTTCCTCTGATTCAGCAAAGATAGCACTTCTTAAAAAGATTTTTAAAATTCTATGTTTACACCTTCTCGTGAGGCATAAAGTGAGGAAATAAGAATATCCTCAGAAAAATCAGATGGTCTGCTTTCAATAACCAATGATGCTCATAAACTAGTATTTCTTATTGAAATACATTTTTTAACTTTCAATGGTACCAGAGAGTTTTCACCACTCTCATATTTGATTTTTAAATTGTAGAGAGGAAATCTCCCAAATACTATTATTCAACTCTTAATGTGTTTCCTATTTTACTCGATACATGTTAGCCTGTAACCTCCTGCTTGCTCCAAAATTAACCAATTTGGGATAGATCTGTAGCCACAACGCTGTTAGGTCATACTCCCGTCAACTTTGTTAGCAGAGGGAAAGCTGGGCAGAGGAACACCACCATGGAGGGAAAAACAAAATTAAACAAACAAAAAACACCCAAACCTCTGTAAAGGAATGTTGCTAAAGCTGATAGTTGAAATCCCCAAATGGTTGTAGGAGAGCGTGAAGAGAACCTGCGGATGGTAGCACATGTGGAATTTATGAACAGAAAAGGAGTGTTATTTCTGGGAGTTGACGAACCAAAATGCTGCAGAATAGCAAAGAAACGAGGTTTGTAGAGGTGGTCACTTCAAGAAGCTGGTGGGGTTTGGCAGAAGTGAAAAGGGGGCAATTCAAAGGTTACAAAATAAAAGGCTGTGAATTTGCTTTCTTCAGTAGGAGTGGGGGAGAATGTAAAGTGGCTGGAGTTTGTTGTTCCCTTTGGATCAGTGCCTCTCTCTCCGAGGCCTTTTCTCAGGTGGAGAAACATTCTAGAATCATTATGCTGAATGGAAACCTGTGTAAAGAATTCAAATAAATTAAAAATACATCCATGTAAAATTTAACAGTGAGTACTACTCTTAAGGAAAATCAGGCTCCAGAGCATAAAAGACTTATTCAAGCTGAACCAGATCAGCTGGAATTCTCATGGAAAATGAAACTCTTTTTTCAAAGAGTCAGTGTTTAGCGTTCTTTTAGGCATGATGTCTTGCTCGATCACAAGAATTTTCTGAAAACTCACAAACACTTGGTTTCAACAACTCTTTTATCAGATCCTGAAGGGAAACAACCTGTACAGCATGTTCTTCAGCTACCATTTTCCAGCTTTGTGTCAACCTGTAAAGGCACTTCTTTCCCTTTGGGTGATGTCAGACACAAAGATTTTCCAAAATACAAAAGTGAGCAGAGGATTTGTGTGGCTGAACTCATGTCACATAACATGCCTCAAAGCTCACATCTCAGCAAAGATGCGAACCACCACAAGCACTTCCCAGATTTTTCCCCCCCTTTCTCTTTAATCTCTCTTCCCTCAAATGACACCTGAGCACCTCCCTGTTGCAGCTTGTTCAGGCAAAACTCTTTTGTTACACACTAAAATCGGTCTGAGCAATCTCAGGGTTATGAGAGAGGCTTCAATTTCACCTGAGGTGAACTGGCAGAGATGAAAACAGGAAGAAAAATGAGGCATTGAATGAGAACCAGGTTACCAAACACTAACCTCAAGTATTTAACATGTAGGAATTCAGAGGTCATGTGAAAAGGAACTGGCAGAGAAATGGCATTTGAAATCGATAAACATAAGGTTTAAATTCAGCATGAAATTTCATCTTAAGGTAACAGAAATTTGAGAGAATCTACTTTCTATACATGCCAAAGATTAATTTATGGAAAAATTATTTAATGACAGACAGGTTTGAGTATTAATGTTCATCCTGTTTTTGAAATTATTCTTTTAAGAATTAGGATTATTAAACAGCAACATGCCATGTAATGCCCCATATACTTATAATATGTAGTTGTGTTTCTTTCCTATTTTTTTTCCATTTCCAACTTCCCAGATCATCATATTAATTTTATCTTCTGATTTTTCTTTGTCTCCTCTCCCCTTAAAATGTGCATTTCCCCTAAAGTCTGCCTTTAGATGTTTTTTTTTTTTTTTCTCACATCTTTCCCTAGGCTGTCCAACCACTCCTATTAAATTCAACCACAGACTCTACTGCAGACTAAAAAGATCCATACCTCTCATGTGGGCTCCTCAAAATTGGGATGTATGTCTTCTGTCCTGGGACATTTTATACACTAATATCCCACCAGCACTTCAAACTCAGGAATACTCAAAAATGATATCTTAGCTTCTCTCTGTGCTGCTCCCTGTCCCTTGGACCATCCTCCTCCTCCAAGTCATCTAGAATAGAAACCTCCAAGTCATTTTTGCTTCCTGCCTCTCCTGCACCACCTCTATTAGCCAGTTAGATGCCAAGTCCCTCTGAGCTTCCATCTGAGTCTCATGTGTTCATCTTCACTTTCCACTGCCACTGATAGTTCAGGAACTCAGCAGCTTGAGTTTAAATGATTACAGTAGATTCTAAACAGGCCCTTGGCCTCTAATTTCTTAATTCTTCAGCCTACTCTCCACATTGTCACCAAAGTCATCTTAAACACAAGTCAACTCATAGTTATATTAGTTTCCTATTGATGCTGTAACAAATCATTATAAATTAGTGGCTTAAAAAGAAAAACATCTATTTCTGGAGGTTACAAGTCTTTAAATCAAGGTGACAGGAGGGCTGTGTTCATTCTGGATACTCTAGGGGAGAATCTGTTTTCTTGCCTTTTTCAACTTCTAGAAGCTGCTTACATTCTTTGGTTCATGGCTCCTCCTTACATCTTCAAAGCCAGCATAATAGCATCTTTGAATCTCTCTGACTTTGATCCTCTTGCCTCCCTCTTATAAGAACTCTTACTGTTACATTGGGCCTACCAGGACAATCCAGGATACTCTTCCCATCTCAAAATCCTTAATTACATCTGCAGAATTCTTTTTGCCATATAAGGTAACACATTCACATTCTCCACACATTAGCAGGTGGGATCTCAGGTACCATTATGCTGTCTACCACAACAGTCATCCCTCTGTTCATAACTTTTTAAGTATATAACTGCAGCATTTATCAAGGGGAACATGACTTCTCAGGATAGTTTAGAGGCCCTTCAGAGATTTGGCTGTGACCTAATCTTCCAACTTCATTTCTCAGATGCACTTTTTTAACATAAGACAGTGCATTTTTGTGTAATTTTTTCATTACTGTGAAAGTTAAATACAGAGATAGAATTTGCTTAAAATTTTATGCAATAAAGTATACAATAAACATTTCTATCAAAATCTTATTCATCTATTAAATTCACCTCTTTATGAAGCTTTCTCATCTTTGCCTATGTTAATATTTTCCATGACATTTTGTTCAGATGCCAAAATATATTAACTATCACCTGAATGCCTACAGTTTATAGTCAATATGACATTGGCCTATAATGGTCTGATGTCCTATTTTTGTTTCTTCCAATAGTATTATAAATTACTTACATGTAGAGGGTTGTCATCTAGTTTTTGCTCCTGCATGGGCTAGCATGGTGCTGGGCATACACTGTGCCTGTTGATTGCCTGACCTATAATGATTTTTTAAAATAAAAATGATCCTAAATTTTACAACTGCAGAAATTTTGTAGTATAATACATTCAGCTTTATTTTCTTCTGAACCATAGACATAGCTCAGCAAATGATCACATGTTACTATTTCTTTTCAATTACAGGCATGGAAGATGATGCAGACAACTTGGCAGAGCCAACGTTACCTATTAAGACCTTTCGTGGAGCTCCCCCAGATTCTTTTGAAGAGTTCCCCCTTTCTGCCATAGAAGATTGGACAAGAACCACAACTGTAAAAATCAAGTGCCCTGAAGAAAGTGTTTCAAATCTCCATGTGAATAATGCTACCATGGGGTACCTGAGCAGCTCCCTAAGTACAAAACTGATACCCATCATCTACATACTGGTGTTTGTAGTAGGTGTGCCAGCCAATGCGGTGACCCTGTGGATGCTCTTCTTCAGGACCAAATCCATCTGTACTACTATCTTCTATATCAACCTGGCCACTGCAGACTTTCTTTTTTGTGCCACATTGCCCTTTAAAATAGCTTACCATCTCAATGGGAACAACTGGGTATTTGGAGAGCTCATGTGCCGGGCCACCACAGTCATCTTTTATGGCAACATGTATTGTTCCATTCTGCTTCTTGCCTGCATCGGCATCAGCCGCTATCTAGCCATTGTCCATCCTTTCACTTACCGGGGCCTGCCCAGGCGCACCTATGCCTTGATAACGTGTGGACTGGTGTGGGCCACAGTTTTCTTATACATGCTGCCCTTTTTCATCCTGAAGCAAGAGTATTACCTTGTCCAGCAGGACATTACCACCTGCCACGATGTCCATAATACATGTGAGTCTTCATCTCCTTTCCAGCTCTACTACTTCATTTCCTTGGCATTCTTTGGATTCTTACTTCCATTTGGAGTTATTATCTACTGCTACACGGCCATCATTCGGACACTTAATGCATACGATCATAGATGGCTATGGTATGTTAAGGCAAGTCTTCTCATTCTTGTGATTTTTACCATTTGCTTTGCTCCAAGCAATATTATACTTATTATTCACCACGCCAACTACTACTACAACACCGACGGCTTATACTTTATCTATCTCATAGCTTTGTGCCTTGGTAGTCTGAATAGTTGCCTAGATCCATTCCTTTATTTTCTCATGTCGAAAATTACAAATCATTCCACTATTTACCTTACGATAGTGAAATCATCTTAGAGAACAAGGAAAGCTAATTGCTTTACATATCAAGTGGCTGAATGAATGGAAGAATAAAATTCTAAAGCACCTTAACAGCAATGGAAGTCCACTGAATTCATACTGAGAAAGCAAGATACTCTGTATGACATGGGACAACACTTTTGGTTGGGCATGTGAAAAAGAAAAAACAAGGACACTCAGCTAAGAATATACTCATAAAGTAATTTAGAAGTTTAAAATAATGTCTCTGTTATTTTTGTTCCTCAGACATAGTTTTCAATGGGGAAATGATATTTTGTTATAAATACTAATTATCTCCCTATAGGTAAATGAGTTTATTTCCCCTAGTTTAAGGATTAGTCAGGAGGTGGGATTTTATGGGTTAAGAGGATGAAGGATTGCTGAGATGAATTTTCAATCTGTAGGAATGTGCATTGACTACATATTCTGTAGGAGACATCAAAACAATAAAAAAAATTATTTATTTATTTATGGGTGATGCAACCCTTGGTTGACTTCACAGATTGCAAGGACCTTATCAGTTTACAATCCCTTATTTTTTTATACCTACAGCACCTGGTCTTCCTAGGTGGTCTCCCATCCAAGTACTAACCAGGCCCAACCCTGCTTAGCTTTCAGGATCAGACAGGATTGGGCTTCTTCAGGGTAGCATGAATATAGGCAATAAAAAAATTTTAAATGCAGAGTTTCCTATTTCATTGGGCTTAAGTTAAAAAAAAAAAAAACCCACATGCACTTGAATCAGACCCTCTACATATATGTTAATGTGAAGATTAAAAATCAGATGACCACTAAACAAGAAGGAAAACAAATCTAAAATAAGTTTTATGATGACAAAAATTTCAATGGAAGGAATTCGTTTCTGCAAATAAAGCTACTGACTGTAATACAGTTTTATCTAGGGAAAACATAAAATGATATTCATTTGTTAAGAGCACACTTAAATTTTATGCAGTAAATACACATATAGCAAACCAGAACTATTTGGGGGGTATAATTCATATGTTCTCAAGCAAAGCTTTCCATTTTAAAATTGTTCAAAATTCACCGAATAGTGAAGACAGAAAGTGTGTTTTCTACTAAGTATATGCCAACATGCCAATGACCCAGACTTTCCTAAAGAAACAAAAGGAATCTGGTGCCTACACAGGGTTATACTTGAAATACTATTAACAAGGATAAGAATCTTCAGCAACTTACATAACTGTCCTCAAACTTTGATAAACTGATGATCCATTCTATGAAGATGTTATTATTGAAAACTTTAATGCTCTATACTTTGGTATAAGCTTTATTTTATACTGACAATATCAGTAATATAATTTTCTTTTGTTATTTTCCAAGGCTGGACCTTGGGAAAGCAAGGCACAATACCACAATACAATACAACTGGTAACTCCCAGGTAGCAAAAGAGTGAAAGTTAAAAAACACAGAGACCCTACCAAATAAATAGAATTAGTTTTTTTCCCAGGGAAAGAACAGGCTGGGGAAGAAAGTTTCAAAATTAATGGGCAGAGAAAGAAAACAGTTTAAAAATAGGAATTTAACCGAATCAGAGTTACTGCTTATAACTGTTGTAGATCTGTCAGCTCTTGCCAATATAGTTTAAGCCCCTAACCTTATTGGCCAAAAGTAGTATAATATCTTAACTAGAACCCAGATCCTTAGGCTTACATTTAATGCTGTAATTACAGTATAAAAGCTACTTCATTTCAATTTAGGAAGGATGTCCACCAGAGAACTGGTACTGCATGGGAACTCAGGGAAGGCTTCTAGGTGTTCTGGAGGGATGCTGTGGAGTTCCATCTTGATCTAGAGCCTTTAGACTGAAATGCTCTGGAGAAGTTCTCTGCTGTCTGCTTATGAAAAGTTTGTGGAGTCAAGCTCACCTCAAGAGGAAAGCTTCATGTGACTGTGAGCAATGAGAAACTCAGGTCTATTTCTATCCTGTACACAGAAGATTCCAACTTTGGTTTGTAAATGGAGCAGGGCTTACATCTAGTTAGGACCTCATGACACAGATATTCCTCACCCCTGACCTGTGTGGCAGCCAGAGGTGCCCATAATAACACTAGCTACATTTATTTAAGCACTTTTTGGGGGTGTCGGGCTTTATGCTAAATACTCTGCTTTATGCTAAAATCTCTAACATGCATACATATTCATCAACCAATGTAATTATGTATAATTAATATGTTAGTATGTATTCTATATAAATATAAATAGTATTATATATTATTATTTAATGCTCACTATAACTCTATAATTCCTATATAACTCTAAAATCCCTAGCTAACTCATGGCAAAGACAATATTTGAATGGTGCTTTATGTCTCCACAGCAAATAACTTTTATCTTTCGATGTCGGTAAGCCTGGGCCACAGCTACATCAGTGGCTGATGACAACAGGCAGTGTCCAATCCTCTTCAATGACAGGGTTTACTCTCCTTCCCCTGGGATGTGGGAACACAAGTCTTGGATGTGAGTCTCATTCTCCCTTCACAGGCCTGGCATTCAACCAAAGCCTCAGGTTCATTCACATCAGATAAGAGAACACCTGCTCCCACAGTTTCTGTGAGGCTCAACTGCGGAAGATTTCCGTGAGGGCATCTGTAAAGCATTTAGGGCAGACATGCTGCTGCCATCCCTATCGGAAGGCTAACTGCACAGAAAGCTCCCGTGTTGGGAAACAATTTTCTTCACCTTTAATAAAGTGGTTTAACAGTATGGACGCAACAAGATAATGTTACTTTATTTTATTTTTTACTTTTAGTGAATTTTTATTTATTAATTTTTTTTGCATAGGTAATATATAGCATAAAATTAAAAAGATTAAAAAATATAACTTCTTCTTCTCTAGCCACTCAATGTTCTTCCCCAGAGCCAACCACTTCCATATGCTGTTGAGGACTCTCTGATACCAAAACATTTCTAATGACTTGAGCTGAAGTTAGTTACTTTGAAGGAAACACCTGGATCAGAGCAGTAGGTCCTGTTCTAGAAACTAGCCTCAGTTATCAGGGCAACTGGCTCTTTGTGAGTTGTTTACATTGTTTTTTGAAAGTTTGGAAACATTAATAATATATGCAGGAGCTCTATAAAAAATTTAAAAATCCAAATGGTACAAAAGAATGAAAAAGAAGTCTCACATCTATACTAGTCTTCTGTCTAGTTCACCTCCAGAAGGTGTCTCCTTCCAGAAATATTTTATGGACAAATAAACAGATATGTTTTGGTGTGTATCCCATATTTATGCATGTGGAAGCTTGCTTTTTTCACTTAACATTATATGTATTAAAAAATTTCCATTCGTTCTTTTTTATGTATTCCACTGAATGGATACCCTGCAATTCATTTAACCAGCCCCGGTTGTTTTTGGTCATTTGCTACTGCAGACAATGCTGAAATAAACACCCTTTTCCATATGCCTTATTGTACAATAATATTTGTTTCTAAATCACACAGAACAAGGCATGGTACCAGAACTAATTAGTTTTTTTTTATAACTCTGGACAATTTAGTCTTAGTTTCATTATCTGAAAGATGATGGTGATAGTTCATAAGGCTGTTATGGGGAGTATATGAGAATATGCATAAAGTACTTAATATCATGCCTGGTAAATAGCAGGTGATCGATAAATGTTTGTTGTAACCAAAGATGTGTTTCCTGTTTCAGATGAGGCAGTTCCTGGGTCAATTCAGAGGAGATGCTCACCCCTTTTGGGTTTGGTTAGCACCTAGAGTACATAGCAGCTATGAATGCCTAGGTCCCAGGTAGCATCACTCCTAGTCTCAACTGACAGGTCAAACAAGCCTCACCTCTCAGCCTAGAACCCTTCCAATAGTGGCCAGCATCTGTGGGATTCCTTATAGTATCAGTACGAGCTCCACAGCTAGATAAAACCCGCTGCTCTTTGTGGAGACTGTGGCCACATCAGTTTCCTCCTACAAGAACAAACCATGCTGGTTGGTACCTGTGTGCACCATCCTGCTTTCTACCCACCTAACCAACTCGCATAGCTCCTCTTCTATCTCCATGCCAACTTCTCTTAGGATTCTAATCCATAACAATACCAACCACCTTTGAATCACTCTGTGCATTCATCATTTTGACACTTTGCCACATACTTAACTCAACTGTTATTCTTTATGAGAATGCCTATTCCTTCAGTATATTTCTAAGCATTGAGAATTAGAACAGAGAACATTCAAATGGTATCATGTGTTCCTTGCATCCCTTTTCCCCCTACCAGATGCTATACATTGCACTATACATACAGTATATGTTCAGTTAAAATTCAGTAACTTGGACTCTGAACAAGAACTCACCCACAACTGAGTTTTTAATAAAAAAGTAGAAGCTGTAATCAGCTCTGGAGCTGGCTTTCCCCTAATGTTTGATGCCAGGAAAATGTTAGTCCCATTACTTCCATTCTGATCCACAGGCAATTGCTGGGACAAGAAACTCATAAGCTTTAGGAAAAATGAGTAAAACATCCTCTCTTCCACCTTTTCCCTCACGCAGTCTATAAACTTGAAAGAAAGAAATTTACTAAGACTATAAACTTGAAAGAAAGAAATTTACTAACACTTACCATGAGCTTCTGTGATTTAGCATGGTACAAAACATCCTGGTAGTGCTGGGCGTGGTCTGGGTCTACATCTTTAATCTTAGCAGTAGGTAATAGCAAACTTTCTACAGTCTTTGCAGGATTCCCTCCATCAATAGCTTCATTGATGTACCCCACAGCCACAACTCCTAGAAAAGGAAGAAAAAGTTTTCCTTTAAGTCATGTTACACTATAAGTTCTTTAGAATTACCAATGGCAAAGATTGAGTTAGAAAGGGTGGTGGGGAACCCACACACACAAAAAAAAACTATAAGAGTTAATAAATAAGTACAGCCAAGGTTACAGGAGATAAGACCAATGTACAAAAATCAGCTGTATCCCTACACACTTGTAATGTGCAATCTGAAATGAAATTGAGGAAAAAATTCCATTTATAACAAATCCCAATACAAATACATTATAGTTATAAAAAGAATAAACAGGAATACATTTAACAGAAGAAGCACAAAATATATACACTGAAAACTATGGAATGCCATTGAAAAAATTAAAGATGACCTAAATAAATGAAAAAATCATCTCCTATTCAAGGATTGGAAGACTTAATATTACTAAGATAGACATACACCTCAAATGGATCTACAGATTAAATGTAACCTCTTTCAAAATTCCAGATGCTTATTTTTTAAAAACAGAAATTGCCAAGCTGTTTGTAGAATTCATATGGAAATGCAAAGGACCAAGAATAAAAAAATGCAATGTTGAAAAAAGGAGAACAATATTAGAGGACTCTTCCTCATTTCAAAACTTACTACAAAACTACAGTTAATACTGAATGGTACTGGCAAAAAGATAGGCGTAGAGATCAATGAAATAGAATTTAGAGTTCAGAAATAAATACTTAAGTCTACAGCCATGCTACTCTGAATAAGCCCAATCCCATCTGATCTCAGAAGCTAAGCAGGGTCAAGCCTGGTTAGTACTTGGATAGGAGACCACCAAGAAAGACCAGGTGCTGTAGGCATAAAAAAGATTAAAAAAAATAAAGGATTGTAAGCTGACAAGATCCTTGTAATCTATGAGGTCAACCAAAGGTTGCCTCGCCTAAAAAAAATAAAAAATAGGAAAGAAAGAAACCCTTACATTTATGGTCAGTTGATTCTTGACAAGGGTGCCAAGACAAGCTCAACAGGTAAATAATAGTTTTTATAACACATGCCACTATCCACATCCTTTAGAATGAAGTTGGATTCCCTATATCACCCTATACACACACACACAAAACAATGCAAAATAGATCACAGATCTAGAAGTAAATTACAAATTAACCTAGAAGGTTAAATAACTAAATTTTTGAAAGAAAACATGGCAGTAAATCTTTGTGGCCTTGGGTTAGGTACTACTTTTTAGCTATGAACCAAGTGCAAACAACAAAAGAAAAAATTAAATACATGGGATTTTATAAAAATTAAACCTTTTATACTTTGGAGGACAATCTACATACAATATGGGAGACAACACTTGTAAGCACTGTTTCTGATAGAAGACCTGTACATCTTGTACACAAGTATGCTGAATATATAAGCAACTCTTATAATTCAACAATAAAAAAGAAAATCCAATTTAATGGGTCAAGGACTTGAATGGACATTTGTTTAAGGAAGGTATACAAACGGCTAATAAGCACATGAAAAGATGCTCAATATCATTAGTTATTGGGAAAATGCAAATCCAAATCACAATGAGATACTACTTCATACACACTAGTATGGCTGTAATAAAACAACAACAAGTGGTGTGAGGATGTGGTGAACTTGGAACTCTCATAAATTGCTAGTGGGAATGGAAAATGGTACAGTCACTTTGGTGAACAGGTAGTTCCTTAAAATATTAAACACAGAATTACCATATGATACAGCAATTACACTTCTAGGTATACACTGAAGAAACTGAAACCATATGTTCACATCATACAACCCAAATATCCATCAACTGATGAATGGAAAAACAAAATGTATATCCATAGAATAAAATATTATTTGATCTAGAAAGGAATATGAAGTATAATGATACGACATAGACAAACCTTGAAAACATTTTAAGTGAAAGAAGCCAGACAAAAGGCTACAAATTACGATTCTATTTATGTGAAATGTCCAGAATAGGAAAATCCATAGAAAGAAAGCAGATTAGTAGTTACCAGAGAATGAGGGGAGGGGAAAATAGGAATGACTGCTAATGGGTATGAAGTTTCTTTTTGGGGTGATAAAAATGTCCTGAATTTAGATAGTGATGATAGTTGTACTAATTTTAAATAATAAAATATTTAAAACACAATAAACATAAAAACAATAAATATGAATTTTATGGCATATGAATTATATCTCAATGAAACTGTTACAGAAAGGGAGATAACTTTACATACAAGTAGCAGCAGGGTTGCTAATTTCTAGTGCAACCTTCACTTAGATAGTAACCAAGATGCTGGATGACGGAACCAGAGAATACCAAAGTTGGAAGAATTTAAAATATACATATACGGGGAAAAAAAAAAAAGAAGTGCAAAGAGGTTTGGATACACATTCTATCCTTTGGATTACTGTACTTGGCCACTGTAAAAAAAATGCCTAGAGATAACTAAAAAATCAAACAATTCCCTACCGTGTCAGTAGAGTGAATTTCCAGGTCAATACGGTGCAATGCTGTCCAATGGAGCGTTCTATCGTGATGGAAACATCTTGTATCTGGGCTTGCCTTAGCTACATCTAACTACTATATTAAACATTTAAAATGTGGCTAGCATGGCTAAAGAATGTAATTCTAAATTTTATTTAATTTTAATTAGTTAAAATAGCCACACATAGCTGAGAAATTCAGGAAGGCTCCATTGAAATTAACAAAATCATGCATGTTTTGGGATATTTTTAAAGTTCAAATAGGGCTAATTAATACCACAAATTGTATCTCTAAAACCACCTGGTAAAATAACATCTGGAACTCTAAATCATGATGTCACCAAAAGAAAAATAAGCATATCCGCCAGTTTAACTTTTACCATCTCTACCATACCATAGGATCTTAGGACATTGACTATAAGGTCAAATAATGAAAAGCATAGAAACCAAGCTATGGAATCTGTAAAGTTTTCAAAACTCTAGCAAAAGGAATCTATTTGAAAGCCACTTCTCAATACCACCTAATTATTAAAAATAAACAATCAACCAGTCATAAAAAAACTATAGTATATGTACAAATGTATGTTTATATATAAGTATGAGTGTGTATATATTGTATACACATATACACACATACTGAGAAAGCTCTTGCTTCCCAGATTAGTGCTGATGGACAAAAACTAGTAAACAACTTAAACATAAATAAGCAAGCATGCTTAGAAAATAAACATTCTTAAAGCCAAACTTATTATTTCTCATCTTTCCAGTTATTTTTCATAAAAAAAATCCCAAGTGACTCTACAAATGTGGTATGCTATAAAATTGAATACTTCTAATTTCTATAAATATCTTCATCTTGACATTGAAATTAAGGTTAAATATTTATCTAAGTGTGTCCCTAACAGATGACTCCGTAAATACCACCTTGCTGAGAATGAAAAGATTTACCTGGAAGAGAGAATGGGCAATCTAAAATAACTAAAATTATTCCTGATTATAATACTTAAATATGTTTGAAGAAAAGCAAAAGTACTTCTCTAACATGCAAATTCATCATCTGAAAACACTGGAAGAACTCCGGAAAGTCTAATTACTATTCACATACAAGGTATTATCATCATTTTACCCTGTAGTACTTATAAACTGGAGAGCGCAGAAAACTTCATGTCATTCTCTGGACACTTCCTTGGGTAGACTGTTCTAAATACTTTTAAGCATCCCATCCAAAAATGATCTTAAGAGAACTATGTCTGAGAAATATGTGTTCCTAATGGCTGATCACCTGGGAATGAGTGCATTCCAGCTGACTTGATTGAAATCACCTGCTTAAGTTTTGTTTGTGTTTCTAAGAACACAAGCTGCTGAGCTCATAGTAAGTGACCTCATAGGAGCTGAAAGACCTACCCAGAAGCCCCTGGGAACATCTGCATCACTTCCTCTGCTTACACGTAAAGGGGAATTCCCATTTGAACAGACTGCTGAGCCTCATGGCCCACTTCTTTAAATCATCATGTGAGACCATAACATTCTGTGGGAGTGGGCATTCTCTTTGACATTGTGCACTGAGACAGCAGATGAGGTAACCTTCCAACATCACAAATAAAAGAATGGTACCTACCAAATTTAAAAAGCAAAAATTCAAAGGAAAAGAACTAAGTTACATGGTTAAAATAATGCTCCTCTATGGCTCTATTGGAAAAAGTAATCTTGCCAGGAAGAAATCCACAGAGTATCCAAGTCTGAGGAAATGTGTTTAGCAGCTTCTTTATTAAATTCACCTTCCAAATTTATCATTTTGCATTAGCTGCATACTTTATCTTCATCACAATTCAGACAGAGGATTAAACCAAGGAGCATGTGGCAAGGGTGGGGTGGGGAGAGTAATGCACTTTCAAGATGTCCACAAAGATTCTCAGCTCTTTCAGATGACTTAATTACTGTTCACAATTTAATGCCTGTCCACAATGGTGTATTTTTAAAGTTAGCTTTTTAAATAATTACCTAAACGTAGATCAAACTCAATGCTTGAAGAATTTAAAACAAAAATGCCTCATTTTGACAAAATAACAAAACAAACCAAAACAGAGAAATTAAATATCCCGTATTAAATTCCCCAAATTCTGGAAAGATAATATGTTCAGGAATATCTGAAGTAACCATTCTAATTATGGCATACACCCTTCACAACAAGATGCTTAAAAGAAATATGATAGTCATGTGATATCCCATGGAGAATAACAATACTGCAGTTACCTAGTTAAATGCCATGTTAGTCCAAAGATATTTTTGTTTAAAAATGATATCCACCTATAAAAGACCACTCTCTTTTTAAGTTATATGCTTTTCTTTTCCTGGTAAAAAGCAAAGGCTCTACTAGATAGTGTGGGACAAAAATGGCATTTCCCCTTCCCTTTTTTTAAATTAATGTCAAGAATGAGAGTAAAACTATAAGTGTTCAACATTGAGAACTAAGGCACCTTACTTGCATAAGCTGCAGATACTCAAATCACCAAAACAGACCTGGATTGTGGGTATTGTAAGAAAGAATTGAAAAAAATTAGAAAATAAAGATGAAACATGATTCTTTGTTTTGCTCACCTAAAGGGAAGAGTGATATACCCTTGGGTGGCATTAGCCAAAGCACCCAAACCATTGTTGCAGGAGACCCAAGGTGTGAAGCTGGGGATCAAGGAGGAAGGCAAGAGGACAGAGGGCCAGGAGGCTAAGCTTTGTAACAGGACACACGGTGCAGCGTTTCCCCTCTCAACAGATGATGTTGAACATCTGCTCAAATTAGTGCTTCCCTCTTGACTAGCATCTGGCAAGAATCACCAGCTCCTAGGCCAATGTATTAGATAAGAGCTAAGTGGGCTGTGTGTTAAGCCATCTCATTGCAGCAATTCCAAAATGGCTCACTGAAAGGAAATGCAGGGGAAACAAATGCTGGTTGTCAAAAGAGGAAATTTAGATTTGAACACAATTTGAGAAGGACAAGAGAAAGAAAGTATCCAGGGATCATGGGTCATCCACAGTACTCATGTCAAGGCAGCATGCCTGGACTCTGTTTTCTATTTGAGGCCTAAAGTGAGAAGATGTTTAACAAAAACAAAACAAATTCAGCCTTGTTGTTGGGTGCCAAGCTCGCAGGAAATAGAAAAAAGGGAAGAAAACTATGTAAATAAAATTAACTAACAAAGTTGTACATTTTATAGCATGAGAGTAATTTTACTATCCTAAAGTTAGAGCATTAGAAGAATAGACCTAAGACCTTCCCAAAACTCACTAGAACAAAACACTCTAAACTTGTGGGAGAAGTATTGCCTACTCCATCATCAAACTTAGAACAAATGAGAAAAATAAGTCAAAACTGGAGGGTAGAAGAAAGGTCAATAATATTAGCAATCTTAATCCAATGTTGCTGACAAATCAAGACTCAGAGAAAACCCAAATGGTGAGTGATGGTTTGTTTTTACGATGGAGAAAACAGCTTGAAGCTTGAATTTGGTAATTCTTGCTACAGAAAAGCAGTGATTTCAATGATTGCTAAAGTTACAAAGTTCCTCATTCTTCACTATGTTTTTATAAGTAAGAGGCAAATGATAAAGAAGGAAGTTGACATTAAGAAAGCATGTTTCAAAGCATATCTTCTTGGACTGTCCACCTTCACACTGGTAGTTCATAAGTTCTAGGAACACAACAAATCACGACTTGTGATTGAAAAGCAACAGTTAGAATACGTTCTAGTTTCTTCCTAAGGTAGGAACAAGTGTCACATTTCAGAAAAATGCCCAAATGAAAGGTCAAAATAAAGTTGAATGCTTAAAAAACTGAGTTGTCTAGAAGTCATCTCTGAAGTACCAATAAATAAAAAATATTAGGATTTCTATTTATTTATGTTTTCCATATATAGGGCATAATGTCGCAGGAAGGTCAAGGTATCCTGCCACCTGTAAAGAGTAAACCCAAATTCCTGTTGGATGTGTTGTAAACAGAGAAACCATTCTTCATGAGCCCTGTTTTAATTAAATCCCTATTTATGTATTTTCATTCTGTCCTTTCACGTCTTTTTATGTATGCTTTGTAACGTTTACAGTATGTTGCTATAGTAGTACAAGCATAACATTTATATGTAAATAAATAGATACATATTAGGGAAGTGTGCTCTCATATGGTTCCATGAGCAAATATTTGTAGCTCTAATCTAGAAAACTAAGTTGTCCAGACATCTTATTCTCCTACTATACTAGAGATAGGAAGTGTTCTATACTTACGGTCATTTTCTTCTTGAATCTGAATATTTACTATATCAATACAATTCTGAATTTCATTCCAGCTTAAGTTCTCTTGCCCTTGGGATAAGGCTTCCAGTTTAATGGAGAGTAGTTCATTTGCATAACTGTGAAAGGGAAAACAATCATGATACTAATCAGAGACATTCATTCTTTGTTTACATTATACATCTAAAATTTGCCACATGGGGTCAAAAGTAGATGTTATGAGGCTAGACAAGGAATAGAAGGCAAGTTAAATTGTTTCATGGAGCTTTGTCAACATACAACAAGCTCACTTACAATAATGATGTCCTTTTTAAAGAAAAATACATGCTTTATGTATAAATAATATTAAATTAAATTTTCCAAAATCCAACTTTATACACAACTCAAGCAAAACAAAACAAAACACTTAGATGTTCTCAATTCTGTGAAATAGCTTTTCTTTTCCAGTTACTAGTTTTTCTCCCGTTTTCACGTCTTGGCTCTGAATTACCATGGCCCTTAACCTTTCCATCAAGGGTCCTTTTTATTATTCTCGTTCCTTCCAAATTGAGTTCTAAGTGACCTTTCAACTGTAACACTAAAATACCTTGAGACCTTGAGACTTGATGTGCCCACTAAGAAAGCAAATAAAATGCCAATGCAGTTTCAGAAACCTTGGTGAATAAAACACATCTTCACTGTGTTTTCTTGAAGAAGTGGTATATGAGTTGAACCAGATTATCCTAAAATTCCTCTTCATCTGTCCATTTCTTCTAAGGCTTCAGAGCAGCTGCTCAAAAACCTCTCTTCTATGTCCCCTCCCTGCCACAGCACTGTCATAACTCATTCCTGACCCTTGACCCTCCTCACTCTGTACAGCCCTCTTGAAAATAAGAGTTCAGTCAATCACTCTAATTATTTTTCTTGTCTGGGGAGGTTTTAGAGGGAAAAAATCATACATCTTGATATATTTATTACTTTTATTTTTCAATAATCAATTTTTCTATTTGAAAATCACAGAACCTGTGTTAACAATGATAAACTAACATGAACTATACTAGCCCAAATGAAAGACACTCGATAGTTTAGTTTGCTTTTTCATCACACCAGGGAAATGCAGACCAGTCCTCTCTGAACATATTGATTTACTATGCAGTTGGACTTCTGAATAGCACTTGCAAATTTGCTAACATAAGTTAAAAGAATTAACATCACATTGAGTCTAAAACTGCTTTCCTGTTGTGACAGATTTTCTCAAATTACTGCATGCCTCAAGGTGACACTGAGGTGTTTTCCATAGAGAGCAGCTTGAGAGAGGAAGACATTCAAAGTAGGAAGTGGGTGGAGTGATTCATTACCTGTGACTAAATGAGGTTTCACCAAATGCAGGCCTGGAACTGGTTAACTGTAATGTGTGAGATTTTCACTTACCAAGAGTTATAAACCTAAGAAAATACTCTGTGTCACTAGTTATATATAATAAATAACATTGGCCATGATAACAATATGAATGTGGCAACTTGCACTGATTAGCATCCCTTACAGACAGGAACATTCTAAAAAAAAAAAAGTGTAAAATCCCTATGGGCATTTCACATGCTTAGTGTCTAAATGATGACCAATATGAATAAAATAAGAAAGTGTAAGGATGAACACAGAAAAAGAACACAAACACCATCATTTCTTTAGAAATGAACAAACACTAGCTAAAGAAAACAGATTTTAGGGGTAGCATAACAGAGCTCCACAGGCTTTTGCATATGAATATTAGTGTTCAGTTTCTAATGGCATTAACTTTGTAAAGTATTCTGTAGTTACCCAAAAGGTCTACGTTTTTCCTCCCCGCCTCTCTCAGAGCTCTCTTCACCATCTGCCAAGGGCGAATTAGTAAGATTATATTTCTAACAGACTTGGGAAATTTTGAGATTAAATTTCCAATTTAGTTAGCAGATGTTTATTAAGCACTTACTATGTACAAAATCTGTAGCAGGCACTACATGGATATTTAAATGAACAAGATGCAGCCTTCATTTCAAGGAGCTTTCAGTCTAATGAATAAGAAGACAAAAACTCAAAAAAGTATAAAAGCAGAACACAGGAACAGCCATAAACGTAGTGATAGTCTGTAAAAGTAGAAATAATGGGGCTCCAAGTTAGGAGAAGTGGAAGGAAAGTTTAGTGGTAGGGCACCTTGCCCAGGACAGGCACTGAACCAGGTATGCAGTCCTCAAAACTGTTCTGCCAGTGCAGGGTAAGTGTTTTTGTGCTTTAGAGGTCAAGAGAAAAAGGCTTGGCTAGAAAGAGTCAAACTCAGATATTTTTGCCCCTTAGGCTATGTTCCTCTACCACACCATGCTAGTTCTCAGAAGAGATAACGTTAGCATGGGAGGGGAGAAGCATGGTAATAATTAATGGAAGTGTAATCTATGGCAGGCAGGGCTTGGAAGCTCCAACATTGTGCCAGGTAGAGAAGGGTGACAGGGCACCATGTTCCCAGTGGTGAGAGGAGCATTTTATAGGAGCACATAGGCCAGAAAGTACAGTGTGTTTGGATCCAGCTTGGCTGAAGAGCAAACCATGAATAGGAACGTAGCTGGCGCTAAGGTCAAAACATGTTCAGAGTGAAGTCTGTTCTTAATTCAGATGAGAACAGAGAACACTAAAATAGAGCATTATAAATATACCTACATTTTAGAACTATTAATCTGGGAACAGCATATGCCTAGAGCCAATGCTAACCCTACATTGCGTTTGTGAGAATTAGACAAAAAAATCTTTTTGGGAAAATATAGTCCCAAGGGTGGCAGCCATGGTAAATAGGTAGAGACTGTAAGAATTCATCCAGGTAAACCTGCCCAGTGCTCTTGTGCTTTGAAGAATTTACACAACCGTAGGGAGTGGCCCAAATAGAGCAGTGTTTCTTAAATTTGAAAAGCTGAAAAGTTGGGCTTCTGAGAACATGAATTAAAAAGCTGACTCTGAAAGTGAAATACTGAGGTTGATCAGCAGCTGTCAATACAAGAACCAAAGAGGACTGTGAAATCTCATGTCGATATTGGGTCACCCGGGTGACCCAGAAAGTGCTTAAACCAAATTTTGGAAAGATTACTAAAACAAACAAATGGTAAATGTTTGTCACACAGAATACTTGAACTCTGAAGCTGTATCTGTAGGCCCCAGCTGAAAACCATAGATATAAAAATGGGGTGTGGGACCATTTTCTTAATGGGTTATTTATAAATTGGGATGGAAGAGGAGAACATTTTTTGATCATTAAAATGGGTGATTTGGAGGGAGGAGAGTACTGTTCATTATTAGAGGACAGTGGCCAAGGATGCTAAATCTGTAAGATGGTCTTGACAATTCTCTCATCAAGATTCTCTACTGATGCCCCATTAGGTTGTTAGTCTTCAAAGGAGTGACCAGCTCTGTCTCTACTTTTAACACTAAGAGAGCAACAAAACCTGGTTGCTTTGAATGAATGAATGAATGAATGAATGAGGTAAGAATGAATGAGGATTGAAAAGATGTAGGAAGACCAGTTTGGAGGTTATTACAGAGGCAAAGTTGAAAAAAGTCTAAATGAGATGGTCGCTGGAAAATGGAAACCTCTTGCAGAGGTATGGTGACGGAGAAAACTTACAGGGAGAGAAGTGAGCAAGCTGTTCACAGCACGAGGATGCCTGGCAGAGGAAAACTGAGGTTTCTAAGCTTGGAGGAAAGGTGGAGCCATTTATAGAAGCAGTGGATGCAGAAATAAATTACATTGGAAATGTAATAAATAAATTACATTGAATTCTGTGGCGTTATATGAACCAGGTGGCCAAATTTACGTAGTATAAACATCATCAGTTTCACCAAGCAGACTGAAAACAAGAAAACTCCACTGTCCTATTATTTTTGGGCTATTCTCCACACAGACATGTAATAAAGCAATATATATATTTTAATTAAAAGTTTAAAAAAAAGTTCCTGTGAAATTGTATGAGAATTAGCCAATTTACCTACTTGAGCAGTTCCAGCATCAACATCCAAAAAAAGGTTTTGTCAAGATCTAAGCACACATCTCCCCCTGGTGGTCACAGGAATCCAAGATGGAAAATCACATGTTTAATCTGGGGTTCTGTCTTACTGAATCTCTCACTGGGCTCCCTATTCAGGTCCCTTAACTTTCTCCCTAGATCTGTTGTAGCTTTTGTAATGCTATCAATTGTACTATCTAGCAGCATATTTCAGGAACATGAAATGAAAGATACTAAATGGAGATTGTTACCCACTGCCATGGTCCACTGTGGTCTCAAGATTCCTTTGGTTCAATGATCAGAAGAATGGAGTTTGGGTCCTAACTGCCCAACTTTGTGTCCATAAATCCAGACTCAGTTTTATTCATCAGTAACATAAAAGAACTGAACGAGATGACTTTTAAAGCTGCTTCCAACTTTTGTGTACATTCCGTTGTCGCCAAAAGAAGCCCAAGGGAAGGTGTATTTTCAACAGTCCTTTTATTTTAGCCTATAAATAATCTTTGCTAATGACAAAGTCAGTCAATAATTTCCACAGGATGATTGTTTTAAGATTTTGTTCCCCTGAAAAGAATACTGTAAGGAGCCACTTTAATATTAGAAAAACAAAGCAGAACAGCTTTCACAGGTATGGATATATGGATGTTTCAGTAAGAAACAAATCCTTTGTGAGATCTGCTGAACACACATTTCTGCACTGACAAGAGGTTTAGAAAATGTTTCTTACCGTTCTACATATGTCTCATCCAGATTGTTGAAGCCGATTTTTGGGCTTCTGAGTTGATTCTGCACAGACACAAGATCATTGCTTTCTAAGGCCTGGTTTAGTAAAGCGACAGCAGACAACATTTCCACTGCGATCAAGAGCTCCTCATGGGGCAAGTAGTTCTGTTAGAAAACACAAGGCAATATGAGTTCCCCAAATCACACACCTCATGCATGAGATGGGGGTTTAAGAAGCATCAAAGAACAATGAAAAGTCAAAGATTTTGAGAACCCAGAAGATAAAGGGTTCATTTGCCACCTATTTTTTGTTGGCTTTAAAGAACAGTTAAACAGCTTCTGGGCTTTCCTTAAATGATGATTTTGGGGACTAAGTTAATGAGAAACAACATTTATGATTCCACAAACAGCTGATTCCTACTACTTACAGGCTTAGTATTACCAAATAATTAAGCCAAGGATTAGATAACGCTGTCATTGTCCAAGACTGCGAGGTAAGATTCTAGCATAGCTAATAATTTTCAGTTTGAAATAAGGGTTAGAAAATGAGAGAAGAATTTCACCTAAAAGTTATAACACCAGAAAAGTAAATCAAAGTCTTTAAGCCAAGAATATTGATTCTAGTTCCAAAAAAAGAAACCCTGTCACATTTTTATAATTAGATAGAAATTTTAAAAGGTACTCTAAGGCCTAGATATTTAAAAAAATGTGAGGTAAATTTTTAGGTAAAGCAAGTAAGGATCTCCAGATTTATATGATTTATGAATCTGAAATTGACTTATTTAAAAAATACACCTTCGCTTTCAGAACATCCTCCCCTTCAAAGTTCTCTTCCATTTAATCATTTTATACTAACTTGGTGTAACTTCAAAAGGTTTATATCTTCTATCATATTAAAGAAACATGAAGAGAACATGAAAATGAATTAATTAAAAAAAACTGACAACTATCTAAACATTTAGAATATATGTATTTAATATATGTAATGTAATGTTTACATTAAAATACATTATAGCTTTCTGGATCACCACAGAAATCTTGTAGCAAACTGATTTTAGAGTAACAAAGCATAATTTTGCCTTCCAAACGAAATGGGAGGAAAGGTTATTATAGATAACATGTCAGTAAATTTTATCTACATATCTACATATCTTAACATAAGTTTAACACATAGGAAAAGTATAAAATTACAAATAAAGAGCAAAATGAAATCATTTGAGTTCACCCCTTCCAGTGAAATGTCAGCAAATATATAAAGTCACAGTATACAGCAAAAGTATAAGGGAAAACCAAGAAGAAATGGGCTGGGCAACCAATGGTTGACAGCTGACCAGTTGAGAATGAATGGCTATACTGTATAGTTCAAGAAGCCTTGGATTTCAAAGCTAGAGAAATGAAAGAAAATATTAATGAGAGAACCTAAGTGCAATTTAAGAAAATAACCTATTTTTCTTTCATTACAAAGTAGTATCTTTCTATTCAGAAAGCGTAAGAAGTCTTGATAAGTAAGAATAAGAAAACAAATCCTATAACCCAAGTCTTTTACTGTATGTCCTTTTACTTATTTTTAATTCATGCACTTATAGAGGTTTTGCTTTTTTTTAGCTGACATTTTCTTATTACAAGAACCCAAGATAATGCTCTATATATTCATCTCACTTTTTTCCACTTAATATTAGCATTAGCAATCTGTTATTAAATATGGTTTGTTTCCTCCTTCTCAGTATTAAAGACAATGTAGTTAAACGTCCTTGTGGCTACAACTTTCTGATTCACATTTTTTTCCTAGAAATATAATTATCAGGATAATGGGTAATAGCCTTTAAAACATATCACTAAGGCCACCCTCCAGAAAGCCTGTACCACTCATGCTCCCATCAGCTGTGCTGCCCCAAATTTATCCCTACACCAGGTCAGCTCTCTCAACTCTCTACCAGTCTGATTTTTAAAAGGACTATATTTTGTTTTAATTTACATTTACTTACTTCTGACTGAGTTTGAACATTATTGTATGTGTGCTTGTTATTATATATTAGATATTTTGTGAATTGCCTGTTCGTGTTTTTGCCCTTCCTCCTATTTTTTTGGTGGATCAGTGCTGTTTCTAATTTTTAAGATCCAATGTCTTTCTTTGTTTCTTTAGAACTTAATTTTTTTTTATGTTTAACCTTTTATATTGGAAATTTATTGATATGTATGGTGAGGTAATGTTTTCTTTCCCAAGTGGTGAAACACAAGGATTTTTCACTCCTTTCCCCACCTTTTTGAAATACTAGTTCTCTCATATATTAAATTCTTGGCTCTGTTTCAGTACTTTTCATTCTGTCCCATTGTTTGGCTTAAATACATATGCTCTTAATTACTATAACCTTATGTGTATATTACTGTTCAATATTATTAGAATATTAAAAAGCATAAGTTTACAAAAATCAAAGCCATGGTACTAATGGTTGTTTTCAGATTTCTAGAAATGCTGATCTGGAGCTTATTTTTCTATATCATAAAAACAACGTATTACAAAATCATCTTAGTATAATTAAAAAATTATCCAAAGATTTATTAAAAAATCAGAGTTAATAAGAACCACTGTTTCAATGTGTCTGCATTTCCTGTACTCTTAGATTCTCCACATAGATGAAAGGCAGGAGTCAAAGAGGAAGATTGCCATGAAATTGGTACAGGGAGGACAACAAGGCCAGGGACTACTACTTGTTAAAGACTCTATGCCCTCTTTCACCTCCTAAACAGCCTTCCTCATGGCCTAAACTCAGATTTAACATCTCGAGAACTGCAGTCTCCTCTAACTTACCATGGCATTCTGTTTCTGGAGGTTGAAAAGCTCGTTCTGATACATAGCAGCAGCAAAAGGATAAACAGCAGGCAGCTGGGCCTCAGGTTTCTTCAGTGCAAGCAGTGTATTCTCGGGGTCACCTTCCTGGATGACGGCATTGATGTGGTCCACTGCAGCCAGCCCTGAGGGTGGGGTGGGGGGTTGCATTCCATCAGAATGTTTACTTTTCCCACTGTAGTTTGACCCAACCTGCCCATCTGTCCAAGGACAGAGCCTAAGTCACTCTCCACGGACTCTGAAAAGCTGCTGGTGGAGGGCAGCTCCGTAATTGGAAGTAGGTCCCATCCTGGGAGGCAGTCCTTAAAAGAACCTCAGCATTGACAGAGCTGGAGTTATGAGATAATTCCTGCCTAGCATGATTTCCTTATAAAATATTACCTTTAAGGACTAGCTCCCACCTCTTCCATGGAGCCTTCACATTGTTCCAGTCCCTGAGGATTGCACACTTTGGGAATCCACAGAGTACTTGGAACTGGGCCATACAGATCCTGCAGGCGTTGCTCTTTAATGCTCCTTGTATGTCAGTATTGCCTCCTCAAGGAGATTGAAGCTATGTGAAACCTTGCCCTACTGCTGTATCCTCCAAGTCTGCACCATGGAAAACCCACAGTGGGCACTTGGACATGCTGTTGCCCAATATTGATGGTATTAGTTCTCAGAAAATTCTCCTTCAACTCCATGTTCTATGAATGGTGATTCTTAAGACAAAATAATTCAGATATATTTTTAAAAATATTAGATTCAAAATTTATATAATTAAATAAGTCTGTGCTATATCAGTTAACTTAAAAAAACGTATTCCTAATTAAGGAAATGCCTTGGTTGACATTATCTGACCCAAACATAAGCTCTGTGATGTCTCTATCAGCTGCAATGTTCGGACAACAAAGAACTGAATTTTAGTGACCGAACTGAGAGTACTTGAAACAGTAGATTCAGCATAGTATTTAGAAAACAGAAATGGAATTACTAACCAAATGGAAGAATGAGTGATGGTCTCTGCCACAAGGCAATAGCAAATCAGACAGAACCAGCAGGATTTTGCCCTATAAAGAAGCCTTTAGGGTCATAGAAATAACACAGACTCATAGATCTCTAAAGCTTTTCAAAGGTTAGTCTGCCTCCCTAATATATGACTAGACTGCAGCTAAAATTATTCTAACCCTTTTTAACAGATGACAATTTATCTTCCCTAACAACATCTGCAAGGAGCTACCCTCAATAACTTCTCCACTAAGAGACATCATTCAACAGTAGGAAACATGTAGAACCAATGCAATCTTTCATGCCATATCCCAGAAAATGTACATTTATTCTACAAGATCCTAAAATCCCAAACACTTTTTTTCTTAGAATTAATATGACAAAAGAAAGATTTCTAGATAGGAAAGTGAGAGATTGTTTGTGGTGTTTGCTGTTCTGTTAAGTCATCTGAGACCTTTCAGCTGTGTCTCTGATTACTTTGGGTAGGATTTTGCTTCACCTTAGAAAACTCTATTATATGAGTTTGCACAACTGGATGGCAAAATATTACAAGGAAATTACATCCTTAAATTACTCTTAATGTAACATTTCTTCTTAAAAGAAAATAGAGTAAGCTTAACTGCTCTTTTCTTTTATACTCTGCATTTAACAAAATTTCCACTCCTGATCCTAACAGAATGTCATGTGATGAATGAAATGCCCATGCCAAACCCAAAAGTTAAATAATTGTAGTTTAAACAAAGCTGAAGGCTTTGATGACAGAGCCGGTGACATTACCATTGAAGCTGTCATTTATGCCATTACTATGGCTCCTATGAATGTAGACACTTTAACATTTTAATATAATAACCCACACTGTAGGGGAAAAGCTTGACAGTAACCATACTTACATATTTTAAAGCGCACATAATTGTCTCATTGTCATGTCACTGATTAAAATATGCTTTAGAGAGTTTTTTCCAAGACTATGTATAGTTCTACTGAACTATAAATTTTCAGATGGGGAAGATCAAAACTTTAGAGTAATTATGTTCTACACTTTTTAAACTATCAACCATTGCAATGTCCTTCACTATTTCAGCTGATTATGCATCAGCATAAATTGTCTCATGCTTTTTACTTTAAAATGCAAAGTAAAAAGTATAGCCAGTTTAATATCATATTTGTCATGAAATATAAAAGCATAAACGGTTACATAAGGCATTTTATTTAACATGAAAAAGAAATGTTTTAGCAATTATAAATGTTTCAAAAATAAAGGATGGCAAAACGGTGGAACCATTTCTTCACTAAGCTTATGAACCTTAGATGTCTTGCTGGCAGTATTAATTTCTTCCTGTAATTCATTTCTGTCAAAGATAATGAAATTCTCAGCTTTCTAAAGGAGCTGAAAGAGAAACTTGAACTTGGGCTTCATGTATCATCATGTATCATGTATCATCACCAACATTTTCAAAATTTAATAAGGATGAAAGAATAAAAATATGCATCTCAAAATGTTACGGTGCTCCCTTAAAAAAAATTTACCCTAGAGCTTTCAGTGACTATGTATATGAAGTAAATTCTCAAACCTACTCAGTTATTAACTCCTAGATATTTATATAATGTTCTCTGAGCCTCCATGGTTACTATTTGAAGCCTTTAGGATATGTCTCTGTCAGCAACTTAGGAGCAAACTTCTAGGTAACACCTACAGGTGTGCATTTCTTTGAAGGTGTTAAGAATAATAAAAAACATTCGAAGCTGATATCGGTGGTTAAATTGAGGGCAAGGTTTAGGACTACTGAAAGTAGTGGATACTCCAAATTTAAATTTGGCAGATGGTTCACATGCTTTGTTAAATGGGCTAAATGGTCTTTCATGTATTCATTTTGGGGATATATATGGGTTATTTAGACTGAATTAGGGGAAATAAATGTCAATGAGAATTCCTTACTGCCTCAAGTGAAATAAATTTTATTAGAGAAGAGAAAAAGACTACTAAAGAGATTAATGTATCTACACTTGTATATGCTTACTTTAATGACCTGAGTTTTCTGTTCTTTGTAGTCATGCAACTAAACTGGATGCCAAGAAAAATTAAACCATGCGCTGAATCCATAGAGTCTAAGAGACATGGGTTTAAACCAGCCACCATGCAATTTCATTGGCCTGTCAAATCTCATTCACTTGCACTAAAGCTACACAAGCTGTAAGAAAATAATTCTTACAAAGTGTAGACTAGTGATTGAGAATTAAGAGCAGAGCTGTCAATAATACCTTTTACAATTCCAATCAAATGCCATGGGTAAGGAATGACAATCTTATCCCAATAAGGGATAAGTTCAAAATATGACATACATTGAACCTATGATGGAACTGAAAGGTAGAGTCAAACTGGCTTTAACACACCCTGAGATATTTTGCATGGACTAGGGGCAAGATCACCAAAAAAGCTCCATGGGAGATTATCAGATGATGTGCCATAATTAAGAGCAACACTGACATTTAGTGGATTTTTCATCCTATAAGGCAGTATTACAAGGATACAAGTTGAGAGAATCTGATAAGGAAAATTTGTATCTTACAGAGGTACCATTTTCTGTATATAATCCTTACTTACTGTTGACTTTATTGATATTGCCTTGGATTTCTGCTTGTGTCAGCAGTTCTTCATATGCGTCTCTTTCTTCTTCTGAAATACAGTTATTCTGCAAAACAAAGTCTTTACTGATTCCTGAGGTTGTTTCCAAAGCTCGATATTCAAAAGCAAAAATGCAGTGATAAAAAAATAAACCACTGACATTTATTTGAATTCAATACAAGCTTTTAAGAGTGCCTCTTTGTGTAAGGCACTAGAGTTATATATGCCCGAAGGATTACAAAATAGATAACAGACCCAGTGACTTTCTGAAAAGGCCTAATTTTCTAATGCCAAAAACATTAGGCTGGACCTCTTGATATTGCCATTTTTAAAATATCAAAAGCAACCGACTATTGGCAACTTCATGTGATTCAATCTAATAAGATCAAGAACAAAAATAATAAATATACATAGTCAAACAGAATAGAAGAAGTTGGAAAATTTTAAAAAGAGACAACATTGAGGAGGTCCTGGAGGAACCTTAATGTTAAGGCAGAGCTGTCACAGGATGTAGACAGCAGGATTTGGTCACAAAATCAGAAAAGCTTGGCAAGTCAGGCTACACATGGAGTGTGTGCCCAGGGCTAGCCCAAATGAGGTAGGCTGGGTATCCTGGAGGCCTTTTAAGGCCAAGCAAAAGATTTCTACTTAAGCTAGTAGGAAGTAGGGAATCAGGATGTTTCTGGTAGGATAACAACAGATCTATGTTTAAAAATTTATTTTCTAACCTCTAGCTCTGAGAAGGAATGGCTTAGAGGATGACAGGAAGCAGGGAAACCCATGAAGAAGGTGATACAGGAATCCTGAGGTGAGTTCAGGAGGGGCAGGCTGAGACTAGAAGGTAGGTGGTTAGATGTTAGCCTGTTAAGAAAAGGCATCAGAATAGAATATAGAATATAGGAGAAATAAAAAGAATTCTGAAACAATTCCAAAAGGAAGTCAGCAAGGGCATGTATGTGAGAAGGGCAGGGTAGAGATGAACAGCCTCCTAATGAGGGGGATGACAAAGCCTGGGTGGATGATAAGGTCTGGGGAACACAGAGCTGAAGTTATCGGGAGGAGCATTACAGGGACCTGGTATCAGGGTGACAGCTGATTTCCCCACCAAATGGATGAGCTTAATTGAGGAAGAACAGAGACAGACCTTGAAGAAGCCCCATAATTAGAGGCAGGAGGAAGAGACACTAAGAGATGCAGAAGCAAAGTAGCACATGCGTTAGGGGAGCAGATCCTCTCAAGGCAGGCAGAGTGGGGCAAGTGTGCTGGTGGAAGCTCCCAGATGAGAAAAGCTGGTAAGATAAAGTTGCCATTTTTGGTAATGGAGCTGAAGGTGACATGGTGAGAGCTTAGGAGAGGTAAGTCGGCAAGGAAGTGAAAGCTCTGAGCACAGACCAAGTCATTAATAACACAAGACGGGCAGGAAGTGTGACGCTAGGATCAGGAGCAGGCTGCCTTCATGGGGAGGAAAACCACTTTCTCAAATATGAGGGTCAATACTGGGAGAATATAAAGGAGAGTGGATTCAAAAACATCCTCTCTAAACTTTACCACATTGAGTTATTAACCTCTACTAATATATCCAAAGGTAACTTCAGTTAATACAAGGTCTGCTGTGATGCCTAATGAGGGAAGAACTTTAGCTGATACTTCTATACCTTTCAGGTAAGTAGCAAGTTTATGGCATGACCTTCAAACCTTGCAACTTATAATATTCATCACAAAAGGAAACCTTTTATGGTCTTATTTTACCCTAACATTGCTTCCAAACCAATTGCCTATGGCTATACAGACCACTGTCAGTGGATGTAAAAATATCACTTTTAACATTATGGCTTTTTCAAACTATCTACTCACAACTGTATCTATTACTGAGAATCTAATTAAATACCTTCAGTCTTGCATTTTCCTCTTTTCCCTTTTTGGCTTCCCAGAGTTCCTTCTGATATTCCTGTGCCAGGTTTTCATCCACTAAAGTTAAAACTGCGTTTGGGTTTCTTAGAGTTATAATGGTCTGCTCTGCTATTCCTTTTTCAATAGCTTCATTAATGGCTATAACTGCAGCATGCACTGAGAAGAAGAAAAAAAAGATTTGAATTAGCAAAAGACAACATGGACAGATTTTTATTAGCAAAGGCAACATGCATCAACACTGCATAAACTTAAGCAGTGTTACTTCCTTCTTTGGCTCCCAGTAAGCATGTCAAAAAAGAGACCTCAGACACATCAGAGAGCACGCCTCTGACGATCTCTCCACCTGCCTGTCTATCTTGGGTCCTGTCTTGGCAGCTGTTATGTAATCCCTATTCATTTATTTAACTTGCTCTGAATGGCTAACATGAACCAAGCACTACATCAACCAGCTGTGGATTCGAAAGCTAACACAAATACATTTAAAGTACCAGCTTGTTTCCAAGAGAGATGCCTGCAATTTAACTTCCAACACTAAAAGACCATGTAACAGCGAACCTCATGACTAAAATCTAAGGACACAGAAAGCAGAGAAATATATCGGAGATACTTCTGGAACCTCTTAATTCACATTGCACAAGTGGATATTTAAAGTAGCTTAAATTAACCATCTACGATACATATAATAAAGCTTTCAGAGGGGGCTTAACATATCTTCTAAATATTCTATTTTTGTAACCACAATCAATGAATAAAGTATAGGTGAGTCTCATGTCAACGGTATGTTTGAATTTTAAATAGACTTACATGCAGCTTCATCCACAGACAGTTCATTAGCCAAAATACCACCTATTTTGCTGAAAGATGGCATCTGTATTCCATATTTCTCAAGTTCCTTTCTCATATTACTGATTTCCTCCTCTGAAAAAGAACAAAAAATCAAAGAGTGCCACAGAGATGGAGGCAGAATGAGTATATTAAGAAATGTCCTCATCCTAGGGCTCCTCCCTCCCTGGTATGCAAGGCTTATTTTTTTGATTAAAGAAAATAAAAAGTGCCATGCCATTGTGAAAGAAAGAAAAGAAAAGAAAGGAAAGAAAAAGAAAAGAAAAGAAAAAAGAAAAAAAGGAAAGAAAAGAAAAGGAAAGAAAGAAGAAAATTTTCAAGAAGGGGCCATTTCTAAACAAGAATTTTAGGAAGAAGCCAGTCTAATATTCTTATTTCATAAATGTGGGGAAAAGGAAACCTGGTTGAGTACAAACAAAACAAGTTTTCTTCTCTGATCAATATAAAGGAAAAAAAAGAATCAATAATATTGAAATGAAAAAAGTATCAATCCATTTCCTTGGTAACTACAGTGTAAAAAGTTAAAAAAATAAAGAATAGTACCTGTGAAATCTACTTTGCCCAACAAATCCTGGATCTGGGGTGCTATTCCTAGTTTGAATAGATATAAACTGAAAGAAAAAAACATCAGATTATCAGAAACTTTTTCATTATAAATCTTAGAATTAGAAATTGCTTAAATCTTACAGGCGTTTTTAGCTGAGAAAAACCTAAGAAATTATCTAATCTATTCATTTTCTAGATGAGAAAACTTAGTCTTGAAATAACAGTCCCTAGTGGGACTGGGACAAGAACTCCAGTCTGTCTCGAAGATTGGTGTTTTGTAGGACATGGCATTTCTGTAGTCAACTCACTCACTATCCTCTGTGTGTAGGAAGAATTAGAAACACAACTAATACAAAATAGCAGGTAATAAATTCAATAAACATTTCCTTGGATATTCCTTACATGATTCTTACTGTTGAAAGTACAGCTCAAATTATTATATTTTCCTTTTCATTATTCCTCCAAGTATCACACACCCCTTGAGGAAATATTTGTTTTACATTTTCTGAGCCAATAAATAGAGTGACAAGACTGTCAATGGATGAGGTGATGTTAAAGATAAATCATGATGGGAGCATATTTTCAAGTAGAAGATGGAGAATAAATTGTATATATTTCTTTAAAAATCCTTTAGGAAGTGACGATGGTACCAACTAACCTACTCATATATAACCTGTCAAAAGGAGCTGAGGGCTGGCGTCTAAACTCTATCAAAGATGAAATTATATGGTTATATGGCTTTTCTCATTTAATCACTGAGCCATAGTTTCTGATCCATATTTATCCTAACCTCCCCAGCCTCCAGGATTAATTCTACAGACCACCTACAAAGTTCTGTATCACTTTATTAACAATTTTGATAGGTTTATCATTTATGAGATTTTAATTAGAATTTAGAAATTATACAATAACATGCATGAGAAAATGAATGGAATAATTTCAAAGGTTTGAAATATTTCAAGATTATCAGTTCAGACATAGATGTGAGATGGAGCTGAGTAGTTTATAAAACACATAAAATTTCACTGAAGGAGTTCAAGATCAAGCCTTCTTAATGGTATTAAACTCAAATGTCTGACTAATCAGTATAAACAGTGTGCACTGAAATTTACATGATCACTTCTGCAAAAAACAATAATTTAGAAAAGTAATAATACATGGTCAAAGTTTAAAATTAGTGATTAATAATTTTTAAAAAATTACATTGAAAATTACTGCCCAGAGTTAAACCTTAAATATTTTGATATAAGTCTTTTGAATACTGTTTCTGGAAATATCTATTCCATAAACTCACACGGTATTCCATAATAGGAATGTATTATAATTTATTTAATCAATTGCTGAGATGGTCACAAATTATTCACTATGGCAGTAAAGCTACTTATACAGATATGGATACATCTTTGTGCATATATCTTATTTGCTACTACAAATCCCTAAAAACAAAACTTACAGATTGAAAGGTATACACACAATCAAAGCTTTCAGGATATAACAATACCCCTTACCCTTCTTCGAGAGAATCTACCTTTAGTTGACTTTCTATCTCTGTTCCCCTAGGAACCTGATAAAGGTATACTGAAGCATCATTTCTTAGAAAAATGATTGATAAATTGCATCTCGACTTGAAGGCATTACAAATACCTAATAGGAACCAGATTTTTATGTGTTTCAAGGATTCTCATAACTGGTGCACACCTCGCAGGGAACTGGGAAGCCAAGCTGTGGAGCCTTTACAATGGATACTGGCTCCTGGGAGCTGAGGCTCTAAGCCAGGGAGGCTCTTGCACCCACAATAAGTTTCACTCTTTAGCACTTGAGTTGTCACCTGGGGTACTAATGAGAACAGCTTCCAGATGGCTGGGTGGCAATCATGTTGAGTGCCGTGTCGGCTCCCACTGACGAGTAACTAACTATGTGACACTGTCCTGTCATTAGGCTGGGTTTCCTAGCTAACTCTCATCCTTGCAGCAACTGGTGCCAAAAGTGGCTTTGGGTAGCTGTGAGAGTCCAAATATTTAGTTGAATCAAAGAGCTACTGATGGGTACACCCCCACTCTACCACCAATACACGAGAATGACATTTTCTTTCTCTCCTTATCACCAGAGGATATTATCGACGAAAACCTTGCCAATCTGATGGCCAAAAATGGTATTTAAGTCTCTTTGCTTTTGTTAGTTGTGAGGGCAAATGTAATTCATATACATATTGGCCATTTTCATTTCTTCCATGAAATACATATTAATGAATATTTAAATTTTAAAGATTGACTTTGGGGGGATTTACCTGTCTTTGCTGCCCCCCCCCCGCATTCTCTCAAAACCACCACCCAAGGACAAGAATAACTGACGTTTTAACCATATGGTAATCTTAGTACTGAATTCCAATATGATATTTGTATCTTATCCACAGAGAAAAACATTAGACTCTAAACATTCTTCAATGTAAAATAGACATTATGTATTCATAATTAAAAGCTAGAAAGGATGTATTCCTTAGTTTAAATTCTGTATCTTAAGAGATTATCAGGGACATAGGACTACTTACATAGTCTCTAAAGACTTAAACCTCCAAAGGTTTATGCCAAACAGGTCATTAAAATTAAAACTAGTATCTTGACAGTTTCAAAACCATAATATTTTATGAAATACTTCTTGACTCATTAGTATGTGGAAAAAATATTCCAGTTGAAAAAAGAGCTCATATCACGTGGAACAAATGAAATGTCAACCTCTTGTTCTTTTTTGGTAATGGGAACTACATAATTCAACAGAATTAAATAGATAGGTTAGTGAAGCTGCAAAAGAATTCTAAAGAAATAAAATCAAGTCATATTTTAATAAAAATAGGTCTATAAACAATCAAAAATGTATCATTGTATCACTTCAATTTCTTTTGTAATATCTGATTTGCATTTTCTTCTTCCCTTTTTACAAGTAAGTTAAAAAATATACCTGATAATCTACAAAGAAAACTATAAAATTAATTCAATGGTAGAATCACTGAAAATGTGACAGTAAAATTTAAGTAGGAGACACTCATAAAATGTGTTCTAATACAAATTTTGTATCTATAATTATTTCAAGTACTTATTGTGTCACATTTATAATGTACATCACTTATAGTAATATTCTGTTAATGTTTTAACATACTTTAAACTTACATTATTTTATCAAAGCCTTAATCAATGAATATCTATTATCCTGAATATATTTCTACTTCTACTTCCCCACCTATGTATTGAGTTAATCTAGAATTTTAAATGTATACTTTTATTTTCATATTATGTACCCCAAATTTAGATATACATTTTATTAGTTTCTTTTCTAATTTCATCTATGTTCAATTTTCCTCTCTTAGTTCTATCTTTGGTTTTGGTGTATATAAGTACTCAAAATTTATTAAATAGATGTATTGAATGAATCGCTAATTGCACATATTTTAACACTGATTTTGCTCCTTGGGTGTTTGTTCTGTTTATTAAATCTAATACCTCTTTCACAGTGTTTCCCTCAAATGTCTGGCATTCCTTGATTTGGGGCTCATCTTAGGGTTTCAGATTTGCTGTTTGTCACTGTTGATCACAGATTCCCTAAGAGAGAAGCCAGTCTTAGGGACACTGTGGAGTAATGATGGGGCTGATGCCTGGAGGTGCCCAGTGTCTTGCCTTCTTAGATTGGGGCTCTCTGTGCCTTCCAGGGGTCATTAGCTATCTCGCATACTGTTATGCTACCCTGCCAGCAGCATCTGCACTTGCTGCTTTAGGGAAGAATCAGAAGGCTCAGCTGGTCTAAGCCCAATTACGCTGGCTTTGAGGCTCTCCTTTCTATATCTCTTTGCTTAGAGCCACCCCTATGACAGCTCCCAGCTCTGTTGCATCTCTCAGAAGTTTCTGGGCTGTGGTCTTCTGTCTTATTTCTTAGGCAATCCAATCCTATCTGTTTGCTTTCTGTTGGGAGTTGTTTAAATTTCTGGTAAGTAGATGACATTCTTTTTTACTGCAAACAATTAAAAAAAGTTACTTCTTTGGTAATTTCATATCAGTTTTGGTAAGGGAGTAAGACAACTGTGCTCAATGATGTTGACACAACTTTTCACATTATTTCCTTTGTTTATCCAGTCATCTATTTAATTACTATTTATGGATTATCTACCATTTAAAAAATATTTTTCTCTACATACTGTCCCTAAAATAAAGCTATTTAGTCAGCCACAAAAGATAGGTTTGTTGGTAATTTGAACTAAAACAATTTACTAAACAAAAGCATTAATTTCCCCCTGTGGTACTAAAGATATCAGGACTATTTCCAATTACACTTTTTACTTCTCCATTGTACACTACAATACTAATATTAATCTCACAAGAGAATATTCTGGTTTAAAAAGTTACCACTAGGTGGTGCTGAGAAGTCACTACTTTTGGATGGAAGAGTTTTCGCTTTCAAATTTACTTTAAATCAGATTTTCTTAAGCTAGGATGGATCAGGTAAAAATCTCATTTGCATATATATATTTTCACCAAAATTAAAAAATACATATTAATTCATATATTTTATTGAATTTTTAATATTGTCTCTGATGTTGAGGTTTAAACTATTAGCTTTAAAAAAATCGCTTTTCAGTTTTATGGCAAATCTCTGTGATGAGGTGCTTTCAAGCACATTACTCAAAGGGGCATGCATATGTTTACTAGGAAACTACTTATTCACTATTCCCAGGCTGAAAAGAATCAGCAATAGCAGCCTGCCACTTTCCAAGCATTTACATTCAAATGAGCCATTCTTCACCTGAAGCACAGAGGAAATTCAGAGTCTTAAAAAAAAGCTCACCCCATACTAAAAAAAAAAAAAAAAATTTCTTGTAGCTCTTCAACACTGAGAGTATTAATCATCTTTAGTGCCTAACAGCCAGCACAAAAGGTTGAGAACATTCCAAGTGAAAGCCGTGGAATTAATATTGGCATTGCTTCTCACATGTAAGAAAGGACTTGATGTGAAACAGCAAGCCTCTCACCACACCAGAAGGTACAGCCATATATTGTACTTGGATTGTGAAATGAGGCCAGCAACAGAAGGGTTGTCCTAAGGTAGCTAAAGCCTCACTGGCCCACATGCTCCCATTTATATAAATTATATCAGTTCAAGTCCAGAAATCAAGAAAGGGAAAAAAAGTACTATTGTTTTTTTTTCCCCTTAGTGCTTTCAATATATATATTAAAAGTTCTATAGTAATAAAATGCAAACTTAAAAGGCAAGAGCTGAATTTATTTCAGCTTTTCTGGATCACATCATGTGCAGTTCATTTTATGCTGTAACATGTGAGATGAACGTTTGTAAATGAAAGCCTCATGGTTGACCAGAAAGATCACAGGGCTGGACTCAGAAGCCCTGGATCTTGGCTCCAAGACAGGCAACATCTAGATGTGTGACTCTGAGCAAGTCATACAACCCAAGCTTTCTGTCCCTCATTCATGAAATGAAGGATCTGGACGGACTAGGGTAACTTCCCAAGACCCTCCAAGATCTAAGTCTCATGATTCTTCATTTTGAAATCTCCTAAATATAACAGCTTAGAGGCCTGTGCTGAAATTCAAGTCTGATGCCTCTGTTCTTTTTATCTTCTTAGTAAGAGGGAAATCTTTGACCTCCTTCCGAGGCCAGTGACTGGCTGAGTCAGAAGCAGTGGGGTTTCTGGTGTCATAGCCTGATCTGCAACCTCAACTCTGCCATTTATGAGCTGTGCGACCTTGGGCAGCCTATCTGTGCCTAAGTTGCCTTGGTTATAAAATGAGACTAATAACAGTACCTACCACATGGGTATGTTATGAAGGTTAAATAAGATGACACCTGTAAAGTACATGGAGCAGTGCCAGGCACATAATAAGAAGTTCAGTAAGTGTTAGTCTTTGTTTTGTTGTTGTTGTTGTTGTTGTTATTATTATTTCCTGTTAAATAAGTGTGTCCATCTTATCTTACCAATAACCTACCACAGTGATTTCCCCACTTTCAAAACTAAGAATCTTTCACAATTTCCCCACACCGACTCTGCATTTGAAATTATTTTATCTATTAAACCAATATCATTTTTCAATCTTAGTCACATATATCACTGCTAGTATCACATCAAAATCCAGTGTTCTATACCCAATTTTCAGTCAAAAGCCAAAGGAATCCTGAGGCGCTTTTATCATTGGGAAATCAGTTCAGTTAAACCAACTGAGCATTAAAACTCTAGAGGCTTCAAGTTGGAGTCAATGGTGTATGTGTAGATAGGTGACACAACACGGTTCAAAGCTTCAAAATGCTTAGAATTTAGTAGGACAGACAGACAGAGCCAAAATACTGATTCAGGATAAGAATAGGAGAGTGGATGGTTTGAAGTATAAAGAGAATTTTGAACAAGAAGTTACTTGAAAGATATGGAAGGTGCAACCAACTGCCTTCCTCACCTTAATTCCATGTACTGCCATGTCCAGATAGCCCTCCTGAGAACAAGGGATTATAACCTGTCCTTTTGGTTAAGGAACTTTCTAGAAGCTTATTTATAAATGTTAATATGTTGTTCCCTGTCAGAGATGCAGTCAATCTGATATATGGCATCATTTGGTTTCTCAATAGGAAAAGGGTCTTAAAGGAAGGAAGTACTAGGGAAGGTAAGCATTACTGTCTGAGGAACTCAATGGAAGGCAACCAGATAATCAAGGCAGCTGCCAGTCTGTGTGAGAGAGCTGGGTAGAAGAGCCCTCCTTCAGGGTACTTCTACTCCTGCAAACCTGCCAGGGTTATAGATCTCAGTACCCAGAGAAGTCAGAGTACTGAGAACACCTGGCCAACCAGAAGCAGGTCTCCCATTGCCATTTCCACAAATGAAAGTCCCAAATGTAATTCTGGCATTGTAGCCACATTTGAAAACATGACTACTGGGACAGCACCTTCACAATCTGCAGCAGGAACTGTAACCCTTACACAGACAGGAGGCATGCTGATCTTTAGCTTGTCAGTGTGGTAGAAACTTAATGATCAAATTAACTTTATACAGTAAGAAGAGTAGAATCCAGAACCCTAATCTAACAAACTAGAGAAATCATTATGAATGCAAGACTTTAAAAGGATTCCTTGGAAGGTAGGTGATGCCATGTCATAAAGCAGGAATAATTGGGATAGGATTGGAACATTTTGTAATGACAACAAAGCAAGGATATTTCAAAGAATGTCAGGGACAGTACTATAAGGACAAAGGAGCTGGCCAGAAAGAGTTCACACTGACCCAAATGAATCAATCTGGTCCATCAAAAAAGAAGATACTCATCTTGGTTAAGTCTGTGAAAGATCAGGAGTTCAAAACAATGATCAGAAAAGTATGCCATAAAGTATACAAAATGGAAGTTGCAATATAGAGAGAAAATAAGACATGTATAATTATTTGTATTGATGTTAACAAGTTGCAAAGTATTATTAAAATACAGGTGCTTTGTTTTTCTATAACTGTTTCTACGTTACATACACTACGTATATACTACACAAAAGAATAAAGACCAAGGACTCTGAGTAAGCCAGATAGTCCTAGAAAACCAAGTGTTCAAAGTTAAAGAAGGACTGAGGAACACAGTTGGTGACAAAAACAGTGAGGTGGAAAGAGGGTCTGGCAATGATGGTCACATTCAATACTCAAACAGAGAGAAAGGATCCAGAAACATGATCTAAGATGATAAATCAGCCAAATGGCCTGAACAGCATTGGGTAGAATCAATCTCTCATCTCTTTGGGAGAAATCTCTAGAAAGCCCAACTAATTTCAAGAAAATATTCAAAAGGCATACATAAGCTTTTAATAATGTTAACAGATTAGGCCAATACATCATTATGTCAGGACAATGGGATATGTAACACTGGAAAACAAGACATGGAAGTAAATTATTTCTGGGTGATAGGGGGTGGAGAGGGGGCTGGGACCAGATTATAAATGAGAACCTACCTGAAAGCCATATGCTGAAAAGGAAAAAACAATCTGATTGATTTCACAAGTAAAGAGAACGCAGACTGGTGCCATGTTCTCTGACAGATTATCGATTGGTCAGAAGCCAGATCTGTAACCGTGGCAGGTTTGCAGGGGTATTCTTTTGTTTTTTGGCGCCCATAAGGTCATGTCAGCTCTGGGTAGGTATCAAAGTATTATAGTCCTAGGATAAGTCAAAATGAGTGTACAGAGAAACGAGTGAAGGTTGTCGTATGGATTTTTCAGAATAGGTTTAAGTGTGGAAAGTTTGTAATCATGTATCTGGGCATTTCACCTGCACTTTTAGGCATCTAAAGTGCTCAGAAAATCAGTTCTACTAAGTTTGTTTAACGGAATTCAATTTTATAACGATTGTTTAAATTTTTGACAGCTGTTTAATATTTGAGCAATAAACAATATGCAAAAGTGTTCTTTTCCAGGTATAAACAGCCTCTGGACAGTTAAAAAAACTAGTAGTATTAACTCATTAGCAAATTCACTTCTTAAACTGGTTCCTCTTCACTGCAGACTTTAAAACATTCCAAATGAAGCCACGGTAGGAAAACATGACACATACACATTTTAAGTCCAAAGACACCCAAAAAGTCAGAAACAGTCATTATCACTTGGAATTGAGAAAACAGGTACTTCACCATTTCCTTTGATATTCTTTCTGAACACTCCAATTTTTTTCTATAATGAGCATTTTTTATTTTTTATTTTAAATAAGAAAAATAAAAATTTATTTGAAAAAAGAATGAGGCCACCCATTCCTGAGAAGAGTGTCTCTACATGAGGCAAAGTTTGAGGATTTCCTCTGGGGCTGCTGTGCTAACAATTCACTGGTGTCTGGGGTTTGAGAACATCAAGCTGAACTAACTGACAAAGGAAGCTAGAGTGGCAGGCAAGGAGCCTGGGGTCAGAAATAAAGTAAAAAGGTGGGATACAGGCAGAAAAGGGGAAAGTATATACAAACAGGAAGCAAGGGTAAGAACCCAGGAGGTTTTCATGAGGTTATTAAGCCTTAATCAAGAAGACAGGACACAGAAGACAAGTTTGCAGGCCCAAGAGCTAACTTTGCAGATCAAGTCAAGCCCACAGGCTGAAGTAGGAAGAAGATAGTGCCCGGCTACCTGGGGGATCTTCCTGTCTGGTGCCTGGTTTATAATCAGAACTTCTGATCTGCCCAATTCCCTAACAGATAATGACTATGTTCTATACCAGTAATGTTCCTATATCCATAACCAGGATATAATGGCTGAACATAGTTATTCAATCTCGGCATCATTTCTAATTATGCAGCAAGGGCAAACCCACTATACCTAGGAACGGGCTCTGCTACTCAGCTTCCAAATGTGTCTTGCCCAACAGCGCAGAATATCAGCCTCATCTGAGGAACTGACTGCATTCTTGACCATCTCAGGAAAAAATTTCAATAGCATAAAACTTTAGATACACTTGGCACTACTGAGTTCCACATCAAGTAGCAGCTACACATTAAGTTTAGAGCAGAGAAAAGTGAAAGAGGTTCTCCCAGGGAATGTTGTTTATTAAGTAAACACTGCTTTGAAAGATCCTACTTAAGGTTAGAGCTAGCGAATGAGGGGCTCTGCAGGAATCTGTTTCAGGACGAGGAACAGGGATGGGAACTCCCTGATCCATAACTGAATGACAGGAAGACAGTCCTAGAAAATATCACACCAACACAGGCGAACAATTGGCAATATTAAGTAAGAAGTTGCTTTCTCTTTGTTTAACAAACTGTTGAAGCCATTGTTAAAACTATGGCACACACCCGTCAGCCTCAGTGCAGTTATGTATTACTTCTGTAGAAGAACAATGACATCACCAGAAAGGAATTTAGCATACCGGTTCACCATTTCTTTATAAGCCGCCTAACAGTAATGCCCCAGGTGTCCACTTCAGAAAAAACAATTGAAGCTTATACAAGACATCCCATAAGCATTCTACACACTAGGAGATTAGCACTATGATGCATGAATATGAAATGACATTAACTAACAGTGGCTGGCGTAGCAGGTCAAAAACAGCATTAACCATGGTGTTAAGCCATCATTCTAAGCACTGAAAAAATATCTAACAAAGAATGTTGGGTAACACATTTGAAAATATTCCTCAAAATAAGCACTATTGCACAGAAAAACTTTTAGAAAACCTGCTGGTATAATGATACACTAGCAACCTATAAAGAGGCAGGCATAGAAGTGTCCCCCACCCCCCAGTTGTTCTAAATTATTAGAATACAAAGTAATCATAGAAAAGACACCTACATTTGGTCTATATTTCTAGCAACAGTCATCTTTCAAAGAAATCTCATAAGTACTGGTTGGGGGTGGCGGGGGGGTAGTCAAATTATATGACATAATCAAAATTCTTCTCTAGTAGGCCAGAATTGCGATGAATTATTATAGAAACCTTTTCCTTTGGAGAGGAAAAGAGCCAGGAAGAAGTTGATATAAACCTCTAAGCAGAAGATTCTGCCAGAAAAATGACTTCTAGTGATATAAACACAAGGCAGATGTTCTAAAAGAAATTTAAAATTTAATTAGACATGAAACTTTCCAGTCATTACCTGTGTGCATGAAAAACAAAAGCCACAAACTAGATTTTAAAAAATCATCTTTGTTATCTAAAAATCACATTCTACCAGGCTATTAAAATTAAGTGATCTGTGAACTAGAAGAATTTCAACATTTTCAAAAATTAAGTAATTCAACAATTGCTTTAAAACAATAAATGTATCTTGTTTTGAAAGCAACTTCTAAGTTTCTTCTTTATTCCTAGGGTACAAGTTCTATTGAATAAATAAAACAAAAATTATACTGAATTCATTAAGCTGTGATAAGGACTTAAGCAAACTGATACTTCTAAGAGTATCAAAATAAAAATTATGACCACCAAAACTGCTTATTTGATATATTTTGGCTATATTTGTAAACTAGATCATAACTCAAGAATACCATAGCACATTACTAGGAGATCCCTAAAAGTTTTCACTTACAGTTTCTCCTTACTATACTTATAGGTTCTTCATTCATTTTTCTGGATTTCCATTTGGAATCAGATTTTAAAAATTCAAAAAAATATATCTTCAACGTCAAGAATTGTTTTTGCGACAATTATTTTAATTTTGGACCAGCAAGTTCAAAATAGCTCGATCTAATAAAAAGTTCTTCAAAGTTATTAAAATAATTTAAGATTTCTTTTAAAATTAAAATTGTAGTTTTATTTAAATTTATTTCATGGACTTTTAGTTGTATTTTCCTACCTCAGTGCATGAATGCAATAAATCATTCTTGGTATGTTTTTCCGGTCATAAACATCTGTTGTTTCTGGATAAAATATCTGGAAAACAAAAGAAACCATGTGTTTATTATGTTTTGCTTTTCACAAAACATATTTTAAATCTCCCAAATGATCTTACTCTGATTGTCCTTGCTGTGCTGTTTTTATTTAAACGTAGAGGAACCTTTCAGTTATAGTTTGTTCTTGCCCTAGAGGAAGACCAATGAGTGAATCTGGACCCCTGCCTGACAAAGCACTCCTCCTTGTGGTTGAAGAGAGAGAGAGAGAGAGAGAGAGAGAGAGAGAGAGAGAGAGTGTGTGTGTGTGTGTGTGTGTGTGTGTGTGTGTGTGTGTTGGGGCAGGGTGGGTTGGGCATTGGGGGAGTTGGAGGGGGGTTTTAGGGGGTGCGGGGGGAGGTTGTGTGTGTGGGGGGAGGTCCCAGCGCACCACTCCCAAAAGGCTGCATCCACATGGCTAGATGGTTGTTTCATTCCACATGGCTTGAGCCCATGTAGGCTCTGCTTTCTGTAGCAGAGTCACTTCTGTGACTGGCCAGAGGCCTGCTGGCTTGAGAACAGTGTTTTTCTTACAGCATTTTATTAATGGTTAAGGACTTGGCTACACAGATCTGTAAACATGTGCATGCACACACATACACATGAATATTTTTTTTCTGCTTAAAGTAACAGATTTCTCCGAATACAGTCTAGAAAATGAAGTATAACAGAAAATATCTATAATCCCACCTCTAAATTGTCATCATTAGCATTTTGGTATTTTTCTTCCAGTCTTCTTTTTGGGTTATGTCTCTAATTTTTTATGTTTTGCGTGTGTTTGAAAACAAAATTGTACACATGGTAGATGTGCTTAAAACACTTGACGGAACATGACTACTGGCTATCCCCTTTATTATTCTATAAGAACAGTATTCCTGATAGATGCATGATTTTGGAACCATAATTTAACTGGCTCCCTGTGGCTAAACATTTTTTTGATGCTCATTTTTTTTCCTGTTATAAGTCACTGCATTCTCTGAGCACCTGACTACCTCTTTTGGATAAACATCTAAGTATAAAGTTACTAGACTGAAAGGTCTGACTGAACATTAAGGCTTTTTGCTAAGGCTTTTACTGTTAAGCTTAAAACTAAAAATCTAATAAGAAACATCTCGGAATGGGGCACTAAACTTACCTGTTCTTAAGTACCGAAAAATAAATAATCAGGTTTAAAGATTCTAAGATTAAGATAAACGTACAGGCATTATTTGCTTTCAGTAAATATTTATAAAATTTGACATAAATATTAAACCACATACAATATAGCAGTACTTGATGCCCAAGTACAATTTTCTGTTGGACATAGCTGAAAAAATAAAAAAAAGCAAAGTTTCTTGAGATACAAATGTGTAGGGACTGAGCACTTAAAGAAATGTCTGTAGCTCAGGAAAATTCAAAGGTCTTAACCAACTTTCCTTAAGGAGAGGCAGATTTCCAATTTGGAAGAATGTGACGAGGTTTAAAGTTCTATATATAAGCAGAGGACAACAACTGCCCCTCTTCTTTAAAACAAAACAAAACACCAAGAAACTTTTATATTTCCTCTGGAAAATCACCATGAATATGTCTTCATTTAGCAAAGGAGATGGGATCAATTTGTAGTTCAGCAGAATGTTTTATTCCCAGAACTTAGCATGATGCTGAGCACAGAGGGGCACTTAATACAGATAAATGAAGGCATTACTAACAAATATATCAGTCTGTTCAGTACACTGTTGGTTTCTCATTTCACAATGTAATGTATTGAAAACTTGATAATAAAAATCAGAGTTAAAATAGAATCTGCTATATACACCATCTGTTTGGCTTAAAATCAAGGGGAACCTGGCCCATCATACATGCAATTGGAAAAGATTTAAATCAAATCTATCAAAATAACGAAATTACCCTAATCTTAAATTTTGTTGCATCATACAGGAAAATCCTATTGGAAATTTTTTATTAATCTGTTTACCACTCAGACCTACTTAATATTTGCTGAATCGAAATCTAGAAATGTGAATTCTGTATTATAACTAGTTCCCAGAAGGGCATTTGATATTCTGGACATTTTAGAAGAAGGAAAATAATTAAAAATGACAGAATAAATCAATATTGAGTATTTTGAGATAAAATAAGCTGAGCTAAAACAGACAATAGCAAAAATATATTAAAAATAGGCATTCATAATTTACATTAAGGAATTTTTTGTTTTTGTTGCAATTTTTAATTGCAAACCTGGATTAATAATAATTACAACACAGGTCTTAATTAGCCTTTAGCATATACCCTTGCCCTCAAAGTGGTCCACTCCTAAATTGTTTCTTTAAAATACTTGTACATACTAAGCAACATAAAGGCATAAACTATAGATATATTCAAAAACCTGATGGACCTTGAGGGCATTATGCTTATTGAAAAAAGTCAATTGTTAAAGGTAACCTACTGTATTATTCTATTTCTATAACATTGTCAAAATGACAAAACTATAGACATGGAGAACAGATTAGTGGTGGTGTGGAGACAGGGCTGGGAGAAGGATGCAGTACAAAGGTCTACTCCTCTGTATCATCTATATCCCTATCTGTTCATGGGATAAAACCACATGGAACCCCCTCTCCATATACACACAAATGGACACATATAAAATGGTAAACATTGAATAAAGTTTGTAGTTTAGTTAACATCATTGGGGAAAGCTGAATGAAGAGTACACATAGATGTACTATTTTTGCAGCTTACTGTGATTCAATAATTATTTCAAAATAAGTTTAAAAAGAGCTCTACAATTTCTAACAAATGTAATTATTTCCTCATTTCACCTACTTGTCTTTCTGTCACATAAGCTTAAGGGTGCCTGCTCTTTGAATTTAACAAGTTCTGAAGACTTATTGAGTTTTATTTGGAAGATCTATTTCAGGAATAAGAGCTCTAAGCCCCTAGTCTTTAAAATTTCAAATGATACAATGATTTATAATAATAATTTATAAAAATAAATTTATAATAATCTATAGTGATCCAATGATGATACAGTGAGATTTGGAATCTTAAGTATAGATAGCTATACAAAAAAGGGAGGTGACTATTTGAAATCAGCTATCTACCAGCTAAAGCTTGCTCTGACCTTGTTTACTTTTTACCTGATCTTGATCTGTTTGCATAGTTCATTCTGAGTTCTTGCCATATACTACTTTGTATAGGCCTTTCCATGTTTCTGTTGAGTCCTAACTTTTCACATTCCTGAGGCAATAAGACAATCTGCTGCATTAACATACCTAGTCTGCCAAATCATTTTTCATAATGAGCTTTTTGTACACTATGGTTTTTGGATTTCCAGTTCAGGTTCCAGTATTTGAAGGCTTACCTTGGGTAGACCAATAGACTCCATCGCTCTTAACCATTGCACGGTATTATCTGTGTGTCGAAAATGAAGGCCAGACTTCTAATGTGAGGATGGGAGGGGGGAGAGAGGAAAGAAGAAACCACATAAAAAGTGAGTCATTTGTAATAACTTCTTTCACTAACAGGATGCTTTTTACCTATATTTCTCCTAAAATAGAATTATTAAAGTCCACATAGTAAAGCAAACTACACTATATTAGCAACACCTCAAACATCTGTACTGGACCATTCCAGTTTCCATTGTTCACACATTTGAGGTACCTCTGAATTTTAAAGACCATCTAATGTCTAGTGCATGCCTAAGGACACTTTATGAGATATATGTGCACATGCATGTGCATAAACACACACATACACAGTGTCATCATTTTGGCAACCATCGCTGAGAAGCCTAGTAACTTCAGGAAAAACAGACAGAGTTTTTAGGAGACTAAATAAAATACTTTTTTCCTTGGTTTCTGGTTCTGACAAATCATATTTTCTGGTTGTTAATGTAATATTCTGCAGAAAATCTGGAAAATATAGAAAAATGTAAAGATAAAAACAAAACCACCCACAATACAGAGTTAATTTTGGTATCTATTCCTTCTGTGATTTAACCCTAATCTTGTCCTTATAAAATAAGTAAACCTTCAATGAAAATGTTTTATAAGACCCTCTCCATCCATAATAAAAAATCTTTCTATATTTAAAATTTTTCTTTATAGTTATAATTAGTCATTTTTTCTGCATATTCCATAAATATATCATCCTTGCCTGTATCTCATGAAGTTGTATCAGGTCAGGAGCCATTGAGAACTGAAAATGGTCTCGTATTTTTAATTAAATGAATAGTACAAAATTATCTATTTTAAAACAAAAAAGTCATGATAGCAAGTGTCATCCTATGACGAGCATCCAGTAATCACATTCAGAAAGTCTGGTTCTTCTCATCTTCTATGACCATCTATAATCTAACATAATTATAAGTTATAACATAACTTATAATCTAAGTTTACTTAACAAGGAATATTTTTGTTACTGTTAGAAATTATGAAATTAAGCAAATTAACTTCATGTCAGAGGCACTGAAAGAAAGGGTGGTTATCTTGGTCATATTTCTACAATAAATGAAATGATAGATTTCAAATCTTTCATCCATTTTATATTTTTTAATTTAAAAAAATTTCAATTACAGTTGACATTCAATATTATATTAGTTTCAGGTGTACAGCACAGTGGTTAGACATTTTTCTTTATCCATTGTAAATACTCAAGGAACACTGACTTGAGAACCCTAAGTCCACAGCTGCATATTTAAGCAGTTTCAGTGGGTGAACTGTATTGACATCTTTAATCTACCAGACTTGCTTCAGTTCGAACAAAAATGGTCTTCTAAACAGGCTCAAGATCTGCTTACTTCATTATAACCATTTTTAGCTTGTCCATTTTTTTTTTCACCCATCTTACCTATTAAAACTAGATGAGGCGGCATATCTATAGTCATACTTAGCCAAGGGTTGTTATTGTCCAGCCACCTAATTTCTTTCAGGCACTGTACTAGAAAGCATATGCTGATTTTTCACTTGTGAGCTATTATAACACCAGCAAACAAGGTTATTCTAGCTTAAACTGAGTAGATGAGGGATTATGTAAGTCTTCTTTAGATGGAAACTTCTTAAAGAGTAGAATCAAAGCACTTTAGAACTACGAGGTAGCTTAGGAAATAACTGCTTATTCTAACTTGTTTATTTAATAGATGAGGAAACTGAAGGCCCAAGTATTTAAGACACACTCAGGCTGACTTAACTTGTTAAACTCAGGGTCAAGACTATTTTGTAAGACTCCTGACTCCAAGTCCAAATATTCTATTCAATTTATTGCTCACAAAGCCTTAGAACCAGCACTGCCTCAAATGCATAATCATGGTGTGCTTACCTCTACCTCTACCAGGCACCATGCCAAATGCCTTGCATGAATGATGAGTGTCTCTATGAACGCTGATACAATTAAATTATTCCCACTTTACAGGTAAGGAAACTGAGGCTCACAGATGCAAACTTAGAAGTAAAGGAAGACTCAAATATTTCGATTAAGAGCTCACACTGCTAATCGCTATGTATGTGCATTCCTTATCTAAGGCTCACTGAAATATTCACCAATCATTTACTATAAGTCTACAGTGATCAATGCAATGTCCAGAACAATACTGGTTTTTGTCTTTGAGCCTTGTCAGGTTAAGTCCTCTTCAAGGAATGCCTTCTTTCCTCCTCCTCTTCTTTCTCTTACTCATCCCAGGCAGGCTGGGAACACTCTGATCTCTCAATTCTCCACCACAGAAACCTTCCTGACTTCATCACCACCCCATTTCTTCAGAACGAAATGCTCTCTTTTTGGTTGTCCCCCACTGTCCATTCAGCTGTCTTCACTTCACCACCCCTCCATCCACTCCCAATCTCTGTTCAGATTCACCCTCTGATTTCCCTCTTGAACTCATTCACTCCTTGTCTGTGCAGGCTCTGTCACTTGGACTGAATGGTTCCCTCACCTCACGCTCATCCACTCTCCAACTTACCCCACATATAGCAGCAGGCTGTTCTTCCCAAAGCACACACTGTGCCCTGATGCCTCTGTTTAACATCTCAAAGCCCACCCTCGTCCCTGCTCCCCACTTAGGATGACATCCCAGATCCTCCCTGTGTGACTTTGTGTATATGTATCCTTCTGCTTCCCTCCTGGCCTCATTTCTCATCACAGTCCCTCAGTGCATGCTTGCAGCCATTCATTTTGGCCAAACTCTATTTTTCCTCAAGGAGCCTCTCACAAATGGCTCCCTATCACCAATTGTTCTCCTCACTCCCTACCCGTAACTCTGCCCATGGATAGTTTCCTTCTCATTCTTTCGGCCTGAATAAATGTTTCCTCAGAGAAGGACATCTCCTGTCCATTGCTATGTGTCAATTTTCCCTTCATATATTCAACACAATTCACAACTGTATATTTATTCACAGTCTATCTCTCCGACTGTAAGCACTATGAAGCCATGTCTGCCTTGCTCACTATTCTGCCTTGAGTGCCTGGCACATAGCAAGTGCTGATAAGTATTGTATAAATAGATGAATTCTATCCTATATGTATTCCTGTCATAGCACAACTTTATCTTCTTTCCCTATAACTTCATTAAAATGTATTATATTTATGTTTATTAACCATTAGAGCAGTGGTTCTCAAACTTTACTAGTGAATAAGAATCACTTGGGTGATTACTAAGAGTGCGTCTACCTCTGTCTGGCCAAGAGATTCTGCCTGACTCAGTAGTCTGGGTTGGGGTCTAGGAGTCTCCTTTTTTATACACACCCATCAGGTGGTTCTGCAGGAGGTGTGAGCATCATACTTGAAGAAAGAATGTCAAACTCAAAGCACCTTGAATAGGCATTGAATAAAGCATAGAGGACAAGAAAGAAAATGAAATCCTTTGGCTCACTTGAAACTACTGTCATTCAGTCCTTCACCTAACTGCTATTTCTCTAGTACCTACCATGGCCAAATCCTGCACCATTCACTGAGGATACGGCAGAGAAGACACACAATTCTTGCCTTCATGACAAGAAAATTATTACAGTATATCATTGTATACCCGAGAAGGACAGTGTCGACTGCCATTGCAAACTTGGCATGATCACATAGCTCAGACCTGCAGGGATGGTGATGAAAGTGGCCAAGAAGGACATCCTTCTAACCCTAAATTAAAGAGGGGCCAGGGTTGCATATAAGCTGGCAAACAGGCAGCATGAAAGCTCCTATCTACTTCACTCATAGCCATCAGTGCCAAAACCGAGGACTTTAGAGCTTGGGGGCAGAACTCATGCTTGGGGACGTACTGCCCAACAGGCAGGTCATATTTTATGGCTGTAGTCTAGGCAGACCCTGCAGTGAGAAATGAACTCATCATTTCCAGATGGCACATCAAGGGCTGGGCACAGGTTAGTGAGCATTCTCTTGGGTTTCAACATCTTTGCCACAATCCCATGATTTAGTCCCGAAGAATACAAAAATAAGAAGTTAATTAAGTCTCCTGTTCATTAATATTTGTCTCCTTTCATTTCTGTAAAAGAAATGAAATGGCCTTAAAATAAAATTTTATGATTACATGGCAAATCACTAAAAATCCGCATTCAAGGATATTAGTCACTTTCAGGGATTTAACAAAAGGGAAATAAGAAAAGCCTCTTTTCTCCATTGATTTAACAGAGGGGAAGTTTCTATTTGTCCTGTGTTTTCTCCCACATCACAGCTGGTATCAACTCCCCTCCTTCCGCTACTTCCTTCCTTGCCATCCCTCTCCTAGCATCTCTTCTTCCAGGCACCCAGTACTCCAGGGGCCCGATGGGGCAGGGGATGGCAAAACACAGCACTTCCTTTTCTCACAATGTTTAACTTAGGGATGACTCACCTGTCTAGGCTTCACAGATATGTTTTTTTGTAATAAGAGATTGGAAATATATTCCCTGTTCCCCTCCTTAAGGCAAGTTCCTATTTATTCAAATAGTAGGGCCTCTAAGGCTAGGAGGAAACAGTTTAAGTTGCCACACAGGTGTCTACAACTGAACTGGAAAGAGACACCTATATTCAAGGTGTCTGATGTCTCAGGAGGAGGAAAAAATTAGTCCACTGTCTGCTCTGGGGCTTGCCCCCACTGAAAGTCAGTATTTCTGACCTGATTCTCACCATCCAGACATCAAAACAAAATATGCACAATTCTCTTTCAGGGTGGGCTAGAGTCTGGCCCAAATTATATCTTAACTTCATCATCAAATCTATATGGCTATTAGTACTAATAAGCTTAGATCTTAATAACAACTATTATAGAAGTGATAAAAAAAGAAAATTGTGCTTTAAAATGTAGACAAATGTTCATTTATTTTGTGATGTGGGCATACAAATATTTTTTCTGTGCTTTTCTGAACCTTTAAAAATATTTTTCAAAATTCAAAAACAACTTTAATTTTGGCTAGCTAAGTCATTGTTTCATTAAAGTCTTGTGAAAGGCTATTATAAGCTAAAAAATCTAGGGTGAGACACGTGACTTAATAAACTCAAACTTATTTTAACATGCAAACATATTATGCGTAACATTACTAAAGGCAGAAACTTTTACTTAGTTATCTGAAAGCAGACTTGTCAAAAAAAATTTGTCTATTCATCTTGTCTACTCTTAGCCTGAATGATTACTCAAACATTTGCTCTGAATTCGATTAATATTTTAAAAATAAATTTTGTCTCAATAACAACTGAAGGGTACTGTGAATCATGCGATGCATGGAAACTCATTCCCTTTTCAACTATATTTAATGTCCTTGCAAATGTAAGAGAAATAACTTTCAAGGTTACTTGAAAATCTGCAGATAAAAAATACTGATAGAAAGAACTGAATACAACATATTAAGAAAATAAACAATCAAGTTTCAAAGGTTTAGAAATCCTGGTCTGAAGGGGATAAGAGATGACATATTCCAGGAGGAATGCCACACATTGTTAAATTCCCTTTTGAAGACACATCTAATAAAGGGGTCTTTTATGTCAGCATTTACTTTTTCCTCTTCCACTTTACAGTGAAAAATTTCAAGCATAAAATGTATAATGGAGACAGAATAGTATAATGAACATTTATGTATCCATCATTCAGCCTCAACAAACCTCAACAGTTATGAACTCATGAATGGTCTTGAATCACCTATGCAACCTCCTCCCTATTATTGTAAAGCAAATCCTATATATATATTACTTTATTTGTAAATATTTAGACATGTTCTCTAAAATATCAGAACTTTTTTTTGATATGAGATTGGTATTTGGTTTTGTGTTCTCCCTGTTATACCTTCTCAAACTGGCTGTGAAATAATTTTGTTTTAAACAGCAAATGGAAAGGAATTCCTACCTGATTAGTCAACATTACTGCTTATTTTATCACACTGGCCCTAGCTCTTTGGGGCCACAAGTTCAAGACCCAGCTGGATATTTTATTCCTTGGTAGGAACAAGGAGAGTCATAAATTGTATGTTGGTGAAAAAAGGAAGGGGTTGAGTGCCCCCACTTTTACATTTACTGGTGCTAATAAAAATGACCTCCATGAAGGAGTAATGGCAGGGAGCCCCACAAATCAGAGGTCTCTCGGCCTTAGCCCAGAAGTAGAAACACTTTGCTTTTAAAATTGCTGCTGCCTAGGGAATGATTATTAACAGGCTTCAAAGACCAAAGATGAACCCCTCCCCACACAATTCTTGTAGAAACACTAAAAGAAGGGAAAGGAAATGAAATACTGAACTTTCACTTTTAGCTGAAAGCTAAAACCAATTAAGATCTCAGTTACCTTATAACGTGTTTGTTCCACATCATAGATCTTTTTCTCTGATACCATTTTCGGGGCAAAGAACTTGGCTAACTTTGCAAGGTAAACTCCGTTCCTGAGTCCTTCTTCCAGTTCAGTGGTTGGTGGCAATTCTTCAACTAAGCAGACTTCCATCCACCTAGTGGGATTAAGAAAAACCTTAAAGTGACTCCCAGTTGATGACTTTGTATAAACGAAGAGATGCAGGCATCTCACTAAGTATGATGGAGACAGTAATTAAGGGGAGCAGGATTAGAAACATCCTTAGGTGTCACAGATGGAAAGAGGACTTTCTGAGTGGAACACAGATTCAGAACAAGAGATGAACAGGGCATACAAGTCCAGAGACACTGAACTCGCTACCATGCTAGAGCTTGTCAACTTCATCTTTATGAGTCTCTGACAATGCTCTTTTGTACCAGAGAAGAAAAAAGCCGATCTATTTTGTATGGGTAGAATCAGTCCTGCTGATGTTACAGAAAAAATGATTCCAGTTCATGAGCCCTTAGTGAAGGAGATTCTTGTGGGAGTTATGCTCCTGGGAGAGCAAAATTCAAGATTGCTGTAAAATGTGTAGTTGCCTCAGTCCAGAAATGACTACCAGGAAAGGTAGGAAGGTATGCAAAGGGAACATCAACTTTCAGAAAGCAGATATGGTCTTCTTTAAATAATATTCCTTTATCCAATACCAGGAACTTATCACAACATGCTTACCTTTTGAGGTATTTACTGGGTTCTGAAAAAATATTTCAGAACAAGGTCAGATTAAATCTTAGGACATTGTGTCAATATTGCAGGAAAGAGAACACCAAGGTCATTACTGGCTCAAGGACATACAGTGGGAGGGGAGCCAGGGCAGTTCATATTTCACACCGGTGTGCTGAGAATCTGCCAGAGCTTTGAGGATAATGCCATTCCTAGCCACACTCATGGAGCTACAACCTACTGTAAGATCCAAGAGGCAGGTGTGCAGGCTCTCAGTGGGAGAGCTCCCCACCTTGCTGCAACGGATCCACAAACAGATCATAAACTGTTAGTGTGAGTACAAGAACCCATATAGCCAGTCCCCCCAGAGGATCGTTAACACAACAGCGGCTGATCCTATCAACATTTGGCAGACAGTAGGGCACTGTTCTGCAATATTAACAACTGATCCTGATCCAAGCAGCAAACACTGTAAAATGTCTGAACGGCTTTGTAGCTCTGGACAGCATCTTTTAAAAGCTCACAGAACCACTAATAAGCAAGAAGTATTTACTGACCACTTATTAGGCACTGTAAAACAAGCAATATATGAGAAAAATATAAACATAAGCCCTATCCTCAAAGAGCATTAAATATAATTAAGAAGGCAGCACAATTGCAAGGAAAAACCACAGAACCATACATGAGAGGCTATTATGTCCAATGCTGCAATGTTAGCACATAGAAAGAAAAAGTTGGAGAATAAAGAGAGGGGGGTCATTGGGTAATCACTGGAATAATAGGGAAAACACTGAAAAAGTGGAGGGACCTGAATTTGGTCTAGAAAAACGGAGCATTTGGATGGGCAGGAGGAGAACTAGAGCCAGGAGACAGGACAGACTAATATGGTTAATTTATGGAGAAAACCCAGAGTAGACTTGGGGCCTTTAGGATTCACTGGGAGAAAGGAAATAAAGCTGAGCATATACAGGGAAGTCAGGCTCTGGAGAAGTGTTGATGTTGGCTGCCACAGGAAGCAGGGAGCTCTTGCAGCTTCGAAGCAGAGGAGTGACATGTCGACAGTGGTAATTAGAAAAAATGAATTTTGTATGATGGACGCCCCAGAGACAAGGCACTGGGTCAGGCTTTTCCCATTGTGAGAGACTGAGGGACAAGATTAGACAGGAAGAAATGGGAAGAGGGGAAACAGGAAACATTTCAAGGAAACAGTAATAGAACTTGGTAGTAGCTTAGAAAAGGGGTAGAAGAAAGAGAAATACTGCCAGGAAGAGAAAGGTCCTGGTATGAAGGGAGATTTCAGCACCAGGGCTCAGCCTCACGTCCACTGTGAGACCTCAAATACATCCCCGAACCTCTCTGGACGTTAGTTTTTCCTCTGCTAAAGGGGGCAGGGTGAGAAGGACGGGACGATATCCCAGTTCTAACATCCTGCCTAGCAGGACTCTGTAACTGGAAGGACAGGAACAGGTAAAAGGAGATGAACTTGGCTTTCATGGATCATACATACACAGGTAAATAAAGCATGCTTGTTTTGTGTAAGCCTTGTTTTGAATGAACTGAAGTAAGAGTATTATAGACGACAAATTTTTAAAAATTTAAGAAATCAATAATAATGTCTTTTTAAAAATCTAGCCAAGTTAAAAGTCATTGCACTAGACAGAGTTTCTAATCTAAATAAACTACATATTATGGCATTGTGCTATTTTACATTAAAACACTGTTTCCAAATAATTATCTTTAAAAATTTAAGAAATTGTTTTTCACACAACATGTAATTTCTGTCACTGGGAACATGTGTGAGGGATGGAGAACAGGTGAGTTGACAATCTGAAGCAGCAGCGGGGAAGACATAAATTGACAGTTGGGAGCACAAGGGAGGAAGGTAAAATATAAACAACTCCAAAGTAAGATATGTTAGACTTCGGCATACTTTAAAAAAAGATAAGCACATTTATTTTTGTTTATATTAGAATATGTGTGCAGCTGGCTTAGAACATTGATACCAAAAATGTAGGTTAGCTACAGCCTATTAAAAAATAGCCATTGCTAATGCTTAGGACATTATCAACTTCTCAAAGGCAAAGGCCACTTCTTTTTCCTCTTTATAATCCTTTGCACTGCCAACATGTTTATGTATAGTGGGTACACAATAAGTTATTATTAAATTAAAGATTCTGCCTGCTTAAAAAAATTTTCCAATCAGCACAGATCTTCAAATCTTTTAGACCGTTGCCAAAGACTTGTTAAATGTAGCATTTTTGCCACATCAGGCATCAGTGGAGATATCTCCTCTTTACTTCCTTGAAAGTCCAAGGATGATGTTTATTATTATCATCAATGATAACTCATATTTATTAAGCAGCATTTTGTGTTAGAACCTGGACTTAATATTTTATGGGGATCATTGCTTATCCTCAAGACCACCCCATAAAGAAGAGGTGCTATTAGGATCACTATTCGCAGATGATAACTTGAGGCTCAGAAAGCCCAAAGTCACATACCTAGTAATTAAAAAACATCAAAAAGCTGCCGGGGGGTGGAGGGAGGGTGCTTCTACTCCTCCTATTCTAACTTTTAACTTTTCACAATTCACCAAACAAAAGAATGAATCCTCCAGTCCAGTCCCACAGATGAGTGTAAAAATAAAAGTGAAAACCAAATACTCCAGGCCATTTCCAGAGTAGCAGGAAGATGTACATACTGTCACTCTTGTAGTACAAGGTCAGAGGACAGTGTAGTCACTGTTAGAGTTGAATAACTTTCGTAGGGTTTCATTTTCTTTAAGAGCTCCCTCCTTGTCACTTTTTTGTCACCTACCCCACTAATGTAAATGGTAAGTGGCCTGGGCTGCCTCTGTGGGTGCTGTTGCAAGCAGCAGTTAGATATGGGAAGCTTAGAGTCTATCCGAATGGAGTCGCCTCCTAGACAGGACCTCAAAGAATCTTCTAATCATATACTATGTGCAAACTCCTATCAATCATTAGTCAGCGTGTGATCAATAAACTTACATGAGAAAAAATTAAATTATTGCCAATCTCGACCTCAATGGCTTATCTGTTTCACAAGCTAGCATTACCTGGTCAAATCAAAAATAAACAAACACTGTCATTTTCATGGTCAGTTGGCATCAAACTTCTTATAACAATCACAATGTAGAGACAACTGGCCTGATGTTCAGAAATTCTGGTTCTGTGATCACCAGCTGAATAGACGGGAACAGGTCATTTGAAACCCTGGGAACCTGGTTTCAGTCCTAAGTTATAATGTAATTCAGTATGACACTTTAAATATGTAATATGTTTTGTTTATTGATAGTTTCATTGAGAAATAATCTGCATACCATACACTCACCCATTTAAGGTGCACAATGCAATAATTTTTAGCATATTCACAGGGTGGATTTTTAGAAAATAATTTTTAGAAAATTTTCATCACTCCAAAAAGAAAGCCTTTACTTATTAGCAGTCACATCCCACTTACTTCCAGATTCCCAACCCATTAAATCTTTCTTTTTATGTATTTGCCTATTCTGGACATTTCATTTAAATGGAGTCCAGGGACTTTTGTGATTCGCTTTTACTCAGCATAATGTTTTCAAGGTTCATTTACAGTATAGGATGCATTAGCACTGCATTCCTTTTTATTGCTAAATAATATTCCACTGTATGGACATATCACATTTTATTTATTCATTTATTAGTTCATCGACATCTGGGTTTTCCCCACTTTTTGGATAGTATAAATAATGCTGCTTAAATATTAGCATACAAGTTTTTGCAGAGACATATGTTTTTATTTCTCTTGGGTATATACCCTGAAGTGGAATTGCTGGGTCATAACGTAACTCCATGTTTAATCATTTTAGGAACTTCCAAACTGTTTTCCAAAGCAGCTGCAATATTTTATATTCCCACCAGCAGTGTGTGAGGATTCTGATTTCCCTCACCTCTTTGCCAGCACTTAGCTGTCTTTTTGATTGCAGCCATCCTAGCAAAGTGGTATCTCATTAGGATTTTGATTTTCATTTCCCTAATAGCTAATAAAACTGAGCAACTTTTTATGTGCTTACCACCCATTTGAATAACTTCTATAGGGTAATGGCTATTCAAGTCCATTGCCCATTTATTAGTTGGGTTGTATTTTTATAATTGAGTTATAAGAGTTCTCTCTCTACATTCAATGTACTAGTCCCTTGCCAGATATACAATTTGAAAATATTTCTCCATACTGTGTGTTGACTTTTCACTTTGTTGATGGGTCTTTTGAGCACAGTTTTTAATTTTGTCAAAGTCCCATTTACCATTCCTTTTGTTGCTTATATATTTATTTTGTTGTCATGTTAAGAAACCATTACCCAACTGAAGGTCACAAATGCTTGCTTGTGTTTTCATCTAAGAGCTTTGTAGTTTTAACTCTCACATTTAGGCCTGTGATCCATTTTGAGTTATTTTTTGTATATGGTGAATAGGTAAGGGTCCAAATTCATTATTTTGCATGTGGATATCCAGTTGTCCCATCACAATTTGTTGAAAAGGCTATACCTTTCCCATTAAATTGCCTTTGCATCCTTGTTGAAAATCAACAGACCATAAATTTGAAAAGTTATTTCTAGACTCTCAATTCTATTCCAATGATCTATATGTCTACAATTTGCATATGGGTAGTACACAAAGTATGCATACATAAAAATCAAGCCAGAAGGACCTCATATGTCATCAAAATCCTGTCTTCAGATCTGATCTCAAAATCCACAAAAATAAAAACCAGAATTGGCTGTGTGTCCTCCTGCTGACCCTGCATTTACTTCTTCCCTGTTCCTTCTATTGATTGCTCCTACTGAACTCCAACACCAATATGTGACTGCCTCACTCCAAAGGAAAAGTCAAAACTATTTCTTAGCGTCTTAAAGGTTGCTGGAGAACATTACCTTTCTTTCCTGGTGGAGGGGCTACTTTCCTATTAGTATTGCTTTTTTTCTCTCTCTATCTTCTCTCTGTAGGAAAAATTTAGATGACTTGCCAGGCACAGAAAAACAAAATGAAAGTAAAAGAAATTTCCTTTTCATTATTCAAGCAGTCCCTCGTCAACTGGTTTTTTTTTTTTTTGAGTTGAAGTGGTTTCCATAAGTAGCTCTATGTATAAATGTACATGGTCTGATGCTAGTGAAACTGGGCGAAGGGAGAGATAGGAGGATGCTGGGAGAAGAATAAATAAGAGAGAAAGGTGACATTTTTCCAATTTTAGGTTTAGTTCAAAAAGAAAAATAGTTAATGTCACTTTGTCTTGCAAGGGATAAAGAAACCAAACTCATGAAAATCCTGAGACAAACGAGCCATTCTGTTATGCTACTTTGTGCCTTGCAGAACATATGAAAGTTGTTTCGCTGAGGCATTTGCGATTTGAGTTGTTATTCAGGAAATCACCAACTATAAATCTTGGTCTCTATCATACAGTGTTGTATGCAATAAATGTCCCAAAAGTAGAACTGCTGGCCCAAACCCAGAAAGTGTGTTTTTTCTGCATAAACCCTGTTTTAATGCAGCACCCTGTTCCATGAACTTTCAAGTGTTACAAGTCAATTTCTCTCCTTAAATGTTGTGAAAATCAGCATACAAAATATTTTACAAAAGAGTAAAAACAAAGACCAGATATTTTTATATACACAGTGTAGTTGGTCACCTTTTGTGCCAATAGAGTGTAAAACGTCAGCAGGACTAGATTAAGTTCTCATGGTAAGACTTTTTCATTCCCTGGAGGCTGCTGCAAAACTGTCACTACGATTCCACCAGCCTTATTAGCTCAGGGGAACTAGGATGTAGGAAAACACACATTGCTCATCCATGGGACCCCATCCTTCTCTCATACAAAACAAAACTTATTTGTTTCAGTATGAGAAAATGATGTAAAATCTTAAAATGATGCTATTTTTTTTCCCTTTAAAACACAGACACATAATGCCATGAGAAGAATCAGTATATGACTCCAAGACCTAAGAGGAATGAAGCAGACTTCCAAGGACTTATTTCTCACTCTCCTCTTTAGGAGAGAGATGCCATAGCAGAATCTGTTGAGTTTGGCAAGCATTTCCCAAACTGTTCCACAGAATGCTGGCTCAGTGAGATGCTAATGGTGTCCTGGGGGTGGAGGTTGGGGGGTGGTGATTTAAAGAGGCTCAATGAATTCAGAAAATGTTGCCTTCTATAGCTTTTCATAAGAATTCATGAGTTGCATAAGCATCCCAAAAGCTCAGGAAATAAAGCTCAGGAAATTCTTATAGTAGGGAACCAAGTTTATTTAATTTTAACCCAACATTTCTCCATTTTTTTGACTACAGAACCCCTTTCCCAGAACATTTGTAACATTTCATATAAGCAAATGGCAGGCAATTGATAGAAACAGCACAATTTGGTGACTAAAACATAGCATTTGGAGTTACACTTTCTGGGTTCAAATCATAGTTCTAGAACAATACTAGTAATTTCTCTATAAAATGAAAAAATTTAAAGTATCTACCCTTGGATGACTGCTGGAAGGAGTAAATGAGAATCTGTATAAAATGTTTAACACTGTGCCTCGCACACAGTAAGAACCCAGCAAACATTAACCATAACTTAGCATGTTCCATGGAGTAGTGGTTACCAGAGGAAAAGAGAGAGGGGGGAAGGCAACAAACAAACAAACAAACAAACAAACAAACAAAATGTAAAAAAATATATGTGTATGCATATACACACGCACACACACATTATAAATATATATATATATTAGCATGCCCCCAAGTTTGAATCTAGCCCATTCCCTCACCAGATGTGTAACCTTGACCGATTAATCCAATTAATATTTTTGAGCATCTAGTACTTCCAGACACCATTTCAAGTGGAGAATCAGGAAAGCCCCTCAGTTTACTGAGCAGGAAGTCTCTGATTCTCAATGATGTTAGATTCAACTACTTCAAAATTGTTTTGAGGATTAAACGAAACTGCACCAGTGCAGACCCTAGCAGATAGCTGACACCCAGAAGTCACTCATGTGGTTCTCTTCACTTTTAAACAAATTTTTCAAAGAATCTTTTTGGGTGAGTTATTTCTTAGAGAAGGATATTGAATGCACCAATGTTACCCTTCTTCCTCTATGTTCCCTTAGCCATGGGATAAGGCAAAAAAACCAGAATGGCCTAAGGCATTGACAGATGTTATAAAGCCTGCAAACTTTGTAGCCCAATTTATAACAGGTCTGATTGTTGAAAGCTATTTTGAAATAAATTTTGAAAAAGAAATGGAAAATTATTTCACAGAATACACTGTTGCGCAATACATTCTCTATTCATAATTCTTCCTAACTATAGGAACCAACCAGATACTAAACTTCCATTTGTCCTAATTAATCATCTATCCAGGATGTATCATGGTTTTTGAATGATATCTTAGATGACTTGGTTCAAGTGTTAAATATTTAATCGTGCTTTAATGATACTGCAACTTAAACTTTTTTTTTTTAAATAATACTCATGTGCTGGAGAACAAAAGCTAAATGTATATAGGATAGTTAACACTTCAGTTTGTAATTAAAGAAATATATAAGCCTGAAAAGAAATGCTTACGCTGGAAAACAGTGTTGGAGCCTTTTGTATTCAGGAATCTGGGGTGAGAATGGGAGGCGTTACACAAGTCACACCTCCCTGGAATCTTCCAATGTTTTATGCCCTCTACTGGCATATAAAATATACGCCTGTAGGTTCTCAGCTATACAACCTTCTCAACAGTTATAAACTATTGGTACAAACTTTATAGAAATAAATCTGATAATATAATAGTAAATAATTCTTGCACACCTATTAAGTGTAGGGCACAGTTTTTCATAAAATGTCATTTACTTTTCCCATAACCCAATGAATTATCATCTTCCTTAAAAAAAAAAAAGAGTAAGATACCAAGAAAGATGAAATATATTGTCTAAGATCAGATGTAACTGGAAAAATCATAGTCTGAATCCAGATATCACTTTTAAATCTGCACATTATACACAACTTTCTACTGTTTCTTGAAAGAATACATCAAGAAACTTAAAATGCAAACCAGTTATTTTACTTTGTGAATATAACTTAAAAAATATAGCTATGGCCCAAGACTTTTGTGTAACACAAAAACTAGAAACAACTTACGTGCTGATAATCATGTTTATCCACTGGATAGAATGTTATACAGCCACTTGAGATATTTTCACAGAATACTTAAGAACATGGAAATATGTTGGTGGAAAATTAAGAGAAAAAGACAGGATGAAGATTTATAGAAGATAATTTTATTTTTAAAATTACATATATTAAAATTAATGTACACAGACTGAAAATCATATAGCAAAATATTAGCAGTGGTTTTCCCTGTATAATCACATTATTGGTAAAATTCTTCATCTTTTCTTGTATCTTAACTTTTTATCATAAGCATGTGTTATTTCTCACACAGAAAATAATGAAATACAGTGTATTCTAAAGTTCCTGTCTCTTCCCAGTATATAAAAAATAAGAGTTTACTGATTATGCTTCACACTTGAGCCAAAATGAAGTCCGGTGGTGGTAGAGGGGAGAATGGTGGTTTGTGATTTAACCTAGTTTGTGATGAGGAATAGAAGCAGGTGGAGACAAAACAAACAAACAAACAAACAAACAAACAAATAAAACCAACCAAACCAAAAAACCCCACTTTAAACGTATATATTTTTTAAGTATGTTAGTTGAGATACTTAACCAGTAGGATTCTCCCTTAAGGAAAATATTAGGTACATGTATCTTGTCATGTACCTCTAACCATGTCAACAGCCTGGCTTCAAGGCATAGAAAGTAAAGAAGGAGGAACGTCTTTAATGAATACATAAAATAAGTGAAATGAATCAAGAGCGCAGGCTGGATCATCTTTGCTGCTCAAGGTAAAATGTGAGGGGAGACAGACAAATCGAAGGAGACATTGTAAAGCAAAAAGGAATCAGAACTTGAAGATCTGGAAAACTCTCAGCCTATCAATACTGCAAAAAATGAGAAAGGAGGAGAATACAAAAGGTGCAGCTGGATAAACACCACGTAAAAAATGTGACTTGTTTTAATCGGCATCTCAGCAAAATCAGGAACAGAGGTGGGGTTCTATCAGCAGGAACACTACCAGCTTAGACAGGGCAAAGATAAAGGAGTGCCCTCAGATTTCTGGGATTCTATGGGATGGGACAATAGAACTTCTGACTGTGCTATCTATCAAGGTAAAAGAAGAATGACTCTGAAGGTGGTTCAGAAATTGTCAGGGCTGCCCAGACTCTGTCTCCTCCCCGGTATCACTGAGCCAGGCTGCAGTCCCAGTGGCTCTGGCAGGCAGGGCCATCACCCTGCTAGGCCCAAAGAACAGAGAAGCAAAGGGATCACTCTCCAGTTTTAAAATCGAATGGAATTTGCCCTGCTAGGTTTTGCTTAGATGCAGGACCCCTTTCTTCTTGCTGTCTCCCTTTTAGAGTGAGAATATCTGTCCTATGCCTGTCGCCCCATTGTATTTTGAAGCTTGCCTGCTTTTACAGGTTCATAGCTGGAGAGGAATTTTTTGCCTCAGGATGAATCATACCTCAAGGCTCACCTATATATTTAGATGATACTTAGGTGAGATTTAGGACTTAGAGTTGACACTAGAACGAGTTAACACTTTGGGGCTTCTGGGATGTAGATGAATGCATTCTGTATATGAGAAGACACAAATTTGGGGGGTCCAAAGGGTGGAATATTATGGGTCGAATTGTTTCCCATCCAAACTCACATGTAGAAGTTCTAACTTTAAGTACCTCAGAATGTGACAGTATTTGGATAAGGGCCTTTAAGAGGTGCTTAAGTTAAAATGAGACCATGTAGGGTAAGCTCTAATCCAATGACAAGTGTACTTATTAGAGGAGGGGTTTAGGACAGAGACCCAGGGCTACTTCTGCAGAGAGGGAAAACCGTTAAGGACACAGGAAGAAGGCAGCCATCTGGCTAATTCAAGGAAAGAGGCTTCATAAGAACCCAATCCCACCGACACCATGATCTTGGACTTCCAGACTCCGAAACCATGGGAAAATAAATTTTTGTTGTTTAAGCACTGGGTCTGGTATTTTGTTATGGCAGTCCAAGCAAGTAACATATTAGCTAAAACATCAATTCCCATCATCCTCTAAAACCCCTTACCCAATTTTATTTCTCTTCACTGCATTTGTTACTAGCTAGCAGAATATAGCATATTTATTTGTTTGACGGACTCACCTACTTAGCATGTAAACTCCATAAGAACAAGAACCCTGTTTGTCTCGAGAGACATAGAGCACGACGGTTAAAAGAACAAACTCTGGAGCCAGATATCTAAGGCTGAACCCAAGCTCTGCTGCCTACAAGCTGTGTGCCTTGGGGAACTGACTTAAGGTGTCTGTGTCTCAGTGTCCTAATCTGTAAATTGGGGATGGATAATAATACTGATTCAGGATGCTATAGCGAGTTAATTGAGAAAAGCACAACAACAGTGCCTGGTACATAATAAAATACTTTCAACTGTAGCTACTGTAGCTTTTATTGCTCACGGTATATCTAGGGCCACTCTGTGCCTAACACCATAATTCACTGTTCACATCTCTCCTTCGGCACTATTTGTTTAGCTGTCTCCTGTCATAAACACTTCCACGGGGCAGCAACTAAACCAGCATTTTACTGTGTCAAACAGGCCTTCTCCTCTCATCACAGTCTACAGCATCTTCTTAGCTAATCCAAGCCAACTCTGCCCCTCCCCCCACCTCCTGCCAACACCACATGTTCTGTTGCCTTACAAAAGTTACACTTAAATGGTATTTGGTAGGGGCCATATAAATATTGAGATATGCTCATGAGCCAGGACTCCACCATAATAGGGGCTTCCACCATACTGACAATGCCAACCAAAAACCATAGCAGCTCACATTGGTTTAGCACATCATCCAGCACTTAGCAGGTACTTAGCACTTACCTGAATGATTCTCCTACTAACCTGATGAGATAGAGATTATTTCCCTTTAATAGAGAAGGAAAGAGGCTCAAAGAGTTAAATAACCTGCTGAAAATTACACAGCTAGTAAACTGGGATTTCGATCCAGGCTGCCACCTTCATGGCATACATATCTGTCACACTCCAGTCTGCTCTGACAAAGCCTTCAAGATGAATGTGGTAAACAGGGCCTGAGCTCACTTCCTAGGAATGTTCACTTCTTAAGTGAAAATTCACAGTGAAGTTTTCTCTAAAACTAAATTAAACCAGTTCTGATCTTCATAGACTCTGTTTTTCCAAAACAAGGTGTACCTGTACTTTAACAGGAAGAAGGTGAACATATTCTCTGGGACTAGCTAAAGAGGCTGCTGTCACTATCAGAGGTGTCAGTAGGGAGCACTAACTTTGGGCTTTAACCTTAGTTCTTCAACTTGGTTACCATGGCACACAGCCATCAACCTGGGCCTCAATTTCTACTTTCAGCAAATTGGGTATAACATCAGCTACTTCACAGAGGTGTTGTGAGAACTAAACCAGATACCATGTGTGGAGTCACCAGGTTCAAAAGTCCCCTACATGCAACAGGTATTCAAGAAACAAATGTTCACAAAAAGAAAAAAAAGGTGTTAAGTGGGCGAGCATCAGTTTAAAGAATAACGCTCCAAAGGATCCATCAGACAGCACATTTTCTTTATGGAGCGCCTTTCTATGCACCTAAGCACCGTGGTCACACTGTCCTGAATGGGCAAGGTCCAAAGTCCTCTGCGTGAAGACTGCAGGGCATAGAACACCCTGAAGGAAAAACAGCAGACCAAAGTGCCTCGGGCTGTCTACCTGGCTTCCCTGGAACTTGCTATAGGCAGGACGTGGCTATAATGTTCATTTGCAGCGCAAAGCACTTTTCGTTTTGCAAGACAACCGTGAGCTGGGGTGCAGAGGAAAAGAAAAGAAGAACAAACCGAAAGTCCTCAGCAACAGTTTCCTGGCAAATCAACCCTTATCTGAGGCTTCCGCATAAATTTTGGCCTAAATAACAACTGAAGACTTGATGCAGCAGATTCTCCTTCCTGGGTGTGTCTTCATTGTGCACATGATCTGACCACAAAGTAATCACTGTTCTTACACTTTTAAACATTTACTTGCCCCAACATCGGCAGGAAAATGAAAGCGACACGCTTAATAAGATCACTATAAACTTACCTAATTTGCCACAACTCCTTCCTACCCTCAACTCTCTTGTTACAGCCCTTTCCTACTTCCTAAGCAAACTTTCAATGTGGGACTGTCAAATAATGGACATTCTAGAAGACCAAGTGAATGCCATAGCTAAAGCCCTGTTTCAAAGTATAAGAAGCCTAACTAGCACAACCACATACAGCACGGATTTCCTTCCTTCTCTTCTTTCCCTTAAATTACAGGTATCTTGTGCTCAAAGGTAACCCTTTCCTGGAGATGGAGAATAAGGAAGAGGTATGAAGACTGATTTTTCTAAAGTCTAAAAGATCAGAAAAGAGTAGCTCTCAGCAGGTGGTAGTGAAGTAACAGCATTAGAAGGCACTACTGAAAAGTTTAACTGTGAGAAATGTCATTTCGGCACTGTATGAAGAGCCCTGTCCTCTACCTATGTCATTTGTCCGGCCCTTATAGATTTCCCGCACCCCCACACTTGCAGCTATACCAAGAAAGTGACAAACAGGGACTCACTAGATGCCATCAATCCTTGTCACTAAGAAGAGAATGAAAAGAATCCAACATATGTTCTCGCAAGTGCCTCCCACTCTCCACGCCCCCTCCTCCCCCACTTTACCGGTACACAGTCTTCACAAGCAGCAAGCCTCTGTTTAATAGCCCTGAAGTGCAAATGCATGATGAGCAGAGAGCAGGAGCATCCCGAGCATCATTCTTTTCCGTACGTATGTCCACATTTACAGTTTATAGTTCACACACTCCCCAGGCCAGGCTGAAGCAGGGCCGCACACCACTGACTACTGACAATCCAGACCACGGTGGGCGGAGGGACTGCTGTGCTCATGCCAGGAGGAATGGCCGATAGAAACGAAGCCCAATACAGGTAGCAGATGGTACTCTCTGTAACTCCTGCTGAAGACAGAGAACCTGGAGTTCCTTATTTCTCCGCTGACCACTATGACACTTGATAAAACAATTCCTATGGCAACAGCTCTAAGTATAACACTCTAAAAATAAAAGAAGGATGTTTTAAATGAAAGACAGACACTTTCATTCATTTCTGGAGGCGGAATGTGGCAATTTATATCTCTTTAATTCTATAATCCCCTGTTGTACATTTTGGCGAAGTGATATGAGAAAATTTCAATAACAACAATGACAAAAAGTATATTCACAAAGATATTAATTAGTGATATTAAAAAATGAACAACTTACTAGTTGTTTCACAGAAATTATGAAGCTATGTGCATAATAGATGATGTATACAGCCATTAAAATTTATGAAGACAACTTAGTAAAATGGAGAAACATTGATGTAATAAAGTGAATAAAACAATAGTACAAAAATACACAATTTTTTGTTTTAACTATGTCAGATATGTCTTTATATGAAAAAGTTGGAAAAGTTGATATATCAGGTTGATGGAATTCTGTTTTCCTAAATTCGTTTTGAGATGTTTTTGTGATAAACAAAAATTAAGATAAAAGAAAAATTTGGGTAAAAGCCTCACAATGCTTCAACTATTTTCAAAATCTCAGGTATGCCACACAAGGATAGCTAGCAACAAACTAGATACACATCTACCAACAAGGATGGAACATTCAGAGCCTGGTGATAAAACTAAGGAACAGAATGAGATAGCTGTACCATTTGCATAAATTGAAAATACTTATAAGACGAGATACACAGCAAGAATACACGCAGACCTAAATGACACACTTTATATACATCTGAATGGTTGTCTGCATGAGGGAGCAGACTAGGGATAAAGGGAAGTAACTTTGAGGGAACTCAGCTCAAACCAGCAACCACTGAGTGACCAGCAGGAACCCTGTGCCATACCCTGGGAGTGTGGCTGGCTCAACCTTTGCACCTGAGGTCCTCAAGTAAGGCCAGCTGTGGTTTCAAGATTTTGGAGTCAACCGCAACAATTTCAGACAACTAGATGTTTCCTCTCCATCACATGTCCCATGTTCCCAAACAGGGGTTGCTTTATAGGAGGGCCACTTCTGTGCAGTCCTAGGTTCTAATTTTCCTTCTGTTTAAAACCAGATTAAAAGACTGCAGGAAAGCATTACTGAAAAATACATAATCGTGTTTTCAATTGTGTCTGCCATTGTGTTATACTATTGTCTAACAATTGTATAGCAATATGTGTGTGTGTGTGTGTATAGTTGTGCGTAGAGTTATATCTGTAGCTACAGAAATGACTACTCAGAAATTATCCCTTGGAAGCTACAAAAGAAACTAGCAAATGTGACTAGTGCTGGGGAGGGGACTAGGAAGGAGCAAGACAATTTCTGCTGTGTACTCTCCTTTTAAATTCTGTACCAGATGCATATATAACCAAATAAAAACTTTAGAGCTCTCAATTAAGCAACCACTCATTATGTACACATAATATAACAAAAACAAGCTTACAAAGTAAACGGTTCCAATTTTACCCAAAAGGAAGAATCCAACACATCCTCCTCTCAAGCCTATAGCCTCGGCTCTCTTAGCCTGTTTTCCTCCCAGCTCAGCCAGAAGCAGCCCACCAGGGGGCAGTATTTGCTACTGTGCCCGCCTGTTGCATGCAGGTTAATAGAGCCCTACCACGCAGAGTATCTCCCCAGGATCAAAGGCTCCTGGGGTCTTCTGTTTCTGCCAATGTTCCCACACCAGTCTCAACATGTCTTGACTCTGAGAAAGCACAGATGGTCCTGTGTCCCTCCCTGGAGCCCCTGGGGCTTCAGTCCTTACACCTTACCAAAGAAGGTATATTGAAAAGTTCTTAAAACTAAGGTCCTCTTCTTATAAGTCAATTTTTTTACCATCTGCTAGTTCTTGGGTTAAAACAGTGGCTACCTGGGGTAGAATGATCATCCGAGCAAGAAGCGGCCGTCAGATTCGCTAGAAAGACGTGCCTGAAGGAGCTGCCCCTATAGCATGTCAGGGAACTGGGGACTCTAACTGCCATCCACAGTGATTTTTCAGAGAGCCCTTGAGATGAGTCAGAATTTCCAGACGGATAATTAAGTACCATTTCAATTGTCTAACAATTTCATCATTGTTCTGTACTTAAAAAGGCATCAGAAACAGAGAAAACAATTTTTTGTGCCAGACCCTGACAGAGGGGAGAAATGCAAGTCCACACGAATGAAAAGCAATCTTGTCCCATGCACCTTGGGGAAAAAGCAACAGACAAGTAGAACTTTTAGGGTGGAAGGGCAAGGAGAAGCCAGGAAATAAATTTCTATGTAGTGAGAAAATGAAAATTCAGACTCCATAGCCGAATATTATGTCATTAGGAAATGAAGACAGACAGGGCAAGAGTGACGGCCACAAAAAGAAACTGGCTGAAAAGCAGGAGACAAAAACACACCACTGCGACACACACCCCGTGGTTTCCCCCTCTGACAGGAAGCCAAATCGTCGGGACTAACTTCATAACTGACAAGGTTTCCAGCTCGGCTGCCTGGACAAATCACCAAAAGAGCTTCAGAGATGAAACCTGTTGGAGGGGAGGTGAAGCAGAGAGTGGGGGCTGAGAGGTGTGTTGCCTAAAGCACCCAGGTGCACCATCACATTCATCTACGACCACCATCAAGTTCACTTAAATGTTTTACCTTCAGTGAAGTCATTGGCGACCACACAGAGAGAGACAGGCTGAAAACCACAGAGAGAGTCACATGAAGGTTTTAGGGAACAGGAGCTGGCCGTAAGAGAACACTAATACACCCTGGTGTTCTTAGGTTTCAGGAAATGTGGCTTGACCGACTGTATAGCCAGCTCTGTGCAATAACAAATCATACTGTGAGCATGTTCTGGGGCCGGCTTGGATTTCACAGTGCCTCCGTTTCATGGCTGCAAGGCAGCTTCACCTAACACCTTCCAGTACAGATTATCTGTAAGACACAGGATCTGAAGCCGATCAATTATCACCTCTACAATCTAAATATCTATAGACCTTGTTAACTATATTTCCAGACCACATAAACATAGTTTAATAATTATAGCACATATACAGGATATTAAATGGATGGGCACACATCCACACACACATAAACGTAAAGCTAGCCCCTGCATATGTGAAGAGCAGGTTTATTGATATGATCCCTGGTGCACGAGAATAACAGCTAGGGACTCAGAATTAGGCGGCAACACACTGAAGTGCCACTAAGCCACCCTATGGCAGAGCTGGAAGAGTGAATGTGTATTATGCACCTAAAGAAACACGATTTCAAAATGTTCCATCTAAGAGGAAACACTCAAATTTAAAAGGACTTTGAACCAGTAGAGTCCAATCTGTTGGCAAAGGGCTTGAGGCATGCAAGGATAGATAACAAGGAGATTTCAGATTTTATCAAGAGAGAAAGTGTCTGTAGAGGTATTAAGTATCTAGGTAGTGCAGAGTATTAATCACTTCTAATCACCTAAATTATTAATACAAATTGGAATAAATCCAGACTAACTTTAGCCTCAGAAAATTCATTCAACCAGGGCTTAGAAACGAATGCTTGCAAGGGTGAAGCGGATACAGCCAAAGGGCTAAGTAGGCTGAAGTGGGACTGTGCCATGTTCGCCTCCAGCCTCACTGCTGTCCTGAGTGAGAGCACAGGACCACTGGGGCCCGGCCTTCACGATTTCCTTAGAAGCGAGAAATCCAGGCTTTTATGAGCACTTCTGATTTTTAAATGCACAGAACTAATTTAAAAATAGTTAAACACTCTGCATGTTGAATGAAACACATCTTAAACTTTTATAACATTTCAGAAGGAAGTAAAAATATGCTCCATGAATATGTTTTCAGATGCGTAAAGGTGGGTCATGAATTTACAGGGTCAACAGCTGTTCTTTCTCAGCACATTGTCAAAAAGTAGAGCTTAAAAAAAACACAAGGCACTATATTTACATAATTATTAAATTTATTACAAAAATAAAGAAATACAAATAGAGAAATACAAATTTAAAAACCTTACACCCATTAGAATGGCTATTTTAACACACACACACACACACACACACATACACACACACACAGAGAAAATAAAAAATGTTGGGAAAGATACAGATACATTGAAACCCTCATGAATTACTCATGGGAATGTTAAATGGTGCAGCCACTGTGAAAACAGTTGGGTGGTTCCTCCAAAGGTTAAACATGGAATTATATAAGATCCAACAATTTCCCTTTTGAGTGAACACCTAAAAGAATTGAAAGCAGGGACTCGGACTTGGATACCAAGTTCACAGTAGCCAAAAGATAGAAACAACGTGTTCGACAGATGAACAGATAATCAAAATGTGGTGTTATCAATACAATTGATTACTATTGAGCTTTAAAAATAAAATTCTTATATATGCCGTGACATGGATGAAGCTGGATGTAATTATGCTAAGTGAAATGAGCCACACATAAAAGGACAAATGCTGTAATGGACGTCACTTATGGTGCCTATGATAGTCAAGTTCATAGAGATGGAAAGCAGAATGGTGGTTGCCAGGGGCTGGAGGGAGCAGGAATGGGGCTTTGGTGTTTAATGGGTGTAGAGTTTCAGTTTTGTCGTGGAAAAAGTTCTGGATGTGGATAGTGGTCATAGTTGTACAACACTGTAAATGTACTTAATGCCAATGAACTGCACGTTTAAAAATGGGTAAAATGGTAAATTTTCTGTTCACATATATGTGTATATATACACATACATACGTATATACATACACATATACATATATACCACAAACGCAAAAAGAAAAAGAACAGGGATATACAAAGAGAAAGTAGTCAAAAGGAAGTGCCTTGATTACCTGCTGGCTTTCTCAGAAACCAGTTCAGAGACAAGGACCATCTACCACCCCGTAGCTATTATAGATTGCCTATGGCCCTGATGAACTACCGTGACTATAGGAATCTTGTTGCTCTGCGGGAACCGTGCCCAGGGCCACTGTGTATGGTCAGACAGGTGGCACACTGTGCAGGATTCTGACCCAGGGGACCAGCTTGTGCTCCACTGACCAGGCCTTGTGTCTTGAGGAGGGGATATCTTTTCCTTCTCACAAAGGCCCTGGTCTTCCCTACCGTCATATTGGTCTTCTCCTATAACTCCCTATTTCTGTTCATGATATGCTCTCTTCTCATTGATCCCAGATTGGAACTGCAACATGCCTTCCTGTTCTCATTCTGATCAGCTTCTATCAACTCTGTTTCTCTTCCCCTTTAACCCTCCTGTCCGCTCCCACTGCCACTTACACTATTCAAGCCCTTTGAACTCTGGTCTGGACTTGTACCTCTGATCTAGTGCTCCATACCTCTGGCGTCCCCTCCCCAGTCTACAGGCTGCTGCCAGATTAATTTTCCCCTGATAAGGCTCACGATTTCACTCACTAACCTTCAGTGGTTTCCCTTTTTCCTTTCTTGAACATGTTGGAAAAATGAACATTGAATAGTTTACTCACACCTCACCGTCAGCTCTACTGTCTGAGGTAACAGTGTCCATTCATTTTATTTCCCTTTCTTAGGTGGATGTGAAGAAGCAGCAGGAATTCACACACTCTTTCCAGCAGAACACACCTTTACACTCCTGAGTTTCTGGCAAGGATTCAGTAGATGAAAATTGAAGAAAACCTGGAGAACCTTGAACTTTCTATCCCTACAGCTAATTAAAATGATATATCATAGTTCTGATGGCAGGAAGGTCCAAACTCAGGGCTGCAGCACAGTCAGGTGAGGGCCCTCTTGCTAGTTCATAGCTGGCACCTTCTCGCCGTGTCCTCATATGGCAGAGAGGCCAGGAAGCTCTGTGGGGTCTCTCTTTTCCAAGAACACTAATCCCATTTATGAGAGCTCCACCTTTGTGAACTAATCATCTCCCAAATCCATCTCCTAACACTATCACATTGGGCGTTAGGATTTCAACATATGAATTTTAGGGTGACACATACATTCAGACCATAGCGCTGTCCATGGAGACCCCTACAGCACCTTCCGAAAGTGAGATATATTTTAAGTCCACAACTGAAATCCTACATAAGTATCAATATGCATTAACCTGGTCCTGCCCTCTGACTCTGCAGGAAAGGATGCATAGGAAGAACTACCTAGGCACTATAAAGTAAGTATTTAAAGAAAAAGAGCATTATTAATAGAAAGAGCTCATAGTTGAGTAAGATTTTTTTCTTATCCTCAGAATTACTGCCAAGGCCCAAAGATGAAGACAATGGGGCTAACTAAGTACCCTACTTAGAAAGCCATAATCACTTAAGGGCACACACTGCCCCCTAGTACAGCAGTTTCCAACCTTTTGGGCACCAGGGACCGGTGCCGCTTTGATAATCTAATGCCTGATGATCTGAGGTGGAGCTGAGGTGGCGATGCTGGCGCTCAGGGAGCAGCTGTAAATACAGGTGAAACTGCGTTTGGTCACTGTTCACCTCCTACTGTGTGGCCCAGGTCCTAACAGGCCATGGACGAGGACCTGTCCATGACCTGGGGGTTGGAGACCCCTGCTCTAGTGCTTACAAGTGATCACAGGACTAGTCCTACTAGCAGACCGCAGTCCCTCCCTCTACCCAGCACCCAAGGAAAGGGAGATTCGTTGCTGTTAGCTTTGTGTGTGTGTGGGTGGGGGCGGGAAGACAAGTTTCTAGTGCAGGTTACTATCTGCTCCTCCCCAAAATTAAGAGCATGGGTGGGTCTCTAAGACAATCTTGAGGCGAGACTGGGGTACCTACACAAAGTGGAGACAGGCATCCATCCTGTTCCTTGTCTGGCTGCTTGCTGAGCTGCAGATCCCACAGGCTCACCCTGGGCTGGCAGCGCAGCAGAACAGAGCCTGTTAGGAAGTTGGGAAAACTTGGCAACCATAAACTGGACTGGGGGGACACCCATCAACACAGATACTGACACCCGTTTCTGAGCTAGAGATTTGGAAGGTGGACGTCCCCATGTAAGCAGAACTTAATGAGATCCAGGTGCAGTACACTAAAAGATGGAGTACTCCCACTCTATGCCAATTCTTTACAACCCCTGGGCAGAGTGGAGAGGGACCCCTGCAGCTACACAGTTCCTTCTGAAGGAGGGGTGAGCTTAGCAGAGTAAGAGTCATAGGGCTGCCCGGCAGCTGCTGGGCCAGACAGCAGGACACTCTTGATCCCGAGGAAGAGTTGAGAGTGTAAATAAGACATGAACACCTCGTGATGCCAAAGGGAGACACTGCACCCCTGCAAATAGGTCCTGTGCAGAGTAGCCTGGGGCAAAGCTTACACAGCCCCATAAGAAGCATACATACCATCTGTGCAGAGATCTCTAGCATCAGAATGAACAAGATGGATGCACCTTCTCACCACCAACTCTGACTTGCTGAATTCAGTAACTACTGGTCCCTTCTTCTGTTTCCTGTCACACCAGGAGAAGCTAGAACTCAGAAGAGAGAGCAGGGGAGGTATAGAGCTTGACTTGGATATGAGATTAGGAGTTTTAGAAAGGAATTATAGAATACACCCAATATTCAGCATTTGAAACAGGAGATTTGATAAAGCACAGTTGTAAGGAGTGCCTGGAAAAAATTAAAGTCAAGTCATGCTGTTACCCACAATGAACTGAATGCAGTTCCTCGAGAAACCAGCCACACTAACAGTACGGCTAATACACAAAAATTACAAACTTCCCCTAAAAAACTTCTATGCAGTTGAGAAACAGTACAGCAGGATTGTATTTTAGCTTGAGGCAGGCCAGGGTCGGCTGTGGGCCCCTCCTATCACTCTCCAGGAAACAGGCTTCAGCTAAAGGCCTCTGCCAACTCCCACTGCCCTGGGAAGAGCAGGGCAGAGGTCTGCACTTGAACCTCACCCCCTCTGCTGGGTGTAGTACCAGGTAAATTAACATACATACAACATCCACTATGTGGCAGGCAAGATGCCAGTGACTTTACCTAACAGCTCTGCTAGGCAGCGGTGGTACTCCCATATTACAGAGATTACTTCATCTAAGTGTTACATCGAAGGTCCAAATAACAAGGTTCCAGCTAAGCCTGGTTCTGAACTAATTCCATGCTGGTTCTGTCCCACTATGCTGAAGAGCAAAGGTGGGTGAAAAGAACCCAAAGCGCAGCTCACATGTCCAAAGTGATTTTAGCATTGGCAGCTATTAGCTAGTTTAATAATGCACACAATTTTATTTATATTTTCAAATCTATAAAACCTGATGTTGTGATAGGTTATTATAAATATAAAAACTAAGTCCATCCCCTTCCCTAGTAACTCTCACAAAAGAACACCACCAGTGCCGGACAACTGTAGTCCGACCTTTAGCAGAAAGACAAAAGCACTATTGAACAACAACGACAACAGCAACAACAACAACCTAGTTCTGAACAGAATGCACTAGTTCTGAAAAGAACTCAAACTTGCCAAGCTGTCTGCACTTTGGAATTTTGCAGTGTTTAATGTCAACTGTTGAGAACTGGCCTGCGGCTCTCTCTGGAAGAATGCTTTAATACCATTATTGCTATCCAGCTCTACAGGTAGCATTTTAGCTAGTCAAAGTTCCGGAAAACCACTGGAAGGTGCACTACTCAGGAAAGGCTTTTATTAACCTTTTAACAGGCTTCACCAGAAGACTTAATCTTAACCAAATTACCTCAGCAGCCAGTCTACAGACTGAATCGCTATGCAAATATCAGGGCTCTGAGTCACTGAAAATTATTGAAAGGGATTTGGTTTAGTAAGCACAAGATCTTTTCCTAGAAATGTAAGCTATGCTTTAAAAGGTGTTCTCAAACTTTGCCCTCAAGATATCTCCCGTGCAAAGCTCACCAAGTAAACTTACTACAAATAAAAATGACAGCGTCCAATTGCAGAATCTCTCAAACTGTCAAACGGCACAGCAACTATTCTTCCCTCTGTGATCTTAGCAGGTAAAAAATACAAAATGCTTTCAATTTCCAAAGTTAAAGACCTTTAAGTAATTAATACCACCTATGAAAAGCTCAGCAAGTTTTTGGAGCCTTTGGAAAGGCATGGAATAAACGGAAAAGGGTCGTAATATTTAAAATTGAGGTGAAAAGCTGTGTCTCACCAATTCCTTAAAAAATAAGCAAATAAAAAGCACACAGTTTGAAAGAAAACGTTTTGCGCAAACCAGTGTCCCCCCCAAACCATTCAAGAACAGGTTCTCTAAAAGGCAGTTAAATGAGTACACATTGGTAAAGAAGAGTTCTAAAGAACAGATTTAAAGTTAACAGTATTCTCTTCTCTTACTTATGTTTTCATCAACCACAGCCAATAAAAGCAAAATAATAATAATAATAATAATAATAATAATAAAACAAAGATCTCTCTTAATTTCCTCCATCATGCTTATTTATGCCAGGTCATAATACTTGTTTTCAATGTGCCTTCCCAGTCTCTCTGAAATTTCTCAGTCATCACTGGTAAGGTTAATAAGGGCTTTGAGCTAAAGAGCTACCTGAGCTTGCTTCTGTTTTTGCCTCATTGCCTACACCAGAGGCGTATTCTGGAATGGGCAAAGAGTAGCTCCTTAGGGACTAATTCAAGCCATTCCACGACACAGATCCAGGGCGAGGTTTATGGTGGTCACATGGGTACCATGTTTGCTTTAGGGCTCTGCTGCCACCATTTTGAAACCCTTAATTTTTAAACAAGGGGTCCCACGTTTTCATTTTTCAGTAGGCCCTACACATTTTGTAACTGGTCCTGCACAGATCTGATTTCTAAAAATGGCATTGAAGTTAAAAAAAAAACCAAAATAACAAAATCTATATTTTATACCAGAGTTGTAATTTACAGGAATTTTATTCTACTTTGAAAAACAAAAATGCCATAGTTTTATATTTTCAAATCCAATACAAGTAAAACACTTAAGTATCCTTTACCTGGATCACTGCAAAAGGTTTCTAAACTGTGTGTGTGTGCACGTGTTTTGATCTTTCTGTGCCTACTGCCAATTTGTCTTCACACAGCCAAAGGTTTGTCTAGTACAAACCTGATCTTGTCACTCTGCTTAAAAACCTTCAATGGCATGCACTGTCTTCAGCACCAGGCCCAAAGCCTTCACCTCACCACAAGGCCCTGCGCTCCAGCCCCACCTGCCACTTGGCCTCGCCCCATTCCTTGCCTCCTGTGTCCCTGTCTCACAGGCCGGCCTTCAGCTTCTAGAATATGCCATTCACCATCCCCTCTCATAGCCCCTGCACCCACTGTCCTCTCTGCCCTAGGGACAAATACTTCAATCTGTGTATGTCCAAGGATTTAGATAAAATCAGGCAAAAATCCTGGTTTCAAAACAACAATCATTACTGGCTTTAATATCATGAAAGAAACACAAGAGAAATTCACTAAGGCTTACACTTCTTAGTACAGATGTTTTGCACTCACACCCTGCTTTGGGCTATGTATCCTATGGTGAGGACAGAGAGACTCAATCTAACTATGAAACACAGGACAATGACAGGGAAATCCAGGGAAGGTCTGTTGTACAGTTTTTCAGATCAAGGTATTGGACCTTAAAGACATCTCTGTGACTTTCCCTGATCTTCTAAACACAATATTCTCAGACAACTTGGAAGGCTCTAGGGGGTGAAAACAAAATGAAAAGTATTCATGGGACCTCACCAAAGAAGATAGATATACAGAGGGCAAATAAACATATGAAAAGATGCTCCACATTATACATCAGGAAATGCAGATGAAAACAACTGTGAGATATCTTACTCATCTATTATAATGACCAAAACCCTGAACACTGACAATACGAAGTTTCAGTGAGGACATGGAATAACAGGAACTCTCTTTGTTGGTAGGAATGCAAAACGCTACAGCCACTTTGGAAGACAATTTGACAGTTTCACACAAAACTAAACATACCTTTCCCATATAATCCAGCAATTACACCCCTCTGTTATTTACCAAAGGTGTTGAAAACGTCCACACAAAAACCTGCATACGGATGTTTATATAGACACACCTCATTTTACTGTGTTTTGCTTTATTGCATTTCACAGATGTTGTATTTTTATTTTTATATTTTAACAAATTGAAGGTAGGACCATCCACCAGTGAAAAGATTATGATTCACTTTTACAATGACCTGGAACCAAATCTGCAGTATCTCCAAGGTATGCCTGTGGCATCTTTATTCACAAAACTTGGAAGCAACCACGATGTCCTTCAGCAAGTGAAAGGATAAATATATTGTGATCCATCCAGATAATGAAATATTATGAGCTAAAAAGAAATGAGCTATGAAGTCATGAAAAGACATGGAGGAAACTTAAATGTATATTATTAAATGAAAGAAGCCAATCTGAAAAGGCTACATGCTGCATGACTCCAACTATATAATACTCTGGATAAGGCAAAACTACAAAGACAGTAAAAAGACTGGTGATTGCCAGGGGTTGCGGACTCTCAAGGGGAAAGCTGGAGGAGAGGTATGAATACGTGGAGCTGAGAGGATATTTTAAGGTAGTGAAACTACTGTGTAATACCAAGATGGTCCAAACCCAGAGAATGTACAACACCAATGAACCTTAAGGTAAACTATGGACTTCCGGTGATTATGATGTGTCGACGTATGTTCACGGATTATAACTGAACCCTGCTGTTGGGAGGTGCTGATGATGGGGGAAGCTGTGTAGGGGTGGAGGGTGTATGGGAAATCTCTGTGCCTTCTGCTCAATTTTGCTGTGAACCTTAAACTGCTCTAAAAAAAATAGTCTTAATTTTTTAAAAAATGTATTAATGGGGGTGAATTAAGGGCTCACTTAAAAAAGGAATATCTTAATCTAAAAGCAACAAACAAATATGACAAACAAACAGAGACTCATGGACATGGACAGTGGATTAGTGGTTGCCAGAGGGTTGAGGGGGAGGGGGAGGCAGATGGGGAAAAAGGGGTCAAATATGTGGTGACAGAAATAAATCTAACTATGGGTGGTGAACACACAATGCAATACATACATGACATACAGTTGAATTGTACACTTGAAACTTACTGGATTTTGTTAACCAATGTCACCATAGTAAATAATAACAAAAATAAAAGCAGAAAAAAAGAGGGGGATACCTCATATACATGCTCTGAAGAAATCTAACTATTGGCGCTGATAAAGAATTCATACAGAAAATGTTAAGTAAAAACTTTTCTTGCTTAGAAAGAAATGGACAATTATGAACAAGTTGCCTACAACCGTTGCTATCAATGAGCTATCAAGGTCTAGATGCTCACAGACTTTAGTTCTCTGACAGTACTCCTCGAGGGGTCTTGGGTATCCACTGCTAGCTACAAGCTGCTGTTCCAGAATAGTATCTCCTGTACTGAGATACAGTACAGTCACCGTATCTTGACCTTTAGGATGTTAAACTGGCTGTTTAATTACTTTTATGCCAGTGGCCACAGAACATGTTGCTGGCTTTTCACAAAAGTTTGTTGAGAGAACTGGCTCTCTACTTGGGAAAAAATTAGAGTCCTACTGTTCACAAAAATATTCCAGATAGATTAAGGCTCCAAACATTAAAAAATGTCAACTATGAAAGCATTAGAAGAATATATAGGGGACTATGTTTATAACCTTGGAGAAGGAAGGCCTTCTTAAACCAGATGCAACAAAAAAAGTCATACAGAAAAAAATGATTTATAATGTCTTTGATGTAGTCCAGTTTCCCAAAGTTAAAAGGCAAGGCCAGGCTTAGAGAAAACATTCACCACAGAACAAAGAATTAGCATTCAGAAAAAAGTAACTATGAATCAATAGACATTTTTTTTAAAAAAAAATTGAGCAAAGGATATTAAGAGGCAATTCATAGAAAAGAATAAAAATTCCTAATAAACATATTAAGAGCTGCCTAGTAAAGAAGCCAAAATTAGTGAGACATGAATTTTTTTCTTTAATAGATTGGCAACAAATTTAAAGATCAATTTTATAGTGTTGCAAGTGTGTGGCATGTACCAGAGACCCTGCTGGTGAATAACTGGGCAGTCTTCTATTGCACGATGCCTACGGTCTAACAGTTCTGTTTGTCTCTAGTGAAGAAAAAAACCTGTCCTTATACATGTAATCAAGATGCTACACTGGAAGTTCTGGCTATCACACAAGACACTAGCAATATAAGATATCAAAGTGAGTTATGAAACAGTCCACTCTGGAAAACATACCAAAGGGAGATACCAGAAAACCAGAACTCAGTCTCTCTTCCGTAACAAGAGTGGAGAGAAAGATCTGAGGAAGAATTTCTTAGCAAAGTGCTGCTGTGAAACTCCCACATAGCCCCCTCTCCCCTTTGGGTGAACAGTGAGACTATCACCTTCCTGCCTCACAAGAGGAGTTTTGGTGAGACCAAGGAGTGAAGGAAATCTGTGGCTACAATCAAACAGGCTCATCCCCACAGTCTTTGGGAGCAGAGTGTGTGATGTCTGCATGGGCTGAAGGTGGTCCATAGGTAATTATGAGCCAGTCCAGAGCTTGTCTGAAGTCTAGACCTCAGGAGGCAGAATTGGAGGTGGACCACAGAGCTCCTAGGGACTGTGAGGGATGAGGGCCTTTGAAGAGAGAGTCACCTTTAATAATCTACCAAGCCTAGAGAATGGAGGCAGTATCAGTCACAAAAGTTTTTCTGTTCCCTCTGCCATCCTCCTACCCTCATCCTCAGGACAGCATGGCAAAAGAAAGATGCCAACCTGTGTTTTCCAAGATTTATTAATTTAATGAAACAATTTTCATTATAATCCATATGGTATGACTCAGTTTATTTTAAGAAACATGTTTCATGAACATTTTGTACAGAAACATAGAAAATGGTTTCGAAAGATACAAGAATTGATAAGAATGGTTACCTCTGTAAAGGATAGTGTTGAAGAGTAGTGCCAAATGGGAAATTCAATTAATTCATGTTATTTTAATAGACAACACACTCATGTATTCCTTGAATAATTAAATGCATAAAAAAAAGAACACTGTTCTCAGAACAGAATCCATCTGTCAGTCTTAATCTACTAACCATGTATCAGCAAAAGTTCTAACCATCAGGACAAGCACACCTATGGGCTCTTTTGTCATTTTCAACTTTCCCTAAACATGTCCCCATTCAAGCATATTCTTCATCTGGGGCCTGGATGTCAACTGTAGATACCAAACTGGTTCTTCTCAAAGTAGACAAGATTCACAGCTAAAGTTACATTGTTTTCTTGATTTTATTTCAAGAAGTCCTTTTTGTGGTTTCTTCCATCAGAAAGAGTAGGAAGAAGTAGGACTTTATAAAAAAACACTAAGATGTACATCCAGGAATAAAATGACACTGGGAGAATGAAGAACCACTGAGTAGTTAAAAAAAGAAAGAAAGAAAGGAAGGAAGGAAGGAAGGAAGGAAGGAAGGAAGGAAGGAAGGAAGGAAGGAAGGAAGGAAGGAAGGAAAGATTAGGAGAACTTAAAGTAGTTAAAGAGCCCTCTTGTGTTTGTGTGTGTGTGTACACATATGCACACACATTTGTATAAATACACAATTCATTTTGAAACAGAAGAAACCTACTACTAAACCACAGTTTGCAAAATCCAGAGACAAAAATGGTACTTTGGTTATGAACCAACTATTTTAGAAAAGCTAATAATCATTTAGAAAAACCCAGCTAATAAAACCATGAGTTTTGAAAAGGAAAGGTGTAAAAACTATTAGCTGCTAAGAAATGGGTGAAGTTCCCTTTTTCACTATTGCAAAGGTATAGTGAGCGGCCTCTATGTTGTACTATTTCTCCCCTTTTCTCCCCTAAATCCACACTATTTCTGTTATGCCAGTAATTAATGCATTATAGCCTGGACCGGGGAGGGGATGTGGGGTGGAGGTGTCAAGGATATTTTTTATATTTCAAATGATTGAAAAATAGCAACTAATGACATAAATTTATCTGAAAAGCAAATTTCAATGTCCATAAATAAGGTTTTATTGGAACTCTGCCACCCGCATTTGTTTTCCTATGATTGATGGCTGCTTTCATGCTGAAGGGCAGAATTGAGTAGCTGCAACAGAGACCCTATCGCCCTCAAAACCATCTGACCCTTTACAGAAAAAATGAGCTAACCCCTGTTCTAGACCAATTGAACCCTCTTTACTCCCAGGCGTACTAGGCAAACATTATTACTGATGCAAAAAGCTACCATTCAGCTTCTTATATAAGTTTGAGTGATTATCAGTTGTTCATAGATGGTAAACTTCTATATCAGCACATCAATTAGTGTTTATTCAGCCAGACTTCCTGGACTCAGGCTACTTCAAAATACCCCTTAATACTATCCATGGGACAAAGAATGTTATAAAATTATAAAAATACTCATCAGTGGTAAAAGGACAATACAAAAATGTAGCCCAAAATGAATCCCCCACAGCTTTTACCAGTTTAGTTATTAACTCTCATTATGATTCACATTAAACCATACGTTAAAAATAACGATTTTTATGGCTATATACAGTAGTCCCCCCAACCAAGATATGAGTCACGCCACTGGTTGGAAGGAGCGGAATGATGCAAGATTTCATCACGCTACTCAGAATGGCACTCAATTTAAAAACTTATAAACTGTTTATCCTGTAACTGTCCCTTTAATATTTTTGGACCACAGTTAACAAATAACTGAAACTACAGAAAGAAAAACCTTGGATAAGGGGAGAATACTATATACTATCCTGTATACTCTAAAGTTCCACATAAAATTATTCAATTAATTTACTTTGAAGATAATTTATTATAGCATCCTTTATTCATATGTAAATATATTGGCCAAATCAGTTTCAGAAAATACAAAATAAAGAAACCAACCAGACATCAGTAACATTTTTCTTTCAATATTCTGTATTCGATACTCAATAATCTCTACTCAGCATCACTCAGCACTCCCATTTGCCCCTTCAAAATGGTCCTCATCCTTGTATGGGCATACCTCAGAGGTATTGTGGGTTCGATTTCAGACCACTGTCAAGAAAGTCCTAGCCTTTTGCTGGTAGAAGTTCTTGCCCTCAATTTGTAAAAAACGCAACATCTGTGAAGTGCAATGAAGTGAAGTATAATAAATAATAGGAGATTCTTACAATCTCCTATTCTCTCAGCTCACTAAGACAATTTAACTGATCCATGAAACTCATCTAGTCACATCCTCAATCATATCTTGGGCAATTCTGTTCCAAAGCCTTTGACAGTGCTTTTGTTCCTTTTTAACTTGTCTTTTGCTCCTCAAGCATATCAAAACTGGCCGTTAGGGCATACCGAACAGGCTCTATTCCCAAGTCCATAGATCAGCCCTTTAATTCCTAAAAGCAGAGTCAGACTAAAGAACAAGAACTTGGCATCTTGTCCCTGCAGTCTAGAGATCACACATTGGGGTTTCAGAGCTGCTTCAAATGAAGCCTGGCCATCCACGCCCAGAGCAACCTTCTGGAAACCTTGCCGAAAGGAAAAGTTCACACTGAACGGCTGACACAGACCTTCCAGTTGTCTAGAAGTTAGATTTCTCATTGTGTACAAATTGGCAATCACTAACTTGAGTTTTGTTTTTATGAATCAGTTCCCTGATCCTGGCTCGACTCTTAATAAAGTAGGAGAACACTGAGTTTCTGGTTTTGTAAAACAGACACATACTTAATGCTGGTGACCACATCATGGTTCCATCTCCTCCTATGCAACTTCTAACTCCTGGCATCTTTTACCTGTTTCCTCTAAATATTTATTGAACACTTACTGTGTGCCGGTGATTCACTAGGAACTGTAATATATAAAATAGAGCAGAGTCCACTCTTTTGAATGGTATAAACAAGTCATATGTAAAAAAGGAAAACCTATCAAATGACCAAAATGTGTGTAAGAGACAGTGAGAGAGGGATACTAGGATGCTGGTGAAGTAGTGTGCACCAAGATATAATGGCTTCAGGATGGAAGGAAAAAACAGCTGAGTCTGGGAGAAGGAATAGAATGTGGCTGAGAGAAAATCCCGTAAGTGAAAAGATGGAAAGGAACAAGGGGTATCTGGCAATAAACAGCCGCCTTAAGGAGCCAAAGATCCATGCTGGTGATGAGAGAACTACCTTAGATGAAAGAACATTGCCTGAGGGTTTTGATGGCCTGAGAGTTAAGACTTGATATAGAAGAAAAGGGAAGATCCTTAAACAAGAGGATGACCTCAAAAAAGTAACATTTGGGGAATCTTCCTTCTGATTGGACAAGTTGGGTCAGAGGAAAGAAAACCATGAGACAAGGAGGTGAGTTAGCAGGTTAATATATGATAAGGCATGAGCTTAGTTAGGTACTTTGAAGTTTAAAGGAAAAGAAGAGTAAAAAATTGCAAACATCCAAGACATGAGCTCTGGAGAATGCAGATAAGCTCTTTCTTTCCTTCCCTTGCCCTGAATGCTTACTATCCATATGCAGTCAGGAAACTGAGGGATAGTAAGAATAGATGAGCACGATGATGGCCCATGCACATGAACCTCCTAAAGTCCTATTTACACCTTTGGAGATTAACATAATAATTACAGTCTTCATCTTTGATGATTTAACAAATTATTATATAATGAAAATTAGTAATCTATACAGAATATATTTGGCAATTCTCTATAAAACGTTAACACCTTGTGTGGATGGAAAAAGGAGTTCTATGGAAAGTAATGTCACAGGGTGACTGATCAAATTCCTAACTGGCCAGGTGTGGTGGGTAGGCATGTCCCAGGCATATCACTTTTTTTAGTAAAAGGTTTATCTTTGGCTTAAGCAAGCCCTGTCCATTATTTCTATGCATCTAGTTAACATACCTTTGAAAAGTTAACCAACCACCTTCAAGACAGCACAGAATCTTGTTAAGTATCTTGTACTCCAAGTCCTGCCTTTCTTTCTCCCGCCTTCATGTAATCTTCCTAACATTCCCTTCTTGATTTCAACTACATAAAAGAAACTGAAAAACTGTCCTCTGGAGCATTTGAGATCTTGCTTTCCAGAAACTATCATCAGTTTTGTCTCAAACTCTTATAAAAGCTCTTCACAGGTTTGGAAATTCCTATATCAACCCTTGTTTTTCTAATCATACCAGGTAAGAGTTTGCTATATTTGCTCTTTATATCCCACTTCTGCTTCTACATTCAGAAGTGTCAAAGGAGAGGAGAGGTAAATTGTGGGCATCAGGTGTGGTCAGAAGTGCTGGATGGATGGAGGGTCCCCGGCAGGGTTGGGGAAGGCCTTCAGGTCCCCAGCAACTCTCCTGATTCAGTCAGTGGAAGACAGGAAGCACCTCTGGAACAAGCAAGCACACACCTTCTTGAAGCTGTTTAGACACTGTCTCCATCTGTTCCCCTTAACGGCTTCCTTCTGCCAAGGCAAAGCTCTCCCATGTTATCTGGCTTGAGTTACTGCCAGTTTGTTTTCATAAAGATCACTATCTTGGCCAGACACTGGGAAATAAGTGAGACGACAAATCTGGTTTTGATGAAAAGGAGACATTAAATGGGGTGTTAGTATTACCCAGGGGACACAGAAACTCTGAAACTCCATTGCCTCACAGACTTCACACCCCCGCTGAAGGGATGGATCAAACACTACAGTATCCTGACTATAAAAGCCAGCAGAGAAAAAGGATTGCCCAGCACTGTGCACAGACCTACTCATGCGGCAAGCAAGAAAAAGAACACATCCTTGTGCCCTAGAGAGGGGTCCCTGACCCCTGGGGCCGTGGGCTGGTACCCCTTGGCTTGTTAGGAAATGGGTTGCACAGCAGGAGCTGAGTGGCAGGCCAGTGAGCAAAATTTCATCTGTATTTGCAGCCACTCTCCAGTGCTAGCATCACCGCCACAGCTCCACCTCCAATCATCAGGCATTAGATTCTCATAGGAGCACTGGTCTCTGGTGCCAAGAAGGTTGAGAACTGCTGTCCTAGAGGTAAGTTTGTTAAAAAACTATTTATACAAAACCAGGGTATCTACCCTCTGACTTTCCCACTAAACCAAGTAATAAAACTACACTATAATTCATACGTTAAACCAGAAACTAATAGAGTAACCAGATCTTGAAGCACTCTGCAGGTGTAGGTGCAACTGCAGGTATAGAAGGTGCAATCCAAGAAGGTAGCAATCCTGCTCCTTTTAGAAGCAGCCAAGACATTTCCACACCTTGCAGTCGATCAGTCATCAGGAGACCTACCATACAAATGAAAAAGCTCATGACCAAATAGGCTGGGATCTGAGATCCATGGGTTCTTCATGTGAGGACTGGGACAGGAAAATGATGTTTTACTTTTCGTTAACCTCTACCTGAAATGTAGTACTTTCCCTCAACTATGAATACAGGCAATCAACCCCAGTAGGTATCAGTAGTACCTATGATGTTATCACCAACAGAAATACATATATTTCCTTATTGCTTTTAGTGGCTGTCCATTTCAAAATGTTGTTTATGTTCATCATTACTTAGAAATTGTACTAGTGATTAGATTCATCACTAGAGCTTGTTATTCATTCAGTAGGATGGAAACACATATGACTCGATGACAAATCTGTTTTCTTAAATATTTTGACAACTGTTTTTTTATAGAAGTGACTTCCTTTGTAGTCCTATTTATCGTATTTTATGCATGCAAAACATAAGTCTGAGAGGAATTCTACAGACTTCTTCTCAGCCCACTAAAGGAGGCTCCTAACATACAGCAGGTATTAAGAACTCCCTTTTTCTGACGCCAAAGCGTGCATCTCTTTTCATTTCCCCACTTGAACTGCCTCACGCTCTTTTACTCTCTGGTTCTCTCCTTTCCCAGACTATCTTAAAATGGTTTCCCACATAGAGATCTTTTTAAAGCAGTAATCACTGAAGATCCATCCACTAAATCAACAAACACACTGTTTGTTATTAAGTAGTCCTTTTTATAAATGTGCATGGCTCCAGATTTTTAGTCTCAAATTAGCTTTAAGTATGCTGGTCAAAACCCAACTTATCAAACACTAATTCAGAAAGATATATGCACTGCTATGTTCACTGCAACATTACTTGTAATAGCCAAGGTATGGAAGCAACCTATGTCCATCAATGAATAAATCTGCAATAACATAGATGGATCTAGGTTATTATGCTAAGTGAAGTCAGACAAATATTGTATGATCTCACTTATATGTGAAATCTAAAAAACAAAATAAATGAATAAACAACAGAAACAGACTCATAGCATACAGAACAAGCTGATGATTGTCAAAGGGGAGGGAGTGGGGGGATGGGAATTAAAAAACTCCAACATCATTTTGCTGACATAAAGAATGACACTGGTGACTCCATTAATCAGAAACCCTAGAACTGCCTAACAATTCCTGGCCAGCATGAAACAATTTCCAACAGAAAACATGGCACAACTGGTTAAAACAAAAAACTAGGATTGTAAAACAGTAAACTAATCCAGAGATGGCCACTAAACTGTGGCCAAGATTCTCTGAGTATCAGGTAACATCTCTCTCATATTTGAAAATGCAAAGACACAGCTCTCTCTTAAATCCAGACTTAATGTCAGTCTCATGGGAGTGTACTTGAACAACATACCAGATGCACTTGCATAATGGACAGGCGTGGGTTTCCTCAATGAAAACAGGACAGAAAGAGAGAGCGTCCTTGCTGAATACATTGGCACAATGCGTGCATTTGTTATAGGTTATAATGCAATCAATAGCAGGGTGTCATTGTCCTGATGTTGCCACTGACATGTAGAAGATTAGTAGGAAAGAAAAACATATTTCAGATTTTTAATAGTGAGTCTTACATTGAAGAATTTTCCCTAGATCTATAATGAGGCCATTTAGGCTAACTTTCTTTTCAAATGAATCTTTCATTCAATACACACAAGAATGTGAATGCTGCAGTTATAAGGTTAAAGAATTTCTTTAATATGAAAATATCTTTTGGTTGATTCAACTGGGCCATGATATCATTTCTTCCTCTGGCTTGTTCAACTCTGTTTCTGATTCTTAACAAAGAAATTCTTTGTGGTTCCTGTTAAAAGCAAAGTGAGAAATTGTGGCCTCCATTATTCCCAGACACATGGCTTGACTGATCAACACTGCCTTCAATTTTGTTTTCCCATAATCATGGAGGTTTAGTTTGTGTGTCACTGGATTAGTATCAGCTGATTCTCAAATACAAGATGCCTTTGAAGAACAGCAGCAACAGAAGGCTCTACCAGGATATCCAGATTTTTATTAAAAGACTGTCAAATGGTGTTAGCATGCTACACCAATTAGTCCAGCTTTCATGAGTTTTAAAAAGTCAATGGTTAGGACATGTAGTATAGATAATAAAATCACAGCACACAGCAAGTCAGGTACAGGTTGGGAGTCAGACTTTTAGCCAAAGTACTGCATTTCATTCAACTCCAAAGGCTGTTTGATCCTCTACATTACCAAGACCAGAGTTCTGCTGGACTTCAAGGTGGATCTGAGAGTGGGCTGTCCTCTGCCTTACAGGAGGGCCCGCTTTTTCAGTGAGTGACCCAGGGAGGCTTGCACCCATCTCAGAGCAGATGGCCCAGATTTACAGATTCCTAAAGAGATCTTGTTGTGTGAAGTTTCTTGCTTGAGCTTAAGATTTCTTAAATCTATAGGTAAAAGATCATTGCACAAGGGGCACTTGTCGGCCTCAAAGAGCAGGTAAATAAAGCCCGCAGTGTGTCTGTCCTTGGCGCACTGTGTATACAACCACCTGAATCAGGAGGTAACAAGTCTCTAAAATCTTGACTCTTATACCTCATCTTTCTTTCCTCATAATCATCTCAATGAGAGCCAATTAAATGTGTTTTTTAACTAGGCAAAAAATTTTCTCTTCAAAGTACATTAGAAAAGTAGGTTCCAGAATAGACTGCTGACGATTCTCCCATTCTATTCAGGGCCAGATGATGAAAGCTGAGCTATTATTGTAGACCTGATTGTGCAAAAAGTGATTAGAAACTCCCCCACATATTAGACTTGTAACAAGCTACATTTTCATCTCTTATTCAGCTGTGCCATGTCTACTTGACATCTGCAGACAAAATGCAGACAAAATAAGTGTGTGTTTTTTAGGAAGATATGCAAATTCCTTATTTCATCACAGGTAGCAAGAATTCGATATGGTGAGATCTTTAATGAACAGGACATTAAGAGTATGGATAAAATATCTCTTCTTTTGAAAATACTGAAAAGAAATTCATGAGTTTGCTAATTACATTTCCTTTCCTTTTGGTGTCAGGGTATGATACAGTTCTTTGAAAGACATTCAATTTATAATGGAGATGGATGGTGGTGAGAGAAAAAAAAAAGGCATCATTTACTTAGTTGGAAGTAAATAGAAACATTAAACCTCAAGGCCAGAAAGGAACTTAAAAGATCAACTATTCAAAAAATTCTTGTTTCCTGACCATACCAAGACTCAAATACATGACTTATCTAAGGCCGCTGTATCGATGCCAAAAGAACATAAGAACACAGATTTCTTTGGTTAACTTTCCATTCTACCGTACCAGCTACACTCTCATGACATCTAGGAGTCAACCTTTCAGGCAATGTTACCTTGCAAATTCCTTGTGAATATGCAGTAGTATTTTTCTCCCTGAATCCAAGTTAAGTCTGCTATCGACTTACAAATTTTAACATGAAATTCTTTGACTACATGAAAGAAACAAATTCAAACATTTTACAGCTCCTACAGGCAAGCACACCAGAGACCCAACCTTAACATAATAAGTTGTTAAATTTCTAAGAATCTATTCCATCCTGGTTTGACAAAAGGAGAGGGCAGAAAGCAACATGACACAGCTTTCTTCCCTCGCTCCACATTGGCAGTAGACAGGGTTCCTGAGTGAAGTAGTTCCCATTTCCATTCAAAAACACAAGACGCCTGAGAATAAATCCATGCCGTTACTTCTGAGAATAAGTTCATTTTTAGATCTTAGGGAGATTCAGTTGGCTGAATTTTTAAAAACTATCCATTCTCTTTAGTGACTCAGACATATAAACCAGAGGAATGGATGTCAAAGTCATGTCCAAAACAGCAGCCTTAGCAACTCCTGGAACTTTTTAGAAGTGTAAATTCTTGGGCCCATTCCAGACCCACTGAATCAGAAACTCTGGGGTTGGGTCACAACAACCTGTGTTTTAACATGCTTTCCAGGTGATTCTGAAGTAAGCTGCTATTTGAGAAAAACTGAACCGGAACATTCCAAATACTACACTGACTTGTGTGGATAGATTGGTAACCCTGGCAAAAAGACATACTTACAATGGTCTCTGGTTCTTAATGCTTTCTCTGCAGGGGCCCTGAAACTTGTACAAGGCATCAAACTTATCCAAGTTAGATCACTTTCTGGCAACTATCTATGGCAGACGCTGCCTAAAAATGAGTCATTTTCCGAAAGTACGGAGGAGTTTTATGAAGACAGAATTTATGACTCAGTTTTCTATTGTTTAATGGACAACTGGTTCTATCCATTATAAATTAGATTTTGCTTGCTTTTCCCCAAATACAGAAACTGTAACTTAAAATGAAGAGGATAGAAATAGGAATGAGTGACAAGAATACACACGTTACTCCACTGTAACTTATGAGAAGCTGACGCTACTCCACTGTAACTTATGAGAAGCTGGCTTGATCAGTGGGTTTGGTACACAGGATCACTGCTCCATCAAGGGGAACATTCTATCATTAAGGGCCTGTGTCCAGCACTAAATAAGGTGGAAATCTCGACAAATGATTGAGTTTCCTGATGTTGCTAATGCAATAAAGGAAAATAAAATCAAATTTTTAAAAACAATTTTTTGTTAAGAAGAAAAGGTAAAAAATGCCTAAGGCATCAGAATCAATGAATGCTTCTACTTTAAAAATAGATAACTACAAAACACTGATGAAAGAACTCAGAGATAACCTGGATAAACGATAAGAACTATAATGTTCACGGGCAGGAGGACTTAATATAATTAAGATGTTGATTCTAAAATTGATCTATAGATTTAACACAATCCCAATTTGAGGCATAGACAAGCCAATAATAAACTTTATACAAAAAGTCAAAATGGTTTAAACTATTTAAACCATTTTGAATTAAAACAAAGCTAGTGGACTCTATCCAATTTTAAGATGTACTGAAGTATTAACAAAAGGATAGAAACATGGATCAATGAACTGAATAGTCTAGAAACAGAAGCATACAAATATAATCAAGTGATTTTTGACAAAAGCACAAAGGCAATCCAATGGGAAAGAGTAGTCTTTTCAACAAATGGTGCTGGAACTATTGGAAATCTATAAGCAAAAAAATGAAACTCAACCTATACTTTATCTTAAACAAAATCTAACTCAAAATGTATCACAGACCCAATGCAAAACATAAAACTATAACAACAACAACAATGACAATGAAACCACAGAGAATCTTTGTGACCTTAGGTTAGGCAGAAAGTTTTTAGCTAGAACACCAAAAACACAAACCATAAGAAAAAAAAAAACTGATAAACTGATCAAAATTAAAGACTTTTGCTCTATGAAAGACCATGTTAAAGAGAGTGAAAATATAAGTCGGAAAAAAAAAAAAAACTCATCATACGTCCAACAAAGGATTGGTATCAAAAGTTACAAAACTGAACAATAAGAAGCCTAATTTTTAAAATGGGGTAAGTATTTTGGCAGATACTTTTTCAAATAAGCACAAGATTAGACATTAGAAAAATATAAAATAGTAAATCACACTGATATACTACCACATACCTGTTAGAATGATTAAAAGAAAACACAACAAAAATACAAAAAATTGAGAATATCAAATGCAAAACTATAGATCAGTGGCTGCTAAGAGTTAGAAGTATTTGATGATAAAGGAGCAGCACAAGGGAGATTGTTGGGGTGATGTGACTGATCTGCAGAATTACTGTGGTGGGTATATATGAACATACGCAGTTGTTAAAACCTGTACAACTTTATGCTGAAAAGTGCATTAAAATGTATATACATTTAAAATATAATAAAAATGAATTTCTTGAGATAGTAGACTCATTGCCCTCTGCTATGTGAGTAGAATCTGGTTTGACAAATTTCTAATAGATATTTCCTCAAACAAAATTTTCAATATGTGTAAACCAAAAACTTGAAATTCAGTCATTTGAATTTACAAATATTGACACTGGACTCAAATGACACTTATGGTTAACAAAACTCAACTGTAAAATTTAAAGCCCCCCAAAGAATTTTTATTATTCTCCTAAATATTAAGAATCAGACGAAAATATCTTAAATGAATCTTTTCTATGGTTATACCAACTGCATCAATAATTTTTGGTAGATAGCTGATAAATTCAAGGTGACTTTGGGCAAATAACCTCTATCCAATTAATATTTAGCATCAGCAGGCAGAACCACCATTTGTGAATGTATATCAAAGTTGCAGTCTCTAATTCTCTCTACTGATATCCTTTCTTCCACTTACACAACACTACCATTCTATGAGTTCCTACTATAGATTAGATGCTTTAGATAGGTTTTCATTTAACCCTTACAACAGCTAATTTTCCATGTGAGGAAAGAGTTCAGTGATCACACAATGGAGTAAGTGATAGATCTAATTTCTAATTATTGTTATCCAACCGTTTCCCTAATACCTAACACCTTCAGTGAAATAAAAAGAAACGAAAAATCTCTGCTTCAAGTTGTCTTCCTTATATACCTAACATTTTAAATTGTTCTAAAAATATAACAGATTAGAATGTAAAATGGAGTAAAAACATTACTGTGATTTGTATTTGGATGTCCTATCTTCTAATTATGAAATCAAGAGTTGGCTCCCATTAGGGGGAGCAAAACTCTGGGTAGCAGTGAGCAAGTTCAAAAGGCCAGTTCAAAAGGCAGAGATGTGTGTACTTGCCTCCCTGAAATCACATCACACAGATAAATGATGCATATTTGTGTATGCATTAAGAGATATACAAAGTCAAAAAATACTCTGGACTAAAGGCATATGAGGTCCCTAATATTATTTCCCTTATCGTTTAAGCAGTAACCTGCCTCAGGGGGAAAAACTTATTTTATCTTCCTTGGTAGATTAAATAGACCACTGAAATTATTACTGACCACCATTATTTGGTTTCAAGCTGTCATTTTCTTCACTGTCTTACTAGCTGTTCTATCTTCAGTTGTTTAAGAATCCCAGTCACAGAGAAGAAAACCACTATCTCACCTTCTATATATATTTCTTTAAAAACAGCATTTACAAATAGAAGTATCTTTGCCAATTTCTAAATTGGTACTGGAAACAAAACTTCAAGGTAAGATAGCAATTCTTCTTCAGAAAGCAACCAGATGACTAAAGTGATCACATAATGCCCCCCTCCATATTTTCTACAATTCTACATTGTATTTTATGCTCTTCTGACCAATTAATAATATTTCTATTATTCTGGGGAATTCAGAAAAATTTTAATTCAAATATAGTCTAACATAGACCTAAAATTTGATGACATCAAATTTGATGAGAAATATCATGAGTGGACTTAAGTTTTGTCATAGCTTTTGTAAGCCAAACAAATACAAAAGCTTAACAAATACATAATATCTGAAATTCTAGTAGGATGCTTACCCTTCTTCAAAAACAATAAAACATTAAAACAACTTAATATTTTAGTAACATTTTTGGCAACCAAATTGCATTATTGATTTATATTGAGTTTATAGTTAAGTAAAAATCTTAAGCCCATTTCCCACATATTATTATTAAACTATCTTCTTTTTTAAAGATTACCCCCATGTTCCTCAGTGAGAACATTTATATCTCTCAATCCACTTCTGTACTGACTTTCTTGCTGATCTCTTTGCTGACCTTTACTTTTTAAAGAAACAAAAGAAAACAAAAAATGACTCTTTTTCTAAAAGCACAGCACTTTCAGTATTTGGAGTCCTGCCACTTAACATCTGGACATCTCTCAAATTGAAATTCAAGTTGGTGAAATGTGCTTTGCTTAAACAATTTTTTTTTTTGACTTAAATAATTTTGAAAGCAAATAAGAAACAAATTTGGTTCTATAGATGCATACTTTTTACCTCTGTCCTCAAGCTATAATCTTTCAAATTAACTATTTTTCTTCAAGGTGAACTCTTAAAGGTTAGAGGCAATAACTGAGCTACTAAGTATTTCTCTCACCCCACCTTTTAGGAAAAAGAAAAAGACCTAGGAGATATATGCAATTCATTTTCATTCAGTCGAACATGTTTTACTGGAATTGAGCCACAAAAGATTTTTTTTTTTAATTTTATTCAGAAGAATTACTTGACAAAACAGTCACAAGATTCCTCAATTCTCAAAGAATGTATAAACACTTATCTAAGTAACAGCATCATTTACATATGATTTTCAATCTTTTAACAGGAAAGATAGCAAAGGCATCCATTTATTATGCAACAGGATTTCTTCTGGAAAGGCATGTGGATTGATGTTTGACTGGCTCAGAATATCCTGGTTAAAAATTGTTAATGCTGATCTAAACTCTTAGCTCAAGACACAGTAGGTCAGCCAAAGCAGTGGTTACAAACCCCAAATAATTGCGCCAGAGATCAAACACCAATAAATTACAAGACTCTAATGTCAGAAACATCTGAGCCATTGTACTGAGTATCACAATGCCTGTCATATGGATGATAGGTTTCTCTTTCATTTCACCTAACAAGCAGGGATCTGGACAAAGAGACTGGGAACACAGATACAGTGAGTTCAGCTGAATGCATTCTTCGAGGGCCTAATTCTGTATTCAAAGCACTACAGTGTGACTCAAAAACAATGGTGGAGGGAAAACATAGTCTTTACCATCAAATAACACGGGCTGATTGGGAAGGGAAGGCGAGTCAAGTACAGTAGAACATAACGTTTAATACAAGACCATTTGAACAAATGTCAACAAAGTTATAAACCATGTATGTGTTAATAGAAATCGCTTCTGATTTCAATTAGCAATTGCTTCCAACAAAGCTTCATGGAGTACAGGCTCCGGATGCAGTTGATAGAGAAATTGAGGTAGGAGAGGGGCATAAACAAAGGTTTTTGGCCAGGGAAATGATATGATCAGGGCTACATTTCTGGAAGATGAATCGAATGGCAGCATGCAGGACAGGCTGGGAGTGGGCAGAGCAAATGCAAGCAGCTAGCACACTGGCAGCTGGAAAAAAAGTAGATATGGAAAAGGTCATCCACAGAGATAGCAAAAGATCAGGTGTGTGGTGAAGGACAATGGAATTTTAAATGCGGTTGACTTTTTAGGACGTGGGGTCCATAATTTTAAAAACAAAGGAAATTCTGAAATTGGAGGAAAAGGTTTGAGAATTAGCTTTTAAAAGAAAGACTTTTTTGGAGCAGTTTTAGGTTTACAGAAAAATTAAAGAAAAAGTACAGACATTTCCCATACCCTCCTCTTCCAGTTTCCCCTATTATTAATATCTCGCATTAGGATGGTACGTTTTGTTACAATTGACGAGCCAATAACGAGACATTATCATTAACTGAAGTCCATGGTTTACATTAGGGCTCGTTCACTCTTGCTGTACATTCTGTGGGTTTTGACATATGTATGACATATATCCCCTATTACCAGTATCATACAGAATAGTTTCACTGTCCTAAACATCCTGCATTCCACCTATTCATTCCTCTGCCCACCCCCTCATAAGTCCCTGGCAACCACTGATCTCTGCTGTTTCCATAGTTTTCCCTTTTCCAAAATGCCATATCGTTGAAATACGCAGCCTTTTTAGGCTTAGCTTTTTAGGCTCCAGCTGGCCTAACAGCTTCTACTAACTTCTATCTAACCAGTGTCAGATCGATACTTCTGTGGCTTATTTGAAAGATGAGATGTTAGTAAACTTCGGTATCACAAATGTGTTTATAAGGAATTCTAGTAATTTTAAACATACACCAATTGAAGTATTTTAATATGCAAGATTTTACCAGTTTCAGACCATTGTCCCTATAAAGAGTAATGCTTTGACGGCAGACAGACTTGGTTCAAGTGCAGAGGTTTCCCTTCTGCCCTGACTCTGAGCAAGCTAAACTCTGAAAATTCACGGTTTTTAAAAAGTGTATTTTGGGGAAAATACCACGTTCCTAAAAACAGTGCTGTAAGGATATTGTATTTCTAACCAAGATACCCTGCTTAAAATATTTAACACAGCCCCTGGCACAGAGGAAGCACTCAATAAATAGCAGCTATTAATTGTTTCAAGATCTCTAAGTATTCCAACAAAAAGCATTACATCTAGCCAAGGCTATGAGAGTTTAAATGTAATATTTTATAAAACTTATATACATAGTAAACAGTTGTTAGAAGCAAAATACTGCCATTGTTAGGAAAAATATTTAATGAAAATTGACAGATATTCTTAATAAGTCTAAAAATCTAAATATGTGTTATGGCCATGCCACCCTGAACAAGCCGGATCCTGTCTGATCTTGTAAGCTAAGCAGGGTTGGGCCTGATTAGTACTTGGATGGGAGACCACCTAGGAAGACCAGATGCTGTAGGCGTAAAATAAATAATAAATAAATAAAAATAGAAATAAAAATCTAAATATCGCATCCTCAGTTAAGGTTGGGTAATACTCGAGAAGCATTCTGGTCTCACTGTAGTTCTAATTAGCTTTTCCTTGCTTAATTCAATAGATGATATCACGAACCTTAGAGTTTGGTTTCTTTAGAGACTGACACCAAGAAGCACATGTTATCTCTTAAAGGTCACCAATAAAGAAAGCAATTAAAGGGTTTTGATTTCATGGAATGGAAAGTTAGCTACTAAAGCAGAAAGGTTAGCATGCATCAGCTCAGCATCGGAGGGATTGGGAACCCATGAAGCTCAGGGTTACTTTGGGGTTTTTAACTGTTCCCTCTGAATCTGCCTTACACTCTCTGTGTTTAAATAACCAGCAACTATTTTGGGAGAAGATTTAGGACTCTATTCTGTAAATTCGATCTTTTGGCTAATAGTCAAGTTCTAATAAAATTTCTGTCTTCAAATAGTTTGATTTTTAACACTAACGGACAATGAGAATGAGTGGAAGAATCCATCTCCATAGCCCCACTAGAGATGATCTAAAATGTAATATGTTCTTGCCTATAGCGATTTCTATAAAAAGGAACATATGCCAATTATCTCTATACATTCATTTAAGGAAGACACTTCTTCACTGCAGTTGCCAATATCTATTTGGAAAACTTTCTTGGAACATATGGGTGCTTAATAAATATTTCTTGAGTGAAAAAATGGGATCCAAAAAGATAAGAACTAAAATGGTGGCAAGGAAGGGAGCTGAAAGCAGTTTGATTAAAAGTTACAAGCCCAGAGATCAGGGATAAACCTGTGTAGCTCTGGAGGGCAGACCATCTCAGGAAGCAGTAGAAGGTGGACTTGGAATGTCACTTAGAGGTTTAGTAGCAGAATCTGCTGATCTAGGTCTACAGTTTCCCAAAGCTCATTAAGAAGATTTTTTTTTTTTAAATAAACTACCCTAAGGAAATGAGCACCCACAAAATGCAAGTCTCTTCAAAGCCTCCCTCAGTGTCTCTAAAAAAAGCCCTGCTCCTTTCTCCTTTTATTAATAAATTCTAACAGCAGCGACCATTTTTTTTTCCTCGAGAAAGCCAGTGATGGGAACAGAAAGACCTGTGCTGGGACCCAACTTTATTCCTATCTGTTGTAAACATTTCCCCACAACTGCCCCTCTGCTCAGCAACTCCCACACTTACCAGGAACCTTCATTAGTCATAAGGAGGTCTTGACTATACAAATACTCAGATCCTTATTCTTTACTTAAACATTAATTGAGCACTTTTTGTGTACTAGGCTTGAAAGTTAGGTGACTCCACTGTACCTTGCTTCCAGAGAGGTCTTGGCAAGCGCAGTAAGCAATCTGAGTACTGTCTGGAGTGGGGTCTCCAACACTCCCCCCACACAGACCAGGGGCTGCACAGCAGGAGGTGAGTGGCAGGTCAGCAAGCAAGACTTCATCTGTATTTGCAGCCAATCCCCAGTGCTAGCATTACCACCTCAGCTCCAGCTCCGATCATCGGCATTATTCTCATAGGAGCACCAGTCCCCAGTGCCCAAAAGGTTGGGGATCGCTAGTGTAGAGGATCAAATGAGATGATATATGTAAATTGCTTGGCACAGTGGCTAGTGTCATTCATTTATTCGACAAATATTTGACAAAGGCTTACCTTGTGCTGGCACAGAGAATATGCTATAACGAAAAACTACTTTTATGGGACCAAATCTCTTCTGAGGGAGCTATACAGCCCCTAAGAGCTTTTACCATAGAGACAGACCTCGTTTGAGCATCATGGGAAGGCTCCTCTAAGGACACAACCCTAACATGAAATCAGAAGGATGGTGGGAGGTAACCAGGAAAGAGGGCACTTTAGCAACTGGGGTCTTGGATGAGGGCTCAGATGTGGGAAGGGTCCACCCAAGAGACAGAGAGGTAACCAATGTGGCTGGGTGGGATTGGAGGTTGGTGGCAGTGGCTGGAGATGAGTGAATGGGGCAGGACCAGATCATGCTAGGCCTGATTAAGGACAGAGATTTAAAAGTCAGACCTGATAGAATGTGGGCACTCTTGAATCTAGAGGGTGAGGGAGAGATGGTGGTGCTTTTCATATGAAGAGGACTAGGAGGAGATCAAATCTGTGATTTTGTTATTGGGGAAATGGTTATGGTTGGGGGGTGTTACAAAGGAATGAATTTATATTTGAACATTTAAAGTTTGAAATAGTACACAGAAGTAATAAAGAAGGTTGAATTTGCAATGATACATAGAACTGGGGCTCAGAGAAGTGGCTTGGGTTGGAGATGCGCATTTGGGAGTCATCAGGAAGTTTCACTTACATCTATCTATAGCACAAAAAGAAAGTACAGACTGAGGAGAGAAGCATGCCCGGTACTGAGTCTAGAGGAACTTATATATTTAAAAGTCGATTACACAGAATAGCACACCTGGGGGAGAGTGGCAGGAGAACAGTTGTAATAACAAGATCAGACACGTGAAAAGGACCTTATCAGCTGATAACCTGAGCAGTGGAGCCGTGGTGACTAGCTCCCTTGCCCTCACTCACTTTGAAGCCACTCAGCTGAGCTGTCCTCAACTATTCTGCCTGTCCCTGTCACCAGGATAAAAGCTGTCAAACAGAAGTCAGTGGCAGCAGGCTGATGAAAGGCAAGGGCAGGGAGGAATGCACTCATAGGTCTGATGCCTGATCATTATCCTGATATTGTTTTGGTGAGGCACGCTCTTCTGTCAGCACATGATGCTCTAAAAGTCAAGGCCACTGCCAAAGTCAGCATTAGCTCTGATCATTTAAGGATTCAGAGCTTTAGCAGGGCATTTGGAAAGAATCCAGCAACCAGATCAAGTCTCGTGGGATGCAAGGTTCTAAAAAGGCATCTCTAAATGGTAGCAACCAATAGGAGAATGCCTGTCCCCTATGAAAGAATATGTCTCTTCTTTCTTACTTTTGAAAGAAAAGGAACCAGTGACGCTTCCTTTCTTACTAAGACCCCACAACAACATGGGAAGGCATGGCACGAAAAGTCAATCTGTACCACAATAAAACTAATTAAAAACTTTAAATAAATAAAAAAATAAAAAAATTTAACAATAGAATTTTTAAAAAGCTAACTTAAACTTCACATTAGGTTTATTATATTTAGGAGTAACCTCTCATAAGATGTTCAAAAATTCTCCAACTTTTAAAAATAAAACAAATTATTTCATACTTCAGACATAAAGTCAGGACACATTAAACTATTTTTGTTGCATTATTCCCATAAAGTTTTGAAAAACCTACTTTAATTCAAGCACGATTAACAGAACTAAGACTGATTATAGCGTTATTTGGTTGAATGCCTACAGTGTAAGAATTCAAACGTATACACAACTGAAGACCACCTTCCTTCACTCCTTTTATTGTCCTCAGTAGGTGGTGGTGGCTACCAATTAATGGCCATTGAAAAAAATCCTAATGGTGTTTTACTATTCGCCGTCCCAAGCAGTGAATTTCCATGCCTCAAAAAGACACTATAGGAAAGCTGAAGGTGATGCTTATCTAAACGAACACGCTGGTGAGCTGAACCACACTGCATCACTAAATTTACTAAGAGCTACATCACACCACGCGAGAACTATAAGTCTCTTTCAGGAAAGATGCTTTTTATCTAAACAAATAGCTTGTTATTCATGTTCTATTTCTATATGCATCTTAGAGTTCACAGAATGGAACCAAGGATGCCATGGTGACTATACCTGCAGAATAGAAAGAACTGTGTCTGTGCCAAATTAAGTCCCCACTCTTTCCACACAGGAGCAGCATGACTTTCAGAGTCAACTTTGAGCTCAATATTGTTGCTGCCTCAGCAACGATAGCAACCATCTCATTCTTCTAGACTTGACAGAATAATGTTTCCACGAGCAAAGCAAAGGAGGAGAGTGGCTCCCTCCCAGTTTGCACCATAATTACAGATGCACAACTGTAGAGAACGCAGCAGGAGGGCTGCCTGGACATAAAAGCTCAGGCTTTACTCCACTGCAGGATGGAGGGGTTGGGGGTGGGGACAGACAACCTGACAAGAGAGACCCTCCAAATAAAAGCAGATCTTTAACATGCAATACTCTTCTGATTATCAAGAAATAATTCTTATTTTTCCCCACATTTCACCTTTTTCTGGCTCCAGCGCCTTCTAAAAACTAGGGTCTAGTCATATGTGCTATTGCTTAGAATTCGGCAGAAATACTGCAATTAGTGGCCAATTCCTTAAATGTGCATTGTGTTTCAGATACATAGCCCATAAAGCATCCTGTTGGGTATTGTAAAATTAAATTAAAAATATTAAAGGCAAAATACCTGGCATGTATTAGGTTACCAGCAGCAATTACAATTAGAATAAGGCGAGTCCACGATCTATGATTAAGCTTCAAAGATAAGAAAGCAACCAAAATGATGACATTACAGAGAAATGCTTACAATAAAGAAAGAAAAAGAACACAATATGATACTACATAAATAGAGTAGTAAGTGAAATAAATAAAGAGGCAGGCTCATATACACTGGCAACATTCTAGCTCTTCAGTCAGGTGAGGGGTACCCCCATATTTAGTATTCCTTAAGCTGTGCATATATGTTCAGTGTACTTCTTTAGGCATGATATATTTCACATTTTGGTGTCTTTGCTCCAAAAAGAGAAAATAACTAAATATCCAATATGCAAAAATATCTAAAGTTAGAAAGAGAAGGAGCAAAGACACCAAAATGTTTTATTATTTCTATAAGGCAAGGTTGTTAACAAAATATTTTTTTATGCATTTCTATATTTTCTAAGTTTTTTATAATAAGAAAAAAATGTATGTTATGACAGTGCTACAGTGACAAAGGCACACACAGTCTGGCTATGGGAAGGAGGCACCCCTTTCTCAGGTTACTACCTCTGCCAGGGAGCAAAGGCAGCCACTCTAGCCAGCATCTGCCTTCATCTTTAATTAGATGTCCACACTCAGGAAGTGAGGGCATGGGACAGAAGCAGGTGAAAACAAGTGCATGTAGTTTTTTAAAAAAAAAGGAATTAACATTTCTGTGAGCTTATCTTCTCAGTAACAATTCTGTGAGCACTTCTTACTCTCATTTAACAGGTAACTTATAAAGTTTAAGCAACTTATCCAAGAGGCAAGTTAGGTTAGGAAGCAGAAGACCTTGTGTATAGATGATACTGTCTTATCTTGAAATTGTTGTAGCCTCTCACCACATGCTGGTGGGCGTGTGTGTATGTGCATGATGATGCCATGCTTCAAAAAAACCTCAAAGATAACATGCTATGGTATTAAAATTTAAGAGCTCAGAAATTTTATTTTTTACGACAGTTTTCATATCTCACACATAGGAGAGCAAAGGAATCTCTCCTCTTAAATGTGTTTTATTTTTGAATGGAGAAAAGAAAAGGACAATTTGTTAATCAAAGGTGTCTGAGGGTTGGAATGAGGAGGACTTGGCTCTATTTCTGTCTCTGCTATGAAAAGTGTGACACAATCCTGGGCAAGTCAAGTGGTTGAGCTTTTGTTTCCTCGTCTGTCAAAGGGATATAATCCATTTGCCTCACCTCCACACTTTGGATGGATTCTTTCTATCAAAAAGAGACATGAAATCACTTCAAAAAGTTAAGCAAAAAGCTATGCAAAAGTATGGCATTAAGAAAAATGGAAATGTGCAGATATCTGTTTATACAACCCTATGTTCTGGCAAACAATTGGCCCAAAAGAATGCTGACACGTCTCTTTGTTTTGAATTCTAATATGCACACTATGTTTGGTCTGAATGTGTATGGCAAGGACTACACAGGGTCTTTCGTCAGAAAGTTGGGAGGTTTGGTTTTCCTTTCTACTGAAGTTCCATGCTCTGAGGTGGCCCATGGCTTAACACTGACTTGCTGAGTTTGGTATATCAAACACGTAGGAGATGCTGAGTGAGCAGAAATTATAAAATTGTCCATTATTGAAACACAAGGGCCCCAACCTGCAGTGACGGCAAGCTCCATAACATGGTGTTCAAGCACATCCGTTCACAGCAGGAAAAAAGTTCTGATATTCACAAGGGCCTCTTAACCTTTGGTTTAAGGGTGTGAATGATCACCCCATCTCATCTTCTGGATTACAAATGTACCTCTAGAACAATACAGCATTTGACATTTCAGTACACTCATCTCAAACAGCAGTCTCATTTGGTCTTTTTATAATACCCATAAAATTCTTAGCGTGATTCACGGACATTTTCCTATACAGAAGAGTGTTGACTAATCCTAATAACCCAGCTAGTGTAAGGAGGGGGAGCCTAGCAGAGAACACCAAGTGCCACACTTCTCATTTGAGAATGTCAAGCTAAAAGCAAACAAAGCAAATGGCTTTTTTTTCCCCCCCACATCTAGAGAACAAATGAAAGTTTCAAGCTTAATGAATCTGGGTGCAACAAAGCAATTTTTATTTTCACTGAAGTCAATACTTATTATAAAGACTGCACAAAAATGAAAGTAGTCCTACATTTTAGAAAAGATTTCTAAAAATCATCTTTGAAGTGACATTTCAATTACAAAACAGTTAAGTCTTGAGTCACTGCTTCCTCCCCACCCCCTACCAAAAGCATCCTGGGTTGGAAGATGTCAGATAACCAGGTTTTTCAAGGAACAGAGCTGTGTCCTCAAGCTCCAAACAGCAGAAGGCAATTTCTTATTGGCCTTTACAATTTATATTAAACAAGCTCAGTGGGGTTTCACCCTGCTTTCCAATCAATGTTATTAAGATATAAGCCAATATTTTTCCCAACCAAATCACTTTCTAAAATCGTGCATGTGTTTCTACTGTTTGAAACACATGTGACTGTAAATACCACTTTGTAACAAACTGACCCTTTGACGTGATCTCCCCCACGACCTTTGGTGATCACACCTCTGCGTAATCTCCTTGAATGCAAGCAGGACCGGTGATTTGCTTCTAACCTATAAAATATGGCCAAGGCGATAGACTGTCATCCCCACAATTGCACTGTGTTATATAGAAGACTCCGACTTGCTAGTGAATTTGTGCTTGTCTTTCTCTTTCTACTCACTTGCTGGCTTTGAAGAAGCAAACTGCCACCAGTCTCTAGGAAATTGAATGTAGCCAACAACCACATAAGCAGGAGAGAAGTAGCTACTTCTCTAGTTGAGCTTTTAGACAAGAATTCAGCCTGTCACCACCTTAAGAGCAGCCTCCAGAGACCCTAAATAGGGAACACAGCTAAGCTGTGGCCAGATTTGTGACCCACAGAAATTGTCAGATGATAAGCATGTGTTGTTTTAAGTTGCTAAGTTTAGATAATAGAAAACAAATAAACCATTGCAATAGTTATTCTCTGTAATGTGAGTAATCCTTCCTTAATTCATGATTTTCAAGTCTGGTTCTCTGGAAGGACATGATATACCCTCCTAAGAGGTTTTTCCTCCTAAGAGCCACCTGTTCACTGAGTCACACTCTGTGCTAAGTGCTTCACACACACTGCCTCATTTTCCCCTACGACAGTCCTCTGAAGACAAGGACTGTTAATATTGCCATTTCACAGATGGGAAAACTGCAGGTCCCACTGCCTAGGTCCCAGAGCTACAGCTGTGGTCAACCCAGGACGATCTACTGAGAAGTTCTTGCTCCTTCTACTATTCCATGCTGCTTCTATTTGTCTCTCCTTTAATAACCTTTAAAACAGTACAGTTAACATTAAGGGCATTTTATCAAACTACTTTTCCTTGTTTTGTCACTGGGGAAGGAACTTTGAAAGAAAATAATCATTAAGGCATTATAGTGATATGTATCCTATTAAGTAAACATCAAAGATATGTCATTACAGACCAAGGCTAAGGTCATCCACACCATCCATTTCCAATTACTATGTACAGATGTGAAAGTTGGACAGTGAAGAGTACTGACAGGAAAAAAAAAAAATGACTCATTTGAAATATGACGTTGGAGGAAAGCTCTACAGATACCCTGGCCCTCAGAAAGACAAACAAGTGGTTCCAACAGCAAATTAAGCCTGAAACATCACTGGAGGCAAAAATGACAAAATGAAGCTGACTTATGTTGGGCACATCATGAGAAGGCAAGGGTCCTTGGGAAAGACAATAATATTGGGGAAAATAGATGGCAACAGGAAAAGAAGATTAAATATGAGATGAATTAACCACATAAAAGCAGTATGAGTCTACAAGAGCTGAAGAGGGCAGCTGAGGGCAGGACATGTGGACATCACTCATTCATAGGGTTGCCAGGAGTCAGAGCCAACTCAATGGCATGTAACACACTTAGCTAAGACTCGCTTTCATTTCCATATACCGCACTTTGTTTAATTAAATAATGTTTCCTGATTACAGAAGTGATTATTGGTTTATTATAAAAATTCAAGAAATTTTGAAAAGTATCAGAAAGATCTATAATGTTTGTTCCAGCAATAAATATCAAGAAAATTTATAAATTTTTATGAGTACAACACATATTTTAGATATTATTTTATACAATTCTGTTTCAGTTTCACAATATCATTAGACTTCACAAATGGCCCCAAATCCATCATTTGTATCAATATGATTTAAGGAACCAGTCATTTATCCCTAGACATTCATGTTGCTTATAATTTCTCACTTTTGTAAATAATGTGACAACAAACATCCTTGTGGAGGAATTTGCTGTGTCATAAAAATATCTGTTGTCAAAACATCCTCCCAAAATATTCCATATTACTTACACTCCCACATGAGAGGTATGAATCCCTGTTCCCTTAACTTTAACGGTGTAGATCATGTTTTAATCCTTGTTAATTTAGTAGGTAAAATGGGATGTTTTTATAATTTGCCTTTCTTTGATTAATGAGTTTGAACATCTATTACATGCTTGTTTTTTTTAAATGAATTATCTAATAAAGTAGGTCAAGAATAAAAAAAGCTTCAATTGAATATTTCCTTATTTACTTATTTAACAGAGGCTCTTATGTGTTAACAAAATTCATGTTTGTCTTACATGTTACATTTTCCCCTCTAATCTTTTTTTCATAATTGATGCTCAGAAATTTTAATAAAAAAATTTTAAAGGCAACCTAATAAGCATTAATGTGCAGATCTAAAGTATGTAAAGACTTGCCATAGCCTCACTAGAGATGTGTCAATTGTTCTGACGATGTTCAAATTTCAAAAGTAGTCATCTTTGCCATGTGCAAGACCAGCATTAGGTCACAAAATTTGCTGAAATATTTCCATGTGTCAGATACTGTAGTAAGTGTTAAAGAAACAGAGGTGAAGATAATAGAATTTCTATCCAACCTTCTCACAATTTCAGGAGAGAGAACATATGAGCTGTAAGAGCCATCTCTGAGTTACTCAAAAAGTCTACACTAACTTTTCCTTTCCTGATATTAAGGCATTAGACAAGCTTTAATTTGAGAAGCTTAAATAAAACTTCAAATTCTTTGCCAAGCAGATATTGAAGGGAACTTCAATGAAAACTCTTCAGTGACGACCCTCTGTGTCAAACACTCACGCCCATACTTTAAGCCTCACAGCATGCAGGTGAAGCCTCAGGATGCCCCACCTCGCCCCTCAGAAAGCTCCTCAGGGAATTCTGACCGCAAATCTCAGGGAAGGAGCCTCAGAAAATTCCTCAGGCACAGACAGCGACATCCAAATCTCACCCTAATGAGGCTGACAAAATAGCTGACCCAGGACGGCCCACCTTCAGTGGCCAGAGGTCTGTATGTAACACGGCCACCGCAGTCAGCTCCGCTCAAACGAGAATGGCAGGACTTAGTGGTCTAGATTCTCTCCCAGGACTTTGGAACAGAAACGGGGAGAGGACTTATTGAGTTAGAAGAAGGAATTAAAGTAGAAAAAAATCCCAAGAGCTCAAAAGGAGCCCATCATTGGCTGGGATGTAAAGAATAAAGAACCTGCTGCTTCTGGGGGAGATGTCTTACCCTAGACATTTCAAATGCCCTTCACACTCCCACGTCCTACTCCTGCCTCTTAGTCCGTCACTCGGCTCTTCAGGAGCTGAAGTAACCGGAGCAATTCTGTCCCTTCAGCCAAAAAGAGCCTGATAGATGAACTGGATCATGATAAACTTGTGTTCTGCCTAACAGATGCAAGCCCTTGACGCAGCTCACTACTAAACTACGAAAATAACTTTTTCCCCAGTGCAAAAGCATGAAAGTCCAGAACAGACTATTCGTGCTCAAGGCTGGTACCTCTGTATACAGTTTGACTCGGGTTACACAATCATACTTTCATTATTGTCCCTACTTCCAAGAATTTTTGAGACTTTTTTTTACTAATTGCCTTCCCATGAGATTTTAGTATAGATATAGTATATATTTATTTATGTACCGTATATGTATCTGTGCTTTATACATAAAAATAAAATGTTTTTGCCTCCCAAGAACTAACTTTTGGTTCCCCTTGGAGAGAGATCATCCTCATTGAGAAATTAGTTATGCAATAAAAAGGTATAAAAATAGCTCTTAGAAAAAAGGAATTTTCCCACTTAGAGCGAAAAATAAGTGTCTGCATGTAACTTTTCAGCTGAGAATCTAGAGAGGTTGCAACTCACCTTTGGAAGTTATTTTACACGCTGGCAGGCTACCTAACTTCAAGTTACCCAGAAGTTTGTAAATCTCCAAGTTATCTATTATGACTTCCTAAATTTTCTTCAACAGCTTTTTTTGTGTGTTTGACTATGTCAATGTAATTGTACATGGAAAGGAAAAAAAAAAAACAGATTAGGTGAACAAGAAGCAAACAAAAAACCGAACCCGCAAACTCTCGTACTTTTTTGCAATTATTCTTTCTCTGCCTTGTATTCTATCATATGTTTGCCATTTGATTGTTTTTTTTGTGTGTGTGTGAGAGGTGGGGGAGAAGAGGGGTGTGTGTAGTGTTTAAGAATTAGGAGGTGGGGTGGCTCCACAGTGTAGTGGTTAGCATGTCTGCTTTGCACGCAGAAGGTCCTGGGTTCGTGTTCCAGGTGGAGCCATGGACCATACCCTGGGTGCATGCCACAAGCCTGTGGGAGGGGACGCCCGCCTTCAGAGATTCAGTTCTCAAGTGGAAACAGCAACATCCATGGGTCAGGGGTAGGGGGTGAGGGAGGGGGAATCAAAGAGAGGGAAAAAAATTACAAGGTAATGGAATGGGGTATATACAACTATGGGAGTAACTGAAATATTCCGCCAGGACAGTTATGGTGAAGATCTCATCACTGTTGTCAGGAGAAACACATCCAGGGAACGTAAGCCAGAGAAGCAGAGGACCTTATTTCTGGCATTGCCAGATTTTTATAGTAAAGTTCATTCAGCCTTGTAGATCACAAGTCCTCTATAATATAGAGTGAAAGGACCCTTTTATTTGAAAAGACTCAAATTTTCTTCTCTACTTACTGTATAAAAATAATAAAACTTTGTTCTAAAAATCTCAGAAAATAGTTCATTTGAAGAAAACAAACAAAAATTAGATAAAGTACAGAGGATTTAGATGTGACAAGATCAAATCTTCTTTCCCATGACCAAAACCGATTTCATTGGGGGAAAAATTGAACCAGGTTTGTTATCATAATTCATTCGATAAACATTTACTGAGCTTCACTTTGTACCAGGCACTGTTCTAAATATTTGTGATGCATCAGTTAACAAAGCAGATGAAGACTCCTGACTTTAAAGAGTCTATGATGAGGAAGGTGGGGTACTGAGGAGGGGTCATACAAGAAAAAAATAAATAAAATTAATAATAATAATAATAATAATAATAATAGATGTATTGTTTTTTAATGTAATTAGTGTTGTGGACAAAAAAATGGTAGAGTAGGGTCATAAGGAAGGGGATGGTTGCCATGGGTCAGGGCCATGGGTGGGGTTTGGGGACAGGTTGTGATTTGAAAGTGATATCTGAGCAGACTTCAAGGTGAGAGGTCAGACCTGGAGATATACAGGGGCAAGGGAGAGCATCTAGGCCTATCTGAGGAACAGCAAGGAGGCCAGGGTACCCAGAGCAGGAGCAGATGAGACCAGAGAGGTGACAGTGGGGGTGCCTTGTGGACCACTGTGAAGACTTTGGCTTTTACCTTGGGTGAGACAGAAGCTGCTGTGGGGTTTGGGGACCAGATGTAACATAATCTGACTTGTGATTGAAAAGGCTCACTCTGGCTACTGAGAGGAGAAGCAGGGAGACCAGTTAAAAGGGACTGAAGCCAATAACATCAGGGAGACTCCTGGCAGAAGCTACTATAGTAGTTTACAGAGGGATTATTCACTTCATTGTGAACAAAGGCTAAAGCTGCAATTTGCAATTTTAGCATTCTGCAACCTTGCTTCAGCTCATATCAATTAACTAATACCCTGTCACCCTCCATGCATTCAACTTTAGGTTGCAATTTTCACTATCGACATGACTACTGAGGTGGTTTTGATTTCACAACCTTTTCTTGTGGAGGAATTCTATTTTACTTACCTTTGAATCCCTATTGCCTGAAACTCAGGACTCAGTTTTGTTGACTAAGTGAAGTGTGGACCCATGCTGTCTTGAGTTGGGATGCTTCCTGCCTAGACTATTCAAGAACTTTCCTTCCTGCCCAGTCTCCCTGGCCTCTCATCATTAAAACTCTGCTATCACGTAGCAGCTCTGAAACCTTCAAACAGTCCTCTGCATCTCAGGATAGCACCAAACATCTTAGCCCAGCAGTGAAGGCTCTCTATAACCAACTTCTCCAATATCTTGCTGCATTCCCTCCCATTAATAAATCCAGAGCAGGAAATCTATGCTCCAACCTCTTGCCCAAATACCTTGCCCCTTCTTGATGCTGATCTTTTCCTTGTGCTCTTCTCCCACAGCTTATAGAAATCCTATTCACCCCAAGGCAATACAGTTACCTCCATGCTTATCCATGAGTTTGTTTTCCATGTTTGTTACCCACCGTCAACCATGGTCTGAAAATGTTAAATGGAAAATTCTAGAAATAAAAAATTCTTCAGTTTCAAATTGCATGCTGTGCTGAGCATCACGATAGATCTCAAACCATCCTGCTCCATCCTGCCCCAGGAAGTGAATCATCTCACTGTTCAGCATCTCTACCATACACGCTCCCTATGCATTAGTCACTTGGTATCCCTCTTGGTTAGTAGATAGACTGATGCAGTATCCCAGTGCTTGTGTACAAGGAACCCTTATTTCACTTACTAGTGGCCCCAAAGCACAATAGTAGTGATGCTGGCAATTCAGATATGCCAAAGAGAAGCTGTAAAGAGCTTTCGTTACATGAAAAGATGAGTATAGTACAATATTTTGAGAGAGACCACATTCACGTAACTTTTATTACAGTATGTTGTTGCAATTGTTCTATTTTATTATTAGTTATTATTAATCTTTTACTGTGCCTAATTTATAAACTTTATCATAGGTATGTATGTATAGGAAAAAAACAGTACAAATAGGGTCCCCCAAGCAGAAGAGGGGGACTACTCCATCTCTCTGGCCTCTGCCTCCAAGGTGATTGCTCCCACCCTGACCTCAGGACAGAAGGCATGAGCCATTCTCATAACTCACACTCAGGTGAGAGCAAACCTGAGCACAGTCCACAGGTTTGTGCTGCTTTGACTCATTTTACAGCCCCTCTGCTTACCAGCACAGTAACTTTCCTGGAAAGCAAGCTTTCATTCCCCAATCTAAGAACTATTGCAGCCAGATGCATCTCATACTCTGGATTCCCTTTCACAGCCTTAAATGAGTCACATAGTTGGTGGTGTTTGACGACCTGCTCTTGTGAGGTTATTTCAAGTAATGAACAGGGTTGTGTCTTACTACAATAAAGTCTTTGTTATATAGATGTTTGAAGGAACCATGGATGGCAGGTGAGCAAGTCAACAGTGAAAGCCCAGTGCAGAAAGGGTTAAGAAAGGTATATCATGTGTTATAGGAGTCTAAGAGGAAGCAAATAAGAAATACTATGTGTGTGGAGCTGTGACAGGGGGAAGTGAAAAAAAAAAAAACAGGGTGAACTTCTGAAGTCAAAGGCCCAACTCAAATGTCCTAAGGGACATGTTGGAGTTAGTCATGCAAGAAGGGAGAGGAGGGACATTAGAAGCAGAGGGGACTACATGTTCAGAGGCATACACAGTGGGCAGAAAACCACAAGCTCACACTGCCTTAAGGGAGAAGGTATGTGGGAGAGTAGGAAAGGGGGATGGGACAATATAGGGGAGCCAGATATTTGTTGCTGACTGTCAAAGGCTCAAGTATGTGTCAGGATACAAAGAACTAAGTAATGGAAAGATGAGAAACAGTACTCGCTTCAGCAGCGTATATACTAAGGTGAGAAACACTGTAAGATAGAATCTTGCATGTTTTCTCAAACAGATGACATTCCCTATAAAACTATAACCCTCTTACCAACTCTATTTAGCACAACTCATGGAAATGCCTATTGACTTGTATTGTTTCCATTTTTTTTAAATAAAGAATGAATGAGAAAAAAATGTACTTTCTCAACCTCCCAACATTTTCCACCGAACAAGACTTTGCAAAGTTTAGCAAACATATTAAAACACACATGTACTCAGTGCTGATCACTAGGGAAGCAGCAACAGTAACACAAATGGTTTCCTCATACCCGTACATACCTAACATAGAACATGGCAAGGACAACACACAAGACAGAAAGCAAACAGTGGAAGTAGAGGCTGTTTTAAAGCACATACTAATACCACACTCACTACTACATAAATACGTTGATAATGCCATTGGAAGTTTCTAACTGAGAAACCCAAGGTCTTAAAAATTAAGAGATAAAAATTTCGAATGCTGTATATTCTAAATATTATATTCATTTTACTGGGCTTTTCTTTCAGGGATAGTAAGGAATATACTTTTAAGTTCACATATTTAAAAAAAATGCTCAAGACTGTGCAGCTCTTGGTATCTGGGCCTTTTAATGGAATCTGTGCATCTTAAATATATTCGGCCTCACAGATTTGATAGGATTTTAAAATGGCTGTGTTTGAAAGTCAGAATAGGAATAAAGTAGTATTCAGTAGGGAAGTTTTAAAAGGACCTATAATGTAGACAGTGCCGGCTGGCTATTACAACAACAAAATAGCTTTTTTCTTGGGGCCTCTATTATGCTTTAGGCCACATTTTTGGCCACTTGAGTAGTACTTTGAAGTCTTATGCCATTATTATTGAATCTTTCCTTCCCTCCATGCCCACCTCACTGCTTACAAATCCTAATGCTCTCTAAAAGCACTCCAAACACAGGGCATTATGTACGGAGGCATTTATTTTATTTTTAGATTTAAACCACTATTTGATAAATGCCTTAATGTAGTTCAGAAGTAGGTAAAGGAACAACTGAAAAGAAAATTGGCATTCCAGGGTGATGGTGGCTTATTAATTTCAGGAATTAAATCTTTCTTCCCTCAAATTGCTAACAGTCATAATGGTACAATCCCTGTGAATATTTTATATTGTTAGATATGCAAACCTCTATAGTGGACCAGAGCTGCCTAAATAAAACACCTTCAATCTTGTTATAGATTTTAAAAAGAGATGTGAGGAGAAAATTTTTTCTTTTCAAAACCTGTAACATAAAACCTGATTTCTTTCTTGGAATTCTACAAGAATGAGAATGGGTATAGGGCAATTAACATTTCAATGAAGAATACTGCTTAGAGTGAACTATTATTCCCAACCAGTACACTCAAGTTTGAGGTGTACATTTGAAACACCAGGGTGGGCTGACAACAGAGCTCTCTTTACAGGGCACATGAAGAGCTAAGAAATTTCTTTGTAGCCGGATTAACAGTCTCATTTTAAAGTGACTCCTCTTGAAGATGAGTGGTGTGAGTGTGGTATGTGCGATGTGTATGTGTGAGAACGGGAATGCGGGTGAGGGAGGAAATGAGAAATAAGAGTCAGAAATAATCCTCATGAAAACAATAGCTTAATTCAGCCTCTAATGGGCTCGACTGAATTTTATCAAGACAGAGTATTATTTTCAAAAAGTGTCTGTGGAAGAGGTCAGAGAGAAAGGTGAAAGGACATCTTAACTGACAAAGGATGTCTTCCTATAAAATGTCACTTCTTGACGAGAAACGGCAGAAAAGAAAGAAGCGAGATTTAGAAGACGAAATGATGTAGTTTAAAATAAGAAACACAGAAACAAGTGCCACTCCCTACAAGGACTGTGTATGGCATTTGGAATGCAGAGGTCTTTCTGCTCCCACCTGGCATATAGTTTCTGGAACAGTTTATCCATAGATCAAACTGTTAAAATGTAGGTTTCTTGCAAGTCTGCCACTAAGAGTCACAGAGGGAGTAAGGATCGAAGCTGTGTCAGGCCCAGACTAAAAAGGAGTTTAGGACACAGTAGAGGGCCAAGAGATAGAAGTCTGACCTCCTATCTATGGATCATTCTTTGCCCGTCACTTGACCTTGGATGATTACCAAACCTCAGTTTTTGTTTTCTAACTGAAGTGGGGAATAACGCCTACATCCTAGGACTGCTGTGGGACTAGATGTAACAAATGGATAGAAAACCCAAGCTTGGGGCTTGCCTTTCAAGGTATGTGATATTCATTAGTCTCATCCGTCCCTTCCAAACCTGCACACCAAGAGAATCAGGAAGCAGAGACTTTTGTCTCTTGTTGTAAAGCCAAGATGTGGCTACTCTTTCAGAAACATGATAGATTCCAGAAAGATGAATTATTGAATTTCAGTTTCTCTTCCCTTTCCCTAAACTGGGATTTTGCAAACCAGAATAATTTTATTTGTCATCCAGAATCAGAGAGTCCTTTATAGGGCAATTATTGAGTTAGATCCTACCCTCCTACCTTATACCAATCTTAAAAGATAGGTATTCTTTATAGATTGTTTTTTCCCTCTGAGGTTATCAAATGGATAATTCTTAAAAAGAGAACAATCTATAAAAGATACAAGTTTGGCCTTAGATGCGATTAAGAAACAAGTGTCATGTATAGCTTAGTACCGAAGAGTAATTACTCACTAACAATAATTTCTCTTTACTTTCACTTCACATTTATAAGAATTTAAATGGAGATTAGGAACTGACAAGCATTAAACACCAATTCCCTAAGGAAACCATGTGCAAACTTCCACAACAGTTTTTATATCAATGTTACATCCAGTCTTCCCAGCAGTCCTATAATATGGGTGTTACCCCTCATCCCCTTCCATTAAGAAACCAATGATAAATGGTTTGGTTGTTATTCAATATCACGCTGTTAGAGAAGAGTGACCCCAAGATGTGAGACCAGGCTCCTGCCTCCCTGCAAGTCACAGAGCCCTGAACTCCTTTCCAGTTTGTGCCTGATACAGCTTCCTCCCTCTCTAGTCTTAGAATTTCCCAGTATGCTTCTATCATTTTAAATTTTGAAAACATTGGACACCATCCATGTGTTTGAGTGTTTGGATACGTTTTCTAAATCATTGCTTCAGTTCAACTTTGGGGTTTTGGTTCTTGAGGGGAGCCACATGATGTAGCATCCTCACCAGAAGAGAGTGGTGTAATAGACACCCTCACACACAACAAACAACCCTGAACTTTGAGAGTAGAAAGTCAAGAAACTAAATTCCTGAAAAGTAGAGAACTATGATTAACTATGGTTCTTGTTACATCGCTCACGTCCCTTCCTCTGTGCATGGCTGCCTTTTCCTCTTTCTGTCTCTCTTACAAGAAACTTGTGATTGTTTGTACTAGTGTCCCACTCAGATAATCCAAGAAAATCTCCCATCTCAAGATCCTTAATTTAATCACATCTGCAAGAATTTTTTTTTTTTTCTGAATAAGGCTTCAGGGATTAGGACCTGATTTCTTCAAGAACCATTATTTAGAACTGTTCAAAGTGTGTGTGTGTGTGTGTGTGTGTGTGTGTGTGTGTGTGTGTGTGTGTGTGTTTTAAACAGTTAAAAGTTAAATTTTCCCAAAAGGTACACAGCACAAATTAAGACTGATTGTAAACCGTACTCTTATAGCTAACACTCATTTTCCAAAAATTCTCACTTTATCTTTCAACATTTCTATGAAGGCAAACTTTATGTTTACTTCACAGACCAGCCACCAAGCAAATGTGGAAGACTGATGGATAGCAAAGACAACATTTATGTTTATATATCCAGATGATAACTTACTATTTTAACTGACCTTCGACTGAAATTTGAGAAAGTTGGATTGGTAATATTTTAACAGAACAAAACCAGGCATATAAACCAATGTTGGGGGGATGATCTCTGTTTTCTTGTAAGAACATAAACTAGCTGAAGAATCACTTGTATTACTTCACAGGGTTCTCTGAGGAATAAAGGGATCATAACGTCCTTTGCAGACAATAGTTATTACATACAAATGACTTAAGCTTGCTCTGTTTTTCCATTATGAGGAAGCCAGCTGTGAGGGAGACTAACTATGTGAAGTTGGTTGGTTAACAAATATCTCACTGAGTTGTATCTTTCTCAGTTATATAAATGGCACATCTAGCATGTACCTACCCTTACCAACCATTAATTTTTAAACCACCAACTAACAGTCAGATTTCAAAAACATATACTTTTCAGTGAAAACTTGCTATTCTTGTTAGTCTTTAGTCTAGTGTAGGTCTCCCTCTTATATGCTAACTTAGTACCCTGATCTGTGCAATTCTTCGTTGTGGGATCCACAAGGGTGGGCTGTATGTGTCATTCACAGCAGAAGCCCCATCAACTGACCAGGCTGGCGGTGGTGATGGTGAGGTTGAGGCAGAGCTGCTAATCGCCTACCTAATATCCATCAGCCCCCTTCAGTAACATCAGTACAATTTTTTAGATGAGCATGATGCCACTCAGATTAAAAACTCCATTTTCGAAGCAAAATAGCTGTTAAACTTCCAGCCGTCACAGGTTAGTATTATGTATATCTGCATAGTATTTATTATTATAAAAACATCCTCACTGCCTGGTCCGTTTTAAGTGGCTTTATCTCCTGGCTTACACATCAACAAGAATCACGAAAAGGAAGAAATCAGGATTTTCACCTAATTTCCCTGAAACTAACCTACAATCATATAAAGAGTACGGCTTAAGAACATGAGATTATTTCTGACACCACAGAAGAAAAGAGTCCCTGCCTTCCACTGTCTGATCCCACAGCACAGAAAGTGCAGCCACATCCAGAGCCGAGGGTAGGCTGCGTCGTGTTCCGAAAAGTGGGAAGAGGGAACTGCTACGTAAGGGAGTCTAACCAATCTAACCCTTCAACGGCTGGTTTCCAACATCCTCAAATTCAGTTCAACATACTAATATGTAAATAAAACCAACCTTAATTACTAAATAATATTAAAAAGCTAAACTTTTGTCTTAGAGTGATGTTAACTGTCCCACCTGCGAACCGACAATACTAAATACCAATAAGCACAAACATATACACACACCAGTCACAGTGAGTAAAAACAGCACAACTGTATTCATGGTGCCTAGAATGGTGTTTGGCATGGAGTATGCACTCAGTTAAGATAAATGCTGGTGACTAAATAAAAAATTAAATATTTTATATTCCAGGTAGATGCCAAGTTAAATGATCACTATGAACCTGAGAAAATGTGCTTAGGACAGGCATGAGAAGAAAAAACAATAAACAGAAAAGAACTTATCACTTATAACTGAGCTCATGATGGTGACTACAGTGGAAAAATAGTAAGTACTTTGGAGGAAGTTTAAATTCAGTCATCTTTTACATGGTATTCAAAATACATCATCGGCTTCTTTTAAATGGGTGTTTGTCACTTGAGTTGTGATAACATTCATTCTACTTAAGGTATTTCTTTTAAAAAAAAAAAAAACACTGAATTGTAATCCTCTTCTGTGCTGCCAAAGCCAATAATACATCAAAATTCCAGATAACTAGAACAATATTCAGTTAGGAAACTTCCACCTAATCAATTGATCAGTGTGCAGCAACACTTGGTCAAAGAGAAAGAGAAGCATCTAAAGTGATGATAATTGTGACACAGGGCCTGAAACTGATCAAATTTATGTTTCAGGGAGACAATATGAGTTTATTTCAAACATAAAGCAGTATATTAAGAGAAGCCTGAAATACAACTCACATTGTAAGCTAATATTCTATAGGTAAAATCACATTGGGAGGAGAGAAATTGAGCAGAACTTTAAATCCGTGTTTGTAGATCTGAGCAGAATCTAAATTGATGCTATTCCTGTAAAGGACAAAATGTAATCAAATGAGATTTATTTTATTTAAAATATGGTTAAAAAATTCCCATGATAAGCTAATCAAGCTATAAACCTTTTGAATTTTTTTGTCCTTGTCAACTTTTTCCATGGAGATTCAGCCAAATATCTTTGTAACAAAACTAATTCTTCCTCTACATTGAAATGTAATCTACCATTCAAGCATATTGGTCTTTGCATTAGTATGCATTCTCAATTTCTCCAAAGTTACCATAGCAACTCTCACAAATTTGGCTATGGCTGGATTTTTAAGGAGAGAAAGAGGCGATTCCAAACATTAAGACCAAGTTTTCACAAAAATATACCACCAAAGACTGTCCTAGGCCAGTCGTTGATAATCTTCCCACTAGGCTGTGCGAAATTTAACATTATGACTAAAGGTTAAAATTTACTTTCAATACGTCAAATATCTAAAGACAACTGGAAAAGATCACACCTGCCACCCCCAATCTAGAAGCAGCAGAGAAGAGGAAGTGCCTGATAGCACACGCCTGCTCCCTCACTGGAGCCACCCCCCCCACCCTCCCGGCACTGAGTAGGAGGGCCTACCCCAGGGGGTGGGGGGGACAAGGAGGCGCCCAGGGATCTGCCCAGAGTTGCTCTGACATTCAGCTCAGGCCATTTCTCTCCTATGACCAAACAGACACTTGGGTGCTTCTATTACAGAGAAGATGTTTCTATAAAAAGCCCAAACACTAGGACCCCATACTGAGGGCTTTAAGAACTAACCAATACATATTTGAATACTAGGTAGTTTTCACTAAAACAAACAAAACAAAACAAACACTCAAGGAAACTCTTAAGAATTGTTTACTCACTACTGCAATTCAAATGTAGCAAAAGAAAAATACTTTCCTTACCATAGCACAGGGAATCAGAACCTACAACTAATGTAAAAGCATTTCACAGCTATAACAGATAGTGTCTGGTTGTACGAGTCTATGTATGTGTGCTGTGTAATAAAGCTGTATCAAAAGGGCTCAGAATGTTTCACAAAAAGGTACTTATACAGGAAGCATCATCATCTAGAGAAATGGATTCTGGTCTGGGCTCTGAAAATTACTTTTCTTGCATCTTTGAACATCAGCAACCTACCTTAGTGCTAAAGAGAAAAAAAAGTTAAAAAAATTTTTTTTTAATTAAAAGCACTTTATAAGCCTCATGTATTTAGCCATTGCTTCATGGAATAGAGCTCTTGAAGAGAACTCACTTCCTATGCAGACATCTACCAATGAGATGGGAAACATCCCAAAAAGGAATGAGCATGTGGTACTCAGGGTTGGGGAGAGGAGCGTAGAGCAGGTGGAAAGAAACCAGTTAAACTCCAGATATCTCTCCTTACCTGAGGGAATTTCCAGAGCCACCTGTCACAACTTGCCCCACTCATACCTATAATGGCAGCTGGACTTGATTGTTCCAATAAACCAAAGATAATGTTGGAACCTGGGTGAAGCAGGCCCTCCCTATAAGCCTTTATAGCACATGAAATTACGTACTCTTCCGGAGGTTCTTTGAAGTTTTAGTTTGCTCTTCCTTTTGGGCTTAAGTTTAAGTTTTAAAGCAAGACCCATCCAACATAACATCTGGGGCCCAATCTGGAAGTATTTTAAGCACCACACCTTTGATGAGACCCTGCTGGAAAACAGATGTCCTGGAGAATGACAGAAGAAACTATAATCAATGAGTCTGTCTATGTCCTCAAAAAACTTGCATACCTAATTCCTGATTGCAGGCAGGTTTCTTTCCTCTACCAACACTGTAGCCCCCCATTACTTAAATAAAATAACCACAATACCTAATTCTAGAAGGTTTCACAAGAGGATGGAAAAACTTTTATTATTATTCCATTGATCCTCTCCCATCTTGCAGCTCCTCCTGGAAGGCCTCTGAGGGGCTAAGGAGTTATCTAGGGTCCTCTCCCCAACTTCAGAATTCTGCTTCATCAGCATGAGTGGGGTGGGCGTGGGGTGGGCATGGGGTGAGGTGGAGAGAAAAGGCTTCAGGACTAGCATAAGGGGTCACAATTTTTAAGACTGGGGCTTGGGAAGAGCAGGTACACAGTTATACCTGACCAAAGGCGGGGGGGAAGAGCTGAGATGAGCCTAAATGAGCTTGATTTCAGATTGATTTCAGAAAAGTTGTTGTCTTGCTGTAGTGCTCCAGGTGGAGAGGAGAAAACCTGCAGCTGTACACACCTGACTCAAAAAAGTTCAGTTTACCTGCTGCCCAAGTCACTCCTAACAGCCAATGATTAGCTTCCAGTCCTGCTCAAGATGGCAAGTCAAGGGTCAACATCTTTTAACCACCATAATTTTGATGATCTTTCCAGTATGAATTACATTTACTTAAAAGCAGGATTTTCTATGCCAACATTGGTCAAAGTACTTCCTCAATAGATGCTTTACTGTGAAAAGATATAATTAACCAATGTGTCTATACAGGTTCCAAAAGCAATTTCCTGCTCTCCTTGTGTTATAAAAGAGAGACCTGTATCTGGTGTTGAAAATACTGCTTACTGGAAGAAGATTCCACTTCTAGATTGTTCAGATGTACTCATTCTTCCCTGCATAAACCTTTTCCACCTCTATTTAAGCTAGACAGGAAGTCAACGTGCCAATAGTATCATGAAAAAGCAGCTGAAGGCACACATTCTTTGACTCTAATTAAGCTGAGATGCCTGTTCACAGCTGTTCCTACTACCGAAAATGTTTTTGTAATAAACAATGAAGTTTAAGAGGTATTTTGTTCCCTGTTTCAACACTTTATAATTTTCACCAATATAATGCTTGACTCTCAGCCTGCTTTTCACATTATAAGGCTACGATGTAGGTGTGAAAGATATTCCTGGATCCATTTCACAAGGAGGCTGAGACATTGAGATTGTGCTCAGCTCAAGGTCACTCTGATACTAAGCCAGGATGAGGGAAAAGAAATCAACTACGATTCATACACTGAGAAGAACAAAACCGATGTCATTTCCAACTCCAAACACCAAGCCTGTTAAATTTATTTAAATAGTGCTTCTCTGATAACCAAGAAACTGTATTTTCTATTATTTTGCAGCTATACACAATGAATCTTCCTGTGAATAAAATTCAGAAAATGTTTGTCTGGGTAGAAAGAGAGCATCCTTCCTGGCCTTTACAACAGTAGACACTTTGTTTTCAGTCCCGGGGATTAAAATGTCAATATCAGGCCTACTTCCTTCTTCTCTATGTTTGGACTAGTCACCCCCTCCTTCCACCACCACCCTTGTAAAATTAAGCAATGTGGACAGGTCTTAATTTAATTCCATTGAGTCTAAAAATAAGACGGCTGATTTTGTCATAGTTCATCAAGTCTTTTATTAAATAAGGGAGAAACAAAAAAGCAATACAAATTTGCTGCCCGCAGAAAGGCCTGTTGACCAACAGATGACTTTCTGATCACCACTTTACCCACATTCATTTCGGTTACTTAACTTTATGGACAAAGCAAGAGAAGGTCAGAGATTCTCTTAAATTTACCTGTACTACAGGGACAAAGACAGTAACATAACTCATTAAAGTTTTGTGCATTGGTTATATACTTAATTGATATTTTGGATACACTGGGTTAAATAAAAAATATTAAAATGACTCACCTGCTTCTAATTTTTAATGTTGCCACTAGAAGCTGTGCCACCTCTTCCCTCCCACGCTGGACCTGACCACTTCCTCTTTGTTCTCTGTCCACCTCCAGCCTGGGAGGTACACCAGGAACAAGAAAATAATATTCTATCTACTCATTTTGTCTATCAGTTTATCAAAATCAACACACAAAAGTTACCATATTAATTAATTTATTTTATGGTCGGACTTAGCCCTGGATTTCTAACCAGCTCCATTCATCACTGAAGTTTGCTGACTCTTTGCTAATTACCCGTAAGTCTGTCTTGTTGGTATGTTTTAGATTTTCATCAGTTTTGATCCACAAAAAGTCTATTTAAATCTTTTTGTGCAGAACACATCATCAGGGGTAGAGGTCTGTATTTGCAAAGGTCTTTTAACATTTCCATTTCATAATGTCATGAACACAGAGAAGCCACTAAATAAATTACTCCACTGAAATGAAAAGGTGAGCAACACTCAGTCCCATGAGGTCCAAAACTGTGAGAGGCATAGGACATGGCCCACTGAATGTCTGTTGAATATGAGTTCAGCAATTTTGAGAAAACCATTTTCTTAATAAAATGTCCAAGCACTGTCAGTTGGTCTGTGTTCCCCAAAGGGATCCCTGCAATTCAGCAGTGAAAATCACCATTTATCAGGCAAGAGCTATTCAATGGAGAGAAACGGGGCCCCTTACGAGACCCCTCTAGGCCAAACCACCCTGAACAAGGATCTAAGGCAGGAATTCTGAGATCACAACATCATTCACTCAAGCAAACTATCCTAATCCCAATCTGTGCCAGGCCCTGTGCTAGGCCTTGGGGATACTGAGAGTCAGGGCATCTTCTCCAAAGAGCTTCTAACAGTTAGGAAAGGGCAACATGTAGTAAAAGTTATCATAAAGGGGACTGAGTGCAATGGAAGCAGAACAGGGCCTAAAGCAAAACCTAAGAGGGAATGATCAACCATAGGAAAACTTCGAAAGAGTAATACTAGTGTGGGCTGCTGTGCTAGGCTATGGAGGTACCATTTGAATTGAAGAGGCAATGTAGAGCCATTAAAGGTTTTAAGCAAGAAAGACTTGATCAAACATGACTTTCTGGCTTCTCCCTGACCATACAATAAGCCCTAAGTATAATCTACATGCACAAAATTAATGTCATTCATTTAAAAGATGACAAAGAAACAACACCTAACACATTACCAAGGCAGGCTCAAGATAGTATAAGCATGTTTGTCCAGCTGCAGGCTGATCCCTACATGCTTCATGAAATCAACACAACGAATCGCAATCAGCAGTTTCTGAGAAAACGAATTAGAACAGAGCAGTAAATGTCAGAACATGCTGCATCTAGTAAGGGCTAAGTGTTGCTTTATGAATCTCTGTGGTTTAGTTAGACACATGCACACTTCTGTACATCGTCACATAGATATCTGGAAACATGACATAAAACTGTTTTACTCTAGGTCACAAGGGCTTAAAATGTATGTCACAGTGAATGAATTAGTAATAAATAAGTAACAGGAGATCTCTAATGGGCTCTTACCATAGTTTAATAAATCTAAACTTGCTTTTGCAGTGGTTTTAGTCTCCTACTTAACTCTGATAGAAGTGCTGACCCATAAACACTCTTGGATATAGTCATCTGTCTTGCTCCTCTTTAGACATACTCAAAATTTACCAATTCCTTCCCATGTGCCTCTGGAACAAACTCTTGACCTGTTGTAAAAATATAATTCTCCTGTATTCTCAACTTTTTTTCCCACTTTCCCCACCCACTCATCTTGGGGAAATCTGGCTTTTCCTTCATAACACCTCATCTCATAAACCAGAGGTGGTCATCCCTCCAATTTCTTTAACTCGCTGGCCCAAAGATGATAGGCTCGTCACCAATCTAGTTAAACTTTCTTTCTTCTGGGCTATGTCCTATCACCTCTTTTCCAAGACCTTTCCCATCACCTCACTCCTGTCTCACTCCAACCCTGTCATTCTTCTGACCTCCAGGACCCTCCTTTCTGCCACAATCACTGTGCTTCTCCCACACCCACCCCTGATCTGAGGCTTCTAGAAGAATGTGGATGACACTGGGAACACTCAATGGCACAGCTCAGAGAATTCCTTCTGCATCTGAAGTTTTCGCCTGCATTCCACCTCAACCACACACAAGCCCCACCATGCCCGGCACCTTATCACTACTCAGAAATACTCCACCTTTGAGATCCAGGCTTCCAAATCTCTGAATAAAGCTTTCTATTTACCCACTTCTCTACTGCCTTATTCTTACAGGTCCTGCCCTTTATCTTCATCATAGGTGGTTTCCTGACTTGCCCTCTATTACCTCACTCCATCTTATTCATCCTGGCTTCATAAGGTGCCTTGTCCAGATAGGACCTCAAGGCCACCCTATGTGAGTGATACATCAACACCCTGGGGTCCTTGTTTCCATGACTTTCCCAGAGCCAGTGGTCAATCCCCCGAGCATAGTTACCCAGTTCAATTTCTCTCAACTTGTTGGAAAATTTCAGAAAAATGTGCTGATTGGCTCCACAAGAAAAATTTAGAACACTAACTGGTTCTTTAAAACTGCCCAGGCTTTCTATCCAACCCTGGTGGATGCACTATCACTTTACAGCAGCCGTTTTCATTCTTCCATCTTCTCATACTTCTCTCTTCAGCAGATGACAACTCTCAATATCCATCCTTTCCCCTTCTCATCACAGAGAAAGGGGTATTTATGTTCTTCTCATCTGAACTGGGGTAGAAAATCTGGAGTTGCTGAGACAGCATCAGTCATAGATGCTGGTCTCTTCCCTATTGACAGAGTAAATCTCAAATTCCAGTGAGCATAAATGTTGACCTGAGCAATTTATTAAAATGCAAACTCCAGGGCCCCACTGCATAGAGATGGATTTGCAGGGTCTGGAGTGAACCCCAGAATTTCTCTGAGTCTCAGTACCTCCATATATGAAATGAGATGTGCAGTCTATTAGAGAAAAACAAGTGTTTAGACCAAAAAGCAACATAAGACTATTCTACATTCTACAAAGGGAAGATACGAAAAAATCATTCTATAACAACCTTCTACAAGTATTTTCCCCCATCACCCTTCCTTAGAGTCCCTCTATGTCTTGAATAATGACACTGTTTTATGACTTGTAAGCATCATAGCATGAAGCAGCATCTGGTGGAGAGGTTCATACAGGAAGGAAGAGACCTCAGTGGTATTTGCTATTCATACCTTTTGATGTTTCAACAAAAAAGCAAAGCATTCTTCCAAACCAGTCACAATAGTGGCAGAACCAAAAAGACAATAGATAAATTGAATGTAGAATCCACACCCAACCAAGAAGGTGCACCAAAAGTATCTTGGGCGAGAAGACAATAAAATCTACATCACTGAAAAGTGCAAATTCCTACAAAAACTTTAAGAAGACAAATAGAGAAGAGAGAGAAAGACAGAAAGAAAAAGAAGAAAGAGAGGGAGAGTGGGAGGAAAGGAGAACATAAGATAAATTCTTCCCATAACAAATTACCAATAGTACTGCCGGTTAAAAAAACAAAAACAAAAACAAAAACAAAAAACAACAACAACAAAAAAAAAACACACACACACACACAAGCAACAGGAAAGGGAAGAAAAAGAATAGAGGAAAATAACCAAAAACAGAAAGAAAAAAAGACTACAAATGGTTATGTTATATGGTGCTAATTCCACCAAAACTCAAGTAGTGAGAACTGATCAAGAGCTAGAACAAAGCTAGTGCAAATAGAACATAAAAACTAAGACCACCAAAACTAAAATTTTGAACTTACAATGAAGAAATAATCAAAACACATTAAGAGGTAAAAAGACAGTGCATCAGTTTTGAAGCACACAGGCTTTGAAGTAAGGGTTGGAACACTGTTTATACTACCTGTTGTCGGTGACCTTGGATAAATTAAGTTTTTCCAGGACTTGGTTTCTCCATATAAAAAGGGAAGAACCCTGTGTTAGTTGAGTGCTTTGGGTACCATGCCTGGTGAATGGATACTCATGTGATAACCCTTGTAGTAAAGTACATTCGGAACTATGGAAAATTCCAAATCTCTCCCAGTTCTCCAATTTCAAAGAGACTGAGAAACAAATATAAACTATTTGGCTAGAGATGATTAAGATCAATTATTTGTATTGAAAAATACCAGCACTCTGAGAAGGTAAGCTTTCATCTGTCAGATCACACCTGATTGGCACCTGCCCAAAATATACCCAAGGCTAGAACATAAAATGTGTGAAATTAAAAACAAAGTCTCCCAACTCTGTGTCCCAACCCCAGCTTCAGCTGATGGAGACCACACAACGTGTCCCAGAGTCAGATAAGCAATGCCTGGATCTGCCAGAAAGCATCTGACCTCTGAGTGTCCTCTGTTCTCCAAACCTGGTCCTTTGCCAAACCCTGCGGCTCCTTCCTTTACATCCACAACCTCTGTCCCCTTCTACTCCAGCTCCAAGGCACAATCCCTGGTAACTCCCCAACTGGACCTCAGCACCATTTCCCCCAAGGCCCACCTGCAAGCACCATACCCTAGCAGGCTGGGCTGGCTCATCTTGTGCCATGGAGACATCCCACTAAGACCACATTTTGCTTTCTCCCAGGCTAAACCTGATAACTCAGTTCTCCTTGCTAGTTCCTCTCTCTCTCCCTACTATTGAGATGTGCCTTGGTTTGGCTAGCCCTGGCCTGCCCAAAAGGTCCTGGGTCCCTCTGGCATATGGCTCCAGAGGCAAACTAGCTGGAAAGCAGTCCCAAGCAGGCTACTCCTCAGAGGCAGGCCCTCCCCTCACTCAGGAGCCAGAGCCTGTGAAGGACCCCTGCTCTCAACTCAGCTGAGTCCCCTGCCCTACCAGCCTGCCAGCCACATTTCGACTTTGTTCTCTTAGACAGCAGAGGTGGGGTCAGCGTCAAGAAGAGAACAAGAAGGAAATGCAGTTACCACAGAAATATCAAAGATTTCATGCTTTGAAAATGCAATTAAGTTTCCTTGAAATATCATTAATTTGTTATACAGAGCAATAACATGCCTTTTAATGAATTGATTACCGAGAGAGATATTTTCTTCCAAACACCAAGTTTCTGTTATTGCTTAAAGCCAGCCATGGGTGGCATACTTAGGAGTAAAGACAGGGACATCCCAATGTGGAGAGTAAATCCACTGAATTCTCTAAAGAATAAGATTCTTTTCATTAAACTAATCAGAAATAGTCAATGTTAAACAAACCCACACTCAATGGGTCTCACTTGCTTAAACATTTGAAGCACTTCTTTCAAATCTGATTCTCTAATTCACTAGTCACGTACTCACTTAACAACAAAAATGTGTTCTGAGAAATGCGCTGGTAGGCAATGTCATGGTTGTGGAAACCACAGGAAGGCACCCACAGAAACCCAGATGGGATAGCCTACTCCTGTAAGTATACATGCTACACTTTTATAAGACAGGACGTGCAGTAGGTTTGTTAACACTAGCCCTGAAAGCTGGCTTTTCTTTTTCTAATGCAAGTGCCTCACTTTAGCCTTGATGGCCGAGGCATGCACTTCAAGGAAGACTATCTAAAATAAACACATTGCCAGCCACATGACTAGATAAAGAGGCAGGCTGTCTTTCCCCACTGAGGCCTCTTTGTTTTAGAGATCTCGGTTGATTTCATTAACTGACCATTTGGGCTACTTGTTTTTTTCTCTTACTATGCATTAAATTTCTGTTTTAAATTCACCAATAGAGCCCCTGAAACCTTAGGCCCCCACTCTTGACCCCAATAATATCGAAACCCCAGGCCCCTGCACTCTTTCCCTCTGCACTGGACCTTGACATGTGCCCCATCATGCCTTGTATGCTCTAGGACCTGTATGTAATAAACTTTTTCTTCCTTTAGACAGTTATCACCAAGGGGCATCTTGTAATCATAAACTAAACCATGAGGGCCAGTCCAGTGTTAACGACAGTTTCGAAAGGGGAGATGTCTGTGGGAAACTCACCAGGGCCCAGGTGAGTGTCCCTAGGTATTTCTAACTTTAGCATTATTATTGATAGATTGAGACCAGCACAAAACAGTAATCCAGTTGCTTTAAGACATTACAAAGGCTATGATGTCACTTGGTGCTTGGATAAGAAATTTTCTTTTCCACTATAATCTTATGGGACCACCATCATGTAAGAAGTCCGTCAATATTATGCAGCACATGACCAACTGTACCAGGTAAGGTCAAAGCCTGAGTCTTAATCCAGTCAATGAGGTGTCCTTTTGGTGTCTGCGTTGTCAGCACTGAAACAAAAGGAATCATACCCGTGTTTTGTTTCCTTTCCAGGGCACATATGAAACTGTCCCAGATTCACTAATACAAAGAATACTTTGGCTCACATCAAGAGCTCTTTGAAGACAGTATTTCTAAACAAGTCCATCACCAAGGGAAGCCTTTTTTTGCTTTGTTTATTTTCAGAGGTAGGACAGAAAACATAAGCACAGCAAATATTTGTATGCATTTTTCTTTCCCCCCAAAAAGGAATATAATATTTCAAGAACTCTCCTTGGGAAACACAAGAGCAGCCCCATTCATAACTATCTGCTCAACTGCAATTTGCAAATTCCCTCTCCATTTCTTGCCAAGACCCCTCCTCATCTGTGACCTTCATGACAGCTTTGGTTGGATTCCTTCCTCAACAGATTTTTCCCAAAGAGAACTCTCTCCCTTAAATTTTTGCACAGTTGTCCTAAAAATCTAAAGACGGAAGTTCACAAAATAGATTTGTTTTCATTATTCAAATGTAGTTTGCAGAGATTAACATAAATCTACTCAGCAGTACTAATTCTTTTAGAAAAGTAACGCTTTAATTTAAAGTGGGATTTCTGGCATCCAAGAGAATCTTTCTAAGCCCATATGAGTAGCAGACTTGTCTGCACAGCCCGATTTCAGCAAAATTCCCACAGCAAAGAAACTATCAACTTAGCCTTCAGGGCCTACCCAAAAAGAAAATCGGTAAGTTCATTTAGTATCATTTAAAATGGTAGAGAAATGAAAAGCTTACTTTAAAATAGCTCGCAATTCAAAAACATCAAGGCATAAATAACCTTAGTACCATAATCATTTAGATCAAGACATCATCTAATTCCTAATTTGGTTTCTGACAGTAACAATGAAGATTTTTCCCCCCCTCAGTTAACCTTTTTAGGGTCGATTTCAAAAGGATTTGTACATGGTATGTAGAAGATAGCTTCTAAGGTGGCCCCCAGTGGTCCCAGCCTTTTTGAATTCATGCCTCTGTGTAAGTCTCCCCTTGAGCACAGGCTGAATTTAGTAACTTTATTCCAATGAATAAAATTCAGCAAAGTATGGGACAGCACTTCTGAGAATAGGTTACAAAAAGACTCTGGCTTCCATTTTACTTTCCTTTCTTGCTCTCTCGTTCACTCACTCTGTTGGAAGGCAGCTGCCATACTGTGAGCTGCCCTACAGAGAGGCCCATATGTCAAGAAACTGAGGGAAGGCTCTAGCCAACAGCAGTGAGGAACAGAGGTCTCCAGTCCAAATGTCCATCAGGAATTGAATCCTGCCAACAACACTATGAGTGAGCTTGGAAGCCAAAGGGCCCTGCTTGGAACTTGTGTTTGCTGCCTCTTTCTCAGAGACTGAGGCAGAGGACCCATTAACCTAAGCCAGATTCCTGACCCTCAAATATCAGGAGATAAATGTTTGTTGTTTGAAGCTCCTGAGTTTGAGTAATTTATTGCACAGCCAAGGATAACAATACATATGCTAGACATCCTCTGCCTCCCAGTACAATTGTGATTAGCTCTCTGTTACGTCATCTAAACTCTTTAGCTTCTGGAGAAACACACCCCTCAGGTGAAGAGTATATCATAAAACAATTCTCTCTCTTTTTTAGCCCTAAAAATATGCCCTTTTCATTTTCCCTTCCTTGCCATTAATTTTAGTATTGTGAGATTTAATGAACAAGTCTATATGTAGACTTCGTAATTTTATAAACTAAGAACAATAATTTCATCCATAAAGTCATCTTGCACACAGGTTCTCTTCTTCTCTTCAGTCATTCACTCACTGAAAAATACTCTCTGCCCTTCTCTGGATATCTTCTGTTTCACTGTGGTATCATTAAGTTGTCTAGAATAATCAGCCTCATAACCCATTGTGTCACATAAATGGCAGAAAAAACCTGTACCAGCTACTGCAGTATAGAATTTTCCATTGAACAAAGATCAAATTTTACCTCTAGGCTGGCAGTCTAGACAAATCATCTAGAATCTTGTTTATCATGAATCTAATTAATATCCTCTTCATTACCCCTAAGAGAACCAAAATATATAAGAAATAAAATGGAATAAACCCTCATTAATAACAAATGATAATTCAAGGCTAAGTTAATTCATTCAAATGTGTTATAGATACGATGTCATGGTAACTTCAAGTAGGAGTATTTGACTTAGATGGGGATGTCAGGGAGTGAAGGACTTCCTGGAGAAGAGAGATGTAATAGGAAGACTGAGTAGAGTCTGACTAGGTTAAAGGTAGGAAAAGGTCCTGTGTAGGAAGAAATATGGAAATGAAAAGGGGTCAGTGCGGCTGGAATATAGAATAATAGGGAATAGGGCACAACATGAAACTGGAGAGACCAAAAGGACTAGATTCTGCAGAGCCTATGAGATGTTTGGTCTTTATGCTGAGAAACAATTGGAAGGTTTTAAGGAGAATTGGCCACAATAGATCAAGGTTTTGAAAAGATTCATCTGACTGTGATAAAGGAATGAAGTGCAGAAATCAATTTGAGACCACTTTTAAAGAGACTTTTAAAGCCTTCAATAGGCTAGGGGTGAGACAGAGATGTGAACATATGATATTTGGGAGGAGGATGATGGGCTGGATACAAGGTGATGCGCATGCACATGTGCACATGCATGCACACACACACATGTGCACACACACACAAACACAAACACACACAGAGGAAATTTAGGTGAAGGAAAGAATTTGCAACTCTTGAGTGAAAGCTTTAACCAAAGAGTGAGATTTTTGAAGCATAGCATTATTAGTCACTTTATCTCCAGCTTCCGAGATGACCCTACTGTGTTTTTACAAAGTAGATGCTCAAAAAAAGGGAAAAACATAAAATGAAGTGTTTTGATATCTCATGTGCCTTAAGAGTAACTTTTATATGCATTTTATCCATTTAACCTTATTTAATGGCTTTACTAAGGCCCTCTCAAAGGCAGTCAGATCAAAGTAACTTTTCTTTAGAAACAACTTTAATGAGATATTATTTATACACCATACAATTCACCCTCTTAAAGTGTATAATTCGGTGGCTTTTAGTACACTTAGAGTCAAGCAACTATCATCACAATCAATTTTAGAACATTTTTGTCCCTGCAAAAAGAAATTAATACCCATTAAGCAGTCACTCCCCTATCTACCTATTCCCCTAGAATTAGGCAACCACTATCTATTTTCTGTCTCTATAGATTTGCCTATTCTGTACATTTCCTGTAAATGGATTTCCCATACATTCCCTGTCCCCATATATGCATAGTCTCTCCATTACCTACATCCCTCACCAGAGTGTGTTATAACTGATGAACCTATATTAACACATCATAATTACCCAAAGTCTACAGTTAACACTGCGGTTCATTATTGGCATTTTATGGGTTGGACAAATGTATAATACTATTTATCTATCACTGTGGTATTACAGAGTATTTCCACTGCCCTAAACAACTTCTGTGCTCCACCTATTCATCTTCCTTCCTCCAGCCAATTATATTTTCACTGTCTCCATAGTTTTGCCTCTTTCCATGGTGTCATATAGTTGAAATTACATAGTATGCAGCCTTTTCAAGATGGGGTTCTTTTGCTTCATAATATAAATGTAAGCTTCCTCCATCTCTTTTTGCATGGCTTGATAGCTCATTTCTTTTTTTAGCACTGAATAGTATTCCACTCTCTTGGAGGTACCACAGTTTATTTGCCCATCACCAACTGAAGGTATGTTGGTTGCTGCTAAGTTTTGGCTATTATGAAAAAGCTTCTATAAACATCCATGTGCAGCTTTTTGTTTGGACATGAGCCTTCATTCTGTGGGGTAAATAGGAGGAGCATGATTGCTGTACCACATAATAAGAGCATGCTTGGTTTTGTAAGAAACTATCAAACTGTCTTACAAAGTAACTCTACCATCTTGGATTTTCATGAGCAATGAATGAGAGTTCTGGTTGCTCCACATGCTTATCAACATTTGGTGGTGTTAGCATTCCAGATTTTGGCCACTCTTCTAGATGTTTAGTGATATCTCGCTGTTTTATTTCACTGATGACATGTGCTGTGGAGCGCTTTTTGCTATGCTTATTTGTCATCTGTATGCCTTTTTTGGTAAGGTGTCTATGACGGTCTTTGGCCATTTTTAAATTAATTTGCCTTCTTATTGTTGAGTTTTAAGTGTTTTTTATGCATTTTGGATAACAGTCCTTTATCAGTGTATCTTTTGCAAATATTTTCTCCCATTCTGTGGCTTGTTTTCTCATTTGCTTGACATCATCTTTTGCAGAATAGAAATTTTTAATTTTAATGAAGACCAAATCATCAATTATTTCTTTCGTGAATCATGCCACTGGTGCTATATCTTAAAAGCCATTGTCATACTCAAGTTCATCTAGCTTATCTCTTCTGATATCTTTTAAAAGTCTTATAATTTTACATTTATAAAGGGTATAAGATCTTTATCTAGATTCATTTTTTCACCTGTGGATGTCCAGTTTTTCCAGCACTATTTGTTGAAAAGAATACATGTGTTCCATTGCATTGCTTTGCTCCTTTGTCAAAGATCAATTGACTGTACTTATAAAGGGTTTATTTTGGGGTTCTCCATCCTGTTCCATTGATCTATTTGTCTGTTCTTTTACCAATGCCACACTGCCTTGATTATTGTAGCTTTACAGTAAATTTGATGTCAGGTAGAGTCAGTCCTCCAACTTTGTTCTCCTTCAATATTGTGTTAGCTATTCTGGGTCTTTTGCTTTTCCATATAAACTTTTTAATTGGGTTGTCAATATCCACAAAATAACTGGCAGGACTTTTGATTGGGATTGCATTGAGTACATAGATCAAATTGAGAAGGACTAATATCTTGACAATACTGAGTCTTCTTATCCATGAACATGGAATAGCTCTCCATTTACTTAGTTCTTTGATTTGGTTCATCAGCATTTTCCTTACATAGATCTTGTACATATTTTGTTAAATGTATACCTATGTATTTAATTTTTAAGTACTAATGTAAATGATATTGTGTTTTCAATTTCAAAATTCCAATTGTTCAGTGCTGGTATAAAAGAAAGTGATCGACTTTTGCATATTAACCTTGATTTCTGCACACTTCCTACAATTGCTTATTAGTTCCAGGACTTTTTTCTTTCTTTCATGTTTTCTATAAAGACAATCATGTCATCTGAGAACAAAAACAGTTTTATATCTTTCTTCCTAATCTATATACCTTTTATTTCCTTTTCATGTCTTATTGCATTATCTAGAATGTTCAATATAATGCTGAAAAGGGGAGTGAGAGGGGGCATCTTTCTTTATATCTTAATGGGAAAGCTTCAAGCTTCTCACCATTAAGTATAATACTGGCTATAGAATTTTTGTTGATAGTCTTTCTCTATTTGAGGATGTTCCCCTCTATTCCTAGTTTACTGAGAATGTTTATCATTAATAGATTTTGGATTCTGTCAATACTTATAGTGCATCTATTGATACAGTCATGTGATTTTTTCTTATTTAGTCAGTTGATGTGATGGATCATGTTAATTGATTTTCAAATGTTGGACCAGCCTTGCATACTTGGAACAAATCCCAATTGGCTGTGATTTACATAATTCTTTTTATACATTATTAGATTCGATTTGCTAATTTTATAAAAGTTAGTGTCAAGTACACAGTACCTTGGTTAGACATTTATATAGTTTTTAGCTGAATGATTTATGGTATGAATACACCATATTTTGTTTATCCATTCATCAGTAGATAGATATTTGAGTTGTTTCCACTTTTTGCTCTAATGAATTAATGCTTCAATGAACTTTTATGTGCAGGTTTTCTACAGACATAAGTTTACAATTTCCTTGGTGGTAGAATTGCTGGATTATATGGTTAACTCTGTATTTAATTTTCAAGGAGTTGACAAACTTTTATAACGTAGCTGCACTATTTTATAATCCAACCAGCAAAGTATGAGAGTTTCAGTTTTTCTACAGCCTTGTAAACACTTGTTATTGTCAGTCTTTTTTATTACAACCATCCTATTATGAAGTGGTATCTCACTGAATTTTTTTGATTTGCCTAATGATTGATGTTAAGCATCCAGTCCTGTTTTTATTGTCCATCTGTACACCTTAATTAAAGAAATGTCTATTCAGAACCATGGTCTATTTTAAAATTAGGCTACTTACTTTTTATGTTGAATTGTAAGAGTTCTTTGTATATTCTGGATACAGTCTCGTATCAGATATAATTTGCAAATATTTTCTCCCATTCTATGGGATGCTTTTTCACTTTTTTATGATATCCGATGAATCAAAGAAGTTTAATTTTTATCTATTTATAAGTTTTATTTTTATCTATTTATAAAAATTTATCTATTTTTCTTTTTGTTAGTTCTTTTGGTGTCAAGTCTCAGAAACCACTGCCTAACCAAAAGTCACAGAGACTTGCTTCTATATTTTCTTCTAAGAGATTTATAGTTGTAGTTCTTACATTTAGATTAACAATCCATTTTCACATAATTTTTGTATGTGGTATGAGGTAAGGATTCAAATTCATTTTTATGCATGTGTATATATAGTTTCAGCACCATTGGTTGAAAAGACATATTTTTCCCATTGAATAGTCCAAAATGATTGATTTGGAGGTTAAACTAAGCTAGCATTCCTGAAATAAATCCCTCTTAGTGGCATAATCCTTTTCATATGTCACTGGACTAGGTTTGCTAGTGTTTGGTCGAGAATTTTTGTATTTGTATTCATAAGGGATATTGGTCAGTGGTTTTCTTGAGATATCTCTTGGGTTTTGGTCTTACAGTATTACTGGTATCAGTAGAATGAGTTGGAATATCTTCCCTCCTCTTATGTTTTCTGAAAGAATGGGAAGTTTTTTGATGATTAACTCAATCTTCTTGCTAGTGACAAGTCTATTTAGGTTTTTTATTTCTTTTTGTGTCAGTTTTGGTCATTTTTGTCTTCCTAAGAATTTGTCCATTTCATCTAGGTTTTCTAATTTGTTGGCAAATAATTGTTCATAGTATTTCTTCATTGTTCTTTTCATTTCTTTAATGTTGATAGTGATATCCCCTCTGGATAAAGAATATTTTAAACAGACTGATACTAGTTATCACAGAATCTTAAAACTAATAAAACCAAAGTTAATGATACACTAGACCTTTACAACTCAAGTTCTTAATACACCTGGACTAGAAAGATTTCCAATTCTCATTTCTGAGAAGGAAGGAAGGAAGGAAGGAAGGAAGGAAGGAAGGAAGGAAGGAAGGAAAGAAAGAAAAGAGGCACAAAGATAGAACCACAGCACATTTCTAATTAACCTCCCCTAAATATATTCAAATGAAATAAGAAACAAGAAATAGTTCATGGCAAAACTTATACATTCTAAGTATACCATTTAGTACAAATGCAATAACCTTAGCCAACTATGCCCACATGAACACACACATGCATGTAGTATAATACACCCAGTATGTAATTTCTAAGGCTTTAACATTGTTAAAATTCTGTATACTATGCTTTCTGTAATCAGAGCATACATTATATCTATTATATCTATTAATAGCCACATAATTTTTGGTCATATTCTATGACCAAAAATCATCTTTCCTGAAAGTCACAGAAAGTGTCCAGATCTTAATAAAAGATTCATAAATACATAATACATCAACTCTCTCCTTGTAAAATAAATTGCTGTCATCTTAGAGGAAAAACTATATATTTTATAGTCTTCTTTTCCCAAAATAAACTGTTCCTAAGGACGTATTCTTTAAGGAACCTGGGCTAATAGTTATGTTGACTTTTCTAAAACAAAATTCAAATACAGAATTTTGGAAACACTAAAGATGGCAAGTTTTCAAGCTATACCACTTTGAAACACTCAGGAGTAAACTATGCTTATCATCATACACCTGATTGGCACTGTAGTTTATAAACACTTATACCATCATGACTTTAGCTGACTTTTAGAAAAATTTAAAACCATGAAGTAGGGCAGGGGGTGGTAACATATTTATCATGCCAATACAAAAGAGACAAAACTGAAGTTCTCATGGAGTAAATGGTGGCACAGCTCATAAATGGTGGAGCTGGGACCAGGAAATTCAGTCTACTGACACCCAGTCACACACATCTCTGTGTGACACTGCTTCCCACTTACAAAAAACAGGAGGTAAAAACTTAGAACGCAAAGTGTTTGTCAGGAAGAAGTTTCCACTAACTCTCCTTAAACTTTTTTCATTGAAAGCATGTTAATTTTAAATGTCTTTGAATCACTTTCCTTATCTAACTTTTGAGTAACAATTTGACTAAAAGCATCTTTTTAATAATCTTAGACTGAATTTTTAATGACCTGCAATCTAGCTATAGAGTTCACAGACATATTAAATAACCTTTCGAACTTAATCTTTAGAACTGGGAGTTATAAGACTATTAAAATATGAAACAACTCTTGGAAATGCCCTTTTAAGCAATTCTGAGGCCAAATTAGCACATGTGTTACTGAATGTTCTATACATGGATTAAAAACCTCATTCTTCTAGCCCTGTAGATCGCTATTTGTTAGTGATCAGAGATAATACCAATGACCATTAACTAAATGTTTATTTTCTCTATAGATAAGAGAGCTGGAACATATCATCTGTCCGGAAACAATGCTGTTGCTCGATCATAGCACAAAGCACTAATCAGGATATAACTCAGGGCATGTGGGCACTGCAGTATTCACCCAGCAAAGGACAAAGTTCTGATTCTTCTGAACACAGAGGCCTAAGTGCAAATACCTTCTTTATCTTCACTTTCTCCTTTGAGAACCCTACATTTGCTTATAATCTAATAAGTCTAAGAGTCAATGTGAGTTTAGAGACAACATATCCTAAGTGGCAACACACCCATGGGTTAAAAAGGAGATTGCTGTCATAAACCTATCCTTTAGCTTAGTGACCAATGGACTTCAGTCCATAATACTTTTGTCCTACTGGGCATATATAACCATTGAGGGAAAGGGGTGGGGGGAAGATCTGAGGAAGCTCTGGAGGAAAAGGAAGTTGATAAGTCTTTGTTACTATTCCTTATCCAAGCCAGTGAAATGGAAAATTTGAAATAATCTTCAATTTGCCCAGAGATTTCCTGGGAGGCTCTGAGGAAGAAAAAGAACAGTTGCCTCCCTAGTGCCTTGATATTGGCTGTGGTAGCAACTTTTTCTCATGTTTGCCTGACCATTTATAAAAAACAGGTGGTTTTTCTCCCATTACCCTGTTACCAACATGACTGCAAATGAGTTATTAAAAGTACAGTACCTAAAGCTTATCTCCAAGAGTAGGTATGCAAATAGACTAAGTTTGGATCTCACCTTTTGGCTTCCTCTAGGTGGCACAAATATTCATAAGCGATGTTCTGCCGCCTCCTCTCATCCATCTCCTCTGCAGAGAGCCTTTCATCATCCACAATAGCTAGAAACAGAGAATAACATTACATTATTTGTAAGGGCAGTGTTCATCAAATGAACTCCTGAGACAATCAACTAGAGAAAAAAATCATATGAAGTTCAACAATGAACAGTTAGACATAGGGGTACTAAAACGCCAAAGATAAAGAGATTTTCCTATGATTTTTACATTATATTATTTTTAGCAAGAAAAATGTAATACTGAAGTAAAGGTTGAAATTACTAAATAATGTAATAAAAATAGCAATCACATTTCATAAACATGATGCCACAGGAGTTAGACAGACTCAGATCAATTACAGCATGGTCTACCTTTCAACAACTTTCCTTAACAAGCTTGTGGAATTGGTCTAGTGGCTCAGCTTGGACCATCCTGGAAATTCTGGGGTTGAACATAGAATCTACAGGACCTGTGTTTTCACCTCGTAGAGGAAATTAAGGCTTCTCATCCAACTCAGATCTATTTTATAGATGCCAAAGTCTCTGAAATTCCTCTCACTTACTTCTTGGCTTTTATGAGACTAACCTTCCTGGTCACAGCTATCCAAAGGAAAAAAACACTGGAGAGAACAAGTGAGCAGGGTTTTCAAGCTCACACTCTGCAAACCAATACAAGCCTAGTTTATAAACTTCCACACGGCAGCTTTGCTTTTCTGTAAAAGACACGGCCTCCCCATTTCCTGACTGCACTTCCTCTAGCCACAGCCTTAACGGCACACGACAGTGGCCAACTGTCACATCAGCCGACTCTTAGCTGTCTATTTACATGACAAGACTCCTTTTTCATAAAAAGTACCTTTTTCCCTCTTCAATACTGAACTTTAATTCTGACAGCTATGAAACAAATTTGGCTTCTAGTTTGTTAAGATTACTCATAGAATGAAGACAATGTATGTAGATAGCAGGGACATGGTCGCAGAGGGAAGAAATGTCACAATTTGCCTTTTTTTATTCCCTAGTTGCTAGATAATCAGCTATTTTCATAAACCGGACCCCTGGTCATAAGCAAAAGAGACAAGAAAGTGAAGGTCACCAATCCATCTCTAAGAAAGACCACTCTCACATTTTACTGATAAGAAATCCAAAATATCATCCTGGTAGTCAAAAGAAATTAAGATCAAGTTTTGAACTCTTATTAGCAAGTACAATGCTAAACACTTAAATCTAAAAATAATACCAAACCCTCAAAGAACTCAAAAGAAAGGATAGATTGAACAGCAAAATACCATAAGATTATAAATATGTACTAGATGCTCATTTATTGAGCACTTATTTTGTTTTGAGGCCTTGGCAAAGTATTTTCCATGCAGTTTCTCATCTAAGTCTCGTGATTCTATGAGGCAGGAAATCCCACCCTACATTTGAACTAGCAGGCTGAGAGATCATTTGCCCAAATAAAGAGCAGAAACATCAGAGCTAGAAATATTCAGATGGATGGAGAAAACAAAAAAAGTATGTTAAGAATTTTGGGAAAAGCCATGTTAATGGATGAGGAGAAAAGAAACAGCAGCAGAAAGAGAGAAAGGTGAGATATGAAGAGCACCAGGACAGGCTGGTATATAACAAAAGCAGAGCCAAAAGAGCAGGAGCTTCCATACATGTTGCCATGCTTTTTCCCACCCCTCCTTCCTAATCCTTCCAATTTTCCATTGTGGCTCCATTCCTTTAAACAGGGAGACCTCATCCCAGATTAATGATACCAATAGGAGTCAGCAAAGATTTTGTATTTGTTGAAAGCATCTTTTTCTTAATAAACTGAATCTGATTTAATTTTAGAAGAGAGCTCTCAGGTTTAGGAAAAGTACAAATGCTTTCAAGCAATCCTCCTCTGTAAGATTCCAGGCCTTCAACATCTCTCCCCTGGACTCTTATAGGAGCCCTCAGGTAGCATCCCAGCCACACCCCTTCCTCCATCCACCCTCAAGGTCACCAGAAGCATCTTTCTAATGCATAGTCCCCTTGATGTTATTCTCCCTGTCAAAACCTCCAATGGATCTCTATTTCTTACAGAACTAAGTTCTAGAACACTCTCCCTCTCCTCCTCTATGTGAAGTCTATATTTCAGCATCCCTTAAAGGCAGTACCATGTTCTAGGGCCACAGCATCACCTTTTGGGTTTGAGCGCTTCTGCTCTCCCCTTTCTTTCTGCTTCAAAATCCTTCTCCTGCCTTCCATGTGTGGCATCTTTGACATATTCTCAAGCAAATGTCTGTGGATCTCTAAGTTAGAATCCACCTACTCTCCTCAGAACTTTGGTTCACATTGTTATTACATCACTCATCCCAGAAGTCCCTCTAGAATGTGGTCATGTCTCCCTTCCCAACGTAGGAATACCTTAGAGGAAAAGACTCTTTTGATTCATCTTTATATCTTCCTCACATCTATCACAGTCCTTTGCACATTGAGAGTACTCAAAAATTTGCTGAAAAATTATGTTCTAGTGAATCCTCACTAAGTGAGCTAACCATCACCCCAACAGTGAGTATATTTTGCAAATTATGATTTTTATCATCCTGGATTTTCTCAGAAGATATCTAGCATGCCCACACATAATCACTTAGTCAGTCCTCCATCTCCATTGTTCCTAACAGTTAATCCCCAGAACTCTCCATGACTTCCAATTTCTCATTTTAATTTCAGTCTTAAGTCTGTAACCCATTTTTAAAAGGGTATTTTCATTTTATAGTACCTTCTGACACTCTTAGTAAGTGTCCACATGCTCAGTGTACTCTCCCTAACATTAAGATTGAGCAAAAGGAAGCACTCTTACTGCTACCTTCCTTCTTGGCTGCTGCTTCCTCTCAGCCTCAACCAACCCACCTGGGAGGAGGCAGAAGCCCCAGCAGCACTCGGTCCATAGGCCTCTGTCCCTCAACTGCAATATTCTATAAGCCATAGGAGATTCTACTAGCTCAGGAGAGCACTGAGGGCGCTTTCAAACTCTGACATCACTCTGTCCAACCAGAAGATTTGATTTAACGTTTGAATTTAAACACCCACAAAGCTTTAAATTGCAATTGCAACATACTGGCCATAGCTGATGGTATTCTACTTCTGTTTAAGGCTCAACACAAGGGTCATTTCCTTCCCAAAGTCTTCCCTGCTGTTCCTTGATCAAAATATACTCTCTCCTGGTACCACCTATATTCCCTAGTGTCCTCATGGTGTCCAATATGGGCTACATGCTCCATAAAAATATCTGCTGAACAAATACTCTCTTATTTGGAAAGATTCATAAAGGGCTCTAAAATATCTATATGAGGAAGTTTTATTTGCCTATTTACACTGAATAAAATAAGGCTGTGGTCATTGATATTGAAGGAGTGAATATAGTACCATTCTACAGACTTCACTCAGCTAACGTTCAATCCATAGATTCCACAGGCCAGGCAGGAGTGATAGCACCAGCGATAGGATAGTGAACCAATCAAACAAAAAATGCTTGCCCTCATGAGACTTCCTTTTACACACTCATTCCTTCCCTTCTGACTTAGTCCACGGGACCCCAGACCTGGTCTACTGCCCTTCAAGCCACACACTCTTCAACCTCCCCTTCCTTTATTCATGACCTATTTTCAAAGTGGAGGCCAATGTTATGAATTTGAGAAAGTCTTAATCAGAGCAAAAGCAGATCCTTCTGGGCAGAAGTTGCCTGCAAATATTTCTGCATTACTCAACAGTTACTAAGTAGCAACTTCTGATAAGAGCCAGTGGCATGGATAGCAACCCTGCCATTTAAAGAGCCACCATGGAGCTGATAAAGAATTCACTCAAGTATGACTTTACCATCTATAAAGCACTTTTCCATGTTACTGTGTGGTTCTCATAATCACCCTGAGAGATAGGCATTATCTCTTTCTTACAGATGAGGACGCCAGGGTCATGGGAGAGAAAGGCACCGCCTACAAGCACTCGCTGGGACAGTGGCAGAGCCAGGGCTGGAGCGGAGGTTGCTCAGCACTGTCTTCCTGCTCTTTGCCCAGTGCCATGCAGCTGTCAAATCTGAGTGTGTTGGGCTTGTCACAGCCAAACCCAAGGGCAAATCGTTTAAGTGCTCTCAGAATTGCTGTTATTTTAAAGTAACTTGATTAGCTGCAATTTCTTCTAAAGTTCACCTTTATTGGCTGCTTTGAACACTATGAAACATGAGGACATCGTGAAGAATACAACTTCCTGAAGTATTAGCAACTCACCAAACGCCATTTGTACCATTAGCTGATGTTGGCTAAAAGGCGGCATTTTAAAGCAACATTTTGTGGAAATCACAATATAGAGCTTATGCAGAGGTTAAAGGAACAGCATGGGAGTGAGTCAGGAGAGAAGGTACTGAAATAGAACTGTCAGTTCAAGACAGAAGGAACATTAAGAAGTTCATTTCTCAAAGAAGACCCACAAAATCTGACATAAAAACAGCCCAAGACTTAACCCACTCATTAAACAGTTGACATGGTCACTCGTTAATTTTAGCTCCTCTGCTTGTTCCCTTCACATGCAGAGACATCAAGGCCACCATATCCTTTGCATTAGAATTCATTTCGGTGGCTGCTTTGTGCTAATCTGTTTTGGGGACTGGACACAAAGTGACACGTATGACACATGAAGTCTCTCATAAAGTTTTTTTTTTTTTTTAAATAACTGAAAGTTTGAATAATTACAGTATGCTTACAGGGGTGGGGATATACTGGAGGGAAGGTTGGCAAGAATCACAAAAACCAGAGTTGGGAATCTCTTTTCATAAAACAGTATTATTTAAGGCATGTTCCCCCCACTAACGAAAAGCAGATTGGGAAAATGATATGGATCATCAACTCATGAAAACATGACACCGTTCAGTCCTTTATGTACATATTGTTATTTTGTGAGACTCAAAATTTCAGTAAGAAACCTTGAATTTCCTCACGTATGTAATTTAACTTAAACAGTATTGTATCGTCTTCTCAGAGTTGGAACCCGCTTTTACTTGGGAGAGAATACCTAAATGGTATCTCTCTACTCTCAGAACTTAAAGAATAGTCACCCCAAGGATGACACTAGAAGGAAGAGAATGGATTCCAAGACCCTAAAAGTGGTGTAAGGGACAGGGTTGTGATATAAAGATGAGAGGACCCAAAGTCCAAGATTTCCAGTAAGCTTATACACTCAGTAAACTTGACCCGTGATATCTTCTGGCTTCACTCCAGCCTCCCTAAACATTTCACAGCTACTTAATCTTAAGCCTTAAAAGTCCACATGATCCAACTTCCCTAAACTAAATTTTCTTTTGAAAAATGGGAGAACATGAGGTCAAAGTTGTTAGCAACTTGATACAGATTCACAGGCACCGCAAAGAATCTGAAACGACAGAGATTGCTTCTCCACGTGTTAAAACAGGTTTCATCAAGTCACAAAAAATATGAGACGCTCAGTGCAGGGGCTCACATCTCATCCATTTCTATATCTTCTACAAGTGCCAGGTAAATAGTAGGTGTCAAATAAAGGCTGCTAAATGGTGTCCTCAGCTTTGTGCTTGAAACACAAAGGTGCTGTGTCCTTCACAGGTTTAGTCCTACCAAGTCCCATGCCCTGGTGGTAACACAGCCATACAGTTCAGATCCTAAGAGAAAGTGGACTTTATTTAAAGCCTGCCCTCCACATCTTCCATGGACCTTCTCCTCCATCACATATTTCTAAAAACTCTCTAAAGTTACAAAGCTACACACAATTTCAGAGGACATTCAGGTTAGAAAAGGTGGCAAGGGACTGTGGTCACTTCCTTTCATAGGACAAAGCTCAGCATGAGAAGGAGAATTTCCGAGGTGGGGAAAGAGGGTAACAAACTGAAACTACACAGTTTATTTACAAGAGTTAAAGTCCCCGATTGGCTACCAATCTCATTTTTCCAGTGAGGTGATTAAAGCTCAGGATAACTAAGAAGACTGTTTTTCATAATTATTCAGGAATTTGAGGAACTATTTCAAACTTTGTAAAAATAGTTCATCCTTTTCTGTGTATATGCTTTAAATGTACATGGCATTAAGATCTACAAAGAAAAGACAGTTCTGTCTCACTTTTACATAAAAACGATCCCAAACCTTTCCCCCGCTACCCAAGAATTTGATCATGCTTGAGCACCTTCAGTGACATCTGTTTCTACTAAGCCTGGTAGAAAACTGAAGACACCTTTTTAGAAGAGGATCTCTTTACTAGTTCTCATTACTAGTAAAATTAATTTTAGTCTACTGTGCAAATTTGACAAGAATGTCTAACTTTTTTCACATATAATCTAGGAATTCAGAGTAGACCATTAAATATTAAGGCCCATATACAGAGGTAAACCATCCTGCAGACTGGGATGAGAGGGAGAGCTCTATCTAGGAGTTTACTCAATTTGGGAGAAGTAAGGGCAATGAATCCTAGATTTGGGATTTCTTGACACTTCTAATATCAGGAAACATTTCATAGATAAAACTCATCTCTTTTGCTACCAAAAAGTAATGGGAAAATTCCACTAGCTCACTGCCTGCTCCTATACAATCTATGATCCCTGCACAGACCTCAGTAAGGAAAAATGGAGTGTCAAGTTTCCAAGGCCAGTTTAAAAAATTGTAACTCCAACAGTTGACATACAGAAGGTAACTGTAAAATCTTTAGTCTGGATGAGCTTCTACTATTTCTAAAATAAGGGAAAGGACTTCAACTCATCTCTGCTTGGGCGTGAACTTTCTGTGCTTCAGATGGTCAGTGCAAAACGCTTCAGATTATTCAGAACCAGCGCTAAAATGATTCTCCCTGTTCTCTATACATAATGAATATTTTAAAAACATAGATGTTTACCTAAACTCTAATGTCCCATGGGAATGATAACATTTTGCAACCGTTAAATAGACTTAGCAGGTCTGTTTATATAATTACAGTCTCCTGGGCTATTCTCAAGGAATGGCAAGTCATTGCTAACACTCTGTCCCTGTCCTCTCACAAATCTCCCCAAATAACCCAGAATTTTAGAGGATATTTCTACAAAGCTGGGAGCCATAAAAGACGATTGAATAGTTGAGTCTTGGCCCAATTTTTTTTAACTACTAGGAGAAAAAAACTCAATAAATCACAAACAGTTCAAAGGTAAGTGTAAGAAAACAAAACAACCTCTTGGTTATGAGTAGTGCTTTTTGCTGCGTATGCTTCATGTGCTTATGTCATATTTCTCTAATTCACGTAAACTCTTTGTGATGTATGTGTGGAAAAATAACAGACAGAAGGGATTTACTTTTAATAAGCACTTACTATATGCCAGATATTTTACATACATTATCTCTTCATCCCTGCAACCCCTTTAAGATAGAAATCTGAATCTCCACTTTTCCAGTGGGAAACAATCTCAGAGAGGTTAGCTAATTCAGGTTTAGGTATTTCAAAAATCATAAAAATAGCTAAATGACAGAGTTGGGGCTGGAAACAACTGTGAGTTCAAGGTTCTGAACTTCTGCACTACTAAAGTGCCACCGTCTCCCTGCATATAAATGCTTGATGACAGCCCAGCAGCCATTAAGATCCTCTGAGGGTGTCATTAATAATAGTATTACTGACAATTCACTAGTTAGCAGGTAGAGTTGTGACTTTGTTTTTCCTGCTGGATGCCATGTAAATTAATGCTACTATCTTGAGGAAGTACAGAAAGTAAAATTATAGGCTTATTTCTCAGAAATGCGGAAATCTCAAATGTAGTTCAACAAAGGAAAAAATACAATATTCGGTATTGCCAAGTTAAACTATATCAGGAACGCAAGGGCAGCAACAAGACCAAAACAAAAAACAACAAAAAACTAAATGGCACTGCTTACATGGTACATCATAAGCAAAGCATTATATGATCAATAAATCCTGAGAACACATTTGAGCAAATTTAACATTTTTTATCTGAGGTACCTCCTTTCCCCCTCCAAAAGGTAAATTTCTGTCTAAACTAACAAAGACACTTGATAAAAAAAGGACATGGCTGAGTGGAAAAGACAGTAGCTTTGAGGTAATGTGCCTGTCACAGTGTCACAATCATGGATGAATTAACTGGATAGACACACAGTTTCCTCATCTGTAAAATGGGAGTAATGTTACCTACCCAGGAAGCTAACGTATGAGTATTTTTCAAAATTATATGTATTTTTAACTATTTGATAGTTAAATTATAAGTCAACTATTAAGTTATAAAATATAAAACATATAATAAAGACAATAGATAATCAAATAAAATTGATTATTTTAGTGGCTTTAGCACCTGTCTCCCATATAACTTACAAAGTGACTGTGTTTGAAGTTAAATGAATTGAAAAATAGCACTACAATTTTAATTCCACAAATAAATACACATGTTGAATATATATTTGTGTGTATATATTCTTAACTGTAATAATTATATAAGGTTATGTTATTATATGCACTATAATTCGGGGGGGAGCCTAAATGGAAATATACTAGAATGTTAAAACACTTGTTTCCAAAAAAGAGAGCTTTGGGACTTTTTCCTTAACTTTTTTGATTTTTACATTTTCCAAATAAGCCATACCTAGTGTGTATGTGTATATATGTGTATATCATACACACACACACACACACGTGTGTGTGTGAATATATATGTGTGTATATATATGTGTATATATATATATATATATCAGAAGTAACAAAAGATTAAATTTGTTTTGCTGTTCAGTTAAAAAATATCTTTTCTGTAACTGAATATTAATATATATAATACATATATAATGAGAAAAAGCCTTAATGCTGCATCCATTGCAAAAATGCCTTTCATACACCTTATTGATCAAGTTGAACTTCTAAGAAAAGGATCACAGTCATTCAAGATTTATGATGAATATTTAATCAGTTTTATTGTATAAAAAATAATCAGAGATGTTCAAGACAGCAGAGAGGAAGATGATTAATTCCATGATACTGTGAAGCCCTCAATGACACAAATAGCTTGGGTATGATAAGCTCATGTGAGAGAACATGTGGGGTAAGACATAAGTGAAATGGAATAAATGTAAAAGACCTAAACTAGAAAAAGAAGAGAAGGCTATGACAAGTTTGTATGCCACGAAACCTTATAAGTCTGAATTAGAGAGAAGAAAGAAAAACACCATGATGCTTTGCAAGGGCAGACTTTGGCAACAGAATGAACAGGATGAAGAGCATGGTACGGGGGAAGAAAAAGAAAGCCAACAAACAGCAGCCAACTCATTCTGTGACTTCACATGGTGGAGGTGGAAACTGCACATGGCTCAGCACCAGAAAGGCACCCCAATATGCCAATTTCCATAAGGACAAGTTGGTATAATTAAAGGGGAGAAAAACATGGCAGCATCCCACTGCACTAGGGATATACTAAGGAGCTGACTTTAAATCTAAACTTAAATTTAGAAGAGATGTTTAACTAATATAACAGTCTCAATCAGAAGGCTATGATGTAGAACAGACGGATACCATTAATGCAAGCATATGCTGTTTGTTAGTGACTGTGAATTAACACATGACTCAGGACAGTCAATTTTTAAAATATGCCAAAAACTCAGCTCTCAAATGGATCATGCTATGCGAATGGAGATATGTTGACAATACAGTCATGGATCAAGAATATATTTCTGCTTGATTTTGGACTAAAGCAGTTTAGGCTAGTTCTCATGAGCACAAAAGCTTCTCTACTTTTAAGTAGGATAGGCATCAGCTCACATATTTAGGGTTTGCAAAAGTCAGTGCTTGTGAGAAAGTGGTGCCAACATCAAGCAGGACTTGAACTAAATACGCCGGAAGCTTCAGTTTCATAGAAGTCATACATTTATAAGGTGCTGCCATGTAAAATACCTCAGATGATTATAACATCCCCATCAGGTTGATGGACAAGTATCGCCATTTGACTGGAGACTATAATGGGCGAGGTGTTCTGCTCAAGGTCCCAGATCCAGATAACAGAGCTGATCCATATGTAAAATAACTCTTCGGCTTTTGTTTAGTTTTCCCAAAGTTCTGGAGATACCCTATTAAATTGGAGCAAACATTTTTATTCTTTTATGTCAACGGTACAGGGAGCAGTAGGAAGAAATGGAATGGCTGATGTGGGAAGGGAGTTAAATTGGTGAAAGTGGGTAAAGCGAACAAGTCTAAAGGCTGAAGAGTATACATGCAAACCCTGATTGTGTAAACTGCTTGGAGAGTATATAAAATACGCTGGGAATAGCTCTCTTGTGGAAAAGAAATTAGACCACTTGGGCAACAAAGCTGAAAATACTTTGATTCAGGCTTGTTGTGCACTTTTTGTTCTAATGCACAGTACCACTGCTCTGAGGAACTACATAGCTCCACATTTAGAAAAATGTTCTTGTAAACACAATGAAAGACACCAAAGTTTTCAGACATTAAAGTTCTTTGATCCAAAGCTCAAACTTTATACAACAGCAAGGACAGCAATCACCTTAAATATAATTCATGTTCTTCTGCTTCGCATTTAAATTCATAATTGATCTCCTTTGGGCACTGCTTTTTTTGGCTTGCACTACAATACACATCTACTGCAGAACAGAGGAGACAGCCAAATTGTACATCAGCCGTTACTTCCTTAGAGAATTTTATTACAATTTCAGAATAAAGTCATTGTTTCTACATCAGCCATGAGAGCCCTACTAGCATTTATGTAGCAGAAGTGTCCACAATTATGAAGCCAAGTGAGGAGGAAAATTTATTCTTAATATTGATCCACTAGGTGCAAAAATGCTGGCAGAAAATTATGAAGATGCAGAATCCTAAAGTGCCTTCCAAGTGTCCTATAATTAAAACCAATAAATACAACAACAACAGAATGTGTTTCTTTTGTTCCATGGCAAAGTCTCTAACTAATGGCTAAATAGAGAGAAGGAATGTGTGGGGTGGGAGAAAGGGCTCTGTGCCCCCAACAGTTTACAGTCTAACAAAACACACATTTAACATTGCAGAAAAGTTAGAAAGCCTCTTTGGAAAAAGGACAAATTAATTATTGGACAGATACATCAAGGGGAAGAAAAAAGATTATTCCGTGATGGGATTAATCAGAGCCAGTCTTCTAGACTAAAAGAGTTGGAAGTGGGGTTTGAAGGAGGGGAGAGAAAGTTGGGTGAGGCAACATACCTAGAGAAGTAAAGACAAGAATGAGGAAACTGCCCATCTGCATCAAGATACATTTTTGTGCGTTGTCTTCTGTCTCATTCCTCACCCCTCGAAGTTTCCACTCCTTCCCTCCTCACCCTTCCAAAGGTCTAAATTTCTTGAAGGAACAGAGAGCCTGCCCAGGATATTTCACAGCTGTGTTAAGTAGTGTAGTTGAAGAGTACAAGCTGTTTGATGATAGTGAGAAGACCAGGTGATAGATAGCTCATAATCAAGAAGCTGGGCAGAGTTTATTCTGTGGATAAAAGTTCTTTCGACAAAGTTAACCGGGCACATCTAATATGCATAATTGCAACAGAACCATGTAGAGTTCATTGAGCACCGGCTGTTACATCAGTGACATGAATTGCTGTAATAATTATTAATCTAAATACTCAAACCAAGTTCCTTATTTTGCCAGTTTTCCAGTATTCAGAATCAACAAGGATTTGCTTTCCCTTGGAACACGTTCAGAGTTGCATCCATGGGAAGTGGGGCTGAAGATGAAAGAAAGTCCTAGGTCTGCTCTTCAAAATCTTTGATTCCCCATACCCTTGCCTAGTGCTCCGTCCACTGCCACCTGATGCCTCCACTTGTCCGAGAGCCTTGTGAAGCGTACCAAATGGTTTCTGCCCTCCAAGGCAGATTCCTTTGGAATGGTCTTAGGCTACTACAAACCCTCTGCTAACCCAGCCTTACCTTCCCCTTAACATCAGGTCGGGAGGAATCAGAGGTACCCACAGGAAAATCAAGGGCAGAGAAAAGAGCTCCAGAAGGCAGGCTGTTAAGTCGCAGCACGTAGAAGGCTTGCTACAGGAACGATTCAGGGAAGGGCCAGAAGGGCGGGCGAGGTTTTGTCTCCTTACCACCTCTACACTTCCACTGCCACAGCCAGCTGCAGCTTCCAAGTATCTTCACCACAGTTTTTCCCAGCATGGTATGACCACATTTAACAACAATCCTCCAACACTGGTATTGTCCCCATTTTACAGATGTGGAAACAGACTTGGGACCACTAAACCATTTGTCTAAGATCACAGCGGATACATGGAGAGCATGGTCTGACATCAGTTTGACTCCTAACTGGCACACTGACTTCGGGAGGTGCAAACCAGCCTTTTTGAGCCCTCCCTTTACCTCCACACACCTCCATACTTCTCAAATGTGCTTCAGTGAGCTTTTCCATAGAAAAGTAACCCAAAATGCACAAAAGAGTAAACACATGAAAAGAACTAGGGGTGAAGTACCTAGGTACACAGCTCAATGCCCAATGAGCATAAAATGTCTAATTACAGTCACTTTTTAAAAATCATCTGTCTATAGCCATGCCACCCTGAATATGCCTGATCTTGTCTGAACTTGGAAGCTAAGCAGGGTCGGGTTTAGTTAGTACTTGAATGGGAGACCACCTAGGAAGACCAGGTGCTGTAGGCATTATTTATTTATTTTTTTAAATCACTCATTTTGCACAAGTGATCTGTGGTTCAGTATTTAAAATATAAGGAGTTCCTACTTCCAAACTTAGTAAAATCAGCATTCCAAGTAGATGTGCCACGTGTCCCCTGCGGGCTGCACAGGCCCACTCACCACCAGCACCCCGTTTATCAGGCAGTGAAAGTGGCTTCCTCTGTGACCGTCATCAACCCAGTTTAGCTCACACTTGGCTGCACGTGTGTAGGCAGCTTAGAGATCCAGCCAGGAGGTGTCATTCTGGAAAGCCCCTCATTGTAGCACTCGAGGGTCTGGCTATGGCCTCTATCACCACCCCTGGAGGCAATCCACAGGGCTCTGTGGGACTGGAAACAAACATGACCATCCTAACACAGCGGAGCAGGCAGCACCCACTGACAATGTGTTCACAAAGTAGGGAAGCCTGTAGAGAGGGAAAACTGCAGGACAAGGAAACACAACTTTTCATCCCATCTGTTTTTCCACATCTTTTTTCAGGGATGGACTGGTTGGTTTCATGCTGGATATTCCAATTCTGTTCTTCATTCAAGTTGTACAAATTTCTTCAGAGGTAGGTTTATTCCAATTTGGTCAATAAAACTGAGCAAACCAACTCTCTATACACTCCAGCAAATAAACCAAAAAGCTCTTTGCTTCTAAGTAAGTTCCTGGCATGAGCTTATTTGTTATGAATTGCCTTTCTCCTTAAGAATACAGTGCAGTGGGAGTACGGGGTGGGAGTGGGGGAGAGGAGATGGGGACATGAAACACAAAATAAGGGTTCAGGTATAAGTTTTGCTCATAAAAATTTAACCAGTATCTGATTAACCAGATATACCGAATCTTTTCTAATCCAAATCTTTTACTCATGCCTTCTTCTCTTTAAGAGAGACTGAATATTAGATTATTGGTTGTTAAATAAAGTCCAATATTTTTACTTGTAAAATGCTTATTTTTTAAAAAAAGAAAGAAGATAACAAGTGTCAGTGGGGATGAGGAAAAACTGTGCATTGCTGGTAGAAATATAAAATGGTGCAAATCCTGAGGAAAACAGTGGTGATTCCTTTAAAAAATTAAACATGGAATTACCACAATTCAACAATTCCATTTCTGAGTATATCCCCCCAAAAAGTGAAAGCAGGGACTTGAACAGATATTTATACACCCATTATCACAGAAGCATTATTTACAATAGCCCAAAGGTGGAAGCAGCCCAAGTGCCCATCAACAGATGAATGTATAAACAAAATGTTCCTTATACACACAATGGAATATTATTCAGCTTATAAAGGAAGGAAATTCTGACACAGGTACAGCATGAATGAACCTGAGGACACTATGCTAAATGAATAGCCCAGTCACAAAATGGCAAATACTGTATGACTCCACTTACATGAGGCACTTAGACTACTTCAATTTCACAGAAACATAAACTAGTATGGTCACTGCCAGAGGCTGCGAGGAGTGGGTAATGGGAGTCAGTGTTTAATGGGCAGAGTGTCAGTTTGGGAAGATAAAGTTTTGGAGATGGATGGTGGATGGTTAAATATCAACTTGAATATACTTAATTCCACAGAACTGCACACTTAAAAACAGTTAATAGTAAAATTATGTATATTTTTTTCCATAATTTAAAAAAACACTTATATAGCACTGTCTATATGCCAGGCACTATTCTAACATTTTTGCAAATATTAACTCATTTAATCATCACAACAATCCTATGAGGTAGGTTCTATTACTATTATTGTTGTCTTCATTATTGTCCTTGCCCAGAATCCACAGCTGGGGAGTGGCAGAGCCGAGACGTAAAGGCTGGCGTCGCAGCTCCATCACCCAGCCCTTAACCGCTCTGCATTGCTGCTTCTCAGCACGTGAGACAGCAGTCCTGGAGGTCCTAGCAATCAATTCATACAGAAACAGAACAACAGATCCTGTTGCTCACACACTATTGGAAGGGTCCTTCAGACACCAAACCACTGAGGCCTTTCAGTGATGGCTTTGGGAATATCCAGGGGGCTCATCACATAGAACTTGAATCAAATTTAGCCTTGTTAACCAATTTCACAGAATCAAAGAGTTTCAAATGAGAGATGGCATCTTTCATGTCTGATTATCTTTTCAAGACAAGAACTACTATTAAATTATACCAGAGAAGGTATGTTTGCTTTCTTATATATTCTTAACTTGCTATGAACTGATGATAAATTAAAGAAACAATCCCAGGAGGCCATGGAATGAAGGTTCTAGGCCTGAGAGGCACCACCTTGAGCAAGTCACTTATCCTCTCTAGGTCTTGCTGCCTCATCTTCCAAATGTGAATACCTTTAAATTTATCTCCTCTTTAACAGTATTAATGGCTTAAGATTAGCTTAATTATAGAAAAACACTTCCAAAAAGTTAAAATGCTGTTCTCATAATTCCATCCACTTGGAGGTTATTAAAAAATAAAGCTCTAAAAAGACTACTCAACAGACAGGTCAATAATGATCACACGCACGTCTCAAACAGTGCTCCGAGTGTTTTCATCAGTTCCTCAACCACCCAAAAGGTAATGATGAGACATTCCCAATATACATAGTATTTCACCTCTGCTGAAAGAAAATGCCTTGCTCTATTGTTAGCATTCTCCATGCCTTTCCCAAGGTCACATTGGGACAAGAGTAAAGCAGAGAATAGCTAAAGACAAGGACAAATGTGAGCCCCTCTAGCCCGAGGCTGGTGTTTCTCTACTTTTTTTTCAATATATTTTATTTTGTGTATTTCTTAAGCTCAAAGGCATTCTATTGCATGACCTCAGTAAAACTGTCCAAATCAGAAAATTTAATATTGATACACTATTTTCCGATCCATATTCAAGTCTCACTTGTCCCAAAAATGTCCTTTATAGCTTTCTTTTTATCCCATGCATTCTGTTGCCATGTCTCCCTAGCCTCCTTTAATCTCAATCTGTTATCAGCCTTTGCCTTTGTTGAGTTTGTTTTTGAAGATTATAGACCATTAATTTTGTAGATGTCCATTAGTTTATTTATATTTGTCTCGTGTGTCCTCATGACCCGATTTAAGTTATGCATTTTTGGCAGTTAAACACACCACCTAAAACTCAAGTTGTGTACTTTCTACAAAACCAATCAGGGGGCACATGATGTTGGTTTATTTCAGTACATGACATTACATGACGTTAACTCAGTATGTGATATCATGTGATGTTAACTTGCTTAAGGTGACGTGTGCCACGTTTCTCCATTCTCCATTTAATATTTTGCTCTTTGTAATAAACAATTTGTGGGGAGATACTTTGAGACTATATGTATATCCTTTTCTTCATAAAATTTTCATCCACAAATGTTAGCATCTACTAAAGATTTTCTAATCCCATTAATCTTTCTACTACTAGAAGGCCATCTACGGAAAGGAAGAGTCTCCAATTCTCCTCATTTGTTTATTTATATAAGCTTGTGGATTTTACATTCGATGTCATACCTATATTTGTCATACACGTAAGGAAAGTGCACCCGAAGGACTCTGGAATAGAAACATAAAATGTGTCAAGAAAGAGTTCAAATTGTATACAGGTATCTTATAAAACCAGTCTAGAGGTTGCCCATAAACGTGCTACAACTTCAGCCATGAAGTCTACAGCTGAAAACCTGCTACATGACAAAACTTTAGGTGCATGTCAGACATAAAAGGCCATGTCCCGCAGCAGCTGCCATTTGTTAATTTACGAGGCTTTGTGCTAGCAGCCTGACATGTAGCTACTGATCTTCCCAACAACCCAGCTAGATAGACAACCCTAATTTACAGAGGGGAAAAACAAGGCTCTTAGGGCTAGAGACTTGCCCAAGGCCCCAGTGCTAGGCAGGCCAGTCTCAGGTATATTGGGTTCTAGAACCTATACTTCCCCACATAGCCATGTCCCCAGTTCTGTATAAACTGGGACAAAGGTGAAATTTAAGGTTTGCACATCTACCATAACCTTTGCGTCCATCTACTTTATTAAATTAACTATTAAATTAAAATGATGTTTTACAATAAGATGATTTAAAACTCTAGAAATTATTAACTGGTACACGTTCTCTCACTATAAATTACGAAAAGCTCCTTCCAGAAAACAATTCTCAACCAGAACCTGGTTATTTAAACTTCTCTTGCATACCTCTTTAGACTCAAGTAGAATGAATTTGTTCTTTGCTCCTGTTACTACATTGTGAGACAATTTGAAACTTAGGAGAAAAGAGGAGGAAAGGCTACAAATGAGTAGTGACTCAGGCAAGGTGAGATGCCTACACACACTCAACATTAAACAATGAAGGCAGCATGAGTGGCCAGGTGGGTTCTCACGCCTGCCCTTTGGCTCTACAGCTGCACCATGCAGTTTACTTTGTGAGGAAAGATGCATTCCTTCCCCTTCCCCATACACACACACTATGCACACAGCTTACTCATTCATTACTAGAGCTACTTAGTGGCTTATGTCAATCCATAGGTATTAATAATGACAAAGACTCTAAACACTACAACCCAGTTTTACCTTGAAACCATTTTCATTCAATAAAATAAGATCAGTGTCTATGGCCATGCCACCCTGAACAAGCCGGATCCCGTCTGACCTCAGAAGCTAAGCAGGGTTGGGCCTGGTTAGTACTTGGATGGGAGATCACCTAGGAAGACCAGCTGCTATAGGTGTAAAAATAAAAAATAAAAAAATAAGGGATTGTAAACTGACAAGGTCCTTGCAATCTATGAGGTTAACCAAGGGTTGCCTCGCCTTAAAAAGAAAGAAAAGAAAATGCGATTAGATTACTGGAAGAAAGAATTCTTGCAACAAATATACCAGTTTCATTTTAATTAGAAGAGAATAAGAAAGGTAACAAGAAAAGAAGTACAATATCACCCACACAAAATTTGAGAGACAGAGTAGATACATTATCAACTAGTGCCTTTTAGCCCAATCTCTATTTATGGTGCCCTTAACCTTCTCCACTGGCTTTGTGTTAATGTCCTAGCAGGAAGGGCTCAGGTCACACAGATGAGAAGTCAACCATTTCATTGGGTGATGCAGGCTTTGGGTCCCAGTTTATGTGGTTGTTATTGTTTTGTTTTGTTACCAGTTCCCTTCTTTCCTCTCATGGTCACTATTTAGCTTGTAAGTAGGGTTTTTCTGCTCCCCATTTTAAGGCTAGTAAAGCTCTTCCTGATTCCTGGAGTTGATGCAGGGAGATCTAAGTACCATCTTCCCACTCTGCATAAGCCTGAACTTCATTCCCCATGTGCCGTCCTGCTCCAAATCCTATTCATCACTCAGGCTTTGAATGCCTTCTTTCTGGCACGTGGGAACTTCTCAAGCTTACTTTCTTAAGTGAAGCAAGAGTTCTTTCATTTTTGTATTTTTTACAAGTCCAATGCAAGAAGAATGCTTGTTTGCAACAGTTCAGTCCGCCAAGTTATCCAGAAGTTAGAGAAGTAACAGGGTTAACACTTTGCAAGCTCAAGACACTGACACAAAAGGTAGTAACTGAAAAACAAAGGATACTTGGCCAGTTCATGACATATGCAGAACTAGAAACCAGCACAGACACGATGTGGCCAAGACTCACCGGATCCTAACTACTGGCTTTGTAAGAAACCGCACTTTTACAGTGTTTACCTTCTCTTCCCAACATGCTCATTTTCCCACTAGGCTCTTAATCACTTCTCGCTCTGTTGCTTCTTTTTCTCCTATTCCATGACTTAGACATACCTCTTCAAAAGCAGGTACTTTAGAAAGTTAATTTGTTTTTTTTTTTCCAGGGGGGAAAAAGAGTTCACTAAATTGTGATAGATGAGACCTACGAAGGAATTTGATTGATAACACAGAAGGAAAGAAGAATCATCAATGGGAGTCCCAGACTGTGAAGATGAATGATGATGGTAGACAGAGTGATAAAAAAAAGAAAAAAAGAAAACATGCTAACCACTACAGAGCACTTACAGTTGTGCTAGACATTCTCCAAAGTCCTTTACACAATTATTTTAATCCTCACAAAAACTGTGTGAGGCAGGAATTATTATTTCCATTTATCAAATGAGGAAACCGAGACACAGAGTAGTCATGTGTGGAGACTGGATTGGCACCAATGCAGTCTGGCTCAAGGATCCAGTTCTTAACCAGTAGGCTATGTGGCCTCAAAGACAGCTCTGCTTATAAGGCAGTAACAAGCAGCATGCCCTTACCATCACTCTACTTAGCCTAGAGTTCCTCTGAAGGTCAAGGAAATGAATACGGAGTCTGGGTGCAGTGAGATGAGACTCAGGTAACATGATTAAGCTCTGGTATTTGTAAGTCAAGAGACTGCACACGGGAGTAAATATCCCATCCTTCAAAATAGTCATATGAGAAGCTCTATGTTCATTCCAACTTGGCTGCCATTGCTGAGCAAATTTTTAGATGCCTCTTTTGGAATGTCCTTGAATTCAATTATGAATTTCTTTTAAACATCCTGAAAGTTGGTCCTCAAAGATGGATCAGATATTTGCAAACAACCTGTATCCGACTTGTGCCCAGCCTAGAAAATAAGGTGGCAAAGTGAATGTCTCATTGCTTTAGATTATTTTTTCCTTCCTGGCTGATAAAATGATTCTGATGGCAATCCAAAAAGAAATTAACAAAAAACTCTGAACTACAGAAGCTGATTTGAAGGATGTTGCTTAAATTTAAATGTGTAAAAGCCTCATAACTTTATAGTTACATCTAACAGGTAAGAAAATTTTCCCTTGGGTTTCATCTCAATTCAAGAACGACAAGGAGAACCTCCTAGTCACTACATGCAAAAGGTGAGGCACTGAATTTAAGCATTAGGCTTTGACATAAAATATCCTGGATTCTAATTCCAATTCTGATATTCACTTATCTCTAAGCCTCAACTTTTTCATTTGTAAAATGGTTTGTTATCTAATCAGAGTACAGGCAGGAAAGAATTACTACTCAAACAGGGTAACTGAAAAGAGTTTAAGGAAAGCAGTATTTACAAAGGCGTGAACAAGTTCAGACAAATGAGAAAGGCTGTGGGGTACCAAGTAGCCAGCAACAGAAGAGAGCCTGGTCTAAAGGGAGTAGCTGCAGCAAGAGTTTAGCTGCACCATCAGCAGGAGAGGGCCACCAGACAGGAGATGTGGTTTTCAGCAGAGGAACCCACCTCCAAACCAAGCCTGGGGAAGAAAGGAGGAAGGAAAAATAAATACCCTGACTTATCTCCTCAAAGCCAGAGGGCCAGAAAGCCCATTCGTATCCATTATGTCCTGCCTCCCAGGACACAGAGCATGGTAGACTGGCAGGGGCAAACAGAGAACATCCAGCTTAGCATCTCACAAAGTGTGATCCAGTCCTCTCATAATCACTTTTTTAGTGTCTCTCTGAATCCTACTCAATGGTAAATGCCATACACATAGGAAGTACCCACTCAATTCACTGCCGGCCCAGGGCAGAGCTCAGTCACTAGCACAGGGTCACTCTTGCTACCTCTCATTAGGATATTATTTTAAATCATATCATTGTTTGAAAAATGAGATATGACTGGGTTGCTATGCAGCAGAAGAAATAAACAGAGGATCTTATACCTTTAAAACACAGATCCAGATCTCCATTCTTGCTTCTACCCTATTCTATGAGCTTGAAGGGTGTGTGATATTCAAATAACCCAAGCCAGAATATTAGGTCAGAAACAGACTAGGTTAAATCTTACTAAAGCCATAAATCTTTTCTAATGCTGCTGATTTTATGAATACAGTTAATTCCATTTGGGAGATAATACAAGCTTAAATGTCTCAACCCAACAGGAGTATGTCTACTCCAAGCTGTAAACAGTAACACCATTATAAGAAAGTCACTTGGAATCACCACACCTTTCAGGAACTGTGCTGCCACCAAGAAGAGACTTCTCAGTAAAGAGAAGAGAAACAAAACAAAATAAATCAGCAAAAAGACTGGTTTTCTTAAATCTCTCTGGTGACTCCAGAGCATGCTAAGCAGACTAGTGCCTACTTGTACAAATATTACACCCACAACAACTGTTCATATAATAAAATACAAGGAAGTTCAAGTATAATAACAGCCCCAGGAAGAAAGCAATTCCTTCTCACAACTTTTAGATGTTTGCCAAATTAATATATTTTAAAAGTTAAAATATCACACAGCAACTAATATTGTAAGAGCAACAGAGGAATACTTGATTCGATAAAAATTTAAACAGCATAAAACTAGAGAGTATCAAGTGAGTTCTTCATACCCAACACCCACCCAAGTCCTACTCTTTTCTCCATTAGAAAACCCTATTAACAGTTTGATATAATTCCTTTAAAAGTGTTTCCATGTCAGTATATAGAGAGCTATGTCATTCTTTTTAAGGGCTGCATAGTATTTCTAACATATATATTTCATAATTTATTTAAACCACTCCCCGACTGCCAGGCACTTAGGTTCACTTCAATTATTCTACTCATATCAGTCTTTTTCATTAATTCTTTACAATATACACAGCACATCTTCTATGTCCCAAATTATGATGAACTCGTTCTTGATATAGCTTTGCCAACTTTGCAAGCTAATTTTCTATTGAATCAGTGCTGTGATATAGGGTGGACTAAACAGTTGATTTTCTTAAGTGGTTACAAATGTTTTGACTCATTCTATTAAAAGGTAGGGTTTATGTCCCACCCACATGATTCTGGGCAAACATGCAACGGCTTCAACCAGCAGAAGAGAGTGACAGAAAGGATGGTATCTGACTTTGAAGAGAGGTTAGGAAAGTCCATGCAGTTTCCTGTTTATCTCTAAAAAGCCAGCCACCATGCTGGGAGGGCCACATGGAGAGTCTACCTGAGGCCCCAGGTGAGTCCAGCCATCAAGTCATCCCAGCACAGGTACCAGGCATAGGAATAAAGAAGTTTCCGGATGATTCCAGCTTCCCAAGAGTTTAAGTCTTTCCAGCGCATTAATTGGTCCAATAGTTGGAGCAGAAGCAAGCCATTCCCACTGTGCCCTGCCTGAATTTCTAGCCTAGAGAATCTGTAAGCATAATAAGATGCTGGTGGTTTTATTCACAAAGTTATGGGGTGATTTGTAACAAAGTATTATGTGAGTCAGTATACACAGGTCAGCATGCCCAGCTCAGGCATGTGACATGTTGTCTCATCCCAAACCTTACTACTTCTATCACCTCTTATTATAAAGAGAAGTCCAAAGACTCTGAGGTCTGGACTAGGATATCCAACTTGTCTTTAAACCATTGTAAACTCTCCAGTCCTCACCTATAAACTATAGATATCTACTTTCTCTTCCTAGAGGGATGTGAAAGAGAACTAAAAAATATGCTAAAACCCTATGAAATAGTTGTGTGTGTGTGTGTATGTGTGTGTGTGTGTGTGTGTTCCTTATCATTCAACTGGAACAAAGATATTCAAATGCAAATCTCCAGTGAACTTGGGGTTTAAGATTTAGTCAGGATCTCTGAACTTCCAGACAATGTGTTAGAACTCATTTATTTCAACTGTCCCACAGACACTTTCAAGAACTGGCCCTCTTCTAATTTTGAAAAATTATGAATAGTGCAAATATAACATCTTCATCAGGGTGATGGAAATATCAAGTAATTTTAACATAGACAAAAATAAAATGAAAGATACAGAAAAGAATAAAAACCAGAAAGAAATATGCCTAAAAGCTCATAATGGTCATATTTGGATAATAAGATTAATTATTACTTAAAATTTTTCTTGTTAGTTTAATAAGCAGTGCAAAGAAAGACACAGCTACCTTGGAGATTAAGATCCAAACCTGACTCCTGATGCATAAGAGTGGGTGACTTGGACTCCATACTTTCATTTGCATCACTGGTTTGGGACATCTTACTTCCCACAGCTCCCAATATGACCTCCCACTCCCACTCCCACTTTCTTCCCTAGTACCAGCAGACCTGCAGACACATAGGCGTCAGGGTAACTGGTGCAGCAGCAACTGCTTTTCATGTTACCCAATACCCCGGGAGAGCATGCTAGAAGAGAGTGTGCCTGGCTTCCTGTCATGCCTGCAAAACTGAGCAACTAAAAAGTCATTCCAAAGCCCTTCTGAGGGGCTGGTTCTCCGGTGCAACTCTCTCTGCTCACATGTAACCCAGGAAGCCAGCAAACAGTTCAGAGCTTAAAATGGTCCAATCTGCTGTCTTTCTGGAGCTGACTTGCCCCTTCGATGCCCATTCAGAGGGTGCAGCCATCTGTCTCAGGCTGTCCTGTTAAACTGTTCCTCACAGTGACAGGTAAGTAGCTGTAAGCATTAGTCCTTCTGCTGCCTGACAGCCTGCGAGGCTACATACGGACTCAGGCCTAACGTCCCACCCACACAAAGGTCTGTGGGCAGCCCTTCACACAACAGATTGCCAAAGGCCTTATGCTGCCCCCACTCTGCGCATTCCATCTTCCACCCGAACATATTTGCCAATTTTCATTTAACTATCAAGAAGTGGTCCTTATGAGGGCCTCGCTACTCGAAGTGCAGTCTACAGACCATCAGCACTGGCATGACCTGGAAGCTTGTCCGGTTTGCAGTCTCAGGCCCAGCCCGGAGTGCTTGAATCTGCAGATTCAGAACCAGATCCTCAGATGATGCACAGGCACATGAAAGTGTCAGAAGCGCTGCATTAGAGAACCCTCATTTAAAATGTAACATTTTTTGTCGGTATCAAACCTTATTACACTAGTCATGGTAGAAATTTTGAGAAAGCAGTTTTAAGTGGTGGGAAACAGCATAATCGCATTTCCAGCAGAAAGACCTCATTATTTGGCACTCTTGAAAGTGGAGGGGGCAGAGCTCAGATCACTTTATTTCAGAGCCAAATCTGAGAGCATGAAAGTGAGGCTATTTCATTTTAAATCACCACCCACCATCACAGACACTAATTGGTCCAGTAAATGGTATTATAAAAGCTTAAGGTGGGAGCTTGGCCAGAACAAAATGCAACACAAAAAGAAATATCCAGAAAACAATTCCTTTTCTTTACCTATAGCAGCGACTCTCAACCAGGGACATCTGGCAATGTCTGCAGACACTCCGGGTTCTCATAAATGAGAGGGGATACTACTGGCATCTAGTAGCTCAGGAATGCTACTAAACATCCTACAATGCACAGCACCCCACAACCAAGAACCGTCCAGGCTAAAATGTGACTTATGCTGAGACTGAGAAACCCTGACCTACAGACTTAGCTACGGTGTCATCACCTACTGCTCACCTCACCAAGAAACCTGCTGTCCAGTAAATGGCCTGCACTCCCTGAACTCAATGGTTTCCCACCATTGGCTCAGAAAAGAGCCTGCTGTTGAGTGTGTGACAGCCAGGGACAGAGGAGCCAGGGCCCTGTCCTTTCAGCAGGAAGGCCCCCACCCCCTTGTCCCTTCATTACCTATGCAGCACAGGCCTTAGGTTACCTATTATAAAACCATGGAAGAGGCCTTAGTGATCCCCTAGGCCAGCTCCCTTGGAGGCATATTAAAGGGGCTGCATCCTGGCCGACTCAGCACAAAGCCGGGTTCCTTTATAACACAGAGGACAGGGAGACAGGACTCACAAGGAATGCAGAGAAAGAAACAATGGCACAAACCCCAGTGTTTGAAGTGCCCAAGCAACTATTGAATGGCAGTGCTCTATTTATAGCTCAACTTTCCTGAAAAGGCACCCTGCTTCCCCTTTTCTCAAATGCCCAGGCATCCTCTCTAACAGTTTTGGCTACCCCTCTCCTCCAAAAGTTGCTGTAAAGACAGTCTAGGAAAGTGAAGCACATTTCATAGAACAGAGAAAGATCCATGCTAACAGATAGGAGTTTGCCCAGAAATGGCCTGACACCATGCCTTGTCATAATGAATAGAACCCCCCTTTCCCACAAGATATCTAGGTTTAGACAATGAATTATACTATAGCCTTTCTTCTGGGGCATGCTATTTCCAAGAAGAACAAAGCTCCAGGCCTGGCAGGCTTCTGTTGAACACAGTAAGCCACAGACCTGAAAGTTAAGGCCATGTGCAATTATGTCTAATTTGGCTCTTGCTGGTGATGTGCCAGCTGACCGAAATCCTGCTCGCTGAAAATGACTGGAGGGCCATGAAGGGAAACACAGAATTGAGCACATGCACTCTAATCTTGTGACTTAAGGGTGTCAAAAGAGAGGTTATTGGCACAGACCATGGGAAAACCTGCTCTCAACCTGACCCATGAAGTTAGTTACACAACAATTTCCAATTCAAAGTCAGTCCATCTTCTAACTTCTAACACCAGCACGCACGAAAAACTCCTTTTTCCGTGTGACACACACACCCTGACCCATGAGGCTTAAATGGCTTTATGGAATTCATAGGCTGAAGGAAAAGGCAGTGGACAGGCAGGGCCAGCAAGGTGATTCATTGACAATTCATTTTATCGTACCAACAATTTCTACCTGACACTGATTAGCTCAAGTCAATCAAATCCAGATGGGAAAGGACCTGATGTCTCAAAATCAGCAGGAAAAACATGAAAATTTGTGTGGGTAGATCCCCCTCCCCCATTTAAATATGATTACAGGTCTCTTTAGAAATAACTATAGAACAGGAAACATGGTTCTCTCTAAAACAACTGTTAACAATTTGATACATTTCTTTCCAGTCTTTTCCCCCACAGGAATTAAGTTCTAACTTCTCCACAACGTATCCTGCCTTTGCACTTTATTATATAAGCATTTCTCCACATCATTAGAAAGCAATCCATTTCAAGTTGTTTCTGTGGTTTCCCAAAGGCAACATTAACAGCTGTCTGCTATTCAGACTTCAAAAGTTTATGTGTAACGTAAGGTAGTAAATAAAGAGGATGGGGAAGAAAAAGGAAACTATAGCAATAAAATTTCAATGAAGAATCCATCTCCCAAAATAGTCTTGGTCACCAGTGTTATGAGTTTCAAAACCCCCTTCTATTCTGCAGCAATCTGTGGATGGCAGGCTCTGGCTTCGCTGAGCTAGCACATGTTCCAGATGAAACAAGCAAATAAACACAGGGGAAGAAATAGCAAGGCGGGCCCGGGCTTGGAGTCACTGCAGATGAGAAGGGAAGCTGAGGAGGAAGGAGCAGAAAAGACCCAACTGTCGGTGCCTCTTTGGTGTCTCAGAATCCTGCCTTCATGGCAGTCAAGATCTTCCATGCACTCTGCTCTCCTTTTCTCTAATCAATCTCGCATGCATGCACTCTCAGCTCAGGCCCTCACTCACACTGGCTCTTCCGGAATGCTTCCTTTCCCACCCCCTGAGCACTCACTGCACTGCCAGGCACTGTGCTAAGTGCTTTATGCTCGCCACCCCATTTTGTCTTAATGATGCAGAGATGAGCCCAAAGTGCCCTTCTGTCGAATGAGCATTTTACTTATATCTCACTACCTTCCTGAAAAGTATTTGAATAGGTTAACAAAGATAGATGTGTTAGAGAAAAATGGATAAACATAAAGAGATAAGGAAATTGGGTAAAGGAAAAAAGTAGGTAAGGATGGTGAAGGCAGAAGGGCTATAAACAGGCCAAAAACAATGCATAAGGTCTTGGTACATTAGCTAAGCCTCAAATTGGGTTCTCTGCTTTCATTAACCAAAAATAAATAAATAAATAAAAAGTAGATATTCATAAATGAGTTATAGATTTATGTCAGAAAGCCCTGTTGCCATAGAGATTATGTTGTAAACAATGTATGTCTCAGTCATCCAGCTTGATCAAACGACTTTTAAATGAGCCTGTTTTCTGCTTAACTGTTGGCTAAATCTACAGGTACCTCAAAGTAAATTTGATAGAAACTGCTCTAAAAAGGACCACACACTACCCAGTTCTCTTATTCAGAATGCACAGAACAGACTTGAAGTCATTGAGAGGGTTTAACTTATCATTATGAGGGCTTTGCTCCTGAGCAGCGATGCTATTACTATTCTCTTTCTGTCTCTCACTAGGTTAGTGCCCACCAGGTATCATCTGCCTTCTGATGCTTCCAAATCCTTTCTTGAATAACTGCTGCTTCTGCACCCTTTCCCACTCATCCTTATTTCATCTGTTTTTGTGATGATATTGGCAATAACCAAGCACTTGACTTAACAGCAGGCACCAGTCAACCCCACCAACTCACTGCCTCTCCCTGGCTATATCTATATCTATCTATATCTATCATGATCAGCCAGTAATTGGGATAAAAATACTTAGGATGTATAAAATTCTTCCTTTTCCTAAATGTAACGGCTGTACTGAGTTGCATAGTACCCTCCCCCCAGAACCTCAGAATGTAAACTTATGTGGAAATGGGGTCTTCACAGATACAATTAATTAGAATCAGGTCACATGGGATTAGGGTGGACACTAACCCAGTGAATGGCACTTTATAAGAAGAAAAAACATACAGCTAAGGAGAATACCATGTAATCACGGGGGGAAAGAATGGAGTGGTACATCTAAAAGCCAAGGAACTCTAAGGACTTCCAGCAACAACCAGAAGCTAGGAAGAGGCGAGCAAGGGTCCTCTAGCAGAGCCTCCAAAGGGAGCACAGACCAGCCAACACTTTGATTTTGGACTTCTAGCCTCTAGAACTGCGAGAATAACTTTTCATTATGCTAAAGCCACGTAGTTTGTGCTACTTTGCCACACAGAGGAAACTAATGCAATGGCTAAATGCTTTACCCAGAAGACAAAGTACCAAGTACCAAACACTGACTTTTTAATTTGTCTCCAACAGGTATGGTAGCCACAAATTCTGGAGTCACATTGCCTGGGTTCAAATCTTGATTCTGCCACTTACTAACTGTGGGACCTTGGGCAAGTTACTTAACCTCTTTGTACCTCAGTTTTCTCACCTCTAAGATGGGGATAATGTTACCAGCCTCAGAAGGTTGTTATGAAGATTAAATCAGGTGATTCACGGAAACTGCTTAGAACAGTGCCTGGCACATATAAACACTTTATATATTTGTTATTCTCAGCATCATTAGAGTTTGACAGAAAAAGGTGGAGTCCTCTCTTACAACTGTGTACACAATGCTCACCTTTTATGGTTCTGTCCCCTGTTCCCAGGCATGAAGAGCTGTGGGATCTCTCTCCCAGGGCTGTACAAGCAGAGACGGGCCTGACAGCAGGGTAAAGATCAGTATCTTCCACTGACGTAGAATTGTCTGAGTTTCAATTCTTACTAGGCTATTCTGCAGAGCCAACATTTTCTCTTGTGAAATAGTCCTGGAAACCCCGCAAACTATACTTTGCACACTTCCAAACTAATCATTAAGAGATAACTTGGTTACATGGAATTAAGACTGTTATATAATTCTCAGCTCATTTCCAACCAGAGAGTAGAAGAATGATCAGCTTTCTGAAACAGCAGGCTGCCTAGTCCTGGATCCACCTTAGCCTGGCGCAAGCCCAAATTCCCCAAATATCTTTCTTAACCTGGACCCCAAGGCCCCAGAAGCATATCAAAATGGCCAACACACCCAAAGCAATAGTTTCCCCTTACTTTTTATACACAGTTGTTTTAGAGCTATGGCTCTCTTATGCTCTTGCACCTTTCGCTCTGGTTAAGAATCACCAACCTAGAGGCCTTAGGCTGATAGTTACAAGACAGCCATATAGAGATGCCAAGTCAGGAAAACAGTAATAAGTCATTTTTAAAAACCAGGATTCCAAATAATACTTCCTAGGATAATAGTGATTATCTAAATAATATATTTGAAAGCGATGGGAAATAGTAATAGCTTGCGCTGAGTGAGTGGCTTCTCTGTACCAGGAAGCAAGGACATTACATAGATTGACTGATTTAATTCTGATCACTGTTAGTATCCCCATTTTACATTTGAACAACACGAACCAGGGAAGTTAAGACTTTGCCTGAGGTCACACAGCTAGTACTTGGAATAATTGAGTTAACAAACTAAAACATTATTCTATCTTAAAAATTCTATAAACCCCAGAGAGGTAATCTGTTACCTCCCTTTGCACAATTTATAGACACAAAGGTAACTTGTTATCAATGTACTAATACTACTTAAATTACCAACCCAAAACTAAACTCTTTAAAAAGTTATACATAACATAAATGAGATACTATATGATCCTTGTACTACGTACCACCTGAGGTTGCAAAGAAGTAAATCTTGCCACACACAGCTAGATTTTACACCCTGGACCTTTATCCCTTATGAAGAAGAATGGATCCACACTGGCCCTGGGGAGGCAATCTGAAGAGGCGCCTAGAGACCTGCATTCTGAGTTCTTCCTTGAACTCAAGAGATTTCATCCTTCTGAGGCAGCGTTAACTCACTCAACTGAAAAGTGAGAGGTGCATAGCAGTTCCTCATAAAATTAAACACAGAATTGCTATATGATCCAGCAATCCCATTTCTGGGTATATACCCAAAAGCAGCAAAAGCAGGGACTCAAATCTATACTTGTACACCAATGTTCACAGCAGTGTTATTCACAACAGTCAAAGGCAGAAGCAACTCAAGCATCCATCGACAGATGAATGAATAAACAAAATGTGACTTATACATGCAATGGATTATTATTTAGTTTAAAAAGGAATGAAATTTTGACACATCCTACAATTTGGGTAAGCCCTGAGGATATTATGCTAAGTGAAATAAACTCAATCACAACAAGACAAATACTATCTGATTCCACTTACGTAAGATATCTATAGTAGTCAAAATTATAAAAAGAGAAAGTAGAATAGTGGTTGCCAGGGGCTGAAAGAAGTAAGGAATGGGGAATTATTGTTTAATGAGTTATGGATTTCAGTTTGAGAAGATAAAAAGTTCTGGAGATGGATAGTGGTGATGCTGCCACACAATGTGAATGTACTTAATGCCACAGATCGGAACACTTAAAATAGTTAAAATGGTAAATTTTAGGTTGTGTATTTTCTGACAATAAACACACGTACACAGAGAGGGGTTTTAATTAATTCAATAGATTATAAACCTTGATTGTATATTAAAATCTCCTAGAAAAAAATTTTAAAGTATCTATTCATCACCAGTAGTGGGAGGATGGACATGGTGGCCCCCTGATGTGAAGCACCAAGAGGAAATGGGGTCACTCAGGAGGCACTCATGCCAGGAAACAGGCCTGGACTCCGCAGAGGAGTCAATGTCACTGAATTGACAGGGATGCAGAAGAGCTGTTCCAGCCTGGGGAAAACTGAAGAGACATAAGAGCCAAAGGCAATGTGAGAAACTTGACTGGACTTTGTGTCCAAAAAAAAAAAAAAAAAAAAATTTGTTAGCAAGTACAGCTGGGGAAAATCTGAGTGCAGGTTTTATGCTGGACAGTGAACTTGCACACATGGTACTGAGGATGTGGTTGTGGAGGAGAATGTCCTTGTTGTGGGCATGGGAGCTGGGTGCTGAAGTGTTTAGGGTGAGCTGTCATGGCGTCTGCACATGGAATGGCGTGGCAAGATGCTAACCATTGGTGAAGCTAAGTGAAAGGAATGAATTTTCACTGCATTATTCTTTGAAGTATTGAGGGTTTGAAAAAAAATTAATTAATAGAAAAACAAAACAATAAATACCTATACCAGAGCTCTACCCGAAAACAAATACATAGACCATCTAGGAGATGGAATCCAAGGAATCGGTATTTTCTCTGTGAAACCCCCCTGGAGATTCTAATGGGCAGCCAGGTTGACAACTATGAACTAGAAGAGCTCTTACACCAAGATGTGACATTACGATGACATGTGTAATAGTCAAAGATGTGCAATTAACCTATGGGGTTGGCCCTCTGTTGACACCCAGCAGCCATAGAATATCTTCTCAAGCCCCAAATGACTCTAGCTGCCCTGCCTTCCACCTCTCTTTTGTTTAAGAATAAGCCACAATATCTCAACTTTATAAAGAAACGAGCTCTGCCAAAAGATTAGGAGACAGAAATGCCTTCCTAAGCTTCATCCCTACCTCTCTCCCTCTTCACACTGTTAAAAAAAAAAAAAAAAAAGAAAAAAAAGAAAAAGATTTCTCCTGCCCCACAAAGCAGTTTCCCTTTATGAAACCTTTTCCTACAGCAAAGGTCTCAAAGAGAGTACTCTTGAAAAGTCTTTTCAATTTTGAGGATCCTATTATTCACTTACGTTTTCAATATTTACACTTCCTAGTAAGAGAAATGCTCTGATCGACAAGAAAGGATCTAGCCAAATGTTATATATTAGGATTTAGAAAATTGATATATCAAACATATTGCTACATAAGTCAAAATTTTGCCTTTCACGTTGGAGGAAGAAAACAGTCCCATTTCAAACATGCATCCAAAATTTGCAGCACGTGTCACAAAAACTTAAGTGGCACTGCCTTTGAAGTAGATGATTAAGTGATAAACCCTTTTCAACACTAATAAGACTACACCAAAGGGTTATTCAAATAAGTGGCAAATTACCACACCACCACACACATACACTTGAACAGTTTTCACAGCAATCTCCCACACCTCATACCCCTTTTGAGATAAAAATAAACTCATTTTTTTTTTTCAGATGTAAACAGAAGCTCAGAGGAGTCATACCCGATGTCACAAAGTGGCACATCAATATAAGCATCCAGGCACTAGATGCTGACCTCACCATCACAGTGATTCCTGTCTGTCATTGTTCTAGGGTCACAGCACTTCCATCACAGCTACCTAAGTTTTACAACACAATGCAGAGGACAATGGTAGCTCCTAAGGGGCCAGCAGCCCACAGACTAATCTTGTCTTTGCACTATTCACAAATGTTTTCCTCCCAATTTGAATGACTAAGGTAGCAAATGCAATCTCCAGTGGAAGGACATTCCAAAGCTCCTTATCATTTTTATATAAGTCTCTGATCACACTTGACCCCTGAAGACATTTGCTGTGTAAATTCCATCGTACTCAGTGTCTAGAGCCTCCAGCTGAATGAAGAACAATTATGAGTGTTCTATGTCTTCTCAGGCTCCTGAGGGCTCTCCTGTGGAGTAAAAGGAATAACCCCCTACTTTTATGTCACCAACCTTTATTTCACGTAGACAGTATTTCTTGATTCATTATTGCCTTTTACATATCAGCTTCCTATACACTCTCCCTTCACAAATTTTAAAAACCTCGAATAGCTACTGCCCACCTGGATGTTCTTTTCTATCACCATTGCTAACTTCACCTAACTTCACTTTCTTGATACTTATGTTTTCAGTCTAACCTCTCATCATCTCTACACAGTTTAACAACCAGAGAGTACTGAACTTCTCAACGTTTCAGTTTTTCTGTCTCTCAATCTAACACATGCACGTGTGCACACACACATGCGCGCACACACACACACCCTCTGGAAAATTATATATCCTTCTAATAATGACAGACCCGTTTTTCAGACACTAATTTTCTCAAGGCACAATTTGTAGCTAATGAAACTGTATCTTGAGCAGCAAAGGATAATTGCTGTAAATTTCCTAACTACAGACACGTTTATAGCAGAAAATTTAAAGAGAAAAAATGTTTAATTCATCTATTATCTTACTACCTAAAAGAGAACCATTGCTGACATGCTGACTGACTTATGTGCCGGACACTGGGGATACAGTTGTGCCCAAAACACACAGGCCCAACCCTCATGAATTGTATTGCTATCCTATTTTAACCATGTTTTTCTCAGGGTAATCAATGTAGTAGAAAATTTTTCAAAATGCATTTGCTTTATTTTTTTGAAAGGTAACAGATGGTAAAAACAATTTCAAATAATATTCTCACCCTTGCCCTCAGTCTCCCCACCCAAAGGCAACCTCTAAAAAGATGTTTGCATAACCTTCTAGAGATATTCACAGGTACACAAGTAAAGTGTAACTTCCCAGTTTGGTTGCTAAATCTTGTTTGTCCTACTTAACAGATTAAATATTTTCAGAGATTTCAAAACTACTACATAAAAGCCCATTAAAAGTTTCATTTCTTGCTCAGAGTTCACCTATCTGAATGCAAAAAGTTATACCCAGAGCCTATGTTGTAGAGGAACATGCAAGCACAATCCTCCAAACCGCTGACTAATTCAAACTGGCAATAGCAAATATTACAGTATTGGAGAACTAAGAAAGAAAGCTCAGAGACTGTCACCATGATCAGTGCCTAAGCAAAGAACTCATGTGACCCTGGTTCTCATGAGGAAAGGGAGGGGTGTGTGTGTGTATGTGTATTTTTAAATGGGCATATTTTTCTTTTATAAAATAAAACTCATTATTAGATACAGAACGAAAGTGAGACCACATCTGCATTAGCTGAGTAATGATTATTCCAATGACCAAGACAAACTTCCTAGGAGTTCAATACAAGCAAGACTCTGGGAAGTAACCTTTCTGGATCTGATGTGGGTGGAAAAAAGTTTATGGGGTGAATGGAAAACTCACATTCAGTGAGGCTGACTATATGACTGACATCATGCCAGGCCCCTTACCCCAGCTCTGCGAAGCCTGCTTGATCAGCCCAGGGCTGAGGCAAAGAACTCAAAAGTGAAGGACATACCCAAGGAGCAGCCAAGTCTGGCTGATCCTTATGTTCCCTCTTGCGAGAAGTGAAGAGTTGAGAGGTTGATAGGTAACATTTACATGAAACTTGCCAGAATAAAAAAAATAAAAATATAAAAAAAATCAGGTAGAAAAGGGAGAGAAGCTGAATAAATGAGTAACCTAAAAGTGAGCACGCAAAAAGCAGCCCATATCCTTTATATCTAATGGTTCCAACATTCCAGTTATTCCTGTAAATTGAGCTCCACTGGGCCTGTGAACCTAAATCCTCACTAACTTTCTATAGGCCGCAAGGTCTGAGGGACGTCAGATGAACTCAGTGTATTTCCTTCTCTTCTTCATCTCCCTTCTAAAGCCTCACAGCACCAGGTTAACCAGAGGCTGGCCAACCCTGGGAACCAAGTCAAACCCTACAATCTGAACTAGGCATAAGGATTAACTCTTACTTCAAGTGGCTCCTTCCTATCTTGATAGTATCATGAACCCTTGGGCTTTCAAACCAGTAGGAGCAGCAATGATCAGCTTAACCCTGAATTAGACAATAGGATGTTTAGTAACTACAAAGTGACAATTCCTCACTCAGGTATGCCAACGACAACTACACAATCATTTCTAAAATGGCAAAAAATGTGGTGCAGAAACCTAACCCCATCCAACTTTATTTGGAAACAGTGAGCAGCAGACACATTAGGGTTTTTATTTAAGGATGTATAAACAAGGATTAATTTTATCTCCATCCTAATTGAGATGGACTCCATTCCCATAAAGATAACTAAAGAATTTTCCCATGAGTATATGCTTTCAAAACAGCATGGGACCAGGATTTTAAATCCACTCTGTTAAAGTAAGAACTGACATTCGAGCATGGACTCTCGGGAAGCATATTCTGAACAGTCATGTTTTTATGGATTAAATCCTCTGAGCATGTACTTTCGCACCTGGATTTTACAGGTGAGGAAACTGAGGCACGAAGAAATCAAAATAACTTGGTTAGATTCCACAGAGAATGAAAGTAAATCTAAACTCAACATTAAACATTTGCCTGGCTCTTGAAAGCTGTTGAGATTATCTTTAATTTGAAAGATAATAGAAGCAAGTCACTCATTTAGACAAACAGTACAGTATAGACACTTTAATGAAAATCTGTAATAACAACAAATATTTACTAAATGCCTTCTAGGTGCCAGGGTACCAGGCTACCAGCTATTTTCTAAACCTAAGCATTACCTAAATATTTGAAATATATGTTGCTTCAATCACATGCAAATCAAGTCTTTTGATATGGCGATGACCAAGGAAATTCACTAACAGTAAAATGTGAGAACTAATACAAAATCATAATAAACTAACCTACTTTAAAATTTCTTTATTTTTATTTTTCAATTAGATTTGACATTCCATATTATTTTGTATTCGTTTCAGGTATATAGCACAGTGGTTAGACATTTATATAATTTACAAAGTGATGCCCCCAATTAGTCTAGTACCCACCTGGCACTATACATAGTTATTAGAATATTACTGACTATATTCCCTATGCTGTACTTTACATCTCTGTGACTATTTTGTAGCTGCCAATTTGAATTTCTTAACCTTTTGCCTTTTTCACCCTACCCCCTCCCATCTAGCAATCATCCACCTTTACAAAAAAATGAGATAAAAAATGTCTTCCTTCAGAGATTTAGTAGTAATGAAGAAAGGAGAATCATTAAGTTGCTTTCTTTGAAGATCTCAAGCAAAAATATCATAGGAATATTCTTGTGTCTTTAATAGCAAAATAAACAGATTCGTAGTTTCCCTATTGTGAGGATGACCTGGATGCACTTATGCCTATCGAATAATATTTCTGTTAACATATTAACTATTCTAAAAATTGCAAATGAATGAAACACACTTAAAGTTGTCCTGGAAAAAAAAAAATGGAGTAATAGGACTTCATTCAGCACTTATTATCCAGGCACCCCTGCAAGCTTTAGATCCCGAATTTCTAGGCTCGGGGGCCTTCCTTTTATACAAATAGGTTCTCCAGCTCACTCAGCCTTCCCAGTGCTCCTAACAGCACCACCTCCACCAAGAAATCCTCAAGGCCCTGACCTCGCTTAATCTCTAGTCAGTGGAGATGTTGGACTTGATCTTCCAAACCACATTTGTTCCCCAGAATGGAGAAAAGCAACCTGAAAGCCATACAACATAAATCCTATAAAATAAACACAAACCTGTATAGAAATCAATGCCTGGGTTTGTACATAGTGCATGTCTGTGTTCAAATGAAAAACACAACAAATACTGTAAATAAAGCACTGAGTAACATAACCATATGGTTACACAAAACCTGCAAGCACTGGGGGAGGGTAATCCTACAGTAGAAGTGTCAGTTCACCCTCCCATCAGAACAGCGCATCGGAACCACCCAGAGCACTTGTGGCTGGGCCCTGCCCACAGAGTTTCTAATTCAGAAGGACTGGGCAAACTGAGGAATTCAGCTTTCCCACCAGTTCTCAGATGATGCTCTGTTGATGTTGCTGCCCCTTGAAAACCACTGCACCGACTGGAGAAGCAGCTGTCAGCTCCTTTTGAGCTCACTGGCAAGAAGGGCCATACATAATCCATGATTATAGAATTAAAGGAGAGTGCAGCTAGAGTTTAGTCAAATCTGAGTGCCTGCTAATGAACTGGAAACGTGGCATTAGCCATTTTTCAACAAAGCTAGGATGCTGGTCATTTGAGGGCACTAAATCTTCAGTGAAATCTGAGAAGCAAAAATTGCCACAAGTAATGGAGAGAATGAGGAAAAAAGAGGGAAGAGAAACAGTACCTCCTTGATATATTAGTTGTCAAGTCTCTTGCCCTGCTCTAACGACACCTTTTTTTTCTTACCTGTTCTCAGAGAATTTACCTTCTGGGATAGTTTTAAGTTAGTTGTCTGCCCCTCTGGCTGGCATCTGTTGGTTCCAGCGAGAGTCCACTATCTACTACTCTTTGTATTCATTGCATGTCATCCCCACCAAAAGCATAATCATTATTCAGTAATTTCTGGACTATCTAGAGCAAAACTGACAAACCAGCCCAACCAAAAAAAAATTCCCAAATCTAGAAGCATGATCAAGAGCCTCTGAGCAGCAGAGAGGAGGCACCAAACACACATGTCCCCAAGCCTCGCCCACCCTCTTGCAGTTTCCAGCACCCTGCATTCCAACCACACCTGATTTTCTCACCTTTATCCACTTCACTGGTCCACTCACTGATGAAAGTCTAAGAGAAAGTTTTGGCTTAAACACACACACACACACACACACACACACACACACACACACACACACACACACACCATTTACTTCAATGAATGGTTGAGTCAGGCTACTCTTCTCATTGCCCTTAGTTGCCTATGAATAAAGGATTCCAAGACCAGTCCCCTTCCAGCTACACCTCCCTTCCACAGAACCTATCCAGGAACCTTAAGCTTCAACCCCACCGAACTACCCACACAAAAAAATACACTAAAATGCATTTCAGCTTTTCCTCTGATTTTCCTTCAAGATCATGTTTAAATCCACAACCTTCCTGCCGCCTTCTCATTGCTCCATCCTAATCCATCTATCACTCTCATGCCTTTACTTCCTCCATACATCTAGAAAGTGCACTAACAGAAGTATAAACATTACTTTTATCTTCCAGATTTTCTTATAAGCTGTAACAATCTTAGTCATTTTTTTTTCCATCCACAATACATTGTACATATTAGGTGCTCAATTACTTGAAATAACTACAATTTTAGTACTGTGTCAGGAACCACATCAGCCACTTTTAGGAATATAAAACACTACCCCTCCAAGTACTGGAGAAACCCCCAAGGCTACAAGGGCAGGCAGTGGCCAAGTCAGAATTCAAACCCATACCTATTCAACTCCAAAGCTTTTGCCATTTCATGGACACCATTCTGTCTTTAAATGGAGAAAAACAGAACAGCAAGGTGAAAAAGTATCTGATCACTGGTCAGTCAACCCACCACAAGCTTCTGCTCAACCTCAGATGTTAAAACATGGCCAGTGCATGCAACGTGTGTTTTACACGATATTCTATTGGGAATCATTGGAGCGTGACACTATATTATAGAAAAGCCTTTCTTTCATCTCAGTGCCTCACAGTGAGATGGGACATGTATATGCAAAATTCTTTGAGGCCTGGATATACTCTATAAAAAGCCCACGTATTATTCTATGTTTTTCCTTGGATGGGGAGAAGTAAAATCAAAATCAACTTTAGCGAACACATGCATCTACTTTTAAGAGGATACTGTCCAAATGGTTTCTGCAGTTTGATAAAATCATGACAAACGCCTGAAGTAGAAAGAAGAGGGGAACCCCTACAATTGATTCAGGGGAGGTGAACTGGCAAGAGCCAGTGAGAAAAGACTTCAGGTACTGACAGCACTGGCTTTCCAGTTCTACTGTCACTAGCTAGGTATGTGGCCTTGAGACAATCTCATGGATTTCAGCTTCTTTGTGAAATGGGGATGCCACTGGCCCTCTCAGAATTAATAATGTGCAAATAATAATAGCACATGAAAAGCACCCAGCTCTTAATAAATTCATGAACCTTAATTCCATATCCCATGCTGAACTGCCTACCTACCCTGTAGGACTTACCTATCAAACCAAAAGTTGAGTGGTCTTTGTTTCTCTTTCGGTATCCACAAAGACTTGGTGCTTTATATCTGTTTGTCAATAAAATGAGCTGTTAAAAAGTTTGTGGAATGGGAGGGTGAGGAGCAATAGCAAAGGGGTTAGCTAACATCCTAAGTAATACTAAATTCTAAAACAAACTCTATTACAAACTTACACTCTCCCAAACAAGTCATTTTGGCTAAAGGCATGTGTCATTAAAGTTAAAAGCATACTTAAACAACACTTTAGCTGTTGACCTTAAAGATCCTTGTGAAATGCTCAACTGAAACATTAGCACACGAAACAGTGGCTTAACTTTTTGTCTACTAAAGACGGCATCATATGGCAACATTGCACGTATCTCAAACCTTCTGTGGTTCAAATGAAAGCGTTGCTAGAATGTTAGAGCCAAGCTGAGTTAAACACAGATGTATTCGATCCTGTTTTATACACCAAGTTTAACTGGTTCAGAACTTAAATTTCTTCTAGGACTGATATAGGGAAAAGGATGAAAGATTTAGTTGTGTTGCCCACTCCAATATTCCAGTTACCAGGTGATTTAGAAATCCCACAGACTATAGCAGCAAGAGCACTACTCATAAGCTTATAGCATCAGCCAGAACCTATCACACACACACAGCATCAGCCAGAACCTACCCCACACACACACACACACACACACAGGTTGGGGAGGGTAATATACTTTTTCAAAGAAACCAACAATGAAACATTGATCACTTAGTTTTACAATGTTTCCCATGACGGGAAGAAGTTTCCCTGGGGTAGAAAACCACAGTGCCTGCTACATGCACTGATTACGGACCTACTGTAGGACTTAAATGTTGACTGAATTATCAGAGATAAATCTAGTCAAAGCCCCTCTTTTGCTCTTACTGGTCTTTTTAACTCTCAAGTAACTAGAACAAAACTGTTGGCAGACATGGTGGCAACAAGTTTTTAGAATTACTTTGAAAAATGTATCAGAGTTCATTATTACAGCAGCACAAAAATTATTTGTGAATCATATATACCTAAGCATGAGTGTTAAATTTGGTTTTGAGCCTAGAAAGATTCTGGTTATAATACTATATACTATTCTGGTATAATTAGTATAGCAGTTTCCACCTTTTCCTCTTTCCATTTCTTCCCCTCAGAACTGCATTCATGAGATGATATTTTGTTCTGTAGTAACACCATGCAAAATAACTTCACAGGTTGCAGGAGGACGCGGCCAACATGAAAGTAGCAGGGATTAAATAGAAAGTGGTTTATTTAATTTTAATTCTGTGCTCCAATGCACAAATTAGGAAGACATCAGCAATCTCTCATGTCAGAAATCTGAGAGGGGTGCATTCATTGAGAACTCATTGAGAAATCCCTCAAGTTCAACTTACTCAGTGGTATTTTACAGACTTTCCACCTGGTGGAGAGGACAGATTAGCTTAACAGCCCTAAACTGAGATCATTTACTCTGTACAAGAATTACTGAATTAAGTGACATTTCGAGGGGAGGAGAGACGACAGAACAGAAGACCAGAGCTAAAACGAGTGTAACAACTTAATTCAAACTACCAAAAGTTGGTTTTAGATCCCAGTCTCAAGTATAATTTACTCAGAATGTACAGCACTCAGAACTGAAACTATGACAACATTTAGGGAATGTATTGGAATTCTGCTTATTTTTTAAAAGTTGGGGATAAACCTGTTAGGTATATTTTGAGGTTTTATTGAACCTGTACTTACTAAACCCCCAAAACAAGAAAAAGCACAGCCCTGTCATACAACACAAGGACAATCCTGCATTATCCTTCTCTAGCCTCCCTGTTAAGGGCTCACAGCACTCTTTTTAGTTTTGTGTTAAGAGGTCCAGAAAGCCAACAACCAGAAATTATATTCTAATACATTGTACCATTTCCTTTTGCACAATTAGTCAATGTTAAGTAGTACTTATTAACACTAAAGTATCAAAAAGAACACTAAGGTATATTCCACTAGATATCATTTAAAAACTATGAACATACACCATTCACAAACCAGATATCAAAATTATAGAAATGTTCACTTTGAGGATGTTTCAGACTATTGTATTAAAGCCTTAATATTACAGGGTGGTCATAAAGTCTGAAAACAGGCAAATATTTTCCATTTTTTTACTATATTAAGTGGCCGAAGAATGCTAGTACTTCATGAGGGTAGGTAGATGGGAGTGATTCCAACAAGGTGGCACATTACACCAGACTCGTGAGAAAAGTTGGATGATTTTCAAAGTAAGTGGCCCTGCTCTTCATGCTTGTGGGATCTGAACCTCCTGGGTTGTTGCTTCTGAGTGTGCCAAAGCCACAAGTTTAGTCAAAGAAAATGAATCAGCATCACAAATGCACATGTAGAAGCGGACAGAACTGCTGCATTAATTCATTGCAATTCGCAAGGATGAGGAGACAACACACGAAACAGATCGTGGTTTAAAATGTGATATCAAAAACCATTTTTTGTGTGTATACACTTGCCTATTTTCAAGATTTTATGGCAATTTCATAATTTGACACAATGACAATACTATATGATCTGCGAACTTGTCATCTATATAAGGACATTCACCAATCTGAGGTTGACACCACACACAACAGATGAGCACTACATGCCTCCTTGCACCCAAGAAGCTCTGTCTGTGTGGTTTACCAAAGTGCAAACTAACGCTGCAGAGAGCTGGGTCCTGGTTAACTGTTGAACGCATTTCCCTATAGTATAGAGGCTGCAGCTGACTCCGCAGGCTTCCTCCTCACCACCTGATACAAACAGGGTCACATTGGAAATCTAACTTCCCATCTCTGACACTGAATTCCAAGACTGGTGGGGACGAAGGGGACCGTGAACTTACACAAGGGAACTATACTGCCCCCTTTTTATTAGGCAAGTCTGTGGCCCTCTCATTCAGTCAGACCACGACAAACAGCCCTGTAGCAGGTATCACCACCACCTCAACCCAAACCTGGCACCTTGGCCACCAAGGCCAGCCCGGGCAAAAGGTTAACCTGTGATCCTTGGCCATGGCTCACTGACAGGGCCAACCCTAAAGCGCCAGAGAGCCAACATTTTGTTTGTTTTAGAGGAAATACTTCCTGGCACATGTTTAGTAAAGACTCTGAACTCTGCACACGAAGCCACGTGGTTGGTGCTAATCTGGCTCTGTCCACTCCCGAACCGCCTTGAAAGCAACCTCTTTCGGAGGGCAGCGGTGGGCTGGGTGGGTAATCGACACCATCGCGGTCCCGTCACGTGGGGTCCTTCCCCCCACCCCCCGGCACAGTCCGGGCAGGGTCTGGGGGGAGCCGGGAGGAGAGGGGCTGGGGTCGGAGGTGTCCGTCTGCGCAGCGGCAGGGGAGGATTCCCATCTGTGGGCGCCAAACTGGTTCTTTCCGCTCAGGTGAAGTCCGAGCGAGCGGGGCCGGAGGAGACAGACGCCCGCCCTCGCAGGAACGCCGAGCCCGCCACCAGCGGAGTGCGCGGGCCACCAGTCGTGCGCGACGCCCACCTGTAGCCCCGGCAGACAAACTTTCCTCTCCTTCAGAGCTGGACGGATCCGGACCCTGACGCCAGCCCCGGGCTGCAGCCCGCAGCGGCCGGAGCCCCGCGCGCTCCACACCTGACCCCCCACACCTGTGCCGGCGGGGTCCGCGCGCCCCGGAGGGGAGGGCTTGCCCGCGGGGGGGGGGGTAGGAATCTGTCACGACAGCGGCGGCCGGACGCCGCTCGCTCGCCTTGGCCCCTCCAGCCCCCGACGTCGCAGCCTCGCGGCCGCGGCCCTCGCCTTCTCCAAACGCGGTCCCTGGGGGGAGGCGTCTCCCCAAGAGCGGCGCGGGAGCCCCGGGGTCCCCGCGCACTTACAGCCGTAGCGGGGTCTCTGCAGGGGAGGCAGCTCCTCGTGCGGCATCCTGCGCGGCTCCGGGGGCCCGCCCGGGGCGCGCCCCCCGCGGCTCCCCTGGCTGGCCAGGCTCTGGCGGCCCCGCGCCCCGCGGGCGCGCTCCTCCCCGGCCTCTCGGAGCCTCCCCGGGACGCGCGCCCTCGCCGGCTCCCGCCGCCGCCGCCGCCGCGCGCTGACACCCGAGTCAGAGTGGACTCTCCGCCCTCGCTCCCCTCCCCCACGCTCCGGCCGCCGCCGCCGCCCGCCCTCCGCGGGTTTCCTTTCTCCGCCCGCCCGTCCCCGTCCCCCCGCGCTCGGAGCGCGCCGCGGCACGGCGCCCCCTGCCGCCCGCGGGGCGCAGCGCGCGCACCGCGGGGCCCGCCCGGCCGGCCCGGCTGCAAGCAACTCCCCCCGCGGGGCGCGGGGCGCGGGCGGCGGGATGCCCTGCGGCTTGGGGGCTCCGCGGCCGCCCCGCCCGATGTGTCGCCTCTGGAGCGTTCAGAGGGTGGACGCGACCCTAGCGGACAAGCGCGAGAGAAAGCTCAGCGGACACAGGCTGCCCCCCAGCCGCCCGGGGTGTTTGCTCAGTCACAGAAGGACACACCGCGCCGGTCCCGTCCCTCTGGGAAGATGGAGAGTTTATCTTTTTCCTTTTTTCTCCCCCCAACCCCCTTCGAAAGTTGCTTCTGTCGGGTCTCCTTGTCCACAAAATAGAGGATTCCCCTTTCATGACAAGAAACTGAGAATGGGTGTGTGTGTGTGTGTGTGTGTGTGCTGTCGGCGGGAGGGGTGACATAAACACGACCAAAGCCACCGTTCGAAGCACAACTGCCAGAGTCATCCTTCGCTCACTTTGGGCGTCCCCCGCCCCCGACCCGGCCCTGCCGGGGTCACACACAAAAAGCCCTTTACCGGCTGAGCTTTGAAGGAAATTAAGCCACATGTGGGCCATTTTAAAAGGGGGTGGGGGCGGGTTCGTGCGGTCACCTGGAGCTGTTTTTCTCTTTGTGGTGAGATCCGGGGAGATGTTGGTCTCTTTTGTACCAGTGTCCTCACCTGCTTGTCAAATGCGGAATGTGTGGGTTCCCAGATGGCTGGCAAAGTAAAATGATTGGGCTAGAGCTATAAGAGACTTAGTTAAAGAAAAGGTGGCTTGGCGACACTAACCAACTTCAAGTATGCAAAGACACAGAGAGTGCCAGCTGTTCCCCGTTTCATACGGGAGATGTAGTCCTTTTTGAAATGGTTGAAACTCAGATTCTTGGGCCCCACCCTCAGAGTTTCCAGTTCAGTCGATCTGGGGATCGTTAATTTACATTTCTAACAAGCTGTGGGGTGATGCTGACGCGGCAGATCTGCAGACCTTGCTCAGAGTAGTTACATTAGAAAATAGGCATTTGGGATTTCAGCTGGACTCCGAAATCTCATTCAGATGGAGAGTAAGAGGATTTTTCTCCCCTTCCTCCCCACCCCTGGAGGCTTTAGATTCTCATCTGCTTAGGATGGGATGAGTGTGGTTTTCCTTCCTTACAAAGCAGTTGTCTCTAATTATAAAAGCAAGTCAAAGGTGAAACAGCCACATTTTGAGGCATAGCACCCTGTCAGTTGGTGTTCACCCAGAGGGAGATGTGCTCAAGGAGAAATTCCTGTGTTTCAAGAAATGCCAAGTTGGGTGATATCTAAAGTTCATTCCATCTCTATAATCCCATGTAATAAGTGCTAAGGATTAACCCCTACTTGCATTGCACATATCAGTTTTCAGTATAAGTGTGTGATGGAGGGCCCAAATAAGTCTTTTTTTTTTTTTAACAGGTGGGGGAAATTACTGGAAACTAGAATGGTCAAGGAAGGTGAAAGAATTTGAAAGTGTGTCTTAAAGCGGATCTCAAAAAATGGCTAAGAGTTGGATGGAGAAATTTCACTCCTGAAAGACAGGCAAGGACAAGGGACAATGGGGTGGGGCATGAGGATGGGAGAAAATAGAAACATCAAAATTGGTATTAGATCATGGAGGACACTGAACATTGGGCAAAGAGGACTGGACATTATCATAGGAGCATTTGACATCTAAAGGTTTTGGGTGTGGATGCAAGGGAGTTTGGTAAGGTAAGTCTTACAGCAGGTTATAGGATGGATTAGAGCTAGTCAACTTGGAGGTGTTGACACCCTATGAAAGGGCTGTGACAAAGGCAGAGGGAGAAGTAAAGAACTTCAGGGAGGTTGACACCAGTAAGTGATAACAGAGAGTTTTAATACAAACAAGTGGATACCATCAACACTTTTATAGATAGGTATTGCAGATTGTAATAAGTAAATACCTGCTAATACTAGAAAGTGAAGATTAAAGCATATATAGGTGATCTGCAGGAGAGTAGTTCTAAGTTCATGTTTCTAGCTGGTCAGCCTTTCTCTGAAGGGTCTGTGGAGATTTCAAGGCTGTCATGACTAATGTTCCTATGGAGAACTTAATGCTAAGATGAAATTGTAAAAGCAAATGCTCCTGACTTTTTGCAAGTGCTGAAATTAATCTTTTGAATTTCAGTCTGCAGTCACTGGGTAACAGTGCTATTCACAGATCACTTCTCAGTATCTCAGAAAAGAAACTTATCTGCAGAATTCTGGGCTATTTTCTCTTAAGGTTTGACATTGGAGAGCGATTCAAATAAATACCAGGCAATGCGCCAGCTTATTTTACCATCTGACTATGCTTAAAAGAATATTTAAAACAAAAACTGAGGCCATCTAGTGAAAAATGTTTTTTTAAGAAAGCAAAAATTTTTTCTTTAATGTAAAATAAAAGATGACATTGGACTAACTAGATATGGTAAAACAATTTTAAAAGAAATATTGTTTTAAAATGATTGTTTTCTAAGGCCCATCTCTCTCCTTTTGATAAGTTAAAAGGAGCATGAAGGTATTTGAAAAAATGCAACTTTGTTTTTATAACAATAACAGGTTATTTACATCAAGAGGTTCAAACAGGATTTTAAAAAGTATGTTTGAGTAAATATCTTGGCATGCAACTTTAACTTTCCATACACCTTTGATAATTTGGTGATTTTCCAAAAATATCGTGTTATTGCTTATCTTAACATATTTACCAGAATAGTGACCAATGTGTTTTCAAAGTATGGCCAGAAATGAGGCATGAAGAAATGACAAGAAATGATATGAGGCTTTTTCAAAGCCCTAGGAGCCCATGGGTTGTCCAGATTTTCTCTTTCCCTGTCCCAGAAAAAGAGAGATGCTGAGCAAGAGCAGGGACTACACTTCATTGCAAAGGAGACTTCTATATCTAAGAAGGAAACTATTACAGTCCAACATCAGATTTGGGAGGAAAAACAACAACAACAAAAACTAATCAAAACAGAAATAAATGCAACAGTCAGTATTTCAGTTCCCAAAAACAGGAGGAATAGCAGTGTCTGGTAAGAGGATAACTAGAACTGATGGTCTCTTAGCATCATTTAGGGACAAGAAGAGAGAGAGGCACAGTTGCATGAGTTCCACAGCTATAGAAGAATAGAGCCTAAACTTCCTTCCAGGCCTCCTGACAGTCTCTGCCCATGGCTTTTTCTATTGTATATATTTCTGTTTATATATGCGTATATTTTTTTCCAATGAAGTCCTTTTTCATTTCACTAAAGCCTATAATTTTGGACAACTCTCAAATATTTTGTCAATGTTAAATCAGCAAGCCTTCCAGCAACTTTGCCTTTTTCTCTGCTTTAAAGTTCTAAACAAATCAAAATTTGGAAAGACTGTCTAAACTTTCATGTTAGCACACAAATAAGTAAAAACATGCACAATTCCATTATTATTTTTCCCATTTCATAGTTTAAGAAAGCTAGAACTCCAGGGACTCCCTAGAGTCACCCAGAAATAAGCAGGAGAAAGCAGCATTGACTCTATGTGGCCCCCTTCACTTTCACCCCCTTTACTTTGCATTTCTCAATTGCATTTCTCACCTGACATACTATTATTTGTTTATTATTTATTGTTTGTCACATCCTTCGAGAATGTGAGTTTCTTGACAGCCAGGACTTGGTCTAATTCTTCACTGCTATGTGCCCAGGACTTGCAGCAATGCCTGGAATGTAGTAGCTGCTGAATTATTTGGTTATAATCATGAATTTACCAAGTACTTGTATGTACCAGATGCTATAGAAATAATTGTTACTTTCAATCCAGTAACAACTTTGTGAATAAGATATCATTATCCTTACTTAACAGTGAAAAAAACAGCCTCGGAGTCTCATAGGTAGTAAATGGCAGCGCTGGGTTTATCTGAGTCTAAACTTTTCCCCCAGTACACTAACAAACTGAACTACAGATTTTGACATGTTCACTTTCTACTGAACATATGTTCCCCTTTCCCAGGTGAATGCTAAAGGACCTACACTAATGCTCCCAAGTTCCCATCACCTATTTGCCATCAGAAAGTATTAGACCTGGTTCTAGTTTGTGTCTAGGCACTAGCTCTGATTATAGTTTTACTGGCAATTTCTTGTGATTCCTTGTTGGTTTTATATGTAATAATGTGATAAGATCTGAAAGGTGCTCGGCAAAGGGCTCTACCATATACCCTTAAAGTTGTTCTGAATCAGTTCTTTAAAATCATTCATGCTTTCCCATTGACTTCAAGTATGCTTTATCTTAATCTCAGATTGATCTATCTTTGGCAGGAGCTCTTAGTCCCAGCTTAATTTTCTCTGCCCAACTCTTATATTCTCCCTCTGGAACACTCTGTCTTATCTAGTTGATGAGAGACAAACAAACTACTCGCTGACTTAGGAGAGCTTGGATGTAATGAAAGGAGCTTCACTATTTATCAGGGGATGAAAATTAAAACACCAATTACGTTGACAAAGATGTGAATGTTTAATAAGTGTGGGAAGTCAGGAGCTCTTATACGGTGTTGGGAGGTGTGTACTTTGAGCAATCATTTTGAGGAATAAGATGGCCATCTCTAGTTAAGATGAAGATGTGTATTTCCTGAAAGCCAGCAATTCTACATCTACTAAAAAATCCTCTAGAAAAGCTCCCAAATACAGAAAAACAAATAGAAGGATGTTCATTCCAAGGAAAAACTGGAAACAAGTTAAAAGTCCTTTAGTGGCAGAATGGATAAATGCATTGTGATATATAAAAATAAGATAGAGAACAGTAAATAATGATGTGATGTCATTTATGTGCAATTACAAACATACAAAATAACATTACATGATATATTTTGGGACATATATATAAAGTAAAAGTATTAAAAAATTTGCACTGGAATAAAACACACCAATTTTAGACTAGCAATTACCTCTGAGATACTAGGGAAGGGAATGGAAGCTGAGAATGTTTTTCATTTAATTTTCTTTAAAAATACTGAAGTAAATATGGCATTTGCTGCCCTCTATACCTTTCTCTACATTTAGAATACTTTTAAAATATTTTTTTAAATATGTAATTCATTAAATGATCAAACTAGAAATGATGTTTTAATTTGTTAGTTTCCAGTTTTTAAAGTTCAGATTTGTTTGATTTTCTTAATTAAAACAAATCTATATTATTTTAAATTAAAGCCTCATTGAAATAAACGAATCAATGGCGGCAATTTGAATATGCAAACACACATATCTTTCTTGGAAGATGCTTATTCTTTGATGAAGGGGGGGTTGTGTCTTCTATGCCAAACTCATCTGCTCCCTATGGGGCTTCTGGGATCCACTTCCTGATGATCAGCTTCTACTTTTAAGAATTTGCTAGTGACTCCTGGTTCTTCTCGCTCCTCACTTCGTAAATGGGTGAATGGTTGACCACATAACTGATCTATTCTCTAAGAAGAAATTGCCACACTTTCATGAGTACTGCTTAAATATTTTGGTGGGGACCCCTTCATTTTAAAGCCTCCCTCTCTCTCTCTCTCTCTCTCTCTCTCTCTCTCTCTCTCTCTCTTTCAGTAGCTAACCAGCTGCTAAAATTCAGCTACTCAGTTACTCAGCTTGTTAAGAGTTAACTTCACATCTGGATCTGGTCAGCCTGAGCCCCAGTGTCAAAGCCAATAGTGAACCAAGAAACTGAGGAACATCACAGCGAGAAAGGCAGATATCACCAATGCCTGCCTTCTGTCATACTATAAACACCACTGTCACCTCAATCTCAAAAGTTAAAAAAGAATCATCCACCTCACCCTCATCTACCAATGGGTCTTTCCTCTGATTGCCATACCTGTTAATGCAAACATTTTCAGTTACTTAGACTCAAATCCTCAATCTTTTTTTTTGATTTCTCTAGGTTCATTCCCTAGCATCCAGTCGTCACCAAGACTCAAAGGTTCTTTGTGAATATCTCTCATTTGTTAACATCTTTTTTTTCTTTTTTGATGGTTAACCTAAAAATAAAAGTTCAAAGTGAGAAGCAACAAGAGTTTGAGATCCAAAAGAAAAGCTTTCTAGGAAGCACTATTCACGCAGAGACCCAAATAGTGTTCTGATTAGGAACTGAAGACAAGGGGTATTTATGAGAAAGGTAAGGGGAATAATTACATAAGTAGAAGGAATTTCTATGGGTGTTAATAAGGTAAAGAATTTCTATAGGAGCAGATAAGCTAACATAGCGATGATCATTCTAAAGAATGTCTTTAATTTTCAGTCCCGTTAGTCATAATGTCCGCTTTCCTGATAGCTTGGCTGCTGGCCTCCACGACAAATACCATAGAAGAAGTAGCTTAAATATGTTTCTCACAGTTCTAGAGGCTGGGAAGTCCAAGATCACGGTTCCAGCTGATTGGGTTCTTGATTAAAGTACTCTTCCTGGTTCACAGATGGTCATTTTCTCATTAGGCCCTCACATGACCCTTCCTTGATGCATGCATGCAGGGAGAAGGAGAGGGGGAGGGAAAAAAAGAGAGAGATGGAGGAGAAGGAAAGAGGGAGAGAGGGAAATAGAGATGGGAGGGGTGGAAAGAGAGATCTTGTGTTTTTCTTTTAAAAAGGCATTAATCCCATCATGAGAGGCCCACTCTCAGGATTTAATTTAACCCTTATTTCCTCCCAAAGCCCCACCTCCAAATATCATCACTCTGGAGGGCTGGGCTTCAACATTTAATGTCTTAACAAATTAAGACATTTTGATTATGTTAACAAAATACATGTTTCCTGTTTAAAAATACTTGAAAAGCATTCCAAACATAGAGAAAAATATAGAGGGCCACAAATACCATATTTGCTACAGTTTTTTAAAAAGACATTAAATGTTACAGGTATATTTGATATTCCTTGTCTATGTTCTCAGGTGGGGGGAACATATTCAGTCCATAGCAGCTTCTTTTCATTTTTCTAAAATTTCTATAGTCTAAGCACTTTGGAGTGTCAGAGTTGTTATTTTACCAGATCACATGTTCTATATATTTGTGAGAACTTACTATAAACAAAGACCGCATATGCAGAGTAAGGACGTTGTTGAAGTATTAGGCAGGAACCTCCTGCTGATCAGCCACAAGATTAAGGGGGGGAGGAGAAACATGACAGTCACCAGAAAAGAAAAAGAAAAAAAACAAAACAAAAAACCGCTGCCTAACTTTCTGTCATTTTTAACCCTTAATGTTTATTGTTAGAGTCATGAAAACCTCAGCCTATCTTCCCATCCCAAGTGCTACATGTTGTCTAGTAGTGTTTGTTTAAATTATTTTAAAATTAATTTAAATTGTTTTCACTTTGAGAGTAAACTCTACAATCTCTTGAAAGAATCGAAGACATTCCAGTAGGTAAAATTAAACAAAATACAAAAGAGGAATTTATCTTTTGCAAACTATTATGTTAACTTTAAGTGTCCTTTCAAATGTGGTGAATTATGCTCTTTGAATGTCTGGAGTTTGTATCTTCTCAGAAAACCTGTTAATTAGTATAAACCTGAGCCTTAAAAGAATATTTTCTTGAAATTGTATGAGATGCTTTTTAGCTGGAAATGCTGTGGAGAGGATTCCTTCCATCAGTGGGAAGTCCTTTTCAATAAGCCATAAAACTTTATATCAAAATTTTGAAAATCTGGCTCAATTCACACACAATTCCTTTTCAAGAAGTACCTAGGATTCTAAACCTCTCATGGGCCAGAGGATCTGAGCTCATTTTTATTTACTTTTGATTTTTGCACTAATATGTTTTTAAAGAAGTTGTAAACAACACTATAAACCTTAAGTGACTAGTTCACTCTTCAATCTATTTTAGCATTATTATATAATTTTTGCAAGTTCCTCTACTTAAGTTAGTGCTTCTCTGTGATAATACAAATTTAGCCAAAACTAGGTATGTATTCTATGGCAGGATTTTGGTCAGTTTTATAGTTCTTAGCCTCAAGAACTAGGTTTTTGAATTCTACTTCTGTTGACTTCTCTTGATAAAGTTGTTCAGACTTTTAAAAAAATAACCCTAGGATCTAGTGGCCAAGGGCACACTGTCCCTCTGTTTCTCCTTGACAGTCTTACATAATGAGGGCACCAATTCTTCTCCTATGATGCCTCTCTTAGGCTTCATTGATGCTTCTGACAAAAGAATTCTATTTTAAAACTTTTTTAAAACAAGAAAACATTTAATATACATATTACTATTTCCAGATAATTTTCATTTTTTTCCTCAAAAAGTTCTTGGGTCTCCATAACTTGGAGCTCTTAATAAATCATCTGTTTTTCTGGTTTAACAACTCCCCAGCTTTATTCATTGCTAGTACACCCAGTGCCTTGAGTACAATAGGAACCCGACCAATGATTGCAATATCAATGAATGATTAACTTCAATCTCAATTCTCTCCAAGATTAATTTCTTGATGCATCCTCTATCCCTTGCTTCTCTCAAACTGGGGTCCTGACATCAATTCCTTGTCTCTCCCTGGGTTTTTGATGCCAACAAGCCCTGTTGAGAAGTTCAGTAAAATTCCGTATTTGGCAAATATCCATCATTCAAACAAGATCTAGTTGCAACACAGATCTATGACTTGGCAAATGACCTCTATGTAAATTATTAAGTAGCTGCATTGCAATATATCCCACTTAGAAAAGAACAAAACAGCAGCACAACAGAATTATATATATATATATATATGTAACATTAGCACAGACTTCAGAGAGAGAGAGAAAGGCAACTGTGACATCTCTGAGAAGGAAAATGCTGTGGAGACTCTTGGAAAGTCATTTACAGGCTTTCAATGCAAGGTCATTCACTCCAATCAGGCAAACAGTTCAACTTCCAGAAATAGTCTCATAAAACAAAACAAAATTATGGATTTGTCTTTTCTAAGAGCTGCCTGTTGTCAGAGGACCACGTGGTGAGCTAGAGTAAAACCCTGTGGTAACAGCAGGTCATACTTCAGGGGCTCCAGCTAGGAGTGACAACAGGGAGCATAAGTTTCATCAACATGTTCTAATTGCTCCACTGTCTAGGGACTAGGGCAAAAGGGAGGCATCATGAAAAAACCAAGCTGCAAAAATAAAGGTATAAGAATGATGAGTTATGCCTAAAAATAGAAAAAGAAAAATCTAAGAGGTCATGGAAGGCACTGAGCTGAGTGTAGCATCAACAAAACAGTCTGGGCCTATTGTGATGCTGGTTTCCACTCGCTGGCTTAGAAGAAGAGAGCTTGACTAGAATTTACTGTGCCATGTCCTTTAAGTGCTGAGTGAAAGGCAGTAAGTATTAGGGGAGAATCCAGAGGGAAGTGATCAATGATGATTACCTGCTTGGAAGAAAAGAAGCCAGGAGGAGCTTCTAGAGAATCTTCAGCTTCTCAACTGAATTTTCACTTAGAGAGGGGAAGATGAGTTGGGAACCACTGTGAACCTATTCCCTAAAAAGAGTATCTGTGAAAGGAGCTCCATTACAACAAATGACACTTGGTCAAGATGTGGAAAAGATCTGCACTCTCTACCCAGAGTTGAAATACCTGGAGGTTCCACTTGCAGACAACCTTTCAGCCTGCCTCTTGTTTGATTATAATTCTCACGTAGCATGTACTAAAGCAGTGGCTGGACTTCTCTCTGTTCAGTTCTTCTGTAGATTCATCAATTTCTCTAATACCTCCTTCAGAAGGACAGCATGCTAGATATTGAGGAGGGATAAAAAAAAAAAATAATGGAAACTATGTACTGTGCCATATAACAGCTTACCGTTCCATTTTTCTCTTGCCCTAATTTTTGTGTGTGTACATGCACAAATCTGTAATTACAAAAGGCCAGCTAGGTCTAAAAAACTTAAGCAAAGTAATAAGAGTGAGATGGGAAAATTTATTCTATTTACTCAGGCAATATTGTGATAGTCATAAAAACATTGTTTACATGTTTAGTTTTACAAATGCATGGTTCAAAATTAAATAACTGAATGAAGAAGGCAATAGAAGGGAATTTTATTTTAAAAGGGTATTTTGTCATTTAAATATATTATCTATATTAACTAAAATTCATGTCCTTTTAAATGTTGATCTATATAGCTATAATTGTCTAGTTAAGTTGTGTAGGGGCTAAAAAAATAATGAATACTTTTTCTCCTACATTTTAAGTTTTTCTAGCTGGGCTAAGAATCAAATTAACGGAGACAGATTAATAGGAGAAAATCAAAATTTTCATACATGCATATGGGAAATTTACATAAGTATGTAGATTCCAAAGATAGTGAGGCAATAATGGGTATATATGACATTTTGGATAAAGGAGAAAAGGGAGAGAATGGGATATTAGTTTTAGAAGTGAGAATGGGAGATTTACTGGTGGTTGAGAAAGAGCAGAACACACATGGCAGACAAATTCTTGCTAAGCAACTCAGAAGCAATGAGACCAGTGGATATCTAGCTAATAGGTGTCTGCCTGAAGCCCTCCTCTTTATCATATTTAATTTAAATAAGGCTAAGGGAACATTCTAAAATTGCCTTTCTGAAGTTTTCTGTCTCAATCTCTTGAGCAGGAAAGGGGGGAGGGCCAAAGATTCTGAGTCTGTTGTTTCTTAATAAACAGCTTAAAATCAGTATCCCAAAAGGCAGTTTCAGAGTGGCAAAATTGTCCCCTTCAATAGCAAGGTAGTATTCAGAGCAGAGAAATATGTCCTTTTGTCCTAAAAGTTGTCAGTCCAGTCTTGCTGCTTTTAGCCCTTGCAGAGAATCGCACTCTGTGAGTTCAAATACTTCCTTTTATGCTGAATAAATAAATTTGCTTCCGAATCGGGATGAGCAGATAGTTCCAAAGCCTAACCACTTAATAGTATCCAACATGAAAGTAAGTCCTGGATACAATCTCTAAAATCAGTGGTTAGTACATACTAAACCTTTCAAAAATAAGGAGGGGGGGACACGTTCATTATGTAGTTTTTGGTACAAATGACATTCATATGTACATAGTATTCTCTTATATGTATGTATACATGTACCTTGCTATAGTGCTTAGAATAAAAAAAAAAAAAAAAACAGGGTTTTTATACAATTTAGTATTCCCGGGGCATTGAGAGATGAGATGAAGATGGAAGAATTTAAACCTCAATTTCACACTTTTGCTAAGGGCCATTTCTGAGTTCCACACCAGGGAGTGCTCTGAACAGAGAGCCCTTAGCGACCCTTGGCTCCCAAGGGCCTTAGAATGGTTTCACTAATTTTTTGTGGGAAGAAACAGGCACATCTTCTGGAAAATGAATGACCAGACACGTTTAGTTTTCTGCTTCCCCTTCTCCCCGCACTACAATAGTTTCTCTTAGTGAGCAAAAGAAGGAAATCAGATAGGCTAAGTACCTTGCCCAAGGTCATTCAGGGCTTTTGTCCAAGTTCAAAACATAGTTGGCTTGGGGATTCACCTGGAACATTCCTGACTAATGACCTAGAGGCAAACATCTCCTCTAGAATTAAGTGCCGCCTCTCTAGAGAAACTCCTGAGAAAGCTTTGCATTTTAAGTTTTTTGAGCTGAATAAAGAGAAAAATGAGAAAAGAATGGATTAAACTGTTTCCAGGGTCAAGATATGGATCCGAGGTATAAAGAAGCTGACAATATTGCACTTGGATCTTGGCTTGAACAGGTTTGATTGATTTTAAGAAGGGTGTCTTGATGGTGAAATAGTTTTATGTTATATATTAGAGCAGGGGTGGTGGTTTAGCTGCCCCTGGAAGCAGATATGGCCTTGAGTAGACTCTGCCTTCACTATTTCCAAGCAGCCAAACCAGGCCGCAGATGTTTCACTTAGCTTGTGCTACGCAGGCCCAAATCAGTAGGAAGCTGATTGGTTTCTCCCACCTCCTTAAAAAAAAAAAAAAAAAAAAAAAAGTCCCAAAACCAGAAAACAATAACCTCACAGTTGGGGCCCACATGTCTATGCACCAACAATGGGCTGGAGAGGGAGGGGTGGCGTGGGTGGAAGGTGGGGGGGGTCGGGGTGGGAGACTGGGAGTGGTGGGGTGGGATGGGTGTGGGCAGGTGGTTCAGTGACTGCATCTTTACACAGGACACAAAATCCCAAGTTCAGCCAAAACCCAGGCCCTGCTGCCCTGAGCTATGTATCCTGCTCACAACCTTTGTCCTCTCTTACTTTTACCTGCCTTGGTGCCTAGTGAGCACCTAGTGCTGCAGATTTTTCTAAGCTCTCCGTGCCTCCAGACTTTTCCCTGCTAAGTCTTGCTGTTTCTCAAAGTGCTGCTGTTGTCTGGGTGGTATCTACACACTGGACAATCTTACAGACTTAAATTTTACACTCTCAAAGGACACTTGTTCTTCCTCACCAGGATTTCATGGACCTCATGGAAAGAGTAGGAGGTATGCATTTTTGACCAGGAAACAGGACAGGTGGAGAGAGATTTTGGTACAGATGGTCCACCTGTTGTGCCAGTCTGGGGAGGGGCGGGGTTGGTGGTTTTCTGTTCCTTCTTCAGAGCAGGACTGACTCAAGATTTGAGCACTGTGATTAGGTGGCAGGGTGGTGGAGCAGTGGTGAGAAAGCCTCCTCACCCTTACATCTACCCCCAGGGTTCCCTCCACAGAACGGCTCCCAGGGCCTCCTTGTGGGGCCAGGCCTCCTTGACTGCGAATCGATCACAAGAGGAGCTCATCAGAGCCACCTGTGATGCCAATGAAGTGCTGGGCCTCCTGGCAAGGTGCCAGGCACTGCCCACGGAAACACATGGCTCTGCCCTTCCCCCCACAGGTACAGATCCAAGGTCACACCATGCTGGAGGCCAGCCAAGATGGACATGGCTCCCACAGCCCAGGGAGGAAGGAAGTTCTTTACTTACAATTTCACCTCTGCCTTTCTCTGCCCCCACATCTGACCCTGTGTTATTCTGTACTATGATCATCAGGCTGGCAGCTGGTTTATTTCCTACAGCTTTTCCTTCTCTTTCTCCAAACCTCTAGCTTTAGGAAGTACTCAACAAGTCTTGGGTTTAAATGAGAACATGGCAAGGGCCTGGGAACCCTGAGGAACAATACAGGGGGCAGTGACCTCCCTCTTAGTCCCCTAGCTTTTGTTCACAGAAAGAGGGACTACATGATTTAGGAAAAATCATACTGTGATCTGAGGAACTGCAAGAGAACGAAGGAGAGGGATGGAGAGTGGAAAGAAACACACAGAGTTTGGAAACAAGTTCTTAAAGCTAATGTCTTCCCAAACACATTTCTAATTTCCCTAGGTTTGCAGGAAGAAGAGACTTAAAAAGCTTAATTTCAAGTTATATCATATATCATCACTCTACACACATATATTCACAGTCTGGATTTAGATCCAGGAGAAAAAAAACTTATAGAAAAACTGAGAGCATGCGACTCAACGCTTAGAAATAAAATCGATGACTTGCTAAAGTGCGAACATTTTAATTCTATAGGGAAATTATTAGGTATCAGAAATGATTTGCACGACATCAGAGGCAATTTATTGAGTGGCTGATAAGTGCAGAACCTTATTCTCAAGAAGTTCAATGTCTGTATGGGTTAAGAAGGCATGGAATGGATTAATAAGAAAATAAACATTTGCCAATCAAAGTCAGAAGGCTGTAGGAATAAGGACATTTTAAAGCAAAAAACAGTGCTATGAGTTTTTAGGACCATGAGGAAATTAGGTCCATCAGGGAAGGTTTTGCTGAATTTGGCATTTAGAATGTTTTACCTTCTACCCTGTGTTTGGTCAGACAGGAGCTCTGTCTTATTTCTAGCATCTAGAACATTCTCAAGATGCATAATGTGTAAATGCATGAGGTTTTTAGCATTCCTTTAGGCACAATTCCCAGCAGAAGTAGATGATTATCAGAGTCACAAGCCCTCCCTATTTTGCCAAGACATCACACTTGGTGAGGCTCCTTTGCCAGTGCAAGTCTAAAGCAGCAATTATACCACTTATAGCCATGTGACTTTGGGCAAGTCCTTGCATTCCTCAAGCCATTGTCCCATTATCTCTTGTGCCAATACCTGCTTCATAGGGTTGTGGGGATGTCAAAGGAGATAATGGAGGCAAAGCTCTTAGCCGAGTGTTAAATCAAACCTGCTTCTGTGCAACTCATTTTAATTTGCATATAAGAAAATTGCACATTTACCTGCTCCAAAAGGTTTTTCTAATTAAAAACAAAGCAATTTGGTTTTCCTCTTTCCAACTAAAAAAATAAAAAAAACTGTTCATGGGTAAAGAGAATTTTCTGGGGAAACATCCACCAATATGGTGAGTCAGGAGAACCATTGCAGAAGGACTTGTGGCCTCTCACTGATGGACTCTTACTCCCCTGAACAGGCCTGTGCCTCTGCCACATGGTGACACCAGGGTAGATAGGGTTAAATTTTGTGGTGAATGTTGAGCAGCATTTCTCTGGCAGGGGCCCCACAAGCCACAGCACCCTGCAAGCCACAGCTCTCCCCCACCTTCTGCTTCTCTGGAAGCAAGCCATTTGGGCAGCTTGTTTTCATGTATGAGCTTATCAGAAAAAGAGAATTGAGTGGACAGGTTTGAAGTGGGACTGTACAAAGTCCTGGTGATCAGTCACACACACAAATCCCTCCACCACAAACTCCGCCATCAAGTCGGTTTGCTCCCCCATGAAGCCAAGGTATCTAGAAATTCTATAGCAACAAAAGATGGCATTGCTCACTCAAGGGGACCAAGAGGCTTTGATTTCTTGGAGCTCCCCCAGCCTGAGTGGCAGGGCTGCCTTGTGGCCTTGCAGATGGAGGCAGGAAGCAAAGGGGTTTCTTCTGGGTAGGCAGATAAGGGTTTGGATGGGGGAAGGAGGGAGTCCATAGATGCGGTCTGAGGAATGCAGTCACCCCTTCCTGTCCCCAGTCCCTCTCCTGAGAGCTCCTGGGTAACATAGAATCAGATGAGAAAAAAAACAGAAACAAACCTTTGCTTAAAAATCAAACACCGAATTAAGTGAATGAACATGCTTCAGTTATTTGGGGTGGGGTGGGACAGAACATTTATTGGGCAAGAAGAACTTCCGTTATTTAGCCTCTCAGTTGAGGGGAGGGTGGTGATTAAAATTCAAACTGTGGTTTCCCTCCTTGCTAACTGTGAGTGATTTCAGTCTAAGTGTCTATTTTTTCACTGTACTCAGGGAATAAATAACAATAGTACTAGCTCATAAGGTCATGGTGAAGATTAAATGAAATAATGTATGGTAAACCCCTAGCAAGATGGGTGACACACTGTAAGCACTCAATAAATAGCAACAATTATTAAATATAATGAATCTTACAAAATCCATCCAAGTAAATGTATCATTTTTGGGCTCTCCAGAGAAAAAGAACTATTAGGACAAATGTATATATAAATATAAATTATATATATATATATATATATATATATATATATATATATATATATACATACACACACACACATATATATATGTATGTATATGTACACACACACATATACACACATATAAAAGTATATTTATACTTTCCCTAAGAAGGGGAAGTTTCTCAGGCAGCGGCCATAGAGAACACAGAAGACTCAAGCAGGCGGGGCTAGAGACCACAAAGCCTGGGAGAGACTGACATTGGAGGTAGGGCAGCTTGTGCAGGACTTTGAATTCCCTTCTAAAGGAGATGGGAAGCCACAGGGGAGTTTTGAGCCGGGAATGACATTACCTGGTGGTCCTACTTGGGATGGGGAGGTGGGGGTGGTGTGTGTGGCTGAGAGATCAGACCTTTTCCATTTCATCACTCACCAAAGATCCAGGTTTACAGTAGCTGCCCTTGAATCTTAATAAAAAAATACAGGCTCTTCACAAATAAAGATTTGAAAAGTTATTAAATTTAAAGTCTAAATGAAAAATGAGGAAGGCCCTTCCCATCCCCACTGGAACATGTGTCTGCTTCCTGCTTCCTGCTGGCTCCTAAAAGCTCATGATGGGCCAGAGGATCCAGAGCTCCTGGAATTCCCTCCATCCTTGACTGCCCACTCTCCATGGTCTGGGGCTGAGCACTGGGTACGACATCTGCTGGCCTAGGGCAAATGACACAGGCACAAGAAAGAAGTGACTAGACCCTCTGATGAGGGAGAACCTGAGAGTTAAAATCAGCACTGTCAATTTAAAAACATAAAAATAAACACAAAGAGGCCTCCATGCCTGGGGAATACATACCTATAAATCAAATTGATTTAACCAATGATTGATCATGCCACGGATACTCATGATGTTGAAGTCAGGGAGCAAATATGAGATCAAAGTGGGTGAAGGAGAAATGGAGACACCCCAAGACTTTAAGAGTTCACTGTGAGCAGAATGGAGTTCTTCTTATCTGTAAGGAACACTGTGCTCAGCCCTCAAACTCAGGGTTTTTGAGGAAAAAAGATTGAACACCAAAGTAAGGACATATCTGAGACTGATAAGACTCAAGTTCAAAGAGGTGACTGATGGGTGTCTTATAAGAGGCGAGCCTGTGATTCCTGAGTGAGGGGCAAGGCCAAGTCCAAGTCACCTTTGCCTGTGATCTTAGTGAACCTCACAGCATATGCAGGCTCCATGTTCCTCGCCTGCAAACTCCCCACGGAGTCTCAGGGCCACAACGGTGTAGTGTGGGTCAAAGTCTGGTCTGCCCCTATGCTCTCAAGTTAAAACACAAAGGTCGTGGAGGAGCATAGAGAAGCAGCGCTCCTTCCCACTTTCACAAAGCCCATCGCTGGGGAGAGGACCCTGACAGCAGGCAGGCTCCTGGGTGGAGGTGGTACCTGAGGCTGGGGGCTGAGGAATCCCACTGAAAACGAATGAAATCCTGAGCAGCAGGACTGAAGCTCTTCAGACACCAGATTGAGAACTCTTTTTTGTGTGTGAAACTTAACAGATGTTAGCCGCAAGCAGATAAAAACAAACATCATTCCAATAAAGGAGGTGGCAAGCATGTGGATTGAACCAAGATACATCTCACTTTCTTTTACGAGGATGACATGTAATACCATAATAATATGTTATAAAATTTTTATTAGTGATGTATCACTGTTATGGGGGCGGATTCTGGAAAGCCATCTCTGGGAGCGGCTGAGGGCTCAGTCATCAAATGAACTGGGGCTGGCAGCTCCCAGTTCAGAGCACGGTGTATCTTACCTCCTAATGTAGCACTGTGTCGCGGTCACAGGGCTTGGCCCTATGCTATCTTATTTACTCTTTTTAGTAATTCTATGAACAGGTTTTGCCTCCCTCATTCTATAGAAGAGGAAATGGAAGTTCAGAGCGTTGTCCAAGGTCACCTACGAAAGTGTAGAACCGAGACTAAAATCTAGATCCACTCACTACAAATTCTGGGCTCTTTTTATGATCAGACCAGTGTTAAATTTACAGATCTATGGCCCTAAATCCCAGAGATTCTAATTATTAGGAACTGGAATTTCTTTTTTAAGTGTTGGGCAGCTGGGGAAGTCCTGCACTAGACCACACATCTTATTTATTGTCTTTGATTTTGCAAATCAACAGAAAATTGGAAAGAGGAATTTAATGAAGAGCTGAAAAAATTTTGGCTTTGAAAAGGGATGAATGAAACAGGATGCCTGCTCTGCTGAGGATGAGTGCCTGGAGCTCTCCAGGTAAACACAGCATCTGTCAGCACACATTCAGAGCCTCTGAAGATTAGCTAACATTGTAGACAGCGCCCTGTGTGCTAGGCGCTTATTCTGAGCATGTTCATACATGGTTTCACTGAATCCTCACAACCAACCTTTGAGGTTGTCTATCTCCATCTTTCAGATGAGAAACCTGAAGCACAGTTGCTTATCCAAGGCCCACTATTTGTTCAAGGTGGTCTTGCCAAATGGAAGAACTGATTCACCAAGTGGTTGGTTGAGGGGCACAATGAAGACCAACTGCATGGATCAGAGACAAACAGATGAGGGAGAGGGCAGGACTCTTGGAGCAAGAAAGGCCTGAGGTGCTTACACACCTGTGGCTGCCTTCTTCCTTCCACCACAAGAGCTGAGGGGGCATTACTCTTGTCTAAGGCTCATCTACTTACCATGCTCTGGGTCACATGCCCTTAAGTCTCTTCTAGAACTTTCAGGCCATTGATTACTGACCCTCTTCTCTCTCCTTAACCTCTTTCTCAGTAATCTGTGACTAAGGTCAGATATCCCCCACCTTCAACAATTCTCCTTAGCCTCACATGCCCTATATCTCCTAAGAACTCACTTCTTGCTTCTATCATCCCTTGACCACCCCAAGTCTGCCCCTTCTCTCCAGTGTTTTCTATTTCAGTTAATGGTATCAGTAACCATTCAGGTACCCAGGCCAGAAATCTTGGCATTGTTCTTGATTCCTCCCTGAGTCTTATAGATGGTATCCTGTACACATCTCTCAAATTCTTCTACTTCTCTCCATTGTCACCACCTTCAGCCATCATCATTTTGGATCAGCGCAGTGCTGTCTGGATTATTCCCCATCCTTCTAGTTTTGCCAGGCTCCCCTACCTCCATTCATCTGTTCTCTGTATAGCAGCCAGAGTGATCTTTACACATACAAAGCTGATCCTGCCACTCTCTTGTTTAAAACCCTACAATACCTCTGATTGCTCCTAAGTTAAAGACTAAACTCCATACTGTGGGACATAGACCTTTGGTGATATGATCCTGCTCACTGCTCCAGACCCCTCTCCCCAGAATCCTCTTCCCTGCCGCCAACCAGGCCACTCTTCCTCACACTTCTGTAATCAGTTTTGGAACTCTCCTACGTGCTTAGACCCAGTGCTTACCCCTGGTAACATATTATAGCTGTTGATTTGTCTGTATCCATAACTAAAGCATAGTGCCTGATCCTTAAGTACAGGGAGAGTGTCTTAACTATCTATATTTATTGTTTTCACCATAACTGGCACTCAGTAAAAACTCAATCAACATGGGTTAAATAAATGAGTGACCAGCAAGGCCATAGGACTGACCAGAAGGTCATCTGAATAACTTTGGGGTTCAGATTTCAAAATATTTTCCTCATTTAGGGGCCAACCTGGCAGCAGCGATGGAATGAAAGGATCCAGAGGGAGCCCCTCAGAGCTAACACTGGCTGAACATCTGTGCTGTACCGGGTACTTGCTGGCAATTTTCTCTTAATTCTCATAGTAATCCTAGAAGATAGATACTTCCTTTTGCTCTCATTTTAAAGATGAGGAAACTGAGGCTCAGTTGCTGAAAATCACACATGGTGGTGCTAAGATTCAAACCCTGTCTACATACCTTTCTCTGTGTTACAATTTAGTTCCACCATTTTCTTTTGCAGCTACCTGGACTCACCTGGGCACTTTAGGGAATGACTTCGTGCAGAGATAAAACTAGAAAACAGTTTTGTTAGAAGTGCAAATTCCCCGCAAGGCCTGGCACTCTCATGCTAGAAGTCTGGGTATCTTTGCTTAGCATCAGATTCTATAATCTTGGAAACTGAGAGCTAAAAAGAACCTTAGAAATTATCTAGCCTAGTGCCCTCCTTTGACACAGGAAGAGGCCAGTGGCTTGCCTGAGCCACTCAGCCAAGGGTAGAAACACTGGGTCTCTCTACCCTCTGGCCGACCCATGCATGCTTTGCCCTTATGGTGCTTGATTGTGCTTATTTGAGTCTCTTAGTAAAACATCCCCCTTTAAAAAAAATTATTATTTAATTAATTTTTAAATTTTTAAATTTTATTTATTTTTATGGTGACGGTTAATGAAATCCAACAAGTTTCAGCTGTACATTTTAACAGTAAGACAATTACATATTTACATTGAACGTTCACCTCCCATAGTTAGATTTCTTCCTATCACCACATATTTAACCCTTTTTACTCCCCTCTACCTCTCCCTCCCCTATCCCTCTACCCCCTGGTAACCACCAGTCTATTGTCCATGTCCATGAGTCCCTGTTTGTCCTTAAAACAGCCCCTTTAAAACTTCAAACTGCATATTGTTTTGTCAGAGAAAGAATTTCAACTTCCTTGATGGCCAGATGTTGTTACAACAGTGGGCCTAGGCCTGCCAGAACTGGGGTGTTCACAGGAGCCGAGGAGCTTGGGGTGAAATAAGCTGGGATGGTGAGGAAGCGGGAGGGGGAGCAGGTTGGAACTCTTTCCCTGCAGGGCCTTCCTCTCACAAACGTCAGGGGAAACATGAGGGGTCTCAGAAAGTTTTGTTTAACACATACCAGAGAGCAGGAACTGGAGAAATAGTCCTCAAGGGCTTACAATCCAGAAAGGCAGATTGAGTGCATAATTAGAAGCCAGGAAAAATCTAAGGGGATAACACTCAGAGGAGGGCACCTATGATTTTGCCTTGGGGAGTTAGGGAAAGTTTCTGGGGGAAGTGGCTCCCAGCTGGGCTCCTAAGGGAAAATGGCAGAGGAAGTAGGCCATTTCAGAGAGAGGGCAGAGCCAGGGCAAAATGGGAGGAGCTGGGAGTAGGAAGAGAGTAAATGAGGGCAGTGCTTTTCAAAGTGTGGTTTTTGGAGAAGCAGCTGCAGCAGCAGCACCTGGGAAAGTGCTAGAAATGCAAACTGTTGGGCCTCCACCCCAGGCTTGCAGAATCAGAGCTGCCCAACAATCTTAATGTTTTAACACGTCCTAGGTGATTCCGATGCACCCTAAAGGTTAAGGCCCGCTGAATTAAATCCTTCCTAATTGGAAGTCATGAAATCCTTTCTCCCACTGTAAGGCTTTGAGGCGACAGAGACAGGTGTAGACAGAGAGTGGGTGCCTGCACTCTGGTTACCTCCTGAAACGCCCTTTGGGCTCTGGTCCTTCTTGGACTTAATGCGCGTCATATGCTGCACTGTGTTCTTTGCTGAGGCATCTCTCTCTCATCCATGAGGCCCTAGAGGGCAGGGCTTCCCCATGATTTTCGGTGCTGACCATGCCCATACCAAGTGACAAGGCCATGTCTCCCAGAAGTATTATCATGTCTACTATGCCAGAGCCCTGTGAGGGTTCCTTCCTGGCCGTCTCACTTTCATTATGTCCTTAATGACACAAATGTCACTCTCTCATATAGACCTTCCTGACCACCTTATTTGAAGTTGACACATACAACCCCCACTCCAAGCATTCCCTATACACCAATCTGGCTTTCCTTTTCGCTATCACATTAATTACCTGTCTCATGTTTTCTTTTTTAGTTTGTTTCTTGTCAGTCCTTTCAGCCTCCAATAGAATGTGTGGTTAATGAAGGCAGCGGCTTGTGTTTTTATTTCACTGCTGTATTCTCCGTGCTAGGACAGAGCCCCACATGTGAGAGGTGTCCTATTCATCTGATAAATGAATGGTTTGTACCATGCAACTCTGCATGTGTGGCTTCAGTTACAACTAATTAAGCCAGGAATTTCCCCTAATCCAGTGGCAGCTTCCCATTGCTTGTGCAATAGCCTAGGAGGGGGTTTGACATGAGAGCTTTGTCATGGTGACAGCCTGAACACATTTGGTCCCCTGTTGGGGAGTTTGTGGGAAACACATGGAGAAGGGAATTGACAGTAGGAGGAGATTAAAGACAGGGGCCGGAAAAGGCAGCAGCAGAAGCTTAAAGTAGAGAGGAAGGTAGCAGAGAGAATTAGTCAGCAGAGACAGAAGTAATGGAAGTGGGAATAGAGAAAAGCTGAGTCATCATAATAGAGGAGAAACTCCAGTCTGATAACCCCAGAGAAAGACTCTGGACGCTGTAGATGAGATGTGAGAGCTGCTCTTCTCTCCTGAGTGATGTCATGTGCAGCCAGGAAGCCCTGTTGTGTGGCTGGTCCTTCTTCCTTGTTCTCTGCCCATCCCAAATGCAGCTAGCCATCAGCTAAGATAACAGGAGAGCTTTCTGGCCCTTTCAACAAAGGTTCCAGACAACACAAGCCTGAGTGCCAGTCTAGCCCCTCCCAGTGACTGGCCTGGGTTGGGCCTTACTCCCCATGGAAGGCGCCTGCACTGAGGTCAAAATGCTGAGGGTGGTTCTGGGGTAGATGTTGTCGCCCATTCCAGGCAGTGATGCTCAGCTGAGGTGTTCCTTTGTAAAGCATGGCAATACTTACAGGAAGCTGGGGCAATTTCACTTTATATGCACCCTTTCCCTTTATTGCTGTGTAGGGAAAAGGTCAGAGAGAAGCCTGTTGCTTAGCTAAGTCAACAAACAAAATCCCATGTTTGCTGTTCCACTGTGGCCCTGGAGCGGCTCCTCTGAGGCAGGCTGGGGGTGCAGTGGGAAGTCAGAGGGGATGGTGTGCAGGCCGAGGAATGTCACCCATGGCCCCCCATTTGCTTGTTACTTGATCCATCCCAGGGCCTGGCCCCTCCCTGCCTGCCTGACAGCCATTTACTGTCTGGAGCCATTTCCTAAGGACAGACCTGGAAAGCTTCTCACCTGTCCAGATATAAGACCAACTTTTTGAGAGTGGTGTTTGCCACTCTGAATCATTTTATTTCAGTTCTGCTCAACACTGAGATTATTGGGGTGCATACTTTTTTCTTAAATAAAAAATGTTCTGTCCAGATAACATAAAAAAGGCTCATTCATCTCGTGAATGTTAAGTTCTTCCAAGCACTAGGAGCTAGACCAGATATGAGGAAAAAGCAGTGACAAGAGAAATTCCTACCCTCATTGAGCTTCAGTCAACAGATAAGACAGATATTAAACAAATGATTACAAACATGGGAAATACTAAGAAAGAAATACAATGTATTATTGGAGCTTATAATGGGGAAACTGGACCTAGTCTGAGAGTCTGAAAAAACTGCTTTGAGGGAAATATAGGTATTTTAGCCAGGTTGAGAGGGTATAGAAAATATTCCAGACAGAAGAAACTATATAGCTGTCAGTCCAAGGGAGAAGCAGAGATAGAAGGAGAGAGAGAGAGAGAGAGAGAGAGAGAGAGAGAGAGAGAGAGAGAGAGAGAGAGAGAGAGGGTGGAGGAGAAGAGGGTAAAGAGAGAGAGAAGTGTTGGAAAAAATAGTGAAGTCCAGTATGGCTAAACTGAAGAGAGGGAGGTAGAACCACTGAGGGGCATCAAATACAGTTTGAGGGGAAATTAAACAGGCTTTGTTCTGCACACTCCCCCAAATCTGTCATTAAACAGATAAATGACCTTATTTTTCTCCAACTCTGCATGCAAATAGTTTTACCAGTTCATAAGCAAATAGATGAACAATCATACTCTGAGTCTCTTTCATATTCACAGTCCATTTATAAGTTGGCCATGTAGCCTGTCACCCTGGACAAGTCGATTGGTCCCTTGTGGGCACCTGACCCCAGGGAAGCCAGTTTATGGGCTGGTCAGTGACCTGTGAAACAGCTTGCTGCAAACGCTTTGTGGAACAGACGGAGCATGTGCTATATAGTGATGGGTGAACTAATAAGAATGTCTCTTTCAGGGCATTTGAACATGAGGCATCAAAGTCAGTCAATAGCAGCAAGAGCAGGAGAAAAAGGCCCAGTCACCCAGAAATATGATGGTGACACCCTCACATAGGAAGCCCAAAAGCCTATTGCAGAGGGTCTTCTGGTCCACAAAGCACGGTTCCATCCCCTGAGGCCTGGATGTGAGGTCAAGGGTCCTGTCTTCCTGTTTTTCTATGTTTCTCTGTAACAAATCTTACTTGTCAACTGGACTCTGCTTCTCACCACTAGAGAGCCAGACTCCACAAAGTGGGCTGTGTTGCATAGGTAAAATAGCTGGCTAATTTGTCATGTTTATACCAGTTGTTTGGGCCACACCTTTAGAATAAGGTTTTCTGGATTTGCTCATTTCTTATCAATTTAAAACATTTTTGCTAATGTTTTTAGTATTGAAAATAATTCATACGACTCAAAAGCAAATTTAAAAAAGGGCAGAGGATCTAAATAGACATTTTCTTAAAGAAGACATACAGATGGCTAACAGACATATAAAAAGGTGCTCAACATCACTAATTATCATGGAAATGCAAATCAAAACCACAAAGAGATATCACCTCGCACCTGTTAGAATGGCTATTATCTAAAAGACAAGAAACAACAAGTGTTGGCAAAGATGTGGAGAAAAGGGAACCCTCATACACTGTTGGTAGGGATGTAAATTGGTACAGCCACTATGGATAGCACCAAGTTTCATCAGAAAATTGAAAATAGAATTATCATATAATCCAGCAATACTACTTCTGGGCATTTATCTGAAGGAAACAAAAACACTCAACTAAAAAAATATCTATACTCTCATATTCATTGCAGTATCGTTTACAACAGCCAAGATATGAAAACAACCTAAGTGTCCACTGATAAATGAAAGGATAAAGAAAATACACACGCACGCATACACACACACATGCATACACACGCACACATGCAGACACACACACGGACTATTATTCAGTCATAAAAATGAGGGAAATCTTGCATTCGCAACAGAGTAAATGGATCTCGAGGTCATTATGCTGAGTGAAATAAGTCAGAGGGAAAGACAAATACCGTATGATCTCACATACGTGTGGAATTTTAAAGAAAACAAACCGAACTCGTAGATTCAGAGAACAGATTGGTGGTTACCAGAGGTAGGGGTGGGTGGAGGGTGAAATGTGTGAAGACGGTCAAAAAGTACAAGCTTCCAGTTATAAAATAAATAAGTAATGGGGATCTAACATACAACATGGTAACAATACACCATGATTAACAATGGCTTATTGCATATCCGAAAGTTGCTAAGAGAGTAGATATTAAAAGTTTTCCTCATAAGAAAAAAATTATAACTACGAGTGGTGATGGATATTAACTAGACTTATTGCGGTAATTTCACAATATATACATACATTTAACCATGTTGTATACCTGAAATTAATATGTTATATGTCAATTGTATTTCAACTTTTAAAAAGCTGAATAAATAGTACCATGAAAAGAGAATAACTCAGTGGTTAAACGAATATAACATATTCAATAATGAGAAGAGGAGGCTGTGTGTGAAAGTGTTCACTCCTTTACTGATGAGATGCAAAATCTTCTACACCTGGCTTGAGTGTCTTATCAGCACTCCTCATTGAGAGGGGAAGGTCATCGTGATGGTTATCTGGCAACGTAGCCTTGTTGTTTCACGTGAGTACCAGCTTTGTACCCTCTAGTAACATCAGTACCAGCTGGAGGAAGGAAGGATGCTCATACTGCTGAGCACCCACTATGTGCAGGCAAGATATCAGTCGTCCTTAGCACACCCCTAACAGGAAATTACAATTGACTTCGCTTTGCAGCTGTTGGAACACACAAGCAGTATCGAAACCCAGGTCTCTCTCCCATTTCCTTAATCATTTTTGCTACACTATGTTGCCTCGTTCATTCATTTAAATGTGTGTGAGATATATAAGTTTAAAGTTGAACTTGTTCGCGTGAGGTCTGCAGGTGAGGAGAGGAATCAGACAAGAGCACTAATGGTGATAAAACAGTGACAAGTGCTGTTGTAGAGCTGTGCCCTGATCTTGCAAGCGCTAAGAGGAGGGGCAGCTAAATCAGGTTTCAGGGATTACTTGGTGGGGGTCAAGGACAATTTCTTAGAAGTGATTACCCTTGATCTGAGTTTTAAGGACAAGTCGAAATTAAGCAGATAAAGGAACTGGGAAAAGTCTTTTTAGGCTGAGGAAACGGCATAAGGTCCAGATGGTATTCAGGGAATCACAAACATGCTTCTCTCACCCTGGCTAAAATAACCATGAATGTTGGGCCGTGTTGCTGATAAAAACGCAGGACACCAAATTAATGTGAATTTCAGATAAGCAGTATAAATTATTGAGTATAAATATGTGCCATGCAAATTCAACTGGTGTCTATGTTTTTATTTGCTGACTGTGGCAGTCCTGATGTCGGGAGTAGCAGAAAACAAAGTTGAGGAAGTAGGTAGAGGCCAGCCACAGAGGAGCTTGTTCTTTCAGCAAAGGACTTCACTTTATCCTGAAGGCCATCAAGTCCATCTGGGAACTTGGAACAGGAGAGTGTTATGATCAGATTTGCACTTTAGAAAAATACAGAGAATGAATTGGAATGGACCAGGTAGGAGGCAGGAAAACCATCAGAAAGTATAGAAACTCGTTCTCTCTTTAAATCCATTTCCCGTTCTTCCCTAATAAGAAAGTTTTAGCTAGATTCTGGCTTCCCAGATAAACATAATTAACTGCCTACTTACCAAAAACGGCTTTCGGTCTTCTCAACCAACTTTTAGTGGCTTTAATTAGCAGTCGACTCTGCTGAACGTGACAGAACACTTCATCATCATTAGGAAGTCGAGGGCCTTCTATCCTCTTGCTCTGTCATCCTTAAGTTGGTTTTCACCCCATGGTCTGAAATGACTGCTTGAGATCCAGCCAAGGGTCTTTTCTGGAAGGTATATGTGACACTTTTACTTACATTTCCTTGGCTAGAACTTAGGCACATGGTTACTTCTGTCTACAAGGGAAGTGGGAAAACGTGGTATTTATTCCATGGCCGTGTATCTAGCTAAAAACAGGGAATCTATTACTGAAAAAGAAGAAAACAGATAAAGGGACCACTAGAAGTGGCAGTTAATGTCCTCAGGGTTTGGATAATATAAGTATTTAGGAGGAAGTGCTTTTTAAAATTATGCTATAATAATGATAATGACTTTCCTAAAAAGGTCAAGTGGCTTTTATTTAGTACTTTTGAGCAGAACATTGCCACTGGTCAGAACAAGAAAAATTTCCCAAGGAGAAGTGATGCTTAGATGAAGACTGAGAAGAATAAATTTTCAAAACAGAATCTGGGACCGTGTCTTGCCTGGTTAGCGTCAATGATCAGAAGAAACACAGTCACCTCTGCAGCAGTTCCCAGCATCAGCAGATCAAGTCACCTGCTTCTTATCTCTTGGAATCAGGACAAATCATGAGTTTTGATGATTTGAAACTTGAGCCATGTAGAATTTAAAGGAGACTGCAGTGTTTAAAATCAAATGAGTGTATTAGGGTCAGGAAGAACATCTGTGTCCTCCAGAGGACCGAGTAGCTGATCCCTACTCAGTTTGCTTGCTGTGCAGTTCACACAGTAGAATTGATTTCATTGAAAACAAAGATGAGTGGTTGGAAATAAAATTATATCTTCAGTTGTTAGTGAAAGTGGCTTTTGAATGAATCTTACTTTTCTACAGATTAAACTATAATTTGAAAACTGGTTTATTCATTTGGTTGTTCATTCACTAGGTCAAGCAAGCCTTGCTTGGATGTCTCTGAGCACTTGGCAGGTATACAGAGATGACTTTGAAAAGCTTGCGTGAATCTGACAGCTTTGCAGGTGTCCATGGTTTCTAGTGATACTACGAAAGTTTCTTGGCTTCTGATTCAACTGAGAAGGCAGTGTGGTAGAAAGAGCATCGCGTTAGGAGATCTGGGTTCAAGTCAGCCCCCAGGTAATCTTGGACAAGTCTCTTAACCCTTTTGGATTCTAGCTTCCTCAAACGTATGATTTATGGTTAAGTTAAATAAAGGGTCTCAAGTCAAATTCCTGCAGTGGCCAGGCAAGGAACATAAATAAGTGACATGAATTGGGCTTAAGAAAAATAGAGGCAGAAGTCTTTTGCTTTCATCTTAACTCAGGTTTAAGAACAACAACAGTGTGAGTCTAATGATCAATGGTCACCAACATTAAACTTCTAAATCAGAGAAGCCACATGGAGCAGGGGACTAGGGTAACCTGAAGAAGACAGGCCCCTTCCAGATGGGACTGCCAGTTAGGAATGTGAATTGTGGGCTGGCAGGTCTTCTAAATTTTACAAGAATTTAGAAATATGGATTGTTTACCTTATGCAAAATGTTCTGACTTTCTCATTTGGGGGAAACTGATTCAAAACTTTTAAAAACCCTCTGCTAGTCAATCTTGTATAGGCCCAACTGAAATAAGTTTGGTTCCTAGGGCTACCCATTGGTGACCTCTGGGTTACATTGTAGTCACTGAGAAAGTAGCTCTAAAATGGAGATTTCTGGACCCAACAGAGCTTTAGCAGGTCCAATCCCCCAGAAATCACACACTAAATTTTGTGAGTATACATTTTTGGGGATGAAAGGACTCATACATTTCATGAGAATTAAGAACTTATGACCAGCAAATTTTCAAGATCCACCAATTTCCAGCACTTACTTTTCAGAATGCTAAACAATTAATGATGATGCCATTAGACTTGATTCATTCACTCATTCATGCAACAATAGTTATCGAACGTTTACTGTATTTAACATTTTATAGGCCCTGAGAAGAGAGAAGCGAATAAAAGAGGCAAAATATTTGTTCTCATGAAGGCTATGTTCTAGTGGATGGACAGATAATTCTACAAAAGCAAAAAAGGGACATATTATGTCAAGGGGTGATGAGGGCTATATGAGTTCAAAGGAAAAAGAGTGACAGGAAGGGTCATTTTAGGCAGGGTGAAGAGAAAAGGCCTCTCTGTTAAGCTCCCACCTGAGCAGAGACCTGACTGAAGTAAGGACGGAAGCCATGCAATTACCTGAAAAGAGCAATTTAAGAGGAGAGTGAAGTCAAGACAAAGGCGCAAGGCAGGTGCACTAACCGGTCTATTTGTGGAGTAGCAGGGTGAGGGTTAAGGTTATGTACTTACTAGTGGAATTAAAGAAAAGCTTTGAGAATTTTTTTTTTTACGAGACAAAGAATTCCTTCAAACTGTTTGTAACGACTTTATCCCTTTATATTGATAACGCCCAGCTTAGCAGCAGACCTTAGAAAAGAGGCATAAATCCACTCCTGGCCAGTGCCCTAAATTGACTCAGTCTTTCCTGAAAGCTGTCAAGTAAATTTAACAAGTGCTATAAAACTGTTCACACCAGTTGATGTGGTCACTTCACTTTGTGGAATGTCCTACAAAGCAAAAGGGTGAGCAGGGTGGGGGGAGATCAGAGTCTACCAAAATGTCTTTAGCAGGGTCATGTATCCTTGTATAATACATGTAAAAATTTTAAATAATCTTAATCCTCAAAGTGGAATGAAAATAAACAAAAACAAATAACTTCAGCACGCTTAGATTCTTAAAAGCTATTAAAATGACACATGGGGACAATGCTAATGAGGGGGAATGTGTTATATGAAAAATGTAAAGAAAAAATAAGATCCACTCCTGTGTATTTATGCTGATCAAAATTATGAAAAAGGTATTGCTGCACTTTAACAAAGACCAGAAAGAGAATTTGAAGGGGTACCAAAAAAAAAAAAAAAAATACTTGTCTGGTTAGCTCTGTTTTGGGGCAGAGTTGCTTACGTTCATAATAGATCTTTAATTTTTTTTTTTCTGCTATTGGGCTACATGTCAGATTTTTTTAAAGCTCAGGTTTACTGCCTGTGAAGCACCATTCTTTTATAACACCACTGAAAGGGACAGAGCTATTCTGCAGGCACTGAGCTCACCACCCAGCAGTGGGACACATGTAAGAAATGTGCAGGGGTGTGGTCTGGCTTGTACTGTCACTGGAGCTGTAGAAGAGCAAGATGCTTCTCTGTCATGGTTTTAATATCTGCACTACAGACAGATTCATTGGCTGGCACAGAAAACTAAGAGCAGCTCGAGTGGAGGAGATGGGACTGTAAGCCACCATTTCAACTGCGGCAGCTTGTGGGAGAGCAGAAGGCTTCCCTTGTTGCAGCAGTTCCCACGCCCTTCCCAGCACAGCCCAGTGTCTCATTTTATAGTTGTCTCCTGGTAGGGAGAAGGGGTGCCCTGGCTTATAAAGTTCCAGAGCAAAACACTTCCTAGTCCAGACTGAGCTTTGAGACATAATCTTGTCATTCAGGTCGATGGTTGTTTCTTCAGAAAAGGCTTCCTAGATGATCTGATCTAAAATAGATCCTGGGCCATCACCCTGTTTTGTGTTCTGTGTACCGTCTTACAGAATCTTGTAAATTTATCTGTTTACTCGTTGATTGTCTGTCGTTTTGCATTACAATATAGGTTCCTTGAGGATGGGAAGGATGGTGTCTGTCTTATTTTCTACTGGTGCCTACAATGACTTCCGGTGTATAATAGTTTTCTGGTCTTTATTTGTTTTTAGTGAATTAATAAACAAACACAACAATCAGCAAGTCAGGGGCTCTGGACCTTTGCTGCCCCCCTAAATGTCTGTCATTTTTCAAGCCACCCTGAATGAAGGATTTCACACTGGCAAATGAGCCCACAAAGCTTGGCTGCTGGGTTCATTTGAATCTCAACAGGAGTATAGCAGGCCTCAGAAAAAGAGTCACTTTGGGGAAGAGGGGGAGCCTGTTTCATTTCCCCTCCTTGGAGAATTCTCCATATTCCCATATCCCCACTCTTCCTTCTCCCTTTCTTCCTCTTTGCTTCTTCTGAGGAATGAAGGCCAGCAGTCAGGTAAGCGATGGCGGACAGAAAATCTCCCCCTCTTTTTCTCTAGCAACTGCAGGGCCCTTAGAGAGAATTGCATGCATGGAGGGTGGGACAGGGGAAGAAGTCACTCAGGACATGCAGATTTGTGGTGGTTTAATTCTTGCATCATTTTAAACAAACGGCTCAGGAAAAAGCTCAAGACAAAAAAGATAACCTGTGTGCTTCATTCCTCAAGACTGGAATGTAGCATCTGAACATCCGTGGGAGGTGAAGGCTGCTTCGATGCTACAATCGACTGGAAGCTGATTTCTGTTGGGCAGGTGTGGAAACGCTGTCCTACTAGCACATGCTAAAGAAAGTCCTCAACTGACTATCTGTAGTTAGGTACTTCTCTGAAATGTCTGATACCCTGCTTCACAGTGTGTGAAGATAAAAAAATGTAGCGATCGAAACAAAGGCTAAAGATCCATTTCTTTCTGTGTTTTTGTTGAGAGTCAAGAGTCTCAAGGATTTTTTTTCTCATCAGTCATTTTCTGACCATTTAAATTGTGTTTCTGAAAATATGCATGCCTTTGTTAAGAATTGCTCGCATTTATTGGAAGCTTACGATGTGCCTGGCCCTGCTGTAAGTGCTTTACATTAACTCAACAATCCTAAGAGGTAGTTACTATTTATTTTTTTTATTGATGAAGTGACTGAGGCACAGAGCAGTTAAGCAACTTATCTGGGGTCATCCAGCTAGATCTGATAAAACCAGGAAATGGATCCAGGAAATTGGGGTTCAGCACTCATGCTCTTAACCATTACTGCTATGCTGTATGTATTTAGAAATAGAGATACCTGTAGATTTAGTTTTATTATACAGTTATGTGCTATATAACGACATTTTGGTTAACGACAGACCACATGTATAACTGTAGTATACCAAATAGATGTCTAGAAGCCTACACCGTCTCGGTTTGCATAAGTAGAATTTGTGATGTTCCCATAACAACGAAACCATCTAACAACACATTTCTCAGAATGTATCTCTGCTGTTAAGTAGTGCATGACTATATAAAGTCAAATTACTCATTTATGGCCTCTTTTGGTGGAGCTAGTCATGGAGTTCAAAGTGTTAGGAGACATAGGTAAATAAAATATATTTTCTCCCTCCAGCTCTTACAGTCTGGTGGAGTAGACAGACACAGAGGCACTTTCAACACTTGAGGTGAGCCCTGGATGGTAGGGGAGCACAGCCAGTGAGGGATCAGGTAGAGGAAGTGAGGGTAGGCTTCCCGAAACAGATTAGACTGCAATTGGATAATTTCTTACCGGTAAGAAGGGAGGAAGCTCAGCGTACGTGAGGCACAGCCCAGATCCTGCTCTAGCGGTAAAGCACTCATTTCTCAGCTGTCCTGGATGTTGTCTGCTGATGGGCCTCAGCTGAATCCCTCCCCAGGCCTTCCTCTGGTCAAAGGGAGCTGCTTTACACAAGGTTATCCCCCTCCCTCAGACGGCCCTCATCCAACAACTAGCTGATGGAGGTACAACAGCCTATGCCCTTGCCTCAATTGAGGACAATTCTGAAAGCTTTTCCATAAGCAGAGCTGCCTGTGAGATCAGCTGAGACCTGTTGCATTTGCATCATGGTTCGACTTTCCCCCTGCCAGTCCTGCTTTCCTCACTCCTTCAGAGGTGATATTTCTCAGACCAGTCACTAATACACCTCCTTTACAGGACTCTTTCTCCCAGAGTCTGTTTCTAGGAAAAACTGACTGGAGAAGGCAAATGAGATGGAAAGGGCTTCTGGGTGGAAGGGACAGCTTGAGCAATTCTTGGCTGTGTCTCCCAACACGCCATGTGCCAGTGAGATGTATGTACTTGGGTGTGGTGGGAGGCAGCTGGCTGAAGAGGAAAGCAGGGGTGAGGTTATGGGGAGCCTTGTATGTAGACTCAAAGTTGAATTGCACCCTCAGATTATTCATTTATTCACTTGTGTACCTACTATGTGTAAGGCATTGTCAAGGCCCTGGGGATACAATGGCAAAAAGTGCAAAGATAGTAAGGATGTGTATTACTCCCTTTCCTATGAGGTTAATGTACGGGTCAAATAAAGAGCATCAGTACAACACTGCCACAGTGACTGCTGCTTCACTAGGTATCTAGCACTTGCTAACTTCTCTCCTTTCTTCCTTAGGAGGGGACTTAGTAGGGGGCTGGTAGTAACTTAGTAGGTACTGAAGTTTGCAAAGGAGGCAGGGACAGGTAATTAGAGTTTAGAATCAAATCAAACAGAGAACCTGTGTCTACATCCAGTGGAATGCTGGAGTGTGTTGTACTGGTTGGCAAAAACCTATTGCTAAATTTTCACGAATTTTGCAAGCTGTAGTTAAGCATAGTCATTGTCAAAAGTTAAACTACATAAACATAAAATTAAATAAATTGTATTAAAAACAAAGGTCATAAATACTCAGAACATATTACATCCTGATTATTTTACTGCATTTACAATTATCTATCCTCTTGAGGGTATTTATGACTGTTGTATCTTTTTGGTGGAAATACTGAATGAGGATGTGACTGGGCCTCTATTCCCAAAACAACATTCAGAGACATAGCACTGGTAGCTTGGAATAAAATGTGGTGGGAATATGTACACCAGGGAAATCTGCGAACACTACAAATCTGGAGAGATGGATGTTAAATATTTACAGACATACCTCTGTCTATAGCCCTGTTCCTACTGTATAAAAAATACGAGCTTTGAGGCAGCTATAGTCTGAGCAATGCTGTTAAGCACTTGATGTTTTGGGGATTTCTAGATAAAGAGGCAATTTATTGCGGTAGAGGGGTACAGATATGGGAACCTTCTGCCTGGGAGCCAATCCAAGCTCTTCCCTTTTCTAGCTACATGACTTTGGGTAGGTGGCTTAACCTCACTGTGCTTCGGGTTCTTCTGTAAACATAAACACTCTAATATAAAGTTGCTGAAAGAAGAAGGTAAGTGTAAAGCACGAGAGTGGTGCATGGCACGTGTTAAGTACACTATGATTTTTAGCTATTACCTCTGAGTTGGCTGGCAGATGAAAGAGCGCTGAGGAAGTCACCTGGGCAGCCTGAACAAGTCACGACAGCTCAGCAGTCCCTAGGCCTTCCTCCAAACATAAGGCCAGGCCAGGAGGGCCATGTAACATGGCCCTTGTTCACCCCGGTAAATTATTCATTGCCTCTACCATTGTTTCATTAGCTTGGCCTCCTGGGAACAGTTGCTCTTTGATCTTTTCCTTAGTCCCAAGGAAGTGAGACTCCTCTGACTGTGATGCACTGCAGCTGTACCTGGGGAAAGACTTGGACAACCATTCTGTGGAGCTTCTCCGCCCCAGCAAAATGAATGGCAAAGGCCCCAGTAACAGGAGAAGAGGAAGCTCTTGGTGGCAGGTCCAGGTTTTCCAAGCCCTGCCCTGTGTACTCACGGACTGCTGGAGTCAGTAGGGTCCTGGCATCCTGTGCTTGTGCCATTGCTTCTCCTTCCTTCTCTTCCTGGCTGCCAGAGGCCTTTCAGTGGAGCTGGGCATCCAGGCACTCAGGCAGGGCACTGTGAGGCTGCCTTTGTGGGAAGCAGAATCACAGCTGGGCTTGGGGTTTGGGTAAGTCACTAGGAATTGCTGCTGGGGTTACCACAGGCTGAGGTCCCTACTGATGCATGCTAATGACAACAGAAACTAGAAGTTACATGGTCCTGTAAGGAGTCAGACAATTCCAGGATTCCTCTCCATCTGAACACTCGAAGGGAATCTGGTTCCCATGAGCAGTGCATCTCCTTGTCCTCATATGAAGGGAGGTGCAGACCTGCCTCCAGGTGCAACTTCAACCCAATCATGCTAACCACACCATTACCTAGGATTTATGGCACATTGCTAAGCTTTTTCTATACATTTTCTTACAAACCTCTGTGAAATACAAACTGTCATTAGTAATCTTTCTGGTTGAAAGATTAGCTGCTAAGTGACAGAGTCAGGATTCAAACCCCACATCTGGATGACTCCAAAACTCAGAGGAATGTTTACCACGAAGATGGTGAAGTTCAAGCCTCAGGGACCCCATTGCATGGGTCCTTGCCAAGGTCCCTGGGAGGGCCCTAGCAATGTGTTCCCATAATCATATGTTTAAAAATTTGCAAAACTAAAAAAAAAAAAATTGCTAAATTAATAGTTCCTTTTGTCTGTTAAAACTACCAGTTCTTTCCCCTCTATCTTCCTTTTCTCAAAGTTGCCCTTGTGTTGAATGGAGCTGGGCATTTTGGATTCTGGCTAAGAGGAATTTGAGTTGGGGATATATTTAGTTTAGTTCTGGTGGGATATATGGATGTGGTCTGCAATTATTCCAGTGATTAAGTTATTAATCACTGTCCCATTGAAGGAACGGCTTTCAGGAATGCTCCTGCTGCCCACTGTGTCTGCTCACCGGGCTTGTGACTTGACTGTATGGAGCCAGAAATTGGATTGAAAAATATGAATGTTGTCCATGACTTCAGCACAGGAAGTTAGTGGGAAGTGGAGAAGAAACAAGAAACTTAAAAAAAAAAAAGCCCTAGTAATCAACACTAATTTTATCTTTCTAGTCTCTCTATAGACAAGGACATCATGAACTGTTGTCATAGGAAGAGGCAATCAAAGAGTATGAAGTCTAAAAATATAGGAAATAATTATAGAGGTGTTTTGGGCAGTTAATTAATAAAAAATAGCATATAATTTTTCTGAATTTTGTTATGGTCTAGATTTGTCAGTTTTTAAAAATTTGTAAATTGTGGGGGCTTCTTTTCTCATTCCAAATCGATAATTTTCTATAGTTTTCTTAAAGAGGATCTTCTCCCCCAAACCTGGAACTGACTCTGCCCAAAGCCATGTCCATAGCAACTGTGATATTCTGTCCCCTCATTGCAGGTTTACCTGACCTCCATGTGGACTTTGAGGTCTGGAAAAGCCTGAGCTTCCTGCTGTTTAGGAAGGGCTACTGGTGGGTGTCCTCTGATGAAGGCAGGAGGCTGAAGAGGAAGCTGCGAGCCTCCAGTTGTATACGTCCAATGTTGTCAAAGCCCAAAAGAGGGGTTAGGGACAGCTTATAAGTTGCTTAGCCTTTTGTGATGTGTAGTAGATTTCCTTATACTGTTCTCCATCCAAAACAGAATTTGCTGAGATCTCCTTGGACATCTCAGTCCAAAGGGGCATTTGGTGAACTCACGGTCTATTCTGCCTCCTCGTGGGCTTTTGGGCAGGGGACCCAGCAACAGGATTGAAGGCAGGTGGCCGCTGGTGCACTTGGAGTCAGGATTGGAGCTTTCTGCGTCCTCTGTGATCCCAGTCCACCTTACCTCATTCATTTGGGCCCCAAGGAGTTGCAGCAGCTGCAGGGCTGGAGCCTGCCTTCACTTCAGGAATTTGTCATTGTGGCTTTCGTTTCTCCCCCTGGTGTCTTGACTGCAAATTGCAGGAGATGACGATGCATGTGTTCTCCCCACTGAACAAAAGAGGTAGTAACACGTCCTTGGAAGCTCCAGGACTGTTCCTCCTCCTGGCTATCCTTGCAGCCAACCAGGGCTCAAACTGTTCACGTTCTGGAGGAAGCTTCTCTGGGGACAGGCCCAGGGAGGGGCTGCTTTGCTCAGAGGCTGTGATACAGAGTAGGAACAATGCACCCATCAACTCCAAGATTAAAGAAAATTATTTTTTAGAGAGCAAGATCTCTTTTGGAATTCTAATAAACAGAGAGCCTGAAGGAGGCAAAGAATCATTGGTCTGAGAACACCTTGGCACAGGCCTCCCAGCCTGGCTAGACTGCTCTGGGGTGTCCCCCAGATTTACCTGTTTCTGGTTTTTAAGCATATGACCCTAGGGTTGTTCCTCAACCTCTCTATGTAGCCCTCTGAATGAACAGCACACAAGAGTGAACACATACTGTGGATAAAAAAAACAGGGGCTCTATAATAACTTTAACTGAAAGCAATCACATGGGGGTCAGATCATAAATTCCTAACTGGGCAGGTCATGGTGGGTAGTCACGCCTCAAGCCTATAACTTCCCTAGTGGAAGTTTATCTTTGCCATAAGCAAGCTCTGTTTATTGTTTCTGTGCATCTACGTTAACACACCTTTGAAATGCCTTTCTCAGACCCTTCGGAAGCAGAACCATCCTCAAGAGAGCACTTCTTCTTAACTACGCTGTAATCCAGTCACAGAGATTTCCCGGTCTTGCTTTCTCCCACTTTCATGTAATCTTCCTTATGTTCCCTCCTTAATTCCAAACATAAAAGAAACTGCAAACTATCATTCTTGGAAGCAATTTCCTCAATCTGTTGAGATCTTGCTTCCAGGGGTATCCTCTGTTTGGCTCAAATAAACTCTAATAAACTCATGAAATTTTCTTCAGGTTTGGATGTTCTTACGCCAACAAAACACAGCCTGTGCTGCTTTCCCATGTGACCACAGGCATATTCAATCACATTCTCTGCATAGTCCATGTACCCTACACGATATACATACATACACAATAAAATAAATAGCATTTGGGTAATGTTATGTGCTAAATTGTGTCCACCCTGAAGTTAATATGTTGAAGGCCCAGTACCTCAGAATGTAACTGCATTTGATGATGGGGTCTTTAATGAGGCAATTGAGTTAAAAGAGGTCTTAATCCAGTATGATCGGTGGTGCCCTTACAGGAAGAAGAGATTAGGACACGGACATATACTGAGAGAAGACCAAGTGATGACATAGAGAATATGTGGCCATCTAAAGTCAAGAGGAAAAAACAACCCTGCCTATACCTTAATTTTGGATTCTTGACTCCAGAATTGTGAGAAATCGAATTTCTGTTATTTAAACCTAGACCAGTCTGTTGTACTTTTTTTACAGTAGCCTTTGAAAACTAGTAATCATGTCCCACGTGGCAGCTGTGAATCATGTGGTAATCGAGCACCTGAAATGCGGCTAAGTGTGATTGAGGAACTGAATTCTTACTTTTAGCTATTTTAATTTTAAATATAAACAGCCACATGTGGCTACAGCTTTAGATAGCTGAGTTTGAGAGCTCATGGCCCACTGTTGCTTGCCCATTTAATAGCTACCTACCTTCTTCCTTGTTTGCTAAACCCCAATTTTGTTCAGGCAGTCGGAAGCCATGTGCTTCAGGGGAGAGTAAGCTTCCAAGTTTCCTGGCGGAGGAGACTCTTGATTAGTCTAAGCCAGTTATGGGAATTATCTTCCCCTTGCTAGTGACTGGTTTAAGAGTAGGCAAATGATGCAAATCCAGCCATTTGACAGAGGAGGAAGTCTGCTGGAGGATTCTGAGAATGTTCCCCTTCGTCTTAAAAAGGGTCAGAAAGTGGGGACTGTTTCTCTTCTGGTCCTTAGATTTTTGTGTCAAGATATGATACTTACAATTGCTAGAACCATCTCACACCCACAAGGGCACAAAAGCCAGTGTGCTGAGGATAGCTGATCTAAAAGGCAGAAAGGACCTGGGTCTTTAGTGACGTTGCCAAGCCACATGATAGCTGACCTTGGAATTATCCTCCCTCCTTTGTTATGTGAAATAACAATTCCCTTTCTTAGTAAAGATATCTAAAGCTAGATCTTCTGTTAAATGTAGTCAAAAGTGTTCTTTTGGGATTAGCAAATTCATGGCAGGCAGTCTGTGTTTCTGCCTCCAATGTCAATGCTATAACATAGCACTTTTTCTCATCATTCTTCTCAAACTCATGCTTCTAGCGGCCACTACCAATCAATTGGAGTTCATATGCCAGTTAAAAATGTGTTTGCTATTGCTGCTCGAAGAAAAAGAACTCAAGCACCAGCTTTGCTATAAACTCCCCCACAGACATTTTCTCCCCAATGGTCCTTGCTAACAATTGAAAAATGTTCCTATAAAATCAACAATACATCAACACGAATGACACCAGCCCACAGAAACAATTTAAATGTCCAAGGACATTTTTTAAAGTGCTTATTTTTTAAGGGTCAACTCATGCCTGGCAGAGAAGTCAGTTGCACGGCAATCTTTATTTGAATATAATGGAGCAAAAAATGCTCTTTTATTAATCTGATGTACATTCAATATCTTTGCAGCTGTTACATGAGTGTTAGGTATCTGGCATATAAATGTACACACACTTCCACATTTGATAGATTTATGCTGTACACGAGTCATCCCACAAGGAGCATGCCCTTTCACAAGGATATGCATGGCTGTCTTGGGACGTTTGTCAAAACACACTTGGTCAAACATTTTGGCAATCAAGAATCAGACACAGAGGAGCATACCAGAAAGATGAGTTCACAACAGGACCAGCTGTACTTAAGATGAAAACTCCAGAAACCTGAAACAGAATCGTTTGGGGTTCATACATGCAGCACATATATACAGTACAATTGGGGTAACTGGAACGTTCATAGCAGGAGGTCTCACAGAGCAGTAAAAACAGAAAAGAAACAAGACGAGACATAACAAAACACCCAAATGCCAAAATCAAGGACAGGACCACTGCCAAGATCTCATTTTGCAAAGAGGAGTGGATCGTAGGGTTAGCATGTGGAAATGAAGTTTCACCTGAAAGAAAAAGCTCTTCCAGGACTTTATTTACAGTATCTAGACATTAGTGAAAGACATGTAATCTGTTCAATATGTTTCTGGGTCAAGGAGAGGATACATAGACACATTTTGGGTACTGTGAAAGCACATATCAAGAAAAAACATTTCTTTTTTCTTCCATTTGATTTAGGACGCGTATTTGGTACCATAAATATATAACAACAGTGGTGGAAATGAGATTAAGTCATTAATCTGTCCTGTTTTATCTTGGCAACCCTGGTGAATGTCAAAGGCATGGAAGGAGTTTCCTTCTTGGATGCTTACTTGGGTGTGAGAGGGTAGACACTGTAACTTCAAATAAGTTTATTTTTGTTTGCACATAATAAAATAGCCAATTTTCTGAACATTCTTCCTGAGGGGACAACACCCATAGAAAACAGTAGGTCTCTGTGTTGTGTGTCCTATTCTGAGTCAAACGCAGAAGAACTCTTTGTGCACTGATGACATGAGGTTGAGCTTGTTAAATCCTTCCTTCCCTCTGGCTTATGGGCAATACTGACCTGCAGAGGCCACTGCAGTGGCCTGGGTCTCTGCTGTGGGAGGCCACGCATGACTTTGGCCACTGTGAGCAGGCTAAGCCAGTCACTCTCCAGGTACCTGAAAGCTGCTTAGGACTCTGCACTCCTGCTTCTAGGGTAGGCTGCTAGCTTATGTGAATCTGAACTGCAGACGGGGTTTTTTTTTTCTCCTTCTCCTAATTCTGGGCTCTCTGGGCTCTAGGGGAGCATGAATGTGGTAGGGTAGGCAGAAAAGAGGTAACCTCTGCAATTTCAGCATTAAATCAGAATGGAAAGGACCCAGCCTTCTGCAGCAAGCAAGACCCTCTCTAGGCATGGAGAGGTGTGTCTGCCTCCCATGGGTCAATGAATTTTGAGACACAGGCCTCTCTGAGAGTTCGTGCCAGTGGCACACATCCTATCTATCACTTGCAGAAGTTCAAAAACAGTTGGAAATCTGGCCTAGACCAGGGAGCTGTGTCAAAGTCAACAGTCTGGAGCTCATACCCCTCGCACCCACTCCCATTCAACACATGCCCATTCTCTGGCTTCCACCACATACATGCAATGGTTGGCACATTCTTCAGTCCCAAGTGCCCCAGTAAAGCTTGCTCTTACTTTTGTACACTGCTAGAGTCAAGAGGTGACAAGAGGAAAGGAGAAAGAAGAACAGAAGGGAAAGAAAGGAAGTAAGCATGTAACGCCTAAGGGAGGTAAAAAGGAGAGAGCTGGTGGGTAAAAAATGAAATGGGGGCAGCTCTCAGAGGGGAGGGTGGAGGGTCACTGGCAATCACCCTCTCTCTGCTCTGCCTGCCTTCAGGCCTCAGAACCCCAAAGGTCCTTTGTGGCTTCAAGACACTTTGCAACAACTATGCACTGATTTTAAACTGAAATCTGAAAATCTCTTGCCACTGTCAGAAGCTGTTTTCTGGGTGGCTTATCTGCTGAGGGTAGAGAGGGGAAAAGTTGCTCTAGGGTATCTGTGAAGACACTTGATTCAGTCACAAGTCTTCAAAATCAGAAAGGAAACACCCTGAGAAGCCAAGGCCAGAGGACCAGGCAGCCGCTGAGGCAGCTGACTTGAGAAAACTCCCATGCCACCTGCTCTGGAGCAGACTTCCTGGCTCCCCGTCCAGGTCCAGGTCATGGGGAGACTACCCTGGGAAACACTGGGACTTTGAAAATGAACAGCGACTAAAAAGATGGAGTTATCTTTGCTGCTGATTCTTTTCCTTGAATAAAATAATATCTTAATGTGATTAAATGTCTTCAAATGCGATTTCAAGACATTTAAAGAAATAGCGCATATGTGGCTCCATTTTCCTCATTTTCTAAGTACCAGTTAGGAGTCCCTCCAACAAAAGCCAAGCAATTGAGGGACTGTCTCTTCTTGTCAAATATTCCGGGTTTCAAGGAATTCCCGCGCTGCCCAGCACAGGCAATTACTTCTTTTAAATTAGGAAAAATAACACATGTGCTTATGGGCAGGGGGTTTCAACATGTAATGGGGTCAGTATGAGACCATTATGGATGTTTTCTCTTTTACTCCCTCCATTTCTCCTGGCTTCATCTAAGTCCTGCAAAGGGGTAACAGATTTCAGACTGCACAGTGCCTCAACCTAGCACATCAGAAAGTGCTCGATATATATTTGTTGAACAGTTATATGAAATGACAAGAGATCCGTGAATGCTGCCCAGTTCTCTACCCCACACCTCCCCACTCAGCCCTGTTAGCCTTAAATGGACCCATGAACTGAATCCTCATAACTCGAAATCCTGGGAGTACTAAACTGGATCTAGATACTGTTTGAGGAGGCCTGAAGGAGGCCCTGGCAATGGCTGTCTCTGCCTGGTGAGACACTATCAATATTTAGAGCAAAAGGATATTACACAGAGAACTGTCACTCCACACCTAAAACAATGAAGGGACACACAATACATCTAGGAGATACTGATAATTTCCTTTTGTCTACATCGCATAGGGTATTAGAGAAGCTTTACTCAAACATACTTTGCTTGGCAGAAACAAAAAGTATGAGAAATGTATAGTCCATTTCAGAGTGCCCTATGGTGCAGATTGCTTTCTGTTGCAACATGACTGACGTTTGTGTAGGTTTGGTAACTGGACTAATGTCAGCATGATATGGGGGTTAAAGGAAAACCAATACATAGCTAATGTGCACTTTAACTAACCAGTTGTTTTTCTATGATACCAGGTGAAGGCCAAATCCAGACATTCCTGGCTTCAGAGACTGTATGCGTAAACAGTGCTTCTAATACCCGAATAGGTAAAGGCCGTTTTGATATTGAACAGAAAAATAAAAGAGAATATCATATTCTATTTTGGTTGGCAGAGGGAATCAGCAGGTATTCCATGGAATGCTTTTGAAATGATACCAGGACTTAGAAAGTCTAAAACCTGTGCCCTAATCTTTTCACTGGAACCTTCCCAAAGATACTGTAGACTGTCTCTCTCTCACTACCTTTCCATTCCTGCCTCTCCTTTGACATCTCAAGACATCCAGAAAAGCAGCTAATCAGTTTTTGGTGCAAACCCGAACTCTGATTTTTGGTGAGATTTGTAAATGAGAATACACTTGCCAACTTAGGTGAAATCATTTAAAAACTGGTTTACATAGACCACATTTAAAGAATTTAAGTGGAGTGAACAATCACGAGAGCTATAGGATATAGGCTTTGTGATAGTATTGTGACCAGACAGTCTTCTAACGTTGTCTACAGGCAGGGTGGATCCCTTTTCTGGGCAGGCAATAATAACTGTCAATCTGGCATTGACAATGCTCAGAATTAAAAAGCTGGCAGCGCAAACAACATCCGAACTATGTTCTCTGGTCTGTAGGAGCTTCCCAAACAACTTCCCAAGCTCTCGTATGCACACCTATTTCCTAACTTTTCGGTTTCTAAACTGAATCTACTTGGTGCTGAAAAGATGTTTAGCATCGGAAGGGAGATAATCAGAAGAAGCTATTTCCATGAAGTTCTTCTAGAATCTTGTGATATAGGGAAGAGACATGAAAACTACCCAAGTTGACTAAATATTAAACCAGATTGTATTCAGAGCCTACGATGTGCTGCCAGAACATGGGAAACCTACAGAACAAAGGGAGATTCCTGCTGGGATTACTGACAAACTATTTGCCCATACCTTTAATGCTGTATCCCCACACCATGAAAGGAAAACAGGAAAACAAAGTCTGTAAACTGTAACTCATAGAAACTAAGAACCACATATAAACTGAATTCCTCGAACACTGGGGTTCTCATGCTCTGACTCTGAGAGACCACATCTCTGTCTGTGGAGCATTATTCCTTCTCTAATAAACTTTCCTTTTGTCTCTAAATCTGGCATGTGCTTGAATTCTTTCCTGCACGCAGTCAAGGACCATCTCTCTTGGTGCACGAATCCCCACTCGGTGGGATTTGCCCTGTCCCACATCACTTGGACTAGTCCCAACTGCAAACTAGTACCAATCTTTTACTCTCTCGACAGGGAAACGAAAGACCAGAGATGTTCAATGACTAACATTCTCCCCAGCAAGATCTGGGTCTCGCTGTTGGTTAGCGGTAGAGCTTGGGCTGGGACCCATCAATCCTATCTTCTAGGGTCAGTACTCTGAGTATGAGATGACCCCTGGCTTCTGGGTTTGGCTTCCAAGGCACAGGATTGCATGGGAACTGGGTGTTATAAGACTTGTCACTTGGGATGTAATGTGGTATGGGATTTATAGTTTGGAGCAGCTGGAGTTTTTTCCTACTGAGGGGACACAGGGATAATAATAGGATTTAGGAGCATTCTGGGTTGATTCCAAAGAACTATGTGGCAATTCTAGATTTCCACGTAGGCTTTCTCATTTGTACATACTCTTGTTTTTCTTCTACTGTAGCTGAAATGAGATGCTGGGTGCACGGCCCTGTGCCAGCGGCCTCCTGCATTGATAGAGCTGAGAGTTAGTGTTTAATCACGTGGCTATATCTTAATCCAGCTACCCCAGAACAAGCCAGACAGGCCATGCCACATGCTTTGGGAAGAACTTGAGCTCTCATAGAAAATCCAGGTGATGAGAATGTGAGGGAGGCAGAGAAAACTATATGAAAGGTGGGAAAGGTGGTGACCAAGAAGGTTTGTGACCACAGACTGTCCAGGAGATTAGAATAGATCCCTCTTGGGCCACCTGGGAGGCTTGGATTAGGCAATTAGAAGGCCACGAAAGGACCTTGTGAAGGCGATGCACTGTGGCAGGTCTCATGAAGTGGGCTTCTGCTGCTTTACCCTATTCTGACTCAACCCAGCATTCAGAGTGAATTCTGTACAAACCAGACTCCGCTGCCTGGGAGATAATTTAGAGGAACAACAGACATTGGAGACATTTCTAAAAGTAAAGATGATCCATTGAGCAAAGTTAGCTCTTGTAGAAGACTATAGACAACGAATTCTATGCACACTTCTATTTTCCTTTTGAAATGGGTCAATGGAAATGCCATACTCTTGCAGTTATTCTTGCACATGCTATGTTCAAGTAAAAAAAAAAAAAAGAACCCATACAGGTCCTCATATATGTCTTTTTTAAGAAGGTAAAGCAAGGGGTAGAGAGGTGGAGACACAAGTTCACATGGAAGAAGGATAACATACAAGGTACTTGCTCGGCTTTTGACTGCTGGCTTTGCTTTGTTCTCCAGCAATATTACAACAGGCAGAAGTGAGAGTGTGTTCTGTTTCTCTCCCTGCTTTGTTGATATCTGTTTAATAGATCTCATCTAGTCTTTATTGAATTTCCTTCTGCCCGCCATTTGAACAGTTTTGAATTTTCTGATGTTCTGGCCCTGCGCCCTCATTCCCAGGGAACTACCCTCTGTCTGACAAGCCCCTAGCCCAGGCTGCCCTGCTGCAGACCTAAATCACTTCAAGGGGGAGTCGATTAATGGTTTATGTTAATGAAAGAAGCTTTTCACAGAGTCTGAACTCTGCAGTCTGGAGCTCTAAGAGGATCATTAGGAAGCCAAGAGAGAGGCAGAGCTGCCTCTGGGGTTAAGACATCTTTGAATGTAGCTACTATTGGAAACAAAGGCTCTCCTGAGCAAGGCCCCAGGGCTGAAATGCCTATAAAAAGTAACAAGGATAACCCTCTCACAAAACAGAGTTTAAAAAAAGGAATATTGTTTTAATATTGGATTTATTCCTGGCTGCTGGTCATTGCTGCTAGTCTACAAGGAGGCTTCAGATTTCAAAGAAGATGAATAAAAAGGACGAGCTTGGACAAGCTTGGAGGAGGAACAGGCCTAAGGGGTGAGAAGGTCACGTAGCTGACAGCCGTGGGAATGTCCTGCTGACCTCTCTCTTCCAGGCTCAGGCAGATTCCATGGATAAAATGAACAGCTGAAAACCACCAGGAGATGCTGCCTGTCTGCCAGAGGCCCCCTTGGAGTTGTACAGGCTGTGATTTTACACAGAGCCAGCAGCCAGAAAACACACTGACCTGTGTCGCAGCCCAGTGGAAGATAGAGGAATGAGACTTACTTTGGTGATGCCAGCTAGAAAGCCCAATGTCAGATATGGGGGGTGAGGGTGGGTGGGTGGGTGGGGGGGTCACTGTTCCCCAGGAAAGCAGCCACCTCAAGGTATCATTTAGTATTTCCAAATGGCTTTAGGTGTGAATGTCTTCAAAATTCTCAATTTACAGCAACTCAGATGACTGACCAATCCCTAGACTAGAGACCATTTGGATAAATGGCAGAATCAGGTAGGCAGACCCCATTTTTAGAAAGTGGTTTTCTTTCTCTGAAACTGCTTTCTGGCAAAATCAATGGCAGGTGGGGGTGGGGGAAGTGGGGGGAGGAGGGGGTAGGGGTAGGGAGAAGAAAATGGAAGCCCAAAATCTGTCTCCAATCCCTGATTTCTAATATTCTGAACAACATGCCACAATCACAGACATTATTATAGCCTTTTCCCTCATATTTTTCAGAAGTATAATTGGGCTTTCTGCCAGAATCTCGCTTATACAGCTCACTCAGATCTTTCTCTGCTAAGCACAGAGCCTTTATTTTCCTTGTCAGCAGAGTCACCTTAATTGTCATGCCTGAAAGAGCCCCACCCAGCTCTGTTTGGTACCACATGGTTTTCTTTGAAAGGCCCTGTTGTAACGTCTAGAATTGCTGGGTGTCCTTTTCTAAGTAAACAGGAAATATCACTCTGTTTGAAAAAAAAAAAAAAGAAACCCTCTCCTCAGCATAGATGCAACAATATGCCAACTTATATTTCTCATAGCAGCACAGTCCTCTTTGTAGCTTCCAAAACCTCCAGCGAACAGAATCTCTGGGAGGCCCAGCTCACTGGCACATTTAAAAAATGTTTCCACTGATTTTGGGGAGGCAGTAGCATCACAGTTAGGAAAAATAACAATAAATAATAATCATAAAATCTGTGCAAAATCACATTTAAGGGGCAAGATGGTATGCATCTAAATTTTAGTCACAGTAAAGAGTCAGTGTTCTGATATTTGACCACCTTCAATATCTGAAAAATCTGAAACCTTGAGTCGGTCAGGAGAGTTGACACAGACAGGGCAGGAGGACAAAACAAGGATGGATGGCTTGTTTCCTTTCACATCAGGACCTGGGTTTGTGTGTCAGGCAGGCGCAGCCCCACTAACCCTCCACAAACGAGCACGGTGGAGGCCAGCAGGATGGGAACTGCTTTGGTGATGCCAACCAGGGAGCCAAATATTAAGTTCCCAAGGACAGCGGCGGCTTTGCAGAGCGCGTTCAAGAAGCCGAAGCCTGTTGCCCTGCAAAAAAAAAAAAAAAGAAAAAGAAAAAGAAAAAGTGACTTCCAAGTTCCCTGCTTCAGATGCAAATGTCTATCTGGTAATATCCAGTGATCTCCAGTAGACTGTTCTGTGTTTCATTAGAGCAAGCGACTAAATGCTTGTGAGCACATCTGGAGGTCGAGAACCCTAGCTGTTGGTATTGCTTTTCCAGCCCTCTTAACTTTCTCTCCACCTCTACTGGTTCTTAATTCTGCCCACAAGTTCCAGTTTATCAAGAGAGGAAATTTCAAGGAGTAAAAAAAGTCTCTTCTCTCTTTCAGGGTTAAAAGAAAATGTATGACAATATATTTCTTTAAAAAAATTTTTTTTACTTCTTATATTTTCTTAGCTTAATTAGCATGTGAGATTTTAAATAACTAAAGCCTGTTTTCAGGGAAAATCAGGATTAACTAGATTGTATTCTCTTCTTTCCAGTACCGTTAAACTATCCTGATCTCTTCCCAAATGTTTTCCGTAACAGAGAGAAACCGAATACTGAGCTGGGCGGCCTATTCACACATTTCTTACAACCTCATCAAAGTTCCTTCCAGGCAGGATAACAAGCCCAAGAAAATATTACAGAAGGGAATCAGATTGCGGTTTAGAGATCTTGCTTACTCTGCTGGCATCTAAGATGTACAGGTGGTATATTAATAAGACACATTCCATTCCCTAAAACATTCTTTGGAAAAGAAAGACTTTGCTATCTTTATGTGTGCTGAATGTGATTTTACTCAAGTCATCTAGGCAAGAAACTTAATTTCGTTCATGACAGTATTGCTGTCACTGACATCATGAGATAATGTGAATTTCCTTTGCTTTTATGCCAGTTTAGTTTTTTGGTCTGTCACAGGGTCCACACTTGTATTAAAGACATGTTGAATGCAGGGTGATTGTTGGATACATTTTCTCCCTCCAGAGGAAAATGCATTTTATATGCTGCCGAATGCAGCGTTTACTATGCATCTTTCTTTCTTTGATTTGTAAGTTTGTAAGTCTAGGTTTTCCTTTGGCCAATCATAACAATTACTCATCACTACTTGTGCTGTTCCTAGTGACATCTCCTAATATGTGTAGGTATTTATTGAGGTTATTATCCAACCATCCCCCTTCCCACACCGTAGGAAAGAAATCAGCCCTCCTCTTGTGCTGCAGAAACTGAGCCTGTGACTTCGTGGAGGGCCAGTGATTTTACTGAATAGAAAAGAAAAAATGGGTCAGCAAAGCACTGACTTTCTTTTTGGCCAAGACATATAGAAAGTAGAGTAAGGAAGGGGTGTGACAGAATTTCTAATTGAGAAAAACAGGAACTTTTTGAGAAGAGGGTGAGCTAATTTTGTATTCTTCATTATGACTCGTTTTTAAAGAAAGGGACTAGTAATAGAAAGAACTACCAGAAAGATAAGGAGATTTAATATACTGATAACTATTTTCAAACGAATTTGCTTGAGGAGACATGTTGGGTACCAAAGGAGATTTCTGTAGAGTGACATCATCACCTACTGGTTCCCGCATCTCCACAGAGATGCCATGAGGCTGAAATTTTAAAAAATTAATAGATTTTTTTGCTCCCATTAACTGAGACATTTGACTACCCACTAGGGAAATTGTATGTATGTATTTAATAACTATTTCAATAGTGGTATGTGCCAGGCACTGCTTCAAAAAAAAAATTAATAGACTTTTTTGACTAGTTCTACAAAAAAACTAGTTTGACTAGGTTAGCAAAAAAATTGAGTGAAAAGTAAAGAGTTTCCATACACCCTCTCTCCCTCCCCCTCAGTTTTCCCTATTAGTAACATCTTAGTGTGGTACATCAGTTATAATCAATGAGCATATATTAATATATTATTAACTAAAGTTCATAGTTTACATTAGGGTTCTCATTTTACATTATGTATGCTATGGGCTTTGACAAATGTATAATGGCATGTATTCACCATTATAGCATCATACAGAATAATAGTTTCACTGCCCTAAAAATCCCCAGTGTTCTCCCTATTTATCCCTCCCTTTCTCCCCCCAGCCTCTCACAACCACTGATCTTTTTACTGTCTCCACAGTTCTGCCTTTTCTGAAATGTCATATAGTTGGAATAATACAGTAAGTAGCATTTTCAGACTGGCTTCTTTTACTACATTTTTGTTTCATAAATTGCCAAATGTATCTAGTAGGATAAACTTGTTCTAGAAAAAAATCGTTATATATATGTATATGTTGCTGATAAGAGTGAAAAACATTTTTCTGCATGAAGTCTCTTGATGCTGAGACTTCAGAATGACCAGTGCAGAATTTACATATGTAGTAAAATAACTATATTTTCCCAAGCTATAAACCTCCGAATAGGGTAGAAAATATAGGTGCCTATCTCCTCATATTACTCAAACTCTAAACGAGGAAAGGACAACTTACTGGGATTTCTGCCCAGCACTAAGCAATGCATCAGGAGCATCTGGTATCTGAATCTTTTAGGAAAGATGATCAAACACTTACTTCCTAAGAATCTCTTTTTTCATTTACCAAGCAGAGGCAGTTCTTCAGATGAAAATCTGGTATGGATGCAAAGCATATAGCCTCCTGAAATCAATGTTTGCATTCAAGAGAAAGTGACTGTCCTTTTCTTGGATAAGTAAATTACTTCTTCAAATATATGTAGCTGGAGGGTGTCATTTTCTATGCATTGGTGGCAGAGCTATCTTATAAAAGTTATTCTCAAAGTGACTCTCCCTTGGGGAGTAAAGAAGCTTTTAGTTTATTTATTCCCTTGTTCTTAGTTAAAGGAGGGACGTTAACTTCTGCAGACACGCAAAGCACAAGTCACCTTGTACTGCTAAAGGCCTTTGAGGATGAGGAGCTCAGAGCTTGCAGGGCCCCCACTTAGCAGCAGGACAAGCTACTGCATTCTTGATCAGACCAAAGATATATAAGGCAACTTCTTTTACCCAAAAGGCACCGAAGAGAAAGAGGAAAATGATCTTTCATCTCTCTGTAAGCTCCATCCCTTGTTCCCCCACCTCTCTGGCCAGAACCCTTTGTTTTCAATTCTTCCTCAACCTATTTATTTAAATTTTTTAAATGGAAATTCTTTTCCCAAACAGTACCCTGTGACTGCAGCAGTCCTCGTCTCCATTCCATGAAGGCAGCCCTTCTCCCTGCACCATTAATTCCTTCCATTTAGAGAGCTGGGTGCTGGTGCAGGCAGCTGGCTTAGGCTCAGCTGATGGAGATGTACCTGCTGAGCATCCCCTTGCTGTAGCTGGATTGAGGCTCCTTCTCCAGAGCCTTCACAATTTAGTGAGTTCTGGGTAATTTGTGTGATTTATATAATTATTTGTACTAATTGGTGGCCAGGGAAAGGAAACTGCTGGCTCCATTCTGGATAGAGTGAGGGCAGTTTTGCCTTCCCATCCAGCCTCTTTATGATTTGGGTTTTCTGACTTCAGGGCAGGATAAGCTAGGATTTTTTGAGGCTACTAGAAACATTTGCTGAAATGCCTGCCCCATCTACCGATGACATTGTTATTAGAAAGCAATATTAAATATTATATTTTGAAAAGGACTGAAATGGCATAGATCTAGACTGAGCTCATGGAATTTACCTGTTAAAGGATACAATGTGAGCATTCTCTTTGTCCAGTCTAAACTTTTGGAAAAAAAAGTTTTCCTGGAAAATTCAGTCCAATCACTGATAGAAGTTTCTCAGCATTGGGCATTTTTGGAAAGTATAGGCAGTCCGTAAATCAGGAATACTTTGTGATCTAAAGATTCATCTGGAAATTGGCTATTTGAAACAGAATGAATTTTGTTTTTCTCACAGAAGCAATATTCAGGTGATGGCTAGGTCCCTGGGTTAAGCTAAAAAAGCTATTTTAACATTGGATGTATCTCAGTTAAAGGATTACAATGCTAAGAACACTAAAAACTTCTTGAATATTTGTCTAATAATCAAATCTATCCTTAATATGCTACAAATTAATACATTCTTCTATGCATTTACTCATTTAACAATCATTCATTAAGCATCTGTCATCTGCCAAGTACTGTACTAGGCATGAGGGACCCCAAAATGAAATGCTCATTTACACTAAGCAGGTGCAAAGAGATCATGATAACACAACATGCTAAGTGCAGTGATAAAGGTACTTGTGGGGTATTATGAGGCACAGAGAATGGGAAGTGATCTCAGGCTGGGGTTGGGGAGTTGTGGATGTCTTCTCAGAGGGGATGGATGAGAAGAGAATTGGTTTAAAGGACTAGGAGGAGCTTGCCAGATGATGAAGGATGGAATGAGGGAAGAGATTCTCTGTCTCTCAGAATACTTTCATATCTTCTTAACTTATCTCTGTGGTACCCCATTCAGGTTTGCCTTAGACACCCCCTCCAATGGCTTCTCAAGTGCCAAATGGTCTTCCTCCAGTCCCCAAACAAGTCCCCCACTTCCTCATGTAGCTGTTCTTAACTTGGGGTGAAGACAGCAGTCTGTTTGAACTAGGGTACATGGCATGTATGCACAGCCTTACTCATCAGTGCTCAAACCTGAGTGCCTAGTATCACTTGTGAAACTTTTAAAACACAGAGATATGGAAATACCAATGCCCAGGGCCATACCGCCAGAAATTCTGACTTCACTGCTCTCTTGGGGGCCCAGGCTTTGGTAGTTTTGGAAGCCTGTGTGATTTTAAGGTATATCCAGGGCTGAGAATCCAGCAATCTCCCAGAGACATCTGAATTTTTGAATTGATTTGGATTCACTGTTACATACTACAGGACATTACAAAAGCAAAGCATCCATTTCACCTAACAAATGGTTTTCATTTCTGAATTCCTTTCAGTGTGCTTCCAATCATATCCATATTTTTTCAAATCACAGAATTTATACTTTTTTGAATTTTACTCTCTGCTTTTTGCAATCAGTAATGTAATTGTCCCATGTCATTTATGTTTTGTTTAAAATGAAGTGATTTAGCATAGAACCATTATTTCTGTAATCATGCCATTAGATAATTAGGAGCTTTCCAAATTTGGGGAAACATAAACAATGTTGCAGTGAATCCCTCCACATGTAAGAGCTCCTTTGTTTTGTTTGTTAGAGATCAGCCAGGGAAGATGTTTACGATGTGGTGCTGTGGCCACAGGAGAAGATTCCAATTCAAAGGCCTCTCCAGCCTCTTTCTTCTCCTTCTCTGCTCCTGCTCTTTTAACCTCTCTTGTGCATCCTGGTTTCATAGCTCATGTTCACCAGAGACGACCAGCTTCTCATCTAACCTGAACCTTTCTTTCTCTTTCAACTCTTATACAGTTGCCGTAGGTTGGAGTTGGGGCAGCCATGGAGGCCTGCCCTGCTGGGTGATGCCCTCACTCTTGCTCCCCTCCTAAGGGTTGCCTTGAACCAATAGTATTAGGTCTGGAGTTAGTCTTAGTTTGGCCCAGGCCCCCTTTTTTGGTGTGGGGCCTTATATTCTTTATATCCACTCATCACAGCTTCTTTCATGACTGGCACAGGGATGCTTGTGACACTCGTGAAATGAACTAAGGAATTTCCTGATACCTTTGAAACAGGTTGGGAGTAGATTTCTGTAATAGACATTTTAATGGGCATTAATAGGGCCGTGTTTGTTTATTGCTGTCAGGCTGTCATCTTCCTTTTTCAGAGAAAAAATTCTAACTTTCCATTCTTAAGTCAGAAAAGACTGAATTGCTTTTTAATTATCAAAGTAAAAATAAGTCGTGGCTGTGTGGTACGTGTGAGGTCTGCACATGTCCTCTTTAATTTGGGGAGATGGCATCTTACACCATTGCAAGCGGAGGTCTCCTCACTCTCACATACATGGAGAAGGACTTACCTAAGAGCTGTGAGCTGGGAGAAACCTAGGCCTAAAGGTCACCCATCATCTCCCTCCCATCCCCACCACCATCAAAAGTCTTCCTGATTCTTATTCCTGATGAAATGCAAATGTGCATGAATAGGTAATAATGGAAGCCTTTGTATCTTATCATTTATCTGGTAAACCTAGCTAGGAAGTGAGGGTCTGGGCCAAGGTAAGTAATGACAGAATGGATGTGAACATTAGGAGGCAACTTGGAGTTTATCTAAGGCCAAGGTTCATGAACATGACTGTATATCTCAATTACCAGGAGAGCGTCTCAAGAACAGATTCCCAGACCTTCTCCCCAGACCTACTGGGAGTGGATAGATTTGTCTGTACCGGGAGTGGCATCACAGAGTCACACAGGTGGGTTTGAAGTTATGCGATCCAGGGGAAGTTTCTTCTCCTCTTTGTGCTTTATTTTCCTCACCTGAAAATGGAATAAAGCTACCTACTCTTGCAGGGCTGGAGTGAGAATTAAATAAAGTTAAATGAGATCATCTGACTCACCTCCCCCTCCCCCCCATTTTTCAAAGGAGGAGACTAAGCTCCAGAAAGGTGACAGGACTAATCTAAAGTTACTCTGCTAATTTCTGGCAGGGTATGCACCTGAATTCTGGCCTCTTCCACATTGTTGTTGGAGAAGGCAGAGAAGAGGAAGAAGAGGGTCTCTCATAGGGAATGCTATATGGGGAAGCGGGGCTGACAGCTGAAGGATCAGGAGGTCACAGGCTGTGGATGGCAAAAGTGGATGAGGACAGAGAAGGACAACAGATAAGTAAAAAAGGTCAGGCAGAGAAAAACAAATACCATATGACCTCTTCTATGTGGAACCTAAAAAGAAAAAGATGACTCAAAACTGAGCTTATAGATATAGAGAACAGATGATGGTTGCCAGAGTTGGGGGCTGAGAATGGGTGAAATGGGTAAAGAGTGTCAAAAGGTACAAACATCCAGTTATAAGATAAGTAAGTCCTGGGGATGTAATGTTCAGAATGGTGGCTATAGTTAACAATGCTGTATTGTATATTTGAAAGTTGCTAAGAGACTAGATCTTAAAAGTTCTCATCACAAGAAAAAAAAAAAGCTACAACTATTTACATACAAATATAGAATCATTATGTTATAAATCTGAAATTAATGTAATGCCATATTTCAATTATTTCTCAATCAAAAAAAAAAGGCAGCAGAGACGAAACTGAAGAGTATCCCTCCTTTGCTTACAACTGGCCCAATTAGCTCATCTTGGAGAGTGAGAGAACTCTCGGAGGAAAGCTATTACCTGTAACCAGGTGAATTTTAAAAAGCATACTTCATTCATTCATTCATTCACTTGGAGTTACGGTAGTAACTAAGGAAAACATAATCCTGTCCTCCAGGAGCTCACAGTCTATTGAGTAACAGATAGCAAACAAATAAACATACATCTAAAAGCCTGTTATCATATGCGCTGGGAGGTCATTTACTTATAAGTACTTTAGTATAAAGAGAAGTTGTCTCTACACCCATAGAATTTAAGACACATTAATCAGGAATTCACAGACCAGATGGTTATTTAGGGCTTTAAATATCATTTTAGAAATCTTCATGAGAAGGTTTGTTAATGAAGACAGAGATGAGTTTTCATTGGTGATGTAAATGGTGTTCAAGACATGCACTTGCACCTACTGAATGGGAGAAGATATTCACAAATGATACATCCAATAAGGGTTAACATCCAAAACATATAAAGAACTCATACGATTTAACAACAAAAAGTCATCTAATTTAAAAATTGCCAGAGGAACTGAATAGGTATTTCTTCCAAGAGGACATAATATGAAAGCAGTCTAGATGTCCATCAATAAATGGATGGATAGAGAAGTTGTGGCACCCACACCCCCGACACTGGATTATTCAGTGATAAAAAAAGAATGAAATCTCACCATTTGTAACAACATAGATGGACCTACAGGATATTATGCTAAGTAAATTAAGTTAGAGAAAGATAGATACTGTATAATCTTACTTATGTATAGAATCTTAAAAACAAAATAAATGATTAAAGAAAACAAAACAGAAACAAACTCATAGATATAGAGAATAACCTGATGGTTGACAAAGGGGAGAGGGTGGGAGGGATGGGAAAAATATAGCGCATACAATTCTGTACAGTGCATGATACTTGATAATGATAATAAACGACTATGTTACTGAAAAACAATAAAGACATGAAGTTGACTGGAAAGAATGTTCTGCCCTTAGCGCAATGGACAAACATCCTCCAAACCCAGAAACCTCAAACCAGTGACATGGTACCCTTGGCCTAGACTCCAGATGCTAGAGTCTACTGATCCATCACCCTGATAGTTAACAGCATATTCTGCTTCCTGACCAGCCCCAAGTCTGGTGACTGCTGTCAGCATATTATAATGTCCATGGCCCTGTCAATGCAAAAGCTTATTTAGTACCCAAGGGCAGAGATACGGACTTTCCTGGACTCAAGAATAGCTTAAATGACTGTTTTTGTTCCTGTTTGCTCATTTGGCACGACAAAGTTACTATTATAGAATCCCAGGTGATGGTAAAGAGGCAAATTCTACAGCTAGAAAGGGCCAGAGATACCATTTAGTTAAATCTCTTTACTTTTTTAATCACCAACAAATGAAGCATGTTAAGCTGAATGGTCTCCCTGAGGTCACATGGTTGGTCAGTAAGAAATCCAGGCTTATAGACCTTCAGGACTGAGCATGAGGAAGTAACAGGAACTTCTCTTTCTAAATAAGAACAATCCAAAGGGAAGGTTTAGGTTGATTAATGCTGGGCAGATGTTTTGATTTTAGCTCAGCGAGGAAGAGGACCATCTGAGAGTGCTGGGTGACAATAGCAACTGCCCAGCACCAGCAGGGAAGAGCAGGTGGGAACGATCAGATTTTTACTTTCAAATCCTTTCTGAGGTCATGTCTAAACGTGTGCTTGTGTAAGAGGGTAGAAAGAAGGAGGCCAGTGGCCACAGAAAGGCAGGAGATGCTGCCAGAAAAACGTCCATGAGATGGGCTGAGGGGGCCTATGCTGAGTTGGAGACCAGCAGGGAGAGCCTGGGTTTCATCACTTACAAGGTGGGAGCTCCTTGCCCTGAGCTCCATGGAGCAGGGGTAAAAATGGCCACCTGGCCATTAGGACACAGGAAGTGTGAACAGTGGAGTTCCACCACACCCGCAGTATGAAATAGGAAGTCGCTGGCTGAATGCAGAAGGACATGCAAGAACCAAAATGAGCTGGGGTTCATGGCCTATTATACCCGGTGGGCTACGTTCATGACTTTCAGGAAGTTTAAAACCTTGACTAAGAGGGAAAGAAAAAGAAAGGGGTCAATAAACTGTGGGTAAATCATTACATATTTTTCAGTCTTTGAAAATTGCAGGAGATGAGGGAAAATTTGATATTTTTTCCTCCCTTAAAATATAAAGGTTGAGGGCTCCAACAAGCCAAGACTGAAACCAAGAAATGAAATGTATCTTCTGTTGGCATCTCCCAGTCTTATTCCCAAAGATGGTTGAAAGAAATTTTGGTGATAGCAGTACCTGGGAGTGGAGAAATAATGGAGAAAGGAAAGTTGGAACTTTTAGCCCTATTCCCAGAGATGGGGAGGGGCCAGGTACAGGGGATTGAATTTAATTGCCAATGGCCAATGATTAAATAGATTATGGCTATGTGGGCAAAAAAGTGTTCTACTGTAAGTAACCACATGGGGTGATCTTAAATTTCTAACTGGGCAGGTCAAGGTGGGTAGTCACGCCCCAGGAATATAACTTCTTCAGTGAAAGGCTTATCTTTGCCTTAAGCAAGCCCTGTCCACTGTTTCTGTGCATCTAGGTTAACACATCTTTGAAATACCTCTATTCAGACACCTCCTTCTAAAGTGTGACTGCCCTCAAGAGGTCACATAATCTTGATAACTATTCTGTAATCCAATCCCCACCTCACTTTCTCCCATCTCCATTTTATCTTCCTTAGGTTTCCACCTTAATTCCAAATGCAGTAAAGAAACTGCAAACTGTTATTCTCCAAAGCATATAGGATCTTGCTTCCTGGCAATTGTCATCAGTTTTGGCTCAAATAAACACAGAAATCTCTACAGTTTTGGAGGTTTCTTACATTGATACTTGGGTCTTTGCAACCTTTTCTGTGTCCCTCAAATCATGTGCCAGTCACTCTCCATGACCTTTCTGAAATGTCACTGGTCATCTGTTTAAGAATCTGCAATCATTATGTTATGCTAATCTTTGATGTTAAGATGCAGTAAATAGAAGAATGGCAGTGGAAAAATGCTACCTAATAAGAGGAAATAAATTTGGTCTTTGTCCCCAGTTCTTGGCACAGAGCTCCTAAAACCATCGGAATTTCCTAAGTTATAAGTGTCTTTTTTTTTTTTTTTTTATTCATAAGAAGCCCCTTTGAGCACACCAGAGTTTATGTTAATGAGGTGACTTAAGGTGTGGCCTCTAGGTAGCCTCAGGATGGGGCTAGTCACCAGAAAGACCAGGTTGGAACTTGAAGCTGCCTTTATGACTTTCACCCACTGACCTCTGGGAAGGAGGGGGTGGGGCAGGAGATTAGGCTCTATCAAAACTCTTAAACAATGCAATGTGATGAACTTCAAAGGCGATGAATATATGGAGGTGTTGGGAGGGTGGTGCACTGGACAGGGCAGGGACGCCCTAGGCCCCTTCTCTCATACCTTGCTCTATGTATCTTTTCCATCTGGCTATTTCTGAGCTATTGCTTTTTAAAATAAATGGGTAAACATACATAAATATTTCCCTGAGTTCTGTGAACCATTTTAGTAAATTATTGAACCTGAGGTGGGGGTCAGGGGAACTCCTATTTATAGCCAGTTGGTCAGAAGCACAGGTGATTAGAGTCTGAAGTGGGGGCAGTTCTGTGGGACTGAATCTTTAACTTGTGGGATCTGATGCCATCTCTAGGTAGATGGTGTCAGAATTTGAATTAAATTTGAAAGACACCCATTTGGTATCCAGAAGTGAAGTGTTGAGAGTAAAGGGAAAAAAAACAGAGCTTTCCCTTAAAAAATGTCTGCAGTTGTTGTTTTATTTCACTTTTTAGGTACAGAAAAGTGCTACTCAACAAGTACATATGATTTTAATTTTGAATTTACCTGCCTCTTTAGGGTAGCTTATAAAAGACACGAAATTAATAAAATCAAAATGAAAGAGGGCAAATCAGAATGAGGAGGAGCAAAGCAAATATCTGCACCATGTAGGTTTGGCAGAAACATAGGCTTTCTGCCTCTTGATTGCACAATAGAGAAGGAAATGTAAAGAATTACCCAATTTTTATTATATAATAAAAAAAATTACATAAACGAAGTTATTTAAAAATAGAGTCAGAGCTGCCATCTCAGAGGAACTGCCTTGTGGGCCTTATGCCTCAGACCTTCAAAATGTTAAAACAGGGCAAAATAGCCTTTGGACTGGGCCTAAAGCAACATTGTGTCCTAAAGAACAGTTTGCAAAGATAACAAGAAAGCAGATATTGTGACTAGGGGGCTGATGACAATTGGACTGAAATTGAACACATTGTTTGGAATTAGCATCACTATGTTAGCTTATCTGCACCAGTAGAAATGCCTTCCTTATTCCCCTTCCCTTCCTTACAAATACCCTTTGCTTTTGTCTTCTAATGGAACACTATTTGGGTTTCTGCCTGAATCAGTGCTTCCAGAATAGTTATTATTTTTGATCTCAAATAGATTCTTATTGCCTCTCACTTTGACACTTTATTTTTAGGTTAACAATATGAAGTGGAGAGGCAGAGCAGCTTCCCTGAGGGCATCCTCGAACCCCCAGCTTGCTGGGAGGGTGGTAGACTCTTCAGAGAGGTAAAGATCAATTGTAATGGGCAATGTCTTATCCTCTTTGGTGTTTTCACAGGGAATGCAAATGTGACACCTATTAAAAGTCAAAGATATAGCATTATAAGTAAACTCTGTAACATTATTGACAAATGTGACTTTCAAGTGGTATAGCTTTCATAATGCTTAGACTACACCATAAACTATGTTTCTCAAATGCTATCATTTTGACTGGGATCTTCATAGGAGTTGTCTGTTAAATGGTGCAAGAGGCCACTTTTTAGCTGGGAGCCTGGAATCACAGAATCTTATCCCGATCATTAACGACAGATTCTAGAAAATGGACAAAGAGTTGGCAGTGCTGAAGTTCTATTATGAAAACTTACAGCCTCTAACCAGAATTCTTATCAAGGCATCTTCTAGTCTGCCTCCACAGGGAGAAGAGGCTATAGAGTATTTTCTCATAAAACATTTGAGGTTTTGCTCTAACAGCAGAGCCAGAGATCAGTGGAGGCCTCCTAATGTGATCCAGAGAAACATGGCAGAAGTGGAAGAGAAGGTGTTATCCTGAAAGAGTAGGTGGTACTAGCTGATCCACTTGGGCCTGGTAGTGCTGCTCTGGAGGACAAGTTATCTCTGAATCAGCAAAGGAAGTGTTGTCCTGCAAATTAACTGATAATATCTCCTTAAGTGCTGGAGAATGTCAGCCAGCAACAGTGTGGTTGCATGAGAATGCACCACGTTGTGCTGTTCCAATAACTGCACCTGGCAGGAATACTACAACAGGCTGATTCCTTGGACACGCGAGACTCCTCCGAGGCTAGCATTGTTACTACCCTTCCTTCCCTGCAGCAGTCTTGTCAAACCTTCCTTAGACTGCTGGTCTAGGATGGTCCCATCCAACCATCCACCCTCACTCCTTCTCTAGGGCTCAGGCTTACATTGCAGCTATTTCAGACTTGACCTCTTTTCCCGTTTTCTCTCATACAGACTTCTAATAAAAGCTGTGCATGTTTAATCCCATCTTGTCCACTGCTTCTCAGAAGATGTAAACTAACACAAACAGCAATTTGTGTGTTTATCTGAGCTAACATTTAACCTTTCCAACAGGAGAAACATAGCAGGTCCATGTTTCTCATAGGACTGACCTGCCCAATTTGTGTTTTTTTTTTAAGCCAGGTTTTTGTCATAAGAAAATACTCATTCTTCAATTACTTATGGCAGAGAGATAAGTGTCTGATTCATTTAAAGCAGTATCAAACTCTTACAATGTATAACAAAAAGGTAGCAGGCTAGGATATAGCCTTGCTTTAACATTGAGGGGTTTATTTTAAAGGTATAATTTAATCCACATCTGGGCCTTGTTTGCAGAATGAAAGCTTGATGAAATAAAGCTCAGTGAAAGCTGCAGAGTCTTAATCTTGTTTTTGGCTATACCCTCATCCCAAAGGCCCTGGCATCCACCCCAGGAGCTTGTCCAAAAAAGAGAATTACTGTTTGTTGAACAAATGAAGGAGATGCCGTGCTTGGGGGTGTATGGTTCCTTTCAGATCTTGAGTATTCAATAGGAGGTTACTGAGGGTTTGAATTAGAATACTTGATAAGCAGACATAAGAGTTTCAGATAGAGTAACTGTAAGCTCAGTAAATAGTTGTAACTGGGTTCCTGTAAGCTCAGTAAATAGTTGTTCATGCAGCAGAAATATAAGTTAGAGAATCTTGACATACAGAGAATGCACCCCATTGGGGCCAGTAAACAAAAGGACGGACTCAGGATCAACTGAAAATTGATACCCCAAATGTCTCCTAGTCCTAGAAAACCCTCCTCCATTTCAGGGTCCAGACAACACTGGCTCCATCCCAGCAGACAGGGGCGGTGACAAAGATACACAAAAGAAAAGGAGGCAAGACCATTTGTCTTCACTGATGTCAAACTGCGAAACAGGACTTCTATTCTTTTAATTGTTCAGCTGCTGAAGCTCAACCCCAAAGTTCCACCTCGTAGCCCTTTCTCTGATATGAGGTGCAAAGTCTCTGTGTCTCCATTTTGAGACCAGATGCATAATTTTCTTATAATAGCAATCCTTTTTTGGTAACTGGAAATGTGTTGGGCTTTCCTCCAACAGGCCAGGAAGGTCAAGAGATAACTTCTAGAGACCTTCTTACCTGCAAAAGTAAGGAAAAGACCCTCTCAGGGCAATTAGTGGCTAAATTATGGGCCACATCAGGTTATTAGATCCTACCCCTTGCCACCTCCTTACAGCTTCCTCACATTGTTAGTTGGCCAACTAAGTCACAGACACACTTATATTCCTTTACTGGTTTCACTGCCCTGTTAACTCCTGCTAGCAACTATATTCCCCTACATTTTCCCTTTAAGAAATACAGGTGGAACTTACAACTTCAGAAACTGGGTATTTTTTGGATTTTCAGTTTATTTTCTATGACTTGTCAGTGGTCCTGTGGGGCTCAGAGTGCCTCTTCCTAGAGGCCCATTTTCAACATACCTCCGGTCTGTGGGGTACAGTTCCACAGTGACCACATCGAGAGAGTTCCAGGCCGAGATGGTCAATCCATTGTATAGACACAGCATACCTATCATCATGGATTCGCTAGTGCCAAACCAAAGGAAGAAACAGCTGATGCCCGAAAGTACCATAGAGCCACCTGCCAACAAAGCAGACAAAAAGCTGGGATGTTTCCTGTCATCTCGGTAGGGCAAGGACCCTAGGGTCTTCAAGTTCTCATGGCAACACTGGATCCCGAGGGGAAGCTACAGACTCAGCTTGGCAAAGCTCAGGCATGGGTGCGCTCACCTGGATAAAAGTTTGCCTTTCTAACTGCCTGCTGAACACAGCAAGCATGAAATGCATATCATCAATTACTCAGCTACTAAAGTGGAAAAACATACATTAGTCACACATAATTAGTTTTCCAGTCTGTGAACTCATGGAAACTGCTCAAATGAAATGTAATTAGACATAATTTTAACTAAAATTCATTTCTAATGAAAGGTCTTAAGGGATTTCTCTCATCTCTTTGGGACACAAATCCCTAAGGGGACAAAGGGTACAGTGGGCTCCCTCTAAATTGCAGGGGCAGCTCTTTTATTTTACATGAAGCCAAGCACATACCTAGCATCGTCAAGCGCCCGATTCTGTCCATCAGGAGAGCAGACACAATGTTCCCTGGCAACACTGCCAAGGTTCCCAGAAAGTTGACAAAGTAAATCCAGTAGGCACTATAGTCATCATCAAAGGTAATCTGGCATCCCGTTTTATTGTGAAAAAATGAGCAGTTTTGGAATTCGCTGTCAATAAATTTATATTGCTCGAAATCTGTGAACATAAAGATAATTTATCAAGCTCTTAATAGTGTGTACAAGTATAAGAAAGCCTATCAAGAATTTAGAGAGCAATTATGACATTTAAACTTAAGGGCTTCAAAGCCTGGGCTGGTTTGACTTTTAGCGCCCTTGCCTGGCCAAAGTGCAGGGTCTAGGACTTGACATTACAAGGGTGGTTGGCCCTCTATGTCCACAGATTCTACATCCGTGGATCAAAAATATTCAGCAAAAAATTGTTATGTTGATGCCGACATGTACTATGTAGCTAGGTCTATGATGAATGCATCTGTACTAAACATGAACAGACTTTGTTTCCTTGTTGTTATTTCCTAAATGATACAGTATTAACAACTATATATAAGATATTTACATTGTATTAGGTATAAGTAATTTAGAGGTGATTCCATCAAGGAACAAGAGTCAGCCTCATGGGGATTTCACTGGTATTCATTGCTGATTTTTTTTCTTGAACTTGGATCTATCCAAGAAGGGGTTGCAGATGATCATGACTTTTATTAAAAGGCGGTGAGAATCAAAACTGTTACCATCCGTGCTGGTCAAGATCTGTCTAAAAAGCTGGCCTTCTGAGGCTGAATGGGGTAGAAGACAGCAACAACACTATTAAAAAACGGAATAAACCAAAGACACCTGACTCCACTCTCATTCGAAGCTGGCCAGAACCGGTTCCTGTCTGAGCACTACAAAGGCATGGCTGGCAACTGGGTCTCGTTGATACTCTCACCAATGTTAGGCTGTTCTGGACTCTTGCAGGACAGACAGACCAATATGTGGGGTGGGAAAGGACAGTCTTTGAAATCAGATAAACCTGGGTTCAAATGTCAGTTGTTACTCGTACTATGATTGTGATCAAATTACTTAATTTTTCTGAGCTTCAGCTATTGTGATGAATGTCTAATGATCTACAGTAGGAACCAGCATATAGTAGGTGCTCAATCAAAGTTTGCTTCCCCCTTCTTCCCTGGGGAGTTTTTCAGACTTCATTAAATGGACTGGCTAAAAATGATATCTGATTAAGCAAAGCTGTATTCTCCAACTCTGTTGACTTGTTCAGGTATACTGATTTAAGCAAACACCAGATTATCAAAACAAATAAATTACAGGTTAATTCTCCACTTTAGAAATTATTCACCAAACAATTTTTTTCTAAACTTCGAACTTCAGCAAGTTCCATTTGCATTAAATCTGACAAAGACAAACAATACACACTTAACTTTTATCCAACCTGATTTAGGGAATCCGTTAATTTATACTTTAATCTCTACTTCTCCCACGAAGCTCTGCCCACACTATCACATGGGTATAACGTTTCTGCCAAGTGGTGGGCCCTCTGAAGAGGCCACAGTAGGACTAAGTAGCACACTTACCTGTGTTGTCAAAAACAGTATCAATAAATGTGCAGTTCTTGAAGTAGGTGTTAACTGAAGTCACATCCTCAAAGGTGCAGGCCTTAAAAACTGAATCTTTGAAAGTTACGGATTTGAACTTGACCCCTAGGAATCTGCCCAACACACAAAAAAAATCCGTATCGATGACTGTGTCCATGAGGGTTCGAAGCTAAGTCAAACAGATTTAGAGATGTAATGCCCCTCTGTGGCCTCTCTTAATTATAAAAGGTATTGGTTTGTGGATTTTCTAATCTGTTAGCTTTTCCTCTTTCCCCCATACAGCTTGCCCTTTGACTATTCATTGCTCGCTGCTATTCTTTTCTATCAGAAGAGATGGCATTCAAAGGTAACTTAGCTTTTTGCAATGTTGGTAAAAGGCTTTTGGCGTATGCAATTGAAAGAGAAAGTTTGAAGATTACTTGTGGCTATGAATTCTTTATTTTTCAATTCTATCTTCTTCCTTTTTCATTTATATGACTTTATTTGAAAATTCTCTATTTAGGGTTAATGGCTCTAACTTGAGGATGTGCTTCCACAGACTTTTAATGAAAATCAGCTTCCTAAGCTGAACCCCCAAGGTCTTGGTAATTTATTAAGAGACTATGAATGCATACTTAGATAGTCCCTGGTAGAAAAATGCTTGTTTAACTGGGGAAGAAGTTTTGATAGCATACACCACTTATTAGGGGCAGAAAGGGATTGACTGATCCTTCTAGGCAAGTGAGCTGACTGATTTAAAAGCAATTCATTAATTGTTGAGTACTACTTTTGAATTTGTTCTCACTTTAAGGATTGACTGCATTTGTTGGTTTAAAATGCCTAATGAATGAACCAATTAAAAAAAAATAATCTTATTTTAAATCCCTGCTCCAGGGGTCCAGAGTAAAACCACCTAAACTGTAAACTTACCCACTATAGGTGGGTAAATAATGGTATCTTTTAAGATGATCAATTTTTCTGAAATGAAACTGAATTTAGAAAGGAAAAAACTACTTTATATTTTGAATGGGTAATATATATACAGAGCACACATGATACAAAGTTTGAGATTTTGGAAAAGGAAAGTCTTTTCTGACCCATCCTCAAACTACCCAGTTCTTTGGCCCAGAAATAATCGCTGTTGTCGGTTTCTCGTGTGCTCTTCCGGGAGCGTTCTATATAGAGAGTGCTGGCAGATGAGACACCCTGTTCTACTACTTGCTTTGTCTCCTGGTTATTATTTTGGAGATTATTCCATATCAGTATATAAAGAGTTGCCATTTTCTATGTTGAACAAGAAAGCCATTTTTTAAAAACATGAACTGGCAAGTGGCATTTGAAATTAGTCTGAAAGAAGAAAAAATTCTATCACCTAAAATAAATGTATGTTTTATAAGGACATTAGTATTACTAAAACTATTAATCATTATATTATTAATGTAAAAATTTCTTAGTCATGATTGAATATCCAGCTTAGAATTTTAACAAATAATACTAATGGTATGACTGTCAGAGATACAAACAGATATTACAAATTTGTAGTACAGTAATAATACCTTTTTTAAATAAGCGAAGTAAATTTTCACCTTAGAATTTGCCCCTAAGGGTTCTATGGAAAAACAAGTACAGACCTGAGTCTGAGTCTTACATGGGAGAGTGAAGGTGATTCTGTATGGCTGGTATTAGGTTTAGATCCCACATTAAACTGTCAATTCAATCAATTATCTCCTAGTTGGTAATTCTCCTTTTCATCACAAAGCATAAATATCCCCAATAATTCTTTTTCATCTTTACAAACTGGTTTTTTTTTGCTCTGGGAAACTTTGATTATTTTAGATTTTTCACTTTTATCACATTTGAAACTGGGATAATTTCCTAAAAATAATGTAAATCGTCAGGGACTCATATCAGTGATTATTCGCCAGACAACAAAGAAAGAATACAAATAATGACCTTGTCTACCCATTTGCCTCTCTGAAAGAATGAACCAGAATCACCTTCCCAAGCCAGTTCTTCTGTCCTCATTAAGAGGGATTCGAGATTCTATACTCAAAAATGTGCTTTGCTAATCTATTCCATATTTTCAATCTTCAACTTTGAGAAATCTTCCTTGCCCTCTAACTGAAATTCTTTCTGAAACAATTTAAGCTCAATTCTTGATTCAGCATCATGGAGAAAGTGGGAATTCTGAAAGGCAGTCCCTTTTTTAAGAATAGACAGGCATTGAAATATACTTAAGATTTCTTTTCTGAACTAAATCAACTTATAGCCCATCTTATTTTCTTATACTATTTACTTTTCTGTAACTTATTTTTGTTTCTCTCTGGGGTCTCTTAAATTTTCTTTTCATATCAGTCAATTCTGCCACTTAATACGAAGTAGCTCAGTGTAAGAAGTAATGTTAAGTAACTGATACACATGTACCTTTTCTTTGATGCCCATTTGAAAGTATTCACATTCAGCCTGACAATGACTACATGTACAAACTAAAAACAGAATAAAACAAAAACTAGGCATGTTTCAGTGCAGTGAAGGCTAATAAGTGCTTTTGTGAATAGGTAGCATGTAAGTTATTTCAAAGTTTCTGGACCTGCCATTGTAGTATTCCATTCCAGTATGAATCTGATTTTCCATTGTAAAGTTAATACTGAAATTCGCATATTTCTCTCTGGGCACAGTTCTAATTAGTAGTGCATATTCATCTGACTGCAAATGTTTAATGACATCAGGGAACCAAACGGATAATCCATAGTACCTGCAACGACAAAGAAATGTGAGTTCATAAAAGTGCCAGCACACCAGAGGCAAGGCACACCTCCCTGGCATTTTCAGAGAGGCAGTGGCTCCTGGAGAAGCACTCTGGTTATGACTGGCTCGGTGTAATGTTATGAATCATCACACAGTAATCTGCACTGCTCTCTCCCCATCACAATTAAGTCTGCAAAACTCAAACTAGAGACATGGCCTGGGGTTACCTGGAGACCTGCAGGTGTGTAATTCCCGAACCTTCCTTTGGGAAAAGACGTTTGTAAGAACCCTATCCTGTACCCATACATGGCACCCTGGTCCTGATGTTTTTCTCATCACCACAGGCTGCAGCTAGGAGCCCCATCTCCTAATCTGATGGTACAAACTCTTTGTGTTCAAAAACCATGAGAGCCCTCAAAGAATGGCCTCTTTTACAAATAAAGACTCTTGGTTCCTAGACTATTCTTCTACTGCTAGCCTGGGGGTAGAGCCCCATCTCTCAGAGCTATTCAAGGAAAAAAGCCATTCAGGTGATCATCTGAAAATCCAAGTTGTTTCCACTGTCTGTCTCTTGGCCTCTAATGTGTTATTTTAACAGGTTACAGCTGAGTCATGCTGCTGTGTACTTTTGTACAGCAGCCACTCACAACGTGTGACTGCTGACTAGTTGACATGTGGCCATTCCCAAATGAGATATGCTATAAGTATAAAATATCATATTTGAAGACTAATGAAAAAAAAGAATGTAAAATAAGTCATTAATCATTTTTTATATTGATTATATGTTAAAATAATGTTTTTAACATAATGATTCAAGTAAAAAATATTATTAAATTATTTCCACCTGTTTCCTGTTATTTATTTATTTTTAGTGTGGCTGCCAGAAAACTTAAAATGACATGTGGCTCACATTATATTTCTGTTAGACAATACTGCTCTACAGTGGTGGTTCCCAAAGTGGGGTCACGGGGTCCCTGGAGTAGCAGTGCCAACATCACCCAGGAACTTGTTAGAAATGCAAACTCTCAGGCCCTGTCCAGACCTACCAAATCAGACGTTCTAGGGGTGGAGTCCTTCAGATGATTCTTCTGATGCACACTCAATTTTGAGAACCATTGCTGTAGCTTATCCCTACTTATACATACTTACACAGAGAAAAAAGTGGTGATGAGCGTAGCTGTTGCAGGTAGACATGCTAAGGTCACATCCTGGCCTTGCCACTTACCGGCTGTGTGATCTTGAGCCAGTCATCTAAGCCTCAGTTACCCCATCTCTAATAGCAGAATGATGATAGTATCCACTTTCCTAGGTGGTTGCTCAGATTAAATGGGATGCAAAGTACCTAGCACGTAGAGAATGCTCAAAAGATAGTAGGTCTAATTTTTATCATCATTGTCATCAGGCTTCCTGAAACATCTCTGCCTCAGGATTCCATAGGTCCCAACTTCTTCTCTTCATAGACTATGAATTAATTACTGTGGAGGTGTGAGTGGTGGCCACTGGATGAGAAATGACTCAGGGATGCAACATGTAAGGCATGGTTCTCCAGTTGTGTAAATGGGACAAAAAACTTTGAAAATGGCAACCACAAGGAAGCATGCTACCCTGGAAAGGAATGTCAACAATCAACGACATAAAAAAGTTTCAGGGAAGTTTTCATTTATTTGGCAAAAATGTACTGACTCTCCATTAAACACAAGGCATTGTTTAAGGTTTTGGAATATCAGTGAGAAAATCATAAAGTTTAAAGTGTGGTCAATAATCAATGATTAAACAAAATAAACAAACCAGATAATTATTATAATGTAACTCTTCACATCTTGAGAGTAGAATTACATCTTGCATCTTGCTTATCTCTGCAACTAGCCTAGTGTTCAGCACGTAAAAAGCACTTAATACATGTTAATGTTCATCCTTCTCTTCCTTTATAGATTAATGGGTTTTCTGAAACTTGGGTGACAGTTACTTTATATATTCTAAAGCAACTCTCTCAACTTAGAAATGAGGAACTAAAACATAGTAATGCCCCCAAGTCACACGGAGGAACAAGATGCTAGGTCTCTGAGCCGCCCCTCATTTTCCTTGTTTGTCCCCTTGTTATCCCTGACAGCATTAGGGAAGATTGGTCATCTCTGATTACTCACCTGTTTTAATTAGAGATGTTAAGGGGTGGAACCTGCAGCATAAATGCTGGGCTCTTTCTACCAGGCACAAAGGCCCTATTAACCTGAAAGTGTAGTATTCTATCTAATTGCCTTTTTAAAAAGCAAAGTAGGCAAAAATAGTTTGTACACATGCATTTTAAAGTTATATGTCACCCATTAGCAAATAAAGTTTTGAAAATTTCTGCCTACAACTTCTTTTCTTAGAACACATGTATGGTGGGTTTATGCATTCGACAACAAATATTTATTAAGCACCTATTACATACCAGGGACATATATTAGTGACCAAAAGAGTTTAATATTCCTGTTCTCACAGAGCTTCCAGAGAGAGAAGACATACTTTCATATATTAGAAGATGAGAAAAATAAAACTGAGAAGGGGATAGGGAGTGCCGAGGGGCTGCAATTTTAAAGAAAAGGCACTTAGGGAAGGTGCCATTGAGAAGGTGACATCTGAGGAAAGACTCAGTGAGAGAATGAGCCAGACCAAGTCTGGGGGCAGTGCAAATGCCTGAGATGGGAAAGGTTTCTGCATATTCAAGGAAGAAGAAAGAGGCTGGTGTGACTGGAGCCAAGCAAATGAGAGGAGGGTGGAGAAGTCATGAGGGATAAGCCTTCTAAGGGCTCATTAGGCTTTCCAAATACTATTGGTTTTGCCACCCCAGCTTTATGACAAGATAATTAAAGTGATTGGTTTATAAAAAACAGACTTGTTTAGCAAATCTATGCTGAAAAGTTCTTTCCTAAAAGTTAACAATACTAAACAGTACAAAAAAAAAAAAAAAAAAAGCAGCATGACTAGGAGTTATACTCACCAAGAATTTAAATACCACTTACCCAAAGGACAGGGTGAACCAAACAATTGTAAGCTTTATTGTATTTTCCTTGACTGGGTAGTTGAAACATCTCATAAAAGTCAACCAAATCTGTAAAATATTAAAGTCAGTTTACTTATGCATTTATCTAGTCAGCCCCACTCTCCAACTCCCTCCAACAAATTATTAAAAAGTTGAGTTTTCTTTGCACTGAATTCATTTGACCTTAAAATGTAAAAGTGAAAGGCTATATGAAACCAAATATTGGAACTTTCATTTATCAGCTTTCCAGAGGCCAATGGGCAAAGCAACTCAAAACTTCAGTGCACCCCCTCACCACCAAGACTTCTTGCCTAACACCTTCCTTTCCCTCAGATGGAATGTCTTGGCTACTCCAATGATCCAAAGGGGATCCTATTACTTGGTCCTACTACAGGAGTCAGGTGTCCTGGGCAGAAGGGGAAGAACCCCATTCATGGAACTGGTCTAGTCAACCCTACTTCTGACATTGAATGCAACAAGTTGGCCAATGAGTCAGGGCAGGCTTACTACTTACTCCATATAGTTCTGTGCGGATCCGAACAAAACACCTTCTGTACCATGTTCCTGTGTCACTCTCAATTTCAATCAGCTCATCTATTTGTTTTGGGGTTTTGATTCTGTTTACCTGTAAAGAGCAACAGAGGGCAAAGAGCTGAGTTCTCTGAAGTTGCTCAGTTCAGGTTTACCATTTGCTTTTAAAGGAACAAAAGCTGACTCCCACAAAAAAGAAGCAGTATTTGAAAATCACTCCATACATATGTGAAACCATTGGCATTAAGTATACAGACCCACGTGGTACCTAAAAGAACTGAAGAACGAATCAGTGAGAGGGAATACTAGAGAAATGGAAGAAGAGCAAATAGTAATGAAATCACATGAAACCAAAATGCCCTTCTCTTAATCATTACTACAAAGACACGTATTAGCATATAACATATCCAGATAGCTTTGCTTCTGGATTAAGAATTATTTTGCTTGGACTAAAGTGATTGTACATTCTTTTTATTTTGGAACCTACTATTTTGACAAATTTGTCCCCTAAATATATTTTTTAAAGCTTTCCCATCAAGCTTGTATTCTTGAAGCATCTCGATGACCCTCTCTTTCTTCTCCCATGCCTAAACTACAGTGACTGGCCAGCAAATACCCAAAGGTGACCACAGTGCAAGGTCAAGTGAATGGGCTTCTATTGTGAGCATCAACACTGATTCTTCAGCCATAGAAAAGGAATAAATGATGAAGGTTCAGCATGAAAAGCTGTATCTATTATTTAAGTTAGCCTCCTTTTGCTAAGGAAAAGAATCAAAAAAGGGTCAAAAGAAACAATGTTTTCAACACAGAGAATGAAGCCTGAAAAGAGAAAAAAAGGCAGAATGGTTCCTTTGTGGACCTCTCCCTTTTTGCCCTGTTAGTCAACATTTACCGGCTTTTGAAAAACCTGAAAGAAGACACAATATGTGCACACATTTTACCCCTGTCAGAGATAAATTTGAACAGACTTTTTTTTATTTTTAATAGAGGTTCTACCAACATCCAAAGCAGATACCAAGGCTGGCTTTTGACAGAGGTGATTTGGGAACCCTTAATATCTTTCAAATGGTATCATGTGGGCAGTAACCTCTTCCTGGCTACATAAATGAAGATGTCTCTATTTAACAAAAATGATGTCTGAGTTAAATATGGGATTCTAAATAGAGTCAGCTCAAAATAATCCATGTAGGCATTATTTTGTGATACTCTAGATTTTTTTAATCACAGGTGTGTTCTTTTCTCAATATATTATTTTTGAGAGGATTCCTCTTCTCTACTCATCAACATTTGTTTGTTCATTAATTCATTAGCATCCATGAGGTGCCAGGCCTGATACTGGACTCTAGAGATGCAAACATAAAGCATCATACCTTCTAATTACCATACAAAGTAAAAAGTACTTTGATGGAAGTTTGTATCAGATGGGAGAGACATATTGTACAGAACACCCAAGATGACCTGGGAGTGAGAGAGAAGAGAGAAGCCTTCATGGACTGCAGAATTTGAAGTGACGTTTATGAAGAAATATGTCATTTGCCATGTGTATAATCTATTTGGAGGGCATTCTGAGTGGGAGGAATACCATGTGCAAATGTCCAGAGGTGTGAGAAGAAATAGTGTACTGGGAAACTACAAAGAATTTGGGATTCCTGAAGCATAGTCCAAGTACAAAGAACAGTGAGTAATGAGGGCTGGGGAAGGGTAGAAAGTAAGGAACAATGAAGAATAACATTCAGGATGAAAAACAAATAGGACTGAATAATTTTTTTTTTTGCATATAATGAAGATAAAAGGAAAGAAAGAAACAGGATAGAGTTCAGGGCTCCAGGCTGGGGAATGCTAGTGGTACTCAATCATAGAATTTAGGACAAGGAAGAAGCTTAGATACTCTTAAGGTGGTAAGTTCAGATTTAGATTTTCATATTTTGAACGGCCTGTAGCACACAGAAAGATGGCCACAAAGCCCTTCTTCATGCATGTCTGGAGCTCAGGAGATCTGTCCATTAGGCTATAGAGATGCAGGAATTACCTGAGATCAATTAAGGGGAGCGTATAGGATTAAAAGAGAAATTAGCTGAAAATGAAGCCCTGGAAAACAATATTTAAGTTAGGGACATCAGAAAAGAGCTTAAAAAGGAGACTTTGAAGAAATACATGTAAATTCACTGTACTGTAGCTATAACAAGAAAAAAAATAAATTTGTCATGGTGGAATCATGTAATGACTTTGAAAGTGGTATAAAGATGACTTTGAGGTCAGCCATTCTTTTGGATTGTTCCAGCCTAATGTAATAACATTGACATGGATGCATATGAGTGGACTTGGTAACTCCGACCTTCTGAAAGAAAAGCAGTAAGCAGGGCAGTGGGCCCCACAGAGACTCCTTCTCCGGAATCTTTGGTAAAGGGTTTATCCTCACCTGGCTGAGAAGGGTTAAGTGATATTCAGTACCTAGATAGTATCTCAAGATTCCTCCAGCCTCACAATTATTTAATTTTAAAATATTCTTCCTCTATTGTGTATTTTACTCAAAAGAAGAGCCCACTCAAAGGCTTCCAGGTCCTCCATTACTGATCTTTACTTGCCCATTACACTGCATAAAAAAATTTGCTGATTAAGAATCTGTGATAATTTGGATAGAGCACAGACTGAAGTCTATCTTTACATTATAAAAAATTCATTTCCTAAATAAAAATGAAATAAATAAATTAGATGCCAGGGGACTCTTTAATTACAGATTATTTCATATTTTAAGAACTATGATTGATATTATTTATAAGACACTGAAGATCTTACTTTTGTCTCCCTTATATCTTACTGTATGTCCCCTTAAACTTGTTTTGGCAAAACATTTTTTTTGTCTAACTCTGTGCTCATATATAGAAAGATTTAAAAACCATTGTTCCTTCTCAAAAATTCCATGCATTCAATCTGCACTAATTTAGACTGGTTTTCCTATTGAGAATGCACTTTGTAACTAGAGGATTGAAGAATGTTTCAAATAGAGAGAATAGCACATACAACAGCCCCATGGCAGGCTTAGGTAAAACAGCAAGTATTAGGAACTGAAAGATGAGTGTAGCTGGTGCAGAGAGAGAGGAATTTACAATCTGGCCTTTTCAGAAAAAGCTTCCAACCCCTGGGGTAGCGGAGCCATACTCACCGTGAAGACCTTCTCAGGCTGACCCCGTGCTCTCATGTTTGTGTCATGAATTAACTTCAGAATCATCCAAGCTTCATCATGTTTTCCAACCTAATAAATGTGAATAGACAGTGAAGTACTGGAAGGTGAAACACTTCAACTCCCTGATTTGCCAATAACCATTCTGTATTGTCAGATAAAATTGGGTTAACTGTGCAAAGGCATTTAGATACATCTTGTTGGAACATGCAGACTACTTAGATACCCTTGAGTACCTTAGCAGTTCAATGGATGTGCCTATAACTAGAAATAGCACCTTCTGATGGTATAAAACAATAAGCCATGTGCTCTTCATTGAACAAAAGGTGACTTGCTTGAGGAGGAACCTTAGTGCTTTTTGGCCACCAGGCAGCTGTTTTACATACTGGTTGCTAAAAGCATGTCTCCATGAAACCAAACCCTCCATAGTTCCACAGTAGGAAGGAAAAATATACCTCCTAAGGAGACAAACATACTTTCCTAGAATTACAAGAAACTCTTTCCAACATATGTGACTTCTTGAGTATTTGTAACAATGAGTGTTACCTCCAACAAGAACCGTGGGCTTTCCGGCATGAACGTGAGGGCCACCACGGAGGAGACACAAGGGAGCGCGCAGACAATCACGAATACACGCCAACTATGAAACTGGTAGGCTGATCCCATGCTGAAGCTCCATCCTGAAAAAGGAGAATGGGAAGAGTGAAGGAGAATGCCTCTCAGACTGCCTGCTGTGAAGCAGGGACTCCACAGTCACTGTGGGTGTCTATACCTCAAATTTTTTAGTTACATCTTGCCACCCACAGAAGAATGAGCCGAACTGGGCATTAGCCACAGTGACCACCAACAGCACCACCAGTGGCAACAAGACCACCAGTAGCCGTGCTGAGAAGAAAGGTTTTTGGAATGAAAAGGGTCAGGGCTTAAGTAGGTCTTGGGCATGTGTGTTTCTATACTACTGGGTTCTGAAGGCCACGGTAAATTAATTGGGGATAACACTTTTTCTAATGGCCCACTGTGCTGAAGATTATCCTATTCACTGCTATTCAGATCCTTCTCTGCTTTATCAGCTAGGAAGTCTGTCTCCTAGTCCCTTGCTTAGATGCTGTGTGTGCATGTGCACTGTGGCGGTGTCGCTGTATATTAAAAAAGTGTGTTATCCACCCATTTCCGTCTCTTTTTATTTGTAATATCTTTCACTTTAAGTCTCTAAAACTATTTTGTACAATGTTCCAGTCTCTCTTCAAATCTCTAGCAGCCCACTCCACCCCTTGTACTTGACCTCACCTCCTGGTTTTTTTTTTTTTTTTTTAAAAATACATCTCATCTTCTCACTCTTGAATCTCCCCACCTACATGGACCTGTTTGCCATCTCTCTGCCTTCCCTTCTGTTACAACAGATGAACTGTCCATGCTCCTATCGAAGGCCAACCTGTCCGCACGGCCTCTGGAGCCGAGCCATCTTGTCCTCTCAAAGACAGATCTTCCGTGAGTATCTGCCTCTCCTCTCCAGTCCTCCTCAATCATGTTCTGTTATCTTACTTGATGGGTCACTCCATCGGCACATCTATCTCCACCATCTAAGAAGAAATCCTCCCTGGATCCCCACATGAGTCTCCAGCTGGACTGCTATTTCTGTTCCTACCACAGCAGACCACTCTCAAAGGAATTGGTACATAACATCTGCCTCTATTTTTCACCCAATATTCTCGCCCTAAATTGATGTCTGTCCCATAATTACTCAAAAACTATGCCTATCAATGTCATATGTCTTGCCAAAATTAAAGGTCTCTTGTCTGTCCTCACCTTGCTTGACCTCTCTAAATATTCCACATAGTTGCCTATTCTCTTCTTCTTGAAGAACTTTTTCCCCTTGGCTTCTCATTATGCTGGTTTCTTTCCTACCTCACTGACTTGCTTCAGTTTTCTTAGCTGGCTCTTCCTCTGACTGACTCCCAAAGTTGGTATACCCCAAATCTTGGTCATCAGTCTTCTTCTCTGTCTACAGTTTCTTCTAGTTGGACTCGGGTATTTCCATGACTTTAAATACTATCTACACAATGTTGTCTTTGAAATATAGCTTGTCTTTTTTCCCAGAGCTTCAGCAACCTATCTCTATTTGCCTATTTACATCTTCACAGAGATGCCTAATGGGTATCTCAAAGTTATTGTGTCCAAGATGAAACTTGATTTCCTGCTCTGTTATGAAAGAAAACTCTTATCTCTCCTCCAGTCTTCCCTCTTTCAGCAAATGATACATCGCCAGCCACCCAGATACTCACGCCCCAATCCAAGATCTCATTCTTGATCCCTCTTCTTACCCCTTACCCATCCAGATCCTTAGAAATTTCCATCTTTAAAACTGATCTCAAAGCTACCCACTTCTCCCTGTCTTCACAGCACTGCAGGGCTTCTGACTGGCAATGCTTTCCTCCTGCCCTTCAGCAGGAGCTTGACTCTCCTTTTTCTGCCTCTCCTGGTCCTCTGTAGGCCACTTTCGCAACAGCTGCCAGAGTTATTCTTTTAAAATGTCATCAAGAGCACTTCACTCTACTGCTTGAAAGCCTCTGATAGCTTCCTATAAGTCTGGAGTGAATCCAAGCATCTTACCACAGCCTCTCAAGCCAACAGAAGCAGATTCTTACCTACATATCTGAGCTCATCTCCTGCTAGTTCCTTTGCTCGACTGGTCCAATCCTACTGACCTGTTGCCAGTTCTTTGAACATACAAAGTTTAAGTCCATCTTAGGGGCTTTCCTATATTTTCTTGGAAGTCCAGCCTTGTATGTGAAAGGATGTTTTCCATTTTAGCTAGCCTTTCTCTGAGTTTTGAAGTGTCCCCCCCGCCCCAGTATATTTTGTCCTCAATATAGTCTCCTTTGGGTTTTTGCACTTGGTATTTTCCTTGCCTGGTCTGCTCAGCCTGAATATTTGCATGCATAGATGCCTCCTTAACACCTTCCAGGTCTCAGTTTAAGGTTATCTCCTCAGAGAGGACAAGGCTCTCAATCTCACTCTTTATCACCAAGGCCTACTTTATTGTCTCCACAGGACTTATCACTTTCCAAAGCTGTCACATTAATGTTTGTTTATATGTTTGCTATCTGTCCCTTCTCCACCCGAGAGCAGGCACTCTGCTTTGGTTACTCACTAATATATCCCCAGTGCCTTTGGCAAGTCCTGGTCTATAACAAGTGTTCTAAATGTTTGTTAAATGAGTACACAGTGTGTGCATGTGTATGTGTGTACACAAACATTTGCAAATCACCACAGGCTACTAAGACAGTAGGTAGTTGCGTCTTCTTTTGACTTATTTTTCTGAATTTATACTAAACAGCAAAACAACCTTGATGCACTTTTCCCATCTAGGAATTTATAGATAGCAAAATTTTTAGTACTTTTTAGTTATACAGTTCTATGAGTTTGATAAATGCAGAGTCATGTAACTGCCATCATAATAAGAACACAGACCAGTTCCATCACCCTAACACATTCTTCCTTTGGAGTACACTCCCTCTCCATTCCCAATCTCTGGCACCCCAACTGGTCTGTTCTCTGTCCCTATAGTTTTGCCTTTTATAGGCTGTCATATAAATGAAATCATACTGCACGCAGGTTTTAAAGTCGGCTTCCTGGCATAATGCATTCATGTAGATTGTTGCAGATATCAACAGTCTGCTCCTTTTCAGTGTGGAAGAGTATTATGTGTCTCGCATAATAATCACAGTGTGTTCACCAACTCATCGTTGAAGGACAGTTGGATTGTTTCTAGTTTTAGGTGATTATAAACAAAGCTTTTATAAACATTTCAGACAGGTATTTGTGTGTCTCAAAACTTTTTTTCCCCCTTGAATAAATACCTAGGGATGGGTCGCTTGAATTATATAATAAGTATATGTTTAGCTTTATAAGAAACTGGCAAACTATTTTCCACAGTGGCTGTATCATAATGCATTCCCACCAATAGTATACGTGAGTTCTAGCTGCTTCACATCCTTCCCACAACTTTTGTCAATTTTATTTTTTAAAATGGCTATTCTAATAGGTATGTAGTGGTATTGTATTACAGTTTTCATTTGCAATTCCTCAATGCTTAGCGATATTCTGACTTACTTTTCGTTCATTCATTCATACTTTGATTGAGTGACTACATGTGCCAGTTACAATGCTGTGATGCAGAGGCTAATGAGACTTATCCTCTCCTTCTAAGAGACAGGGTCCAGCTCAAAAGGCAGATTTGTTAACAGACACAAACTGTGTGACCCATGCTGGAACAGGTTATGAAGAAAGTCTGGTGGGAAAACAGAAGAATTGGAGGTATCTTTCTCACGAGCCTGAGCCAAATTTCTTTTCTGATTTGGGTTCATGAACAAAGAGAGTAAATTCTTCAATTTCTAACATCCAAGTTAGGGATAAGGTTCAAATCAGTACTTAAGAAATAGATGAGACCAGCCGGGACTGGTTGTGCTGTGCCAGATCTCCAGTCCTTTCCAGAAGTTTTACAACTGGTGACTTGGAGAGAGGGAGGAGAGTCGTGGAGTGGTAGGAGGAAGTCCAAACCACTCCCCTTATAGAACATGTGGGGGTGGGGTTGGGGTTCCAAAGACTAACACGTGATATCCTGCGGCCTGAATGAAGGGTAGAGACAGTGAGGGCCTTGAGAAATGACATGGCATATGTTTGTAAAACAAAAATATCATTATCATTATCTGGATTTAAAATGAATGAAAGAATGAAGGGGTGAAACACTGACCACTGTAGCTACTCAGCCATGAATTCTCAGGACCCCTCCCTAGCTCCATTTCAAGATGGCTTAAATTTGAATTTGTGAGTGATACAAATTCTAAACCACAACTATCGAGAAGTGAGGAGACATCAACATGGAGTGAAGAACCATAATGTGAAACAAGCCTCATGGAACTGGGAAAGCAGATTGTTGCTTTAGGAGGACACTCATCTGCACTTAGTAAAATGGATTCTCTTAAATGCACCCTTTATGTTAGTGCTGTACCTTTTTTTTTTGTCTTCTAAAATACATTATTCTCGGGTGGGCGGTGGTCCTAATTGTTCTTTGGACTTCATTACAAATAGCCATTAAAATGTCATCTTGAGGGATTTATCTACATATGATGTAAATTCCATGCTAGGAAGGACCTCAATTAGGGTGTTCTGCAAAGCAGTTACTGCATAGCACTAATCAGTGTGGAAGAAGGTTATGTGTCTTGCATAATAATCAAGGTCATTTACCAACCTCAACTCGACATGCACTGTGACTGCAGAAACCAGCTGCCTCCCCAAGTGCCTGACTGAACTATCTGAAGGCGCTGAGGCTGAAGTGTGTGATGCACGTAGGAGAATGCTGGCTTGCATGTTCTTTTCTGGGCTCTGTCCCTAATGCACTGGTGAATTAGCACCTGCTTTACTGATCTATACATACTTGGTTTCCAGTTACATGACATTATCAATGGCATGGTCTTTGGCAAGAAGGCAGACTTGAGGTAGAAGACACAGATCCAATGTTCTAAAACACAAATTTGATACTAATAAAAATACATATTATATGTGAGATCAGTTCTTAACAATTAAGAAGTAAATCACCTATATTTGTTGGTGGTCTTCACTCATAAGACACATAGACAACTAAAATTCTCTTTTGAAAAGTAGATCAAAATCCATTTTCTCAAGTGGTCAATAAGCTTGATAAGGGACTCATGATCAGATCTGATTTTATTCCTACAGAAATAAAATTTTATCCCCTCAAAATGTCACTGGTTTAAAACATGTATATGTCAAATCAGAACAAAATATTAATCCTTGAGTAGAAACTCAGGTTGTCATGCTTCTAGTATCATCTGTGAGTCCATAAGACTTAACCAGATGCAGCTGGACAGTCTCTGTTGCTGAAATCAGCAGAAATGTTCACCTCCTTCTCATTTGTTTAAAAAAGAAAAGAAAAGTGTATGTGTTGGGGTGGGGTGATAATATGGTACAGACATGCAATAGAACACCATATGACTATTGGCAAAGAATGAGGTAGAGCTTTTTGAGCTGATATGGAAACTATCCAAGTTACATTGCCCAGTGGAAAAAAGCTCTTTTCAAAACTGTAAATATTAGTGATTGCATTTTCTTATACACACACAAAACATGTCATTCTACCTAGAAAACGAGTGGGAGAAAAATACATTAAACTATTTGACGTGTCTACTCTGGGTAGGGAATGGGAGCTAATAAGGGGACTTTAACTTCTGTAATTATTTCTTTAACTTTTGAGCTTTGTGTCACCTTGTATTACTTTCTACTCAAAAGGGGGAAAAAGCTGTTCAAAGAGTTACAAGTCTTTGATTTTTTCTGAAACACAAGGTCTGATGGGAAGAGAGAGAGGATAAGAAAACTGAAATGATAATTGTGACATTTTTCAGCATCAATACAATTTTCAGAACCAATCATAATTCTGATTGTGAGGAACCTAAACATTGACACTACAGGGTTTATTTTTGGATAGCAATTGAGAAAATGCCAGAGGCTACCTTTGTGTTTCTAGGTAGGAAAGAAAACAATATTCTCAGACTTTTAATCTTTAAACCTGTAACTCCAGTCATATTCTAATGTTGGATTCTTGGGGCAGAGGCCAGTTGCATCTTGAGCCACAACTGTGTAAGCATTATTGCTAACAGTGATACACAAAGCAATAAAAAAAAATGGCAGTTATCTGCCTGCACCACATAATCATGCTTTCAAGAAGTGAGAGCCAATTCAACTGGAATTATACGCCCTAGGGAGAGGGTCCAAGGGTTAAATTCCACTCCTAACTGCAGTAGTCATCTGTCTCTGCAAGCAGGTCCAAGCAACAGGCTGATCTTCCTGCTAGTTTCTCTATTTCTGTTTCTGAGTTCTGGTCCTAACATTTGGAATGCACAGAGGGAATGGTCAACAGCAGAAGGGAGTCACTTTACGTTTCTGGTTTCTGAGTTTGACTTGTGGCCCTAACCATGCTTTTAAAGAAGCAAGTTTCCTGGTGGTTTTTGAAACTCTGAAATTTATGGGCTTATTTTTCAGGGTTATTTTTTTCCTGGAATATCTTCTGTGAGTGCTCTAAATATGAAAAGAGAAAGTGAGAGCACCTTTCCAGAAAGAAGTCTTGGTGCAAGCATGTGAAACTCATCCAAACATGGTGCTTCCCAAACTCCTCTGAAAGAAATAATGAGCCTAAGGGTTTGAAAAATGCTGATGAAATAAAGTGTGCGTGTGTGTTTTAAAGAAAGGTCTTTTGGATATTTCTTTTATAGACAGACAATAATATGGCATTAACATAATGATGATGATGTAGGTTGATCAAAATTTATCAAAGATTTTTATACAAATATATACTCTATTAGCCTGTAGAATAGTCAAATTTTGACCATATACATGTGAAGCTTATATCATAAATGCATGTAAAGGCAGCTCATTACTCTATATATACACATTGCATATATTCATATCTATTATTTTATACCATATAGTAACATGCATTAACTTTCCTTCACTATTTTACTTACATATTTATTTAATATGAGCTGTTTTCAGATTTATATCAATATATAAACTCTTATATAAGCTGATGAATATAATAAATCAATTATGTTCATTTTGCAAACAGGTATAGCCTTAGGAAACTGAGAAGCAAACAAAAGTAAATATTGCGAATTCTTACATTAGGTAGAAGTTGGACTAATAGCCTGTAAAAGTCATTCCAGGGCTAAAGTTCTCATTAATTCTAAGATCCTGTGCCTGGAGCAAATGAGCCAAAAGAAAATCTCTCTTAAGTACAGAACCATGATAAGAAATGAAACACTTCCAAAATTTAAGGAAACGACATAAACTTCAGTTAGTTCTGACACAAGTGCATAAAGGTAGTAGAGGACTTGTAGCGAAATGATACTTATTCTATATTAGCAACTCACTCAATCTGCTTCGAAGTAGCTGTCCTGAAAACACATTTCCCCCGCTAAACAGTGTTCCATATAACTTCATGGTCCCTATTCTATTCCAGATCAAGTTTTCTTTTTGTTCTTCTCACATGGCATCAGCAAGATCTTGCTCATGATCAACAAAAGCTCCCTGGTCATTCCCAGCAAACTTTTAATGATATGGCACAAAAATGCTAATAGAATCCATTCTTAGGTGAAAAGCTTTTCCCAGGGTGAGGGGGCTGTAATATTTCCAGCATTATGACAATAGAGGTTAGCCCAAGCACTCTTTGTTGCTGACGCTGAAGGTCACACTTGCACATCTCTGCTAATGGTTGACCTCTCTACCTGCTCCTTTGTTTCTAGCTGCATTTCTTGCCTTGCAGTCTCTGATCCAGGACAAACCATTTAATACTTGGCAAGTGAAACAGCTGCTTAGCTCATGGTTCAGGACCAAGAGTTTTGTCATTTATGTCAAAGAAATTCCATTCGAATGAGCTGAGAAATACATGCAATCACAATGACAAGGGAGCTCTGGATTCCGGGACTTGTGCCTCAAGGAAGGGACATCATGGTCTCTAAGTACAGTGGTTGGAAATATGACTCTGAAGAGGTCCACTCTATTAGCCCTGCAGCCAGATGTTGCTCCCTCATATTCAGTTTAACCCACCAAGAGAATGGCCTTTAGATAATCTCACATTCCTGAGGTTTACCGCAGACCAGAAATGTGGGAGTCAGCCTCTACTCTTTTGCTTCCCTACATCCAATCACTGAGAAATGCAATTCTATTTCCTGTATTTCTCCCATCCCTGCTTTAGTTGAGGACCTTGTTACCCCTTGTGTGGGTCACCCTAATAGGGCTGATCTGCAGCTGGTACAGATCTGTACAGCTGTGCCCACTGCCAAAATAGTGAAGTAGGCATATCATGGTTATCGCCCTGAGCCCTCGAGCCTTGATCTCTCCAATGTCCAGCAATAGAATGGGCAGCACCTGGCCTAGAGTGTCCTTGGGGACCTGGCTCCAGTGCTTTGGCCTTCCCTTATTCTGACTGGCCAATATCTTGTTGTTAAATAATTTTAATACCGCTTCTCTTTAACAGAGCTCCTGGCTTCCAATCTTCCTAGGTTAGTCTATCTTCCATGTACTTACAAGAGATCTTTCTGTAGAAAAATCAGATCACATCACTCACTATCTTGAAACCTTTCAGGAGTTTCCCACTGGCCCTTCAGGGTACACTCTAGATTCTTTGGTGTGGCCACAAGGCCTTCCAAGACCTGACTCCTGCCTCTCCCTCCAGCCTCATTTTTCACAAATTCATCCTTCCACCCTTTGCTACCTGCTGTGTATCGGCTTTGCATCTTTACCACTCCCCAGCTTTGTCAACTTCTAAATTCAATCTTTTATTAACCAAGTCCAGAGGCGCATCCTCTATAAATTCTTCTGGACACATTAAAAGGTATTCACTTCCCCCACTGAGCTATTTTTGTATCCTGTGAATTCCCACAGCCCTTAGCATGGTGCCTGACATAAAGAAAAGCCATATCAGAGAGTGGTTATTTATCTCTAAGTCTGTTCCTTGAGGACAGAGGTCATGTATTATTCATCTTTAGTAAAAAAAAAAAAAAAAAAAAAAAAGAACAAACCCATAATGGCAAAGAATAGTCACTCAACAAAATGTTTAATTAATCAACTAAGAACCAACTTTTGGATTCATTTAAAATAAGAAACTTTGCCTAATACATTCAAAAGTCACTTTTTGAAAGCACATCTATCCTATTTCCCAATTTCCAAAAAGATGGAGACTTTTCTTTTTATAACCAATTTTTTAGCTTAATTTCCTTGTGGAAAAAGCACATGCTGGCAGTTTTTTGAAATATGTTGGAACTTGCGTGTAGTACAAGTTTTTTTTTTTTTTTACCTTTATTGAGGTATGATTGACAAATAGAAATTGTATTTATTTAAAATGTACAATGTGTTGATTTGATATATGTAAACCTTGTGAAGTGGTTATCATTATCAACTTAATTCACACATATATTCCTCATATTTTTTTATCATGTGGAGAGAACACTTGAGATCCACTCTCTAAGCAAATTTGAAGTATATATACAGAATTAATTATAGTCGCTACGATACGTATAGAACAACAGTCACATTAGATCCCCAGAACTTAATCACCATATAACTGAAAGTTTATAACCTTTGTCTAACATCTCACTATTTCCCTCAGTTTCTAATGTTATATGTCACTAACAGCCAGATAGGAAAGAGGAGGCTTCCCCCTACCCCATAACAATGAATGTATTTTCTTACAAACAAACTTAATGCTTCCCCCCATACAAATTGGACCTCCTTTTGGAAAAATAAAACTCTCAAGAGTTAACAAGCTGATATGTAACTCAAAAGGGGCACTTCTTACAATACATCTTGAAAACATGTTTTATTTCAAATTGTCTGAAGATAAAACATAGGAGCCCAAATCAGTTCAATTCTTGGCGGAGACTTAATTCACTTTTGCCCACCCCTGATTTATGACCCGCAGGAGACATATAAATGCTATTTCTCTTCACCCTCCCCCCTTCTCCTTTGTTTCAAAACGTTAGGCATCCACCCAGAGTTAAATTTCACCTTTGCTCTCTGGAAAGGCTGCCTGCCTGGGTCATTAATCTCGGCCCAGAAAGAAGTTCCTCACTGCTACCGACTGTGGAAATGCCGGGTCCCATCGCATCCCAGGGAATGGCTGTCTAGGGCTGTGGCGCCAGAAAAATCAAACCCAGAGTGACTGAGTCTGGATGAATGCAGCAGTTTTTCATTTCATATCTCCTTCTCCGGCTGCTACATAGGAGAAATGATCTAACAACTCGGGGAAGCTACAATGACAAAGCACCAGGGTGCAAGCACATTGCTGCTCCAGCAGAGGTGGGAACCCGAATGCTAGTTCCCAGCACCTAAAAACTCACATGTGGTGTCCCTTCTCCTCATGTCAGCATACCCTCTGAATATAGTTTTAGTAAAGGACAGGAAGTTTTGTGTACCAACTGCAACCTCCAGGGGGGATATAGGTGGAGTGGATTCAAGACCTGCAACATATTCTCAGAATACGTATAGCACACCCATCACATGCCAGGCACCTCTCACACACCATCTTGTTTAATACACCAAAAGCTCTGTTGCTCAGCTTCCTCCCCTTCCCACCCCGGGGTGGCCAGATAAAATACAGGCCTCCAGTTAAACTTGCCAAAAAAAGTATAAATATGTTCCATATAATATTTGGGACATACTTTTGTTGTTTATCTGAGATTCACATTTAACTCAGCATCCTGTGTTTTTATTTACAAAATCTGGTAACCACAACCTAGGAGACATTTGTGAATCTCTGGAGCATGTTTGATTGTCATGAGCTTGGGGGAGGAGGGTTACTACTGTCATCTAGTGGGCAGTGCCCAGGGATGCTGCCAAATATATTAACAATACAAAGGACAGCTCCTTCACTCCGAAAGGATTCTCCAGCCCCAGTTGTCACTAATGCCTGGAATGAGAGATCCTACTAAACTAGTCACTGTACCTATGTCACAAGTACTCACATTTCATAGAGCTAATGAGGGTCCTTCAAAGCTTGTTTTCAAACAGAAGTTTATAAACAAACTCTGAGAAGGCTTTAAATTTTATTTCTGCACAAATTCATTCTGTTTTAATGTTTGCTTTTATTAAGTTATATGTTGATTCTTTGCTATGAAATGGATCTATAGCGGTTGTCATTTTTCTCCTTATATACTTTTAAATGTATCCTTAAAGACAAGTAAAGATGGCATGTAATAAGAAGAGCAAAGAAAAAAATTTTTTTTTTCTCAAGGGGTTTTGGTATTGTGTAGCATTCTCCATCAAATGCTTTCTAATACTCACGACTTACAAGTTGTTATTACCACACACAAAAAAGGCAATAACAATATATTTCCTAAAGCATTTATATTCTAGTTTCATGGAGGAGGTTTGCTCTTAAAATTCCTACTAATCTTCAGGATGGGAAAGCAGCATCCATAGTAAAAGCATCTGGCTTCAACCACATGTCCTCGCGAGGTTACTCCAACGAAGCTGTCGCTGGTCGGAGGAAAGGACCCACTCTGGGTTCCACAAGACCTCCACTTAGAACTCCGGGAAGTGTTCATTCTCTCTGGGTCCTTCTCAGCTCCTGCCTTGTGGAGTCCACCTCTCGGTTCCCAATTATCATGGTACCTCGTGATACCATGATCGTGAAAGTTCCTTGCCTCCTCTCAGCACGATACCCACCATCCGTAACGACTCACCTCTACTTCCCTCATGCGTGATCATTTCTCGAACTCCCCGGTTAATTATCCAGTCTCTGGCAGATGGCTCAGTAAACATCAACAGTGAAATGGTCTACTGCAGCCTCCACATTTCCTTCCTCCTTTCACCTTTTCCAGAATTTGCCCATTAGTTACTGCCCGTCTGTTGACCTGCTGAATATAGCTGTCTACGGTACAAGGCCCTTTACAATCCGGGCCCAGCTGGCTTCTCCACATTGTCTCCAACTGTGTGCTCCCCATTCTAGCTCAGCGATGCTCTCCACTGCACTTTTGTATGCAATGGAATCACAAAGGGACTGTGTTGAAAATGCACATGCCCAGCCTCTGTTACTAGCTGTGTCCCATTTAGGAGGGATGGGGTGGGGTCCAAGAATCTCAAACAAGCACCCCAGGTTGTGATCATGCACGTAGCCCACATCTCTACATTAAGAACACAGTGTCCAGCCTCGCCCTATTACTTTCTCTTGCTTGCACAGCCCTTTGTGCCTTGGCTCAGGCCCTTTACTCCTCACCCCAATTATCTGTTTAGATAATTCCTGTCAACACTCAGGACTCACATCAAATGTCACTTCTCTAGAGTCTCTCTGGACTGCAACAGACCTGCCCAGAATTGATGGCTTTGTCTTTGGTATTCCTACAGTGATTTACATGTCCTCCCCTTCCAGTATTTATCACATATTCTGCATATGTACTTATAGTACATACTCCGCTAAATTCCAGAGGCTGGAAATTTAATATGTTAGATCATCTTAAGTAGAATGGAATTAACAAAAGGGTACTTTAAGTTTTGGTATAACCTCCAAGCCAAAAAGGTACAGGTCACCAAGTAATAAAAAATAGTCATATTTTACTTGGACTTTATACACATGTATTAACTGTAAATTATACACCTGTAAAGTTTTGCTTCTATAACCATTATTTTCTGGTTATGCCAGTAATTTTTTTTTAAATTGGGTTACAATAACCACATCAGTCACTCCCGCCACCTGACATTATGAGCTGTCTAGCCCCTCTGCTACTATTTCTGGGGGTGCCCTGGGAACGATGTCTCAGGTGTACACACAAATGTTGCCATTACAATCACCTTGAAGTGTCTTTTGCTTCTCTCTTTTGGAAATCTCCTGCCAAATGTGCAGACCTTCAATATTCAATGAAGCCCTAAGATACCCTGCTTGTGGGTACCAACTCCCAACTTTAAAGCATCTTTGGGCAGGGTGGGCATAAGCAGAGCTGAAGCTACTCAAAAGATGTGTATAAGAATGATCAAAAAGCTGCCTTTAAAGAAATTAAAATTAACCCCTTCCCACAACCTCCCTGCCCCCAGAAAAAAAAAATGTGAAAGAAACCCAAATGTCCATCAACAGAATAAAGGAGAATGCTTTGGGGTGTATCTATATAACGGGATACTATTTTACAATAAAAAGGAATGAACTACTGATACATGCAACAACATGGATGAATTTATAAAACATTATGTTGACTGAAAGAAACCAGAGGGTTCCATACCTTACATGAAGTTCAAGAATGGACAGAGCTTATACTTGGTGATAGAAATTGGAATAATGGTTGCCTCTGATAATACGGAGAAACTTGTCGGTCAGGTCTGTTTCATAAGCGCCTTTGCCTTCCAAGAACAAAGTGAAGATGTGAACTGGCCGGCGTTAGTTTTATGAAGTTCTCAGAAACACAAGAATAATGACCTTTTAAAGAGGAGGATGATTAAGTAGATTCAGGAGTGGGAGGGATCCTGGCCAGGAAATGAGTTTCTGTGAAAACTGCTCTTTTTCACTTATTGTCCAATTTATACAAAGGCAAACCTAAGTGAGTTTTTAAAAATACCTCAGGACCCTCTTCTAGACTGAATTTCCAGAGGTGAAAAAGGCTAAAAAATCTTCTGGCAGAAAATCAGGACCTGATAAGAATCACAAAGCTAAAACAGGTCACTCTTGTCCATCCTAGTGTTCAAAAAAAAAAGATGGTGAACTGTGATTAACCTGAACCAACACTGGGGGGCACCCTGGGTTCGTAAGATACACAAAGCTGAGGCCTTTTAAAAAGCCTCTTCTCAGGTGACTTTTACTTGCAAGTCTGAGGGGAAACTGGAAACTCTTCAGACCGGTCCCTGTCCTCCAGAGTTCTCATGCACTCGCATTCTAAGTCAACCGCTATGCTCTGCCAAAGTACCTACCTGGGGGATAAATACAACCATTGGAAAGAGAGGGTGCCATCTTCCCGCTCTGAGGGCCAGGGACCCAGCCAGGTGCAGCCAAAGCACAAAGCAACTTGAAGGAGGGTCAAGCTCCTGGGAGCAGGGACTAAAGATCAGAATTATTTAAAGTGGAAATCCTTGCCTACCATTTCATAAAAACACCCTGGCATACATTCTGCATCCTTACCCCTTTGTCAGGTTTTGTATTTTTAGAAAAGGGATCAGGAAAAACAACCCCACTATGTATTTCATTCCTGTACCAGGTTCTAAAGAGAATCTGAGTGCTTTTCGCCCCTCCCCCCTGGAAGGTCTGAGATGGGAGCCAAGGTAGAAAGGACTAGATGAGGCAGTCTGTCCTCCAGAGACCCAAAAGAAACCGAGGGATGAGCTGGTGGTGGTGGTGGTGGGGTCCTGGCATGACCATTCTGGTAAAGATTTCATGGGGTGAGCGTTTTGGTTTTAGTGAGCATAAGCATAGTGCTACAGATGTCAGGGTTATTTCAAACCAACCCACGGTCTGGGATTTGGGTAGCCAAAATCTAATAGAGCAAAGGAGTGCTTAACTATGTGGACACGGAGACAAGCTAGAACAGTGGGGCCCAAGGGTAACTTTCTTAGTAAAAGATGTGAGTCTCTGAGGACTATTAGGAGAAAAGGACTAAATCTGAGGGAAAGGGACTCCATGGATATGCTGGGGCAGAGGAGGACACAGCCAGTTCATGGGAGAAATGGACAACATGAGAAAATGGTTTTAAGACTGCTGGTCTCGTGACCAACCACTTGATGTAAGTATAACCAGAGCACAGTAGAACACATTCAGAAATCTTTGGGCTACAGGTTAAACAGAAAAGACTGAGGTATACGTATCTTAAGAGGCATAAAGAATTATAGATCTGATCATTCCTGGCAGAATAAAAGTTTTCTTATGTCTGAAAAAAAAAATCTCTGGTCACCTTGACTTTTAGAAATTAGGAGAGAAAGCCACAGAACTTAATAATGATCTTGAATGTTAAGAGTGATTATTAGTATTATATTGAACAGCTGGCTGTTTTTCCAGTTTCAAAGAGGAAGTTTATTCTGTTTTTTCCTTCAAGGGAAAAACTTAAAATTTTTGGTTAGCAGAGAATTTGCTGACAGTGAATATGAAAAATTGTAGACAAACTAAAACCCATTGGGTGGGGTGACCTTATAAAAGCAAATAAAAATAAACCCTGAGAGTCTCATTTGTCTGGTATGACCTGGAAAGGGATCGACTTGATTTACTTTACCTTCCTGGGATTCTTTTGATTATTTTCTTTTACCCTCAAACAGCAGTTGTGTTATTGTTGTTGTTTCCCAGTTATAAAAACAATATACGCTTATGCAGCAAATTCAAGTATTATAGAATATAATTTAAAAGGAAGCAATTACCCAAGTTTCACCGCCCAGATATAAACATAATTAACATTTTTGATTTAATATGATTATTAGCATTGAATAAAGCCATGAAAAAATTTAGTGAGAGTCTTGAAGAAAGTAGGAGCTTCATTCATGAAGATTTTTGATATATTAATTTTGGTTCACAATACATTGAGGCAATCTGTGTATTCCATGTTGAATATTCAGGTATATCTACATCAGATATTAACTTATATACCCAAAAATATCCATGGAAAACAGGCAGTTTATAAGGGCTAAAAGAGTAAGGTCAAGAGAAAGGCCCATCAGAAAGTAAAACATGAAGGTGGAAATAGTGCTTGCATTTATGTCGTCCTCCAGTTGGGCTTCTGAGAACCTGCTTTCACCAGCACCCTAGAGGCATGAAAGAAAGAGGAGCAATGTGCTAATGCTGTTATTCTGCCACTCTGGCTGGCTACATTTGTAGGTGAACTACATTTTGACCTCCTGCCAGATCTGATGAGGAAAGCAGTTCAGATTAAAAAAAAAAAAAAGATAAAAAAAATCAATGAGAATATTCTGCAGTAGTTTTTAATTTTAAGAAAGAACTTTTTTTTAAAAAAAAATTCTTTTCATAGATGGAAGTATTTGTTTCTAAATTAAATCATGACTGTAGGCAAAACTTAAAGATTTTGGCTTGGCGACTAAAGATTCTGCTATCAATGACAGTATGGGAGGGATTTCCGCCCCCTGCATCCAAGCCATTCTCAGGCACCAAATGGGTGTCCTACAATTCACCTAAATTTTGACAACATCTACCCAGAGATAGCATCAGATCCCACAGATTAAGGGCTCAGTCCCACAAGACGCCACTTGAGACACCAACTGCAATCCCATATTGTCACATGTGATTCTGAGAGTGGTTATAGATCAGAAGGTCCAACGATTCCCTCTTTGTGTTCAAATAACTTGCTAGAGTGGCTCAAAGAACTCAGAAAAACATTCTACTTCTAGATTGTTAGTTTATTATAAAGGATATAACTCAAGAACAGCCAGAATGAAGAGATCCATAGGGCAAGGTATGGGAAAAGGACTCGGAGCTTTTATACTCTCGCCTAGAGCACTGTTTTCCCCAAATCATCACATGTTCACCAACGTGGAAGCTCTCCAGACCCCATCCTTTGGGTTTTTCATGGAGGCTTCTTTACATAGGCATGATTGATTAATTCCTAGGCCATTGGTGATTACACTCAATCTCCAGTCCCTCTCCACTCCCCGGAAATCATGGGGTAAGGGTGGGGCTGAAAGTTCCAGTCACAATATTGGCTCCATTAGAAACCAGCCCCCATCCTTACGTGCTTTCCAAGTCATTTCATTAATACAAGACACCTTTATCACTCATCATTTAGGAAATTCCAAGAGTTTTAGGAGCTCTGTTTCAGCAAGAGGATCAAAGACCAAATATATATTTCTTATTAAAATCATAATATCACAGTGATAATACCTAAGAAACATTCATTTTACACAGATGAAATCCTCATGGTAAGATGGTAAGATTTGGGGGGATGGGAGGAAATGTGGTAGGAAAAGGAAGAGAACAGAGATATTCAACTGTCTGGGGGTGCCTACAGCTCATTGTGTCAAGGAATCAGGGATGAATGTGGAACCAAACTAATCTCAAAGTACTTGGGAAAACCATTCCCCTCCTACATTTCTAAATTGACATTTACATTTTCATCTTAGCTCTGGATATATGTATTGCTAGGGGTAAAGTTTGGGGCATATTATAAATAATAGTAACCATAAATAAAATTGTGATATCATTCTTTAAAATGGGAGCCAATAGATTTTAAATACCACAATTTGGAACTGTTATCAGCCACTTAATCACCACAGGGATAAGCTCTTGGTTAAAAGGAAAAGTTCTTTCTCCTTTAACTTGAAATTCCATTCCACCTTCCCCACAGAATCCTAACCTAATATAAATATATTTTTATGCATGAATCATGAGTTTGTAATTTTATTGTTCAACATATTATACCTCTCTGCAACAAACACATATTCTAAAAATAAAATGTAAAACAATATCCTGTGACCATGAACTAAGTAATAAAAACCATTGTATATATAGAACTATATTACAATTACTACACAATTGATTGATATAACAAAATATATAATAGTTTGTAATTTTGTGATAATTTTTAAATTAAAAAATAAAGTTTTATTGGAAGTATACTTTTTAATAACACAAAATGGTGGTCTTTTTTTCTCCCCAATTGGTTCATATTACCATGAGTGAATATTTCTTATTGCTAAAATGAGACAGATGTTATCATTTATTCTTATTCACATTAATAAGTAAATGTAAATGGAGTTTTACTTACAGCTCTATCATTCACTTCCATGAATGATAAGTTCTCTTAATTACCTATCAAATATTGGTGATGATATACTAGCTTACTTAATTAAATTCTTCTTCAATTTTGTTAAAAGCAAAGAATTAGAAACCGCCTGACAGCAAAATAATTTATTACTTTCTCATTAAAATCATTTACTTTTTCACTACCTACAACATTTTGAGTAGCCCCTTATTCAGATTCTAGAGGTTGCCAGCTGAGGACACTAGTAACCTTTACAACGCTTGCAGGGTAAGAGCAGGGTCTGTTCTAAGGTAGATCAATTTAAGAGCAGATTGTTTATGGAAATGGAGCTTCTTAAAATTGATTTTCTTAAAACTATCATTGCATATGTCCTCCTTGGACAATGAGTTTGCATGTCTTAGTTTAAAGAACAAAAGGCTCTCACTGACCTTTTAAGCAAGGTATCCACTCTTCCTGGACCTCAGTTTTCTCTAATAATAACATTTAATAATAATAGTACTACTACTACTACTAATAATAATAAATAATAAGTAGCAGCAGCCTTGGGTTGTTTGGAGGCTTGTATGAGGTAACGAGAGAAAAAATGCTTTGTAAATCGTCAAATTCTATATCATTTTGGGGTACTGTTGTTTTCTTTACTATTTTTTGATATTAATGATCCAAGTATAAAACCAAGAACAAGACCAGGGGTCATGTACAGAAGTGGTGCCAATCCCTGGAATAAGGGAATCTCATTCATAAGTTCAAAACACAGTCTCCTGAATTTCTAACGATAAAATAATAAATAGGTGCGTGACTAGTTCTAACATTAGATATCACTAGTTTTCAAAGTGTGGTCTCTGAACCATCACCATGAGCATCACCTGGGAACCTGTTAGAGAAGCGCATTCTCTGGCTCCATCTACAGAGTCAGAAACTCTGTGGGTGGGACCCAGCAACCTGGATTACCAAGCCCTCCACGTGACCATTACATGCCAAAGTCTGAGAACAGTGCTGTTCAGGATGCTTTAAGTGTGTAGAGACCCTACTGGATTTCCCAGATTAGTGGGTGGCATAAAAACATAGGAGGAAGTATTTAAATTGAATTAGTTTTTTATCAACATGACACCGAATTTCTCAGAGGTGGGAAGTGCTCTTTGATTTTATAAGTGATGCATATGCTGCAATTGGTCTGGGTAAACAGCTTGACCTCAGGCAAGGAGGCACGGGATTTACCCAGCAGTTTTCAGAATAAAATTTATGATCCATAAGCTAATGGTTGGTTCTTCTGTGGGTAAGAATAAGAAGTCTTTTGGGTCTTTTGTTTATAAAGAAACAGGATCAGAGAAAAAAAATCTATTGAGATTTCAAGGGAGATTTAACTGTGCCCACCTAGCTACAATGAACTGGGTTTTGCTCTTGACAATAGATTTCTGTTTCAGTGCTGTGCCAGGGTAGCTCAACTTTCTTTTATTAGTCTCTGGACTCCTATTGCTGACCCAGCAAGTCTGCTCTCTGACAAGCTCAATCGCATGTAGAATAGCCTGCCTCCAGTGGGGCAGGGATGGACCCTAATCCATTATGGCTCAGATAGGAAGAATGCAGCTGATTGTCTAAGTGGACATATAGCTCCTTTCTTCCAATACGATCTATTTAATGCATGTAGAAAACAAGTGCAGAGGAGTGGTTCAGAAATACTGGATGCCAGTGAGGTTTGGATGCTGTTTCCACAGGATGCTTATTTAGGACAAAGGAAACAGAAAAATGGCAGCAGTAATACTAAACCATGGTGTACTCAAAAGGAGAAGCCAGCTTTCAGTCAGACCATCTCTGACATGTTGACTTTAATATAGTTTTTTTTTTAAATATAGACTTTTTTGTTAACATGTAAAAACAAAAGTCAAATTAAATTAAAGCATCTTAGACTTTTTATTTTTTGACTAGTTAGGTTTGGACTTTTCTTGATCATACGTGAAAAAAACAGGAGCTGAAACAAACAGCCAAAATAACACAGAGTGGAAAGTGAGGCAAAGATTGGGCATCTGTTGACATTTCTTTACCAAGAAGGTAAACTTTGAAACACGAGCACACAAAGAATTAGTCCTCAACCATTTTATTTTCACATGTGATTTCTACACTTTGGAGTAAGTGACTTTGAAAGAGAATTGGAAGATCACTCTACAAACCAAGTGTTCAGAATAAATTCCAAATGTGTAGTAAATGCCACAGTAACCCACTGAGGGTTAACATTAAGCCGGTACCATTGAAAAAAATCTCATTATGAGGATGGTGGTGCAAAATTGAGCTGCCATACGGTTGATGGAATTGAGACTCTGGAGATTTATATACTCCAAGGCTTCGCAGAGTCTTCGATCTGGTCTAGCTCAGTGCTACCTCTGACACCACACAAAAACACGGCCGAGTGCATCAGCGACATACCTATCTGTCATCATTTTTATAATAGCAGAGTAAATCGGTGTCCTTGCACTCTAATCACAGAGAAATCTGTACAAATGGATATCTTAATCACTAGATAAATATATTTTCACTGTATTTTGTTAAGCATATCAAATTAGTCATCTTACTAATCAAATAAAAGCAATTGCTGATATTACCACGATTATTCAAAAGTCTCAGATTATATTAAAATGCCACCCAAATTGGTTTTAAATTACCATGTTACAGTATTTTCCAAAGCCAACATTGAATATTTAATGGATAATGGGACTGCATCAAGCATCTTTTCTAATTTACTTCCAATGATGTTTTTTTTTAACTTTGTGAATATGAGGGGATTGTAATATTGATAAATGTTTTGCATCTGGCATGAAACATTCTCTATTTGTGTGAGTGCATTAAAAATAACAATAGACTCTAGAGTAAACAAAATCTACTACAGGAGCTTTCAGCTTAGCATTTTCATAAACTCGGAACAGCTGTTAATTGCTCCATCAGCTTTGAATCATAATATATGATAAAAACAATCTTGGAGATCTTCTGCTTGTGTAGTTTCATCTGTGTCCTTTGAAGAGAGATTATCTAAGTCTTTTAGCCTTGTCTCTTTATGGCTGATACAGGATTTTATTTTTCTTGATGTTTAATAGTGATATAATTATTTTTTAAAAACAGATTGCTATTCTCTCTAAGTGGCTCAGTTGCAGCCACAGCACTGCCACACTTTTATTCCTAACACCTGCTCTTTCCTCTCAGCATAAAACTTCTGGTTGATACTTCTTTAGTCATTAATTTAACAATTATTTACTAAACACCTACTATGTCCAGGGCGCTGGGCTGGAAAGATGGTTGCTGTTATGGGCTGCATTGTGTCCCCCCATAACTCATAGGTCAAAGTGCTAACACACAGTACTCCAGAATGTGACTGTTTTTGGAGAGAGAGCCTTTAAAGAGGAATTAAGTTAAAATGAGGTCACTAGGGTGAGCCCTAACCAATATTACTGGTGTCCTTAGAAGAAGAGGAGATTTGAACACAGACAGCATAGAGGGATGATCTTGTGAGGACACAGCAAGAAGGCGGCCATCAACAAGCCAAGGAGGGAGGCCTCAGAAGAAATCAAACCTGCTAACTAACACCTCAAACTCAGATTTCCAGCCTCCAGAATTGTCAGAAAATAAATTTCTGTGATTAAAGCCCCTCAGTCTGTGGCATTTTGTTATGGAAGCCCTAGAAAACAAATACAACTGCCTCATACACACAGATGAGTTTGAATGATTATAGATGACCGCTTGATAAAACATGGGTGTGGAAGCCCAAAGTCTCCAACAATGTGTTTTCCCTTAAGAGTATTACCAGTTCCTCAACATTTTGAAGGCAAATATGTCATGCATACAACTTTGCCATCAGTACCTCTAAACCAAGAACTCTCCAGGGTTTAGGCAATTAATTTTCTCTCTTCGGTGTGGCCTTCCTTCTCTTCTTCCAGGCACTTAATAATTTCTGTCATCAACTGTCTCACAAAGCAGGGAGGAACTGGCTGAGACCTTGATTTCTTGCTTTACTATCTACTTGTTTTCTAAAGAACCAACATGCATGTAGTCTTTGATTTTCAAATTTAATCTTAGAAGCTAATGATAATGGTATTGTGGGGACTTTGGGTATTTTAACTATTTTCAGTTTTCATGTAAAAAGAAAGACTACTTTTTCCACAAACGATAAAATTCTGAATTAAATTCAAAATCCAAGTGTAAAGATTAACTACTTTTTTTCACAACAGATGTTCAGAATCATCCTAGTTTCCCAATGTTGTTACTGCCCTCCCCTGGTATGTAGCAGGTTTTCTTATGTCAGCTTCTATGTGCCAGTGTGCAGCAGTAGGAAGAAGAAAAAGGCAATAGCAACAGTAATAACTCATAATCTGAAACAAGTACACAGATGATAAACAATCACCTCACAGGAGAAAATGAGCTCTACTCAGTGAAAGTAATTTTTTTCAACTTCTCTTCCACAGTTCACAGTACCCACTTCTAACCCTAGATGTGCAAAGGAAAGTTGGTTTTAAGTGACTGACAGTTACAGATTGATAAGTAAACACGGTGAGTGGATAAGGAGCATACACCGTGGGAAAACATAACTCCATTACAATATTCACCTGCAAAGCTTTAGGGTTGCATCTCCTGCACACAGCAGGTTATAAGACACAATCATTGTTCTCTCTTGGTTATTTCCACTTGTTTTTAGCATTTTCTTAGGTCACTCAGCATTCTGATTATTAATGAATCCTTTTTCAAAGCGTGTCTGATCCAGAAGGAACTGGGACACTAGTGCTTAAAATGAAAAGATTCCGAGTTTCTCATTTTTAAGGTCTAGTTCTTCGATTTCCATTCTGTAAATGTCGTCAGTAAACCTCTCAGCAAATGAATCATTTCTAATCATTTCCTAAGTAAGAAGTTTTAAAGGAAAAGTAAGGATGCCACTGATTCTCTTTGTGATCTCCACCCTTACCATTCATTCATGGGTCCTAATTCTGTGGGTTTCACTAACTCAGGATCCAATTTTTAAAACTATTTTGCTGGCACAGGTAGGTAGTGTTAGGGCAGAAAATACAAGAATACAAGTGAGCATATGTGTTCAAGTATGTGTGTATGTTGGGGTGGAGAAGGGTGACAGTGATGAAGACACTGAGTCATAGTGTCTACGTGGAGGGGAAAGCTATGTCTCGCCTAGTTAAGCATAATCTGGGTCCACACAAAGTACTTCAAAGCACTCCCTTGCCCTCCTCCCCTTCTATACTGATTTTCCAAGCAGATTGTCCCTTCTAGAGTCTGGAACTCTTTCTACCCTGCTGCAGTCGCATGTGAGGTACAGAAGGAAGACGTACACGTGTACGTGGGTACATGCGTGCATGTGTATGTGTGTTGCTGTTTGGCGTTCATGAAGCATGCAAGCAGAAGCTGCCTGTTTTCATAGACTCAAAAAACAAGTCTGACAGATTTTTCTCCTGAAAAACTGACTCTGACCAGTTGTTTTGACAGTCTGTAGCAACTGAAAAAATGTCTAGGTGCCTATCACAGTGAGTTATTCAGCAATAAATAAGATAGTCCACTGGGTAGGAGGAACACAAGACTTGCTTAACTCTGATGGCACACATTAATAATTATTCAAACAATGAAATGTTATTGTCATTTTTCCACTTAGATAAATAGAAAATTCTGACTTACATCCTGGTTTCTTCACACCAGTAATTTTGGCAAAGGGAAACACAGGCCTTATATTTTGACAAAAGCCAAAGAATATTCAAGAAAATAGGTTTATACTCATACTGGGGTCTTAAATATAAATAGAAAGAATTGCCTCTTTTTTTTTTTTTTTTGGCAGTCATTCCCCTAAGGCCCAAGAGCTCTTGTGATGCAAACATGGAGTTTAGAACTTGATATCTGATGATGGGGATGGTCACGGTGTAAACAAACTTAAAAAATAATTATATGCCCTTGAAAATCCGCCAACCACAACCTCTGTATGCTAGAAAAACATCTTGTGTGTATACTCTCTCTCTCTCCCCCTCTCCCTCTCCCTCTCCCTCTCTCTCTCTCTCTCTCTCTCTCTCTCACACACACACACACACACACACACACACACCCTTGGCCTCATGGATGGAACTAGAGTCCTTTTTTCAGTTTTTACTGCAGTCTTGTAGTGGGCCATTTAGTAAATTGTCTTCTTTGATTAATCACACCTCTCTCCCTGGCTCCAGTAATTCCATGCTTTAAGTATCTTTAGATCAGATGCCCATAAATCACACAGTGCCCCAAACCAGCTATGAATCGCTCACAATTTCCATCAGCACAGAGATTTAACAGCTGTCATCAGTGGGGACTGCAGTACCTGGAAGGCTCACAGCTGACCAAATGTTTAAGACCTAGATATAGATACGGCCCTAGAACCCAATCTACTCACAACATTTAAATATCTCCCACTCTTAAATCAAGGATGTCAGTGAATTTACAAAGTGTTGAGCTTAGGTTTGCCTGTCTCTGTAGACTCTCATAAAAATGGTCTCTTTGTTACTAAATCTGACAGCTTTTCTTAGCTCTTATCCTCTCTGACTCCCAAGAAGCTTTTGGTATGCGGACTCAGCATCTTGCATGAAGCGAGCTTCTGTTGTTAACCCCCAGTCACCACACTATCCTAGTTCCCCTTTCATACCATGATTTCTCCATGCTAACGAGGTTAGTCTTTCTTTTTCCTTTTCTCCCAAGGTTTGGCCATTCAATTAATTCAATTATAATTAGTTTACTCATCCCACATTTGTGGAATGTATTGAGGACCAGGCACTGGGGGATCAACAAGGACAGCTTCCTTGCTACATGGAATTTACAAACTAGTGGGAAATACAAATATAATTATATAGATAACAATTAGCACATAGCAGAACAAACTGAAGTTAGAAGATGTACAGGCTGCTCTGAGAACTTACAGTTGAGGGGACCCAATCCAATTTAGGGGTACTAGGGAAAAGCTGACATATAAGTTGAGCATTAAAGAAAGAGAGAAACTCTTGTCAGAATAAAGATTTGTGCAAAGGCAATGTTCAGACTTCGGGTCTCTCCTTTGTGTGAACTCTTCATAAGTGTTCATGCCCTGTGTTTGTATACCTTACCTATCCCACTAGACCTACGCTGTCCAATATGTCAGCCACTAACCACATGTGGCTACTAAGCCTTTGAAATACTGCTAGTGTGAATGAGAAACTGAATTAGTTTTATTTAAACGAATTTAAAAGTAAAAATTGATCTTGATTCAGTTATTCAAAAACTATGAAGTCTTTTTGGAACAACTTGGGCATGAATCTACATTTTCGATTGTAAAATTTATGAAATCTAAATACAAAAGCATTTCCAATGAAAAGTTACATCCAATTGAAATGTTCTGTAAATGTAAACTACAAACTGGATTTGAAGACTTAATACCAAAAAAAAAAGTAAAATATTTTATTTTGATTATCAGTTACACATTGAAATGATAACAGTTTTAGATATTTATGAAGCTAAATAAATAATAAGTTAATTGTATGTTTCCTTTTAATATAACTACTAGAAAATGTACAAGTACGTATGTGGCTCACATTGTATTTCCATTGGACAGTGCTGTGTTTAACCTTGACTCTTTGAAAGCAGAGATTGAGTCTCACTTATCTTGCACTTTGGTACTATGTTTTGTGTGTAAATATTTGTCAAGTGAGAAAGACATTCTACATGTGGGTAAATCCCCTATCTACAAATATGTCACGTGACATCCATTCCACAATATTTTAGATGAGCCTACTATGCTAGTCCTGTTCTTGGCCCTGGGGGCATAGCAGCATGAGCCAGAGCTCCGGTCCTCATGGAGAATCATTCTAACAGGAGACAGCGTGATTAATGCATACTATAAGTAAGTGTAAGGGGACAGAGGCACAGGCTGGGAATTGGTGTGCTGCTTTAGCTCGGGTGGTCAAGGATGGCTGCTTCAAAGAGCAGAGAGCTGAATGTGGTGAGCAATCAGTCTCTATCTGAGGGAAGAATATTCCAGAGGAGGGGCCCACATGTATAAATGCACTGAACGGGAACATGCTTGGCATGTACACAGTAGAGCACAACCAGTGTGGCTGGACCACCCTGAATGAAAGTGAGCACAGAATGAGGTAAGCCGGGGACCCAATCACATAAGGATAGGGAGGCCAAGGCAAAGACCTGACTGTACTTCCCTGTGTGCTGGCAAGACTGCAGGCCAATAATAGGAAATGGCAGGATGGACTTGCACTTTCAGGATTGCTTTAGTTGCTTTGTTGAGAATAGACTGGAGAGCACAAAGTGGAATCAGAAAGACCAGTTAGGAGGTTTTGGTGCTAGTTAACAGCAGGTTATTGATCATCACATGGTATGTGCAGCAGGAAATGAGGACAAATGGACAAATAAATCTGCAACCCTGCTGTGTATCTTACTACAAATTAGAAAATGATAAAAAGAATGATCATATTTTAACAAGCTATCTTTCAAAAAAGTCACTCTTCACAGTCAAAGCATTACAAAGAGTCCACGATGTATTCTCACAGCACTGTCTTTTTGTCCCTGGTCCTTGTCTTGGACTCATCCTTGAAAGCATTAGAGGGAAGTCTTTCTGATACATCAGGTAAAAAAAATCCCTTTAATAAGTATTTTTTGATTGTAGAAATGACTGGCGAGAACCCTTGTGGAAACTTTCACTGGAGGTTTGCAGGTGGAAGACAGACTAATTACGGTTTCAGAAAATACTCATTTTCTTACACCGGTGCATTTCTATAGTGCAAATGCATTATATCTACACACATACATTACTACCATTTATTGCTATTGTGCCTTGCTCTGCACCAAGCAGTACATGGAGCACCCTACTCAATTCGAGTAATAACCCAATAAGTAGATGCTACTGTCTTCATTTTCTTAATGAAGAAACAAAATGCAGATGGTCAATACAAAGTGTGGCTTTAAGTCAGACACACCTGGGTTTGAATTACAGCTCTGCATCTGCTACCTCCATGACTTCAAAGCATTTTGTTGATTCATCAATGAAATGAAATGTGTCCAACTTGAAGCCACAAGACCTTTTACTTAAAGGGTGGTCCATGTGCCACCTACATCAGAATCACCAGGGTTCCTTATGAAAAGTATAAACTTGGGTGGAGGTCTGGGAGTCTGCATTTTTAATAAGCAGTGGAGATATTTGACATCTGCTGGTAGGGTCATAACTAGGATTAATATACTTTTAAAAAAATTTGGTCACTTTACATTTATATATTACTTCTCTGAGGTACTTGGAGCTTTATAAAATCTTAAGTTTAGAGGCAGTTTCATAGTTTAGTTTCCCCTGAAGAGAGCCTGAGACAAGAACTTTAGTCCAGGTAGTTTATTTGGAAAGTGAGTCTAGAACACAGGTGTGAAGAAGCAGGCAGAGTGAGAGAAGGAAGAAGGGGAAGCATATATAAAGAGTGTATTACTGAACTGGTTACTGCTAGGAACAACAGGAGCTCAGTACCACGGGGGATCCTCTAAGGAACCATGCAGAATATGTCAGAGAACGGTCACTCCACAGGAGACTACAGTGATTGTCTACCATCTCCTGTTACCTATTAGTTGGGGGTTGACCCCCTAGGAGTAAACTTCTTTGCATTTTAAGGCTAACACTGTGTGGGGCTGAGAGGTCTCTGGAGAGAGCCCTGCAGTCAAAAATTAGAGACCCTCATGGGTGCTTAGGTAGAACATGAACGATTGTACACGCCTGTCTATGCTGCACTGATATCAAAGGGCTGGGGATGTGGACCAGGGAACAAAATGCATATGTTTCAGGCAGAATTCACCACACAATTGCTGCTTAATTTAATTGCTCAATTTGGAGAAAAGGATTGTGGAATAGAGTCTTTGGCTGGCTTAGAGCCAAGAGCAGATTCTTCCTCATACATGCCATACTTTTATTCTGTGGTGGAGCTACTGAAGCATCTCTGCAGAAAACATTCTTAAAGAAAAATACATGATGATGTCATCTAGAGATGAGGTAAACATTAGATGTATGAGGCTGCTGCTGGCATAACACAGCATGCTGTTTTACAGCAAACTATGTGTTTTTAAGTAGAAACAAAAAAAAAAGAAAAAGAAAAATTGATTCTGACATTTAGGGGTCTTTCTCTTTTGCTTTACTCTTAAATATGAATAGATAGCTGAAGGTGTCCAGATACCTAAAGAAAGTGTCTAAAATAAAAGAGACCAAAAACAACAGAAAAAAGAAACTCAGAGGAACAGAAAATGCAGGAAAAAAACCACTGCTCGCCCTTCCATTTTATAGTCAATACCCTCAGAAATGTACAAGAACATAAACCTATGAAACAGGAAAAGGTTGTATAAAAAAGGTTAAAGAACACATACATAGATCTCTTAGTAACTTTAAAAAACAATCAAGAATAATTGGCAGATAGAGTTAAAGAAAGCTCCTAGAAAGTAGAACAAAAAGACAAACAGATGGATAGTAGACAATATATCCAGGTAGGTCAGCACCCAATGGAAAGATATCCCAGAGAGAGAGAACAGAGGAAGGTTATTATCTCTCTCTCTCTCTCTCTCTCTCTCTCTCTCTCTCTCTCTCACACACACACACACACACACACACGTACACACACACACACACAGAGGAACTCCCCAAGACTGAAGGACATAGCTTTCAAATGAAATAGCTCACTAAGTCCTAGGAAAGTGAGGAAAAAAAAAGAGACACATAAAGGCATATTATGATTATGACACCATGGATAGAGAGGACACAAAGTCACAGACAGAAAATACAGGTTGTGTATAGAGCAAAAAGGATCAGAAACACATCAGTTTTATTAACAATACGGGATGTTAGATGATAATAGAGCAATATCATTAATATCATTAAACATTCTGAGGCAAATAATTTTTAATTTAGAATTCTATACCCAGCCACACTATCAGTCTAGTATATGGTATAGTAAAGAAAAAAAAAAAGAGGGTGTAAATCAAAAGGTCTATGGGTCCCAGAAACAGGGAATCAACTCAGGAGAGTAAAAGGAAAGTTCCAAGATGACAAGTGTGCAGTAGACTCAAGAACAGAATGACTAAGGACTCCAGGAGAAATTAATTCAGTAAAAAGTAGTGGAAATGATAGGTCATCTAATGTATTTCATTATTTTGAAAACTGTATTGAGAGGCTATAGATGAGGAAAGAATTTGTGAAACAATACAGAAAGTCAGCCAAATGAAAATACAGGATAATGATTAACTTCAGGAAAGGTAAAAGTTACATAAGAAAGAAATCATACAAAACACTGCGTGGCTCTCAGCAGGAGTCAGAATGATGTAAATTCTGATTACTGACTTAACCAATGAGCCAATTGTATTGAGAGCATAGGAGAAAGAGAATTTGGGGGTAGGGTGAGTGTGTCAGAATACCAATTCTCAGTTTTCGTACTACTCAACAGATAACATGGAATACAGACACATCCAGGAAAACACGGTGTGTCTACATAATTTAGAAAAATGAGGCAAACATGGAGGAAACGACTCTAAGAGTTGAAAGTAGTTGTCACTGAGAAGAAGGAATGAAGGGCGGGGAAGGGCAAGACAGAGAAGTTGCTAGTTTTTGTTATAATCTCTTATGGAGTTTGATTTGGAGGACGACGGGAAAATGTTATTTTGATTTTTTTAAAATTAACTGCAAAAGAAAAAAAAACATATTCTGAATCTTGGATGTAACTTTTGTGGGCCATCCGTTGTGTCTGTCACAGAGCTCATTTTGTTTGATAATTAGGGAGTCATATTACAAGTCTTTGGTATGCTGCTGGCATGGTAAGTGAAATATCTGCCATAAAACAAGTAATCTCATTTCATCCTAGGGGAATAATAGTTCAGCTGAGATTTGTTTCTCTGTAAGAAAACATAGGTCTCACCACTGAACTCTGCAGCGTGCAATTTCTAGATTAAGATCATTCTGTCTTCTAAAATATATAGATTTTTAATTTCAGATAGGAGGGGGCCTGGGAAGATAGCTCCTATCACCAACTGCTTCCTCTGCACTTTAATCAATTTAGATGCAAGAGGAGTCATGCTCATCTGTTGGAGACACAATTAATGAAATACACTAAATGTATCGGTGAGCTAAATAGAAAAGATTTTCTCTGAAAATGGGTCAACAGACATTTTATTTTGTTAATACATTTTTGACTTAATTCATCTTTTGCACTAAGTAAGTGCCATGTGAAATTGATAGCCTGAGATTTTTCAATATAAGCATTCACAATATACCTCAGTGACAAGATTTTGTATCCTGAGATTTCGCCACATTGCAAAAGGTCACATTGTAGTACTGCTTGTATTTAAATTTTTATATTGATTGAATTTTTATTATTATTTTTTGTAATTCAATATTATCCCCCATACATATATTTAGCACCTTCTTAGAATGGTCTCAACTTAGAAATGTGTTCTCTCAGTTCTGTGATACAGAAAGCCTTACTGTGTTTGCCTTTACCAACTAATGTATATCATGCCTTAGAAAAATCTATAACATAACAAGAAAAAAATTTTGTTTACCCAGCCGAGACAAGTCATGGCTTCTCTGCATTTTACCAAGGATATTCATGTATTCCTTGACTTTGTGTCTTTTGAGACATCATAAAATGTCTCATCACCATTTTATTTACTTTTTTTTTTCTTTTGCCCTTTTCTTCATGGGTAAATCTCTTTGTCTTTTTCCTCTGACCCTTTTATGGAAAAACACCACTTAAATCAAATCATACTTAGGTGATTTGATCCTGAAAGGCCAAATTAATAACACACAAAAACTGAATGTTAACTGGCTTTAAAAGCAAAATAAAACATGAATGCATTGCCATTTACCTATGCGAGTTCTTCTATCTAAACTGCTCAAATGTCCAAGTCTTAGGAAATGCAGTAAATAATGCTGCTGAAGTCTGGCCAGCTTGTGTAGTTGCTCTTGCTTTTATCTCTTGATTACAGTCACTGCAGGATGAGCAGTATGAAATCACTCACCCATATCACCTTTCATTATAAATCAGGTAAGCACAGGCCGCCCTTTTGATTGGCTATAATATACTGCATAAAGGAAGCTTCCATTTCCCACTAAAATCTGTGTCAGGGAGAGAAGGGGAAAAAAATCATTGAATCAATAACCTTCTCCGTAAAATGTAACTTTGATTTATAAGGCTCTTGCAGAGTGTTAGGACGTTCGTTTCCTAAGACAATGGCAGTGATGCTGCGAGCAACCAGTGAAAACCGAAGCCTGCAATCAGTTCGTTTGATGCTCAAACCACGGCTTTACTGAGGAAACAGAACAATCTACTTGAATAAAACTTCATCTTTTTGGAACCCTCCAATTTGGAAACCGCTGTACTACAGACACAAAGCATTTGATTCATTCTGAGTTAAAAACCACAAAAAACATTTCCTCTGAAAATTTGCTGTACTTTTCACATAAGACCACTGCAGGTAAACCTTGAATATGCTGTCCTGGGTTGAATAACATGGGTATGTTATTTGGAATTGTGCTTTAAAATTTGAATCATAATTTTCCTTGGAAACATACATACACTGGTATAATAGGGGCTGTATTGCTCTGTGTGAATTTTTGATACACACAATTTTTTTTGTAGGCAAAAAGGGCAAATATTAAATTACTGTGGCCAGGCCGTTCTAGAAACATATAGTAGGTGCTTCTAAATTACCGGCTCTACAAAATTTAAATACTTATTGAATAATACATTATATAAATCAAACTGATAGGCCCATTTATATCCTGGCTTATAATAATGGACAACATTTAAAAAAAATAAAACAGTATTTGCTTAAAAAAAGATACATACGGAAACCTTCCTAATAGAGCTTGTCTCTCCATGTTGTGAATTAATGTAGTTTCATTGTTGTGACATAAAAATTATTTCAATAACAAACTCCTCAAAACCAGAAGAAATAAAAATCAGCTCTGGGCTGCAGCAGGGACAATAAGTTAACACCTGTAACCTTGAGGACCACAAGAAAAATAGCTAAACTGAAGGCAGGTGTTTTGGAACCTTGGTAATGACCGACTGTACTATATTCACAGGTGCTAATTAACCGCAGATTCCTGCACTGGACAGAAACTTTATTCAGAGAGTTCTAAACCATTCCTCAGCCTTTACAAAGTACTTGTCATATGACTGCAGAATGTAATGTTGGCATTGAGGGGGTAGTAAGCATTTCTAGTGCATGCGTGTCAGAGACTGGGGCTTGGAGAACCCAAGGAAGTGGGGGTATAAGTAAGAAAAGATGGCTTCTGACTCTTAGTCCAAGACTCTTTGTGCTACTTTATTTCTGCTTGTATATTTTATGCTCAGAAAATATTTAGTAAATGAATAATTAAAACAATCCACAATGAAACTCTTGACATTTTCTTTTCTTTTTCAACCTTACGTACAGAGGGCTGAATTAATTACCTTCCCCGCCATCACACCATCAACAGCATTGTGCAAATAATGGGCATCTTTACTTCCCCCTTTTATCAATATCCCACACTCTCCTTCCCTTCCAGCCCTGCTCTCACAGCTGATGTGTTTTAACCATAGGTTTGAATTTGAATAAAACCCTTATCAAATAAGTAGTGTATCTTATGGCAACATGCTAGGGTCTTCACTTTTACTCTTTTTTTTTTTTTTCACTCAGCATTGTTTTTATGGTCCATTGTGTTACTATTATTGTCTCTAATGGATGCAAAGTGTCCCACCACCTTTTGCATACCCATTTTCCTTATGGTGGACAGACAGATTGCTCCAACTACCTCTTTTTATAAACAACACTGATGTGGACATCCTCAGATATGGCCCCTTATGGGTGGACATATGTAGATACCAGGGATGGGATATGCTAGGTGAGAGTATACGTATTTACACATTTTGACATGCAAGCATCATCTGGTTTTCTCCAGAATGACTGCAGCAGCACACACTCCCCTATATACTTTAGAAGAATTCCAGTTCAAGCTCCCCCGCTCCATCCCGAACCTCCTCCTCTCTCTCACTTTTAGTTTTTAGTTGTCAAGCCCCCAGTCTCAGCATAGCTTTGAAGAGAAGAGAGGACTTCGTCTCTTATCATTTGATTTCCACGAGATATGCACCCTGTCTGCATGCATCACTCCTTGACACACATCCTCTCTCTTCTGCTGGGCACTGTCTTGCCACCTCTAAACAGGAGAAGGTAAGCGCTAACTACACATTAGCTTTGGAACTTGGAGACTCTGAACTGAAAAAGAAGGGACTTGCATGCAGGTGAGTGTGAAGGTAAGCAAGTCTTAAAGCAGTGAGGGTCAGCTGACATGGCTCCTAGTAACTGATGCCCCAGAGGACATGTCTCAAGTCCAAATGGTAATAAGAAATCAAGATTTAGGGCTGACTGCCTGGAGGGAGCAGTTAGTCTGTCCATTTCACTACCTTCCTACCCATTTCTAATTGTCCAGCTGGAGGGAAGCAAGTTTCCATTTTCAGCCACATTTTATACAAATGTGAGTTCTAGAAATTTCCCTACTATCTTGACCAGAGCATTTGGAAGAGCCATCCTGGAATATGAGCAAGGTGGAGGAAGGAGAGGAGTGGCATAGCCCCTGAACTTAGAAAGCTGGGCATGAGCCAGAGTGAGCACAAGTGGCTTCTGGGGTGTCAGCATAGCAGAATAGGAAACACCAGAGTGAAGGCACCGAGTGTGGTGTCTCGAGGCATGCTGCATGCACTGAATCCTAGCTCCTACACGTTACCAGCGGGAGACCTCAGGCAAGTCACTTAACTTCCGTGTCTCAGTTTCCTCACCTGTTAAATATAGACAGAGCACCTCTTCGTGGGATAGTTGAAAAATCAAAGAATTAACGTCTGTTCACTTCTCAGAATTGTGTATGGTATGTAATAAGTGCTCATTACATGTTAGTAAAGAGACTGACACCAAATCCTTTCTCTAGGAGGTGAGTAGGGGAATGCTCTTTCTTCTGCTCCTACCTCTCAGTCCCCCCACTCTCCCTGGCAGAGTGACCGCATCCTAACCATAAACTACAGACATCTGGAGGACAAACTGATAATTTTCCTAACTTTCCAGCTGCCCCACACTCTCCTGCCAAGTCCTCTCCATGGCAGCCTGAGATGGCACGACAGCCAGCTTTCTGATTTTATGAAGCCTTTCTTCTGTGGGGTCCCTCTGCTGCGAGCCATGAATTTTCAGGTCATCGTAGCTCAGGTTCTGCCCTGTCACCATTACCATGTCGAAAGGCTGCTCTTTGAGAAACACCCACAGGGATCTGATTTGGCTGGAACTGATTCTTAATAGCAGGAAAAGTCTTCCTGATGGCTCGGTGCCTGATGACTGCCTGACACTTCATAAGTAAACACAACAGTCTGGATCTTTCCAGCAGTCGGCAAAGGTCATTGATACAATGCTTTAGAATTGAAATGTGAGTCACAGGCCAGAAAAAAAAAAAAAAAAGAAAAAAGGAGAGAGATTGAGTGAGAGAGCAAGAGAGAAACAAGAGCAAGAGAGAAACTACCCAGAAACACAAGAACCATTTTTCATCACAATAACATTGCAGTAGCTTAGCAATGGCAAAACCTCCAGCAATAGGTGAGCTACTTATAATACTTCTATTCTAAGAGCTCCTACAGAGGTTTGAGCTAAGTGAAACATGATGGAACAAACCTGTTTCTTCCCTCTAAGTCCTGTCAGCCACAACCATCACCATGACGGGAACCAGTTCCTATAAAATGCTGATTCACAAGGAAAAACATAACCCCACAGCACGGGTTCATTTAATAAAACTAATTAGGACTGGAAGTAATTGTCTGGGATCAGATGTGTGGAGGGGTCTAGCATCCCTTTCCTGGTCATTTATTACATGGCTCTGTGACTCAGTTCAATAAAACTCTCAGTATGGGCTAATATGAGTCAGGCATTGTTTTTGGTTCCATGGAGGTTATAAAGATGACTAAGACTTGATCTCTGGCTTCAGAGAGTTCAGAAATTTCTTTGAGTTTAGTTTTCATTAGTTGTGAAGAAAATTCTAAAAATCTGGCCCCCAAATAAGGCAGGATGTGCATCAGGAACAAGAAGAATGTGAGAGGATGCTCCAGCCAAGCCCTGGCCTTAATGGTCCTTCCAACTCTGTTCCACTGGTACCACCTTTGGCTTACAAGGGGGAAAATGTCTCCTTCCACAGTCTTTCTTTCCTTTCTCTTGCTGATGGTACTCCACCTTCTGTTTACTACCAGAAAGAAACTTAGCCCCTGGCCTGGGGCATCCTCAAGCACAAAACACACATAGCAGAGGGAAGATGGTCATGAGAAGAGGTGGCTCTGCTGCTTGTTCACTCTGGGTGGCCCCTGTGCCTGGCCAGTCTCTGTGCAGAACAAACTGTCATGTAATTTGACTTTCATCTGTGTCATAAAATGATGTTTCTGAAAGTCTTTATGAACCACCAAGGCTAATTCTCATGTGAGGTAACAGCTGCCAATCAGACATCTTACATCCTACCATCCCTTCAGAAGGTCCCTGGTCCTTTCTTCCCCTGTAGCAGGCTCTGCCCTTTGGGGATCACTAGTTCACTTCCAACCTCTGACCAAAACTGAGTTCTTGCTTTCTATGGTCTCTGGGACTCTTTCCCTGGGCCCCAGCTCCATTACCTTAGGTTAACGTGAACAGCAGCCGCAAAGGTATCTGATAACAGAAAGTCCCACCTGCCTTTCTCTTAATTGTGAAATCTTCCTGCCACAGAGAGGTGCCATGTCTCCATCCGCACAAGCTGATTACCTGTCTTCCTTCCGCCAGGTCAGCTTAGCTCTGTCTGCCTTAAACCTGGCAACTTCTGGGACAAGTTTGGCACCTGACCTACAAGTGTGTTCTTTTTGGTTCATACAGTTTTTGGAAAACTTTTTGAAAAAGTTAGGATTATGACAGAACCACTTAGGAAAATAATTTAGCAGTTTCTCACCAAGTTACACACACACTGTTACCAAACAATGCAGCAAAACCCCACCGAGGTATTTACCCAAGAGAGATGAAAACGTCATTCGCCCAATGACTTGTACTCAAAAGGACATAGCAGCATTACTTAGAACAGTCCAAACTGTAAACAGCCGAAGAGGTCCATCAACTAGTGAATGAAGCAACAGCTGATCTACCTGTACCAGGGACTCAGCAACAGAAGGGAATCAGCACTGAAACATTCACCTACAGTGACGAATCTCACAGGCATTATGCCACATCACAGTCCAGACACAAAGATTACACAGTGTATGATTACGTTTACGTGAAATTTTGGAAAATACACAAAACATACCATTGCCAGAGACTGTGTGAAGAAATTGATTGCAAAGGGACACAAGGGAACTTTCTGGGGACGGAACTGTTTTATATTTTGATTGAAGTGGTAGTCACACAATTGGATGCCTTTGTCAAATCTCATCATTTAAAACTGATGAATTTAATTATATGTTGTATTCATTTCCTATTGCTCTGCAACAAATGATTGCATACTCAGAGGCTTAAAAACCACACAAAATTACAGTTCTGGAGGTCACAAATGCTGCACTATGAGCAGAGTGTCAGAGGGCTGTGTTTCTTAAGGAAATTCCTCAGACTCTTCCGACGAGGCGCGATTTACTCATTTTATGCATTTCAGCTCATTCTCCCTCTTTTTCTGTAGCTCTGAGCTCACATTGGGCTGTGCCGACAGCCTGGGTATCTGACGTAAAATATGAACCTGACAGCAAGAATAGCTTTCATTTTTGAGCACTAATTATGCACTGGGCGCTCTAACATGATCCTTATATTTAATCTTCCCCAGAGTGCTGAGTAGGGAATGGGACTGGGGGAGACTGAAAAGCTTGACAGAGCTCACACACCCAGAAGCAGTGGGGCTGAGACTCCAAACCTGTTCTCACTACCCTGTCATTGGCCATAGTGCCTTCCATCTTGTGAACAAAATAGCCTTCCCTGCTTCTTTCTTCAGCCGGACAGCTATTCAACTCTCCCTTCCTCCCTTCACCCATTTCACCATCAGGACGAAGAAAGGTATTAACTTCACACATCTTGTAACTAAAGAAAACAAAGACATTTTAGTAATCGGACAACCTCAGGATTATTTTTAAACCCAGACATCTCACTGTGGCTGGAGGGGAGGGGTGAGGTGGCCTCAGGCTCTATAGATGCCCCTGTGAGGTCTGCAGTGACAGGCAGGCCAAATGGAATCTGTGGGGCTGTGCCAGGGCTGAGTGCAGCCCCAGGTGCTATGGGCTTTGAGCAGAGGCATTTCCTGCTGAAAGGAGAACCTTCCCCCTTAGTTAATTGAATGTCCTTGCTGCACACTATCATGTACCTCGGTAGGGGACAACACCTCATCTGATTCGCACGCGAATTTAAAAGAGAAAATGACACAGAGGGTTTAATGGAGCAGAATGGATAGCACTGCAATCAGCAGCAATGCCAAAGCCGGGGCCTGAACAAAAGCTCTCAGCCAAGGAAGGAAAGTGCCTGTGATTCAGCTCCCAGTCCCATTTTCCCCTTGAAGCAGTGGGCTCCCAGTAAATGCTGAGGTGTCCTGATTACTAGGGGATGTAGAATGGGGAAGGAAGGCTAAATGAAAACCGTTACATCCATACTATCTGCTTTTGCACATAGTGCTTGCTCTTTTGTGAACCAGTAGCTGATGCCCACTGTAGTCAGAAGCTGAGGGCTTGGGAATGAGTGTGAGCTCAAGAAGAGCCACACTTTCGAAACACCTGTCCTCAGTTGTTGCTAGGACCTGATTTCTGAGGAAAGAGCATTTTTTTTTTTCTGCAATGGCTGTTCTCTCATCTTCCCCTGCTCCAATGGGGCTGCTCTTTGCGACAGAGGGAAAAAGAGCCTAGAAGCCTCTGAATGGAAGGAGCTGGTCACAAGGGAGGGGGTGTGATGACATCCAAGGACTCTGCCTCCTAGGGTTTTGTCAGAATGGGCGAGGTAATTTTATGTTGGAAACCTTCAGATTTGGGGCACTCTTCATCTCCAGGGAAATTTTCAGCCCTAAGAACTGTGACAGGAAGGTAAAGCACCATCATTATGCGATGCTGGCACAGAAACCCAGCCTCGGCAGGCCAGGTGGATCCCAGTGTCCATCAGGAACTCCTGGCTCAGCCTACATCTTGCCAACCCTTGCAGCAACACAAACACCCTTTGGTGTTGTGTCTAACTTCATTAGAATCCTTCTAGATTTCCTTCTGGCATCCTTAGTGATCAGCCCAAGGTCTACCGGGCTTCTGATAAAGCCTGCCTGGAGCAAGAATTCAAGTATCACGGCATCAGGCTCAGGGCTTTGTGCACTGACCGCTTTTCCACAAATGTAGAAAGGCAACACTGAGAAGTATGAAAGGGCTCCTTCTTCCCTCGCGGCTATGTGCATCATTCATCATTTGGAATTCTTGCCATGTGGATGCCAACTACTGATTCTCTCCCTCTGGAGAAATTCCTATGAGCAATGTGAGGAGAAGGGGCAAGACCTGGCTTAGAGCCATTTTATCATGCCCGGAATTCCTTCCCTGCTGGATGAAAACTCATTACAGGTGACAAAGCTCAGAGGTCCCCTGAGTGACAGAAGATGAAGGCTCAGGACCTGCCTGCTCTTGTTTTTATGGGCTGCGGCATCACTGTAGAATTTCAGAGAAAAATACAAAGCTTTTTATTTTTTCAGAGGCTGCAAAGCAAGTGGATGGACTTTAACCTCTTCTTTATTTTAAGCAAAAAGAAGAGATATCTAGATGTCAAAGTCACTTTTAACGTGTGATTCTAAACTTTAAAGCGGAAGAGCCCTTTAGCCTGGATGAAACGAACGATACTGAGACTCAATCACGGACTGAGGAAGTAGACTGTGCAGGTCAGGCCATGCTTCTCTTTGCTCCCATTCATAGACCCCCCTGTATGTACATGATGGAGTCCCAGGGGCTTCCGAGTCACCCACTGGGAGAGGTAGGGAGCTGAAGAATCTCAAACCACATGGGAGAACTACCTGGGGGCCATGAAAATGATCCATGCTGAGTCCCCAGCCCAGAGAACCTGATTTGATTGAACTGGGGTAGGGCGCTAGCATGGGTATTTTCAGTGAGTGGTAGAAGTGGTAAACATTTATTAAAAAGTGTTTATGAAAACAGAAACAGACTGACAATACAGAGAACAAATTGGTGATTGCCAAATGGGAGGGGGATTGGTGAGCTGACTGAAAAAGATGATGGGATTAATAAGTACAAATTGTTAGTTACAAAATAGTCATGGGGATGTGAAGTACAGAATAGGGAATATAGTTAATAATATTATAATAATCATGTACAGTGCTAGGTGACTGCTGGACTAATCAGGGCAATCACTTTGTAAATTATGTAAATGTCTAACTGCTATGCTGTACACCTGAAACTAATATAATATTAAATGTCAACTGTAATTGAAAAATTTTTTTAAATAAAAATAAAAGCATATTCAGAAAAAAATCTTAGCTCCTCCACTAAAAAAAATTTTATGAAAAGTGTAACATACATATAATGAGATGCACAAATCCTAATGAGTGTTTAGAAATGAATACCTCTGAAACCCCAACCTCCCACATCAAAAAACAGAACATCATCATCTCTCAGAAACCTCAGCATAGGATTTTTAAACTTAAACTCTTATAATGAAAAAAATTAAAGCTCTTCAGGTTACAAGAGTATAATAATAAAATCAGCATGGATATTTAAAAAATCTCTCCTGTTGATTCTGATATATATATATATATAGGATTGATTGCAATAATTTTCTGTATTTGCGATACCTCTGGTATAGAAAGCCTTCAGTAAAGCATGGGCATAAGGTTTTAATATTCTGTTACTGATTTCTTAACTAGGTCATTATTTCTCATGGTTCTTTTAATACAGAAACTAATGGCAGCCTCAGATACATTTAGTTTTGTTGTATTGTGATTGTAACTCTTCACGCATTGTTTATGATTCAGAAGCTCCCCTTTTTCCAGTCATAATGGATTAGGCAGCTCTTTTTGCTGTAAACAAGAATATCTTATGTACTCTTGAGAAAAATAAAAGTGGAGATCATGCTAAATTTTCGTGGGTCAGTCACTGACTGACAGCAAGGCCAGAGACAAAATCTGGAGCCTTTCATACATAGTCCCAGGACAGGGACATGTGAACGTCAGGAGCCAGAGGAACAAAAGCCTAGAGAGAAAAAACAAAAACAAAAGCAACCATGCCCAGGCCTGGTGAAACACACAGACTTCAGAAGTCGGTCTTTGAGTTATGAGTTTAGGAAAGCCAGAAGGAGAAATTCTGAGATATGATGGGAAGAGAGGACCATGAAGGCGATAGCAATAATCCCAGGGCACTCCAGAGAATAAGTGTAACCAGAGCCAAGGAGCTGTGCTGTCATCAGAGACTGAGACACATAGCAAGGCTGGCCTCAGTAGGAACCTAGCTGCCAGGTTGTGCCCTGTGCAAGCAACTGGCAGAGACAGCCAGAGGGGCTGCAACCGTGTCCACCTGAACGAGGCACCTTATTTTGTTTTGCACAAAGGCTGCTTATGGACTAGCAACGCCTGTGGGAGCAATGCTGCGTAAAACTGCAATCTGCCCAGGTTCTGTGTCTCCTTTTTGGCTCCTTCTATACCCTTCCTAAGAAGTAATCCCTCACATGGCAGTAAAGTGGCTTTTCCATTCCAAATGGCCGGCTGGGTTGGATGAGAGTTAGACATTGCCCTGCAGAGGAAGGTTCCAGGTGGCTGAGGTCCTCTGGTCCCAGATGGAGAAGAAGAAACAACTTTAATTTCTTAGGTGGTGGCAGAAGATGAGCCTCATGATGAATGTGGGCAACTGCCTATATGAGGGCATCTCTGGCCCAGAAGAGAACTGAGTCTAAAAAAGGCAAGCTCATCACTTAAGCTTGGCACTTCACCCTCAACCTATATGTTCGACAAAGAAAAGTTCTCTTGGGGCCAAGTAACCAATTCCTTATGTATTGTTTGTGTTGTTGCTAAACACAATTTTAGTTTGCATATAACATTTTAGGTTTATTAAAAGAGAGTATGACAACATGAATTTTAGAACTCAGTATTTTAAAATAAATTACAGCACATCTGAATACTAAAGTCTGTCTTGTCTTTGCTTTTAGCAATGAGTTGAATTCACTTAAGGTTGTTCCCTAACAGAACTATGTTTCATAATAAAAAAATTGCTCTGTGCTTTAAAAAAAGGGCAGAAAAATAGAAAAGAAAAGTGAAATTTTGAAATCTCATTTTTAGATAGATTAGATTTTAGAACAAAGAATGAGTGTTTGAGTCACATGTAGTTTTATATGGTATTCATATGTTGCAAACTTCAGCCTGTTTTCGCGCGCACGCACACACACACTCACACACACACACACTCACACTCACACATGAATATAACCAGAACACCTGTCCCCACTTTTCCTTATATGTTAAATCCATTTTCCAGATTCTGTTAACCTCTCCCTAAATTTCACTGTGGGTGAGAAACCAGGAACTTGTGGGTTCTAAAGTGGGAGAATACTGCTCAGAACAAGAAACCTTCAAGTATTTTGAGGGGGCAGGATAAGTGCTTGAGAGAAACTGAGGAGGAGATCTGCAGAGCAAAGACAGCAGAGTTACCTGTTAAGTTCAGCAAACTGATGGTCCATGACAAGACAGAACTCTTTCTGCTGCCATCCCAGTTCTGAGCTACCAGAAGAGTGGGCCTGACATGGGGCTGAGCTTTGGACTGGGCCCAGAGAGGATAAATAAAGGCACTTGTGTGTGTCTGATGTGTGTGACAGTCCCCAAAGCAACTATAAGTCATGTTGCCTTATATGCTGTTATGATCTGTGTATCTTCTCATGTCCACTTAGGTGGGGACCTCAGAGTTCATAGTACATAGGAAACAAATGAAAGCAATGGCTCTAAACAGCAAAATGTAATAGTATTCCTAACCGACCATTGCTGTAGAAGTGAAAAAAATTCTAGGTATTACTAAAGAGAGAAACATGATGAGGACAATGTTGTTCCCGAACTAGCATTTACAAGAGAGAAAAGGGATAGGAGTGGAGGCTAAAATAAAACAAGGTAATGACCCAGCTGGTGCAAGGCCAGCCTCTTACCGTAATGTGGGATGATGGCCCAGGCCATGGCAGAGGCGTAGATGCCGCCAATCATCCAGAACATGCAGAGCCAGCTCAGATGCTCACCTCGCTTCTCTCGGGCCAGCACTTCAGCAAAGTAGGAGAACACAGTCGGAATGGCTCCTCCGATCCTGCCAAGAGGTACAGAGAACACGTGAAACCAGACCCCACACAGCCATGTGAGATGCCAAGGACAAAGCCAAAGCACACTTTAGCAACACATGCTCTCTCTCTTAGCATACTGAGAAATGTATCTTTTCTATCATTTTATAAGTTTAATATTATAATCTGTATGTTTAGGATAGGTTTTGTGTCCCTTCAAAACCTTGAACCTGCAATTAATCTATGTTACCAAAAGGGAGCAGTGGCGACCTACCCATGTGGTTTATAGAGCTTAGTTAGCATAAGATTCTGATGGGCTTTCTGTTCAGTGTTGAATATTTCACAATATTTGTTAAAAAAATCACAATATTTGATCAATTTAGCAAATATTTTAATTTTTAAAAGATACTATGTCCCACTGGTGACGTGGTGACTGTGAAAGCAGCTTTAAACACTTCTAGGAGGCTGTCTGTAACTGTACTTCCTTGCTGCTACCCTGCAGCAGCTGGTCCTGTTGCCCAAACAGACTGATGTATCGACAAACACAGGATCAATGGAGTTGTTTCTTAGGTTCATTGCTGATTGAGTACATATCAAAGGGACCGTGGTAGAATCAAATAAGGAGCTGCTGGTTTAGATACCAACACAATGGGGTACAATGCTTCCTTCCAGTCAGTGTAATTAGGAGATGCTAGCTGAGCTCTGGAGAGATGATATAGTCAGTGGCTTCTATTCAGGTTAAGGGTTCTCAAATGAGGGTCTATAGAATAAAAATTTTGTTCATTTTAGGGAGATGAGCCATAGAGCTAATGGTGTCTGAATGAGCTGGGTTGGCACAGAAAATGAGATTGCTGTATTGATTAGAATGCATATGTTTATTTTGAGTGCTCAAGATAGAAATAAAAGAACACTTACTGGTAACTGAACCAATCATCAAATCAAGAATGGGGATCTCCTATGCCCAGTGGCCCTGCTAAAGGATGGGATGGGTAGTTTGGATGGCTTTAGTCCTCCAATTGCCAAAGCCACAATTTAAAGAACAATATGCTTTGATATGGGTAGCTGTTATTTTATTAATATTATATAAACTATAAATAGAATTATTATTGGAAAGTGACTATTCTAAAAACATTGAGATGTAAACATATAATTTGGGTAAAAGTAGTATTTCTAAGAAAACATGGCTTTAATCCAACTCCCCTAGGCCTTGTTTGTCATCAGATTGGTGCCTTAAGCACGCCTCCAAGCCACCCCAACTTAGAGAAGTCTGTATATCCACAGCAGCTGGGGGAAAAGGTAGAGTCATAGATCAGGATTCTAATGCTTCCTGGGAAAAAATTAGTCATGCTATTGAGAGAGCTGGAAGAATGCATTCATTCACATAGCACCTAAATGGTATCACGAATACAGATGGGGATGATCAATATGATGAAGTGCAAGAAATGATGATAAAAATATGCAGAATTTTCCAGTTACTTCCTGTACACATCTACTTAGCCATTCCTCTCTTCACCCTCCCACTTACCTGCCATTTACCCATTCATCCATCACTCTCTTTTAACCCAGCCAAACTCTAGGCCAGGTACATCACCAGTTGTTGGAGGGACAGACATGAAGAACACAGTTCCTGTCCTCAAGGCGCTGACAGAGTCAATTCCAAAGAGTGCATATGGCTAATTTTTCACAATTACACATTGTGAGTCTGAAAATTTTCTTGCTCTATTATTTCTCTCTTGATATCAACAGCACTTTTGCCAAAGGGTATACTGAGAAATAAAGTATACCCAAAAGGTCAACCTGTATGCTGGTCAGTCTCATAATAGGCATTGTCTAAGACAGTGCTTTCCAATGGAAATACCATATGGGCCACATATATTTCCAGACAGTAAAACATGGTGACAAAATCATGTGAAGTTAATTTTAATATATATTCATTTATATATATTCCATATAGCCAAATATTATGATTTGACATGTGATTAGTATAAAAGTTATTAATTAATGAGATGCTTTGCATTCTTTTACATGTGCTAAGCCTTTGAAATCTAGTGCTATGTATTTTCTACTTATAGCACATCTTAATTTGGCCACATTTCAAGTGCTTGGGAGCTACCTGTGGCCTGTTGGACAACATTGGCCTAAGAAAACACTGACCCACTATTTACAATTTGAGTTTGCAATTATTTTTGGATTAAAGCTAATTTAGTCTGTTGCCTCATCTTCCATATTGGCAGAGGTCTTTACAGTTTGATTCTCTAAATCAGAAATCTTCCTGAACTGGTCAGTTCAAAATTTTTATTTAGTGCCTATCATGTGTTATCTAAAATCAGAGATATTTCTTGTTGAATCTAAGACAGCACGGTCTGGTGATTATGAGCATGGACTATGCAGCCAGACTGCCTGGATATGACTACACCACCTACTGCGTGATCTTGAACAATTACTTAACCTCTCTGTGCCTCACTTGCCTCATCCATAAAGTGTGTAGAATAAATAGTATCTTTCTCATAGGGTCACCATAAGGTTTTTGAGTGAATATTTATAAAGAACTTAACACAGCATCTCTCACAGGGCAAGCACTATATCGGTGATTGATATAACACACTTTAAAAATTTTGAAACATTTTAAAAGGGTCTTCATTTCTCCAATATGATAAGGAAGTAAAACATATCTTAAGAAAAAGACTACATTGAAGGGAAACATAGTTTAGAATTAGACTAAAACCTTGGGGTCTATTGATTTTCCAGTTTAAGAAAGGCATAATTTTTGCATATTTATTTTTTAAATGTGCAGAAATAAATGAGATGTTATATACAAAAACACTTTGAAGGATTCCAGTTAACAGAGATCATATTTCTACAAAGCAAAGGCATTCTGTATTATAACTTAATATAGCTAATAGGTGGACATTGCAAAGAGCTGTGAAGAATGCATGTGTGAGGTTCCATTTGCAGTGGGACAAGTGACCATTCATTTACTTATGACAGACAGACACATTGAAATTTCATTTTAATTTCTGTTGCTGTTGTATTTTTTTCTCCTGACCTTCATGCTTAGCAGTGCCAGGGCTTTCGTGAGTAGTTCTCAACTCTGACATTGCCCAGCATCTGAAGCATTATCATTCTTGTAATTAACAGTGGCTGGAAACAAATAATTTAATTCTGGGCAAATGAAAATGAATCAATGGTGTCAACTCCATTCCCCATCTTTCTAATGTTCTATAACAAAAGAGGAGAGGAAAGTGTCTGTCTCTTGGAGTGAGATTCACTTACGAAAGTGAGAGACATGAATAATTGGTGATGTCCTATACTTTATTCCCACAAAACATTGTTGTCCCTGGCAGGAAAATCATTCTTTGTAATGAATGAATAAAGTCACACAGAATTTGGCAACTGGACAGATTTATGTTTCTAAGAAAATATACCCATGATTTGGTGTGGTGAATTAAGAGGAAAGCACATTGAGAGCCAATGAAACCATAAGCCCAGGTAGACTTCAGGCTAAAACAAGAATCCCTTCCAGTCATTGTTACTTGCAGAAACAGGAATATAACATAGTGCTGCAAATGATGCTTCAGTAATGAAATAAGATAGATCAATCTATGGCACTTGCAATAAAATCAACATAAATATATCTTAACCCTGGATTCAGAATGCACAGTTTACTCGTTTATAGAGTTGCTAGTTCAAGAGGATTTAATTGCAACTTCAATCCTAGCTGTGCATTCCTGGTTCCATTACTAAACCTTAATTTGCAAAATGAAGGGTTTGGACTATGCCTCAGAAATTCTCTTTCTCTCCTGAGATTTCCAGGGAGCGGACCTGGTGAACAGGTGCTGTATCAATGTGAAGATTCTGTCAGTAGAATGGGACCTGGGAAATAACCACAGGATGGATTCAGGGACTCACTGAACCCACTTTGAAGCAGATCTGAACTAAAACTCTATTGATCACCTGACCTCCAAAAGTTCCTATTCTGACTGGTGGACGATAGTGACACTTGGGTCTCCTGGAATTAGTGTCAGTTCAGAACTAGTGCCTAGTTAATAAGCCCTGAAAAATCTAATTGTTTCCTTTTCCCTCATGCATAGTAAACCTGGTAAAAGGCCCCAGGGTCCCTTGGGAAAGGCTGGGAGAAAGATTAACAGCTTAAATTTTCAGAAGTGTACCAAGGTCCTTCATTCGAGGGGTTCTTTATAAACTGGCTCAAGTCTGGGAATTGATTGAGTTGGATTTCTGGACTCCCAGTCCTGTGCCAACTTCTCAAAGGTACAGTGTGTTCACCTTTGGTATAACAATTTAGAGAGCCTAGCTGAGTTAGCAATACATAGTCTGTGCTTTGCCAGGTAAATTATGTTATTTAGAGGTCAGCAGCCCTGAGCTGCTGGCTGAAGAATTTTTTGTCTGCAACAGGGAAGAAGATGATGCCATGAGTGTACCCAAGTAGTCTCTGCTTCTACACTGCCCCTGAATTAGCTTCTGGTCAGTCTATTAGTTTCAAATATTTTGTAGCCCCCATAATGGCCCTTTTCTCTGCAATCAATTAGGTTGACCACGTTGCAACCCAGAATGGCAGTTAACATAGCCATTATAATTTGACCACAGTCAGGTAATTTTGAGTCTTTGGACATGGTTTGAAATTTCCTGGATAAGACTATAAATGGAAAGGACTGGAAGGTTTAGAAACCAGGCTATTAGCTTTCTCCTGACAGGCATATGGTGACACATAGGTAATAGAAAGCAGAAGGAAGTCTTTCTGGTAGCAAGGTTGTTTTAGCCTATGAACCCTGAGAAAGTACTTTAATAGATGGCCTCATGTAACACTTGTTTTTCCTTAGGTATTTCAATTCACTGAAAATTAGGCCCGTTGAAGCCCCTTGAATCCATGAGCCAAATTACCTCTCCAAGTCTTCAGTGTAGGTAGCCAATCTCACACAGAGCTCTGAGCACCAAAGGTCCCCTCTTTTGAAAAGACCCCTTTTCCCATCATTACAAAGCAATTATTGATTCTGATCATTTTTTTTTTCCAAGAGAAAAATATTTTTACACTTTGCCAAACTTTCCAACCCTCTGCGTTTACTAAAACGATTTACTGGAATGCATTCACACTGAGGAGGTGTCTCGACATCTGTGTAGCTTAGTTTCATATTTGCAAAGTACTCACTGTGTGAACAATGTAGTATATGAGGGGCTATAATCAGATTAAAAATAACATCAGAAAAATTTGTGACTAATCCACCATTCTCAACATGTGCACAAATCTTGTGGCAGAAAACAATATAAATTATTTTGAATTAATTATAAAAGTGACCATCAGTCTGCATGGGGAAATCCTTACACTCTTGAAGCAATCCACTTATATAGTCTTTCTCTCTGGTGCTATACATTCCTCCTAACCTTAGCTCTAATTTTAAAGTGCTACGACACATAATTAAAAAGACATGTTGCAGTTCTCTGCCCTTCTCTTTTGACAAAGTGTGTTTTTCCGTGTGGGTACCATTATCATCAACAACCACAGATGATGTGCTTCTCATATTCATCACCCGGTATTGTCTCCTTCCTTTTCTTTTTTCTCTTTCTTATTTTACATGATACCTGTAGATTAGTCTTGTGTTAGACACCTTAGAATGTCTCTCTAATGAAAATAAAGTTCTCAAGCACAAATTAGACATTTTAGAGTTTTACTATTTTTCCCTTATCAAAGCAGTTTCTTGGACCCTCCTAGTTGCACTACTGGATATTTATAAGCTGAGGATTCACTTAGGATAGCAATAAGTGATTCTCATTCTTTAAAGGAAATGACTACAGCATTGGTTATACTATGCCATTGCACTTGGTTAACAGCACAACTTCCGTAATTCAACAGAAATCAGGAACTTAACGAAAAGAACCTATTACATCTCAGGAAGCAGACTTCCTACCTAGTTAAATATGCTGTTAACACAGATCAATAATAATAATAATAATAAACCACACACAGAGATTTATTTGAGACACTCTTATCCTGGATTTAAGAGCATGTCTGAACAGTTTGAATCTTTAATTAGTTCCTAATGTAGGACCAGAGCTATTTCTTGCTTAAATTAAATTAAATTTTCAGAAGAAAAATACATTTATAAACGTGCTCTACCATAGAAACAGTAATCCATTTAAAACAATACTGATTTCCTAAAAGTAAAACACTGAAAGAATCAGCCACGAGAACACAGATGTGTATTCCCTTCTCTTCTGGATTTAAAGGCTGATCATTATATTTCTAAGAACAAGCACTTTGGCTCTTAAGGGTGACAGTGAGATAGGGAAGGAGATGTTAAGGGACAATTTCTTGGTAATAAGGTCCTCTGGGGTAGAGAACATGTACAATTATGAAGAATAAATGCTTTACTATAAAATACGAAGGAGAAAACCTTACCCGAATCCAGAAAGTAAGCGACAGAAGAGAAAGAAGCCATAACCTTGAACAAATGAAGAAAGGAAGGCAAAGAATCCGTTGACAGACATGCAAATCAGAAGAGACTGTTTCCTTCCCACTTTGTCTGCCAGTCCTCCCCAGAAGAACGCCCCCACCATCATCCCGAGGTACACTATGCTGCCTGCAACACACAGAAAACAAAGAAACACGTAAGAGATTGAGAGTAAACGACACACGTAACAGCAAGTAAACAAGGGACAAAATACATTCCAGCATTTTGCGTGGGGAAAATTTTTCTTACAAATATACCCTTTAGGACTCACAAATCAACTTTCAAGTTGGAAAGTAAGCTCTGTGGGCTACCTTTTGCTGCCACGACCAATGGCAAAAGCGAAAGACAAAACCATCATGTTCTCACCAGCTTCTTGGTAATAGGCAGGTATAAAGAGTCCCCGCACAGAACAGTCCTGGAATTTGATTCATGGTTATGTCACCTTTGATTTGAATGCCATGCTTAGCACCGTGACAAGGCCAAGATGGAACAAGGATTCTCATGTCAAAGCAGATTTTTCAGTTTACTTGAAATCTCTATCTGTAGCAAATGACCTGGGCTAAGGTCAGGCCCTTAGGGACCCTCTTGAGGATTCCATGGGTTTTTTCTCTCTTGTCCCTTCTGAAAGCCCTGGCCCTTTCTTGGGAAGGAAAAAAGTTAGGAAAGGTGAGTTTAGAAATTACAAGAATTAATCTTAAAATAGTCTCAAGCTCTGCTCATAAGAGAAAACTTTATCTTGGAATCAGGAGTTTAAGGAGCCTGAGGAGAAGGGAAATAGCTGTCAGTCATTTGGGAACTGTTAAACTTAACATGGTTGACTTTGCTCCTAAAAGGGAAACAAATGGAAAATCAAGAGTTAGATAGCTGCCCCTCTTGCGTCACTGTGAGTATACACTTGAATTTTCTAATTTACTTGCTTCTAAAAAACTAGGTCCCTAGAAGCTCTGTCTAGAATCTGTCTCAGGAGGAAATAATGTTAGGTATGGCAGATATTATTCCAGGGAGGTTTCTAACAGGGTGTGCAAAATCTGGGGGGAAATGGCATAGTTAGTAATGAAAGTTTTTTATATCTGGATGTGGTGTTAAAAAAGCTGCTACGTCTTTCATCCATTTCTGTTTTCCCCTTGCTTTAGCAAAGCACCATTTGAATAGTCCCTTTTCAAAACCACATTCAAGACACCCAGCAACATCTAAATAAGAAGCTAAAAAAAAAAAAAAAAACCCCTACTAGTTTATTTATTGCTTTAGACTAGTTTGGGAAATACCCTTTTTAAACATTCACCCCAAATTTGTTAATAGATCAATATGAGACCAAAAAGGAAGACACTTAGCAAAGTCTGGTGACCCTCACATCAATGACATGCCAATGCTGTTTTGCAGATAGATAATCCAGCGCAGACAGCTACAATGAATCAGTGAATGACCAGTGTTGGAGAATTTGTACAATTAGACAAAATAAAAGCTGTCTTTTTTCAGATCGGGGTACTGCAAAGAGGTGCTGGTCATCCTTGCCTGAGTGCAGATGACATAGTTTATTTACTCTGTACTACGGGGGCTGACTCCATATCGTCCTTCTCAATAAACAGATTACTCATATTATGAGGCCTGATGCATGTCTAAAGACATTTCAAAGACTGTATCAGCACAAGACGAAAGAATTCCAAAAGTGGACAGCAGATTCGCCTGGAGAAATGCATGTGCAGCATCTCTCTTATTTACCACAATAAGAGGCTCACGTTTGCCGTTTGTGTCTTTCAGAATAATCAGATGCTAAGCTTGTTCATAATAATGTCTGTATCTTTAAGAAATGCCTACGAATCAGAAAGTGAGCCCCATAGATCAGGAGTAGCCCAAGGCTGCTGTCATCTCAAAACATGGGAGTCTTTCTTGGAGCTCCAGGAACAAAAACTGGTCTCTAGCACTTGCCGAACCATTAGCAGTTCTAAGTGTTTGTGTGAATTGCCTTACTTAATCCTCATGACAGCGCTTGGAGGTTAATACCATGGAAGCCCAGTTCACTGGTGAGGAAACTGAGGCACAGAGAAGTTAATGACTTGACCACAGAAAAGCGAGTGGTGACGACATCCCAGTTTGCAGCAGTTCTTTGTGTAATGTGGATATGGTTCCTTTAACAGTCCTGGCTGTCCTCCTGTGGAAACATCCCAGTTTGTCCAAGCCCCTGCATGGGGGTGCCGTCTAGAATTGGAAGTAGTACATCAAATGTCTCTGAGGCGTCTTCTCTCCGGGGACTATACTCACAGAGTTAGTTAAGTCTGGGGTCACAGAAAATGACAGACAGGAGCTAGGGGAAAACGCTGCTTCTTTCTACCCTGACATTGGACAAGAGGTGCACTACTCTTTCTAAAACGTTCCAAATGGGCACATTACCAACCCTCATTGGGGGAGGGAGGGTCAGGGGTCAATGCCGACAATAGCTCAGCGGCGCCAGAGGAAAAATGAAAATCTAATCTCTTGCTAAAAAGGAAGAGGCTCTGGCACTACAGTCCAGAGCAGGGCAAGTCCCTGGCTTTTCCCGTGTGGGAGAGATGATGCTCCTGCGGGGGGGGGGGTGGGGGGTGGGGGGCTCTATTTCCTGTTATTCTCTTTCTTCCCTGCAGTTGCCTGCAGCCTCCTCATCTTCACTAAGCCGTATCATGGCTTTATGAAGCGGTGATTCCAGCATTTTAAGGGCTCAAAGGTGGGTGTTAGATCTCCCCACCCAGCAGGAGTGTGAGGACACGGCCCCACCCAGGAGCTTCCACAAGCTCAGAGGTAGTAGAGGCTGAGCTCGCTGAGCTTGCCTTGGACTTTGGTGATGGAGACAGCGTAGGGACTTGACAGGAAGCAGAAAACCCTCATTTGTCATTCTCACCTTGTACTTAAGCCATTTGAAATATAGAGCTTAAAAATAACATTTATAGGAGTTTTAATATACAAGAGTCAAATGTAAATGGCCCATCCTTCAGTTCCCCCCAGATATCCCTATTAACATATATTTAAACAAACAAATATGCCTACATGGCCAAAAAAGCAAACCATGTAGCAATGTATAAGATGAAAATAAAAGTCTCCTTGTCTTTCACCCTGACCCTTTTCTCAAAAGTAACTATTATCATTTTCCTCTGATTCTTCCCGCAAGTTCATACATATCAATTTATAAAACTGGATACGCTATAGGAACTGCCTATTAAATATAGGCGGTTTTATTTTTTCCTCTGTAGTGTTTATCTTTTCTCCTCTTGTGTGTAGGATACTTAAACTAAACAAACCAGAAATAAATCTGTCAGAATTTGAATAACTACTTCAAAATATATTTCATATATTTCAGAAGAGCTATTAGGAGAAAACCAAAGAATTTTTCCTCCTTCTTATATTATTTCTATGCCTAAAATAAACACATCCTAATCTCTTTAAGAGAGAGAATATTAAATTCAATTTTAAAGAATTTGTTAAGTGCCCACTATGCATGGCTTTTCCTGAAATGCTAGAAATATAAGGATTTATAAGTCATGATCCCCGGCCTTAGAGAAAGTAAAACACAGAAATCATGTGTCTGATGCCTACTCTAAGCCAGGAGAGGAAAGATTCAGTTTCACTCTCATTACTTCATACAGTCCTTCCAACAACATCATCGGATCATGGTCACTTCAGAGAGGGGCATCCAGACCAGAAATGTACGTGGCCTCCTGGGGACATATGACCAGGACAGAACTGTGCTGAAGTACTCACTCAGGTACCTGGGCTCCAAGTCCCCAAGGCCTCTTTCTGTTCCATCAAGATGGCTTAAAGAGCTCATAATTCAGCAAGGGAGACAATAAACACGTAACTGAATGAGCCTGACTGAGGTGTGCGCCCTATTTAAGGTGTAACCGGGACCAGAGGGGCAGGAGGTGGCTACTGATTGTGACTGTGGGCTCTGAGAAAGTTTCAGTAAGGAGGAAATGCCTGAGCTGAGTCTGAAGGATAAGGAAGATTTCAAGATGGTATTAACTTCTTCCACAACTGACAGACTTAGAAAAAAAAAATAATGCAGTATTAAGCTGTGGTTTTACTTTGGTTAAAAATACGTTTCAGATCTAAAGGTAATAATCCTTTGTGCCTATGTTGGATTATTATTGGTGATTAGACTGTTCCACTGAGCATGCCATGAACAAAATTAAGCCTACCCAGGAGCTTATTTGAGATAAATAGCACAATTAGAAGGGTCATTGATTGATCATGTGATCTAATTAAATTCAAACCTTTCAATGTTATCAAAGGCACAAGATGAAAAAAACTGGAAACACTGAATTGTCAGAAGACAAATTGCACTTCCTGCCTTGTTTGTTTTTGTATTTTCATGTTGTCTTCACAATGTTATGATGGGAGTCCTTGAAAACTCAGAGCAAAGATGTACTCTTGATATAGACCATTCTTCTCGGCTTTCCACTCCTCATGATGCTGCCAATGGTCAGAATATAAAGGTTTAGCTCAAAGTCCCTTATTTTACATGTGGGAAAACTGAGGCCGTGAGAAGCCAGTATTTTAAATCAAGTTTTCTAGATCCTTGCTCCTTAGAGTATGAACCCTATACTAACAGCACCAGCACACACTGGAGGAACTTGCTAGAAATGCTCTAAGGCTCTACTCTGGCCCTACAGACTCAGAATCTGCATTGGAACCAGATCCCCACATGGTCTGAGTGCACTAGGATTTTAAAGCACTTAGAACACATAAATTAATATATGTTTTGTTTTTGTTTTTTACTTAAAGTTTGTATTTGTCTAATACATATTTGAGAGGAGAAGATGCAGCCTCCAGAATATGCTAATGCCAACAACGCAGAACAAGCAAGATCTCCTTTCAAAGGGCAAGCAGCAATTCCAGGCCCCGCCTAGGACCTGCCTCCCTCAGGCCTGGAGGCAGGCCTCCCATGTTGACAGGCCAGGCTATGATTCTTGGATCCTTTCATGAATCTAATGAAGATTTTAATTTAGCTAGGCTTTCAGGATATTGAAGCTGACCTGAGAAATAAACACAGTCTGAGGCTCATTCCACTCCTCCCCACAGCTGAGCTCAGGCCATTCTTGGCAGCCTACCCTCTCCCCTTTCGGAAGACAAAAGGGGCCTCAAGCATGACTTTCCCATTAAGGTATTTCTAACATGGGGCCCGATTCCATTTTATTTAATCATACCCTCATGTCTCCTGACAAATATTGCATTTCCATTTCTGTCTCTTTGCTAAGCGGCTTTAGATTCTTTCTGACAATCCTTAAGGGGCCACATCTTTTCCCCCACCACCATTTTAAACCACATTTAAACTAAACAGAACAATTTTAAGAAATGGTTTATATAGTGTTTTTCTCACAGTGATTTTTAGCAAGTTTTTGAAAATTATTTTAAGTACTTCTGTTATCCATGGATAATGTATTACTCTATAGTTCATTGCACTATTTATTCACACATTGATTTTCAGTGAAAAACATTTTGTGCTGGTATTTTGAATGCAATGGTAAATAACGTCCACAAGGCAATGACTGCACTCACCTTTTATAAGGAATTTTCTTAGGTTAAAAGAAATTGTAAGTCAAAGTAAAAAAAAACAAAAAAAAAAAAAACAAAAAAAACATAAATCTTTAAGAATAACAATGACTGTTCTGGAAATTGTTGTTGAAATGAATAATATAATATAATCTATTGTACTCATAGGAGAAGGGAAAAAAACACTTTACTGCCTAAATTGTGCTCATTACTTTTTAGATTACTCCTGACACAAGAAGAAGCTGCTTTTATCTTCACAAAGGTAGTGTTTTCTCCCACAAACTTGTGTTATACCAACAGTAGAATCCCACTTAGCCAGTTTTCAACCAACTCCATGGATTAACCAACCCATCCACAAACGCAGAAAACTACTACTTGAATTTTTCCCTTGAACTCACCATCTTCCTTCTGCTTCCTCTAGCAGCGTTGTAGGCTTAGTGTGTTTACACTCGACTTGTTCATGTCAGTTCTGCGTGTTATTAATTATGTATTTAATTAAACATCGATCACATGAATAATGAAATATGAGTATGAAAGGAACTGGAGCTACTTCTATAAAAACTAACTTAAGAAAGATTTGGGAAAGACTAGATGCAAAAGGAAATTATTGCTATTAAAAACATGTGACTGATACAACCCTAAATGACTGAAAAATTCACAAAGTTGAAAGATTCTGTGCTCAGATTGAGGCATCTATGTCTTTAAGCCTTCACTCCACTTTAAAAAAATTAGAAATGAAAATCAAGGCCACATAATGGCTCTGGTATTACAAGAAAAACACAACGTGGCACTTCAGCTTGAAAATCTCTACTCAAAAGTCTTTGCTTCTGCATCCAAAGATGATCAAATAAATGTATGCTTTTATATTTAAAATATGATATTGAAGTATATATATTACATATGTATATATAATTACATATTTTCTTGCTTTTACCAACTGTCCTATTACCTTTTTTTTTAACCAACTGACCAATTACCACTTCAGATTTAAATTAGAAGGGTTTACTAGATAATGGTGTTGGTCAGCACTGCAAAGCTGGCCAAGTCTTTGTGTTTGTCTGGGGGGTGGGGTGGGGTGGGGAGTAAGGTGAGGTGGGGAATCTCTCTTCCTTGCTGCCCCCAAAATGGGTGACTATAAATATGGCCATCCCTCAGCCAGACCCCACTCCCGTCCATAAAAGTCTGATTCCGGGGACACTATCTGTCCCCAGCTGCCCCTGCCCCAGCCAATGAAAATAAGCCTGCAGCATCTCCCTCTGTATCTACAATATGCTATTTCTCTTTATTACTGGTTTCAAATTCTGTGCTTGAATTTTTAGAAACGTTTACATAAAATCTCAAGTTCAGTACTTGCTCTATGGGATTCTTTCACTGAATATGCTGAAAAGTGGACTCATTACTAAAGCAATGGGGGCTGAGGTAGGGGAAGAAAGAGAACTGGCTTTTGTTGTTGTTGTTGTTGTTGTTGTTTCATAACCAAGTGCAACACTCTTCATCTTCATCCCACTACAGTTGATCACTCTGAACCTCAAGGTCAGGCAACAAATAGTTAAGAGCCCAGGCTTCTGAAACACACGGCCTAGATCTCAATTTTTGTTCCACCATCTACTAGCTTCTCAATCCTGGGTAAATTACTTAATTTCTTTGTGCCTTAATTTTCTCCTCTGTATAATGGGATCAAAAACAGACCTACTTCACAGGGTTTTTGAGGTATTAGGTGGTATAAAGTATTTAGCACTGTGTAAAACACAGTTATTCGATACAAAACAATAGCTAAGGTAACTATTGGTGTGAGCGAAAGAAAGAAAAGAACAAAATGGTGATGAAAAGACAACAGGAAGAAAGGGAGTGGAGCTTTAGAATAGTGCAGAAAGTGAAATTACAGCTTTTGCCTTCCCTCAGCTCAACTTCTGAAAAGAAATCACCTGCAACGACATCGGAAAAGTAATCTAATTTTTTACTTATTGTTTTGCAACTTGAAACTATTTAAATAATTAATTGACTTCTCCTAAAGCCAGCCCTTCACTTTTTCCAATTTCTATTTTTAGTAGCCACAGGTAAGTGCCATTATGTGTTCAAATACGTCTATGGACTTTCACAAAATCAAAATAAAGATAGTAATAATATCAAAGGCATATAGACAAATAAAAAAATCTTTTTAATTTGTAATGGAGAATATCTGCAACAAAAGTCAGCTCACCTTTGCTAGAAAGAACTGTAAATATCAGATGCAGTCTGCAGAGCATCTCTGACTGTTACATTTGGAAAGTCTGACATTTAAGTTCGCTGGTCCAGGCAGAGACTGATGCATCTGCTTGCATAAGCAGGTAAAGCCATATCAAGCAACATCACTCCTTGTTACCTAAGTCCCCCTGGGCACTGAACAGCCTGTGAAAGCCCAAAGACACTTTCACTGAATGCAGTGAGCCAATGCAGAAGAAGAGTTCTAATAATCTATTCTCTATATCTTTTCTCAAATGACTAGTAAACAGCATGTCCACTGGATAGGGGAAGAGATATTAAAATATTTTCTGCATGTGTGGCTCTGCAGCTCACAATTATCGCTCACTTGGTATTCAGAACAATAAAGAAAGAAGTATGAGGAATCAAGAGTATTGTAGCGAATCACGTTATGGTGTGCCACGGGTATCACAAATCAGTTCCACACCAACGGGATTCCTGTCTCTGCAAACTTCCCCCACTCCGAGGCCTGTGCTGTGGGAGACCGGTGATAATTGACTGAATCCTTTTCCAATAACCCCAATCATTGAGCCTACAAATAAAGCGGATGGTCATTAATTCCACCATCTACTAGCTGTTCCACAGCTCTTGGTTGAGCTCCTGCTGTAAGCTGGCATTTTGCAAGGTATGAGGAAAGGAGATAGGGAGGAAGGGCATGGAGCAGTGGGAAGAGGTCCAGAAACATGGAACAGACATTTTTTTTCTATAAAAGGCTGGAGTAAATAGTTTAGACTTTTCAGGCTATAGGTGCTGTTGCAACTACCTCACTCTGCTGCTGCAGCATGAAAGCAGCCATAGGCCATATGTAAGCTAACCAGAATGGCTGTGCTCCAATAAAACTATTTTAAAAAGAGGAGGACAGTTGGATTTGGCCTGTAGGCTGGAGTTTGCAGACTCCTGCTTTGAGGAAAAGTTTCCCTGCAGCAGTGCTGAGGGCAGATAGGTAGTGACAGGAGAGTGGGAGTGCCTGAGAGGCAATATAAAGCTTAACAATGAGGCTGGGGTGCAGAAGAGAAGAAACAAGCTTGGGAAGGGGCAGCACAGCAGAGCACTTTAGAGCCTCGTGAAATATGGGATTTCTCTGCAAGGATGAATGAAAAGGAGAACAAAGATCCAAGGATCCACCTTGGAGAAATAGCCACAGTTAGAGAAGGAAAAGAAGTCAGAGATAAGAGACTGTGGACAAGGGGATAAGAAGAGGGTCTAGATAGAGAGGCGGACACCAGAAGCAAAGAAAACAGGAAAGGCTGCTCAACAGGCTGCTTGGGAACTCCAAGCAGACCTTCAGGCTTGGAAGAGGTCGCCAGCAGTCTCTGAAGGGACAACTTGGTACAGCGCTCATGTTGAAACCCAGGAGACTAAAGCAGAGTGACAGTGAGGAAATGAAAGCAGGGCGTGTTGCTAAGTACAACTGCAATTCGCAGGAGCAAAGGGGAGCAATGTCATTGGACAGAAAGAAAAACTGAGACAAATGGTAGAGCAGTGAAAACAGAAGGGAAACCTTCTGCATATTAACATGAACATGAGTGTCCTCTAACCACAGCCACAGATACAACAGAGCATAGCAAAGGGCTCTGCTACCAAGAGACTGAGCTATTCTGGAAGAACAGTGCTATCATGTGTCTTATTTCCAGAAAATGATGAAAAACAGGCTTACAAGAAGTTTACTAATCTCCTCAAGTTTAAGCATACTTACAAGCAATGATGGGATTTTTTTCTTAGAGAAGTCTCTTTTATATCAGCTCAGTGAACAAATAAAGCATAAAAATCTAAAAGGAATTGGTATTTCAGAGCAACGAAACAAGAAAAGAATCTTGGAACAATGTCCGTATTATATCTTTTGATATTTTAAACACCAGAAAGATCTGGAGGGGAAGGATTTTTGTGGCTTAACTCAGGCCATTTCCAGACACTGGGGATGTGACCGTGTGAGGATGGAAAGAAAGAGGTCTGAAATTGGTTCACAGCCACACCATCCTGAATGCACCCAATCTCGTCTGAAAATGGACTCAAAGATCACATCGTGCTTGATTAATATTGATTTGAAAATGATTACACAAGTCCTCCGAGACCCTTTTCTTGGAAAACTACATGGGAGGCTTTTTGTTACTGTTTATATATATATATATACATATATATATATATATGTATATATATATATGTATGTATATATTTATATATACATTTATATATATAAATGTATGTATGTATGTATGTATGTATGTATATATATACACATACACACACACGCATATACACACAAAGTTTAAGTGATAGATACCACAATAAAACAGATTAGTTTATAACAGATTCTAGTTAAATATCTAAAAGAAAAATTTAGTAGTCCATTTCTGATGCTCCAATATGACCTTTTGTTTCCCTAAACAGGCAGATACCTAAGCTGCCAGACCAGAGCCATGAGTGAGCAGATACCAGGATCGGCCTTGGACTAATGGATGTTGGCCCTAATCGATTACTGCTAATGAAGCCAAGGCAGGGCAGCGCTTCTTGACACTTCAGATTTACTTTGTCATTAGTGATGAAACATCATGCAAGGGTTCCTCAATCCCAAACTGTCAGGAGTACTTTTAGGTATTTCAGAGAAGGTCACCCAAATACTCGGGTGTTGACCCACAGTAGTGAAGCTGTTATTTAGTGGCTGATTATCTTTATTATGATTATAAATGATTTGTGCCTAGCATGAGCAGTTAGCCATCTGCTTCTCACTTTAGGAAGAAAAAGATGTGATCACTTTGAGAAAAAAGTAGAAATTTTAATAAATTATATTATGGCTCAAAAACAAAACAAAAGAATGCTGAATCTACTTTGTTTTCTCTTCTAAAACCTAAGACAAGGCATGTCAAAAATCAGCTCACCCAAAAATCCCTTGACGTACCTTAAATACACAGTAGTCATTTTTCTCTTTGGACCCTTATCCAGTTAACCTTCCCTGAAGTACCTTTCTCCTGTCTTTCATCCAAATCCTCTGCTTTGAACTTCACTTCCACATTCTTTGTGAGGATATCCTAGACTACTCTAGTTTTCATGGGCAACTTCTACATAATTTCTACATCTTCTCACTCACATTCTGACTTATTATTTGCCAGTCTTATCTCTACAACTGATTTACGATTTGACCCCTGGTAGGCACTATGCCATGTGGCATCTTATTCTGAAACTCCATGAGACTCTGAGATTCCGTGAGACTATGTTTTAAATAATCAGTAAGACCTCGCTAATTTAATTTGAATTTAACTTAGTAGGTTTCACTCAAACCCTAGAGTCTATAACTATGCAATTGATGAAACTAATGTGAATCTAAAATTTTGATCATAAAATCTTGAGTGTCCCATGAAAGTCTGACAAATGGCATACTGGAGAACTTTTGTCTAGCAGGGTGATTCCCAAATGCTCATCTACAGAAGAGACTTCATGATAAAGTTTCCTTAGCCTACAGTAAAATGAGAAAAACCAAAAAATACCTTTTTCATAAAAGTAAATTTATTCAATTTAAAGGAAGTTTCTTTATTCTAAGAATATGTCCTTCCTATTTTTGATGTGAACATGACTCTTGTTTTATGAAATGGTAGTGAATATAAAGAGTCGTGTGTGTATTGTTGCAATTATTTTTAAGTGTTTTCCCTTAGTAAAATTGAAAAAAAAAATGGCTTTCCTGTCAATCTTCCTCATTTAAAAAAAAATTGGACTTTAAAATCAAGAGCTGGGATTTTGTGTCCTTTATATGCTGGGAGTCACTACTATGAAACGCTAAATGTTGGGAACAATATCTTAGAAATACCCTATTCTGAAAAAGGCTAAGGAAGGAAATTTCCTAAATCATAGTCATAAAATGAATGTCTAACACGTAAGGGAATAGAGCTGTCTCCTTTGTGCATCTACGATGATAACACAACGTGGCCGCAAGTTCTTTGACATCCTTCCCATGTTGTCTCTTCTCGATTCTGGGTAACTGTTTGACCAAACAAGTATGACAGACATGATGTTAGGTGACTTCCAAGACTGAGTTGCAAAGGACCATATAGTTCCATTTTGCTCACTAGAATGCTTGCTGTAGGGTCCTTGACACTATCTAAGAAGTCTGTCCACCCTGAGAATACCATGCTGGAGGGGTCACAGGCAGGCCCTGTCCTCAACAGTTCCTGCTGAGTCCGGCCCTGCAGCAACCCTTGCCAAAGTGTCAGCCATGTCGGGTCCCCCAGAACAGTCTATCTACCAGCTACACACCACTGAGTGATCTCTGCTAGCACCATGGAAAACAGAAGGGTCACCCAGCCAAACCCTGTCTAAATATCTAACTCACAAAATGTGATAGATAAAAAAATGGGTATTGTCTAAATCCACTAAGTTTTGGGGTGTTGTGTTACACAATAGCACATGTCTGGAATAGCGTGTTCCCCGAACACTTCTAAAAACACTCAATTCACTGGGATACCCAGACTACAAGGAATATAATACTAAGAATTATATATATTTATTCACTTTCAGATTTTGGGAAGGTTAAATGGTTTAATTTCTTTTAGTTTCTTCATTTCAAAAGAAGAGCATAATAAGCGAACCCATCAAAGTATTCCCCTTGTCCCCCTGTAATTCCAGCTGTAAACGAAACAGTGAGTGGGGGACCTGAAATAAAGCCAGAAAGCACTCCTTCTAGCTCCTGTCAAGTCTTTTTCCAGGAAATTCCAGGAAAATTTGCTTGGGATTTTGTTTTGTTTTAATGGGTGGGTTTTCTATATGGAGGGCAGAGAGGAATTAAGTAAATGGAAGCAGGGCTGAAGCAGTCCGGGGATAGTGGTGGCAGTGGGTGTGATTTGGTTTTAAGATGGGAGACTCGATCTTCACTTCAAGGAGAAGAAACATGTAGAGAGAGCACTTTTGCCTCAACAAAATATATTAATTAGCTCCTCGAGGGAAGAGCACAAGGACATAAATTCTGTGTGCTATGGAGCTTGGCAGCTGCAATGTGGCTGATTAATAAAGCTTGGAGGCAGGATGAAACTGAACTGCAGTTCTTGAGAAGCTGGTTTTCTCTGAACTACTGACCACTCTCCCCCAAGCTGAAAGCCTCCAGGACCCTCCCATCTTTCCCATCTTGAGTCTCCACGGAGGGGTAAATCAGTGGTCATTTAAATCTCACAGCACAGATTAGACGAAATGTGTTAAACTCTGACTAACTTTATTTTTGGGGGGTGGGGTGTTGTTGGTCAGGAAGAGAGCACAATGCACACAGGGTTGTCACAAATAACAAACTGCTCTTTGGGGTCAGGCTGTAGCCTCACAGCTGTGCCTGTAGATAAGCAGAACAGTGTGACGTGCAGGGATCAGAGTGCTTTGTGCTTTATTCATGTTCTCATTCACACCCTAGGACGCCACCACACCATCACTCTCCCGCCTGTGACTCATGCCATCCCAATGGAGAGATGCTGAAAGAGGCCCAGGGGTGCTGTGGGACAAATCTTACAGGCTTGACTGCTGCTTTTATTACTGATTTCAGCCCTGCATCTCTCTCAGCGGTCCCTTTGCTGACTTTCCCAAAGACAAGCTGACTCATTAAACCTCTAGGTTGTATGGCCAGTTCTCGTTTCCAAAGTTCCAGTTTCTAGACCTTATGTTTCAATTGGTTAGAAATTTAAAATACAATTACAGATAATTTTTCTAAAGTTGTGTGCACTCACGATTAGTGTTAAGAGTATCTCGTCAGCAAATCAAGTCTCACAGTCAAAATTCTCTACAATGTGGGGAAAATGGAACACTAACCACTAACCTTTCTGTGTTAGATCCAACATTTTCCCTGCACTTCAACCATTATAACTGTCCCTAATATCTAAATACTCACAATTACATTGTGTCAATTTTTCTTTTTAATTAAAACTGTATAGATCCTCCTACTTTAAAGGATAAATTCTCTTTTTAAGTTAATTATGTCCAATCCCTGGGTCATGTGAGTAAAATCTAGTCATGGTCAGATTTCCTATTGTTTTATGACAAAGAATGACAAGAGATTACAATTTGTGTTTTAGGTACCTAACTGTTGTTGGCAAACTATAGCCTCTAAGGGGAGCCAAAGTTCCCCCTCATTTCACCCAGCAAAGAAGAGCTCTCAGTCAACAAAATGGAAACGTTGAAGACTTAAAAATAAGGCCAGAGTAGTTAATGTGGAACCCTTTCTCCTCCATGGAGTGTTTTCTCTTGCTCCATCTTCAGCTCCCACACCCCTTCAACTCTTCTCTCTCTCAAGAGCTGTGAGATTCTACCTTGCTTGAAAGCTAAGGAGTTAGCCTACCAGTTTCACATAGGCAGAGAGAAGATAGGAGGCAACTGGCTCCCTGACAAAGGACAGTCACACTCACAGCAACCATAGCCACCGGTATCAGCATTTGGCATTTGTGCCGACCAGCAGGGAACGTGGCAGGAGGCTCTACCTGCCTCTAGCCTGGTGTTACGCTACAGGAAGAGGAGCCAGCCGGTCAGGGTAGGAGACCACACCCGACTTTGGAGACAGTCTCACCTAGTAACAGAGAGTGTACAGGTCGATAGCAGAAGTCGATAAACTATGTTTTTGTGTAGCTGAGAATGATGAGCTCAGAACAGTTTTTCACATTTTAAAAGGGTTACAACAAAGAATACGTAACAGAGACCATAAGTGGCCCAAAAAAGCCTGAAGTATTTACAGTCTGGTCCTTCATAGAAAAGTTTGGTGGGTCCTGGTCTATAGCATTCTCTGTGCTTAGGGGCCTATGTGGAGGGAAGGGGTGGCAGTATAGCAAACAGAGGATTCAGGGTCCCTCTTCCCAGCCCCCTCTCCATCAGCGCCCCAAATGGCAACCCTAATGGAACAAGTACATTATGAGATTACCTTGCTCTTTCATCATTACCTGCCATCCATAAACACGAGAGGCAGGTAAGTATCATGAGATAGGGCTGAGATGAGGGCTGATTGCCCCACCAGCATTTTTGTGGGCAAAGGTTTTTTGACTAGCATCCTTCTTGTGCAGTTAATGTCTAACAGCCCCCACCAAGCCCTCTCGAAGAGATCCCTGACTCTCTTTTGGGAAACACTTTTTTCCCACCAACCACAATATTTCTTTACAAATCAGCACCACTATTCCACCAGCACAGTTTTCATAGGCAGCCAAATTATTTTGCTACCTAGCAAGCTGATTCCCCGAGTGCCACCTTTCCTAAGCCCCTCAAATTCCATGTACTTTTGTTACTAGGACTGGTTTCCAAGTAGCATCAGGAGTGTCTGGTAGCCTGGTTAACTGGTTCCTTTACATGGAACAACATTATCACAAAACTTCAGTTATTGCTTTTGCTAATCTGGTAATAGTTAGATGCAGTCGATGGATTCTCCTGAAGACTTATCAGTTTTGTTCTATCTTCTTTGATCCAGTATTTCTCTCAGCGTCAGAAGCAAAATCCTAACTGACAAGCCTGGGATAAAATACACCTACTTAAGCCTTTGTAATACCCCTAATTCCTAATTTTTCACCACCCTGCTACCGTTTTCTGCCATAACTAAGAAGGTCCCTCTGAATGTCATGTTTAGACACTAAGTACAGTGCACTAGTCACAGTGATCTGAGACAATCCTGTCACACCAGTAAATTCAAATGACAGCCATTACATTGCCATAGTGATCTGGGGCTTGGCATGCTTTTAAATGGAATCACTAGTCAAATCTCACGAACTGTTAACCATCCAATGTTGATAGATTAATCCATTTTTAACATACATTCCGAATTCTCCCCCAAAGGGTTCGATAGGACAATTGTTCATTCTTCCTCTATTTTGTTCAGTAAAGTTTATTTTATGCTTTTACTATGTTTTTCTTTCTTGCCCAGATAGTAGAATTGCCTGACACGGGAACCCAGTTAGGTCAGCAATACTTTAAATAACATTTCATTAATTAATAGTGAAAAACAGAGGGAGGCTTGCTAGTGTACTTACACAGCACCAAGTTAGTTCCTCAAGATTGATGTTATACCAGAAGAATTAATTAAGCAGTGTGTGTATAGTGTGTCTGAGAAAACAACAGAGCAGAGCAGGGAGTTTCTCTTCAGGGTTAAATTCGTCACTGGAGCTACCCTGAAACAGCATTGCAAAACTACTGAAACACCCAGGGCCCGCATGTTTGCAGAAAAGAGAGATTGCTTTATATTTAATGAGAAAATCTGGGGGGAACCTTTGTTCTCTGAACTTTACAATGCATTCTTATTAGAATGCAATTTAAGGGAGAGAGGTGAGGGCTGACAAGAAAGAGAAGATATATTCACCTCAGGGCATCGTGAAAGCAGAGGGGTGTGAGAGCAAGGAGATGTGAGACATGCCACGCAGGAGAGCCAGGCGCCTCCTAGGGCAGACCTGCTGACAGGGACTGAGAACCGGGTCACGACACCAGCTCCAAAAGGAGATGGGGAAGTTAGTGAATACTTTTTCACTTAATTACTCTTTACGGATCAGCCACACTTGAATGTTTCTAAAGTTTTTAGAATCTTCTCATATTTTCTGCTCTTTTGCTTGTCTGCTCTTGTTTGTGGTCAATGTGATTAAAGGCAGTAAACAAGTTTTATCCATTATTGTCTGGCCTGGATCCAAGATACGGATGTGATCTAGGGTGAGTACTTCTGGTGGGCAGTAGTTCTGGTCTGGCAGCTACTATAGTTGGGTGAGCAAGGGAGTGAGTCAGCGAAGGCAGGGAGCATCAGATAAGGCCATGGGATGCAGAGTCCTGGAGGTCAGGGAAGCGAGGAAGAGCTGACTAGTAGGAAGCCTCCAGCAAAGGCCAGTCAGGACTGGGAGTAGGTAACTCTGGGACCTAGAAGAGGTCCATGGTTTACGTGCAGGGTCTCGAGGCCCAGGGGCATTTGGGCACTTGTACTTTTATGCAGGAAACTCACCTTTCATCAATATGTTCCAGCCAGGACTAAGAAACTATTGCCTATTATTGTAAAGATAAAGCAATTGCAGGCTATATATAACAGGCACACACATATCATGGGCTGGAATCCATGAATGTATGAATTCTGCCTCAAAAGTAGTAGTTTTCTCTGTCCTACATAAATAGAGGCCCCACACTGCTACATCTCCAACTTTGAAAGTAAGGAGAAAATAACTGGATAAAACATTTTTTTGAGGCCGCATTTAATAGGTACAGCTGTCTATTGGCTTGATCCCAGACATTGGCAGGATTTGTTTACAATAATATCAAATGTTGACTTCTACAAAGGAGCCTTTTATTTTAATTTGCTGCAAGTCCCATTCCTTCTATCACTTTACAACTGAATCTAGGCTAAGCAAAGATGTTTAACTGCTAAAGTAGGGGGCCTGTTGATTCTAATTATAAACTTGGAATTAAGAGGCACAGTTTCTACTTCTTTTCTCTTCTCTGCCTGTAAAAAGGCTTTGGAATTTGAGCTGAATCCACATTGCAGGGATGTGGAATACTGCCATGTAATTATGTGTTGGGCCAATTGATAGGAATTTCCTTCACTTTCAAAAAACACCTAGAACTCTTACCCATGAGAGTATTCAAACCCTTACACCTTATCTTCATTTCTACTCTTGACATGATATTGACACAAGATACCTTGGGGCAGAAACAATATTAGGAGACTCAGGGAGAATAGTAAGTAGGTTTGAGGCCCTGGGGTTAACTGGGGACAGGTGGAGGAGACATTAGGTAACCCCCATCTTTCTTTCTGACCACACCGAGTTCCAGACTGTGAGCTTGATCTTGGCACATCTCTGCTGCAGCTCTGGACTTTGCAGCGTAGCCCTATGCCTCTTACTCTGGGTCTTGATTTCTATCTCAGTCCATCCTTCTGCCTTTCTTCCTCCCCCCTAGCCTCACCTCATTGTCTCCCAGTTTCTGAATCTACTAGGTGATTGGCTTGATCATTATGACTTTGGTCTTAGTCTAACAAAAACCAAACAATAAACCTGAGTTTAACAGGTACTAGTCATTTTACTCAGAAATAAATAGGAACAAATAGGATTAGTATATGAAATCACTGATGGACGTCAAGAGCATTATGCTGAGTGGAGGGGGAAAAGCCAGTCGCAAAAGGCTATATATAAACTATATGATTCCATTTCTATAACGTTTTGAAATGACAAAATTATTGAGATGGAGAACAAATCAGTGGTTGCCAGGAGTTAGGGTTAGGGAGATGGTATGACCATAAATAGGAAACATGAGGGAATTTCCTTGTGGTGATAGAACAGTTCTGTACCATGACTGTGTGGTGAGGTTACACAAATCTATACATGTGATAAGACTTTTAGAACTATACTTACCCCCTAGAAGAATGAATATTTAAAAAAAATGATGAAACTTAAAGAAGGTCTGTATTTGAATCAACAGTATTATGCTAATGTCAGTTTCCTGGTTTGACAGTATATTAATGTAAGATATCATTGGAGTAGGCTGGGTGAAGGGTAAACTCTTTGTGCTATTTTTGCAACTTCTTGCACGTCTTAAACTATTACTCTCTCTCTCTCTCTCTCTCTCTCTCTCTCTCTCTCTCTCTCTCAATAAAAAGGTAGTGAGTTCCATTCCCAGCAGCAGCACATCCCAAGAAAGAACAAAAAAACGACAAGCAGAGTGCCAAAATGACAACTCATTTAAATGCATGGCATTCATTTTGATTTTGAAAATATATGAGATTTAGTGTCAAGTTGAAAAAGACTTGGTATTAAAACAGAAACAAAACAAAACCGGTTAAGTCATATGATTTAACCTTTGATGTCTTCAATGGGCAGAACTCAAACAGTGGGCACGTAAGATAGAGATGACAGTCAAATTAATGTATGTGTCACATCGCTCAAATCTGGCCGGTGTTTCCTTTGGCAATTGTTTTCTACCATATAGTTCTTATTCTACTGTGTAGAGTATAAAGTCCTCCTGATACAAACAGCAGTCCCTAATATATAATACTATTATATGAAAAATGATCTTGAGACTATCTAGAAAGAGAACAGAGTAATATCTCTTACAATTCATGAGTTCCTGAAAGGTATAAAAGAAGCCAGAACAGTAACCCTTAATATTTCTTAGTAAGGTTAGAGTATTTTAAAAAACACGGTGTCTTAAAAAATGAATTGTTCTTACTTTAAGAAAGGAAGTGGCTGGAGTTTGGAAACTGAGGTAAGGCATAGACAGTCTCCACCTCTGTCTGCTGAGGGGAAGGCAAATATGGGTGAACACGTCTTCCCAGTTCTCAGAAGACAGTACATAACAGGCCTGGAAGCACACCTACTGAACGTGAAGACTAGGAGGGGCGTATGTGCCGGTCACGAGACTTTCCAACACCGCCGTCTGCCTGTGCCTAACCCAAGGCTCTGGAGACGTTTTCCTTGCATTTGCAGAGCTTCCTTCTAGATACACTGAAAGTGAGTTTATAGAATATCTAAATAAATGCACATAACAGTTCCTTCCTCCTTCTGAGGACAGGGAAGAAAACATGAAGTTCAAGAGTCTGATTTGGTTTTTGTTACGAAAGCTCTTAGAGATTGATTTGTGTGAGAGAAAGAGCTCAAAGAGGAGGAGGAGATCTGCTTGTGAGGCTGAGACTGCAGGGCTAATGAAGAGCCAAGATGGAGTTGGGGCTGGGTCAGGCCAACAGCACGAATAAAGTACACGGCACTATTAAAGAGGGTGATAAACTAGCTGGGGTGACAGCACCCTATAGACCTCAAACTTGGACCTCAGAAGAAAATCATTAACAAGCAGAGCTCTTTTGTATTATGCAAGCTTAATGCATAAATATTGATTAGAAGAGAGAAGAGCTGGATATGATTCACTATGTACTTATCCATTTGTTCGTTCGATTGTTAATTCTACAAACATTTCTTGAGTAACAAATATGTTCCAGGCACTGGTGACCTAAGGATGAATAAACACAGAGCAACCAGTGAATGTTTCCTGGAGTCAGTGAATTTTATCACCAGTTTAGAGGTATCCAAGGCAGAGTCCTCTAAACTAGTTCAGTAAAGTATTCCTAGTTCCTAGTTCAGTAAATTATTAATACCTGCCCAGTGAAGTATAAATATACATTCTATGAAACAAAGGATGTCATAGTCAAATCACTTTGGAAATACTGTATTGATTGTCTAAGTTTTGCATATTATAGCCTCTGAAAAGTCCTACGGTACAGATTTTAATACCTCACGGGATCCAGTTTGGGCAGCACTGCTCTCGGGATGACAGACTGGTAAAGTGGTGAAGGGAGCACCGGCATCCATAGTGAAAAGTCAAGATTAAGCAAGTCATACTTCATGTCCAATGAAACATTCCAGGGTTCAATTCATGTAAGCCACCCACCTCTCTAGAAACATCACTGTTATCAAATTATCTGATAAGATGCCACGGGATATATATGTAGTGCTATGTTTTACCAACTTTCTTTTGCTTAAGACATATAGAGAGAATTCATCTTTCATACAATCTCAGCACCAAGAAGGCTGGAGCTGATGATATTGTTGGGAAAACTTTGGTACTATCCTCTCATGCTACCAATGCATCTGGACAAAGCTAATCAATGACTGGACTCTGAAGAAGCCTTGGGCTCTGATTTGTAGCCCAAAGGCCCTACTGAATAAATACTTACCTACTGTGTACTCTACATAGCATTGAGTGTGCTATGGGTGCCAAATGACAATTACTAAGTCATTAAAGTCATTTACTAACATCACACTGTAAAAATAAGAATAATGAAATATATAGCCATTTCCTTGGAAGCATTCATGGAACATTTCAGGAGACAAAGTAAGGATATACTAGGGCAAGAGTTAGCATGACCCCAGAATATCATTATCTGACAGTACCTCTTCTTATCACAATTTCAAAGAGATTTTTTTTCATTGTATTTTCATTGTTGCTATAATCTTATTAACCTACTGGCTTGTAGAGCTTATTATTTCGAAAACAGCTTTTTCTTTCCTTCCAAACCAAACCTATCCAAGAGCATCATTCTAAAGACTGTAAATAGCCCAAGTAAAATTAACAGTGATATGAAAATGTAGGCTACAGCTAATAGAACTGAGTAACAGGTTTAATTTAAAATTGAAGAACCAGGTAATAAGATCCTACCTCTCCCTAGTTTCTGTCCTTAGTTTTATATAGTCATTAAAATAGCACTGCACACAAGAAATATGTACAGATATGTATGGCATAACTCTATAAAGCAAGTCAGTCAGTTTCCCAAGCAACTTTGCATGTCTATTTCTTTTTTTAAAAAATCAGCTTTATACAGACATAATTCACATACTATCTAATGCTACCATTTAAAATATAAAATTCAATGTTTTTTAGTATATTCACAGATATGTGCAATCATCACCACTCAATTTTAGAACATTTCATCACTTTAAAAAGAAACCCCATACCCTTTGTCTATCATCTCCCTCATCCTCTCATCAGCCCTAAACAACAAATAATCTAATCTCTGTATCTATAGATTTGCCAATTCTAGACATTTCATATATTTGGAAAGTTATAATGTGTCTTTTATGACTGGCTTATTTCATTTAGCGTAATATTTTGAAGGTTCATCCAGGTTGTAGCAGATACTTCATTCTTTTTTATGGTCAAGTAATATTCCATTACATGAACATGTTAAGTTTTATTTATCCATTCATCAGTTTATAAATATTTTGTTTGTTTCTATCTTTTAGCTATCATCAATAATGTTGCTATAAACATTTGTGTACAAGTTATTGCATGGACTTGGGTTCTCATTTCTCTTAGGTATATACCTAAAAGTAGAATTACTGTGTCATATAACTCTATGATTAAGTATGTGAGAGAGTGCCCTTTTTCCCCCCAAATGGCTGCATCATTTAACACTCTCACCAGCAATGTGTGAAGATTCCTATTTCTCCAAATTCTTATCAACATTTATTAACTGACTTTTTGGTTCTAGCTATTCTAGTAGGCATAACAGAATGTCTCATCTGGTTTTGATTTGCATTTCCTGATGGCTAATGATGTTGAGCATCTTTTAATGTGTTTATTGGCCATTTGGAAATCTTCTTTGGAGAAATGTCTATTAAAGTCTTCTTGGCCTGTTTTTTAATTGGTTTCTTTGTCTTCTTATTATTGAGTTGTAAGTGTTCTTTATGCATGTTGAATACATGTTCCTTATCGAATATATGATTTGAAAATATTTTCTTTCATTCTATGGGCTATTCTTTCATTGTTGTATGATGTGCTTTGAAGCACAAATATTTTTAATTCTGATAAAGTCTAATTTATTTTTTTTCTTGTGTTTTGATGTTATATCTAAGAATCCTTTGTCAAATTGAAGGTCATGAAGGTTTTGATTTCTTCAAAGAGTTCTCTAGTTTTACTTCTAACATTTAAGTATTTTGAGTTAATCTTTGTCTATGATATGAGGAAATGGTCCAACTTTATTCTTTTACATGCAGCTGTCTAGTTGTCCCAGCACTATTTGTTGAAAAGACTATTCATTCCACATTGGATGGTCTTGGTGCCCTTGTTAAAATCAGTTAATGATAGATATATGTTTATTTATAGACTTTTAATTCTTTTTCTAACCTTGTAGGGACATTCTTCAAAAAATAAAAAAATAGAAGTGCCGTATGATCCAGCAATCTCATTTTTTTGGTATAGACTCCAAAGAATTGAACTTAATATCTCTAAGAGATTGCTGTACTCCCATGTTAATTGTAGCATTATTTACAATACAAAAGGCATGGACATAAGCTAAATGTCCATTGACAAATGAATAGATTTTTTAAAATGTTGTATATACATACAATGGAATATTATTTAGCCTTAAAAAAATAAGAAAATCCTTCCATTTGCTATGACATGGATGAACTTGAAAAATATTACGCTAAGTGAAATAAGCCAACACAGAATAACAAACACTGCATGATCTCACTTACATTAGGAATCTAAAATAGTCAAACTCATAGGAGCAGAGAGCAGAATGATGGTTACCAGGAGCTGCGGGGAGAACTGGGGACGTGTTAATCAAAGGGCACATAGTTTCAATTATGCAAGATGAATAAGTTTCAGAGATCTACTCTACAGCATGGTGCATATAGTTAACAATATTGTATTGAATGCTTATAAATTTATGAAGGCAGACTGACGATGATGGGGAGATGTATTTATTAGTGCTGTTTTAGTACTATGTGCTTTTCATACATTGTCTCTAATCTTACTACGACTTTCTAAGCTGACTTTTTTCTAATCACAACGGTGTAAACTATTTGTAGTTGGCTGGCACAAGGAAAGAAGAAACATTTCAAGTCACCCAAGGTCAGTTTTAAGCTGTTCATGACCCTAGCCAATCACCAAAAAAGTTTGAAAGCCTTCACCCCACTTACCCTTGTCTGTGTGCTGATACTCCCAGATCAAGAATATAGGATAAGAGGCCCTGGAAAAGTGATAATCACAGGTTTTTTAAAAAAAATCTAAAGATGAAGATAATACTCTTTATTTTATTTTTCCAGATTAGTTAATTCACAGGGAAAATAGTCAATAATATTGTAATAACTATGTATGGTGGCAGATGGCTACTAGACTTACCAGGGGATCACTTCACAAGTTATATAAATGTCTAATCACTCTGTTGTACACTATAATAATGCGTGTCAACTGTAATTTAAAAATTAAAAAAAAGAGAGAGAAACTTGTTCAGATCACATAACTCATAAATAACAGACGTAGGATTCAAACCCAGCTCTTCCTCAAAGCTTCTGTCTGTCCTGTGCTGCTTTCCTGCACATCCTAATAAGAATATATAGCCAGACATTGGAACCACAGACCAGGAAATTATCAAGGAATTCTAGGGTTGCATCCATTAAATCTTTCCAATCCTGCCTTCTTAGAGTACTTCTTTTTGAATCTCCCTGTTATAGCATCTGTAACAATTAGGTACCCCAACCTATTATATGTCTGCCTCCTTCTCTGGCTTGTGAGTGTCCAAGAGCAGAGACCTGTCTTAGCCTAGAATCTGACACAGAGAGAGCACTAAGCAAGTGTTTACTAGATGATTGTGGAAAGAAGGACGATTTGAGTCACAAAACACACAGATAACAAAGCCCAGAAGCTAAGTCTTGGGGAGACACTTTTTAGGGGACAGAAAAAGGCAGAAGGAATATTGGGAGAACTAAGAGACATCCAAAAGGACACTGAGCTGCTGAGGTCAGGGGAAAATACAATTTCAGGAAGTGGGGGGTGGTCAAGATATTCCTGGACTCAGCTCCAAATTCAGGTCAATCCATAAAATGCAAGGAAGCTTAGGGGAAAAGGCCATTCCCAGGAAATCCTTTCAGGTACGAAGCTGGAGTCTCTACCAAGCAGGAGATGCTCAGAATGCCCAGGGGGTCAGAGGAAGCACCTTCCCACACTGGGGATAATTAGGCAATCCCTTGTTCTTTCTTGGGCTTTTCCCTGGGCTTCATGGTGGTCCATCCAGTTTTTATTCCCATGTCGTAGCTATAGAATTTACTTCTCCCTGCGATGGGGAAAAGACATCTCTGGTGGAACAATGCATTGCCTTGTGACTGAGAAAATAGGATCTGGGATTCCACAGAACATGCTACGTGCAGGAGTCTGAGGGAGCCACCATCATATGCCCGGTCCCCACAACATAAATATAGTATGCTCCGTGTGGGGCGGCAGGTGGTGATCCGGCAGTAATCTGATGGTGGTCACTGAGGACTCTCTGACTGAGTCAGCTCACCCCAAGGCAGTGGCTAACTGGGAGCCACCTTTCTTGCTCTGACCACCTGCCCTGAGCAATTCTGTATCATTTAGCATCGTTAATTGCTTAAATGTGAACATTTCAGCAAAATCTATTTTATTTTTAATCCAGAGGTACCAGTAACTGAGAGAATTTTCAATTTGAAAAAATGAATAAAACGAGATAGCAGTAGCTAACTCAGTCCTCTCCTGATTTGCCAATTTATCTCATGTATATATTCCGGACGTGAGTTTTTGCAGATAATCGCAGATGGACTAGAATACTAGATGATGGCTACAAATGTGCAATTTTCCCTTGTAGATGATAAATATGTTTTCAGCTGCTCTAGTCTATGGTATAATTATGTTATTAGAAGTACTGTCCTAAACAAATATACCACAGTACTATACAACTAATTTTTAAACGCTGGTTTGTTTCCTTCCCTTTAAAAATATACATTAAAACTCGATTTAGCAGTTAACCTGATATCTGTCCTTTCCACTCTCCGGAACAATTTTCTCATTGCCACGGTCAACTTCCTTTTCTGGTTATGCCCCCATCAGTCATGACCACCTCCTTCGTCCTCAAACCTCAAACTGTCCTCTTGGCCTCCAGGAAACAGACTTTTCCTACCTTTCAAAGCATTTATGACTTTTCTCCTCTCACCCCCAAAAGCAGTCACTACAGACCTGTGTTAGCCAAACTCCTCCTTATGTTCTCCCCATCAACACTCTATCCTTTCCTGTGGGCTCAAGATCTCTCCAATATCTGTCTCTAGTGCCAGTTTCCTCATCGGGCCCCACTTCTAAATGCTCTCCTGGATCACCTTTTCCTGAGCAGCCTGGTTGATGCCTCAAACTCAACAAAAATTCACTTTCCACCAACCCCAGAACTCCGATTCCTGTTCGAGTCACTGCCACCCACCACAACACCAGGGCACGAAGTCTCAGTGCCATATATGTTCTTCTCTCCAGCTCCCATAACTAATTGGTTGTGAATTTCCAGACTTCCCTCCTCTCCTCCCTCGTTCCCTTCTCTCACTCACAGTCAGGCTCTCATAACCTATTGGCTGGAACATTCAAATGCAAGTGAATCTTAACTGCTGGCCAGCTGTTCTTCTGCTCCCCTTCAATCCATTCCAAACACCGCAGTACCCCAAGGAGAGTTCTCACCACATCACTCTCACACACTGACCAACTCACACCCTCCAGGATAAGGCCATGTAAAGCCTTCCAAGAATAGGCAGGTCCCTATCCACCTTTCCAACTGCTCCCATCTCTGTATGTTCCACTTGAACAGAATTGAACCACAATCTATTCACAAAACTCAGTCCAAGATTTTCACGTCTTTGTGCCTTGGCTCAATCTGTTTGCTCTCCCAGAAACACCTTTCCTCCACCCGCTTCTCAGCAAGTCCAAATTCTACCCACAATTCGAAGCCTGGTTCAAATACCATAGTCTCCTTTCTCTCTCTCTCTCTCTCTCTCTCTCTCTCTCTCTCTCTCTCTCTCTCTCTCTCTCTCTTTCTTCTTATTTTTAAATTTAATCATCCACTCATTTTTTTTTCAATTATAGTTGACATTCAATATTATTTTATATTGGTTGTGGATGTACAGCATAGTGGTTAAACATTCATATAATGAATGAAGTGTATCCCCCAGATTAGTCTAGTACCCACTTGGACCATATAAAGTTATTACAATATTATTGACCACATTTCCTGGGCTGTACTTCACATCCTCATGACTATTCTGTAACTACCAATTTGTACTTCTTAATCCCTTACCCTTTTCACCCAGCTCCCTAACCCCCTGCCATCTGGCAACTATCAGTTTGTTCTCTGTATCTATGAGTTTGTCTGTTTTATTTGTTTATTCTTCAGATTCCATAATGTAAGTGAGATCATATGGTATTTGTCTTTCCTAAAGCCTTTTTAAAATCCATTCCTCCCTCCAACAAAATTAATTTTAGTCTCTAGTTTCCATTCCGTTTTGATGATAAGTGTTTTGTGTGTGCAATTTTATCTGGCTGATCACAAAACAGAGGTCAGTGTCCTGCACCAGTTTGGTAAGAATTTGATGAACGCATGGACAGCGAGCCCCTGCTGGTGTCCTTTCTGTGTCAGAACTGCTAAATTTGAAAGGTGGCACTCCACAAAGACATCTCTCATCTATTAATTAGAAAAAATAAATACATACTTAAATAGAGGGTGCTGAGAAGCCAACCACCCCTCTCTCACATATATAAGCTTCCTCGTTTGGGTGTATAGGTTTAAGACTGAATTGATTCCCACAGCAGGACTTTCTTTTGTCCCTGTGAGCAATTTGGTTAACTTTCAGTTTTCAATTGGTTCTTTTAATACAGTAGTATTTTAAATATTGGATTTAACTAGATTCTGCTGAGAAAACTAAGCTACTCTCAGAAAAGTCACTTAATTTCATGTAGATAGGAAGAAAAAAAATCCCAGAGACATCACATTATAATTTTATCACCATGGCTCTGGCACTGAGAAACTATTTCCACAAAGCAGAGTCACACTGTGCCCTGCACATCTGGGGTCCATTCTGGGATGTGTAGCTGTAAATGTGGTTTGGGACTGTGATGCCCCATACTGTGCAGGAGAAAGACCAGCGCAAAGAAGTCAATACCCATTTCAGTGGAGAAAAAAACTAAAGGTAATGTGCATCCCTAGCTATGGATAAGACATCTGCTTTTGGAAAGAAAACTTTTCCTCAAACATGGCACATAAAGCTCCCTTTAATGCATGTTACTGCATATCGGAGAATAAGAAAAACACTCGCAATCACATTATTACCCCCTTCCCATTGTTTAAAATCATATTATTTATAACCTTCCCTATCGTAATTGTTGGGGATGCTGCTGCTTCTTGGCCAGGGGGCCTAAGACAGTGCTACTCAGGGGGGCCTAAGACAGTACTACTCAAAGGGGCTTCATAAGCACAAGTGTCAGCCTCCCCTGGGAGCTTATTAGATGAAGGCTCTCAGGCCACCCCAGGTCTGCTGTATTAAAACCTGTGACTTGTTGGCACATTTATGTCTGAAAAGCCCTGGTCTAAATCATAGTGTTTCTGAAACTTTCCTTTGAATAAGAATCACTTGAGATCCTTATAAAATATATAGTTTCCTAGTGCTATCCCCTAGCATTGATTGATTCAGAAAGTGATTTTGACTAAATGAGATAATAAAATTAATATGACTGATATGATGACTGACACAAAAGGCAAAGCACTGCGCTCCCCCCTTGCTGTCATCACCATTATCATTAGGGTGGCTAGATTTAGCAAATAAAAACATATGATGCCCAGTTAAACGTGAATTTCAGATAAACAAATAATATTTTAATATAAGTATATCCCAAATATTGCATGAGACATACTTATATTAAAATACTATTTGTTCCTTATTTATCTCAAATTCAAGTTTAACTGGGCATCTTGAATCTTATCTGGCAACTCTGATTACCCTGATTTTGGAATATCTGGAAGAAGAAACTGGGTGGCAGATATGGAAAAATAAATCTGGCCCAGATGGTGGAGAGCTTTGAATACCATTCTAAGGAGCTGAAAGAAATCCGTATGTTAACTAGCAAACATTTTGAGCAGAGACATGATGTGACCTGAGCACTCTACCCCATCCCCCCCCCCCCAGGAATGATCAAAAGAGCAATAGTAAGTAGACTGCAGAGACAGGAGTCTCCATCTCAAAGGCGCTTTAGGAAGGGAGCCCAGAGGATGAAAGGATCGTAGTCACGACCAGTGACCATGTCGCAAAGAATAAATACATTAAAATTTCAAAAACTTAAATTTATTTTGTATTAATTCTGAACTCGTAAACCACTTATTTATACCCCATCCTGACTCATAAAATGAATTTAACTTAGGAACTTAAGACAGTCAGGTAAAGTGGAAAAAGTATGAAGGCTTTCACATGCTAGATTCCTTAGCACCTAAAAGCATGCCAGCCTGGTCTGGTCTCCTTCAGAAGCTGAAAGGTGGCACCTTTTAAAATATGCCCAGTCCCCTAATTTTAGATTTGGCTGCACTTGCCTTGGAGTTGCCAGATACACGAGTTATTCTGGGAAGAAAAAATCTACCTATGATCAATAATCAGATCAGCTCTTGAAATTTCTTCCTGTAATGTCCTATTTGGCATCTGGGTGTGCCCTAAATTTTAAGACCCTAAAGTTATATGCTGCAGGTTTCAGGATCAGCAGCTTTGTGCCCTACCCAATCCCTTTGTTCTTGACCTTCTGCCTCAGTATCTCTCTCAGAGAGAGGTTCCGTCTCTGCTGTGGGTGTGCCCTCTGGCCCTGTTTAGCCTCTGCTTAGCTGTCACAGTGATCCTAATTGGAATTAGAAAGTTATCAGCTCCTAGAGAGCATCCTGTCCACCAACACTGGCAAAATCTTATTTGAATTTATTATCTTATTTGAATCTTATTTGAATCTCTGGAGCACCAGCCTACCTCCAAAAAAACGAAAAGAGGAGGCTTATGCTTGCTCACTCATAGAAGGTGGCCCTGAGGAAGCCAAGTACCTGTCAGTCCTGCTGATCCAAACACAAGCCTCGGGTGGAAGAGACTCAGTCATACTGCCTTACAGTCTAAGGTGTTTCCATCATATCCTTAGAGAGAAAACTGCTAGTGTTAGAATTTGAAATTAAAGAAACAGGAACCTTAAGATGATGAAATCTATGATTGATGGAAGTGGTAAATGTCATGCTGACTTTTTTTTTTTTTCCAAAACAAAACTTAGCAATTATCGGACCACAAATACATGCATGCTCCCTCGTTGAAAGTGGGACTGAAACCTTCTGACTGAAGCATTTTTTATAACCCCAAGTCCTTTATAGATCCACTCTCTCTAATTCTATTGTTCTGAATCATTAAAATGCAGTACTTTACAAGCACAATCGTCCCTTCTCCACCTTTCCTAAATATTTTAAGCTAATTAGACACATGAGGTTCTAAAATAAACCTCATACTAATCTGACTTACTTAATATTCGTCAACTATAACTGCTTATATGAATGTTTACTGAAATACACACACACTTGTTTTCCCTTTGATCTTTTTCCCTCTTTCAAATATTCTGAATCTGCCCTAAACCAGGCTAAGACCATGGTTTCTTATTCCCTCCTTCTTTTGAATCTCTTCAGGTTCCCCACTACCTGATCTTGACCCTCCTGGCATAGAAGGCACCTCTCTGTGTGACTGGGAAAAGGGGATCAACTAGGTGGACGAATGATAAAAAGGAGCCTTTGGAGCAGGAGAATTAGCAAATCATCCCTTCCTTTAGGCAGGTGGAAGCAGCCCCAAGGTGAACGGCTTGGTGAGCAGGAGGGCTGGATTCTGGCCCTGCACCTCCAGTCAGGTGCCTTTTCTTAGGTCACTTCTGGCACCACTGTACAATTTCAGTTGGCTACGAAAAGTGCTTCCATTAGGGTTTTCAGCAGTTTCTCAGCTGTCAGCTTCTCTGTTTCCAGGCTTAGTCTCAAGAGTGAATAAACTAAATTTATTGGCAGAAATAAGCAGTGTTTGAATATTTGGAAATATCTGCTCATTCCTAATATGCACAGAAGACTGCATTTTTTATTGTACTAAAATACAACATTTTGTATTTAATTAGACTTTAATTTTGAAATCGAAGGTAAGAAAGATATCTGAGGACCTCTTTTAGTTTTTCTCACAATCTTAAAGGCCAATAAGAAATTTCTAACTTTGAGGTAAGAATGCCAGTTTGCAAATATGTGGGTTGAGAATACTTAAATTCAGTAATTTATTGAACTAATTCCTCAAAATGAATATAATCAAAGTTTCCTATTCTCTGAAGAATTCTGCAGGAAGCCAACGTCCTATGAACGCTCTTATTGTGTGAGAACATTGAGAGGTTAGATTTCTCACAAAAGGGTGCAATTGCATCCTGATGTTTAATATTCAAACCTATAAGTCTGTATTATTTGTATTTGGCTTGATCTGCTTATTAGATGATTAACAATTCAGATCGCCTTATTTAAACCAAAGTCCATAGTTAACAAATTCTCCCAACTGACAACATGTCAGCAAGTTCTCCAGTGACTTCAGAGAAAGTCCCAGACTGAATTAGGACACAGAGGTCAGTACTCCCAGTGAATCGGAATCCTCAGGAGTGTTCTAGAATATAGGGACACAGAGATTCAGAATATAAAACTGTCTTCAGGTTTAAAGCTGTATTGTGGGAAATCCCCCAGTGACCCTCTGGGTGACAGGAGGACATTTACTCTCACACTCTTATAGACCCAGAACACTGCTTATCAGTAAGTTTCAGGAATGTGGCAGAGAGTTCAGTCCCCTCCTGTCCTGTGAAAATGGATCACAGACTGTTTGGATACAGGCATCTTTTCAGACTACTTGTCCCAATTCTGTTTGGGTGTCAGAACCCTCTCTTCTCTCAGGAGACTATGAAAGATGGGAGGAAATAAGACCCAGGAATATAATGGCAATGAATTACTGAGTCTTCTCCTCCAATTTGGCAATAATGATTCCAAATAAGATTTTGCCAGTGTTGGTGGACAGGATGTTCTCTAGGAGCTGATAACTTTCTAATGCCAATTAGGATCACTGTGACAGCTAAACAGAGGCTAAACAGAGCCAGAGGGCACACCCATAGCAGAGATGGAACCTCTCTTTGAGATACTGAGGCAGAAGGTCAAGAATGAAGGGATTGGGCAGGATACAGAGCTGCTGACCCTGAATCCTGTAGTGTGCACTTTTAGGTCTAAAATTTAGAGTATGCCTAGATGCCAGATGATCAACATCTTAAAGTAAAACTAAAAAAGTAAAAACTCTGCAATACTCTTTGTTATTAGCTTGGACATGCTGGTCTACCAGGGCAGCACTGGGCAGGTGTGATACACACCCTGGAAAGACTGGCTCAGTGCACAGTGAGCTAGTCACTGATCTCTGCTTGCAGTCTAGTGGCAAACAATGGTCAATGGGACAAAAGAAAGGGGGATTGTGAAAATTTGAAGCTGAATTAAAAAAAAAAAATACAGAGATAAAGCAGCTAGAAATTCCAGCAGAGTATCCCTTCTTGTAATACCTAAAGAAATATGGGGAAGCTATAAAGGGATGGAGAAAGATAAATTAGGTATGAGGGTTCAGGTCATATTTATCCAGCCTAGCCTTCAGAGAAACTCAGGAGGGAAGGGCAGTGGGAGGGGGTGGTGAGGATGGGGAGGGAAATGAGAATCAGTGAATTCCATATGTTCCAAAAAATTCCACCATCTAGGTAAAAACTACAGAGTATAGAGGTTAAAAGTCATGCTTAAGCCCCATCAATTTTTTTTCTGTTTTATTTACTATTGTATCTTTAGTCTAAAACAGTGCTTGTCACATAATAGGTGTTCAATGTTTGTTACTTGAACACTATAATTGTCAATGGAAGATATAGGAATGCCAAGTAATCTGACTTGATATATAGTTGATTGCAAAGTATTGAGTAAAATGAAAACCTCTGTTCTATTGCTAGCCAAAAATTTATTTTAAATTCACAAAAATCTAAATTTATTTTTGTCATTTAAAAATATATTTAAGAACTTTCAAGAGCTTCTAAAAATAAAAAAAAAGTCAAATAAAATTCCATTCCTATGTACAAATATATTCTTAATAGTTTGATGTTCTTGGTCTATCTGTTTTTGCCTAATAAGCCAATCAACTCTAGTCAATATGGTAGATATACTAGTAAGTATAGCAGGTGGGATATTTCCCTTGGAAACCTAGATAATGACCCAAGTAGGCCTCCCAGGATGCTAGCTACTTCTTCATAGTCCTGGTCTGGACCTTTATACTACATGTTCAAAAACCAGACTTGTCAGCATAACAAGGACAGACCCATCTCTCAGAAGCAGACTCTCAATAGTCAACCTCACCAAGACTGATGGAAGAAGCCAGAATGCCAATAGATTAATTAAATAAAAAACAGAATTGCTAAGAATTCTGACATCCTTTGGGAAGCACATTCCTGATGGGTAAATTCTAGAGAGCTGAGTCTGAAATCTTCATGTTGCTTTGGAGCTTAGAATGAGGTCTTAGCTGTGGGATTCATATCTTCACAGTCTCTAGGCCGAAACTGCCAAACGCAGTCTTTGCTCTAATAGGGACACATATAGGCCCCAAACCGGAGGTTAAAACCTTAAGTTAGAGCTCTCCAACCCTGACCAGCATTTAGAAGGGTACTCCCAACATCTGCATCTATGATTTGTACTTTTGTGTTCCCCCACTACTGATGAATCCTGTTGAAAAGAACACATCTTTACTTTAGGTATATCTATATCTTCAGCAGGGTCTCAAAGTATTAAAAATCTCAGAGACTCTCATTCATTCATTCATTCAACAAATATTTGTTGAAATTCTGTTATGTACCAGGCACTGATTCGGGCAAGGGGGATACAATAGTGAACAAAGCAGTGATTAAAAAAAAATCTTGATACCCCCCCAAAACCCCTCTTTTATTTTAACTCTGCTACTCTGTCTCTTTAAGATGACTTTGCACTATGGGCTGATTTTATAGGTTAATTCTCCAAGGCCATCAAATTTCTCATTTGTTACTATTTTCATTATGTACTGCCTATAAATATAAAAATCCAGCAATATCTTCAATCAAGGTTTTGGAAAAGGGACAAGGATGCATAAATTTAACATGTGAAGGCAGAGTTGGAGTCCACAAACAAAAAGTGAATTGCTTGAGATATAGGTGGTATATTGTCATTAATAAGTGAGAGTCTTATATTCTTTCAGGAGTAAATCAAATCAAGAGGATTTTAAATGAAAATGTTAGAAAATTGGAAAGAAAATGGGATTGAGTTGGGAGAGTTGGGATATGTGTTCTACAGACTGTCTCAGCCAATATCCAGCCATGAACAGGACAAATCACCCAAACTCTCCAGGTCTCCTATCCTCATCTTTAAGGTGACAGATTTGCCTCATTCACTATGCACCAACACCTGGAAAGTACCATGATTTCCTTCTGTAATAGGAACCAAACCTTATTCATCTCAATCTCTCTTACAAGGCCTGGGACCATGTCCCACACATATAATGGCCACTCACAAATACTGTTTTATCAACACTGGACCCTTTATTACACCAGCATGGCAGCTGAAGTCGCTGATATTCCAGATGAATTATTTTTGTTGTTTAGCTTATAGAATCCTTTCTCTGCATACACTGAATTATGTAGGAGATGAATATATGCCTTTGCTTTGGTGAAGGAAGGTGAAAGGATGTCAGAAGAGGTTCCATCACCACTCATCCCCACTCCCCCACTATCCCCAATGAGGGCTCCTTGGAAACAATGTTTCTAGATGAACTTATACGTCAAATTCTAAAAGTGTTTTTCATACAGGTGAATTTAAATCTGGCTACCAGATATTTTGGGACCAAAAGGTTCTTCAACATCTTGCTAAGCTGAAAGATACCTTCATTTGGTCATTTTCTACCTTCTGTTTAGCCATGTTCTCCATCAGATTTGACCTCCTTTTCCAGATCTCACATCTGTCCTCTGGTCATGACCACTCTCCTACCTATTAGACCAATACACTCCAAATGGACTTCACTGGTCTCTCTGCCTGCTCTGCTTCCTCTGTTTTCAGTCTTAGTTACCCATACCAACATCCTCCCAGCCTCTCAAGCTCGACCTCTGGATGTCATCCTCAACTCTCGATCATCTTTCTCATTCACCAGATTTCACTATTTCTCTTTCAAAAATGTTTCCCAGTTCTCACCCTATAAACCGATTTCCTTTAGGATTTCATACTTTTTTTTTTTTGGTTGGGCTTTTGCATTAACCTCCTAATTGATCATCACACCTCTAAATATTATAGCAGCTATCACTTATCAGGGTTTTCTACATATTAGATACTGTCCTAAAAAGCTATACATACCTCCCCTCATTTAATCCTCCCAATCTAATTGAGTATTCTTATTCCCAATGCGCAGATGTGAAGACTTTTTATGTCTTTCCCATCTAATTAACTTCCCACACCACTGCTAGAGGTGATGGCTTTCTAAAACATAGATCTAGTGACACCATCCTTACACACTCCAGGATAAATTCCAAAGCCCCTATTTTAACATTAAGGTCTTTCAAAATTTGTCTACAACTTGACCTGTCTGCCCCAACACTATGCCCAGCTATGGTGAGCTTTCCATTATTCCCTACAAAATTCAGGCTATTTGACAACTTTAACATCTTCTTGGAATGCTATTCTTCCTCTTGTCTGCCTGATAAACTCTTATTCATCCCTCAAAACCCTGTTAAATGTCACTTCCAGATAAGTTTTTACCAATTCTCAAAGGCAAATCAGGTGGTTTCTTTTTTCTGTGGTTCTGTAGCATGGATACCTCTGTCACAGAAAAAAACAAAATATACTTAATCTCTTTACAAGGTATTTGTCCCACTGGAAAAGAAGGTCCTGGTGACAAAAATCATGTCATACTCATCAGAATATCTCCTAATGCACCTTGCCAGGTATCTGGCTCACAGTTGCTGCTCAATTAATGTTCACAAAATAAAATGCCCTTGCTATCTCCATTTTTGTTAACACTACTCACTTTTTATTTTAAAGTAACCTTGCTTTGTCCCTACTATGCTATTAAAACATCTGTCCTGAAAATTTACCAAGGCATGTGAGGATTAGGTGTTATAATTGATATCTGCCTTGCAAAGAATAACATAGAGAATGTTATTATTTAGTTTGGGTTTACTGTCAAGTATATTTTAGTTTCAAATATATTATTTTCATATCCTTTTGTACAAGTCAATACTTGGCCATAATATTTTAGGTTCTAAATGTTACTAAGCTTTATAACCTCTAGCAAGTAAGCAGTTAAACTGGTAATGCTTAGGTTTCCTGCCTCACTAGGCAGGTCTTAGGAAGATACAGGCATTGAACTGAAGGGAGAACACAGGGGAAGAGTAGCCAGTGAGGCATTTAGCCTGCTCTGATGGGTGGTAAATGGGGTGGGGCTGAGCCTGGTTACTGCTTGGGGCTGAAATGATCACATCTACTTCCTGTCTGGAGGTTATCTTAGAAGCCAACCTGCCTCCCCTCTGCCCTACTCCCCCCACAACAACAACCCTTGGACAGGAAGTAAGATGTGGCCTGAGAGAGCTCACACAGCATCCACTGTAAGGCACAGAAATTTGCGGGAGAATGCCTGCGAAATGTCTGAGAAACCCCTGCCCTGTGATGGGGACTGGCAATTGAGGGTACACTGTCACTTTATTCAACATACAGACTTCTCCCTTTAAAAACTTCCTAGCCTTGATCTTAAGAGCCATTTGCAGCAGACAATAACTTTTTAATTAAATTTATTGGGGTGACATTGGTTAATAAAATTATATAGGTTTCAAGTGTATAATTCTATAATACATCATCTGTATATTGCATTGTGTGTTCATCATTCAAAGTCAGATCTCTTTCTATCGCCATAGATTTAATCCTCTTCTTAAATGCTAGACCTGAGAGACCCATTTCAGCCTTTACTACAAGACTCTGAAGCACCTAAGAGTTATATACTCCTTCCTTCTTCTAGAAACTTCCAGACCTCCCCTCTGTCCTAGATGCTCCTCCTTCCCTGGCTTCTCCTTCTCAGTCTCCTTAATGAGATGTCCCTTACCACCAGCCCCATAAATGATGTTCAGCAGGAAACCACCCTTTCCCTGATTTAGGTCATTGGCAGGTTCATCATAAATGAGATACCTCCCAGCCATTAGGTGCTCCAGCCCAAATAAGAAGTCACCCATTGGGCATTCCTCTTTGGGTGCCCCCAAGGATCTCAGAGTGTGAAGTCTGTAACGAAACCATCCATCTTTCTCTGTCATACTAACATCTGTACTCTGCATTACCTAACTGATGAATATCCTTTCATTCATTACCACCTCCTTCTAAACCAATTCATGACCAAATCCCTACTGACTGTTTCCCTGGAACAGCTCTCCAATCCATGCCTTCTCTTCACTGCCTCAGTCAGGTCCTCCCCCCTCCCATGGTCTCCCGGCCTAAAGTTTCTTTATTTACACTTTTTATTATGGCTATTGATACTTGCTTCCTTGTACTGGCAATCTGCAGAAACTTGTAATTACTTCATACTAGACTATAACTTCCTTAGATACAGAAACCTTGTTTTTTTCCTGTCTTGATATTCTCTGAGGTAACACTGTGCTTTGTGTGTAATAAGTGCTCAATAAATAGACTTTGGTAATAGAGAGTGGATTATCTTAAAGTGACTTCACTTCTTCTCCCAAAGAGCCACTAATCAGACATTTAAATATTTGCTCTTTTTGCCAGACCAATTAACAGTGTTATAGTAGCAGACAGGACATACACATAGACATGTGCACACACGATATGCCCTTAGCTATTTTTAAGTCAATCTTCTAGCAAACACAAAGAGAAGACCTAGCTTTCAAATAATGAAAACATAAATTGGTTCATATTTTTAATTCCTGGCCTGCCTTGAGGAAAATGGCACAATGCTTAGTAGCAAATGAGAAATTATTTTGCAAATCTATATCCTCAAAATGCCACCAAACATGGGTCATGCATCTTTCCTTCCTGCATTTTTGATCCCATTGCTATGACTTAGTGTGGTAATTATATTACAAAGCTATTATTCAATGAAAAGAAAATGGCAAAACAATTTAAATGCTTGTCTAAAAAGGACTTGGGTAGTATGCAATTATAAGTGAAATTACAATGGTAAAATAATTGAAATGCAAGTCTGGAAGGCACAGTTATGAAACCATTACGATGCTTCTGTTGTGGACTCACAACATTGAGTGAAATTGTACCCTCCTAGGACACATTTTTAACTCACTAAATTGGGCAGCATTTATGGAGAAATGAAAATATCTGTACTCCAATTGTTCCACGTGTTATCTACATTTCTGAATGCCACCTGGGGCTGTGAAACCTCACCAGGGTTGATAGGTTTATAGGATAGACAGATAAGAGAACCATGCATGATTCTATGCTTCCACCCAGCATCAAGAAGATAAAGGCACAAGGACAAGCGAGGCTTAAATTTTTCATAAACAGTTCTAATATGAAGGCTAAGATCACAACATGAAAAGATCTGTGTTCTAAATTTAAGCCTGCTATTGTTAAATATTTGTGTGGATATATTTCTAAGGATCTATCCTCTTAAAACATTCTGCTGATAAATTTCTTTGGCAAAATTTTGATACATATTTTGATGCCAAGGCTTGCAGTGGGTATACTTGCTCTCCAAAGGAAAAAAAGGTACAGTGCTAGATATGAAACAGATATGATGAAATGATCAATGGGACAAATGACCAAGAACCCTCCTCCGAACCGTGTTCTGCATTTTGATAGTTGAACATACAAATGAGTCTACCAGCAAAAACCATGCAAAATATGTTCCCCCCTCGCCCTCACAGCCTGCTTTCATAGATTCATCTTTTTCAGTTAGGCAATCACAGAAACAAATGCTAGGAGTGGCTCATATAAAAGAAGCAAGTGTTAAAAGAATAAGATGTAAAACCTTTTCTCATTCATGACTATCACTCTTATGTCATCACAGAGCAGGTTAGAAAAATGGCATTTAATTGTTTTTCACGCAAAAAAATTCTAAGCATTCATGATTATAACATTACTTAATAAAGTGACTAGGTTTCCGCAAAAGAGTTGTATATTTTTGTTTTTCAAGGTTCAGTTTTTAAAAGTCCCTTGAAAATAGAGATAACAAGTATTCTTACTCTCTTCCACAGACTCCGAAACACATAAAGATTTAGTATGCATATGAATATGTTCTCTGAGGTATGCTTAACAAAAGGAGTTTACAAGTCCTCAGGACAGTGCAGACTCTTAAGTTGTTGGGGGTATTCCATCGTGTGCCTGGTTCTTGGCCTTCTTACATTCACTGCACAAGGGAAATAAGTGAGAGTATTAACTACATCTTTGTAACTATATGAACCTTGAGTGCATGGCAACTTTAACACAAAATTCAAATCTGCTACCTAAAAATTTTATAGGGAGGTTGGGAGGTCATGTTATTTTCCACACACATAATTTAACTATTAACATGATATGAAATAGATTTTTAAATAATATGAAGAAATTAAGTTTTTTACAGTTTAGGCACAAAGATACGAATTTTGAACAAAATTGAAAAAGTCATGTAGAGACAAATCTAGGAGTAAGGCTAATTAAAGAAAATAAATGAGTAAACATATACATAGATTATAGGAAAAGAAAAACAAAACTTAGCACGGTCCTAAAAGTATTTAAGCCACAGTATTATACATAAAATTTGAAATTTAGAATTTGAAATCACATTTGTCAGAATTTCATAAAATTAACCTCTGTGTTTATAAAAACGTCAAATAAGTTTTATATAACAGTTTAACTTCCCAGGGCATATCTTTGGTAATGAATTAAGGATAAACAATGTAACATAATAGTATAAAGTCAAAATATGTTACTCTAACACTTTGAAAGGCATAAAAATATAAGTTGGATAAGTTGGACTGAAATTTCTTTTGATCAAAGGCTGTGACTTAGAATACTGAAGGTAGGTAGGTGGGTGGATGGATGGATGGGTGGATGGATGGATAGGTGGGTGGGTGGGTGGGTTGATGGATGAATGGATGGATGGATAGATAGACAGATATATGGCTGAAAAAGAAAATAAAGTAAACAGCAACTCTAGAATCCAAGTAGTAGAGATATATGGGAGGCATATTACTGTACAATTCTTTTTATTCCTTTGTATGTTTAATTTTTTTTCAAATTAAGTGTTGGAAAAAATATAGTGCTCTGGATGAAAAGAATTTATTCTATTTGTCAACTTTGTTCAACAAATAAACCAATTTTAGAATTTATCTCTGTGACATAATGCACTCACCTAGCCATCCAGATCCTGAATTTGGTATGCATAAGTCTGTCTCGGCACTGGGCAACACGAAGCCAACGACAAACACTTCCACACCATCTGCCATGAGGGCCATGCCCAGGACAAAGAAAAGGGCCCACTGAAAACGGCCATGACCACACTCTTGGATTATCAGCTCATACTGCTGGGCTAGTTCTTCCTCGTCAGCTTTCCTCTCCGACTCTAGCTCCTGTCGGTCCTTGTACTCGTCACCCTTGGGCTGCCCCACTGACACGATGCTGTCTTTCCCTTGGTTCATAGTGGGGATGCCCTGATACTCTCCCTCATAGATTTCATCATCTTCATCATGACCCTCAGTAGCTTCACTAGAGCCTTCATCATCATTGGCCTCCCCATCGTAGGTTTCTCCGGGTGGGTAATAGTCGTCATCCTCTTCTTCATCCTGGAACCGACTATACGACCTCTGGGTATATTCATCCTGGGCCCGGTCCACTGCTTGATTCACCTTCTTTACTGTTTGTTTCTTCACCTCTTTGGCAATGTCCTTGGCACCCTTCACCAGTGAAGTCCTATCCTTGTAAGAGTCTTCCATCTTATCTTAACTGATGGCCAACGAGAAGATGGGACTTTTTCACGGATTCTGGTCAGCGGTTCAGTCCTGACAGCATCATCTACTTTGGGTTCAAAATGGAACTGCAGAAAAAGAAAAAACCAAAGGAGATATTTATTACTCTTTTCGATGTCTTTTTCACCATTTATTTCTCAGTGTCTTTTCACTTTGCCTCCTTACCACCCCCAAGACTAAGGCACAGAATTAGCTTTCCTTTCTTTTATCTCACAATACACATGCACACTGGATGCTGGTTCTCTGCTAAAGCATGATCAGCTCTTGAAGTCGTCAGGGTTTTTACTGTTATTATTACTGGTTTGTTTTTAAGAAACTCTGGCTACTAGGTAACTTAGAATAGAATGTACAGGTATTCCCCTGAGAATAAAACAGACCATCTGCCCGCTTTAAAAGTACATCCAACACATTTGAAGGTGCCACAAAGGTACAACCTGACTGAGAAAAATAATTTTGCTCACAGACATATACACACTACAAAGGCAGAACCAGAATATGATGAGAAGAATCTTATCTGACCTTATTTCCTCACATTGAAAAAACAAAAAAGCAGGCAAGTAGCCCTAGAGTCAGTGCTATCTAATCATACATGTATATTTGTAAAATGCATTTCTCCTCTACTTTCACTGTATTTCCTTTCTATAAATGATGATAGAGACTCACAGGGCACCCAGAACTGACAACGAGTATTTCCCACTAGTACAGCAGTTGTATCTGTAGGAAATTGGCAGAGTTCATCAGATGGTTTCATTAGACGCCTTTGATAATCATTGAATTAGAACATTTGGCTTGTTTAGTAGGGGGTCTGCCCTTTCAGAAACCATCCACAAGTCAGCAGGGAGGGACAAGTAAGCCACATGTAATGTCCATTTACAACCCCACCCAATACATACTCCGGGCTTTGTGTCTACCATCTCTAATCTGAACCCCCCATTCACACTCTCTCCCACCTTGTCCTGCTGCCATTCCAGTTAACTGCTGTCTTGGATACCAGAGTCACCAGTCTCCCTGACCTGACACTTGGCTCATTCCATTCAGGCTTGGCTCCTAGGTCTTGGCTCGTTCCATTCAGACTGACCTCATGGTAACTGATCATTTTCTTGTCCTCTAGGCTGTCTCTTCTGGTGGCTCACGTGACCCAGTGTTAGTCTCAGCCTTATACAAGAATAATATAAAGGTGGAAAAGTCACTCTCCCCCATCATGAATCTCCAAGCCCTACACTGTGGCAGCCTTTCAAATAGTGATTTATGTAATCGTCATTTCTACTTTTTCTTTTGTACTCAATATAAAATACTCGGTAAGTGACTATTACAAGAATACATTTAAAATGCAAGCAAAAATCACAAAAATATGTTTGTTTATAAATGGACTGTGCATCACTACCAGTGAATACCTACAAACGCCCTGCAGGCAAAACAGAAGCATGATTCTACACAGGCCTGTGGCTTGGAAGATGACAAAATGAAATTAAACCAAACATGATTACAAGGCTTTTTGCCAAATGTCTTAATAACGTTCTCCTTTTTCTTTCTTTTTGGAGAGCTGAGAGGGAGGGAAAGGGAGAGATGGGAGGCTCTGTGAAGAGAGTAAGAAAAGATGGAAAGACAATGAGAAAAGAGGCTGAGAATGGAGTACTCAGAGACTCCAGAAGGAGGCAGGAAACCATGAGAAGAGAAGGGAGAGTGGTGATAAACAATGTTGGAGGTGGAGAGATGTTCCTTGCTTTAAAAATCAAAAGCAAAATTAAAACATTTCCCACAATAAATAAAGCAACTGCATAAGCTGATGATCATGTCAGACACTACACACCAGCAGCTACTGTCCATGGCAGCACCAGACACACCGTGGAGTGAAATCCGAAGTTGGGCAAGTGTGAGAGCAGAGCTTGAGCAGCTGTGACGTTGGCCACCCAGGAATGGCAGTGCCCGCTAGTGGTGGGAAGCAGCTGCAATAGCTTTTTCTAATAAACAATAAATGGATGGCATTTGGCTTTTCTGCCCCAGTCCTCAGCCACAAATATTCTTACCACATGGTTTAAGGAGCTTTCACTCTCAAAAAGGTCCTTGTGGGAGAGTCACTCTGGACAGAATACAGGCATGATGTCTTGAATGTCATGATTATGACAGAAAAGTAGATAATTCTAACTCACTAAATAATCTAATATCATGAGCAGTGAAAAAAATATAAAAGAATTTTACAGTTAAACATTTTGATTTTTAAAACTGCTTCCTGTAAAAGTCTAGTTTTAATTCTGGGGCAAAACAAGGAATATGTGTGTACCAGTTCCTTTTTTGACTAAGGGTATCTCATGCCAAAAATCAAGGTACCAGTTGATTTTTAGATCCTTGACAGAAGAGACTACGTCTTGTAGTTAGTCGTCTCACTAAAGCAAAGCAGAGTTTTTTGTGCTTTTGCATAAATAAGGACAGGTATGAATAGTCATGCAAAAAAATTTTTTTAAATCAGATATCTGTAGGTGTTGCCATTGGAGAAAACTAGGTGAAGGATATAGGTGATCTGTCTGCATTATTTCTTATAACTCTTTGTGAATCTATGATGATCCTCAGGTAAAATGTTAAACGAGAAGACAAATTTGCACCAGCTTTACTAAGGATTGGAAAACATCCAGATGCTTAGCTAATGGGTGGATTGTCCAGGGGGCAGAGTTGGACTCTATGTCTAATCCTTTCCCTGGTAAATGCAAAAAATCTAAAGAGCTTGGCTCATTCCAGAGATTACCAGGAAAATGGCAGATCCGGTATCTGAATCGGAAGGTCACGCCTACATTAAAGCAGCAGTTTGCAAGCTGTGACCAGCTACCAGTGTGATCTACAAGGAAGTGCAGGACCAGCCACAGTGCATCATCAATGCTGGCAAACGATACACCTCTGTTTCGGGGTGAGTTACTGAGTTACACCACATAAAATGTGCCAGACACCATCTTAATAAAAAATGGTTTGAGTTAGTGCTTACTCTATGCCAGGCATTGTGCTAAAAACTTTATATACATTCTTTTATTCGATCCTTACTTCAGTCCTACAAAGTGGGGATTAGGGTTGGTGTTTACACTGTGTCCAGGACAGAATTTGACATATATTAAGTGTATTTAATTAGAATTTCCAAAAAGCAGGCCCTGTAATGAGGAATCAGGTGTGAATCATTTATTAAGGATGAACTGGGGGAGGTACAGAGGAAGCAGGCAAGGGAGGGCGACAACTGAAGCAAGACTGCAATTGTATGCAGAGTCCCATGGGCTGAGGGTCACCCTTATGCTCAGTTATCTTTCCTGACAACTTGGGAACATAAGTTATGCCACTCAAGGCAAAGGTGCTAGGCCTTCATTCTCCCAACGTCTCATGTTGACTAAAGGCCAGCCAGGGGCAAAGGTGGACTAGGCACTTCTAGCTCTCTGCACCAAAAGGCAAAGCAGTTCCAGTAGCCCAAGGGCAGTCCTCTGAAGAGGTACAGGTGCTGGCTGGTGGAAGCAAAGGCACACTGAAGCCAGGGAAGGAGAGCTTAGCGACAGCAGATGAAAGGCATCCAAGAGTATCTAGGCAGAACATTAACTGTATCTCCTACAGTAAGTATTTAATTAAACTTGTTTAAATGACTGGATCGTGATGCTAAGCCATAGGACCCACAGTTGATCAAAAATTATATTTGTGGTAAAGGCTGCTACAACAGAATAATATTTACAGCAAAGATTATGTGACATATTTAATGTGATATACACAATGTGATATACATAATCACTGTGCATATTCTGGAAAAATGGAATTTTAAAATTTTTTGATAGTCCATGCCAAACAGCATGTATCCACTAACACCATCTACACATGTTCCCATCACGCACAAGCCACAGGCACACGCAAAGATGTTTCTCTCAATTTCTCCACACTGTGCCCAAATCTCCAGGCCTTCCTTTGGTTTTACCTCTCATAACCACCATCACTAAAATATCTTAGATAGCTCCTCCTATTCAAAACATTCTAGAATCTTCTGGATGCTGGAAGAGTTCATAGTTTTAATAACTATGTTTGTGCACTTTTAAAGATACTATGTACTCATAAAGTAATGATAGCAATATTAATAGATCACCTATTATACTGGCCATGTGCTAAGCACTTCAAAGGTATCATCACACAACAGTAATTCTCGCAACAGTCATATGTGGTAGGTACTTTTAAAATCCCCATTTTACAGATGGGGAAACTGAAACCTGCCCAGTCAGAATTCAAATCTATACAAACTGCCCTCAAGCCCAACTGCTTACACACTACATCTATTCTTAGTGGAAATGGGAGTGTGTGATGGAAATACAGAGCTGAAACAGCAAACAAAGCTTTGGTAGAAGACATCCCCTACCTCCCATGCCTGGATATAGAGATCCTCTAAAGTACCTGCAGATTCTAGTGTGTTAGGATTGGAGGGAGGGGCTCATTGTATAACAATCCTTTTCCCCTGATAATCTACTGGAGACCTTCAATCCAGAAGACAAATGGCAATCCATTGCCAGCCGTTGGAGGATTGTATCCACACTACTTCCTTGATGCCATACTTTCTTCCCAGTTCAGCCATGCTGGACCACACAGGACTCCTTCTGGGGAGTGGGAGGGGGAGGCTGTCCAAGGAGTTTTCCATGATGCAAGCAGCAGATCTGAGTAAGCACCTCCCTTGGGTCTGAGGCCAGCAGGCCAAGGTCTTTCTCCCCTTTCACCAGAGAAATCGCTCCTTTGCTGGGGAGCAGTGAGGGGATGTGTAGGGTAGGTGAGGGAGAGCTACAAGTGTGTTTCCCACATTTGTCTCTCCTGGGAACAGCGAACATTTCTGTACCTGAGTGGAAACCTGAGAGGTAGAGAATAACGTTCCACCTTGGTACGGTATGGTTTTGGTCAAGACTACAGAGGAGCACACCAGCCACCCCAATAAAAGCCATATCACTTTCCATCTCTTATGAGATATAACATAAGACTGATCAGATGTGATGACATTATAATAATCTCACAAAATAGGGCTTCATTAAAATACAAAGACAAGGAAGTGAACATCTAAAATTGTTAATGAGTCCAGAAATATTTTGAGGAATATTGTAATGAATCACTCCAACCTAATACAGATTTTTATCTATGATTAATGTCAGAAAGAAAAATATTCCCCACCCACATTGCAAGTAGGGCTGGTTGTAAACAACAGCAACTCAAAACAATTTCATATATGTCCGAAAATGATTTTTAAAGAAAGCTTAAAATCAATTTCATTGAGGCATAAATTGCATTCAATAAGATACTCTATAATAATACAGTCTAAGAGATTTGGTGCAATATGCCATCTAGATTATGAATATGTTTATTTGGGGAGGGAACAGTTGTTGAAATGCTAATTCAGGACAGGTGTGAAACCTCTAGACCTTGTGTTAACTCTCCACAAAAAAAAGTTCAGCATATCTGAACTCTGAACTTGGGGGCGTGAAGACAGGCTCTGAAGATAGCAGAAAGATGAGAAGGTGGACATGGCCCAGCAGGAATGCTGAGCACCTTGTAAAAACATCCTATTGCTACTATATATAGTCTAACCTTACATAATAGTGAGGACACTTGGAGGTGACCAGAGTTAAAATGTAGAACTCCCTATCTACAGTGAAACAGCATTCTGAAAAAAAGTTTTGGGGAGGGAGGATAGCACATTTTGAAATAAAGGGATGCTGACCCATCATCCCAGCTTGCCCAAATCTTTGACATCTGACTTTTAACACTGAAGGATGCCTCTTGTCCTCCAAACCTTTAAACTTATATGTAAATATGAGGAAATCCCCATTCTTCGCAGGGCAATTCAAAAGCCACCTTTTACATGAAGTGATTTCCTTTCATTATTGATTAACCTAATCACATCTTCTCAGCTAAGCTTAGTTTGTTTCCCCCTGGCATTCGATCATGTCTTCCTTTATAGTTGCCCATGAATGTGATGGTATTCCCCATCAGAATGTAAGCTCCCTAAAAACAGGAACTTAGCAAAAAATAACACTGTAAAGTGATGTTATTAAATGACGACACAAGCACCACAAGGGGCCAACTCTCTTGCCTCCCTTCCTTCACAAGGGTAGTGCCTGAATCAGCATTTTCTCAAAGTGCAACCTGTGCAGTGTGCTCCGGCAAGGTGCTCTGAGAAGAAGCATTACTGTGGTCAAATAGACTTGGGTCATTTTTGTTTTCTCCAAGAGTGTCATATGTCCTTTTCCAGGAGTGTCATGATGCAAAGCTGCTGTAAAGAACCTGTTTCAATGTGTCACCCACTATTTCTCAAGCTTTCTCAACAAGAGAGTGTCCCCATCCTCAACATGACACCAATGAGCAGTCCTCATTATACACCATGTATTAAGAAATGCAAAGATTCTTTAAAATTCTAGTTTTATTATAAAATGCCATAAAACTCACTAATTAGATTTAATTGAGGGAAGTAGGATGAAAAGCAGAAAGTCAACATTAAAATAATATTTCTAAAATTAAGTACATTTCTTTCAAGTCTATGAAAAACTGAAATTAAATTTCAAAATGTAAGCTCTTATAATTTTAGACTTGCTACAGAAATAAAGAATATTTAGCATGTCTGTATTTTAAAGTAATAAATCATTCCAAGACCCTAAAATTTTAAGTATATTAACATTCTTTTCATGCAATTTTGATATAATTAATTTGCTCTATGAAAAACAGCTCTCCTAAACCAGGGCAAACTGGCCTCAGCAATTGTCTAAACCTCTATAAATTCCACATGAGTGAAATCTAGAGACCTATCCAAATAACAAACCATTTTATATATAAGAACTTTTCTGAAGGTCCTAGACTTCTTTGAAGACATATGCTCCAGTGAGTCAAAATGAGCAATATTCTCTTGAAGAAGTATCCAAATTCAACTTAGTAAACATTCAACTACATGCTTAAGAAATAACTGGAAAATTTAGGAAGTCATAAAAAATAAAAACCATTTGTATTTCTACCATCTAGAAATCCCTATTTTTAAAGATGAAGCTATACTTTACTCTTCAGGCTATGCAAATGCTTGACCATCTGATTACTTTAGAGCTTACTGTACTTTTGAATTTGAAACCATTCTCACATTACTTACTCTATTATCTCTAACTTTTCAGGTGTGAATTTCCTCATCCACTGGGCAAGTAGACTATCTCAAACAGAACAGAACTTCATTACCTGTTTATTAATTCTTGGCTGTGAACATACCTTCCATACCAGTGGTACTCAAGGTATGATATGGGGATCCCCAGAAAGCCCAAGAACATTCAAAGAAACTCTCAAAATACTTTTCATAAAAATGGAAAGATGTTTTTTGACTTTTTCACTCTCATTTCTTTTATGAGTGTATAGTGGGCATTTTCCAGAGGCTACATGATGTGTGGTGACCATATTATAATGGTTAATGGAATATTTATTTGTATTTTTATGTGTTTTAAAAGTTTATCAATTTTATTTTCTAATATGGCAAATATCAATAGATATAACCTACAAAAATGAAAGCATTTTTGCCCTTCATAATTTTTAAGAGTGAAAATGAGTCCTGAGGCCAGAACAAAAATTCAGAACTGTGATTCTATAGGAATCCTCTCCTGCTTGAACTTAGAGTCGTAGAGGTTTCCCTTTCAAGTTTGTTTTCTGTAGAATTTTGAGTTTGCCGCTGCTAGAACCCCACAGGCTTCACAAAGATCTGAACCAGTTCTATCAGTAGCTCAGCTCAGGATTTCCATCTCAGGTTGGTGTCATTTTTCCAGCCCTGTGGATGGTGGACAGTTTGATACTGTCCTTTCTTCTAGGTGGAGATGGGCAGTGTGCTCCTGGCTCCCCACCTGCCTCTTGCCCATGTGCTGGCCATAACCTGGAAGGCACAGTGTCGGCTCCTGCACACTGCTCTGTATTCCCTTTCAGTTTCCAGCACCTAAGGACTGCTTTCTTTTGGAGTCAGCTATTTATTATCTAAATAATGTTTTGATGTATCATCCGTGTAGGTGGAATAAGGTTTAGCATGTGCTCCATTCTAACCCAGAGGTTGGTACTACTATCACCTGCTTTAATCATATATTTTATATTGAAAATTTTCTCATGCTTTTAAGTATTCTACCATTTTTACTTATAATATATAATAATTCATTTAACATGTCTCCTATCATTGGGCATTAAGGTTGTTTACACTATTTCAATATTAATAATGTGGCAATGTACACTTGTGGGTGTGCTGAGAATTCCTGAAGTCAAAAGGAGGACCTAGTTTTAATAATTTATATATATAATATCACTTTGTCCTTCATAAAGGTTGTGGCAATCTATAATTTCCAGATGCATGTAGAAGAGCCCCTATTTCCTTGTGTTCTCACCTATACTGGAAATTAGAAGTGAGGTTTCTGACAAATTAGAGAAAACTGGTGTTTCATCATTTTAAGTTCCATTTGATTATTAGTGAAATTGAAGATTTCTTTTCTTGTAAAATCTTTTATCCTTTGACCATTTTTGCATTGAGGTTTATAGTGGATTTAATGGTGGCCACAGAATGGACACATCCATGTCTCCTAACCCCCAGAACCTATGGAAAGACCTTATTTGGAAAGAAGAGTGATTAAGTTGAAGATCTTGAGAGGAGATCATCCTGTATTATCTGGGTGGGCCCAAAATCCAATGGCAAATGTCCCCATAAGAGACAGAAGAGAGAAGACAGACACAGAAAAGGCCATGTGAAGGTGGAGGCAGAGATTAGAGTTATGCAATCACAGCCAAGAGTGCCTGGAACCACCAGAAACTAGAAGAGGCAAGGAAGAATTCTTCTCTTTGGATTGAGTACAACCCTGCAACATCTTGAATTGCGAGAGAATAAATCTCGCAAAGTACCACCCAGTATGGTACTTTGTTAAGCAACCACAGGAAACTAATACAAGGTCTTTTTCTTATTAAATATTAAGAGCTCTTTATATAGTAAAGATCTAAACTCTTTGTCACATATGTTGTAAATACTTTTCTCAGATGGCCTTCTCCATGGTATTTTTGCCTTACAAAGCTATTAAAACTATTTTTATAGAGTCTATTAAAAGATTCTTCTTTCATGTTTTCTGCCTTAATAGTTTATTAAGGCCCTCTTGAACTTCCCAAAACATTCATCTATATTCATTCTAATTCACTTTAGTTTTACTGTTAATATTTGGTTCTGGAACTTATTTTGCTGCATTGGCAAAAATTTTTTTTTTAAATGAAGAATCAAATATCTCAGAAACACTTATTAAAATGCCCCTTTCATGAGAGACAAATTATACATATTAGTACCTCTTCAGTTTTGAATTCTGCTCCATTGATAGGTTTATCTACTGCTGCCCTCCTACCACTGAACTTTAATTTTTATCACTTTATTACAGGTTTAATATCTATCAGTGCCTGTACCCTTAATGACTCATCCTTTGCAAAGATTTATTTATATCTCATTACTTTCTCATCCAAATGAACTCTTTATTAGAATTTTAATTTAAATTATACTAAGAATTTTACATTAAAATTTTCATTTAAATTTTAATGAGAATTGTACTGTTTACAGATTAATTTTATAGAAAGTAAAAGTCTTCAAATGGTCATCTCATCCAAAAATATCTTTCTATTTACTTGTCTTCTTTATGTGACTAAATTTAGATTTTTTTCTTGTTATGACAGTTATTTAATAAACAAGATGAATATACACATATATACATACATATATATTTAAAATTTTGTATTCATTTGTATATTTGCTTATTGGTTCTTCAGAACCATTATATATATATGTACACACACATATGTGATTATATGTGTGATATATATTATGTCAGATCCATTTGGTTGGCTAGGAAATATGCTCTCTCCTACAGTAAAACATTTGCTTCAATGGGGGAACAAACACACTGAATTTTAATCATGAAGTGGAACAGATGACCTGCAAATGTTGGGTTAGACTTGCTTGAGGAGAATTTAGAAAGGGAAGGCTCTGAAGCATGTAGACAGTCTTAGTTTGGCTTTCTATTCCAGTTCCTTCTGTAGTCCTGGGCTCTTCTCTTTAAAGTGTGAAAAGGAGCAACTCTGCAGAACTGGCAAGAGACTTGGGTGTTTTCAATGGAGCCCAGAAAGAGTGCAGTGCTCCTGGATTCCCATCTCTAAGTAGCTACTAGAATCTCTTTGGGGGAAACCAGATGCCCAAAGAGCATCAAAATAATCTGCATTATTAGGCATAATCAGTTACCAAATTTATACACAATTCTTACCCTTATGTAACAGTGAGATACTCTCGTCTGTGACATGACCAAAGATATTCTGGCAGAGGATTTCCCTGGCATCACCCAGAAGCTGACAGACTTGAAAGGGCCCATCTATGAATGTGGTAATAACCACTCAAAGTGAATGTGGTCAGTAATGATTCTTTCACTAGGACTTATGAATCATGTGAAGGAAACTCAAAGAGAAACAAAGCCAGGAACTGAATTCTTTCCTGGAAGCACATGGGTTAAAACAAAGGCTCTTCAGGCCTGGGAAGAGCAGGAGTAAAGTAACTTCCCTCAACAATTCTCCTTATCAGCTCTGGAATTTAAAAAGGGCCCCCCAAAGAACCAATCATTCATTTATCATGTATTTATTAAGCACTTATTATGTGCCACTCTGTGAGGAGCTGAAAGTAAGAGATTGAATAAAACACACAAAGTCCCTTGCGTCTGACTGTATGGAGCTTTCTTTCTAGTGACAAGACAGGTAACAAAATTAATATATACAGAATTTCATGTAGTGTCAAGTGCTACAAATAAAAATAAAGTAGGGTAAGAGGTTAGAGCAGTGCTGTCCCACAGAGATGTCCTATATCTGTTCTGTCCGATAAAAATAGGGCAAAGTTTTACATCTTTAAAAATTTTCCACACTTTATTCATGTTTATGCAAAGCAATGGGTGAGGAGAGTTCATTCTTTTTCTTTTTTTTTTTAAATTAAGTTTATTGGGGTAACATTGGTTAATACAATTATCTAATTTTTAGTTGTACATTATAATTTGACATCTGTATATTCTATTGTGTGTTTACCACCCAAAGTCCAGTTTCCTTCATCTACCATATATTTGATCCTCTTTACCCACTTCGCCTTCCCCCAAATTTTACATTTAAATAACTATACCTTGCCGCCACATTGGACAATGCAGGGTTAGATAGTGCAGGAGGTGCTGTGATTCTAAGAGAAGAAGTCAGAGTGGGAGCCTCTGAGCAGAGGAAATTTGAGTAGAAGCCTGAGTAAGGCCCGAGCATAAGCCCTGTCATTCCCCGAGGACTCAGAACTCTCCAGACACACCCAAAAGTGAGAGCAAAGACCTCAGGTGGAGAATGGCAAGGAGGCCAGGTGGTTGAGTGGAGTCAGTAAGGGGTGACAAGGGAAGTGGCTGGGTACAGATCATCAAGGGCCTTGGGTTTCACTCTAAGTGGGATGACCTTATAGGAGGGATCTAGAAGATGTAGCTTAATAAAGCTCTATTTACCTAAACATTGGAAATGCCTCTTCTTCATCTAAATCTCATCAGCTCTGTTCTTTCACATCAGTTACAGTATCTATTCTGACTACAGTCATTTGATAATGAATATGACAAATTCAAAATACAGGCAGCACTTTAAAGACAGGTTTAAGGATGGAGGAGGACAGCTGGAAGAAAATTTCCTTGGTACAGACCAAAATATCAAGAGAAAAATCTGACTCTTAGTTGTACCTGGTAGCTGTTTAAAATGATCTGTGATCATTTATCCTTCTCCACATTCACTCAGTCTCTCATTAGAGCTATTATAAAACGAGATTAGTTCGAGTTTCTCTGCTTGCCCATCACTGACACTGGAAGAAGAAGAAATTGACCCAGACAATTTCTAAATGAGATAGTCATATTTTTGGATATTTAAAATTTGGCTATGGAGTCAGTCAAATACTGGTGTCGGGCGATTACTTTGATCCAAAGATGAAACACTGTAAAAGTCATGTAATCCATATACCATCTCAAAGGAACAAACACCTGATTGTTCCTAAATTCATACAGAAACTCCACAGCATCCCTTGAGCAAACAGGTGTCCTAGACGTGTTAAAATGACCTAAATAATTAGATATAAACAGTGATCTTGTTAGTGAGACACAGACACTTGTGTTCCAATACTGTCTTTGCCATTTACTAGCTTTGTGACACTTGGCAAGTTATTTATGGTCTTCTGTACTCAATTGCATTATCTGTAAAATGGGAAATAAAAGTGCTCTTGGGAGGATTAAATAAAATAACATCAAAAGGCAATACTTGGTACATAGTACCTATTCAGTAAGTGCTAGTATAGTAGAAATTAAAGAATAGAAGAATGTCTTTATAAATATAATTCATCATCCAGCAGCGATAATGCTTGCAATTTCCCTTTTTAAAGGGAAAAATGACTATTAAACATAGGTTGACTGGGCTCTTCTCCAGGAGGAGAACAGGCTGGGGAGCCACAAAGCACAGTGCCTTTCAGAAAAGACTCACCTGGGTGTTTCCAACTGTTGCTGAGATATTCACCCTGAGATTTAGCTGTAAGGAAAGTGCCAAGAAGCTGCCTGATTGTCTGCTTGCCTTCTCAGAGCAAATCAGGCAATGAGATTAGCATACTTGTAGAGTTTTAATGTTATTTAAAGGCGGAGCCAGATTCATTAAGTCTGCCTCACTCACAGTATATTGATAAGAGCAAAACACTTTCTCTTGGACCTAAGTTAACTAACTCGCTCAAATGTCAATAGGATCAGATGCCCCTGCCCCACCAGCAGGCTTGTACTGTTCTGGAAATGACATATATTTTCTTTCTGCTTTGTCCTTGTTCTCCTTAGTAAATACCTTGTTTTGCAAGGTTCCTAGGGTGATGGCTACAAAAGCAGCTGCCTTTGTTTACTTTAGTACCTACTGGGAGGGTGATAACCGCTCCCCAGAGAATGATCCCCACAGGGCGTTTTACTCATTGTTCCCATTGCTTCTGGCCTCTAGAAGGGAGGCACCAGAGACTTCTTTAATGTCTCCAGCAGCACTGTGTGGCTAAATGCAGGTGCACCTCACAGCATAACACACAAAGCAAGACAACTGGAGTGTGTTCATTGACTTGGTGTTCCATGTTCTGTGGTTCTCCTGGCATGAGATACTACTGTGGGACCCAGGTAGCCATCTCTTCTCCAACAAAACCTTCTCATTTACTGTCTTTGATGAAAAGAGTTGCTCAGCTAATTCACAGACAACACTTGAATAAGTGACTAAGGGGCTTGGAAAGTGCTCCCCCCTCCCCTGAGGTTGTTGTCTTTTAATTCCCAGTCTGAGGAAATGTGTAAATTGTGGAATTTCAAGCTCAGCAATTTGGTTGATAAATTACATACAAGGGGAGAGGAGGGACTTTTTGATTTAAATCCTCCCAAATGGGCTACTGAATCTTTCACCAGTGTATGAGAACAGATCAGGACCAAAAGCCATAGCCACAACAGAGGTCAGAATTAATCAGTCTATCCATCAGACTACTAGTTCTTTTAAAAGAGACCTTGTTTTGGGTTGATCTCACATTCTTGGTGCCCATGGAAATCCTGAACACTCATTCAACTTGCTAATTTTCACCTATCCCAGAGTAGGGTCTAGACTCTCCCTAGACTATGCAAAAATAACTAAAGGCACCTGGACATCAAGGAATTTTTTATTTAGTGGGACATCCAACATCTAAGCAGATAATTGTCTCATAATGTGATAAGAGCTGTGTGCTGGCTCATGGCATTATGTTACAGGCAAAAGGTAGACAAGTAAAGCATTCACAGACCAAGGACTGAGCTTATTAGAGGCCACAAAAGGAAGTCGATATATGTATAAATTAAAAAACAAAATATGTAGTGAGAATCTTTTGCATACCTGGGTTTGTGTCAGATCCAGAACAAAAGAGAAAAAAAAAACTAGATTCCCAGTGCCTTTTCTGACTATCACACCTCTGGGACCAATGGTCAAACTCCACTTGGACCATACTTGCTTGAACATTACAATGTTCAGTCTCTTCCATTAGCTTTTTGGTGTCTTGCCTCTCGGACATTGTTATCCACTATGAATTACTACAGGGAGGAAGACATAATAGCATTTTAATGATTGACAAATATGTAATCAACATCTGATTACAAGTGTTTTCTAAAATGTGTTCCAAGAGATATTTAAAAAGTGTTTCTCAAAAAGAGTGTTTACCGACAAACAAAATGGGATACACCTGCCACTTTTCCACCACCTCCACTGCCCGTCACCTGGTCCCAGTCAGCATCTTGTCTCACCTGGACACCGCAATGGCCTCCTCACTGGTCTTCCTGCTTCTACCTTTGCTCCTTAGAGGTTCTTCTCCATACATCAGCCTTAAAAATTCCTCCCAAAGGTAGAGCAGGGAATATCACTCCGGTATCACGAACTCTCCATGGGCGTCCTTCCCCTTCCCTTAGTGCCTACATTATCTGGCCTGTCTCCTCTCTGGACTCATCTTCTCCCACATCCCCTTCATCCCACCCCAGCTGACTCCAACATGCCAAACACTCTTCTGCCTTAGGGCCTTTGCACTTGCTATTGTCTCTGCTTGGAATGCCCTTCCCTCAGATAACTGCTGGCCTCCCGCTCTCACTTCCTTCCAGTCTCTTCTCTATTGTCACCTCCAGACAGAGTCCTAGACCACGCTATTTAAGACAGTGCCCCCAAATCACCACGCTCTGACCCTTTATACTGTTTTCCTTATCATCTATCACCATGTGACAACATATTAGATGTATTTTCATGTGTTTATTGTCTGACTCTCCCCCACAAACTATCAACTCCATGAAAAAAAGACCTTCTATTTTGTTCTTGGATAAATTCCTGGACACCTAGAAGAATGCCTGACACATTCTAAAATTACTTGTTAAACAAATCACTTAACTGAATACTAAATTAATCAAAACAATTTTTGATGTTGTTTTTACAAACCTTCTCAGAGCCTTTGATATGCTAGTCTGCATGGTGTGACTCTTTCCTCCAAGAATGGGTAAACTTATCTGACCCTGCAGTCCAAAATAGCTTCTGGAGCAAGCACTTTCAGGACTAGGGTTGGGGAACCTCATCAGGGGTGAGATGCATCAGTGTGAAAACATGTTCACTAGTGCTATCAACAAGAAGAAGTCTCCCTTAAGAAAGACATGGGCCTTCTCCTGCTTGTGAGCCTCCCATAATACAGAAGCAGGATGAACACGACTGCCTCTATGATCCCAGGAAAGCAAATTAAGTTTGATATTTGTTGTTCTAATCTTAGGGAGGCAAATTAGTTTGATGCTATCACTGCGTGTGAACCGTTTCTGTCATGGCCAGCATGGTCTACAGAAAGCTGCTTGCCCCTGTCTCCTAGTCTCCATCATCAGCACTAGAATCCAATTATAACAGTCTCAGAGGTCACTCTCCAAATGGAAATACACTGCTGGACATATTGCGTGGGGAGGGAGAAGGACAAAATTCATTTCCTTTCTGGAAAAAGGCCTTACTTTACCCTCTCAATCTCTCTCACATAATTCACGAGCTGTCACTGTAAGTATTCATCTTTGATAATCACCTTTGCTCTAGTCATAAGGAAGTCAAATGTGATTCTTTAAGAAAGTCAGGTCTAGGTTCTGTAAGAAAGATTTAGACAAAAAAGAGAGTCAGTGAAGAAGTTTATCATTCAAAGAGTCATTAAAAAAATAATGCCTGGGCTGTGGTAAATTTAATCTAGTAAATATTTACGAGTGCCTGCAGCATGCAGAAGCTGGGAGAATGGGTGGTAGGGGAAGGGTAGGGTGGGAGACCAGTGAGAAGGAGGTGCGGCCCATTCCCTCTGAAGTCATTCTCGGGTGGGACTCCGGCCCCATTACAACTAGCTGGAATACATGGCATGCTGAGGGCCAGGACAGGAGGGGCAGGGAAGGATTCATCCTAAGAGCCTGCTAGAAGGCACAAAGGCCCACAGGCGGAGTGTGGACTCTGCCTCATAGAGATTCTGTTTTAAAGCACTGCCTGTAGGTGTGTGAACCAGACTTTGCAAGACTCGTTATGAAAGTGACCAGTGACCTGGGCTTTAACAGAATATTTGGCACATCTGCACTCTGAGGACTAGCCCAACATGTCTGGAAGGAGAAAACAAACAAGTGAAGTAAGTAGATTATTTTCCTCCTGGCCAGAAATGGTTTCGTTTCATCTGTTTTAAATTGAATTTTTTACTTAAGTGAGAGTTTTTGGTCTTAATGATTTAAAAGATCCTAAAAGGTTCTCTAAAAGCAGAATCAGTCAGGCTTATCTGCAACCCTCCTCCCGTCTCCAAATGTTTCCTCACTTGGTGTATAATACAGAAATTGCAGGACAATATTTAACTCCTAGTCCACGGGTGGCCAGGGATATGCATTTATGGCATGTCATATGTATAGCACATTCATATTTATAAAGTAATTTCAAATACATTATCTTATTTGATCCTCATTTGTACATAGAGCAGATTTTATAGATAAAGAAATTGATGCTGAGAGATGTATGAGGACTGGCCCCGAGTCACAAAGAGCCTGTTCTAAGAAATGTGAAGCCAAATCTGAGAGCTCTGGCTCTCAATTCTATTCTCTTTCAGCTGCCAGACAAACAGAACTTCAAACATCCATGTTCTTATGGCAAGGAGGAAACATTGTGCCTGCTTTCTGATGTGTTTCATCCCATCCTGGCTTCCAGAATTCAGTTCTAATTTCCCCATAAAATTTACATAAAAAGGTAAACTGAGAACAACAGAGCTCCTTGGTGAGGTCGGTGCTGGTGGGCTGCTGTAGTGGCTGGCTCTCACCCCCATAGCTCAGTTCTGCACAACAGCCTCACACCCCTGCCATCAGCATCGTTACTACAAGGCAGAGGTTTAGGGGATGGCTCATGACTATTCACTTTCCAAAGCTAACTCCGCAAGAACTGAGGGTCTGCTGAATTAGATTAATAGCTCTGTCAGGAACATGTCTTTGCTTGAGACAGCACTCTGCCTGCTACCTTTACATGCAAACACAGCAATTCTATGCAAGTGCGTCTCTATTGACGCTGCACTGCCAAGGATATGCATGCCTCCAATTCCTGCAGCCAAAGAGAGGGCCCACCATGATACTCCATGCTCTTATTAATGTCAAGAAGCAGGCCTCCTCTGCTTTTGTCCTACCTCTTCCACCTCAGGCTAGCTCTCCTAGCTGTTTTGACAAACCCTCACAGCTCCATTCTTGTTCAGGAGCATTCTCTTTCTAAAGATCTCGAGAAACATAAAAGGTAAGTCCTCTGCAACATGTGTGTTAGAAAACACTTCACTATTAGGGAGAGAGAGACACCATGTATAGTTAGTTCTAAGGTCACTGAAAATACTGGGGGCAGTCATCCCTCTGAAGAACAGTTGGTAACAAGAAGCAACCCCTAACTGTTATTCTATCTCTATCTGAGTCGACTTAAGTCATTGTGTCTTGAAATATCTATTTTATAGATACAAACCATTGTATTCATTTCCTAATATAATGTAACTTAGATATATAAAATCCTAAGGACTCCACCAAAAAGCAGTTAAAACAAATAAACTAAAACTAATTTCTGAAGTATATTAGTTGCCTAGGGCTGAGAGAGCTAAGTGCCACAAACCAGGTGGCATAAATCAACAGACTGATTGTCTCAGAGTTCTCAGGCTAAAAGTCTGAAATCAAAGTGTCAGCATGGCCATGCTCTCTCTAAAATCTGAAGAAAAGAATCATTCTTTGTCTCTTCCCCACTTCACATGGTAGCCATCATTTCTTAGCATTCTTTGGCTAGCAACTGAATCATTCCATGAATCCTTGCCTCTGTCATCAGAGGGCATTGTGCCTGTGTGTCTCTTGAAATTCCCCTTTTCTTATAAGGACACCAGTCATACTAGGACCCACCCGAATGACCTTATTTTTTTTTTCTTAATTTTTTTAAAATTAAGTTTATTGGGATAACACTGGTTAATACATTCATATAATTTTCAGGTGTACATTATCATTTGACATCTGTATATTCTATTGTATGTTCATCACCCAAAGTCCAGATCCCCTTTAGCTACTTTGTCCTCCCCTTACCCCCCTATATTTGATCCCCTTTACCCCATCTACCCTCCCCACTCCTACCCAACCCCACTAATAACCACTACTCTATAGTCCTCTAATAACCATAGTCTATAGTCCATGTCCATGAGTCTGTTTGTTGGTCTTGCTCATTTGTTGCTTTTAGGTTATATCCCACATATAAGTAATTTCATCTGATTTTCAACTTTTTCTGCGTGGCTTACTTCACTTAGCACAATTATCTAGAGGTCCATCCATGTTGTTGCAAATGGCAGCAGGCTGAGTAATATTCTATTGTATATATGTACCACAGCTTCTTTATTCAGACATCTATCGTAGGACACTTCGGTTGCTTCTATGTCCTGGCCTCTGTGAATAATGCTGCTATGAACATTGGTGTGCAAATATCTTTATAGATATAAGTTTTCAAGTCTTTGGGGTAAATACCCAGTAGAGGGATTGCTGGATCATATGGTAGGTCAATTCTTAGTTTTTTGAAGAACCTCTATACAGCTTTCCATATTGGCTGTACCATTTGCAGTCCCATCAGCAGTGTATGAGGGTTCCTATTTCTCCACATCCTCTCCAACATTTGTTATTGCTTGCTAATGACCTTATCTTATTTATATCTGCAAAGACTTTATTTCCAAATAAAGTCAGAGGTACCAGAGGTACCAGGGGTTAAGACTTCAACATACCTTTTGGGAGGATGCAATATAACCCACAACACCCATTCTATTAGAAAACTGACTGTATAGTAAATAAACCCATATTTGATTCTACTTAAGAATTACAATGCATCTCATTAGTATTTTCCTGTAATCATTCTCTCTTAGATAACCAAAATGAGGTCTGCAGATACTTCAAGTCTCAGAGAGATACTATCCATTTGATCTAGCAAATCACACAATCCTTTTAATCTCAAGAGGTCTAGCCCTTTAATCTCCAATATTAGAATAGAAAGAAGAAAATAGAATATTTTTGAGCATCTGTGAAACACTTTTATCACTTTCCTTTTCTCCTTTTTTCATTCCTTCATCTTCATTGCAACCTACACACATCTTAAAATCATATGGAATAATACAGCAAGTAATTAAGATTTAGAAATTATCTCTTGAACACAAATTTTCTTCTGAGTCTCCCCCTTCAAGTAGTTGGCAGCAAAAACGTTGATTTTATAATCATAAATTCACAAAGACATCAAATAGAAAAGAAAGTCAGACAGCCTGTGCTCATATGCCTAGTTTGCCAGTGACTAGCTGGGGGACCTTGGGCTAATCATTTCACTTCAAAAGTCAGCAGGACTATGGCGAAAACCACAAGAAAACAACATAAGCACATAGCTCATTAGTTAGTCAACCTCTTTGTTTATACAGTGCCAGACAACAAAATCAAGTTCTTTTCACTGTGATTAACCACATTAACAAGCTGTCTCTATTTTCTTCAGGACAGGAATACTAAACACAGATTTTATTTCCATTTGACCCCTAGGTCAATTAGCAACAGATAGTTTAAAGCTGAAGCTTGAAACCTAAATATAGTCTTTTAAGTCTTAAAAGGTTAAATGATTTTAAAGTTATTCAATATAAATTTTTTTCTCTATAGAATATAGATGTATCATTTTTTCAGAATAGGAACACAATGAATCATAGAATTTCAAGAAATTGTGCTTAAAATTTTTATATAACAATATAGAAATTAAAACATTTCTGTGCGTGAGTGGTTTACAATAAAAATTAATGGAAAAAACACTTTCTCATCAGATTTTGCTCTTGAAAAAAAATTGTCTCAATTATGCAGTTTTCAAGGAACTATTCGTGGCCTGTTTTTAGTTACTTTTGACATCTGTCCTCTTTCTCTTAAGCGGAATTACTTTAAGCATGGCTTCCCGGGAGACCCAGTATTCCTTCAAGTTACAGTACTGTTCCGGGAACCAGGATGAAGGCTTCAGTGATTAGCATTCCCCACATCTCTGGTGCCTGCATTCAGGCTGAACCATGTAGAAGTGCTGATATTTGGCCACTTTTGGCAACTTCATCTGATGATACATCTGTTACAATATCACAGCACTCAAGCATGTCCCTCACATGCCTCCAACTTCCTGGCACAAACTTCAGGCACCATTCTGTCCAAAATTTCCTGGCCTGTGTAGGAAGCTACTGATAATGCAGACAGTTTTAAATCCAAGTCTCTGAAATTTTGGATAACATGGCTAAACAGAATATTGTGAACATTTTATTCAGTTATTTTTGTTTACAACTGAAACTCTGGGAAATCAAAATTAATGCTCTTGCCCATGAGCTTCTTGTACCAGAAAAAGTTTCAACCTTGTGTTCATATTGTTCTGCTGTGCTTTATCCAAATGAACCTACATGGCTGCCATCCAGTTTCACATGGATTCTCTTAACCACAGTATCACTCAGGAAGACCAAGTGCTCCAGGACTGCACTGTGCACAGCTGTCAGACTGCGGCTCTTGGGATGCTTTTGCTTATTTTTTGTATGGCTTTTTAGAGCTGGCATAGTCAGAATTCTCCTCTGAACTGTAAAGACAACATGCTTCCTGCTGAGCTTTTCCTCCAATTTTCATACTAGCTGAACTTGGATTTTCTGGAAAGATTTCAGTTGGGGAACAGGAACAAAGATTATAATAGCTTTCTGACCACCATGACCTTCAATTTCCTTGGCTGCTATTATATTCAGTTCCCATGGCTGGGCCTTGAGGTTCAAGTTTATTTCCACCTCAAAAAGAGCCTGGAGATGCCAGACTCGAACCTGTCTGAATTCTCGCCATTGAGTTTCTCACCATTCACGCTTGAACTGAACGTGGCCTTCCCCTGGTGAGCACTGGCCCGAGAAGACGTCAAACATTTTAGAGCAAGTTATGTAAATATTGTCCATGCTTCTAATTTCTAATAAGCTTAGTGTCTGAACCTCAGACTCTCTGCTCCCATATTCCTATCAGTGCTTTCCGGAACGAATTCTTTCATATCATTCCTTCTCTTTATATCCCTCTTTATCTCTACATAGGAGACGTCACTCCCATGTTATCTCTTTTAACTGACCATATAATAGAACAGAAGTTACTTTATTATTTTCATATTGTTTAATTGCATGTCTTTGTTATTACTTTTATAAAAGCAAGAATAAAAAAATCCTTATGTTGCTTTCACATCACATGATCTTTTGCTGACTCCTCACCCTCTGGCAATCATAGGTCAGCAGCCCTAAGACAAAGTTCCCTAAGCTCAGTGCAGACAAATTCTCCCAAAAAAGTATTCTGAAAAACAAATATCTTTAATATTTGCCTACTGTGTTGCATCGACTAAATGTGAGTGACCTTTTCTAAAAATATTGTTTTTACATATGGTTTTTACATACTCAGTTATAATGTAAAGTTTAAAAAGATCTGTAGATATTTTACTAATTTCAAGAATTAAATTTTGTTTTAAAATGGCAGATATTAACAAAATACTGTAAAAATTAATTCTTTTGATAAAAGTACATCCTTTATAGGTCTTCAAGTATTATGTATATGTATATGTATGTGTGTGTGTGTATATACACATGCATAGTAATCAATTCTTAACTGCCAAACACAGTATTGAATGAAAATGTAATTGAAAATAATCTGAAAACTATAAGGCATTATTTGTTTGCTATATCTAAATTGTGCATATGCAAAATTAGACTTTTTTGATGGTCCATTATTTTATGGCAGCATTTCTTAAACTATATTTAGTGGAATATAAGTTGAAATATTAATAGGTGTTGCTGTATATTCACCATTGACCAAAAACCAAGGTCTCATTGCACTTAAATTATTGAAATTAAGCAAAAAGTTTGAAGTCATCACATTTTTCAATTCTCCGTTACTCTTGAATTAGACTACTTCCAAACTAGATAATTATTCTTGGATCACATTAATTTTCTTAAGACAGTTAATGTTGGAAGTGTTTATTTTTTCCATGGAATTATTAGATCGTTTCTGGAAGTAGTCAATTCCTCTGTGTATTCATCTTAGTGGTCTGTTTTAAGCTGAGTGCATAGCAAATTTCTTGAGTTTCTATTGGTGATCTGTGAATACATTCATTCTTTTAACATTCAACAGGTCTTTACTGTCTTTCTGCTATATATCAGGCACTATTCTAGGCACTTGGGATGCAACAAGAACAAGATCCCTGACTTGTGGAGTTTTCATGCTAGTATGGGGGAATACACAATAAACATGAAAATAAATCACATGAAGATTATCTATGCTATGAAAAATAAAAAACAAGGCAAGGGGGACTGAGAGTGGAGGAGAGGTAAGTTGCAGTACTAAATAGGAAATTGGGGGTAGGTCTTATTGAGATGAGATTTGGGCAATAAATGACCTAGTGAAGGTGAGAGTAATCTAGGAAGATATACAGAGAAAGGATGTTCAAAGCAGAAAAGACAGAACAAAATCCCTGAGTCAGAATAATTCTTGGCATATTAGAACAGCAAGGAGTTCAGTGTGCTTGGATCAAAGTGATATAAGCAAAAGTAGGAGATGAACTCAGAAAGGTAACAGGAGGCCAGATAATAGAAAGCCTCGAGATCATTTGTAAGGACTGTGGCTTTTACTCTGATGATGAGGAGCCACTGCAGAGATGTGAGCAGAGAAGGGACCTGCAGAGATGTGAGCAGAGAAGGGACATGATCTGACTTCCTTTGAAAAGATTTCTCTGGCTGATATGTTGAGGACTCTAAGAAGACAAAAGTAGAATCAGGAACCAGGTGAGAAGCTACTTTAGTAATTCAGGTAATTTCAACAGGTGGGGAGAACAGCAGTGGACTTGAAAAGAAATAATCAGAATCTGGATATAATTTGAAGGTGGAGGCACAAAGACTTTTTTGTGTGGAGTGTGAGAGGAAAGAGAGGAAGGGGAAAGACGGACTTTCCATCAACTGTAATGCGACAGGGAACAGAAGCAGTAGCTTTGGGTAGCGGTTGGGGAGAAAAGATCAAGAGTTAGTTTTTGGATATATTAATTTTAAGGTATTAATCAGAGATCTAGTGGAGATGCTGAGTATGCAGTTAAGTTCAGGGAACAGAGGTCTGTGTCAAAGTTATATATTTGGGAGCCAGCAGCATGTAGTTAGATTTTAAAGCCATAAAAATAGATGAGATCACTAAGAGAATGAGTGTAGGTGAGGAGAAGAGGGAAGGGTTGCTCCCTGGATCACTGGAAGGTTAAGAGGTTAGAGAGAAGAGGATAAACCAGAAGAGCATATTGAGAAATGGCCTGTGTGACTGGAGGATGCCCAAGAGAATGTAATTTCAACAGGAATTAACGCTGAGAGTACCAGAGAGATATCCATCAGTCAGGGTCAGTCAGGAAACTGAATTGAGAGGATTTAATGTAAATAATAAAGTTGTTTATCAGGTAACAAAAAGGGTGAAAAAGTAACTCTAAGATATCATGAAGGTAGCAACTGCAAGAAAAAACACCCCCTTTAGGGCTGGGGGGACAGAAACAAGATTTGATTTATTAAATAAACTTAGAGGAAGGGCTATAATGAGCTTAGCTAAGGAGCTGCTTAGCTGGTGCTGGTGTCTCTGAGCTCAAAGGAGGGACACCGTGGGTCTGGAAACCCTTTTCTAAAAAGAGGCTGCCAGCCATCTGGTGCTAATGTCTCTGATGGGGGCTGTGATTAGACCATTTCTCAGGGCTGCCATACACATTAAAACAAACCTGGTGGCTTAAAACAATATCCTCTCTCAGTATGGATTGGAAGCATGAAAGCAAGATGCAGCAAGGCCATGCTCCCTCTGAAGGCTGAGAGGGGATATCTCCTCCTTGTCTCCCTCCTAACTTCTGGTGGTTGTCAGGATCCTTGGCATTCTTTCAACTGAAGACACATTACTTCAATCTCTGCCTCCATCTTCACATGGCCTTCTTATAGGAGGACATCAATCATTGGATTTAGGGCCCACTCTAATCCAGTATAACCTCATTTTAACTAGTGACATCTGCAAAAACTCTATTTCCAAATAAAGTTATATTCCGAGGTTCTGGAGGGACATGAATTTTGAAAGGACACTATTCAACCTGATACAGGCAAGTTCTGCACATGCTGGAAGAACTGCAAACAGAAATCATGTGGCAACAGGAAGGAACTGTCACTTCTGGGGTGAAAAAGTTTTTCTAAGCCACAACACTCACAAGAACCACATGTAGACAGGAAGCCCATGGGAAGCTCATGAGAAGGAACAAGCCCCTTCTTTCTCCTCTAGCCTCTTAGTCTCTCTCTAGGTTCTCCTATTGGTTGAGCCTAAAACAGTGCCATCTCAAAAATTTAGTTTGCAGAGTCCCATCGTCAATATTGAAACAGAACATTAAAAGATTGGTTTGGAGCTGAGAGACATCTTAACAATTAGCACAAGGAAGGAATGATCAATTGTGTCAAAAGTTGCTAATAGGTAACAAAAGATGAGAATTGAAAGCTGTCCACTGGATTAGCTTCAATCGCTCCACGATCAAAGAAATTCAGGAAGGTCTGTTCTAGGGCTTTTTGTAGGCCTGGGCAGGCATTTCAGCACTTGGGCCAGCTCCTTTCCAAAAGAGGGCAGACCGTTTTGACTGACATTGAACCAGTTAATAGCCACCATATACATGCAGCCATATACAAGATGCTCGCAGTGCCACTCATGGCCACCACATATCCTGTCACTCCCCTCTGCTGAATTTTATTTTGGTGTTTGATGTTTCTTAACTTCAGTAATAAGTCCATGGATGATTGAAAGCAGGTGTTTATGTTTTCATCTGTTTCTTTGGAGGGCGACAGAAGCAAGTAAAAGTAATAGAAAGAAATTGTGTTGGTAAATCTGAAGCAAACTCAATGCACATTTTAGAGACCTAGATGCATCCTGATACCTCATTGATACTTTTTGTGGGTATTTTATGCCCTTTTTAAAGTTAAAATTTATAAAACATGCTAATGTCCTGAATATTTAAAAAATACATAATACAAAATAAAAGCAAAGAGGAGACAATATAAAAACAGCACTGAACTCTGAACAAAGAAGGTTGGATTCCAAGACTACCTTCATCACTAACTAGTTGCATAGTTAGGCAAATGTTTTAACAGCTTGTGACCTGTTTTTCTTCAGCTATTAATTAGAAAGCTGACATAAAAGGTCTCAAAACTGTCAGCTCTTGACTTGTATTAACTAACTACAAAAACTAGCAATGTATGATTATCAGTGTTATTATGTGATTACTATGAAGCTTGAGAGTGGAAATTGGTAGAGGATTTTATTTCAATATATTAATTACTACTTTTGTGCTCTATAAAGAGATTGTATTTTTCCACAGAAAAGTGACAGTACTCAATAAATTTATAAGCTAATAGGAAACTAAAACATCAAAAGTGAAATCTGAAAGAAAACTCCATAGTTGCCCATCACTGTTACTTGTTATTTATTTGATACCTGTGACTTTCTCTTCTTTCCTAGAAATTAACCAGTGTGTATAAAATAGTAAAACAGAACCAGAAAGCACTTAGTGTATTTTGTTGCATTTATCAGTAGTTTGTTTCTTTTTTATTATTGAGTAAATAAACCATGATTCGCTATCCACTCACCAACTGAAAGGCATTTGGATTGTTTCCAAGTTTTGGAGATATGAATAAAACCTACACAAACATTCGCGTATCATTTTTTTGTGTGAATGTAAGATTTCATTTCACTTGGGTAAATATCTAGGATGAGGATCAACGGACCATACGGTGAATAAATGCTAAACTTTATAAGAAATTTCCCAAGTGTTTTCCAAATTAGCATTTTGCATTTCCATCAGCAATGCATAAGAGTTTCAAATGCTCTGCATCTTTGCTAGCACTTAGTATTGTCAGTTTTACTTTATTTTTTATGTTAGTCACTCTAGTGGGTGTAAACCTCTATACCTGTTTTAATTTCCCATAAATGAAAACACCATACAATAAATTTCTATCTGTATGTGCAAAATGTATAATAAACACATGTGTAGTTTTAATTTGCATTTCCCTAATAAAAATGATGTTAAACGTCTTTCTTATGCTCATTTGCCATCTATCTATTTTCTATGGTATAGTGTCTATTCAAATATCTTGCCCATTTTTATGGGATTTTTTTCTAATTTGTGAGTTTTGAGAATTATTTATGTATTATGCATACAAATCCCTTATTGGATAAAGATTTTGCAAATATTTTTTCTCAATCTAGGATATGATTTTTCATTTTCTTAATAGTGTCCAAAAGGAAGAACTTAATTTTGATAAAGTCACATTTGTCAAGTTTTTCTTTATGGACAAATCTTTTGATTTCATATCTAAAGAATCTTTGCCTAACCCTAAATTACAAGTATTTCTCTTATATTTTCTTCAGAAGATTTAAAGTTTTATATTTTACAATTATTTCTATGATCTATTTGGAATTATTTTTTTGCATTCAGTGTAAGGTATAAATTGAATGTATTTTTCTTTTCTTTTTTTTTTTTGGCACTTGGATCTTCAAAGATTTGAGTACTGTTTGGTAAAAAGACTATTCTTTCTCCATTGAATTGTCTTTGTACTTTTTCTAAAAATCAATTGATCATATATATATGTGTCTATTTCTAGAATCTTTAGTCTTTTCCATTTCTCTATATGTCTATCCTTTTCCTGATTAGACACTTGATTCCTTGATTTCTATAACTTTAAAGTCAATCTTGTCAAGTAATATAAATCTTCCAATTCCTTTTTTTTTTCCCAAAGTTATTCTGGGTATCATGGTTCCCTTGTCCTTCTATGTACATTTCAGAACCAGCTCGTCGGACTTTTGGCTAAGATCAAGTGTAGCAAATTTCTATATGCCCAAGGAAAATATGTTGCCTTTACTTGAGTCACAAAATTAGGAATGCACTTAGGTGCAGGGAAATAATATAACAAAATTTCTATTTTGTCTACTTAATATTTTAGTGACAAAAAGCCATGAGGATTAAATAAAGAATAGTAAATAATAAATCATAGTTGCAATTTTATAAATCCATTAAACATGCTAAATATTTAGCAGTTCTGATTATGCATTATTACATACAGCATAATTTTTTCATATATCCCTATATAGTTTTGCTGACTGGCATTACGATGGAATGGGTATGGTGGGAGACAGTGAGGCATACCAGGAACTGTAACACTGTGTAAATGTCTAATAGCATATTAATGAACCAAACTAATGAGAAGCAAATCTAGATCTTCTAAATGCTAAGGCCTCACTGGCTATGAACAGAGAGAACTCAGACCTTGGCAGTCCTAGGTTGGTGATAATCTCAGAAGAATTTCAATAAAAGAGCCTGCTAAAGGTCTTGTTTCCTGTTTGATTAATAATTAATATCTATTGAACACCTCTCAGTAAGCCTATAAGTAAACAACTAAGCCAAATGACTCTGTGTAATACTCTTATAGAGTTCTGCAGAATGCATAGATTCCCTTGGTGTATGAAGGAAACCTGGGTTTTTAAGCCCTACAAGTATAAAACCACTATTCATAGCTCTGTGACTCTGAGCAAGTAACGTATGCACTCTGGGCATCAGACTTCATTTCTAAAATGCATTACCTCCTACTGATTCATTCCAAAAGAATTTTTTTGATTATGCTTGGCCCTGTTTTAACCTGCTGGGCCCTCAAGGGTGAACCTTCAAGAACCTAGTTCAAGAAATGAGCATTCACCAAAGAGAGTAATTTGTTTTATCAATGGATGAGAAGATGTACCAGCCAAAAGGCACCTAAATTAGACCTGGGAAGATCAGGTGAGACTTCCCTAAGGAAACTGCCTTTAGCTGAGTCCTGAAGGATGAATGGGAGCAAGCAAGGTGAGCTGTGGGGTGAAGGGTGAGGTGGAGAGACTTCTGGCAGGCAGAAAGGCTGAGAGGAGGCAGAGGGAGAGCATGGTGCCATCAGAGACCTGAGGAAATTCACTGCAACCCTGGTAAAAGCTGCTGATTGAACTTATAGCAATAGGAAGCCATTGGTGATTTTTAATATAAAAGTGGTGTGGCCTTTTGTGTTTTACAAATGTGTAATAGATTTAAAAAGGACAAAACTAAAGTCCAAAAGGCCTGTTAGGAAGCTGTTGCATTATTCCAAGCAAGAAATGAAGGTGGTCTGGATTCAGGGTAAAAAAATAATTAAATAACAAGCGCCTAAAAGGATGACTATTGTGTGCTGGGAACCCAGTAAGTGTTAGCTGCTTGCTTTCTCCTTCTCTTGTATTCTGTCCCATGGTTTTAAAGGGAACTTTTTAAATGTTCTAGTAGCCATCCAGGTAAAATCCTTTTCTAATAAATAAATTTTAAAAGAAATGTTCTTGATAGCAGATACTTTCATATGTCAACAGGGAAGAAATGCATCCTATTTCACCTCTATTTTTAGCTGTCTAGGAATGAGATTTCCAATAAATGTTGATGTAAATGAATTTCATTGCAACAAAATTGTTACTATGTCTTCATTATAAGTTTTATCACTAATATTAGCAGCTACTCTTGTCACTGGTTCACATCAACTGTTTTACTGTCTTTGTAGAGTTTAAATACTATGTTAAAATTATTTTGATAGTTTCATTTGTTGGGTATTTCTCTCCTCCCTTTCTTGAATGTAAGCTCCATGAGAATAGAGACTTTATCTGTCTTGTTTTCATTCTGCCTTCAGTACCTGGAAACAGTGCCTAGCGTTTAATAGAGGCACAATAACTATGTGTGGGCTAACCAATTCACAGAATGAATGAAGAATGAGCGTCTGTTTATATGAAGTAACTGAAATTAGCCATTCCTAGCTGTTATCTCTACCTTAAGTCTCTCTGCACTCTAAGCCATTGTATGCCTGATTTCAAATTTCTTTAAATGTGCATTTCTGATAAAGACAATCCCCTGCCATCAAACCAGACAGCTGTATCTGACCTTCAAGGATTCTCAACCACCCTTGCAGCTCATTCTCCCACCACTCCCACATTCCAGTCTTCACAGGGCCTCTCTCTCAGATCAACAGAACCACATGCCACTCCCCAACTGCATCTCCATCTCTACCTCAAATGCCTTGCATCTCCCTGTCTACCATCTGCCCATCATGGTTCATTTTGAATATGATTGCTTTTGAAGTTTTTCTTTATTCCTTATGTCAGTGGTTCTCAACTGGGGTGATTTTGCATGTTCTATACTCCTACCCTAGGGACATTTGGCAATGTTCAGAGACATTTTTGGGTGTTGACAATGGGACGATAAAATGCGACTGGCAACTCGTGGGTAGAGGCCAGAGATGCTGTTAACCATCCTGCAATGCAGAGCACTGCCCCCTACAACAAAGAATTATGTGGCCCAAATGTCAATAGTGCTGAGGATGAGAAACACTGCCTTAAGTAAATGTCTTAACCACCATGGAATGTTGGATTGATCATTACTGAACTCCCACTCTTTGTTTTACAGTACGTATATTTAAGATGTCTGAGCTGTCCCTCACAGGTCTGTATACTTACGATTCCAGTCTATAACTCAACCATCTCGTTTTTCCTACAGAGCATAGCCTATCCCTTGCACAAGGGAGATGTTTGGTTTGAGGACTGAAATTGAATTAAAATTTCTCCTTTATTTAAAAGATATTCTATTTTCTATTTAAGTCTATTTTCTCTTGTTTCCTGTTAGAAAATAGTAAGCACCGTCTTTTGTGTATTTAACCTTTAAATATTTCAAGACTGTTATTAAATAACTTATCTATCTTTTTATCTACAGATAAATTTGGCTACCTTTTATGATCCCAAAGAAAAGCATGTCCTAGTACAAAAGCTAGTACTAAATTAGATTAAAGGTAGTATTGATGCTAGTTTTCATTACATATGATAAAGCTGCATTTATTTCATTTTTCATATCTGTAGCTTTTGAGCTAATGAAAAACAATAGCCAATCTAACCTCCAGTTGATTAAAAGTGGCTTTACATGAATCAGGACTAAATAATAAATGCCATGATTTATCTAAAGCTTCTGTTTTTCTAATTATGTTAATAGTTAACAGAGTTAATAAACATTTGCTAATTTTATAGTTAATTGACATTATAAGTATTTGCTGAGATTTTACAAATAAAATATTATGGACAATTGGCTGACAGGGCTGTACATTTAGAAACTTTTTGCACATTTTGAAAAATTCAAGAGCCAAAGTCCACATCTGACCACCAGCTCTCCATTTTAGCTCTTCTGAGACAAAAGAAATCTATCAGCCTAAGGAATATACACACATAGACATATGTTAGTTCTTAGAATGAAATGTGTAATTTTGAATGAAATTCAGCTTGGGTAAAAGAAGTTAAATCTAAAACGATCAGAAAAGATCATCATAAACCACTCTCACCATTACTAGAAGCTGAACTCTCTTGAGTATCAACCCAAATGGCCTTCAGGCTGAGGACAAAGGCTACGGCCACCTGAGGAGCTGTTACACTGAGAAGCTAGGCATCTTGCTCCCCAAGGCTGTCAAAGGAACAGTGAAAACCATCAAGAAAGAGAATTTTGTGTTGTCATATGTCAGCCAGACCAAAAATCAGTGATTAGTTATCCTTCGAGGGAAGGAGCAAACCCCTCCAAGCAGAAAGGCACAATGTGATCAGAAGACCCTCAGAAGGCACTTACCACTGTCATGGTTTCCCGAGATGTAACAACCCATCAGTACCAGCAAGAGGAAATAAAGACAAGACACACACACACACACACACACACACACACACACACACACACACACACACACTCACACACACTCACACACACACACTCACACACATACCAGCAAAAGAAAGTGCTAACGTTGCCAGCAGGAAGTGAGGCAGAAGTAACTTCAAAAAGTCACTGGGAACCCCAAGAACTCAAGTACACACTTTATTGCACTTTAATCTTAGATGAAGGGAGTTTATAATCTGATTTTTAAAAAAATTTGTAGTACCCGATTTCAAAATCATCTACTAAGTAAAAATAATTTCTAATCCAGCGATTACATATAGCATAAATTGTATAGTTCCATCTTATTCAGGAGCTTTATTAAATGGAATATGATCCTACTGCAAATGTCTGACATGGTAATCAGTGTAGCAACTGTGTAACATGGTAATAATTAGGGAGTCCATAATACCAAAAATTGGGAGAAACGGAATTAGTTGTCCATTGCAGAATATCCCTTTCATCTTGGCTCAGGCCCTGTCAGTCTACATTTTAGGCAGAGTTCAAATGCCTCCAAATCTTCCACGGCCAGTAGATTTTGTTGGTGTCAGCCCTTAAGGAAAATCATGTGATTCTTCTGATGTTAGATAAAACAGTAGGTTATAAGGTGGCCTATATTCCTAAGTCTCATGTTCAATTATATTAATCAATGGTTTTTCTCCTTGGGCTTGCTGAGAAGTAGATGTTAACCTTTATACATTTGGATTTTTTTTTTTGTATTCATTGTCTTTGAATATAATCAAACCTTCTTGTTCACACACATCTGTCTCCAGGTATGATCGTTACATTTTCAGGTTCATAGTAATGAATATTTGTATTTTTTTTATCTATGATGTATTTATCTTTATGAGGCAAACTCTGCCCCAACAACAATATCCTCTGCACATACAGAGAAAGAGTGTGTGCCCTTATCAGTACTCAAACTTTACATTAAAAGGCACACAGAGCAGCACATATTATTCACTCCTGGGTCACTCTTTCGCTGTCTTCTGATTTATTCTTTCTGAATTACCCTTATAGCATTTTCAGTTGATATGAAAACATTTATATCCTTGAATTATGGGCCAAGATAGGTCACCAAGTTTCACTCCCTCTTTTGTTAGAGTCTCTTCTGCAAGCAATTCAGCAAGCTCCCACCCTTGGCACAGAAGACTCTGGCAGGGGAATCCCATAGGAAACACTGTTGAGCAGTGACCTCAGAGAATAACAGGATTTTAAAAACAGGTTAGAAAGAATCACCAGATTCCCACTGGGCATCTCTCTCACTTGTTGGAGCAGCCATCTTTGAACACATCTCTTTGTTTCTTCTCTCCTCTAAATTTCCCCTGTCCTTACGCATCACTAGTCAAGATTAGAGCAGCATGGTAAAACCTCACTCAGTGTCTTTACAGCCCAGATCTCCAGACTGCTTGGATTTGGGGTAAGCCTCAGAAGTAGAAGTGTGGTAAAGACTTGTATATCCTCTACAGACATACCATTTCTGCATATTCTCTACAGACACACCATTTTGGTAGGCAGGTCCAGCTCACACTCTGCCTCCCTTCACAACCATGGCTAGAGAGAGAGTAATATGGCAATAGTCACAGAAAGAGCATGGTCCCTTCAGATATAATGCTACGATGGAAAGCCCACCCTGTGTTACAACCTGTCCTGTTCCCACCCCCAAATATAAATCAGCTTACTAAACATGGTGCTAAAATATAGAGAATTTAGAGCAACCTAACATTACCTACTAATAATATATATTTTGCAATGCCTTATTAAATAATTTTCATAGATAAAATAACCTATCTGCACACATAAATGTAAAATATCTGTGTAATACCTTAACAATAAGAATAGAATAACAATAATTATGTTTTAAAATATGTACATGTTCCAGTTAACGACTCTAGAATACAAAATGAAGACTTGAAAGGCTTGCTTCTGAATGAAGAATAACCATGAATGCAACCAACACCAATGTAGACAAATATAGGTGAGCTTGTTAGTAACTTAAATATCTCAAGTGTTTGTTACCACTGCTGATGTAATTTTTGGAAATAATGAACAACTCTTGGTAAGATTTTAAACAAAACGAAATATAATCTTCTCTTGATTTATAAGTAGCTTCATTACTGGAAAATACATTATATATAAAAGTTATGCAAAAAATACTTGTGTTTATTTATAAAACAGAAAAAAATCTAGGCTTAAATTGTTAGAAACAAAATTTTCACCTAAATCGATGTCTGATGGGACACTGGAGAGTTGTGCAGTGTGTGAGACAATGCTTTGTTATGTGGAACTGCTCTATATACATTATACATCTTTGATTAATGAAATGTGGGCTGAAGGGATAGTGCACTAGTTCTGGGCCTATGCTTAAGAGGCTTCGCTGGTTTCCACTCACCTTTCTCATACTTTTACAATCTTAAAGCAAAAATATATAAACTGTGTAGCCAATTATTCCAGGCAGGATTAAAAACCTGAATGTAACCAGTAAATTGGAGAAAACCCAGCAAACTCAACCAAGAATGCGCAGTCCCCAGCCAATGTATAGATGCATGAGTGAAAATAAATTATCACTGCTTTATGTTACTAACTTTTGGAGTGGCTGGTTAGCCAGTGTGATACAGCAATAAATGTCTGACAAATGCTTGTCCACCCAGCATAGGGGAGGCAAGTATGGTTAAAGGAAGAATAGAAAAGTCAATGAGAAATTCATGATGTTGGACAGGGAATGGCTAGATATTGGCGGGGTGGGCGGGGGGGGAGGGCAGAATGGATGGGATCCAGGGAAAAGGTAAAAGTTAACCAGGGCTATATAAACACAATGCTCAGTCACTAGCCATATGAGTTGCTGGGATTTAGAAGAGCCCTCCAACTAACCACATCAGTATGTGTTTCATGAGTTCACTCCCTCCTACATTCACCTTAAAGGACAGAATATGAAAAGTCTGCCATATCCTGACAAATTCACGAAAAGGCAGGCAGAGGTGTAATAAGAATCAAGGCTCATGTTGTCACAAAATAAAACCCTAGTCATCAAAATTTAAAGGCTCATTTATCCTTGCAGATTATAAACACATACGGCATTAAACCAGTAGACCCAGAGCAAGCCCGTGAGTATTTCATTTTTATCAACATTTTCACTTTCAAAGAAATTGGTGTCTTCGACAAACCTGGCTTCTATTATTTAGATATTTTTAATATTAATTATCTGTAATTCTATCTGGTAAAAATGTTCTGATATTTTTAGTGTTGTTAGTCAAGGATAAATAAAAGAAATAATTAGTTTTAAAAAACTTGCATACAACCATACGAAATTATTCCATGTTCAAATGACATGGGAATGCATCTTAAATAATTCATATACATTTTTAAAGATTTTCAAATAAGCCACACTACTCTCAAGTTCTAGATCTGTACAAAAAACGGAGTGTCTAAAGCAATGAAGAAAAAAAAGCAATTTGATACAAGAATCACAGAGTTCACAAAATGAAAGACAAACCAGTGATTATAAATAACTATGTGATAACTTTGACAAACTGGATAAAAATTGACAAATTTCTTTTTTAAAAATCCAGCTTACCAAAATTGACATAAGCAGCAGCAGAAACTCTGGAGCCTTTATCCATTAAAAAGAAATGATTTTGTAACTAATCAGAGACTTATTAAAAGCATTAAATAAAATTCTGTACACATTCATAAGAAATTTCAGCAAATCAAAAAAAGAAACATCCAATTTGATAAAAGTAAAGGCAAATGACAGAATTGCTTAAGCTGAAGGACTTAAGATCACAAACAGCATTCTGCTGCAGCCCAGAGGCATGTGGAATAAATTAAGGATGTTTTCTCTGCCCCTGGTACTTCACAGATTGGAAGTTTGGGCATCTAGAGATAGCATCCTAGGCAAAGTCCTGACATTCTCATGTCCATCAGGAGGGGTAAGGCTCTGCCAAGCAGTTTTCTCAGATGGTGGGCAGGAAAAAAAATGGGCATACAAGCAGTACAGGAAGAGCTTTGTTAAGCATCACCAGAGGACTGAAGTCTGGAGAGTAGAAGGAGATTATGATAGGATAGGACATGCAAGGTGTTTCCAGGGTGCTGGGTATAATCTCTTTCATAATCTGGATGTTGTTTAAGGAGTTGTGTTCAGTTTGTGAAAATCAATTGAGGTATACCCTTTTAATAAGTGCACTTTTTTCTCTGTATATTTCAATTATAAAGGTTTAAAAATCACGTAAAATATTTTCAACCCTATGTATCCAGTACCGAGAGTTAACAAGATCTCAGTCACCTGAGGTTCAAGGCATTCAGAATACAGCAGGAAAATACATATAGAGAGGCCATGAAGACAAAGCCTGAAAAGCACCCCTACAGTGGTGGCTGCAAGAAGAGATAGAGAAAGGGACCCGAGTTATACCTAAGAGGGTCATGAAATTTTAAACTGAGGCTTGAAGCACAGGTGGGAGCCCTTTCCCATAGACAAATGAGCATATGCTGGGAGTGGGGAGGGTTAATGGTGGTAGGGAGGACATTCCAGGCCCATGGGAAGATAAAAGATGGCCAATCTCCAATCCCATCAAATACACAATCATAGCAGAATGAAAAATGTCCCTAAAAGCAAAATATTCTGAGCAGTAATACAGGTTTTTGACAGCTATTGAACACATAAGATTTATTGAGAACAGGGGTGGTGGTGAAAGGAAGGTCCTCTATTTTAATAACGTAAGTCAGCGAAGAGCTGTTCTTCTCAAGGGCCATCACACTTAATGTTTATAATTGGGTTCCTTTTTTCCTTTCAAATTAAAATAGCTTTATTGAGTACCAGAGTAAATCATATTCTCATGACTTTAGTTACCTTACCTATATTATGAACTAGAAAAGTATACAAGGGAAAAACTGGCACTGTTTTTTAGTCACTAAAACATTAATATTTAGACATTTTTGAGAAATAGCATCATAAGGACTTCTTGAAATTACTTTTATCACCTTTACTGGTAGCTTAATTACAATAGTAATGTGTGTGTATTGTTGAAAACTCAAACAATTCAGAAATACATAAAGTAGAAAGTGTAAGGTTATCTCCATCTTGCTCCCAAAAGATAACTGTGTGGTCTTGATCCTCCTAGATTTTTAAAAATACCTTAATTTTTTAAAATAGAGACATGCCACATATTCTGGTCATTAAATTACTATATTTTAAATTAATAAGAGATCTTAAAAACACTTCATTTTAATTATACACAGGTTCACCTCATTTGTTTCAATGGCTGTGTAGTGTTTCTTTAGATGAACCGTAATTGATCTGAATTGAACATCCTCTGACGGACATTAAAGATGTTTCTGACTTTGCACTACTATAAATAATGATGCAATAAACATCCTGTGCAAAATTCTGATAACTCATCTTAATATTATGATACCTCTCAGTATGTCTGGAAAAGAAAGACAAAGAAGTCTCCCAGGAAAGGGCTCACACCAAGTGAAAGATGATTTGAGACCTATTACTCATGGTCCTAGGACAATGGGCTGGCATCAGAGGGGAAAACTGATTATAAATACAGGACATATGTCACTTAAGTGTCCTCTCACCAGCCTCCATGCAGTCACGCATCCTCTAAGCTCTCCAGGGACATGAAGAGCACAAAGCGGCATCTGCAGATTTGACAATAGTGAAGCCAGGTGTTCTAGGCAGTAGGAGGCATGTTTGGCAGCAGTGCAGGGAAAGGGGATGAGGTCTGTGGGGTGGATCTCTGAGGACTCAAAGGAATTTGCAGCAGGCTGGGAATCCATAACTGGAGTAGGAATAGAACCAGAAAAATGATTGTGGACTCTATTGTGGATCTATATTTCTTCCGTCACACTGATAACGGCCACGGGAAACCCAGGCTGCAGATTTAATTGAATATTTAAAAAAATAATCTTTATACTTAAGCGACTCTTATGTGCAATGCAGCTCACGTGTCTAATGTGCATTAATTGGGGCATGCTGTCATGTGTTGTAAGGAATAACAGTATGAGGGCAAATATGAGAATGGCCCCACAGAATTATTAGAATGTCACTTCCCAAAGACAAAAACACAAAAATGCAAAATGGAAGAAAGAAAAAATGATTTACTTAACACTACTAAAAGGTAGTATTAAAATTAATGTATTTAAACAGGCTAGTCAAAGTCTGAAATGATAAAGTGGGTCACATTCTCTACCCACTGCCAAAATGCACAGTTATTCCCTGCCGCAGAGGCTCTCATGCTACATGACTCAGCTGGGTAATATATAGCAAAGATCAAGTATCTCAATGAATATTAAAGAGAACAACATAGCTTAGAAAGTTCATGCATTCTGGGTCTGGGCCACACTGCCCTCCTAGTTCAAGAGCTCCTGCAAGTCTTATCCCTTAATGATGATACCCAATCCACTTGGCAAGTTGATAAACAGCATATTTTGGGCCCACCCACAAAAACTACTCACTTAGAATGTCTAGGATGGGGCTCATAAATCTTCACTTGCCAGAAAAGTATGATACTCTATTTGAGAAGCTCTGGTCTTTCTGGCTATTCTAGGATTCTAATTCATAATATTTTCAAACAGAGGCAAAAGACATGAGAAAGCATTTGGTTTAATTTGTCATAAATCTCACTGTGCTCTTAAATTGTAAGAGGACCCAAGTGTCATGAGAAGACTAAAGCCCATCGATATAGTTTTTGTATCTGGTCTTAATCATTTATGTTACATACTGTTCATGCAAAAAATATAGCAGGCATGGTGTGCATCAGGTGATCAACAGATTTCATATGTTGTCATGTTAAATTGGCTTGAATATCTATCTGATGTACATTAAGCTGAGATTATTATTTTTCAAATTTGGCCTTTTGAAAATGTTTTAATGAATGTTCCCATTAGCATAATACAAAAACATCATTTACTCCACAAAAACACCATTTAGCCCATAGCTCCATGTAAAATTTCAGTGAGTTAAATACACTTCTTATATTTTACTTATAGGCAAAGTTCAAATTTAAAATATAACTCATCACATATTTCTGCATTTCATTAAGGGAAGGAATATTAGAACCAGAAAGGACCAAACCATCTAAATCTACCCTTCTCCATTTACTTTATTTTGTTCAATTCTTCCCAACAGGGGAGCCGTCATAAAATGCAACTACTACTAATTGTCCCTAATTAAGAGAAGCATCCATGATAAATGGACACTAAATGGTGTCTCTATATCTCATTAAGAATTTCCAAAAAGAATTAAAATAGTAATTTCTTTGCCCCATTGAGATACTCTCAGCTGTCTCAAATAAAGAAGCTCCAAATTCCATCTACTGCAACATTTTATACTGGTTGCTCAACAGGGCTGGAGTTGAAAAAGCAAAATGAAAATAATTTAGCAATGCTGTACCCAAACTGCACATAGCTGGGAGGGCTGCCTCTCCTAGGTTTATTGAAATGATGAGTTGGTATGAAATTGGCCATGATATACATGTTCTAAACCATAGGTGAGACAGAAATTTCAGCAACATGGAACCAAGACACATACTGGTGAATCCTAGGTTTTCCCCTAATATACCCTCACAGAATAAAAAGGGCTTTTTAATTTTCACTAGTCATAGAAATCGACCATTATGTATGAGTAACATGAGTACAACAGAGTGAGCCAGCATTTTAACAAATCAAGTGTTTTTATTCACGAACTTTGTCAACAAGCTTACCTCAGAATAAAAACTAATATCCCTAATTATAGGAAATGGATTTTCTGGTACTTACAGTCATGTGATATATTTCACATTATGATGCCCTTTGTGGTAATCTTCTCAAGGGTAAAACTGACATCCTGTTCTCTGAGGCAACTTCCACACTTAAGGATTATTATAGGGTTAATAATGAATAAAATTTTCCCCTAAAAGCTCTTAGGCTAGTCTGTTGCTCAGACCAGAGAAGCTACTTTTACTGTCATCAGGTCATAAAAAATAAATTTGATTTCTCTACAACATCACCAAAACATTTAGATGTGATCAGAGCTTTTCTTTTCCCTTACTTTCCCAGACAGCAGGTAATGACATTTGATTTCATATTAGACTGAGGAAAAGTCTATTGTCTGCATTCACTAAGACTGAAGGCCAAATTTCCTTAAAGGAACAGTGTGGAGGAAAGTCTCTAGAATTTTTTAAAAGATAGAATTGTTTTCTTCTCCCTAAGGGCTTTGTTTCATAAATCCATAGAGAAATTGTATGCCCAAACCTCACTTGAGACCACCTCTTTTATCCTCAAAACTACTTTGTAATAAGAGCTAGTCCGAGCTATTTTTCACATTTCTCAAATATTCAGGATGAACCCAAGAGGGTAAGTTACTTGTCCAAGGTGACATACCAGAAAACTTGGAAAGTGGAGACTAGGATCTTTGTCTCCCAGGCTCCCTGACAACTGCTTTTCTTCCTTCCTTTCTTCTCTCCCCCTCCCTCTTTTCACGCCTTTTGCCACAGATAACTGCAGATTTAGGCTCACTGAGTAAGGCCAATAGAAAAACCTTTGCTATGAGGTTTCCAGAAAGTGGGGTATTTTAAATATGATGATGATGATGACGACGATGATGACACAATAAAATGTGGATTGGGTTTTTTTTTTTTTTTCCTACCAGGAAATGATTCGTAGTACTGTTTTTAACACATTTTCACGATACAAAGGAAGAATGCGGCACACTGTTTTGGAAACCATTCTCGAGTGCCCCTTAGAGGCCAGGCCTCCTGACAAAACTGAAAAATGGTGAAGAAATGCGTCGGCTCTACAGAATCCCCTGAACCTCAACCATCGAAGCTTTCCCATGAAAACTTGCCGCGAGCACGAGGCCCTTCAGAATTTGCCACTGAAAATGAGTGAACGCCAAAGAGACCAACGCCAAATTCTCCCCTAGGATTAAGGATAAGAATTAAATGGAAACAACTTTCTCGGCGCTGTCGGTCAGCTAAGTATGCAGTAAGGGCGGGGGGGTCCAGCGAGAGGTGACAGCATTCGGGCATCCCTGTCTCGGCATCTTAAAAGACGCCCCAGCCCTTCGGTCCCCGGGGAGCGCCAGGCCTCGCGGGCGCCTTCCCAGCACTGCGGCGCACTGCGGGGCCGCCTGCCCGCCGGAAGCCCGGGCCTGCGGGGCTTTCCTCGCCGCCGCCGCCGCCTCCGCAGCGGGTCCGCCCCCGCCGCCCGCGGGGTCGCCGCGGTGCATCCATCACCCGAGAGCCTCTGACGCACACACGCGCCCTCCCAGACGGAGACTCCGCGCCTTACCCCCCACCCCCACCCCCGCCCGGCCCTCGTGGGTCTGCATTTGCATCACTTGCGCACGTAGCGAGTGACGCGAGCGCCCCCCTGCACCCCCCCGCCAGGGCCATCCAGGCGGCACCTCCAACCCCCGTGACTCAGCCCCACCCACTCCGCCCCCAGCTCGCCCACACCAGTGCTCCGGGTAGTGCATCTGTGGCTGGGTGCCCAACGCCCCACGCCAAGTTCATCACCATATTCCGCAGTCCTCGTGGGCCCAGGCGGGGCGCCTCCCGCGACACGCTGGAGAGAAGTCTTCCCAGTTCTAGAACCCACGAGGAAGGGAAAGAGCCCTCCCAGAGAAAGGGTCAAATGGATGGAGGGATCGCCTCCACAGCCCTCACCACCACCTGAAATGAGCTCGCGAGTCTGCCTACAGGTGCCGGTCTTTCTCCGCCTCTGAGCCTCCTGCGCATCCGTCTCTGCAGGCGCACCTGGCGCGCGCGAGGCTCTCCGTAGGGTTTTGCCGATGCGGGCGCACACTCGCGAAGTGCGAGCACTCCCAAACGGCCACAGCCCGCGGCTTCCCTCTCTCCATCCCTCCCCTGCTCTCGCGCAGACACTAACAGGAGCTTCGGGGACGTAGATGGAATAGTTTTTCAATCCCCCCGGCGTTCCTTTCAGGCTCCAGCAGCGCGCACTGCGGCTGCCTCTGCTCTTCCGCCACCAGCACATCCGTGGAGCGATCCCCGCGGAAAAGTTGAGACCCAGGCTGGGATGGACGGACTGGTCCCACACCCCGCCGGGGGCGCGGGGGAGGCTCCGAACTGCTCGCTTGAAATCAGCATCCCGCCTATCCGTCGAACCACTCAAGCCACGGATCGTGGAGGTCCCCACAGAAGGAGGGAGCGGCTCCCGCATCCTAGCGGCTGCCCACACGCTTCCCCCGTGAATCCCGCATAGAATAAGCCCGTGTCCCCCTAACCTACTCCGGGCAGCTGGGAGCCACTCCATCCGCTATACCCCCGAATCCCCCCAGGCGCGCGGCCGGGCAGCGGTGGGCACCGAGAACTGCTTCCCCGGGGGCAGACGGGGCAAAGTTGAGGTTCTCCGCGGCTGCAAAAAGTTCCCCAGCTGCCGCGCCCGGCCGCCGCGCCCCGCAGGGAAATTGAGCAGAGGCGGGCAATCCCGCCACCGTGGCCGGGGTCCCCCACTCACCGCTCCCGCCGCCGGGGCCCCCTGCCTGGGGAGCTGTCGGAGCTTCAGCCGCTGCCGCGCGGGCGTCGCTCCGGCTCGCTTCCCGGGGCCGCCTCCGTCTGCCACTCTCTCCCGCAGAGAGCGGGGTGGGGGCCCTTCCAGGCGTGTCAGCGGCGAGAGGAGGGGCGGGAAAGTGGCTCGGGGCGTGCAAGCCGCGCTGCTCCTGCCTCCCCGCCCCCGGCGCTGCAGTGCCGGGCGGCGGCGTGGCGGGAGCACGAGCCGAGCGCGGGCGGGAGTCACGGCGCGCGGGGGAGGCGGGCGCCGCGCGTCCCGGGCGCTGGGCGGGCGGACGCGCTCCGGGAGGTCGGGGTGCCGAGGCGCTGCCGCCGCGCCGTGGGAGGAGAGTCGGGCCACCCCAAGGTGGCAAGCACTTTGGGAGGAGCCAGGGCTGTGGGCTCCGAGTCGGCGGCAGAGCACAGGAAAGGCGCACCAGTTCTTCGTTAGTCCCTGAGTGTGGCTGTGCCTTGCGGACCTGGGGGCGGCGCCCCAAATCTGGTCCCCCAGGCAAGGAATTCTGAGTGATGACCCCGGCTGGTGCCAGAAGGTCCGCCTCCTGTTTCTGAGCCTGGGACTGGCCTGTCAACTTTGACTCGGCTTCCAGGAAGACGCAGGCAGGGCTAGGGTGACCGTTCTCCCCCCACCCTACCCCCGCGCTGGCATAAAAGTCCAGGGGAAGCTTGGGGTGCCAATAGGCGCAAAAAGGAGGAAACTTCGCCGCGTGTCTGAGGTCTCCTCAATGCCAGCAGACAGCTGGACTCACGGACAGACATGGGAAGCCGCCCTTTGACGGGGGGGGGGGCGCTACCGAAGTGTGTGTGTGTGTGTGTGTGTGTGTGTGTGTGTGTGTGTGTGTGTGTGTGTGTGTGTGTGTGTGTGTGTGTTTAAAACAGGAAGTTTGCTTATATTCTCAGAAACACTTCTCCCCCTGGGGTGCTGGAGACCCCAATCCGAGCTTCCTCGTTCTGAAGTGGCCGGGCCTGGCTTCTGGGAGAACCCTGCCCCCGCGAGGCCGCACCCAAGGCTGGCGCGGCTTCCCCGCCGCTGCAAGGAGGGCGTAGCCCTCTGCGGGCCTGAAGCTGCTGCCCTTTCCTCTCTTTCACCCTCCAGGCCCCAGGCTGCCACCTAGACGCTGGTCTTCCCACGTCCTTGACCCTGCCAGCTCACATGGAACTCATGCGGGGTGGGAAGTGGCCACACAGGCAGATGCCTTCCCTGTAGTCACTGCTCAAGGGATGGGTGACCCAAAGCGAGACAAAGCGCATCGCTCTTGAGGGCTGCAGTCGGTGGGAGGAACACACACACACGCACACACACACGCACACGCACACACACACGCGCGCACACGTCTGTGTGCCAGTGTGTTCTATTCGTGTAAATATGCCTGAACGATTGAATGGTTGGGTATGTGGATATATAAATATTACACGAACACTTGCCGGGAAGGGGATCAAGCCCAGAGAAGCTTGCTAGAGTCAGTTCAGTTCACCCTGACTTTCCTGCTTGGTTTGTGCCTCTATGCATGATACACGCCGGTGGAAAGAAAACAGAAACAATCCTAGGCCCACAACTTTCCCCCCTCTGCAGTTTAGGCGCTCCAGAACTTTAGGTTATGATCCTCCTGTCCCACTGAGCCCATACTTACTACATTGGTCTTTGAAAGTCTGCCTGGGTCTTGTTTTGATTAAAAGCTTTGCAGTTTGCAACTATATGTGGTGCTGTGAGGTGGCGGGGGTGAAATGATAATTAGGTAACATGCTCATTTGAATTTCATGGATCCTTCTGCATAAACAAATTGTTTAAATAAAATAATTATTTAGGCTAAAACTATTGTGTTATTATTATGAGAAGGAAAATACATTCCATGGGAGGGCCTATAAATGCAGCATTGGAAATTAAATTATGAAATTAAAAAAAAATTGTAACTCTTATCCAGATTGCCTACATATTATATATAAAATATTGAGCTCTCAGCTGCAAAATGTCCTCGTAATTCACTGAGTTCTCAAATGGATACCCTCTTGAGAACCTCCCCACAAATGTCACAGAATAATGGATTGTTTTTTCAAGTGATAGAAGTCCAGAAACCCATGCAACAAACCTTAAAAATGATCAGTGTGCTCTGTGCTATGCTACCTCTTCCTTAAATCATTCTCTGGTGCTGTCCATGGAAGATATTTAAAGAAATGTATAAAATTTTCTACATGCTAAGTTTTTGTTTTGATGCATTTGAAGATAACAGCCCCTACTGGAAAATCTGTTTTGCAGGAAATGTTTAAGACTAGGTTGTTTTTGGAGCACAACACATTTTCTCTTGATGACGGCATGTGTGTATGTTCCTCGGCTTGCCAGGAGCTGTTCTCATTTTAGGGTCCCTTGTGGCCCCAGGCCTACTGGATCCAGCACTCAGAATAGTCTTTTTCACATCTTCAATTATAAGGACATGCTTTCTCTCCTAAAAACACTTGTCTTGTAAGGGTAAAGAGGTCACTTGCCCTGTTCCCAAAAATCCCAGTGGTCTAAATTTACTACTCTCCTACAAATCAGGAATTTTATTCCTCAATGCAGTGTCTGCATGTGATGCTAAAAAGCAAGCCATTAAACACACTTAAGGAGCCTCAAAGATCTGTAGTGTGTTTTCAATAACAATGATTCATGCTGGGTACAGATACAGTGGTGATTAAATTTGATGACATGCACTAGAAGCACAGTGCCTAGCATGCAGTAGGTGTAGAATAAATGTTAATTTCCTTACTTCTTTTTGTAGCCGGAGTGAGGTTTTCCAAAAGCTGTGTCATGAAGAGCTAGTTCTATTAGATGTTCCTACAAGCTCAGAGTAACATCTAGGTTCCAGAACAGGGGTCTAAAGAGAGCCTCATATACTTGGACCAAGGCCTTATCTCTCTCATCATCCTCACTGCCATCATTAGGGCTCAATAGCAAGACACAGACACCCACCCTTCTCACCCCCAACACTCTCAGCTTCCGCAACACTGTTTTGAATATATCAGTGTTAACCTCGTTAAAGCCTTAATGCCTGTTTATGTCAGCTACTATAGCAGCCACAGAATCTCAAGTGCCTGTCTCATCTCCTATATTCTAATGCTCATAAGGTTTGGCACATCCTATATTCTGTCCCTTTCTCCCTATCCAACTCCTGAAACCCTTTGACTAGACCTTCTAGAATGCATTAGCAAAATGCCCTTTATCCTCAGCCTCTTTTCTGAGTGTTCCTTTCCCTTCCTGCTCTAATAGAAGCCTCCCCCACCCAAAGAGACTGCACCCTCGTAACCCTTTTAAGTGATGGCTGTTCAGCTGTTTATTTCTTCTCCAACTCTTACATCATTGTGTCTGGAGGTAAGAAGGTAGGGTCCTTTTTGTTCCTCATTGCTACTTCCAGAACATTTTTTGTCTCTTCTCCCAGACACCTACAGCTTTGAACCTCACCCTATCGAGTTATTTCACTCTCTGCTTTTAAAATTGCTGTCATACTCAGACCTCTAACTCATTCTGTACCTTTCTGACTCACGACCACTCCCTAAACACTAATCCTGCCTTAATCATTGCAAATTTAATATACACAGAGATGTTCATTTCAACTAGCACTACCCTTAGTCTGAGGCAAGCAAGGGCCCTATCGCTCTCCTTTCTGGACCCCACCACTGTACCTGAGTGGACTTATGCTTTAGAGTGCCTTACTTAAAACATTTTAAGTGCTCCTCTGGTGTCTGAGTTTGTAGCCTACATTTTCATTAAACTATGAATTCAATTTAATATTGGGCTGGTAATTTCCCAGGATGCTGGCAGAAAAAAATAAAAATCACTTCTGGAGGAGTGCTCCATCCTAGACTTCTAATAAATTCCCTCAAATAAGTTTTTGGTGAAAGCTAGAAATAACAAAGCATACAAAATAATTGAGCACAAGGAGGGGTGGCACCACGAAGGAAAGTCAGCAGATAAACAGAAGAAACGTCAACCTTTACTTAAGGAGAAACTTTAGATATTGGAATTATTGGTCACATTTATTATCATATTTGATGAAAAATAATAGACAAGCTTAAAATACAGACAATAAGAAACCACAAGGAATGAAACTACAAGGATTTGAAAAGGAAACCAAATCAATCTCTGTCCAATGCTGCTGGTTGCCTTACCAACATTCAATCCAACTTCTACACATATTCATACCCTACTCCTTCCTCAAAGAACCCTGATTTTTTTAAGGGATCCACCATTTTTAAAAAATTGCACACATATATTTAACAATGCAGTTTTATGCAGAATGCTAAGAGCTCTTTTCTTCGTAATTTACAGAAGGGCTTGAAACAATGTGGACCTTCGATTAATATTCACACCACTGCACAGCCAAATCTGCCTCCTAAATAGATGGATTACAATTTCTTTACAGCTTAAAGCCTTAAAGGCAATAATCAGTGGAGGAAGAGTATGTAAGTTTATTTTACATAACTGACAAACATGAATAAAATAATAAAATCTAGTATGGTCTCATGAGCCTTGAAGTAGGTGATGCTCGACTTGGAGGAATTTTTGCTCCATCCAAATAAACGCATATTTGCAACCTCTGTGACTGCAAGGTCATGCATGAATCAAGTTCCCTTTCCGCCAGAAATCATGCTGCCAAATTTCGTTACTTGATGGTTAAGTCTTTTAAGATCTGTAAAAAACAACTGCAAAATTACAGTGTATGTCCTTTTTTCTAGCTTGTGGGTAGACTTCTTTTTCTCAATTAGTCACTTCTTTCAGGGTTCTATTCATTCACGTGTAGATCTGCAGCTTGGGGGACAGCAGGAGAACTCGCCTGGGGTGTGGTGGTAGCCACTTCTGGGGGTGAAGATCCACAGCAGCAGTAGCCTGCATGTCTTCTTCTGGGCTACTCCACTGCTTTTTCCTCCTGCTGCCTTTGAGATGCTTGCTCTGACTTCGAACACCCCCTCCCCATCACCACCCACACCCCAGCCCTTGCCTGCGTTCGTGTCCCAGTAGTGGACGAAAATCCATCATGTTTTACTTGGCCACATGCTTTCGGGGCAGGCTTCATTACATCTAGACTGGTCCAAAGCAGTCATGTAATCACATTACCCTCTCCAGCAATTGGTTTGGGCATGGACATGTAACACAATTTTGGCCATCCACATGTAAAAGGAACACTTCTAGAGAGCTTCTAAAATATAAATGAAAAAGAAAAGTCCCATTTCTGTTTTTAGACATTAGCATGCCTAAATGTGACATAGAGAACTTCTGCCAATGGCCTGTAATCATGCAGGGCAGCTAGTCTAATGACAAAACACACGAAGGATGTAAGAGTCAAGTGAATTTCATAGATGTCGAGCTGCATCCCTATACCACACCTGGAACAGCCCTAGCTTTTATGCAGTAAATACTTTTCTAATTTTTAAAAATGACTTTATGTAAGAGTCTTTTACTTGCAACATTCTTACATCTACAGTATTCCCAACTCTAAAAGAGTATCTGGCAAATAGCAGACCCTCTGCAAGTGTCTACTGATTTAAACGGAGCTGTGTGTCAAGTTCATTTCTGCTGAGAAAACAAGAAGGATGTCTCCATCTGTTGGTCCCCAGATCATAGAAAATGTTTGGCAAATATTTGCTTAAAGCTGGAATGGCTTCAGGATCTTAGCAAACAAAAGGGAAACTTTAGGACTCCAGATGGAAGGCTGAAAATAAAAAAGTAGCTCAGTGAAAACTCAGATTCTGGAAGAATCTTTTTGCTCAAATAGCCTGGGAAGAAGCTGCTTTAGGTAGGGCCAAGGAAAGAACCCGACGAGGTCTCTAGCCTCCTCTGGTGGCTCAGAGGGAAAGTCAGCATGTCTCAGGAGTCTGTGCTAGAGGTGGAGATGGGAAAGGCGAGTGGAAAAATAGCCACAAGAGATAATTCTTTGGTAAAAAGAGGCATAATTTGATGTCTGTAAACCTTCTGTTAAAAAGGAGAGAGATGAATTAAAAAGGAGCTCTAAGTTGTTCAGGGATGCACCCTAGCTACATCTGTGGACCCATAATTGTCGTCTTCTATGTAGTTTGTTCCCATATATAGCTGCATATCTAGAATAAAGTAGGCTTAATGTCTAGCGTTAGTGCATGGGGCAACTGATACAGGCACAAAGGGGGAGACTGTGTTCCTGAGGTCTCAGTCCCAGGAAGAGAAGCCCCTAATTGATGACAGAGAAGACAGGCCACCTCACACATTGCGGGGTCTCAGCCATTGGTTTGGAGATATCCAGGAGAAGTGATGCTGTTAGTAGGCAGCGGAGGTGCTCTGAATATCCCAGTGACCGCACAGTGCCTCTGAATAAAGTGTAAACTCACGAGCCTGTTGGTTTGTCTCCTGCCAGTGCCCGCCAGAGAGCCTTCGGCCCAGAGGAAGCGCTGAATGATGAGGTGGCCAGGATGACCCAACCAGTCTCTGACCTTGGCCACACCAGCACTTGCACAGTGGGCTGCGAATCCTCGACCTATAAGGGATGGGAGTTGATGGGTACGTATTTCAGTGTTTTTACCCCATGGAGGGGTAATTCTGAGGAGTGTTCTACTCAGTCCCTCAGAAGGTTTCTGGTGGAATAGCACCCAATGGCCCACAGCGGTAACCAGTTTATTAACAAATAATTTACTGACTTTCCTCTCTTATCTCACTTCTCTGCCTGCTCACGGTATGAAGAAGGGATCACTTCTCTAGTAAACCACACGTACCCAAACCCTAAACCCAAACTGAGAACCAGCTGTGAGAACCTGGCACCAGTCTTCCTTTCCAGCCTTTCCCCCCAATATTGCCAACTTGAACCTTTGCCTCAGACATTCTGGACTAGTTGCCATCCTTCAAAGAGTCACCAAGTGTCTCTACCTTTGTAAAGCTGTTGTAGCCACTCACTGCCTGGAATCCCAAATACCGCCTTCTCTACCATACCTTTGCCAACCATTCTAGGTAAAAGTGTCCTTCCAAGTCCACATTCTAATAGCTCTTAGATTCAACTGCATATAGCCCTGCTTGGTTATAAGTAATATAATTCTGTCTCATTTCCTGCTGTGTAACAACTTTTGAGAACCCACAATCTCCCCAGCACAGTCCCTCCATATGGGCCATGCTAAATACAGTTTGAATGATTGCTCCAACATTTAAATAACCCTCTACTATCCTTTATGAACTTCTCTTTCCAAAATGAGACTTATCAAAGGTCTTTCTATATGAGGGCCACAAGGCTTCACATTTTGTAATTCCCTCTTTCAAGGATAATAGCCCAACAGTACCCTGAGAAAACTCCAATGTTCCTAGGATTTTTATTTGATTTAGATTTAAAAATACAGATGTCTACTTTGTCAAAAGAGTGATCTCTGATTTTTTTTCTTCTTGTTTTCTTTTCGTGACTTCTGCTGCTGCTCTAAGCTCTATGACAAGTGTTATGGTTCCTCTGTACCCAAAGGATTTATAGCTCAAGTCTAAATATTCCCATTGGGTTTTCTACATTATCACTGGCTGGATTTTCCTTTTTAACATTCTACAACAGGTTTGCTAATATGTTGAATTCTATTAAGTTATTTTCCTGCTCAAGGGAGAATTATCATTTCCATGTTCAGAATTTGTCTTGCATATTCGTTCTGCTCCGAATTCGTGTTCTAACAGTCAACTTTTCTATTTTAATAATAGACATGCTGATTCCCCACTCCCCCCCCACCACACACACACTTGATCTAGCTATTAAAAATGCATGTAGTAAGCCCTCAGGAAGGTAGGTTTACTTCTATTTTTGGCATGATCCTTTGATAATTGTGACCGAAGTTTTGAGTCACAAGTGGCTTTTTATTTTAAGAGGTACCAGCACCGTGAATGTTAATGATGGAAACATTTGGTATTAATAGTTTGTCTAATTCACATTTTGCTCTTTCTCTACCCCTAGACTAAAGCCATTTCCTGCTGGTAAAAATATTTGTAAAATCTACCCACCCTTGGCTCCACTCCCAGTCTCAGTAAGAGTTCTCTGGGTACCATAACCATTTCCTGCGTAATGATGCAACCTATATGGACATCAGATCGCTCATGGTATGCTTTCAGCTCATTTCTGTAAACTGTGGCAGCACAAGACTAAAGGTTCTTTAATTACGGGGCCTGAGGGAGCAGGTGAAGCTTAGTGCCTCTTCCCCACACACTTGCCAGGGGTTCTCTGCAAATCCCGAGAAGGGAGGTTCTTACCTTTTGTGACCGATGTAAAGTCAAATCGAGCTCATCTTAGACTATTGTCAGTTCTAAGAAAGGGGGTAGAAAGTCTTATTTTGTCATTAAGTCTAAGCCATAGTTTACCAAAAGTTCTGTGTTTGGGGGTTATAGGGAACTTAGCTGTTCTCTGAAGTGCTGGGGAAGAAGCTTCTTTCAACCCCTTCTGATTCATCCCATGACAGGTGGAGTCAGGTAATTAGTGGTTGCCTAAAAAGTATGATGGGCTCCATCTTGTATCTCTGACCCACTACCTCAGATGTCACATTAATGCTGTGTAATTCTTGTTTCTAAAAGAGGTAGCTCCTCTCTGAAATCTTTCTGGAAATGTAGGCTGGGAGACTCCTTGAAATATCAGAAGTTAGTCTAGGATTTCCATCAAATGGATTTCAAAAACACCCTTCTTCAGATTATTGCAGAGACATTGCAAAAACGGGTAGAGGATATTGCAGATCATTGGTTCTCAGAATGTTCAGTGAAGGCATTTCCTTGGCATATCATCCAGATAGGTTAAGACCAAGAGATCACAGAGCACAATTTTCATGAATTACCAGAGAATGGCTACAGTTTAACATATAGACCAATTGTCATCTTGTTCAAATATAATTTGGAGAAATTATATTGGACAAAGAGCAGGTGATCAGTGGGAATGGGCAGTGGTGTTACAGGGGACTGGGCTGAGACCTCAGAGACATGGAGAAGGCAGGGCTCTGAATTATTATTTATAAAGAACATCAGGATTTCCATCCAAGAGAAGAAAAGACTGAAGCGCTTCCAAGTTGTTATCCTTAGAGAAGGCCTTGGCCTCAGGGAGGATAAACAATTGCCTGGTTGAACAAGGCCTGGGAACCAGACCAAAGGCACAGTTGTCACTGTGGTGGGAGCTGAGGACACCACCTCTTTCTCTAGCCTGGAAATACCTGTGCACAAACAGGGCAGTTGTTGAGGATTCGAGAACAAATGCAGCACATTGGCAGAAGTCTGCTTAGAACATGGCAGGTGGAGAGCAGAGATCTTATAAGAGTTCAGGCTGGTGACATCCCCCAGGAACTCAGGGCACTATGTCTGGTCTTCTCTGCCAGGATGGGAGAAGCCTAGCATTCTGGATGCAGGCTGGGGCCCTGGGTTGGTCTTGGATGTAGGGCAGGACTGTATTCCAAGCTACAGAGCAAAGAGACAACTTCCAGGAATGCAGTCAAAATGACAAGCTAGCAGACAGTACAACTGAGGCAAGAACCCAAAAGGACCACACACAACTAGGATCCAGACAGGTTTGTGACAGTGCATGGTCCACAAACAGCAGGAAATGAAACAGACTAACTCAGGCCCCCAAAAGGTGAGAGATTGGAAGAAAAGTGCGTCAGTCACAGAATTACAAGAACTGAAGAGCCAGGTCTGGGAAAGACAAAAGCCAGGAGATCTCTGAAATCCGAGAAGTCTCTTTTAGGACTGTCTTTAGAATAATTCAACTGCCTCTGCTGTTAGGACTAGCCTGGGATTCTCAGGAGAGTCTGAATGGACCAGCCCACCAGGACCACAGAGAATGTGAGAAGAGGCCATTTGGCAAAGAGAAAGTAGGATATGGCTCCCAGGAGAACAGAGTGGAGGAGGTTCTGTACGAGACAACACAAGAGAGAGATCCACTTCAGGGCAGCTGAATGACAATCAGAGGCAGAGACTTGAATGGAAGACACAGAAAGCAATAAGGAAAGATGCCCCGAGGCAAGGGTCATTTACAGCACCCTCACAGCCCCAGTGAAGCATGAGAATATAGTGATGAAGGGAGCTGCTCAGAGACATGGAACCGCCACCAAGTCAGACAGTTGGCCTGTAAGAGGAACCAACTTTCCTCCTTGGTTGAGTCTCAAAGATTATGGTGTTGATGTAGGGACTCTCTACCCCAGATTCTTGGCAGAGAGTGATTATAGTGTCAAACTTTGTGCTGCTCATTTCTTATCAAAAACTCAGTTGCAGCTATAAAAAGGATTTATGAAGGTCCTCAAACCCAGGCAATGCATTCATCTGAGTGTTATAGCTGTATCACATCAGATCATTTGGATGAGCTATATACCTGAGGTGCTTTTTCCTTTTTAAAATTTTTTTGTGCACTTTACTTTTTTTTTTGCACTTTGCCAATTTTATTAACTGTACTTTGATATTATGTTAACAGCTTGAATATCAGGATATTATAAAACACAGCCCCATTAGTATGGCAATGGTAGTGAGGGCTTTAGTCCCTAGGTCAGGCATAACAGTCTTTAAGTAAACCCAAAAAATTTTTTTAGTAAAATATGTAAATATTTTATTTTATCCTAGCTATATTTTATTCTCTTATATAGATTTTGGTAAAAATTTCTTCTTTTTGGAGTGTTTCAGGATAGAAATAAATAAGAATATAAACAAAATTACTTTTTCAACCTATTTTGATCAGATAATTGCTACTATGTTACTATTTTGAAGGGTAAATAAAACATTGGAAGCTATTTAATTAATTATGAAACTAGAAAATCATGATATAAAAATTTTACAGCAGTAATACAAAAAGAGCAAACACTACAGACCAATCTTGATTATGAATATAGATACAAAAACCCTGAATAAAATGCCAGCAAATTGATTTTGGCATGGTGAAAAAAAAGAGAGTAAACCATGACCTCATAGGTTTTATCAGAATAAAAGCATAGAGAAAGTATAGAGAAAGGTATTAATAATAATCATGTGGCCAAAATCCTATGATCATATCTCAATAGATGTTAAAATGTTAATCCTTAAAATTTCATACCCACTATTAACTCATTAGAGATTTAGATATAGAAAAATACAGTCTTAAAAAATATTTATATCAAACTGACACCCCTATTATTATTGATGAAACACTGAGTGCATTCTCATTAAAATCAGGAATGAAATAAAGAGGCCCATTATTATCAAGATCATTTACCTTGCTTTTATAAGCACTGGTTAGTGGAAAGAAAACATATAAGCATCAAGAAAAAAAACAAGCAAAATAGCTGAATATAGATAAATGTGCAAAACTCCATAGCTATTCTATATATTGGCAATGATTATTATAAAGTCTAATGGAAAAGATTCTATTCACAAAAGCAAGAGAAAATATAAAATACCTAAGAATAAATTTACTGAGAAAATTGTGGGAACTACATGAATACAATGTCGAAGTATTACTAAAATATTTAAAAGCTGGATACGTACAGACACGTTACATTTTTGAACCAGTAATCTGAATATTGTTAAAATTTCTGTTCTTCCAAAGTCAATTTATAGATTTACTAAAATACAAAATCCTTAAGTAGTTTTGGAGGATACTATCAAAATGATCGTAAGTGTACCTACACAAATAAAGTAGATAAGAATTAAACATGCATTTTTGGTGAAAAAAAAAAACAAACAACACTGAGAACTCATTTCTCCCAAATAATAAGGTGCAATAATTAATTTAGTTTGGCACTGGCATGGAATAGGTTGCCAAGCTAATGGAGTATAAGAGAGGGCCAAAACAGGCTCTATCATATAAGGATTTTCAAATGATATAATAGTCAAATAAGAAAAGACACATTGATTAATTGTTTGAGAAAAAATGAGTTTAGATCCTTACTTCATGAACTTTGGCAAGTTAAATTTCAGATTAAAAATTTTACGATAAAATTACGAAGGCAGTTAAATAGTAGATAAAAAATTGCAGTTAGTATTTGTCAAACCTCTGGGTCAGTGAGAAATTTCTAAGCTCAAAAGCAGTTAAAGAAATAAGACATACTGCTACTACTAATCCAATGACTGAATGCTTCCAACATGTGCTGAGGAGAATTTGATTAAATCACAAGGAAAGTTTTAAAAATGATGAAAATATAATCAGAAAGAAAACTGATATGTATTTGCAACAAGATTCATAGCTTTGATAGCCTTAATACACAAAACATTCATATAAATTATTAGGGGAAAAAAATAAGACCTCCATAAATAAATGGCCAAGAAAATAAATTGGAAACTACCTAGGAAAAACTACAAATAGTTCATGAACAAATATTCAATTTCACAGATACTTGATAGAATATAATTTAAAGCAATAATATATTTTTCATCATCAAAAACATTTTAAGTAAAAATTATTTATTCATTAACTTAGATCACATCTATTTTCTTTAAAAATTTAAAGCAATTTAAAAATATAATTAATGACATAAAAATTATTTTGAAGGTAAGAAAATCAAATCAAAGCCAAAATAAGGTCAAATAATAAGCCTTCCGCAATGCTGGAAAATGAGTCACAACCTGGCTTCTGAAATCCCTATTGGTCAAGTGGAGAAAGAAACACACATAATTGTAAGGCTTCATTTGATTATAGATAGATGCCAGCTGTTTCCTAGGGGCTCAGGCTTTTTTGTTTTTGTTTTTGTTTTGTTTGTTTGTTTGCTTGCTTTGGCAATGAAATCTGAAAGCAGCCACTCTCCTTTGTTTTCTTAAGAGGTTAGTAAGTGACAGACCATATCTTCAATAACACCTGTATAAAGAGAACTGTGCATGTTATTTTTTTCTCACAGTATACATTGATATGAACCTCAATTTAGTTATTTTTTAAAAGTGGGAAGAACATGTGAAATAAGATGATGCAGAACATGGGCTACAGAATGCCATAAACTTTCCTTTCTGGTAGACCCCAATGGCAGTTTAAATGGGTGTTGCTATTTGAGGGTTTAAGGAATCAATTTTGAACACGTGGCAAGAGCTCTAAAACCATTTCTACTTTATGATGAAGGAATCTCCTTTCAGAGTCTATCCTAAGATGGAGCCCTAAAAATAGGAAACCTGAAACACACAGCTATGAAATGCAGTATGATTCACAACAGCACAAAACTGGAAAAACCTAAATATTTAAGAATGGAAGAATGTCTTATCATATTATGATGTACCTGTGTACATCATACAAATAGTTGCAAATATCATGTAATTATTCAGATGATATTAATGAACAGTTTCTAATGACATAGAGGAATTATTAAATTATATTAAGAGAAAAACACAGGGTATAAAATTATATATGTAGTATGATTTCAATGACATATACCATGTCTAATAGAACCACATCAAGGAAATATTGAATAAGTTATTATTCTATATTTTTGTGTACTTTTCATAAAAATATATATTACTTTTTAATCAGACATAAGAAATTTTAAAATTCTTGAAAGACAGATGGTGTACTAAATAGATGAAATCATTGTGCTTAGTGTATCCACCTCAATACCTTTCAATCTCCGTGTGTAGGAACTAGAACAAGTATTTTTTTATACCTTTGATTTTTAATATTTATAGTTTGCTGTCTTCTGACAGATGTTCAGTACTTTGGCCTGGAGGTTTTGATACAGGGCACTTAAAAATAAACATTTTACACAGTATATTTCATTTAACATGTTTTAGTCACAAGTTGCTGTTGGGTAATATAGTCTAAGAAAATTTTATTAGGCAAAAAATAATATTACATTTTAAAAACAACAAATATTCCCATTTTCTGAGGCTACATACACTGGAAATTCAGACAGCCTTTTGTTCTCCCTTAGAATCTTGATTTTATATTATATGCAATAATTCTCAGGGACGAAACAGAGAATTACTTTCAGGTGAAGTTTAAAGTTTGACATTAAATAAGACCTATTAACAACATCAAAACCAGCCTTTCACTTATCAAAGACAGTAATAAATTACATGTTTTGCTTTCCTTTTAAGTTTTTTTTTTTTAGATCTAATACTTATGAGAAAAAGGAAGAGGTGAAAATAGTTTTCTGTGTTGTTCCTTTGATTATTCATAAGTATCATTCTTAGCATTTTGTTGTGTTTGATCTTAAAATCACTTTAACAATAGGAAAATATGAACAGTTAATAAAGCATTTTGATGTTCTCAGAATACTGATATTTAAATGAAGAAAGGTTAGGAAAAAGCTGATCTCAACCTTCTGACTATTTCAATCCAGTTCCTGTCAGGATATATAAACTTGGTTTCAACCACAAGAGATCAGGAGAAGGAGTGAACCCAAGAGATCAGAAGAAGGAGTGAAAGGATGGATGCCTTCCTTGAGATCTGAACTGTAAACTCCTAGTAGGTAAGAACAATTTCTTCCTGACTGCTCTGAGTAGGTCCTAACACAATACCCGATGAAGAAGAGCATTTAATAAATATTTAAAGAAGGCTCCTACCCCCTGGAAGGAACCCTGCTAAAGGTACAATCCCACTTCCTTTCATGTCCGGGGCCTGACTTCCATGGTTTCTCTAAAGGCCTGTGCCTTGAGCTTTGCAGTCTGCTTTCTCCTCCAGTCCATTCTCAGATTTCTATTCCACACTCTCCTCCCCCATCCTGAAGCTTGGTACTAGCTTTAATCTCTCCTGCGCATCTGTAGTAGTGAAGGCTTATTATGTGGTATTCAAAATACTACTGTATAGTCTCATATTTATGCTCCAATACCCTCATGCTATTCTATTATTTCCTTCCTTATCCTCCCACTCTTCTATTATCACTATTTCTTTATTCTTTTTTAACATATGTTTGATCAACAACGCTCACAGGCATCCAGGGTACAGCTGCCTTTCTGAATCACTCTAAGAATATCATGTAAAACTGTTTAAAGTTTGCTTATATCTTTTCAAATGTGTTTAAGAAACAGTAAAAAAATATAAATAAGCTCTTTAAAAATTAAATGCAAACCTCTGGTAGAGGCAAGGTTATAAAATTGTAGTGTTGAATAAGAAGGCTTATTATATGAAAAGTGAGGACCTACAACCTACCCATTACTCTACTTAGCAAAGCTGTCATTTAGAATTAAAGGACAGATGAAGAGTTTTTTGGACAAGGAAAAGCTAAAGGAGTTCATCAACACCAAACCAGTATTATAAAAAAAGTTAGAGGAACTTCTTTAAGAAGAAAAAGAAGAAAAAAATATGAATAATAAAATGGCAATAACTACATATCTATCAACAATTACTTTAGATGAAAGTAGTATAAATGCTCCAATCAAAAAAAAAAAAAAAGGGTGACTGAATGCTTAAGAAAACAAGACCCTTAAATATGCTGCCTGCAAAAGGCTCACTTTGGATCATAAAACACACAGACTGAAAATAAACAGATGGGAAGAGATATTTCATGAAAATGGAAACAAAAACAAATTTTAAAAAAGCTGGAATAACAATACTTATTTAAGACAAAATTGACTTTCAAATAAAGACTATAATAAGAGACAAAGAAAGACCCAATAATCCCACTTCTGGGTATTTATCCAAAGAAACCCAAAACACTACTTCGAAGGGACAGATGAATCAATATGTTCATTGCAGCATTATTTATAGTAGTCAAGGTATGAAAACAACCTGGGTGCCCATCAATGGATGAATGGATAGAGAGGAGGTGGTAAATATATACAATGGAATATTGCTCAGCCATAAAAAAAAAAGAGTGAAATCTTGCTACCTGCAACAACATGGATGGACCTAGAGGGTATTGTACTAAGTACAGTAAGCCAGAGAAAGACATTTCACCTACATGTAGAATCTAAAGAACAAAATAAACAAATAAAACAGAAACAAACTCGTAGTTACAGAGAACATTTTGATGATTATCAGATGGGAGGGGTTTAGGAGGTGGGTGAAAAAGGGGAAGTGATTAAGAAGTACAAATTGGTAGGTACAAAATATTCATGGGGATGTAAAGGATGGCATACGGAATATAGCCAATAATATTATAAAAATCATGTATGGTGTCAGATGGGTACTAGATTTATCAAGATGAGTACTCCATAAGTTATATAAATGTCTAATCACTATGTTGTACACTTGAAACTATTATAATAGTGTATTCTCACTGTAACTGAAAAAAATTATTAAAAATAAAAAATGTTCATTATAAAAAATTATCTATCTGTATATCTCTGAGTTCTTTGCTATAAAAAGAGTATGAGACAATTTATTCAGTAAAAGATTCCTATTAAAGAATATCAAGTAGTTTACAGTCTCTCTGAGAGGACCAAAGGATTAGGCTTAGAACCTACATAGTGGATATTAATGTCTGAACCACACTATGGGATGCTCCAGCAAAGATTTCACGACCACCAGTGCTCAGCACTGATATAACCCTCCCATTGATAGAAGGCTAACACCTTTATCACCACCGCCTCTGCAAGGAAATGGCTATGACTCGTCTTTCTCACGTTCTTTTCTGGATTAAGGCCTTTCATAAAGATGTTCTAGGACTGGCAGAACCTAGAATACACACTTGTATGTTTACTATAAAGGAAACTGAGAAAAAATTCCTAGCTTCTCTCTAGGGGAGGTGGAACACAAAATGTAGGACATCTCATAGATGCATGGGATGATATAGCAAGACAATTCAATGGAGGTAAACAACTCATCAGCTCCCAGAAGGAGAGAAGTCCTGTGGAGGGGCAATCACTTTCTGATTAGATAAAAGCAATCACATTTGATGACGCACGGACTAATTTTATCTTCCAGTGTGAGGCAGTTCATTTTAATGGGCTGGGGAGGGTGTTCATGGAGTTAAGTAACTACCTGGCGTGAAGGAAGCACTATCATGTCAGAAGGCAGGGCAACATGGCAGATTGGTGGGATAACTCCCCACATTTCTCCATAGCATTCCAGTCTGAATGCTTGCTTCATGGTCAGAAAAGACCATACAATTCAAAAGAGATACTGCTTTGTTCTCTGTACCTCTGCAAGAGCTTATTTGGGTTTAATTAGAAGCAACTCCAATGACTTGGCTGACTGCCATGGTAAGAAATGTATTACTTCATCTTTAAATCGACCGAAGCATATGACATGGTCCTCAATAAAGAGCCTTTTCTACTTCTCAGAATTTTTTTGCCAAGTCACCAGAGTAGAGAACTGTAAGGCAATAATAGAAATTGAACATAGATAAATTACAGTTCTTTTTTCAGATACAATGAAACCCTGATACCCAAATTCACATAATCATCTATTAGACCTTCCCTAATTCTCTTTTTCCCGTTTTCAAAAAATTACATCAAATAATAAAACCTACCAGGTTTTTGTTAGACAAAGATGACAATAAGTTTTATAAATATTTTAAGGGCCACTAAGCTACTAGACTCAGGGATAAAGAAAACTCAGGAACATTTGAACTATTTCGGTTAAACATGCCTTCCTCATTTTGTATAACGGGATAAAAAACAAACCAAAGTATAAACAACTCCCTATAAAGAAAATAATATTTATGTTTTGCATGTAACACAAATATTATTTTGAAGATTATGTGATTTGTATTTTGCAATTCTCTTGGTGTACATTTATCTCAAAATGTTCATTTTAGAAAGTTTTGTGTGAATGAACACAGTCAGTATAAAGTTCAGGATGGAAGGTGTCTGGGCTCCTGTACACCCAATATAATTCTGCATACGGCAGGACCTCAAGATATATTAGCTGATAAAGATGTTAATGTTTGATTCTCTATTCCAAAAATAAGAGTATAGAAAGGAGAAAGTCTGGTCTATTATTCTACATATTTAAATATAACTCCTACCCAAAATACAGTTTGAGGGAGGAGGACAGAGCTTCATCTTTTTTTTTTTTTTTTTCTGACATGGCTATCTCCTAAACTCAAGTAGGTCCCTTGATAGAATAAAGATGACAAATCTAGTCTTTAAGAAATTATTAGAAAATAATACGAGGAAATGATTTTAGCTATTTGTTTCTGATAATAAAAATAATAGAAAACACATTATCTAATGTCCTGTTCTTTATCATAAGTCAGAATATGTGTGACTACTTACAGAACTTTTGAAATGACTTAAAACATTCACAATAACACATAACAAATTTGAATAGATGCCTGAGATTATGGTATTGTAAAAGAGTGTTATAATAGTTTTATAAAATCTACATGTATTTATCTTAGTATTCTGAAATTATTTTGGAATCTTATTTATGTTTTAAACTGTAATTAGTTTTGCTTTATAATACTAATTTCAAATTTCAACTTCTAGTCACACTCATATTTATAAGGCAAATTATCTCTCAATTTATTCTGTTCCAAATTTAATTTTGTAACAATGAAAAAATAGAATGTTCAGTACTTGCTGGAATATTTTTCAGTTCTGAGGAAGTTTCTAGTCTGTGTCTATATTTTAATGAGCACTTGAAAGTGTGTCTTTGCTGACATTTATTTTCCTTTACTCTACGTTGTTGCTCCATAGAAATGAGAATTTAATCAACCATGACAGTTGGAACAAATAAACCTGACTTAGTTCTGGATTGGCTTCAGGTTAGAAGGTTTGGATTGGACAAGAGATGATTAGGTTGGATTTGTCCTGGCAGTAGACCACCTGAGTGTTGCAAAGAGCTCGGTGCTGATAGGGGAAATTTGATGCACTCCAGGATAGATCAAATAACTGGAAATGGATCCCCTTGAAACAGGGCATAATTCTCACAACAGACGCAGACAATGGTTGGGTTATTCATGGCCATGTCAACTGAGGGAGCTCAGGTGTAGGGACAGTTTCAGTGCTCTCATTGGTATCTTTCCTCTTGCTATAGCTAATTTCCTGTCTGCACCTGCACCCCTGGCATTAATCCAGGCGGAACGCCTGGCTCAGAGTAGATTTATCAAATAAATAAATATATAAAAGAAGAGAATTCAAACATGTCGTAATGGTATGTGGAACAAACTTTAACCATATATGAAAGAAATGTTTTCTCTAAAATAAAAATAGGGCCATTAAGTAGTTTCTATAAAGTATTTCTCTAGAGAAATAGAGGATACAGCAAAACAAAACAAAACAAAATGAACAAAAACAAGTAATTTAGATTACTCATGAACAGTGACCCTGTTTCAGGGAAAAATATTTTTTTTTTGCCATAATTTTCCAGAATGGCCATAAACCTTGATCAAAATTAAGGTGAGACTTTACCCCAAGATATAATTGCAGCCAGTATCATTGCTCTATGTTTTTACATAAATTATAGTCCCTAACACTCACAAAACCAATAATAGGCACTGGTATGCATTATAGGTGGGTAAATTGAGTCTGAGAGATGAAATATCTCATCTAAGGTGACATATCTAGTTAGCAACAGAACCAAAATTCAAACCATATGAGTGAAGGACTGCAGCTCTGGTTATACTACAAAGCTAACTTTATGTAAAAACTCCTTTAACCTTTTTTTCTTCTCATTTAATTGTTATTAACTGTTTCTATCTCTATTCCATCTAGAGTATACCATTCCATCTATAGTACCTTAACATGTAATATTACATTTGATTCTCACCACACCCTATGAGACTGTGGGGCAAATAGCAGGATTTTCTTTTAATAAACAAGGGAAATTGAAGCTTGGAAGTTTCGACTTGCCAAGACACAAAGCTGGACCTAGAATCCAGTGATCTTTTTATAACACATGCTACCTTTTTGAATCACATCTCAAAATTAACAGAGAATGGGTATGAAAGAAGCACAACTGAATTTACCCAAAATCAAAATGAAATCAAACAAAAAATACTGTGTATGTTTGACAGGACAGAATGGTAAGTCTAGACCAGAATTAATGATAGAAACAATTTTTTAAAAAGATTTATAAAAGACAAAGCCATTGATAAACTGTTTTCTACAAAATGATATTTATAAATAAAAATGTCACACTTGGTCTTTGACTGGTTTAGTTCAGATAGCAACAGATCAACTTCACAGCATCACACACCAATCAAGCCACATTCTTCTAGCCCATGACTAAAGGCTGAGTGATATGTCACCCCTGAACCATAGAATCAAAATATCTGCTATTTGATCTGATGGTTCACACATTCGGCACTAAAAATATATTTCTCTCATTACAATTCCAAAGACTGGCATAGTGTCATGGAGCTCATGTCAATAGGGGAATTTTGTTGAGCAACATGACAGTTGTGACCTGAAGTGTTGAGCTGAAAAGACAAATGATACCTGAAACAAAAAGAAGGTCAGCTTTCTTCAGGCACAGATGCTTGTTATAGGTTTTAGAAACCACAATAGTCCTCTGAAATTCTTAAGTATTCCACTTGTTTTTGTACCATATTGAAAAACTAGTATTTAAGATGCCTTGTATATACTTTGCTAAATTAAATCCTAATGGACTACACCAATTTATTCTTCCATCAACATTTTTACTATCTCAATCTTCAACAGCTCTAGGTATAATCATTTAAATATTTGATGATTTGATAAACAGAAATGTTATTTTGTTGTTTTTATTGGCATTTATTACTAGTGCAGTTGCACATTTTGGAGGTATTTTAGTTAAGCAGTAATGTGGCATTTCTGTGAATTTCTTACTCATATCAAACATTAAAGTCTACATATGTTCTTAATGATTTTTGAGAATATTTTACATTTGCTGCAAATTTTATTTTTATTTGTTACATTTGCTGCAAATTTCCATTGTTCATTTTTTGTTTTTATTATGTTTTTGTTTTATTTTATTATGTTTTTAATTTAAAGAACTACAAACATTTTAAATTTCCATGTAGTCATATGTATTTTTACTCTACTCTGTGATCTGGCTTGCTTATTATTATTTTTTAATCCAGTTAAGTAGCAGGGAAATTTAAATGCTTTCCTCCCAGTGGCTTTCCTTTAGAGAAGTAACTTTTCTAAATTTGATGAGGAGGAAGAAGAGAACATATTTCCAAACTTAAGATTCATCTGGGTTTTTATTCAATTACTTGGTAAAATTCTGAATTGTTACAGATCACTTTCTTGTAATGCTTTATTCCAGTGTAGATGGATTAAAAGCCATCAATGAGAACAGGGGCTTATAAACAGATTTAAATGCCAGAGTTTTAAATTCTCTGAAGGGTTTTAATCAGGAATTGGGGGAGAAATACTAAGGTGGTAAATCTTTTATAAGGAATAAAAAGAGGAATAAAGAAATGGATGATGGCTAATAATAAATGATTGAAGGAATACTGCCTTATCAATGCAAATTTCAGTGTTCTCCAGCCTTTGTGGCGAACTCCATTATTACCTGGGACTCATCAGTGGATCCCAAGGCTCTGACTAGAGAGATCCCTTAGAGATAAGCCCCAGGATTTTTCCATACATCCTCTCTCCTTCTTGCCAGTAATGTCTCCCTGCTGAGTTCACGTACTCCTCCTCTCTAAACTCTCTGGATGAGAAATACTGTGAGACTATTTCAAATAGAGAATTTTAATCACAGAAAGAAAGGAACATGATTTGCCCTGTGCTGAGACCAAATAAATACTACTACTTATGACATCTCTTCAACCCTAAACATTTTTATGAATATGAATTGAATAAGTTAGGCAGCATTTAATCAAATCTACAATATGATTAATAGTACTTAAAATAAGAGCAAATACTGATTAGGTGCTTATTGTGTAGCAGGCATTATTTCAAGTGTTTTACATATATTAATCTCTACAATGACTCTATGAGGAACATACCAGTATTGGCCAGATTTTTCAGACAAGAAAACCAAAGCCCATAGAGATTGGATAAATGGCCCAAAGTTACATAGTTAATAAATGATGGAACTAGGCAGGAATCAACCTACGCTTTCTGACTCCAAAATTTCTGCTCTTTATGGTTATGACATACTTTTTGCTTGAGAAATCTGTTCTGCCTTGATTAGAAACAACAATATCTCCAAAACCATGTGACATGACTACTGAAGTTTTTGTTATGAAATAAACATGAAAATTAAACAAAATAAATGTACAGTAGAAGCTGCTACTTACTGAAACACTAGGTTCCTCTGCTGCTCCTAGGAAAGTATTTCATGCAACGACCCCAAACAAACAAATAAACGAAAACCAAAACCCTACTGTAACCCACAAACCAAATAAAACAAAACAATGTTTCCTTCTGTGCTTGATGACTTTCAACTTAAAGTAGTCCTCCCTTATACTTGGGGGATACCTTCCAAGACCCTCAATGGATACCTGTAACTGTGGATAGTACCAAACCCTATATATACTATGTTTTTCCTATACATACATACCTACGGTAAAGCTGAATTTATAACTTTGGCACAGTAAGAGATTAATAACAATAACTAATAATAAAATAGAGCAATTATATTAATGTACTATAATAAAAGTTATGTGAATGGCTTTGGGGCCATTATTAAATAAAATAAGAGTTTCTTAAACACAAGCACTGCAACGCCATTACAGTTGATATGATTGTGAGGGCTACTAAGTGAGTAGGAGGCAGGCAGCCTCTACGGTGTGTGTATACTAGACAAAGGAATGATTCATGTCCCAGGTGGGACAGAGCAGAACAGAGCAGGACAGAGCAGGACAGCATGAGATTTCATCATGCTACTCAGAACAGCTGCAATGTAAAACTTATGAACCATTTATTTCTGGAATCTTCCATTTAATATTTCAGACCTCAGTTGACTGCAGGTAACTAAAGCCAAGGAAAGCAAAACTGCACATGAGCGGGGGCGTTATTGTACTTGTGTGATTACAACGTCTTAAATAGAATCCTAGCACCTTGGAATTAGGCTCATCTAGTCCTACCTGCCTCCCACCTCCTGCAGAAATTTCTTTTACAATAGTCCTATCAACCACCACTCAGCCCTTGATGGGACATCTACACTGACATAAGCTCACTCATCAGTAAAATGGTCTCCTAGGTTGTGTTAAAAGATAAGCCAAGGCATGTTAAAAAATTTTAAGAGTTTATTTGAATAAAAATGACTACGAATTGGACAGCATCCAATCTACTAGAAAGGAACTCCGAGGAGCTATACAAAATGAAAGACTTTCATTGGCAGAAGGGAGCAGGAACAAGGGAGTTATACTAGGTAAAACCTCAGGTTGATTATCGCAAGGTTACTTTCCTTTAGGAGACGACAGGAGTCTACCACGCAGGTTACCTAACTAGTGCCAATCAGGTGATTGTTTTTCAAATTTCTTTATCAAAACTTTTATGTTACTTTTAAAAAATTTTAAATGACAGTTGACATTCAATATTATATTAGTTTCAGGTATATAGCATAGTGTTAGACATTTATATTCTTTATAAAGTAATTTCCCCAATAAGTTCTGTACCCACATGACACCGTACACAGTTATTACAATACTAAGGACTATATTCCCTATGCTGTACTTTGCATCCACGTGACTATTTTGTAACTACTAATTTGTACTTCTTAATCCTTTCATTTTTTCCACCAAGCCCATTAATGCCCCTCCCATTTGGCAACCAACAGTTTGTTCCCTGTATCTATGAGTTTCTGTTTTGTTTATTTGTTTATTTTGTTTTTTAGGTTCCACATATGAAATCATCTGGTATTTGTCTTTCTCCATCCAAGTGATTCTTGATTGACTGGTTTAAGATTCCATTTCTGGGAGAGTTCTGTCTGGTTTTGTGGGGCTTTGACATAAATAACTCCATTTGGGGGCCTGTTGTCTTGATTTTTTTTAACAGTAGGTAGTCTTCTTACTTACAGTCAAAATTTGCCTACTTTTAAAGTTTGTTTACATGTTCATCAAATATTTGCTGAACTCTCCTGCATGTGTGGACCTCTATTGAGATCCAATGGACTGAGACATAGAACTTGTTTTCAAGGAGCTCCTGTCTAGTACAATTTTTTTGTTGTTAGAATTTTGCTTGTAATGATAGAGTATCTATTAGCAGCATATTTTTTTTCTTATCAATCACATTCAAGTTCCTTGAATTGCTTTAAAAACAATCAGCTAAGTGTCTTAGCCCCATATCAAGAACAACCCAAATATCAACAGACTGAAAAGACACACTGTGGTCTGGCCCCAGTAGGGAGGTCAGCACAGCCTGAAGACAGATGCACGAACTGCAGCCCACAACCATGTGGGTGAATCTCATGGACATAATTTTGAGTAAAAGAAATTCAGTGAAAAAAGTGAATAATATATGATTCTATTTATGATTATATAAATTTCAGATCTGGCAGAATCAGTCAGTTATTAGAAGTCAGATAATAGTTTCCCGGGGGGTGGGGGATCATGATGGGGGAGATTCTGGTTGTTAATCTGAGGGCTGGTTACTCAAGTGTGTTCACTCTGTGAGATTCATCAAACTACACACGTGAGATTTTTGTATGTCTCTGTACATACATCATATTTCAATCAAAAGTACACAAAAAGAAAATCAATATTAGAAACATTAGAAAAAGTCCATTAGACTTAAGAAGAACATGCGTTAGATAGTGGGAAAAATTAAATTAGCATTTTCCAGTGGAATGCATAGAAGCAATCAGTTCAGCAGATGGATTGGAAGAGAGTCAAAGTATTACCGTCAATAAATATAGTCTTGGGGAACAAATAGCCCCAATTTTCCTAATGAGAAAAGTCACTGGCAGAACTCTGCAACATAAAATGAATGAACAAGGGCAGTCACATTCAGACCTTCCCTAAGATCTGAGGAGTTACGCCACAGTGCGGGCCTTGGAGCTGGGTCATCTCCTCTTCAGGAGAGGTCTTTCTGACTCAGAGCCAGAGGCGTTTTTATTTTTAAAATGCTGACTTTGCAGCTCTGTTATTTATTATGAGAGCACTGCTTTATGTTCTTTGCATTTCATTTGAACGCTGTAGTGCTATGGAGTGCATGATGGCTATTAGAAAATAAGTTTTAATTTAGTAGGAAAACCTTTTAAGGTGTTATGCTTGAGGTAGCAATCATTCACATAGTCACATGGATTAGAGCAGAGTAGTCAGTGTTTAGAAACAGATATTCTGTATTCAGAGTCCCCTCAATAACTATCCTTCCCCCCGCCCTCTTTTCTGCTTATCTTTTCAGACCCAACTCAATTGCCACCTCCTCTTTGAAGCATTCCACAAAGCCCCTTCAGATTTGACTGCTTTCCCATTTTCTTCCATTGAAATTTGTAATTTTCTAAATGGTATTTCTAAATGGAAGTATCACGGTACAGTAGTATGATAGCCTTTAATTATAAAGATAGAAGTTTCTTAATTTTTCTGAACCCAAATTTTCTTATTTTTCCAGTTACAAGAATGGGTTATTTTGATGATCAGGAGCACCCGAAACACATCTGGCATAGAGAAGCGACTCAAAAGAAGACACTCAATTTCCCCTCACTTTGCTCTATTTTTTCAACTAACATGCATTACCTTCTAATATGTGATAAATCTTACATTTTACGTTTATTATTTATTTTTTGTCTCTCCCTACAAGAGTATGAACTCTATACGCTCATCTGTTTTTGTTCACTGATGACTTCCAAATGCCTAGAACAGTGCCTTCAGCATTGCAGGTGCTCCAAAATATTTTGGAAATGAATGAATTCCTTCTCACTCTTCCTGCTGGACCTCCCAGAAAACCTGGTAGATTTATTAACCACCACTAGCTTTAAGCTCGTTGAGGGTAGGAACCCTCCTCAGTGCAGCTTCAGTTAGCCTCCACAGGGCATGTTTTTGTGCCTTGCAAATAAGAGGCTATTGAGAAGTCAATTACCTTGCTATTAATTCTTATACTTAAAAGCAACATAAAAGGAGATTTAAACAATGACGTTTAGAGCCACAAAACTTTGTCATTAGTAGCATAAAAGAGCATGAACAACTTAGCCCAAAAGCAACAACCTAGGTCACAATAACTTATGTTGTTTGGTTTAAGATCACTAACCCACTCAATACCTATCAGCCAAGAAAAGTGAGAGGAGGGAAATCAGAGCAAAAAGGGAGAACTGCTTGATGTTATAAAATAAAAACTTTTCTACTTTTTAAAAAATTTTATACTACAGAGAAGGAATGGCCTACAGATAAACATAAAATGCCCGAACAAAGCACTAAAAATGATAGAAAAACAAAATGACTATACCCTGTGGTTTTTGGCTTACATTGAATGAAGTTTTGCAGTATGATAAACCTAATGTGCTTTCACTTAGAAAATGAAATATGCATTGGCTCATGTATGGGAATGGTGTGGGGTTCAAGGACTTACTAAGTAATAAGAAATATATTTTGGGCTCTCCTGAATTCTAGGAGAGAGACAGTGTATTGGTTAACCATCTGGGCTTTGAAATTCTGCAGCTCAAACTTGAATCTGGGTTCCACCCCTTATTAATTATGAGCAACTTTTGACAACTTAGTTAAGTTTCTTGACAGCTGGACTTCTCCAGAGCAAGTGATATATATATATATATATATATATATATATATATATATATATATGAATGAGAGAGAGAGAGAGAGAGAGAAACTCTGCAGTCTTTTATATCTTAATCTTAAAAGTGACATACCAAAAGTATTTATTCTGTATGTTATTGGTCACACACATTAATCTTAGTACAGTGCAGGAAGACCACAAAAGAGTGTGAATATGAGGTCATTGAGTGCCATATTTCAGGGTGGCTACCACAGACAGCTAAAACAGCTAGGGGCTGGCAGACATTTCTCTCTCTTCCCACAAATGGGCTTTCCATGTAGCTAGCATGGGCTTTCTTATCCCATGGCAGTCTCAATTTAATCAGGTTTCTAATGAAGCAATTTGCCTTACTCAGAGTGAGCATTTAAGGTATAACATGGAAACTGCCAGTTCTTCTAAGGCCTGGGTTAGGAAATACTGGAAACCACATCTGACCAAATCCTATTGGTCAAAGTGGTCACAGAGTCCACTCAGTTTCAAGGGCAGGAGAAATAGACTCCACTCCTTGGATGTTGGACCAGAGAGGTCAATCACAGTTATTATTGAAAACACAATCTACTACATGTGGTAAAGGAGAGTGCAAAGAGGAGAGTGGCATTGGTTCTTAAGAAGAAGCTAACACTAAGCCAGGCTCTAACATAACTTGAGACCTGGGGTTGGAGAAAGGAGGTCCAATTCTAAGAGCTGTTCAGGAGCTGGGCACACGGCAGCTGGAATGACAAGATCAGAGCCATGGAGGCCAGAGAGCATGAGTCACTTGTGGGGATATATGGAAATTTTCTTGGCAAGAGTCGGAAAGTCACATCAGGGACAGAAAGAGATGGGGGTGGAGTCAATTGCCAAAGAGCCCTGAATGTTAAACTGAGAATCCAGACTTAAAGGGAGCCTACATAGATTTTGGCAGAAATGACACCCTTAAAAATATTTTTGAAGCAAGGACCTTGACATTTATAAAATATTTACCACATGCTAAGCACTTGGTTAAATATTTCACATACATCAGTTTGTTTAATTCTTACAGCGAGCCTACAAGGTGAGTGTATCTTCTTCGTTTTTCAGAAGAAAAAACTGGAGCTTAGGGAGTTTGCATAGTTTGCCAAAGTTTGCAGTTAATAAGTGGTGGATCTGGGCTTTGGGTCTGTTTGAAATCCCACACTCTTCATTCATTTATTGTTATTGTAAAATTCCCAAGAGAAGAAATCTTTCAGGCATTATTAACGAAAGAGGTACCTGAATGAGGTGGACCCATGGGACTGACTTGTAGCCATGACTGCCATAAAATCTAGAGTAACCAGACCTCATGAGCAGAGCCAGGAGCTGCTGTGAATGAGTGGGCTGCGTGTTATGCAGGGCATGGCATGCCTCTTCAAGTCAATATGGTGGAAGAGAGGATCATGCATAAACATGGGCTGAGAGAGCTGGTAGACAAAGCCAGAAGAACTGCCCTATGTGAGAAGGCAGAGCAGCGGGGAGTCATCTGGATTTTGGGGTTGTTCTCATAGAGAAAGACCATGGATCCTCCTCTATTTATGAATGTTGTCTTTTTTGACTAATGGTGCAGCCTCAGGAAGAACTTAAGAGAATGACAAGAGGAGCTGAATCAACTCTGGTACCCAGTGAAGATCAGGAGGCAAGTGTTTTTGACAAATACTGCATTCAAATTGCCCTTATAACCAGTGTTTAATCACTCATTCCAACCCCTTAGATCAAGGCTAGAAGGCTATTCTAGGGCCTTCTTCTGGCTGTTCATGAGATGAGGAGTTGGTCAGATCAGATGTGCCCAAGTGGAATCCATTGCCCATCTCCAAATACCTGGCATCCTAGATTTCCCTGTCCAGATGTCTTGATCTGGTTTACAGGATCTCCAGAGTCCTCCTTCCTGGTCCTTCTCCTCTACAATGGACTCTGCCACTGCTCTGTGCACACCTAGGGGTGAGGAGTGACCCAAGAAGCATGCAGAATTTAAAAGGTTATCTCCCAACCAATTGTTCTTCCTCTCCACGGTGACCTTCTTTGTGCCAATCCCCTTATACCAGCATACGAATGTTATTTGAAGTCTTCACAGAATTTAATATTGTACTTCTATTCAAGTGACTAATTTGGCACATGAAGACCATTTTTGCATCTTTTACTTGATGATATCAAAGGCATTTTCTGTTGTGTTATTCAGTATCCTTTTAAGAAAATCTCATGAAATAGATTTGTCTTCTAATCCAGTGCCAAGAAACTGCTTTACTGGAAGAACTGGAATGATTCCTTTAAATAGATAACAGTTGACTTTTTAACCCATTGGTTTTCTTTTATGCATTGGCTGCTAAAGGTCTCAGAGTTAAATTTAATACCATAATAATTATTTTATTCAGTTATCTCCAGCATTTCTTAGTCTCACTTGTTTCACCTTTATTTTTTAACTACTCTATTGTGTATGTGTTTTTTATGTTTTATTATAATAAGTTAAAGTTAAAAGAATTAATTCATTTTTTTAGAAGCAAGTAGATGTATACAACTTATTATAAGGAAATAAATTTATAAATACATGCATACTTATTTTATTATGCTGTCTTTTGTATAAAAGATGCTATTATTAACTCTTAAGGGAATACATAGCTTTAATTTTTGTAATGATGAGTTGAATAATCATTTCCATTTTTTATTTCTCAGTTTCCTTAAAATTTTTAGGGTCTATAAATGCCATATAGCCACATGACCTGCTGGCAGGAGTATTGCCTGTACTTCTCAACAAGACATGCTCCCTCACAAGTAGTTAACCTTTTGTTTCTTATTTATAAAAGAATGTTGGACCAGTTAAGATCTCTTCTAATTTTAATGGTTTTTTTTATTCCATGAAACTTAACTTAGAGTAATTAATTTCATGTAAATGAGGTGAGCTCTGGTTTTCTTGCTTGGTCATCCAACATGCTCTAGGTGAGTCAGCCTTCCCATGGAGGACAGATGAGCTATATCTTCAGGACTGGGACAGAAACAGCTCAAGTGAGCCATGCCACAGACAACAACCAGTCACCATTTTTGAAGACTAATCAGGAAGTAAAAGATAGGGCAGGAACCTGGCCTGACCAAGTAGACTTAGCACTTCATCAGTCCCATTTATATCTCCAAGGTGTGTCCATTTCTTCTCCTGGTCTGAATGTTGAGCTCTGTGTAAAGCATTTGCTAAAAATAAAAAAAATCCAATATCACTTTAGAAATATAAAAATGAGAGCCTTTGGGAAATGAAGCTTTGTATAGTATCTCCTGCTGTATTGCTGTCTTTTTTTCTGGAAAAGAGGAGACCCAATTGAACTTTCTCATGTGCTTATCAGAGCATTTACAAAGCAAAGCTATATATTGATTTGATTGTGATTCCTCTGAACCTTTAAAGAGTTCTTCATTCATACAAAGAAGTGATACTAGATGTAGTTTGAGCTGCCTTGCAGAAAGCTTTAATCTTCTCAGAGATATTTCACAAGCTATTCATGAATTATGCAAAATTTAAGAGGATTTAATTTCCATTTTACTTTTTTGCCATCAATTCAGGATATATTGAGAATTTTTTTCTTTCTATACTAAGGGAGGTTCAATCGCTCTTTAGGATTAATATTTTCAGTGTATGACAAGACTGGCCAGTAATGTGACAAAATTTCCACATTTTAATCACTTGCCTCGAGTTTATTGCCTTTTAAAAAATTTATATGACAGCTCTGCAATATAAATATATTACCAGCACACAATTTTTGTTTTTCCAGATTTTGAAACTGAGGTCCACAGAAGTTCAGTGACAAGCCCAAGTCTACATGAAAGATAACTGCTAGACATGGGATTCTGGCCAAGATCTGCCTGGCTCCAAAACCCATACTATTTCTACTATAAAGCACTTCCCCGCAAATCTCAATCTCTACACCACCAGCTTAAGGAGGAGCCTTTCATTCATACACTCATTCATTCATTCAACATTTGGTTTTCACATTTAGTGTGTTGGGTCCTTTACACAATGTGAGAAGAGGGATAAATAATAGGTTATGGTCCCTGCCCCTAGGGAAATCACCTTATTCTATTCCATGCATCAGTTAATCAACAATAATAAAATTGCTATGCTATTTGAATATTCACAGTTAATTATACCACTTAATATGTATTTATATTTCCTCTCCAAAGGAAAGATTTTAGGAGACTCTTTTCAAAAACAGAAGCAAATGGCGAGGCGGGGAGTGAGGGGGAATGGCATAGATAGAGGCTCTGTTCATCCCCTTGGCAACCAAATCAAAGAAACTAGGACCAGCAGGAAGAAAAAATCACCTGGGAGCTAGATGAACAAGCAATACAACCAGGGAGGAATCTAAAAAATCACCTGCAATGGCAGAAGGTAGGACAGGGTGAGGATGTGAGGCTGCCTGGTCCTGAGCAGCTGAGTGAGATGAAGGCCGCAGCAGTGGCAGCTGCAGACGCCTCTTAAAGGGACCATGGATGTGAGCAGGCCTTCACAGTGACAGACTTGCTTGCTCTGGGCACCAGAACAGGTTCTCTGAGCAGGGACTTACAGGGGGACACTAAGTTGCTGGAGTGAGGGCCGAGGCAAGACTCACTCTGTACAGAAGTGCTGGTAGTATCCATTGTTCTTTGTTGAGCCCTCCCCCATGCCAGTGTGCAGACACCTTGCCGCCATAGCAGAGACATCATCAAACTGGTTAAAAAAAGCTGCTCCACACATAGGAGTTCTTGAAACTCTGCATCCCCCAACTAGCGATCCCACCCAAGCCACCTCCAGGTATATCCTCAGCGAGTCAGGTGCTCTTTGCTGAGCACAATGGAGGCAGCTGGCCTCAGTCTCTGGTGTGGTCTTTTGAGGCAACTATAAGCACAGCATCTGTGGATTGCTTGCTGAATCTTAATATGTGGCCCAAGAGAGGCACAGGCTTGGGTGAAATTTGGCCTGCAGCTAAACCCTTCTCAGGACTGTGCCACTGGACACCTACTACACAAAGCCACACTAACAAGACCAGGAGGCTTAGGAGCTTTGCTTAGTACATAGAAACAGACATAGAAAAGCAGCCAAAATGGGAAGACAAAGAAGCAGAAACCATATGAGAGAACAGGACAGAGATACAGAAATAATGGAGTCAAGTAATCTAACATGCAGAGTCAAAACATTGGTTATAGAGATACTCAATGAACTTTTGGTTAAATTCAGTGAGAATTTCAACAAAGAGATTAAAAAAAAACATAAAAATGGAAATGAAAATTATAAAAGGGAACCAGTCTGAATTGAAGAGCACATTATCCAAGATGAAAAGTATATCAAATGGAATAAACAAAGGAATAAACCAAGTGAATAAAGAAAAGGACCAGATGCCCTATCTAGAGGATGGGAAAGCCACGGACACTCAATCAGAATGGCAAGAGATAAGATACCAAGACTATAAAAATAATTTGAGGAGCATATGAGACACTATTAAAAGTAAAAATATCCATGTCATCGGGGTACCTGGAGGAAAACAAGATGTTCGACAGCTATCTGAAAAAACAGTGATGGAAAACTTCCTTAGGCTATTGAAAGAAATAGACATAAAACCCCAGGAAGCTAAGAGTTCCAAAAACCAGGAAACCAAAGAGGCCCACACCAGTACACATCATAATAAAAATGCTAAAGGTTAAATACAAAGAGAGAATCTTAAAAGTGGCAAGAGAAAAGCAGTTAGTTACCTATAAGGGAGCAACCATAAGACTGGCAGCTGATTTCTCAAAAGGAACTATGCAGGACAGAAGGGCTTAGCATAAAATATTCAATGTGATGAAAACCCCGGATCTAAAACCAAGAATATGTTATCCAGTGAAGCTATAATTTAGAGTTGAAGGACAGATAAGGAGCTTCCCAGACCCCCCCAAAAAAAAAATGGCTAAAGAAATTTATCATCACTAAGCCAGGATTACAGGAAATTTGGAGGGACTTCTTTAAGAAGAAAAAAACATATATCAAAAACAGAAATAAAGAATGGTAACACCTACATTCCTATCAACAATATCTCAAATGGAAAAGAATTAAGTGCTCCAACCAAAACATAGAGTGGCTGAATGGATGAGAAAATAAGATCCCTACATATGATACCTACAAGAGACTCACTTAAGATTAAAAGACACATAGACTAAAAGGAAGGGGATGGAAAAAGATATTGCATGATGGACCTAGAGGGTATTGCGCTGAATGAAATGGGTCGGATAGAGAAAGACAAATATCACATGATTTCATGTACATGTGAAATCTAAAGAACAAAATCAGCAACAACAACAAAAGCAGAAATAAACTCATAGATACAGAGAATATTTAGAGGGATTCTAAATGGGAGGGGAGTTGGGGGGACAAAAACAGGCAAAGAGATTAAGAGGTAGAAATGGATAGTTGCAGAATAGACGTGGAGATGTAGAGTGTAGCATGGGGAAGATGGTTAGTAATGTTGGAGTAAAGGAGTACTAGATTTAGTGGAGTGACCACTTGGTGAGTTACGTGGATCTCTGAACAATATGATATATAACTGAAACTGATATATTATTGCAAGCCAATTATAATTGAAAAAATACTTATATTGAATTGTACAATGTAAATACAGCAACTAATTGTCTATTATATTTCAATAAAGTAAAAAGAAAAACAGAAGCAAATAACTGTAAAAGAGACTTCCCTTTTCACTATATTTGGTTTGGGTCTCATGAACTGATGACTAAACTACCTTTTATCTTACTCAGGCTGAGCTATGAGGATGGAGTCCACATACTAACTCAAGAAACTCAGGACAGTCAGATTTTGGGAGGCTGAAAACTACAAAGCTGGGAAAGGCCCTGGGTAAGTTGCTAAACCATTAAAATACTTCTATATCTGTTGTAAAGAATATAAGAGTAGTTGAACCGAGTAGTAGTTGTAATTAATATAATTTCTAAGGTCAGATCATTAATTCAAGCTGATTGTGGTAGGATGTCACTCTGACCTTTAACAAACAGGTCTCCTGTTGCAGTGTGACCTAGGTAATAATAGAAATATCAAATACATTAACATCTTAGGCAGTCTTTTATAGCTTAGACAATTTTGGAATATGATTGCTATTTGACCAGGTGATGCTTGGAGAGAATTCAGCACTTTGAAGGAGAAGTGCAATTTTGTACTTACTGAGACTTTGAGGTACCTAATGATGCTGCCCAATTGTGGAGTCAAGTCACTGAGTCTATGAACAGCCCCTGGCAGGCATGGAGGGGATCAAGGTGACAATGGCAATGGGGGAGAATGCAGGGTTTGCCTGCTGTTCCAGAACCAGCCAGGATTGCTGGGGTAGCAGCAGTCAGAGGGACTGATGATACAGGAAGAGGGGTGACATTACTGGCGGGGACTGAGATACAGTTTCTTTGAGTCCAGATTGTGTGGCATCAAGAGTGTACCTTGATGTGATGAACGGACAATGTGCCCATTGACTGCAACGGAGCCTGATCCTATTTCAAGAACTTGCTCTGATTACAGACTCTGGTTGATGGTTCTACTTAGATCTCTAGTTAAAGGATGCCAGATTGAATTCTAAGCTGACATTCCGACTTTTTTATCCCAAAGTAAACATCACATGGTAACTAGCATTGTAATGGACAGTTGCAGGTTGAGTTGAATATTGATAAAATAAATTCTCGGACATGTGGAAGAGCCAAATATTCATTTATCTGTTCCTGAAATTACATATGCTTACTGAGTAGGGTAGATAGAAATGTCTAGATACTTTGTAATTGGTGTAAGGGAAAGAAGTGTTATCTTTTTTTCTCTAGTAAATACACTTTAGCATTGTAGTCAGACTTAGGGGTTCTCAGATTCTGGTTCAAAAATTACTGTCATGCTTGTTAAAATGCATATTCCTGTGACCCTTTCATATATTGAATGACTCTCTCTGACACTGGAGTTAGAGAATCTGCATTTTAACAAGAACTTCAGTGATTATTAAGAACAATGAGATTTGAGAATTCTTGTTTTGTAAGACAAGGACTGATGACATTCATTCATTCATGTTGTTTATTCATTCGTTTGTTCACTCCACAGCCATTTATTGAGTGTATTCTCCTGAATGCTGAAGTCTAGAAATGAATAAAATAAATAAACTTCCAGAAGTTTATGGTCTAGATTTAACTGGTACCAGTGTTTCTTAACTGGAGGCATTTTGTAATTTCTGGAAGTGTTTTTGGTTGTCACACCTGGGGATGGGAGTGGCAGCTAGTGGGTAGAGACCAAGAAGCTGCTATACAGCCTACAATGCACAGGACAATTCTCTCTCCGTCTAAAACAATAATGATCCACTCCAATGTGTCAATACTGTTGGGCTTGAAAACCCTGAATTGCACTGTGAATTCCAGTCTTTGGAACCACCTAGGAGGTTTGCAGATACCCATACCCTCCAAAATATTGTCTGACAAATATGCACGTATATTTATAAGTGGGCTGAACCATGTGCACCATGATCATTAGCTGCTAGAGCTAAACAAATCCTGATTTGCAGTGTGACCAACAGAAGGAACTTTCATCTGTGCCATAAAAAGTCCCCAGTGACATGCCATGGTTACTCGACCGACGTGATCTGATAAACAAAGACATACTGCCAAACTGTTTTTGGATTATCTCTATATTGTTCAATTAACCAATAATCCAGATAAGATACTGTGGACTTCTACTTCCAGCCAATACAGCATAACCGGGCTGGATTTACCCACCCATCTGAAACAACAAAGAAACTCCAGACAAAATACATGAAAAAACAGTTTTCAAGATATGAACATTGAGCAATGAAAGACAGTGGTCCCAGGAGACAAAAACAAATGTAATGAGCCCTGTGATTGCCTCCAGCCTGCTGCGTGGATCTACCATTTCTGCTGAGTATCACAATGAATAAATCCTTTGTGTGGTTTGTAGTGTTGGTTTATGAGTTCACTTTCTGTCATTTTTCTTTTTTTCCCTTACGAGTCTAATTTAATCTCAGCTGTGAAAACATTTCCACTTAGTAGTTTTTGCTTTGATATGCTTCTGTTGAGTGCTACAAGGGGTTTTACCTATCTAGAATTAGATTTTGTTAATTGTTTTTAGTGGTGCAGAATCAAGGTTTTGATTTCTCATAAAACGTTTTTTTTCTCTCCAAAAGCTCTAGAAAAAGACACACTTCTTTCATCTTTTCTCTGAGTTGGTGAACAGGTTTTTTTGTTTGTTTTCGTATCTCCTTATCATTGAGGGGACACTGCTCAGAGTCCCAGCTTTCTTAAAATGGTCTTGGGTCCAGTTTTATACCGTGAGTGGGCCCAAGTCCACCCTTTTGTACCCATGAACTTGTTAAGCCCTGTCGTCAACCCCAGCACCAGCTGTCAGGGCATTTGTCCAGGTCCACTCCTTGTCCCTCATGCAGCTGCTCCCTGCGATAATTTTAAGGTCTTTGTTCACTTTCCACCAAGATTCCTCTTTATTTCTCTTGGATTAAGCTGTATTTTAAATATTTTCTTTGTTGTAATTTAGCCGGAATTTCCATGTATTTCCAGTGGGCAGATACCATAGCAGAGTCTGCTATGTCTCATTACTATTTGTGTTCTTGCCTAAGTGTCTCAACTAGGGTGTAAGCCTCCAGAGGGTAGGAATCACATCTTTGATGTTTTAACACACAATCTTCTAACTAAGAGACCTTCAATAATAAAATCGTATGGTAAACAGTACTGTGCTAGACTCACCAATGTTTGTTGGCTGGAAGTTAAGTAAAAGTACCCAGAAAAAAATAATTATACACTTCACTGTACTTAACACAGTACCTCCTACAGCCTCCTTTTAGTTACTTTGGTGTGTGTGTGTGTGAATTTGCCAGGCTTCCTACTTGAAGAAATCTCTTGTTTTTAGATCAGTAGGTCTCAGTGTTTTTCCATGCCCAACCCACCTGAGGTACGTTATGATTTCTAACTGCATTTGGCTTACCTAATTGTCATTTTGAGTGGGGATGGACGGAATGCCTTATAAAAGGATGCATCAGAATCCTGGGTGAGATGTGTAGTTTTAAAATTTCTTCTCCAACCACCTCCCTCCATCCTGGTTGAAAATCATTGCTTCAGTCATCCAGGCAAACTTCTGAAAAGCAATTCTCATCTAAGCTAAAATTCCCAATGTTTATATTCATTTTGTATCCACATATGTTGGAATGGTCAGGGATGAACAAGCATTAATGCTTTGCTTGGCTATCCCCAAGCCAAACAGAAGCCTTATGGAATGATACAGAGGAGAGGGGCCACCTGACTTCCATTTTTCTCAATGTGCTATTAAACACATGAACTCTTGGTCACCATACTGCATTTCTCTGAGTATCCAGCTGCAGGTAATGTAGTAAACAGTGTTGTAAATCATGCATGTAGAAATTCATAGGCTCAATGCCTCAATACAGAGAATAAAGACTTAGTTATTATTTTGTTCTCAAAAATATACAGTTTTAGCAGATGTGATAATATTTCAGGGAATGTTTCCTTAACACATTTACTCTCTCATAGGAAAGGGATTATCAATATGATATGATGCTTAAGGTGTTAGGCAGAGCTTTGAAAAGCCCTGCTTCCTTCTTCAGTGGATAAATAGCCCAGCAGTTTGTGAAAAGGCATTATGCCATCTGAACATATTAGTCTCTTGGCTGTCTCGCTCAGACTATCTATGCACCTCCTTACTGAATGTTTGCTGGCAGAATTCCCAGCCAGGAATGCCCCACAGCCATCTGCTCTCTCTGGTACCCTGCCTATGTACCAGGGGCAGAGCAATCTCTCCCAAGTATTGCTTAGATGTTTGGACTGCAACAAAAGGGCAACAAGAAAAAAAATATGTGCTCAAAGCACATGTGCTGTTTTTTGTTATATTTTATTATACATTGCTGTCCTGCATTTTCAAATCAATTCTACTAGTTGTTGTGAATAGGCACAGATGGAATCTGGAGGGGTGAGGGCAGATTGAGAATGGCTCCCTGAAGGCAGCATTGGGTGAGTGGAAGTCCTGGGTAGGAATCTCTGTCCTATTTCTGCTCCACCTTTAACTAAGGGTACAATATTGAGCAAGTCACTTCCCCATTTTACTTTCCTTATGTTAAAAAGGAAAGGCTTTCTCACAAGGCTAACCTTATAAAAATGGGGGAAAATTATCACATCAAAAAACAAATTCAATCTGGTGATGGACAGCAGAGAGGAAGACTGGGAGGCTGGGAGACAGAGGTGAAGGTTTAAAGAAGTACAAATTAGTAGTCGATAGATGGTCACGGGAATGGGTAGCACAGCATAGGGAATGCAGCTAGCATTAATGTCGTAACTAGGTAGAGAGCGAGAGGAGAGAAAGAACAATTATGGGGATTATTTTATAAACTCTATAAATGTCTAACTGTATACTTGAAACTAAAAAAATAAAAATTCAAAAGATAAATGATTGACTGAAAAAAAACTACTAAACCATTTTTAATACTTACGAAAAAAAGGTTACTATTCCTAACAAAGAGCTCCTACAAATCGGTGAAAATAAAAAACACAGGTAGCACATAAAAACAGGCAAAGAACATGATAGGTTTCATGGAACATGAAAAGCAAATGACCAATAAATAGGTGACAAATAGTCAGGAAAATTAAAAATCAAAGCAATATTGGGATACCATATTATTATGCATCTGACTAGTAACTTAGAAAACAAAGAATGGTTACTATCCAGTGCTGGTGAGAATGGAGGGGCCCCTTCAGATGCTGCAGTGGTAGTATAAATGGACTGATGCAAGCTCTTAGGAAAGTAATTTGACAATCAATGCCTATCAACTGCCCCAGCAACCTCATTTCCAGGAATCTACCCTTTAAAAACAGAAGCGATGTTATTTAAAAATACCTGTATGGAGATTTTTATTGCAACATGAGACCAAAAAAAAAAAAAAAAAAAACAAAAAGAAAAAAGAAAAAGAACCACCGCCACCCACAAAAACAAAACTAGAAAATAACCTGGATCTCCATTAAAAGAAAAAGGTTGAATAAATTACTCCCTATCAGTGTTTCTCAGCCAGAAATGATTTTGCCTCCCCAGGGGACATTTGGCAATATCTGGAGATATTTTTGATTATCACAACAGGGGGCTGAATGGTATTAGAATCCAGTGGGTAGAGGCCAAGGATTTCAGTAAACATCTTACAACTACAGAACAGCCACTCCAAACAAATAATGATCTGGCCCCAAATAACAATAATGTTGAGATTGAGAAATCTGTATGCATGTGTGTGTGTGTCTGTGTGTATACTGTAGGTGAGCCCCTGAAAAAATATTAAGAAAAAGTTACAGAGTAATATATAATGTTCCCTTTTATTAGAATATTATGAAATAATGCCAAATGTGTGTGTGTGTGTGTGTGTGTGTGTGTGTGTGTGTGTGTGTGTGTTTGCATGAGCATGATGTGGAGTATAGAGGTATTTATGCCAAACTAGTAAAACTGCTGACCTGGGGAAAGCAATTTGTGAAGAAATATTCCCCTCCCCCAACACAAACACAGACACACAGGAGCTCTCGTACACATGTTTTGGGGACGGCTGAATCAGAATTACACAGGATGCTTTTGAAAAATTTGTATTTCCTGGACATCATCCAGGTTTCTTGGCTCCTATACCATAAGTCTGAATGTTTCAAAAGTCTTTCAGTTTTCCCCCAAAATTATCCTTTGGAGAACATGGTGTTGCCTTCTATGTAAGTCTTTAGAAATTATCTCATGCCATGGGGGCACTCTCAATTACTTTATTTTGACAGCAAAGCACTGTTTCAGGGGAAAATACAGTAGCCTGAAAGCTGGGAACAATGCTTATAGAGGTCATCTGATAGAACCTTGTTATGTGCTCCCAAGGTGGAGAGGAGAGAGACCTCTGGTCCCTTCAACCCCTTATAAAGACACCAAATCCATCATTGGGCTTCACTCACATGACCTCATCCAAACCCAATGACCTCTCAAAGGCTCCACCTCCAAATGCCATCTCAGTGGGTCAAAAGCTTTGACATGTGAACTTGGGAGGAACACAAACATTCAGACCACATTCAGACCACAGCAATGGCTCTGCAATGGCCAATTACTTCAGGCCTTTGCCTTCTGAGAGAAGGCGAAATTTCCCAGCAGATTATATTTTAGCTGGGTGAAAAAAATGGAAAAAGGAATTGTTATGAAAGGTGAAACGGTAAAAGCACTCTGCAATGCTAACTCAATTTGTTGTAATACATGAAATGTCATGGGTGAAAGAAAATATAGAACCACGTGGGTTAGAGGGTGGGCTGTGTGATGCTGAGTGTACACCGTACTGTTCTCCTACCACCTGTTATTCACGTAAAGTCAGGTACCTGGAAAGGTACTTTAATATTTTGAGGCCAAGAGGGCATCTGTTGGTACACCAGACATGCTGAGGAAAGCAAATCATCTTTCAGGACACTAAATGACACTGGTACGTTAATGCAGCTGTTACACATTAGGCACCAGGGAGAGTGGGAGGCAGAGGAAAGCCGTCTCAGCGACCTTCAGTCTCTCAGCCTGGCCTGGCCTCGGCTGCAAAAAGGTACCGAATAAATCATTTTAACCTTGGCTCTGTTTTCTTCAACGGGATTGTTAATGCATGCCTCAGAGAATGAGGATTATAAACAATCCAAGAACAGTTTAAGAAGAGACAACATGGTATTAAAAATGTTAACAATTTTAATGATAATGTTTATTTTTATTTTTAAGAACAAGATCAAATAACTTTTATTCACTTATGAGTTCTTAATACAATGAAAGTCCACTTACGAGCTTTCACTGTGACTCAAGACTCATGTTCTTTTGAATATTAAATGATGAAACTAAAAATTTCCACAGGATTAATGGGATAAAATGAAAAATAGACAAGTTGCAAATGAATCATCAGCAAATCTTTCTTATGCAAGAAAGCAATAATTGATATTACTAGGACAAATAAACACCTAACGGATCTTTTGAAAGATTTTACATCTCTTGTTATTTCATATTTTTTTGACATTACAAGAAAATTTTATTACAAAATTGTCTATAAATGGAAAACTATGAAACTATAATGAAGAAATGTGTTAAACTTTCCATGTGATAAAATATATTACACATACTTTTTAAAAAAAATATATTGTTTAAGAATAGTATAATTAACTATTCAAAGAGTATCTGTTCTTTCTGGGTTGCCAAATAAACAGGGGCAAGGGTCAAGTGAAGGCATAAGTCATGTTTAGATTAAGTAACTTGTTATGAAACTGGCCAGACATCCATGAGCATCCAAATGATCAACAACAACAATAGTTAGTAAAAGATGGGAAGAATAATGTTTAAGGCTGACATTAATGTTTCTGACAAATCTTTACCCTCTCACCTGCACAGCATTGCCAGGGAACCTCAGGTAAATAATCAGATCCTCTCAAGCTCTAGGAAAGATGCGTTGTCACTTCTCTTTTGTAGTTCTTGCCTTCATGTATTAAAATTTTTCATCCTATTTTTTAAATTGAATATAGTTGACATGTAATATTATATTTGCTTCAGGTATTCAACTTACTGATTCAACAATATTTGTGTATGTTGTGAAATTATGACTACAGTAATCACTAATAGCCATCACCACACGTAGTTATACATTTTTTTTTTCTTCTAAGGACTTTTAAGATTTATTCTCTCTTTTTTTTAGAGTAGGTGGAGAGGCTGTTTTTTTTTAATTACATTTATTGGGATGACATTGATTAATAAAATTGTATAGGTTTCAAGCATACAATTCAACCATATGTCATATGTTCACTGCCCAAAGTCAAATCTCCTTCTGTCACCATATATTTGACCCCCTTTTAATAATGGATTAATCTCTCTTATTTAATATTTTTAAATGAAGTTCAGTTTCCTAAATATTAATTAGGTTCTTACTATGTGTCTAGGTACTAGAGATATTGAGATAAATGTGAAACAGGACAAAGATGGGACATTAGAGTTGCCACCAAGGCAGCTAATGGGGTTGATAAAAGTTGATCGGAATGGTGGTAATTAAATAGAAACATGATGCTAATAATAGAATACAATTTCTTTCCAGAATGAATATTTATTTGTTATGATCAATCATTTTCTTTCTGTGCTTGAAAATGTTGCTTTAACTCAGGCAATTCATATATTCAAGTTTCATAAAATAGAACAAATCGAGTCATTGAGTGTATATGTTAAATATATGAATTCAAAATTTTAACAATTTAAGTTGCACTGTTGTTTACTTGGGCAAATAATGCTTGCAAACAAAGAAACTATTTAATCTCCATATTCATCTCATGAAAAAGAAACAAACAAACACTGCTGTCTTATACCACTCTTGACCAGACACCTAATCAATGGTCTTTCTGGCCACCAGCAGGATAAGAAGGAAATAAATTCCTAAAAGTGAGTGGCTGTTAATGTTTTTTTTTTGTATTGGCTAAATAAGAAATTTCAGAAGAAACACTAATCTACACTATGAAGACTAACAAGGAAATGCTGGTTAAAGTCTATTTCTAAAAACTCAGCGATAGAAAATACTTAACAAATATTAAATAACTTTTATTAATATAGTATCAGGCCCCAGGGAATGGCAGTTTCTGGTTAGGTCTCAGATTATAGATTCAGTAGAAAAAGCAAAGTAACGCTAGAGTAAAGGTAGGGGCCCATAGAACCTTCTACACTGTCAGGAAAAGGAAGGCAATGAATGCTGCCCAGGGCTAATGTGAAGTTCATTTTTTTTCACGATGAAATTATAGTGAGTATATTATAATCAAGTAAAATATAACTCTCCACCTCTTGATAATGAGTGAGAAATTACTGTGGAAAGGTTGGTGAATTATGATAATAAACACAGCTGCTTTGATGCACCTAATGCAGGTGTGCATTTTAGTAATGCTAATGACATTCATCACTTTCACTTACTGAACCAAGCAAGGAGATTCCCCTGTGAGTACAGTGGGGTAGAAAAGAAAGCCATTGTTTTCGACAACAATGGCAATTGTAGCAGTCCAGGTTTCATGTAGTTATTTAATTCAAATGAATTGGACTCAGGCTGCCTTTTATTGAGTACCTTCTGCAGTCCACATCGAGTAAGGTGCTTTATGTTATTTTATCTGTAATATCATCACAGAAAACCTGGACAGCCAGTATTCTTTACCATTTATACCATTTTACAAATGAAAAAAATCTCAGATTCAGAAAGGATAAGTGATTTACAGAAGGTCATGAAAATAGTAACATCTTAGAGCTTTTAAAATCAAATGTGTCTGAGTCTGTAGTGGGAACGCACTGGTTTTGCTTGCCCAGCACGCCCCACCTTTCTTGTGGTTTTGACTGTCGCTCCCAGGATTGGTGTGGGACTCAGGCACAATTGATCAGGTCATCATGTTCTCCTGGGCACAGTGACCAGAAGTGTTATGTGACACAACCATAGCCTATCAGAGAGAATTGCATGGCTTTTTCTGGAGGAAAAAAAAAGAGAGAGAGAGAGAAGAACTTTTCTCTCTCTTCCACTGCAGTGGCATAGATTTTGAAGGCACACACCTATGACAGCTGGCAACCTTTTGTTACTAAAAGGAGAGAGCCTGCTAAGAATAGGGCCAACACAGTACAGAGGAGTTATGAGATGCAGAGGAACTGGTCTTAATGATACCTTTCCAGTGTCTAAATCCATATATCCCTGAAGCCAAAGAGCCCACAGACTTTTCAGGCACATGCAGAAATTAAATTCCTTTATTTCTTAAAGTCTAATTCAGACTCCAAAGTTTGTGTTCTCTCTGTTAGGTCACACTATTTTAGATATCAGGGAACAAATGTCCTCCAAAAGAAAAGAAAAGATTTAATATAATAACATATACGTAATTTTGTTTATGATATATTCTCTAGCTTATCTGTAAAGGTGATTACTAAAATCATTTTTAAAAGATTTTGAGCAAAAAAGATTTGAATAATTTTGTCATAAGGTAAATTACTTGAGGATGTCCTAAAATCTTACTGAGGAATTTCTCAAGACAGTCTACTATACATTAATAATAGCTTACCTCTTAATAGAGTATTCTATATGCCTCCTTCATCATAAGCCAATAATAAATGACATGAATTAAGAGGAGAAAAGAATTAGTTTATAAATATGAAACACATATTTTGCAATTATTTCTCAGAATCAGATTTATTGGCACTTGTTTTATTTCTCCATAGAACATGGCTCAAACACATGAGACTATACTATATATAGCTAAAGTTCAATGGACTTGTAAGTGGGAAAGAGAAGGTCCAGGATACTAGCTCCTTCTAACTCATTCTAATTATTAACAAAGTGTATGTATATGTTCAGGCAGACTAGGCTAGGCCAGGCCAAACAGTTTAAGAAATCAGTCCCAAATTTCAGTGGACTATTTTTGTTCAGCTTTATTTTTTGCTTATACTATATGTGCAATGTGGATCAGAGACTCTGATCCATACAGTTACTCAGAGATGGAGGCTCCATCAACCTGTGTAGCTGCACCATCTAGGAAACTCTGCTTTGTTAACTGCCGTAGCAGAGTGAGGGAGAGTCTGAATAACTTACACCTGTTGTTAATTTGTCTGCTAGAAGTGACATACTTCATTTTTGCTCCCAGCTTTAGGCAAAATAAGTTGCACACCCCAACTTTGACTAACAGAGAGACTGAAAATGATAGTAAATCACATGGAACATTTGATGAGCAACAGTTATGTCTTCTATGCTATTTAAGAGAAATGGAAGTCACTGTTTTCCTTTGACTAGGCTGTGACTACACAAATTCACAGGTATATCTTTTATTGATCCATTTGTGCTTTTAAAAAAGTGAATTTCTGTCTACGACCATGCCATCATGAACGAGCCGGATCCCGTCTGATCTAGGAAGCTAAGCAAGGTTGGGCTTGGTTAGTACTTGAATGGGAGATCACCTAGGAAGACCAGGTACTGTAGGTATAAAAAATAAAAAATAAGGGATTATAAGCTGACAAGATTCTTGCAATCTGTGATGTCAACCAAGGGTTGTTTCACCTAATAAATAAAAATAAATAAAAATAAAAATAGATAGATAGATAGATAGATAGATAGATAGATAGATAGATAGATGATAGAGAATTTCTACACCAACTAGGTGGTCTTTAGTAAATGTAGACATCAAGATAACCAATGAGTCTGGAGTCTATGTAATTACATCTCATAACTTGCATTGAGGATGAATGTACCTTAAGTTTGCTAATCAAGTAGCCAGAACTGCCTTAGGTGATAAAGGTCAAGATTCTCTCTGTATATGTCTGTCTGTCTGTCTGACTGTGTGTGTGTGTGTGTGTGTGTGTGTGTGTGTGTGTGTGTGTGTGAGGCAGTGTAGAATAAATGCCTGTCCTCAGTCTTAGGAGAATATGCATATGCCTGCTTGGTCTGCCTCATCTTAATGAATACAAGGAAAAGTGTACTACTCAGAGTTGAAGGGTGATTCAAGAAATCTTACGGTGTATTTTTTTTAACTTGAATTTATTGGTGGTAATATTGGTTACTAACTTTATATAAATTTCAGGTGTACAATTGTATAATAATATGACATATATACAGTCTATTGGTGTATTTTTACAGAGATTTAAATGGCAGAAATTTTTGTCTTTGTTAAATAGTCTGAACTCTTAAAACTGATCTGAATTTTACCGACAGTTCTTCAAGGGGAATTGCCTCTTAAAGAATATTTTGAAAACTTGTGGTGGTGTGTCTGGGGGAGGGTATTTTGGTCTATTAAAATAATTAGAAGGTCCTCCTGGTAGGAGTCCTGCATCTTTTGACTTTCAAAAGTCTCACCTCAAACTTGCTTATTGTCATCTGAGCCTATCTAACCAAAATATGCTTTAAATATAAATAGAAAAAAATACGGGGTGGGGGTTGGACTTTCATTTTTATTAAATTTTCCAAGAATGCAACTATTGTATTAATGGAAAAGTTGTACTTTGTTTAGCTAATTCTTACCAAAAATTGTTTTCTATTTAAAAAACATATTATCCATGGCAATAAATAATATTTGCATTCATAATGATTCTTTAAATATGTATAAGCATCTTCTAATGTGGTTGTATTTGCCTATTTAAATATTTAAATATATATTATTTTATTATAAATGACTTTCCTTTTATCTCTCCTTCTCATACTTAGAATAGTGAATATTTTTCAAAATTATAGTGTAGTCAATAATATCTATGAACTTAATTTTAGAATAATAAAGGAATATTAAAAATATTTACTATGAAGCAGTTGGATCTGGTAAGATTGAGAAGCAATGTGTTAGGCAATACTGTGTGATATTTTAAAGCATGCAGTTCAGAATTAAATAGATTTGAGCTCAAGCCTGGTTCTACTATACAATCAGCAAAAAATTTAACTTCTCTAAACCTTAGTTCTCTCGCCTCTGTAATGGGAGCACTACCTGTTATTTCGAAGGCTAAATGAGATTAATGGTTAGTTTGCTGCCTGGACCTTAGCAAGCAATAGATAAATGATGGCTATTATTTCAGTTATTATTACTAATAAAGCTTAAAACCTCAACATAAAACACGTAGAAACCACAGAGATCTTACCTGGTCATGTCAAAATGACTGGCTTCCTCTTTCTCTATTTTCTTTTGGGGTAGGAAGAAATCTATTTCCTAGTCAAGTCAGCTGTGGGAAGTAAAGTTTTGGTACATCTAGATAGAATCCTTGGATTTGTCAGTATCTTTCTGACTTCTTTTCCCTCTTAAGAAAGTTAATCTATCTGAGCTATCAGCTAACAACGCACCATCCACCGATAGAGGTTGCCATTTCATAAGATGTGAAAGGGCAGTGCCATTGTCACCTGCCTTGAAAAGCTTGCTCCTTAAATACAGACAGCTCTGCTCTATATACTGGACCTTTTACTTTGCTTTAGGGTCAGACATAATAAAAGGTTTTAATCATCACATGAATAAAATATGCTTCATGAGATTAGCAGTCTAGACTAAATTGGGCAATTCTCTTAGGAACCCTCCTCTTCTTCCTAAATTTAGTTTCACAGTATAGCTACTAACTGTGCTAAAAAGGGACATTTCTAGCTCCTACTCTGGATCCTTGCAGACTTAAGACATACCACCAGAATTATTTTTTCTCTTTAGTCACCTAAAAAACTATATGATACCAAAGAAAATACACTGAAGCTAAAGTTTCTAAGGCTTTACTCAATTTTAGTGTTGGAAAGTCTAAAGTAGTTTCAATGTCATCAGAATAACTAAAACTGATCTCTTATTTAGATTTATTTAATTTCCTATTATTTTCCTCAGTAGTCGGCTAGAATACTAAAGGGTTAAAAATTGAAAAAGGAAGAAGGAAATTTTTTAAAAGAGAATTTTGAAGTTTACTTTTCTTTACCCCCTGAAAGCTAAAGACTTTCATAGACTGAAGTCTGAAACTTTGTAAGGATCGTCCCCTTGAATATTCACATTACCAATTTTAAGAAAATTCCTGTACTTTATAAGCAATATCGTAATTCAGCTAGCTGTCTTTTCCATGAATAATGAGCAGTGACTGATCCCCTACCCCGAGAAGCAAGCGTGAAGGTATAATTAAACCCACAGCTGGGCTCCCAGTGATTATCAATTTCCTTGTAACCTGAAAAGAGTGGCAGACAGGACCTGATGCTCATTCACTCTACACATTGGGCTTCAATGAATCTCTTCTGAAAAAACAGCATATCCATTCAACAACTATGTATTGAACTCCTAACTATGTAATGGGTGCTCTTCTAGGTACTGGGAACACAACGGTGAAAAATGAAACAAAACAAAATCCCTGCTTGGTAGAGTTTATAGTCTAGTGGGAGTGGACAGACAATAAAAATAATATATAAGTTCATTCAATATTGTCATCTGAAGGCAGTAAGTCCTGGAAGAAAACGCATAGAAGGGTGTTGGGAATGCCAGGGAGTGGGAGGCAGTTTTAGAAGGATGGTCAGGGTGGGCCTCACTGGGAAGGTGACATTTGAGTAAGAACTAGAAGGAGCTGAAAGAGTGCACCGCAGGGTCTCTGGGGGAAGAACAGTCCAAGCAGAGGGCAGCATCCATGAAAGGCCTGTTTGACAAGCAGCACAGAATCCAGTGTGGCTAAAGGAGTGAGTCAGGGGCTGATAGGAGTGAGGCCAGGTAGGTCATGGGAGCCAGATCCTGTGGGGCCTGCACACCACCCTATGATTTTAATTTTACTTTGAGTGAGATGAGAGTCATTGTGGAGTTTTAATGAGAGAAAGTACATGATCTGAATTAAGTTTTGAGGGATCACTCTGGGTAGAGAAAGGCCTGAGTAGGGAGGAAAAAAACCTTTTCCCTCTATCCTTTGTTTGGTTCCACAGCGAGGGCTCTACAGATTATATTGACAAATGACAGATTAAGAGGAGGAAAGCATAAAAATTTTAATTAATGATAATTTATATATGAAAAGAAGTGAAGACTCAAAGAAACCTATAGACCTGAGTGCTTATGTACCATTTTTAGCAGAATGGAGACATGACAAGGCAAAGAAAAAGGGACTTCAGGCTTCTAGAATCTGCAAACTGTGAGACAGTAAATATATGGTATATAGAATTGGAAGATAAGGGCTATCTTAGCAAGGTTTCTTTGTTCAGATCCATCTCTGCTGACTTTCTGTCTTCTTTATGGCCATAAAACTTCCCCAGGAGAGAGGACTTAAAGCAGTCCTCATTTCCTAGGAGTTTCTGCTTTCAGTCAGAAAAGGGACACTCCAGGAAGGCGTCTTTCTGCATCTGTTGAATCTCAAATGCCTCCAACTCAAAATAATCCTTCAGTCAAAGTGGCATATTTTACAGTATCATAATCTGATTTCTTTCAGCCTGCATGGGAACAAGGATGGGAGCAGAAATTCTCTTAGGAGGCTTCTACAATAATTTTAGTGGGAGATGATGGTGGCTTGGACCAGTGAGAACAGTGGTGGAGGTAAGGGATAATTGGATTCTAGACTTGCTTTGAAGCAAGAGCCAGGAAGAGTTCCTGTAGTGTGGAGATGGTTTGTGATAAAGAAGGGATCAGGATGACTCCAAAATTTTAAGCCTGGAATTCTGGATCTTCTAAGCTAGTTGAGAAAATGAACGATCCCAAATCTTACCTAGGTATATGTTATTCCTGGAATCCACTTGGCTCTATAGATAGAGGTTAAGAATATTTTTTCACTCTTAGAGGCTTTTAACTCTCCTTGAACAATCTCTGAGTCAACAGGCCAGTGTCAGCATAAAGCAATGTACCACACCAACAATATAGGATGCAGCCTGTTTGAATTCCGTAGATTTCCCTTCTGAGACAGACAAGGGCTCACCCTCAGAAGTCTTTGCTATCTTTGTGACTTTACTCTATGGGGATATTTGAGTTCAGATGTTTTGTAAAAATAAAAATAATAAATGTACCCATTCAGTCATTCTGTAAAGAATGTGAGCAAGAGAGGACATTTTCTCTTCATCATTGCTAGGGGAAAATTTACGTAGCTGTTGACTCTGCTTAGAATCAAGAAAGGATCTAGAAACCTACATCCTCATGGAATAAAGCCGAAAGAAAGGAAAGCCTTTTTGCTACCTGTGCTAGGTTTCTTTACTGGTCTTGATCAAGGAACAGCAGGCAAATCTTAAGAGGACCTCCTTGTGAGCAACAGGTAGAGAAAGCAAAAAGATTACTATTCTATTGCAGCTAATTTCTGTAAGTCACAGGAGGTGGGAGATCTCTCGTTAATTTGAAGATAAAGTTAGAGAAGTTCTCCTAAGAGTTCTACCAATAAAAAGCTCTATGGAGGCCAGGATTCTTTCTTGATCACTCTTAGATCCCCAGCACCTTGCAGAATTTCTTGAACATAGAAGATGCTCAGTAAGTATTTACTAAATAAATGAATGCAAAGGAAGTTATTTCCAGTTTCCTCCTAATTTTGGTAATTTTCTCAAATAAAGTGATAATAGGGTGAAAAAAAACTCTTTTAAGGGTCACTGTGAAGTAAACACGAAGGGAAGGGAGCTAATGCTTATTGAATAACTCTATGTGCCAGAGACCAAGCTGAGAACTCTCTACCTATTATTTTGTTTATTTCTCTTCACAATTACACTGTAAGTTACATATTATCACTGCCTTTTTACAAATGAAGAAATTGAGACTCATAAAATTTTAGTAATATTTTTAAGCCCAAACTACCTGGTTTCAAATACTCTGCACACTTCACTGTACCCTGCCCTCAAAAGTATGTCAGAAAACTCAATAACACAAAAAAACAAAAACGATCCAATCAAAAAATGGGCAGAGGACCTGAACAGGCACTTCTCCCTACAAGACATACAAATGGCCAACAAATATTTGAAAAGATGCTCAACATCGCTAGCTAATAGGGAAATGCAAATCAAAACCACAATGAGATACCATCTCACACCTGTTAGAATGGTTATGATCAACAGGACAAGTAACAACAAATGTTCAAGAGGACATGGAGAAAAAAGAACCCTCATACATTGCTGGTGGGACTGCAAATTGGCACGGCCACTATGGAAAACAGTATATAAGTTCCTCCAAAAACCATGAATTGATCTGCCATATGATCCAGCAATCCCTCTACTGGGTATTTACCCTAAAGACTTGAAAACTCATATCTGTAAAGATATTTGCACACCGATGTTCATAACAGCATTATTCACAGTGGCCAGGACATGGAAGCAACCAAAGTGTCCTATAATAGATGATTAGCTAAAGAAGCTGTAGGACATATATACAATGGAATATTACTCAGTCATAAGAAGAGATGAAATACTGCCATTTGTAACAACATGGATGGACCTCAAAATAATATGCTAAGCGAAATAAGCCAAACAGAAAAGTTGAAAATCATACATCATCTCTTACATGTGGGATATAAACCTAAAAGCAACAAATAAACAGGACAAACAGAAATTCCAGGACATGGACAATAGACTAGTAGTTACCAGAGAGTAGGGGTTGGGGGAGGAGGGGAGAGGTAGACAGGATAAAGGGGTCAAACATAAGGGGGAGGGTAAAGTTGGTAAAGGGGATTAAATATGTGGTAGCTGAAGAAAACTGGACTTTCAGTGGTAAACACACAATAGAATATATAGATGTCAAATTACAATGTGTACCTGAAAATTATATAATTGTATTAACTAATGCTACCACCAATAAACTTAAAAAAAAAAGTGTGTCAGAAGAACTATGAGAAGTTCAAACAATATATTAGAGGAAGTCAGAACACTGACTCTGGAGTCAACTTAAATTCAAATCTTTTCTCTGCCACTCACTTGCCACGTAGCCTTATTTAACCTTGTTGTGTCTTGATTTTCTCATTTGTGAAATGGAATAATAATAGCACTTACTTTGGGGGGGTATAGTAAGAATTAAGTGAGTATCTACACATACATAGTGACATGTATGTGTTGATGATTAAGAAGTTCAGGAAATGCTTCAAGGAAAAGATGGCATTGCGAGAAAGAGTGAGATTTGGACAGGTAACAATTTTAGGAGATGCTCCAAACATAGAGACTAGAATAATGGAAGACATAGAAACGGGAGAAGATCAGAGGAGCAACAGTAATAGAGCTTGGCTGAAGTGTAGACAAGTGGTTCTCCATGGGGTGGTGTGCAGAAGGGGATCCGGGTGTGTTTTATCACACTATAGCCACAGACCCAAGATGCTGATTTGGCCCCTCCCCAGAAAGTCACCCTGCAATCCCAATCCCAGTGAAGAGTCCGGAAAGGCAGAATGAGGAGATCATAATCTCAATGCCAGATTAAGGGGTTGGGCCTTATTATCTGAACACATTTTCTGCTACTAAGAGTTGTGACAGTGAATGGTATCTTCAGCGATATTCCCATATGTGAAACAATGCAGATCAATTCCAAAACAACATTATCAACTGCTTCTATATTATACCATATCATATACCATATAAGAAGCTATATTATATAATAAAAAACCATTTTGCCTATTATATAGCATCTCCCACTGAAAGCAGTAAAGAGGAGAGGATGGATAAAAAGACATCATGGGAACTTCATATATGTGAAAACACATAGTAAGGACCAGAGATGAGGACATGGACACAACAACGTGTCCATGGGGCCAGCCACTAGGCAGAGTTTCCAGTAGCTGGTAGTTATTCTTCCTACTATTAAAAAGGCAAAATGTTTTATTTCCCTTAAAAAAAAAAAAAAGCATTACTGTCCTCTGAGGAAATCAAATCCTCAATCATAAGACTCAGAGGCTAGAGACGTCAAAGTAATAACCCCTTCCTCAAGGAGCTTGCTACCTGATGGAGGAAACAGATAAAATCTACATTCAGAGTAAGTAAAGGATACTTTTTCACAAGAGTATTATTGACAAGCATAAATGAGGATTGCACCAAGCCTTAAATGGCAAGGAAACAGCAGATAAAGCAGTAAAGATCAATGGGATTAACCTTAGAAGGCATCCATGGAAAGGAAAAATTTTGGCTCAATTAAATGGGAAAGGCTAGGGATGAAAATAGCTTCAGGTCCAGCTGAATCTAGGGATTCAAACCATGTCACCAGGACTCTGATTTTCCATCCATTCCTGCTTTGCTCATTCCCTGCCTGGTTTCATTCATCAGCTAATGTGTTTTTTTGTTTGTTTGTTTGTTTATATATATATATATGTATATATATACATACACATACATGCATGCATATATATATATATATATATATATATATATATATATATATATATATATATATATGTATATTCAGGCAAGATCACTACCAACAACCTCATTGGAGCATTTTTCTATCCCAGTGACAGTATATTGATCTAGGGTCAGACTAAAAAAATTATTCCTTTTTAGTCATATATCCATTTCTGGACAAATTAGTTTCCCAAGGGATGGAATACATGATCAGCCAAGGCTGAGTGATGAGCCCTCCCAGAAGTATATGGAAATATTAGAGGGAGGTTCTCCAAAGGAAAGCCCACTGGCTAGAGAAAAACAGCACATGACTAATACAGAAGTTATTCTAAAAGCCTAGAAAACAATGAAAGGCATAGAGCAGAAACATAATTTTTCATGAAGTCAAGAAATAATAATAGGGCAGATTGAACAATATTTTCTGAAACAAATAAATACAAGTATTAGCAACAATAGTTTAAGGCTTTGTTTTCAACTATATTTTTAGCAGTAGAACTTTTTTTCCCCTCCTATATTTTATTATGTGGAATCCTAAAATATAAGCCAGATAAAAGTGGAACAACTCTGAAAGGAATGGAGAGGGTGTGAGGCTGAAAATGCGACCCACTTGGTCCTTTACTCTGAGGCTGTATCAGCCACATGTCACTTCAGAGAAACCCTGGGAATTTGTTAATATAAATGCCAGTACAAACTGAAAACATAAATGGCTCCCAGAAGGGTTTAGAAATCGTCATGGGCAAAGCTATATATCTATAATGGATAAGGAATGTGAAGGAACTTGCTGGCACACCCCTAGCCTTGCAAAATTTAGGTCAAGTTCCTCAGGCCCTCTAAAAAGGTGTCCTTGGTGTCACTGAGAGAGCAAAAAAACAGTGACTTCATACTCATGTTTCTTTTACTCTAAGAAGAAAATTGGCACTATATAGAACTAGATTCAAATTCCATTTCCAATGTTATTATTTGAGTAACCTTGAGCACATAGCTTAATCTTCTGAGCTTGTTTGTTAATGTGAAAATGGAGTTCTGTTTATTCACAGGGTCATCCTTTAGTTAAAAAAATATAATTTAAATAAAATTCACACTAGAGGGCCTATCACACAGTGAGCACTCAGCAGGCCAATAACTACCATTTTCTTGGTCACCAGGGTTATAAAATACATAGGGACACTGCTACCTGCCAGACAGGAGCTTTTTTTTTTTTTTGATGAACACAAACCCCAGGATATGAGCCTCAATATTACTAAGAATAACCCAAATACTAACACTAATACTGATTCTGATGTTGAAAGCAATGCATACCATGGGCTAATCTTTGTCTTTTATAGGTTTCATTCTCTTTAATCCTTACAATAACCCTATAGGGTAGGCCCTATTATGCCAGTGGCTTCCAGCACGTGCGCCAGCTGTGTGTTGACAGCCCAGCTAGTAAGTGGCCAAGGTAAGAAATGGGTTTTACCTGCAGCAACTGTGCAGCCTGATGTAAGGAAGACTTTCTTGGTAGTGAGGATGGTTTAGCAAAGAATCTGGCTCTCACTCCAGAGGTCCTTAAACACTATTATCCTTGGAGGTTTTCCTGGCTGCCTGGCTGGTGAATTCCATAATTCTTTGATTTGGCCCAAGGAAGAGCTGAAATGAAAAAAAAAAAAAATAGGGAATGAGTCTGAGTTTGAGCCATTCACAGTTCCTTCCCCTTCCTTGTTCCTCCTCATCCAACCTGTAAGAGCCTGCAGCGCTTCACAAAGTCCACTAAAATGAACTCATAGCCTCACCTCCATCCTCTGTTTTCAACTGTCTGGTCTCACGTGGTTTCTCTCTTGACCTGCGTATCTTGACCTCTTGGCCTGGCCTTTTCTGATTGGCAGCTCATTTAGACACTCCGCCTGACTTCCACTTTGGTTTCTCTCCAAGACACCCCATAGTTCTCTCATCTCCACTCCCCATAATCTGAGAAATGGGATGCCCTGAACCAGATGCCCAGACCTCATACACCAGCTGGCTCCTACTTTTCAGTAAGGAGAGTCAGATGAGGCTAAGTTTGCTCACCACTTGGCTCCACTCTCTGAAGCTCATGAGGCTCCTTATTTGGTAGTCATGTTTTGTTGTTCTTCTACTCCTCCTCTTCCACCCCTAAGTCCTAAAATGTTTTAGCTGATGCTTAAAGAAAATGTGTTACTGTCCTTGAGCCCTATAAGCACAAACAGATCTAAACAGAGGGTTTTGCATTAAATGGCATTAAATGGCAGCAGGAGATAGAGGCCAGCAGTCACAGCTGCCCATCTACCAATTTCTGCTCCTGAAAATTCAATTATTATGATAACAGTATGTGAACAATCCTACTCATCTGCCTACATCATCTCAGTGTCAGCTCTTGAGTTATGTGTATACTTAAAAAATAATACATAAAATTTTTACCAAACTGTAGCCTGTACTCCTACTTCCTCTTTATATTCCCTCTGGTTACTTAACCTATTTAAAAAATACAGAAGTAATGAGCAGGTGAGGCAGAAGAAAGTCTTTTCATTTTTATTATTTTTATATATGCTTCTTAAAAAGTTTTATAATTACTCTCCTCCCAAACTGGGTAACAAATTTCTTGCAATTTGTCTTTGGCTTTTCTGATGCATAGGTATAGGGTTAATATTTCTCCCACTGTGGGACCTTCTTTTGATGGGGGTAGATTTTAACTTCATTCCTTCACTACCAGTATCAGCCAGACTCTCCACTCTGGCATAGCTCATGAATTGGCTCTATTATTTTTATTTCTTCACTATATGTAAATTGAAGAGAATTGGACTGTTTTCTGTATCCTAGTTATGTTATAGTCTTGAATTATAGGTCATTTTATTTATTTTCTTTGCTGATGTACATGCTCATTGGAAGATGTGTAAAAAATTAGGAGTTAGAAGTCTTGTCATTTTTCTGTGAGAACATGGAAGTTCTAAAGGAGCTTTTAATATCAAGTTTACTTAAAGCCTCTAAGAGTTTGAGCCAGATATGAGTTATAAATACAACCAATTGACTTTGATTCTGAGAAAATATCTATGGTGAGTCAAAGCTTGTTTTTTTTCTTTGTTTCTTTTTCCTTTTTTACCTACATCTGAGATAAAAATAAAGGGTCAATAGGTAGTGATTGATAGTTTTTAAAATGAGTACACATAGTTATTTTATTTAAATGTTGTTATTTCTCCATATTTTATTCCACATTATTTGATAGCATTTCTAACTAGATGTTTCTAAGTAATGTTATATGAGTGATGTTTTATTTTTAATATAGTTTATTTCTATAAGGAAATATCAATTGCTTGTAGTCATGTGTTAATTAATGCTGCCAATTAAAAAATATAATATAAAATACTTTGAAAATCTCTCAAATCCCAGACCATGCCTCAGTTTAATTGAAGATAGCTGTGGGTCAGGGAAAATAACTTCCTCATATATGCAAGCCAGAGGAACAGAGTGATAGCAAATCACCTTAAATCCTTTTTAAAACAAGATTGAGTTTTTAATTCATTTTTTAAATTAGTTTATAGACACCAAACATTTCTCAAATTAAAAGAACTTTAGAAAGTCACAAAGCCATTTAGCTGAAAGACACTTTAGAGATCTTCTCCTTCGATCCTCTCACTTTACAGGTGAAGAAATCAAGGCTGGAAAAGATAAGTAACATATACAAGGTCATATTGCTATTCAAAGGCAGACCTAGAAAGACTCTTATGACATCAAGATAAAAGCAGGAAGTACGGGAACTTAGCAAGGACGTATATGCAGTGAGACAGGCCTTTGAGTTTCTCAAATTACACCTCAGAGCTGGAAGTGAAGCATCTATAAATACAGCTGGCTCTGCCTTTTGTGTACCTTTACCACAGGGATGTGGAAACGTTATACGTTCCATCCCAGGTTGCATCTCCCATCACCCCGTCTGTCTAGCTTTCTTCTCAGGACTCTCCCAACCTGATCACATTATAGACATGATTTGCCTTTTTAAAATTTGTTCACATGTACCACTGCAAACTCCTTTGCTGGGCCCAAAATAGCAGCAGTTCCATCTGAGGCATTAAAATTAAATGAGTCTGTTAAATACAGCCAGTCCTTATAAATCACTTTCACAGCATTGTAGAATATCATTGGGTTTTTAAAGAAAAATTCTCACTTATAGCTCCTGACAGAAACTGTATTTCTTTCTCTTGTTTATTACACTGGTTTGAAAAATTCTTTGTGCTTTTCTTCTCCTTTTAAACCAGCACATCAATCCATTTCTGGCTATCGGCCCAGGAAAGATGTGCCTGAACCCATTAGGCTGAGAGGGTTTCATTGTGTCACTGCACTGGAAGATTAAATGTCCAGGATGACTCCACACAAAAGAACTGGAATAAGAACTGTCACCCTCTCAACACAGCAGCTAATTTTTGGAATTTTTGACTTAGAGAGTCTTGTCTCCTGAAGAAAAGGGAGTAAAGATGCACACTCAGGCAACAAAGGCCAGAAATTCCTTCTAGTCTGATAAGCAAAAGCTTCAAAGGAACATGTTATATTTAAATAAACTGGTTATGGGGAAGGACATTTTTTTTTGTTTTTGGTTTTATTTAGATATAATTGACATATGGCACTGTATAAGTTTAAGGTATATAGCATAATGACTTTACTTACACATACTGTGGAATGTGGAAGTTACCATAATAAGCCTCATAACAAATTGACATGAAAGAGAAAATTTTCCTTGTCATGAGAACTTCAAGGACCTACTTCTTAGCAACTTCCAAATACCGTACAGAAGTGTAAACTACACTCATCATGCTGTATGGTATATTCCCAGTACTTATTTATCTTATAACTGGAAGTTGGTGTCTTTTGACCACCCCAACCCTCCACCTCTGGTCATCACAATCTGTTCTCTGTATCTGTGACTTCAGTATTTTATTTTATTTTATTTTATTTATTTTATTTTATTTTTTTAGATTTTACGTATCAGTGAGATGATGTGGTCTTTGCCTTACTGTGATTGACTTACTTCACTTAGCTAAATGCCCTCAAGGTCCATCCATATTGTTGCAAATGGCAGGATTTCTTTCCTATGCATGGCTGAATAGTATTCCATTGTGTGTGTATGTATATGTGTGTATATCTATATCTATATTTATATCTATCTATCTACATATATATATTTATTTATCACATTTTATTTATTCATTTATCTGTTAATTATCACATAGGTTGTTTCCATGTCTTGGCTGGTTGTGAATAATGCTGCAGTGAACATGGGGTAACATATCTCTTCAACATAGTGATTTAATTTCAGGAAGGACCTTCCTGAAAGATCATGCCCCACATAACTCCACAGTAGCACATTCACCCTCTAGGCCAGTGGTGGTCTCATGACTATTGTTTTCTTATTGAGGTGAATGGCTTTTCCTTTTCCTGCCATCTGCTCTGAGCTGGGGGATTTTCACTCAGTTGTCATTCCCGCTCACTCCGCCTCCTTGTTTTCCTTGGTACAAGCTGTGCTCAATTTGATGTCTAGTACATGATCACATAAAATGGCTGTGCAAGCCAAAACCATACAAAATAATCTTATCAATGGAAAACAATTACAGTTTTCTCTCTGATATTTACAAATTGTTGCCTGTGAGATAATAGAAAATACATATCGGTCTCTGTCCCAAGTTCCTGGCACATAGCTCCTGAAACCCTGTAATTTCCTAAGTGATAAGAGCACTAGGAGCATCTCTTTTTCTAATATTTGTCTTTGCCCCTATCCCTGACACAAAGCTCCTAAAACCCTTATAAATTCTCTAGTGATAAGAGCAATGGGAACATCTTTTGTTCTACTGAGGTGACTGAGTGGGCTGTTTCCTTGATGGGGCCCGGTCTCCAGAAAGAACAAGTCATAATTAGAAGCTTGAAATTTTCAGCTCCACCCCTTATCCTCCAGAGAGGGGAGAGGAGCTAGAAAAGGAGTTAATAAGTGATCATGCCTGTATGAGGAAGCCTCCATTAAGGCCTAATAGTACAGTGTTCAGAGAGTTTTTAGTTGAAAGAATACATCTACACACTGAGAAGCGACTTACCCTGACTCCATGGTAACAGAAGCACCTGTCTAGGGGCCCTCCCAGACCTCATCCTATGTATCTCTTTATCTGGGTATTCATCAATATCCTTTACCATATCTTTTAATAAACTGGTGAACGTAAGTAAGGGTTTCTCTGAGTTCTGTGAGCTACTCCAAGCAAATTAATTGAATCTGAGATTAGAATCTCCCATCTAAGCTGGTTGGTCAGAAGCACAGATAATAATCTAGGCTTGCCACCAGTATCTGAAGTGTGTGTGTGTGTGTGTGTGTGTGTGTGTGTGTGTGTGTAAGTGGTATAGGAAGCAGTCTTGTGAGACTGAGTCCTTAACTTGTGGGATCTGATACTATCTCTGGGTTGACTTGTAGGATACCCAGCTAGTGTCACAGAGAATTGCTTGGTGTGGGGGAAAAAACCTTCACATATTTCATGACCAGAAATGTCAGAAGTGAAGTATTTTGCAGTAGTAAAGGAGACAGAGAAAAACTCAAATTAGAGAAAAGGCTGAGTTCTTTCATTTACATTGTCCAAGTATTAAAAATTCCTACCATTGGTAATAAATGTATTAAAAAACAGAATAATAAATTACTTAGTACACTGCAATTTAAAATATTAGAAACATTGAAGATTAAATTACTTTATTTCCTTTCTCAAAAATACACTATTTCTTAAGGGTAATTTGAATGGTAATCATCTTCTTATTGCATAATTTGTAATATGGAACAAGCATCTTCCCAATGCCTTGGCAAAATCACACTGTTTTTATAGTTTGGATCAGCTTGCAATATTTTATCCTTTGCATTTTCAATGTCATGATATATCTCCAAGAGTTCCATTAATGTGAAGTTTTTTGCCAGTGTCACTTTCTTAGAGACATGTTCATCCTTCTGTCACTACCACTTTTTAAATTTATGTCAATAAGTTTGATTTGTTCCACTGGCTGCAGGTCTAGAGTCTCTTGAATAGCAACAGTGTCAACTTTCCACAGTCACTATTTCTCCTATAATTCCATTTACATTCCATTCAAATTTCACTTTCAGCATTATTACTTTTAGCTTATTTTGCTGCACTTTCATTTTTATTGGACAATGCTCTTTCTCATTATCCATTTTGTAAAATAGCACATGGGATATCACTGGGAGATAAGAAGAGAACAAAACTATACATTTGCTGCCTGTGGTTGAACTGAATAACAAATGTGTAGTGACCAAGCACTAAAAAACACCAAAAGAAGAAACATGATTGGTCACTGATCAATTTATTGGTCTGTTATTCACACAATGATTTATAGCCTGAAGAGTGAGCAGTAAAATTTGCATCTTACACAATTACTCATAGATAATATACTATGATAACTAAAATTTAATCTGCGTTGTTGGGGACGGATGTTATTAGCTCAATTATACTAGCTGGAAGTCATGTATATCAAAACCATGCATAATGAGAACTGCATATAAATGATTTATGTGTATATATACATGTATATGTTATATTTTATATGGTTTTTTATGGTCCTTATATAAAAAGGCTTGTCCTGTTTCTACTTAGACAAAATGGAAAAACAACCACATTGTTTTTCCTTAACCAAAGAAGTCATTTACACCTTCATCTCATTAAAACTTAGCCTAAACTAATTGAACATCTAGACCACAATCTAAATAGGAAAGCTCAATATTAAGAAGATGTCAGTCACTTCTTCACAAATTCATCTAGTACTATAACACAAATCCAGTTGAAATCCTAATGGAATTTTATGGGAAAGAGGTTTAATTAAATGATTTTAAAGTTTGTCTGAAAAAATAATTACATGAGAAGAGGCCAGAAAAAATATTGCTAAATAGGAATAATGGGATATTAAAATACTGTCTAAAGCTATAATAATTAAAATGATAAGGAACTAGCACCAGAATAAGCAAAATTAGTATATAATAAAGCTGATATTTCCAGTCAGTAGGAAAGTGATGGACTATTCAATAATCGCTTCACTTAAAAGAACGATGGAAAGGAGTTCCATTTTCTGGGTAACCAGTATGTAGAAATTAAAACAGGGAGAAACCACATCTAACTATCAGATTTTCAAGTATTTAAGAGAACGATAATTCCTTATGTTGGTGGTGTTATGGTAAGAACTCAAACTTTCACAATTCTGATGGGTATTCTATGTAAAAGCCTTTTAAACATGCATATACTTTGACCCAGCCCAGCCAGGCTCCTGGTTAAAAACCTATGTGAGAATTTTCAGGCCAGACCACAGGTAATTACTAAGGCTTTATTTACCTGGTAAGCCTCACTGGAAAGCTGCCCTTCCTACACCAGACTTGGTACACAGCCATGTACCATATTGCCCATGTGGGTCAAAATTTAAAATATTTACATTCAGAGCCCGCTACCTTCATTCCTCTGTCTCACAATACAAGCCTTGGGCAGAGGCCTCCTTAGGGGAGGAAGAAGGGGCAACCTGAAAGACACTTTCCCCACTCCGGCTCAGTACATATTGCTTTCCACTTGTAGTCCTTCCCTCTCCCACTCCCAACAATTCCAGAGTCTACACTGGAGCCTTTTGTTGGGGGCTCCCTTAACAGTGAGACAATCCCCATGCCTGTGCTGACCCTCTGCCAGTGCACAGTTCCATGGGGAAAGTCAAGAGGGCGAGTCAATACTTTCTGAAGCTCTAGTGTTTTAAACTATTGAAGAAAGTGAGCAAAGCCTTAACTATACCTTCAATTTTGGCTCTTTGTTGCTAAAATTGACTCCAACTTAGCTTTCTCTCCAGGTCAGTTGAGTTCCCAAGAGTTTATATTTCTGAGAAATGATTCCAAGGAAATAATACTAAGACAAATGTGCAAAGTGATTATAAAGATGTTCAATACAGCATTGCTTAGAATAGGGGGAAGCTTTAAAAAATCTAATTGCTCATCAAGAGTGGACTGGTAAAATAAATTAAAACACATTTTTACACTAAAAATGTGTTTTACACTAGACAACCACTAGAAGTGACATATTGATTTATATTAATTGGCATGGGAATGTGCTCCCTAAATAATGCTGAATAGAAAAAAACTGGCAATATGGCATGTATAGTAAGATTCCATCTTGATTTCAATGTGTGTGTGCCTATGTATGTATGTACACAGATAAAAGTCTGGAAAGATGACAACACCACATTTTGTGCGTGCTTACTCTGTGTAAAGAATTCCTCTGAATATGTTTTGTATATTATCTAATTTAATTCTCAAAAGGTAGTTGCTATTGTCATATTCATTTTACACATCAGAAATCTGATGGAGTACTGAAATAAGTTGTCTGATGTCACAGCTAATAAATGATGGAGCTAAGATTCTGACACAAGCATCCTAACCCCAGAACAACTTATTCTGAGGATCCTCATAAAACAGCCTTACTAAGACAGAATTAGCTGGTAGTGGGGTTCCCATAGTGATTGCTTTGTTTTTATGTTTTTCAATATTGTTTGAATGTTTAATAAATACATTACTTGTATAACTTAAAACAATACCCAAATTATTTTTATTCTGAGAAAGAAATAATTACAGCTAAAGTAAAATATTTATCTTAGAACTAAATCCTTTGTCACCTTTAATCAGAGATGCCTTTAGCTGCACGTAACAGAATGTCTGCTCAACATTAGAGTAAGTAAATAGGAGTTTTGTTTTCTCAAGGAAAAAATCTGGAGGTTGGTAATCTAGGGCTGGTTTTCCTGCTCATAGATATCATCAGGCACGTAGATTCCAACTTTTTGCTCTGTTATCTTTAATAATTTGGCTTTGGGCCTCATGGTTGCAAGATAGATAGTGTACCTTCAGGCGTTATACCTGAGTTTCAGGTAGAAGGAAGGTGGAGACTGATGGAGTAATCAAGGAAATGTTTCTAGACACACCTTCAGTAGACCTGTGTTTACAACTTACAAATCAAAGCTATGCTCCATGGCTACCCAGCTGGAAGGCCATCAAGAACTGGAAAATCTCAGAGATTTTACCTTATTTGCGAGCTAACAAATTAGAGTACCACAGTTTCATGGATACTGGCAGAAGGTTCCTGAGTCAGAGACAAAGAACTTTTTCCTCACAGAATAGCAGGCAGTGTGAGCTTCATGTTGCATTGATTCCCTTGCCCACCCTTTCCCAAGTCCCATAGGGACAATGTAGAGGCAAGTCCAGGTTAATGCTAAGAACATGGTGCATTTGTGTCACAAAATTTGTGTCACAATGTTGTAGCCACCAGCCCCCGATAGACACATGGACCACCAGACATCAGTGAGTTATAGGAAACACACTCTTTATTCAGCTGGGTCTGCCAGGGGTACTCAGACCCCAAATAAAGCAGCCCTAAAATGTAGAGGTACAGGGTTGTTAATCCCTAAACCTCATTCTTCATTCTGTCTGAACACAAAAACCTATTTTTCTTCTATTTACTAACTGTCAACCCACAGGTTGGTTGTGCAAGCAGGGGTACAGAAGCAGAAAGCTTATTGTTAAAATGTTATGTTCCCATAGATGATAGCTGATGTTTTCACAGAATGGTGGGCATTAGTTGAAAAAGGCAAAGAAACAGTAATTTCCTAGCCAGCACAACAAACGAAAACACCGTGAGATTAGTAAGCCTCCATCTTTTAAAGGGTTTGCTGGCAAACATGCCCAGCCTGTCCTAAAGAAAATCATTATCTTTATTATCCTGCCCTCTTCCTCAGAGGAAGATACTATCTCTATCTGCCAAGGCTCTTCACTATAAACATCCTTGAAATGATAATTCGGAATGAACTCTGACACAAGACATGAAGAGAGCCTCTGGAGAACTGTCTTCCAACAAAGGCCATCTCTGTTGAGGGAGAAAGAGGTTACAATGGAAGTTATTTGCCAACCAAAAGTATTTGTCACCTGCCTTCAAAGGATTGTTCTATGACTATCATTAAGCCTTGAACAATTAACTAGCAAACACTCTCTCCACTTATATACTAGTTTTCAACTAATATTATAACAAATTACTGTGAATTTAGCAGCTTAAAACAACATAAATTTACTTCCTTACCTTTCTAGAGATCAGAAGTCCAAACACAGTTTCACAGGGTTGACGTCAAGGTGCCAGCAGAGCTGATTCCCTTTGAAAGTACTTTAAGGACAGTCTATTTCTTTGCCTTTTTCAACTAATGTCCACCATTCCTTGGCTTGTGACCCCTACCCTTATCTTCAAAGCACATCATTTCAATCTCTGTTTCAATCAATACATCACCTACTTCTCCAGCTCTGACTCCTCCTGGGTCTCTCTTACAATCACTGTTGGGATTTCATTGGGCCCACCTGGGTAATCCAAGAGACTCTCCCATCTCAAGGTCCTTAGTTTAACTACATCTGCGAAGTCCCTTTGCTGTGCATGGAAAGATTCACAGATTCTGGGAATCAGGACCTGAACACCTTTGGGAGGCCACTATTCAGCCTACCACAACTTTAGTAAATAAAACATTAGCTATTTCTTTAAATGTAATATATTATAAAACTTCATTAACTTAGAATTGATTCAAAAAGAGTGATAACTACAAATCCAAATAGGGCAGACTAGAGTTTTCATTTACTTAATAAGCCTTTATTCTGAAATTCTTCAGATTTGTATTTTAAATAATATTACTAAGATATTGTTTCTAAATGTAACAATAAACTGCTTTTAAACATCTTCATTCAACATTATAAATGCATCTATTTACATATTATCCATTACAAATTATTTTCTGTCTTCTAATGTGGGCTCCCTAAGGGCCTCTACTAAGCAAATCTTAGCATCATTAAACCAAAGGGCTATTGAATTTTAGTGCTGAAATGCACTCTGGTCTAACCTCCACCCAGAGCAAGAACACCTCTCCCCATTTCTTACAAATAGTTAAGCAGATTATGTTTGCATGCTGCTGCTAATAACAAGAACCCAATTTTAAGAGGCAGGCCCTTATTAGAGTATTGGGTGAGATGATATCTTGAAGAGAGCACTGGCTTTGGAGTTAGCTTGACCTGAGTTGAAAAATCAGTTCTGCCATTTAAATGGCAAAATTGGTATGATTGTGAGTGTGACAGTCACCTTTATGTGTTAACTTGGCTAGACCATAATCCCCACTCAATCAAACAGTAACCTAAGTGTTGCTGTGAAGGTTTTCTATAGGTGTAATTGAAATCTATAATAAGTTTGCTCTAGGAAGGAAGATTACCATCAATAGACGATTGGATAAAGAAATTATGGTTCATATATACAATGGAATATTACTCGGCCATTAAAAAAATGAAATTCTACCATTTGCAATGACATGGATGGACCTAGAAGTTATTATGCTGAGTGAAATAAGTCAGGCAGAGAAAGGTAAATACCATATGATTTCACTTATATGTGGAATCTAAGGAACAAAAAGAACAAACTAATCAAAAACAGACTCACAAATACAGTGGACAATTTGGTGATGGACAGAAGGGAGGGGGTAGAAGGGCTGGGAGAATAGGGTGAAGGGTTAAAGAAGTACAAATTAGGAGTTGATAGTTGGCTGTGGGGATGGGGAGCATGGCAGAGGGAATGCAGTTAGCATAAATATGATGGCTAGGTGGAGGGTCAGGGGGAGGGAGGGAGCAATTGGGGGGATCATTTTATGAACTACATAGATGTCTAACTAATGTACTGTATACTTGAAATTAGTTTAAATAAATAATTAAAAAAAAAAAGAATTACACTAAAGAAAAGGAAAGAAAGAAAAGAAAAGAAAAAAAAAAAGGAAGATTATCCTAGATAACTTGGGTGGACCTGACTCAATTATTTGAAAATCCTGGAGTGGCACTAAGACCTTCTTGAAGAAGAAATTCCACTTATGAATGGCAGCTCCAGTTCAAGGCCAAGAGTTCCAGCCTCCTCTTTCTAATAGCCAGCCCCGTGAATTTCAGATTTGCCTAGCCAGCTCTCATGAGCGCATAAACAAATTCTTTGCCAAATCTTTTTCCCTTTCTCTTTTCTACTTCAGGTAGAACCCTGACTAATATAATGAGTAAATTATAACCTCTATCTTTTCTCATTTTTTCATCTATAAAATGGGCATAGGTTATCCACCTCACAAGCTTACTGAATGATTTATAGTCAAAAATTTGATAATTCTGGTAGAGCACGTAGCATAGTGACTGGCATGTAACAGGCCCCTAAAAAATAAAAATCCCATCTATCTCCACTCTTGTAACTTATTAGACTATTCTCCCTCACCTGAAATTTAAATCTGCTTTTCTATGACTTATATTCATTAATCCTAATTCTGCCTCTGCAACCAAAAGCAGCATGTCTATTTATGTATGTGGGCATAGGAGGGGCTTAGCCAGACATTCTTCTCATTTTGGCTAGCTTTCCTCAAATGGCTCTGGGCTCATTTAAGACATCTCAGTTGGGGTAGCTGTGCTGGCTGAGATGGCTGAGACAACTTGGCATCTTAGCTCTCCTCTGCCATCTCATATCCCTCCCTCAGACTAATGCGGGAATATTATTATGGCTTAGATATAGAGTAAGTGTGAATAAACCAATCATGCAAGAAAGAAAGCAGAAAGCACAAGAGCTTTTCAATCCTCAGCTTGGATCACATTTGCTAATATTGTATTGACTGAAGCAAGACACAAGGCCAAGCTCAGAGGAAGGGAGGGGACTATATAAAGCACTAGGCTTGGATACAAGGAAGCCATTAAATGAGGCTATTAATACAACTAATCTACCACAGGCTGCTCTGCAGCCACCATTGTTCACAATCTCTCCTACATGCAAAATATACTCATCACCTCTAAAGGCCTCTGAAAAGCTTATCCAAGCATGGCATCTGGCTTAAAGCCCATGATATGTTCTGCATCAGATTAAATGTGACACTTCTTTATCTTGAGACTCATAAACAACTGGATCGTTGATAATATAAATAAATATGACCCCAGTTCTCACATGTGCAAGTAAGAGTAACTACTTCATGATGCCTGCCTGGATGACAAAAATGATAAGACAACATTAACTATAAAACACAGGCTGATTTTAAATACAATAAAATGTGAAAAAGTGTGTCTTAGAATTGGTGGAATATGGTAAGTTTGAGAGTGATCAGCATATAGAAGGCATCTGAAGCCATGAGACTATTTGACAATGCCTATAGGTAGTCAATGTACATAAAAAGAGGTGGTAGAACTGAGCCATGATACACTCCAGTGTTTAGAGAATAGGAATGTGAGGAATATCAGCAAAGAAGAGCTCTGATGTACAGCTAATGAGGCAGAAGGAGAATCAAGAGAAATAGTGTCACATAGCCTGAGTAAAAAAAAATCATTTTAAGAGAAGGGAGTGGCCAGCTGAGTCAGATGTTGTTGACAGAATAAGAATAGGACTGAGAACTGACCTTCCTGGCTCACAGCATCATGGGGGTCATTGATGGACTCATCAAGAGCTATTTCAGTGAAGTGGTAGGGGTAAAAGCTTGGGTTCAAGAAAGAATGGGAAGTCAAGAAGTATGAAAGGTGAATAATAAAAACTTTTGAAAGAAGTTTTGCTAGAAAGGGGAGCTAAGCAATAGGGCAATAGATGAAGGGTAATGTCAGGCCAGGGAACGGTTGTTAAAATGAATGATACTCAGGAATGTTTGGATGCTAATCTGGCAGTAGAGAGGGCAAAGCTGACAATGTGAGAGAGAGGGGATCTTGCAAGAGTGATGTCTTCAACTTGGTGAGAAAGATAAGAGCCAGTGCACAAGTGAAGGGATTGGCCATGGATAAAACCAAGGGCAGTATATCCATTGTAACAGGCTCAGAGCTTATGCATATGTTGGTAAACGTCCTAGGAGGAGTGTTCGCTTTTGATGGCTCTGTTTTCTGACCGAGGCTCAGAGTCCCCTGAGGGTGATGTGGGAACTGCTCTTTGACAGGAATAGAAGACATTGATTAGAGCCTCCAGTAAGTTTTTGGTAGATTTTCTTGGGTTTGGTAAACAATGGATATTTGTTATTTATGCAAAACCTGTTTAGATTATAAATAACAATTCGTCTCTGTTCAAGCACCCATTTCTATCACTGCTGTTTCATTCTTATTGCATTGTCCAGAACTGCTATGACAATGTTAAATGATACTGACTTCTAGCAAGCCTCTTTGATTTGTTTCTGAAATTAATGAAAATGCTTCTAGCATTTCCACACTGAGAATGATATAGCTGTTTTGAAAGAGAGCTACTTTATCAAATTAAGAAAGTATTCTATTTCTAAAGTTTGAAATTAAAAACATATGTAGAATATTTTTTCAAAATACTTTCTAGGTATCTATTCATCACATAATTTTTCTTATTTAAGTTCCTGATATATTATACTAAGAAAACACCCAATGAACAGAATCTAAGAATGGATTTTAAGTTCAAAAATAAAAAAGCATGGCATTATCCAATTGGTCGTGATGTTTGTGTTGTTTGAGCTCTCTGGGAAGACTCTAGGACGAAGGAATAATAACCACTGAGATTGGAATCTGTCTGAAAACCTGTTATTGTTATGCAGGCTGCATCCTCTCTGCATGGCTCATTCCAATCTCATTATAGAGAAAATTATGAATTAATAGCAGTGGAAGAAGAGTTTAAATTCCATTTTTTTCCCTTGCCAGCTCTACAGGATGAAAACAACTATAGGTCTTTCTCTATAGTCAGTAGATAGTCTTCCCATTTCTTATTTTGTGATTAACCCCTACTCCTTCGAGAGAAAGATAAAATCTGAAAACATCTCTTTAAAGAGAAAAATAGTATGAGATAGGAAATGAAGAGCAACTTGGCATTGATCTATTGCTTTTAAATAAGTCAATACTAAACAAACATCAATTCTATTTTTCTCTTTGCACACAACTCTCAATTAAACTACACCTGCCATTCAGATGTGCTGTTCAAATGAGCACTATTATTTCTGCACTGTTTCAGTAAGTACATTGGCATCCTAGCTCTTTTGCAGTGTTGATTTAGAGTTAATGACTTCAGATTACAGCAACTGACATAAAACCTTCCTCTTTTGGAACAGGAAAGCATGATTTAAGCTTCTCCCTTCTTTGTCTATCATACAGAACAGTTTAATGCAGGTCTGTAAGGGATGGGGAGACTGATGCTGTCTGAGCCTCACCGGTCTTCTGAATTTACTGTGTCACTGTGTAAAGGAAGCTGTGTTCTGAGGCTTTCCCAAGAGCCTCACCAATCCAGTCCTCTATCTTTCAGTGCCTGTGATCCCAAGGCTCTTGCGTATAAAGCATAATTAAAACAAGTTTTCCTTCATGAAGACAAGATGTCCTTTTTGTTGCCAGTTCTTAAAACCAGAGGGAGAGGTTTTAGGGTGCTAATCGCTCTACAAGGTGTCTATCCTGCTATATGGAGCTTGAGAATGCTTAAGAGGTTCACACTCAGTGTACAATAATATCATATTCAACATGAGACACAGGAAAGGGTCAAGAATAGATCTTAGACATCCTCTAAGTTTTAAATAAATTCCTGCATGAATTGGAAATAAAACATGTATAAACTTGTAGCTAGGATTTTGATATATTAGATGTGGTCATTTATATCCAAGTTCAGCTGATGAATTCACAAGCCCACCTTTTCCTTTAAGTTTAGGCAGACATCGGATTGACTTGAAGAGTGACTGTTGCTGACGTCATTTAATAAATATCCCAAACCACCAAAATGCACACAAATAGTCCCTAGCACATAGCTGATGCTCCATTAGTAATTTTGAATGAAAAAAAAAAATGTCCTATCATCTGAGGAGAGAAGCATCAAATGGGTTCATTTGCAGAAACATGACCTTTTGGTCATTGGAGTACTAAGAGGTTCAACGAAAAAGGATAAATATTTTCAAAGCAATTATATTATACCATCTTATTCACTGGATCCTCAATAATCATGTTAATTGCAGATTATATATGAATATTTTCTAAAGAGTTTCAGATATTTGAAGAAAAGTAATTAGTAAGTACCAAAACCAAGGGCTCAAACCTGGGTCTCTGGACTGTGTGCTTTTTCCCACCATACAATGTAGTAGAATATCAAAAACATACCTTTTGAGTATGGTCACCTTAATTTTTGACTGCAGAAAGTGTAATTTCCCCACACCACACCTTAGTTTACTTATTTAAACGTTTCTCACTGTAGAGGAATGTATTCGATTTAATGAGAGACTCAGTTAAGCCTCAAGCATAACTAAGCTAACGGTACTTGAAGTTGGACCATATAAAACTCCCAGCATTTAATTCAGTTAGTTATAGACTAAAACATTTCTTTATTTGCTATACTTTCTTCTATAATTTGTAATAAAGGCAGGTAATCAATAATAATGAAATGTTTGGCTTTGGGAAACCAGATCGAGTGCAATTGTAACAGGGGCTCTGTTTCCACAGCTGCTAATTCTGTTCTGAAGCTCAATGCAGTGACGGTTTTAGTCTCTCTTTTTTCTTTTTTTCTTTTTTTTTTAATTTTTATTTTTACTGTTCCATGAAGCTGATGATCTGAGAAGGATTTAATACTGGAATGTTAATCTTTTGCCTTTCTTTATATATGAGCATTTTTGACAGCCAAGTAAATCTCATTTTCTTATTTCTCTGAAAAATTGGGGATAATCTTCTAGCACTCGAGAAGGTCTAGTATTTGCTCTTCCTGTATCACTAGCAACAACACAGTAGTAGATAGAATCCAAAAACTCAGTCCAAAATAAATATGTAAAAGTACACCAGGAAGATCTCCTCACACCCATGAGGATGGCTACTATTAAAAACAATGTATAGAGAATCACAAGTGTTGGCAAAGATGTAGAGAAATTGGAACACTTGTACACTGTTGTTGAGAGTGTAAAATGGTACAGCTGCTGTGGAAAACAGTATAATGTTCCTCAAAAAATTAAAAACAGAATTACCACATGATCCAGCAGTTCCACTTCTGGGTGTATACTCAAAAGAAGTGAAATCAGGATCTAAATAGGGTATTTGTATAACATGTTCATAGCCATATTATATTCACACTAGCTGAAACACACAAGCAACCCAATTCATTGCCTATGAATGGATGAATGGATAAGCAAGTTGTGGTAAATACACACAATGGAATGTTATTCAGCCTTTAAACGTAAGGAAATTCTGACGTGTGTTACAGCATGGATGAAACTTAAGGACTTGGAAGAAACTTGAAACGTGGATGAAACTTAAGTGAAATAATCCAGTCACAAAAGAACAAATACTGTATGACTCCATTTTTCTGAGGTACTTAGAGTATTGTAAAAAATCAGAGATAGAAAGTAGAATGGTGGTTGACAGAGACTGGGGGTGGAAAAATGGGGCATTACTGTTTATTGTGTACAATTTCAGTTTTTGCAAGATGAAAAGAGTTCTGGAGATGGATGGTGGTGATAATTATACAGAAATATGAATGTATTTAAGATCACTGAACTTTACACTTAAAATGATCAAGATAGAAATTTTATGTTATGTGTATTTTACTACAATAAAAAGATTTTTAAAAATGTATTCCAGGAGAGGAATCAGCATGATCTACTTCCTCACCCCACAATGCTCTGACCAAGGACCATAATTAATGAGTTTACTTTGTAAGAGTCTAGTGTCTGAGGCCAATGTGATTATTTTAATCTTCAGGTGGGCAGCCAGCCCCAGTCACACAGCCACTGATGGTACTCTTTCCCTTAAATGCTGTTCTCACAAGGAGTGTGCTCCTGATGATAAGCAGGAACTAGTAAATGTGTCTGCATATTCATGATCTCTACATAAAGACAGTTGTGTGTACATATTCTTCTGATGCCATCAGTCTTAGATATAAAAAAAGTTTTTATTTATATATCATATTAGGTTCCACCAGTGAATATTTACTGTAATTGTGGTATTTATTGCTAAAGATTTTTAAATCTTCTTCCAATCGTCATTTTTCTTTTAGCTAGTTATAAAAATTGCTGTTATCATTGCAAAAGTAACAGAAACTTCATGATGACAACTGAGTACACGTATTTGTTAACCTCCTTCCTCGGTCTAAAACCTGGCTAAGCTAATAGCAAAAGAATAAAAAAAGGAATAATCTCCTAGCAATAAAGAGACTAAGAGGGAGGCATGAATGGATTAGAGATTTCAATAAATTTCTGAGAGACAGAAAGTGAAAGAAGAATGTTGATTAGTAAAACATGGTGGATAAAATTTCACTCAAGAGTATTCTGCAGAGACCTTGATAAAAGAAGATGCCCAGGGAGACCCTAGTCTTGAATTCAGCAGTGTAAAGGTTAAGAATGAGAAGGGGCTAAAAACAGGAGGGGTTATTTACTGAGAGCCCAACGAAAAAAGAACTATACCAATGGCTCCACTTCTCTATCTCATTAATTACAGTAGTCAAGAAGCATTTTATAATATTAAACAATTATTTTACTATCAAGTTTGCATTATACAGAACTAAATGTAACATGTACGGAAATGTATACTCATTCTTTATCTGGCAACCAGAAGAATTTTGAAAACTAAAATTGTAAATGGTTTATTTAAAATCTTTATGTAATCAAAACTTAAAAAAAATTAAACAGATTTTAAAAGTAATTTTATTTATACTTTGATATTCATTAATTATATTTTGAAATTTTGAATAAAATAACATTTCTAAAACAAAATACTTTGTTTCTATTTCATATTTACCTTAATTTACACTAAGAAATTTAATTATACTTTTACATACATTTACTTTCAATTTTTATTCCTTTAGATCATTGTCAATAGGACACAAACTATCTAAAAATCTTGATTACAACATAATCAATGAATTTGCTAAAGTGAAGGTAAGAAATATCACTTTAACAAAATACATATAATTTATAAATTATGTCTTTATTACTCATTCAAATAGCACCAGCCCACTAACAGAACACCTAGATGTATGCAAAAATATAATCAAATCAAGTTGTCTTTTATAGTTGCTGTCTTTCAGTCATATAAAAACCATGGCTTTAAATGTAATTTTTAATTTTACTGAAGATATATTTGGAAAGTAAGAGAGCATATCTTATTTAAAAGTATAGTAATTTAATATATAACTTTTAAATATTTAGATGCATGGCATATGGGCTTTCATTTGTATTCTTGCCCTGGCTCACAAATATTAGGGGAGGGCCTTGAAAGAGCCCCTCGGAGTCAAATCAGTTTACTTGGACAGCCCAGCGGACATGGCTATGATAGAGAGGAGTGCAAAGTGATGTCAGAGCACAAGGGAGGGCAAAAACATGAGTCTTTTCATTTTTGTATCTCTAACATGAAAACTTCGTAAATGTTTGGGGAATGAATAAATGAATGAATGCAAGGATGCATAGGGTATTTATAAACATAAATACAATAAATAACAGCAACAAATATTAGAAACAGATTGTACAATATTGTAAAAGAGTAGAGCAATACACAGTGTCAAGCATTTGACATAATTATTATAGAAAACATTCACGAGTTTTGAGTTTGTTGATACTTGGTTGACCTTCAAAGGTCATATGAAAACAACAGCAGAAGTAATTAGAATTATGAGGGGGCATACCAGCAAAAATATTTTATAATTCCATGAAGCCACTCTTAAGCAAGTTTCATACCTTAAACTTGAATATAATTTTTCACTATAAAGTCTTTTCAGCCAATTTACTCTGCATCAAAATGTGATGTAGAAGCATTACTGCTAATTATGTCTGAGGAAGCAATAATGATGTTCTAAGTCTTTAGAAAAGTATTCATTTTTAGTGCAATTTCTCATTTCTTTGTCAATTGGACTAGTCTTATATTTCTTTTTTCCCTCTGCAGGAAAGAACAACATTTACAAAATCAGGTATTTGTACCTTTGAATTGACAGAAGGTAAAGAGTGAGGATGTGAGCAATGGACCCCACAAAGTAACAATGAAGTAATGATGTCTGAAGTGAATATTATGTCAGTTCTGTGAGTTTACATAATTGGCACTTCTCCCAATGATCGTAGAAGCTAGATTAAATTCTCTGAGCAGCAGTTTGATTCCTAGGGTTTAAAGGTAGCTATTAATCTGATAAATATCCTTTCCTGTATCTGTATTAGAAGGAAAGAATGGATAACAGCATGCAATCAGACTCTTGCACCAGGGTCATATTATCTTTTCTGTGGTCTGTCACAATATAGGTCTAAAAGTTCTTGGATCATTTGGACATTCCATATAACATTGCATTGGTCTGCCATTTTACTGACATATTAACTAAACCAGAGAAGTGGGATATGGTAAGTATTCTGGTTGTCCTAATAAGACACATGTGTGACACATTGTAGGAGTGCAGAGATTCAAGTTCAACGATGTCATGGACTATAGACTAGTGGTTGTAGGAGGACAAAAGAGCAGTGGTTATGAGTGGGGGTGGGGGAAGAACAGGGAGGTAGATGAGGTAAAGGGGGTCAAATACAGGTGAATAGGGGGAGAGTGAAGTGAGTAAAGTGGATCAAATATATGGCAGCTGAAAGAAACTGGACTTTGGGTAGTGAACGCAATAGAATAGACAGATGTCAAATGACAATGTACAACTGAAAATTATATGATTGTATTAACCAATGTTAGGCCAATAAACTTAATAAAAAGAAAAAAGAAGAAAAAAAAAGTTCAACAACGTCAGATGAATTACCTTGGTCAAGGTTATTTCATTTTTCTGTACTTTAGTCTCACTAAAAGCAAGTCGGGATATCAATCATTACTCTGTTTTCATTGGCTGTACTTACTAAACCTCTTAGGTTATAATAAAAATTTGTGAGTTCTTTGGGCTACATAAGTATGATTCCTTATTACTTTTACTACTACTCACCAATCACTTGAAAAGATTTTCTTGCTTGAGTGGGGAGTAGGGGAATAACAATTAGCTGTTTATACGCCCTTACTTCCTTTGATATAAAATGAGTTCCTTGGTGAAAAGAAGTGTTATGTGGGACATCATAAAAGTAAATAAGGCTTTCTGTAAGTCCACAAGTAGTGATATTGGCCAAAGCATGGGTGATCAGGAAAGCAAATCCACATCCATATTCAGAATGAATATTTCAGTGATAACAAATCACTTCCTGTCCCTTTTTTGTTCTTTTTTTCCTCTACATGGACAGGTAAATCCCTAGATTGAGACTGTTTTATTTAATAAGAATTTCCTTTGTTATTTCCAGGTTTGGAAAAACATCCCCTATGATACATGGGTTAGGGTTCCTTGGCATGGCATACAAACCAGAAAAGCTCTCCAATTTTGGAAAATTTGGAAACCTTAGATCTGAGACAGTCTTGCTGACATGCAGAGATGAAATAATTTTTCCATTCAGCTTTAGAAGCTCTGGCAGTCCCCACTTCCCAGCAGGCAAAAGCATAGTGATCAATTCTGAACAGCATCTCTACTGAGAGCATTTTAATCAACCAGAATGAGTATAGAGCAGATGGCTCACCACCAAAAATTCCCAGACACATTTGCACCCAATTGGAAAGCAGTAAACATCAGGCACCAGGCCAGGTCCATTTGGTATATTAATTTCTTAGTCTAAACTAGATCTAAGAGGCAAACTCAATTTTCCTACTCTCATACACAAGAATCTGTATCCCTTTCTTCTTATCATCTAGACTATCAGGGCAGAATTAGCTCAAACCCAGCTTATGATAACCAAAATAGTTTTTAATATCTTCTGGCGTTTTTGTATGCGAAACTATAGACCAAGAATAGCAAGAGAGAATGAGGAGTGAAAGTCAGAATAGGAGCATCCAATTTCATCTTTTACCACTTTCTCTCACTTTTAAGATAATTAGAATCAGTCATTTGACTTTAAGCATGTGACTATAATATAAAGAGACTTTAACTGTAGTGCTTCATATAGCTAAATAAAGGAGGACACCATGGAAGAAACATAATTATTCCAGGGATGGCCACTATTCAAAAATATTTTTGAATTCCTCCTTCAGAATGTCTCTTGAGGCCATCAGGAAATTCAATCTTACAGACCCAATTCAAATTTAACAGTAAAATATTTCTCAATTCATCTATCCATTTATAGCTGGCTCAACTCTGAATGACTTTCAGCAGTTTTAGAAATTAAAATCTACCCTCAGAAGACATTTTATCACCACTAAGGATTCTCAAAGCAATATATCTATAAAGGATAGTCATAAGTATTTAGCCATCTAAAGGGACTCCTTCAAAAGAGGCAGTGTTCTTTTGAATGTCGTTCTCAAATGTTTGTTAAAATTAACCATATTATTTTATAAAATTTATCAACGTATCAAAGTGGAAAAGAACTTACTAATTTCCCCTCTCCATGTGGGGTCTTTTTAAAAACCATAGTACATTTGAGCATTTGTAATTATTAAACTCACAGGAGAGGGCCTGGTCCTCAGATGTGTTCTTTTCAAATATTCTTCTGGTTCAAGTCAGTTGAACTATGTTTATTTCCAAAGTATCTATGCAATAAAGTACAGGTTCTATGATGGAATCAATTAAAGAAATGCAGCCTACTGTATTCCCTCTTTGGTATTCAGTGCAGATGAACACATCAAAGCTACCCTGAGCTCAGTTCCAGCTAGATCTACTTCTCAGGTAGCTTCATCAAGACTCAGGCTTTTCTCCCACCGTTCTCTCCTCCCCCAGTTCTCCTCATCTCAGTAAATGGCAATCTTATTCTTCCAGGGGCTTGAACTAGAAATCCTGGGAGTCATCTCTGACTCAACTTTTTCTCATACAACTATATTCAATCTATCAAGCAATTCTGTTGGATCCTATTTAAAATTTGCCTCACCTCTTGCCACCTCCACCACTATTACTTTGGTTCAAATGATCACCAACTCTATTCTAAATTATTATATCAGCCACCCAATTTATTTCCCTACTTTTGCCCTTGCTCCCTTTTAGTCTACTGTCATCATAACAGCTCAAGTTATATTATTCCTTTATCCATGCCCCACCAATGGGTCCCTATCTATCTCAGCATAAAAGCCCAAGTTCCAGTTATGACCTTCAAATGATCAGTTACATACAGTCTGTTTTTCTGCTTCTCCATCTTGCCTCTCATCTCTATCCCATCTCTTTGAGCCCCTTTTCTATAGCTTTCCTTCTGGATTAATCCACTCCTGTCATACCAACTTCTTTGCAAACAAATAAATAGATGGTAGGTGGTAATAGGTGCCATGAGGAGAAACAAAGCAGCATGGGAATATGCAGAGTGACAGTCTGGGGTGAGGAGGTAGGGGAAATGATTGTATAGTATGATGGTCAGGGAAGGCTTCTTTGATAAGATGGCATTTGTGTATTTATTTGTTTGTTTGTTTGTTATGTATTTCCCACTAGGATTTAAGCTCTTAGAGAACCATGTCTTGTTCTTATTGCCTTCAACTAAATTCCAAGTGTCCAGAATGATGATTGGAATTGTGGATATTCAATAAATATTTGTTGAATAAATAAATGTATGAAAGTTTCTGAGAGATCCTGCAGTAAAGAAACTGGTTTAATCACCCCAATCACATGTATCTATAAAACCACATTTTAATTTATAATACCTAGTAGCAGCTTTTTGAACGCACTTTGGAATCTCATGAATATAAGATACAATCCTGCCTTACAAGTATGTGCTGCCAGGCTAGTGTGGGAGATGAAACACAGAATTCAGTATTATGTGGTAAGTGCTGAAACAGATGTATATGAAGGCTGCCGTGAAAGTACAGGATAAGACCATCTAATACAACGGGGACTCTAGGAAGGCCATTTCCAGGAGGAAATTCCTGATTGTGCTCCTATAAAAATATGCTTCTGTAACTGACCACTATGTAAATCTTCCAGTCATTGTCAATTAATAGTTTTCACTGATATTTTATGTGGTGGAATAAGACCTCCCACCCTTGATAAAAACTTGGAAAAACATAAATAATATAATGTGGGGGCCCTTTTAATAAGAACAGGATCAAAGTGGAGACAAATGTTACTGAGTCCAATAAGGCCCATAGTGATTGTTTTGTAAGGAGAGGTTTCAAAGAAATGTTAGTGAGGGTTATACCTTTCTCATTTGAGAAAGGATAATTTTGTCACTAGAAAAAAATTATATTTGCTGCAGTCAGGTATACTTTGCCCTTGGGTAACTCAGGAGGAAATGAGCTGTGTCTGCCACTGGTGGAACTAGGACACCCATTATCTTTCTTTCACCCTATAGACCAAAGCACATGCCCTCACCTGCCCCCTCCCACCTCATATCCAGCAAAGCATGGGTAGAAGAAATCTTTCAGCATCCAGTGTCTGAGGCACGAGACTTTTTAAGACACAAAATGAATCTTAGGACTATGATGAGTCCCTAATGTGAAAATGGGAAAATAGGTAGTAGGAAGTGAGTCCTACATTGGGACTGCAGAAAGGGAAAGCAGAAGATGAAAAGGAATATGAAATGAGTGATTTCTAATCCTCATGCTCTGTACTGATTAAGATGTTCTAATGGACTTTTATCTTTATTCCCACTGGCACCTCCAATATGCTTCATATTTTGAGAAACTCTCAATTGCTTGAAACTTTGTGGGAGTTCAGTTAAAGGAGCCAAGGGTAACCCAAAACTACTTTTCTCCACCCCTGGAAGTTAAGGCAGGGTCATCATCCAGACCCAGCCAGTAAGATTCTTATGCTTGGATAGTTCAGTCTTGAGCAAGACATGCAAAAATAAAAGATCAATAATAAACTCTCTTTAAAATTTTTTAATTTTAATTAATATACTTCTTTGAACAACAGGTACCCCTTTGCCTAGTTCTTTTAGCTTGGAACTCAGTCTCTTCTTGAGGATAAAATTGCCTTCATCACAGTGGTGGCAGTGCAGTGCCATGTCTGACGCTGGCCCTGAGTCAGGACTGGAAAAGAAAAAACAGGGGAAAAAAAAAAAAAAAGAGAAAGACTTTCTCCCACACTCTGGAAGTCAGGGATCTTCTTTTCCTTCTCCTATTAGAAAGAGACTATTTCTCCCAGAGTTCTTTTGTCAGCACTTATCCAGTTGCACATGTCAGCCTAAATTCACTTCAAATCCAGGAGTCAAAGAAGAAAAATCACATGAAACTCCTCCTTTCTACAGGTTGTTAATCAAGCTTTCACCGAGTCTTCTTTTCTCCTATTATTGTTTACTTTTTGAAGTCTTCAGGTATTTGCCTTTTGTATGTTCTCAGAGTTTTAGTTGTGATTAATGAGAGAAATAAACTGTGGTCTACAGGCTCCATCTTGGTCAGCATGGGAATTTCAGTAACAAACACAAAAGCAATTTAGTTGGCCTGCTAACACATATATGTCAATGAAGAAATCAGTAGTAACTTAATTATTGAATACTAATTTTCCAGAATATTTGTCTGTAGACCAAAGAGACAACATGAATTAAGCTATACTATTACTATAAGGCCATAAAGGTGGATATAGACGAATGATTAGTGTTAAGTAGGTAAGCAGCTTCCAAGTTCTTAGTCAACATCATAGAATTAGTTCTTTTGTTTTTTTTGTATTTTGACAATTTGTATCCTACACTTTTTTAAATGTATAAAACCACTGATACACGTCTGCTCAATAAGTTAATTCTCTCATCTCCATAGCACTTTGGGCAGCAACAAGAAGTTCTCTTGCCAAAGCAAATACAGAAGAGTGAGAGTTCACATAAAGGGGGAGATAGAAGAAGCATTTAACTATATCAAAATGAGTACTGGCACCTTCAAAAAAGCCTTTAAAAAAAAAAAAAAGGAGGCCCTGAATGTTCTGTTGGGGTAAAGGCTATTTAGAGATCAATCACCATTTTCATACTTTAGGACAATAAAACTGTAGTCAAGAAAGGTGAAGTGTTTTGTTCAAGGTCAACCATCTTTCTTTTTTTAGTTTACTATTGTTTATTGTTTAAACTGTCTACTTCTTTTTAAAAAAAATTTATTGGGGTGACATTGGTTAACAAAATCATGTAGGTTTCAAGTGTATAATTCAATAATAATACATCATCTGTATATTGCATTGTATGTTCAGGACTCAAAGTCAAATCTTCTGTCACCATGTATATGACGCCCTTTATCCTTTTCTACCTCCCCAACCCCTCTTTCTCTCTAGTAACCACTAAACTGCTACCTGTGTCTATGAGTTTTTGTTTGCTTGTCTTATTCATTTGTTGCTTTCAGTTTTATATCCCACATGTGAGTGAAATCATATGGTTCTCAATTTTTTTGTTTAACTTATTTCACTTAGCATGATAACTTCAAGATCCATCCATGTTGTCACAAATGGCAGCATTTCATTTTTTTCTTATGGCTGAGTAATATTTCATTGTACACCTTATCTCCTATTGCTCCTGCTTCAGAATTTACCCTAGTATAGATAGGTGGGTCATTTTGAGAAACACTGCTTTGCAGGTTATAAATCTTTTGCAACACTGAGCAGAGAGGATGGAAAAAGCAAAGATGGCAGGAGTAGAGAAATGAGAGAATGAATGAGTTGAAATATTGTATCCTGAAAAAAAAGAAGAGGAAGTGTAGAAAAGCATAAAAGACCTGTCCTTGTGGCAGCATTATTAAGTTCCATGGACAGTTCTATTAGAAACAAAATAATTTTGTCATTTGGGAGAAAAAATACATAAAAATAATATCCATCAACAGTTGTACCCACTTAAAAAGCCCATTGCCAATTAAAGATTATGTAATTTATTTTATTTCTTTCTCAAGCAGTACCCAGGACTCTAGACTTCCTGATCAACAGTCCCATGAATTGTTAGCTAGACCAAAAGGACCATTAACTGGTAGGAAATAATTTTAGTCCCATCAAAGCAAAGGTAGCAGATGTTAAGAAAATAAAAAACCTGAAGGCACAGGTGAATGAAAGCACCAAGTATCATTTCTATTGTGTTTGTTAAATAAACATTTACAGAATGCCTATTACAGTCATTCCCCCTTATCTGTGGTTAGCTGTTGACCCCCAAGGGATGCCTGAAACCATGGATAATATAAAGTCTGCTGTATATTATGTTTTTGCATAAATATACATACCTATGAGAGGTTTAATTGATAAATTAGTCACAGTAAGAAATTAACAAAAATAATTAATAACAAAATAGAACAATTGACAACACACTAACAAAAGTTATGTTAACATGGTTTCTTTCTCCTCTTTTTCTCTAAATATCTTATTGTGTTGAACTCATCTTTTCATGTAAAGAAGCACTTTACAGCTTCTCTTTGATGTATACAAATTGCCAGCATCACTACTCATGGTGTGGGGTCATTATTGAGTAAAGTAAGGGTGACTTGAACATAAGCACTGCGATACCATGACAGTCAGTCTGGTAGCCAAGACAGCTGTTAAGTGACTAATGGGCAGGTAATGAATACAGCATGGAGACAGACGTTGGACGAAGGGATGATTCACATCAGGGCAGAACAGACCAGGATGCCTCAGAATGGCCCAGGATTTAGTTCATCACCGTAGTCAGAACAGCACACAATTTAAAATTTATGAATAGTTTGTTTCTGGACTTTTCCATTTAAAATTTTCAGAATGCAGTTCACCACAGGTAACTGAAACCACAGAAAGTGAAACTACAGATAAGGGGGAAATATTGCATGTGTTAAGCATAGGACTTGGAATGACAGAGATAAAAAAGCAAGGTTTCTCTCTTCAGGGAGCTTAAAGTCTTGAGGTAGGAACACTTTCATATATAATATCAACATGGGATGATCATTTCAGCTATAAGTTCAGTTCCCAAGATCAGGACCTTGGGTGGAATGAAGGCAGAAGCAAAGGAAAGTTTGCAGGAAGAGAGAGGGTTGAACTCAGACTTGCACTTAAAGATGAAGGGAGCCAGGTAAAGAAGAGGAGGAAAGACATCCCAGGTAGAAGGAACAAGTGAGTGAAGGCACAGACCTAAACAGATACGGTGCCAGTGCCTATTCAGGACAGAAGTTGGGGTTGGAAGAGAGATTTGGGAGTCCACCACATTTTGAGTGGTGTGAAATTTTGGGGTTCTTGTTTTCCCTGACCTACTGAAATCATTATACAATTATATGGGGAGGCAAGGGGATGGGAAATGTGGCTATGTTGTGAGGTTGAGGAAATGTGAATTGTTCCTTTTTCCCCAGTTGGGTATTAACAGTGTGCTCCCCACCCCCCTCCTCAAATCATACATTAAAACTTCATTCCTAATGTGATGATATTTAGAGATAGGGACTTTGGAAAGTACTTGGGTTAGATGAGGTCATAAGGGTGGGGCCCTCATCACGGGATTTATAAAAAGAGGAAGAGAGAAGGTGATAAGAAGGTAGCTGGCTTGCAAGGCAGGAAGAGGACCCCCAGCAGGAACTGAATTTATAAACACCTTGATCTTGGACTTCCCAAATTCTAGGATTGTGAGAAATAAAAGTCTGTTGCTTAAGCACCCGGTCAGTGGTATTTTGTTACAGCAGCCCAATATAATGAGCTGCTATAACAACTAATGTAATGTCAAAGGCTGGAAAATCAGGAGGTAGCAATATGAGCATGTGGTTTAGAAATATGGAAGCAATATTGATTAAAAAATTAAACTTGATTTCCTCTGGGGAAAAGAAACTGAGAGTGGTGGTCAGAGGACTAACTGATTTTTTAAACATTCCTTATAGAACAATTTGACTCTTTAAGTCAACTGCATATGAAACGTTAGTTGAAAAAATTTTAAAAACCTAAGGAAAAAAGAAAATAAAGAATGGGAAGGCCTAGCCTAGTGTCATCACAAGAATTGCTGATACTATGGCCATGCCACCCTGAACAAGCCCTATTGTGTCTGATCTCAGAAGCTAAGCAGGGTCAAGCCTGGTTAGTATTTGGAGACCACCTAGGAAGACCAAGTGCTGTAGGTGTAAAATAATAAGGGATTGTAAACTGACAAGGTCCTTGTAATCTGTGAGGTCAACCAAGGGTTGCCTTGCCTAAAAATATAAATAAATATATACATACATATATACATAATAGAAATACTGATAGATGGACAATAAATATTTATTGAACTAATCAATTAATCAAGGACAGAATGTTGCCTAAATATTTTGAAATGAGATAAAACTCACCCACTTCTTTAGAAAATCAATTCCTAATCAGTTCCTTAAGCACTTGCTCATGCTCTTCTAAGGAATTAATTCAAACCTGCTATACACACAGGACTTCAAGATTAGAGATGAGTTCCGGCTGGGGTATATGGTACGGAGGCTGCCTGTCCTGACAGTAGCAGTAAAGGGCCTGGAAGCATGTTTCCATGCTTCATTTCTGGGGCACCCCCAACTTTCTTTATGTGTATTTATGTGTGTATGTGTATATATACTTATATATATATAATTTAAAAAAATTTTGGTGACATTGCTTAATGAAATCCAGTAAGTTTCAGGTGTACAATCCAACAGTAAGGTATATATATGTTGCATCCCGTGTTCTCCTCCCGTAGTTAGATTTCTTTCTGTCATCATATATTTGACTCTTTTTATCCCATCTATCTCCTTCTTCCTCCTCCCCGCTCCATCCTCTGGTAACCACTAGTTTATTGTCCATGTCTATTAGTGTCTGTTTGTTTGCCCTGTTTGTTTGTTGCTTTTAGGTTTATATCCCACATATAAGCAATATCATGTGGTTTTCAACAATCTAATCAAAAATGGGCAGAGAACCTGACCAGCTTTCTTTTTAAATGATAACCTACTGACAAATGACATCAACGTAATCTCCTGCCCCTCCCATGGTAACAAACCATTTTATCATTGTTATTATAATTCCACCCTTTTCCCCTCAAATCAAGAAAGTGAGTGCTATTGAGGTTATTCTAGGAAGCTCACAGAATCCACTATAATTTCCATTAAAAGAGTGAATTTACTATAAACTTTGATCCATGAGTTATTGTTAAAAATGTATACCATTTTTGGTAAAAGTTTTATTGAAATATAACACATAAATTATAAGGGTACAGGTTGTTGAATTATCACAAACTAAAAACGTGTAAAACCAGCACCCCGGATCAAGAAAAAACATTACTAGTGCCCTAAAGCCCATATTATGCTCCTTTTCCGTCACTTCTGCCAAGGACAGCTATTATCCTGATGTCTGTAATCACAGATTAGTTTTACCTGTTTTTGAACTTTATATAAATGGAATCATATCGCATATGTTCTTTGATGTTTGTGGGGTTTTTTGTTCAACATTTTGTTTGTGAGATACAGCCATATTATTCCATGTAGTTGTATTTGCTCAATTCCATTGCTATAAGGTATTTCATTTTATGATTAAAAAGCCACATATATTTATCTATTTTATTTCTGGTGTGTATTTGGATGGTTTCATTTTCTCGGTCATTTGTATATTCCACACTACTGTGAGAACTGAGGACTGCCTGTATTGAGGAGTATATTAGCTAGGTTAAGGTAACAAACGTTTGACACGCTGTTCAACTGGCAATCCATACCTGTTATAAATCCCTGTACCAATATGATAGCCTTAGACACTGTGTTCCAATGTGATTAGTAGAAATGTAAGTCAACTTTAGGCTGTATAAATTAGTAAAGGTAAAGCAAAATAAAGAGAGAAAAACCATTAGACATTAGCTCATAACGATGTTTGCCATTAGTCATATGAACCCAAACATTTGCCAAAATAATGTATCTTTTAGCTTTTTCTGGTCCCACCTCACATGTCATTGCCCACAAACTTTTGACAAACAGAGCTTTCTCACAAAACTTGGCTACACTTTAGCAGCAGGACCTGAACCCAAAACAGTGACTATCACATGGAAGAACTTTCAAATACTATTTATAGCTGGAAAATAATTTCAAAATTCAAAAATAAAATATTAGATGGCGTAAACTGACATAATCGGAGTCTTTGTTCAAAGAATTTCTCAGAATCCCCCCAGGCTCAAATGTTGAGAAGTCTCTAAAAACATAGATCCATGAATGATTGAAAACAAATAAGCAAAAAAAAGGAGACTGTCAACAGGGAGAATCATGCAGATGTGTGAAGTGAAGCAGATGTGAAAGACCCTGGGACTCCGGAAAGAGAAATGGAGAGAAAAACTTCTGAACTTCCCCATTCCCTTAAGATGGATTGTACAAGTCTCCTAAGATTCTCCTTCATTTTTTTCAATAACCTCTTTATTCCTCATGCTTTTTAAATGAGTTTCTGTTCCTTGTAACAAAATATGCCTTAAGTTCACATTGCAATAATACCCCAATAATGTAGCATATTTCAAATGCCAAATTCACCACACATAGAGCTCAATTTTTAAAATAGAAATCCTTAATTTTAATCTAATTCAAAATGTATAGATTCAAAGTAAAAGGTTTGCATTTCTGTTATAAAATTACAAAGGTACTCTTATATGGATAGTCAGTATAAAAAATCTAAATGATACAGAAATGTATAGAAAAACTGTGAATGTGAAAATCCCTCTACTTCCTCACCACAGATCGGCCAATCCCCTCCGCTCCCCAAAGGCAAACACTAAAAACAACCTTTCTGATCTTACGTATACTTCTACATATGTATCATATAGAGACGTTTATGTATATAAATGTCATACATTTTTAACATAAAGCAAGATAATACTGTAGTTACTCATTTGTACTTGCTTTTGCAATCATCAGTGTGTCTCAGATATATTTGCCAGTCCATTTAGAGTTTCCTTATACTTTTTAACAGCTTTTCGGCATCTATGTTATTGACAGCTAGACCCTTAATTATACCCATTCCTTATCTGTGGTTGTTCTTAGTTTTACACTATTTTAAATTATGCTGCAATGATTCATACATCAATTACTGTGCTGAGTATTTCTCTAGGGTAAGTGCCAAGAAAGAGAACTGCTGAGTCAACTTTCAGAGCTATTTCCCTCCTATCCCATTAAATAAGAAAACATATTTCTCCAGACATTAAATATTATCAATTTAAAAATTTTTAAATTGGTAAAATTTTTATCAATCTGGTAGGCAAAAGAGTTCACTTTTTGTTGTTTTGATTATTATCATTCAAAGAGCAAACACATATATTATTAAAATTTATTTAACTCACTTTCTAGTATCTAATTTAGAATACATAGGTTCATGTTGGGAAATTAAATAAAAAGTTTCAACCATGTCTGAGAAAAATCAGTATATAAACTACTACATTGTAGTAATATATTAAAAAATAACAAATCCATGGACATGGTAAACTTGCCATATAAACATATTGGTGACATCTCTATATATCAATATTTTATAAGCATCTGATATTTTCCCATAATGTAACAAAGGTTAGTGCATGAGGTAGAGAAAACAGGATGACTTAAAATGCAAAAAAAAAAAAAAAAAAAAGTTTTGCTCAATCTGCTCCTGTCCATTGTATCAACGTTAATATGTGCTCACTGTGTCTTCCCTGACTCTCTTTACCCTGGTAGAGGAAGTAGAGGGTATAAGTACAAATGGCCCCACCATGACCATGGACACTGCTTCCCTCCTCATGGTGAAATAGGACTCAAAAGCAAAATTAATAAGACAGTGACACAATGCAACTTATTTCTTTAAGGCCTAAGTCATTCTAATTTTCTTTTTTAAAATTTCTTTCTGTTTTAAAACCAGGAAAGAAAGAAACCAAAACAGAACTTAAAACAAACTGTATACGAGGAAATAAAACAATGTCCTTTGGTCTCACTGGAGCAAGTTATACAATTGTAGTCTGATGCAGAAATAAGAGTTTGGGTTAACCCTGCAATCAGACCATTTGCTATTGAATCCCAATGCCATCTCTTATCTGGGGCAAATCACTTTCGTCAGTCTAAACTTCATAAAATAGAGATAATAATGGCAAATATTCCAAATGGTTGGGATTAAATGAGAATTGAATGCAATCATCTTTGTAAAGTTCTCAGCCTATGTGTGGTCCCAGCTAAATAGTAAGTCATAGTAGCTAAACTTTAATGGAGTTGAATAGTGATCCTGTGTTTTACAGGCAAGGCTGTATGTGCCCCTAGGGTAAGGTCTCTCCAGAGGACTATGAAAGTATAGGAAATAAGATATCTTTACTGGGGCTGGATACAGTGGTATGAGCAGAGCAGGGAAGTTAAGGTGAAAATACAAAGCATAAAGGAATCGCAGACAAAAAACTAGAGCAGACTGCTACGGAAAAAAGGAGATGACTGAGACAGGAATGTATGTGGAGATAGGCATGGCAGCAGTTTACCGGGAGCTTAGATGGTTCCCCACTAAATGAAGAGGTATTTACCTGTCAAAACATTCAGCTGAGCAACTGGCTGTGGTGTGGGTCCTGTCCCAGGGTAGTCCTATCCATTCTTAAAGGAGTCTAGCTCCCTGAATAGTGATCTCAAGGAGAAGTAGCCATAGGGCTAGAGACATTCCCTTAAGCATTTTCTAGTCCATTAGATCATTATTTATTGAACGCCTACTATGGGGCAGCACTGGACTAAATGCCAAGGATACAGTGGGTATAAACTGGTGAATAGACAAGTGAATATATAATCACAGAATATGAGTGGTTCTGCAGAGGAAAAGAACAGAATACTATAAACAAGAACAGGAGAAAAATTCTAATCTATATTGTTAGGTTAGAGATGTTAGTGAGAGCGGAGATAGAGATGGCTTCTCTGAAGAAGTAACATTCAAGTTGATAATAAATAAGCAAGAATTAGAGTTAGAAGAAGAGCTTTCATGAAGAGGAAACATCAGGTGCAAAGATCCTGAGGTAGGAACAAACAAGCCAAGAACTGAATTAAATGCAGAGTACTGTGCCAGGGCACCAGTGCCATAAGAAGCAGCTGGAAAAGTAGGAAAGGACCAGATAAGATAGAGCATTATAGGCCATTGCCACAGGCTGGGTTCTGAGATGGAGCCTGGCTTGCAGGATGTTTACTATAGAGTTCCTTTGAGATCAACACCTGTTGAAAAGGAGAAGTAAACAAAATAGGGCAGAACAAAAAGTGAGTTCATATTCAGGCCCAGATGATAGTGGCAGACAGTCTTATGCAGAGCTAGAACGGTCCTTCAAGGTTTTCCAGAATTGACCAAGAGGGCCAATCTTTAATATCTCTACACTGAACTGTCATTAGACGTGCCCCCCCCCCCAAGAAGGGCAGGACCTTGGGCAAGCAGCTCCCTGCCACTGAGGGCATTCCTGAAGAGGTTGACAGTTGAAGGCATCTACCAACAGCATTCCCAGTAGCAGAGGCAACAGGCCCTACCTTGAAGGGGAATCTGGGCAGGACACCACAGTGTTTACCATAGCCATAGTCTTGAAAGTTGGGATTTTATTCCTATATAATAAGAAGTCTCCAAAGGAAAAAGAGTGAAGTGAGTGACATGACTCAACATGCATGACCAATACGGCTGCTGTGTGGAGACCGACTCAAACACTGTAAGCTTGGAAGCAGAGAGAGATCAGTCCAGGAGGTTGCTGTCCAGGTAAAAGATGATGGAGGCTGGGACTAGGGTGCAAGGAATGGAGATGGAGAGAAATGGAGAGATTTGAGATGTATGGAAGAAGGAAAGAAAGGAATTGGTAAGGGCTTAGATGAATGAGGAGAGGGCAGTACCACCAATCACCTGGATGGAGCCTGATTCTCCAGAGGCCTGAGAGGTATCATTGCAGCCCTGGAGCTAGAGATTCTTTCAAGAAATCATCTAGAGAGGAACTGATACCAGCACTGACCTGAGAAAAGGAAGTGTTAAGTAGCAATGATGTGTTAATTGAAAAAGAAAAGTTAGCACTCCTTGGAAAAAGTAAAAAAAATTGGAAAGTCAAGCTCAGTTCAAATTTAGAAAAGACGATAGAATTAAATACTTCTATCCAATGTGAAAACCACTGACACGCTATGGGAGAAAAATGTGCAAAATTAAAGGTTATCCAAAAGAACCCAATATTATTCAAAATATGAATTTCATTTATCTAAATGGCTTTTGCAGGATATTGCAAAGATGATCTGATTGTTTTGGAACACAGCTTTGAGCTTACTTTCTTTCAATAACAAATTAGGTATAATGGAGCCTCAGCCCTTCATTTGATATTAACATAATGGTCTGGCAATGGGTTAGTCCTCAAACAAGTGATCAAAGCTGCATTGGTAGAAAAGGTATCATCTCTTTAGGAACAAAATTCTTCCAGACAAAGAATTGTTCATGCATTACAGCTTACGAAAGTGAGAAAAAAGTTACGGGATGTTATAAAGGTATTTTTAATCGATACCACTTTGAACCCATAGCATTTTAGAGCTTGAAGGAAACTTCAGAGAACATACAATCCTTTTTGCACATAGGAAGACTGACATTCAGAGCAAATGATGGATTTATGACCACATAGGAGATTTGTGACAGAGCATAAACTGGACTCCAGCTTTCTGACCCTGGGCATTTTCTACTATATCCACTGTCCTTCAGTGACTAGAGATGGGAAGAAAGGCTGCAGACTGGAGCTCCTTGGCCAGTTATTGCTAAAACTAGGTTTCTGTCTCTTAGGACATGACAAAAAGGGTTTTCTTGCTGTGACTATTTTATATATATATATATATCTTCTCCAGAATAATATATATATCAACATAAATGGCCAATAAAATAGTTAACATATTATTCTCTAACATGTCTTTCTCTTGAATATAGATTCCATTTACATTTTTTTAATTTTAGTGAATGCTCCCTCAAGGTTTAAATGTTACATTAGGACAGTGCTTATATCCATAAATTTCCAACTTTCATACTATCAAGTCACAATGTCTTCATTTTCATAAAGGTCAGTGAACAAAACTTATAATTCTGAAATGCAATCTCCTAGATTACAAACCTTCTAGAGAATTCTGTCAGATGTTCAAGCCGTGATGTACACTGTGGAACCAATTCCTGACTTGTAAAGGAAATAGCATGTCACAGAGACCTTTGGTGGAATTCCTTTTGTTAATAGAACTGGTGAGCCTCAACTGAATTCAATCTTAAATTTCCATTGCACCATGGCTGGATGTCCACAGGAGAATAAGTGCCCTTCTAGGATATTGTAAAACTTAAAATTGGTAATGTTTGTCCTTCTCCAGAATAATGTGAGGAAGCATGAAATCTTTCTGCTTGCATTTATTAACGGTTTCCTGACCAAATTGCACCTGAGAATATTTGATGGGTGTCATTAGACTTAGCAGGGAGAGAGGAGAGGTGAATGAAAGAGAGTGGAAGAAACGATGAGAGGAGAAGAGGGAAAGAGAGTAAAGGGAAGGAGAGAAAGCAAGATAGAAGGGAGAAAGGGGGAGAGGAGGGGGAGGAGAAACTGAGGGTGGGGAGAGAAGGGGAAATGCTTATGAACCAGTTCTCATTAAGGTTTTTATTTCAATATTTTCTCCTAGAGCTAAGAAAAATTTGGGGAAATTTCTATAAAAAATTTTTTTGTTGATATGACAGATATAATTTTGACAGCAAAAGTTCTGAGAAATACCAAATATACAAAATTAGTCTGTACTCAGGACTTTCAGAGCTTTAGAATCCAGCCAATATTTTACAAAACATAGTTTCTCTTAAAATAAAAAAAGATGTCCACAGCCATGCCACCCTAAACAAGCCCAATCCTGTCTGATCTTGGAAGCTAAGCAAGGTCAGGCCTGGTCAGTACTTGAATGGGAGACCACTTAGGAAGACAAGATGCTGTAGGTGTAAAAAATAAAAAATAAGGGACTGTTAGTTGACAAGGTCCTTGCAATCTGCGAGGTCAACCAAGGGTTGCCTCCCTTTAAAAATGAATGAATGAATGAATGAATGAATGAACGAATAAACAAATAAATAAATAATAAAAAAAGATAATGAGTATGCTCAATGAGCAACTGAAAACTGAGAACATGGAGTATGAAACTAAACAAAATAATTTATATGAAATGATTAGCTTAGAACTGGGCACTTGAAAGAGCTCAACAAATTATAACTTATTGTTATTTATGTAATGGTACAACTAATAAAACTTACAAAATTAACTAGACACAAATTACCCAAATACATACATGTAGTGCATGTGGTAATCAACCATAAGTGGTAAATTTTCATAAATTCTGTGATTAATATCACCTTCACAGAACAAGGTCTAGTTTTTCTCTTTTCTGTTTAAGAGCTCTCTATCTCTGTAACAGGCGCCATTGTTTATATTTTCCCCGAGTGCAAGTTAATCCTTTTTCCACAGTCATAATAATTCCATTCGTGGAGGTTGTAGAGGCCAGATAGTAACCACTCCCCAACCCCCCACTCCCCCCCAAGCAGATGTCTCTACTTCCCCTCCTGGCCTTAGGCAAACATTCCCCTTGACTCCTGTGGAGGAGGCCAGGGCTGGGTAAGTTGAGGGCAGAGAGCTCAAGGCTGCTGACTTTGGGGTGTGGGCAGTGCAGAGTGGACCAGTAGGACTTTCCCCTATCCACTGCCCCCACAGAGAAAGGGCAGATGTAAAGGATGGCCTGAGATAGAGAGATTCAGAGCCAAGGGACTGAAATGTTCTGGAAAGAGGCCAATCAACCCTGGACCCTGAGGGTTGGTGAATGGGATCCAACTGGGCCAGGACTGTGCTCAGGAAGGGCAGGGAATACTAGTGAATTTCTTAATTTCTTAGCAGAAATTTTTCAGATTAGGAGAAAGTGGGATGATATATTCAAAGATAATATATTCACACCTGTTAGGATGGCTTTTGTCAGAGATAATAAATAAGGAGCATTGGTCAAGAGGTAGGGAAAGTGGAACCCTTGAATACTATCAGTGGGAATATAAACTGTTACAGGCATTATTAAAAACAGTATGGAGGTTCCCCAAAAAATTCAAAATAGTATTACCATATGATCCAGCAATTTCATTTCTGGGTAAGTATCCAAAGAAAACAAAGTCATTATTTGGAGGCAATATCTGTACTCCCATGATCATTCCAGCCATATTCACAAAGAGCCAAAAGGAAGTCTGTGGTTCTCTCAGATCATCTACCTAAATGCCTCACCTATCCATCTCTACTCTATCTCTCCCATGCCATCTTGATGCTCAGGCTTCTCTAGATACTTGACACCTGCCTGGCTTCATTTAAAAAGCAAAGCACAGACAGATCCAGCCTGTTGTCAGAAACTCAAACCTATTCATGGTTTGAAACAGACACCTGCCTCTGATTTTCTACCCTGGGCTCAGCTCCACTTGGGAGTCAGAGTACAGAACCCCTTCTCAGAAAGATCCAGAGGTATCAACCTGTCTTGCCCTTCAATTCTCCTCTCCTCCCTCAATACGCAGGAAAAGCCAGTTTTGACATCCTCATGCATTCTCTCTAATCTAATGTGTCAATGGCAAAACTTTTGTGCATTGAGTCTTTCAGAATCTTAGCTTTTGATATTCAAAATTCAGCCTTTTGAAATCAAAACTATTTCTTTCAAACTGACTCAAGAGTCCATTTTGAACCTCAAACCTGAGAGAGCTGATTCCTTTTCTTTTCTCTGCTATAATACTCCTTTCTAGAGGAAATCGATGCCTCTGGTCTTGTGTAAATGGGGTGGGCGGGGGAAGGAGGAGCAACAGGAATTAAAAGCAACTACTAACAGGAATGTTTTTAAATGGTTAATATAATAAAATGTTTGCCCTATTTCTCAACTGTGAGGATTGCTTACCAAAGAAATACAAATGTTTGACCCTTTGTGGCTGTGCATACATTCAGCTTGGCAGGAACACAGTTTATATGTACTGCTTCGGCCCACACCAGCCTCTTTTCTATTTGTTGGCAATATCTAGTTATATACAATGTATGTTCATCAGGAACATTTGGTCTCCATCATTATTCAAGTGACTTGAATTTAGAGCCTCTAGAACCATAGAATATGTAGATAAGAATTAGAGCCAGACAATTCAGTATATTCCAGTCCCAGCCAAGAAAACTCTGGCACCAAGCAGGAAAAACAAAAATGGAAAAGATGTGTTTGTGTTTAAGAATTGTTAATTGGGTATCATTCTTTGAAGCAAATAAGAACCCCAAAATTTTTGATCGGTAGCAAAGCTCATTAGTTCTTTTTATGTCAACTGAAATGCCATGAATCCCTACTGTCTATCTGAAGATGTTTTTTTACGATCTTTTTTTTTTTTTTCATTGAAATGAACTACAATAACCTTAAAAAAAATTTCTATTATTCAGCTGCAGGCCTTGGAGCAGATGTGAGTTTGGGTAGCTCAGAGAGGAGAATTTAAATTTGTGTCAAGCTGCCCTGGCTTATAATTTTTTTCCAAGTTACATACAACTTTCATTAAATGAATATTACTATTTTCTATCAACCACAGTTAAATGAGATCTATATGGAAGTCATTTCAACCTGAAACTCAAAGAAACACCAGTGTAAGTGTTTCAATTATTCCAGTGTTCAATAATTTGTAGAGTCCTATTGTCTCTGGCTTAGATAGGAGTTGAAGAAAGAAAGAAGTCAAAGAAATGCAAGGGACTCATAGAAACCTAAAATTAAGAGGTCATCTAGTTCATCTGAAAGGTCACATTTCAAATCACCCCAGAGGACGATAAATCAATCTTATTTTAAAAATCTATAAATATCTCAAATAACTTATTCTTATAGTCTATGTTCTTTATGTTTTTAAAAATACTTTCTGGTCATAAAATTGATATTTTTAATTGACACTGTATAAAAAATAAAGAGGAACTCTCCTTCCTCACCCCCCTCATACAAGCACCCACAGCTAATCAATGAAATGTGAGCAGAGCTTGAGTTTTTGAGTCCATGAGTGAGTCAGATATACTTGAGGTTTATCTCTTCAATTTCAGGGACCGCCCTTCAGCACCTTACTTGTGTAAAGATTAGAAAGCCTTGGGGAGGAAATTCATTTAAAGAAAGGGCTCATGATGAGCCTAATTTGGTGAGAAAGCCTTTAGCTATTGGAGGGAAGGGGTGGTTCTGTGTTCTGCCTACTTGGTGTATTGGACTTGCCTATTTGATCATTACCTGAGCCCTATGAGAGTATGGAGGAATGATGTAAATAAAAATTGTAAAAGCGATTTCACCTTCTGACACAGTGGAGCCAAGAGAATACTATTCTGAGACCCTTTTACAGATTATGACAAAATAGACATTCTTTCCTGGGGCCCAGAGATTGCTTGGGTGTATCTACATGTGTCTGACAGAACAGAGGTCCAGAACTCCAAGATGTATTTGGAACTAAGTTCTATGTAATACAAGAAAGAGACAGAGCAAGAAAAATATGGGTTTTTGCTATTGGTGTAAATGCATTAGTATCTATAGGAAGTTGAGGGTTATGAAAACATAGTCATAATTTTTCATGACATGGAAATTTCATATTCTGGGATGTTTTGTTTCTTAATATACTTTTTATTTTTACCAGTTCCCAGATTTTCAGTCTTGATTAAGAAGGTCTCCCCCAATCCTGAGTGAAGTGGTGGGGAGGAGTCAACTAGACTTTGAGTTAGAATATTTAGCTACAAGTACCAGATCTATCACTATGGCCTATATTATCTAGCCCTTCAGTTGTTTAATCTATAAGAGGAAAAAATATACATATTTCACAGAACAAAATAGGGATTAGTGAAATACATATAAAGTACAAATATTTTAAGCATGTATTATTTAACTGTATTTTTATAAAACTTTATTCCTTTATTGTGGCACATGTCCTGTTTTTCAATGATATGTTCTTTTATGTGTTTCTTCCACTAGACTGTGAGCTTTCTAAAGAGATTCAGGCCTCGTTTGTGTTTGTATGCCTGGAGCTCACCACACTTTACAATGTAGTGTAAAACTGAATGATTAATTTTAAATAAATAAATAAATAAATAAATAAATAAATAAATAAATAAATAGACAGACAGACAGACAGACAGACAGATAGATAGATAGATAGATGTGGCCTGGTGTCATTTTACATTTTACAGGTTTTAAAAATAACATCCTGTATATTATTTTATGAAATTCTCACTACATTTCTTGGCACAAGTTTGGTAGATTCCCTGACCCTCTGAAACAAAACGGTGGAGGAGCCACATACATTCAATGACCTCTGTTCTTTGTTGGTTGTGTCCATTGCTATTAACAGATAAAAATGAGCTCAATATTTAAACCATGATGTTAGTACCACCTCCTGTTCTCAGCTCCCAGATAACATTCTCCTCCTCTGTAGCTCCACCAGAGTCCACTGTCAGAACGCCTGCTGTGCCTCCAAACCCCTTCTAAAGAATTGCTGTCTATAGATTCTTACCTAAAAAAGTGGTTGTAGTGAAGTCCTTAAACTTGTATGGCCACGATTGTGCCACATATCTTTGCCACCCAACTAAATGTTTTACACCAGGAGAGGGACCTGATCCAAAGGCAACGAATCCCTGAGTTGGCCATCAGTCCATGAAGAGGTCTTGTACTTCAGCTTTGTCCAAGTTTAACAGCAGTTAATCAAGATTTATCAGATTTTACACTCTAAAACTTTGGCTGTATAATACAGAATTTGGCAGAGACTATGATAATACTTAATGTATTTATCAAATTTAAGATAGGTGCACATGTCTAGGTGAGAATTTTGAGGGGAAGGGCTCAAAGAGACTTGGGTATGAACAGGTTTGGGAGGCATTCTATTGAAGAGTTGATGGGTTTTTCAGGATGTTACTGGAATGAACAATAAAGGTATTTGTAACTTTTATTTCTTGAGCAAGAGTTCATTGGAATTGTAAAGTTACGTTGATAAAGACACATAAATGGTTTTGGTTCTCATTAAAAAACAGAAAAAGCAAACAAGTAAACAGAGCATAAGGTAGAAAAAACACCCTATAGAGCAGAAAAAGAGAGAATCAGATCACACTGGTGAGTTGTTTCCAGACAACCAATCTGGGCTATAGAAAGTAGGTTTTTTCTCCCTGCCTTATCCTACTTTGCCTTCAGACAATCAATCATCATGCTGTCCAATTAATAACTGTTTTCCACCTACACATAGAAGAAGTGGTAATAAAGGAACATCTAGAATAATCCATCTGCCTAGCAAAATTTCATCGAGGCACAGGTACATTCCAATCCTCACTCTTCCTCTCTTCTTCCCACTGCCTTCCTGAACCTCTGGATTCCAGCCCTTTTTGCATATCTGGTACCAACCCTAGTCTGGTCTCACTTCTCCTCAAAGGTCAGGTGCCTGTGCTCTGTGCTTTCCTCGCATTCTGCTTTCCGTGTGGTGATTGCTTATCTGTCTTTCTCCTCTGTAAGGGTGAGGACATGTTATGACTCCTACGACTCTTTGTTACGTTTCCTGCCCTAGCACAATGCCTAGCACATAGTACTCCATCAATAAACAATTATTGAATGAAATTTTTTTAAAAAAAATAACTGTTTACTCATGTTGAGCAAGAAAGACGAACTAATCCAAAATAGGGTATTCCACAATAAGTTTTGAGCTCACAAGTTTACATTCTCACTTATGGTTCATTCAATGAAGCTTTGACGTTTGTAGGATACCATCTGGATATGACAGAAAAAATCACCAAATCAAGAAATCAGGGATTCCACTGGCATCGCCAGCAAGTAGGCGATGTAAGCTCATTATACAGTGAATATCAGACCTCACAGTTTGCTTCTTATGCCTACTGACTTGTGAACTGGAACACAGTCATGGAGGAAGTGCTTTTGGAGTCTAGTCACAAACAGGTGTTGGTTATGATGGATTTGAGAACTGTGTTTGTCCTTTTCCTGCAGTATCCTCTCTAGAGTAATCTATTTTTCCTCTTGTTCTCTGACCTCTGGAGTATCCATCACTTCTGATATCTACCACAAGTACCCCAAATCCATCATTCAAGAGCTAGTCCTTTCAGTTTTGATTAATTGCAATAGTCTGAGTGGTAGATGACAAGGAGAGAAGAGCCACTCAGAGTGAGCAGCCCACAGCTCCTCACACACCAAATGCCATGAGGGCTGTTATGAGCCAGCGATCTTTGTGATGAGTGAGTTCCTCCTCTCATTTCTCCAACCTAGCCTTTTTTTTTCCCATTAGAGCCTACATCTTTCACCAAGATGTAACATTTGCTTAATTAAAAAGTCACAGCAAATTGTTTGTCACTGAAACGACAATAAATATGCCACTATCATTCTGTTCAATTGCCTATAAATTACATAATATATAAGAAAACGAGTATAAAGGCTCAGCTTTTATTTCTTCTAGGGACATTGAGAAAATTGTTGTTGTGTTGTTTGGGACAAACAATAGAAGGTACTTTTCCTTGAGCAGTATGATGTGGTATAATCCCAGCTCTACAAACAACTGACTCTGTGACCTTGTAAAAGCTGCTTAAAATATCACTTGTTCAGTCATTAAACAAATATTTTTTAGAGTTTAACCATGTGCTGGATCCTGTACTAACAGCTGGATGCAGTGGCAAGTAAAATACAATCCCTGCTTTCCTTGGCCTTATGATACAGTAATGTCTTCAGCTGAAAATTAAGGTAGTAATATCTACTTCTCAAGGTTGTAAAGTGTCAATGAGAGATTATCATACGTAGAAAGCGCCTGATTTGGTGCCATCTCTGTGGCAAATGTTCCTGTGATGTATTTCTCTTCTCTTCTATTGGCAGCATTCAGTTAAATTTCACTCTGGGTATGGCTGTACACATAATTTCAGAATTTCAGAGGTTATCTATAGACAGAGAAGACAAAAATGTTATGTACACCTGTCAGATACTCATGCTACCTGCCAGTGGCTAAATTCTCTATTATAGTTTTTTAAAAAGTTTCTATGTGTATATTGGAGTGGAAGCAGTTAATTGTCCTGGACATCTTTAAAGAAAAGATTTTTTAAAAATTTATCTTATTCTTCATCTATTTTAAACACATACTAAGACAAAGATTAAAGTACAAATAGTTTCACGGAGAGGTTAAAGAAAAACCTCTTTCTCTACTCAACTTTTCTGATACCAAATGTGTAGGAGTTTTTTCATATCAAGCAGTTCTCTAATTTTCTGCAGACACTAACTGGGTGTCTTATAGTTTAATTCATTTTAATATTAACTGTGTGGAGTCAGCACAGACTCCAGAGGTTAAGGGCTCAGTCCCACAAGACTGCCCCCCCATGTCAGATGCCAGTGGTAAGCCTGGGTCTCTCATATTCTGACTGACTAGCTATACATCAAGGGTTCCCATGACTCCCTTCTAGGGTTCAGTAATTTGCTAGAATGGCTCACAAAACTCAGGAAAACACTTCACGTACAATTACCAGTTTCTCACAAAGGATATAACTCAGAAAAAGCCAGAGGGAGGAGATGCTCAGGGCATGGCATGGGGAAAGGCTGCGGAGCTTCCATGTCCTCCCTGGTTGTGCCACCCTCCCAGTACTTCTGCATGTTCACCAACCCAGAAGCTCTTTGAACCCTGTAGTTTTGGACAGTGGTCCCCAACCTTTTTGGCACCAGGGATTGGTGCTCCTATGAGAATCCAATGCCTGATGGTTGAGGTAAAGCTGAGGCAGTGATGCTAGTGCTGGGGAACAGCTGCAAATACAGAAGAAGCTTTGCTCACTCCCTCTCCACTCACCTCCTGCTGTGTGGCTTGGTTCCTAACAGGCCATGGATCCATACCAACCTGGGGTTTGGGAACCCCTGGTTTAAGAGGTTTTTATGGAAGCTTAATCACACAGACACGACTGATTATTAACTCAGTCTCTTGCCCCTCTCCCCTCCTACCAGAGGATGAAGGAGCTAAACGCTCCAAGCGTGGTCTTTCTGGAGACCAGCTCCCAACCTGAAACTATCCGGGAGTCCACCAAGACTTGCCTCATCAGAACAAAATATGCTATTGATCTTAATCACAGCAGTAAGAGGATTTCTTCTGTGCTTTGTATTCTAGTGTCATGTAGGATATAAATCTTGTTCGAATACTCTAGTTTTTAGAGAAGAATCCAAAATCTTTTGCAAATTGTGAGCTTAGGGATGACACTTCTAAGAACTCTTATTTCTAAAACACAGGGCCAAGGGATGGTTCACCAGTCCTGGTCTCCTCCTACTAGTTTTTAACATACCCAACCTTCAATCCTGGAGCCTGGGAAGGCCCCAGGCAGGTCATTAGGATCATTCCCATCAGCAGGTGGGGACTGGAATCAGTCTTGCCATATACAGGGTGAATATGTCGTGAACTTGGGTACCGACAAGTCTTCAGAACATAGCTTCCTTCACCCCAAAACTACTCCCAAGTCTGCCTAACCCTTAATCCTTCCAAGGCTTTCTAATTATCTCCTCACTTCCCAGCACCCAAACAAACCCTTTATGAGCTCACTTGCTTGGGACCCTGAAACTTACCTTACTCTAATTTACACCATCCAGTGTGGGCTAGATTTTTTCTCCCAAAGCACAATGGATTATCCAAAAGCATGATATTGTTAACTATCTAATTTCAAGTCTGGGCAACTTCTGGAGACTCTGGATTTATGTCCTACTCACTGGACCAGATACTGGGGATTTCAACACTGGCCAAACTCACTTACACCTCGCTCCTTAGGACACTATCATTTAAAAAGCCCTACTGGGCTAGATTATTACGCAAGGTCCAAGCGCCTGATTTCTGTCTCCCTCTTGGTCCATTCCTGCAGTCCAGCACACTTCACAGAAAACCTGGTTTGGACTGACAAGGAATGGATCAGGGCCTGGTTGGATTAACATGGAATGAAAGGGGGCCAGTCTTAGACTCTCGCCTTCATGGCTTCCACTACATCCTAAATTAAATGTACTCTCCCACCATATGGGAAAGAGAGAATTTGGCCAATTCAGAGTTTACTCCAACCTACCTGGCTTGATTTTCCTCCTGAGAATGTAATCTTAGAATATAGTCTAAAACCTATTAAGCTAAGGTACGTTAGTTTGGCTTTATTCTGATAATCTACAGAAATTTCCTCTGGAAAGTTTTAAAACAGATATGTGTTTCAGTTTGTTTCCTCTCTTCTACTTCACTGACTGTTACCTAAGGGTAAGAATTAAAATAATGGGTCCTTTCAGAGTTTTTATCTAGGAACTCCTCCTACTGAATAAAGCCTAGAGAAATGATGTGAGGTAAAAACAAAAATGAGGTTACAACTGATCATATCTCATATACGGGTTACACTTCCTCCAACAGTTTCATATTTTTTGACATTTTTTACAGCCAAGGGATATGGGATATGTTCTTTTTTCTATTCAATAAGGAGATGAAACTACTTTAAACATGAGAATAGAAGATGGAATCAACCAATTATTTGTGGAGCCTATTATATACACTGGTTCATTGAGTCTACAAGTATTTGTGGTGTACCTGCTCTGTGACAGTCATCATGCTAGCTAGGCCTTGACTGGGGGTGCAGCAAAAAAATAATAGAGCATAATCCTATTACTGTGAAGTTTCTTGTGCAGGACACACTTAGACCAAACAAGGACAATTCTTGTGATTGTGACAGATTATCCAGATGCCATAGCATTATGGTTGCTTCGTTGTAGCGGTGGCGATATGATTATTTGTGCTTTTATGTCTTTTGTGAGGGAGTGGGAAACTAGGTACAATTTTACCGCCTGGTATTTTTGAGAAGTTGAGAACGATATATGAAAGAGATAAGAGATATATTCATTAGTATATATATTTAGGAGAGTGACATCGCCAAGATCATCCTTGACTTTGCTCCCCCTCAAGAGAAGAGCAGCTAACAACTATTCATGGACAAGAGAAAATAAATCCATTGAGAAAATCCTAGGACATATTTAACAGTAGCCCAGGCTTAGAGAAAAAAAGAGGCTAAAACTAAAGGTCAAAACATATATTTATGCTATGTATGTTCTCCTACTTTTCCAAAAGAAGCTTAATGGGAAGAGACCAAAATCAGAAACAATTTACCACTCTGCAGTAATCTTAGACAAATAAAATGCCACCAGGAACAAACCTGCCTCCTCTACCTTTAGCCCACTTGTTGTTTTGTCTCTTGCTGGCTCTCTCTCCCACAGACATACCATTTTCCAGTCCTCACACTCCCACAGTGCATCAACAGAAATAAGAGCATGTACTCAGCAACTGTAATTAGCTAGTCACCAAGACTATGCAGATTCATTCACCTCCCCCGTTCAGACTAAGTGATGTTATAACTACATCTGTGGTACCAGAGAAAAGGCAAGTAGGGATGCAGATGCCACTTCCACCTCCAGATAAAAAGGACAATTCTTAAGTGTCCCAGCTGAGGAAGCAGCGAGAGCATTCAGGACCCTGACACACACAGACAGTTGTCATTTACAGGCCAACTTGGCCACATCTTGCCAAGGCTAGCACTGCACTGTGGAAGTCAGCTGGGGCCCTTAGGGAAGAGGACTTGGGCAGTTGGTCCGGAAACCGGATCCTAAAGCCAGTGTTCCTGCCTGAGCTTCGGAGTCTCAGCTTCTCTGCCAAATCAGGCCAGTAACATTCACCTTCTTACCTCTTGGCACAGAAACGAAAATCAAATGGGATCATATGTCAGCCCCCTTCGGCAAATTGTAAAGTGTGATGCCTGTGGGAACCGTTAACATTGAATGACACCACTGAATATCAAAGAGGTTTTAAAGTACAAAAGGAGGCAACTTTTTAGGAGTTTATTATACATGATAATACTAAAATTCTCTGCACTGCTGGAGAGGTTATCCAGCACTTGAAAAAATATTATCAGAGGCTGGTAGAACCAAAATCATGGCAACAGTAAGTCTACAATGTCAGAGAAGACAAAACAGGCAATGACAGAATTGTGGAAAGGACTGAGTGGTTGGCATAACCCAATCCAGATGCCCATGGAAGGAGAAGGGAAACTACTGAGGACTGAAATGTACTAACAAGCCCTGAGTCACCAGTCAGGTGAGAGTAGCTCACAGGAAACCAAATCAAGGGACATCTAGACTCATTACTTCCCTTGCTCATCTGGCACACACAACTGATTAGTAAAAACCATTGCTGGGAATAACCCAAATGTCCATCTACTGAAGAATGAGTAAATAAAATGTGGAATATTATACAATGGAATATTATTCAGATATTTTAAAAAACAAAATAGTGATACATGCTACATTGTGGATGAACCTTGAAAACATTATGGTAAGTGAAAGAAGCCAGACACTGAGGACCACATATTATATGATTCTCTTCCTATGAAAAGTCCAGAAAAAACAAATCCTTAGAGACAGAAAGTAAATCAGGGGTTGCTTAGTGTCAGAGGAAGAGAAATGTGGAGTGACTGCTAATGGGTAATCTTCTGGAGGTGCTGAAAAGTCTCTAAAATCAATTGTGATGATGGTTACACATACCTGTGAATGTACTAAAAACCATTTAATTGTGTACTTTAAATAGATAAATCATATGGTATATGCTAAAAAGCTCCATAAAGCTGTTATTAAAAAAAAAAAAGTCGAATTCCCTTCCTGACTCATTCCCAATCAACACTAGCATTCTCTGGTCGAGACCAAGAGCATCACAGAGCTGAATCCACCCTTTCTCAGGGGTGCTCCTACTCAGAGATGAGAAGGAGCAGGGATGAGGCTGTGCAGGAACAGGGCTCAGAGACCTTATCAGAGGCCCATGTTGGTGGTTCTTAGGTTTAGGCTTCCTAAAGGCATGTTTACTATTCTGTCTTTCTGCAAGCCTCTATTAAATCAGAACAATTTAGATATTATACTTCATCTGTTTTCTTTCTTGGTTACTCAGAATCAGTCTGAAGACACAAAAGTGAACCATCTACTTTTTTAAACCTGTGACAGTTTAAAGAGGATTTGTCCCAGTTAGAGCCAACCTTGGTCCCCATCAGCAACCACGAGGTGACATTTGTACACAAATCCACAGTTATAAGCTTTGCTCTGACATATGCCAGTTGACAAGTGTCACACCCAAAATAAATCATTCCTATTCTTCTCCTTCTCAGGGCTCTTTCCTTCTTAGCACTTATCTAAGTCGTATATGGACGTTTGCTTATATCTACCTCCTCCATTAGCCTGGAAGTGTCACCACAATGTAGCAATCGTGAGAGGGAAGCTCACTAACTTGGCCCCTGTGTCTGGCATAGAGCCTGGCATGGACCAGACTCCCTGTAAGCATTTGTTGAAGGAATATAAAGTCCTAGTGTGCTGCTTTAGAGGTATGCTATGATGAAGACCACTTTGTTTCTTTTAAGTAATATTTCATAGTAGAAAGAGTCAGAGCTCCTCCACCTGTCTCCTTAAACCAAATTTTAAATGAACATATATTTCCCCCCAAGCATCTCTCCCTTTGGAGACCACCTCTCTTCTATATGGTGTAGATGGGGTTAGCGGGTCAATGGCATAGTCAAGTGTAATTATTATAGCCACTTTGATTGGTTCAAGGTTGGGCACGTGGCTCAAACTGGGCCAGTCAAAATCTCCCTGAAATGTCTCAACCAGTACTTTCAGAAAAGATGCTCTAAGACAGGGCTCTTTAATATCAGTCCTATTAAATTTTTGGTCAAGATAACTGTCTGTCCCATGCACTCAGTTTTCCCAATAGATGCCAGTAACAAGCCCCAGCCGTGACAACAAAAATGTTTCCAGACATTGCCACAAATCCCTTGGGTAGGGCAAAATTAACTCCAGCAGCTATTATTCAAAAGTGTTTGAAGGATAACATGTTATTTCCTAGGGCTGCTTTAACAAATGACCACAAACTGGGTGGCTTAAATCAATGGAAATTTATTCTCTCACAGTTCTAGAGGCCAGAAGTCTGAAATCAAGGTGTCAGTAGAATTGTCTCCTTCTGGAGGAACTAAGGTAAAATCTGTCCCATGCCTCTTTCCTAGTTTGTGGAGGCTGCCAGCAATTCATGGCCTTCCTTGGCGTGTAGCTGCATCACTCCAACCTCTGTCCCACACATGGCCTTCTTCCCTGTGTGTCCTCTCTTCTTATAAGAACGTCAGTCACTGGATTTAGGACCCACCCTAATCTAGTATGACCTCATCTTAACTAATTACATGTACAAAGATCTTAATTTCAAATAAGGTCAGATTCTGAGGTCCCAGGTAGATGTGAATTTGTGGGGGACACTATTCGAGCTATTACAGATAGCATAACATTACTTTATATTAGAAAGCTGTACAGCTCTCAAAGCATTTTGAAGGAAAGAAAAATAGAGCAGGCAAGCACACAAGTCACCTTTTTCAAGGATACCCTGAAGATAAGTGAAGAACTCTGAGCTCCCCAGAGTGATCCAGAGAACCAGCTAATGGCATTTGCTGGGAGACCAGAGACAAGTTGGATCGCTTGTTTGTAGACCACTTTCCCTCTCTTCGTAGCCCTGCCTCGATTTTTACCTACAGCCTCAGCATCAGGATCTAAATGCTCTGCATTTCCATTTGGAATTCTACCCCAAATATATAACACCACAGCCAACCGAAGGAGTTGCTATTTCTTTTTCCAGTTTACTCTGCAACATATATATGCATTTCTTAACGCATGTATTAACGAAACTGCTTACTAGATGATTCACCCCAGAGGATAAGGACAAGGACTTCAGCAGAGCACTAGCAGCCAGAAGCTTGGTATTTGAGAGTTATTGTACATCAAGAGCTTTTGTTCTCACATAATCACTACCAGCACTCCAGCATGGAAGAAAAAGAGAAAAGAAAAGGCAACTTTGCTTTGTTTCATAGCCAAATCCTGAGGTGAAAGGGCTCAATAACACAAGAGAACCCTGGAACATTCGAGAGTCCTTTAATATAAAAGAATTCTTGTTCCTTCATTGTCATAACATTATAGAGCAGGACTAAAGCCTAAATTGGAGGTAAAAGCAGCACTCCAAGGATACATTCTGAAGCAGGGTCATGCTCACCTCATTATCACTGATAATCATTTGAAGTGCTGGGATTATCTACAATCATTCTGCCTGCCAGTAACAAACAGGACTTGAATTTCATTTGCAAAAGTGAATTGTGTTCTCTCTATTTACTATCAGGATCTAGCCAACTCAAGAATCTAAAAGAATAACAATTCTTACTAAGATGTACCATCTTCACATAACAAAGCGTTATTCACCACAGCCAGATCATACACAGTACTTAGAGTGATGGATTTACTTAAATTGATTCTCATGTCACAGACATTAGCTATCTATGTCTATGTCTGCCAAGGGGTAGAATGATAGATGGAAACCATGTTTGTTCTTCCAGGATCTAGTCCCAAAAGCAATAGCTCAAACTTGGGAGTAGAACAGGAAGTTAAGTCATTTAATTGTGCAGACAGATGGATCACTTGTGGGCTTGAGGGCTCCATTTTATTGTTCCATATACAGGAGAGAGTTTTATTCTTTAATTCTGAATAGAGGGCATTTCCAATCAATGTGCACCAAGAAAAGTGAGAAGTCAGAGGACACACAGAGTTGTCAGAGTATTTCATTGGACTAAGCCCACCCACATCCCCTCTTTTCAAGACTATAGCTTCTGGGACCCGTGATTCAAAGTAATCCAAATCAGAAGTATCGGAAGGGCCCCCAGACAGAGCCGGAACTCTCCTTGCCTTCCAAATACTTATTTTGAATAAACAAGATATTGTAGCCAAAAGAAATTATATTTTTATAAGCAGAAATTTAACTACCTGAATCAGAAAAACAAAAGAAAGAACTAATTTCTCTAACCTTCTGAAAAAATACCCAACTATATTAAAAGAATCAAACTTTCACCCCTAAGATGTGAAGAGCACAGATCTGGTCTTGAGCTGTAATGTGTAATTCATGCTTTAAACATCCATGAGTGCTCATGTAAACCTCTAACCATTCTCCCCAGGATATTTTATTCTATGAGTTATCTTTCCATAACACTGTGCTAATTCGCAGCTATTTCTTCCCCTTAGTAAAAGAGGAATGCAAGTAGTAAACCGTTGTAAACAAAAAGTTATATCTCAAAACATAATTTATATGATAAAGTTGATAATTCTGCCTACCTTGCTAGCTTCATCTCCCACAATTTCCCTTAACATCCAGTCAGCTGGACTAGCTGCCATTTACAGATCCAAAATCCTTGTTCTCCTTGGTGATTTCTCAGATCTTTCTAGCAAGAATGCCTCTCTTCCTCTACCTTATTTACTTCCAAAGTCTTTCCACTTTGTGCAGGTGTAAAATAAATCTGTTGAATAGAATCTCAGTGTTAAAAGTTAGTCAAACCCACAAAATTTAGAAAATTTTACAGACCTCTTCATGGCACATTTGCATCATGAGAACAGATGATTCAATATTTCAATCCGAAATCTAGAATTGGAATAACAGACCTATAGGGTTAAATATGTGCCTTCTTTTCCAGTGCATTTCAAGATCCAACCTCACTGCGTCCTTCCCCATTCCATCATCACAATAGCACATGTCCCATAATAAACAGGGAATATAGTTATCAGGAGAAATAAAAGCAGTGAGCTAGTAAATAAAGGTGAGTCCTCAGGGGCCTACCTCGTGATCTTGTGGGTCCTTGATTAACATCAACCACTTGGTAATTGAAAGTACCAATGGATTAATGTGTTCTTGATTTCTTGGCACAAAGGCTACTAATCAGAAGCTTCAGTTTCTTATTCATTATCCAGAATACAAAGGAATATAATCTAAATATGAGCTGGAATCTTCAGCCTCTAGAGAGCTAGGTAAATGAGTTTCATCTCATACAGTTCTTTGGCTTTCAGGACTGCATAACTTCTCTGAGATAATTCAATCTGATGGTCTCTGGTGTGCTTTCTCCCTGTCCCAGGAGCCTTTTCCTCACCTAGCACCTCAACATAGTCAACTTAGACATGAAATCCGTCCACCTGCTTGCAAACCTACATATTATACCCCAAAACATGTTTAAATTTTTAAACATCTGGGCCTCGTAGGAAGGATTCAGATTGTGTATGGTAGAAGAAAGTAATCTATAAAACTCTATTATTTATTCCTGCGCTCCAACATTTTTATGCTCACCTTACTCCGACGGGGTCATTTGTGTACCTTACCTCTCTCAGACAAGGCCCTTCTCCTTCCATCTTTATCTTCTTTATCACCTCTTCTCTCATGGAAATGACAAATACAGTCCTCTCTTAATTCATATGGGCCTGCCCTCTCTCAAGTTCTATTACCAGCTGATTAACATCTATGCCTTTGATGTTTCACCTTTTACCCCAAATGCTTATTTTTCAAACATATTTCTCTCCCTAGAAGAAATAATCTTGCCAGACATATCAAGAAAGTATGAGTTTTTTCCAGATTGTTTTAAGAGAAAAAAAAAAATTATACATCTGACTGTATAACTTCACCTAAATCATGTAAACCTATAATATGTCCCAGAATAGAAGAAGATGTGAACTGTCAACTAGAAATCAATATGTTGAAGAGTAATAAAAACATTATTTTAATGGAATAAAAATCCACTACATCGTAGGGTGAATTTAAAATAGTCATTGTCTACAGAACTCTCCCCTGTAAAATGTCAGCTACCTAACACCGCTCACCACAATTCCACCTGAGTAGCCTCTATTATAAATCTTCCTATCAAACAGGTCAATTAATAAGGTATTGAATGACAGGCCATAAACCATAATAAGACCCAAACCAAATACTAATACCAGAGAAGAAATGGATCTCTTTAGCCCCTGAAATAAGTTTTGGAGTTTTAATGCAAAGCCAAAATCAAGTCTCAGGGATCAAAGAGGCCAAATGTTACCAAAAAAGATAAAAGAATTCTACCTTGGGAATGGAGCCGAAGTATAGGAATCTGGGAAGCAGGTAAAAGAGTAAGAAATAGGTGATCAAATTTTGTTATGGAGGTCAAAGTTTATCTGGCCTTAGATGTTTTTAACAGACCAGAGTACTCAACCAGTCTGGGCCTGTGATTTATTAAAAATCTCTTCTGGCATGAAATAGACCTCTGCAACACAAAATGGGTGGCATCAGCTCACAGACTAGACACAGCCCTAATAAGGACAAAAAGGGAGAAGGAAATTTGCTCTACACTTCAGTGATGCCAGTCAGTAGCATATTTCTTTCCCAAGCCGCAAACACATTTACATAGTCTGAGACTAAAAGGCAGATACCTTAAAAATAAACCTCTGGAATGAAAGAAAGTGTATTTTAAATTGCAGAGGTAACATTTCCATTTCATACCATCTGTTAGAACTCAAGTCTCCAGCAAATGGATTATACCAGAAATATAAAAAAGAGAGAGATAAAAATTGCTATAGAAAACAAAGATATTTTCAAGTAATAATAAATAGATTATTTTAAAAGTACTGACTCAATCTATTTTTTAATTTAAAATTTACTTATAGATTATTGATTATGTATCAGTGTTCTCAGGTGGACTAAAATGATGATAAATTAAACCTTTTCCTAAAATAAAACTAGAAATGCAAGTGAACATTTTATCTATTTTACAAATCTCCTAGCACTAGTACTAAAGTGTGGGTATTTGCCTGGAGAATGTTTTACTCTGCAGATTCCCTTTCAAATCCGAGATGGTATATAAAGGCAGCTGGACAATAATTTGGAGACCTGGACATCTCTATGATCTCCACTGGAGACACAGGTAAACCTATTGTATAGATCTCATCAATAACCAAAGTCTCAGAGTCCTTAGTTTTAATTGCAACCAATACCAATTGATGATTTGTATAGAAAACAGTCAAGACTTCCTAAATTAGGGCTGGCTCAAGTACTTCAGAATCAAAAGGAATCAAAACATTCAGTCAGCCATATGGTATGGTTAAGAACAAGGAAAAACAAAACAAAACAAATAAACACAAAAACCAATAGGGGGAGATATCTACCATCAGCCTCCCTTGCCACCAACACAGCAGTATTGCTCAGAGAAGGAAAAAAATGTTTCAGCAATATCTTGACTCTAATATTTATGCATGGCTGGCCAGAAACAAAATGGTAGAGGAAGATCATTGAATGATTTGTCCTCATTCACCTCTACTGACACTAACATAGAGGCTCTCACCCACCTTAATGACAGGCTTAGCCCCACCCACATAGTGAATGGGCCGGAAAGGCCAGGAAAATGAGTAAGGTGGCCTTCAAGCTTAGGGCACATCCTATGCTTTCTTTATTAGACATCACAGAGGCCTCAAAAGGGAGACTAAATGAAGAGGCACAGATTCTGTAGGCTCTCAATTCAGAGGATAGAACATGGTGGCATCTATCTGGGTGTTGTCGCCATGCCTTCACCTTTTGCTGCCCTTCACCTTTTTTATCAATGGTAGAATGATGGAAAGTTATAGAAATAAGGAGTTTGGGCATTGGGGATTTGTGCAGGTAGGCATCAGCTTGGAAGTCTTCTAGACTGTAGCCACACACTCTCATAGGCAAGGGCTAGCTAGCCCTCTTCCCCACCCCGCCTAACCCAAGAAGAGAACGAAGGTGACTGGCCTCCTACCCTGTAGACTATCACTGTATTCTGTGTGCAATACAGACTTGCTACAATGGGAAGTCCACCAATACCCACTCTTCCTTTGAACACGTGTGCCTGTTTTGCAAAACACCGACCTAGGCAATCAAAGGAACAGTGACATACTCCTTGAGTGCTCATTCTGTTTTCATACATAACTTAAAATCTAAATTGTGGATAATTTTATTACTAGCCAGGAAAATATGACTCTCTTTAATATAACACATTGGAAAGAGCATAGGAGACCAGGCACTTCAATTTACATTTTAAACCTTCAAACCCTTCATTGTGAGATCTTGGGCAAGTCCCTAAATTTTTAGGTATTTCTTTATTCAGAAGTAAGGGGACTGAAAAAAAGGAAAAAAAAAAAAGAATTAGGGGGACTGGAATGGGTTACTAATACTCAAGACTACCTATGCATTAGAAGTACCTGTGGAGTTTATAGAAACACAGATGCCACTAGCCAAACCAAACACTTAACCCAGCATCCCTACAGCAGGACCCTCAGACAGACATCAGGCTTCCTTTTCATTTTGCAATCCTTGAATGCAGTGATAATTGTAAAGTCACTTATTCATTCAGTGTATACTTAACTGTGGCCACTATGTTCCATGGTTTTATAGGCTGAATTGTGTCCCCAAAAGTCATATGTTGAGGCCCTATCCCCTAATGCCTCAGAATGTGACTGTATTTAGAGATTAGATATTTAAATGGGTAATTAAGTTAAAATTAAGTCATTAGGGTGGGCCCTAATCCAATAGGACTGGTGTCCTTAGAAGAAGAGGAGATTGGGCATGCACAGAAAGAGGGCCAAGTGAGGACATGGAGAAGATGGTCATCTGCAAACTAAAAAGGGAGGCCCCAGAAGAAACCAATTCTGCTGACACCTTGATCTTGGACTTCTAGTTTCCGGAATCATGAGGAAGTAATTTTCTGTCGTTAAGCCATCCAGTCTGTGGTGCTTTGTTATGGCAGCCCTACTTAGCAAGGATGAATGAAGATTCTGGGGGTGGCACAGGGTAAAACATAGAAATGGTTCCCAGTCCCATGGCGTTTATAGTCTAATGGTGGGTCAGACAAAAAATATTTACATGTTATGGTAAGTCCTATGATGCTCATATATTGATTGCCGTAACAGAGAAGGCCAAGACAGGTAGGAATTGACCCATTTTGGATAAAGTCAACAGAGAGGACTCTCTTAAGCAGTCACATTTAAACTGAAGGATGAGCATGAGACAGCTATGTGATAGTTAAGAAAAGAGACTTCTGCTCTGAGAAAGCAGCAGATACAAAGAGCCGGGAGTGAGAAAATATACTTATTTGGGAAAATAAAATGTCTAGTGGCCAAAATGAAGTTTGTGGTAAAGGAAGTGACATGAGATGGGGCTGGACAAGTGGACAGAGAAGCAATGCATTGAAATCTGATGGTAGAGAGTTTGAATTTTATTTCAAGTACCAAAAAAAAGCAATCAAGTTAATTTTTTTTTAAAGAAAGAGTAAAGTGGTTCTGAGCTCTGCCTCAGATAAACTATGCCTACAGCATAATCTTTTTATTGGAATCATAAGGTTATGACCCAAGCATCATTCACTGGTCACAGTGTGCTAAAGTCCCCTTTTTGTTTTTTGAGCAGATTTAAATTTTACACAGTGAACAGAAATGTAACTTTTTAAATTTGCTATAGGCAAACTCAACTTATGAGCTCCTATTTTCAGTGATGGTAGAAGAAAAAATTATTCTTATTTCTTTAAGAAAACATACACTTGAATGGTTTTAAGCAGGGAATTAACATTTATGCATAATGGAAAGTAAAACGAGGCTTTTCTATCTCAGTTTTGGCTGCAGCATGAAGACAATAGACACTATAGTCTGAAGTTAGAACTACCCTGATATTTCAGAGAATGTGTCTAAAAACTGATTAGATGACATCCAAACTCCTTCACACATTTTGTGTATAAAAAGATCAGGATCTGAAATTTTAAAAAGAGGTTTGGTTTGTTTGTTTATTTGTTTGTTTGTTTTTTAAGAATTGTAGAGAGAGCTGTGGCAATGCCCTAGGTCCCACCATACATTACCCAGAATATCTCATTAGTTCATTATATTAATGACATCTCATCAATTTGACTGGACATGCAAGAAGCAACAAGTATATTGAGGCCTTTGTAAAGTACCAGTTTCCAGAGGGTGGGAGATAATCTGGGAAGATGCAGGGTTCTGCCCCATCTGTGAAGATTTTAGAGATCTAGTGGTCTGGGGCATGCTGGACATCCCCTCCAAGGTGAAGGACAAATTACTACCACTTGTACCTCCCATGACTAAGAAGGAAGCATGATGCCTGGTAAGCTTAGGCTCATAACTGTGAAGGTTTGTCTGGGACTGGGGGGTTCCTGGAGGGCAGGACTTCCAGTGCTGAAACTGAACAGTCCCCAGTCAAACCTGGGAAATTAGTCAGCCTAGTAGGCCTCTTATTTTTTTTTAAAGCCATTTTGAGTCAGGTTTCTTGTAACAAAAAACATTCTAACTTACACTATCCCAAAGTCTCAAAGACATCCTGGCACTAGGTCAGAACCCTGTCAGTGTCTGCTGATTGAATTGAGCTCTGAATTGAATTAACTGTTACTGAGCAAACGAGAAAGGCATCTCAATCTATTGTACCCTCAGTGTCTAGCACAATCCCTAGACCATAGAAGGCGTTTGGCAAATATCTACACAAAGCCAGAATGGCTTCAGGAGCTTAGCAAGCAAAAGAGAAATGTTAGAAATCTGGGTGGAAGGCTGAAAAGGAGAAAAACTAGTCAGTGAAAACCCAAGTTCTGGAAGAATCTCTGCTCAAATGGATAAGGAAGGAGCTGCCCCAGGCAGGCTGAGGGAAAGAGAACCTGAAGAAGTCTCTAGCCTCCTCTGGTGGTTCAGAGAGGAAGGCAGTGTGTTACTTAGGAGTCTGTGCTAGGATGGAGATGGGGAAGGGGAGCGGAAGAATAACCACAGGAGACAGAATTTGATGTCTAGAAACTTCCTTACAAAGGAGACTCCAAACTATCCTACCTGTACCCACTCCATTAGCTCCTGGGAGTGTTGGCAGCTGAGAGCTCTCAGCTGAGTCCATCTCCAGGACTTGTCCTAGCTATATAGGGCTGGCTCACCCAAGGTCAAGACCCCTTCCTGGGAGTAGCCCAAATCCAAACACTTGTTCATGCAAGGATAAAGGCCCAAGAGCCTCTCTGCAAATGCGGACAACTCTGAAGGGCCATCCTGGCCTCAGAAGTGCCTGTGGGACTGACAGGCTTCCATGTGTCTGCAGTCTGACAGCTTAACTTCTCCCTCAGCTCAGCCCTCTTTCCTTCGTTTCCCCAACGGTGTTGATCTCAAGAGCCTTTCCCATGGACTTTGTGCAAATATCCTTCTCAGAGCCTGCCTCTCAGTGTCAAATACTGTGCAGGATCTGAGATTTGTGTCATACTTGCAAGCTATCAAGTTAAGCTACCGCAGGTTCATATAGGCTGGCACAAGGCACAAGGCTTCTGGGCCAAAGATAAAGAATGTTATTACTTACGGTACAGTAGCTAGCATGAACTTCATGTTCAAACTGATTTTCTTGTTCCCCAGATCCCACAGGGTGATATAGAACACAGAGTGGGCTTGTATCACAGCTGAGGAACCCCGAGCTTAGGAAACCCCAATCTTTTGGGCTACTAGCAAATCTGCCTATCCTTTGCCCTAAAGGGAGACACTATATTTATTATACTGGTCAGGTAACAAATCTGCCTCTGTCTGGAGTCAGATACTATCTCTGAATTCTAAGCCTGTTTGCCATATAAACATCCTTGAATAGGTATTTCAGAACAAAAATTGATTGGAGACATGCAGAAATGTGAGAAAACCATGGAGAGTTGTCTCTCAACACTTGGGGAACCCAGTCTGTGCTATGCACACATGCACACATGCTTATGAAGCTATTATTGTTTCAGCTTTCATGTAGATACGTCTTTTTATTTTCATAGAGTGTTTTGTCATTTTCAATTATATATTTGAGGGTTACTGTAATCTTTTTTCTTTTCAATTTTTTACCTTTAAACATGTACATAATTTAAAAAAGAAAGTAGGACTACAGAACTCATAATGAAAAACAGTAATTCCCTACCTAACACCCCTCACTACTATTTCTTATTCCCAAAAAACAACAGCTTTTGATTATTGTAGCCAGTTCCTCCAGTATCTACCTTCACATTTATAATTTAAAAAAATACTGATCATGTCATTTTTGTCTGTTTCTCTTAGATGAAATCTGTTGACTTCCTGTACAAGTTGAGAATTTAAATCTTACATCGACTATCATATAGACATATTTTTCTTCCCCCATCTTCTCAGTATGTGTTTTAAAACATTTTTTAGTTAAATCCATTTTCAATTTTTCATTGACAAGACCAAGTCTCTTCCATATTCTATACCTCTCAGGAGGGACCAGTGTGTGGTACCTGCTGTGAGCTTGCTGGAGGTGCTAGGGGCGCAGTTCCAAAGATTCTTGGAGCTCCAGCTTAGTGGGAGATGCATGGGAAATGGAATAAATTTCGAAGAGTTAAAAATCTTAGCAATGGGAAGCAGGAATTTATGATAATATAACTCATACATCTAAATTTTTTTCTTTCAAAAAAATTACTAAGCAAATAAAGAATATAACTGTAGAAATGCTGCCCCTTCCCTTTAGAAGGCCTTTAGCAATAATTTTCATCAAGCAATAATCTGCTCAATTTAAACCTTTCTTTTTCTCTTGTTAAGACTCACTAACTTATAGATTTGTATTTCCTTCCTCCACATACAGTGTTACCATAAGAATATTATTTTTCTTTAAACATGTTGTATTACTCAGGCTGCTTGTTAGTGCAGGCTGACTTTCTCTGCTTTTCCATTCCCTCACAAATAATAAGCAAGCCAGAAACAGAAATCCAGTTGCAAAGGGGAAAGTTCAAACAGTAGGAAAAGGTAGACTCAGAAGGTGACACGGACACATGAAATGGAAAAGGATTCAGAAAGTGACCAATGTAGGTAGGAGGAGAAGGTCTGGGCTGCAAGAAAAGGGGCATACAAAAAAAAAGGATGGGATGAGCAGAGAGATCACGCAATGGGGCGCTTCCCTTGCAAAGGGAAGACTTCAGAGCAGTTCCCAGACAGGAAACCCAAATGCCTCCAGCTCCATTTGCCACCGTTAGGACATGTCTGTGGACTGCAAGCGTTCTGGGGGATTCAGATGTGACAAACCCTGATTTATGAACTTCAAGTCTTATGAAAGTATCTATTAATCATGAATTATCTTTTCAAAAAAGAGCTTTTTGGACTTTTATCTGATTTTTAAAAAAGTTTTAAATTTTCATAAAAATAAAAATACTAAGTTTAAAAAATCTTGTATAACTCAAGGACCCAAACTCCAGGTTGAGAGATGTTGCCACAGAAGGCCAGGGAGAGGGTCCACAGATGCATAAGCTAAGGAAGACTGAGGTGTGATGGGTGGAGGACACAGCACCTGTTGACATTTAATGAAAATAAATTACTGGTGTTTCCTGCATGACTGTTGCTTTAAAAAAAAAAAAAAGCAAGTAGGGGTACAAAAAGGGTGGTGACAGGAGCTATAGCAGGGAAAGGTAACAGACACACAGAAAAGGAGTAGTACTTTCCCTGCTGATTTTGTAGTCATCAAAGAAGTTGTCATGAATTCCTAAAATCAGGCTAGAAAGGACTCTACAAGGTCATTTAACCCAGCCCTTTGCTTCAGATAATGTGGTAGCAAATTCTCAGGGGCAGGGGGAAGAAAAGAAAATTGCCGAGTCACATTTAAGGTTCAACTTTTCTTGGACCAGCAATGAAAAAAAAAAAAAGTTGTCAACAATTGTCAGTTATCCACATGGGAAATTCAGCTTTCTTTACCACTGAACAAACATTACTTACCATAAATACAACTTGTCTGAAAACATTCTATTGAGAATGCCTTGCAATTAACAAGAGAAATTCTGCAGCCCAAGGTGGTGAGTCAGAATTTGTATGCTGCACTATCTAATCGCAACCAGAAGCAAGACTGGGAGTTGCAGTGCTGCTTGTCCACCAACTGCTCCCACCACCACATTCACAGTGCTTTGGTCACGGAGCAGAAAACACTCACTACGTGCAGGTGTCCACAGGGCACTGTGTCCAAGACATGTGCTATGGCGCTAGGGCCTGAGAGCCACTCCTGGAGCCTGGCAGGCCTTGCTTAAGCTCTGGCTCTGCAACTTACTAGCTTTGTGACTCCAGAGGAAGAAGAAAGAGAGAAAAGAGGATAAAAAGTGGGAAATAACAGAACTTGCCTCATAGGACTATTGTAAGGGTAAAATGAATTAGTATCTGCAAATACTTAGAAGAGGACCAGGCAAATCTTTCAAAAAATGTCAAATGTCATTAGCATTATTAGCAGCAACAGTGGCACTAATGTCTATATTAAGTATTAGGGTTTCTATATTATTAGCAAGCTTAGAAGGCATAACTTAATTGGAAAGGAAGGAATAGTGGTATGACAGTCTTAAGCTGTATTTATGTAATTAGGTGATATATAACGCATGTTTATTTGAAATGGTTTAACAGGAAGGCAAGAATCTCAGCAGTACCACCTACCATTATTATTATTTCTTTGTCCTCATAACTACTGTGATGACTGCTATTGAGGTGTCAGAATATTATAAGTCATGACTACTTGCATTTGAAGTACATTCAGTTGTGTGTGCTCATGCGCATGCATGCACATGTTTATTTTCCTAAAATAGCTAACAGGTATCAGCATTCATTCAAATATCACATGAATTATTTTTATTATTATTTTTTAATGATTTTTTAGGCGAGGCAACCCTTAGTTGACCTCACAGATTGCAAGGACCTTGTCAGCTTACAATCCCTTATTTTTTTATTTTTTATGCCTACAGCACCTTGTCTTCCTAGGTGGTCTCCCATCCAAGTACTAACCAGGCCCAACCCTACTTAGCTTCTGAGCAAATATTACATGAATTTAGACTTTAGACTGGAGAGTAAATCCCTCTGATGTTCAGATATATCTCATGCTCACTCTAGGGAGTAGGTGGCACGTTGGGGAAATGACAGTCCATTGGCCACAGAGTTTGAAATTAATCCTGCCCTACTCCCCTCTCCAACTTTCTTAAGGTCAGAGCTTCACAGAAAGCAGCTGGCACTAATGTGGCCAACTTTTCTCCTCTTTGCTTATCTAATGAAGGCAGCTCTTCTGCTACCTAGAATGTTTACCTTTGTGCTTCCCTCAGTTGGTTTCTTCATATCCATAATCAAGGTAAAACAGGAGAAGAGTGGAAGGAGAAGGTGAGAATGAGGGGGAAAAAACATTAATTTATAGAACATATTTGCTGAGAACCTACTATGTGCTTAGTATACAGTAGGATGATAAACCCACCCTGAAACAAGAATATCTGAGGGTGAAAAAGAGCCAGCTAGATCAGAGTCTATTAGAGATAGCTGAGAGTCAAGTACTGCAAAGACTTAGCACAGAAACTTAATCCAGAAGGACAAAAGCAGGTTGAAGTTTGGGTGGCAGAATTAAGTATTTAGGATTCATACCCACACACATACTATGGTCTGATTACAGCAAAGGTTCTACTGTAGTGCACGTGGGGAAGAATGACCTGGGTCATTTGGATACCCTTATAAAAAATTAATCTTGACCTCTACCACCCACCATAAGCAAAGTCAATTCCAGGTGGATTGTCATCTTAAATGTGGAAAGAATAAAGCTTCTGGAAGTTAACTTAGAAGAATGTCTTGACAACTTTGAGGAAGACAAAGATTTCTTAAATGGTTCACACAAAACCCTAACCATAAAGGAAAAGATGATAAATTAGACTACACTAAAGTAAAGGCATCTGCTCATCCAAAGACACCGTTGGGAAAGGGAGAAGATAAACCATAAAATAGGAGAAAATATCTATAATACATAAATCCAACAGAGGACTCAAATCTAAAATACATTTTAAAAATCCTAAAAATCAATAAGGAGACCAACAATCCTATTAAAAATACACAAAAAATTGAAGAGCCACTTCACAAAAAGGATATCCAAATAGGCAATAAATAAATGACAATGTATTCAACATTATTAGTCACAAGGGAAATGCAAATGAACACCACAGAGAGATACTATACCACACACCCACGAGCATGGCTAAATTTGTAAAACTCGACATGCTCTGCTGGTGGGAGCATAAGTTGGTACCGGCACTTAGGAAGACTGTTTGGCAGCATCTACTCAAGGTGAACACAGGCATACTCTCTGACCTAGCAATTCACATCCTAGGTGTATACTCCACACAATTGCATGCTTGTATTCACTAGAAGACATGCACAATGATGTTCACAATAGACCCAAACTGAAAACAACTCAAATGTCCAACAGCAGAATGAATAAAGCATAAATTGTGGTCTACTTAGGCAACAGAATACCACACTGTAAAGGGAATGAACGTGTTACACACATGGAAGAATCTCATAAGCATCATGTTGTAGAAAGGAAGTCGGCCAAAACAGAACACAAACTGTAGGACTGCATTCATATAAAGTTCAAAAACAGACACCCAATCTGTGCTGTTAGAACTTATGACAGTGGTTACCCTCAGAGAGCAGTAATTGAAAGAGAGCATGAGGGTGTTCCCAGGATTCTGGAATTTTCTGTACTTACTAGATATTTTTCACTTTGTAAAATCATCAAGCTGTACATTTACAGCTTGCACACTTTTCCTTAAGTGTGTTATATCTCAACATAAAATTTAATTAAATTTGTAAGAAATAATAACATAAAATAATCCAGCATTAGCAGGGGCAGAATTTGGAGAAAGAACATCTCAAAAAGAATCCTGAGGAGTCCAGAAAGAGTTCTGCAAACAGTTGCGAAGCGGGTGGTGACAGTGGTGGTGTATGCAGGAGTTAGGAGTTGTCTATCATCTGAATGATGCAAGATTGCGTCAGGCTGGCTAAGAGGCCAGGTAAATGAGGCACGGAAAAAAAATCCATTAAATTTCAAACATCGGTAATAACCTCATCTTGTGCTTGTGTGTATGCTTGTTCATTTTGTGTACTCCTTGTTACTGATTTTCTGTTTTCCATACAAACTGATATAAATTATTAATGATGCTAAGTCTGTTAATTTTCCCAGGAATATTCCAGCTTCATTCTGTTTGACTTTCACCAATGACTAAAGTTCTAGTTAAAGAACTCAGACATCAGAGAACCAGGTGTAGGAAGCATTTTAAGGACTATGGACTGCTCCGAACACTGGAAATCATACCACATAACCCACCACCTTGAATGATACATTTTGATGATTCCAAAGGAGCATTATGGAGCCTTAGAGCTGAACCAAATCTTTAAGATGACCAGTGTTGTCTTTACACACATACATGACTTTTGTATAAAACGGGCAGGGGATTCCACATGGTCCACTAGGATACACTGGGTGACAGATTTCACCTCAGAGGAAGAAAGAACCACGGGCTCTCCCAGGACCAACTGAGTTCGAAGGATGATTTGACACACAGTCTGGACAAACACCCAGTGAGGATGCTGCAGTGGGAATCCAAGAATTCCTCGTGTATGGTTGGGTATATCACCTTAGAGCAAGTAGCTCCCAATCAACTTTGCCCCCAGGAGTTTTAGCAATGTCTGAAGACATTTTTGGTGGGGTGGTCGGGTCTCCTGGCAGCTCGAGATTAGAGGCCAGGGATACTGCAAAGCAAACTATAAATTTATAGGACAGCCCCCAATACACACACACACACACACACACACACACACACACACACACACACACACACACACACACACACAAAGAATTCTCTGGCCTAAAATGCCAATGGTGCTGGAGTTGAGACAGGAGGAAGGAAATTTACTTGATAATCTCTAGAATTTTTTTTTGCCACTGAGCCACATTTGAAACAATAAGCACTAAATTTCTTGTCTGTGTCACAGCTCTAAGATAAACCAGTTATATAAAATTTTCACATGTTGAGTCATAAATGTATTAAACTCAAAATAGCCTTTATTCTATTGATAACTTGTTTTCGTTACCTTGAATTTCAAGTATTATCTAGTTAGTATTTTAATTGTAACAAAGGTTTTTGTTATTACTTCTAGTTGTGCTGTGAAGATTTAATATAGTCTGTACACTAGAAAGAAGTATGTTGGTTGAGTTCTATACAATATGTTTTAAGTTCATCATTTAGGTAAGTTTGCAACACAGTAAATAAGCAACATCAACCCAATTTTACAATATGAAATAAAGATAACCAAATCATCAACCTTGTCTATGAACAATACTTTAGCAATCAGAGAAGGCAGGTCTTCCTTTAATGGACATGTTAAACCATTATTCTATGACATAAAGATGCTGCTTCTGTAGGATATTATTTAGCCATGTAAAAACAAAGTGTATTATTTTTTATTAGAGTTAAAATAATGTTCAATTATGCACAGTTTGATATCAATGACATAAAAGCAATTATGGTGCAATCAAGCAAAATGGCATTGTTGGCAGGTTCCACTTATCATTCCTAAATTACCACGTTGGCAAAAGTCAAGCATTTATTAGTGCTGTTGCAAAGTCAATCATATAGTCCATTTACAAGGTCCCCTTTGGTGTTTCTCAAAAGTTGTGCTCACACCTGGGGAGCATGATTAACTCATGGTGTTATTTTTCAGTTTGCCCTCCCCAGAAAACACCTCAAGATTGGGGTGTATCTTTCCAGGGTTTAATAGGGCCCAAACTCACTTTTATTGAGCCTCAGTCTTTGTTAATTTCCTTTTTAATCAGAATTTTCAATTTCTTGCATATTTTTCAATTATCAGGCTGACTGGAAAATAATACTATTGTAAAAATTCAATTGAGTAGAATGTTCAGACAATGGTCTGCTCCACTTAATTCTGTTTCTCAGTTAACATGGTAAACGAGAAATATACCTGAAATAATTCAGTTTGTTAAAACTCATTCTAAAACATTTCAAATATTTCAAAGATTTTGTAAGTATACTAATAAAAATAATAGCAAACACTGTACAGCACTTACCATGGGCCAGTCACTCTGCTTATACTAGAATCAATTTTTCCAAAAGAGGCCCTTTCGCCCTTTATTTTTTCTCTTTACTTGATAAATCATAACCATGAGTTATTAAACAGAACATGTTTCTTATATTGTTTTTGTAGTCTTTTATAAAATAAATAGGATATATAAAATCATTAAAATTATAAAATTTAATGGAAAAGTTCAAAGTTACATTGTTAACTAGAGCTAATTATAAACTGCTTTCTTTATATAACAGGCAGAAAGTTGAATATGCCCAAATTTATATTTCTGATTTATTGGAAATTAAAAACTTGATATATTTTAACTCATTTCCGTTTGCCCTGAGAATACTCGCCAGTGGCACTTATGGCCACAGTGTTTACCCTGAAATAACTCACAGATTTCAGTCCTAACCTTATCTCCAAAGTTTGCCAGGAAATATCTTGCTTTTATTATTTTTGTATCCCTCTAGTACATCAATAGTCTTTAAAATTAAATGACTTCATTCTTTTTATAGCATTCTGTTTTCATCAGTGCTATTTCCATTTACAAAATACAGTAATTCTCAATTGCTGAAAATGTCAAATACTAGAAAACGCAGCATTTCTACACAAGATGGTAAATTAACACTGGCAGCAAGCTGCACTTTTTTCCAAAAGGGAAAAGGGCTAAAGATACTTTAGTAAACAAATTGAATAAGCAGAATAAATCAACAGAAAAACATAGTTTAGGGTTCTGGAAAACAATAGGAAGGAGTGACATTTAATTTGCTTGGATTGGTATTTGGGCACAAAATCTTTTTTGGTAAATGAGCTATAAAAATATCTCAGGCATTAATGCCACAAAGTGAATCAGAATGAAATAGTTGAGCAAAACCTCAAAATCTGATGCCAAGACACTGCCTAAAAACCCTTCTGAATTACAGAAGCTGAAGGTGAAAAAGACAAGTGAGAAAGCCCTGAGTGAGGAAAAATGACCCCCGAAAACCTCTCAAATATTCTATGTAAATAAGAAGATTTGCAAATAATATCTTTACATTTTCAATATTAAAAGCAAAGGTAATATATTCAAAATTCATAACTTTCTAATTTCACTATGATGTTCTGTTATCTATGCCCTTGACATTATGTCCGTTGTATATCTAGGTAATGTCATGCTGCTGCACATTTCTATCCAACCCCGAGTTTAGTAACATCACACCAGTAGCTTAAAATCAGCTGTGGTGGGAGTATGTACACCACAGAAACTGGCAAACACTGTAAGAAATTTTTCGTTGTCCAGAGACCTGTTAAAACATTTACCAGCGCACCCTGGTAACACTCTTCTTGGCCCTAAAATTTTGAGAAAGGTCTCAGTCCTCCCTGACCATGGACTGAAATACTAAATGTTTTTGAATCCCCATCAGCTGACAGATGATATCTGAGTTCACACTAAAAGTTGATACGCCCCATTTTCCATGATTCCTGGAGCTAAGCAGTACTCTGCCATCATTGTAAAGAGCAGAAATTTTGATCCAGCAATTTCATTTCTGGGTATTTATCTAAAGAAAATGAACTCACTACCTTGAAAGATATCAGTACCCATCTTCATTGCAGCATTATGTATAATAGCCATGACAGGAAAACAAGTGTCCACCAACAGGTGAAAGGTAAAGAAAATGTGGAACATATACAATAGAATGTTATTCAGCCACAAAAGAAAGAACTCCTGCTATTTGCAACAACATGGATGGACCTTGAAGGCATTATGTTAAGTGAAATAAATCTGACAGATAAAGACAAATACTGTATGATCTCACTTATATATGTGGAAACTAAAAAAAAGTAAACTCATAAATACAGAAAACAGATTGGTGGGTGCCAGAAACAGGGGCAGAGTGGGGACACGGAAACGGGGAGTGCAAAATGGGCAAAGACAGTCAAAAGGTAAAAAACATAAAATAAATAAGTCCTGGAGATGTAATATATAGGATAGCTACTATAGTTAATAATACTGTATTATATATTTGAAAGTTGCTAAGAAAGAATATCTTAAAAGTTCTCAGTACAAGAAAAAAATTTGCAACTATATCTGATGATGTTAACTAAACTTCAATCATTTTACAATATACATATGTATCAAATCATATTATATACCTGTAACTAATACGTTGCATGTCATTTATATCTCAATTTGAAAAAAAAGTTTGTTCTGATCTCAAGAACCAGTTTTGCTTCCCACCCCACCCATTATCATCTTCTCTTTCTGTATCTACTCAGAGAGGGTGATATCATTGTGCAGCACAAGAAGCAGAGGGATAATTAGCCCCCTTAAGAAAGAGCGAAGGAGGAGGACAAGATTCCTCAACCCGCAGTTCCGTCTTCATTGCTGGGGCTGAGTTTTTCCTGAAAATACCCAAAGGCAACAATCTGCCACAGCAAGACCTCTTTCTTCATGAAGTCCAGCGAGTTTAACCTTCATTAAAAATTGCCCTAGGTTCCTTTTTTGCCTATGTATTTTATTACTTGCCAAATACCAACTATGGTCTTATTAGGCTAAAAGACATTCAGCTCTTTCCTGATCTGTGTTTTACATGTTTGTTTTGTCATCACAAAATGCCCCATGCTAAATAACTCTGTTTATCCCAAAGCTGTGTTGCCATCTATCTAGGACCTAGGTAACTGCTAGGCCCTATCATGCTCAGATAGCTTCTCTCCAAACTCAAGCTATTTCCCCCCAAAAATGATATTTTATTTTATTAATATATTTCAGTTCTTCCCACAGCAAGATAGGTCTAGTGTTAAATTAAAATTAGATGTTAAGAGTATTGGGGGAATGGTTGGGGAAGAGAGGGAAGGCAGAAGAATGTAGAGTGCACTAAATTCTTCGTCAAGCAGAGGAAGAAGTCTTAAATTAATAATTTATCTTGACTCTAATTTTAAATATGTTAGTTAGATCTTTCAGCCAGCATGAACAGGGGGAAATAATCATGTTGCCTTAGTAATGGGAACTTATTTATGATGAGTGGAGCCAAAATGTATACAAGTTCTATGAGAGATGCAAGTAAGTAAAGATGATTCAGACCCTGCTCTTAAGAGAATTTCTGAACTTCCCCGGTGTATTCCAAAGAGTTGGTTTTTCTCTTGAAGATCTCAGATAAACTCCTACAACATAATGCCTTCACATATGAAGAGAGAAGAGGCACAGATGGATAACTATGAGGATTCTATTTCTTTAACCTGGATATTATTCAAGTGAGAGTTAGGAACTTTAGTGATAGAACAACAATAAATCTCATTTCTTAGTTAGATGTATTCAGTCCAGAAGTTGCCATTTTCCCTTGATCATACTTAGACAATTTCAAATTGGTGATATTTTCTCCAATATTAGTCTTTTTTAAAAAAGAAAAAGAAATCAATACTTTGGGTATTTGCACAAACATTATTGATTATAAATAAAACTATGTTAAACTGAAAGGATCTTAGAGTATATACAATTTCCTATTTTATGGTTATTGAAAGCAAGGTGACTTCATTACTAAAATATGTTGTCTTTTCAAATTACTGCTAATACTATATGCAATGGTGAAAGATTAAATACATATCTGTTAAATTTGGAAGGAAGAAAAACCTCCTTCACTATTCCTATTCACCATTGCACTAGAGCTAGTACAACAAAGCAAGAAAAAATAAGGTACACATATTACAAAAGAAAGAGCAAAATCATCTTTATTCACAGATGACATAATTATGTATATAAAAAATCCTTAGGAATCTAAAACAAAAGTTAGTAAAACTATTTGTTAATTTAGTAAGGTTTCAAGATACAAGGTCAATATATAAAAATTAATTTTATTTATCTCAGCCAGCAATTAAAGTGAAAATTGAAATATCCAGTGTCATTTACAATAGAGAAAAAACCATAAAATATTTAGAAACAAATTTAACAAAATATTTGCAAGATCAATAAGTGAAAAATTTAAAATAGTGCTGTGAGGAATTAAAGAACTAAACAAATGAAGAGACTTACTGTGTTTGTGCTCTGGAAAACCCCATATTGTTAGAATTCCCCCTACATTTACCTATAGATTCAATGTAATTCCATTCAAAATTCCAGTGGGATTTTTTTTACAAAAGCTGACAACCTGACTTTAAATTTATGAAAATGCAAAATACATAGACCAGCCAAAAAAGTTTTAAATAAAACCAAAGTTTGAAAGATTTCGAGCACTGATAGTTTCTCCTTACATATCCACACTCTTCTAAAGTCTTATAGATAAGTATGACTATTATGTTGTCCAGATTTTTTGTATTAAGAAAAGTCTCCCACACCCTTTCTAAATGTTCTGAGCACCCAGCTCCAGTGAGGGTTGTCCACACACCCAAGAAATTCTCTGACACCAGCGATATGTACTACAATTCCACTCAGTTTTGACATTATCAGGAGCTAGCATCAGATTCCACATAAGAGCTCAGCCCCACAAGACTGCCCTCCACTTGTGTTGCCTGTCACAAGTTCAGGTTGTCACCAGTGCTTCTGACTGACCAGCTGTAGATCCAAGGTTCCAATGAACCCTCCTTGGGTTTAAATAATTTGTTGGAGCAGCTCACAGAACTCAGGGAAACATTTTATTTATTAAATTACTGGTCTATTATAAAAGCATATAACTCAGGCACAGCCAGACAGAAGAGATAGAGCAAGGTATGAAAAGGGGTATAGAGCTTCCAAGCACGACACTCTCCTGGAATTTTCTTCCTGTGTTCATCAACCTGGAAGCATTTTGACCCCATTCTTTTGGAGTTTTATGAAGACTTCTTTACGTATGCAGACTGATTAGATCATTGGCCATTACTGATTAAAGTCAGTCTCCAGCCCCTCTCCACCACCAGGAAGTCAATGCTGGATGGGGCTAGGAGGGGAGAGGGCTGCATCGTGAGGAGGGTTGGGGAGGAATGAAAGTTCCAACCCTCTAATCACATAGTCAATGCCCCTAACAGCTAGTCCACATCCTTAGATATGTTCTAAAAGTGACCTTTTTAACATAAACTCAGCTGTGTAGGGAAGAAGCTTGTTAAGAAGAAAGCACATTTCACCCGTAAGGCTCTGAAGGATTTCAGAAACTGAGGACAAGAGACTACATATTATGACAAAAGATGCTCCCATTGCTCTCAATGCTCAGGAAATTCCAAGTGTTTGGGAAGCCGTGAGCTAGGAACTGTGGGCAAAGACCAAATATATATGAGAAATATATTTTGATCATATGAATGACCAAAGACATATTTTTTATAAATTATAATATCACACTTCACATCCTGGCTTGAAGTAGAACTGCATACACCAGTTATTTTATTTTTTAACATGGACTAATGAGAAGAATGTGGTCTTTTGGATTCAAATAGACATGAATTCAAAACTTGGACTATTTTAAATTCAAAACTGCAATTACTTACAGAATACAGTTTTGCTAGTTTTATGAACTAGATGAAATATTTTATGTATTAGCTAGTAGCTTTGGAAAACCCCATATTGTTAAACCCATATTGGAAAACCCCATATAATATTTTATGTATTAGCTAGTAGCTACTAGCTAATACATAAAATATTATATCTAGTTCATAATAGCTACTAGCTACTAGCTAATATTATATCTAGTTCATATTAGCTAGTAGCTACTAGCTAATACATAAAATATTATATCTAGTTCATAATAACCCTTTAAGATATCTCACTGAAGAATTCTTTCACAATGTGTACATATAATAAAAGCATCTCATTTATACTTTAAGTATATAAATTATTTGTCAATTATACCTTAATACAGCTGAAAAAATAAAATTTATGTGTATAGACACACACTCACATACACACATAATATAAAAGATATCCCATAGAAGAAGGACAAGCCACTGTTAGATAATAATTTCTGCTGAAATTTCCTGGCTCACCTTGCATAGCTAGAGCTGTAGCTAGTGACCGCACCAAAATTGAATGCCAAAATGTGTGCTGGCCCAAGCCTTAATAAATTCTGTCCAATGATAGGTAGTCATAGTAACAAATTGGTTATTTTGTTCTTGGAAATGAAGCGATGATCTACTAAAAAAGCTAATTTCATATTGCTGATGAGAAGAAAATAAGAAGCTGCAATTTCAAACCCTGTCTTTAAAAACCTAATAAAAACATAAATATTTTGTGGTTATTAAAATGAGTTCTTTCCTGAAAGTGTCATCTTACTTTGCATGTGTATAACACAAATTGACAGAAAATCAACTTGCCTCAAAGGTGAAAATAAGGCTCACACCAATTATTGCAGTTATCAGTGCCTGAATATATTTATAAAACATACATTTTGATTCAGAGCACCTAATTAAGAAAATAATTCTGCACAGAAATAAGTACTTAATAATTATTTGTTGATCTACTTCTAACATCTGATTTTATCTACTAAATCTGCTAAATAAAAACCTGCAGTCAATCGAAAGAGAAATAGCAAACATTCTACTAAGAGTAATAATCTCTGAGTCTCTAATTCTACCTTAGTTTGGGTAGGACTCACCTTCCAGTCACTGATATGTTTATTGAGTATCTACTGTGTGTCAGACTCTGTGTTAGGAACTGAGAATACAAGGGTGAATAAGACTTATGGCCTCTGTCCTTAAAAAATTTATAGTGTTCCAGAGACATTTGAAGCGACTATTACAAATGGTGCTACTGTAGTGTTAGAATAAAGGTTAACCTAATTAAATGATGTTTAAACTGAAACCTGAGGATAAGCAGGAGACAACAGGCCCTGTAAGTGTGGAACACCCATGCAGCAGAAAATATCAAAAACGAGAGAAAACTATGCAAGCTAACTGCTTAGTTTCGTTCTTGCTCCCCTTTCGGTATCCTAGACAGTTTGATGATCTAAACTAATCAGTTTTCAATAACTAATAAACTAATAAGCATTGAACTATTTTATGGAACATCCCCAGACTTCATCTCTTTTCCATCTAAACTTCCAGCATCTACATATTAGAACTATTCAAATTGTGGTCCACTTACCAGCAGCATCAGCTTGCAGGAAGTGGGTGTTCTTGGTCCACATCTGTATGCGTTTCCTAAATTGTTTTCTGCTGAAACAATTTACCATAAACTAGGTAGTTTAAAACAACACAAATGTATATTCTCAGAGTTCTGGGGGCCAGATGTTAAAAATCAAGGAGTCAACAGGACTGTGCTTTAGGAGAGAATACATGTACTCTTCCGGCTTCTAGCGGCTCCAGGTGTTCCTTGGCTTGTGGTTGCAAAACTCCAAGCTCTGTCTTCACATGGCTGTCTTCCATGTGTTTCCTCTATTATAAGGACACATTGGATTTAGGGCCCATCTAGATAATTCAGGATGATCTCATCTAGAGATCCTTAATTATATCCACAAGACCCCTTTTCCAAATAAGGTCACGTTCACAAGTGTGTGAATATATCTTTTTGGAGGACACTATACCACCAACTATACCACTCATTAAATCAAAATCTTTGGGTACTGGGTCCAGAGATCTGTGGACTTATGATGCTGAAGTTTGAGATTCTTATGATGCTGAAGTTTGAGACTCATTGGACCAACTTCTTTCTGCTCACTTGGGTCCTATTATTAGCTTCTCCTAGTCAACTTTTTCCAGCTGCTACTCAGAGAAGGGTCATTACAGGAACCATTCTTCTAGATTAATTTATCATTATTGAATGATGGCATACTTAAAAGAACCCAAGAATTAACCTTTTTCTTTTCTCAAAAAAAAAAATTTGACTTATGGCTTGCTGAGAATGTCATAATATTAGGGTAGACCACTTTGTGCATAGGGCAGTCCTTATGTACCAGCAAATATAGAAATCAAATGTTGAGAATTTTCAAGATAAATAGACTTAAGCAGCATCATTTACTATATCAAGAATATTAAATCTCTTTAAACATAAGAAACATAAAGTTTTTCTCATTCAGCCATCATTAGCCACCATTCCCAGCACTATAATAAAAATAATTACAAACATGAGATTTTAAAGGTTTTTTATTTTGGAAAATAAATAGAAAAAAAGGAAAAAAGGAAGGAAGGTATACCATGTCCTAATCTCATTAACTTTTAAGATTTTGTACTCATTCCAAGGTCAAGTCTGTTACCTATTTTATAAATGAGCCAGGTCTAAGGGTTAGTTGTATTTTAAAAATCTGCAGTAGTCTTAAATGTCAAATGGAAATCTTTTAAAATTTTCTTCATCTGTACAAGTTCTTTAAAAGTGCTTAAAGCATTGGTACTGATCTTATGATGCAGTAAATTCCATTTATATTGTTTCATACAGAAAAACTCAGTTTGCATATGATAGACAGAAAGACAGTCAGACAGACAGATGACAGGCAGACATAGAGGTCCTAACATTCAGGTAGGATTGAAAAATCTAGTCCAAGTATTTTATGGACACTCAGAAACACGCTTTTTCACAAACATACACACACTACTGGAAAACGCAACCAGCGGTCTGTAAAGGTATGCTTTTATAGCTTAGGATTATTATTATTATTTTTTTGTCTATGTGGACCATGGATATCTGTTCCCTTTCTATTATAAACATATGTACATATGAATATAATTGTGTTCTGTTTTCCTCACTCCGATCATAATCTGTTCTCCTAAGACTTACCATTTACAACTACTTGCTCTTCCCTTCACCCCACTAAGGTCTAAGTTTTCACCTTTTCTTTGGGACTTACCCTATGGGTAGAACCTCTTTTAATATTCCCAGCTATCTCCCTAGAGCTCCACCCCAATTTATTCATTCAACAACTACTTATTGGGCACCAACTACATGCCAGACATTACAGATACAGAAGTCAATAGAGAAATTCGGCCCACTTGGAGCCTTCTTTCATGAAGGAGGGTGGAAGGGCGGGGGGGGGGGAGATGGGAAGGAGTGAGAGCACTAGAGGTCAAGAATGTGATAGACTGTAATTATATTCCAGACACTATGTGCCAAAAGTGTAATATATTTTATCTCAAAATCTCACAACAACCCTATGAGGTTGAATATTATCATATTTCTGCAGATGAAGAAAATCAGATTCAGCAGAATCAAATAATTTGCCCCCAAATACAAAACTGGTAATAATTGACGGAGCCAGGATTGAAACTAGATCATCTACTTTTTTTTTTTTTTTGAGGCATAATTGACATGCAACATTACATTGTATTAGTTTCAGGTGTACATCATTTGTATCTACTGCAAAATGATCATCACAATAAGACTAGTTAACACTCCTCCCCATACATAATTACAGATTTTTTTTTCTTACAATGAGAACTTTTGAGATCAACTCTCTTAGCAACTTTCTAGATCATATGTACTTGATCTTATCACCAGACTGTCCCATATGGTATAGAAACTTCAGTATACTCCTCTGCCACCTCTATCCTCAACCCCCAACCCCTGTCATCTTGACAGAAAGCCAGGCTGGGCCACAGAGGTATGAATTAAACAGGGTGCAAACATGTTCGCTTTATTTGTGTAACTCAATTAAATCTGTTTCCAAGACTGCCCTGTGGCAGACAATTGAAAACAAGCAGTTCCTGGATTTTCTCAGTCCAGCAGCGATTTTTAACTTAACTCCAACTTGTAATCAGACCAGTTACCATATTAAACCTTAATGAACTGAATGTTCTGTCTTCTTTCATCCTTCTCTCTGGGGTGGTATCTGCGTCCCAGGGAAGCATTGCTCATTGTCAGTGTTGGTAGGCTATGAGTCATTTCTCTGAGGCTGTCTCTGCTGGTGTCTACTAGGAATGTAACTTGTCTATCCTCTTGGCTCAAGGTGTTCCACGCTTCCTCAGGCAAAGCTCAGAGCTCTTCACAACTGGCTCCCTCTTTGCTCTCTGGTGCTGCCGGTCCTTGAGGTTCAGTTCTGCATTCCATCCTGTCCTTGGATGAAAGTGCAAGCAGCACTTTTTGGGTGAAGACCTTCTCAACTCTGCTGGGCGATGTCCTGATAGGTGGTTTACCAGCTCTCATCCTTAGCTAACTTCTGTGACCCCACGCTGGGCCCATAGGAATAATGGATCTCAGGATCCATGGAAAAGTTTTGTGTAAGGAAGGGGGGAGTATTTCTGGCCCACTCTTTTCCATCTACACCATTCTGCCACTTTATTGAGCCAGCATGGAGCAAGGCATTTCTCTCGGGGTTTTGCAATTATTCCAGAATTTTCCTGGGACTTTCTTCTCCGGGATCCTGAGATGTAAGGAAGATTTGAAAAGGTTGGAGACACATACCCTGGGTGCGGTTCAGAGTGAAGTCATTATGCTGCTTTTAATTTCCTTTTGTGTTCTCTCCGAAGTTTCTCCTCATCTCTAGCTTGGATGCCATTTACTAAGTGTGAGGATTAGGGGACACAATATAAGCATATTCTTTCAGTTCCTCCAATTCATTTCTGAACCCTCTTATCTCACACCCACCTCAAACTTAGATCAAACAGTAAGTTGGCTTTGTTATCAGCTGTGAATTATTCCTACATCAAGAGAAGTGCTTCTTGCCAAATTGGAAAAAGTGGGCAACTATACAAGGTGGACTTAAAAAGTGCAGCAGCTAATGATCAGAAATATTATCCGGCAATACTCACAATAAATACTTAACAGGATTCTAGCTTTTAACCATTTTTTCTTTTAAATCAGTGTAGACACACTGATTGGATAGACACAACTATAAAAGTGAAGTTATGTGTCAAATGTCCACATAGACTCCACGTTTTCTTAAATAGCAATATAAATGATAAACAGCAAGATATGAGATCAGGAACAGAAGCCAAGAGAACATTCGTATGATATAAATTTTGATATACAGTTAAAAGAAGCCAGATTGATGTTGTTCGAAAGCATTTAGAATCATTCAAACAAAAACGAGAGATTTTCATGATTCTTCACAAGTTTGTATCCTCAAATCTGTAAAAGCAAATGAAAGATGCAGAAAAACAGCGGGGAAATGACAGTGTACAGATAATCACTTGGAAATCTCATTTCGTTCAAAGACAAATAATGATCATAACAAAGATGACTTACCTCAACAGAATTTAAAAGGCAAATAATTTGAAATAAAAAGTACAGGGGTATTTAAAATGTTGAGCTGCTTAGAGTGGTTCAATGCAAATCAGCTGGATTAATTTTTCCCTAGCAGAGAAGCAATTATATTTAAGAAAGTTTTAAAAGGTGGTAACTAAGCAACTACATTCAGCCTACACGAATTGTTCATCATCTCACGTAAATTATAGAAAATGACAGCCTGTCATTATAGAACAGAGACACAAAATTAGGGCATTGTTATTCTTTGTTCCTCCTACAGAAGAAAGATAAATTATATCTTTGGCACATGGTTAAGTTAAATTACTACAATAAGTATTAAATGTTAGTGTGTCATGGTGAAAATGCGTAAAAGCCCAGGAGTTTTTCAAAGAATGACCCTTGTCAGCAGAGAAAAACCCTCCCCTGACTTCATTCCACATAATATCTTTTCTGTCATAGCAAGAGTAGTTCGAAACTCTCTACTTTATTGGCAGAATTTTAAATGAATCTTTGGTAGAAGAGCTCTGTAAAAAGAGACCTGTATTAATTAGTATTATTCATAACTCGGAATTCTTTATTCTCTCTAATAAGAAGATGATATTCTTGGAGTCAACACTAATTTGATGATGGTGCATTAATGACTGCCTAACTATTCCTTTAGATGAGATCACTATGGAGCAGTGGATGAAGTCTAAATGTCCCTTTTTAAGAGTATCAGGAAAACACCTTATTTCTTGGGTAAACAAAATATATTTTTTTAAAGACTACATCACTGAATTTAGTAAACACGTGACTAATATATAACAGATAATGTGTTATCAAATTTTAGGAAAAACCTATTGAACAAATGTATTTTGAAGTTTTGTTCATTTTCTATTTATAAAAAATAATTCCCGTGGTTGAATAAAACCAGATATCTACTAAGCTACACATTTCTATTTCAAAATGCATTATAAATAATACATCTTTAGAAATAATAAAGTATTTTTTTACACCCACTTCCCACACCTCTTCCCAGACTAGAATGACCAAGTTCAGATGGGAGTAATGAGCACAGGGTGGCTCTTTCTTACCACTCAGCAGCAATCTTTTTGCACATTTATATCTCTCTAATGGTGGCTGTCACCATCATGTCAGTAAAAATTCTAAGAAAAGGAGAAATTTGTTTTCCAGCCCTGTTCATTTTGTCACATCTTACTGCTATGTAGGGCATTGTTATTGACTGTGGCCTAGAAAAACGAGTAAGAAAGACCAATGTCAAAAGCAATGAATGAATTGGGACTAAACAGACAGTGGGCCATTCCAGGGGCCCACCTGCCTTATCATGGTCCCTTTCCAAGGCTACATGAATTTTCTTTCATTCCATTTCTCCTCTCTTCATTGAGTATCTCTACTCCTGCTTCTTCATAACCTTGATTTACCCAAGGCCTTGTCAATATATTATAATACTCTTTTGTTGCTACCTCCCACTTTTAACTAGATAATTTTCATTACTTAATTTAAAGTTTTGAAAAAAAGAAAATGAGTAACCCAGTTTATCTCTCTTGGCCAGAGCATGTTATTATTGTCTACTACCTTGTGTATGGATTGAAGTATCCAAAATTCTTAAATATTCCTCCTATCCAGAGAAGGGGAGTGAGTCTTCTGCTCTTCAATTTGGGCTATGTGAACACAGTAGAAGTGATACTGCCCATGTTTCCAGAACCAGACCTTAAGAAACTAATAGCTTCCTCCTGGAATCTAGCCATCATGCTGTGAGGAAGCCCCAGCCCACAAAGAGGGGCTAGGTAGGTGCTGTAGCTAACAATTCCAGTTGAGATCCCAGCCATCAGCCAGCATCAACCACCAGGCATGTGTGAGTAAAGCTGCCTCAGATGATACTAGTCCCCAGGCATTCAATCATGCCCAATCTTTCTAGCTGATGCATCAGAGCAGCATCTTGATCCACAGAATCTATGAGCATAATAAAATAATGCTTTATACCACTAATTTTGGAATAGTTTGTTCTGTAGCAAAGGACAATTGAAAAAGATTTTGTTACTGTAAGTCAATTATCTATAGCTGCATGAGTTAAAAATACACTTTAGTGGCTTGAAGTAACAACAATCATTTTTTTTATTCTCCTGTTTCAGGAAGTCAAGAATTTGAGAAGCATTCAGTTGGGCAGTTGTGGCTTAGAGTCTCCTATACAGGGCAATCAGATGAAGGCCGGAGCTAGAAAACTATCAGGAATGAAGTGCTGGTGCCTGGCCAGGCACCTCTTTCTTGTGAGGTTTCCACAGCTCTCTGTGTGGTCTCTCCATGGGCTCATTTGGGCTTCATTGCAGCATGCCTGAGGGTGATAAAAGTCTTACAATGTGGTTTCAGGCTCCAGTGTAACTGTTCCAATGAACCAGGTGACAGATATATTGCCTTTTCTTACCTAGCTTCTAAGTAAGCTAGGTAACATAACATCATTTCTACCATGCTCTGTTGGTTAACTGGTCACTAAGTTCAGCTTAGGTTCAAGGAGTGGGGAGACTTCAACCCCACTTTTCAAAGAGAGAAGTTTCCAAGAGTTTGAAAATGTCTCTTAAATGTCTCTGAATACAATAAAAAAAGTAAATAATAATTATAATAATGATTTTTATTTAAGAGCAGAGGGAAAATAAAGAACCACCTGTTAATCCTGAAATTCTAGATTTACATATTTGTGATCAAGTAATATCTATTTCTATTCTGCATTTTTCTATTAGTATTTTATTAGTATTCTATTAGTATTCTACATTTTTCTATTAGTATTCTATTAGTATTCTGCATTTTTCTATTAGTATTACAAGCTTTGTTGTTATTATTATAATCTCTTAAATCATGTGCTCTCTATATTCTGTGACCAAAATATTAGTCCAATGAAGAGAAAAACTGAAGTAAATATCTAACAACTTAAGCAATTCATTATTCCCATTTTCCCTCATTACCTTGCTATTAATAACAAAATATTTTAGTTTTAAGTTGAATTACCAGAAAAATAATATGCTTAACTATAACTCTATTAACCACTTGTTTTTATTTCAAGTTTATTTTCTAATTTAAAATGTAATACTTAAATATGTGGGTAAAGTAAACTTAGCGGATTGAATATAATTGTTTTTTCTCTGTTACTTCTTGGAATCCCACTAAAATGAGAAGAAAGGGAATTTAAAATCACAAATTCACGAGAAAATAAAAACCTAAGGAACTAATTATAGCATATGAGAGGTGTCAAAAAAATATGGAAACTGGAAAGCAATAAATATGAAGCAGCCTAATAGACCAGAGAATGATACAGCCTGAATCTGTAAGGAGAAATCCAATAAGTAAGCTAATCATGTGTCAAAAACTTAGTAAGTTACAGAACCTTAGGATTTCCCAAGAATTGGGTAAGCAAGGAAGCACTGTGACCAACAGTTTAGTTTGAGCTGAAAGCAAGAGAACTAGTTGAAAGTCTTTATAAAGAGTTGATGGGACCCCAATGCCCAAAGCATTCCCCAGCCCATTCATACAAGGCATGAAGAAAGCAGAAGACCAGAGATCAGAGGATCAGAAAATTGATTGAGAGACCTGGGCAAGACCAGTCATGACTGAATGCAGGGATGAGGAAACTTATTAAAAACATAATTTTGCTAAAATGTCGATATTACCCAAAGTAATCTATAGATTTAATGCAATCTCAATCAAAATGCCAATGGTTTTCTTTGCAGAAAAAAAAAAATCCATCCGAAAGTTCATACAGAATCTTGAGGGTCCTGAATAATCAAAACAATCTTGAAAAAAAATAAAGTTGAAAGTCTCATGCTTCCCGATTTCAAAAGTTATTAGAAAGCCACAGTAATCAAACCAGTGTGGTACTGGCATAAGGACAGACATACAGATCAATGGAACAGAATAGAGAGCCTAGAAATAAATCCTCACATATAGGGGCAAGTGATTTTTGACAAGGGTACCAAGACCATTCAATGGGGAAAAGACAATCTTTTGAAATGGTGTTGGGAAAGTGGATATCTATGTGCAAAAGAAGGAATTTAGACTCTTATACCACATATAAAAATGAATTCAAAATAGATCAAAGACCTAAATGTAAGACATAAAACTATAAAACTTTTAGAAGAAAATACAGGGAGAAATTTTGATGACATTGAACTTGGCAAGGATTTATTTTAATATGAAAGCAAAAGCATATGCAATAAAAGCAAAAATATGTAATTGGACTACAACAAAATTAAAAACTTTTTCAAAGTGGAAAGGCAACCTGATCTCAAAAGAGGAGAAAAGGAACAAAGAATAAACAGGACAAATAGTAGTTTTAAATCCAACCATATCAATAATCACACTAAATGTAAATAATCTGAACATTCTAATTCAAATACAGAGATTATCAGATGGATTAAAAGAAATCCACAGATATGTTAAAAGTAAAAGGATGAAATAAGATATACCATCAGTCCCTCAATTCTCAGGCTTTCAGCTTGAGATTTACACTACCAATTTTCTTGGTACTTCAAATGGCAGATAGTAGGTCCTAGAACTTTTTGGCCTCCATAAGCATATGAGTCATTCCTTTAATATGAATCTTAAATCTCCTGTTTTTTTTCTAGAGAACCTGAATACAACATATACATGAAAAGGCATTTGTATCCAGAATACTACATAAAGATCTCTTAAACTCAATTACAAGAAGACAGACACCTCAAGTGAAAATTGATAAATGGGCAATAAGCATATGAAAAAAAAATGCTCAACATTATTGGTCTTTAGGAAATTGCAAACTACATTGAGGTTCACTATACTCCTATTAGGATAGTTAAAATTTAAAATATTGACAATACCAAATATTGGTGAGAATATGAAACAATAAAATTCCATTCTTTGATGGTAGGAATGCAAAATCTTAGATCACTTTGGAAAACGGTGTGACAATTTCTTATAAGGTTTCATCTACTCTTATCATAGATCCAGCAATTCCACTCCTAGGTATTTACAAGAATGTAAATACTTGTACAAGAATGTTCATAGACACTCCATTCATAATAGCCAAAAACTGGAAACAATCCAAATATCTATTAACAGTTGGATAGATCCATTCCTGCCCCAGTGCCACGGTGTTTTAATAACTATGCTTTGTAATGTTTTAATACCTCGTCTGGCAAGTTTTCACTTTTTTGCTACTTTTTCAGAAATTTTTGGTGAATTCCTGCATGTTTTTCTTCCAAATTAATTTTATAATATTCTTTTCAATTCTCTTTCAATCCAAAACTCCTATAAGTTCTAATTTTAAAAAAAATTCATACTAGATTGAATCCACCAACCCAAAAATAAGGCATCATCATCACTTATTCAGGGGCACCTCAAGAAATTAAATTGCTTTTATTGGGTATCTGCTAATTTATACTAAAATTCACTCTCAATATCCCACCTAGAACACTTCAATTTTTCTATTAACAACATTGTATTGCTGAGTTTGGGGCTATGGAGATAAAGGGATTTGCTGAATCATAACAGTTCATCATGTGCTCAGGGCCAGTTCCTCAGCAATATGATCAAAATTAGAAAGCAGGATGTTTGTTAACATAATAGAATTCAGTTTAATTTAATTCAATAATCATATATTGTCTACCTACTTTTTGTCAGACAGGTGCTCATTTTTGTAAGGACTGAAAGACAACCTGTGGGCCCTACTGTCAAGGATCGTTCATTCTATGACGGTGGCAACGATGTAATCAAAAAGCTTCATGGGAAGCAGTGTCCCAGTTGTGTGGGCACAGAGGAGAGACTTCCTATTTAGGTAAGAAAAAAAGTAACATGACAAAGTCAAGACTTTAACATTCTGTATAAAAGGACTGATTCAACAACTTTACCTTTTTCCTAATAAACCTTAATGCTTTGTAGTTTGCTGAACTTGGTGCTTTCGTGTCTGAGTCCAATTTGCTTCTAACTGCAAGGTTTCGAACATCCTGAGATTGTATTTTGTTTTGCAATCATATTTCTCACATTTCCTGCTTAGGTGGTAATTCATTTTTAGCTAAAAACAGAATTTGCCAAAGAAATCTAACAGAAATTAGTGCAGGAATGAACGGTGGGGCAACCCTTCACTTAATATTTTATCATTAATTATGAATTTATTGCATAATTTCAGTTCCTAAGGAAGCTTAAACTTCATTCTAATTATGAGACAAGTGGTGTGTATCAGAAGCAGCTGCTCCAGCAAGAATTCTTGCTACTAGTCATCTCCAAATTACACACACACGAATGCATTCGGCTTTATCTTTCCATTCAACCCTGATATGTGCAGGTTTGTAATTTCTTTACATATAAAGAAAAATCAGTTCATATCTCAAAATTTTTATTATGTCTATTTATTCTATTTTTTCAATTCTATGAATAGCTGTGCAAAATAGCCCAGCTGAAATCATTACAATGTAGGGAGGAAAGGAAGGAGGAAGGAAAGGACATAGGGACTGAAGGAGGAAAGAAGAGAGGGAAGAAAAAAGACAAGAGAAAGGAAACACGGAAAGGATAAAAAGAATAGAAAAAAAGTTTGGACAGAGGACAGAGTGCTGAAGAGTTCAGAATAAAGAGGAAAACGTGACTCCTGCACTGAATCTGCATTGATACAACACATCCTGGCCTAACAGTAAAATGAAAACTGAAATGTTGTATATCAGTTAAACACTCTAGGATCATTCCTGACTTCCTGTTCCTTACTAACTATGAGGTCGTGGACAAATCATTTTTTAAGCCTTAGACTCATCATCTGTGAAATGAGATTAATAATAATATCTGCTACCTAAGGTTGACATCAAATAGAAAAATAAGAACTATAATGTGATATGATATCACACACATCAGGTAAGCAAAAATATTCATATCTGATAATAACAAGTGTAGAGAGGTCAAAAAATAAAATTCTAATGCACAATTGATGAAACTATAAAGTGGTAAGAAACTTAACAATAGAAAAATTTAGAAATGCACAGACTCTGACTCAGCTATTCCCTTCCTAGAATGTGCCCTACAAAAACTCCTGTGCATGTGAACAGAGACATATACACAAATGTTTATCATTGCATTATTTGTAATTGCCCGAAACGGAAAAATTCGAATGTCCTTTAACAAAAAATGGATAAATCATAGCATATTCACATGGTAGTGGAAAGGAATGATGTAGAGTTATATGAATCAGTAGAGATGACTGTCCTATACATATTCGGGTTTATCAAGGGCAAGGCACAATGGAAAAAGATGGTGAAAGAACTTTACCCAGGGAGCCTGAACTTGAAGCTGTATATAGCTAATGTGTTCTTGATTGAACATAAAATAGATCTTATATTAGTATGAGGCATTTAAAAATCTGAATGCACGAAGATCTGTGTGTGATGTGAGAGGAGGGAAGTGGGTATCAAAGTGGTAGAATAGGATGAACATTTGTTCTTTTTGCCTACCCAGCCTCCCTATCCTTTTATGCGTCAGCCACTTTTGGTCCCTATCAATTATAATTCCCCTTAAACCTCCATCCTGACCAGTGGTTAGAGACAGAATTTAATCTAGGTAAATTAGACACCCTCAATCTCCTGGATACATCTTGAGTGGAATGACAAAAAGATGAAAAGTGACATCACTATCCCCAAAGAGCTCATGAATGACCTGGTCACAGACTGATCGATCACATTGATATTCCCTCCTTCATGAAAGAGGTAGCAACTTAAAGCATGATAATTGACACTTATTTTGGATCTGGATTTGCCATCCTGGTCTGCTATGTTTCTGCCAAGAAAACCATTTATAATCTTATTGAATGGGTTATTCACCATTATGATGTCTCCTAAAATGTTGCTTCTGTTCAAGAGCTCCATTTACAAGAGAAGAGAAGAGAAGCAATGGGACCTAATAGTCTACACAACATGGTGGTTAATTTTACATTATGGAATATAATTGCTGAACATTGATGTAGATTGGAGCAGTTACCTGGTGCTGGATTTGGAAACATAATGCCCCACAGAAATTGCCAAGTCTCATCCACCATCATTTCCCTCCAAGTGTCCTATTTTTCTTTTCTTTCATGAAATAGATCTCCGTACCATGAATTCAACAATTCCAGAGTTAAACTCTTTCTGCCCAGTGAATGATTGTCTGCCCTGAAGTCCAGATCAGGGAATGATGGCTGAAATCTGCTGACAATACTGTCATCATCACACAAAAAAAATTTATGGACAATAGCATTGCCTTAGTCAAGACATGTAGGGAAGAATAGAAAGGATGAGGTTTTAAGAGTGGATTTACTGCTTTATTTAGTGGTAGCCATTAATGTAAGGGTTTGTCACACTGCTCACAAAGCCCTTCTCGACCCTGTCTGCCTTATAACTATGCAGGCTTTATACATAAAAATACCAATCTAGTGGTGTTCTGCTATTTTAAAGTAGAAAATGTCTCTATAATGGGAGTTCTGAGACAGCAATATATGTATTGTTACCCTCACCACCTTTGATTCTAACTGTGAAATGTAAATCTGATGACACTGGTGAGAAGCACACCTGTGAAAGCTAAGTCTGCATCCCAAACAAAGCAGTTGCAACTGAGACCTTTCTAAAGTTTCTGTTTGGGCTTCACAGGCTAGCAGAAGGAGCGCAGGAGGCTTTTCATAGGCTTCTATTTGGATTGCTTCAAACTAGACTAAACCTAAAAAGCACAAAAGAATGTGCTAACGCAAAAATACTTTTAAGAGAACTAACTGATCATGTATATTACAGGACACCCCTTTATTATTCTGATGTTTTTTCTCATGAATACACTTTCGGCGAAAAAGAGATAAAGTGCCATTCTCATATCATAATGAGGGATGTGATTTATGACCATTGATCACCTGATTGAAGTAAATTTTGTCAGGTTTTTCCACTGTAGAGTTCCTCTTTTCCCCCACAACCTTCCATACTGTACTCTTTGGAAAGAAGTCACTATGTGCAACTCATTTTTAAGGAGTGGGGGTTATACTCCCCCTATTTTAGGGCAAAATACCTATCTAAAATATTTGAAATTCTTCTGCATGAGAGATAATAATTGTTCAATTTCAGTATACATGTGTAATAGCATCAGAGTTGTTAACCTATTTCCCCATGAGACACAACTCAATCAGCTAGAGTACAGCACTTACATACAGTTCCTTTTGACTTTAGTCTTACAGACTCCTCTCATTTCCAAAGTTACTTAGGCCTACTCACTTGAATGAGATTATTTAAAACATTTGATTACAAAATAGTCACAGGATGTAAAATACAGCCTAGGGAATAAAGTCAATAATACTGTAACAACAATGTATGGTATCAGGAGGGCACTAATCAAGAGAATCACTCTGTTAAGTTATATAAATGTGTAACCACTATGCTGTGCACCTGAAACTAATAAAATGTTAAATGTCAACTGTGATTTTAAATCTTTTTAATTAAAAACAACAAAAATATAATACATTTAAATTTTCTTGTCACAATCTGCATTCCATGCATAGATCAGACTCCCTGAACTTCTACATGATTTTTTAAAATTCTCATACATTAAAGTTCACTCTTTGTGCTATGGTTTTTGACAAATGCATAGTCATAGAACCACTATTACAGTGCCATATAGAATAGTTTCACCACCTTAAAACGTCCTTCCCGCATTTCCCCTACTCATCTCCCCCTTTCCCCCGAAATCCTTGGCAACCATTGATTTTTTTTATTACGTATATAGTTTTGCCTTTCCAAAAGTTCGCATAATTAGAATTATACAGTATGTAGCCTGTTTAAACTGGCTTCTTTCACTTGACAATAGTCATTTAAGTGTCTTCCATGATTATTATAGCTTAATAGCTCATTTCTTTTCACTGCTGAATGGTATTGCATTATATCAATGTACCATAGTTTATTTATCCATTCACCTACTGGGGACATCTTGGTTGCACACAGCTTTTGGAGATTATGAATAAAGCTGTTATAAACATCTATTTGTAGGTTTTTGTGTAGACATAAGTTTTCAACTCATTTGAGTAAATACCTAAGTGTAATTTCTGGACCATATGGTAAGACTTTGTTTAGCTTTGTAAGAAACTGCCAAACTGTCAAGTGGCTGTACCATTTTGCATTCCTACCAGCAATGAATGAGAGCTTCAATAACAGATTTTTTCAAACTTTGAGAAGAGGAAAGCCCTCAATTACACAGAATCCCACTGCTATGATACAGCTCTGTCATGGGTATTAGGTAGACATTCAGTTTCCATGGTTCATGCCTTCTTAGAAGAGAACCATGAATTTTTGTAATTATGTGGAGACAGCACTTATGTTTAAGGGAACAAAAAAAAAAGTATAATTCTTTTCTTTCCCTGCACAGCAAAAAATTTTGGTCATAGAAGCATGCACGGGCCAGCTTCTAACTGGAAAAGGCTACTGGGAGAAATGAGCAAGTAAATCTATATTGAATCCCATGTATACCAACATTTTATTAAGGATGGAGGGGATATACCATTTTAAATATAAAAAATTTTAGTAATTAAAAAGACTACATGATTGATTATGGAAGATTAAATGCAAGAGAATAATAGAAGGGTGTTAGAACTATGGGCCCTTTGCCAGAGCCCTGGGTTCAAAATCTGCCTTTGCTACATACTAATCAAGGCAAGTTTTGTAATCTTGCCAGACCCTGATTTCCCAACTGTAAAATGGGAATAACAATAACATTCTTCTCATAGTAGATTCAACCAGTATATAGTGACTATCAGTGTCCAGTCCCCTTGCCTCAACTCAGAACAATTCTGAAGGGTCATCCCAGCTCCTGAGCTCTAGGTGGAACTGGCAGAATCATCTATTGCATCTTATTTCAACTTCTCCTTCTGCTCAGTCCTGTCTCCCTCACTTCCTTACAAATATCATTCTCAAAAGTTCTTCCTAATAAACTTACTGCACACAAATTTCCAACTAGGTAAATCTAACCTGAAACAGCTAGCATACCATCATAACCACCACTATTATTATTGTCTATTCCAAGGCCCCAGGTCCATGGCTGCATGTGCTGCAGCAATACATCCCTCAGTCTTTCATCTTAAGGACCACTTCTTCTCTATATAGAGTGGTCCCCACATTCTCCAAAGTGATGACCCACCCACCTGAATGGTTCAACCTTGTCTTAAGTATTGGTCATCCCCTTAGCATAGCTAGTTATTGTGGAGGATGGTGGGCCAGGATGAGCAAAGAGAACAGAAAAGAGATTTTCAGCTGATGAAAGTTCCCCAGTACAGCCTAGAATAATAAATCAATAGAATAGAATCAAAGTAAGATTTGGAGTTTTATGGCAGAGGACAATTTATTGAAACAAGTCCCTTACCAGGAAAGCAGAAGAGACTGGAAGTTAGTTACACAAACAGATGTAATAATGAGCTCCAGAAGGATGAGATCTTCAGAGCTGTGTTAATTTTCACACAAAGGCCCACAAAAAATCCCAAAATATAAGATCTATGCTTGGAATGGCAGCAACCTGGAGCCAGAGCAAAAATGATATCTAATGTCACTGGGGTTCAACTAGACCATAAAGGGGAAAAATGTATTATTAAATGACCAAGTTCGGTAATTCCCTTTCCTTGTTGATAAAAGCCAGCTGCTTCCATCTAGCAATTTACAGAATATACAGATATTTTGTATATATGAATATACAGAATGGGTCATCTTTCCTTTAAAAACATTCAGAGACATTTCTAGTAAACTTACCTATGGCCATCCTCTTTTGTGCTTTCCCCAAAGCTAAGTATATTAATTCTTCATGTCAACTTAAAACATGAGTCTTTAAGAACAATAACAACAAGGACCTCAGCAGTGGCAGGCAACCTGTTGAGAGATTTTTCTTTTTAAAATTTGGATGTCAACTTCTTCTTTCTGCAGACAACTCTAATTATTTGATTACTGCAGTTTTCAGAATGACTCTAAACAGCTTTCTGTAATAGTAGTTATGAGAGTATAAGTAGTGGGCAGTGGGAAAAGTTGTCTAATAAAATGAGCACATTTGGTGACCTCTGCATATATACTACTTGCAGTGATTCAATTCCAAATTTATAAAGCATGCTGTCCTTTCAAATTCCCATCTCATAGCTCCTTACAGAAGATACTTCTGTTTAAAATTCTTAAAAACAAAAGATATGCATAAAAATGTAGACACATAACAGATTCATTTAAGTCAGCTCTGCTATCCTTGAATTCACCAAGACATAAAATTATTCCCTCTCAGCTAGCCCACGTACTGAAGGCTGAGCTCATAAATTGGGTCTTCCCTACTAATTAACCAAACCTACCTTTGCCAAGTTCAAGTCCCTCTGTACAGATCAAGAGAGGGCATGGATAAGGGCGACCAGAGATACAAAGAGTTTTTTATGTGCTGGGCTCCCGGTGACCTAGCAAAGATGATGAGCATTTCCATTACCTGGCATGACAATGGGGATGGTGACACAACTGGATGAGAGATGCAGTGCTGGGCTCGAGACCACCCACAGGCACAGGCAGAACACTGGGTACCTTAAGTGGAAATCAAACTGGAATGTGATGTGACCCAGCATTGAGAGGGAAGGTGCTGAAGACAGAGTGGCACAGAATAATATCTGTCATCCGACACGCAAAAACTAACGGATGGGGAGAATTAATATTAAAGAACTTATCTGCAATTTTAAAGACAGAAAAAAAAATCTCTTTTTATTTCTATAACACCTCTTTCTCTGATGAGTTCAGAACAATTAACACTCACTTAATGAGTTCTCACAGTTTGAAGTTTTTCATAATTGACAAGATTTTCCAGGAATAATTCTTATGAGAGATTCTGAAAGAATATTTTTTTAAAGGAAAAGAAACATTTATAAATTGAATCAGGTCATCTTGGTTCACCATCTGGTGAGACAAATGTTGCCCAGAGCTGTCAGTGCCCTCAGCCCCAGCACCACATCCTTAGGACTGCGATGGACAACCTCTTGAGCCACACCCATCATTTGGCAGCAGTCACTGGGGACTCTATTGAGAGTCATTCAGAGACCAAGTACCAGCTTAGTGAGAAAGGATGCTATGATCGATTTATGTCTTGCATGGATAGAGAAGCATAACAAATATTTGACAGCAAGTTTGCCCTAAGAAGTTCTGCTAGAGAACGTTATCCCAGAACAGATAACCTCCCATGCCATTTAGAACAGATTAGACTATGATGGCACATTTCCCCTATCTGGCTCACAGAAACTGGGCCAGGACCAAGATTAATACATAGAAGAGAGGCCTGAGATGACAGGTGTCCAGCTCACACTGTGGCAGCAGAGTTTTCATCTGCCTCATTCCTTCCCAGGGAGTTGGAAGTCTCTTAGTAAAACTGTTAAGCCATGAAGATTAACCCTTATTAATAAGAGAAAGATTTGCTTGTGTTTTGGGTGCTCCCTTTACCGCGGATGGCCTAAGGGAGTTGCTGACTCCGAGAGCCTATTATTGCCTATTCAGGAAATGGCTAGTGGATTCATTCCCTGTGGCTGCTGTAACAAATCACCACAAATTGATGGCTCAAAGCAACACACATTTATTCTCTTACAGCTTATATTTCTGGAGGTTGAATCTGAAACCAGTTTCAGTGAACTAAAACCAAGGTGCAGGGCTGCTCTCTTCCAGAGGCTCTAAGGGAGAATCTGTTTCCTTGCCTTTTTTTCATGCATACCTTGCTTTCCTTGGCTCATGGCCCCTTCCACCAACTACAAAGCCAGCAGAGTAACATCTTTCTTCAGTCTTCACATTGTTTTCTTCTTCAGTGGTCAAATCTCCCTCTGCCTCCTGTTTGTGAGAACATATGTGATTACATTTAGGGCTCACCCACATAATCCAGGCTAATCTCACCATCTCAAAATCTTTAACCTAATCACATTTGCAAAGTCCCTTTTGTTACATAAGGTAACATTAATGAGTTCCATAGATTAGGATATGGATCTTTTTGGGCGGAACCATGACTGCCTAGCCTTCATTTCACCACACTACCAAAATGAAGCTGGGCATGTGGAGAAAGGGAGAGCATAGAAAAGGAATGGGGGTAGAACTAAGGATAGGGGTGGTCAGTTTGAGTCTATAGGGGCTGGAAAAAGCAAAGAATGTCACGTATCCTCCTCTGGCCTCCAGATCATTCTCTTTCTATAATGTAATATACATATCGACCATCTAGACACAACGATGCTCACCAATGAGGTATGAGTCTATTTTTCTTTGCTATATTATATTTGCTATTTTTCCTAATTATAATATCAATTCCTGTTCATGGCAGAATTTTGAGAATACAGAAAATAAAAATCAACTATGATTCCTCCACTATTAATAGTTTGGTATATTCTTAAACAATCTGATTCCATCTTTCTTGAATTAAGTTCTTGAAATATTTCAACTTCAGCCCTGTCAAGAAATCCTTCTTAGAAAGTCAGAAGCAGTTTTTAATTTGTGGGGTTTTTGATGAAAGAAAACAAAATATTAAAAACATGAAGTGCTTCATCCAGAATCATGCATTAGGATCAATAGTAAACAGTGAGTTCTTAGCTTCTTTCTTATTACTTCTTCTAGTTGTTATCAAAGACTTCTTGGTATTCCATATTCAATTAAACACATCCAAATTCCTAGTCAGGTTCTCAATAATTTATTTCTTATACATGTTGATGGCACATTGACATCTTGATTATTTTTTCCAAGTCATAAATCAATATCTCCTTTTCACCTAGTCTGAAGGTATATTTCTATTATAAATCATAAATTGAAATACAAATTGGTCAATTATTTAGCCTGTCAAATCCCTAGAGAAAAAGAACATGGATAAGTCTAATATAATTATTTTGTTGTTGAGCATATCTTTGATAATGAGAAAACTATCAGGTGTTTTGCCTCACTGTTGGTCATGTGATTCTCACCCACAAATAAGTAAAACCAGCCTTAGCTTTTCGATAACAAATCAATAACCATAATGTTGTTACACTTCAGGATGAGCTAAAAAAAAAAAAAAAAGACTCTAAACAGAGTGAGAGAGTTCTTAATGAGCTTGGAAGTAAAGCCATTCATTTGAACTGAAGAGATCAATACACTCTCTCCTCACCCCATATTAACTCATTATTCCTGTTACGGAGAAAACCACAGGTGCCAAAAATGTAGAGAGTCCAGGCACACGCTCAGAGTGAAGCACCTTCCAGGTCGTTAGCAATGCTGGATAGCACTACACAGTCTCTTGCAGGGGCCCCTCGCCTATTCAGATAGATTGTGCCTATTCAGATAGATTTCAGTATGGCCGGACCCTTTGAATTACTATCTTATTCCATCCTACTTCTTTGAGTGTAATTCTGATCAGATTGTTAGGGTTTGGGTATTCTCAGAACTGGAATAAGAGATGGGCTACCAAGCAGCGGCCAGATTTAATGAGCATTTAAAGAATTCTGCAGTAAATCAGAAATGTAATGCCATTATCTCAGGTTTCCAAATCAATCCCTTACATAACTGGTGAAATGTAATTTGGTCCCATTTCCTGTGAAGTAGGAAGTAACCTTCAGTGAAAGAAAAAAAAATACCGCTTGGTAGAGCCAACTCATATCTCTTGAATATTTTCATGACATGCAAAAGTCACATGGCCCTATAGTCTATGGCACCAACATTGAGACTGGTCATCTAACAGAAGCCAGGAAGTTGATAAAATTTCAGAGGTAAATAACACGTAGCATATTGCATTGATTGAGAAGAAATTTAAGTTCTGTAATGTACCTCCCAAGAACTTGTTTGATTTTTTGTCTTCTCAAGAAAACAGAAGATAGGACAAGATGCACAGACAAGTGGGAAAAAAACATGAATAAGCTTTTAAACACAAACAAGATTCTCTCATCAAATCCTCTTACCTCTATCATTAGAGAATCAGCTGGGAAAACAGAAATAAAAGAACTTCGAACAAGTATTTTTTGAACAGTTTGTTTCGAACATTAAAAAGGTATAACATTATTTTTAATAGAAAATCAGTTTATTTCTATCTCTACAAAATAAACATTTAAGAAATATTTAAATAACATTGGTGAAAAGGGCCCTAAATTATTAGTTTGCCTAGGATAACAACATGTCCCACCCAGCTTTTATCTATAAATGGCTAATCCTTCAAGTACAATCTCTGCAGCGAAATCATTGGGCTCTTCCACTTTCTATTTATATGACCTTGGTTAAATCCCCTAACCTCTACAAGCCTTGTTTTCTTCACCTTTAATAGCTGACAATCATAGTACTACTTCATATGGTTAATGCTCGAAAACATGTAAAGTGCTTAAATTCCTGTGAAGTAGTAATCATTTAATAAATTATAACCCTGACGATTATCATGACTTTGGTGATGATACATAAACTTAATTTCATTTTATTTTACTTTATTTAGGTGTTGCTATCTCAAAAAGCTTTATTGAGTTAAAATTGACATAAAATAAACTATACATATTTAAAACGTACAATTTGAGAAGTTTTGACATATATACATAACCTAGAATCATCACCACAATCAAGATAGTAAACATAGCCACTTCCCTAAAAAGTTTCTGTGTTTCTTTGTAATCCCCCTCCTGTATCCAAATTGTCCTACCCTCTACCCACCAACACCAGGCAACATGCCAACTATTTTGCTTTATGTCACTGTACATTAATTTGCATTCTTCTAAAACTTTATATAAATGCAATCATATTATATGTAGTATCTTTTATATGGTTTATTTCACTCAGCATTATTAATTTAAGGTTAATCCATGTTGTCACATAACACAATATAGTCTGTACCTGAGTTAATGTTATTATACCAACATCAGTTTCCTAGTTGTGAAGATGTGCTATGGTTATGTAAAATATTATAATTTAAAGAAACTAGATAAAAGAAATGCAGGAACTATATTATAATTTTGCAACTTGTAAGTCTTAAACTATTTCAGTACAGATTGGCTAACTCAGCCAGCCACCATTTATAATATATATATATAAATTATATATACATATATATACATATATGTGTGTGTGTATGTGTGTGTGTGTGTGTGTGTGTGTGTGTGTGTGTGTGTGTGTGTATATATATATATTTTTCTCTCTGACTCTATGACAACCAAGTATGGCCATTTGACAGAGATCACACCAAAAATATATAAGGAGAAGTCTGCTGGTGCCAACTCTTTTCTGTCTGTGTTGTTCCTGCCTGGACTGTGGACATGATCTGGAGGTGCGAGCAGCCACTTTGCAACCATGAGGATAAAGACCACAGGCTAAAACTGGTGGCAAAGAGGAGTCTAGACTATATACTTCTGAACATATTTTGAGAAAAAAAAGATCTGTATCTATATAAGCCATTATATTTTAGTTAAAGCTGAATGCCATCTCTATAAAGAAAAAAATATACCTTTTCTCCCGAAGCAGTGAGGCTCACCAATGGAGGGACAGCTGTGCCATGTGAAGCATGAGGCCCATTAGCCAGAGAGGCGCCATTGTCAAGTTGTGATGGGGGAATAGAGGCAAGAGAGTAAGAAAGTGGGGCTTACCACATATGAGGCAGTACCTCAGGACCACTCCTACATATCTGAGAATACCTTGAGGAGGGTAAATAAAGCCAGTGGGTCTTGGGTCATCATAACTTGGATTACATTTGGGTAACCTAGTTTTCTTGCTGACCCCTAGAATCGCCACTGTGAAAAGGGCAGGATGAAATCAAGTAAAAACCACTCACTTCCAACCAAACTAGGTTCATCTCAGTAGTTCATTTTTTCCCTAGATACTTAAGGAAACAAGGTCCTTTTTCCTGGGGGTGCAGACATAAAGACTAGTCTGCAGTTCAAGCTTCAGTAAATATTCCTAGTCTCCACTCACCATTCGCACCATCTAAATTATTTTCCTTCTTGTATTGAGGGGAGAGAAGCTGCTCTGACATATCTTACTCAGTCTCTCCTCATCTCTTTCTACCAGCTTTGAAAAATTTTATGACATTATTTCAGACCTTCCCTATCTACCTACGGTTTTGGGTTTTTTATATGCCATGTTTAATGTGTGGTTTCTTCGTGCTTTCTGAAACATGCTTGTATAAATGTTCCTATATTTCCTAACAATCATGCTTTGGACTCTCAGTGACATTCGTCGTGAGCAACAATTCCTATGCCTATCATATATAATATATAGGCCAGGGGTTAGCAAATTCCAGCCCCTTCTGTCCTGTTTTGGTAAACAGTTCTATGGGCTCACTGCTTCCCACATCATTTACTCATTGCCTGTGGCTGCTTCTGCAGAATTGAGTAATTGCAACAGAGACCCAATAGTCCCACAAAGCCTATAATAGTTGCTATCAGCTCTTTACAGAAAAAGTTTGTCAACCTTGGCATAGGCTATAATGTATTATGAGTTAATATAAAACATCAGCATGTCAAAATATCAGCAATTTTTACTGTTCATATGCTAGACAAATGGGAAAAAACCCTTTATTTACCTGTTCAGTGACTGACTTTTGCCATATTTTCTGTGAAACAACATTTATTCTCTTACTCAGTCCCCTCAATTACTATATAATATTGTGAATTAAGAACCTGATATTAAAATATAGTTTACTATTTGTATTATCTGATATAGTCTTTATACATAAAGCATAAGATAAATGTGAAATATTCATAAATTTGTAAGACTGTTTTTTTAAATTATTACTGCTAATACTGGTTTATTTTTAAAGGCACTTTTTGTTTTGACAGCAGGAATCCTAAAGTATTTATATAAAATGTATTATCACTCTTTTTGGATCAGTGAACTAGATGACAGCTCAATTTAAGGCATTAAAAAAATCTACAGGGAAATCGTTCGTGGTTTTAACAAAATATATATACACATATACATATACATATACAAATGTACATATATACATATATACACATATATACATATATAATATATATTAGCAAAATATATGTACATATATATATTGCCTTTCAGAATACAGATATGATACTGAATAAGAAAACTGTAAGAGAATAAATAATTGTGTGACAGAAACATGTCTGCCCACTGAAATCAGACTTCTTTTGTAAATAAGCCAGCAACAGAGGAAAATAAAAAAGGAATGAAAATACTCTTTTAATTAATTTAAATAAAGTTGCAGAATTTCAGAAGCCCAAAACAATGCCCCCAAATTTAACTGCTTCCTTGTCAGGAGGCAAGAAGTCCACACTAATGGTATAGTGGAAATTGGAAAAATTGCTAGAAAGCAATTCTGCAGTATATAATCTTTAAAATGTTCATGCCTTTTAAACTCAGTTAGTTACATCTAGATATGTATTCTAAGGAAATAATCTAAAATGTGGATGAGGATGTGTGCACAATGATGTTAATTGCAGCATTACTCATAGCAAAAAATAGGAATAAAATTAATTAATTAAATGTCTGCCATATTTCGGGCATTGTGCTAGATGTTGATGATTCAATGCAACAGGCTTCAACAAGGGAACTGTCTAGCTGAGATCCAAAAGTACTAGAAGTTAACTACCTAAGAGAGTTAGAGAGAAAATGAATGTCTTTATGAAGCATGAGAGGGGAAGGAGGAAGAGACTGGAGGGAGGCTGGTGATAGTTCTGATAATAGTGGGGTGAGGGTGTGAGATCTTGTAAGAACATTCCAGACACAGAGATCAGGAACATGTGGAATATAAATACCAAACTACAGAGTTAAAGTGCAGGCACCCAATATAGTAGACACCTGAATATCGACTTAATCTTTCTTTAAAATACTTGATTTAGATCCCACCTACAACTTCTGAAAATGTAGTAGATAAGGATATGTTCTGTGCTAGATATCCCTGGAAAGAAGGATGGGCTGTTATATTTTCTAAAACTATTGAACCGGAACCTCAACACATTTTCTGAACTAATTCTATACCAAGAGTTATTTATGAGCTCCCTCTAGTTATTTTAATATACTTGATGGAATGGGAATGTCTAGTAAGGCATCTTTTTCTAGATGCTTTACTTAATTACATCTTCCCTATCCCCAAGTCATGCTGCTTCTCTTTAGTACTGATAAGACTGATTAGTGTATTTAGAAATTCAGCAAGTTTTGATAATTATTCTGTTGTATAAGATGTTAACATAAGGGGAAGTTGGGTGACAGGTATATGGAAACTCTGCACTATTTCTGCAACTCCTCTGTAAGTCTAAACTTAAATCAAAAAAAGAAAGTTTTAAAAACCAGAGACAAAAAATGATATGCTGCCATTTGTGCAGAGGGGAGAGAAAAGACAGAAAAATATCAATGTGATTGTGTATGGTTCTGGGCATGCCCACACAAAACTGGTAACATAGGTTAACTCTGAAGAAGGTACCTGAAGGCTGACAGTCAAGGGTATAAGAATAAAGTTCCTCTGGATACCTTTTTTCAATATTTTGAATTTTCTATCATGTGAACATTTTACCTATTCAAAAAATAATTTAATTGAAAAAAACTAGACAACTTAGAAAGAGAATTCTAGCTCCAGATATTTTTTAAAAAACAATAACACTTGCAAAAATTTATTTGTATTAAGTGAAAAATATTAAGCCATGAAATGGTTTTATCTCATTTTTATTTTGGAAAAGATGCATGTGTATTTAATAAGACTAAAATGATATGTAAGATGTTAACAAAGGTTATCTCTGAAGCGAGATTAATAACTTTAATATACTTCTTTTTGCTTCTTTATATATATCTAAATTTTTACAGTGAACATGTATTCTCTTTCAATAAGACTAATAAGATCGTGCCTAAGTTATGTGCAAAATTCCTATAGGAAATATTGCCTTACAGGGTCATGGAGCCTAACCACACTCATGTAATGGGGGCCTCATCCTAAAAGGAGTGGGCATTCTCATCATCAATCATATTAGGAAAAGTCATCCATGTGCTCAAATCAAATTCAGGATTTTTATTAATCAGGGAGAATGGAGAAATGAATACTGAGGGACAAAGTATACTCTACTGACTGAGTCAATAAGAATTCACTCGTATGACAATTGGGCAAATCGAAGGCCTAAGTAGAGCTGTCCCCAAAATGTGAGTGAGCTAAAAAGAAAAAGCATGATGACAATGAAACAATTTCTAAAACAAAAAGAAAAAAGAGAAGAGAATGTAACTGAATATAACATAAAAAAATTATATATATATATATATATCCATTCCACTCTGAGAGAAGATATACCCTAAGAAACAGAACAAAATTTAGTACAATAAATCTTGTGTGCCCTTAAAGAAATTCTCCACACTTGAAGAATTAAAGAAAATAAAGACAGTAGAATTTAGTTTTTAGTTGTTTTTTTTTTTTAAGTGAGACTGTAGAACTCAGGAAAAAATAGGAGTAAGGAGACCATTAAAGACCTAGAAATAAGCTGAATGCAGAAAGGAACATAATCAAAATGGGGGAAAATCAAGTCAGTAATCTGTAAGACAGCATTGGGAAAAATCACGCAATGAAGAGATAAAAGACAAAGAGACAAAAGCAACCAAAGGACAATAATAAGAATGAGGAACAAATGAAAGAAGAGACAATATGTGGTTTGATGCCACTGAAGCAGAGGACATAATAGAACTGTCACTCTCCAAAAAGTACTAAGCAATAGATGCCAAAGATGTTCCTAAAAGAAAGAACAGAATTATATTTCTGAAATTTTAAAAGAGAATGGTAACCTTTTCATAAAATTCAATGTTTCTTCTTGATTAAAAAAAACTCTTAGTGAAATAGACATTAATATACACCACAAAATTCAGCTTTATGTTTGATGGTGAAAGACTAGAAACCTCCCCAGCAAATTCAAGATTAAGATAAAGATACCCATTAGAACCACTAAGATTATTACTTAAAAATTATATCATTATATATTTTGAAAACTGAAAAACAGAATAGGTAAGGTGGATAGATACAAATAATATTTTATTTACTTTTAGTAATCATAAGAATTTTATAAATATTAATTTTAACTTGAATATTAATAAAACAAATAAATGTCTTGGTGTAAACTTCACAAAAAGCATGCACACTTAACAAAAACCTGAATGAAGACAATTTTTCAACTAAACTGAAAAATAATAAAAGACGATTTTTAAAAAACACACTTTGTTCTTGGACAGGAAGCCATACTTGTAAAGAGGTCAATTCTCCTTTTTGAATTTATAAATGTAATGGCAATAAAAAAAAAACTCAGAAAACTGAATTTTATGGAAAAATGGGAAAATTTGACCAAATGAACTGTAGATAAACAAACAATATATTTGGGGGGAAAAAATCTTTAAAAAGAGAGCAATAATTGAAAGCTAGCACCTCCACAGTTTAATATATCATGTTTCAGTAATTTATAATATGCGATCACCCCAGATTAACACATATCAGCTAATAAAACAGAATAGAATATAGATCTAAACACAGGTATATACAAGAATTTACTTTATGATAAAAGGTGGTATTTCAACTCTGGGAGGCAGAGATGTTGGGGCAACTGGCTAGCCATTGGGAAAAAAATAAATCCTACTCTTTCCACCCAGATAAATTCAGATAGATGAAAAATCATAATATGAAAACTGCAAATGGCACAAGGAATGCTTTTGGGGTGACAGAAATATTCTAAAACCAGGTTGTGCTGACTGTTGCATAACTCTAAATTCGCAAAAAGTGGATGGAATTGATGGTACATAAATTATGCCTTAATAAAACTGCTAAAATTTTTGTTGTAATATAAGCAAAATATGAAACCATAAAAATACTAGAAAAAATATGATTGAAGATTTTTTATAATTAGGATTAAAAAGGCTTTCCAAACATGACTCAGAGCCCAGAAGAAAACACAATTTAAAACATATACCTGAATACAGACACTAAACAAAATCAAAAGAAAAAGGCAAACTATAAAAAATCAAATGTGAAATGTGTATGACATAGGACTAATTATTTCTTTTGTGCAATCAATAACAATAAAACTTAATATAATAACTCAATATGACTATCATAATTCCTGTCTCCACACATGACATATTGGTTATAGTAACAATACATGCTAAGTATGACCAATCTGATAGCCAAATCATAAAATATGTTCCCAAAGAGGAAAGCTTTCCGAGTCTCTTACCAAATACCTTAGCTTCTCAAACTGATATACTGTGAAGCAACAGCATCACCCAGGAGGTTACTAAAAATGAAGACTCTGGGTCCTGTTCCTGCCCTCTTCAACCAGAATCTGCATTTTAACAAGATCCCAGGAGATTCATATGAATGTCAAAGTTTCAGAAGCACTGCTTAAATTATCACATTTCTTTTCTGCCTGACAATTTCTCCATCAGAGGCAAAATTCTCACCTAACAGTGTTTGGGATCTTCTGACAGATCCAGGTTTGTTGACTTGGAATTAATTCTTAAATGTGAAAGGCCACCACAAAAACACCACCTGTGAGGTTACTTTGAATAGCCTACCCAAAGTGCGTGCATTGTTCTCCACTGAGCTAAACCAAGAAATCTTGATAATAGAATAAATTCACTTTGTAGAAACATTCTAGACTTTTTACTTTAGACATTTTTTCATAAAGTTCCAATCCCACTTACTCTGCTCTACCCATCGCTGCTCTGAACCATCAATCGCAATATCAAAGTTATTAGACACTGTTGTTTCCGACCATGGAACCATAATTCTTCAGCTGAGTTTCAGGAATCTATACATAGTTAGTTACCTTATCAGACCTGTCACCACTCATGCTTTGTCACCTTCAAGGAAATGGTCAAGCCACGCCATAAGAAAAGTACAGACTTCTAAGAAAGATGCTCAAAAGCAGACTGTTGGAGCAGATCTCCTTAAAAAGGCTGCCAGGCTTCTCTGCATTCGTATGCCATGCCACATTCAGTAACAAAAGTCATTCCAACAAAATACTTAAAGAGTAGTTCAGTTTCTACTTCCCTAGATAAAGTTGTTCCAGACTCAATTGAGGACTTACAAGATTATTCTATATGCTAGCCTGTCCTCATCTACCCCTCACTGAATTCCTTCAATAACACTGTTATTTTCAAGTTAAAGAAAAGGTAACACATTCAGACTAAAATTAGTTTTATTAAAGCAGAATTCTGTAAGGAAAAAAAATTACCTGGTTTTGCCTACTTCAGGCACCAGAATTTTGATTTTAATCTGAAGGTAGGCTATATTCAGTTTAGGTATGTATTATATGACATGAGTTATTTAACCTGCTCTTACAGAGCCAACAAAAGCTTTATTGGAACAACTGAGCCCCAACTATAATTTAATTAGTAGATTCTAAATGCTGATCCATAGGACAGTGCTGGGCTGGCTCATTAGAATCACCCGGGAAACATTTTTTAAATACAGAACCTAAGACCCTAACCTCTAGATTCAGATTTCTTAGAAGCAAGGCCTGGAGTAGGCATTTCTTCTTAGCAGCTCCACCAGAGGATGCTGATGCACAACTCCAAAGGCCATTCATTGGGTTCTAATACCCAATCCTCTCCCCTCTACGCTTCATAACTAATGACCATTAACATGGTATTTCCATACTATATTCATTTCCATACTATATTCATGCTTTCCTTGAGATGTTAGTAATAAATAACTATCTAAATGAGCAAACAAAAATAACGTTTTATATTCGAAAGATTTCAGAAACACTGGGTTTACATAAAGTTAGATTGTTTTCTTTACTTCATATAACTAATATGTATAACATATCACTACCTGGGAGGATATGGCAGGCAACATTTCCCTAATTGACTTAACCAAAGAATCCTCTTTTTGGTGTATACTATCTTAGGATCTTGCAAAACTGATGCTCTGCAGAGTACAGTTTAGAAAATTGTCTTAACCAGAATAACTAGAAAGCAATACCTGGAATGTCACTGTATCCTCTACTATGAGCCCTGTCATTCTTGTCCCTCTTCCCACTTTTTCCACCATGCTGTGATGCCTCCTTTCCTCAGGGCTCCTTGCATCTGGTCGCAGAATGCTCTTATACCTGGTCCATGCACTTGACTATGCCTAGTCATTGAGGACTGAATCATTACCAGGGATTAGGATGAAAAACTTTGCTTCCCTCTACTTAGCTCTGCAGTATTGTTGTGGCCATGATGGTTATGGTGCCTGCTCTTGCTCTCATGCTCGCTCTCATTGGAGCATAGGTTCTCTCTGCAGATGTCAGCATTTTTGCATGCTAAAAGGACAGCTGAAAAGGGACCCTCCATTTGAGCTTCTCCAATTCCTGCCTGACCATTAAACACCTGCCAGCAACCCCAGGATATTATAGTTTTCTTTTTTGGTGCCAAATATTGCATGAGTGAAATGAAAAAGTGTTACAGACATAAAAACTTATTCTCCCTCAAACACAATCTCTAAGGTTCCCCAGAGGATAGGGAGAATGCTAAGAGACCTTTTTAGACAGACAGTAACCTTCACACAATAGGTACACAATGTCCAGGTCAGAAATAAATGTTCACGTGGAATTTATGTTTCCAGTATTACAATAAGTTCTAGTCTCTCTCACAATTCTATCCCCCTCCTATCACCATGGCAATCTATAAAACAAAAGAGAAATCAGGAGAGGTTTCTGATCCTGCCCATTTTTTCCCCACAAAGCACATAATGTATGCAAGGTCCTTAGGAATTTGTTTGTTTGTTTATGACTCTTTGGCCCCCTTCACCCATTTTCTCTGATCCTGTCTTGACCAGGAGTCCTTATATTCCTTCGATAATGAAAATAGGCAGTTACTAGATGCAAAAAGCATATATTCTTTGCATTTCCTAATCAATACTCTATTTCAGAAAGACCTTCAAACAATCCAAAAAATCAGGAGAGAAAAAAGAAAAAAGGAACAGACAGCAAAACCATCCCTCAATTATATAACCACTCAAAAACAGGCTGCTCTGAGGAAAGAATGTCAGATAGCAAGAGAGAGCAAATTTGAAAGATTTTACTCCTCAATGCTATTTTACTATTAGATTTCCACATGAGTAGTATTAGTGCTACATGTGATTGATTCATAATTACATATCTTCAAGAGACTACAGAGTTGGACCTAAAATCAAGGTCTGTGAAGTCTGGGTCATACAAGAGTACAAAGTGACCCATGTGTCATCACCATGGTGACCATACTTGAAACTATTCTTCCAAGGGTGACTTGACAACAGATAGTAACGGAACCATTAACAAAGCTTCTCTAGAGACAAATGGACGGATGGCGCAGGTATAACTACTGAAGATAGATGAAGCCCCAAGGAGAAAACAGGAACTTGTCTTGTCTGGCCTTTACGAGTGCCAAGGTATAATCCCCTGAGTCTTTGCACTTTTCCAAAGAGAAACTCACTACCAGGTAATAATAACAGCTATTAGAATTGGAAGGGCTTTTATAGTTAAATGTTTCTGTTCCTTTCAATTCCTATTATTCCTATCCCAGAGAAGCTTTCCAATAAAGGACTGTTTTTGCTAAATGTCTGCCTTTATTCCTCATTTTCTCCTTTTTTTTTTCCTTTTACCATTCCTTAACCCAACATTGGAGTAACCAAGGACTAACCTGTCAGTTCCATGTAGTAAATGGACTGGGAGCCACAAAGAAGTAAAATCCATGTTGACCTGAATTTGCAATGAGCTGATGGCAAACAGCAGTTAAGCCAGTAAGCTGGTGGTATTGATTGAATAAATCCAGCCTTTGTCGAAGAAAAATATGCCTAATGCATAACCAACAGGAAATCAGAGAATGGGCCACCCCCAGCCCTGTGTAGAGTGACCTGACAGATAAATTAGAATATTATAGATATCACAGATGACGCTCCTCTAGAATTCTCAGTGTGGTGGCCACGAGAATGCATTGCTCAGATCTGTTGGCAGGAGCAGAATGGACCAACATTCTGGTAGCCTCAGCTGCATCCCTCTGGATTGGTCACCATGTCTACACTAAGGCCATGCTTTCCCTAGGCTGCCCTACGACGTGACTGTGCCTGGCAAGGATACTGGTGCAGTCCATCCTGTAGGACGTGAGACTCTCCTAACAGGTAACTTGGGCTAGAAAACTCTCCAATGATGTGCCTGACACATTATTAGAACTGCAGTGCAGTCTGAGACTCTTCCTGCCAATCTTCCTTTTCCTCTCCTTCACAGGTATTAGACTTGCATCATAGTCTCCCACTCTCCCCATCAACTCCTGCTCTCTCTACCCTTTATCTTTCATAGCATTTTCCTCATGTGTAAGCCCATTTTGATGACTGCTTCTCTGAGAACCCAAATGATGCAGAGTTTACATAAAATAGTCAACATTTGAATATTGACTCCTTCAAAGTCTTTTTTTTTTTTGTACATAATCTTATTTGATCCATGTAACTGTAAAGTTTTCCTAAGATTTTTAATGAATATAGAAATCCTTCCGTCACATTAATAATAACGCTCTAAGTGTCTATGGCCAAACACAGCTATTAAAAATAAACTTTATTTTTTTAAGTTGTATCATTCATTCAACCATTCAACAAATATTGAGTTGCTTCTATGAAGTTATTGACAAAGATTTTTTGCTTGACCAATCCTTAGTCAGGCTCCTAAACTTCTCCTAAACCCATTGTGCACTTCCTTGTAAAATCAAGTTTTAACAAGAACCCTGCTGAGTCAGTTGGGTAAGAACCTCCCACCCTCATTATCTGTTTACCCTCGATATCTGATCATGTTCTTCACCTTCCACTGTGCCCCCAGATGATATCTGATCACCCTGGCCTGTCTTCAACAAGAATATTGTTAGATAGGGTTAGCCAGAATCCATCCCTATGGATGATATTTACTCTCAATAATTTTACATTCACTGATCCTAACCCTGTCCCTTGGCTATTAATTCCTGTTACCCATGCTGTATTGAATCCAGTCTCTCTCCCCCACTGCAAAATTCTTAGTCCCTATACCTATCACAATGATACTGAATAAAGTCTGCCTTACCATCTTTAACAAGGGTCAGAGATAATTTTTTCTTTAACACTGTCTCTGTGCTTGACTCTTTAGGTGATACAGCTGTGTGCAAGACAGAGTCAGTCCCTATCCTTATGGGATTCACAGTTTTTTAAAAAATGATCATTTTGTAAAATTGTATTTGTGATAAGAGGTACACAGAAAAAGATTGGGGTGTTATAAGGCTAAGGGAGATTCTAGGGACCCTTATTTTGGTAAGTGGGTTAGAGAAGGCTTCTCTAGGACCTATCGCTGAAGCTTCATTCAAAAGGACGAGCTGAAATCATCTAGTTAAGGGTGGCTGAGTTAGTACTGAGGGCAGATTGGAGCCACTGAGTAGACTGAAAAAGAAAAAATTCCCCTGGGTGAAAAGCAACTAGAATTCAGAGAACCAAAAAAGGACCAGTGAATTCTACAAGAGAGAAAATGAGAGGAAAACAGAGAGGCAATATCAGTGCTGCTTGGCTAAAGGAGTTTCCCAGATTTTGTTTATGTATCCTTCTAAAGTAATTTGGAAAACTACATACTCATTCATACATTGCTAATTCACATCTCACTTCTTTTATTTTTAATTTAAATAATTTCAAATAATTGATATCTGATATATTGTAAATACTGACATTTTAAAATAATGCAATAAATAATGTATCCAAGAAAAATTACAAAGCAACGGCTACTTGATACCACCCACTGAAAAAATATATATGGACAAAGTGATCTTCAACACTTAGAAATTTTATATCATTCTTTTTTTTTTCTTAACATTATAGTCTGGTTTTTTTTTTTTTAAACAAAATTACTTTATTGCTGTATGAGGTAAAATATACATAACATAAAATTTTTATCATTTTAACTATTTTAAGGATTCAATTCAGTGGTATTAAGTACATTCATATCATTGTGCAACCTTCACAACTATCCATCTCCAGAACTTTTCATCATTCCTAACTAAAACTGTACTCATTAAACAATAACACTCCAGTTCCTACGCCCCCCAGATCCTGGCAACCACCATTCTACTATCTCTAAAATTTTGACTAGTCATATTTATACCTTATACAAGTGAAATCCCTCAGGAAATTTCTTTTTTAACCTTGCATTTTCATTCCACCTTCCCCACAGAATATTTTAATGTAAAATATTTTTATATTTGAAAATCTTTTACTGATGTCATTTCATTCTTCAAGGTAATATTTTCCATCTGTATTGAGTTACTACTACAATTATTATTAATACTGTATAGCTTAAAAGCAATATAATTATACTGTGAATTTTAAACATAAAAAATTGGAAATTCTTTTCTTAATAAAATGAATAAGAATTTTTATTTTATTTCATGTTTTTGTTCATTAATATTATTTATTGCTATAATAAGATTGAATTCAGCATCAATTCTGTGTGTTTTTATGAGCTCTGAGAATCATTGTTCACATATGAATAAGTGGAATTGGAGCAAATTTTGCCATAAAATGTCATTCAGCTCTTTGAATTTCTACTTTACATGCCAAAACCATACAGCATAACATCTTCAAATATTATTTTTATGACTCATAGGCTGACAACTCAATTAGATCTACCTCAATTTTATTGAAAGAAAAAAATGGAAATCATCCTGAGTTGTGAAGAGATTTGTTACTCATCATTAGAAACATTAATTTTTTTCAATTTTGGGCAATATATCAAAAAGACTTCTCTAAAATTGATCAAATAACACACCTTATACTCTTTCATTTAGAGGCATCTTCTTTAGCCTAATATACTCATATGTATGATACTTATGTTTTAAATAATTGTTGGAAAATTAGGAAATTGTTAATTATATTTAATATTATTAGCACATTTTCACTGAGTTAAATTTACAGCATATACGTGTATATATACATATATATTTTTTAAAGGTACTAATAAAGGTTTATTGAAAATATTCATTATATTACCTAATTAGCAAAGTTATTTTTCATTTTCAAACCAGTAACCAATCAGAGTACTGACTCCCATTTTCATTTCAAATAAACTTGCATTCTGAATTCTAACTATAGAAACATAGTTAGGTAAGACATTGAGTCCTGCCCAAGTTTCTCATCTGGACATGAGAGAGGCATAAACAGCATCTGCTCCTGGAACAAATAGGACTTTTGGCATGATTCTTATTAATTTTCGAAAAGGAATTATATTCATTGTTCTATATAACTTTAAAGTTGTTTATTGAAAACTTACAGAAATAGATATTTGCAAAAAATATTTACATAATTATCATTAACATCTGTTTATATTCCATTAGAATTATTTAATGATAAGGCTGATAGCATAGTTACAGAAAACAATCAGATAGAAAATCTTAGACCCAAAATTTTATGGTGGGAAAGGGAAATGGATGAGATTCAGCTGGAGTAACCATCATCAGCTACATGAAAAATGCTGCAGTGTCAAAAGTAGGAATAGTTTGCATCACCCCAGTCCAATTAAACTCACTCACAAAACACAGCCAATTTTCTCAAGGCACAGTGTCAGTATTATGTATAAAATAAACCATGGTCCATGTCCTACTCGAACTTACCTTTTACTGATAAGACAATATCTATTCTTACTCATGAAATTTAAAAGCCAAAACTGATACAAAATACAGTCCATCCTTCAAAAAACAAAAGGGTAACTGTAGACTGGTATAGTTAGAACAGGCTTCAAGGATCTTGATCTGAACCTTGAAAGACAGGTTAGATGAAAAATCAGCATTCCAGATAAGGGAAAAACTTGGGGATGATTCACAGATCAGTGAAGAAACAACATAGGCTGGCATAGTGAATTTAAATTGGGGGGAAATGTAAGAAAAAGCTCAGATTATAAAGAGTCTGAAATAAAGCCAGAAAGACTAAGGCTTGATTTTATAAGCAGTGGAGAGCCACAGGAGACTGACTGTGTACAAAGAAGAGATACAAAGAATACAAAATATCTTATGGTCTGTAAATGGGAATGTGTGAGAGGAGAGATTAGAGAATACTAAGAACATATTGCAATAAGCCAAGTCTCAGGTGATGGTGATAGTGACAGCATGGGCAATGGAGCCAAAAAGCAATAAAGTTAAACTTAACTTCTATTCTCAGATCTTTACTAACTGGCTTAATGATCTTGAACAAGACACTTGACCTCTGGACCTCTTTTTCCTCTATCCCAAGGATACCTTGGAATTAAGCATCTTTGAAGGTGATAGCAAGCCAGCAAAAATGACCCAAACAGAGGTCTGTGATCCTCCCCACTACTCTTGCTTCAACCAAATCAGATTTAGTAGTAGTAGAATAGTAGTAATTGGGGGTGGGGGTTCTATATATCATTTGGAGAAAAGTTTTTGCTACTTAAAAAATTTTGAAAAAATTGGACTATAGGAGTTTCCTCCAAAGACATAAAATTCAGAGATTCTATTGAGGAAAGCAGTTTTATGAGAAGATTTTGTAGGACTTGGTAACTGCATAGAGAAGAAAAGAGTAGAAGGTATCAAAGAAGATTGAATAACTGGAAGAAATGAAGCAATAATGATTATAGGAGCAAGAGTTGGTTCATGGGAGAAAAAGTTGACTTTTCCCTAATTTGAGGAAATGAACTAGTATAAAAGTGTGTATTTTTCTTTTTATTGTTTTCTAACCCTATCAAAGTAGGTCTTAATATAATCTACAACATCCAAAAAGAGAATAATTATATTCTAAACATACTTCTCTAAAATATATATGATGGCTTTTATCATTTATTAGAAATGAAATCAATACAGTCTCTAATTAAGGATAAAAAAATTAAGTGTGTTAGGCAAAATGATTTTGTTTCAGTGATACAGAACTTTGCAGTAAACCTTTGGGGCTTAAACTATTGGCTTGAATTTTCTGTTTCTTACATGTAAACCAAAGCACAATCTCGAGAAGTATTTTTCTCCTAGGGTACTTCTTTTAACATAAAAAGAAATTAATTTGGTATGCCACCTTTTGAAATGTTATCTTTGCCCTGGATTATTCATGCTACATTCTGGATAGTATACTCAAGAATGCTCTGAACAAGCAAAACTATAGCCCTTCCATATGTAAAATCAGCATATATTTTAAATTCCTTACACAATTAAAGTATCATATGCAATTGGGAACAAAAGCTACAGGGAACAAAGTGTAATAGATCGTGATGACTGTTTTAGAACAGCTTGAACCTCCTTATAGTCTACAAGAAAGCTATGTGAGCTGAATTCAGAAGTACTGAAAATGGATTTTACTGCAAGCTAAAAAGCTTTGGGGGCAAATATGCTTTTTTATAACTTAGAACTATAGAAGAATTCTCAAATCAACAAGTTCATGCCAATGAAAAGATGTTATCTCCTATGTCCTTCCACTTGTGTATTTCTTCTTAATGCAAACTACATACGGAATCATACACAGAATGCTTTCTAAGCTACTAATAATACATTTTGTTCCAACTGCTGGCCACTAATGCAACAAATTATATTTTCTATCCTTTTATTGGTGCTATGGTTCTTGTCTCTTATGAATGGAACTATTACAGCTACAGAGAACCAAAGGGGTTTTAATGTTTTATCACAAAAAGAGGACAAAGAGTGAGTTTTTGATTCATTGTCTCCAACTTCTACGTGTACCATACTTATGCTTTAAATAAGAAATAAGGAAAGGAGAGAAATGTTCCAGTGTCCATTCTATTCTAGCTTTTAATATCCTCAAGATATATCACCCTTGTCTTATCTCTTTGGAAGTAATTTTCATTGAGTAGAGGGCCACTTTTTTTTTCAGATTAAAATTTTCAAGCTATGCTATTTCATTGGGCTTTTAATGAACAGAAGCCTCCCACATCCTGAAAAATTATGTCCCTTCAATGTGCCTGAGATAATAACCTTCAATTCCTCACTGAGGGATTACAAGTAAATGTGTCTGTGGAAAAATAATGACCAAAGAGGTTTGATATTGGTAACGGTATTCTGCCACTAAGGTGATCCCCCACCCCACACCCCTGCCTGGAGACCTAGCAAGCCCAAACAGAATCTTTTATTAGGAGAGAATGCCATTGTTAAATGACTCTTTGGTTGCTTGAGAATCATGACACACAGTGAGATTAAGCTGCTCATTAAGCACATTGGTTTATTTTTTTTCCCCTAGGAATACAAAGCCTCCAAAACAGAAAACTCTTCATTAATTCCATTTCTCCTAATCCAAGTCCTCCCAGACAGAACCCTCAGACTCCCTTCTTTTTTCCTGTGTTGTGACTCTCCAAAGTATTTCTGATAGACTTGAGCAAGCATTTAATGGTGCAGAACAAGCAAGGCAGTCCTCTCTGCAATGCTTTCTGACACAATGAGAGTGTCAGTCGTGCTCCCCATGACTCAGAATGAATCAGATGAAGAGGAACAACTAACAGCACAAAATTGCAGCTTAAGAAATAAATGGCAACCTGTGATCTGGAGAAAGAAGACTGCACTGCTAATCACAGCTAAGAGCTAGTTGTCCCTCTTGCTTCCTTCTTCAATGAACAACTAGAATGTAGATCAGGTTTTTTTCCTGAGGGAATCAAACCATTTTGATGTTTAAACACACCTTGGCAAAATAAATCATTTATCAGTTCTCCCAAGATACTTTTGATTTAAAATCAGCAGTATAATCGAAAACCCGTTCTTTGTATTTACTTTTTAAACTGTTCCAATTTTCTGCCCTTTGGATGATAGCTTTATACAGAAAAAAAGAGAGAGGAAGGGAAAGAGAGAGGGGGAGAGTTGGATAGAGAGAGAGAGGAGGGGAAGTGAGAAGGAGGGAGAGAGAGGAAGGAAGGAAGGAGGCAATGAAAAGTGGAGAAAACAGACACATATAAAATATAAAATGTATGTGTGTGTATGTGTATTTTTACTTCAAAATATTGGAACAGGAAGTTCTTTGGGTCATGCCTACTTCCTTTTTAATTATTTCAAATTAAAATATGGAAAGTCCTTCACTAGCAAATTTGCTTATGAGTAAGAGTGACCAACTCATGCTGACCTAGACCTACTCCCTTTCTACTTATTACTGGAATTTTCCTTCCTTGCATCCTCCCTTCTCCCTTTGTTTCTATGTTCCTGCTGCTGCCTGGATCCTCAACCACTTTCTCATTCCCACCACTCTACATTCCACGCTCCACTTTTGACTTCACCCCACAGCTAGTGAGCTGTGGAACCTATGATAGGAAGACAAGCTGTCAAGGGAAGACCAGGGAAACCAGATATTCTCTGAACATTCCTTGCTTTTTACTGCACCTCAATGCAATCTGTGATGGAAAACAAACAAACAAACAAACAACAAAATAACCTTTGCTGCTCCTCCCTGTCGAGCCTCTCCTATCCTTGCCTCAAAGCTGATTGGTTCACCACTACAAGTGGGAAAAAAGAAACAGAAAAATAGACAAGAAGAGGAGGCACAAGATCAGATGTCCACTCTCTTCATCACTTTGGCACAATGTAAGCCACTTGGAAGAGAAAAAGGGAAACCCTAATTAACTGAGATTATTAAAGTTGTACCATCTGGCAAAATGAATTTACAAAATTTACTTCAGTTACTTTTCCTGCACACATGAGTTTGTGGCCTAAGACTCATATCTGGTACACTAGGAAAAGAAGGATTCTTTCTCAACCTAAGAAATGTCTACTCTAAACTCAACAACCAATGAAACAACTTACAATAAGGCCCTAGAAGCATTCTCATTGAAAATAAGGATTTAAACCAGACAATACCCTACCATCATTCTTCTGTTGAATTCAGTTAAAAACGAAAGAAACTGAAAGTAAAAATAAACACTACTGAAAATGAGGACACAAAATCATTATTATTTGTAGTTCAAATGAGAATCAAATTAAAAATCTCTTAAATTTTTTTGAATTTCAGGAAAGCAGATACAAGATAAATATATACTTTCAAAGTCTTGCCTATATAGCTTCAGTGACCAAAAGGATGTAATGGAAGAAAACCAAGTCTATGCAAAACAATATTAAAAACCACAGAATATCTATGAATAAACCCAACCAAAAATGTGATTAATATGAAAAAAATAGAATTTCGCAGAGATATAAATGACTTAAGAGGAAAGATATGCTACTCATACGGTAGAACTACCTAGAACTATTAATGATAATAAAAGGCATCATTAATTGAGAGGCATATAATAATGGGAATTAATAATACTTAGTTATTTTAATTAATGAGCATCTACTATATGCCAAGGATCATTCAAGATGTTTTACATCCTATTTTCATTTTATTTCATCTTTCCAACAAACCTATCAAGTAATACTATCCCTATTTGACAGATAATGTACAAAACCAATACTTTTAACCACTTCAATACATTACCTCTGTAAAATTACCTAGGTTTCTCCCCCAAAACATATAGCTTTAACAAAACACCTGTATAAATGCTTAACATGATAAAGTTATTCTAAAGTTCTTCTGTAAGAAGGTGTAAAGGGAATGAAAAACATTTTTAAGATCAATGCCATAGAGGAATTAACAGAAGAAGCTAAATATAAACAGACCCTAGTATACATAAAGTTTTAACATTTGATGAAGAAAGCATAAGAAGCCAATGGAAAAATCATTGATTATATTTCAAATGATGTTGAAAAACTGACTCTTTTTAAATCTATTACTTGGTTAATATCACACATTAAACTCAGTTGCAGAATTTTTAGAGAATTCATTTTTAAAAGACACACACATCATCATCATCATAAACTAGAGGAAATCATACAAGGATAGACTGAGCATAAAAGTAAAAGAAATTACAAAGAAAGAAAAAGTTCAACAAGTTTAATTACATAATAAAAACTCCTGTACTTTATGAATAAAATGTAAAAGTAAAAACACTGGGGGAAACATTTGCAATGTATATGACAAAGAGATAATATATTAATATGTAAAGAAGTTCCATCAATCAATCAAAAAAGACAAAAATCTCAATAGAAATATGAACATGAATAGACAACTTATAAAAGGACTGTTCAGATTTTCTATTTCTGCTTCTGTCAGAAATAGATGTCAGTTTTAGTAAATTGTACTTTACTGGGAATTAGCTTATTTCACTTATTTTTTAATTCGCTGGAATAAATCTTTATAATAGTCTCATTTTTTACTGTCTATAGGATCTAAAATGATATCCCATTTTTTATTCCTGATACTAGTAATTCATAGACTCTCTCTTTTTCTCTGTCCAATCTTTCTAGTTGATCCTTTTTACTATATTTTCTTCTATTTCATTAATTTCTGCCTTTATCTGTATTAAATATTTCTTTTTCCTTTGGGTTTAAATTGCTGTTCTTCTAACTTCTTGAGATGGATACCTCAATGATTTTAGCCCTTCATGTTCCCTAACATGAACTATGGATTATAAACTTCCTTCTAAGTAAGGCTGCATGCCTAAACTTATAAAAAAAATCATAATGGTTTGCCTAATCATGAAGCTAAAGTCAGTTAACTAAATGAATTAATTTCTTAATAGCAATGATAATGAAAAGACAGTGCCAAGAGAACTTTTGGTTAAAGATAAAATTGGCTAGAGACTGACCATAATTGAGAATAGTTTCAGGGAACAAAACTAAAGATAATAAGAAAATTGTACCTAAAAGAGAATCAAATTTTGTCTTTATTTCCCCTTTAGTAAAAGCAGTCTCACAACAGTTGTTCCACTCTCTTCTAATAAAACTAATGTTCCTTTCTCCTAAAGCATTGTGATTACCGTACATGACCCCTGAGAGGCAGTGGGGATTGGGAGAATAGGTTGGAAAGTCATCAATAAGAGTCCAATAGATGAGGGAAAAGGAAGGGCATTCTGATACACTGTACAACTTTACTGGAATTGATAAAGTACAGAGAAAGAGAGAAAAAGGTCCACGACAACTAAAAGAGGTTCGAATCTATTATCTACTGAGTTGAACTGAGCTCTATCAAGCCACACACACACACACACACACACACACACACACACACACACACACACACACACACACACTCAACGAGTTTTCAAGAATAGTAAACTTGGAACTATTATCTTCCCAGAGTCCTCCCTATCTTCCCATGCTGATAATGGAGCATTCTGAGGCTCAGTCCTGATTCCTCTTTATACCCCTGGCCTTCATGAGCTCACCCAGTTTGGCTTTAAATATCACCTCCTAGTATATATCTTGTTCAGATTCCTCTCCCAAACTCCGTACTTGTGCACTTAAGAATGTGTAATAGACATCCCCAACTTATAATGTTCAAAACTGAATTCCTCATCTCCTCTAAAATCTGCTCTCTATGCAGCCTTTTCCATCCTCATTAATGAAAACATGTTTTTTTCTTTTTCTTTTGAAATAACGTTAGGCACACAGAGCAGTTGCAAAAAAATAGAGTTCCTGTGAACCCTTCACCCAGCTTCCCTGCAAAATAACATCTTACATAACATAGTACAATTATAAAAACCAGGGAATTGTCATTGGTACAATACTGTTAATTAAATGCAGAACTTATCTGGACTTCACCAGCTTTTATGTGCATTTTGTTCTCCCTCGTACATAGTTCTATAAAATGCTATCACATGTTTAGATTTTTTTTGTAACCAGTAGTAAATACAAGCTGTTTCATTACCCCAAAGAAACTTCCTTATGCTACTCATTTATAGTCACACCCTTTTCACTCCAGCCCTAAACCCTGGCACCACTAATCAACCACTGATCTGTTCCATCACTATAATTTTGTCATTATCAAGAATGTTATATATATGGAATCCTATGGCATGTAACCTTTTGAGACTGGCTTTGTGCACACAGCATATTACCCTTCACATCCATCCAAGTTGTTGTATGTATTCCTGTTCTGAGCAAAATACCATAGTTTACCCATTCACTTAGTGAAGAACATTTGAATTGTTTCCAGTTTTTGCCTATTACAAATAAAACTGCTATGAACATTGATGCACAGGTTTTTGTAGAATATAAGTTTTCACTTCTCTAGGGTAAATATCAGGAGTGACATTGTTAGGTTATATGATTAGTGGATATTTAACGTTAGGAGAAACCGCCAAGCTGTTTCCCGGAGTAGCCATGCCATTTTACATTCTGCTAATAACGGATGAGACCAAGTTGCTCTACATCCTTGTCAGTACTTGATATTGTCTGTATTTTTATTTTATGTATTCTAATGGGTATACTATAGTATCTCACAGTGGCTTTGATTTGCATTTAATGATTTAAGAATCTTTTCATGTGCTTATTTGTCATCCTTTGAAGTATCTGTTCAAATCCTTTTTTGTTTGTTTTAAAATTAAATTGTTTGTTGTCTTGCTGTTGTGTTTTAAAAGCTTTTTTATATATTCTGGATACAAATCCTTTGTGGGAGATGTGATTTGCAAATTTTTCCCATACTGTGACTTTAATTTCATTCTCTTAATGGTGTCTCTCACAGAGGAAATATTTTTAATTTTGATGAAGTCTAATGTATCAGGTTTTTTTTTTTCTTTTATGAAGCATGTTTTTGAGGTCATAGTTAAGAATTCTTTGCCTATCCATAGGTCATGAAGATTTTTTTTCTAAAACTTTTAGGTTTAGACCTATGGTAGATTTTTGTATAAGAGATATACTATCTTTTCAGTGATGTAGGCCAAAAATTTCAAAGTTACCTTTGACTTCTCTCTTTCTTTTACACCCCACATCAAAACCATTTGGAAGTTCTACTGATGCATCTTTGACACCAGTTCCACATCTACGCCTCTGGGCCGACCCACTAACTATTATCTATCATCCAATTATTACACATGTCTCTTAATTAGTCTCCATTTCCTTTCCTTAACCTGTACAGTCTATCTTCAACACAGCAATAAAATTAACCTTTTTAAAGCCTAAGACAGATTAGCTCACTCTTTCACTAAAAACCTTTCAGTAGCTCCCACTTCTCTACGTGATCTGCTCCCTCCCTGCTGTCTCTGGCCACATAACCTAGGACTTTACTGTTCAGTCCTTCCACTCCCTTCCCACCAGCAACCTAGTGCTTTTTTGACTACACCAGGCATACTCCCACTTTACAGGCTTTATACAGTTGTTCCCTTGACTGAAATGCTCCTTCACCAGATAGCCACATGGCTACCTCCCTCACGTCCTTCAAGACTTTGCTCAGATATCACCTTTGTAATGAGGCCTAACCTGACCACACTAAAATTTCAACCTCCTACTTTTTACCTACCAGCATTCCTAATCACCCTTACATTGTTCTACTTTTTATTTTTCCACAGCACTTATCATCTCTTAATGCATCTCCTAATTTACCTATTTATATGTTATATTTTATTGTCTATTACCACTGTTGCTAGAAAATAACCTCCATGAAGGCAGAGCTATTTGTTTTGTCTGCTGACACAACCCAAGCACTCAGAAGTGCCTGGCAATAATAGGTACTCAGTAAGTTTTTTTTTTTTTTTTTTTGAATGACTGAATTTCTCAAAGTATTGTCTGCCAACTCTTGAGGGTTCCAAAATCCTTTAAGGGATTTGGAAGATACTAAGATGATATTTGTCTTTCTCACTATACTACCATTGGCACGAGTGGTAAAATGGTAGGCACCTTAGCAACAAACAAGGCAGAAGCACCAAACTAGTAGTCATATTCTTCATTGCCATGTACTCCAGTTCCAACAACAACAACAACAAAGCCAGTTTCACTTAAGAACACTCTTGATAAAACACTAAAAATTGTTAGTTCTCAACCCTCAAGTACATTTCTTTTTAATATCCTATATGTTAAGAAATGGGAAGTATTCATAAAGTACTTCTGCTGTATACCAAAGTATGATGGTTGATTTGAGGAAAACAACTGTGTGAAGATTTAAGTTGCAAGCAAAACTGGACACTTTTTTTTTTCACAGAACACCATATTGTGTTGAAAAAACACTAACAACAGATGGTTATTTGAAAATAGGTATTAGTGGACTTTTTCATTTCACAGTCTAGTCACTTTAAGGAAAACAACACAGTACCTGTTACCAATTACAAACTCTAATCTTTCAACATAAATTAGCATATTGGAAATTCATAACCTCCACCATGAGCTTGTAAGATTCCCAATACTTAAAGATTTTTCTGATTTAACTTCTAATATAGTAAACATAAATAGATATAACCCACATTAAAAAAAAAAAAAAACCTCTTTGGTTTCTTCACTAATTTTTAAGAGTGACAACAAAAAGTCTGAGAACAGATGATTTGTCCCCATGATGGTGTGACCCTGGCTTTTTCGCAAACCTCGCTACTTCTACGGGTGTGTTCCATGGCAGAGCCCACATAGCTCTGCACTTCTGTACAGAGAGGCCCCGGCCTACTGCCGTTCTATAAATCATTTGTTTTGGTTGTACAACCAAAAGTAGCTCTGAAGGTTGGGTATCTATAGCTGGGATCATTGCCTGGTGGGAGTGGATGGTCCTGGCAATTCAGAGAGACTAGGGATTTCATGCAAGACTTACCATCCCAAAATGGATCTTTGTAGTTTCCAAGGCCAAACATTAGTTATCTCATAATTTTCTGACCAATTCTCAAAGGAATTTCAAGTACCATTTGATTAACTGTATAGCATAAGTATTGTATGTATATCAACAAGTACTTTGGGATTCACCTCATCTCCAAGCCCTGAAAATAAAGTTGCACATAGGAATTAAAATTATAAAAGAATATGTATATTTACTCACCTGCCAACTTTCACAAACTTATTTGGAATTGGAGGCCAGGAGACAAAAATATTCAGGAGTAATTTTCTCTTCTGTAAGTAAACATAAGTATTAGCCAGACTTTCCTCCCAGAGGTGTAATAATATAAGAGTCCCTGAAAATGTCTTTCATAATTTCACACATATTCTGTTTCAAAAACATCTTAACATTAAATCAGTTTTTTATTGTGCTGAAGATTTTTAATCATCATGCTAAGTCTCTCGAAAACTTTTTCTGATACACATATTTTCTCATTTTCATCTTCAGTGTCTTGCCAGTTCTGAGTCTGTATTTTAGTGGGAACTCTTTCTACTGCAGGTGCTATAAACCTAACTTAAACAAAACCAAGTATATATATATACTCACAAAAAAAATTGGCTCAAAAAATCCTGATGTCGATTGAGCCCAAGCATAGCCATAACCAGGGACTAAATAAAGGCTCAGGACTTTTTGTCTACACCACTTGCCTCTACTCGGCTACATTCTGCATGCAATGCCCCTCCATTTAAGGGAGACAAGACAGTGACCACAGTCATGCCTAGTCTTATGTTATCTCAGGTTAGCAAGTGAGACAGAAAGAGGACTCCAGTCCACAAGCACCCTGTTTGTGTGCCCAAACTTACAGTGTACTAAGATTGGTCCTGTCCAGTCATATGCTATCTGTCAGGATTTTCCAGAGAAACAGAATCATTAGATATATATGATATATTGTATACATGATGTATGATATCTATATATATCTATATCTATAGACATGTATATTATATATGATATATCTATATATTATATGGCTATAGATATCATACATACAAGATTTATTATGAGAAATTAGCTCACATGATTATAGAGGCTGAGAAGTCCTGCGATCTGCCATCTGCAAGCTGAAGACCAGAAAAGACAGTAGTGTAATTCCTATTAGAATCCACATCTCTGAGCACCATGGGAGCTGAGGGTGGAAATCCCAGTTCAAGGGCAGGAGAAGACTAACAACCTGGCTCAAGTAGGCAGGCAGGAAGGGACCGCCTCCCTTCTACTTTTCATTCTATTCAGGCCCTCAACCAGAGATTGAAGCCCACCCACACTGGAAGCCCATCTGTTTCACTGAAACTATTAATTCAAATGCTAATTTCACCCAGAGACACCCTCACAGACACACCCAGAAATGATGTTTAATCTGGGCACCCTGTAGCCCAATCAAGTTGACACATAAAATTAATCATCCCAAATGCCAACCCTGGAAGAAGTATATATATGTGTGAGACCCCATTACACACATACGCCCGAAGTCAAACGAAGCTGGGGAGAGATGGCCTCACAAGAAAAAGATGCTGCCCCCACCTAAAAAGAGCTTTCCACTAAAACATAAAACAGAATCCCTGTTTATTTGTACGCACTATTCCCATCCACAACTGAGCATCTTACACAGTATAGTTTTTATAAATAGGCTTGAGTTTTAATATTTTTTAGAATCATTACTATGTAATTTTAAGAACTGTCAGATTTGAGGGAGTGTAGTAAACTGACACTAGAAAATCAATCACCTCTCCCTTATCCCACCCCACCTGACTATTCAAGAGAAGAAATTCAAATTGGCAGTAGATAAATTATTATAAAAGTAGAGACAGGGAAAGTAGAGTTGGACAATTATTGGATAACTTATTTGGGAAATAAAACAGAAAAGTCTACATAGACAGAGGTGAACTAATTAATAGTAATTGAGGTTTTCTTCCAGAGACACTGTAGAACAATGTTTCTCAATACTAGTATAGTTAAGGAAACTCATAACTGTCTCTTAATTTTGTAAAAGAATTTGCATCTAAAATGGAACCAGAGGATATGAAATGGAGAATGTATGCCCTTCAAGAAAATGAAACTGAACATCTGAGACATAGATTTGCTATAAATGCCTGATTTACAGAAGACCAGAAACTTATCTCCTGACCAATAAGCATCCACCAAGAATTTCTTCTCATCCTCAAGTCAATGTACTTACTGCTTGGTCTCTGCCTGGATTCCCCTGTTCTTTGCACTCTTTGCCCATAAATACAGCCCACTCCAAACTTTTAATGGATTCACCTGTAGCTTGCTACATTTTGTGTTTTCTGAATTGAAATTCCTCTGCTCTGCTACTTCTGAATAAACTCAATATCTGGTAAGTCAAGCTTGCCTCAGTTGACCTCTTTATTTAGGTGGACAATTTGTTCTCAAAATGGAAGTCTACAAATCACAGAGCCAAGAGAAGGGCCCGTTCTAATGTTGAGGTCTCCAGATACAGCAGACACTGTTGGTATCACATCCACATTCCTCACTCTGGCCACTTTGCTACAAACAGCCCATTAAACTAATTAAACAAGGAAGCCATTCGACTAAGGTGTCTCTAATGCCATGGTGGCTGGTGTAAACCTTTTAAATGTCTCGAGGTTATGGAATCAAAACCTAAGGACAACAATTCACAGCTGATGAGGTTTTAAGCTATACTCCATCAATAATTTCTTTACTTTGCTTCTGCCTTTTCTCTATAAAAGTCTCTTCTTGAGCTCCTGTTGGTGGAATGCTCCTCACCACTTTCAGTTTGGTGCTACTTGATTCCAATTGATTTTTGCTCAAATACTCTTAAAAATTTTAACATGTTTCAGTTCCTTTTCTAACATGCCTAACTTCCACCTTACCAGGACCTGCATTTCTTTACCTGAGGGCTTTCTTCAGCCTCTTATGGCACACTATGCCACCCACACAGGCCAGTGCAGAGTACGAAGGAAGTACCGATGCTCCTTCAAGCTCACAGCTAAGGTGAGGGAGGTTGCTCCTGGTGACACTGCAGGGTAGGTGCTACACCATCTGCCAGAGTGAACAAAAGCTCCAGCTGCCCACAGGGGTAGCTGGCTTGATAACACACACTCTTTAAGCTGGTTTTGCTTCTCTTAAGCCTCACTCCCCTGCCAGCATTTCCTTTACCAGCCAAATAAACTACAGTCTATTTGTAGTCCTCAGGCAACATCTTCCACAGGTTCTGCAACTTTAAGTGAAACAAGGTATAATGAAATAAATCTTACCAGAAGCTAATTGATATAAACAAGAGTTAAGCTCCTAAGGCATCTCATCCACATTATCACAAACAACACTGAACAAAACTACTGTATTCAAGAAACTTCTGTACTCTTATTTGACTCTTTGTCTCATGATCTGCTTCTAAGATATGAGACAAACAGAAATAAAAAAGCCATATCTTCCGTGGGCCATCCATGCTTTTCCTACACTTTGAAATACACAGACCTTTCCTCCCCCCCCCCCAGATTTACTGAGGTATAATTGAAAAATAAGAATTGTATATATTTAAGGTATACAATGTGATTTAATATATACGTACATTGTGAAATAAGTACCACAATCAAGGTAGTTACCACATCCATCACCTCAGTTACCATTTGTATGTGTGTGTGTGTAGTACGAACACTTAAGGGCGACTCCCTTAGCAAATTTCAGGTATGTAACGCATTATTATGAACGATAATTACCATGATGTACATTAAATTCCCAGAACTCATTGATCTTATAACTGAAAGTTTGTGAAGTATACATACCATAGTCTAATGTGCTATGTCTCCAGCAGTCACTCTTCTGCTAACTTTAATAAACTGGAAGACCTATAGGAACAAAAATAAGAGAAAACGACCTATAAATACATGCACTTGACACCTACATGAATGCATTTAGAGTCACCCTTGGGATCCTCTCCAAAAACAGAATGGAAAAGAATATAAAATGAAGTGAGGGACTAACCAAGTTTATCTAGTTCTTTGTATCAACCCTCAGTCTTTTTGAGTTTAAATAAATGGATTAGAAGCAAACGGGCACAGTGGGGAAGGAATGAAGAGAGGAGGCATTTAATACACGGCCCCATTATTTAATATATATCCCCCTATTGACATGCTGATTCATTATCTGATTGCCTTCTCTGTGTCTGTGCACTTTAACAAACCTCAAGGGCAAAAAACCTTGGTGAACAGACATGCATAATTATCACCTATAGAATGCTTAGATTATATCCTATGTGTTTGGCTTTAGAGTGCAGGAAATCAAGCAACATATTTTGAAAGAATGTTATTTCATCATTTAAAAGAAAAAATGCAGCTAAGGTATAAGTTTTAGGTATTAGAAAACTTAGTCTAACAGGTCCTTCCCCTCAAAGTCATATAAGCGATTTATATTGAGCTCAAGATAATTTACCCTCCATTTCTTAATTAAATATTTTAAAGCCAAGTCATTAAGCACTTGCGTTTCACGTGTAATAAGTATTCATTTACGTGATGTTTGGCAAGTACTATACTAAATGAGCGATTTAAAAATGGGAGGTATTTTACTCACAATTGATATTCAGTATAAACATAAATATACAAACAAAAGCCTACAAATATTGTACTCCTGTCACAAATAATCACAGACTTTAAAATATCAATTTACCTTAATAGTTCAAGCAGCTCATGAAAATTCATTGTCAGGGAAGAACTGAAATGAGTCAAAAGAACAATGTGTTCCTTGTCTTTCACTTCAATTATCTTTACATAACTCCTAATTCTGTGATGAGACATTTCAGAATATTGATGGCTTTTCTTAAAAACCTGATTGCCTCAGTACATGCCAGAGGTTGTCACGTATTTAAGAAGTATGCAGGACAGAGAGTTCTAGCAAATTATAAATCTTAACTTGCAAATTGAATTTACTATGGAATAAATAACTTTTACTTTTGGGGAACTTGACAGTCTTTAAAGCAATAACACCTGAGTCACTTTGCACTTAAGGAAGAGAATATTGGATCCAGGTGTCAATAGCTGTAATTACATGGCCCCAGGGGACTGCTTCTCTCTGGACCCAGCTTCAAGTGCAGTGGTTAGTGGTTACAGTGCTACAACTGAAAACAGTCTGCCTCATATCATTTTAAACTATACCAACTGGCCTTCCAAAAATGTAGCATCATTCTGGGGAGTCTCTGTTTCCATCAGAAGATCATCAAATTAAGGATTGGTTGCCTAGGAATATATACACTGTGTCCCAAAAAACAAATTGGAAAGAGTATAAAACAAATTTTTTATTCGTGAGGATGGAGTGGTGTGGCCTCTGAATTTCTGCATTTTTCCTTCTTGCCACAGTCCCATATTCATTTTTTATGCCTTCCTTCCTGCAGTGGATGATTCTACCTGTTTTATATGCATTATAGTTCCATCAGCAATTGTTTAGGTTCAAGGGAGAGCTGCTGCAACACAGGTAAAGAGCCAAAGGGTTAGTTCTGCCTCCACCTCCCAGCAAAACACTAAATGTTTCCCTCTCCGACTGATAGTAATGGTGACTTCCCTGGGCCTTGTGAATATAAACATAAAAATCCTAAATAAAATGTTAGCAAATCAATATGTAAAACAGATAATACATAGCAGCAACCACAGATTTTGGTATTTACCAAGAGAATGAAAACATATGGCCATAAAAGGACTTCTTTATTCTTTATAAATGTTAGTAACAGCCCAAATTAGAAATAGCTCAAATATCTACCCACAGATAAATAAACAAACCACTGTACAATTATACGACGTTAAAAGGTAATAAATTTCTCATAAACACAATAACTTGGATGACTCTCTCAAGCATTACTCCGGGTAAAAGTGGCCAGGGTGAAAAAGTACATACTATATGATTCCATGTATATGAAATTCCAGAATAAGTTAAAACTCATCTATAGTGATTTTAAAAAATGAGACTAGTATTACATTGAGGTGAAGGTTAGAGGGGCTGTTTAGTCCGCTGGGGCTGCTATCACAAAAATACCGTAAACTGGGTGACTTAAACAGCAAACATTTATTTCTCACAGTTCTGAAGGCTGGGAAGTCCACAATCAAGGAGCTGGCAGATTCAGGGTCTGGTGAGAGCCTGCTTCCTGTTTCATAAATGGCTATCTTCTCTCAATGTCTTACATGGTGGAGGAAGGCTAACTAGCCCTCTGGTATCTATCTATAAGCGCACTAATGTCATTTATGAGGGTTCTACCCTCAAGATCTAATTACCTCCCAAAGGCCCGCCTCCTAATACCATCTCATTAGGGGTTAGGATCTCAACATACGAATTGGACAAGAAGGGATAAACATTTAGTCCATTGCAGGAAGACTGACTATAATATGACACAAGTGAACTTTGGAAAGATGGCAATCTTCTATATCTTGATTTTGATTGCAGTTACATAGATGGAAATATTTGTCAAGTCATCAATCCACATACTTAAAATATGTGAATTTTATTATTATAAATTTTACATTAAAACTTACTTTAAAGAAAATACATGATTGAAAAGTGATGAATAAACAACCTTTTTTACAAAAATTTTTAAAAATCTCAATGATTCCATTCTTTGACCACCACCTTCTTCCTCTCCCACTTACTCTGTATATTACCAATGCTACAATTCTTTGAGACCAGTGGACCTTCCAACTTTTCACTCTCTCTCACCTATCTCACGTCCTTTTTTTCTCCCTTATACCACTGAGATTCCATTGTCTATCTTTGCACCCCTTGTCATTCTTGCCCTATCATTCTTCAATTGGCTAAATAGTATTCCATGTTAAATTGCTCTGCCTACTCCATGCTTGCATCTAAACAGCTCAATGTAGCTGTTGAGAAAACTACACAAGTCAGATGACTGATTTCATTTTAAACTCATGACCACTAACTTCAGGTGGCCTGTGGTACTACTACCAACACTGCCCTAGATAACTTGCTGCTTCATTCTTCTCGCAATTGTTTATCTGCTCATGAACAGTCCCAATGCCAACTGGAAGGGACATGGGGTACTGGCCAGACAAAAACAACAGTCTCCTATTCTGCTTTTTAAAAGACTGGTACTTTGCAAGGGAGGTAGATGGGGTAACAGGGGTCAAATATGTGGTGACAGAAAGAAATCTAACTATGGAAGGTGAACACAGAATGCAAAATTATATATATGTATGTGTGTGTGTGTGTGTGTGTGTGTGTGTGTGTGTGTGTGTGTATACCTTACTGTTAAATTGTATACCTGAAATTTACTGGATTTCAAAAACCAATATCACCATTAAAAAATAATAAAAAATAAAAATTAAAAAAATAAGAGACTGGTACTTTGCTAAATTCCTCTTAAATGTTAAAATCAAATGTTTCCTAGTATAAACACTAAAATTCCTAGTTTTGATCACTAAAATTATTTCTCCCTTGTTTTTAGAATGTATGTTCCTTATATGTAAATTTTAAAATAACTTTTTCTCAGTTGTGGTTGCTTTCTTTATCTCATTTACTGAATCTTTAATCAGTTCCAGATTACAATTATTATTTTTTCTTCCTTTCTTGTTTTCATATGAAAATTTCCCTAGATTTATAACATAGTAGTATTTTTACAAGTTATCCCAAAATTTATGTGTAGAACAAAAAGAGTATGTCTCCTTATTCCTTGTTTCTACCAGTGTTTTAAGTAGCAAACAACAAAATGTACCTTCGCTGGCTTAGATGGAAATAGAATTAATTAAAGGCAGTAGGTAGCTCACAGAAGCTCTGAAAGGGCTTGAGAACCAGGCACAGATGCTGAGCAGCCAGGAACAATGTTTAATTACTCTGCAGGAGCCACTATAGCTCATACATTGCTGCTACCACTGGTCTGCACTTCCGCCATGACTTGTACAGATGCCACCCAGGTCACGCTGGAGATGCTCAGGAATAGATGCCAGAAACTCTTGGCACCTATGCCCCTAAAGAACCCAACACTGCTGTTGTTAAACATGCCAGATGACAAATTCTACATGCCTCCTTTCTCCCATTGCTTGCTTCCGTGCATCTGACTGGTGGAATCCAGGCCATGTACCTGTTGCTGTAAGGGAACCTGAGAGAGCCAGTTTTCTACTTCATCCTAGGGGAGTGGAACTCAGATAGGACATTTTTCAGAAAGTACAAGAGTATTCAAGATGTGCAGGGCAATCAGAAGTGTACACAGTGGCAAATTTCCACAATAAGCCCTAAAAGAGATTTTTCTTTACTAGTGAGTGTTTTTTCTATCTTAGGGTTCTAACAAATATTCAGAAAACCAACTGAAATGTGGAAGTGATGATATTTACCAAGTACTGTATGTAGACTGTGCTCCTTCGTGATACCAGAATAATGTACTGATACCAGAATAATGCAATTGTCCTTTATTTCACCATATCCAAAATTCAGAGGGACTTTGGCTATACTCCCAACTTTAAGACAATAATGGTATTTAAAAGCATGGAAAACATTTTTCATAAATAATTCACTGTACCAAAATCAAGTCATAAATCCAAAAATACTGTTTTCTGGGAATTAGGTTAATCTCTTAATTTTTTATAGGTAGGATAGTTTGACCATTTGAATTTTAAAGAATAACTGTGCCTTTTACAGCTATTCTCATATTTAAAAAATAATATCATAACATTAACCTTCATCATGACCACTTCTCTTTTGTATAAATGCAAAGATTTACTCTGGTCTGTCAGAATACATATTTATTTCTTTCTGTGTACCTGTTGACAATGCAAATAATAAAACTTTTTCACTCTTTCCAGTCAGCAGTAGCCATAAATCCCACAAGTCTTGGAATCTCTGATTAAAATATCACTTCATTTATCCCTTTTGTGCTAAACTATTTTCAAATGTTTTCTTTGTAGAATCACTGCATTGTTTTTCCTCATATACCTGCCTTGGCAGCCATGCAGGCGTAGGTCACACTGCCACCTGGTGTGGTTGGGACAAATTTCCCTCCATTCCATGGAAACTACTACGGAAGGGACGACACTCAAATCCTGCATTGCTGAGTCATGGAGGTATCTGCAGGCCTACATAAAATGAGGAAAGAAGTTTGCGTCAACAGCAAAAAACAAATCATTTTATAGAGGAGAGGGGGAACTATAAGTATTCAGCGTTTTTAATTCAGCAAATGTTTATTTAGGACCCACTGCAGGTAAGGTCTGTGTTTGTGTAGTCCCACGGGTGACCCAAAAGTGAAAAGTACATAATCCCGGTCTCAGAGGATCTATCAATTATGGCACAATATGAGTTAAGAATACCAAGTGCATGAGTAAGGAAGAGATCACAAGAAATAACATAAAAACAAAACAAAAACAGACTTCTTAGGGGAGCCATATTTGGGATAGATAGGCTTTGAAGGAGATTTGGGATTTTATGGGCACTGCCTCAGTTTGAAAACCAGTGCTGCACTTACTAGCTGTGTCATCTTAGGCCAGCCAGTTCCATAACCTCTCTGGGTTTCAGTCTTCATATCTGTAAAATGATAGAAACACCATCTCTATCACAGAGATAATGTGAGAATTAAGTGAGTTAATGAGTATAGTGCCCAGATCATAGTAATAAGCACACTGTGTGCTTATTAGATAAAATAAATTCTTTACCCGTTCATCCTTCAGGTCTCAGCTTAAATGTGCTTCCTCGAACAGACATTTCATGATTTCCTCTCACTTCAAACATAATTTATAATTATTTATTCATTTTGTAGTGTTTTTGTTGTTGATGTCTATTTTTTTCCCAGGAGCATCTAAATTCCATGAGAGCAGACTGTGTGTATTTTGTTCAAATGAGGGCAGACTGTGTGTATTTTGTTGGTGCTACTAATGTTTTGCATATAATGAATGCTAGGTAAATATTTGTTGAATGAATAATTTTTAAAGGTTCAAGCTGGCAATTTAATTATTAAGTTTAGAGGCACTTTATTTTCTCTCTTTCCCTCTCTCCCACCCCACTCCATATTCCTCTCTAGGAACCTTGGGGAAAGAATCAGTTCTCAATTCGTAACATCCAGTCTAGGTTTGGTCTTTCCCTCTTTAGCTTCACAGAAGAATGAAGATGAATTGCCCAATAGTTTTCTATGAAAATCTGTCCCCCAAAAGAAGACAGAGAAGAGAAATATGGAGCCAAGTGGCAGGAGGGCACAGGCAAAGTGAATCAGTAAGTGTTTGGAGTCACCACATGGCAACCCAATGAGAAAACAAATATTTTAACCAGGTATGAATTTGTAACCATTGATAGGACTTTGTCCTTTAAAATAAGCATGGAAAATGGGGGGAGGGGGCTCGCAAGCATAGCTTATGTCAAAGAAACTGTTGGCACTCTATTTCATTGTTTGTAACGTCTCGTTTGCCAACAGGTTTTAGGTAGGCGAGACCCACTTCTACCTACAGAAAAAGAAACGGATACTTGTTCCTCCAAGCAACACAAGGGGCCTGAAAACTCACCTAGGTCTCACTACCTACTTGACATATTGGGGCACTCCTTTTGCCACCTGGATCCTAACGCACCTTCTAGCCGCAGCTGTTGCCACAACACGTAGAAAGACTGGTATTTTTTTTTTTTTTTTGACGTTATGTGATACGTAGTCTGGACATATTGTCACTTAATCTCTCTACAGCTTTTAATGTGGGTGGCAGGGAGTGAGTAGCGAGCAGAGACAGGAAATAACCACGACCTATTAGGCAAACGCTAGACCTGCCGTTTCTTAAAGCGCGGTGGGTTCGCAGACCCCCGCCCCCATCTGAATCCCGGGCGGCGGTCTTTGTGAAAAATCAGATTCCCCAGCCCTGCCCCAAACCGAAGGAGTCAGCAGGCCAAGGGGGGATGGGGGGGACGGTGTCCTAAAAAGCACCTCGGAGTGATCCTGCTGCAGCGCACCTGTTGGACATACAGCGACTCTCACGCACGAGGACCGCTCACGCACAGGTGAAGGGCACTAAACGGAAGCCGACACACCGCGCGGCGGCCCGCAGCCCTGCCGGGGGGAGGACCCTGCACCCAGAGGTGGCGCCAGGGCGCGCCCGCCCCCGGCCCTGCAGCCGCCCTGGGGACTGAGCACGCGCCCCGCGCCTCGGGGCGGGGCTCTGCGCGGCCCCGCCCACCCAGGGCCGCCGGGCCAATCAAAGGGCAGGTTGCTGAGGCCCGGGGCCAATGGCCGCCGCCGTCCTTGATGCCTCGCCGCAGTTTGAAACTGTCAGGTCCCCGCTGCGGTTGCGGCGGCGCCGCGGCCGGGAGACGCGGGCCGAGGAGTCGGGGTGCGTGGGGAGCCGCCACGGTGGGTAGCGGCGCGGCGGGCCGACCCCGCCCCCGGCGGAGGCAGCGGCGTGGACCGGGCTGGGAGGAGGGCGGGGTGCCCGAGGGATCGCGGTTCCTGTCGCCCTAAGTCCTGGTCCCCTAAAATGTAAAGGGGGGGGGTAACCATGTCTAACGCTCTTTTCTGTTTGTTTTTAAATATGAATTGGATGCAAACCAGGGCGGGTAGGAGGGTGAGCGAAGAGAACCGGTAGCCCATGGCTTACCTGCACCTGACATGGCGGGGGGGGGCGCGCCCCCGAGCCTGGTCGGCCCAGGGACCCGTGCAGGGGCCTGGCACGTCACCCGCTGCCAGCCTGCGCGAGGAGTCACTTCCCCCTGCCTCTTGGGGCTTGCATTTGCGTTCCTGGACCCCTCTTTCCCCAGCAGCCAGGTAGTTAGTTACCAGTTCGTACCTTGATTTTTCTGGCAACAGAGAAGCACTAGGAACCAGCTCTTCATCTCGTCGTTTCTGATATTCTGGGTGAGAGAGAATTCTAAAACTTGAGTGAACTGATGATGCACACCCGCCATCCACTAGAGCAAGCTTCGTGGTCCTCTGTTTCCGAACCTAGAAGCAGTAGGAACAATGCTCCTGTCGTACACTTCCAAGTCAACTGTCATACCCCCTTGTTGGCATCAAAGCGGGGCGGGTGGAAGATTTGTAGCTTATTTTCCAAAAGTACAACAGCAGTTCTCTCTCTCTGCAGTATCTATATTCAGACACTTTTTAATGTTTTTAACCATACCTTTCGTTTGTTTTCTGAATGACCAGCCCAACCCCAGCAGCCCCACTTCTATAGCTAACTGGTCAGCAATCACATCCTAAAGGAAGAAGTGAATAAAAGTAGAAATGGACCAAGTTGACACTGGTGGATTTGAAGTCCCATGAAGCAGCCACTCTTGCTGCAGATGTATGGGCTTGTTTTATCCTCCCTAATTGGCTTAACTGATGACAGTCATGCTGAGATTTATCCTGTGAGCCCCGACCTATGTTGCTATTCTCATATCGCACTTTTCCCAGAATGTGCCTTCTCTACATCAATTTTTTCAGCCCACTGTGATTGAGACTTGTGCCACTGTCCACTGAAATTGTTCAGGCAAATATCATAGCAACCTCCTGATTGCCATATTCAAGGGACACTATCCAGTTCTCATTCTTCTTTGGGATGTGACTGACTGCTTCATTCTCCAAGCTTTTGTGATGCTGTTCTTTTTGATAGTTCTCCTGATTTGACATCCTTTTCAGTGTTCTTTGCTGGCTTTAAATGTTAGTGGTTCTGGTTTTCACCTCACTATGGTAGTGGCCTTAACTTTATTAGGGTTATAGTCCTCTGAACACATCTTAGAGGCTAAGGATCCTCTTCCTAGAAAAAGATACGTGCATTTATACTAAAAATACTGTGTACAGTTTGAGTGTATGAACTTCAGAATAGGTTATCTCCCTTTTTCAGCTTTTCCCATTATGCTAATGATTTCTCACACTGTATCTCCAACCTAAAGCTCCAGTGCAGGGCACCGACATTGCTTAACTCCAAGCAGCACCATTCACATTGAAATCATTAGAATAGTACACAGCATAATAGGTGTAGCCGTATGACTGCATACCTGCAGCTTCACCTCGGTGCCTCACAGTCACCCAAAACATCTGATATTGAACCCATTGTTCTTCCTCCCAACCTGCTCACCTTCCTATATTTCTTGCCTTGGTGAGTGGCACCGTCACTTACCTAGTTACTCGAGCTAGATATCTGGAAACCATCAACAATTTCTCCCTTTAACCCCTTAATTATTGATCATGATCTCTCATTCCCACTGCCATAACACAACTGTCTCAGAGTCTTACCCTCCAGCCACTTACTTCCCTTTGCTGCTTCCTGGATTCAGGTCCTCTTTTATGTCTCCTGGATTACTGCTGGAGAGAACACTTACCTCTTGGACTACTGCAGTCAGCTCTCAGTTGATCTCTTCAGGACCCCAACTCTCCAATCCATACTGAAAGTTGCCAGAGTGATCTTTCTAAATGACAAGCATGATCTGGTTATCACTTGTTCAAAACATTTTAATAACTTCTCTAAAATAAAGAGCATGGTCTTCCATGATCTGGCTATTCCTAATGTGCCTATTTCATCCTTAGCCAAGCCTCGCTTTGCACCTTTTGCTTCAGCTCTAAAAATACTTAAGTTCCTGGCATGCATGTCCATGCCTCTGTGTCTTTGCTTAGCATAGACATCGCCTAGCATATTCTGATATCTTTTATCTTTCAGGTCTCAACAGGGTCATCTTCTCTATTAAAACTTTCTCTGGCTTCATTCCCACTTCTTTACATCCTTGCAATCTTACCCCATGAAAAATGGCAACCCCTTTTTTCTACCTCTGTTATTTTAGGGTCCTACAATTTTTTTTCATCAGTCATTTATATTAAATGCATGTCTGGCCCTCTCTACTTATTGTAAAGTCCTTGAGGATGGACTCTTCATCTTATTTTCTCACCGTGTATGTAACTGATGTTGAGATAGTTTGAATACTTACTACTTGAATTTTAAATAAATTATTTAGTTGTTAATAAAAGTACTTTTATTTTTTTATTTTTGGTTAAGACTTTCAGTAATTTTTCTATGTGTGTATAAGAATCTGTTGTTTTGTATAGGCTTTCTTTTCTTTAAAATAATACTCTCAAAAGGTAAGTTTCCTGAGCAGAGTATTTACAAAAATTGTTCATTCTTCTTGGTTCAGTATCTTCAAAGAAAGTGCACAATATCCAGGCTGTCACACATTGTTGAATAGCAGTGAAGACGATCTGTTTTCAACAGCCCCACTACAGATTTTTTTGAGGAACCTCCATTTTTCTTTAACTTTTCATATATTGTTCTCATCTCCTTTACTACCTTATAAATTCACTATTATGGAGAATTGAGTCTTCAACTATTTTTTCTTGCCCCATGATTTTGTCTATGGGTGCTCAATACGTTGAATGATTTTAACATCACATAATTATTTACAAGTTAGAATAATGTTCCACAGATATATGAAATATTTTACTTTAAATATTGAGTAAAAAACTAAAGTTAGCTTCTACTGTTTTATAGTATTTGTGCAGAATGTCATCAGATGAGGAGAAATGCTCACTTCCAGTTATGCAGAATGACTCTGACCAAGGCAGTTCTGTCTCTTCAGCTCTTCAGGTAGGAAGTTGTGTAAATTTGTCATGACTAAATTTATTTTCAACAATTTGAGGAAAAGCTAGGGATACATATTTCACCAGTTCATTCTATTTACATTCATAATTATAATGTGTAGGTAATGTATGACGTATATCAAATGATATCAAACTTTGGGAATTATTTTACAAACTTAAGAAATACCTTACATTGTTTCAACCTTTCAGAAAATAATCACGAGCTGTTCAAAAGCACTTTTGCACAAAGACTTCAATCAACACAATGAGAGAAGCTGAAAATCTCAAGAAATATTTTTTTCTTGAAATTTTCTCATTGTAACTATCTCTTTTGAATGCTGCTTTTGCTTTAATGCAAATTAATACAATATCAAACTGTCCAGAGTTCTGGAGTCCTAGGTTCCCTAGTGTTCTACTCTAGGTTTTAGTTGCTGTTGCCACAGCATTTAACACATTCTGCTGCCCAGCACCTCTGGACAGTGACAAATAAATTGACTACAGAAGGTATGATTTTTTACATGAAATTATTTTAAATTTTCTTTATTTCTTAATGTTTTATCATCAGAAATATGGATTCAGATTTCTAGAGTAGATTTTGAGAGAATACTGACATGGTATATCTTGAGTTTTATAGTTATGTTAGTTAAGAGGAAAAAATCTAGACATTATCTTATGTTGAATAAATTCTTATTGGCACTGTATAATATGAGGAAAGTTTTAGGACAATAATTTGTGAAACTAATGTGTTCCTTTATTGAAATTACAGACGTTGAAATTGGGAAGCTATTTTAAAAATATCTGTGAATATTTACTAGGATAAAAGAAGTATGAAATTGTGACATGTTTCATTCTTGCCTTCCCTTTGGATGGTACTACTTCTCCCACATAGTGCTATCTTTTTAGGTGATAGTGTTTTTCTGCAGCCTTCATCTCTGCCTTATCCAAACTTCTCAATAGCACAAGTATAAATTTTCGTGATATAACTCATTTATACTTGTGATATTGTGATTTATAATAAGAAATATGTATATTTGGTCTTCATCCTTGTTTCAGGCACAGAGCTCCTAAAACTTGGAATTTTTTAAGTGATGAGAATGATAAAGGTGTCTTTTGTTATGAGATGACTTTTGGATCCTCACTTAAAGATGAGTGCTGTTTGCCAGAGGAACCAACTATGCGATTAGAGGATAGGAACTTTCAGTCCCACCCACCCTAACCTCCAGCTTTTGGGGACAGGAGAGGGGCCAGAGATTGAGTTCAATCACCAGTGGTCATGATTTAATCAATCAGTGCTACATAATGGAGCCTCCATAGAAACCCAAAAAAGAGTTCAGAAAGCTTCTGTGTTGGTAAACACATAGAGGTGCTGGTTGATTGGCATACTGTGAGAGAGCATGGAAGCTGCACGCCTTTCCAATACCTTGCCCTATGTATCTCATCTATCTGGTTGTTCCTCAGTTATACCCTTTTATAATAAACCAGTAAGCTGGTAAGTAAAATGTTTCTGAATTCTGTGAACCACTCTAGCAAATTAATTGAACCTATGGAGAGGGGTGTTTGGAACCCGCAATCCATAGCTGGTCTGTCAGAAGCACTGGTGACAGTTTGGGTCCAGTTTAGGTCAGGGTAGGTGGGCAGTCTTATAGAACTAAGCCCTTTACCTGTGTAATCTGTTGCAAACTCTGGTGGATAGTGTCAAAAGTAAGTTGAATTATAGGACACCCAGCTAGTGTCCAAGAATTGCTTGTTGGTGGTGGGGGAAAAACTCACATATTGTAACTATTGGGTCCAAAACCCTTTCATACTAAATATAAACACTGTAAAAGATCTCAGTTGTCATTTCATCGGGCGACAAAGCTTTACATAAATACATCTTAACAAAAGAATAGGTTTCTAGAGTAGAATTTAAAAGAAGGAGGGGGAAGAATCTTCTAGACATGTCAGAAATTATTTTATGTTATTGGTTACCTGCTTAGAATGTCAGCCCAACTAAAATTCTGTTTATTAGTAACCTTCAACTTGTGACCACCCTACAGGTTCTTGACTACAGTTGAAATCTACATATGTTCCATTGTTGAAAATATTTCAAAATATAAATACCAAAAATGATGTTTAAAATAATATAAAATAGCTGCACAATTTTATATGTAGAAACTGTGTAAAACTTTTGTTTTTCTTTTGCCTGAGTATCCATTGTGACAGTGTTATAAAACATTATTTATTATTGTTTTCTCATAGGAAGAGTATGAGGAACTGCTTCGTTATGCTATAGTGACTCCAAATATTGAATTAGGTACTTCACAGCCATCTCATTCTAAAGAAGAAGCAGTGCCAGATGTTAGATTTCCGATTATAATTGATGATATTCTTCATAATCAAGGTTATGTATATTTTTCAATCTATTTCTTAATTTCAGATGTTATTTGAGCTTATTAATGCAATTGATTTATATGATTGTAAAAATGCTTCTCTAGTGATTCTTCTCAATAGTGTGCATCACTATTATCTGGGGAGACTTTTACATTTTAATATGTTATTCTTGGACAGCTAGATTTGTATTTGAACTTTGACTATTTTATGGAATATAATAAAGTTAAGGCTAGTTGTAGTTGTTGCGTGTCTCTTAGTGGAGTATGTTGCATCTCTACACTTGTTCCAATGGTTGTATGCCAGGATTATCTTGGAAACTAAATGCCCAAGCCCCCACATTAAAGATGATCCATGAGTAGCCCTCAGAACCCCTTAAGTTTATGAACCATGTGCTAAGACTTTGTCAGAAGTATTTATATGGCCATGGAAGATTGTTTAGATTATCACTATAAAGGTGAACTCATTTTTGGACTATATCAGTGACAGAATTGAGAGAGAATACAAACCAGGGTGTATGTTGATAGATGAGTGAAAGGTGGAAAAAAAGGAGAATAAGCTCCTTTGACCTATCTGTTCCTTGTTAGTAAAATACAGGTTTCCAAACAGCTCACTCGAAATGAGTGTTCTTTCAAAGGGCACAGAAAGCCCTCCTAAAACAGCCCTGATAATAAGCAGTTATCAATAGGTGTAACTCTAAAGATCCTTCCTTGAAGGCACATGGCACAGCCTACTTAGAATCAACAGGCTTCTGGGTTTCTAGTAAGCCACAGCTCTAGGTTCTTTTATCCCTCTCCCTCTGTAGACATGGAGTTCTCATTGCTCCTCCATCTTTGGCCTACTATATTGGATCAACAAAATAGACCACAATCTTAAAGTACATAAATTTATTCTACCACTGACACATTCTAACTCTAAACATTTTATACCCAAATTTTATTGATCAAGAAATATGACCATTGGATTTATTCATTCTACATCAGTGATCTTGACCATGTTTTGAGTACACTGGTACCTCAACATGGAGTTCCTATGAGCAAACCCAAACAAAGTGCTGCATACTCTCTTAAAAGTGAAAATAGGCAATCTGTGTGTTAGCCCTCTAAACCTCTACCTTTAAGGTGGTTGCCAAAAGCTTATTTTCTTTACCTTTGGCTACAGTACTGTGGTGCTGTTGTTCCCAGTGACACAACACAGGAGTCCTTTCTTCACCCCAACTCTCCAACTTTTCAAGGTCATAACTGTCATAACTTGAAATTTAAGACCACTGCTCTTTTCTAGCATATAAGATAGTATTTGTTTGTTTGTGCTCTGCATTTACCAAAAAAGATTTGAGATCTAAGCATACAGCATACAGTGAATTTAGATATCCTGATTCACACATAGGCTTGGTTAGAATAGACTTGTAAATTTATCATCCCATTCTCTTTGCTTTTGGTATTGCCATTGCTTGGTATAAGTGGGGTGTGTCAAAGTTGGCAAAGTTATTCTTGTGAGGTTTTTCCGAGTTTCTTTTTTAACATATATTGACTAACCATTCCTGAGGTGGAAGTGTGGAAGTCCTGTTTTGGGGGAATCAGTGTCACTTTAGTTTGACCATATTGAGTGAAAAGCAGCAGGCCCCAGAAAACACCCAGTGTTGTAAGATAGCAAAGCCCTCAGTTCTAATGTCTTTTATCCACTGATTCTCTTAAGTGTGAATTAAATGCCATAGTAGACTGCATTCTCTTTGATCCATATTTGGTGGATGAAATGGAGCTTATTAATAATAACAATAAGACTTTTTTTGTTTCAGATTTTTTTTGTTCTTGTTCTTTGTTTTAATGTTCCTATATCCCCAGCATGTTGTATTGTCTTTGTTCTAAAATCTTATGTACCTCAACCTTCTTAAATTAGGTATGTATGATTAGACATTTTATTTAAGAGTGCTTTGTTTTAATTTTAAAGAATACTTCTTTTCAGTAGGAAATAGCCCTGTAGTAAGAGAAACAAGGATAGAAGTTGGAAAAGGATGTGATTTAAGTGTTTCAAGTCATTCAAAGACAGAAGGTATGGCTTTTCCTTAGCTTGTTTTTATTAATATACAACATTTTGTGGTTTCATGAGTATTATCTGTGTAATAAGAGGAATAATTTAAACATGTTATTTATTGGCAGGCTTTTAAAATGCTATTGTTTCTAATATGTTAAGTAATGTTATTTAAAATAATTTTATAACATTCCAAAATACTATAATTAAGACAAACAGGTTTATCTATTATAGTGTATGGTATCCTTTCTTAAATCTGCTAGTTTAGAGAACAAATATTTATAAAGATTTAATGGGATATCAGATAGTCTGGCCAGTTTAAATTTTTTCATAAACTAATGTATTATTTCCCAACTTTCAGGCATTTGTGTACCAACTTACTGATTTTTGTCCTATCTTATACTACCTGTTCTATCATTTGATTTTAACTTTTGCAAAAAATTCTTGAAAGATCTACTTTTAAGTAACAAGTTCTGCAGTAGATATATCTTTGATTCATTTAGTAAGGGAGAAAAGCTCTTCAGTCTTAGTTATAGGACCCATTATAGGAATAATGATGAATAGTCTCTAATTCCAACATTTATGTGTAATAGAAACTTTTCCATTTTGTGCTTTTTAAAGGTAGGTACTAGTTCTCTTTCTAGCTCTAGCTCTCACCCCATTCCCCCTGCCCCATATTTATGGGCAGGGAATGGGAGTTTATATACATACATACATACATACATACATACACATACACACGTACATACCTATCTATAGACATATGTATATTTCTCACCCATATTTCGAAGGCAAACAGGGTACATTATAGTTGAGTATCTGACAAACTACTTGTCTTTTTCTAATTATAGTGTTGAAATCTAGTAGCGTTAAAACCCATCCTAGTGTTTTATATAAAGTAATAATGTTCTATATACAGCCACTCTGACCTTAGTCAATTATTTAACCCTTTCTGAACTTCAGTTTCCTTATCAGTAAAGTGGAGATAATAATACCTATTTCTTAGGGTTGCAGGTATTATGAGAGCTAATCTTTATAACATTTTTATTACAGGAACATACAAAGCACTTAGTAAATATTAAGATAATATAGAATAATAGTTTCAGCTCAGGCTGGACCTAGATGAAGCATCCTTGTTTAGGTAGAGGAGGAAGGTATAAGGGGCACCTCATGCAGGTCAGTCCTAAATCAATGACAATACTGAAATCAGAAATAGTCAGATTAAGTACACTGAAAGGTCATTCTCTGCGTTATTCTCAGCTTCTGTAGTAACCAACCTCTTCTAGCCTTGCAAAGTAACTCCTCACCAGTCTGGGTTATCAGTTTGCCTTGACTACTACAACTTCTTTTTATTCTAGGGTTGTCACCAGTGTCATCACCAAGGAAGCCTTCTCACCCGGTCATGGATTTTTTCAGTTCAAATCTTTTAGATGACTCTTCCTCACCAAGATCTAATTCTAGTCATGCAGGTGTCCATGAAATATTTACGGGTGACTTTCTTATTGCTAATGAAAACCTTCAAAAGGTGGAAAATGTACTTGATCTTTGGAGTTCAGGTCTTAAGGTATTACAGTTCAATTAGTATAACAGTTTTGCTCTTAATTCTACTGGTTATTCTTCTTTTCTTTGAATTAAAAGCTTTTTAAAAAATTTTTTTGGTTTTATGAGATCCAGTATCTTAAATCTGTGCTTCTCAGTCCTTAACATCCATACAAATCACCTTCAGATTCTGTTGAACAGCTCGAGATTATGCATTTCTAACAAGCTCCCGGGTGATGCTATAAGTTCAGAAACTGTACTTTGAATAGAAAGGTTTTAAATGGTTGCTGGGACAGCTCTGCGTGTTCCACTGAATTTCTCAAATGTTTTGAAAGACTCAGCCTGCATGTGACTGAGACACCCATTGAACCTTTACCATATCTTAGCTCTAACAGGAATGTCTCCTTTTACATGAAGCACAAAATCCAGTTTTAGCAACTTACACTCATTTTATAGCCACTCTTACAGTGGCCACAATGTGAAACTAATAAACCTATAAAAACTGAATTTTATTTCAGTGATTTAGTGGTCATTAAGTAAAACAAAGTATTACAGAACTGGCCGGGGTTTTTTGCTATTTATAATTGAGAAAATGACTATTTTTTTGAAATATCGTTTTAGAAAACAAAGCTAAGTATTCACACGTATCGAGAAATTATGGTCATAAGAGTTTTGTAGTATCTATATTTCTCTGTTATTTGAACCTTAAATACTAGAAATAATCTTTCAGCATATTTTCTACCATTATTCTCCCGGGGAGAAGGTTTCATACTTCTAATCATGATGTAAAGTCCATTGGGGTAGTGTACCAACGACCATTTAAATTGTTCCATGTTCAGTTAACCATATTGTTATCTAATTTTTGATAACATGATTTTTTTTTACTTACCCCAGTCAGTTGGGTGAAAAGGGATCAGACTTAGAAACTTCTTGTAAAGTGGCCATTGTGATAAATGCTTTGGGGGAAGAAAGCATCGATTCTCAGTATGGCTTCCAATATCTACCTCTGTCTAATTTCCCAGTCCTGTGGCTCAGCCTAGGCCATAATCCTGCATTTCTTTTTTCCTATTCCACCTTAATATGGACATTTAAGTCCATATTGAATAAACAAAGGATCTGTTTATTAGTGAATGAGGTCCAAAATTATATCCTCAGTATGGCGAATGTGAATTAAGAAGAGCTGTGACTGTTGAACCTGCAAATGTTTTTATTAGTGATTTTTAAAAATAGCTCTTATATTGATTGCTTGTTCTGATTTTTTAAAAATGTTTCTTCATTTCAGTGTGATTTTAAAACACAGCATTAAGGAAAAACATCAGTATATTTATTTTTCAGACAAACATTATATCTGAACTAACTAAATGGAGACTTAATTTTATTGACTGGCACCATATGGAAATGAAAAAAGAGAAAGGAAAACATGCAGCACATCTAAAACAGCTATGCGATCAGATCAACAGCTTGAAGGAGCTGCAAAGAGCCTATGAAATTTCCATTGGGAGAAAAGATGAGGTCTTCTTTTTTGTATTTTCTTTTTAACTGAGATTCAGTAAATGTCTTGCTAGATAATAGACGCCAGAAACTAATTATTTAGGTCATGCAAGATACAAAGGGAAAATCACTTCAAAACTGGTAGTAAAGTAGGTACATAGTTATACAATTTATTCTTCCTATTGAACATGCCAGAGTCAGGTCATTTAATCTTTATAATCATCTTTGGTGTACTTAAAGTTTTAAGGGTGCATGCTGAATATGGAAACATTAGTTTTTTCTTCTCAGTCTTCTTTTCCTAACTTTCCTTAAGAGGACATTTAAGAACCAGCATTACCCACATTTTAAACCATCCTTTTAGGGGTCATTTTAAAAGTATCTCACCCTCTATCTGTGATATGTCTGTATTCACTGATGAAGTCTTTTTTTTTTATTGATAAATAGTGACAGCACCTTTTATTTCACTTTCTGTCAGCCTGTTAAGAACTTGAGAGTAAGGTTCAGGTCTGTGCTGATTTTGTGCCTCCAGATAGCACCTTGAACAAAGCAAATGGGCAACAAATATATGGTTGCCCCCAGGCTGGTGGCTTTCAGAGAAGGAGACTCCTATCAGACACCTCAGCTACTTGTCTGCAAATACAGCATTCATTGTTTTAATGAACTAGATAAAGAGTATAGTTTTCTTTTAAAATATACATTTCTTTTGGTATTGCAAGGTGTAATATAAAATTGAACATTTTTCAGTTTACTTTTTTGAAACAATAGTCAATCAGTCATGCTCTCTGTTACCCTCAAGACTTGGTCCTGAGGATTTAAATATTTAACTTTTTAATTTCAAAATGTCACAAAAGGACACTTCTTAAAAAACAAAGTGAACAACCATGTGCCACCACACAGCTTAAGAAATAGAATGTTTCTTAAAATGTATCTTAGAATGTGTGTCCTTTTCCACTTTTGAAAATCATTTTTGAAAGAACCAGAATATGTCTTGCTAAATGTGTACAATTTACTAAATCTCTTTTTAATGTGGCCATTTTTAGATATATATTCGTTTCTCAGCTCTTTATGAGAGAATATTGTCCTAGGATTTAAAAGCCTTTATAGATTTTTTTTTAAAGAATAAAAATAATATCACTGAAGAAGTATATCAAAGTGTACCATTATATGCTTTTATGAGTTTGTTGAATCCAGATAATCATTGAACAATTGCTGAGAAATTTCTAACCCAAGATACCAATGCTGTTTAGGGTCGAGAGAGTTATTTAAAACCTGGATCCTGCCCTCAAATCTACTCAATAAGACTTTTTGTATATGTTGCAAAACTTTCAAATGTGTGATCATTTTTCTTAAATGTCAATGACCATATTAATTTTAATAAATTTTTTTTGGTGATTACCAAAATTTACATAATGAGATTTCTTTCCTCTTTTGTTCCTTCCCCTTCATTCACTGATTTGTAATGTATTCATTAGGGGAAGTTTTTTGGTCTTTTTAAAGATAATAATGAAGTTAACTGAATGAATATAGTAGTGACCCATAGGTATTCTCTCTAGCATTTTTTGATATATGAGAAAATCACTTTACCAGTTGATGTTATTGTAACATCACAATAATTGTGTTCATTTCTGTTTACAGGTGATTTCTAGCTTGTCTCATGCCATAGGCAAACAAAAGGAAAGGATAGAGTTGATGAGAACCTTCTTCCACTGGCGAATTGGCCATGTCAAATCCAGACAGGACGTAAGTGTAAAAACGAAAAGACAACTGACATATATTAGACTTTTGAATTCAAAAGTATTTAGGATCACATATTAGAAACTCCTGTTAAAGTCAAAGATTTGTTTTCTAATAAGTCAAAATGAATTTACAATTTAATGGTGCTCTTGTGTCAAAGGAATTTGATTGTGGTATAGTTTAGGGGAAAAAAAAATACCTCTTGTATTTTATAGACCTATTGATTTATCTATCATTTTCTACTTCACAGTAGGTTAATATTGATTGTACCCAAGTTATAAATGCCCTAGTAATGCAACCCCTTTAATTTCATATGTAATTATGTGAAGAAAAAATTTATAATTTTTAACATATCACATAATTTCTGTATTGTTTCTACTTCTAAAATGCCTTCACAAAGAGGCAGTACTATGTTTATATATTATAAAATTGTATAAATGTTTTTTGTTTAGACTTGCCTTAAAATGAGAGTTAAAGAAAGCCATGTCTGTGTAGCTTTTTATTTATTTTTTATTTTTTTATAAATTTAAATGCACTTAGACTTTTATTTATTTATTTATTAGTTTTTATTTTTTTGACACCTACGGCACCTGGTATTCCTAGGTGGTCTCCAATCCAAATACTAAGCAGGCCCAACCCTGCTTAGCTTCCAAGAGATCAGATGAGATTGAACATGTTCAGGGTGGCATGGCCATAGACTCTGTGTAGCTTTTTAAAAGTTATCCTTAGCTTGTATATAATTTAAATTTGAATATTATTTGTTTTAATTAAAAGCTGAAGTATTTTAGATACATAGAAACAGAGAGAATAATAAATTATTATATCAATAGTGGAAAAGTATGAATATTTATATATTCCCACAAGAAGACAGACTTAAGAATGTAGGGGATGGATATGTACAGATTTTTTTTTTTCCATGTAATGCTCATGTGAGCCATGGAGTGATCTCCATGCACTTACTTATAAGAGATTAATATTTAAGAAAAAGGCTATTACTATAATGGGATAGGTTATCTCTTTAAGAATGCTCCCTAGTACTTTCATTTTTTAAAATTAATTCCAATAGATTAAATCTAGATTAATTGTACTGAAAAGAGCTATTTAAAATGAGTATACCATATTTTGAAAGTTATTTATTAAGTGACATGAGACTATTTTATGTTTAAATCTTAGCTGAAATAGTTGAGGCTGCTATAACTTTTTGAACATATTTTCACATTTAAGAAAATTGAAAATTGGAACTACATCTTTAAAAGAATTTAAATTGACTGATAAAAGAATTGTTCCTATTTGGATCAATTTGGCTCTATATATGATGGCAAAGTATGTAAATTAAGTTAGTCTTATGATGGTGGCCACCAAGCCTAAGAAAAAGCAGTGCCATGTGAAGGCACAGCCACCACTCCTTTCTGCCTTCCAGCCACCCTCCTTTGTTCTTTGTAGTTGTGCTTTCAGCTGAAAGGTCATGCAAATTCAGAACTAAGACAGCATATGGCAAGTTACTCATTTTCTTTCATTTGTTTTTTGTTTTTGTTATTTTTTCCCCTAACTTGATTAGCTATGTAAAACAATTATATAATGGATAAGAGAGCTTAGACCCTGGAATGAGGCAAGGCTGGCTTTTCCTTTTCTGCTTGTGTGACCTGAGCAGGTAACTTAACCTCTCTAAGTCTCTTCTCCTACTTGCAGATAAGAATAATAGGATTACACAGGATTAAATGATAATGTATGTACACTGTTCACAACAGTGTTCCTTATATTTCTTATTATTGTCAATGTATTTGCTGCCAGTTCACTACGTTTTGAGGTTGTATATACTTTCTTTTAGGTTTATGAAAGTAAACTAGCTGACCAGTACTTCCAGAGAACTTTACTGAAGAAAGTCTGGAGAGGCTGGCGTTCGATAATACAAAAGCAGTGGAAAGATGTGGTGGAACGAGCTTGTCAAGCAAGAGCCGAAGAAGTTTGTGTCCAGATTTCCAATGATTATGAAGCCAAAGTTGCTGTGGTAAAAAATTTTTTTTTTAATGTTCGCTTTCCTTTAATAAAATTAAAAAGATGGGTAGCATCACTCACTATTAGGCAGAATAACCCATTTCTCCAATTCCATTTAATACAGTGTAGCTTCACATGAGCCTGTTTGACTGAAAGAACAACACTAAAGTCAGACTTAGAAACTAATTTATTCTTTCAAACAGTTATATCTCTGGCCTCCAAACTTGTGTTGGATCTCTTATATGTACACTTCTCTTGAAAATGTAAATCACCCACAGATCCTTATGTCTCTAAGAAAGCATATTTTCTTATGCTGCTTTTGGCTTTTATTTAGCTGAGATAAAGACCAACCAAAAATGTTTATCTTCATGTTAATTTAAATAAACTTTATCCTTTCAAGGTTGATATGAAGCATTTATATATAAATTGGCATTATTTTTCCATTGACTTTTAATAATAAAATTAACGTTTTCATGGGAAAACACTTGAGCCTCAAAGTGAAATAAAAACCATACTGAAGAATACAGTAGGCCTCTTGAAATTGAATACTAAAAGAAAAAAAATATTTCATCATTATCGTACTAAGATCTTAATGTTAAAAATCTGTTTCATAAGATAATTTTCTGCAATTCAAAATGACATGCAAAAATGGAGTCCTTTTAGATGTGGTGTATGGGAAAGGATGCTTTACCTAACACTTTGCATTTTATGTGCTATAGTAACATTGAGTTTTTTAAAATTTTATTAATATTGCAGGGTATTTTTTTTTTTATTTCCTGAAGGGGTGAGGACTGTCTGTGGCTCTTAATGTATTTTAATATTCTACATAAAAGTTTTATGGTAAGAAATGACGTATCTTTTTGTATAATTAAAACACATCAGCACCCTCCAGTGGGACTTGTATAAAATTCCTCTTAATGTGAACTTTGACTTTATGGTTAGGGATGAAAATGGTATGTCATGGAGACAACAGAAGTAAGATGCATCTTTTAAAATAAATTGAAACATAGCAGAAGAGGTGTGTGAGAAAAGTATTTTTAATATTTCACACAAAGGTAACTTCACATTTTGTCTATTTTTAACAATAAATAATATTCTTCCTTGTATTTCAAATATATATATATTTTTAATTCACCTTATTTTAGTTATCTGGAGCTTTGGAAAATGCAAAAGCTGAGATCCAAAGAATGCAGCATGAAAAAGAGCACTTTGAAGATTCCATGAAGAAAGCTTTCATGCGGGGTGTATGTGCATTAAATCTTGAAGCCATGACTATATTTCAAAACAGAAGTGATACAGGTTGGTATTTTACTTAAGATTCTCTGCCTATTTTCAAAAAGGATTTGTGATCTCAGTGATTGGTTGGTATGGGCTGTAATACTAAGTTTCTGCAATAGATGTCTCATCCAGGCACTTTATTTTTAGTTTCATAGTGTTGTATCCAGTTTTAAATTTGTCATGAAAATTCACTTGCTCGTGGTTGCTTATAGTACTTTAGACCTAAGAAAGTAAACTGTCACCTCCTAAGTATTTAGGCTCAGTGTTACAGTACTGCTTTGAATGTATGACATCTGTAAGGCTCTTTAATTATCATAATGCCTTTCAGTGTAAAATTTCTTTTTTTGTTTTTTTCTAGGTGGCTAAATTCCTTGGGCTATTTTGTTGATTACATATTTCTTATCTAGGCATAGTTTCCCATTTTAAAAAAATTGCTTATTTTCTAGTTTAAGAGAAGCCTCAACTAAAACTTATTTTCAATAGTTAGAAATATAGGACTTCCAAAGAAGCTAAAAAAAAATAATCTAATTTCAAGAGAAGTCCATGTATTATTGGCTGGAATCTGAGTGGTTTGTGTCTGAGTTTCATCAGCATGGCTTAGAAGAGCACATGACTAGAATCCTTTGCCACCAATTTACAAAGAAGCCAATTTTCCTCATTGGGTTTTAGTTTTCTTCTCTGAACAAAGAAGCTAACATAAACCTTCTTTACCTACTTAATAGGTTCTTTTGAGAATCCAGTGAAATATACTTGAAAACAGTTAATAGACAAAAAGTGCTTCAACTTGTAAGATGATAGTATAATTACTGTAATCTTAATTCAAGTCACCCTCCCATGTTTCATGCAAATACATGAACATTTTTGTGGTATTCCCTTATATTAAATCTTGTTTGAGACTCACGATTAATTTATCAATGAGATCGTTTCATTTTGTAACGTCATTAACATGATTTTATTCCAGTGATTAACTTCTCTGTTTGGTATGCCCTTGTGTTAAAGCATCAACAACATTTATTATTTAAATCATGCATGTTGTGGAAGGTAGTGAGCTCAGGCAAATTGTTTCCTCTCTGAAACAGTTGAGGTATGTGGCCCATATGTAGCTTAGAGACTTAAAATCATAGAATCTCAAGGCTAAATAGTTTATTTTGTTGATTCTCCAGTGAATGTTTGATTTCTCCAATAAATGGTCATTTAATTGAGTATCAATGCTGAAAACAAACTCACCACCTCCAATGATGAATAGTCTGCTTGCAGTTCTAATCATGAGCAAGTTATAATTTTTAAATTGAAGAATTGAATTATCTACTTAGAAGAGATATTAGGTTTCACAAATAAGATGACAAATAATTATCATTAGTACTTCTTACATTTAATTACAAGAAACCTGTTTCTTATTACCTGCTTTAAAAGGTTATGAATTGACCTAGGATAGAATGTTTTCCCACCTTAATAAATTGACCATCTCAGATTTTAAATTCAAACACACACAGCTTTGTCTCCTACAGGCAAATATTCATAACAGGTTTTGAAGAAAATGTATTCTGATAACTAGCCAACATGATTCGTTTTGCTCCTGTTGCTTTTACATATACTGTCATCTGCAGCTAATGGCAAGTTCTAAGAACCCAGCTGTGTTTGAGTGGTTTTGTGCTTTGTTTATAACAATGAGGGATACAGATGACAGGAATGGTAAGAGACACACAAAGCAATAGTGTTAGTGGAGCTATCAGAGGCAAAAGTATAATGTAATCCAATGGGGATTTCTTTTTTGATGTTTCGATTTTGTGGCATTTTAATAACAGTTATTTAAATTTTTTTTTTAATTCTCACAAGAAAAAAATTACATCTGGCCCCCTTTCTTAAAACAATTGCTTTTTATAATGTAGTTTTTAATAATGTGATATTCTAATGTACCTGTCTTATTAGAACAAAACAAATATTTGATTTTTTTATTTGTCCTGATTCTATTCTGTTTGTTACCTGCAGTGCATCTCATGTTGTGAAATATTTTAAATCTTATAGATTGTAAATTAGAAATTTCTATGAAGGAGGCAAAATGAACAATAAAAATGGCTTTTAAAATGATACCTGCCAATTAGAAAAATATTTCACAACTGAAAAAATGTATACTAGTCAAAGTGAGAATAATTAAAACTTAGTTATCTGACAAACAGGAACTGAATGCATCAGCCCACATTAATGAGAGTTCATCTGCCTCTCTTCCAAGGAGTCCTACTGGTCAGAACAGAGCTGTGTACTGGTCGCACATCTGATACAAAGTCTGCCACCCACCTAAAAAGAGACAGAATCACTTTCTAGCAAAAACATGTTAAAACTCAGTGTGTGTGTGTGTGTGCTGATTTCAAAGCAAAAGCTGTATTTTATATGTAATTAGTCCCTTCCATCGAATCATTTCAGAGGACATTATAATCCCCATTAAACTTTGTTAACGAAGTAACTGTTACTCTGTTTTACATAAAGATAATCTAAGAAAAGGACTCACACAGAAGTCCAAATTTCTAGATGGAAAGAGAACATTTAAACAGAGGGTTACATACTCTATTTAGATATTCTAAAATAGGACTGAATTGTGAAACCCTCACCCCAGTGTTTGGTACCACGTAGCTATAGTCTTAAGAGAAATTTTAACCAAATTCTAATACTGGGAGGGAAATATCCAAAGTAGGACCCTTTCTCCTAGCTTCTGGAAGCTGATGTTATTCACTTTTGATCTAAGATTTGGTTCTGTTTTGAGTGAAGGTTACTATTTGTGTGTCACGAAAATCAATTAAGTGTACAAATATGCTTCTAATTCACAACGTATATAATTGACCTAAGAGAGCTCATTTCTTTTACAATGTCAAAATTTGCTTATTGATTTATTATTGTTTGCTGAAAAATCAAAAATGAAAATACATTGTTTTTGTTAGGATAGGGGCAATGGATGGAATGAGAGGGTATGGTGATATAAAATTATTCTAAAGATCTAAATACTAGGTTATTTATCAGGATAGTTGTATGAAATAATGCAAAAGGACATAAACCCTTGGGCTCAGTGAGACCATATTATTGTAATGGTTCTGTTAAGACCAAATTATAGCTATTATGTATTTTTTAATGTTGAGATAAAAAAAATCTTGGGAGAATTTTAATGAAATTAATTTGTGATTTATAGGGATAGACTTCACAAATAATAAAAAAGAAGAGTATGGCCCTGGTGTTCAAGGAAAAGAACATTCTGCTCATTTGGATCCTTCGGCTATTCCAATGCCCTCAGCAGAACCATCCCTACCAGGAGCAGCCACGGGAGTGACCAGCACTGCTGGTTTTCCTTCTGCTTCCATCACTTCTGCTGGGGCTGCTACCACTTCTTCTGTCCACTTTCCTATTTCTGCTCCTCTTGGTGCTGGATCTACATCTACTGCTGCACCAGAAGAAATGGTTAGTGCAGTTCATGCGGGTACCTGCATTAGGAAAAGGGTTCCCAACTTGTTTGTATGCTGAATATTTTGAACTCAGAACATAGTTTTTCATGGAGAAAAAAGCCCATATCATATTTATGCCAAGTCACAGAAAATATTTAATATACAAAATGGCTAAGACATTAATTTGTGTAAGTTCTACTGAAAGAAAGTTCTACTTTCTTAAAAGTTAAAAAGGTCATTTGGAACATCCTGAAAAAAAAAAAAAAGAAAGAAAAAGTTCTATTATAGTAGTGATAATGAACAAAAATAAAGAACTTTTTCATTTTACATTTTTCAAAATAGATTTAATTAAGAGGGTTTTTGTTTTTAATTTTTGAAGAAAACTGGTGGGTATTTTCAGGGAGTTAGGAGATTAATGGCTCTTTTGTATATTTTCTGTTCAGCTATATATCTTTCCCTTTTCCTGGATGCAGACATATCATTAACACTACTCTGTAGTAATTCCATCTTGACTTGATTAAGTTTTAATGTTTAATTCATAATTGGAATGAAGCTAGGTATAGTTTTTCCTAGAGTCAGTATTAGAGAAGTGCATAGAGAGGGGAGAGTCCTTAATAGGGATGGAGTAATTGTGTAAGAACTTGCCTGCAGTGAAATTCATCAAGCTATTAATATGGGAAGAGTTAACCATCAAAGCACATCCTGGTTCTGACTCCTTGGCTTCCTGTTGTTAAACCTGTATGCTTCAGTGTTTCTCAGGAGAGAACTGCATAGGGATACAAGCCTAACTTATTAGACTCACCTCTGCAGGGCTTTTTAAAAACAAAAACAAAACAGTATACCCTTCTTCTTGGTCCTGAGATTATTCTGATTTACTCGTCTGCCTAACCACTTACTTGAGGAGAAAGATGATGGCAGAATAGAGTTTAGGTCTTACAGTTTCACTGGCAGGCCATCAGAAGGTGCCATCACTGAGTCAACCAGACAATTGGTCATCTTTAGTATTCCAGCTGTCTTAAATTTCTGCCTTTTGGAAACTACTAACTGGGGAAAAATATGTTGAGATCTGCTATTTATCATATTTGCTCTCAATTCAAAGAGATTAAAAAATATAGCTGTTAAGAGAAAGTTGAATGTGTGAGGAAGTTTTGACTTAGAAATAAGACACTAAAATTCAACCCTGAAATATGTTTAGCTGTGTTTTTCATGGTTATACATTTTAAAGTGTGATCCTATATAGATCTCATTTAAATAAACACAGCATTTATTAAAATCTAGTCTCATTCATGTTGCATATTCAGATAACATACACAAGAGCTAGATTTTTCAAAATTCCCTTCTTAAAATATGACTATATCATTTATACATCTGCATTTATATATAAACCTGAAAATTCATGGAAGAACTGAATATAAATTGTTATAAACTTGTGAAAACAATTTGATCACCTGAGATAATTTCAAAGTCTTTGAAACATAAAAACATAATACTGTGTTGGCAACCTTTCTTCCACCTGTCCAACTACATCCTTCTCCTTCATAAACATACACATTCAATTTTATTTACATAAGTACAGCCTTCAGGGCTGGGGAGAAAGGAGAATCACTAGTCAATCAATCTGTAAGTGTAATGGCAGTTTTCTTTCTTCCTTAGACAATTACAATACTCAGATTCCCCTCAATATATTCTCTCGTTTTTAAAAAGAACCACATAACTAAAGTAGGAACAAACATATTAGTTGGATAACTTACCTAATGTGAAGTTAACATTGTTAGGAATAGGAAAGGAAGAGAGATTTGTAGTCTAGGCCTGGTTATCTTTCTCTCCATTTTAATCACAGAGGTTTTGTATGTACATTCAAAACTTTTTCCAGTCTTCCTGGTATTTCCAGTAACTAAAGGGAGGTGAGTGCAGAAAGTAAACTGCGGAGATTTGGGAAGCAAATAACTGGAGAGAGGTGGATTACCATTCTAGTGAAATAATATCTTCATCTGTAAAATTCTTTCCTTTCCATATATATCTCCAGTATGTGAAATAAAATATCAGAATTTCATGGTGGGAAACATTTTTTAAAAAATGCATTAGGCAGTTGTACAAGCAAGTATATTGACATTCATGTGGTTGAACAATAGATGGCACCTTACTTTTTCTAACCTTGTTTGGAATAATTGCAAGACACTAATTAGATCATATCAATAGATGCAGAAAAAGCCTTCAACAAGATACAGCATCCATTTATGATCAAAACACTTAACAAAATCGGTATAGGGGGAAAGTACCTTAACATAATAAAGGCCATATGTGACAAACCTTCAGCCAACATTATATTTAATGGTGAAAAACTAAAAACCTTCCCTCTAAGATCAGGAACAAGGCAAGGCCATGCACTATCACCACTGTTATTAAATATAACATTGGAGGCCCTAGCAAGTGCAGTCGGGCAAGAGGAAGAGATAAAAGGCATCCAGATAAGGAACAAAGTCAAACTGTCATTATTTGCAGATGACGATTTTCTATATAGAAAAGCCCGAAGACTCTACAAGAACACTACTAGAAACAATAAGCAAACATAGATTTTTAAATTAGTGAAGTTTCTCATCTAACATTCTTTTTCATCTGGATGGAAAATGAGAGTATCATTAGGCAGCTGGTCCTGCTTTGCCATTTTGTAGATAAGGAAATTGAGGCTTAGAGAGAGTAACTTGCCTGTGGACACAGTAACAGAATTGGAACTCAGACTTTGACAGTCTGGCTTCAGAGCCCTCTACTCTGAACTAATAATCTGCATTATCTCCATATCAGATATCAAGATACAAATATTGGGTTTTTAAAGATGTTTTTAATATGTCATTTTGCTTTTTTCTTATTCCTTTTGATTTTTTCCCAGCTAACGTAATTAGTTGACAGTGGGCAGAAAAAACTGAGTACACTATGTGTTGCTCCTAATGTAAATATAATTTTTCTGGAGTACTGCAGTAAGCAACAATAGCTGTAAAGCTGTCATTACCCTTTGGTCTGATCATCCAGTTTTTGCAATATATCCTACAAAGATAACTCTCAAAAGGGGAATCCTTTTTTATAAAAATCGGTATATATTATAGAAAAGGAACTGAGACAATTAGATAAACTGTAGTTAGTTGCTATAAAAACCTATCAGAAATTATAGCAGGTCTCTGTTCGTGGGGGAAAAGTATATTAACAAAGCGATAAGATGGCAGAACACAAAAGTATATGTGTAATGGTAATATTAACTATGCATAAGAATCAAAAGAGGTCATAAAACAGAAGAATGGTGCCAAGAGTTAGGGATGGCGGGGCAAAGGAGATGGGTGTAACTAAAAGGTAGCATAAGAGAGATCTTTATGGTGATGGAATAGTTCTGTATCTTGATTGCCATGATAGTTATAGGAATCCACACATGTGATAAAATGACATAGATATATACCCAGGTATTATCCCACTGTCAGTTTCCTGGTTTTGATATACTTACACTATAATTATAAAAAATGTAATCATTTCCAGAAATTGGGTAAAGACTAAACAGACCTCACTGCACTATCTTTTTAACTCAGTATGAATCTATATTATTTCAAAATAAAAAGTTTTTAAAAATGTCATGTAGTCCTATAAAATAGATGGTACACCAAGGTTAAAGGGATATTTTGGGGTGTTTTATTTTACATTTTTTATTTTTCCATGTTAAAGTTGGTTGAATATACAATTATTTTAAATGTCCATGTATTCATAAATTATAGAACCAAAAGTAACTATAAATTTTGTCATGGATTTTTTATCATCTAGATGTTTCTTTGATTTTTTTTTAGTATGTGCCAAGAGTTATAACATCTGCACAACAGAAAGCTGGAAGAACAATTACAGCCCGGATCACAGGGAGATGTGATTTTGCTTCAAAAAATAAAATTAATAGCAGTTTAGCTATAATGGGAGTTTCTCCTCCCATGAGCTCAGTTGTTGTGGAAAAACATCATCCGGTCACAATTGTGAGTCCATATTTAATAACATTTTGTCAAAAAATCTTTTTCCTGAGAGTTTATAGATTAATAAACACGTAAATGAAATGTTGAGATCAACATTTATGATGACTGGTTCTTATTCTGCCTTTTAACATTATAGTCTTTATATACTTAACTTATCATGCCTGCTCTAAATCTGCTTTTCCTCTTTTAGGAAATCAATTTCAGAAACATTTTTTCTTTTCAACAGCGTAAAAATTATCAGATAACAAAAAGTAAGCCAGTGTGTTTGTGGCCAGAAGGGTAAAACATATAAGCGATATCTCATTAATTTTAAAAAGTTAACTAGTTGTTCGTGTAGTATATTTTGATTACAAGAAATGCTTTCCTATTATAGTTTTTAATCTTTAAGTCTTCTTCCCCCTTTTCGGTACAATTGTTAGCATGTTTCTAGAATGGAAAAAAATTCAGATTATAATAAATTCATATGATATAAAGGAAAGTACATAGAAGTTAAGCAAAATAAACAGAAAAACCTAAGTTAGTGCCCATGTTTTGCAACTTATTGCCTTTGTGATTATATACTAAACAAATAAAATATTGAGCCTCCGTTTTCTCTGTATAAAATGGGAGTGATAAGAGTACTTACTTAGCTCCTAGGGTTTATTGTCAGAGTTCAGGATTAAATGAGATAATATAAAAATTAGATGTATAAAGGCACTTTGTAAACTGTAAAATCACAAGCAAATTTAACTTAATAAAAATTACCGGAGAAGGATACAGGGATTCCTCTTCATTATTTCTTACAACCGCATATAATCAACAATTCTCAGAAAGTTTAAAAGTTATAAGAATATATCCCCAGAGAGAAATAAGGGTTGATTTTAAAAGAGAATGCCCTCTATATAAATTCTTAGTATTAGGCAACATTCCTGCCTACTCACTATGTCAAAATATTAGCACAAAAGAAAAATGGAATGCTTTTAAACCCCTTTCTTTCTTGTTACTAAGGATTACCTTGACTTTCATAAACTGGACAGACTCTGAAAGTCCTTAGATGACTTCTCTACATATCTTTTAAAATGTGAGATATCAAAAATATGAAATGAACCAATTTCTATTTTTATCAGCACTTATGATGTATATAAAGGAGTAGGGAAGAGAGACTATCTACTTATACGATGAAGAAGGGTTGGAGAGAGCATACGTGTTTGTTTTTAATTTATACAATCTTTTGTTTTTGGACTAATGATGGAAATTCGTATTTTATGGAAGAAAAATCAAGGAATTAAAGACTTACAATCCCTATTTCTAATATTTATCTCCCAAACAGCCCTTTACTTATTCAGCATATATAGTACTGTTCCAGTAATTGGCCATGAATTAGCCAGCCATGAACTCCCATTATTACCTAATTTGGATTATGTGACAGATACAGTGGCAATCCTCAGTAGGATTTTTCATTTTTCCCAGAAATCGAGATCTAGCACTATCAGAAACAGTTATTACTAATAAACCAGAAATCATATCTCTGACACTTTAGCCCCATCTGCTGGATAATTGCTTGCTCCTAGTGCTTCATTCTCTGCTAGATTTTGTAGATCATGACACCAGTGGTAAGGTGAATATTTCTACAGTTCCTCTTATCTGTCCTATTTAAAGGTCAGATTAGGTAGTTAGCAACTAAAATTTCAGACTAGTTACAAAATGATCTCCCATTTGTAGTAATTACCCAGTTATTTATGTACAAAGAAATATATAAAACACTTTAAGGAGGTTATTTTTCCATTTCTTTAAAGAAGAGCTCTTATTCTTAAAGCAGAATTTGAAATGAAGAACTGCATAGCTGTATGATAGAGCTTTTGAAATACATAGTGAATGTTTTGGTCAAATATATATAATTTTACTTCAAGTATTTTTTTTTTAAACTAACTGCTGATTTATTAGTCATTTTAATCTCCCAAACAGATTTATGCAATTCATTATATAACTAGTACTGGACAATAAGAGGAAATATCTAAAAGAAATGAATTTGCACAAAAATGTCAGCTCAGATTTGGACTGGGGAAATTGAAGTCCCATTACTTCTACCGAGGGACTCCTATTCACAGTTTCAGAACCACGCAACTGCTCTGAACTGGGAGAAATGGAAATCAAGGACAGCTAAGAAGAGAACCATTGAAATATGGGGATGATATAATTCAGTGAGGCTTTGATCACAGTTTGAGCATCTGCTTTAGTCAGTGGGAACACTTCTGGCTATGCAGACGCCATACATACCATTACTAAACAGTATTTCTTATCTTTTGATGGCAGAAGTTCTGCAATGTTCATTTGCCACCAGGCCCTAGGTAGCCTGGATCTCAATGGGTTTCCTTGACAAACTTTGGTATTCCCTGTAAGGAAATTTTCTGACAAACAGCACATGTTTGTATTACTTACTGAATTATTTGGCCCTTATACAGGACTGGTATGATTCTAAGGTTTTCAGTATATTTGTTTTGTTTGAATGATAGGGCTGGTTAGATGGCATGAAAAGCCATGCATGCATACAACTGGAGTAAGGAATAACACTTGAAGTTATCTTAAAGATGACTCTTCTAAGTGGAAGATGCTAATTGGAGCTAATCGGAATCCACATGTGCTAGTCAGTGACAAGGACTGAGAACCTGCCTAGATAACAAATCCTATTGCTGCCAACTGAGAAGTTGTATCATGTATAGTACAGGAAAGCCTTATACTTGTACATATGACACATATGTAGATATGTAATGTGCACTTATGTACATAATGTGAACTTAACACATATTGTATGCACAGATGAAGGCAGATGTGCCCTGACTTTAATGCTTTAGTGTTCATGTCTAAGGTGTTCCTCTGAATTCAGAATTAACGCTCATGTCTGCTCCCCAACACGTGTCATCAGCATCTAGTCATTTCTGTTTAGAAAGTTGTGGTCCATATTAAGGGACCATGTGTGACCGTAAAAAGTTTAGTCAGCTCCCATGTGAACTAGGTGGAATATGAGAGACCTGCTTTACTCTGATTTGAAGCAAGGACCAGACTGGGCTCTTCAGGTTTCTCACATGTTCCCCAGGATTAGACTCCACATATTAACAGCCAGGAAGGAGGGGAGGGTTGGGGCAGACCCTTCTCCAGACACTACAAAGTCCTTTTCTGTACAAGACTCCATCCACTCACGTCCTCCTTGAGGAATGAATACTCTCGTGGTTCTTTTTGTGCTCCTCTGGAAGACATCTTTGGTATCAATTGTGGGTATTGAGTACATTGGTCTAACTGGGTATGAACTCCTTTCAGAAAAGGAGCACATGCTTCTCCCAATTCATTGTTTGTATCCACTGATGCTTAGCAAATGTTTGTTGAGTTAATTATAGATGATGAAATGATATTTAACATGTGTAATGTTATGAGATTATTAAAGCAGATTTTTATCTTTTCAGCAAACCATTCCTCAAGCTGCTGCAGCCAGATATCCCCGGACCATTCATCCTGAAAGTACTACCTCGGCTTCCAGATCTCTCGGAACCAGATCAGCTCACACCCAGTCTCTTACAAGCATTCATTCTATAAAAGTGGTTGACTAGAATGAATACATTCCCATGAAGATCTTTTAATTCCTATGGTTTTACCAAGAATTAGAAGTCTTTAGTTTTTAAATTTTCCATATTTTTAGAACTAAATGGATATATATCATGTTCATCTTTTCAAAATTACAAAAGACTTTTCAAGCCATACCATCCTTTGTAACTACATGTAGGATTATTTTAATGTTATTTTTTAATTTAAGTAATTAAGTAAAACTTTTTTAAATTAAAAAAGGTACTGGACTCTTCTTTTAATAGATTCAGCCTAGAGCTGATTATATCATCAAAGTATATAAATCCTGTTTTCTCTACATTATTCCAAAAGCCTAAATTGTTACCAAGTAAACTTTAAGAGAGTTTATTTTAAAAATTATTAAAACTAATAGAAACTAAGATGTTTTTAAGTTAAAAAGACAAACACCACAAGTAATATTGATATTTTTTGTGACTACATTATATTTGTCTTCATTTTTCTAGTACTCTAAGAATTAGAAACGGGGAAATGGCAATACTTATGAATAATTTATAATGTTAAAAAGGAAACATTTTTTTACTAGCACAGAAACATCAAAGGGAAATTTCCTATGAGAATGATCCTATTTCTGACATTCTTCCCTGCCTTTTTTGAAACTGTAATGTGGAACCCACATTGTTTATTATGAACATCCAGTGTCCTGTGGTGGTGTAGCCTAGGCAGCTCAGCAGACCCTCCAAGCCTGGGTAGAGACTTTTCAGTGTCCATTAGGAAGAAACCATCCGGGCAAAACTGATCCAAGAGAACAAGACCAGGCCTCTAATGGGTTTTATGTCTGACTGACTGGGTTTACCTTGGGCTGGACAATTTAAATGAATCTCAGGATTCTCATCTGTGAAACTGAGATCTACCCATCCTATCTATTTCACAAATTACTTGTGGGTTACATAAAAACAAGTAGCTTCTGAAGAATCTGTCTAGAGCCTCAATTTTATATCCCTAAATAAATATAGATTTAATAATCTGAAGGCTCTTCCAATTTGAACATGATCTATCCCTATATTCTAACTTTATTATAGGAAATAGTTTTTCTTATTACAAGAGTAGCAAGGTCAGTGGAAACTGGCCAGACTGAACAACAAACCGGGGACAAGACTTTTCACTGAATATCTGTTAAAAACTTTGGGACGCACGTGAACATATTCCCTGTTGTAAACATTCATAACATTAAGAGGGCTCAAGATGGTGAACTATAAATTCATGATAGAATAACTGGATTGAAATTGCTCATGGTTTTATTTTTGGCTTTATAAATCTAGAGTCAGCATTTGAGAAAGGAGAGCCTTAAATTCACTATGTGACACAGGTGTAATAAGCTGATATAAATTGATACTTGATTTCATATTTATTTAATATAACTCTCAGATTACAAAAATAATGCAGTTTATTGTGAAAAAAAGTGGACACCAAAAAGTACAAAGAAAATTCAAATCACATAACTAAATCACCAAGAGGTAAATATTGGTATATAGACTTCTAGACTTTTCTAAGTGATATATTACACACATGTTATTTAAATCCACCGGTGGCTATAAATTTCCAAGTTGTTTCTCTTACAGGAGAAATAAAAGTTAATGATTTCAATATGATAGGCATGAGGTTATGCATTTTACAGGCATTCTCCTTTCATCCTCACCAAAATATCGTGAAAGAGGTAGACAAGTCTTCTATTTTATAGAGCAGGAAACTAAAGATCAGAATTTGAATGCCCAAAGGCTCATAACTAATAAGTGGCAAAAATCATGATTCAAAACCACGTCTATCCTAACACACTTGGTTTTCCCATATGCCATGATACTGCTCCCACCATATTTTGCTAAAGCATGATAGACAAAATCCTAGATTATGCTATCACATGTGTTGCATCGAATGACAAGAATTGGAAAATCATATAGAATTTGCCTTAAGCAAAAACTAAAAAAATTTTTGGACTTTTCAGTGATTGGAAAGTATAATACTATTTTTTTATCTGTTAGGGGATCCTGTCACCACCATCTTCACAGTTGAAAGGAAAGTCAATCCTACTGCTAGAGGAACTTTACAGCATTAAAGAACTGAATTTAATAGGACTGCTGAGTGGCAAATCATTTAAATACAATCTAAGCATTTATGAAATTGCACATTTCTTGAGTTTTGAGTCAGTATCGCTTTTGAATTGACGGATCTTTTCTGGAAAAAAAACAGCATAACATTTATTATTAATAGCTAACATTTATTAAGCACTTGCTATGTGCCAGGCACTATTACTCAATCCCACAACAGCCCTTTGACCTAGACACTTTTCTAGTTAATGAATGAGAATAGTGGTACAACGAGGTCATAGAACTTCTCAAGATCACACTGCCTATCAGCACTGGAGTTCAGAAAGAAGCCCAGAGCACATGCCCTTCTCTACTTCATAGGACTGCCTCTAGTCTCCCCTAGGATAAGCTTTCACAGGAATGAATAAAGTTGAGGGAACACCCCCAATGCTACAAGGATAATGTCATGGAAGGTAGGCATCACCCCTTCTACTATTCCTGCTTGAAACTAAATATTGGATCAGTGATCTGATTCATGCATTTATGATCTCAGCTTCCGGTAAAGAAGCATCATAAAAATAATGGCAGGTGTTTCCATATTTTGCTTGAATGCTTTTTATCACATGCAAGTTACACCTAATTAATTCATAAATTTTCAAAGCATTTTCCCTTTCAATATGATCTACGGAAGACCGATTTTTAGCAGTAACCTCAGCTGGCAAAGTAATAGCCTGTCTGCTCTTTTCTCTCAACCTAGAGATAACATTTTCAAATACACTAACTCTTGCAGAATTTCCCAACATGGGCAAAATGGCGTTTGGAGCACAATGATTCTTAGTTGTGGAGAACTATCCTATAACCTTATGATGTGATTCAGCATTCCCATGCCCCTCCCATCTTCCTTATCCTCCCTCCCCCAACCACAAAGACAAACAAAAATATTCCTATACTTTTTCAAATGCCTTGTAGGGGATGACATGGAGAACCACAGGGCTAAAACACAGATCTAGTATTGACTGAGTCACCAAAGGAAGAGCTGCATATTTTGAATGAGCTGCAGCTAACACCAAGTTGGGACTGCTACTCGGGTAGTGTTACTTCTGCTGACTGTCCTCTAACATTTGAAGGAAGCAGGAGTTCCTGTTTGTTAAAAACTAACTCACCAGCAAGTTCTGGGAAACCTGCACGGACGAGCTCTTCATACAGATGCTTGACCGGCATGTCCTGTGTCATCAGGGTCCCATGCAGCCAGATGAGCAGAGCCCTGTGGCCATGTTCACGGAAGCTTTCCTTTCCTGGGCCAGGCACAAAAGGTCACGGGCAAAACACAACATGTTGATAATGAATCTTTATAATGTGATCTCATTTCTAACTAAGTTTTTTCTATGACTGTGGTTGCAAATTCATTCCTCCTCATGACTGTTAAATAAAAAGCCCAGTTGATGAAAGCCATTCCAGTTCCCCTCACCGGTGCTTCTTTAGGATGATTAGAGTTTCGACTCACTCCAGCACTTGCCATGCACCTACTGTGCTTGACACAGCCCAAAGGAGCAGACAAAAGATTTTACAGGGCATTCCTGCCTGGTGGTCAGGGACGATCTTAATCATAACGTGGACCTTTTCAAACTCAAACTGAAAGCGTATATTTCACCTAGGGATCTTGTTAATTCTGATAGCTGGAGTCTGGCTGAAATGATTCCATGGCTTGGAATCCTCTCACAGAGAGCCCTGAGTCTGCATCCACAGCACTTAGGAGATTGGTCTCCAGGAAGGACGGCTGTTCCTGATGCTGGATGCTCTTGCCTGTATTGTCTAGGCCTGCTCACCTGACCACTGCTCCTCAATGGCTCTGATCTGGTCATCTGTAAAGTGCCACAAACGGGCCAACCTCTGCCACTCATTGGCCTTCAGCTGATGGTAAGCCAGGTTCCAGAGAAGATAGCGAATATGCCTGGTCTCCAGACTATGATCTTGCTTGAATGTCAGAGTAAAGCTGGTTCTTGGCTCCCTGACGTTTTCACCGTGTTTCTAAATTGGAAGTAATTGCATTAGATGATTTCAGACATTTTCTGCTTATTGCCTTATTTCTGAGTGTGTGTGTGTGTGTGTGTGTGTGTGTGTGTGTGTGTGTGTATGGGGTTTTTTCCATATATAACTGGTAAGGTAGTAATTGAGACTACATTTTCAATGTTATATGTCATTGGATCATTTTTTGTCATTTAAGATAGAGATGTCTGGCATAAAAATCTAGAGCACTGTCTATCTGACACAGGAAACATCACAGATTTAACAGTGTTGTGTACCACGCTTCTACTTCAGCCTGCTGCTCATATCTACCCACCCCCAAAGAAAAGAGAGGGGACACTTTGGCTAAGGAAATGTCACAACAGCAAATGCATCTCTGATGGAATCAACTTTCCTTACCTCTCTCCATGCATAGTATCTCTCTGCTTTTATGAGCATGTCCACAACAAGGCTGTGATTGCTTCTGGAGGCCACAGCCAGGGCAGTCTTCCCATGCTAAAAGTCAAAGTGAAAGCATCAGGTGATGTTGCCCGGTGGTTAGGAGCTCTAGTTTAGAACAAGGGGACCTGGGTTCAAATCTTGCTCCTACTATTTCCTTGCAGGGTAACCTTGGGCCAGTCCTCAGCTTCTCTCTCCATCTCAATAATTACCTCATGGTGTAGTTGTGAGGGGTAAATGTGATAATGCATGGAATACCCTCAGGACAGTGCATGGCACATGGTCATTGTTCAAAAGATGACAGATATTGATAGCACCTGGTACTATGTCAACTGGGCAAGGGAAAGAGTTTGGGCTTAGGTGACCCACCATCATCAGTTGATGTTTTACAAATCCCTCTATCAATGAGAACCCAGACATTTCTCTATTATTCCCAAGGATCTCCCTGACTCACTGCACTGGGATTCTTCAACAAATAAACAACATGATCACACATTTTCTCCTCCGAAGGCTGACTCCACCTGTGGTAGAGGCTTTAGTCAGGGTTCCATGCCCCCTCTCCTTAATAGCTTTTCTTCCTTTCTTTCATAGGAAAAGACTTCCTGGCATTAGCCCGGCACTTGGGCACCCCAAACATTTCCTAGTGTCCCATGCACTTAGGTATGAGACCTAAGTTCTGGTCAATGGCATGTAAATGGAAGAGGCATATGCAACTTCTGGGAAGTATCTTTAAAGAGAAGAGGAATGTCATTCTCCTTCCTTTCCTTTCCCTGTTCAGTGGAATGCTAGCATGATGGCAGGAGTTTGAACGGCCACCTTAGACCGAGAAGTGGAACCCATGAGTTGAAGACAGTGGAATGTTAAGACAGAAAAGGACTGGATCTTATTAAGAATAATATCAATCATGACAACACTACTAATTCATAGTACAGAATTCAGCTTGCTGGACTCCTACCTAGAACTTTTCTTTTCCTATGATATCATTATTGCCTTTAACCAAGGGTGAGGGTTTGGAATGATCAGTAAGGGCTATCCTGGACATAATTTGGGCCATGAGTGGCCTGAAGCCCATATGGTACCTTGTACAAATTACAAAAGGCACACTTTTGTCAAGGATATAGCTCAAAGCCAGGACACATAGCTTTGCAAGCAGCTTCTCCTATATTTTTTCCCCTTGATTTTATGCAGTGCACAATCTGTATATCTACACATTTTTTTTTTCTGAGCAAAAGATGGTGGTGCTCATTGCTTTGATGATCCATGAAAAATTTGCTCAAAGATCTTGAGGTTAATTTAAATTATTAGTCAGAAGTAACTCCAGAAGAAATTTTAATCTTAGGAACCCATATCTATCCTTAGAGAATCCCAATAATTTTCTCAAGTGGCCGACTGTTTGCAACTTCCAACAACCCAAATAATTTGGCTTAGTCCAGGCACTAAGACTCAGGTGCACCTGATAATGAGGGCTGAGAGTAATCAGCTTCTAATCAAAAGGGGCAGTAATGAAATTAGGAAGAACTGCATTTCATAGGCATTCAGTAAGTCTCTAATTGTACACTGTCTAAATTCTGGCTTGCAAAGCCATTGAATCACCATAATTAGCCTATTTTGGAAGGCAGTATTCTGAGAGACAGAGTTTCAGATCATAGAAAATCTTCCCCAGGAGGGTATGCTGGAGTAGAAATCCAAATACTCATGCCATCGAGGGTAGAAGGCCCACAGGAGCCTGTGATGCCTCAGGCCAAGAAAAAAGATTTTAGGAAAGTCAAATTTACACCATACTTGGGTCCCCTTTTCCTATCCATAATTTCCAGGCCTTAATTCAGCCTTAGAAATTGTCATTTGCCTTTGGTGGAAAGCTATAGAAAGGTGGTTTTTACTCATTAATTAAAAATGTATTGGGTGCCAACTAGGTGCCAGATCCTGAGAAGGAGGAGGGAAGAGGAGAAGAGAAATCTGGGAAAATCAAATTGTAAGACCTAGTAAACTGTGGGCTTTTGTTCTGAAAACAAAGCCAAGTTGTAGCATTGAAGGTGTTTACTAGAACATCCAGTCCAACAGCACCAGGGCTCCCAACATGAATTCTCTGCCAATACTATAGATTCTCTACCTACAGGACTGCCTGGGAGGTGTTAAGAATTAATTAAAAAGTAGACTAAAGTACAAAAAGAAAGCACAGGAAAATACTAACGCTTAATGTTAATACTAATGCTAATTATTTACAGAATGAGCCACAACTAAGCGATGGGATTATGGGTGATTGTGTTCTCCTTATGCTTTGTTTTCTAGATTGTCATCATTGGGCTTGATTACTTTTATGATCAGGAAAAAAAGAAGAGTTAATTTTAAAAACTGACATGTAGAGAAAAGTAAAATAGCATATCACTACTTCAGATCCTAAAAATGTAAAATGTGTAATTCTGAAATAGAGTAGGGTAGACTCAGGCTTGTACTGGGAATTAGGGCTATGCCAAGCTGATAAAACGTGTGGGTGAAGACAGGGAAGGGAAAACCTACAAGTTTTGGAAGCAGCCACCTTTGACAACATTTGTAGGAAAGCATCAGACAACCATGTAGCCCGTAGCCACACCTCTTACTATGTATGTGACTCTACTGTCATTAAAATCTCTCAAATCTTGTCTTGAAAACAAATTATTTTATCCACAGAGGAGTTGCAAGGACTGAAATAAGAAGGCATGTGTGTGAGCACCTAACAGGTGTTTTAGCAGTAGCCTCCTGTATTTATACCTTTTAGTAAGACTAGAACCTAAAAGACAGTCAGCCTACAACCTTCCAATGGCCAAGCCTACATCTCTGCATCAAACAAGTCTACATAAAAACCAAAAAGTGGAAGCAACTCAAATGTCCATCCATGGATGATAGGATAAACAAAATGTAGTGTGTACATACAATGAGGAAATGAAATTCTGATATGCTGCAACATGGATAAAACTTGAGGACGTTATGTTAAGTGAAATATGCTAGTCACAAAAGGGCAAATATTGTATGATTTCACTTATATGAGGGGCCTAGAGCAGTAAAATTCATAGAGACCAGAAAGTAGAATGGTAGCTGCCAGGGGTAGTAGAATGGTGGAGGAGGAAATGGGTAGTTGTTGTTCACGGAGTTTCAGTTTTGCAAGATAAAAAAGTCCTGGAGATTGGTTACGTAACAGTGTGAATACACTTAACACTACTCAATTGCGCACTTAAAAATGGTTAAGATGGTCAATTTTACATTATGCGTATTTTACAATTTAAAAATTTTACAAATAAAAAATGAGTTGTGACACATGTACATTTATTCGTTGCAGCTGTTTATGACAGTAAAAGCTTAGGAACAACTTAAATGGCCATCGGTTAAGAACTAGTTTAATGAATTGTGATATATCCATACTATTGTCTATTATGCTGCTGTATAAAAAAGAATGAAGAAACTCTCCAGGTACTAGTATGAGATGATCTCCACTTTATATCATTAAAGGGAAAAAAGCTAAAAGCAGAACAAACAATACATAGAGGTATGTCACCATCATGTAACAAAGACAGAGGAATTAAAGAAGAGTATAACATATTGATATTTACTTGTCAATGCATAAAGGAACTCTGGAAAGAACAGATAAGTGTATAATAATGGATACAAATGGCAAAGGTAGTATGAGAACCAAACAGGGACAGGTGGATAGAAAATTTTTACTGTCAAACCTTTACTAATTGTGTGTGTGTGTGTGTGTGTGTGTGTGTGTAAATATATATATTTTAGACCATGTGAATCTTTAATTTTTTTCTAAAAATTAATAATTTGAATTTTAAAAATATACATTTTATTGTTCAGAGTGAAAATTCTTATGAACCTATCACAGTCAAAATCGAATGTTTTACTGATGATCAGTTTGTGCCCATTTCACAAAGGCTATGCTAATGTTGCTGCTCAAGGCTCACAGCCAGCAGGGAGTTCTTACCAACCATCTCAGATGAACAGAGAGAAATCTATGAAATTACCTTATCAACAATGTTCAAGTCACAGCCTGCCTTCAGCAGGATTTCCACCAGTTCCACATTCCCAAGATCAGCAGCCACATGCAAAGGAGTTTGCTGCCTCTGCCATGAGAAATTTCAAAAAGGTAACCCAAGCAAGTTAAGAAGGGAAAAAAACTTGCATAGCGACAAGAGAAATGGAAAATAGAGGTTTCCTATGCAGGCATAAGGGAAAATAGATAAGATTATATATGTTTAAGTACATACATGGGACATTTATGTCTGTATTATTTATGGCAGTGAAAAACAAATGAAGTTACATGTTTAACAAGGAGACTCATTAGATAATTATGGTATGTCCACACATTGGAATAGTAGGCAACCACTAAGAATAATTTTTAAAAATGATTTCAATACAAGGCACCTAGAGTAGTCAAGCTCACAGAGATAGAAAGCAGAATGGTAGCTGCCAGGGGTTGAGGTGAATAGGGAGTTACTGTTTAATGAGTACAGGATTTCATTTTGGGAAGACAAAAAATGTTGTGAAGACAGATGGTTGTGATAGTTATACACAATGTGAATGTACTTAATGCCATTGAACTATACATTTACAAATGGTTAAAAAGGTAAATTTTATTATGTGTATTTGACACAATAAAAAACAGTTTCAAAGATTATTTTTTAAAATGAAAAAATACTTATTTAGCATTCAAAGCCTTAGACAACAATACTATATTTAGCTGAGCACAGATTATACACACACACACACACACACACACACACACACACATCTAGAGAGAAGAAAATACATCAAGATATTAGGAATGATATACAATGAAATATTATTTGGCCATAAAAATTGAAATCTTACCACTTGCAACAGCATGGATGGACCTAAAAGGTATTATGCTAAGTGAAATAAGTCAAAAAGAGAAAGACAAATACCATATGATCTCAATTAAATATGGACTCTAAAGAACAAAATAAACTAACAAACAAAACAGAAACAGACTCATGGATACAGAGAACAAACTGGTGATTTCCAGATGAGAGGAGGGTTGAGGGACTGGGTAAAAAAGGTGAAGGGATTAAGAAGTTCTAATTGGTAGTTACGAAATGGTCACAGGGATGTGAAGTACAACATAGAGAATATAGTCGATAATACTGTAATAACTGTGTATAGTTCCGGGTGAGTACCAGACTAATCAGGGGGAATTACTTCATAAATCATATAAATGTCTAATCATTGTGCTGCAACTAATATAAAATAACAGTGAATGTCAATGTAATCAAAAGTTTTTAAACTGATAATACATAAATAATTTAAAATTTCGAAAAGAATGATAATATGTAGATGGAGGGATTAGAGGTTATTTTTAGTGCTTTCTCGATGCTTTTCTCTCTCTTCTAAACTTCCTATATTATAATGTATAAAGAAGTATAAGACTTCTGATTTCTTCTGGAATAATCATTTTCCTATCAACAGTATGACAATATTTCAAAGAAATACATGAGATCACAAGAAAATCACCCGTCTTAACCTCTCACCAAAAGTAATGCTGATGTGAAGACATTTCTAGCATATTGGGGCCGAAAGACCATTGGTTATGATCTAGCCCAGTCCCTAAACCAGAGAAGGGAAGCAACTTCCCCAGGGTCACACGCTTGGCAATAACATCTAGCCCAGTATTCTTCCTACCAGAGCAACTTATTTGGGGTGTTAGCATAATCAAAATCAATGAGCATTTATTAAAGATTCACTTTGGGGTAGCAATGTGCCCCTCAGGGGGCTCATCAGCCAAGATGGGCAAAAAGACACACACTGACTAACCTAACCTATCGAGGTCTACACTGACATGAAGTAGAGACACAATACGTCACTTATCTCTTCATGACGATGCTGCTATAAGTCTAGAAGGCAGGAAATGTACCAAAATGTTAACAACGGTTTGTTTGTTTTTTTCCTGGGGGGATTGAAAACAAACTGTAAGCTTTTAGTTTATGTATGCTTTCTTATTTTTATCCTTTGAGTATATTCCTTGTCTAACAACAACAACAAAACCCTGTAATGTTAAAATCTAGTTCTATAACTGGATGGTAGCCTAACATACCCTCCTTCTCTGGAATGAACCTCGCCAATTCCAGTGAAACCAAAACCACACCTGAGTTCTGTCTGTGTATGTAGCAAAGAGTCCACCCATTAGGAAAGGTTCCGGGCATTAACATTGCTGGACAGCTAAGTATATTTAATAAAAGAGGGGTTTTTCTTCCCCCAAACTTTTGGATTGGTAAAAGATGGGGGAGGAAGAAATTCCCTTGGAAAGCAAGAGACAGAAGGGGAGGTAAATCTCCACTCAGCTTAAGGCACAACTGACCTCATAAGGAGGAGACTGCAGAGATCTGAGTCGGTGCTCTAGTTTCCCAGATGAGAAACTGAGGGCTACACAGTGGGTTAGGATGACACGCCCACTGTACCTGGCTGTTCCCCACCTGGAGGGCACAACTGAGGCTTCTCTGGGAAAAGACAGCCCACCTTGGGATGTGTCCAGAGGTCTCATCTGTCCTCAGGACTCTGGAAGGGCTCCACTCCCCATGGTTTCTCTTCCCAGTCCCTCCCAACAGCTCCTGGAAGAGGGCAGCGAGCCTGCGAGCAGGCCCTGTCCAGACAGTGCCCACCCACAACCACTTTATTCTTCTACCTCAGCATTTCCATTTCCAGCCTGTGATGGTGATGGATTCCTCTTATGAGGCATTTGATTCTGTTCCAGTGGATTGAATTCATGGTGATTTTTTATTTTTATTACAAGATTTTAGACTTTAGGCAAAAAAGAAGACACACTGTTTATATTATAGAAACAAAGCTTCTTTCTTGTAGGGAAGGGCTCCCCCTACTTACAACATTTCACACTGGGGGAGTGGCTTTTGATTTAAAGAACCTCTGGCAACTTACATCTGAGCGAGCTACTATTTATCAGAAGTGCTGGGCCGGTTAAATTAATGCGCTGGCTGAACTCCAGTTGTGTGAAAAAGACAAAGCATTCGTGGGAGTGGGGGTTACAAGGGAAGGAGAAGGATAAAAAGAATGGGCACTTTCCTCCCAGGAAAGTTTAGAGAACCTCGAACTTGATCAAATGTATCCCTAAGCACACGCGGCGTTAAAACATGAGAGAACAGACTCTCCAGGCTCTCACTTGTTTGGCTTACCTGATTTAAGATGTCAACGTCATGCTGTGCATTTAATAGGCTGTTTACCACAGACACGTGGTTGTTGATAACAGCTAAATGAAGAGGGGACTCCTTAGGCTGCAGAAAGAAATGAAAATTTGAAATCTAAAAGGCTCTGGCTTCATCATTCAGGTCAAAAAGCTACTCATTTCGGCAGACATTTCCTGATACTCTCCTGAGACCTGAACTTGCCCAGCATGGTGACAGGCCCATAGTACACGTTCAGCAGCCATCCTCTGTCCAAGGCCGTGTGGCAAACCTGCCTGCTCACCAGCAATCAGCCCTCTCCTTCATTCATTCTAGAACTAGGTACCGAGTACCTGCTGTGGGCCAGGTCCTTTTTAGGAGGAAAGGAATTGAGAGGTGAACGCGGCCCATTCTCAAGAATCTTCCAGTCTAGTGAGGTAAGTAAATATTAACTGTTTTTTTTTAATCACAAAATAAATATACAATAACAAATAGTGATAAGTGCTTCGGTGGAAAAGTAGAGAGTGGTATGACAGCATGTGTGTGGATGGGCAGAGAGCCGACCTTTCTGGAGGTCAGTCTGAAGAACTGACATTTGAACTCAACTATGAAGGATAATTAAGTATTAAATAGGTTTAACCACAGGACTTCTCAGCGCCTTCAAAGAGCTACAGTGCCATCGGAAGAACCACAAGGAGAAAACAGCATTTCCTGAATTGATCTGATCTCAAGCTCTTTCTCCCTAGAGCATGTTGTGGGACTAGCACCCCACTCAAGAGGGGCGCCATTCTTGTGCTCAGCCTTCCCTCTGATATAAAGTCTAGCCACGGTATATTCACCAAGCCCTCGCAGCCTTCTCCCCTTCCCTCCTCATTTGCAGCTAAAATACCTGTCTTTCAGCCACGCACCCTCATGCTCTCCCCCATTTGCCCTTGTGCCTCTCACCCTGCCTTGCCCTGGAGGCATGAGAGGAAACAGGCCCTGAAGCGGACAGAGAAGGCAGCTGAGCACAGGTAAAGCATGAGAGAGAGTAAGGTGAGGGTCATCCACTGGGGAGGAGGGCAGGGCAGGGTACAGGTGTGAAATAACAAAGGTAAAAGATGCAGGGATACCTCTAGAGAATAGTGGTTGAGCTGAAGAGGAAAGTGAGTGGAGAGAGGGAAGGCAGATGTTTGTGAGGGCGGGTAATGAGGACAGAGTGCAGTGTTGCTCAAGGGGAACAGATGATATCAAGTGTTACATATTCTTATAATGGTACTTAGTACATACTCACTTCCCCAACAGTATTGCTTTAAACACAGCTTTTTATTCACAATTTCCCTAGCAGTCAGGTCTTCTATTTCCCGAGTTATGCATGAGGCACCGAGAGGTTAAATCATTTCCACTAGGTATCAGAGAGAGGAAGTGGCAGAGACAGGATTTGAACGCAGATCTTCCTGACTCCAACATCGGCACCAGACTCCTTCTCAGAAAACAGGGGTAGACTGATGGAAGAGAGATGCAGTGAGTTAGCAAGGGTGTCACCAGCATGCAGAGGAAGAGGAGAGGAAGGAGCAGGTAGGATGCGTAAGTCAAAATGTCTGAGGGTGAGCAAGGGAAATAAGAGACAGATAGAGCCGGAGGGGGCGGGGTGAGAGGAAGGCTGTCTGTGCAGACCCCTTCTGCTCAGGAAGAACCTTCTCTCTGGAGGCACTAAGCATGAAAAGAGAGAAAGCATCCCTCCTCTCAATGAAGTGGGCAGTGTCCTTCCTGCTGAGACCACCGGCCTTGCGGGGGCCCAGCCCTTCTTGAGACACAGGAAGCATCCTTGGATGAACCAGGCAATTTCAAAGCCAATTCCCCTAACACCATTCTCCAAAAACTATCAGTCATGGAGCGAATCACATCCCTTCTCTCCAGTTAATACAATAAGTAGTAAAGGCAAAGCAGGATCAGAGGAAATAATATTCTCACGGGAGAAATGAAAATGAGTGAAAAAGAGAGGAGAGTTTCCCATCTAATTCCAGCACAGAGAACCTTTGTTAACCAACCCTTCCAAAGCAAATTTGAACTTCAGAAAACCTAAGTCAGCATAAAGGATTGACTTTCAAAAGAAAAACAAGATTGTTCAGTGAAGGGGGGAAAAAAGCTATCATATTTCCTATTGACAGCAGCCCCATCATTTTCCTAGACTGATAAATTTAATACAAGAACAATGGCATTGCTAGACACAGGAGAAAGTGTTATTGCAGCAAATGTAAGTATTTAAAACAAAGATTTCATTTTGTTCAGGAACTTCGGTAACTTTCTCAAATGTATCCCTTGGATTTTATTTCTTAAGATTAAGACTCAGTCTCTAAAAGAAGTTAGTTGGCCTTCCCAGAAAGAATTCCTTCTTTGTGAACACCTCATCCCCACTATGTATCTGTATCACAGGGAGCATCTCCCAGCACAGCCAACCTTGCAGAGCCAGGATCAAAGCCTGCGTTATTGGAAAAGACTCACTTCCACCTTCATGTGCAAATCAATGTTCTCGCTGAGAAGAAAGCCGACGAGGGACACGTGGCCATTCTGGGTCGCTATCTGCAAAGCGCTGATACTGAGCTGCAAGAGATAAATGGAGAGGGCACAGAGGGATTCCGGTGAGAGCCCAGCCTGCCTTCTGGTGTTCACATGGCAATCAACCAATACAATGAAATAGTATGACCATGTAATAAAGACTATCCAACGTGTTTCTGATAATTTGGGGGAGCCCTTTGTTGATTCTGTCTCCCATTAGAGAGCCAGAGTCTTAGGTAACGCAAGCCACGGCGAATATGAGTTAAATCCCAGGAAGTACAAAGTAGACTAGGGCCAAGTATTCTCTCCATGCACCCTGCAAATCCCCTCCTTGAGCCAAAATAGCTGACTTGGTATTGTTGCCAAGAAATACCCCATCACTCCTGCCTCCCTGACCGTTTACTAGCAGCTCTCTCTTTTGCCAGGAATGGCTTTAAGCTTGGCATGATTACTACCTACGTGCACGTTCCTCATGGCCCTTTGACTAGAATCCCTTAGCACTTACTCTCCTTCACTCTGCTACCAGGTGCCTCCCACAGCTCTCTGTACTCAAGTGTCTTCACTTAGAGCCCACGCTAGATGCCAAACTACTTTAGGTCAGAACCTGCTCTTTAGAGGATGATCCTGCCATCCCCCAAAAGGCCTAGCATGGTGCCTTGTGGTAGTGCTTGGTCAGTGAATAGTTATTGATCATTTCACTCTAAGACTGCTACAAAGTAATTCCAGGTCCTCCAAATAAGGATGCTATAGGATATTGTGTTTTCCTAAAGTGGCTGTACAAGTATCTCCTATCCTACTTGCTCTTTTGCAATGTCACCCTGCCACTCCTCTATCAAGCAGTAGAGTTAATTTCTTATCCCTTTGAATCTGGTGGGCCCTCTAACTGCTCTGACCAACAGAATATGGCAAAAGTGACACATGCCAGTTCCAGGCATGGCCCTGAACTGGCCTGGTGGCTTCTGCTCCCCACCTCATCAAAGCCAGCTCCCATGCTGTGAGAATGCCAAGGCATAAGGAGATGCCACATGCTGGTGCTCTGGTCAAGTGTCCCAGCTGACAGCTGGCCTCGACTGCCAGGCATATGAGTGAGTGAGCCACTGTGGATGTCCTCCTCAGTTAAGCCTTCAAATGACTGACGTCCTGGATGACATCTGACTACAACCCTCAGAGGCATGAAAGATAATAATACAGTGTTTTAAGCCACCATACTTTGGGTTGGTTTGTTATGAAGCAGTGGGTAAGTGGAACAAATGCTAACAGGAATGATACACACTCTGACCAACTGGAGTCTGCCTTGAGCTGAAACTAAATGCCTGTGTGACCTCAGATGAGTGGCCTCTCAAGTATGGAATGCTGTGTCTTCCTCTGTAAAAAATGATATTACACCTACCTTAGTTTTCGATTACTGCTAACAACAAATTGCTACAAACTGAGTGGCTTAAACAATACAAATATATCATCCTACTCTTTTGGAGGTCAGAAATCTGAAATGGGTCTCACCAGGCTAAATTAAAGGCCTTTGTGGAGGCTTTCAGGGAATCCATTTCTTTGCCTTTTCCACGTTATAGAAGCCATCCACATCCTTTGGTTCATGGTCTCCTTCCTTGATCTTCAATACTAGCTAGCAACTGTGCTCTGAGCCCTGCTCACACTGCCTCCCTCTGTCCTCCTTGCCCCATTCCCTCTTCTACTTTAAAGGACACTTGTGATTACATTAGGCTCACCTGCCAAATCCAGGATCTTCTCATTTTAAGGTCACATGATGAACAGACTTAATTTCATCTGCAAACTAAATTCCTCTTTGCCATGTATCATAACATATTCACGGGTTCCAAGGATTAGGACATCTTCAGGGGACATTGTCTTACCTGCTCTACCATCCTAGCTCTTTCTCTCAAATTCTAGCAATACTGGAATAACAAATGAACTAGTAAATGTGTATGGTAATCATAACTATCATCTCATTCATTCCACAAAAATTATTGAACACTTATTATGCATCAGGTACTATGTTAGATAATGGGGAGGGATTATGACTAGATTGATAAGATCTCTGGTATTGTATTCCAATGGGGTGGTAAGTCAGCAGATTGAGAACAAATTTATTAGACTATGGATGTTATTAAAAGCATAATATCAGCTAGTGATAAGTGCTACAGTGAGAAGTAAAATAGCAAGACTGGATGGCTACTTTCCGGTGAGTGACCAAGAAAGACTTCTTGGATACAGTGACATTTAAAAGGAGAGCAGAATAATAAAATTCTAGATAATCAAGAGCAGGCCCTGACACAGTCAGAGAATCTGAAGCAGAAACAAGTTTATGAAGAACCCAAAGCCAGGAACTCTGCAGTAAGAAGAGATGTGGAAGTCTGTGGCGTTTTACCCAGGAGGCGATATGGGTGCAGCATACAAGAACTGCAGACTTCTCAGAGCCTAAGGAATACTTGCAGTCTTAAAAAAAAAGATTGGTTCCAAGATACTAAAACCACAAAACTGAAGTGAATATTTAAATGACATATTCATACTTCATTGATTGTTAAATGTAATATTCATAAAATATTCATTACATTTGAAAAACAATTTGCAGGTTAAAGTTTTTCACCTTCCTCAAATTCCTAAGTACAAACAGAGGTCTAAGAAATCAGTCAATCATAAATTAGGGAAGTTTGTCATATCCAAATAATTGTGAAAGCACAATCAAAAAAACCTTTAAAAATAATGCACAGAAAAAAATATTTAACATGGAATGTGGGGGCATTTAAATACATTCGATAAAATGTGAGGATAGGACCTCTGAAAATATGAGTTCTCAAGGTCTACAAAAGTCTCCACTGGACCCAGGGCAGTTAGTATGGCCTGAAGAGAGCCTATTGCCTAAAAGCCTGGCAGCCTCTCCATCCAGCACTGATGGAGAAAGTTTCCACCATCAGCTTAATCCATAATCTTCTTCAATCACCTCCTCAGAAATGACTCAGCCCTTTACCTTCCCCCTTGGTTGGGGGTGGGGATATAAAAGCAACCTCCTGGAGACCAAGACTAAGCAATGTCAGTAGGTGAAGCACTTCCAAAATCAAACACAATGATCACCTACAGATATGAAAGCAAAATAAGCCTAGCATAGCCTTGCAATAATGTGAGGCCATGCTGCTGGCTTCTTGCTTCACATTGCTTGTTTCCCCAGGGTTCTCACTGGATTAGACAGAAGACAGGTGTGGACCTCCAGCGGGGACTGAGGCTGTAGATCCAGGAAGCATGCTGATGAACTCAGGGGAAAAACTCGAGATAATGTGAAAGCTGGAAAAAGGATTTAGGACAATTTCCAGGCTGCCTAGATTAGGCCAAGGTCATAAGGATATGGACAATGTGGAGCCTGTAGGCTTAGTTGGGTGGGGAGACCATAACTATGTGAAAGACAATACAAAGCAAAACCCCTCTGAGGGCCAAATAATTAAGTGCAGAAGGGCAGGAGGACACAGAACAATGGGGTAAGCCAAGAGGATCCTGCTAACCAGGGAGGCCTTCCCAGAGACAGAGAGTAGCTTTAGACTTGGGACAGGGAGGCATCTATGCAGTGACGAAAAACAGCACAGCTCTCCACATTCTGAATATTGCCTGGGCCCCATGAATTCTTAACTTTGTGTTCATTTATTGCATAAATAACCTTGCAACATCAGTGGGAATCACCTCCCACTATCTCCATTTTGTACACTCACAATATTGCCATGAATATATAAGTTCTATACAGTTAAAATATATGTATAAACACATTTTTTAATTAGTGTTCTATCATAAACATTTTTTTATATTGTAATATATTTAGTATTTATCATGAATATTTTTTAATGGCTACATAATTTTCCAAGAATAGGTGCACCCCTACCATTTACTGCGCTTACAGGTTGTATCTAATTCTTGGCTATTGAAGGTAACTTTAACCTCTATCTTAATGCATGTCACTCCCCCCGCCCCCACCTTTAGATTATTTCATCAACATAATTTCTCAAAGATGGGTGAAAACAAAGTGACAAATTGCTTTTCAAGAGAGTTAAACAAATGTACATTCCTGTCAGCAGAATACAAGGGTATTAAACATTACTAGTTTGAGACTTTATTCTTGATTCTACTATTTTTGTACCTTCTGAAGAGGAGCTGTTTATACGTTGTACTGAAATGGAGAGATCATGAAGATATATTGGCAAATTAAAAAACAAAAACAAGGTGTGTGTATGTGTGTGTATATGTATACATATGGTATTAATATGCCCATATGCATGTGTTTAATCACATTTTCCATGTGAATACATTGACAATTCCTGCAAGATTAAATAAATTATTAATAATGTTAGTTCTAAAGAGGTGAAATTGAGTTACGGAGTTAGAATAAGACACTTTTCATCATACACCCTCTGATACTAATCTTTTTTTTCCCTTATTTTCATTATAATTTAAAAATAATAAGAAAAATAGAAAAGGAAAGCAAAACCATTTGAAGACAAGGTTGTTGCAGTGGTTAAAATCACAGACAATGAGCTCAAATCCTTGCACTGTCATTGACTAGTTGCATGATCTTAGATGAGTTCCTTAACTTTCCTAAATTCAAAGTTTTCTCATCTAAAAAAATGAAGATAAATGTCAAAGGATCTTAGCACCAAAGTATTTTGTATTTAGAAGAAGGCACCAGCCTACCTTCTCCAGGCTCCAACCTGACCATTGGGCTTTCACACAATAATTTTTTTTTTCTTGCATCAACTAGGCTAGCCAGCCATGTACTAGCTGCTATGGTAAAATAAAGCAGAATAAGAATGTCTCTGTATTTTAGAAGTAACAATTATTTGCTCCTTTTGGCTCGTTTTTAATTATTCCTTCCTCTAATAAATAGAAAAGATAGCATTGCTTTTGAGGAGACATTAACTGGGGAGTGTCAGAGATCAATCACTAATTCTTACCCAAACAAATCAAATTATAAATATTAATTCTACAAAAGCCCAGTGAATGGATCAGTGCAGGACCAGATTATGCGAAGAGCATTCTGAGTCCTCCTCTCACTGTATGAGTAAACACAGCATGGAGCACATACTTTATTTGGAATGTTGATGTCACTTCCTGCCGCCAGTAGCACTTTGCTGCATTCTTCATGACCTCCTGCAACAGCCAGGAAGAATGGTGTTTCTCCATTCTAACAAAAGGAAAAGAAAAGTTAAAATTAATTGCCTCTTGTCATAGAATAAAATTACTTGAGAAACAGTGTGCTTTATCTTTTGTGCATTACTCTTAATAATAGATAGTATTTATTAAGCATCTATATGTCATCATATATGGCCAAGACTATAAGCCTTGGCATAGTTAAATTGCACAACAATTCTATGAGATGAGGGTTAATATTATCCTCATTTTACAGATAAAGAAACTAAGCCTCAGTTGAAAAATGGCAAAACTAGGATGCAAGTCCAGCCGTTTGGCTCCAAAACCTGCACTTTGCTATATTGCTTCCCTTCAGACTTTTGCTCTGCCATTATACTCTTAACCTTTATTAATTTATCCAGCAAACATTCATTAGACACCTAGTATCTGTCAGACACTACTAGGTTCTGGGATTGGACAAACAGAACACAGACTCTGCCCACAAGGGGGTAAGTCTATTAAGATAATCAGAGGAATAAGGAATTATAATATGGTAAAACATATAAAAATAGAAGCATATTTGTACCATGTATAACTGTTAAAACTGATTTAAAATGTTGTATGTCATTAAAAAAAAAGTAATGCACGAACTCAGCAATTAAATTTCCTGAAACTCATGATAAACACTAGTAGGACAAAGTGAGTTTAGTTTAGGCCAAAACACAGAAAGAAGAAATTGGTTTCACACAATAGCTACTTGGATATTTTCCCTCCTTATGAAGATTCTTTCCTAAAAATATTGAAAAGGAATGTAGAATTTCTTCCTTACTCCCTAACCATTTCCCTGCTGCATGTTAAGAATGGCACCTTTACAACTGCATTAGGATTCATTCAGAAGGTTTAACTAGTAGCTATTTAGATATAACAATAATGTTAACAGGGATCAAGAGCATGGAACCAATGTTCCCAGCCCAGTGAGATGGAAAAACTGCACCCTGGGCTGCTTTCCCTGAATTCCTCGGCCAGCCATCTGTTACAAAGGAATTTCTCCTCATATTCTACATTCTCATTTTTATAGGAAAAGAGATGCCAAAAGGCAAACCCCAGTGGAAAAATATCTGCAAAACACGTGAAGGAAAGAATTCACATCTTTAACATATCAAGAGCCTAATAAATGTTCATACCTTTGACCCAACAATCCTACCTCTAAAAATATACCCAGGAAGAAGGGAAGAAAAATTAAAATAAAATAAATAAAAATAAAAATATACCCAAAGGAAGTAATGAGGAATTCAAACTAAGGTTTATATGCAAAGAGGTTCACGATAGCATATAATAAACTAAATAAACTAAATTAATAAATAACAAAATAAATGAATTTAGGGCAGCCACTAAAAATATATATATATATATTTTTATGCATAGGAACACAAAATTGGCAGAAAAACACATCAGATGTACATAAGATAATCCTTTCAGTGTGGGGAGAAAAACGAGAACTGCTATTTATGTTAATTTTTATCTCAAAATTTTTAACTTTCTATTTCTGGCATATGTTTTATAATGTATTAACTTAATTTCAAATGTATATGTGATAGATGCATGCTCAAACTTTCTTTACTAATATGAGTAAAGAATGTCTGGAGACAACTGTTCCAGAGCATATTCACAAGGGTCACTCCAGCAGCCCTGGCAACAGCTTCTATCAGGAAACAGAGCAGCCGAAGACCCTATGAACATACCAGGCCTTATCCAAAAGGCCAGTGTTATCACCAGACACTTTACTTCATGTAAATGAAGCCTATTAACTGTAATTATAGTTTGTTGGATGGCACAAGTTCTCCTCAATGTGCCCTGACTCGAAAATAGCTAAAAGGTGGATGAAATCCAAGTGCACACATTCCAGTGGTAAAGTATCAAAGCAGAACAAGGCAAGCGCGACTAAGACTGTACTTCAAATTCTGTGGCTACAGGACTCGAACTTTATATTGATTTGTGAAGGTCAATCGTGCTACTATTTACCCTAGGTGATTCATATTCTTTTGGAGTTTCTAACACATCATTCTTAACTTTCTTTCAAGAAGACCAAATTCCTGGGATCTTCTTTAAGTGAGCAAAACAAATTAAACTTGATCACCATGCCAGATGGTCATAAAAACGTGAACACACACATAAAAAATAACAAATGGCCCCATTTTTGTGCATGATCTCCAGCGGAAAGACTGGCTTACATTCTCCCAGAACTGGAAGAGTAAAAAATGAGAGTGATAATAATATATACCTCTGATACCATGATAACCGCGATCTCACTTATTACATCCAGATACCACTTGCTGCACACTTACCACATGCCAGGCGCTATTCCCTGTACTAAGTGTGTGACACGACTTTTCTACTTTAACCTCACTGTGGTCTTATGAGGCTATTTTATAATGAGAAAACTGAGGCTGAAAAGGGGCTAAGGAACATCATCCAGTGATGGAGACAGGATCAGCCCTGAGCAGTCAGGGCCCTGCTTTTAATCTCTTGATGCCCAGGTCTAGGGATGTGTGGGACCAGACTGGTGGGCTTTCCTGGTCCAAAGGAAGTGCAGACTTGTTCCAGGCATCACACATACTCACTTTCATAGCCTTCAGTTTCCATTATGTTGCCCACATTCGCTATTTCTATGACCATACTCCACCAATTCTAAGTCATGTACTGTTTCGCATGTTAACATATCTGGGATCAGGCACATTTCACAGTCTTAGACAATCCGGAAGCAGATGTGATAGAGCTGTCATTCATTGCTTACGATGTGCATTAAAACAGAGTGAATGTTTCTGGCTTAGAAGACAATCTTAGAAATGACAGTGGGGCGCCCTTTGAACAAATGCTGCATCACAAGCATCTTTGAAGGCACAAAGGACAACATTTTGTTTAGAAAAGCAAGGACATCGAGACTCTGTGTAAGAAAGTAATTCTGAAGAATCAAACTCAGTGTGTGAAATTTAGGAATACTTAACTAACCTATCTGGCTTATTTGCTCCTTTACATATGTATGATAAGAAATCTAAGATAAAAGTTTTAAAAATTCTTTCAGTAAGTATAAAATGGCAAGGAAGCTTTTGGGCATAGTTTGACTGGTAGAATTATTTTTTCTTACAGTCAATGATGTCTTAAATGAATACTGTATATTACTTCTTATAGTATCTTTCAGGAGAGAGGTTAAGTTTAGAATTTATCAGAACGTTACATCATGAAGTCCAAGAGGACTCCACTCACCTGAATTCCAAAAAACCAGCCCAAAATTCATTGACCCAAAGGTTAAAAAGTGACTGCCCAGAGCAGATGACACAAAAATTTATTTCCACGGCCACAACCTCTCTACTGAACCCCAGACCCAGTTTCTCTCTCCCTACCCTCCATTGAAGTCAGACCTCATTTTTATTTCCCTATTCATCAGTGAACCCCAGACCTAGTTTATTTCTTTCTACTGCTCTTCACCTGAACATACATCTCTCCCCTGCCCCAAGTGCCTCAAAATGAACCCATCCAAACTCTCATTACTAAACTCATTCAACTGCTCTTCCCCTGTGCTTTACAGCTCAGGGACCAGCACCCTACCTGACTGGGACTCCTCACCTTGAAACTCTCCAGGCACCAATTCCCACCCTTTAAAACAATGTGACAGTTACCAGCCTACACCCAAGATGGATCTCACTCCTCTTTGCTGCTTAAAACTCTTCCAGGTCTCTGCTGCCAACAGGTCAAAGCAAATGCCTCCTCCTGGTAAGCACAGCCTTTCATTACCTCTCTGCCTTGGCCCACTCTGCTCCCACCCTTCCGGACCCAAGAGTCCTCAATTTCTTCTGCTTCAAACTTGTCATTCCCAAGACACACTATGCTCTTTCTTGCCTTGGTTCCTTTGAAAAGGCTCTTCCCTCTGTCTAAAATAATCTATGTTCATGGCCCCCTCAAACTTCCTCCTACCGATGCCCATTTAAATGCCAGGACAAAGAAAACATATCACCTCCTCTGTGAAGACTAATTTCTGAAACAGATTTTATTCTGTGTCCCCACAATATACTGTATACACAGCTATTATGCATTTAGCCCAATATGTTACTTTTGGCATGCCCTCTTGCCCACTTCTAGAATAAGAATACATACTCTACCTAACACGGAGCACATATTAAACGTTTTTGGATGAATGGATGAATGTATGAATGGATTAATAAATGAATTGCTGTGTATCTACTTAAAAAAAAAAAAGTAGAAATCTTTTGGCATTATATTCTACACCCTGTGGCACTAATATCTTTGTTTTCCTCTCATTCCTTTCTTGAAAGCCATTCTTCCCACCTTTCTACTAGTGAGCCCCATGCCCACCTGCAATGAGCACCTCCACATACCTCATTGGTCTCATTAATTTCTTGCCACTGGGTTAGCAGCACCTGTACCGTGGAGCTGTGGCCATGTTTTGCTGCAAGGTGCAGGGCAGCATTCCCCTCCTGTAACACAGACACACACCCTGCACTGGTCAGGCTGCAATGGGGCTCCTGGGAGGTTTCATTTGGCTAAAGCTGTGATCCAGTGTGGGACACATTATCTACAAGTGTAACTGAAATGTAATTTTTTCAAGCTTTAAATGAAGCTACATAGCTGCTTGAACCAGTAGGAAAAACTCTCCACACTCTCTGTTCAACATTTGCTACTAATTTTCTAGCAAAAAGCAGGACAGTAAAGGTAAATCCATATAACCTTTGTGAAGGTAAATTGTTGAAAGATTTCTGGGAGGTAGTTTTAGCAATGTGCATGAAAAGAATTTGAAGTGTGCAGAACTCTTTGACCCACAATTCCACATCTAAGAATTTCTCCTAAGAAAACAACCCAAGATGTGTACGTAGATATGAATGTCCACCTGGGGTTTCCTGCCCCAGTCAGGTGAGGCTGAGTCTCCAGCAGAGCTCAGGAGGAAAAAGAGAGGACTGGTGCTAATGATGGAAAAAAATCTGTGTAGTCTACTGACTTCGCAACCATTTATAGAGCAGATATTGGCAATCTGGACGACCAAATGCAAAAGGAAGTTCATTTTATCTAGATATCCCATGATTCTGGCTGTAGTAACAACTGAACAACTCTGCTGCTGACCAAAATGCCATCCCTAAAATATGCACCAACTGCCACTCCCCTTTCCCTTATTTTTTAAAGAAATAAAAGTCCAACTCACCTTGTCCTTTTCTGAAGTATGCAGATTAAGGAAGATAAGTTTTTCTACCATTTCAACGTGACCCTTCTCAGCTGCCAAAAGAAAGGGTTTTCTTCCTTTCTGAAATTCAATCATAAACCTCCAGCTTTTATTACATACATATTGAAAAAGCAAGACCACTAAACATTTCAGACTCACAAAATTATCACAGGCCATACTTGGCACCAGGCTACACAGAAGATGTAGGACATGAACCACAGCTTGTTAGCATCAGTTGCTCTTCTTCCTCCCATGGTCCACACACCTGTTCAGGAGCTGTTGTCTTTGGCCTTCCAGGTGACAGCTATTTGCAAAGTGACAAGATCCACACGGGGGATGTGTGGGAGCCACCCCGGCTTAGAAGGTTGGTACTCCACAAGAGCAAATATCTCTTGTAAAAACTTCTTGGGCACTGCTGCCAGGTCCCCACAAGGCGCATATCCAGTTAGTTATGAGAGTTACTATACTCAGAGAAGCCCAAAGTGTGCCTTCCCCCTCTGGTATTTGTAGTTCATTTGCAGTTCCTAAGACTCCAGATGCAATTTACCAATTAGGGGTCATTTTGATCACAAGCAATGCTCTACAGTAACAGTTAATAGTGTATCTTTATCTAGTTTGCAGGAACACAGAGCCAGAAAGTTACCCAGAGGTTAAATTCTCAAAAAGCAGGCAAAGGGGTTTTATAAACCCTTTACACACAGAGACCATAAATAATACATGAGGTGCTATGTCCTGGGGTGGCTAGTTGTTACTTTTGTCTCTATGTTTATTTTTCTTCTAGTAACAGCACTTTAGTTTTCCTTTAGAAAACTCCCCCCGCACACACACACATACCCTGCCATTTAGCCCATTTAATATTGTCAATTGCCAGGCCTTAATTGCCGCATGGAGTAATCACAGTTATACTGGTCACTGTAACTGGTTCAGGAATGGGCCTGTGACTCAAGCTGGGCCAAAAAAAGTTGTTTCTGAGATTTATATATAAGAATTTGATGAGAGAAAAAACTTTCTTTCTTAGGAATTAAAATCCATAAGAATATCCATCAGAATATAAACTTGAGGCTGCTAGCAGCTATCTTTCTCAGCATGTGGAGGGTATACTTATCAATCATGTCAACACACAGCCAAGAGTTGAAGGAAAAATAGAGCTGGATCCAGCCATACTCGACGCTAGCAAGATACATACACCCTCAAACTCCTTAGTTAGGAGTTAATAAATGATCTTTATTGCTCAATCTAGATTAAGATGACTTTTTTTCACTCATAACAGAAAGAATTCTAACAAATACATTTTTAGCAGTTTGGGGACAAACACTACTATAGAAATATTAGGGGTTTATTCACTTTAAAATGGCCTTATTCTTTTACCCTTTTGATATGCCTTGGGTTTCTACATATCAAAACAAACTGAAAGAGGATCCGCTCAGGAAGAAAGCCTAGTCTGGTAAGAACTGGGAGGTTATCGCAAATGAAACATCTTTCCTCTCCAAGAAAACAGTTGTTACTTTAAACTTTGGATACCCTTTAAAAATTTATCAACAGCAACAAAAAGTGAAAGCCAAATTATACAAAAGAAGGACATTTAAAGTAATCTATATATCATAAACATATCAAAAGGCAGCATAAAGAAAGATAAAGTAACAGTAAAATGAGATATAAATTTGTTCTCCAGTCCTAAATACACATTATTAGGTAAAATAACAACAGGGATTTCAAAACATATATGTCTGTTTTAAATATAGTTTCTTATCACGTCTTATTTCATTTTTTAGCCACCCAACCCTTTTTAACTGGATAGGCCTCTATCCAGTACAGTCTCAAAGGACTGCCCCGCCCTTGGAAGGCAAGAAAACGGAGATTTTCCAGCCAGGAGAAGAGTAGAGCCTGGTGTCAAGACCGCAGGCTTCAGACCCCAGAGAAATCACAACGCCTTCCAAGCTCAGGATCCTGATTCCTAATTAATAAAAAGAAGGAGGGCCCAGAATTCTTGTTCATTTTTCCTTTATTCACTTTATCAGTATTTAACCTAATATGTTTGAATTTAGTGCATTTAAATTGCCTGCATGTTAATAAGTCTGAGGAGTTGTGATTGTTTATTAGAAATTATTTTCCATTTTTAAGAATTATTAAATTTGACAATTTACCAAATTCAGCAAAAATTTTATTAACAGTCATTAAATGAGCACCCAAAGTCCAACTTGACCATCTTTACCCACAGGGATCCTAGAGATATGCCCTGGAGAACCTCTGAGTAGAGGGTGGAACCCAGGACAAAGGCCCCGGTGCTTCATGTATATATATCTACGCTGCATGACCTTTTCTCTTACCCTGGTAGCAGAAATTCACAGCAGAACCCCAGCAAAAGGGAGAAATTGACAGGGCCCTAAATTACTAGAGGAGAAAGAACACTGCCATGAGGTAAAAAGTACTGAAAGATCGGCGGGTTAAATATGAAGGCATGGAACTGGTGTGGGTGGGAGTTAGTTCTCTCTCTCCTTGCACACAGAGCCAATAGGTTTGATTAAATCCAAGGCTGTTAAACACTGCTTTCAGGTCCATATAAGAAAATATGTCTTCTCAAACTCATTATTCCCGACCCTCCAAAAAAAGGAAGCTTTGCATTTTGATCTCTAGAAACTTCCTATATTGATTCCTTCACACAAACACAAGTTCTCATACATATGCAGCCAAAACCAACCTAACTCTGTGCTACCAGTACCACCAAACTTTTGTAAATATTCAACAACTATATGAATGGCCTCTGAGGCCATTCCTTTCTGTGTCCCCCCTCTTAGTCTGAGTACTTATTTTTGATCACTAGATGGGAGTTTACATGTAGATTCAAAATACTTAGACTACTATACCTGTAACTTCTCCTGACTGCTCTAACCTCTCTCCCCTAGAGAGGCCACATGATTTCCATAGCTATAGAATTGGGAGAAACTCAAAATATATTCCAGTGTTCTCCATCTCTCCCATTCCCACCCAAACTCTCTAGGCCTAGTTAAATCTTTTTTATTAATAAAGACCTCCACCCAGTGAGGCTTTCCTTGTTAGCTTTTGGAATTCCCTCCTGGCTAACTAGAGGATTTTACTAACCCTGGGCAGGTAAACAGGCTCTTCTTGATCACTTTCTGTTGATAAGAAACTAGGCAAGAAGGCCTGTTGTGAAGGTGGAGCAGGCTTTTCTATCAAAATATGCTTCATTAAAGCTCCACGATATCTTTAAGCAAATACTAATGGAAAACCCAACGATGAATTAATAAACCCTGAGCTCCTGGTCCCAGTTCCTACTGGCTGTGTGTCCCTGACCCTACTCACAGATCTCAGAAAAAGAGTAGACTTTGTCTTTTGCGTTAATTAATTCAAGTTTCTTTCAGGATTTTATGTACATTCACAGATCTTTCTCTCCCTAAACAACCCAGTGGACTCATTATTTGCTCATTCCTTATATGTCTATGAACTCATCTTAATTTTAAGGTCTTTCAGCTGGACATGTGGCTTTGCACATTCTCCTTCCAGGGCTGCTCAGCCTTTTCCCCAACAGAAAGTGAGTGAAGGAGGAAGAGGGGGTGAGATAGGACAAACCCAGAGCAGTGGAAAAGATGATGGAATAAGGCTGCTGGCCAGCAGAAGCTCCAGAAGTGCGGAGGGGTCCCTACAAACCTATTTTGATCTTTAAGCCCCTTTAGCCTGCCTGATCCTCCCCACACACTGTGGTATCCCATGAAAGCAGCTGGAGCCAACTGAAAGGAAAGATACTCATGTATCTTATACATAAAAGGCCCTCAACCAATATCTGTTGAGTTGAACTGAATGGAATTCATTCAGAGGCTACATCCCTACTTAGCATTAATAAAACTGGATTGATCCAACTTCTTTACCCCAACACTAGATGCTGTTTCACTATGATTATCAGTGTGAAACAGACCTTATATTTTATCCTGTAATAATTGTTATAATAACTACCATTTAGTGACACTTACCATGTGCCAGGCTCTTTGCTAAGTGCTTTATAGTCATTAACTCATTTAAGTGTCCCAATAGTGGCTGCTCCAATACTGCTACATAAGAATGGCTTAGGAGTGGTGTCTGATTGAAAAGGGGTTATGGAATGGATTCCATGAAGCTCACTGGCATAGTCATTTTTATATGAAATTGAAAGAATATCAATTGTGCGTGTCAAAGAATGTAAGTGTTGCTGATAAAAAATTATACAGAGGCCACGACCCAACCCCAAATCATCCCTTGGTGCTACCATAACAAACATTTTATTATTCCCATTGTACGGATGGAGAAACCAAGGCCTTCAGTAGCTGGAGAGCTTGCCTAAAGCCACATAGCTATCAGACCACAGCCCAAGTCTCCCTGTCTTCATGCTGTAAATGTACAATTCCTTAGTCCTACCCAGAGGAAGTAGAAAAAAATTTATAAACTTTATTTGAAGAAATGTTTTTAAGATTGAGGCCAGAAAAAAAAAAAGTAAAAGTTTTTTTTCAGTAGTGAAATGAAGTGAATATTACTGATTAACTTCTAGAGAGACTTTTATGGAAAATAATGTTCTAGAGGCACAGGGAAAAGGCAGTCTTGTTCAAAATAACACTTTAATTCTACAGAGAATACTACACTATGAAAAAAAGCCTAGAAGGGAATATCGCAGAGAAAAGACAGCCTCGCAGGTCGGCAATGCCCACTGTCATCCAAGAAGGGAGACAGAACAGTGCAGTGACTGGGGTCAGCCAGACCTGAACTCAAATCCCCACTCTGTCAGTTGCTAGTTTGGGGACTTTGGATCAGGTACTTAGCCTCTCTGAGCCTGAACTTCCTTACCCTTTAAAAATAAGCAAAATATTTTCTTCTTTATATGATTATTATGGGGATTAAGCATCCATATGTGCCAGGCCTTAGCCTCTCACTGAAATAATGTATGTAAGTAACTTCCCTGGGTACTTAGCCTACTAATAGGTACTCAATAAGTGGTAGCTGTTATTATTATATATCTCCTTATGAAAAGAAAAGGAATATTGACAAATACAGTTAAATTGCATTATATTCCATGGCTCATTACTGCAGAGCCTTGGGGCAAACACATTCCAAAAGGCCAAGTATAATAGAGTAAAATGAAGTCACCCATTCTAAATACCAAACAGGGTGAATAGTATCCACACCCAGGCCAGCATGAGAGAGTAGAGAGGAAGAAGAAATCCAGTGGCTTCCTTACTACCTCCTGCCTTCCCCAAATGCAGGTGCCAGGTCTACCACCAACACCTACACTTCATTTCTGCTTTATGGTCTGCTAGGGTAATGGAGGAGCTAACTACAGGGCCAGGTTTGTCTGTGCTGGCTGCTTTGGAAATTACAGAAGGGGCAGGAAGAAAGTGAAATTTGGTGGGGGTGTATGCGAGACCTGTCATACCACAGCAACACACCTCATCCGGCTGGTCCAGGTCCTTCAGGTGCAGGTCTTGAATAAGGTACTCCACAAAGTGTACATTATTGCTCTGAGCTGCAAAGTGGAGGGCATTCATTCCATCCTGAAGAGAGCCAGGGTAGAGGAGATAACTACACGGTAATGTCAGGACCTCCCCCTACTGCACTGTGAGGGGGGAGCTTATGTCCAGGTGACCTACATACCTACCTGATTCTTCGCTCTTAGATCTGCACCAGCTTTAACCAGCATGAGCATAATCTCAAGGCTTCCAGACCAGGCTGCAAGGTGAATTACTGTCAAGCCATGCTGCCCCAAGAAGAGAGAAGAAAAGAATCCATCACTTGAATGAGCCACAACACATGATCTCAAGTCACCAAAAGCCAAGTTAATATTCAACTGTTGAAAATTAAGAAATAGGAAGAGAATTTCATATACAGCAGAAATGGTGTTTTAATTCTATGGAGAAGATAAATATATTTAATAAATGGTACAGGCGCAAGTGGTTCTCCATCTGGAAGAAAATAAAATTAAGTCCTATATCATGTCACACACACACACACACGCAGATAAACAATAAATATATTAGAAAAAACTCTAGACTATAATGTACACTGTCTTAACCCAGGAGTTATAAAAGCAAAGAGTGATGATAAAGTCAATAAACAAATGATACATTCTTTAAATGTTTCTTGATAAAGATTAAATGATTACTTTCTCCAATATATGAAGCACTCTTACAAACCAACAAGAAAAAGGCAATTAAACCTATTGAAAAATGAAGCAAAACAGGTTCTCACTTAAAAGTATTAGAAATGAAACCATTAGAGTTTCAACAATCTAGCAATATCTATTAAAATTTTAATACAACCTGCAATCCCACTCCAGCAAATCTATCCCATAAAAATAAATTTTAGGAACTGCTGTTATATAAATGAGGATATTAAATGTATTCCTTAAAACTGGGAGCAAGGTAAATGTCTATCAATATAGGAATGCAGAACAAATTAGGGGACACTCATACCACATCACGCAACCATTAAAAAATCATGAATTAGAGTTATAACAATTGACTTGGAGAGGTTTCCATGTGTTAGTTAAATTTAGAAAATAAGATACAAATAAAATATAGTATAATCCCATTTTTTTATAAAATATGCAGTGACCAAAATACGTGTGTGTGTGTGTGTGTGTGTGTGTGTGTGTGTGTGTGTGTGTGTGTGTGTACAGTCATCTTTCCACATCCATGGGCTCCACATCCATGAATTCAACCAACCATAAATTGAAAATATTTGGGGGAAAATGTTACATTGTTGTTGATGTTACTATATAGTTAGGCCTACATAGTCTATTTAAATCTATTACAATTCCCGTATAAAGAAAATATTTACCAATTTCTGCACTTTTTTATTCCCAAGGAACAATAAAGTACAATGACAAGTTGAAATTCTTCAAGAAATGCACCCTAAAAACAGTTCCACCCCTTAGTTTAGCCTTCTCTACAAACAAATGCTCTATATTCTGTAACACTAAATCCAATTTCACATATGATCAAAAAAGAGGCCAAAGATATTTGGGATAGAATATAAATCATGTTTTGACAGGAACTCAAAGTTTTCCTAAGACGTCATTCCTAATTCCAAAGATGCCAACACTTAAAGATTTCAAACATTGATCATAAAATCCAAAAGCCAGGAATTCAGGATGCAAACAACTTGAGTCCCTGAATCCATAAATTCCAAGTGCAATCATCATTCCTCAGAGGCAAAGAATCACTGCTCACAGATATCAATTCCCCCACATGAACCGTCATAAAACTAAGTGTTCTGATACCAGACTGACATGCCTGAGACATGTTATGAGTATGTGTCATGGGTTACACTCACAGTTTGTATATGATGCTTTATAAAGTGTAAAATGACCACTGTAACTGATAACCTGTCCTCATTATATCTGGTCATAGGTGAGAAGGTCAATAACTTCTCCTGGGGGATTCTTGCATTTGAGGAGCTTTCCAGAAATAAGAAACTCTGAGCATCACGAGAACTTCATCTTGAATCCATCTGGAGGAACAGCTTCCATTTACTTAGTCTTCTTCTTCCCAAGACTTGGGGATGCTGCCCACTTTGAACCTGGAATCCTCAATGTCTGAGCCACGCATCCGATCCTTAGCATGTAGTGCCCTGAATGGCACACATCTGCTACATCCCCAGTTCTTGCTCTCCCAATAGACCATAGGCCCCTCAAAGCAGTGAGTGTATCTTATGCCAGAGCTTCACAACACAATCACCTGGAGATCTTGTTAAATTGCAGACTCTGACTCAAGAGGTCGGGGGAGGGCCTGAGAGTCTGCATTTCTAACAAGCTCCCAAGTAATGCCTGTGCTTCTGGTCCCAGAACCACACTTGGAAAGAGCAAGAACTTATATTTAGTTGAATCCCCAGCAGTTGGCATTGAGACTTACCCACAACAGACACTGAATAAATACTGATGGCAAAGGGGTTCAATTGTTGGCTCTTTGCAAATAGATGTTAGAACTTATAAGACAGATCTGCCAAGTCAAACTCAGGGCTCACCACCCAGATGAAGAAGTACCAGGTATGACCAAACAAAGCATTGCTTGAATTATAAAAATCATTTTGTTAGTTATGGACTAATGCTACTGGAAATACTTAAATTAGTTATTGTAATACCTCACTTAGTGAACCTATCAAAGCATAGTATAGGGATAAATCAGAAATTACTAAATTTTTCACCTGAAAGCATTTCAATCTCACAAGGCAGGTTATAAGAAGTAGATTCCAAATGGGAGAGGCCTCAAAAGAAATAAATTGGTAAAACGTTTCAGGAATAACTGACTTTCATTCTAACATAAGCCAGTAGTATATTTAATATATTAGAAACATGGCAATCCTCAGATAAGCTGTTTAAAAGAAAAGATGCTATTGTACCTGGGCAATGGATAGATATTTGGTTGTTTATTGTACAATTCTTTCTACTTTTATGATATGTTAAAGATTTGGTGTTTTGGTCCTGGTTAATATGGAGTAAGTCACCAGACCCTGTCTCTAACCAAATGAGACTAAAGTCTCTGGACAGAATGCATGGAGCAGCTATTTGAGAATTCTAAGAAGTAAATAGTAGCAGGTAGATTGGGGAAGGAAACCAGAACTCAAAATATAAGCAATCAGGGGTTCCTGTCCTTTTTGTCTTATTTTGTGTTTTCCTTCCATACTGACCCACTTGGACTCATAGCAGCACAAATACAGAAGTGCACCCCAGGTGAAACAAAAGAAATTTTCATCATTATCAGGTCTAGGCCATGTCTGTGATTACCAACAAAACCAAAAATAATGACCAATTGGTTTGAACTGGCTTTATTCATTTATCTTCCAAAGACTTACTATCCACATACTAAACCCAAGCCCTATAAGACACGAAGGTAAAGAATGCTGAGCCTTACCCTCCAAAGAGTCAGTTCTGAGATAAATCAGAATAGCTCTGTGGGAATCTTCTGAACAGTTGAACTTTAAGAACCACGGTCCACTGAATTAACTAAAAACCAAGGCTTTCATCTTTTTCTGTAACTGGAGATGACAAACATGTTGGATGTCTCCTTTCCAAGTGGTTTCCTTGTGCCACGGTAAAGCATTAAATGAAGTTGGGAGAGGTAGGTGGAAAATCCTTAAGGTGGGTTTTGCTAGCTAGACAGACCAATAGATTTGTGGCTAATGGCATGGTGTCTGAATGAGTTAAGCAGGTTCAAATCTTGCCTCTACCCTTCTTAGATGTAATTTTTGGGCAAGATATTTCTCTTTGTGTCTGAGGCTCCTCATCTGTAAATTGGGTATTTTCATATAAGGTTGAGAGGACTAAATATTAAAATCCTGAGACAGGTGCCCAGTACATACTATGTGTTTAATAAGTCTTTTAATTTACCATGAGTTCACAGGGCAAGTCAAGATTTAACGTCCCTGAGGCCAGTTAGCTTCTGTCTTCTGTGTCCTGAATTATACTCTGGGAAACCATCTTATTCCTACAAATACATGCTACTGGCCATAAGGTCAATATAGGAAAATAAATAAAAGCCTAGGTCCTATAGGTAATGAGCAAACAAGTTAGTCACCAAATATAAAGGGCATATAAACTATGTATTCTCTAAAGCGATCTTTCCAAAATGAACCATGCCTCTGAAAATAATTTGTGTGTATGTGAAGAAAAGATAACCAAAATGACCAGATTTCCTCCCACATTGGTTCTGTTCCAATTCATTCTATAAAAGGAAGATGAGCTTACCTTATCAGCAATATCCACTCTGGCCTTGTGATTAAGTAAGAAATCCACTGCAGATAAATGATTTGCCCCCACTGCAAAATGCAAGGCTGTGCGGTTCATCTGAGGAAACATGATGTGTATTTTCAGTTATCTGATTATTATTTAGCCTTTTAAAGATCTCTATTTCTTGAATGACCATAATTTTCTATCAGGTGTTTGTATTTTTATTATTTACTTTTTCCTTTTGCCTTTGAAAGTAGTGAGAATTGTATCCAGCATAATCTTGTCTCATTTCTTATTAGATAATAACAGAGAATTTAGCAGTCCACTGGAGAATATGTCTCAAGCTGATATCCATTGCATAATCTATCATTGTTGGTAACAATATAATGGGTTTCAATTAGAGAGTAAAAATTGTATTTTCCTTCATATGCGATCATTAATAATAGTAAATGTTTTCTGGTTAGAATATATTGATAATGCATAATAAAAATTTTCCTAGACATTTAATACATATATAGTTTTTCTTCTGTAATTTTTAGACTGTAAATTTTATTGAAGCAAATAAACAAATTATTTCTGAAAGGAAAGGTAGGAGGGAGGAGAAAGAAAGAGACAGAGAAAGAAAGCTATGAATACATTTTGCTTCAAAGGAAAGCTACATGGTGCTTCTGAGATGTCCAGAAACAATCTGTGTTTCAGACAATGGGTGTTTTGCCTGTAAGTAAGACACGTGTCATATTTCCCATATTCTAGACACTTTTTTGCTTTCAAAGAAGGTGCCTGGGGATGGATTTACTGTCCTTTGCTCCACATAAATAATTTATCACAAAAATATGAGAACTGTTTAAATTAAACATCTGATTTCCTTGGAAGCTAAACTGGTTATAAACTAAGTTTGACAAAACATTAATTATCTTGACATTGTCTACAATCTAGAGCTATGTTCTAGTATGTTAAATCTGGGCTTATACAATCCCCTAACAACTTGACTTGTGAATAAAAATGCAAGCCAAAACGGCATCCAAGATAATTCAATTAAACTACTTACATTTTTTTCATTTCCACCATCACAGATTTTAAGGAACTCTACAAGTAACTGTCAATAATTTGCTGTAAACAGGCCTAAAAGAGATGCCATTAGAAAATGTAATATAATTCATCTGGAGTTTATAATAACTTGCCACACTGACAAGTAAGTTAAAGTAGTCTAGGTTGTAGTCTCTCTCCAAGTACTTTAATATAAAAATGTGGTTTAAGGTACTAGAAAATTGTATGTGAAAAAATTTTAAATGGTTATGTAAGTATTTTGAAGAATCTAAAGAATCTATTTTCTGCTACTTGGAAAAATAATTACTGCTTTACTTATTCAACAATTAATCTAGATATTACCTTCAAAGATCCTTGCCTATTTTTTTCTCTCCCTTCCTCCCTTGAATCCTTTTTTTCTTTCCTTTTTTTTGTTCCTAAAATTGTTCTGCTGCAAAATTTTACTATTTTTCTACTCTTTCTAGACTGTCTGTAGACAATGAACAAAATATACACCCATAACACGTCAGAGACAGACATACACATGCACACAACACACATGTAGACACATGAATTTCCACAGACTCATAAACACACACCCCATCACATACACACATGCACAACTGCTAAACATCCTTCCACTGCATATGATGCATGACTTCAGTTTCTATGACCTCACTACCTGGGACAAATTCAAATTTCAAAAGTAGAAGTTTCTACTCTTCAGGGAACTCAGTTTAGAACCAGAGTCAGAAAACTTCACTGATGTAGTTAAAATTTCTTTTTCAGATTTTACAAAATCATTTAATCATGGGACTACATTGCTAGAACCCTTTGAGTTCCTTGGAAGGGGCCTGTACAAGTAGGGGCCCTAAAGCTTCTATTTCATTTAGCGTTAAGTCTACCTCTATCTTCCCCACCTTGAACCACTCTACAAATTGTCCTAAGCAATTGATATAGCCCCATTCATTTTAATAATCCTGCTTTGCTGAGCTGTCAGGAAATCTGCATAAGACCTATTCTGGCAGTAGACTTCTTCCCCAAACCCAAGCACTTAAAGAAGTAAGAGCCAAGTTTCAGAAAGGGCCCCACTGCCCAGCATGAAGATGTACCATATTTCAAAAGCAATAAAATGAAAACCCATACTCTCCTTTAGATTTTAAATTTGGAAGAACCAACCACAAAGCACATATCACTGAAGAGAAATCAACCCAGATTGTGTAGCAAAAGATGTCTGCCTTTCTAGAATGTACAAGGCCAAAGTGATCTACAGCTGAAATCCAGGCCAAGAGCCTTGACAGTTGCCTTTACTGCCCATACACAGACTTTGTACAAATGTGCATAAAGATCCTGCGCATGTCCCTTCTGATCAGATAAAACACCCAGAGCCTGTTTTTCAGCGCTTGATTTACCTTTAGTATACACACTCTAGAGTTACCAACAAAGATCTCTGGCATCTCATCCAACACTGTCATTTTTAAATTTTATTATATTTCTGTGTAAACCCAAGCCACCCTTAGAGTAGTCACTGTCACTTTGTGACTTCTACTCACATCGTTCACAGCATTAATGTTAACTTTCTTTTCAAACAGCTTCTCCATAAGATCCAAATGATTGCTTTTAGCAGCATCATGGAAGTTTCTCTCATTTGGCAGTACTGAAAGAAAGCAAGCAAGCATGACTGAGGGAATGGAAGGAAGAAGAAGAGAAAGCAAACTCATTTGGTAAACCTTTTAACTCTAAAAACTTGAAACAACAGCCTTGAGCCTTTCTCATTCTACCATTCTGGACATGGGAACTTTGCTTTAATAGTTTATAAAGCTGTAGTGTAAAGATTCCACTTTCTCTTTGCTCTACAAGTATTTTCACACCCTCAAAAATATTCCTGGTCCCAAACAAAACATTATTCCTGAGGACCACCCTGAAGTCAGCAATGTAGTATCTGGCTCCAGGAGGTCAGAGGGTGGCCAGGAACTTCCCAGGGGATGTTTGTAAAATGTTTGTACAAGATTATACAGGGAGGAGCCCAAATACTCCATACAGAGATAAAATTGTTTTCTGCAGAACTCTGTGCAGATGCCAGGCCTGCAGCACATCATATAAACATGTACACAAAGGCTAAAAGGGATGAACATGTTTTATTCTCATTTACATGAAGGGAGATAAAAGTAGATTCCTACCTACTGCAAACATTATGTATCACACATATATACACATTCATATGGCATGTTTTATCAACTAGCATAGAAAATATTCCAGGATTTACTGTTTTTTGTTTTTTTTTTTTTGTCATGTAGGGAAGCTGGAGGGCTCTCAGGTGACAACCCCAACATTAGGGGATAAGGTCAAAACTGGAATGATGTGAAATCAGCAATAGACCATTTCCAAAAAGACATGACCTCTTTAGAACACCAAGACCAATCATTCAAAGACAAGGGAGTATCTTCATGGGTGATACACGCATTCACTCTTTCTACCACCTGGATCCCTTCCCTCCTTTCTACCCCTCCTCTTGTTACCACTCTGTGATTTAACATCCATGGAGATGATAAATCCAATACCTTCATTGCTCAGTTCCCTAACTCCCTTGTCTCTAATAATTTTTTCCTCTACTTGACCTCAGCCATCCAACTTTAGGGTCTTCCTCAAAAACTACATTATTTCTGGCTTCTCCAAGAATCTCATTCTCTGAACACCACCTCTCATTCATTCATTCAGCCCAGTCCAGAAATTCTGGATTTGTCTCAGCTCCCTCTCCAGACCCCAGCTCCTTGCCCCTACGTATATACTAATCCAACTGAAGGGAAGTTCTAGTTGTCCTTCTTCAGTATGTCCCAGGAAAATTCCAAACTTTCCTGTCCCAAACACAGTTGGAAACTTTTTCTCAACCTGACAAAGGGCATCTACAAAAAACTGACAGCTAACATCATGCTTATTCATAAAAGTCTGAACACTTTCTTGGTCCCTAAGATCAAGAACAGAGATCTATTCTTACTCTTCCTTTTAAATGTTGTGTTAAAAGTCCTAGCCAGTGCAATAAAACAGTAAAAGTAAATGAGAAGGCATAAATATTAATAAATGAGTTTAGCAAGGTTGCAGGACACAAAGTCGACAGATAAAAATTAATCTTTCTATAAACTGGCAGTCAATAAATGGAAGGCAAAATGTGAAAAACAAGAAATTTGCAATAGGTTTAAAATTTTTTTAAATATAAACCCAACAAAACATGTATAGTTTCTCTATACCAAAGATACTAAATACTGATGAAAGAAATCAAAGAACATATCTAAATGAAAAGATATGTCCATGGATAGGAAGACTTAACATAGTAAAGATGTCACTAATCCCTGAACTGATCTATAGATTTAATGCAATTCAATAAAATGCCAGATGGGTATTTTATAGCTATAGATAAGATAATTCCAAATTTTATATGGAGAGGCAAAGGAACTAGAATAGCCAAAACAATTTTGAAAGCAGAGAATAAAGTTGGAGGAGTCACACTGCTTAATTTTATTACAAATCCACAATAATCACAGCATAGTATTGACAAAGAGACACATAGATCAATGAATAAAATACAAGTCTAGAAATAAACCCTCGCAAATAGGGCGAGGGTTTGGCCTTGTCAGTGAAGATAATCATTTCAATAAGTGGTATTTGAACAATTGGACATCCAAATGAAAAAAATAGGAACCTTGGTGTCAACATCGTACCTCCTACAAAAATTAACTCAAAATGAATAATAGATGCGATGTGAAACAAAATTATAAAACTTCTGGAAGAAACCACAGGAGAAAATTTTTATAAGCTGGGGTTAGGCAAAGAATCTTACCCATGACAGCACAGCATGACTGTAAAAGAAAACAACGATAAACCAGACTTCATAAAGTTAAACTCTGCTCTGTGAAAAGCACTACTAAGGATAAAAAGACAAGTTACAGACTGGAGGAATACAGTTGTAAATCACACCAAAGACTTCAAAGGACGGAAGGGGAGCAGTCTCAACTTTTGAAGAGTCTTCAACAGCGAGCCTCCGCTGACACTATAAACTGGTCCCCCGGGCACAGATGATCTGTTTCATGCCTAGAAACTTAGGTGCAGAAGGATTAAGCGACATTTCCATAGTCACACAAATCAGTGCATGAGTCAGGATGTAGGCGATAGCAGCACGCAACATTCTTTCCTTATTTGCAAAAGGGTTTAATCATTTCTATAAAAACCCTTCTCCCCGAAGGTACCAGAGTAACCCTGCCCTTTCACCTGAAATAAGGCGCCCTGAGAAAGGGGAACCGAGACTTTACGATGGAGCTGAACGCTGAGCGCCAGCCCTCGGCGGCGTGGGGCGAGGACGGGGTCCTCAGCGCCGAGCCCCGGCGCCGACTCGCACCTGCTCCGGGCCAAGGCCCTGGGGCGGCCCCTGTCCCCCCTCGTCCCGAGACTCACGGAGCTCGTGTCCGGCCGCCGCCTGCCCCCGCGCAGGCCTCTCCTGCTTGGGCATCCCCGACACGGCCGCCCAGAGCCGGCCCGCCGCGGCCCCGAGCAGCAGCGCTCGCCCCGCCGCCCCGCGCCCCGGGGTGCGCCCCGGCGGGTGCATGTCGCCCGCGGGGCCTCGGCGCGGGGGCGGCCCGGCGGGAGCGCTCGCTGCGTCCGCGGGCCTCGCGCCAGCCTGCGAGGCCCGCCCTCAGGTGTGGCGGGCGCGGTGAGAACGGCGGGGTCACCTGGGAGGAGCGCCCAGCTCACACTTGGCAGTTCTCCGACAGGTTTGATAACTGTCGAGGTTGGATTTGCACCACTACAGGAGCTTCAGTATTAAATCATTTCTACTTGGGCTGCCATCATTTTCTTGGGAATAAAGTAGGATTCAGTTTCTTCTCTGGAGGTGGCAACTTCGGCAGCCCGTTTTAATGCAGTGGTAACCTGTTGGACTCCTCATCTTGGGTATTCTTTCTTGCTTAGTAGTTTATAAAATAATTGAGGAAGTACAGTAGTCTGTTCTGGGCAATCATAATCTAATAATACGGAAGAAAAGTATTGAAGGACAACCAGGACCTCAGCTCTGAGACTACAGCACTTAAGCATAGTGTATTTAATGGATTACAACAAAACTAAACCAAACCATGATATATCTTGCACCTGCAGATAGTTTCAGAGGTCATTCGGAAGTTTAGCATGTTTTAGGAATGAAAAACATGTAACAAAACTAGATTTGACCACAGAGCTGACCCACCTTTTTTTGTATGTATGTACACACACGTGCACACATGCACACATGGACATAAGAGTGATGTTAGGGAAGCATTGTCTGTAAAAATGCACAAGATGGTTTAGAGGAAGGTAAAGGAAGTGATGGAAGTTGCAAATTGAGTTGGAAGGCCAGAGATCAGGCACCTTGATAAGGACTTGGCACAAGGAATGGAAACTACATGTTTTTAAGAGGCTCTACAAGGGTAGACAGATTTCAATATAGATATGGGTGTGACACTACTGCTTTTAACTGACCCTGTCCAGGGCAGGGGGAACTTGGCTGGAGTCTCCTCTGCCCTTGCAGACTCTTGGGCTTTTCTTTACAGGCCCCAGCTTCTCACAGGCGGATCCACAGCACCACACGGAGGTTTAAGACGTCTGCCAGTGTGTCATCCTTGAATAAAGCATGAGCTCTAGAAAGCCCAGTCAGGCGTAGTTCACCTTCGCAGAGGTTTACCATCAGCCTGGTGACTGAAGGCCTAAGGTTACCCCTCTGGGGGAAGTGCTGCTGAGATGGCTTGGATACCTAGGATTTTGCTGACAAGGATGCCCTCTATCTGGTGTTGGGCAGATCCTAGGAACTTCACATCTTTCCTGCATTAACCTGTGTGAGCAAGCTGTCAGCTTCTTGGAGCAGAAAACTGCCTAGAAATTTAGGGTGCTTAAATATCAAATAGTTTTCACTTCTATACTTTGTCTTAAAAGAAGGACTTGGTTTTATCAAAAGATTCCAATATAATCTTTTAAAGCAAAAAAAATAGATACAAGTTTGGCAGAGATGGTATGTACGTGTATATGTATATATACACATATCTATGTATACCTATGTATATGTATGTACATATGAGTTTGAAATCATAATAAACTTAAGAGATTGCAGTTAGAAGGAAAGGGTTAACACTATTTTGTCTCTAAATTATCTTCTGTCTCCCTGAGCCTTTTGTAGACAACAACAATTAGATAATAAAATTGTCATCATTTAACTCAAACTTGTAAGGGGGAACAGTTTGATATTATAGTTTGCTTAATAGAATCTTATTCCCAATTTTCACCATTATACCATGTCAGTTTTTCTTGAACAGCTTTAATCCAATTATATGTTACAAAGCAAAAGTGATTATCCCTTAATTATACAACAAAAGAACAATTTTTGCTCCAGGGAAATAAACATCAACTCTCTGTGAAGTTCACCAAAATCCAACCAGGTACATTCAGACATTATTGTTGTTCAAAGTAGAACATTACTGAAAGAAAGAAGAAAGGAAGGAAGGAAGGAAGGAAGGAAGGAAGGAAGGAAGGAAGGAAGGAAGGAAGGAAGGAAGGAAGGAAGAAAGAAAGAAAGAAAGAAAGAAAGAAAGAAAGAAAGAAAGAAAGAAAGAAAGAAAGAAAGAAAGAAAGAAAGAAAGAAAGAAAAAGGAAAGAAAAAGAAAAATCAGCACCAGACACCAATTATGGTTATCAAAATGGAATAATTTCCTCAAAAAGTGCTTTATAGCTCTGGGCTGTCATATTTTGAGCCTTCTTCCAAATGTTTCCAAGCCACCCTAAGAAAATAAGTAATAACACATTTATAAAGCAAGCTATTACCCAATAAAGGGAAAGAAATGCAATTCCCTTTCTCGAATGTCTGACCCTTAAGGCTCACCTTGAGTGTAGCCACCCACATCAGACACTACTATGTCTTCCCAGGGAAAAACAGTAAAATAGTAAAAGACACCACTCTTTGAGCACATTTTTAAAAGTTATTTATTTGTTTATTTTTTTATTTGTGCATCAACAAATAATCGTCAACACCTACTGAGTGCCAGGCCACATATATTGCACTTGGAATTCAGAGATCAATAAAGACACAGCCTAGGATCTCTAGCAGACTACAATCTATTAAGAAGAGACCACCACATCAAAGCTACAGCAAAGAAAGTTTCAAGGTCTTCATAGAGAAGCAGGAGCACAAAAGAGTGACTAATCAGTTTTCCAGAGGGCAGGGACTTTTCCTGAAGGTGGCCCTGGAGCTGTGTTGAAAGATGGTTAGTGTGTATAGTGGGAGAGGGCAAAGGGGCATTCAGGAAGCACATTCAGAGCAGAGGGAGCATGACACCAAATCTGTTCAGGAAAGGACAAGCTATGCAGCGTGGTTTGATTGGCCTTGAATGCTAAGCCCAGTATTTGGTGTACATCATGGACAGTGATTATGGAAACTAGCTTGTACTGACTAGCAAGAGCTGATTGCTAAGCTTTCAGAAATTCTGTGAGAACTGGTTGACATGTCCACAGCTTGAAATCTGTCATGGTATTTACACCACAGAAATCATCATGTACTGCAAATCTGCTCCCCACTTCGCACCCTTGAACTATCCTAAAGAGTTGAGAGCTTTTGAAACTTTTTGGTTTCCAACATAACAGTGGCATTATGAAAGTGGTTTATGGCTAATTTTCAAAAAATGCACACGACAGTTTAGAGCAGGAAAGCTGAGAAATCAGATGGAAGGCAACTAGAGTTTAGACAACTAATAAGGAAATGACAAAAGAAATGGAAAGAAATGTTTTCAAGAGGACCTACAGAGTGAACAGAATTCAGTAACAGATATGGAGTTGGCAGAGGCATAGGTGGGAATGAGAGGAAAGGACGAGTTAAGAGGTAAGTACAGTTGTCACTCCTTATCCATGGTTTCACTTTCCTTGGTTTCAGCTATCCACAGTCAACCATAGTCTGAAAATCTTAGTCATTCACCTCACTTCCTCTCATCATGTAGACATTGTGTCGTCTCACATCATCAAGAAGGACAATTTTAGTACAATATTTTGAGACCATATTCACATAACATTTATTATAGTATGTTATAACTGTTCTATTAGTTATGTTACTGTACCTAACATATATTAAACTTTAGCATATGCATATATGTATAGGAAAAAAATAGTACATATAGGGTTCAGTACTATCCACAGATTCAGGCATCAACTAGGGATCTTGGAATATATCCCCCACAGATAAGGGGGTACTATTTAATAGTAAATACATTTTTAAATGAGGGCAGTAAAAGTATCTCCTATTAATTTCTAATTCTCTTACCTTTCACTTGCAACTACCTTAAATAAATGTCTATATCTATTTCCTACATTTTCTCTCCAGCTTCTTGTTGAACTCTGTGATATGGCTTCCATTACTCATGTTAATGCTGAAACCTCTTAGTCTTGGTCATTTCTTCAGTGGACTAGTTGATTACATAGATATCGCAATGCCCATATTAACTTTTAAATTAAGGCACATCTGATGGAATAAATTGGATTTATAAATACATCTTTCAAGGCTGCTTTTGCTATTAACACATAAGATTGAGGTTAAGATGTACAGCCCTATATTGAGAGACAATGTAAAGACTGATAATAAAAAAGAGATCTTTTTATTCCATTAAAGAGGATTACACACATGCAAACAATTATGAGACCTATTTATAACACGACATTATACACCAATAAAGTATTCCAAATGGACTGGCCATCTCCTCATCTGAAATTCCCTAAGCATTTCATAGATACAGAATTTCTCTACATAGCATTTTAAAATGAGGCATAAAAAAGTGAGCCTAAAGGATCTTTATCTTTTTTATACTTTATTCGAATACATGACATTTATTTTGTTAACTCAGCAGGCTCAGGTTGCAAGCCCTGTGCATTCCAAAGAAAGGCCTGTCTTCAGGACTGGCCCTTGACTAGCTCCCTGGACATAACCTCTGAGCCCTTGAAGGTCCTGCCTGATAATGAGTGTTTTAATATGCTGAGGCCATGGGCCACAGCTTTAGAGATAGTTAATGCTAAAAATATAATATTTATGGTGTTTATTTTACCTCAGGGCCTGGGTTATAAGGTATTATTTAGATCGGTATTTTGGAGACTGAGTGGCTAAGGTCAGTCTCATGGGCACTGCATGCCTATGTGACTGACCCCAGCAAAAACCCTGGACTCCACGGGCTGAATGAGGTTCCTTGGTTGGCAATACGTTCTGCACATGTTGTGCCTGGTCTCTTCTGGATTTTGTCCATTTGCCTTTTCCATTTGTTGGTTTTAATCTATATCTTTTCACTACAACAAACTATAACTGTCAGTATAATAGCTTCTTTGAGTTGTGCAAGTCCTTCTAACAACTTATCTGGTTTGAGAGTAGTCTTGGAGACTCCTGACACTATAGAGATAAATTTTATTTTTTCTCCATGGATAATCAATCATGCAAGCACTATTCACTTAATAGTACTTTTTGTACTGAGTTGTCTAAAATTGTCCATATCCATGACAATAATATTCTATTAATACACTTATTATAGCTTTGTAATAAATCTTGAAATGTAATAAATAGGGCCTGTACTTACTTCTACCTTCTATTTCTCGGGCCTTTGCTCTTCCATATAAAATTTAGAATCTACTTAACTTCTAAGACAAACCATTAGGGATTTTGTTTTGAATTTTACTGAATGATTTTGAATTTTATAGAATGATCTGTGGAGAACAGTTTTAAGGATCTTCCTATTGACAAACAGGTTATTCTTTTCATTTACTCTGATGTACTGTTTGTCTTGCAATATTCTATAGTTCTTAAGTTCTTGCACATTTTTTGAGATTCCTTTACCCCTTTAGCTACTTTGTAGATTATCGTGAGATTATTTTTTATTACATTTTCTAATTGGTTATTATTGTGGTATAGAAATACTATGATTTTATATATTGATCTTGCAGCTATAACCTTGTTGAACTTTTATTAAATGTAGTTTTAAATGTAAACAAACATACCACCTGACAAGTTTTTTTTTGTTTCCAGTTTTTATTCATCTTCTTTCTTTTAATTATTGGCTAGGCTCTCCAGCAAAATAATAGAGAGTACCCTTCTGTTATTTCTAAGGAGTGCTTCTAAAATTTCATCACTGTGATAATTTATATAATTTTTTCGACAAAAATTTTTTATGAGTGAGCTTAGTAATAACAGAACTTAACTTTGTTTGGGGTAGCAACATGCCCAGCTAAAACTACATTTCCAGTTTTCCTGTGAGGAATCCATATGACAAGAGTTTGGCCAATAAAATGTAAGTGGAAATCCTTATGGGAGGCTTCCAGGAAAGCTCCTTAAAGTGGAACAGTCTTCTTGCTTTTTTCTCCTTTTCACTTCCTTGACTTCCTATCTGGAACTCACTCATAAGGCTGGGTGTGGAAAAGCCCATCTTATAACAATAAGTTGATCATGTGAAGCCAAGAAAATCAGACTTTGAGCTCAAACTTGAACCACTGTGCCACTGCTCACCAATAAAATTCAAGAGAAAACTAGAATTGATTTTTTTTTTAAAGACTAATTTGGGTCTGAAAGTCATAGCTGAAGTGAAATTCTCAACTGATACAGAAAGTAGGATGCTGCAAATACCAAAATCTAATATATAGAATTGACTTACTGTTGGAAAGAGGGCTTTGGGGAGTGGGAACACAAATATCACAGGCTGAAGAGCTGGTGACTTGTTTGGTGGTGACAAAATATTTGGTGAAACTGTAAGTGCTGTCTTTGGACAGTAGACTAAATGTTGATTGAGGGTGTAACATTAGGAGAAATGTTAGGAGAAAAATCAAAGTGTTAGTGTAAGATGACTTTTTCTTGCTGTCTTCAGCAAAGTCCTAGAGACTTGTATCTCTATTGAAACTAGTAGCTTATAGAGAAAGAAAAAATATCATCTTGCTAAGTAAGGAAAGCAGTTTCTGTCATTTTTTTTCTTTTTATATTTTATTGTGATATGGGTCACATATGAACAAGTTAGTATAAAGCGTATATGCACAGTTTAAAAAATATTTTTAAAGTGAACAACCATGTACTCACCACCCAAGATAAGAAACAGAACACTGCCAGCATCCCAGAAGCTCCATGTGCCATTCCCTGATCACATTCTCCTACTTCTTACAAAGGCAATCCTTATTCTAATTATTGGGACAATAATATACTTGCTTTCCTTTATAATTTGATTTTACATATATCCATCCTTAAAACAATATAGTCTAGCTTTAACTTTTTTGAATTTTATATTAATAGAATCATGCTGGTGGCATCCTTTTATGACTTGCTGCTTTAGCTCCACATTATTCATCCACATTCTGATTAGCTATTTCCTTCATTTTCACCACTGTGTAGAATCCTATTGGTTGAACATACAATGGTGGAATTTAACCATTCTACCATTGCTGGATATTTGGTTCATTTCCAATTTCTGGCTATTACAGTGCTGCTATGAGCATTCTTATACATGCTTCCCAGGGAACATGTTCAATAGTTTTCTCAAGGCATTGTTTAGTTATGGTTCTGGCAGGAAAAAAAATTTGTAATTTGAGATGAGTTTTTAAGAAAGAGACCATTTACATAGGTGTGAACAGGGTGTGGGGAAACCACAAAGGATAGTGCAGCATTCCAGGGCTAATAAAGAAGGCTCTGTTGCCACACCTAGTTGAAGAGGTGAGGAAAGGAAAATATTATCAGAACTTGTAGAGAGAACAGAGAATGCAGTAATGAGGGCCACCTAACCAACAGGTGGTGATCCTACAAAAAAGTTACATGGAGGAATAAATACCGACCTTCATCTTCTTTCCTCCCTCAAATGTCGTGCACTGCCCTGGTGCCTTGCTGGACATAAAGCAGGGTGATGAAGGGCAAAGAGTGATCAATAGGACAAATAGAAAAAAACGAGCAAAGGGGTATAATTAGAGGTGCAATTGCTGGATTGTTGAGTGTGCACATCTTCAATTTTACTAAAGAAGGGCAAACTGTTTTCCAAAGTTATTTGTTTTCAAAGTAAGAGTTCACGTTGCCCCACATCACTCCAGAACTCAATATCATTGGATACTTTCATTTTTGTGTATCTGGCGGTAGGGATAATGATGATACTTCTTCATGGTTTTACTTTACATTTTCCTATTACTAAAATGGCTGAGAATATTCTCATGTTTGTTGGCCATTTGAATTTCTTTTTATGTGAAGTGTCATTTAAAGTCTTTTGTCCAAATGTCTACGGCGGGCTTTTTCTTACTGAGTCATCTATATATTTTAGATTACATACTCTCAATACTAGTTTTTTTTTTTTCAGGTATTTGTTACAAATATGTTTTCCCAGGTGGTTGGTTCCTTATATTCTGACACTCTAAATAGATAAGGTTATAGGTGCTTATTCTTTGTAGTTTTGCTGTATTTTCTAAAAATGCCCCAAAGCAAAATTATAATAAAAAGAAAATGAGTTGGATGTATTAGATAAAACAGAAAGAAAAAGATGTAGAAAGAATGTTGGGCAAAGAAAACAAGAGAAAAAGCACCAGAGGTGGGAAAAGGGTAGAAAAGGAAAGAAACTGTTTCTATGGCTAACAGATCAACTAAATAGCTTAAATTTTATTTTAAATTATTATTAAATATGACTAAATGATAACAACAAATTAAATGAATCATCTAAATGAAAACACTTAGTGTTTATTGCTGAAAACACAATAAAATTAAACTTGAGGCAAGATATAAAATTAAATATGCTATCTATTTTTTAATACATTAAAATGAGTATTTCATTGATCTTAATCTTGTACAGAATTATATAAGTAAATCACATAATGAAGAACCACAGCACAACTGTCTTTGCCTTAGTATATAATAATATTAGGCATGATATTGGCATGCTAATAAACTTTAAGCCTAATATTAAAACATCTAGTAATCTAAAATCAAGCCGTCACTTTGGCCGAGGCTGTGCAAGATCCTAATTTAAGTTATTCCTACAATATTACTGCCTTGAAAAGTAGGTATATAAATATTAAAATCGTTATATCATAACCTGCAACTAATGAAATACTGTATGTCAGTTATACCTCAACTTGAAAAGTAGAAAAAGAGAAAACAAAAATGTAAGAGAATAAAAAATTTGGTTTTTTAAAGCAGTCACAAAATGGCTTCCATTTTCATGTTTCAGTTAAATAATTGTTTTTCATAAAAACTCTTATTGATAGCACAAAATTATCTGTAGCAAATACTTAAGATACCTACTATTAAGCTGTCTTCCTTCATGAATATTAATAAAAACATGAAAGAAATGTAACTAAAATAAATATAACTAAGATATGCCTTAATCTTCTGAATTACACATTTTTCTCTAGAAGGTTATACAAAATTAGAGTGCACAGTTTATACATTTTTATACATTTGTGTAGAGTTCAAACATTAACAGCCAAAAAATAAAATACTGCCATTTGAAAGTCCCAGAAAAAAAATAATTACCTTGCATCTTAGACTAAAAATTTTTAAAGTGAACCAAGTGCTTATTCATAAGACAAAGAAATTTTAAATTAAAAAAGAATCAAATGAATAATCACATTTAAGCAAAATTCTTTTCACATAAAAAATAATACTGTAGTATTATTTTCCTGAAGGCAATAAAACCACTCATGCTAGTTCTGCTAAGTGAATATTCTTCATAGAATGTATAATAAATATTAATTATGAATGTTTGTCAGGTATCTAAAGATACTAGGAACTAAAATATGAATATACAAAGTTGTTGAAGATACTCAGACCAAATACAGCAAACCAACAATATGATTAAGTATTGAAAAATTCTTATGCTAAAATAGGTTTGTGTGAACCTCTGGAAGCCTTTATAAATACATATTTTTATATTCACTATAAAATAAGAAATCACTTTTTGATCTCATTCCTATTTTCTCATTTTAAAAATATTTCTAACAAAAAGTGAAATTCTTATGGTCATTAAAAAGTTACATAGAAGTAAATTAGTATATATTTGAAGTTTATCTAAAGGATATATCATTGGAGAGGGATTACTGCAGTGGCCTTTCACTAAATGAATCTGTAAAATTGAAACGAGGAAGAATAGGTTCATTGATTATAAAGAATAAGTTTCAATTAATAAGTAAAGATAAAATATTCAGTGTTCATTTAAAAAATACATCAAGGGTATGTCTTGGATTGTTTGGTTTTATTTTCTTTGATGCTGAGTGCTTTGTCATCAGTCCTGATCTGGAATTAAAAAAACACACACACACAATTAAAATTCAGCAAGAGAGTAAAAACTTTTTTTGCAAATAATTGATTTTTAACAATTCTGCTTGATATAAAAGCAAATTTTAACACCTAAAAATTCAACCTCAAAATATGCATTTTATAGCTAGTTTTATTAAAACTCTAATTAGCTGTACCTTTTTATTTTTGTTACAGTCTTCTGTACAGTGCCTGAGTTACCTATAGAAGAAAGTGAAAAAATTCCATAATGAATAATAATAATTAAAGTTATATAAAAGTTTAAAAAGTTAAAGCTGATATAAATAAAACTGCTTCAGTACTACATAGTTCACATTACCAGAAACTAACATACTAGAAACTGTTATAGCACAATTTCTTTATGATTTACTTGTCTTATTAGTATTACATTTAATTTCATTTTTGAAATTTGGCTAGAGTCAGAACTACCAAAAAACAAGTTAAAGAGGCATTATGCCTGTGTAATTAACGTTAATTTACTGCTGTGCCTTGACAAATGTTCTCTGAAGGAATTTCTTTTTGATTACATCACTCAGCTCCCTAAACCTCTGAGTTCATTCTGTGCTAAAACTGAAGTTTTCCAAAATTTAAAATCTAGTGGCTTCAGGTATTTCTAACCTATGGTAAAGTAACTAACACTGGCAACACACACAAACTACCCCTTTAATAGTATGTATTTCAGACTTAATAATGACCTCAATTTTAACAAAACATTCCCAGAAAATCAAGTTCTTTAAAATGACTGCAAACTCACCAGTACTTTCGGTGCTTTCTTTGGTTTGGTTAACTGGATTAACTCTATCCTCTCTCAGTTCCTGGATAATGTCTTTATTTAGGCAAATATCCACATGCACATTGAAAAGGGTAAGATCTGAAGTCTTTTGTTCCAGGTTACAAACAGGACAAACTAGAGCCTGGTCTGTTGTTGCTTCATGTAAATAAGGCTGGAGAGGTTCTTGCATTCTCAATGACTCAACATTTTCATTTTCCAGTGAAACAGTACAAAAATAATTCTGATGACAGCATTCAATATTAACTGATTTGCTTGGAAGACTAGAACATTCCTCTTTGCTGTGGCTATTGCTTAAAGTGTCTATACTTTCTGCTTTAGATGAATTACCTACAGTTTCTACCAACTCTACACAATCTACTGAAGTAATTTCTATGTTCTTCTGATGGGTTTCATAATTCCGCTTCTCACAGAGTGAAAAAGCATGATGTACATTTTCTTTCTTGTTAACTTCTGTAGAGGAACCATGTGAACATGAGACCATTTCACTAATCAAAGGTCCATCAAGACATGCATCGACATGTTTATTAAAGGCTTCTAGACTGATGCTTCCTTGCTCCCTAAAGCAAACGGGACAGGTAAATATCTGACCCTTATCTGAATTCTCTGGTATTTCTAAATTCTCATTCATCTTCCTCTTTAAAACTTGGAAAGATTGTGATGTCTGTAAACTTTGTCTATTCATAGTTTCACACTTAAATGTGTCTTGATGGCTCCACTTCCTTTCTGATCGTTTTTTATCAAAGAAACTCTTCTTATGAGACATTTCTAGAGGTTTTAAAAACTGATCTTTGTCAGTTTTCTCTATATACCCAGTGGCGGACAGTGTTTGGTTTCCAGCCTGTAAGAAACCAATAATGCTCCTCTGTTGGTGTTTCTTGTCTTCTTCATTGGGAAAACTAGATAGCCGCACACCTAAATTAAACCAATCACAATTGATCAATTTCAAATTCAACAAAGCCAATTTGTTCATAATTCATAAAAACATTTTGCAAAAATAGTTGTGACATATCTAAAACAAAGCTGTTCAAAGAAAAATAATAAGTAACACTGTATTTTCTGAATTAAAGGATACTTTTTCAAAGCTGGTATTCTGAGTTGAAATTTACTTTCTTTTATAAAATTGGTATCACTAAATAGTAAGTATTTACCAGAATTAGCATGATTATAAAGGTCTTTCAATTGATATCTTGACACGTGATACCATTACATACCAAGTAACTAGAGTCCAGTACAACCTATATTGACACATTACTATCACTCAAAGTCCATAGTTTACTCACTTTGGGTGTTATACATTCTATAGGTTTTGACAAATGTATAATCACATGTAGCTACCATTAAAATACCATATATAATCGCTTCGCTGCCCCCCCAAAATCCTCTGTGTTCTGCCTATTCATTCCTTCCTCCTTGTGAATCCTTTATAACCACTGATATTTTGTGTGTCTCCATAGTCTTTTCCAGAACTTCATATAGTTGAAATTATACAGTATGTAGGCTTTTCACATTAGTGTCTCCATTAATAATATGCATTTAAGGTTCCTCTATGTCTCTTCATGGCTTGGTAGCTCAATCCTTTTTTGCTGAATATATTCCATTGTCTGGATGTATGATAGTTTCCAATGACCTACTACTGAAGGAATCTTAGTTGCTTCCAAGTTTTAGCAATTATGAATAAAGCTTCTATTAATACCTACTCTTTAGCTCTTTTAGTTAACTTCTTTATGTAATTGATCTCAGCACATGCTGTCTCTTCATATATGACAGTATGGCTAATTACCACCTCTTAGTAGTATACTAAGTTGGCATTTGGGGGGCTTATCCATAAACATTTTTTCACCCAGTTCACTTTGGAAATATTGTTTGTTTTTTACCATGTGATGGCTAAAGATGTGGGATTATAGCACCATAATCCCTCATCTGTAATTCTGAAAATTATAAGCAACAAATGATAATTAATGACTAAATTGATGTGAGGCTATTTCAAGCCTTTATAACTCAGTGTGAATATTTTTGCTTTGCTACAGAAATATTAGTACGTTTGATCATGAAGTGCTGCCTCATATCCCAAAGGAGTATTACATAATATACTCAGCATGCACTGAATTTGCTTTCTAAAACCTGAAAAGTTTTCAATTTTGAAACATACCTAGCCTCAAGGATTACATTAAGTAGCAAGGAAAAAAACTACTTTAATTGGTTCTTACTGGAATTAAACTAAGGATCACAGCTTCACATGCATCAAGTTCTAAGAATTATAAAAAATGGCAGCAGTATAAGTACAACTTCCTAAACAGCTTTAAGAAAGAAAATGGAGATGAAAATTTCCAAAGTTGATTATTTGGGAACGTCTAGCAGATTTAAGGAAAAACAAGAATAGAAGTCATACCCATCAGTCTTAATCTCAAGGGATGTGGAAATTCAGCGTCAATTTCTGTTTTTAGCAATTCCTTAGCAATAGCAAATATTTCTTTGGCAGTAGAAACAACAGATGAAACTGTATATGCACGAGTTTTTACTTCAAAATTCACATTCTTCAGCTTAATAGTAACAGTTCTACCCTATAACAAACAGAACACATTATTATATATGGCTTTCTAACTTCTAAAAAAGTTATTTTACAGGTTAGAAAAACTCAGAAAGGTCTCTTATATACATATAATATGGAAATATAATCAATTATTTCTAAAATATGGCAATAAAGAATAACCAAAATCTATAATTTAAAAATCCTATTTTAGCCAATAATTATTACTCTCCTCCTCAAATAAATTTTTATAAAAGACCTTTATATAAAGTACAAAGTTAACTGATCATTTTTTTACTGAAATTCTTTTTAGAGGTAATTCAATACCTAAAAAGGAAGGAAAAAAAAATCTTTCTACAGGTTTTGTGGATAGCTCATACTCATTGTGTGTCTACTATATGACAGATGCTATGCTAAACCACTTACATGTAAGAATTCTCTTTACAGTTACTGTTTATTAGGCACAGAGTTTTAGTTTGGGATAATGAAAAAGTTCTGAAGATTGATAGTGTTGATGGTTAAACAATATGAATGCATGTAATGCCAGTGAAATACATACTTAATTTTACTACGTCCTTGAGGTGGACTTACTGACTCACTTTCAAAGAATAGAGTATGGAAAGGGGAAAACAGTAATTTTCAGGGGCGAAGCCTAGCAAACACAACCTTAAACCAAGTGATGAAGGTTAATGTTATGCATAATATCATGTGGCTATCATACACAGTATCACCCCCTTATCCTCAGGGATATGTTCTAACATCCCTAGTGGATGCCTGAAACCTCAGATAGTACTAATGTGGGGAAGAGGCAAGAGAATTAAAAATGTTAATCAAGCCACAATCAGAGACTGCAATATGCTGATCAGCCCTGCAGCCAGACCAGGAGGACACCTTCAGAACAAAGAAAGATTTCTACTGGATTACTAACAATCCATTCTCCACACATGGGGAACCTATGTATTAAAGGCTGGGAACTGCCAGCAGACCTTTCACTTTGCATATTCTTACCTTTTCTGGCTTCACTACATATCTATATCAAAGGAAATGGGAACTAAAGAATGACACATAAACTGAATTCCTTGAATACTCTGGGTTCCTCTCAGTGCCTTTACTCTGTCTATCACTGTCCCTCTCACTGTATTGCTCACTCTGTGCCTCTGAGAGGGAGACCATGCTATCTGTAGTGTGTTACCCCTTTACTAATAAACTTTCCTTTTGACTCTAACTTCGGCGTGTGTGTTGAATTCTTCTACACCCTCCACCAAAGGATCCTCTTCTCTGGGTGCAGAGCTTGGTCTCCCCCAACCAGCTGGGGGAAATTTGCCCTGTCCTGCATCAGTACCAAACCTTATATATACACAATATTTTTTCCTATTCATACATACTTATAATAAAGCTTAATTTGTAAATTAGGCACAATAAGAGATTAACAACATAAGTAACAATAAAATAAGACAATTATAACAATGTACTGTAAAAAAGTTATGTGATGTGGTCTCTCTTTCTCTGATATCCAATCTGATAACAGAGACTGCTACTAAGTGACTAATAGTAGGTAACATATACAGTGTGGATATACTAGACAAAGGGATGATTCACTTCCCGGGTGGGAGGGAACAGGATAGCATGGAATTTCATAAAACTACTGAGAATAATATACAATTTAAAACTTATAATTTATTTCCAGAATTTTCCATTTAATATTTTTAGACCATGGGTAACTGAAATGATGAAAAGCGAAAACTTGGATAAGAGGAACTACTGTTCCCTGATAGGATGTGATAAAGACACTTCACCTCTGTGGTATTCTTCCTAAAACTCATAACTGCAGTTTAATTATAAGAAAACTATCAGACAAACCCAAATTGGGAGATATTCTGCAAGAAATATGGCCAGTACTGTGACAGACTAGGGGAAACTGAAAAAGACATGACAACTAAATGCAATGTGGTTCCCTGGACTGAATCCTGGAACAGAAAGAGGACATTAATGGTAAAAGAGGTAAAATCCAAATAAAGTCTGGAGTTTAGTTAATAGCAATGTGCTAATATCAGTTCTTCATTTTGAAAAATGCACTCTGGTAATATAAGATGTTAATAATGAGGGAAACTAGGTATATTGGAACTATTCTGTAGTATCTTTGTAATTTTTCTGTAAATCTAAAATTATTTTAAAAGTTTATTTTAAAAACCAGCTCTTTATACTCAAGGTATGATGGAGAAGGATTTTAAGAAAAACATTCATCAGATATCCCATTCTTTGTGATAATTTAATACTTACAATTTAATAATTACAATTTGTAAATAACTCTAATTCTGGTTTGAGAATGTTAGTAAAACACCAAACACGGATTGTTGTAAGTGAAGATTACAGAATTCAAAGTTCAAGCACTGCAGGTTTCCATTCTCAATGTGTTAAGCAATCTGTATTACAGCCTTGAAACAATATGCTTATTCTAGAAGATCACTGTCTACCTGAGAAAAACATTAAAGGATGATTGACGAGGCATTTATAATATGTAAATACAGTTCTAGGAAAATTCTTCCCTTTGCTTTATTCTCTAACATCAATATAACTTTAATTTTGAACTTAGTCAAACGTATTCCTGAGTTAATATCTATTGCTCTGGGATTATACTGGAACCACTCAATTCTCTTAACTTGTTTCTTCATAGAATGACCTCATCAGAGACCTCAGACATGGGTCAGAATTAAATTTGTTTTTATTACTGATGGGAGTACTCTTTTCTGACATTTTCCAATTTGTATTCAAATGCAAACTCTAACTCTTGCACTGAAGTAGCATTTTATCATTTAAAAAAATTAAATCAAAGAACACCACATTAAAATAAAGTACCTTAAGTCCTTCTTTCTGCAGATCTTGAGCAAGTTCACTGCAAAGTTCCTGGCACAATCTGTATTGTTCTTCTGCTTTACTTATCTCGCTGAATGTCCTAGAAAGACAAGAATGATTTTGGTGTACAAAGTAAACTATAATTTAGAATAATTAAAGACTGATAAAATAGTCTCACATTAACTTATATCTCTGCAATACAGAATAAAGCTTTTAGATGAACTATGATATGATTAAAAACATTTAAGATCTACCCAAATAACTGAAGATCATTTAGTTAAGATTACTAGCAAAAGTGTGCTTCTATGCTTTTGCTCTCTCTATAACATTTTTTCAAAAGATGATTAAAGTAACCAACAGATAATGATAATGCCCCCAGAAACTTAAAGCACATTAATGTATTTATGTATATAGACTCTGCTACAGAGAATTTTCTTAAGAAAGTACAGATAAGAACGTCGCTCCAATTATTGCACATGTTATTTTCTGAAAGAGAAATATCTTCAAGTAGATTTAAGGGGGCTGATTAATGGCAGCCTAGGTATAGTTTTCTAATAAACAACTGAAAATGGAGGGCTGGTAAGCTTAAAAGTAGAAATTTTGAGTTCATCTGCACAAGAGTGTTGAAAGAAGTGAAAAGTCATATTACCATAAACAGGAAAGATACTGGAGATCAGAGTAATAAATAAAAAACCGTGTGCAAATAACTACTCAGACACCCAGTTCTAACTCTATCCCTAGCTACTCAGATCTCTTCTCTAATGGCAGCAAATGTTGCCAGCTTCCTATTATGAATTCCTCCAGAAATATTTTATGCATATAAAAGTAAACAAGCAAATATTTTCCTCTTCTTTTTACATAAGCAGAATATTAGACACATTATTTAGCACCTTGCTTTTCTCAGTTACTCCTGGAAAGTTCCCTATGAGTAAATAATAATAATACTCTAATTTAAAGATGTAAGATCATTTAACCTGATCCATATTCACAAATATTTAAGTCATTTTCAATCTCTTGCTATTATTAAAAAAAAATGCAAAGAATAATTTTGTATACATGTAAAATGACATGTGATTATATCTGTGGAATGAATTCTAAAAAAGAACCACGGGATCAAAGTACATATGTTTCTGTAATTTTGATAGATATTGCCAAATTGCTTGCCCCTTATAGCAGGCAAAATACTGGTCCCCAAAGATGTTCAAATCCTAATCCTCTGAACTAAGTACATTATACCACAAAAAGGACTTTGCATATGTGATTAAATCAAGATGGGGAGATTATCTTAAATTATCCAGGTGGGTTCAATGTAATCCCAAGGTTCCTTATATGAAGGAAACAGGAGGGTCAGAGTTAGAGAAAGAGAAGATGCTGAGATTGAAGATCGAGGATGAGTCTATGAGACAAAGAATGTAGGTAGCCTTGAAAAGCTTTTGATAAAGAAATGGATTCTCCCCTAGAACCTATAGAAGAAATGTAGGCAGCCCTGCTAACACCTTAATATTAGGACTTCTGACGTTACTAATTCTGAACTGTAAGAATAAATCTGTGTTGTCTTAACCACTAAATTTGTGATAATGTGTCATAGCACCAATAAGAAACTCGTATACCCCCTCCTAGAGTTTATTGCTTTTCACTCCCATAATCTTGTCAATAGAGTATGTTAGAAATGACATATTTCCCAAAACAATAAGGTTTCCATCAAGATTTCATTTGATTTCTAAAGAAAATTGCAAACCACTGAACTAGATCGATTCTGAGCTCTCTTTCATCAATATCTTAGTATTTGATGCCTTTGCTCATTCACCAATATTTGACAAGTTCTAGGAAGTTATTTCCATTGTCATTTCTTCAACTTCCCAAATAATTACTCAGTATAATTTTTCTGATAAACGAAGCAGGAAATTAAAATTTAAAATCTTAAAATACTTGGTGTTTCACTGAATAGAAACAAAACTACCATTTAAAAAAGATAACTGCATTTAATTTTTTTCATGTTGAGAGCATAGCAAGTAAAGATAATAAATTGTACTGGGGTATTTACTTCAGGAATGTAAACTAAAGAGAATTATGTGGTTTGAAAAGATTTTTAAATTTCAGTGATATGTTACTAAAAATCAATTTAAAACAACATGAATTAGGAACAATTAATAATAAATAGCAAAATATTACCTTTCAACACTCATGCTTTTCCTCTCTGCATCCCTTGAAGTGAAAAAAAAAAAGTTATTTGATTTCTCAAAGAAGACTGAGTTTCTCTTAATCAACCAAGATTTAACAATATCAATTACTGTTTTGAGATCTCAATAATGTTTTTGATTAAAAGCTATACGTCATGAAAAAACAGTGAGTTTTTTTAATCTAAAAATAAAACTATCATTGAAAGAATGAAGAGAGATAAGGTGTGTCATGGATAAAATCTGTATCTATCGAAGAGAACAAATTTGAAAATAGGTTGGTATTATAAAGAGCTTCTAATAAAAGCCTGAATATCAAAACCACAACTTATAAAAACCAGTAGCAGGTGGTAGTGGTTTTTATAGTTTTGTAGTTTTTGGCTTAGCACATTAACTTCTCTCTCCTATAACCTACTCATTATTCATCTATAGAACCTTTGTCAGAATTTGATACATAGCAATAAGATGAGGATTGGAAATCTGAAACATCTAGTTTGGTTGGATTCTAGCTACTCTGATAGAAGCAGTTGAAACCAAAAAGCCAAAATTACATGTAGATTATTCGTTTTCCAAAGATTTAATGAACCTATGATGAATTAAGCACTGTTCCAGGCCTTGAGGATCCAGTAATGAACAAAACAGACCAAGTGCCTGCCCTTAAGAAACTTGTATTCTAGTGGAAGTAGACAAACAGATACAGAAGTAAATATGGAATGTGTTACAAGGGGAGTAATACTACAGATTTAAAAATAAAGCATAGTAGAGGAGTAGAGAATGTAGATAAAAGGGAAGGTAGGTTTGCTTCTTATATTATTTAAAATGACCTATGAATTTTACTTAAAATACCCATTCCTGCATCTGAAACTACCTCAGGTTAAAATGTGTTGTTTTATCAAGAACTCTATTGTTTTCAAGCACTAGGGAAATAAGAAGAAACTTTTAGATGAAAGAAGTTTTATTTCCCATTATCTGCAAAATACTAGATTGTGTATAGTACTATAATATCTTTTTCTTATCTTTTATTTTATCCACTCAAAATCAAAGTCAGCTAACTGTGGACTCAAAAGAATGAGGAGCATGGAAAGATAAGAAAAGCAACCTCTGTAAGATTTAACAGGTTTAACTGATTAATTGAACTTATTTTATATGCCTCCCCAGTAATCCTCCTGTTCTCCTTTAGTTTAAGAATACAAAAGAAGTTATTTTGAAGGCAGACTGACAGGCTGATGACAAAACTGTAAAAATAGTGCCCATTCTATTTTTTTTATTCCCTTCTTTCACCCATCCCTAAAAGTGTACCATTCTAGCTCTAGGATACTTCTTTTTAAGACCTAGATGAAAGAGTGGCATGGAAGAAAACACAGGGCCCCTCATGTACCTCTCCTCTCTTCTAGATTTTTGCATGACTGGTCTCCTTTGCCTCTGGATGATCATTGCTAATCCTCACTCTTACCTCCTCCCCTCAAGCCATTTTCTTTGCCCTCACTCATCCTTACTTTCTTAATTGTTTATTTGGTAACTTTCATCTCCCACACTAGTCTGTAAACTCTATGAAGGCAGGACTGTATTGTTTATTGCTATTATCCCCAGGGCCTAGAACAGCTTCTAACACAAAGTGAGTACTCAGTAAATGAATGAATCATTTACAAATCTGGAAAAAGAAAAGAAATATAGTTAGTTCATGAAGGCTTTCAAAGAATCATTAAATTTTCTTGTTTAAAGAGTGAATTCTGGAATATGAGCTGTCTTTCTTTCCTTAACAATCTGATCACCAATATTCTTTTTTTTTCTTTTTTACAAAAGATTTTTATTAAAACAGCTAACATACACAATATCGTATTAGTTTCAGGTGTACACCATAGTTATTCAACATTTACATATCTAAAGGGATCACCATGATAACTCCAGCTCACATCTAACATTGCACAACACTATCACAGTATCATTGATTATATTCTCTATGCTGTATACCACATCTCCAAGACTTATTTGTTTTATACCTGGAAGTTTGAACCTCTTATCTATTTCCCTTCACCTCCTCTCCATCAACTCTGATTTTTCAATTACAGTTGACATTCAATATTATTTTGTATTAGTTTCTTGTGAACAGCGTAGGGGTTAGACATTTATATGATTTACGAAGTGATCCCCCTGACTAGTGACCACCAGTATTCTTGTGTTCTGAACAACGAACAAGGCAAGTACAGACAAAACAGTACCCATCATTCCTCTGTTCACCTATTCAATTACTGTGGTCAACAACCTAGAAATTATTTTTTATTCCTCTTTTCTTTTTATTCCACATCTAATCTTTTCACTCTAATTCAAAAATTAAATTTTGAATTGAACTAGCCTAAAAGAATTTAAAAACACGTTATTCTTACAGCCTCTGCCTTAATGGTTAAAACTGTTATTTCAGCAAATGATAAAGAAAAAGCAGAATAACTATACATATAGATACCTTGCCAGGTGTGTTGATCCTAGACCCAGGGAAATATGAAGGAAATAATGCCAAGATGTTTCAGAGAAAAGAAGAGAAAGTAATGCCCTCTGTTCGTAAAGCTCTGTACAAGTAATAATTCCAAGGGCCTTTAACATTTTCTCTGTAACTTTTCCTATTCCAGAAACCTAAAAGAGAATCAGTATTTATTATTAATAAATTTTTAAATTAAGCTAAGAACTGATATTATAATCTCATTATACTTTTTATAATCAATAAAAGGCATGAATAATGTGATGATTTTTATAAGTCACGCAAGAAAACTGCTTTAATTATTTCCAGTCACATTTCCTAAACTAATGTTCCATAAATATTAAAATATTAAATTTAATTTTAAATAAAAATTTTGAAAGCATTAAAAAATGAGTTCTGTGGTCAGGTAAACTTGGAGAACAATGGGATAAAGAAGTTTAAATTGAACTTTTGACTGCAACACTTAGGAATCTTTAATACTCCAGTATCTTTGTGACCCATCAAGGCAGGTCTGTTCCAAAGTTATTTGACCACAGATCTTTTTTAATAGAACATCCATTCATACCTTAAAAAACATATTGGAAAACACTGCTTTACAGCTATACCTTACATATACTATTCAGTAATCATTACACATTGTATATTTTGATTGAGCCTTTCTTCTGAACATTGAAAAATGCTTTATTTAAATTAACTCACATATGCTATATTGAGTAAAAAGCAAGCCCTAGAATACCAAATAGTGTATAGTGCAATTATTTTTTAAAAAGTATATATGCAGAAAATCTAGAAGCTTTAAAAAATAACAAAATATACCTTTCTTTTCCATAACCCTAAAGCGATCATTTTATCATTTTAAAGATGGTATTTTATTTTTCTTCAAAAACAATTACAATTCTAAATCTCTTTGAAGTATCATGCCTATTAATTGGGTAGCAATCTGTACTTTAGAACTAAGATAGTATATTAAGTTTTAGCTGAAAGGACTCTTATAAGCATTCTTTTTTATTTTGCTTTTCTTTGGCATGGGTACACTTAAAAGTCTGTCATCTATTACCTTCTTAAAACTTTTCAGCAAACCTCACTTTTAGGATTTAATAGAAAGATTTCTTCAAGTCCAAATTCAATCATCCATCACACATCTTGCTTATTAACTATTGTTTTACAATTTTTCAGCAAAGAATAATTACTATTATCCTAAATATTACCTTTCAGAACTCACAATATATATATACAAATGATAAATTTTATATAAAATCTCACCTTTCTAATGGGTAAGTCCTTAATGAAGTCCATCACAGCTTGTCTGTTGGGAAGAATTTGGTATTGTCCATTTGGTTTATTCTTATCACTGCACACTTTTGCTAACATTGTATTTGGGGCGATGCCTTAAGAGAAGAAAATTTTGATGACACAAAGAAGTTGACATGTATGATTTTTAAATGTGTGATGACAATATAGAAAAAAACAATGTTAAGTGCAGAAGATTTAAAATGATGTGGAATGCGACTTTTAAAATAACATTTTAATTATTATCTATCTCCTCAGGACTTGCTATGGCTTTAGAAAATGGAACTGTATTAGTTATTTTGGCAGCAGAAATTAGGACTATTTAATTCTCCATGGTATTTTAAAGTCTAAAAATAATTTCTGAGTTTAAGTGATATTACAAGTTTATTTACAATCTTCAGTAGAAACATAGGTCTATCTTATAGAAAAGATCCAAAATGTAAATTAGGATGTACATTTACTCTTTGAAAAGCTCCTCTGTTTAGATCATCCACATAAAGAAAAAAAAATCAAAGATTATGGTTTGTAGTATATTTAAAACAAAAATATTGAAATAGGTGCACACTTTTTATGTTACAAAGTAAATTACTACTTTGAAAAAAAGGTATTTTATAATTTCTAGGAGTCTTAACGATTAAGATAAATTAAAATAGGAATATTCTAATATAATCATTAAATTGTTCATTTCAATTTTTATACAGATCTTCCTAAAATTACTTATTCTCATGCTTTGATGTAAAAAGAAAAGAATAATCTTATAATAATGTAGCTTTTATAAGATAATTTAGGTTCCTCATGACTAATGTCAGTTTCTATGCTAAGACTCAGTGTTACTCTTACCGGTTATTGACATATGGAAAGCTCTTTTTCCCTTCACCTAATGGTCCTAGATTGTTATGTTTCTAGCTGGTATTTCTCCTATGTACTACCTTGTGGCCATCTGGGGTCTCTCCTGCACTGTAATCTTGGATAGGGTGCAGTCTGCCCAAAACCAATTAAAATATATTTTATTATTAAAAGAGGAAAGCTATATGAGATTTATGATAGTTTTTTCCTTGGGTTCAGGCTTTTTGGCTTACTTCTGGCTTACCTGTAGTAGGTTCTAGGTATTCTAAATAAGGTAGGGTTGTTAGGAGTTGAACCAAAAAATGATTAAGTAACATGTTACTATATATTTCATAATGAGAAACTACTAATATTATACTCGAATTAGCCAATTTGAAAATTATAATTATTGTAGCCATTAATATCTTGTTAAGTACCTGCACTGGCTGTCAGTGTTGTTTTTTGCTCGATTCTGAAACGAATTTCCTTTACCACTTCCTCGGCTGATGTACCAAAAACAATCGATTTTTGGAGTATTTGAGGATTATTTTGTTCTTCGGTGTTCACCTGAGCAGTATTTCCTGGGGTCTGCAAATCAGGAGGACTATCTTCAAAAAGCAGTGGAGAGATGGATCGTTCATGCTCACTCAATTTATTAACTTCCTTTCCTGGTTTATCTAAATTATAAACAGGAACAGTCATTCACCCTCATTTTAATAAGTACATATTTCATAAATTAGGTTTCATTACATTCTTCCTAAAAACAAAAATGATCTAGTTTAGTTTTTTTTTAGAACCAAGATCAGAAATATTATAATTTATATTTCGTAACTTAAAAAAACTGATTTTTTTCTTAAACATATTATCCATTTCAAATATATACATTTTAAAAAGAAATATCCTAAGATAAAACTAATTTTTGTACCTACATTAATTGAAACTCAGAATTGGGTTTAGATTCTTATTATATTTTTCTTTAAAAAAAAAATTAAAGCTTTTTTTTACCTTTACTCATCTCTGGAGAAAAAAAAATTAGAATTTAAGAGTAAGGGAAACAGGCATTATTAAGCAATCTAGAATAAATGCTTGAAAAATTAAGCATTTATTAAAAAGAAATTATAAAGAAATTAAAAAGAAATTAAATATTAAAAAGAAATTAAATTTTCTTCTAAATAATGACTTTAATTTTACTTGCTCGTTTATAAAATATCTTTACTATTTTGAAATAAATAGAAATTACTTATAGAAGTTATACTTTTCCAAATACACAAATTCTTAAGGTCTGATCAGATTAACCATGATCCAAGGTTAAGGGAAAGAAGTCTTTTTTATTAATAAGCTATAAACTGTTATTGTTAAAAAGTAGATTAAAAATATCAATATGGTTATTACTTCATTTTTTTTTTTGCATTTTTCATAAGTGGACTCCAAAATACACTTAAATCTATACTGGTACTAAAAATGTCCTCATGAACAAATCCATTAAAAACTTTACTTTTTGGATTTAATGGAGGAAAAATACAGTTTTAATGTATTTATAACAACTAAGATACAGCATTCTTATCCCATTTCCTAATTTAATTACATAGAAATGTTTTCCAAATTAAAGTAGATGCAGAAGTAAAACTTAAATATCTTGCTTCAAGACACATATGAATGCATATTACTTTAAAATAAATTTAGCCTTTGAGAAAAAAAAATTTTTAAGATAATATAAATAATGTGACAACCCGATTAGTTTTAAATTTTAAAGTATACAATATGACTTAGGTTATAGACAGATATTTTCCAAAAACTGAATTTCCAGGACATTTACAAAATAACCTTTATTTTGAACTTAAACATTAGCTATTATTTACGTGCTTCGTGCTTCTGCTCCTTTCATTGCAATGTTCTGGTTTTAAAATCCAAAGCAATTCAGAGGGGATTAAGACTGTGGCACACTTGAAATGGTATTTTCCTTTTCCCCATCTGAATGGGTAGAGGTCAACACAAAGAGAGCTACTGAAAATCTGCAGACCAAGTAAGATGTCTGTCACAACTGTAAAACCCTTCTGCAGTTCCTTATGCCATGTTTATGTTCCTCATAGTTCTATCACCCTGTCCTCAGGTGAGTCACTCTGGTAGTAGAACACTACAGTAGGAAGCACAGCATGCTGCCTTCAGGTTTCGTTAGAGCTGCTGCTCAATGGCATAGTTACCTTTCAGTCTGTCTGCTTCTCTGTGAAGCCTGGCTATGCAACTAAATGTTGAAGTGGTTTCTTATTTGCTTTCTGAAAGATATATCTTCATAATCCCCATTACTGAGGAGATCAGAGTACAAAACTAATGTTTCTTATAATCTGAAACATTAAGTGGATAGCACCAATTTGGATGGTACTAAAAAGTGTACAGTATTTCTGTTTCATGGATTCTTTGGCACTTACCATTTGGATTTATATGGCAGAATAAACATAAAATAATAATTATTATTTTATTTATGTATAGATATAACAGCAATACTTTGCCAAAGACCGCACCTTTTAGAAAAGGGCGCACAGCAGAAAAATGTCTTGGATTTTAGAGGAAGATGTATTAATCACCTGCCATGGCTCCAACTCACTGTTGACAGCTTCCCATTGCATAATGTGCAATCAAATATGCATGAAAATACAGCCCACAGGGATTTATATATGACAAAAAATGTTAAACTATTTAAATTGCTTAAGAATATGAAATTTATGAAAGTTCATAAAAATGTTAAAAGCAATAGATATTAAAAATTCACACCCTCATAGTGAGTTTGGATGTATAATCAATAAAAAGAACCCAAGTAGAGAATGAAAACATTTACCTTAATTCCAATGTAATTTTTTTAAACAAATTGTGAAAGTAATCTTTATAAGAGGCCCTCAGGAGATGCTTCGATATAACCATTTAATGCTACTCCTACTCCTTTCTCTTGTGAAAAGTAAGGAAGTAACACTGTGAGATTTTAAGAAAGTGACATTTGGCTTTATGTGCCACTTATCTAAACAATAAAGTTAAACTAAAGAAAGAAAACCTTTTGCTCCAAGCCCCTATGTCCAGAAATTATGCTTATTGTTTAGTGTTTCTAATAAAAAGACCTACCCCCCCATAAAACTGTAAAGAAGGTAATGAAGTTGTGATTTGATTGCTACATTTAAACTTGCTCCAAAGACCCAAACAATGTGAGAGAATTTTATGCCACTGAGAATCCACTATTTTTGCTTCAGGGGAAGCTACAAACAGGTTTTCCCATCACTGCCTGTGGCCTCTAAAGCAGTCAATGAGTTAGTTGTAAACATGAACTGTGACTGTGGGTTGTGAGCAAACCCCCTGTTTATACCTTTCCATCCAGATGAACTTTGCTAAGAGGTCCAGGACAGCTCAGACAATTGAAATAATCATACCTTAGACAGAGGGTTGTAAGCAGTATGCATAATATCTGCACGTTTCTTGGCATCATTTTGGATAGGTAATAAAGGAACCACTGGAAAAAACCCTTAGGGTCATGACATTTCTATTTCATTGTATATAAAAGAATCAAAATGAGGTCTAAGGCAAAGAAAGGAGTTGGGGAGTCGTTAATTTGAGAAATGAAGGAAAAAAACCTCACCCAATATTTTGATGTTTGAAGCAAATATTTTAAAAATCTAATTTCTATTTATAACTTCAAGAAAAGGCCACCTTAAACAAATAACATCCTTAGATTCAATACATTCCAACCTTTTGTTAGTTAGATCTTAGAACTGCAATGAAATCACTTTGTTCAGAGACTCTGCATGCACTTTTTCTTTTTATTATTGATCATTTATGTCTATTTATATATTTTCTGTACATTTATGCACATTATATGGTTATATGACATCTATGCTAAAATATTTTCACGTTTGTCATCTATAATTTAAAAAATAAAGTTAGATTTTCTCTGGATAAAAACAAGTACGTTTTAACTATTCAGTAGAGCCTATATAACTAGAATGTGTTTTATAAACTTTTCTGCATATTCTTAAAGTCCAGAGATTCAACAATCTCATTTGGTTTAAAAGTGATATTCAGAAAATACACTGGCATATTTTAAGTTTTTGATTTTTCATTTTTAAAAATTTTTCATAATAAAAGTATAGCTAGTTCTAACATCTAAGCATGCTAGTAAGTTAACTAGGTTAATTCAAAGGGTTTTGTTTGGTTTTTTAGTTTGATTGTTCTAATAAACTGCTTACCGTTTTCTACAGATTCCTCTGTTTTGATGAAATACTTTCTTTTGTTCTCGGGCCAATTTTGTCTTTCCTGTAAGTGCTTTGTTATATTTAAGTAGGCTTCATCAAGACTCATGGCCATAAAATTAGGATCATAATCAGCAAGTATTTCCTTAACCTTCAAAAGGAACAAAATGTTTTAAATTTTGCTGCCATAGCAAAACCTGTCACATACAACTGATAAGAAACATTAATATTCTTACTTTGAAACAGTAGTAACGATCCTGCAATCAATAGTTCATAGATTTAGGAAATAAATAATTTACTGCCAGGGCAAATTTGTCCAAATTCTCTTTTGCATTATAATAGGTCATGAAAGCAGAAGACCATGAAATAGCTTTATTTGATACAACCTGTGTTTAGCCACCTATATCTAGATATAGTAAGTTATTCAAATAAATCTTGGACAATATCATTCTGGCAGGCGCAGAAAAAAATAGCTGAGCAACATAATATTAAGTAGTTGATCAAAAGTAGAAGTGAGAACAACAGGATCCTTTAAAGGGCATAATCTTACATAAAAGTACTATATTGCTTTAGAAAGTTATTCTATTTCAATCAATTATAATATGCACATAAAACACTCAATACACGCATTAATGCATGTATCCATTCAGAAAAACAAAGCTCAATTTTCAGGATTTATAATGGAAAAGAAGACAAAATCTGTTGTGTCTGTGACTATATTAAATGATGGGGAATAGTCTGTAGTTGCATCTGGGGATAAAAGAAATACATAAAGAGATTGGAATCTCTGTATGATTCCAGAAATGCCTTTTATATAAGATAGTTGTATTACATGTAACTGAAAATTTTTAACCACTGAAGCATTAGCTGAAATTAGAGAAAATGGTTGCCAAAATAATATGTATATTAAAAAAATATACTTGCTAAATTATGTTATGGTTCCATCTAGTATTTAAAAGCTGCTGTATCATGAGTAAACCTTTTTTGATGATTTATAAAAAGAAAGCTTTTTAGCTTAATATAATTATGAATAGCTGAGTCAAAGGTTATTTTAGAAAATGGTGACATAAAACTTGGCCAAGCTTTGCTCAGAGAGTACCTTAATTAGTTTTGTTCTTGTAGAAGAAACCATTTTTATAATATCCTCAAATAGAATCTTTCTAGTGAAAATGAAACTCTGGAAAGTCTGTACTTGGCAGCCAACTGAGATTACTCTGAATGAGAAGTACTCACTAACTTCCTTTATATATAGCATACTGCTTTAAGAACAAGAATAGACATGTTCCAGTAAAAATCAAGTACTTAGGCTTCAAGAAAAGGTAAAGCTACCCCATTCTTTCAGATAAAACAAAAATAGCTTTTCTTTACACTTTTAAACCAAGCCACCAATATTTATGTATTTATAGTCAATGAACTCGTGCTGTAGTTGACTTACACTTTAAAAATCCATTTTTATCTATAAGTAAACTAATGAGATCCTATTCAAATTTTGAAGAAAATTTCTCCAACTTAAGTAAATAATTAAAGATAATTAAAACAATTTAGTTCTCATTGTCATACTGTCCAAAGTTTTACTCAATCAATGAAGGACTTAAAAAAGTTCTTTCTTATAAAGTCTTTGAAGGATTTTAAAACATTAAAAACCTATAATATTTAAGGTCAACATTTCATCTCTTTCTAATTAGGAATATAGTAAAATGGATAAGCAGTAATCAAACATGAATGTGCTCCCCACTGTGGGTACTTGCTTCCATGACTTTTTGAAGAAAATTCAAAAAAATTTTTTTACTTAAAAAATTTTTAGCATTTTAATTTGGGGAAGTTAACATTTCTAGGGGAAATAAGGTGGAATACAAATAAGAAGAGTGAACCTAAAGACCATTTTCGTGACTAAATGGTTGTAAGTGGCAGGCCATTTATCTATCTATCTATCTATCTATCTATCTATCTATCTATCTATCTATCTAAATTAGTTACAAGTATACAGTACATTGGTTAGACATCTATATAGTTTATAAAACAATCCCCCCAATCTCCCCTGGCTCTCCACCTAGCCATCATATTAATGCTAATTACATTCCCCCTGACATGCTCCCCCCCCCCCCCCCGCCGTGACCAACTATCAACTACTAACGTATACTTCTTTAACTCTTCACCCCATTCTCCCAGCCTGGCAACCCCACTCCCCTCTGTCCATCACTAAATTGTCCACTATATTTGTGATTGTTTTTGATTAGTAGGCCATAGTTTTTTAAGTGCCTCAATTCAGAAACAGTAGTCTTTAACAAAATGCATTTTACCACAATAGTCTAAAAGTGTTTGACGTAGCATTTTAAAATTTTAAGTCCCACCACTGGTATGATAGTCTATTTGTTATCAAAAATTGAGAAAATGGCAGTTTTTTATATATGACAGTAGGCAATTTTATTAAATAATCAAAACTTTATACTTCATGGGTCTTTTTCTAAGCCATAGATTGTTCTCTTTTTTCTTTGATTACCAGTCTCTTGGATGTTAAATGCTTGTAAGCATCATTATTAGACTGTGCACCAAGGAAAGCGCCTACTCAGAGTAACGGAATTTTGTTACTGTTTAAAAACATTCATAAAAAAAATATTTCAGAGAGGTTGAATTTAATGACTTGAGTAGATTCTGTAAACTATAAATATCAGGTGATTTCAGAAAACATATACTGCACATTAAGAAAAAAATAGCTAAAGTTAATTTAGGTTATAATTAAGATAATTCAACATTTTCTAAGGAGGTAGAGTTTTCTAAACAGATGAAAAAACATGTGGAAAAGTAGAGAACTGGGAAATAGAAGGGTGTATTCTGGATACCATCTACAACTCAGTATTTAATTTACAAACTGAAGAAGTGGTAGGAGGTGAGAATAAAGGAATAAGGCATTTGGACTTAACTTTGTAGGTGACAGGAGGTCAGTGAAAGGCTCACAGTAGGGGTGAGACATCAGACTTACCTCTCTACTCACAGCTCGATATTTGTCAAAGTTTGGGGGTATTATAATAAGTTGTGGGCAGAGTCTTTTAGCAATAAATCCTGGCATGGCTGCACGAACTCCAAACCTCCTTGCATGGTAATTTGAAGTAGACTGAAACAAAATGGACCACATAGGAAAAAATATAGAAACTTAAATGAACATATTGATTGATGCATTCACAAGAAACACATTACTGATGTGCATTTTCAACTCAAGGACATTTCTTTTATAGGTCACTGTCTCAAATCAAGCTTTGATTTTATCCTGCCATGGTAGGAAAAAGAAATTTCCTCTCTCACTGCTGTCCTCATATTTATAATGTGACACCAGGGAATAAGCAAGACTGTGCTAATAAAAAGTATTCTTAACATTTCAAGTCACTAAACTTCACTGGTTTTGAGGCATACCCATAATATAGTACTACATACATATTAAGGTGTGGATGATAGTGGGTGATATTACTTAAAAGTAAGAGTTCAGTAATAGTATAGAAAGTGGTATAATAGTATAGATTTGGAATTTGCTGTATTTAAGATTTTAGAAATTTTTCATCTAGAATAAAAATCAAAGGTCTCATATACGGTCAGCCAAATCAAGTCTCCAAAATGAAGTGAGAAAAGCTTAAAAGAACTTTAAAAAATAAAGCTTTCTTCTTAAGGCTTGGATATCTTTTTTAGTGAAAACATTTTAACTAGGACATGGAACTAAAAACCTGGGAGTAAAAAGGAGAACATTACTTATTAAATCCTGTTGATACCTGACAAGTCAAGTCTATGTCATTGTGGCAGACCACAGTACCACATAAAAATTTTTATCACGAATAAAATCTTTGTTTGAAATCTCAAGTACAAAATCAAAAAAATGCAAAAGAGAATCTATCAAATGGAATAATCATTTCAGAATAACAATATCAATTTGCTATAAATGGTTTCCAAATGGCATTTAAAAAATCTTGATAGTCCTCAAAACCATGCTAATCCTTGGTCAGTATTCTGGAAAAGAAAATGCAGACAGCACTAGAAAGATAAGACAATGCTTTAAATACAAGTAAGTTAAATGAAATTGATATGAGCTAGATCTATAATAGTGTAGAAACAAAATTTTAGATATGACTTCCTTTAACTCTATTTTGTGGTACATTGTGAATCATAGCCACAATATTTTACAGTTCCTCCTATCAAAAGATGGATTCTAGTTCCCCATGCCAAGTGACTTGCTTTGTGACATGCTTTGACCAAAAGAATATGAGAAAGTGATATTATGTGAGTCATGAAGCCTAGGCATTACAAAGTCTGCAGCCTCTCCCTCTGCATTTTTCCGATACAGCAACCATGTAAAGATCTTGGGTTAGATTACTAAGTAATGATGTACCATGAGGAGAAGGGAAAGCTGGCTTCTAGCCATCTCAGTCAGGCAAAGTGCCAGGCATGATAGTGAACCCAACCCCAGGTAGAGATTTGCCATCCCCATTATATACTCTGCTCAAATTACAGAATCTTGAGCAAAGGGATATTAAAAGGATTTAGTAATTGAACACGTAAAACAACCAGAAAAATTCTCCATAAACTGGTTGATTTCAATAAAGTCTTCCCCCTTCATAAACCAGTAAAGCTTACTTAAATATGTTCTGAAATTTCCTTTTTGTCTTTAATCTTTACCTACTTACCAACATACTTGATGATCCTACAGCAATGGGTTTATCCTTCAGTTCTGGATTGTCCCTCATTTCTACAGCTGCATAGAAAGCATCCATGTCAACATGTACTATGGTATTGTTCAGATCCCGGTTCTGTTCTAATTCCATTGCAAATCTGTCAGCCTTAAATTTTAAAAAAGTGAGCTTACTTTCAACAACATAATATTGCAACAATACTAATTATAACATTAATCTTGCTTTTAGTAGGTATCTCTGTCTCTGTCTGTCCATCTATACATGCAGCATCCATCTATCTTCCCACCCACTATCTATTTTTATTTGCTTGCTATTTATCTAGGCTGAGAATTGCTTTTTACTTTCACAAACATAGACAATCTGTTCCCTACCAATTCTTAGATTTCTCAATACCCACAAGCACATAACCAGTACTTAATAAATATTTATTGAATGAACAAGCTATTCCAACTGCTTATATCAAATGATTCTACTGCTTTATAAATTGGGAGAACAACTTAACTGTAACTAAAAGCTGCAGTTTAGGTAAAATGAATTATCAGACTCATAATATTGTCTTAAAGTAGCAATGAAGAAAATGAACAACAAAATATTATATCTCTTCGGTATATGATATTTATGCTAAATAGTACTATATAACTGAATATACCAAAGTATGTGTAAACATTCCCTCTGTATAACTGCTTTTATAAGGCTAAAATTTGATAACTGTTAGTCTATACAAATCAAAACTGAAAATTTAAGTTGCAATTTATTCTTTCATAAAATTTCAATAAATATGTCAATACATATGTTAAATATAACAATAATTTCAATTTAAAAAAATTTTTTTATTTCTTTAGAAAGATTTGGAGTTATAAGATAAATGAAAAGGAATACAAATAAGCAAAGTAGGGCAACAAAAAAAGGGTTTATGTAGCAGACATACCCATTCCCAAGGTTCCTTTTTAGTGGCCTCTACTATTGAGGCTGAAAAAGCTAAATACGCACTTTCTCAATTTTCCTCCAGCTCAGGTTGGCTGTGTAACCTTTTGGATCTACGTAACACATAGAGAAGTCAGTAAGCAGTAAAATCATTAGAAAAGAGAGAAGAAAGCTACTGAGACAGAATACATAAAGAACATGGAAAAGTGACCTGCACATGGTACAAGTTCAATAAATGAAATCTATTACTAAAATGATCAGTAGATAGCTGCATAGCAAAGCAGTCAAAAATTGAGGGGAAAACAGCCAGAAATAGGTAAGCAATTTCTGTGATGTGGAGATCCCCATAGCAGGTCTCCTCAAAGGTGGAGAGTTCAGAGGTATAACGTAACATTTCTCTCTCACTGGACTTCAAACTTCCTTCTATTCTGCAGAACTTTTTTTTTCCTGTCATTCTTTCTTAGCATTATATTGATACTGGCTGCCCAGTAGCTGAAGGTAAGATTGCAATTTCTCCCTGAGAAACAGTCACACTCATATTTGTCTCCAGCAGCCACAGTTAAGACTCTCTAGAGGGTCTGCTCCTATTTAGGCTGCAACTCACTGAATGACGTGGGGTGCTCTGTGCCTTCTTCAGTCTGTTCTTCTGCCTTGTTTCCCTGTTCTTAACTAGGCACTTGTTGTATTAGATACTAAATCATAAGTTTAGTACCAAAGAAGAAACTTTATCTTAGATAAGGAGGGAAAATAACTTATCTGCCTTTAATGTTTCCTCATAAGAAAGGGAGGAGAGAAAAGGAATTATATATATAAAACCATATACATATATGTATGTATCTGTATGTGTGTGTGTATGTGTGTGTGTGTGTGTATAACCATATATATATGGTTAAAAAAAGAGAAAGTAGTATTTGTAGAAAAATTTTGAGGAGGCTGATCTTATGCAGTGAGACACCACACTTAATGAGTGGAACTTTTCACATTACTCCAATTTATCATCCAGATATAAAACAACAATTTCTTCCAGTTCAATTTTAAACTAGAGAATAGCATTCTGACATAAAAAAAGATATAAGCAAATCATGGAAACTAATAAAAACAGAGTTTAAAAGCTACTCTATATTAATCTAGAAAACATGTCTAAGATATGAGTCAATTGAGAGTAAGAGATTAGCATCTGAAATATCTTAACCCAGAATCAATGGAAAGAAAAAAGGTAATACATAGAAAGCAAACCAAATGGGAAAAATTCTCCTTAGACTCATACATTGAAGCTATGGCAGTGTCGTCAGCCATCTATGAACTTTTCTGTGCTTAAACAAGTGTACAGTTGCTGAAAGGAAATGTCCCCGTTAAATGACTCATACATTCCATTTTCCTTTCCTATCTTTATCTTTCATCAGTACCCCTTTGACTGAACTCTCTTCTTTCAACATCTACCAAATGCCCATCACCACTGCTTTTTTCAAGATTCTTCTACTGAAATCCTCATTCATGTTTTCCTTCCATTTTTCCTTCCAAATGTCTTTCAAGTTCTGATCTGAGTCTCTAACATGTGTGTTACTACAGTTCAGAACCAGTATGTCACAGTGGTTAAGAATAATGGCTTTGTTTTGGTCTCAGCTCTGCCACTACTAATTACATGATAGTGTAACTATCCTCCCACTCTCACTTTCCTTATTTGTAAAGTGAGATCAAACCAACCTCAAAAGGTTGAAAGAATTAAAAGAGATATCCACGTAGTGCACTTATCTAGGGATATGGTAAGGTCTTAATAATATTACCTATCATTTTAAAACTATAAGTGACATTTACTGAGTACATGACACATATATAAGTACTTTTTATATTAACTCATTTAATGGTCAAAATAATTCTGAGATAATGATTATTATTCCCATTTTATAGATGAGGAAACTAAAGCTCAATAAGATTAAGTAATTTGCCCTAAATCATACAGCTGATAAATGTTAAAACTAGACCTGGGAACCAGGTTACTCCAAAGTCTATGCTCTTTCCATTATTTCCCTAAAATAGATTTGAAAAAGTCTTTATCATTGAAATGAACTCAAACCAAATTCTAATGGTATATTTTATACCCATATTATGTCTAATTTACTTTTTTAAAAGCCTCTTTTTCATTTACATCTAGAAGACTATTTCAGAAATATTATTTTTCATTTTCTTAATTAGTATTACCCTAACAATTGTTGAATAAATCTGCATTCATAAAATCAAATGTTAAAATGCACTGCTTTGCTGTATAGCTGCCATTTAATATAACATAAATGTTTGTCTATTCAATTTATGAACCCATGTTTAATATGTTTTGGTAGCTACAAAAATGTGGCTCTAAGAAGTCTAATGAGGATGGGATAGGGTGGGGAATATTCAGGGAGGTTCTGGATATATATCACAGAGTCCAGGCCCACAGAGATTACATTACCTCAGCTTGACTGGCAATAGTTCATCCTGTCTTATCACACACAATAAAATCCACTATGTGAAAATTTTATGACTCTAAAGAAACACATTTCTCATAAAAACCTCTCTGTTCTCGCAGAACTTGTAAACTCCTTGGGACTTCCTCAATGCCCTCCCATTCACACAACTTCTTTTAAAGGAAGCTCAACAAACAAAACAATTTAAGAATCGATATAAACCATTTCCTGCCATTCCCCTTGCAAAATATGCCAGAGAACCTCCCACGAAACAGTCACTAGAACTGTAACAAAATCTGGTTTTATCACATAATATAAGGTATTTTCTACTTCTCTAGATTATTAGCATATTTAAGAATATGAGCTTTTTAAAAATAGCTTAAATAGCAAAAAGTCATATTGTCACATTGTATGACTCACAGGTATTATATCTTTAAAACTTAAAGATATTTGTAGACTATATCTCAATAAAATTTACCAAAAAGCTGTCCAGAAAGTAAATTGCCTTAAAGATTAGTATCAACTTAAAAACAATGTCATTGTGGACAGAAAGTAATTTTTTTACTTGATGAAATAAATTATGCTTAAATTTATTTGAAAAATACATCAGAAAAACAAAAAAAAATTTAAAAATAGTGAAGGAGGATATTAAACTATATTATTATCATACAATAATTAAAATTGTATGGTACTAATATAGGAAAAGATTCATTTGATTAGAAGAGAGAGTCCAGAAATGAATCCAAGTACAAAGAGAGTTTAGCATATGAACGTGCCTCTTTAATTCAGTGGGGAAAGGATACTTGATTCAATAGATGGTGTTGGGACAAATGAATCATTATTTAGAAGAAATAACATTTAGGAAAAATATAATACCATTTAAGAAAAAAATATTTCATACCTTACATCATAACATATTCCAAAGAGACTAAAGATTTGAGTATAACAAAATCTAGAAACATACTAAAAACTATTTGTGTGTGTGTGTGTGTGTGTGTGTGTGTGTGTGTGTGTGTGTGTGTGAGAGAGTGTGTGTGTGTTTGAGGAATAACCTCTACCTATGCACAATACCAAAGCCAAGAAAAAAGAAATTTAAATATTGTTGGATTTGTTTACATAAACATTTAAAACTGTATAGGAAAAAAAAAAAAACCCTGCAAAGTTAAAAGACAAACAACATACCAGAAAAATATTTACAACTAGCAGAGGAAAAAATTCTTTATATATAAGATACAAACGTCTCTAGAAATGTGGTCAAAGGATATTGCTTTGGATGGCTAGTTGAACCCCTAAATCCATTCTATCTTCCTTCCATAGCAACAAATTTTTAGCAGGGCACATGACCACTCAGCTAGAGAATATATTTTAGTTTCTCTTGCAGTTAAGTGTGACCAATGAACCTTAAATTCTTGCCAAAAGAATGTAAGCTGAAGCAATGTGTGCAACTTCTTTTTCACTTGTTCAATAGCAAATTATTTGCCTTTAATTTTTTCCCCTCATTATTTCTTCCTTACTAAGGGCTTGAACATGGATTGAAGGTCATCCTTCAATAACACCATGAGATTATGGAACAACACAATATAGAATCTAGATCTCTAAGTTACTGTGGTGATAAGAACAACTCACAACCCAACCAGCCAGGACTATTTACCTATTATGTGAGAAAGAAATTAATATCTTATTTGAACCACTATATATTTGGGTCTCTTGTACCAGCTACGTAGTCTGTATCCTACCTAACAAATAGAATGAAAGAGGAAATCCCCACAAAAAGAAAATATCAATGGCTAACTAAGGTGTGAAAAGACAATTTTTCTCTGTCATAATCAAAGGAGTGCAAATTAAAACAACCCTGAAATAATATTTTGGACACTGTATCAGCAGAAACTAAAAGACTGATAAAATTGATAAAATCGAGTTTTAAATAAGTATGTGAGGTAACAAGCACTCTTACGCTAAAAATGTAAAATGGTACTATTGTTGGTGAAAATAACAGGACAAGAGTGCAAAGATATATAAATAAGAATGATTGTCACAGTGTTGTGTATAAAACAAAAAACTGGAGCCAGGATGGGGTAAGGTAGACAAAATATGATGCCTCCATACAGTAGAATGCTATGAAGCATGAAAAATGATGATTTGACAGGCAAATCATCTTTCCTCATGAAGGAAGATGATTTAACAGAGAAGATAAAAATCAGCTCATCCTCTGAGAAAGCATATATCAAAAAAAAAAATGACACATTATAATTTGGTAAAGATAACATAAAATTTATGATCTCAACTCTATCACATGAATAATTTTGTAGCATACTGGATTAATATTATAATTTTATCGTCATTTTGTAGCCTAAAGTGCTTTGTTAAATTGAATCAGATTTTGATAGATGGTAAAACTATCTTTAAAATTGAACTTTTGTTTTACTAGAATCTTGACTAATTTGAGTTTTCAATCTACCACATGGTCCCCTGCAGCTTGGTTCTTCTCAAACTTGTCTCCTGAAATAACTTTTAAAACCAGAGAAGATTCTAAGTATTTACTCCCCAAAGGTTCTGGAGAAATCAAAAGTCCCCCAATTTTTAGAAGTCTGTGTTTTATCTTAAAATTTTATCCATATTAGGCATTCTACCCTTTATGTGACTTTTTGTTTTACTATAACACAACTGCGTTTTAAATTCCCTTTTAATCTAATTAGTTAATATGTTCCTCTCCAAATGATTTTTGCAAAATCAGCATTACACAAAACATGTCACTTTAGTCATAGATATGGCCTTTCTAGCTGCAAAGTATGTATATAATAATAATAATGTAAGCTTTGAGTTAAATCCTACTCTGTCAAGTACTTGTCATATGAAGACAGGCAAGTTACTTGTACTTAAGGCTCTATTGATTCTTCTGTATAATGAAGGTGACAATGTCTAGGTGCGTATATGTTATACATATATTTGTTAAATTTTCATGCTTTACGAGATAATGAACATTTACATTTCGCCTTTTTTTCAGTTATGACATTACCATGATGCATTTTAACTATCAGCTTCCATTTTATTCAGCAGTTGAATTAATACCTTTAATTGTGCTTTCCTTAGCTGCTGGCTGGTAATTTGTGCTTTTTGTTGCATCATATTTTCAATTCGTTGATTGACCTGCTTTTCTTTCTTGAGCTCATTTCCATAAAATCTGGACCCCTATGTAAACAAATAAAACAAGCATAAGAAAAATGTCTGAAGGACAACATTACTGTAGCATAATCTACTAGAATCAGCATGACTGAATTCAAAACAGTTCCACTACTTTTAGCTGGGTGACCCTAAAATTAATCTTTCTATATCTTAGTCTCCTTATGGGCAAAATGAATTTATGGTTACCTAATTCACAGGATTGTTGTGAAGCAGTACTTAGCACAGTACAAACTCTTAGATGAGTAGAGATCTGTACTCAGAAAATAGCAACGTGTCCCAGGCAGGATCCTCTGGGGTATATCCAAGGCCTTAGTCAGATGGGTCATCAGTCACCTCCTTCACTTTTACTTTAAAAGTATTTTTTAAATTTAATGTTAGTCATTAAAGAAAATGCAGAAAATAACTTTTAGAAAATCGCCTATCATTCCATAACATAGTATCTATCCATTCGTCAGGCTGATGGACATTTAGATTCTTTTTACTTTTGGCTTTGATGAAAAATGCTACAATGATCATTTGTGTACACCAGCGATAAGTGAGAGTTCCAATTTTCTACACCCTTGCCAAAATTTGTCATTGTCTGTCTTATTTATTATAGCCATTCTAGGCTATAATAGTGTGAATTGAATTTCATTGTAGCTTTAATTTGCATTTCCCCAAAGACTAATGATGTTAAAACTTTTTTTCACGTGCTTATGAGCCATTCTTTAGTGACATGTCAACTTGAATCTTTTGCCAATTTTTGAATTGGGCTGACTTCTTAATAATGAGTTGTAAGAATTCTTTGTATATTCTATATATAACTCCTTTAACAGATGTGTGTTTTGCAAACATTTTAACCTAGTATGTTGCTTATCTTTTTGTTGTTGTTGCTTATCTTTTTAAGTGCAAATATTTTGGTATTTGATGAGATCCAATTTCCTTTATTGACTATGATTTTGGTATTGTATCTAAGAAATGTTTGCCTAACCAAAGGTCTCAAAGATTTTCTCCTATTTTCTAAAATGTTTATTGCTTTAGTTCTTACATTTAAGTCTATTTTGAGTTAATTTTTTGTGTATGGGATGAGGTAAGGGTCTAAGTTCATCTTTTTTTTGCCTGTGGATATCCAATTGTTCCAGCATCATTTGCTGAACAGACTACCCTTTTGCCTTAGTACTTCTGTCAAAAACCAGTAAATGATGAAATTTATTTCTAGATTCTTAATTGTGCTCAGTTGTTCAATATATCTAGCCTTATGGCAGTACCACACTGTTTTGATACTGTAGCTTTATAATAAATTTTGAAATAAGAAAGTCAAGCAGCTATATGTTTGCTCCTTTTCAAAACTGTTTTTGCTATTGTAGGTGTTTTTACATTTCCATATAAATTTCAGGGTTTGCTTGTTAATTTCCACAGGGAAAAAGAGCCTGTAGAATTTTGATTATGTTGAATCTATAGATCAATTTGGGGAGACTTGTCTTCTTAAAAATATTGAGTCATCTCATCCTGAACATGGAATATCTCTCCATTTTTTTAGATCTTTAATTTCTCATAGCAATTTTTTATAATTTTCAGAGTACAAATGTTGCACTTTTTGAAATTCCTTAGAATTTTCTATGCATAAGATCATGTAACCTGTAAAGAGATAGCTTTAGTTTTCCTTTCCAATCTAGATGACTTTGTTTCTTCTAATTGCCTGACTGCCTTGGCTAGAACTTTCAGGACTATGTTGAATAGAAGAGGTGAGACTGAACATCCTTGTCTTATTCCTCATTTTAGGGGAAAGTGTTTAGTCTTCCACTACAAAGTTTGATAATTAATATAGGTTTTTATAGATCCCTTTATTTTGCTGTAAGTGTTCCCTTCTATTTCAAGCTTTTATAGCATGAATGGGTGTAGGATTTTGTCAAATGTGCCTCTTCGTATCTATTGAGATGACCATGTGTGTTTTTTTGTCCTTTATTCTATTAATATAGTATAGTACACTAATTGATTTTTGGATACTAAACCAACCTTTCATTCCTAGAGTAAGTCCTATTTGGTCATGGCATATAATCTTTTTTATATATTGAATACAGTTTGCTAATATTTTGTTAAGGACTTTTACATTTATAATGACCTATAATCTTCTGTTTGTCTGGCTTTGGTATCAAGGGGATACTGGCTTCGTAGACTGAGTTGGGAAGTGTTCCATCCTTCCTTCTTTTCTAGAAGAGCTTATTGAGTATTAGTATTTTTGTTCTTCAAATGTCAGAAAAAATTCATCAGTGAAGTCATTTTGACCTGTTTTTTTTTCTTTTCTTTTTTTTTGAGGGGGCGGGTAGGGAGATTTTAAATTATTAATTTAATTTCTTTTCTTGTTATAGGTCTATTTAGATATTCCATATCTTCTTGAGTCAGTTTTTAAAATTGTAAATTACTAGAAATTCGTCTAATTTATTGTGATTCATTTTAAATACTTTATTCTCTACCTCCAAAATTCAGTAGGGGAGAAGTGAGCGGGAGAGATGACACGACATTTGTAAAAATGTTGATAACTTTTGATACTGGGTGGTAATCACCTGGAGATTCACTTTACTACTTTAATTTAGTGCATGTTTAAAAATTTCTAATAAAAGTTTATAAAAGGTAAATTACATTGCTGTGGAGCAGCAACAATTAGAAAATTTAATTTAAAAAAGATATTTATGATAAACTCTTCCAATACACACACGAGGATTATATATTACATAAAATATATAAATATTTTAATATATAAGGTATATATTTTATGATTGTTATACATATCAATCACATGTATATCAATCATAATGTATATATTTCTATGCTGGCATATATATATCACATAAAATTTACCTGTGGTAGAGCAAAAATTCAAGAATACCCATGACACTCTTGAAAAAGAACAAAAAGCAAAAAAAGTTTTACTTTTAAAATTATATCTACATTGTATATACTATAAAAATTCTTCACTCAACTTATTTAAAAATTTTTGAATCTCCAAAAGTTGAAAGAATAGTACAATAAACACCTATATGTCCTCATCTATATATAGCAATCACTAATATTCTATAATTGGTTTCTTCCCCAGGTCTTATATGTACACAGATGCATACACACACACACACACACACACACACACACACACACACACACACACACTTTCCTTCCTATTTTTTACTAAACCATTTGGAAGTAAGTTGCTGTGAATAAATGCATGCATTTCCTAAGAATGAAGATATTCTCTTAAATTTTACTCCTTTCTACATGTTTCATTATACATGAATGAAACCCAAAAAAGTGATAGGAAAAAAAACATTAAAGAATTCTTTTATGACCTTGAAGAAAGCCATGTGTAGTTGACTAATTCAATTACATAAAAGCAGCAAATAAAAAATTTCTGTACAGGAGAAACTACCATAAGCAAGATGAAAAGATAAACAGTAATTTACTGGAAAATTGTGCAAAGGGTAAGAAGAGATAATAAAAAATGAAATGCATATAAAAAGATGACAGTCTTACTCTTCATAAGAGAAATAAAAATTAATGCTACATACAAATTAATGATATACTACATTACTTTAGGTTGACAAATCCAAAAGTTTAGTAACACACTATGTGGGCACAGTTGTCACATAGTAATACATATTCTCATATACTGACAAGTACATGTAAATTAATACAACCACAATGGAAGGCAACTGGTCAAGTCATTAAATTGCACATGCATATATCTGTTTGTGCTAGCTGCATTTGGTGGGACAATTCCACTTCTGGGAATCTCTCGTACAGTTATACTTGCACATACATAAATTTATGAAGTACAAGGTTATTTACTGTAGCATTGTTTGTAAAAAGAAAAATCTAGAAATGACATATGTCCATCAATAAAGATTGTGATTGATTAATAAATTATATCCAAACATATAGCATAATAAAGAATGAAGATCTTTAATTACTTATCCAGAAAGACCTCTAAGTTACAGTAATTGAAACAAAAATAAAAAAACACAACTATAATATTCTCCTAACTGGGGTTAAAAAGAGTTAAAAAATACATGTATGTCATTTTGCTTCTACATGTATATACTTTACATGTGTAATAGAAAACTGGAGGGCAAGAGAAATAGAATAGAAAGATTATTCTATACCTATTTGTAACAACAATACTATATACAACATGTTTAAAATTATAATAAAAATGTTTAGAACTTACCAATTTTCAGTTAAGCATAAAATTAAAAAGTCATTAAAGATATGGCAAGAAACAAGAAACATACCTTTGTGGCTTCCATTATAATTTTGTTTATTTTCTCTTTATCTAATCCTTCCATCCCAGCTTTATTATCATTAAGTCCCATCCTAAGCAGAAGATCATCTTTGTAATTGTCATTCTTCTCCTTTGTGCTATCCATGGTGTAGAATTAACATTAAAATGGATTTTTTTTAATTACCTGGAAAGCATACAAAATAAAAACTGCTGTTCAGAGTGTTCATGGAGGTTGGAAAGGCGGACACTTAACAGTTAAAATGATATAGAAATCATCAAAACAAACAAAAATGATGATTAAGAATTTTTAGCTATTACAAAATTAGTATTCAGGTTTTAAAATTACTATCCCAAGGTTATTGTACTCTTGAAGGGAAGAAAAGAATTAACATGTCCTCAAAGCTCTGTGCCAGCCACTATGCTTGGTGCTTTACACTTAAACCTCACAGAGCAGTACTTGAAGGTAAATATCAAAGAGAAAAGAAACTTGAGTCTTAGAACATGTCTACTGACACAAATTTGTTAATGAATGTTGAATCCCAGGCCTGAGTCCAAAGTTCATGTTTTTCTCATATTAATAAACTATATAGGAAATAAATACAAAACAACACATCCTCTACAAAACATGTTAAGCCCAATAGCATTTATTATCTACTATATGTGGAGCTCTATTCTTAAGGTAGTGAAAAAATACAGAAAAAGTATTAACCTATTCACTTTCAGGAAATTATTACATTTTACAATGCTATGTCACTCCTAAGGTTAAGAAAAATCCCTTCAAATAATAATTCTTTGATATTTTTATATAGATAGTTCTTTATAATTCACCTTCACATACATTAGCTTTTCAAAATATTTGTAATAACCATGAAAAGTAGATATGGTTATTCTAATATTAGAGAGAAAAAAAATGGTAATTTCAAGAAGGTTAAACGAAGTGCCCATTATAAGTCTGCAAATAAGCGAAAGAACTAAGATTTGAATCCAAGTCTTCTTACAACACATATAATGGCAGCTACCATGGCATCACAGCTGCCCAATTTGGAATTCACTTATGCTATAAATAAATGGCCAAGTGAACAGCTGCCATGAATCTACAACAAATTATGACAGTGATTTTTTATTTGCATGATTTAGAGCTCATTTACTTTACTTGAGGACATTTTTTTTTTCTCTTGTTAACATCCTTACCATACATAGTTACAATTTTATTTCTTGTAATGGGAACACTTAAGATCTACTCTCCTGGCAACTTTCAAATATACAATACAGTATTATTAACTATAGTCACCATGCTGCACATTACATTCCTGCAACTAAATTCATTTTATAACTGGAGGTTTGTACCTTTTGACCATCTTTACCCATTTTGCTTCTCACTCCCTTGCAACCACCAATCTGATTTCTGTATCCATGAATTCAGTACCATTTTTTATAGTTTAATATATTTTAATAGCAAACTTATAAGAATAACACTGAAGACTGACAACATTAAAAGCATGTACTTACATGTAGGACAACTTGGTTAGAAAAATATAGTGAATGGATGGAATCCGCTGTGTGATAAAAATGTTACCAACATTTAGTTGTCATCAATAAGAAATTTACTTATTTAAAAAAAAAATCCAAATGCTGGCATTGTCCAGGAGAATTTAACAGGTTTATTTATAATTGTTATAAAGTTGAACTACTGAAACTTGTTCACGGAAACATTGTGACTTACATTAATGCCTTATGTCTCCGCATTTACAGTAAAAATACACACAAATGAAAATGAAAAATTGCCAAGACCTGATTTCTGTCCCTTATTTTTCCATTTGCAATCATATACTTAGGTACCTTTTGACCCCATGAGGAAAAAAATCCTAATATTTAGAACTACCAAAAACAGAATGAAGAGAAAATTTTTTTAAAGAATGAAATGTTTCCTATTATAGTGGATTCTTTAGCACATTCTCCTATCTATGTGGCATGCAAACTGGATGTCTTTGTGCATAATTGTTACACGTTTGGCATGGATAGCACACAGGTTGGTGTCTTCAAAAACACCAATGAGAGAGGCTACACTCTGGAAACGTGGATCAGTTTTGAAGTCCTGAGCAATTTCTCGCACCAAATGCTGGAAGGAAAGTTTGCGAATAGGAAGTGAACATCTGATAACGTCTAATTTCATGGAGCGCCACCATGCGACCTATAACGATAAGGTTTCTTCACCCCTCCAGGAGAGGGCACCTTATGATGAGGGGATTTTGCAACCAGTTATTTCTCTGATGCATTACTACCGGTCATTTTGCTGGCAGTCGGCTTTCTAGGAGCCATAGTAGAGACCTCCTTACTTTTTCCCACCCCTTCAGCTGGAGCTTGGCGAGCAGGAGGCTAAGCTGGCCTTATAGGGCAACAGCTGGGTCAGCAAAGGCTGCAAACACAATTAGAGGTTTGTTTGTTTGTTTTTTAAGATTCCACATATAAGTGAAGTCATTTAGTGTTTGTCTTTCTTTGACTCATTTCACTTAGCATGATGCCCTCAAGAGGACCTTTACTTAATGCTGCTTCCTTTTTGGAACTAGCAAAAAATGAATACTGTGATTGATTATTAACAATAGTTCCTTTAGAAAAAATAGTGTATATCACAGTAGGTCCCAAAGTTTGCACAGCAGATCCAGCAAGGGAGATTCTAAAACTCTTGATGCCCAGGTTTCATCCCATACCAAAAAAAATCAGGTCTGGGAGTAGGAGCCAAATATCAATATTCTAAAGAGAAGCTATCATTCCAATATACCCGAAAGTATAGGAGCCAATGGTGATGTTTTTTGTGCCCAAAGGAATATAGGTTGGTTTTCTGTTTTTGTCATTTGAATTTTTGCTCTTCATCACATTTAGCTTAATACCCAATATTTTGCCTTAAGCTTTAGTAATCCAATTACTTGTCATGTTTTACTAAAAAACTGTGAATGTAATTCATTCATAATTTTCTGAAACTAACATTACTAAACAGTGAAGAGGCTTCCTACATTTAAGCTACCTCGTCCTTTAAATCAGGTGTCCCCAACCCCTGCTAGGAACCAGGCCACATAGGAGGTGAGCAGCAGGTCAGCAAAGAAGCTTCATCTGTATTTGCAGCCCCTCCCCAGGGCTAGCAACCCCACCTCAGCTCAACCTCAGATCATCAGACATTAGATTCTCATATGAGCACTGGTCCCTGGTGCCAAAAAGGTTGGGGACCACTGCTTTAAATGATGAAATACATGAAAGGAAAAGAAACATTTAATGCTTACTATTTCACATATGGTATAATATTTAGGCCAAAAACTCTGAGAAGAACTAGTTTTAGTCCTTAATTGGGCCAGAAGTACTGGGCTATCAGCAATACTGGTGTCAGGCACAGCTGTGATAAAGTTAGTTTTCAGCTACCATCTTGCCTTGTTGATGCCGAATTACCAGGCAACTTACATCTAGTTATGGACATAGATTTACTATCATCTACAGGCTAAGACTTGCAAGTTTACAACTCCAATCCAAACGCCTATCTGACATCTCAAATTTAACATGTCCAAAACTGATTTTCTCATATGCCTCCATCCCCCAAACCAGCTCCACTTGCAGCTTTTCTTATCTCAGTTATAGGCAACTCCAATCCCTTCCAGTTGTTTGAGCAAATAACTTTATAGTCTTTCTTGACCTTGCTCTTTCTCATATATCCCGCACACAAACTGTCAGAAAATCCCGTGGGCTCTGCTTTCAAAACGCAACCTGATTTTAACCACTTCTCACTATTTTCACTCTAGTCTGAACTACCATTACCATTTCTTGCTTGGATTATTGCAACAGCCTCTTAAATAGATTCTTGCTTCTATACTTGTCCACCTTGTCAATCATCAATGCAGGAGCCCAACTCATTCTTCTCAATCACAAGTTAGGTCCTGTCATTTCTCTGCTAAAAACTGTACAATGGCAAACCAGATCACTCCAGAAAGAAAACTCTAACTCCTTAAAAAATATGGATCCTAGTTACTTGTTACCTGTCTAATACCCTCCCCTTTACTCACTACTCTCCAGCCACATTGGTCGTCTTGCTGTTCCTCAGATCTGCTAGGCATACTTTAACCTTGAGGCCTTTTGCACTGGTGGTTTCTCTTGGAGAGTTCTTCAGCCAGATATACTCTTGACTAATCTTCAAGTTTTTGCTTAAATGTTATGTTCTCAATGAGGGCCTACCCTGACCTCCCTATCTAAAATAGCAGCCTGATTACCCCTGCTATCCACTCTGCCCAATGTCCCATTGTTTTTCATATCCCTTATTTCCTAACATAATACGTAAGTTTATTTACTTGTTAGATCTACTATCTGTTCCCCTGTGAAAATGTAAGCCCCATGAAGGCAGGGAACTTTTATTTTCTTCACTAATGTACCACAAATACCTCAAATAGTGGTTGGCACAGAGTGCTCAATAAATATTTGTTGAATGACTAAACTCAGATTATATCATTTTCTCATTCTTTTATTCACATAGCAAGGTCACATAATCACAATAAAAGACTGAAAGAAAAACTGCTTTTCTAAAGTTAATTATTTTAAAATATTTGTAGTTTTTCCTTATTTCAACATTAAATATGTAAGGATAAGTATATGAGCTGAACAACCTCCAATCTCATAAACCTTATTTTCTAAGACATTTAATGGTTAAATTGGTTTATTAAAGCTTTTGGGACTTGTATTAGAATAATATTTTGAATTTACACAATAGAATTTCCACAGGGCTCCATTAATATTCAAAGGATTCTATCTTACATTTATTTTTGGGGAAATTAAGTTGCTTTGTTAAATTTAATTTCTTTGATTAAATACTTTACAATTATGTCTAAGAAAAATTATTAGAGAAAGGTAATAAATAACATACTAAGTTTTAGTATACTTAGATCCCTATGAGTTCCTTTTGGTACTATCATTTATGTCACTGTGGTAAGCCTGCTTTTGTTTTTATTGCTCAGTATTTGTTATTTTCAAATTTCTAAAATTTCTCATTAGTCCTTGTTATCTTTGTTTTTCCCATTAGTTCTTACTGAGTTTCTTTATCTAGAAATCCATAAAATGAAAAGGAGATTTCCTAGCAGAGATGATCAGATCATATCATCACAATGTATAATAATTTTACATATTTTTCTGGAAAATGAGATTTAGTGCCTAGATGGTGTCTGGTATACAATAAATTCTCAATCAATAGCTGCTGTTGTTGTTGTTGTTGTCGTCATCGTTGTTAGAGTTAAGCCAAATTTCCAGAGCTGTGAAAATCACTAGTCTTATTTTTTTTCTCTGTCTTTAAGATAGAGATACTATATAAAGGAACAGGGTACACTATAAGCATCTTTGAGAAAAAGCCAAAGTTCACAGATCATATAAATTCATTTTGTTTTGCTTCTAAAGAAGTATTTGTCTGGTAATTACTATGCACTATCATATATAAAATCCCAAAGTCTATGAATGGATATAATTGTGACTCTTTATAAACAAAAGTATTTCGAAAAAGAAAATGGTAAAACATTTTTATAGCTTGATATTACAAAAGTCTGTTTTACTTCAAACTCAGAAGCACAAATAGTAATGTACAACTCAAAGGAAAGAGCTCTGGGTCCTTGTGGTATAGCATATTGGTTTAAAAGCACATGTTCTCTGAAAATATTCAAATTCTTCCCAGTCTAATTCTACCACTGACTATTCAGGTTACCACTTAAAATTATAAGGCAAACCTCTGTTTTTGGAGGTAGTAAGAATGGAAAATTAGAATTTTTCAGAAGGAATTCAAAGGAAGAAATTTTTGTGTGGTATGGTTCCTCCTACCTATAAAAAGCACACAAAACTATGTATACAATATCACAAGCACATAGCATATTTACCAAAGTTACCTGGAATTAATCTACCAAAAAAAATTCAAAATATACTAAGGGTAAGAAGAGGAGAGGAGAGGAGGAAGAGGAGAAAGAGGGAAAAACTAAACTATAGGGAAGTTCCTAGGTGGAGCATGCTTCTTTCTATTTCTAATACGCGGTAAATAACCAAACCCAGTAATCCCCCAGAAAACCTGCATATGACTTAAGAACAAATATTATTTTAAAACTCTGCAAATATTAAAATATTTAATGTTTGTGCAGGTTAAGCACCCACCACAAAACTTAGGCTGTGATTAAATGTTTATTTTACTATCTAAATTTAAGTTAAATAAATTAAGAATATTACCCTAATTTTAAAGTAGTAATTTTGAATTGTCTGATTTAAAATTTCCTTTTTCATTTTGATTTATTGTAAAAAATATTCTTTAAGTTTTCAGGAAAGTAATAAACCACAATTCTAAAATTTTAATATTATTTTTCATGTTCCTCTCCCATTACTTTGTACACACATACATGAACACATACACTCAAACCATACACCCATAATTCTTATATGATGAGAAAAAAAGCACAGAGGTAACTGTATTTTTAGCTTGGGTTTTTAATATCTTTGCAAAATAGGTATACAAAAATTTCAAAATTATTTCAGAGTAGATTGAGTTTTAAATTTGTATGTCTCACTGAGAGAAATAACTAAAAGAATGTAACCTCCACAGATCCTAAACTACGGAAATCTATGCTAAAAGAAAGCTCAAGTTTTCGCCAGGGACATAAGGTCTATTCTTTGAGAACCATGCACATATTCTTTTCAATTGCCTTTTTCCTTCCTGAGTTTTTCATTAATTTAACTTATTCCAGTGAAGAATACACTCTACCTAGCTAGTGTTGCAGACATATAAAATTCACTCATAGAATAAATTGAAACTATCTGATTCTTTAGTACAAAATGAAAAACATCCTAATACAAAACACATTAACTAAAGTGCCAATTCAAAGGTAAATTCCTCAAAACTCATTTTACAAGTTCCTATTTTGATAACGAGTTGAAAGTCTGCCAGGTTCTTTAACAATGAAAACTTTGTTTATACTCAGAAATAAACACACTCAGGACTTTTGACAATTGTGAAAAACTTACATCTTACAGAAATTGACTCTGGAAATGTTGATTTACTAACATGAAGGAGGCTAAGAGGTTCTTCAGGTACTAGATCAAGTCGGCAAAAATATTTACATACATAGAAGTAATTTTATTTCAGTTGAAGTATATACTAAAGTATACAAATCTTAAGGGATAGTTGAATACATATGTTCTTTAAAAAGGAGGGAAGGGTTCTCTTATAGTACCTTTTCTTGTACTGTAATAATATTTTAAGCTTTACAATCTCAAATACTACCATTTAAATATAAAAATTATATAAGAAGCCAGGACAGTAAGGGAGGGTTATACCACTACTAGGAAGTGGAGCTACTATTTATCACCATACTGTCATATTATTGGACAGAAAATATTTATTCAAGTCAGAAAGAGTTATACAAGATATTATTTTGTTTTCCTACCCTGGAAAAATGATCCTTTCAATTGCCCCTCTAACAAACTACTCCAGTTTTTGAGTCCTAATCATGATATTACTTCTTGATTCACAGTTACTGATTTCTTAGGTTTCTTATAGCTCTAACAGGCTATGGTAGCATTTTCACAACTAAATCCTTTTCAAATGAAATACTGATTAAGATCTCAAACTTTTCCTTAAATCTTTGTAAATGCTGTGTATCTGTTCTATAATTTCTTTACATATATTATATCACTAATGTAAAAGAATAGGTAGCCTGCAGAAAATGGGAATAGTAAGTTTCATATCTTTGATTCTCCTAACTCCTTACAAGAAGCTGTGTGAACATTGATATACAGTATATTGAAATTGTTACCAATTCCAAGACTGCACTAATGTCTCCAGATGACAGATGAATTTTAAAAGATAGTTTCCATAAGAAGTCAAGTTCTGAAAAACATTACTGTTAAGTTTTTTTTTTTACTGATCTTATACGTGCCCCAAAACCAGAAACAAAAAATTAAAAATCCAGAAAATAATACTCCAAGATTTCTAGAGTGGAGAAAAACAGCAGCAAGAAACTGTGTTTTGGAGTGAGTAACCCAAAACGATTTAAAACATACATATCTTCCCCTTGCCTTAATAAAATTTCATAATAATCTGACTTTTTAAAGATCATACTCCGTGAAAAGGGACTTTGGTCTTAAAACATTTACAATCCATTTATAAACTATCAATACTGTGTTATGAAAATATTTTTAAACAGATATGATATAGAAGAGCATCTGATAACAAACAACAGCATCTGAAATTTACATTAAACAGCAAAACTAATTATTCTCAATTGATGAGACGATCTTTCATCTTCCCAGGGTTATATGCTATAATTGAGGGCAAGGAAAAATAATGATTTGTGTTTAGTGATATTTGTTCTGAAGCTTCAAACAACATTAAAGGAAGGTTTGTGAAAGGGAAAAGCTGTACAGACTTACTGATATCTATTTTTCCCCTAAAGAGATCTAAATATGTTATCTACTTATTAATAAAGAGTTCAGTTTCAAGAGGCATTTTGATACAGTACAAAGAGTACATGCTTTGAAATCAAATAACTCTGAATTTGAATTTAAACTCTGAAACTTAACAAACTGTGTCTTCTTGGGCAATTTATGTGATTTCAAGGTCTACAAATGTTGGCCTCCTCCTGGTCTGTAACACTTTCCAGTGTAGTTGAGATTTAATGTTTGATCTGTAAGAACCTCTAGCACAGTAAGCATGTGACAAATGCGGATTTTCTCCTCTTACTTTCATTCTTACTTGTTTCTCTGACTAAGCCTACAGGCCGGACTTCAAACACAAGCCATGTAATTGATTGAGAAATAATAGAAAAAGAAGAAAATCTTCATTACTAAATAAATGACAAAGGGGAAAAAGATCACCCATCCCCAACACACACACACACACACACACACACACACACACACACACACACACACAATGCCACCTAACTTTAGGGAAGTCTAAAATCCGTCTGTGGGTGGTGAACACAAAATGCAATACGTATATGACACACTGTTGAATTGTACAGTGTAAACTTATTAGATTTTGTTGATCAATGTCACCCTAATAATTTTTAATAATAAAAAATAGATTTTAAAAGTAAAATAAAAAAAAATAAGAGAAAGAATTAACAACATGTGCCACCCCTTTAACTCCCTACCCTTGACTTTGTGGAACAATTACCATTGACATGACCCTAAAATTCAAATCAAGGTACCAAAAAGCAGCTTACCTCAAGTTAATGAATGCAATATTAAGGTAACCAAGTAAGAACTTAAATTTATCAGATTTCAGAATTTTAAACTATACTGACATTAGCATATTTATAAAACCTACTAAGTTAAACTTTTGACCAAAAACACTTGCTCAGTGACAGTAAATTTTATGGTTAATTCTAATGCTGTTATTAAATCTGCACATGGTATAACATCATGAAAATTGGTCAAATGTTGACACCAGCTTCCAACATATGAAGCACTCATTTCTATATTGCCAAGTACACTAAAAAGAAAAAAAAAAAATTTGATCTAAAAATTTTTATTTTCTAATACAACTAAATACTTCACAGATGCTAGGAAAACCTAGAAAAAGGTACAATAAACAAAAACTACAATGTGTATTGACTCACATCTTACAAATATAATACAGCAGAAACAGAAGTGATAAGATGTTACCGCCAAAAATAAAGAAATGTGACTTCCATCTTGGATGTTTTCATTCTCACTTGGATTACTCATCTGGGAAAGCTAGCTGCCCTAGGAGGCATGAGGCAGCTCTGAGATGAGGCCCCTGTGAGTGAGCTTAGAAGTGGATCCTCCCCCAGTCAAGTCTTCAGATAAGAATGTAGTCCTGGACAACAGCTTGACTGCTTGCTACCTTAAGAGTCAGAGGCACCCAGTAAGCCAAGCTGGGATACTTGATCCATAGACACTGTGATAATAAATTCATGGCTTACTCTCAAATTCTGTAATTATCTCATTACAAATTAGCACAGGTCCATGGACCACAATATGAGTTGTACTGCTAAAAAACATCTGTCTACTAAAGACTGTTTTCATTTAAATAAAGGTGAAAAATTTAAATATGCTAATATACTGATCAAATGAACAGCTTTTATGCCAAATAACTGTTTCTCCTAGAATCTGTGCAAGAAAAATTAAGGGCAGATACTGGTACAGTCCTAGGCCAGAGCCTGTTATTTAATAAATGTATAAATAAATGACTAAATGTTGAATGAAAGAATGATGGGCAGATTAATATATAGAAAGTAAAATTAATGGTAACACTTTAGTTAAGTCTTTTTAAATGCAATAACTGTAAAAGCTAACATTTGTATCGTATAGTGTTTTACATGCTTCATCCTACTTAATCTTTGTAAGAGATGAGCAAACTAAGGTGCAGAGTCAGTAGGTCATATAAAAATTTTGGACTGTATTTCAGGTCTTGCTTCAAATCCATCACACTTAACCACTAAATTATAAATACAAAAAAGGTAACAATTTAGTAAAATATTACCAAAAAAAATAAAACAGTAGTCATTTTGTTGACTGATAATGGAAGTAACAAAAGTGGTATGAATGATAATAGATAAAATATCATACATTATTGAACAGAAAGCATAATTTATGTTTAAATTTAGTTTTAAATATCATGATTTTGAAAACTCGGTAAAAGCCTAAGAAGTCTTCAAATGAAACTAAAATAAAGTTATGAAAATATGATGTTCATTCAGACTTTCCTAAAAACCATGAACTTAAAAAATCTATAAATAAGGGTTTTTTTCTTAATATCTTAAAATGTAAGAAACATTGTACAAAAAATATATATTGGAGATCAACTATAGATCTCCTTCCTAGTGAAATGAAGGGTAATTTCTTCAATAATCATTGCATCTAAAACAAACAGTTCATTTTTACCAGGCCTTGCCTTACCTAATTCCTTAAATAAAAATCAATAATAAAAAAAGCCCTATATTTCTGCCTAAAGCAACACAAAAAAATAAAGAAAAGGCATTATACAAAAAAAGAAAGACTTCTTTTTCTGAAAATGAGGGCTTCCTAAATCTTATCTTTGTATGAGTGAAAGTAGCAGCAAAAGAGACTTCTCTTTTCACAAGTCAGTGGTTTCTTCCTTTTTCCATATACAGCTGGAAAAACTAAATGAAAACTTTTTAAGTGAAAAACTTTTCTCCAAAGTTAGAAAAAAAAGAAACAGATGAAAATAGAAAATATTAAATTCCATAATGGTTGGCTACATTTGCTAAAAACATGTATGAATAAATGATAATTTTCTAACAACTTGCCATATGTCAGGCAAATACTAAGTACTTAAGAAGCATTCGCTCATTTATTCCTAATGATTACTTACTTAGACATCATCCCAATAAAGTATATATTAGTAAAATATTTAAGGAAATTGAAGTTTAAAGAACTTACGTATTTCACCCACAATAACAGAAGTTGTCTAAGTCAAAATATGAATCCAGATTTGGACTCCACAGACCACATCCTTAATCAGTATGCTAAATACGTAATTACCACCTAAGGTGTCAGAAGGTTTATTTTATCTTCACTCTTAAAAGATATTTTTATCAGATATAGAATTGATCGACACTTTTTTTCTTGGAATACTTTAAAGATGTTGCTCCACTGTTTTCTAACCTCTATTAAGATCATGACTGTTCAAATTGTTCCCTGTAGGCAGTGTCATTTTTTCTGACTGCTTTCAAGCTTTTCTCTTAATCTTTGGTTTTTGACAGTTTGACCATAATGTGCCTAGCCATATCTCTTCCTTCAAAAGAAAGAGCTAGACCAGGTTCCTGTATTCTTTGTGAACATTTTACTCCCATTCTTCTTCACCAGATCTTTTAAAGATCTGAAGGTTTTCTCTATACCTGACATGCAGCAGGACTGCCTTCTTCATCCCCTCCCACCCTCATATTTTGTATATTTAAATTTTTTCCTATTTTTCCAAAATACTCCTAAATGAGGAAGAGAAAAAGGGCTTTCTAAGGCTTCGAAAGTTCCCAACTTCCTTTTCAAGAACATGACCTACAAATATCTGTTTGAATTATGGACCAGTTTAATTTCTATCTGCAATATAAAGCACTATATTAGTTAATCACAAACTAGTTTGGGTTCTTGTTCTGTAATAATTAGCAACAATCCCTAGAAAGGAGCAAAGGTCTTTTTGAAGAAGGCTTTTGTCTCTGGAATTTACCAGTATTTATTTATTTCATACATCAGTTCACATATCTGCTTGAGGGCTAAGTAAACATTATTACTACATGTCAGTCACTGATCCTCTTCTTTGGTTTTTGATGATTCACTCAGATTGTTATCTATAAAGTATGGTTCTATTGTGAAATGCTTGCTACAGTGGGACCTATATGATAGCCATGCTTTGCTTATATAAAAAAAAAATAGAAAATTCTGTTCTGAATTTTTCATACTGGCAAAGAAAATTGGCAGAAGACTTTCACATTATTAGACAAATTATAAGATGAATACAAAGACATTCATAACATTATAGACTATAAACATGATGAAACTGACCTTATAAGCAAAAGCTGACTATAAATTTTCAGATGATTCAAATATATTTTATCATACTCAACAGTCAATGAGTGAACAATACACTTTTAAGAATAAAAGCAAATAAGGCATTCCCATCCACTTAGTCATTCAACAGGAAGAACTTCATCACAGGGTATTTTGCAACAAGAACTTGGAATATCCCAGTTTGCTAACAGGATGTATGACAGTGTTCTTTCATCCTTTATGATATTTGTGTACTAAAAGTTACTTAATACAGTTTGTAAGTGAAAAACACTTAAGGCAGATGTATATACAAAAGGAACAGGATGAAAATAGATGCAGATATGAAAACTTTATTGAACTTATAATTCTAACTGGTGTTTATAAATATACAAATGAAAATGTTTTGCAAATACAGAGAAAGAAAACCGTCTTCTTTTTGACAAGATTATGAGATGTCAAAGTTTTCATTGTTATTGCATTTTGACAGCATTAAGTAAGTGCAAGATGGATAGTTTCAGGATCATTCATAAAGGCTGATGAGCAGATAGTTGCTTTCAAATGACATTACCCATTTTAGGGAAATATGAAATAAAAATTTGAGTTTACTAAATTTCAATTTTTATTATAATAAAGAATTGCAAACTAGCTGCATAATATGCTTTTGCTGCTTAAAAATGTATGCGGATAAATTTTTAGGAAAATTGTCAAACTAAAGAAAAACTATGCAACATACTAAAATGTAATCTGGCTCTAACAAATGCTCAAATGTTTAATCGCTTTAAAATAAGTTCTTTTTTAGTCTAAAATCAATTTTATATGCATTAAAACTACATATTATATGTCTCTGAGGTTCAAAAGTCTGGACTAGACTATTCACTAGCTATGACCTTGGGCAACTTAATTTGTTGAACCTTTACTTCTTTACATATAAAATAAGAATAATGTCTACCTTGTAGGATTTTTGTGAAGGATGAACACTAAATGTAATAAACCTAAAACAATGTTTGACATTGAGTAAGTCCTTAAGAAATGATACTTATTCCTTACAAAAAACTGTGATGAAATCTGGTTTTCAGTTTCTCATTAATTTTAACTGTGCTAGTGATTTTTCTCCTGGACCTTAACTGCAATTCCTATAACTTCCCTTCAACCATCAACCAATTAAACTTATTCTATTCATCTATAACTATTTCCTAAACACTATGTGACAAAAAATTTCAAATCTTTGCTTGATCTTTAATAATAATGTAACTTAAAAATATATCAATATCTTTATATACTTTATTGTCTGTATTCCTAGGTAGTAAAATGTTAGAAAACAATGCATCTATGGTAATATATTTATAGCACCCCTATATGAATCATCATATAGTAGGTCTTAATGAGGATGAAGATAAACTATATTCATAAACTGTATCACCACAACAATATGTATGTTCTATAGCAATATTTTTGGCTTACTTGACTAAGAAGAGGAACTGAAATTATAGTAAAAGCGAAAAACAGGAAGCAAAACATTTACAAACTATCATGATGATTCTACCAATACTTAAAAATACCACACCACTTTATATAGTATGACTGTAACATATGAACAAAATAATTTCTCGATGTAACAGGAAAAGAAGTTAAAAGATAAGAGACTGAAACGCTTGGGGAAAAAATGAAAAGGAAATGTGTACATGGAGAGTGGGCACTAATAACATTGTTTATTATAGATGTAAACTCTTGTCATTTTTAGACTAAAAGATTTTTTACTGTTACAGTAAAAACAATGAAACACCTATCTCTGACAAATTTTTATCCCACAAAACCAAAAAGATGCAAATAAAAGATAATGGAACATAATTTCAATTTTATTCAACAGTATGAAAGAATATTTCTGCCTAGAACATGCCTGGCTTGGCTCTTCACTATATAACAGGAAGCAAGATAAAAGGGTACCCAAAACACTCTTTGAAATTTTTTCTCTAAAATCACTGTCTTATGGCCAAATGTTAAAACTTTCTATGTGATGTAACATATTCCTAAGTAGCTATACCTAGTACATTAAGGTATCAATAATACCTCCCTAGTCCAAAAATTATCTTTAGAGAGTTAAAGGGCAAAAATCAACACACAAGGTAATCTAAGATATATATATATACACACACCCACACATACACACACACACACACACACACACACATATGTATATATATATATATTCTGTTACTCTGATCCTTAAAGTGATTTTGCATGTATATATATATGTACACACATATACATATATATATATACATATACATATATGCATATATATACATGCAAAATCACTTTAAGGATCAGAGTAACAGAATAAGACATGGCAGTATGAACATATACAAATAGAGTGTGGGGTGTGGGCAGTTAGAAACAGAACAAAGAAAAAGAAAGCAAGCAATATTGGTAATTCCTACTTACATATCAATCTCCATAATATAGACAACCTAACTAAATGCTACTAACCATTTAGAATCATAATTATTCCTCTTAGGGGAAAATAAAAATGTAAGACAGGAATGTAGGAAAAGGACACCAAGCCTAGATTTGAGATAAATCACAGGGCCTGGAAAATTGGTAAGAAGGTTAAGGGCACCTAAGATGCTGCGGTGGAAAACTTAATTGAAATCAGAGTAATGAATAGGCATTACATAAGCTTCCCCTCCCTATTCCTATGAGTCAATTAAAACAGGATGGAAGGCAAATCATAAAAGTTCCATTATAGTTTATTTTTCTCCCAGTTTCTATCTCTCACCTGCTCCCCTCTCTGCTTTTCCCATGACTGCTGCCAATGATTGCTGTGGTAGAGGAGAAACAGAAGAGAGAAAATAGTAACAGATAATACTAATATACAACACATTTAAAAAACAGCAATGCAAGGGAAGGGGAGAAAAGAGAATAAAAATAGTACAGTAGTCTCTCCTTATCATGGTCAACCATGATCCAGAAGTATCAAATGGAAAATTCCAGAAAAAAACAATTGATAAATTTTAAATTGTGCACTGTTCTGAATATTGTGCTGAAATCTCATGTCATCCCCCTCCATCCCACCTGAGATGTAAATGAATCATCCTTTTTGTCCAGTGTATGTATCTCCACTGTATGTATAGCACATTAAGCCATTTTGAGAGACAGGGAACACATTCACATAACTTTTATCACAGCATATTATTATACTTGTTCTATTTTATTTGTTAATGTTGTCAATCTCTTGTTAATTTATAAGTTGCCAAACTTATAAATTAAACTTTATTACATGTATATATATAGAAAAAAACAGTATATGTAGGATTCAGTACTATCTTTGGTTTCAGGAATCAAGTAGGGGACTTAGAACGCATCCTCCATGGATAAGGGGGACTATGTACCAACATATGTCAGAAAAAAGATTCTGCAGCTGTCTGGCTGTGGGGACCATTCACATCTAAAGAATGCACATAAACTGGTCAGATTAGTTACAAGGCTGCTTTTATTTAACTAGATTTTGTAATCAGCTTTTGGTATTTTACTCAGCAACTGGAAAAGTTTGTTTTACTATTTAAAAAACTTGATAGATCCTCTAAAGTTCATTCATAGACCAGTACACTTGGGTTGCTTATGCTGGATCTGAATAGACCTGTCAAGATCTAAGTCTAACTGAAAATCATTAATTTGTAAGATACTGATACTGCCAAATGTTGACTACAGACAAGTAAAATACAATCATTTTTTTGAATTAACACAGAAGATTAAGATATGTAGGGGAGCAATCCCCTCAATATTCTATAATTACATATATTTGTATACCACTTTTGTGAATACACTTGCAAAGATATATTACAGTAATTCTATACAATATCTCAAAAGATGAATACATGCAAGTCTTTTACAGCTCCTTATATTTGTGAAGCAAGTGTTTACAATATCAGGAAAGGACACAGATGCATTCACAACATTCTACATGAATGAATATTTGATATACTTATGCAAGTATCAGTTTACAAATGCACATAACTGTACAATGATTGGGATAGACATAGTAATAAAAAGAGATTGGTTACACTAATAATGCCATTTATTAAATTTGCATAGATTAAATACACACTCAAAGTTATGTAGTTATTGAGGATGAAGCTAGCTAGGATTCACACCCAGGAACTGTCTACTTGATCATTCTGAACTCAGTGTGAATCACCACCGTGGCAGAAACTATAGGATCCTTTAACAAGCCTAACAAGAACATTAGGAGAGGCTAATAAAATTGATTAGTAGTCAAAAGAGGGAAAAAATATGCATTCAAAGGGGCAAATAGTACAGGCTAAATTGGAAAAGGCAGAGAGACTTGCAGAACTTTTAAATCATTTAAATTTCTGAACTTCATTTAGGGAACATGTTGAATGTCACACACAGAATAACAAACTGAAAAAGACCTATCAATTAATGATACTCTTAATGTGATGAGACTCATTGGTTTACAGGAAAACTTAGTGGAAAAGGATGGCAAACAAGGACAATCCTATTTATCTTCAAAATTCCAAATGACCAATGTTTTATCTAAAAAGACCTGGGGCAAGTGGTCTATAGAAATCCAGGAGAAGTGGGATTGGATAACAGGATTAGAGAAGAGGGTTTATTGCTGCCAGGTGGTAGAAGTAAAGGTTACCTTCTTTCAATTTAAAACACTAGTTCAGCTTTTATAGTTACATGTATAACTTTCTTACCTTTGTTCTCTATTATGAAATTTTTAAAGGCAAAACCCCCACACACCCTCTTTTTGTACTACCTTTTATTATCTTAAAATGACCCATGGTAGTCTGCATAGTATGTGTTAGCTGGAGAATTACTGTTTAAAAATTAATTACTTGCTAGAAATTACTGTTTGGCTATTGCCATAGAAACATAGGCTACTAACTATGGAAACATAACATTCTAACAAACTTTCTGCTTCTGTACCCTGGCTTGCACACCTGACCAGTGGGTTGACAGGTAATAAATAGAAGAAAAATAGACCTTTGTGTTCAGACAGAATGAAGAATGGAATTTTGTGCTTAAAAACCCTATACCTCTACATTTCGGGGTTGCTTAATTTGGGGTCTGCGTACCCCTGGCAGACCCAGCTGGTTGAATAAAGAGTGAGATTCCTATAACTCACTGAGTTCTGGTGGTCCATGTGTCTTTTGGGGGCTGGGGGCCACAGCAGTATCTTGTAAATTATATGCTTGTTGAATTAAATTATTAACTGAAAGATAAGGTATAATATATTAGTTATACTGAATGCCTTCTATATGCTGAGAAGCAGTCTAAGGACTAAGGATAAAAAAATATATTAAAAAATGAATTAAAAGTTAAAAATTCTTGCTTCCATGGAACTCACATTCTACTGGAAAAAAATAAATATATGCAGTCTAATACATCCATGTAATCACTTATCTATTATGTGCAATGCCCTTGAAAAGAATATCTGTCTGCTGCTTGACAATGAGATTTTCATATATGTTAAATGATTTGTTTTCCTCGACCACCCTCTCCCCTATCCATAGTTAGAAACAAACTGAAATTATCTGTACTAGATACGCTTGTAGTTTAGTTGGCATCCCACTCCAGACAAACCACATAAGGGGTAGCCTCATAGTCCACACTTTTGGGAAAAGTTGATTAATGTATTGGCTGACCAGCTACCTGTTTCTTTTAAGAATCTGAACTAAAAAACACTGAAATGACCCCAAAAGTGAGGTAGTTAAACCAAGCTGGACAACATGCAAGATGAGAGTTGAAAGAGTCAGAGAAACAGAGATGAGAACACAAGATCACAGAAATGAAAGATACTATGAGGTCCCAAAGGTGGAAAGAAAAACACTACATCCTCATTTTCCAAGTTTCTAATATGTACAAGGCCCAGCTGAGGATTCAGAGATCTCTATAATAACTTTCTCTTATTTGAGCTGCCCCGAACATATTTTTGCCACCTTCAGTCAAAAAAGCCTTGATGAAACCAATAGTATTCACCTGGTTAACTATAATGACTACTCACTATTCTCAACGTAGTTCATTCTGAAATTGTAACCTCCTATCACAATCTCCTTCAGATAGCTAACTCAGATGCCATCCAACCATCCTTTGTCTTCAAGTGAGAAGAGAGAATTCAGACATACTACTGAGGAGTATAAACTAATGCAACCTTTTTTAGAGGACAATTTGATATTATCACACTGTAAAATATACATATTCTCTATTCCACCATTGGCAATTATCCTCCAAACAGAGCTAGACAAATGCTCAAAAATAAAGTTTGTTCCATATAATATTTTTATAATAACAAAAAATGAACAACTTTGATTGCCTTTCAAAGGAGCAATTCTATACAGTCATTAAAAAGAATGCCATGAAATAGATGTTTACAATATACTGTTAAATTTAAAATGTAATTCTCACAATGTTATGTATTGTCTCTCTCTGCCTCGTCTGTCTCCCTTGCTCCCTCCCCATATATATATGAGCGTGTGTGTACGTTTATATTTTGAAAATCATAATGGTGCTCTCAGGAAAAAATGAGGGAAAGTACTTAAAAAAGAAAGCAAGTACCATATTTCATTGCTTCAAGGACACACTTTTTTCCACATTTTAACCTCTCTAAAATTAGGATACCTCATATCATCCTTGTCAGTGAGGCAGCAGTTATAACATAATTGTCATTACATATGCAACAAAACATGAAGAAGTGCCAGCAACTTGGGAAAAAACTCATAAGACAATAATGGGGCATTCTCAAGAAATACATATACACATACACACATATACTCACACCTATATACATATTTTTCTTCATAAAAAAAAGTATAAAGAAAAGTATAAAGAAAATTCAAGTGGTCCATAATTATATCACCCACATAATTATTTAAGACATTAAAATAGAGCAAAAACAAAAATCAGCTGTTATTCACATGCTGTATTTTATTTGTCCTCCAGATGTTAGACTATTGTTATTCATAGCTTATTACCTCTGTTTCATAGGTTAGTAACTCTACTTCTAAGTTTATAAGATCATGTTTCTTACATAAACCCCCAAATTTTAACTGGTTATGTTTTACTTTGCAACAGCATTATGAAGAACAGTTAAATTCCCAGGTCAGCTAACAAAAAAACTACTTAACTCAAAATGCACTTTAACATAATAATTACATATAAAGAACCTATAAGCTATAAGCTGATATGGACTAAAGGGTGTCACTCCCAAAATTCATTTTGAAGCCCTAACTCCCAATGCAACTGCACTGGGAGAGAGGGCCTACAAAGAGGAAATTAAGGTTAAGTGAGGTCATAAGGGTGGGGCCCTAATCCAATAGGATTGGTGTTCTTATAAGAAAAGGAAGAGGGACCAGAGCCACCCAGTCTGAGGTATTTTGTTATGGCAGCCCACGGTAACTAATAAAGGGTCTTTGTAGCATCATTTAAAAAAATTAGACAATGTTTTCAGTTTCATTTTGGGTCATCCTCACCTGCTATAGTTCTGGCATCAAGAACAAATATTCCCCCTTCATTCCTCTATCTGTTGATCAGTAAAACTGCAACCATTCTCAGTTTCAACAACTGGACATTTTGGCTTTTGTGTCTTGGCAGTGGGAGTAGGGGGCAGGGATGAAGGCTTTGGGATTGGTGTCCAGTGGAGGTAAAAGCAAGAATGATATGAGGTGGAAGATAGAGAGACAGAAAGAGGAATTAAAGAACTCTAGTGGAATGAGAATGAACACAGGAATCAGGATATTTGGGTTTAAACTGCAACTATGCTCTTTACTAGCTATAAGAATGTTGGAAAGTTATTTAACTTCTCTGTGGTTCAGTTTCTTGGTGTGAGATAATAAAAATAGAATAAAAATAATAAATTCTGCACTGAGTTAAATAAGACAGCATAGATGTAAGAGTAGAGTAAATAAATGATGTTTAAAATCATTAGCTGAATTAATAGCATAGTTGCTCTGATATTCTTATCTATATACTACTTGTTTTTTAACACAATCATCCCTCTTAGAGGTATTCAGAAGCAAAGGGTATGATCTTTGAAATCATATAGATCTGTGTTCAAATCCTGACTCTGCCACTTAAAAGCTATATGACACTGGGTAAATCAGTTTCCCTGAGCTTCGGTTTCAAATTCCTTAAAATAAGGCCAACATTGTTCACCTTACATGGTTTTTAAAGAGTAAGTCAGATCAGGTATGTAAAGTGCCTGACCAAAGCTAAGACTTAATATTATAAAGATGTAATTTTCTTCATAAATTAAGTGCATTCTCAGTCTAAATGCCCATTGAATTTTTCATGCAATCTGAAAAGCTATTTTAAAATTCATCTGGAAGAAAATATAAGCAAAAATACCCAAATGAAAAAGAACATTAGGAGAATTTTGGTACTATACACACACACACACACACACACACACACACACACACATTTATACACACACACACAGACACTAAAAATTACATAAAATTAAGTAATTAAATCAGTGTGGTATTAGCACAGGTATAGACAAAGAGATCAACGAAAAATAATGGAGTCCACAAACAGACCTACATGTATGGGGATTTAGCATATCACATAGCTATTTTGCATATCACATAGATATTATACTTAAGTGTTGGGCCAAGTGGCTGTCCTTAAAAAAGAAATTAAATTTCTACCTCATTCCATATATAAAAATATATCCCAGGAGGATTCATATTCTAAAATTTAAAAAAAAAAAACTACCAAGAGAGAAAATATAGAACATTTGTAAGAGGGTTGGAGAAGGCGCTAAGAGAGAAAATTCAGAAGCTATCACTCTTACTACAAAATAAAGAGAAAGTGCAAGTATTATATTCTCATACTGTAATTTCTCCCCATCAGCAGGAATGAAGTGAATCCTACTCTCTAATGTGGTATTCTAATAAGTATACAAAAATCTTTGTGAAATTAAAAAACAAATTTAAAGTCTTTTAAGTATAGAGGAAGACTGTGACAAAAAATATTTTTAAAAGGCAATTTCTTTCATATTAGTACTAAATACAATAAAACAATTTCCTACTAAGTGGACACCTTAGTGATCTAAGTGTTGATTCTTGTGATATAAATGCTGAAGGTTACAACCACACACAATTTAGAAATGTATAAAATTCAACAGAAAGTCCAATTTAAAAATAAACATATACAATGCTTCCATGATTCTACATTGCATTATGAAGTGAATTTCTCAACTATTCGCAATCATTTGCTTAAAAATGATGACATTTTAAAACCTAGACCTGAAAAAAAATCTGAAATAGTACATCTAGCTACATTAGGTTATTGGAAGGCAAAGCAAAACTTAATTGCTATGTCAGTCAACTTCTAAAGGTATAATTTAATAATTCAATAAAGAGGAAAAATGTGCTAAGCGGGTTTATTCTTTTTTTCTCTTTTGAATGACAATCTTGGGATTATGTTTTAACATGTTGACAACGTATTTTCAAAAGCTTTAAGCTTTTTATTCATCTTAATAGCTTTCAATTATCACTTGATTTCACAGTGAAAAGCGATTTCTAACTTATTTACACTCGATTCAGCATCCATGAGTCAATCTTGGGAAGAGAGGACACGTACTTCTCAGAGACACTTCCCATCATTCCAATTTTTTCCTGAAGATTCCAGTTAAGTTGGCCTCCATCCCTACCAGACTTATTTCTAGCCACTGTGCCTTTTCCATCAGACTCAAAATGTCACTCTTACCTTCCCATCCGTGCAGGTATTTTTTATGAGTTAATAAAGAATTATGCTGTCAGCAATTATTAAGAAATTGGCAAGATGTAAAAGTAGCAAAGGAAAGACACGAAGCGACAAAGTTAAAGATCTCTCACTAAAAGTTATTCTTACAATGTATCCAAAAAGACAAGAGTTGTTAGATCGGTTCGTTTTCACACTAATTCAATTCTAGTCTTAAAGTTGGCCTTCTATGGCCCAATCCCTTAGTATTTACTTTGGCCATTCTTAGAGAACAACGTTTCTCTTCCAACCTTTTCTATCTTCCAGGGAGAGGTAGGTCAGTAGAATGGTTAACCTGAGTCTCCGGGAGACATTCGTTCACTCCAGGCTATCATCTCCCACTCCTATTTTAGTTTCAAAACTCTTCGAACATGATTTATTCTCCGACATCTTCAAAATTACTCTCCACAAAATATGTAACAATATCACAACGCGAAGCGCTTGATCTGGGGAAAGGAACTGAAAATTATTCCCTCGAAAGCGGGAAACGCCGTGAAATCTAATTTCTAAAGAGCGAGGTGAAAGACCTTCAGAATTTACAGGGATGCTTCGGCGGAAAGAAACACCCTGGTCACTAGAAAGGTCTCAACGCCCTGGGTAGAGGCGGAAGCGCCGGGGACACTCCCGCCCAGGCAAGCGGCAAGATGCTCCCGGGCTTTCGAGAAGCCGCCGTGGATGGCAGCAGGCCCGGCATCCTCAGCGCGGTTCTCTCACGTCCGGCCCCGCAAGCCCAGGGAGTTCGTCATAAACACGCGAGGCAGGGAGAGAAGCGCGGCCGAGGGGACCGGTCGCGCACCTGTCAAACGGAGCCCACCACCCCTTGACCGTCCGTCCCTAGGACGACAAGCCTCGGCGGCACGAAATACTCACCGGGTGCCTCAGGGTCGCGACTACAACTCCCAGGAGGCTGCGCGGCCGGCGCAGCTGCGTCTTTCCCAGAATGCAGCGGAGCGGCATCCCCGTGCCTTCGCCTTTCTGCGCTCCTCCTACTTCTCTCCCCTGCGTCACCCGGGAGGGCCGGAGGTAGGGTGCTGGAGGGACCCCGAGCCTTCAGCGTGCTGCGTCAGACGTTGGGAGGGGGACGGGGCGGGGAGCCGGAGGAGAATGGGAGGACGAAGAGGAGGGGAGAGGGGAGGGGTGGGTAAATAGTGGGCCAGGCAGGAAGATGGCGGCTGGAGCGGAGGTGTGAGCGGACCCGGGTCTCTGCAGCTGGATCTTTCTCTTCCTTTCTCCCTCCCCCTTTCCTTCTCTGATTGAGATTGGCATCAAGGGGGCTGAGTTCGGGTGGCAGCGCAGGGCGCGGCGCAGGGGTCACGGCGACGGCGGCGCCTGACGGCTGGAAGGGCAGGCTTCCTTCGCCGCTCGTTCTCCTTCCCCGCTCCGCTCGGTGTCAGGCGCGGCGGCGACGGCGGCGCGAGGGGCGGACCCCGTCCCTTCTCCAGCACCCCCCGGCGCCGGAGCGGGCACTTTTCCCAGCCCCGTCCCCTGACATCTCACCCCGGGGACTGGGCGCCTCCTCCGGCGCAGCTCGGGCAGCGGGGGCCGGTCTCCTGCTCGTCTGTCGCGCCTCCATGTCGGATAACCAGAGCTGGAACTCGTCGGGCTCGGAGGAGGATCCGGAGACGGAGTCCGGGCCGCCTGTGGAGCGGTGCGGGGTCCTCAGCAAGGTGAGCGATCCGCGGGCCGAAAGCCCCCTGCCCAAACTCACCTGTCGCGAGGCGCGCCGCTGAGGGCGGGCGGGGTGGGGCTGGGCGGGCGGTACGGACTGTCCCGGGGCGGGGGCTGCGGTATGTGCCGGGGTGTGGGGCTGAATTCTGCTGCAGCAATGTGCGGGCCAGGGTGGAACGGGAAAAGGGCGAGAAGACGACCGTCTCCCTGGCCTGCCCTGTGGTGTCTGCGGCCGCTGAGGACCGGGGAAACGTGTCCCAGCCCCGGATCCTGTTTGGGAGCGGGATGCGCACCGTGACTTGGAACTCAGGGCGGCAGCTGTCCCGGGTATCGGAATCCGGGTTGGGCGATATCGGCGTCCGGACAACTGGGTATGGGAGCGATGCAAGTGGGACCTCTCCAACGAGGTTAGTCCGGAAATGTTGAGCGGAGTGGGGTCAGAAGGTTCTGGGGACGCCGCTGTTGAGACAGAAGCTGGAGCAACTAGACTTGGTGCTGAAATCTGAGGTGGTAAACCATGCCAGGTGATGTGTAGAGAGAAATCTCAATGAGGAGGTCTTTTGTACTTTCCCCCTCACCCTTTACCCCATTTCAGAAAAGAGCTATTGAATCGGCACGTGATAGGTACAAGAAATATAGTAACTTGGAATACGTCAGAATGGAGAATGACCTCTAGTTCAGGAAGAAGAACATTATTTAATAATAAAATATTCTTGCAGTCAGAGGGTCAGAGTAAGGAAAAGACATTTTACCTTTCCTGTATTTTTCAAAATTTTAGCAAAGCAGTCATTTGTAGGACTCTAAGGCTAATTAGTTAAAATGGATGAGGCCCTTTTTAAGAGAGATGATAAGTGGTTTTTTCTTTTGATAGTACATGGGGGATTTTAGGTTTTTTTTATTTGTTTGTTTGTTCTTCATCTTGTAAAGTTTTGCTGTGAGAAGATCCACACTCCTCCCCCCTCCGCACCCCCTTTCTGTTAAACTTAGAAATGGCTGGAGCTAGTAACCTGGCAAAGGGGGAGCTGGGGCCAGTCTCTCAACAAGCTGGTCACAAGATCACAAGATACTAGGTCATGTGCAGCTACTGGCTATTAAGAAATCACCCTGGTTCCAGTGTACATACTTTGGCTAAACATTTGGACATCTTTTGGAATTGTTTCACACTAGGTTTTTACATTGTCTTCAGAAGGGTGATGAGAAAAGGCCTAAGAAAGGCATGAGTATGTTAGAATGAAGGCTTAAAAAGTGTTAACTCTTATTTGCATAGCAGAAAAATTAGGGCGTGTGTTGATATTGTAATCATTATTGGAATTTCAGTGGAATTTTTCAGTAAAGCGAAGCACTCTAGGGTTTCTTTAGAGTACATATATCTTGTAATTTAGGAATCTATTGAACACATTGTGTAATATACATTTTTAGATAGAATTATTATGGAATGGGTTCTCAGTGATTCTGGTAATTTCATCCCTTTCTCATATGAGATCAGACTTTCAAATTAATATTGTGCTAAGTATTTTACAAAACAAGCTGTACTTTTGGCCTATTGATTATCATTTTGGGATTAGAATGACTGCTGGAGTCATTAATGCTCTTGAGTATTCATCTTATGCAAAGCAGTGTAGTTGGTATACTGTATGGAAGTATAGAAAAAAATGAAAGACTATCTCTGTGATATTAAATGCTTAGAAATGTACTATTTGACCGTTTCTATGGTAGGTAAATAACTTCAGTTTTGCTGTATACTTAGATCAATAGGAATATAGGTTTTGGTATTGATAAAATCTACAAAGGAAATTTCCCTGAAATTTAACAGTTTGTTATATAATGTTTTTTGGAAGCTCTTTAATCAAGAATATTTAATATTGTGTGTTTTAGAATTTAAAATACATATATATTTTGAGCCCTTTGTATTCACTTGATAATTTAAACACAAGTTAGAACTCAGTATCCATCCTTTTTCTCCTATTGAGTAATGTAGTTATCCCAATAGTAAATTGGTTTGTGTCTTAAATCCATCCACGTTTTTTTCTATATTATAATCTAAAATACATGGAAATACCTATGAAACATTTTCTATAAACTTTATTCTTAAACACCTAGGTTCCAAAAATACTGGATAGGTAATAATTCTAGGTAGATCTCTCAAATATCAGGATGAATCTAGGTTGAAGAAAGCTTCATGCCTAAGTAAGACTTCAGAGCAACGAAAGCCTGGGTAATTCGCATGCAGCTTCTTCTGAATTCTCATCCTTTGAGGTTTACTATATCTTCTACTTCTCCACTCATCTAACTGTTGCCCAAAAATTCTCTCCATCTTTAGAGTCTGTCTCAAATACTGTTCTTTCCACGAACCCTTTTCTTATTTTACCAACCATTCCAGATTTCCTTCCCTTGAATTCCCATAGCATTTTATTTGTAACTTGATTTTTATTCTTATTTTAAATGCAGGATTTTTATTTTTCTATCGAAAATATACCTTGCTGGACTATTAGGAGCGGGATTCTTTGATTCTCTTGCAATGCCTAGCATATTGCCTTGGCTCTATTTGTTAAATGGGGAAGAGTGATGAACCTGTGAGGGTAGAGAAAGGCAAAAATCTGCCTTCTAGGTTTGATAATGGTTTAACATTCACTAAGTAAAGTGTAGTGAAACTTATATAATGTATTGAGTCCTCTGTAATAAAACATAAAATTGTGGACACAGAATTCCTGGGGCCACTTCTGTTACCTTAGAAGGGGTCTGTTCTATGAGCTGTGATGAAGGTTAAACATTAGATATGCATAACTTTGCTTCCAAGTCAGAAAGTACTGTGTGCTTGGTAATGTTCTAAGTCTATTCTTATTTAACCTTAACTCTCAAATAGAGTTTGACAGAGAAACAGCGAAGATAAGTAACATGACTACAGTCACACAGTTACCAGCCTCCTGAGGGGCAGTAACTGGAAGTGAGGTAGAACTAAGGTATGCCAGTCTAACCAATTTGTATTGTAGGCAATGGAGAGTTGTTAATCTTAAGTTTTGGAGCTGAAGGTTCAATGAGATTAATACATAACATAAGAAAGCAAATATGCTTAATAAATAAATAAGAGTATGTAAGTTATGAAATAAAAAGTAGGAGATACTTGAGATAAGGTTATTAATCCTTCTCAAGGATCCAGGAACCTGGTAATTTGATTGGATTGATTAAAAATAGAGAAGAGGGGACAAGTGTAAGGGTTTAATATTTAAAAAAGATTCAAAGATGACTATGAGCTGGTGGTGGGCTGTAAAGATTGAGAAGGAACCATCAGGTACTGAGTACCTCCTATGAATATAGTAGGTGTCTTCATGATTGTATTCACCCATTCAAATAATAAGGAAACTAACACTCAGAGAAGTTAAATAACTTGTCAGAACTCCACACAACTAATAAAGTAATTGAGTCTCTGATTTTGTATCCACTATACAGTCCTTATAGTACACAAACCTTTAGTTAGGTTTGAGTCTAAATGAATGTGGGAGTCAAAGAAATAGCCCTTGACTTATAGTCTAAAAGTAAAGAAAATGGGAAGGAACATTTACAGGAGGAGGTGAATACAGTTTTGTATGCAAGCATCCTATTTCAACTTAGAGTCTAAGTGGTGGTAAGTCATAAGGAGTTTAGAATAAGGAAATGGTGATTAAAGAGCCCTTAGGAAAGAATGAGTTAAAATGCCAGCATGGGTGAGCTCTCAAGTAGTTGTAATGATGAGACTTAGAAGATTTAAGACCTGAACCATCTCAAGCATGCAGAAATAGGGAATAAGAAAGTAAAGATTTCTCAATGGGTAAAGAGTCAGAGCTAGTGCAGTACATATGTTTTTAACAGTCCATTTTGAATTAGTTTTTGGCAGATAATTTTGGAATTGTGTATATTTAAAACCCCCAGAGCATAAAAATATGCAAAATCAAGAATTCCCATAGAGATTACATTTCTGCCATTGTAAGTTCATTATGATCTTCAGTGTACAGCAAGACTTTAACAATACAGAAATCCTTTTTACTTATTGGGAACCAATAATCCAAGTTTTTGAAAATCAGTTTTATATCTGTATTACTTTTGGGTTTGAAACTAGATCTTCAGAGGAACTTGGAAAAGGAATTAACTTTTTTAAATATGAAATATTGAGTACTGTGAAGGAAAAAATGAAGTGTAGACTTACTAGTTAATCTAGATTAATTAGTATTAAAGATTAATACTAATCTAGTATTTTTACTTTGAGGTAGTTATGAACATCATAAATTTGAACATAGAAGTAACTTAGAACAGAAGTACAGTCTTGGCCGTGATTGGCTTCATACTTCTGTTGATTTAGAAGGTTTCATGGAGTACTTGTTATAGGAAAATGAGAGACTGTATTATTTATAACCAAACTTACTTTTCTATTGAATATGTTAATTATGGTAGAGACCGAACTAAGTGTCATGAAGGTGGTGAAGAGGGGAGGATGAAAGTACACAAAGACCAAAGCATAATATTTTTAATTATTTTTTTTATTAGATGGCATTAGTTAATAACATAAGTTTCAGGTGTACAATATTATAGTTCAGTATCTGTATACTCTAGTGCACGGTCACCATCAAAAGTCTAAATTCCATTCGTTACCATAGATTTTACCTTTTTTACCCATTTTACTACCCATTTCGCTTTCTCAAACCTCTCTTCCCCTCTTTTAACCACCATCCTGCTATCTGTATCTATGAGTTTTTGTTTTGTTTTGTCAGTTAATTTGTTACTTTTTTTTGTTTTAAATTCCACTTATGAGTGAAATCATGTGGTTTTTGTCCTTTTCCATCTGAGTTATTTTACTTAGCATAATACTCTCAAGATTCATTCATGTTGTCACAAATGGTAGTATTTCATTTTTTATGGCTTTACCACATCTTTTTCATCCGTCAGTAGACACTTAGGTTGCTTTGATGTCTTGCCTATTGCAAATAATACTGTAATAAATAGAGGGGTACATACATCTTTTTGAATTAATGTTTTCTGATAAATACCCAGAAGAGGAATTGCTGGATCATATGGTAGCTGTATTCTTAATTTTTTGAGGAAACTCCATACTGATTTTTATACAGACTGCACCAGTTTACATTCATAGCAGCAGTGGATGAGGCTTCCCTTTTCTACATATCCTCTCCAACATTTGTTATTTCTTGTCTTTTGATAATAGTCATTCTAATGGGTATAATATCTCATTGCAGTTTTGATTTGCATTTCCCTAACAATTAGTGATGTTGAACATCTTTTCATATGCCTACTGGCCATCTGTATATCTTCCTTGGAAAAATATCTGTTCAGATCCTCACCCATTTTTCAATCAGGTTGTTTTGTTGTTGAGTTGTATAAGTTCTTTATATTTTTTGGACATTAACCCCTTATCGAAAGTATCATTTGCACGTATCTTTTACCATTTGATTGGTTGCCTTTTTGTTTTGTTGATTTCCTTTGCTTTGCAGAAGCAAAACAAAATTTTTAACTGAAATTTGTTTGTTTTATTCCTCAAACATTAGAGAAAAAATGTTATATTTACCTGTTTTATTTATATTTTTTTAAAATTACTAAAAATTATTACACAATCTAGAAAACATAAACCTTCCACATTTTATGATCATTTTTACTATTTATAATTGCATTGTAACATTTTACATTTTGGTTTTAAAATTAGATTCATTGCTGTTACAGAAAGTTTGAATTTCTAAAATACTGACTTTTTTGTTTTTCTCTTCCCTCCCTTCTCCCTACCCCTAGTGGACAAACTACATTCATGGGTGGCAGGATCGTTGGGTAGTTTTAAAAAATAATGCTCTCAGTTACTACAAATCTGAAGACGAGACAGAGTATGGCTGCAGAGGATCCATCTGTCTTAGCAAGGCTGTCATCACGGTAAGCTTCTGTTCTCTTTCATTCAACAAATACTTATGAAGCGTCAGCTACACACCAAGAAATATTCTAGGTGTTTATACACATGTGAACAAAATAAAGATCTTTCCCCTCATGGAGCATACAGTCTAATATTTTTTCCATAAAGTTAATTTAGGATGTTTATTACTGCATTATATAGACTTGTAATGTTTACTTGGTATTGCAAACCCTTAAACAAGGCTTTCAGAAAAAAAGATATTTGAAGGCTTTGTATATGTTGAGATTTGGAACAGTTACTTGGCAGGTTATTGAAAATGTTAAGGTGAGAAAATTAAAAAATACATATCTTAACATTTTAAATTCTAACTTAAAATATATAAATCTATATATTTGCCAACTTTTTGATGTAGAGCTAACACCATCCTTTTGACTGTGGAATTGAGAGTTGTTCTTGTGTAAACTATATCCATAATGCATGATTTACAATTTCCAGTGATTTGCAAAGTGAAATAAAAGCTTAAAGATACCTTTGAAAACCCCTAAACATAAGTTTTTTTCTTGTTATTTATGATTTTCCCTACTGTTGTACAGATGTCTCACCTTTATCTAATTCAATACCTTTTAAAAGTATGAGTCACCTGTATTGAGTAATCTATTTAGTTTTCATTCAACATAGTTTACATAGAAAGAAACCTTCTATACTTGTACTCCATACACTTACATAATGTTTAATTATGTAAAGAGTAGAAGTAAACTGGCATAAGTAGGTTTGGGAACAACAAACTGCCTTATTAAACATATAACTAAACTAGAGAAATCAAAAATGACTGAATATATAAAAAATAGCATACTAGTTGAGAGTGGTCAGTATACCATAGCATATTTATTTAATAAAGGGCAGAAAAAATTCCTTAAGGCACGTTAGTTTAATGGAGGTCAGTTAAGGTAGCTATTGTAGTTGAAATCTAAAAATGGCTATGTTAAAACTGAATCACAGATTTTCCTGATACATTCAAAGAGAATTCACATTATGATAGAATTTATATTGTTTATAAAAGTAAAAAGTACTTTAGATCTGTGTTGATATCTAAATCTGACATGTTTATGGTTCACATTTAGGAAAAATCTTACAGTATTTTCCCACCACTTTTTGTACATTCTGCCCCTTTTGGATATTCAGAATTTGAAAACAAGCTTAGTTGAATACTGAGATGGAAAAACTTATCGATGAATTATTTGGAAATATTAAGAATGAAACTACTATCTGTTCTTAGGTACAATTTTAAAGATATATTTTGAACGTAGAGGCTCAGTATTTTGACTGGTAAGTGGTATATTATAGTATATTTTGAAATTGTATCTAGTTTCGTATTTTGGGGTTGTATTTCTCTTAAGATAAAACATGCTAGAGGACAGAATAATGGATAGAAATGTCTTATTTGAAATGTCTTTCATAGGTTCTTCCTCTCCTTCCTTCCTTTTGCATATTGTCAGATATCTGTGACAATGCTGGAGTCTTTGAAAATAATATGTTGATGGCTGATGTGAAAATAGGAAGGAATGAAATTTTACCTTTTTTGCTAAGTAGTAGTACCATGTTAGTTTATGTAAAGTTAAATATAGTTATCCTGTCTTGAATTATGGGCTGTTATAATAGTGTATGTCTTATTTTGGGGAAAGGAAGGTTTTTATAAACATTTACATTGAGTCTTTTAAGGAGTAAACAACATGTTAGTAGATTTTTGTTGTTGTTGTTATATCTGTATTTGCATGCAGAATTGGTAGGACAGTGAAACAATTTGAATATTTTGAAAGGGGTATTAGGTAGAGACCTGATAGAAATGTTCACTGGACTATTCACTGGACTTAGTAGTAGTAGAGAAGGCAGAAAGATCAATGAGGCAGAATTTGAGTGATTGTCTTAGATACAGTGGAACAGGTCATAGGGAGAAATACAAGCATTTATATTCCTGAATTCCTTCAACTTTCAGTCAGTTCTTTGCTTCATGGTCTCACAGGTTCATTGTTACATATTTCAAAGAAATTACAAAATATAACAATTCAGGAACTTCTCAGAATAAAGTTTACAAATAGAATATGTACTTGGGTTAAATTTTTTAAATGTAAGCTAATCTTAAGTAGGCATCTTTTGCTTTTCTTAAATATAGGCTAATTTTATATATCACTTCATCTCTGAAGGCAAAGAATAATCATCGGTGTTGAATTGGTCACATGACACCCTTATGAAATTGATAGTATTCATATATACAGAAATCAATATTTGAAGAGTTATGACTTTACTATGACCATTCATTAACATATATTATTAGTTGGTGAACTGGTGTTTCAGCCTGCCTTTTCTTTTTAATTAATTAATTAATTAAATTGAAGGAATGATTTCAATTTCCCACTCCCCCATCTAGCTCCCCCTCCCCTCTGGTAACCACTAGTCCATTGTCCATTGGTCTCTGTCCTGTTCATTTGTTGCTTTTAGGTTTATATCCCACATCTACATGATATGTGATTTTGAACTTCTTCAGTCTGGCTTATTTCACTTAGTATGATTATTTCAAGGTCCATCCACGTTGTTGCAAATGGCAGTATTTCATCTCTTCTTATGGCTGAGTAATATTCCATTGTATACATGTACCAACCACGCTTCTTTAGCCAATCATCTATCGTAGGATACTTCAGTTGCTTTTATGTCCTGGCCACTGCAAATAACGCTGCTATAAACATCAGTGTTGAGCTTGCCTTTTCTGTTAGAACTCAATTCATTGTTAACTTCACTCTTATTTTAGTTTACTAATTAAGTAATTCTTAATTTATTCAAATCATGTCCTTTGGCTATGTGATAATAAATTGGGTGAAATACTTCCAAGGAACAAAATATTTCCTGAGAGAATTTGTTTGTTTCCTGGAAATTCTTAATATGAAGATTTAGCTTTTTATGTTTTTCCAAATGACTAACCATGTAGTCTAATACTATTAATTGAATAACTCATCTTTTCCCTATTGGTTTGCAATGACGACCTTTATTATAATGTATTCTTATGTGTATTTGAGAGCATTTCTGAGCTCTCTTCTGTTCATTTGGTTTGTGCATTATTTTTCTACCATGTTTAAAATCACTTTGCTAATATTATATTAACCAGATCCTTAAACTGCTAATGTTCCTTTTGTGAAGGTAGTAGTGGTTAATTTGTAGTTACTGAAATAAGAAGATCTTTTGGGAATTAAGTAGGTAGATACTTTGGTTTCATGGAAATTAACAGTAATGTCTTTAGAATTGGTATGCCTAAATTCTGTATTCCCAAATCTCACTGTAAATATCTGACTCTGTATACTTAATATCTTTTAGAACTTTTTTAGTTACCAAATAAATGGAATTTCTATTATTGTTAATGTTTGTTATAGGAAAATTTATTCAGCAGTTTCATGCTTTAATATTTTCAGAAGGAAAATCAAAAGGCAGTAAAAATATTTATTACTAGATTAAAAAGAATATTAAAGTCAAATAGCTTTTAGGTAAGTAAAAGTTGGAAGAGCAGTAGTTGGCAAATTTAAAGAAGCCAAGAGAGATGTCAAAGCTAGGGAAGGAAGTATTCAAAAATAAAAAATTTTAAGTGACAAATGAAGAATAGTCATGTCTAAAAAGTTTTTCGATGTGGAAATGTAAAGGAAAAAGTTATGATAGATGTTCAGCGAATTGGATATCATCAAGTTGAGTAGTGCCATGAATAATCATTGTATAAGGAATTCCAGATTAGTGAGAAATCTAAGAAGTTGGCCTTGTTATCAAGTGTGCAGTTTTCAATATTGAACTGTATTAGTAAGAACTAAAGGAAAGAGAGGAAGGCATATGCAAGAAGTAAAAGCACTAGATAAGAAACTAGTTGATAATTTTCATTTGAGAAGCATTTGTCAATGAATTTCTAAATAACTTAAAAGCTTATACTAGTAAGATTTGTGCCTTGAGAAGGTAATATCTTCTCAGCAGTTCATTTGGAAATATCTGTAGATAACTTGAATGTAACTCTAATAATGTAACTTGAATAATTTGAATATAGTAAGAAATATTTAAAATATTTCGGAAGAGATTTTGAAATAGGGAAAACATAAAAAAGGATACCAGTTGAAATCTTAAGACCCAGAATGTTAAAATAACTTGCCCAAAACTATACAGTTACAAAATACATTAGTTTGCTAGGGTTGCTATAATAAAGTACCACAAACTGGGTGGTTTAAAGAACAAATTTATTGTCTCACAGTTCTGGAGTCTAGTGGTCCAGATCAAAATATTGTCAGCGTTGATTCCTTTGGTTGTTTTTGATGATTTGCTGGCAATCTTTGACATTCCTCGGCTTGTAGATATATCACCCTGATTTCTGCATTCATATTCACACAGTGTTCTCCCTTTGTGTGTATCTATGGCCAAATTTCCCCATTTTATTAGGACACCAGTCATATTCAATTAAGAGCCTGTTCTACTCCAGTATGACCTCCTCATCCTGACTAATTACATCTCCAGTTACCCTATTTCCAAATGAAGTCGCATTCTGAGGTACATAGGTTCAGGGTTATGACATATAAATTTGGGAGCACAAAATTAAACCTGCACACAAAATATCAGAGTTAAGACTGGACCCCAAGTCTCCCGATACCCATCTGGTGTTATTTTGTCATATATCACTGAGCATAGGAAAAATGCATATTGATGCATTTTATGTAAGACTTGCAGGAATACAAATATTTATAAAGCAGCTTTTTAAAATTTGTGATTTACTATTAATGTCTTTTGTTAAATCTCTGTAATAAATATGGTCTATATTGTGGCATTCAAATTTCCTTAAAACAAGGAATACACATAATTTTCTAGATTTGCCTGCTTGGAATAGTTAGCAAGAGACTTGTTTTCATAGTTTTTTTGAAGGTCTTTTAAGCTTCACATACACCATTTTTTATTTAGTATTTTTTCTTTAGCATTTTGTCATAATTTCCAAAGTGCTTAAAATGTTATCTGGGGGCTCGGAAGTCAAACCTGAGTTTTGATCTTAGCTCTGCTTCTTATGTCCAAAAGTACCCTTGGGCAAAATATTAAATTTCTCTGAGCCTCACCTTCTTAAAGATTGGGGCGGGGAGAAGAAGGGTGGATAAGATCTAAGTATGGAATGTTCAAACAAGTATTGAATGTAATTAAATAAAAGCACTTGCACAGTTCTTGGCACATAGTAGGTATTCACATTTTTTAAGTTTATTTTGTGAAATGTTTGTATTGGAAATAAAGCCTGAAATTTTAAGAAAAAAAATAGAAGCTGGCAAAGCCTTTTATAACAGGAAGCAAAGTTGTAGGTGACTTTAGAGCCAAGATGTATGGCATGTCATATTTGAATAGATTCTCATGCATTTCCTGTAAGCACGTTTCTTCTACAAAGTCATTCTGTATCTGTATATATCTATAGTGATATAGATATATAGATAGATAGATAGATAGATAGAGAATTAATTTTTCAATATGCTTTCTGCATGTTCCTGTTTTTTCCTTGTTTCACTTTTTTTTAAACCATGATCTACCTTTTTAAAAATGATTTACTGAGGTATAATTTATATTAGTAAAATTCACCCTTTTGAAGTATATAATTATAGTTTTCACAAATGTGTGCAGTCATGTACTCAGGATATAGGCAATTTCTGTCACCCCAGAAAGTTCTCCTACCTCTTTCTGTAGTCAGTTCTCTCCTAATCCTAACCTCTGGCAACTACTCTTGTTGTAGTTTTACCTTTTCTAGAATTTTATATAAATGGAATCATACAATATGCAGCAATTTGTGTCTGGCTTTTCATTTCATAATGCTTTTGAGTCATCCATGTTTATGTTTGTATTCCCAACTTGTTCCTTTTTATTACTGAGTACTGTTCCACTGTATAGATGGACCACAGTTTGTTTATCTGTTCACCATTTAATGGATATATATTTGTTTTCAATTTGGGGCTACCATATGTAAGTGTGCTGTAAACATTTGCCTATTGGGTTTGTGTAAACATGTGTTTTTATTTCTCTTGGGTAAGATACCTAGGAATGGGATTCCTGGGTCCTATGGTAGATGTAAGTTTAACTTTATAAGAAACTGCCAAATAGTTTTCTGAAGTGGCAGTGCCATTTCATATTTCTGCTAACAATGTTTGAGAATTCCAGCTGCTCAACATTTTGTCAGCATTTGCTTTTTTAAAATCTTAACCATTCTAGCAGGTGCATCATGATATCTCATTGTGGTTTCAATTTGCATTTTCCTAATGACTAATGATATTAAACATCTTTTCATCTGCTTGTTATTTGTATCTCTTTGGTAATATGTCTGTTCAGATTGTTTCTGTTTGCCTTCTTAATATCGAGTTATTAAAGTTTTTTATGTATTCCGGATACCATAATTTTTATGAGATTTGTGTTTTTTATAATCAGACATGTGTTTGGCAATTATTTTCTCCCAACCTAGCATATTGATTTTTGTCACTATGATCAGAAAATTATATTTGAATGTATAGTCTGCTGATTTTTTGCTCTGAATTCTTAGGAGCCCTTGAAGGCTGTTTATTTCCTAGTATAGTTTTTAATTTTTTTTAATTTTTATTTTTTAGTTTGACTTTACAGCTGCATAACAACTCCTCTGTGGTCAGTTGACAGGGGTAGTTGGTATTGCTGTTGAGCTCCTTCTTTGGAGTGAACAGTATGTAGATTTGACCTGTCATTTCTTCAATGAAGGAAGAAAACCATGGCTGATAGAGAATGAGACATTTTCTTGGTTCCCAAGTTAGAGACTACATAGTCATCCAACAATATTTTCTTACAAGAATATACTCCCACTGGATTCATCACTTATGACCACAAAATGACCACTTATAAATTGTCTATAAGGAACTAAGAGACCAAGAAGCCATTACCATTTGAAGGTCATCCAGAAATTAAGGTAGTCTCTAAAGTGATAATGTCTTGAGGGCAGGAGACAGAAATGAGTAATGATTCCTGTAAACTTAGATGTAAACCAGATTTTGAAAAGTAAGTTTTCTTATGCTGTGAAAGACTTCAAGTGGTTTCATTTGGCTTTTTAAAGAGTAGGAAATTCACTTGTATAAACATGTATGTACTTTATTTCCTTGCCCATTAAAAAAAGGAGTAAAGGGATTAATTTTTTTTAACCCTAAAAAAGAACAGGTAAGAGACAATAGAAGATAGCATTTTCATGCAGACAAGTGCTAAGTGAGTTAGTAGATCTGAGAAATTAAAATCCTCAGCAATCAGTAGGGAAAGCTTAGAACTAGATTTACATCACAATCCCATAAAACTTTAACAGTACCCATACCTTTTGAAATAAGAATTTGGGAGTGGAAGTTGTTCAAAATAAGGAGGATGCATTGAATATCAGTTTAAGAAGCAGTCAAATACCCAGATTTTTCACCCCCTACTTTGGGCAGTTGGGTGATTGCCCTACCTCTAACCTGACCAAAATGGGAGGTTTATTCTATAGAGAAGATCAAATAATGGTGTCAGGGCTGGAGAGTGGGGGAATAGGCATTAGACAATTGAAAGCAAGGAATCATAGTGAATAGAGGGAGATTAAGTCAAGCATGCATACTGGATACTGAGACCTCAACCCATCCCAAGAGTTTTAATATTTGAACAGCAAGAGCACCAAGAAGAGAGAAGAGAAAGTAATAATCAATGAAAGAATACAAGAAAAATTTGTAGAAATGAAGGACATGAGTTTTTACACTGAAAGGGCCAAGGAAGGCCCGGCATGATAGATGAAAAAAGACCCATATTAAAGAATAACCATTGTGGTGTGTCAACTGGGAAGAAGGAAGAATCTGGATGCTTCCTGAGGGAAAATGCAGATCACAACAAAGGGTAAAGATTCAAAATGGCCATGGACTTCTAAAGAACAATACTAGAAGCTAAAATACAATGAGCCATACCATCATTTTTCTGAAGAATTGTTTTCAACACTGAATTGTGTATCCAGCCAAACCATTAAGCAAGTAAAGGGTAGAGAAAAGCATTTTAAAATACAAAGGTCTTAAAAATTAACTCCTTGTCATTTTAAAAAATATCTTACTTTAGAGATACATTGTCTACAGGCAGAATATTTGTTGAATTTGCTTCAAAATAATCCACTTTGGTGTATATTGGAGAGGGGTTGTAGATGAAACAAGAGTTACTATGACTTAATAACTGTCGAAGCTGAATAGTGGTATGTGGGGTTCATTATTCTATTTTTTATTTTTGCATATATTGGAAAATTCCTGTAATGAAAAGTAAAATACACATATTCAACAAACCTTTCTTCTGGAAAATGTGCTCCATCAAAACAAGGAAGTATTAAATAAAGAAGATGTGACAGAGGACATTGTTCTCAAAGTGTGATCTCCAAGCCAGTAGCATCAATATCCTCTGTGAACTTGTTAGAAATGCAGATTATCAAGCCCCACCCCAGACCCAACAGGTAGTGAGGCCCAGCATTCTGTCTTAACAAACCCGCAAGTCATATGATGTTGCTAAAGTTTGATGACCATTTTAAAGCAAGAAAAATAGCTGTGCTCAGATAATGAATGGATATGACTGGTGGTTTAGTCCATCTCATTTTCTTAACTGCTAAATCAGACAGCACAGGTTTAGATGTTAAAGCGTATTGAAAATTAAGAAATTGAGGGTTGCCTGAATCATGGTGCAGTTTTTATTTTAGGGTAAGAATTGAAAGCAGGGTTTTGTTTATTAAGAAATTCCCAAAATCGAGGTAAAAATAAGAGACAAACTACCAGAGGGTACATCACATCAATATGTTAAATGAAAAGACTTGAATGATGAATACTTAAAATTTGCATTTTTAATTTGCATTATTTTCCTGAAACTCTACAAGGTAGGTTTACAAACAAAAAAGGAAAGCAAAGGCTTGGGGGATGACATTATCCAATTGAGAACCATGAAGTTATTCAAACTGATCTTGTCTGGGAATCTCAGGTTTTACTTTCTTAAACACATTTTCATGTTTTTTAAAGTAGCTTTTGTAATTTTAGCATCTTACAGGGTGATCTGGGAAACTTTCTTTGGCAAAGTAGTACCATATTTTAATAAGTTTTACGCCACCAAATTTAAGATGCATCATTATTTTATATGCCACATTGCCAGTTCTAGTTGATATCATTTGTTATTTCAGAGATGTAAGAAAGTGGGTCATTTTAAGGACTTTGACTCTTATGCTGAGTGAGATGGGAAGATACTGGAGGCCTGAGCATTTCCTTATGACCTTTTGTAACAGGACCACTTTTGGCCACTGTGTTAAAAATAGATTGTAGGAGGCATGGACAGAAGTAGAAAAACAGAATCAGGCAGCCTTATAGAGGCTATTACAAATAATCCAGGCGAGAGATGATGATGGCAGTTTGGATCACAGTAGTGGTGGAGATTATGAGCAGTGATTGGATTCCAGATTTATTTTGAAGGTAGAGCTGACAAGATTTGTAGATTTTGCTGATGTGAGAAAAATGAGGAGTCAGATGATTTCAAGTCTAAGCAACTAGTAGTTACCGTTTACAGAAGTTTGGAAGCCTTCAAGAAGAGAAGTTTGGGGAGGCAAATCAGATGATCAGTTTTGGATATGTTGAGATGCATCTTAAGCATTCAAGAGAAGATAATAGAGGAGGCAGTTGAGTAAAAGTTTGGATGTCAGGGAAGAGGGCCTTTTGATTTACCAATCATTTATGTTGCCTGCCCCCTTCCCCAATCTTTTCTATAAATGGTGGGCAAAATGGTGATTTTTTTAATTCTGCAAACTTCCTTCCACATTTATCAGTCAACATTCTACTGTTAAAAAGAAAAAAAAACAAAAAACCCAAACCTCACTTTTTGTCCCATTTGTTAATAGAATGGACTCATATTTCTGATTTATATAATGGATTGTATAATCCATCCCTGTACTTATGTGTCTTGATGGTCAAAGTGTCCTAGATTTGGCAACTGGAAATTCCTTCAAGCTGTTTTCTTGATCCTTTTGATGTATCCCTATAACCCCTTCCCTCTTCACCCAAAGGACTTCCTTTTAGGCTCCAGATTTTTGAAGTTCTATGGTATACCTTTCCTCTGCCAGTCCTAGAATCAGCCATTTCTCTGAAGAGCCTTGGTTGCTTTGGGTAGGGAATGGTATCAGATTGAGATAGAAATGGAAGTCTTCTTACTTTTGCCTTAATCTTCATGTTTTAAATATTGTACCCTTTTCTTCAGCTTCCCTTGATAGCCCTTAGTTCAGGGGCTCCTTTAGTTAAAATATTCAGATAGAAAACTTCTAGTTTTCTACTAGAGGGGTAATTTTGCCATTTTTAGAGATGGTATATAGGCATACTAAATGTTTCTTACTTTTAATCCGTACTTTTGTTTGTAGCTTCACAGGAACCTGGAGCTTCATATCACTGATTCTCATTTTTTCTGTGCCCATTTGGCACAACATAGCATGCTACTTAGTCTGTGTTCTATCTGCTGCACACTTAGGTTTCCTTAGTTGCCTGTGACATATCAATTGCTCATCTTTTCTCCATCTTCTAGAAATTGATTGAAATCTCTTTTTTGCTGTTCTTATTTCTTAGTCCTAGTTTAATGCATTTTCTTATTTAAATGAACTTTAGTAAGTAGAGGTGAATGTATTGAGTCTACCATGTTTAACTACAAGCTCTACATACTTTCAAAACAAACTTTTGTCCTTTAACAAAAGTATTACTTATGATTTATAGAAAATATATAGGTGAGCAAATGAAAACAATTAGCACTAATTATACAGTTTAAAGCTAGTTACTGTTAATCTTTCATGTCCTTTTTTTCATTCACTAACTTTATTAAAATAGCTGTATAATATTCCATGGAGTAGGTATCCTATTCTGCTTTTTTTTTTTTTTAGATAATCTTATTAGACCTTTGTCTTATTGAATTGAGCTCCTATGAACTTATCTATGATATTTATGCATGTGATCAGGACATGGGGGTAAACAATAAGGCAGTCAGAAAAACTCAAATTTTTAGAAATGAAAGATTTTAAAGAATATCCTAGGGGAGATCTTGGTAGTTCAGGTTGAGTAGGATTTAATTTCATGGAAGCACAACTGAGAATAGAAAACTATTTGTACTGTAATTTTTCTAAAGAAGAACTATTGCTATATCATACAGACTTTCAACCTACCCTGTTTTCAGCTTCAATTTTACATTTGAGGAAATAGACAAGAGAAAGCTAAGTATGGGAGAGCTCATTTAGCAGTATCAAAGGAAGACTCAGTGATCAAAGCATTTAGAAAAGAAATTTGCTTAAAAGGTTTACAAGGAAATACAAACTTTAGGAGAACTGACTTTCCAATTAAAAATACTATAGATACTTAAAGAGAGAAAGTAAGATTATAGGGTTTATAACTATTCTGTTCATAGTAGGAAAAACAGGGTTTTTAAATGTGATTGTATCTTCTAAGGTCATGATATATCTTCAGATATCTTTGCAGAAGTCATGGGTAAAATTGTTTTTAGGGAGTCAGTAAATTATAGGAAAGGCTTGAGCTTTTTATTTTATTTGAGGAACTTGGAACTAGATAAGGTAATCCTGGATGTTTTGTTTTTTTACAGAGTACAAAGTATTTTTATCCGTGACTTTTGGATATTATATTCATACTTTATAAGGGTGGCAATGAAATGCATCAGTTTTGCTTCCAAGGAAGAGTATTATACCCCTGTTAGGGAAGTTTTTCATCTAATTTTGATCTTTATCTCATGTTTATTTCTTCCTAATAGTTGTCAGGGTTTAGGACTATGGTAAGACCAGTGAAGGACTAACCTCAGTCATGAAATTTAGGAGAGCAACAAAAAATTCAGTAATCAAGATAAATGGTATTTTAATGCAGTATTTAAAAAGAAAAGTAATGCATACTAAACAAATTACTTATAGTGAACAAAATATCAAAATTCCAAATAAACGCAGGATTAGTTATGTTTGAAGCAATTTATTATGTTGATGGTGTGTTTGTCTTTATTTTAAGACATGACGTGAGCTTTATATTCTAGACTTCAATTTATTCTCTTAAACACATCTTCTTAACAAATCTCTCATTTTTGTTACCCTGTAGACTTAATTTTTCTTTTTTTCTTTTTCTGGATTCAAGGCTTCTGTGTTATTCACAGACTCTCTATCATCTGATAATTAGTATGTCTGTCTTTTATGCCTACCCCTGATTGCTGATGGTAAAAATGACTACTTTGTGTACATTTTTTGCCAACTCCATTTCTGTGAGTAGGTATTGAGATACTGCATCTGATATAAATGTGTGATATTCAAATGAAATTTTCAGATTATTTAATTCCAGCTTTCTAGATTATTTTATTGCTTTGTATATAACTTTTCATTTATTAAAAACCTAAAGTTCTCCACATTTTCAAACTTTGAAACATGGTGGAAAGAGATAATAAATTATATACTTGGCAGATGTAGTAATTTTGCAAATTTTTCTTATGTTGATTTCAGGCTTTGTTAAGTCACTGACATCCAGGGGAAGCTTAGTGGTAGGTTCCTGCTTTCAGGAATATTTTAAATGCACTCGTTGGAAAACCATGAGGAAATTACAAAGTTACCAAAACTGGAAAAGTTTGCTGGAGAAAGTAGTAAATTTTGAACTATGTATATTAACTTTCTTTTATTTCCTAAAGCTTTAATGAGGTTACTGAACACAGCACAAAATGTAAAACATTTTTAAGACTAGAAATATAATGAAAATAATTATGAGGTAAAACGTTAAAAATCTCTGGGCTCCTTAGAGCAGTAGACTGATGAGTTAAATTATTTACTTCTTCAATTAGTATGAGTGCTTCCCTTTCTCCTAGAAGCTTTTCTCAATGACTGGATCCCATTCTTAACATTTCTGAATATTTGACATTTAGTTAAATTTATAGTCATTATTGGACTTATGAGTATTAAATGTTGTCTTTTATATGTTTTTGTGTTCATTATTACTGAAACAGGGTATGCATTGTCTTATTTTTTTCCTTTTGCTTTGTTCTCACACACTCTACCTCCTACTGTAGTCCTAACTATGATGCCCAGTAATTCAAAAAATGTTTAATTTGTTTACTTTAGCCAGTCAGAACCGTGATTTTTTATCTTAAAAGAAAAAAATATTGTTTCATAGGCTAAAGAACATTGTGGAGTTATTATAAATTAAGTTATACATTATTTTTGCTAAACAAACTGATAAGGAGATAAAAAGATTGACACTGTTAAAGAGGGGAGAGAATAAACAATAAACCATAGAAGTACAATATGTGGATTCTCTTCAGCAAACAAGTTTATTGTTATATTGACCAGAGAGGATTCTCTTTCCTCTACGGCTAAATGTTTAATTTTTGATACAGGCAGTTTCCTCTAACATAGGTCTAGCATAATGTTTATCTTTGCTTCTCGTTGGAAGCTTTCCTGGCTTTTCCTATCAAAGCTATTTAAAAGCCTAGAAGTTAATTTGAGATATTTGGCAGTTAGTGTTATATTATTTTGTCATAGAATGTAAAATTATCTTTTTTATAAAATTTAATGAAATAAAAGTTTTCATGTTGAGAATTTACTTTTGAATAATGGAGGTAAAAAAATAGTAAATGTCTGTTTTAAACTTATTTTGGCCCTTTTTTAAATTGTGCTTTCTGAGCTGTTCTCACTAGTTAAGCGAACTTAAAGCATTTGATGAAAATATATGCTCTTTTTTCGAAATGTGTTTGTAGTTTAGGTGTCAACTCATTTGTAGGAATAGTGAATGAAACTTAGTTTTTGGTAACTGTCCTTGTGTTCTTTACCTGAGACATCTTTTAAAAAGTTACTCGAAAAACAAAAGAATAACAAGAGTCTCCCATCAGCCAGTATGGATATGGACATGTTTTTGCTATAGAGTATGACACTTCTAAGAAAAAAGTTAGTTTTGCTCTTCATTTTTTTTTTCTCCACAGCCTCATGATTTTGATGAATGTCGATTTGATATAAGTGTAAATGATAGCGTTTGGTATCTTCGTGCTCAGGATCCAGATCACAGACGACAGTGGATAGATGCAATTGAACAGCACAAGGTAAGGTCTCCAGTATTTACCTCTCCATGGGGGACTAGGCAAGGGACTGGTGAAAACGCCATTAAAAAAATGTTGAGATATAATGTGTACTGCAAAGTTAAACATTATTTGGGTGATAAAGATTAAAGCAGTACAGAAGTAAAGTTTTGAAATAATTTTATTTCTACCATTCGAGCTAAAGGGAATTAGCTATAATATTTTGCATTATTTAATGTAAAATATGCCCTTTTTTATAAAACCAATCATGATTTTCATATTTAGGATTTGCTTTATAATAAATGCTGTTTATATGGTCTGTATAAAAACTTTTGAAATAATATTGTATTGTAAAGTTCTTAAATGTAATGCATCAATGTTAATTTTTGTCATTATCTGTAACTATTTGGATAAATTCTTAGTGTAAACATTTGTAAATCATTTTTCGTAATACAAAGCTAATATTAAAGTCTTTAATATAAATATATAAGCCACATTCTTGTAATTTAAAACTAGTCTTTGACTTCTGAGAATAAGTGATAAGTAGACTAAAGAAATATATATTATAAATCTTCATTATTAGTTAATTCAGTATATCATGGTAAAACAAAGAATAGGGGAAGTTACAAGTTCACCATGCCACTCCTGAGTGTGACTTCAAGAGAACTTTGCACTTGTTCACATTCTTGTCTGTACTTGTTCATTTGGGTTTCACAGAGTTGTAGTTGAAACACCTGTTTTGGTTAACAGGCACAAAACATGTACACATGCACACAAAACAAGAAAAACCAGTCTGGCCTGGAATACCACAGGCACATTTTTCTTGATATTGATCATGCATTAGTTTATATTGCCTGGTTATTGATTCTGAATTTTTCCCAGCCTAAGGAAAACTGCCAGTGATATCCATCTTTTTTTCCCTGTTTTAACTTTAGTGTTATATTGGTTTAAACATTTTTTGTGACTCTCAGTTAATCTTGATCCTATTACTTTAAAAAAGAGTCTAAAAATAGAAAAATGAGGAACAATTTTCTATTATTTAAAGGAGAAGTGAGCTAGAATTCCAAAATCACTCTGCTTTGAAGCCAGACTGGCCTGGATTCGGACACTGCAGCCTCTGCCATGTATAACATATGTGACCCTTTGTATGATTATTCACTCTTAGTGTATGTAAGGAATACATGAGATAATATAGGTTACCAGAGTGGCAGACATATCTTCCCACTTATGACATAGTGGAAAAAGAATAGACTTTGGAGTTACAACTAAATTCACTAAATTATACCAAGTTTCTGGATAAAGAGTTGCTAAGTGTGTACATAAGGAGAGTGGCCTACTTGGTGAATTTAATCAGGGCCAGCTCTCTTAGTAATGATTAAAGTTGTTATTAAAAAGAACTAATTTTTATATTTTTAACTGAGATTACTTTTAAAGGTTTAACGAGTTGATTTAGATTACAGGCCTAGTTTTTTTCTGTTTAATTAAACATATTTTATTTGCTTGCTTTTCTTAATAAAGCTGAACCAGAATTCTTTGCATGCTCTCATTTTGTATTTTCTTTTCAAGTGAAGAAGGATGCATGAATCATATATTTCTTCTGTATTGTTAATTTCTTCGCATCTTTAAATAGTAGATAGGTATAATCTTTGGGTCTCTTTCAGAGCAGTGTGACTTAAGCTGACATAACAGATTTTTGGTGAATTTAAGTTCTTAGAAAAAAGATTCAATAACAGGATTCCAGATACATTGGTAAACTTTTCCTTTCTGATTTCTAGAGATCGTTTATTCATAGACAAGGAAGGAGGAATTATTGTTAATTGCTATTCTTAATAATACTTAATTATTTAATTTAATGTAAAGTATGTCATATATGCAAATTAATCAGCATAGCAGTGAAAATTTAAGTTGTGTGTGAATCCTAAAAATAAATTGTTTGAATTGTTAAACTAACATTTAGGAGGGAGAAAATTCAAATGCTATCACCAAACATAATCAGTGAAGTTTTATTTTTTTTTCCATAGACCAGGAACGTGGAGGTCGTGAGGAAATGTTTTTAACTCATTCTTTAGAGTGGATATTGAATGTGGAACCTAAATTTAGCAATTTTACTATTTAGGCATGTATTGAATATTGCTATTCAAAATTAATAACAAATTGTTAAGGGATGATGATAATGGTAGGAGTTCTATTTGTTAAGGAACACGAAGTATTTATTGTGTTTTGCACTTCATTTACTTTGTTTTCTCCTTACTATTTTAAGAAGTGAGGGAAGTATTGTTTTACAGAAGAGGAAATTAAGATTTAGATGAAAATTAAGTAACTTACCTGAGACTATACTACCTTTTAGTTCATGGATTCTCAGGATTCAATTTTGTCTTGGTTCTGTTTTTACCATTAATAAACTGAAAGTTTGAAGATAATTCCCATGAGCTCGCCTCCTTGCATGTTAGAGTGTATCATCTGAGTTTTGTTACCATATTTGTACAAGACAAATAGGAACTCATCTTCCTGCTCATGGATTGTCAAAGAGAGTATTTTATTGTATTGATTAGTGTTTGAGCATTGGATTCTGGGGTCTGACAAATATGGAATTCAATCCTGGCACTACTACTTAATAGCTGTGTGACAGTGGTAAGTTACTTAAAGGAGGAAAGATGAGAGTATGCTGTATGTAAATGTCTGCCCTCCCACCCCCCCAAAAAAAAGATAAACAAGCAAGCAAAATAACACAGTCATGATAAACCAAGAGTGCTATACTTCAAAACTGACCTGGGTTCACATCATTTCTTCATTCAGTTCATAGTTACTTCCTCATTGTACCACCTGTCCTTATGATGGTTGGAAAGGACACTTGGAACAGTGGACCTGTCCTTTTCTCTTCTGATGTCATCAGTTGGATCTTCATTGTCTTTTCTTGATATTAAGCCTTTGTAGGGCTTCCCTGACAGGTTTAGGGAATTTTCAATATCTGGAAGAAGTTTGAGGTTTCTTTTCTTTCCTTCCCAGGAGGCCCTTATGCTCATTATAATAACCTCTAGGTATCAGTCTATTTCGCGCTCGCTCTCTCTCTCTCTCTCTCTCTCTCTCTCTCTCTCTCTCTCTCTCTCTGACACGTGCGTGTGCACACACACCACCACCACCACCACCACCACCACCACCACCACCACCAATACCAATGGTGGTAATGATAGCTACCATTTTGAGTATTGTGTGCCAGGTAATACTTTATATACATTATCTCATTTTACTCTCACAATCTTATTAGCTTAACATTATTATCCTGTTTTCACAGATTAGGAAATTGAGACATAGAGGGGTTAAGTAATTTGTCTAAAGTCAAACTGCTAATTAGTGAAGGAGCCAGCATTCAGACCCAGGTCTATCTGACCTGAGAACCAGAGCTTTTGGCCAGCGAGCACTTCTGCCATCCTATAAGTATGTATTTATATGAAATATATTTTGTAGACTTGAATCATGGGTTTGTTATATCACAATATTATCATATTTTTTATGTGTTCTTTATATCTCGGGTGTTTATTTTAGACCATAAGCTCCTTAAAGATGCAGATATACAACTTCTTAGGAATCAGCAAATTATTGGGCACATAAATTTTTTTTTCTTTTTTTTTTTTAGATGAGGCAACCCTTGGTTGACCTCATAAACTACAAGGACCTCGTCAAATTACAATCCCTTATTTTTTTATCTTTTACACCTACAGCACCTGGTCTTCCTTGGTGGTCTCCCATCCAAGTACTAACCAGGCCCAACCCTGCTTAGCTTCTAAGGTCAGAAGGAGTCAGGCTTGTTCAGGGTAGCATGACCATGGACTAATTTTTTTCCCTTTTAATCTTCATAGTTGATGTTAGAATGATTACTGACAGAAATACAGTATAGGGTTCTATATTTTCTGTCTAGCTGCGTTTTATCCTCCTTGGTATTCATTCCAAAATAATGTGCTCACTGCAAGATGGATGGATGGATGGATGGATGGATGGATGGATGGATGGACGGACAGTATATAGATATATAGATTGATTATTTTTGTTTCTTTAGGCGAGGCAACCCTTGGTTTACCTGACAGATTGCAAAGACCTTGTCAGCTTGCAATCCTTTATTTTTTATTTTTTACGTCTACAGCACCTGGTCTTTCTAGGTGGTCTCCCATCCAAGTACTAACCAGGCCCAGCCCTGCTTAGCTTCTGAGATCAGATGGGATTGGGTTTGTTCAAGGTAGCAGGGCTATAGACTACTCACTGCAAGTTTTAAAAAGATGATTCTATGATTTAAAATTTCTCAGTAAGTTAGGAATTGCATAATTCAGTGTGACATTAGAAAGTGACCCCAGTAGAAGAAAGCTATACCTGAGGTCATTCTTAAATTCAAAGAATCTGTTTCATTTTAAAATATAATAAGGGATATATGTATACCAGACCAGTAATTTCATTTTGAAATGGTGTGTTGGCTTTATTGTGTGGAGTTTATTCATATTCTGCATTTCTTCTTAGGATTTAAGACAACACAAAATAAATGATTTTTAAAGATAGAGTTTGTTTTCTTTTAAATCTTTTGGAAATCTTCCATGTTTTGAAGTCAGATGAGATGGTATTTGTGAAAGTTATTTAAAAACTAAAAGCCGTATGAATGTAAAGTTAAGATAGCTGTTTTCTATTTGGATTAAACTAATATTTTCTAGTAAATGTTGTCTTTGTTTTATCAAAGAACCTATGTGAGCATTTACTGCATAATTAGGTTAACAAGGAAATGTCAGAAATTATCTGTTGATATTGTTATTTAAAAGAATCATAGATTTTTCCCCCTAGAATATTCTGTAGTTGCAATATTTGTGATTGTGACTAAACTGTTTCTTCTTACCATGAAAAAAATTTACTACCCCACCCCCCCAAAAAAAAAAAAATTAAGAAGGTTCTCCTGGCACTAGCAGTATAGGAATCATGTTGAAAAACTTAACTTTTTGGCTCTGACAAGGTTTGTGGTAATTATGACATTCCTTTATGTCCACAAGGGAGCAGCCTTATTAGATCCTGAAATTTTAGTTGTCATGGGCCACACAGACTTTCCCACATTTTGGAAATTATTCAAGACATTAGGAGTCATAGGAAAATGCAAAATTAGAGAAGAAGAATCCAAATGATAATTTTTACAGATGTTGATTTTCTGTAGAGGGAATCTTTAGGCAGTTTTTTCCCCTTAATTTTTAAAAAATGTTTTAATTGCAGTTGACTTCCAATATTATATTAATTTCAAGTATATAGCACAGTAGTTAGATATTTATATAACTTATGAAATCATCACCCCAAAAAGTCTGTTACTCCCAACACCAGACTGTATTCTTTATGCATTACTTTACAGGCAGTTATTATATAATTAATATTTGTGGATTTGTTCTTACCTTTTGTGAAGGCCCACTAATTCATATGTTCTTACCTTTTGTGAAGCTCCATTGAGTACTTTCAGAAGAAAAGTTTATTTCAACTGAGAAGTTTAGGGATTTCTGTCTGAGGATATATGTAGAAAATTTCTGAAAGGAACTTATATATTTTATTTGAAATGAAATAGGATGTGAAAAAAGTTTCTTACCGGAAGATTCTCATGGTTGAGCCACCTAAAAGATAGCCAGCACTTGTTTAAAGATTGCATTTCTGTTTGCCATCATGACATTTTTTTCCTCATGCTACTTAGCTTGATTTTGGTGCTTTTCCTCATAAAGTTAGAAACAATGTCTCCTAATTTGACTCCTTAATTTCTTTGTGTTAAATTTAACATAAGTTTATTAGGAAACTATTTTATAATAGGTAGGTGGCAAAATATACCTGTTCTTAGCACTTTTTAAATATCAAGGTCATGTTGTCATATTATCTCTGTAACTTTCTACTCATACTTGTCTGCTTTATGAATGGTTATTATATAAACTTGGCTTTGCATTTTGAATTTGGTTTAATTGGTAAAGGCTTAAGAATACAAATATAACTTTTTAAGCTACTATTTTTGTTGCATACTTTAAGTAATTTCATGAGATCAGTGGATTAGAACCAACTGTCTATTTACCTTCATGCATCATACCACATTGATGGAGGGAAGAAGGTGGAATCAAATTTACTTCTTCTTTACCTTCAAAAGTTTTAATTTTTGAGGGAAACACTAATCTAGTAGCTGCCATGGTTGTCTGAGCTGTGCTCTTTTCTCAGTAAGTTGTAGAGAAATCCAAGTGTGTGGAATTACAACTGAACTTTAATAACCAGCAAAGCAACTTCATTATGTCTCTGTGTGTTTCTCTTATTAAGATCAGGAATTTGGTTAGTTCCTAACAGTGGGAATTAACTCCTAAATTTCTTATAGTAATCCATACATTGTTAATAAAATTTTTAAAAACACCTAAATGTAGATACTGTCACACTACCAACACTTTTGAAGTTGGAAAAAATCAAGGAAGAAAACAAGGAACCAATCCTCTTTAATATTCTTAGTGTTCTAGAATAAAAATAATTCAACTGTCAAGGGCTTTTAAAACAACTCGTTTGTTTTTGTTACCTGCAATTTTTGAAATCTGACTTATCTTGAATCAACACCTGCACTTTGTATTTTCATAGTTGCCTAAATACTTAATGAAAAGTGTATCATCTTGAAAAGAGAGAATAAATGTCAGTAGTTTATAGTGGTTTCATCCAGGTTCTTTTATCTGGGGAAGATACATATCTTTTACCAAGATGGTAAAAGAGGAATCGGAGGATTTTACATGGAACAGTGAAGAAAGAAGATATTTAGGTAATCATATTAACTGTGTAGCCAGTTGAGGAGATAAAATCTAACAACATTTTATATCAGAAAGACAGGGAGAGTCCTACAGATAAATAAGAAAAGTTTTTACAGCTTGATTTAAAAAAAGCCAACCGACTTGAATTGGCACTTCATAAAAGATAATATCTAAATTGGTAATAAACATTTGAAAAGCTACACTATACCATTAGTCATCAGGAAAACACAAATTTAAACCACAATGATACAACCATTAACCTGGTAGAGTGGATTTAAACATAAAGAACACCAAATGTTGGCAAGGACATGGAACAACAGTTGTAAAGTGGATATAAACACTTTGGAAAACAGTTCTGCAGTATCTACTAAAGCTGAACATAGGTGTCTTTTCAGATCAGATAAACATTGAAAATTCAAAAAGATCCACTGATATTGATGTTATAGATCTATTCATTTTAATTAAACTTTTTAGGTTACAGGGAGTACAGGCCAACCCATGTTTCCTCGAGAAATTCCTATTGCTAGGAAAATTCAGAATACCCAGCTTGCAAAGAAAGCCCTAACTATATACTTAACTCTGAGTGCTTTTTGTTACCAAACTTGGTTACTTTTCTATCACCTGCCCCTACCTATGGTTAATGTAACTTAAAGTCATTCTACTGTTCTCTCTTTCAATATTCCTGTTCATAACATTTGCTCTCCCATTCTGCTCTTAGTTTCTTCTTCCTTGATTTGTCATGACCTTTTTGTATTTTTGGCTTCTTTTCAACATCACCTTCTACTGCTAACTGCCCTAATCTCTTGGCATTTCCCAAAGTAAAATATCTTGAGAGAATCTGTTTTTTCACTCTAGGTCACTGACTTGGCCACCCTCAGTTAATTTATAATTAATTGTATGTTTACTTGTGCTTAAACGATGAGATGGGATTGGCAGTTATATAAACATAATGTTTTGAAAATATAATCTATAATTTTGTTTACCAAATTTGCAAGTTTTTATTAATGCTTATTACATATTTGCTTAACAATTTAGGTGAATATTGCTGGATTTTCAGTCTATTCCTTGTTCTGTAATTTGTTTGCAAAATGTTTCTCTAGATAAAGATCACAGAAAAAATAAGACAGTTAACTGGAGTTGAATGAATTCCATGTTGTTGCTACAGAATATATTAAAGAAAATGAGGTTATATCCTAAAAGTCATTTTTTTTACAGTGTTTTAATATTGTATTTAAATTATTTAATCAAGAGAGAAGATTTCTAACAGTTACTGGGACAGATGGGATTCTGCTTTTTCTATATTTGATGTGGAAAAATAACAGTGGGTAGCATGGTTTGTGTATATTGACATCAGTGAAAACTTCTGAGTATATTGGACATTAGCCGGGAGAAAGTGTTTCTAAAAAAAAAAAAAAAAAAAGAATATAAGACTCTTTTTCATCAAATAAATCTTTTAGCTAATAGCCTAAAAAGGGATTTTTGCATATGTTGTCTTTATTGCCTGGTAAATATTGTGGACTCATTTGGAATTGAGGGTTGAAATACAGCATTGGGTTAGAAATAATAAGAGTAGGTATCAAAGTAAATGATATCCTGCAGGTTAAAATATTACATCCTAGTTGAAAACAGTTCTGTCATTTTTCAGTCACATAGAAAGTTCATGTACTTGAGAGATGAAATATGATCATTGATAGGAATGCTCACATCACTGTTCACTTCCTAGCCTCTTGTTCTTTTCACTAGCACTCATTTGATCTGTAGAGGGATAGAGGAGCAATTAGGCACTGGTATTATTAAAACATCTTGGGAGCCTTTCAGAGTAGGTGTTATTTCCATTTTGCATAAAAATTAAATAGATTATGAGAGCATTAATCTGTCAGCAGCAACCATATTATTCCAAGAATAGCCTCAGTTTTTTGTAATACCCCCTTTCTACTTAATTTCAGCTTTTTCTCATGGATGCTTAATTGAATACTAAAACAAAAACAAAAAAAAAATAGTAAATCTCCTTAAAAAAAACTCTTCCCTGTACAGTTGAATCTAAAAATTCTTAACAATTTTTTTAAACCATTCCTGTGAGTGTTTTATTGATAAGATTTTATTGCCCCCCCACTCTGATTTTTAAAAGTAATGTTTACTTTTATAAGAAAAAAATACAAACCTATCTTTAGTTTATAACTGAGAGTTACTCTTCCTTTCGGTGTATTTCCTTAGTCTCTACATATTACCCCCAAAATATTATGGAGAAAACAAAGCTTATATCCTGTTTTGTTTTGTTTTGTTTTTCCATCTAACATCATTTTCTTCTTACAACACAGCTTTGTTAAAATTTGTACTATAATGTTGTTGCTCATTTGGTTAGTTTTAGACATTTAGGTTATTTAAATTTTTTTTTTATTTACTGCCTTCCTACATAAAGCATTTTTCTGCAGTTCAGTTGTGTCCTTATTATAGATGCTCAAGTAAAATTGCTGGGTTTAGAGTATGAACACTTTTGATATATGGTTCCAAATTGCTTTCTAAAAAGATTGTGCTAATATACATTCCATCTGCAGAATGTGAGATCTTCATGTCATTGCAACTTTATCAGCATTAGTTTTTTAATCCTTTCTATGTGAAATAGATGAAAAAAATGTGTACTGTGACTTTTTTGTTTTCGTTTTTGTAAAAGTGATATATGATTGCTATAAATAATTCAAACAATATAAACAATGCTGAGAACCACAAAAAAGAAAATGAAAATTCAGGCCACATGGAAATGACCTGATAATTAAGATAATTCTTTGTATGTACAGCCTTACATTTTTATATGAATAATATTATGCTGTTTTGTAGCTTTTCCTCTACTAGCAATAAATTATGGGTATCTTTTCATGTTTTGATATAGATCTCAATTTCTCCCCTACTCATAAGAAAAGGATGTTTATCTTTTGCAGAAAATTTAGGTTTGGGGCCAAAGCCCAGAGTAATAAAGTTTATTTGCTGACCATTGTTCTTTGTGCATATATTTTTTTGAGGATTATTGCAAAGAAGAATTAATGTTTCAGGTCCCCTGGCCATAGATAATCTTAACATTTCAGCAATCCTGCAAAATACTATTTAATATGTTAAACCTATTTATTCTCTTACTGAGACATTTAAGGGAGCTTCAAAAAGTAGCATTAACTGTTTTGCTATTGTCATCTCTTTACAATTAGATAAAAAGAATGAAATTATAACCTCTGTATTCTGTGTCCATGGAACTTCTTCTGAAAGAAAACATGCTCTGGCTCTTTTTTCTAGGGCAAACCATAAAATAAGAAAGTTAAAGAGTAGTGTTGGTATTTTGTTACATCTGTTGCTAGCTTTTTTAATTCTTCCCTCCACCCCTACCCACGTAAGTGTTCCTGGAGTAGAGGTAGAAAGATTTGCCTTTGTGGGGGATGAAGAGGCAATAGTAGTGAACATTAAGTATTTATGATATAAGTATTACAAAGTCTTATTAAATATAGTGAAAGATCACTACAAAATGCATTTCTTATATTGTTGTCTATTTCAAGTTCTACTGTTTCAAAACAGGTAGTATCTCCTTCTAAAGATATCTGCTAGAACACAAGACCTTATTGCAACAATGTTGATGCAACCTCATTTAAAGTAATGGATAGTAAATGAATATGGAAGCTGATAGTAGTTTAGTGTAATTGTATATCACCTCTAACAGGACCTTATAAGCAACGTATGAACTTGATCCTAGGAGAAATAGGGAGCCAAATAGGATTTAGAACAGGAAGTAAAGAATCACATGTCTACTTTTAAAAGACTACTTGGTTACACTACAAAGGATTTCAAGAGGAGCAGACTAAAAGCAGTTAGAAAGGTGGAGAATTTATCCAAAAGACTCAGAGACCAGAACTAAAGGATGGCAGTGGTATAATAGAGAGAACTGAGAGTAGAAGCAAAGTCTCTGGATGTTAAGGAAGCATAGCATAATGGTTAACATCATGGGCACTTGAATCTGGGACTGAATCTCAGCTCCCTTACTTACCACTGTGTGACTCTGAGGACATTACATAAAATCCCCTATAAAATGGGTGTAATAATAATAATAATACCAATTTCAAATACACTATTTAAAAGATTAAATGAGATAATGCATGTTAAGTGTTAGCATCATGCCTGGCACAAAGTAAGTGTCCTAATTATAAGTTGTTTTTTGTTGTTGTTGTTGTTGTTGTTGTTTATCAAAGGTGGCTCTCTGGAATTGATGTATAAAATAGCCATTTAAAATTACTGAACTCTTTTGTCAGCCCTCCTCTCAAGGCAAAACCAAAAACATCTCTGTTATCCTTTAGTGTTTGTTTTCTAAAGCTAGGGCAGAAAAATCATTTCAAAACTTTCTTTATACAGCCTCATTTGATTGATCACTAAGAAGAAAAAGACAGTTTGATCTCTAGACTCCCTCAAAGGAGGAAGGATTTTAAAAAAGAGATAAGACTGAATTTCAGTGTCAGATACAGTTTACTTAGAATCCTCTTTTATATCACAGGAAGAGCTTGGTAGTCTACTAATTTCCTCTTGTAAATATACAGATATGTTATGGAATCTAAAGCCCTAAATTATAAGTGTAAACAAGGGAGATCTAAAATCAAGGAGAGAAGGGGCAACTGTTGTTACCCTCTGTTTCTACAGTACCATATTGCATTTGGGTTTTTTTGTTGTTTTTTTAGTACCTCGGAGTGTGATTGGCAGTGTCTTATTTTCTTTTGCCCATCTACCATTCTTTTCACAGCTACAGTGTGTGATACAGCTTGGCTGTAACCTAGCTTCATTTCGTTACAACACTTCCCATTTAGGTATTTCTGGAAAGGAAAGCTCATCTTATGCTCTAGTAGAAGAAAATGCAAACTATATAACCAAATTCCATAAATGACCTTCAAATGGCATGTTATATTTGATATTTTTAAATTATGATACAAAAGTGACTAGGATCTGAAAAATATCTCTCTAGGACTAATCTGAGCAAATGTTTTCCAACATGATTTGAGAAAAGTATCTTGAGGATAAGCCAATACTTTATTCAGTGAAGAAGTTAATTGTATTGCCACCAGGCATTATTTATGCAGTTAGAGTAGTATAAAACCCTTTCTAATACCATTTTTAAAATATGTTTTTAAATTTCTTTAATTCATGAGGTGTTTCAATTCCTGGAAATCATTGCAGATTGAATCTCTCCTCATCTGATACATTATAAATGTTGGTTTTCTGAATGAATTTTATTATACCTTTTCATCTGGTTCAAAAAGAACTGCCTTATATTCTGTCTCCACTGGATATATACATTTTTAGCCTAAGCTTTGGTATTTAGGTTTAATATGGAGAACTATAGTTCTAGACTAGCCATATTATTATAAGAAAATTAAGCCTTGGAAGATGACTGACTTATCTAGTTGTTTAGTGGTTACAGTGATAATAAAGCCTGTCTTTTCACTCTTATGCTTGTGTTCTTTCTACTTCAGAGGCTAATGCTTCTCTAGGGGAATCCATAAGTATTTGAAAGCATAAATGGATGAGCTTTTAATATGAGCATGAACTTGTTGTGCCAGATTTTCTTATCTCAAATACTGTTTATTTGAACCTAGATAAGAATAAAATTGTTGCAATTGCAACTTACATTTTAAAACAGTCACAACCCTATTGATTAAATTGCTCTCCTGAGTATATATTATCTCGCTTCTTGTGTGGTTTGCTTTCAAATAATGTGAAGGTAGATGTGTCGATGCTCACAACATAGTAAGCTTATTTGGTTTTATTACAGGTTACAAAATTTCAGTTTCTGGAAAATGCTTCGTTGTTTTCATGTTAACATTTAATCTTGAATTTTCTCTCCATAATTAAAATGGAAAAAGACAGTATAGTTTGGGGTGGGGTATTATACCACTAATTTTTGATACTGTGAGGAAGTTACTTAATTCTGTCTCTTGTTTGTTTTTGCTGTGTTTCTTTCTAGAGAGTGTTATTAGGAAAAAGATCGAGCTTTTCTACAGCCAGGTGCTATTAAAAAAATAAACCAACCTTTTGCTATATTTTATACCATTACTTTTGTAGCATAGATGGGATGATGAACAGACTGAACAAAATGATACTATGTAAGTTTATCTCCCATGTGATTAAAATGAACTAAAATTTATGGTTTTACGGGAGTTTTCAAATCAGTTCTTAGGTATTTCTGGTGTTTTATTAAATTAATAACTTCGAACTAAATGATATAATTTATCATGCTTTTCTTTTTTCTCAAAAAGTCAAGATAGAGAGGGTACAGGTAGATGTAAAGGAATTAGTCTAAAGGTTACTCTTGTACTTTGACCAACAGTAACCTTTGTATTAGCTTTCAGAGTAGTATAATGCTACTTGGAAAATACCACTGACCCCCTCTAGTGGCTAAAAGACTGTGCTTTTTTTTTTTTTTTTAAAGATAAAAAGGAATATTACAACAGAGTCTAATTTCTATAGTGTTTAAAAGAAGTAAACCTTGTTCTATATAGTAAATATTCCGTAAGTGTTTCATTGAAACAAAGTGGTTCAAATTTTGGTTCATGCAAAATGTGTTTAGGAATACTGCTTACAAACTCACAAATTTGGGAGTTTTTTGCAAAGCAATACATAGGATGGAGCTTAAAGAAGATATATTGAAAGGGAAAATATATTCATACAGTAACTGAATTCTATATTATTAATTTTAGATAGAATTTGGCATTTTCAAAATACTGTATTGGTAATTAGAGGTTGTAAGTAAGCTTAACTTCTTTTTTCTTGTGGAAGAGTGAGTGGGATTTTTAAAAAGCTATCATGCCTTTAAAAGTATTATCTCCAAAACTCATACCAAGACATAGAATAGTTTCGTAGCTTCTCTTTTAGAATCATTTTAAGTACCCATGACAAAGTGTTTATAAAATATTGATACCTTGAGACCATCCCACACCTGTGCCATTTCCAGAATGACTAGTTTTTAAACAATGAAGATTTGTTTCTATGTATATGTATATTTGTTAACCACTTAAATTATTTAAAGTTATCTTATTATAGTTACTGACTGAAATAGAGTGACAAACGACTCTTTATTATTTAAATTTAATGGCAGTGGAATTGATTATACTGTATTTTCTTTTTCCTTGGAATTATTTATATAATTTATAATGAAATTTATTTAAGTGAACCTTAATTAGAGGTAGTAATACAGTTTTCTAAACTCTGACTCCACATCTATTTACTATCATTTATGTAAAATATATAGCAATATCAATATAACTATAGTAGTTTTTTGTTCTCTCATGTCTTTGTTGTAAGATGATATTACTTGTTTTGAAATGTCAAAACCTGAAAAAATAGAAAAAGTAATAAGTATGTTTAATAGTGAAAACACCTTTACTAAAGCTTTGTAGTGTTTATATTTTGTTCCAAGACCTTAAAAAAATAGTTTGACTTGCTCTGTTTTATGATTTGTTGATATAAAGCAGGAAATAGAAATGGAAAATTTGTATTCATTTGGATTTAAACTTAAAATTGTTTTGATTTTTGGCTATTTTTCAAATAAATCATTTTTAAATTATAAAATTTTGATTGTAAATTATTAATTGACTTCACAGTTTGCAAGGACCTTGTCAGATTACAGTCCCTTATTTATTTTTTTATTTTATATATTTTTTTACACCTACAGCACCTGGTCTTCCTAGGTGGTCTCCCGTCTAAGTACTAACCAAGCCCAACCCTGTTTAGCTTCTGAGATTAGACGGGATCAGGCGAGTTCTTCGTATTTAAATGGGCAATTTAAATTAATTTCTGCTTAGAAATGAATGACATATAGATATCTGAGAAAAGTTAATTTATGAAGTACCTTTATATGTATAACCGGTTACAGATAGATTCTTTTTTATTTTTAATTCCAGTCTTAAAGAACCTAGCTCAGTACGTTTGTTCCAGGATGTTTGATAAAAAGTCTTATTATTTTAAAAAACTATATGGTGGTTGTAATTAGAATTATCTTTTGGTGGGATTCTGTTATATTGAAACAAGCTTACTTTTATCCTTTGTTAAGGTACAATTTAACATTCTTAAAATGTATCCATTTTAATTGGACAATTAAATTTTGATGGTTGTAACCTGTGCCCCCCAATTTTGTATTACTTTGTACTCAGTGCCCCTACTGCACCCTGGCCTGTTTTCTTTTGTTATAGAGTAGTTTTGTCTTTAAAAACAAATCAATTTTCTTGAGGTACAATTTACATGCTTTACCCTTTCATTAATAGTTTTCCTGGTACCAAAATACTTATTTTGCTTCATCACTCAGGCTTTGCTTTGCTTTAAAATGTGAAGTGGTATATCATGATGTAAGTCTTGGAGATGAGCTTTGATGCCATATAGTCTTAAGTTTATATGTAATTAGTTAGTAAATTCTCAGTTGAGAAGATCCTGTAGTATCTTTTATAGACAGTGTTTTGTAAACAAGCATCATTCAAGCATGACAGTTTCACTTTGGTGACTTGAATATGTTGGATGTTTGAATTTTTAGATGCTGCTTATTTTCACATGGCTAAATTTCTAGTGTCTTTGCCTGAAGATACTAATTTTTTTTTCATGAGTTATTTTTCTATTTTGGTCATGGATTCCTTCCCTTCCTTTCTTCTTATTCACTCTTCCTCTTCTTTCTGGAATATTAAACCTACGTTAAATGAAGTGATATTGAACTGGAAAAATGCTTTGAATAAGTGTTAATGTCATTTAAATAAAAATAATAACAGAAAATTTTATGTATTACATCAGTGTAAAAACTTAATGTTCTTGTACCTGACAGAATATTGTCCAATTAAAATAATGCCATGGGTAAACCAAGAGCTATATAAGAAATGTAATGGATTTTCAGAAACTCAGGAACTAGAGCACAGAGGATGTAAATTGTCAATGGAGATATTTTCTTTAGAACATTGTACTAAATTTCAAAGATTCTTAATCTTGATCTTGAAAATCAAATAACTGAAAACTATATCTAATTGCTACTACTTGATGTGGTACCCAAAATGATTAGACGTTATTTATCTCCCGAGTTCAGCGACTAGGACTAAAATTATTTACGGTACTTTAAAAAAAAATAGCAGTAGAAAGTAATTAGAGATCCAAAATACTTAAAGAGATTTCAGGTACTTGGAAGTTATTTTTTAAAGTATTATTACAGTGTTAAGTTCTAAATATACCCCAACATCCAAGAGTTTAGTTATTTTCCGTGGAGTGATTACTTAATATACAGGCAAAATTGAGAACTTTTCTTTGTGTCGTGAACTATCAAGGTGGCTTCTAAAATGAAAAAGATACAGTCTTCTTCTGGAAGATCTAAGTCCAGTAGTAATTACAAAGTGTAAATACAATATAGACATAAACTGCCTGGTATCATACAAAAGGCTTTATTGAGACAATGATAAGTGATAGTACTGGAAATAATACTATAAAAATATAGTACTGGTTGTTTTCCTCTTCTTCTTTTGCCCTTGTTCTATCCAATATTTATAGTCTTATTGACTTATAAGAAAACTTTTGTTTCCTCTTATGTATTCTTTGTTTTATTGAGCTATAATTAATGTATAACCTTGTATTAAGGTATACAACATAATGATTATATGCACATGCACATATATAGTGAAATGATTAGGACAATAAGTTTAGGTAACATCCGTCACCTCACAAGGTTACAGTTTTTTGTATGTAATGATTAAGTATTTTTTTCTTCAATTTTTTTTTCATGTAGTTTACTTTCTTTTTTAGACTGAATCTGGTTATGGATCTGAATCCAGTTTGCGTCGACATGGCTCAATGGTGTCACTGGTGTCTGGAGCAAGTGGTTATTCTGCAACATCCACCTCTTCATTCAAGGTTTGTGATTGTGAATGCTTTAAGACAACATAAATTAAATTTAACACTGAATATTGTGAACAGAACTTATTTGATAGTTTTTTGAAAGAATTTTCTGCAGTGTAATTTATTTGAAGTTATTACAGAATAGTTTTTAAGGGATAAAATTTATGACTCACACAAATAGAAAATGAACACGTCAAAGACTTTATTTCATTAATAGATCAGATATAAAGAAAAACTTTTATTCAAAGGAGAATCTGAAGAATGCACCAAACTACAGATTAGTAACTAGTGTATCTCCACTGGACAAAATTTATTTGCATATCTGTGGGCAAGAACCATTTAGGTTACTCTCATTTTTCTTCTACAAGTGTTACAAAATAGCTCAAATGTAATGAAATCAAAGACTTCTTAAAAAAAAACATTTATGATAAAACAACACCCTTTCCAAAGGGTTTCATAGATGCTGAAGTTTCGATAGATGACACTCACAATTCCTTTGTACATCTAGTAATATTTTTGCCCATTTCAAAGTCACAGTTTTTTTCTTCACAATGCCAATAATTTGAAAAATATTAAATGTTATATTAGTAAATTGTCAGGCTTATCAGTATCTAGCCACAGTTAGTTTCAAGTCTATTCCTGGGAGTGTACATTGAGTTTTACAGCTCTCCCTATTCCACGGCCCTCATTAGTAAGGTATAGACCTTAAGAGGTAATTAAATATCATAGGACTAAATGAATTCCAAGCTTGTTAACCTGGATTTCATTACCCCCTACCCTCCACCTTTTGTGTTTTACAGAAAGGCCACAGCTTACGTGAGAAATTGGCTGAAATGGAAACCTTTAGAGATATCCTATGTAGACAAGTTGATACTCTACAGAAGTACTTTGATGCCTGTGCTGATGCTGTCTCCAAGGATGAACTTCAAAGGGATAAAGGTTAATTAGGCTATTGCCACTATTTTTACTTGGAGAATGAATGGATTTAAAGCCTCTTGATCTTAAAGGGTAATGTCTTTAACTGATAAAGGTAATTATAGTCACTTTTGCTGCAAACCCCCTATGTAACAGATTTCAGTGTCCATATAACTTGTGTACTTTAATAACTTTTTAAGTATTCTATCACATTTAACAGATTCCAGTGAAGATTTTTAAATGATTTTTAAACTATTTTATCAAAATTAGTATCTTAGTGATGTTGGGCATTTTATATGATTAAGTCTAATAAATTTAATTTGCCCAAGATGAGTCTTACAGACAAGCATATGTTTATGTTAAGTTTTCCAGTCTGAAATCAATCGATCTCTTTCTCCCTTTCTCTTCTTCTCCTTCTCCCTTTCCTTCTCTCTTTACTTATCTTTCTTTCCTTCCCCAGCACTCTCCTTTCGTCTGGCCTTTTTATCATGGAAGAAGAAATCAATAATAGAGCTACATATACATTTAAAAATAGTTTTTAATGAGTTCCTTTTAAAAGAAATTGTTAACTTATGTGAATTTTGAACTTTTGTGACTGCTAAACATATTACTAATGCTGTTCACATCTGTTCCTCAATTTTTCTCCTATTTTCTGTGAGGACAAAAAGTGAACTACTCACAGATTATTACTAAATAGCAGTAAGTTTATTCCCTGTATAACTAAATTGCTTGACATGGTTTTATTTCTTAGTCGTTTTAAATATGTTGGATCTGAGTTTAAGTTCTTTTTGTTTTTTTCTGTTCTTCCCTCTTTTTGTGTTCTTTGGGATTTTTTTTTTTTTTAAATACCATTTTTTATCTTCTTTTTTTTTTTTTTTTTTATAGTTATAACTGTTACTTTAGTGGCTACTTTGGAGTTTATAGTATACACATTTAACTGATCACAGTCTACTTTCAAGTAAACTAACCACTTCAAGTAATGGACCGCAAAGACTTTTTCCTGCCCCATGTAGGCTTTGAATACTCTTTCCTGGAATCTTTTCAGTTGGTTCTTTCTCTGTTTTCTAGAGTACTCTCACTTCATATGTACTGTTAGTACTCTACTGAATACTCGAAAGGACCTTCGACCAGTCTCCATGGTTCTCTCTCTATACAGTTCTCCCCTCTCCAATACTCTTTGCCTTTGTCTCTTAGCTCCATTTATTTACCTCGGAGAGTCTACTGGGCTCCTTTTGTGTTCCTTCTTACTCTTTAGCTTGGAAATTCTCCCAGGGCAGTAAGTTGAACAATCATAGAGCTCACATTTGTTCCTTAACACTCACAGATCACTGTCTTTTTTTGCCTAATGTTCAGTGTCTTGAAAATCATTGTTTCATATATTTTTGTCCAGTTTTTAGTTTCATGCTAGAGAGCAAATTTAGTTTATTTATTCTATCTTGGCAAGAAGCAGAAGCCCATATTCTTCTTAAAATTTAAACAAAATTAAGTAGCTTTTGAAGTTCTTTATATTTGGTACACTTTTAAGTTTTTGGTTTTTTCACATTTGATGTTTATTTCTCTAAAAATAAAGGCAGTTAAATTTATATTTCTCCTTCATTTAAAAAATAAAAGATATAATTGTTTCTAGGTATTCACCAGGGATTGGTTCCCGGATGCCCAACTGATACCATAATCTGAAGATGCTCAAGTCCTTTATATAAAATGATGTTGTATGCACATATATAACTTACACACTTTTCTTATACTTTAAATCTTCATCTCTAGATTACTTCATCTTTAGATTACCTAACACAATGTAAATACTGTGTAAATTATTGTTATAGTTTATTGTTTAGGCAATAATAACAAGAAAAATAGTCTGTACATATTGAGTACAGACACAACTATTGTAGGCTCAATTACATAGTACATGTCAGCAACAACACAACTTTTTTTTTTTTTCAACCTGTGGTTAGTTGAATCCATGTATACGGAACCCACAGATACAGAAGACACACTGTATATACCCTTTTAATCAAATTAAATATTGCACATCAGTTTTCATTTCCTTACAAAAACAGGATATATATAGAATTGGGTTCCTTGTTTATTTTTAAATGATCCACATCAATAGTATATAGTATTTGAAGGACAAAAGTGATAGTGAATAGAGTAGAAGATGGGATGCAATTTAAACCAGTTGTATAGAAGATTTGAAAATGATTTTAAACATTAATCATGTTTGAATAAATAACAGTGATAGACTAATGCATTAATTTGTTAGTGCTGCCATCATGAAGTACCACAGATTGGTGACTTAAACAACAAATTTATTTTCTCACATTTCTAGAGACTAGAAGTCTCTAGGTCAAGTTATGGTTGGGTTTTATGAGGGCAATGTGGGGAGGATCTGTTCTAGGCCTCTCTCCTTATAGATGTTCGTCTTCTCCCTGTCTTTTTTCTGTAAGTGTCTGTGTCCAAATTTTTCCTTTATCGGAACACCAGTCATATTGGATTAGGGCCCACCCTAATGATCTCATTTTAACTTGATTGCCTCCATAAAGCCCCTGTGTCCAAGTACAGCTATATTCTGAGATACGGGGGAGTTAAGACTTTGACATATAAATTTGGGTCAGAGGGGAACACAATTCAGCCCACAATTGATTTTTCTGTAAATGCTATTTTAAGAAATATTTGTTTTAAGATACATGCTGGGTAAAGTGAAATGAGGATATGGAGCTTAGTTTTCTACTTTGACTGTAGATCAGAGTTGTTGACCTGGTCTAAAGATCTCTATAGATGCACTTTAATTAAATTATCAGAACTAAGTCTGTGACAGAATTTTAAGAATCACTAAGTGTGTCCGTGAAATGGTAATAGCAAACTCTGATTTTAGGTGATCATTGTTTTTCATGTAAAATGTTTTATCAGAATTGCTAGTTAGGCAGTCTAAACCTGATCCTCTGTCACTCACATACATACTTCCATTAAGATTTAATTAACCCTTTAGGTCTTAGATACTCTGGGATTATAGAAGTAGAAGGCACTATCTTTAAACATACTGATTAATTTTAAAACAGGACATATATTTCACATTAAAGGCATTAAAAGAAAGGTTCTTCTAATTTTTCTCTTCTAGTCATTGTTAGTTTAATTACTTGAAGCATTAACATTTCTCCATATCTGTTTCCTCAGTTGTAAAGTGGATGTTATATCCAGCTCATATAATTGTGAGAATTAAATGAGAATATATATGTTAGCATTGTGCTTATACTTAACAGCAAAAAATAGTAGTAATAATAGCTGTTATTGATGTAGTTAATTTGGATTATTGCAGGAATAAGGAAAGCAAGAGTATGCAAGATCTCAGAGTGGAATTTAGCATAATAGATTAATGTTAGTAAAGGAAACCAGTCTGATTGGGATGGAGGATTAATATTAGCACAGTGATTTCAAGCTATGTCAAATATCCCTTAAAAGTGCCTCAGAAATGGACAAGGAGTAAACTTGGTTGGGAAGGTAAGGGAGGAGGCCACTGTTTTAGCCAGAGTGATTCTTGTTTTCATCAGTTTTCCATATTGAGTATTAGGCTAGAAAAAGAAGGTCGAAAATCCCTGTTTGGTGCTACAAGGCTGTTAGATAGGGATACAAAAGTGAACCTTTAGTAACCCAAAGTAGTTGCTGAAATGAGTGAAGTTCAATCCTTTCTGTATTTAAGAGCAGTTAATCAGAGTAGTTTTGAGACAAGGTCAGGATCTTATCTGAAGATTATTACTGATTTAAAAACAAGTGTGATGTGTTAATGAATTTCTTAGAATTGACCATATTTGTAAATGATTGATGAGAGAGTGAAAGAACCACAGAATCTGGGAATCTGATTAATCTTAGAACTAAAGTGTCTGAAGAGGCTTCAGTGTGGAGATTGAAATCTGTAGGAATGATAGACTTGTAAAAGTATGAGTCAGATATTGATATCAGTCAGCTGGGCAGAAATGAATAGTAAGTGTTAGTAGATAATAGCAGCTTATGATTTGAAAAGGTTGTTTTAAATGAGTAACAAATTTTTCAAGTGTTAAAAAAATGAAGTTGCTCAATAATTAGAAAATGGCAGTATAGAAAATAAAGGCATTTTCCATGTAATTCCTACCATTTAGTCAAGGCAGGCAATAAAGAATAGGAGTGGGCATAAGACATATTGAAAAGACAGCTAAAGTAGATGTGAACCACATTACCCCTGAGGTAAAGAGATATAGGCAAGAAGTACAACAATTTAGAATGAATATTCTTTCTGAAGAGAGGAAGTTCCTTAAAAGATAATTAAAGAAGCCTTATAAAAGCTTGACAGAAAGCAGAAAATAAGGAGTCAGGGCTGAGATTTAGAAATTTGCATTAAGCGTCGAGTATATAGTACAGAGGATTAAATAAAGTATATTAGGCAGTAAAAAAAAGAAATTGTAGGTATATAGAATAACAAGGTACACAGAAGGAGAACCCGGGATTTTCTTTTTTCTGTAATCGAGTAAGTTAAAATGGATGTCTAGGCACAGAAATTGATATTACATCTGTAAGTCATTATATTTCCCCTGTGTTTTCAGAGATGGTAAATTTAAGAACTCCCAGAAGCAAGCTATGGTATCCTCTGCATGGAAGTTATCCTCTTTCAGTCCTGCTCAGCCATTCTACAATGGCTAGAAATTATGAATTTCTCTGGTAGACTTATGAAATTGCCCCAAGGTAGGAAAAGATAGGAAGACTAAAAGACAAAATAATTCATATCTTAATACCATTCCTTAAATGAATGAGAATGGGTACAGTTTGTATAATAATGTATTAAAGGCATTTGATAGCATAATTTTTGGACATACTTTAATAACCACTGAAAATACAAAGATCTTATATTCACAGAATCTAGAGAATATTGGCTTGGTTGAACATAAGAATATCCTGGTTAATTTCTGTTTCCTTTCGTCCTAATATCTTTAAATATATTTTATTTAGTGGTGGAGGATGATGAAGATGACTTTCCTACAACACGTTCTGATGGAGACTTTTTGCATAATACCAATGGCAATAAGGAAAAGTGTAAGTAGTACATTCCCCCCCCCTCAACTAGATAAAATACACGTTCTAAAGTTATATAACTAACAAACTAACTAACTAACTATATAACAAGAATAATTATCTAATTGAGTAATTTTTTAAAAAGCTATGGAGCTGCTGGAAAGTGAATGTTTCTTCTGGAAGAAGACTTGTAGGTAAAATACACATTCTGACAATAATAGTGGCCACTAATTATCTTTCAAAGAGTTATTCTGAATTCCAGACATTGGCCCACTAATTTTAGCAGTATTTGGGCGAATCAGTTTTTAGAACTAAAAAAGTTTATTTCCTAGGATGGAGGCATTTTAAGGAACTTCAATGTTTTTTTAGAGTGTATTTTTCTCTGTTCAATGTTTTTTTTCCTCTCCACTTGATAAACTGACATCGAAAAGTATATAATCAGTGTTATTAAAGGAAAATTATTGAAATAATTTTATATACCAGTTTATTGATTATTGCTCTATTTAGAATGGTTAACTCATTAAATAAAATTGTGAAGGGCACCATGCTAAGAGAAATAAGCTAAGGGCAAATTCCACATGGCATCACTTATATGTGGAGTTTTAAAATAAAACAAAAAAAACTTTGAAATATGTGATTAATAATCAGTGCTTCTATTTGAACATGTCTTAAAAAGAAGCTGGATTCCTAAAATTTTTTTTAAATTACAGACCTTCATGGGGAAAAAAATAAGTTATTGTAATTGTGCTTATTTTTGCTGAAGTTCTGAAAGAACATGAAAATCTATGGTTGTGGCATATTTTCAAATACTTTTTTAAAACATATGCATGGAAAGAATTTTTTATTTTAGAAATCATATGAGAATGTTCCATTATTGATACTAAAATTTAATGCTTTTCTCCACCACGTTTCCCTTCTTTTCTCCTCTTTCATCATGGCTCTCTACTTTTTTCTTAAAACCTACCGCTCTCCCAGTCTTGCAAAGTACTGGCTTCTTATTACAAAGCTGTCCTTATAACTTGGGACCAAAATGTTGAACCTTACTGAGTCATCCAGATTTATATGTCTATATGAAATTAAAGGCTTTTGGGGGGAAGGTTCTTTCAGTTACATTTTAATTTCACAATGCATAATCTGCTTTAATAGAAAAAACATTTTGTGTGGATATTGGAAAAATTATTGAAAGAATTGAAATTATTGAAACTCACAAGTACGATCTTCCATTCCACATTCACTCAATTACCACACCTACATTCACTGAAAGAGAATGGAAGCTTATTTTCTGTAGAAATTGAACTAGAAAGATTCAGGTATACCTGGCACAGCAAGAGGTAGGTATATTGGCCTATCAAAGTTTTTAAGTGGAAATTTATATACTGATTATTGAAATTTAAGAGTGTCACTATTCTACATATCTCTAAGAACTCTGGTGTCCAGGGTCTAAATGAAAATTTACATACTGAAAGATACCGTTCCCAGCTCCCTTCTCTTATCATGTTTATAGAATACCTATCAACCAGACATTTTCTGATACAAAATTAGAAGATAACTCTGGAGAGACTGAATGGACACAGATAAAGACCTATAGAGATTTTCAAGAGTTTAGCATGAAAAAGCTGTCTCACTACCAGATTACTCTGTGACAAAGTCCACTAGTAAAAAAGCCCAGCTGGTGCATTTAGTGCTTCCAGTACCTAAGCCCTAAATATGAGCAGTTAGCTGGATCTCCAGACATTTGAGGAAAGCCTCCAACATCTTATTTTTTCAAGAGAGACTTGAAAACAATGACTAGAAGACAGGGTTATTACTGTCATTTAAAGAAACATTCCACCCAGAAATAAGAGAATATGTATTTTTCTCAATTACACATGGGATCTTCTTCAGGATAGACCTTATGCTTGGCCATAAAACAAGCTTTAATTAATTTTAAAGGACTGAAATCATACACAGTATGTCCTCCAACGTCAGTGAGCTAAAATTAGAAATAACAGAAATTTGGAAAGTTCACAAATATGTAGAAATTAACATACTCATAAATAACCAGTATGTTAAAAAAAGAAATCACAAAGGAAATTGGAAAATACTATGAGATGAATGAAAGAAAAAATAGAACACACAAAAATTTATGTGCTACAACTAACACAGTATTTAGAGGGAAATTTGTAACTGGAACATCTTTATTATAAAATAAGAAAGAATCAGAAACGACACAGAAACCCGATGAAATTACAAGTTGTTTCTTTGAAAAGTTAGCAAAACTAATAAACTTTTAAATAGATCAAGAATGAAAGAGACTCAAATTACTAAAATCAGAAATAAAAGGGATGACAGTACTATTTACAAAAATAAAAAGTGTTTTAGGGGAATGCTATGAACAGATGTATGCCAACAAATTTGATAACTTAGATGAAATGGGCAGAAGTCCCACAAAGACACGAACTATTGAAAATGACTCAAAAAAGACAGAAAATGCAAATAGATTAATAGATACAAGTAGTGATAAACTTCCCACAAAGAAAACCCAAGTTCATATGGTTTTACTGGTTAATTATACCAAACATTTAAAGAAGAATTAATACCAATTCTTCACAGATTCTTTCCCAAAATAGAATAGGAGGCTATCTTTATCTTGATACCAAAATTAGACAAAGATATCACAAGAAAACTTCAGGTCAGTATGTCTTATGAATGGAGATACAAATCCTCAATAAAGTACTAGCAAACCGAATCCAGCAACATATATAAAAAGTATTGTACACTATGACCAGATGGGATTTATCTCAATGTTCAAGGTTAGTTTAATTTTTGAAAATCAATTAATGTAATAATCATATAAATAGAATACAGGCCAAAACCAATGGTCATCTTAGTAGATGCTGAAAATCATTTGACAAAATCTAATACCCACTTATGATTTTATAAAAGCTAGGAATAGATATCCTAATAAAATTATCCAAGAAAAATCCACAATTAACACTATACTTAATAGTGAAAGACTGAATACCTTCTCCGTAAGATCAGGAACAAGATAACAAACATGTCCATTCTTGCCATTTCTATTCACCATTTGTTTTAGAGGTTCTTGTGAGGACAACTGAGCAAGAAAAATAAATAAAAGTCATCTGGATTTAAAAGGAGAATTAAAATTATCTCTGTTGTAAGATGCCATTATCTTGTATTGAGAAAGTCATACGGAATCCACTAAAAAACTATTAGGTAATAAATGAGTTCAGCAAGATTTCAAGGTATAATATCAATATTTAAAAAATCAATTGTATTTTTATCTACTAGCAACAAACAGTGAAAATAAAATTAACCAATTTCAATTATAATAACATTAAAAAGAGTTAAATATTTAGGAATAAATTTAACAAAAGAAGCCACAAACTTAACATTCTGAAGGCTACACAGCATTATGAAAAAATTAAAGAAGACCAAAGTAAATGGAAAGATAATTCCATGTTCATGGATCATATTGATTCATGTTCATAGATCATAACAATTCATATTGTTAAGAATTTAGTATTTCCCAAATTGACCAAATAGAATCCATGCATTCTTTACCAAAATCCCAGGTAGGTTTTTGGTAGAAATGGACAAGATGATCTTAAAACTCATATGAAAATGCAGATGACCCAGAATAATGAAAACAGTGTTGAAAAAGAATAAAGGACTCACACTTTTGATTATATAACTTACTACAAAAGCAACAGTGAAATATGGTACTGTCATAAGGAGAGACATATAGATCAGTGGAATAGAATTGAGAATCCAGAAATAAATCCTCACATTTACAGTAAATAAGTTTTTCACAGCATGAAGACATTTCAGTGAGGCAAAATGGTCTTTTCAACAAGTGATTTTGGGCAGCTGGATATCCCTATGGATAAGAATGAATTTGGACCACTGCTTCATACTAAATACAAAAATTAACTCTAAATGAATCAAAGAGCTAAAACTATAAAGATCTTAGAGGAAATATAGGAGTAAATATTAATGACCTTAGGTAAGGCAAAGCCTTCTTAGATATGACAACAAAAGTAGAAGTGAAAAAAATATATAAATTGCCCTTTATCAAAATTAAAAACTTCAGTGCTTCAGAGGTTACTATCAAAACAACTGAAAAGATAACCCATAACGTGGGAGAAAACAGTTGCCAATTATATATTTGAAAAGGGATTTGCATCTAAATTATGTAAATAACTCTTACAAATCTATAATAGAACAATATCCCAGTTTTAAAATTGGCAAAGCATCTGAATAGACATTTCTCCAACACAATATACAAAAGCCCATAAAGGTCCTCAACATCATTAGCCATCAGGAAAATGCTAATTAAAACCACAGTGAGATACCACTTTACATCTATTAGGCTAACTATAATCAGAAAGAAATATAGTAACAAGTGTTGGTGAGGATGTGGAGTAATTAGAACCCTCAAACACTGCTGGTGGGAATGTAAATTAATGCAGCTGCTTTGGAAAAGAGTCTGGCAGTTTCTCAACTTGTTAAACATTATAGTTACCATTTGACCTAGCAATCACATTTCTAGGTATACGTATATTCAGGAGAAATGAAAACATATAAAAACTTGAATGTTTATTCCAACATTATTCATAATAGTCAACAAGTGGAAATAACCCAACTGTTCATCTAATTAATGAAAATGTGATATAAACATACAATAGAACATTTTTAGCTATATATAAGAATAATATACTGATACCTGCTATATCTTAGATGAACCTTGAAAATGTTATGCTAAGTGGAAGAAGACAGTTACAAAAGACCACTTATTCATTTGTATGAAATATTCATAGGCAAAATCATAGAGGCAGAAAGTAGATTAATGGTTGTCTAGGGCTGGGGGTGAGAAGGGGTAGGATTAGGAAAAATGAGAAATGACTGCTAATGTGTATGGCATTTTTAGTGATAGTTCATGAAAATGTTCTAAAGTTGATTGTGGTGATTGAGCTTTCCAATTCTATGAATATACTAAAAAACCATTTGATTGTAAATGTCAAATGAGTCATTTTTATGGTACGTGAATTTTATCTCAAACTTATTTAAACAAAAGCTAAAAAAATTAGCTGGTTTAATACTGTTAAATTTTTGGAATCTAGTTTAATGTCAAGAATTCTTTTTTTAAAATCCTTGTGTTTTTTTTTTTAATCATTAAATTATATTAAATGCTGAAGATGGCCGCTTATGTGAATTTTTATATCTTTTATTTTGTTCTGTTTTTATATCTATTATGGTTGTTCCCACTTATCTATATTTCTACCAACATTTTCTGACTAATTTTCTAACTTAAAACCATTCTGTTTTGTAGTAATATTTAAGAGCATTTGGTCATGTTGTCTACTATATATAAAATAATGGTAGTAAATATATACTCTTAATGAAACTCACTGAGAGGAAATTTAGTGTTAATGCATTACTCTAAGAAGCATGGGTGCTATCCTATCCTCTTCCTCAACCCAGATTCCGTACACATGCTTATATATAGTCTGCACAAAAAATTTGGAGCACGGATTACTTTTCATCCCCTTTTAGTTCACAAATTTTTCATGTGAGAATATTTAAATTTAGTTTCTAAGCCAACTGTATCTTATTTTGTTAGACTAATCAATCATATCTATAATGGATCAATAGTCCCAAACCAATTGATGGTTGGCCGTAGTGTAATTGATACCAGGGTCATAGTGTTTTGTCATGTTTCTTCTTTATCATAGTAGACAGGCAAGGAGAGATTTAAATGAAGTTGCCATCCTGTGTGTTCAGAAGGACTTGTCCTCCAATTTTTTTCTGCCTCTGAGTATGTGTGTCACATGGTCATTTGGAGTACTTCATGGTGTGGAAAGAAAAAACTTAATGCAGAAACCGCAGGGATTCTCCCTTAGGTTTCCTGCTATTCAAAATAATGTGTTTGAGAATCTTAATGAAACGAAGGGATTACAGATCTAGGCTTCTGTCAGCATTTGTTTTTATTCTTGATGCTGATGTTAGCTTATAGGTTCCTTGATTTTCTGAGTGTTAGTACCTTTAAAAGATTGTTTAAATGTGTAAGGTCAACTAAAAGAACAATAAATCTGAATATTAATTTTTGGAGCCTAAGTACTTACAAATCTAGATTTAGAGATTAGTTTATAATTTCTTCCATTTCTGCCCTTCATATGCATGGGTACTTTCACATATTCTAACTTCCTTTTACTACAATGTATCATTTTTCCAGAGGAAACTAAGGCATGTTACCTTGTCTCTATAAGATGACTTTTCCCTTGTTTCACTTGAGACATTTAGATAAGTGTGTTCATCTAAATTTATCAAGTAATTTGGGGTTTTGCTTACATTTTTCCATTAAGGTTAGCATAATTTTACAATATAAGGTATAAGATATTTGTAGCAAAAATCAAAGTAACCACTACTTAGAGAGTCCATTGAGTGACAAATTTTGATGATTTCTTGTCTTCATGACTTTCATTTCCTAACAAAGGTAATATGAGAGGAATTTATTTCAGTGGCCTTGTTATATGTGAGACACTAAATAACATTGAAAGTATCAACTGTTGGAAAGCTCAGAAATCTGTTACATAACCCCTGTGAAAAGGATTTCAAGTGGTTGCTTCTGAAAGTAGTTAAGTGCAGCTGAAGAAGTATATTTCTGGAATTTTTTCAAACATTTCATGTTGCTCTTTTATACTGACTCAAGTATATAAATTAGCAAACATTTAGCAGGGAGGGACCCATTATTATAGTTGTAAACATTTTCTTAGGACACCAATGACTTTTAATTTCTAAGTTAGTTATTAATAAAAGTAGTAGTTTAAAATAAAACTGCAGTTTTGGTAACAAGTGATAGAAAATATAGAAGTTAAAATGATAGAAAGGATTTTCTGAAAATAAAAATGTTTTTAAAGCTTTATTGAGATATAATTAACATACAACAAACTGCACATATTTAAGTGTACAATTTGGTAAGTGTTGAAGCTATCATGATGTTATTGCCACCATCAAGATCATTACCATGTTCATCACACTCAAAAGTTTTATCTAGCCCCTTTGTCATCCCTTCTCCCTCCCAAGCAACCACTGGTCTCTTTTCTGTCACTATAGGTTAGTTTACATTTTCTAAAATCTAATATAAATGGTCTTAAATAGTTTGTCTGGTTTTTGGCCTGGTTTCTTTATTAGTTTGAGATTCATCATTGTTATCTCATATATCAGTATTTGATTTCATTGCTGGGTAGTATTCCCTTGTGTTGATGTTCCACAATTTGTGTTTCTACTCATCCGTTGGTGGACATTTAGTTTGTTTACAGTTTTTGGCTATTACAGTTAATACCACTGTGAACATTTATGGACATGTATTTTATTTCTTTGGGGTAAATACTTAGAAGTCTAATGACTGAATCATGTTAGGGGTATATTTAACTTTTTAAAAAACTGCCAAACTGTATTTCACTAGCCATATGTGAAAGTCCCAGTTTTTCCAAATCCTAGCCAACATTTGGCATGTTCAGTCTTTTTAAATTTTAGCCTTCTCATAGATGTGTAATGGTATCTCACTATGGTTTTTAACTTACATTTACCTAGTAGCTAGTGGTATTGACCATCTTTGCATGTGTTTATTTGCCATCCATATCTCTTTGGTGAAATGTGAATTCAAATCTTTTGTCAAGTTTTTGTATTGGGTTATGTATTTTCTTATTGAGTTGGGAATTACTGTATATTCTATATCGTACAATAGAATACACCAATATTCTATATTAATATATCATATTAAATATATATAGGGTACAAGTCCTTTATCATATATATGCTTTACAAAGATTTTTCTCCCAGTCTGTGGTTTGTCTCTTTATTCTCTTTAAAATTTTTTTTTAATAGAAATTATATATAGTTAAGGTGTATAACATGTTTTGGTATACACAGTAAAATGATATCTGTGGTCAGACTAATTAACATCATCTCACATAGTTACCATTTTTGTGTGTGTTAAGAACACCTAAAATCTGTCTTAGTAAATTTCTAGTATTCACTACAGTATTATTAACTGTAGACACTATGCTGTATATTGATAGATCTCTAGACTTATTTATTCCACATAACTCCAACTTTCTTTTAGCCATGTCTTTAAGAGCAGAAATTTTAAATTTTGATGAAGCACAGTTTATCAATTTGTTCTTTTATGGGTTTTACCTTTGTTGTTGTAGCTACATAGGAGTTTGTAAAATTGAAAGTGTCATTTAATTTATAAGAACTCTATTACAGTAGTTTCTTACTAGCTAATAAAATAAGATATATTGTGTTCTCTTGTTTGCATCTGGTGTGCTTTGAGACTTTTTTATTTTATGCAATGGCTAACTCTAATATTATAAAATGTAAACATAAGAATTATTTAATGTGTGCATTGGTATTGAACTTGAATTTAGGCATTTAAGTTTTTTATATTGCTTTATTCAATTCTGCAGTTCATTTTTACATATTTTTTAAATTCTAGGTTTCTCAAAATGTAACATAGTTCTTGCCATCATTAGGTCCTGCCCCAAGCTTGTCAGAATGTTATCATTAAAGTATTACTTCCCCTACCACTTTATTCACTGGGTGCAGCACAGCAAATAGATTTTAGGAAATAGAATCCGGGGGAAAATAAGACTTGAAAGGACATATACCATAAGCTTCTTTGCTCATAGAGTATGGATGGAAAATTTTAAATGTTGGCCAACAGAAGGGAAATTATATTCTGAAAGCTTGCTCTGACTTGTTAGTTCTCTAAACATTTTCTAATTTTGTTTTGATAATAGGCTCACATGTGTGTAATTATTTCTTTATTAGAAAGATTTTTAGTGGAGAACTTTCTTTTTCAGTATTTCCACAGGTAACACCAAAAGGAATTAATGGTATAGACTTTAAAGGGGAGGCAATAACTTTTAAAGCAACTACTGCTGGAATCCTTGCTACACTTTCTCATTGTATTGAACTAATGGTAAAACGTGAGGACAGCTGGCAAAAGAGACTGGATAAGGTAAGACTAGTTTTAAAAAAAAATCAGATTTTATGTAAGTTTTATATATGGATCGAATACTTAAACCAAATTCACTCTTTAGGGAGAAATCCATTGGGATTGATATAAGTAGCCATTGGGATTGATATAACTGGGGACCTGGGGACTTAAACTCATTTTCCCAAGAGTCACCAGTTAGGTATTCAGTTAGTGCACAATATTCCTTCTTGATGGGATTTTAGTATAAAGATTTTTGTATAATGCTTTGGGATAGAAGTGATGAACCATTTAACATTATCCAGCTTTATTGTATTTTATATGAAACTGCATTTAAGTTATATGAATTAAACACCAATTTATGTAGTTAAACTTTAACTTATTGAATTCATAGCCATTTTTTCAAGGTCACTGTGATATTAGTCAACATGCATGTTGTTCATTGAACATTTGCTTCCTGTTACCTTTTTTTGACCTTTGTTTAAACTGCCACACTGATAATAATATTACAATATGAATCTTTAGTTTCTAATGTGAAGTATGAGTTAGTCTATTTAGTAGGGGAACTTCTGTTTATAATTCAATGTCAGTAAAATAGTAAAATGTTAGAACCAAAACATACTTGATGTAGTTTAATTCTAGTCCAATGCCATCGTTTTGTGGAAGAAGGAACTGAGGCCCAATGACGTTCCAGAAGTGTTAATTAGCAGAGTTAGAAGAATTTTAATCTCTTCAATATTTCAGCTCTGGATACTAGGTCAGACCTCAATACAAATTTTCTAATTCAACATTGAGTCATATTGTTTATAGTATTTGAAGGACTTAGCAATCTGAGCAAGATGCTAAGGAAACCAGTGTCATCACTGGTTGAATGGCAGAATGGCCACAGGATTTGTATAGCACCAATGTATTTAAGAAAATTCCTATGTTTAGAAGAAAAGAAAATTGTTTAGAATTCTCTTGTGCAAGTAACAATAAGCCACATTGACAATATGTGTTCTTTAAAAATAGGAAATGAAAACATTTATTTAAGGTCTAAACATTTCATTATAATTCTCGTGGAACCGAACTCTTCTAAATTGAAAGATTTCAGCTCTCTACCAGTGTATATCAAATTGAATTTCTAGAAAATACCCCATATACAAAAAATAATAATACATTGAGAAAATGAGACAGCCTCTTAAATCATATACTAATGGTTCAAGAGAATCATTCAGCTCATTCCAACTACCTATTTAAAACATTTTGTCTTTAGTCTTTTTATCCTTCACTAAGGATTCATCAGTTGTATCTTACCACACTGCCTAAAAAAATTCTATTTATTTAAGATGTTTGCTTACATTAATAGACTTAAATGTGTGTAATTAATAGGATCACATACTTTTTCACTTTTTCCTAAGTGTTTTTAATAATACTGCTGTGCTGTGTGTTTTTGTTTTGTTCATTTTTTTTAAATTAAGGTATATTAATACATGCAGTGAAGTATACTAATCTGAAGTGTACTGCTTTATGGTTTTGTTCATTTATATACACCTCTGTCACCACCCCGCAGATCAAGATATATAACTTTTATAGCACCCCAGTACAATTGTTGATAGCTTTAGTGGTTATTGGCAAACAATTTTCTAAAGTGGTTATATCAGTTAAAATTCCTACCAGCAGTTGATGGAATTCCACTTGCTCTTCATCCTTGGTACATGCTCTTCATCAACACTTGGTATTGTCAATTTTTGTGGGCATTATTGTTTTTTAATTTTTAGCCATTCCAATGCGTCTGTAGGCTCATTTTCTCTTTTAGTATACAAAAAACACTTAATCTTTGGATCTAATAACCTAATTCATTCATTTGTAATAGCTTCAGTTCAAACAGGGTATTTGGAAGTAGTGAGCTTTGTGTAATTCAGTGTGGAATTTTTAGCCCATAAGTATTTGAGGTGAGGCATTTGAATAAAGGCGCATTAAGTTCTTTACAAGCTTGTTGGATTTCAGTATCAAATTTGACACAATGCAGCCTATTGTTATAGAAATAAGTTTGAGATCAGTGCCAGCACCAGCCATTTTCTTTTTAGTGTTGACCTGGGTATTCTAACTTTTTAGAGCTACAGGCTGTTTCTATAAAAGAAGAGAGTTAAAGTAGCAATCTAGGCTCTTTTTCAACTCTAAAATAGATTTAATCAGCAGTGGGAAAGTACAAGAAATTTATCTATCTTGGAATATAGTTTAGCATTTGTTCATTCTACTTATTGAGTTATTTTTTTATTAGCATCTATTACATTTTTTCTGTATAACAAAATAAATATTGCTTTTATTGGGGAGAAACAAATGCATGAATAAATTGTAGACATTTCTCCGGTACTAATTTATCTTTTTTGATGTAGATATTTTGGCAGTTACTTAATCTATTTGAATACATAACCTACCTTTCAGGTGATTTAAATGGTAGCTTGTGTATAATATATAGCCCAGAGAAAAGTGTTTTCTTTGGCAGGTTAATATTTATTTTTCATAAAAGTGAAGTTATTTTTTGGCCAAATCCTAAAATTTTGGTAAAATGCAGAGAAAATCCCCACTTCAAATGATAAAATTTTCATTTCTTTTTTTAAAAATAGGAAATTGAGAAAAGAAGAAGGATAGAGGAAGCATACAAAAATGCCATGACAGAACTTAAGAAAAAATCCCACTTTGGAGGACCAGATTATGAGGTATGAAGTTACAATTTGATTTTAGAATGAGAAACACAGTAGGCCATGTCTCTAACAAAAGTGATTAATTTTTAAATAATACTTTTGTAACTTTTCAATAGTCTAAATATATAATTTGTTCTTCAGTGTTTATTTTAATTAAATGCGTATTCCATAATATATAAGTACTAGGCTTATTCTGAAATATATATATTTTTTATTGTCTCCAAAGTTTAATATAGGTTTTAAAAGTCTCATTATTAGGCCTATCCACTTTATGGTACAAGTTTTTATCTCCCCTGTCTGGATGATAGTTTTTAATGTCATAATTCATTTTTTTAATAAAAGCAACCTATAGAGGAAAAACTTGAATATTTTATATAGACAAAAAATTTTAGTCTGTGCTGTGTACAATGAGCTATTTATTATCTGTAGCAAAGCATGAACTATTCTAATTGCTTTGCCTTTATGTTTGAAAATATGTGAAACTTTTATTTAATTACTATGCAGCTAATAAAATGTTCCTCACCATATACACACATACATTAAAATTTTATAAGCTATTATTTCTATCATTTTTCTTTAGAGAAAAAAAGTGCAAGAAATTTATCTGGTAGTTGTCATTATCGTTACTGATATTCCTGAAATTAGCATTTTTTAAATGGAGTGTCAAGGAGTATCACTGAGAGAGAAGTAGTATGATAAAATAATTATAGTTAGATTATATTTAAGAAAATAAAAGAACAATTTCTTGCCATTTTTATTCTAGAAATGAAAGCTGTTGACTTAATATTTTTTTATGTTGGAATTTTTTTATGTTGGAATTCATGCTAATTTAAATATTTCAAAATTATTAAGCTGTCAACTTGTTCCTTCTATAATGTATAAAAATTATATAATTAGCAATCCTCTGAGGCTTTAGAAAACTCGATTACTGAAATATAAGCTATTTCAATTTTTATTCTGAAGCTAAGTAGATTATTTTGCCATTTTAGGTTTGAGGGAACTATCAGCTTTTAAAAATTACATCATTTTTTCACATTATAAATAAAGTAAATGTTTATTATAGGAAGATTATAGAAAATACCAAAAAAGCCCATGTTTTTAATTTAACAGTGTATGGTACCAATTTATCTCTTACCAGCAATATATATATAAGTACAAATGTATACTTATCTCCACTTCTGTCAAAACAGGTTTTTTTAGAAAACTAAGAGTAGGGTGGAAAGTGGAGGGGCCTTGTGCTAGGTATTTGTGTTTGCTAGTTTTAAATTTAAAAAAAATTTTTTTCTTTTATTTATTGATGTGATTTAGGCTTTCTTTAAAAAATGTTTATTAATCATTTGTTGTCTTTAATGACTAACTTAAATATGTCCCTTGACATTTTTTTTATTATTAAGATTTGGTTTCTTTTTTTCCTCTATTGATTTAGATGTGTAGGATTGGCTTTTCATTTTTCAATTATTTTCTTCCTTTTGTAGTATTCAAAAAGTGTTTTTGTTTGTTGATTTTTATACTTTCATATAATTAATCCCTGTCTTATTACATACTTACCTTTACATTGTTATCATGCTTAAAAAAATATTCTGTACTTCAAATAATTATTTGTATTTTCTGGTTTTTTTATAAAAAATGTTAACAGTCTCTTCAAAATACATTGTTAGTATATCTAGATTTTTAAGAATTAATATATAACGTAGGACTCTTTTATTCCAATGGCATTGTTGACTAAACCATCTTTTTTCACTCATTTGAAATGTACCGCCCTCTTTTAATGAAGAAAATGATTAAGGGTACTTAAACCTTTTTCTTACCAAATCCTTGTGGTATCGAGTTAAATATACAATTCTTAAAGTAGGGCCAGATTTTATACCTTTTTTCTCCATCCTTTTAGAGTTTTGACGAATCCATATTTTCTTGTGTCAGCACTACACCTGCATGGATTTTTAGACATTAATTCAAAATATGACTTTATAGCTTCTCATCAAACATTCATGATATTCTAATTATTAAACAAATTTTAAATATTTCTGTCATCTGTAGCCTCAGAAATTAATTTATAGTCTTAAATCCATTTCTTAAGACTTCTTATAATGCAGAGTACTGTGCTAAGCATGGGGGATAATGGAAGGAACAAGACAGACAAGGATCCTGCCTAGGCCCACCTGAGTGTATACTAATGGGAATATAGACTAGATAACAGGCAAGTAGAATAACGTACACTATAAAACACACTTAACACTAAAAGAGATGACTTCCCAAAGGAAACAACATCTTAGCTGAAACCTTAAGAATGAATAGGTTGAGTAGATTTTAACCAGGCGAATAGTCTAGAAAGAAAGTTGCTGGGAGATTGGGTTGGGCGTCAAGCTCAGAAAAAGAAAACATTTAGACATTTAGAGACCGGAAGCAGGAGAGCATTACAGATCCTCAGGAAATGAAGTTTTCAGATTTTACAGTTTAGAAAAATCATTCTGCTTCTTGCAGTGAAGAGAATGTGTTGACAATTTGACAGGGGCTTGGAGACTTTTTCAGTATTAGAGATGAAACTTAACGATAGCCTAAATTAGGCTAGGACAGTAGGAATCGACATGGACAAATTAGGTATTTGGAAAGTATAATTGAAGGGTATGATGATTAAAGGATGGAAAAGGGAGATGTCCAAGAACAGAGCCAGGATTCTGCCTTCATCAGATTGGTGTGAAGTTAGGGAAAGAACAGGTTTCAGACATCTTGCATGTGATTTGAAGCATTCACCTGAGTAAAGATCTTAGGAGAGGGATGGACAGGCTGTGAATTTGGGAATCATCAGATGATGACTGAAGTTTTAGAAATGAAGAAGAATGCTGTGGGGAGAGCAAGTGTGGAACCTTAAAAAACACCCATATTTAAGGGATAATCAGGGGAGGATGAGCCAGCACAGGAACCCAAAGAAAAGTGCTTAGTAGAGATGAACTGGGAAATGAGGAATCCAAGGATAAAGGTCTCTTCAAAGAGTCATTAGAAATGTTCCCACTAGAGCAAGTAAGATTGAGACTGTGGAGTGTCCTATAGATTTAGCAATAAATAGCTCTTTTCCTTGTTAAGCATGATGCGATAAATGTGTTTTTTTTTTAAGTTGTTTTTTAATAAAGGAAATTTCATTGCAATTACTTTAGTTCTCAGATTTTCCATCAAAGGAAAAATGTACTTGTCTTATTTGACCATTTCATAAGTCATACTAGAATTTTAAATTTTTTTAAATTAAATTTACTGGAGTGACATTAGTTAATAACATTATATAAATTTCAAGTGTACAGTTCTATAATACATCATCTGTATATTGCATAGTGTGCTTACCACCTGAAAATAGAATTTTTTAATGCTGTATTTCCCAATTAGTAGATGGAGACTGACATGATTGCATAGGTTAAATGAGTATTTTTTAAAAGTATAGATGTGATTGTGATCAATACAGTTTTAAAAATCATTAGAAAGTATGTTTGAGGTCAGAGTAGGTTTTGAATATTTTCTATAACAGTGACTAGAGTGATACTGCCGTCATTTGGGTGTCTTTGACATGTTTTAACTTTAAAAATGGAATCCTGCAGGATAAGAGGCCTCTGAATGTAGTTACTGCTCTTTTTTATGATCTAGCTAGGTATTAGATAGTTATATTCACTTAATGATAATTTATAGAGATACGTACTATTTTGTATGTATGTTGTAGTTGAATAAAAAGTTTATTTTTTTTTTAATGAGTTGTGAGGGAGTTCTCATAACTTAAAAAAAACTGTTGCATTAAATCAAGATTTCTCATTTACCTGTGCCAAATGACAGGCACGTTGCACTGTAGTTCTCACCACCCTTCCTGTATGACCCCAAGTTATGGTGGGGTGGGATGATATTGCTGCTTTTTATGAAGTAGTGATGACTTGGGATTACCATTCTAAATGGGAAGATTCCAGACACACCAGCAATCATTCATATGTCATTTTATATATTTAAAAAGTTAGGGAAGCTTAACCCCAAGCCTGCCTTTTCAGGCTCCACTTTACCATAACATGAAGCTATTATTCAGCTTAGAGTCACTTATTTTTTTTCATCACAGCAGGAACATACTTGCTTGTTTCCATTTTGCTATCATTATTTATATTTTTCTGATACAACTGATGTTTCGCTTGCATTAGAATCACTTGCAAATACCTGCTCCATCCAGTGCCTACTAAAAAGTGATTTCTGTGTATGGCGGCCTGGGAATTTTTGTTTTAACAAGTTCCCCACGTGATTGAGAACTTTGCTCTTCCATCTAACCAGGCTTTCAAGTCAGTCAATTTTTCTTTCTCCACAAATTGTCTTTGCTTAGGAAGATCCCCTTCAGAACTATCTGTACTTCTCATTTACCTATAGATCTTATGCAACTTTGTACTTTCTACAATTTTGTATGGTTTCTGTTCACAAGTTCTCAAGTTATAAGTACTCAACTCTGCCACAAAAGCAGGCATAGATAATACATAAATGGATGAGCATGATTGTATTCCAGTAAAACTTTATTTTATGTAATTCCCACATGTTAAAAGTGTTATTCTTTTTTTCCCAACCATTTAAAAATGAAAGTCTTAGCTTAAAGGCCATACAAAAGTAGGCAATGGACTGGATTTGGCCCATGGGCCATAGTTCACCACTCTCCTGCTCTAAATTATTGTCCTAACACAGTTTTTGTCCATATACAGTAAGTGTATGGGGTCCTGAGTGAGTGCATTGTTATACCCATGATTCTTCACACAGCATGTGTTACACATCTTTTTTATAATATAATCTAATGTACTCACTGGTTCATAAATATTTGTTGAGTCACTTTTCAACTTTCCTCAAGTTAATGCCAGGGTTATCTGCGTTTTCCATTTTCTTAAGTGATCTGTTTTTATTTCCTGTGTTTTTGAATAGGAAGGCCCAAATAGTCTGATTAATGAAGAAGAGTTCTTTGATGCTGTTGAAGCTGCTCTTGACAGACAAGATAAAATAGAAGAACAGGTATAACTGTTATTAAAAATTCTAAAACTAGGTTTTCCTTGGTGTGTTATTTTATATGAAAAGAATTTGAAAATCATGAAATTGATAACCTGGAAAATGAACTGTGTGTCTGTGCTGAGTCACAAATGTAGACAAATCTTTATGTCACTTCGTTCACCGATCAATTTCCAAGCAATAGAAAGACCAATGAATGATAATTTAAAGGAAACATGCATAATTAACACAAAATTAAATGAAAATATTCTGCCTATTCCCTTTGAAGTTTCCAACTTTATTATCATTCTGTTATATAAAGCATATATTTAGTTGGAATTAAACTGTCTTTTAGATTTTCTTTTTACCACCAAGCGCCATCTAAATTCAAAAGGAAAATGACCAAGAATTTATTTTTCTTCTACATTACTATTATTCCATTTTTTATCTCCTTTATTGCTTTCACTACCTTCACCTTCAATTACTCTCTCACTTTTAACTTTGCTCAGTATTTTATCGTCATTAAATTTACATCAGTTATACCCAGCTTCTGTGGAAATTGAAGGAAAGCATTTCTTAAACCTTTAATTTCAAGATTAATTTGATCTTTGCCTTCAATGCAGTTACCATGTATTACCACTAGAGGGTACTTGGATGAATTTTAGTTACTTTTCCCAGGACTTTAAGCATCTTGCAGATAAATGTGTATCAGTTTTATACTACAGATTAATTTGCATTTTAAAAAGTTGACATGTTCATTCTCTGTCATTACTAAGTCAGTCATGGCTGTTATGCCCATTTACTGGCTTATCTACCTGAGGGTAAATCAACTATAACAGTTTTTTTTCTTGTTCATTTTTCATTTTATTTTTCTAAATCAGTGATAAAAAGTTCATGTCACATTAATTTATAAAACTTTTTGCTCATTTTTATACCTGAAATATACTACATAGCCCTCAGTAAGAGCAGGAACTTTCAGTTGCTAAATGAGCTCTAATTTTGGATGCCAAAAGTATTACCAGCATCATCGTGTTTGTTTTTTTAGGGTTTGTTTGTTTTTTTAATATATATGTTGTTATGGGAAGACTAGTGAACTGTGAGGTCAAGACAACTTTTTACATATATATATATATATAGAATTGATTTTTTAAAATATATTTAAATTAGTTTCAAGTATACAGTACATTGGTTAGACATCTGTATTGTTTATAAAACAATTCCCCCAATTGCTCCTTCCCTCCCCTGGCCTTCCACTTAGCCATCATATTAATGTTAACTGCATTCCCTGTATTGCGCTCCCCATCCTTGTGCCCAACTATCAACTACTAATCCTTCACCCCATTCTCCCAGTCCCCCAACCTCCTTCCCCTCAGTCTGTCGCCAAATTGTCCACTGTATTTGTGAGTCTGTTTTTGATTAGTTTGTTATTTTTGTTCCTTAGATTTCACATGTAAGTGAAATCATAAGGTATTTATCTTTCTCTGACTTATTTCACGCACATAATAACCTCTAGGTCCATCTATATCATTGCAAATGGTAGGATTTCACTTTTTTATGGCTGAGTAATATTCCATATTATATATGAACCATGTTGGTGGGATTGTAAATTGGTACAGCTACTATGGGAAAAAGTACAGAGGTTTCTCAAAAAATTAAAAATGTATATACCTTTTCACCCAGCAATTGCACTTCTGTGTATTTATCCAAATAAACCAAAACAATAATTCATAAAAATCTATGCACTCCAATATTCATGGCAGCACAATTTACAATAGCCAAGATATGGAAGCAACCTAAATGCCCATCTACAGATGATTGGATAAAGACAACTTTATTCTTATTCTTAGTTATGCCACTGACTATGTACCTGTAAACTTATTCTTTAAATTCTCTGGGCCTTGGTTTTCTAATCTGTGAAACAAAGAGTTAGACAAGACGATTCAGATCATCCCTTCTGGCTCTAAAATGCTGCTCTCTTAAATATCAACACAGGGGTTGAATTGGAATGGAAGAAAATCAGTGAAAACTTCTGTAAGCTTTAGAAAAAAAAGAAATATTTATGGAGCTATCAACTCATTTAATTTCAGCCTATTTTTGACACTTTAGTAGACATGCTACAAAACAAGTCGTTGAACAGATCATGATTTTCCTTGCCTAATAACTAGGCATATCAGTATAGCAAAAGTGATTACAGTGTGTCAGTGCTGTAGAGTTAGTAAGCTTTAGTAATCCATGAAATCAGTTCCAAAGATTCAGATCAATTCCCTCTTTGTATGCAGTAGATATTGCATAGGGCTTTCAACAACTCAGCCACTACTACATAGGTATTATTCAGTGAAAAATTGAGTTTACATTATTTGTTTTACATTATTTGCCAATGTAAGGAAAGGTATGTGCAAATAAAGTGGTGAGTGAGAAATGAGATCCTTGCAGTTACGTTCAGATAGTTAAATAGAAATTACCAGTTGTATTTTTCATAGTTAGAAAGATATGCATATGTTTTTTGGAACATAACGGACACAGTGATATTGGTTCAAATGATACAGCCGTGCAGGACTTGGATGAAGTAGAACAATTGGAATAATTTGACCAGAGTTTGGATAAGAAAATCAGAAGTGTTAAGATTGATTCGTGATAAATTATGCCATGCTGGTATTGAGAGTCTGACTAGGAGCAAAATCAAAAAAATTAATTCCTGGTCTAATTTTAGTAGCTGTAGACTCCAAAGAAGAAATTGAATTGGGATACATAAAGTAAGTGTCAGAATTTGGCAAGGCTTGTATCTTTAGATTAGTTTCATAATTCAAATTTTTATCAATACTTAAGTGTTCAACAACTAAGTATTGATTGTTCCAGATTATTTAATTATTCTTTAGCTGCAAAATACACTTCCTATTCTAATATATGTTTTCTTAGTCACAGAGTGAAAAGGTCAGGTTACATTGGCCTACATCCATGCCATCTGGAGATGCCTTTTCTTCTGTGGGGACTCATAGATTTGTTCAAAAGGTAAGCTAATATCAGAGTTTACTGATGTATATGTTGTTTTGTTCTTCACTGTTGATTAGAACTATCTTTTTTTATAAGTTTTTTCCCTTTTCTTGAATTTGAGTAATGAAATTTTCTGATATTATATGTTTTCTTCCATATACATTTTCCAAAACAAAAATCTTCTTCTGAACATAATTTCTTTCTTTTTTATTTAAGGGGAAAGGAGGTTTGGGGGTGGATAGGGACTAGTTAGTCCAAAATAGTTAACCAGAAGCATAGCCAGTTATATTAAATTTCTCTTTTCTTTGGGGTTAAGTTGTATTATATTATTAGAATTACTGCATTCTTTTTAGAAAGATTTTGGAGCATAACACATAATAGGTACATGAAGTCAGCACTTGCTGCTGAGTTTGTTTCATATAGTGCTTTGTTCTCTCTTTCTTTATCTTGTGTTTGGAAGTTGGTACTGAATGCTCTGTTGTGCCTTTGTTCTGATTACTTGGTTTTTTCTTTGTCTGTCTCTGGTAGCCCTATAGTCGCTCTTCCTCCATGTCTTCCATTGATCTAGTCAGTGCCTCTGACGATGTTCACAGATTCAGCTGCCAGGTACTGTATGAATGTATAGAGTGGACTTGATTGAGTCTTTCTGTGCTGTATTTCAGTCTGCTTTCCCAGTTCCTAGAAATCTTTTTGTTAGGCCACTTGTTTTGGTTTTGCATTTTAAATAGTATCAATAAGCAATAAAAAGACCTTCATTATCTACTAAATAGTTCCTCTATCAGGCTTGCACATGCCTTTTTTATCCTCTACTGTGAATAGCTTAGAATTTTACTATATAGGAGGAATTCCTGAAAGACTTCAGATCAAATTGAAATAAGTCAAAGGTATCTGGTTTTTAAATATCACTTAATATCTATTTCTTCAGACAGGATTCAGCATTTTATTTAGCATTTATATTAATATATATAGGATATGTTATAGCATAAAAGCAAATGTCAACAGTCCTATTTCTGATCTAATTTAAATATAATTATATTCAACAGGAAAATAATTTTTTATTTTCAATTATAGTTGACATTCAATATTATTAGTTTCGGGTGAGCGGAAAATAACTTTTTAAATAATTTTTCTCATTACCATTATAATGTTGAATATTGTTGAACAGATTGTACTTTACTTATGCACATTATCCTTGGATATTATAGATTAATATTCCTGTTATATGATAAATTTATGAAAATTGGTTTTAATTGGTTAATTGGCATCATTGTAAGGGTTTAGGAATTTATGACAGGAAACTGGATGCTTATAGTCTCTTCCCTCTTGATAAAATCACTGGAGGAATATTTTTTAGCATCAGCATTAGTTGGAAAAAAAAATTTTCTATCTTCACATCTTTATAATTCAGCTTTGTGTCTATATAATGATAACAGTTTATTGCATTACAGTATGTCATCTTAAGCCAAATTCCCAGTCAAAATGACTGAGTTTAAATCCTGGTAGCTTCATGATATTGGATAACTTTCCTAACTCTTTTATACTTCACTTCTGTGATTTAGCAGGGACTCTGATCTACCTAGGGCCGGGCATGTAATAAGTGCTCAATAAGAGAGCTTTTATTAACATTATGATAACATAATTTTTTTGAGCTAATCAAAATGATTGTCACCATTTTCTCTTAAAATATAGGACTATATAGTCTATAATGGAAAAAAAAATGTAACGAGAGCAAAAAAAGAATATAAGCCACTAATAGGTACATAAGAATTAGGATTTCAGAATCCAGACCTGTGACCTAGCTATAGATCTATAGAAGGCTGAAAGCCTTCAAGTACAGATGAATATATCACTGAGAAGCAGGTGCCCAGATTTCTACAAGTCTTTTGCCAAGTCATAGCTTACTTTTTTACCTAATTTGTTGTGTAACTCATGTATATAAGTTGAGAAATTCTTTGCGGTGGGTTTTTCCCTAATATATGATGCTCACGATCAAATTCTGTTTTAGCTTTCAATTATTATACTGTGTTATATGCCAAATATTTGGTGTCATTATCAGACTTGGACTCTGGCATTTAACTGTTAATTTGTCTTTGACATTTGTATACAAGTCTTGGCTCCTGACTGCTTTGTTCTTGTTGAAATCATGTTCATAATCCTAATTAGGTAAGATAATTTAACAGAATTGAGAGATGCCCTGAAAATAACTTCAAATAAAATAAATGAATTTACTAGGAAATTAGTGGCAAATTAATGAATCTGTCTGATGGGCAGATAATGAGAATGCTGTAGCTCTAAATCAAAGTGTACAGAAAGTAGGAAGGCTTGGATTTATAAAAGGATCTTTTTGTCACATTTATTGGCATAACACAGTTACCATCTAAAGATGTCACCTTAAAAGTCAAAGGGGAAAAAACCCATTGTTGCGTGGAGGGGAATCAAAGGGTGGGCAATAAATCTGTGAGTTAATCTATGATGAGCATCATTGTAAAAACAGTTCCATGTAAAGTTCTTTCTGGCTTTATGTCCATAGTAACACATTGTTGTGGTAATTATTTATTTCACCTTTCCTTTTTTTATTATATAGTAATACATGCTAATTAAAGCAAAACTAGAAAGTAAATAAAATTAAAATACTACATCACAGTTAGTATTCTCATACATATAAAAAATCATATCGATAGCTATACACACTTTGTTTTTTCCTACCCATGTAGCTAATTCTATATATACTATTTTGTAACCAGCTTTTTAAAAACACATGTAATTAGGCCCATTTTCCTATCAGTATAAATATATCTCCTCATCTATTTATGGATATGCATACTGAGTTTACCTACTCACCTAATATTGAACATTTATTTTCAGTTTGTCTCTATTATAAGTAGTGCAACAGAGGCACTCTTTTATCTACGGCATCTTTATATATACATCTTTGTACACTTATTCAATTAATTTCTTAGACTATAGTCCTAGAAGTAGAATTGTTAGGGCAAAGCTCATGCACACTTTTAATTTTTTTTTTTTTTAATGTGGAATACTAAGCTGTTCATTTGAAAATTTGAACCAGCTACATTCTCAGGTCAGTTTTCTTTTGCTCTACTGACACTGAATATTATAATTCAGTTAATTTTTGCCAGTCTGATACTCTAAAGGTGATATTTTTGCTTCTTGGCTGTTTGCCTTTCTTTTTGTGAATCGACTTCATGTCCTTGGCCATTCTTCTTTTGGGTTAACAGTACTATTAACATGTTATTAATAAATTATTCTACTCAGCAAATCTCTAAATGACTGTGACTCTAAAAATAAGCATAGTTGTATTCTTTTCACATGGGTGAGAGAAAGAGACCTGAGGTGTGTTTGAACTTTCCCAGATTTATTTTTGTTCAGTAGACTTGATTCATTTTGATTTTGTTGTGCCATCAAAGGGCAGTTTTCTTTTAAAATTTCTGTGTTAATAATGTTAGAAAAATCCAACTAGACAGCTTCCTAAAATGGCATAGCAAATGATTCAAATGTGAGGTGAAAGAAAAGGTTGTAATTGGAATACCATCACCTCTTATTTCAAATGTGTTTTACTTCCATTTTTTTTTGATAGTTCATTTTGTATGAATATTCTGTGTATGTCAGCTTATCATTTTCAACTTTAAGTCCAAAAAAATCAAGGACATGATTCCTGAAATTATGTTTAGTCTATTTAAAACTTACAAATACATTTAAAGCAAGGGAAACCTGCTCTAATAATTTGATACTTTCTTTTTCTTTTTATGTAATAGGTGTTACTAGTAACATTATTTCCTAGTATATCAAGTTTTGAACCTAATAAAATGGTAAATTTGGCTTCTGCTTATTATTGTCATCCAACTTAATGGTCTGTAGTTTCTCACTTAATTTTGATATACAGAGTCATACTGAAAACAGTAAATGGAGTGGATCATTAGGTTAGACCTGTAGTGTCTGTGATACAGATCAAGTCTCTGCCCCTGTAGTAAGATAGGCTACTTCATATTTTATTGCCATAAACAAAAATGCATTATAGTAAGATTTTACCTGTATCACCTCTCTTGTTAACCTTAATGTTATTACATGGAGGAAGATGCCATAATGGATAAAGATTCCATGATAAGGACTTTACAGAGATGGTTATTATAGTAATTGAGTACTTCATTCATTTCATTAATTTCCTAGAAGCACAGCACTGAATACAGTCTTGTGTTGTTTCTTTGTTGGACTTTTTCAAGCCTTCTTAAGTCAAGAAAGTAAATAAATAAGAGTAGAAGGTGCAGTGTTAACTGTGATAGGAATGTCTTTAAACAGAACTCTCCAGTTTTTAACGGAATAAAATCTTTCACATTTTTTTACAAGTAATCCATTAAAAATGGTGCTTATTTTGGGGAAGCATTTCTTTCTGCCTCTAATCTCATAATATATGTAGGTGTTCTTAACTCCCAGTTTGACCTAAAAAGTACATATTCAGATCTAAAGATTTTTAAGGTCTTACAATCTAAAAAGGGTAGAAATTTCTCCAAATCACAATGTGACATGGACAAATAAATCAAGGCAGTGCTACTGTGGGTTTTGTTTATTTATGAATACTAGCTGGAACTTTGTTATTCCTCTTTGGTGAATGAGGTACATCTTGAATGTATTCATAACTTGGAACCTCATATTAATTATCCTTACCCTCTTAAAGCATGTTTCAAATTATAGAGGCACACAGGTTTTTCCAGCAGCCCCCAAAGTTGTTTTCTAATTTGGACTTTATAAAATTATAGAATATACTATTAGTCACATTTAAAATGTTCTCTCAACTCTATAACCCAACACCATTCACAGTGTTTTGAGGATTATGAAGAAATAAAATGTTATGTTAGTGTTTTAGTACAAAAATAGATTGTAGAATCTCAATTTAGAAAAATGATAAAAGTATTATCAAAAACTATTTTTTGTGATAATTGCCAATTGAAGAGACACATACACTCATACCTACTTTCAGTAAAATGCATTCTGAGATCCAGAAAACTTTAGCAGAAATACATACCACTATAACATTATTAATATCTTTTTGTATAGAACACTTATAATTTTAAGTTTCTGCTCTCAAACCATTAATTTGTATTTGAAGTATTTATTTCAAAATATGTGTAAAACTGGTTCTTGTTCCCTAATAAACGCACAACACTTTATGTAAAATAAATAGTTAAACTTGGGAAAATTGAAGTATTATATACATATTATATTCGTATTTTCCAATTCTTTTCTACCTTCTGTGCTTATTACATAAAATTATGAGTAAAAGCTAATCTCTCTAAATTTAGAGCTTAGAAAAAGTGTCTTTGTGTAGATGATAAAGAAGCAGTTTCTTCAGAGACAATCTTTATCACTTCAGTTCTGTTTTATACATTTCAAACTTTGCAAAGAACACATGTGAAATCTTACCATTAAATCTGATTGAGGATTCGGGAGGTGTGAAATATTCGACTTATTTGCTTATATAAAATGTGTAGGGTTAATTTGATAGTTAAAAGCAGAGGTTGCAGTTAAATTTTAGTAGAAGAAATTTAGAAAAATTTTTTAAATGAACTAAAAGGTGAATTTTTGTAAATGTTTGCATATATGAGTATTAGCATTGTCCCTGAAAGAATTTAGAACAATGAAACAGGGATGAAATAAATGAGGGGGTTGATTACTTTTTAAGTTGGCTTATGGTTATGATAAAAAAAAGAAGTTTATTAATGAAATAAAAGCTTTGTTACTTTTTTATAGAGAAATTTTAACATGTAATGATCTTTCTAATATCTCTATAGTCTTAAATATACGAACACTGGACTAGATAGTTTCTTAATGCTTCATTTAACCTTAGTGTTCCATGATTTTATCCTTTAAAATGTCATTTCTGTAAGAATTTTATAGTGAAGGAAGGAATTTTTTTTCCAGAAAATGCTTATTTTGGTCACTTGATGCACATTAGGCCCAGTATATATTATTTGGTTGAAGCATCTTCCTTTCCCACATTTCTCCCTCCTGTCATTAACCTCGATATATCTAGAATGTAGACTAAACTAAACACTATGTAAAACATACTAACCTTTGTGCATTTGGTTATTCAGCTTTCTAAGAACATTTCTGAACTGAAGTAGACTGAATATCGTTCTGTTTTAGAGATTATGTCATAGCTATTAATTGGAGGTGTATTCTTATAGCTTTATTTTTCTCTTCAAGGTTGAAGAAATGGTGCAGAACCACATGACATATTCATTACAGGATGTAGGTGGAGATGCCAATTGGCAGTTGGTTGTAGAAGAAGGAGAAATGAAGGTAAATTCCAGTGAAATGTTATAGGTTTCTAATTGTATCTCTTTTACAATCATATTATCCTTACTATTGATATTGTTGTGGCCTCCAGCCTCCCAAAGACACACAGACCACCAGAACTCAGTGAGTTATATGAATCACACTCTTTATTCAACCAGCTGGGTCTGCCAGGACTACGCAGACCCCAAATTAACCAGCCCCGAAATGTAGAGGAACAGGGTTTTTAAGCCCAAAATCCCATTCTTCATTCTGTCTGAACACAAAGGTCTATTTTTCTTCTATTCATTCATTACCTGTCAACCCATTGGTCAGGTGTGCATGCGGGGGTACAGAAGCAGAGTGTTATGTTTCCATAGTTAATAGCTTATGTTCCTATGGTGATAGTCAAACAGTAATTTCCAGCAAGTAATTAATTTTAAACAGTAATTCTCCAGCCAACAAATACTTTTAATACTTTTAAACAAATTATTACACATAATCAAAGAAGCACCAAATCTTGAGAAATAAAATATCTTTTTGCTTCCTCGCTTTAGCTTTTACATAATATCTTTATGACCCAAATCTACACATAAATCATTTTGTTTTACCGAGGCCATGGGAAAATATTTTGCAGTTTAATTATGAACAGATCACAATTAGCTGACAACTTTTTGGGTATTTCCCTCTCTTTCAGTATACTAAGTGTTGTGCTCAAATATTACTTTGTGTTTCCTTCTGGTCTATACCTCATTTCTTGTCCTTTCTCTCACTGTACCTTTTTTCTTTTTTTTTGACGTTTGGACTTCCATAGCTAATCTTGTTCACATCCCTAAACACAGGAGATAGAATAAGAGCAAGGACTAAGACATTCAGAAATGGATTAAAAAGCAGCAGCAACATTGAACTTTGCATTACCTCATGCCCAAGGCGCTATGCTAAAGATAAAGAGATATCTATTTAATAGGACTCTCTCCAAGCTGAAACATTAGTTGGGAGAAAAGCATATTGGCATTTAAAAGATACGATTACTTGGCTCAATCTGATAATGTATTGAATGAAGAGTACAGATGAGTAGTGAAAAAAAGTTGGAAAAGAAAGAGATTTCTGTGATCTGAAAGAGTGTTTTAGACTGAGGAGAACCATTTGAACTATGTCTGGAAATGGATACAAGGTGTGACAAAGGTGAAGTGAGGGCATTTTAGACAAGAAATAAATGAGCGAAAACTTGAAAGCTAATTTCTTAATCAGGTGTTTGGTAGAGACTGTGTTGACCAGAATTATTCTAGAAAATGGGTGGAATTTTCTCTCCTGAATAGGAACAAATTAATAAGTAAGAGGAGACTGCCAAATAAGATACCAGAATGTTAGTTACAAGTCTGATAAAATGATTGGATTACATGGAGGCCAGCTGCTGCTGCAAGGTCTTGATAATATGTTACCTCAGCTAATATTCCTAAACCTAATGTTTCTGACACAGCTGGATAATCACAGGCCTTCTCCACAAGAGCAAGCCCCCAAAACACAGCAGGATGCATGTTCTCTGCAGAAGAAGGGGTTAAACCAAACCTGCCTAGTCCTCTCTCTGTATTTCCCATTCAGATAAGTCGCATTTTCCCCCTAGTGAGGATCCAGGAAATAAAGGGGTGAAGAGAAACCAGGAGTCTAGATGAAGGCCCTCCATGTGGACTGAGGAGTAGAGAATAAGTACTCCTACAGCCCACAACATTAGAAAAAGAAGAAATTGGGCTGGATTATTGGGAGTATAAAATAACTCACTGAAGAGAATAATCTATCATTTGTAGCAGTAGGTTAACTATTGGATGCAAAATAATGTTTTTGGAAGATTAAGCTGATAGGGAAGAGATTAGAGACAAAGAAAACCACTTTCGGGAGTCAGGTACAAGGTGATGAAAGCCTACCAAAAAGGTAATCATAATAGAAAAGTTAAGTTGTTGGTCTTACAGAAGATTGATAATAAACTTAATGGCTATGTGAAGTGTGAAAGGAGTCAGCAGTCTACAGGTTCCAGTTTAGGTGACTAGAAAAATACCTGTCCCAATAACAAATAAGCATGTAGGGGAAGGAATTTGGTGAGAGAGATCTAAAAGAGAAACTATATGTGAAATGTAAACTATATGTGAAATGCCTAACAGTGTCTGGCCCTAATGGCACACCATAGATAGAGAGCTGATTTTGATAACATGTTTATTCATTTGTCAAAAGAGTTTATTACAGAGATCTTTAAATTAGCAAGCCCTCTATAATTTTGAAAAAATTAATTTTAATCAGTACTTTAGGTACACAACCTCAGTATTTAAAGCGAACACGTAGATCTTTAAGCTATTTTTAGCCTTCTATCATTGATTCAACAAATAATTGCCTGTTGTGTTTCATATACTATTCTAGATTCTGGGGATGCATCATTGAACAAAACTGCCTTAAATCAATATCCCTAAAGAGATTATGTTCTAACCAGGCTTATCTGGCCTTATTAGTCATGTTGAACAGTTTTGATAATATTCAGTAAATAATGCCTGTTTTAAATGGATATATTAATTTTTTAACAACTCACAGTAGTTATTCATCACAAATGCATATTTTTCATAGTTGAAGTTTACATTGGATTTGCAGTTTTAAATATTTTTATGTGTTGCATGTCTTAATAATTTGAAATTTTAAACTTTTTTTAGTGGAATATTTATGTTCCATCATGAACTTCTATAAAAAGCCATTAAATTTTAAAACATGCTTTCAAGTTTGTACTTTAGGAATTTGATTTTTATTTTTTAAACAAGTTTGTAAATATATTTTATGTAGGTATATAGAAGAGAAGTAGAAGAAAATGGGATTGTTCTGGATCCTTTGAAAGCAACTCATGCAGTTAAAGGCGTTACAGGACACGAGGTCTGCAATTACTTCTGGAATGTTGACGTTCGCAATGATTGGGAAAGTAAGCTGTAATTAATATATTTTAAAAATATATTTTAATATAATTATTATCTAATATTTAATATTAAATCCAACCTGGTTTTCTGTATTTGATCTGTAGTTTACAAAGTCAATGTAGAAGATATTTGGAGAATCATACAGGGGGCTGACAATACCTTATATTTAAATAGAGCTTTTTTACTATATAAAATGCTTCTCCGTATGTTGTAGAGTTTGATCCAGTACCTCAACAATCCTGCATAAGTAGGTAATAAAGTAAAATTCAGATGGGTCTCAGGCCATAGAACTAGTTAGTAGAAAACCTAGAGCTAATATTAAAAGTATCTGTTTTATCATATACTTTTTTCCTAGACTGTTTTGTTTCCATGGTAAATCCTAGATGAATCCCGCTGTGGTTCATTTAGCTATTCTTGGGTGGAAGGGGTTCCCTTGGGCACCAAATTTTGTAAATAGATACTTCTGAACATCATAAAATGTTTATCAGTAGCAATTTGACATTCTTTTCTCACAAATACAGTCACCTAAACCTAGATAGAACAGTTTATTCAGTTTTAGTAAATTAGGGATTATAGAGAGAGGTCATAGTGTTAGGGAGTAATTTGTGCTAGAGTAAGGCAGTGGTGGTAATTCTAATTTTTTTGCTGTGGAAGCTAGATATTGGACCAAAGAAAATGCGATTTCTGGGTGACCAGGTCTCATAGCCACTATCTATAGCCCTAATATTAGGTATTAACTACCTTTGTTTGAACTTAGCCTAGGTGGGGCAGAATCTGTTCATTTTACCATAATGTTCATTTGTAATTGACTTTCAGTATAAATGAATTAGTCACATTCTAGAAAAAGGTAATGTATCCTTTTGGCTATTAATATTTTCTCTTTATTTCAGCAACAATAGAAAATTTTCATGTGGTGGAAACATTAGCTGATAATGCAATCATCATATATCAAACGCACAAGGTAAATATCTCTTCATCCCAAAAGGATTCTACTGTAGGTCAAACAGAGGCATATAAATTCTCTAAAGTAAAATTTGGCAGGAAATTAAATGCCACAAAGGATTCAATGGCTTTATTAATAATTCATGAATGTCATGTATTTGAAAGGTACGTCACCTCATTTAAAGCAGAAATGGTTGCAGCTAAGAACCTGAGAAATATCTAGAAACAATGTATTTGATAAAGACCTACAGTTAGTTACGCAAATTGTAAGTCTAGAAAAGAAATTCTTGAAATCCTTTGTTTTTCTAGCATCTAGTTTCTATGAGAGATAAATGATAGTTATCAAATATGTAAATGACTACAACATAATAAGGGGAGTAAAAAATGTTGTTAGCCTATTTTAAGACTAACAGATTTGGAAGTGATTTAAGTGGATGACCTTAAAGCAAAGGAAAATTGCTGAGCATGACTATTAAGAGGTTGGTCATACACTAGTACACATAGAATCATTTCACTTAAATTGATTCCCTTTCATGTCATTACTTCCTCTGCTAGTCTAGATATTTAAAATGGTAGAATTAATATTTCTCTTACTTTATTCTGCTCTGTTCCCAAAAAATATTTTGGATAAAGAATAATAAAATGAATTAAAATTTTGGAGAGCCACCAAAAAGCACTATTGTGTGTTATATAAGAAACATAATGATTCAATAAGTACTTAGTTTCTCTTTTTCAAATAATTTTTTAATTGAACCAAGTAGGTGAAAATATTTGAGGTTTGCTCTGTATCTCTTAAGCTCAGTCCCATCACTTGAGTCATCTTTTTTGTATCTAACGCTTGTAAGCTAGGCTTCATTTTACATGGTAGCTGCTCTAGAATGGGTGACCATGAAGATTCTACTTCAGCATACATATTGGGGGGGCGGGGGAGAGGAGAGGGAGGTCCTAGGTGAAATCTAAAATTTAGTAGATGTTGAAACATCGATTAATTGCCCTGTAATTTGGAATGAAAATAAATGACCACTAATTGATATCAAAAGAGTCTTATCTAAAGATAGTTGATCCTGGAACACAATCTGCTGCAAATATTTCACTAAGTAAATAGTAAATGGGGAAGGATTGTATAGGTTGTATTAGGGTTATTTCTTAAAAACTAAAACTAAAAATTATTGAAATAATGTATCTTATGTGTAACATAATTTAAATTACAATTATAATTATTTGACTAAACTAATTATCTTGGCATTTTTTTTTCAACAAAATTCAATGACACTTTTTTTGGTTTCTTTTATAATTTGGTCTTAAAGAGGGCTGTTCATCTTCTAATATTTAAATCATTCTCTTTAAATTTCTGTCTTATCCTTGCAGATTTGCATTTATTAGTTCTAACATGGCCAAATTTTTTTATTATCATTGACTTCATATACATTTCCATAACACTACTGTCATCAGCTTCATGGAATTTTCTATCTCTAAAAGATAAACCATTTCACTTTGCAAATGAATCGTGTTATGTCAACATTGAGCTGTTAGCTATTTATCATACTCAGTAATCAGAAAAGACCCAGCATACTACATATTTTCTCTCATTTGAAAGTATGTAGTCACAGTTTTCTGAGACCTAGGTTTTTTGTCATTTCAACAGTATATGTTTTTCCTTGCATACTATAAAGTTGAAAGATTCTATATGATTGGGAATTCTTTGATTTAAACTCTCTGAACAATTTAAACAGAAGTTTAATATAATACTTAAAAGCAGAATATTATCAGGGTCTGTGGGAGAGATTAATGGAGACTTGTCGCTTAATGGAATTTCTGTTTGGGGTGATAAAAAATTTTGGAAATAGTGGTGATGTTTACATAACATTGTGATTATAATTACTGCCATTGAATTGTATACTTAAAAGTAGTTTAAATAGCAAATTTTGTATTACATATATATAACCATAGTTTTTAAAAAAAGAAAAAATAGCGGAATATTATTTCTTTGGTATTGTTCTACAAAGCCATTATCTCAATGTCCATAATTAATCCTTGGATGGATATTCTCAGATGCTTTTCCTTTAAAATTTGACAGATTTTGCCTTCAACTAAGATATTTATTGGTTGTACATTTGTTTCTCTGTTAGTTTCATGTTATATATAAATAAAAATCATTTTCAAAAGATTTTTACTTTCACAGAGAGTGTGGCCTGCTTCTCAGAGAGATGTATTATATCTTTCTGCCATTCGAAAGATACCAGCTTTGACTGAAAATGACCCTGAAACTTGGATAGTTTGCAATTTTTCTGTGGATCATGACAGTGCTCCTGTAAGTACACTGTGTAAATTTGTATAGTTGTATAATGTAAAGCTAAATATATAATACAGTGCAAAAGTGATAGACACATACCACATACACACAGATACTTGATAATATTCTTAGATTTTGTTTTATGTTGACTCTTTGGGACAATATAACTCATGTGTTAACAGTCATGACTGTGACCGTCCTAGCAGGGCTGTTTTCCTTTCCTTCTGAGGTGAGATGAGACACAATTGATGGGTAGTATAGTAGGTTACTTCTTACAGTTACCTTTCAAGCCATCTTCTGGATTCTACTTCAGTTTAGCTTCATTTACACATAAAAGGAGGGATAATCATTTCTGGTGTCATATTAGCTTGGCATGTGTTATTTTTTGGTGCTTTTAAGATTTTGTTGGAGATTTGATCTTTGCTAGAGTTATGGTTTGGATTAACCTAATGCAGTATTAGACCAGTAGAGATTACAAAATACTGGGTATCTACTATACTGGTATCTTCTTTTTATCTTTTGTTTTGGCAGCTAAATAATCGATGTGTTCGTGCCAAAATAAATATTGCTATGATTTGTCAAACCTTGGTAAGCCCACCAGAGGGAAACCAAGAGATTAGCAGGGACAACATTCTATGCAAGATTACGTATGTAGCTAATGGTATGTATTTTGTTGTTTGTTTTACTACTTGGTAATGTTGGTGTTCTTAGTATGATCTGCATGATAATTGACTAGACAAATGCCATTTAGAAATGCCTTTTTAGTTTTTGTCCTTTGGATTAGTAATTTTTAATTTGGATAGATGTATATCAAAACTATAGGGAAACTTTCAAATACACATATCTGGATTTCATCCCAGAACTACTATATCAGACTTTCTGAAGCTGGGTCTGGATAGGTAAATTTTAAAACTTCATATCCTTAGTTTTAAGAACCATTTTATTAAATATTTGTCTAAAAGAATATACATACTTTTAGGAATGTAAGCAACAATGGGAAAGGAAAGTAACAGTTCTTTTCTTATTGTCAGCCATGTTCGTTTTCTGAATCTTTGGTCCCTAGCCCTTATTAGCTAGTTATATATTTTTTTCATATGGGCCTGCTGCTGAATAGCCCTGTTACTTTGGTTCCTTATGATACCCATAACCTACCTACAGTAGTTATCGAAGCCCATCTAATCAGATCCTCGTACCTTCTTTATACAGGGCCATAACTGCTAGTGTGTTTAAAAGAGATGGTTATGCCTGAGTAAGTTACTACTTGATTACAGTAGAATTTGATAAGTAAATCTTCCTTAAGTAACTAACCTAAAGTGTAGCTGTATGAACATTTGCATAAAATTTAGGAAACTAAGGATATTTTAGAAATGTAATAAATGCTTTCTTATTTGCTATCTGTTCTTGTCTGGTGGTTAATTTTGAGCAATTAATTTAATAGTCAAGATTTAAGAGATGCTGATTGTTTCAAAATGAGGAACTTTTTAAAGCATAGGAACAAAATGAGTGCTTCACATTTGTTTGTAGAATTATATCTTAACAGGTTTTAATTTTTCTTTAATTCACAGTGAACCCTGGAGGATGGGCACCAGCCTCAGTGTTAAGGGCAGTGGCAAAACGAGAGTATCCAAAGTTTCTAAAACGTTTTACTTCTTATGTCCAAGAGAAAACTGCAGGAAAACCTATTTTATTCTAGTATTAACAGGTACTGGAAGATATGTTATCCTTTTTTTAAAACTTATTTGACTAATGCAATTCTACAGATATTAAAATTTAGTTAATTGTTAAAAGTAGTTTCTGGGTTTTTTTATAGCCTTAAAACTTATTTTTTAAAATTGTTTTTCTGCTTATATTAAATAATACCTGCTTATATTTAAAAAATTTTTATGTCATAGAACTACAGAATTTCAGAAGTTCAAATTCCTTATATCTTTTCCTTCCCAGAAATTACTGTTAGATCAATTGTATATCCTTCAGACTCTGATATGTGTGTATTTACATATATTTTTAATTATTTTTAAAAATGTGTTTTCTACTGTTTTGCAGCTTGTTGTTTTTCTGCCAACTATATATCTTGACTGTTATTCCACATGAAGATATGAGACATATAAAACCCTCTCATTTTTTTAATATCTGCTATATGAGTATTGTAGAATTTATTAACCAGTCCCATGTTAATGGTTCCATGTTTATTATCAAATAATCTTACACTGAGTATCTTTGCACAAGGAAGCCAGAATCTTTAATTTTTCACAAAATAAGTAATAATGTTAACATGATTCAGAAGTCAAAATTATGAAAATAATCAATAAAATTTATCCCCTGCTTCTTACCCAGTTTTGCCCCTTCTCCATACATGCAAAAGTGTATAGCTGCTATTACTAATTTCTCGTGTATTTTTCCAGATTTTTTTTGAATAAGGAAATACAAATATATTCCTCCCACACATACTCTTTTTTGTTGTTGAAGAAAAAGTAGCATACACACCGTCCTGCACTTTGTTTTCCATTTCTTTTATTATCTTGATAGCCTTTTCACGTTGGTAGAGAGCTTCTTTATTTTTTTTTTATGGCTTTATAGTATCTCCTTGTATGGGTATATATAATTTATTTAACCTCTATTTGTAGATATTAAAATTGTTTCTAATTTTTGTTAGAACAAATGGTGTTGCAGTTATATTCATATGTCATTTTATACTTCAACTTGTTATGTGGGATAAGTTACGATATGTGCCGCTGGTGGCGCTCTCGTGGTTTGTGCACTAGTAATTTATGTATTGCCCTCCATAGGGGTTGTATTAATTTACCATCTCGCCAGCAATAATATATTGGAGTGCCTATTTAATGTACCCCCTCACACAATGGGTGAAAAAGACTTTCTGATTTTTTTTCCAATAGGTGTAAAAAACTCTTCCAATATAGTTTTAATTACATTTCTCTTATTGTGAATGCATTTGAGCATCTTTTAGTCCATTTGACAACATTTGTATAATTGTTTCTATGAACTCTGAGTGTAAGATAATTCACAGGCAGTAAGTATATATGAATGTCCTCTCGTTCTTATCTACACAAAATGTTAAATCATTAGCTGAGAACTTTATATTCTTGAGTCAGTTTCTTTAGATAAAAATAATATAGTCAATAACCGTATGATGTTTTTAGTTAAGTCTAGTTTCTGATGCTATTTATAGTATGTCTGTTTTTAAAAAAAAAAACCTCAAAAGCTAAATTTATGGTCAGATACTAACACAAGGATATTATTGCATTGATGTCCTATATATATATGTAGCTTTTCCTAGGGAAAAAAGTGACCTGAAAATGTTAGACAGGTTCTGATCTTACTGATCTGAATGATTAGTATTTGTGGATACTGTCCGACCTTTGTGGAATTCTCTCTTCTGGTATAAGTGCACTGTATAAATGCACTATTGTTAGAATATCTTATACTTTAGGAGTGTTATGGCTAGATTTGGATGTCTAACTTCTTATTGATTCTGTCTCTGCGGTGTATTTGTCAAACAAACCAGAAACCTGATGCCACACAATGGCAGCAGGCTTTTCACCTTACTTAGCTGAGTGTTTCTCCCCATAGCCTTAAGTTTTCTAAAAGGTTACTGTTTGCTCCAACCAAGACCAAGCATGCAGCTTTATGTGCTTTCTCTCTTCTTCACCTCTATCCCAGAATGCAGTTATATATAGAACATGCTTTCAACTATGTTCAAGGAGAATAATGATTTTCCTAAACATTTGAAAAATACATGCTAATATATTACTAGCATTTACCTCTAAACAGTTGAATTTGGGGTGTTATTCTATTGACTGACCAAGTGTGTGTTTGGTGCATGTGCACATATATGTTCATGTGTGCACACATTCTTCTCTAGTGGACCTAGGATGGAAAGCATTGAAATTCTTTGAAAAAACTTAGGGGATGGAGGGTTGCATTGTTTGTGGATGTGTGTGTGTATGTATGTAAAGATAGAAATGAAAAGACTCACTGGCCAAAAGTCAGTTCTGGCCTTGAGTCCAAGTTGAAAATCTTTGTTTGCCTAAAGTGGTATTTGTCCCATAATACTTTCGGCAGGTGTGTGTATGAAGTGCATTCTAGCACCAAAACCTTAAAGAAGCTAACATTCTTAATTTTGGTGTTAGAGAAATTGTAGCTTTCAATAGTCATTATCTTTAGAGAATTTCCATAAAGTTAATGAAGTCCGAAGATATTTATAATTGTTAGTCAAAACTCTTTAACACATTTGACAAGGTCTGAGCATGTTTGTGTCTTAAGATAAGGCAGACCTCTTTTTCATAGCCTGAGTAAATTTTTAAAATTTTTGATAAATGATATTGTGTAATTTTTATTGAAGACTAAGAAGGAAATGCCAGTTTGTTGAGTACAAATCTGGAGACCTCTGGGTGTTTTGCTCTTTGTTTACCTATAGTACATTACCCTTTTAATTTTTTTCTAACTTTGAGAAGATTTTTTGTATGCTATATTACTGATGGATAAGTTTCAAATATTTAAGGTTAATAATTTTACATTCTTAAAGGTGAAAATTCTTAAAAGATAATAGAGAGTCTGTGCATTTCATCAATTCAGAGGGTAGAAGGAAATTTTTTCTGGTATTCCTGTAGCTGTTAGTAATAATGTATTGCTGAATTTTTTACTTGTCATTTTTCTTTCCTGCAGTGACAAGCAAGGCTGTGTGACATTCCATGTTGGAGGAAAAACTGAAAAGAAAAATGCTCTAAGCTGGAACATAGGATCTATAGCCTTGTCTGTGGCCCAACACCCTGGCCTTGTGTAAAAAAAAAATGAAGAAATATCGCAATAGCAAAGCTGAATATCTAACACTAGCTCTCTCCTGCTAGATCTCTGCACTCAGCATATAACTATAAATACATGTAAAATTACATGTACATGGCTATATTTTTATTTGCTTGCTCCCAGAAGAGGAAAAAAAAAAACAAATTTGAATCACAACTAGGAATTGATGCTTTAATTTTTGGAAACTTTTTCAGAATTTTTAATTTAGTATGGTCCAGCCTAAGATCCTCAGTTGTATCAGGTTTTGTGCACAAAAGAAAAGCACAAAAGTTAAACACACACGGGAATGTGCTTTCTGTGCACCAAATATCTGGATGGGGTTCTTTTTTCAGGCCTTTAGTCAAATCTGTGTCCAGAATTTTTTGACTTTTTTGCTTTGTATAATCATAGAATTTATTGCTGCTGATTTCTATAATGATTCATGTTGTCATGTAAGGTATCTCTTAATAACTGAGGGCTGTCAGTAACCTGTGATTTTGCCTCTTCTATAGTCTTACTCCCATGAAGAACCTTGGTTCTGATGGAGAAAGTGAAAAGCTTTATTTTTTCCCTCATATATCTTTATGTTTCTTGTATTTTATTTGTGTTCTGTGTGCTACAGCTTTTGTTTTTTCAGTTTGTTAGAAACACAATATGGCAATTCCTGAATTGGTTCTGCCTGCCTCCAAACAAACATCTATACAAATCTTGTGGGTATAAATTACTTTCTGGTAAAATGGTCAGGATAAAATGAGCTCACATTTTTATGAAATTTATAAGAGGTTGTATGGTATTACTTGTTAAAGCAAATCAGACTGAGTTTGACATTTGATTCAATATTTTTAGTATTCAGTAACAGGTATATTTGTTAATTCTTCTAATTTGGGTCTGTTTAAGAGATATGTTGCAAGATATGCACAGAAAATGTGAACAATGCTCCTGTTTGCCTCTTGATCAGAAACTTCAGCAGAGCAGTAAAGGATTCCACGTGATTCAAACTGAAATTCTTTCCCTAGTTGCTGTAAGAACTTACATGTAAAATACCTTTTTTAGTTTATTAGTTTCAGGCCTCTGTGAAAAACTTTGAAGCATGGAGTTGAGGCAAGGATTTATACTCCTTGAAGTAGAAATGACTGCCCACTCTAAAATCTTCATTGTGTTTATACACAGAGATGCTTACATATATCAGAGGCATTTTGTAGATGTTTTGCTGACTTGTTCGTCTCTGTAGAAACACAGAAATCAGACCCATTTTGTAAAGCAGAAAGTCATGTCACATGGAACACGTCCTGTATATATTTCATACATGGTAATGGAGTCTTAATGATAAATGCAAGGTGATAATTTAATGATGGGATTAGTCTGATCATTTAATATGCACAATCCTGGAAGTGAATTACTTGCATCAGATATAGTGGTATTTATTATTCTGTACAGAGAGAAAAAATACATATAAAACATAATGCTTACATTACATGCACGCAGATTTCATGCTCATAAATCTTTTCTATTTTTTAATTTACCTTTCTCTAAATGATGTGCATGGAATATGCCTTATTACAGAAAAATGCTGTTCATAATTTGACTATGTGGAAAAGTGCCTATGGTGGTAATGCTAGTAAGGCAAATAAGACAAATTATCATATCAGTTTACCACATAACCAGTTAACATTTTATATTGTGATGTTTTAAAAAATTTATACCTCAAATGTGTATTTTATTTTACAATCATATGTGGGCTAGGATGTGGGGGTATGGGAGGGTGGGGGAAGTTTATTCATCATAGCCGCTGATGGGAATCTTCAAAAAATTCTATATGCCCACTTTAAATGTTTCTCTGTTTGGCATTTCTGGTAACTATCATGAACACAGACAAAGTAACTGTTTCTTAACTAAATTGGATAGCTTTATTTTACAAAGGTATGGAAAGTTTACAAAGCAGTATCTAAATCTAATTATCATTAGTTACATTTGCACTAAATGTTAATGATAGACTTTTGCAATTCTGTAAATAAAATGATTACACTAAAATATTTGTATTAAAAAAGAAAAAAAGATAAATTTTACCTTTAGGTAACTGCACTGGTACTTTACTGGAGTTAATTCTGTCCAACCAGATTTAGAAATGAGTAGGAGAATGTGAAAAGAATATAAAAGAGGTCAACATTTAAAGAGGTACTAGCCCTTTAGACAGTATGCAGACCCTCTAGAACTATTTCCATATGGTTAATTCCTACATTCTGAATATACATGTTGATTTTTCATTTTCAGTTATTTTATACTTCCCCAGCCCCCCCCCCAAATTATCTTTTATTCTTTCCTACTCACCTTTTTTGTACTGTGATAGAAACTTGAAAAATTTTGGTGATGATGGGTTTTTTTTTTTCCCTGAGTGCCCACTGTACCCTTCAAGAGAGCACAGTGCTTCGGTTAGAATTCAGGATTTCTGATTTTGAGGTAGAAGGTGATCATAGGCGCTCTTGGTTTGGGAATGCCACAGGTGCAGCCAGACCAAGGAGAGGGATGGCTGGGAGAGAGATTTAAGGATATAAAATAAGGAACAGGAGAAATTGGTTTCCCATTTGTTCAGTTTCATCAACTAATTTGTACACCTGTACAACATCAGCATCAATTTGCTATTGAGAAATTTTTAGTTGGGCTGAGCTGGTTCTCTTGTGAAATTGTGCTGGTTATCTTTAAGCTTATCAGTTGTTTGTCCAATTAAGCACTTTTACCAGTATTTAGTCCAAGTTGTACAGACGACATTTGGATTATTGTCATTGTTCATCTACAGACTCGAAACATAATAATTTTAAAGTTCCTTGGGAATATGTAGAGTGTAACTATTCTTTAATAGCTTTATGATCCTGATGATGTTTTTTAAAAATAATAAAGTTTGATCTTCCATGTTACAATCACAAAATTAAAATCAGTATTTAAAAGTGGAAAAGTATTAAAATATTATGGAAATTTGTGCTTGCTTGATTGTTTTCCTTAACCCAGAAATATTGCCCTCCATAATTCTCTGAGTAGTTAAGAGCTTGACATATTCCATTTCATTGTTCTTCAAACTAGGTTTAACCAAGTTAGGGTTCAAGAAAACAATTAATGAGTGAGTCACAACCTAATCTAAAAAAATAATAATAATAATCAAGTACATAGTTTATAATGAAAAATATTTTGTGAATCTTTTCTCATATATAAAAATGTACATGTGTGTATAGTGGGTTACAATTTTAAAATGAATTTCTTACTATGTGTTGTGGTCAAAAACTTAGACCATATGTGCTAATAGAGAGCAAAGCCATATACAGTTGGGCATTTCTAAAATGAAAACACAATGCCAGTCAGTCATTCATACTTAAAATTTAACTACATTTAGTTAAATAAATCACCCTTGTTTATTTAAATAATATGGCGAGCTCCACATGTTACACCCAGAATTTATGCCGTAGTACAACAGTGAGATGGGAAGTGTGGATTTGCACTTCACTCAGTGGGTTCCCCTGCGGTTATAGCAAAAGCCATCGAGCATATTTTTCTGCTGGTGTTCCAAGATCCATACCACCCAAAGAGTATGACTTCTAAATATGCCAACTACGTAATCTGGTGGGATGCTAGAGAAAATAACTGGCTGTCATGCTGAATTTATTAACAAGTACTGTTGTGGTCCTCATGGCACATTTTTAAGGAGTTTGTAAAGGGTAATTTTAATGATATGCAGTTTTTGCCTTAGTCTCAACTTTGGAATATAACCTGCAAATAAGGTGTGGTTCTCGTTAGCTATTGCAAATTGAGTTGCTTTTATAGTATCTTCCAGATTTTCCTGCCATTGTTTTAACAAGCAGGACTCATATTGTTGGCATTTGTACTACCTACTGATTAAAACAAGTTTTCTATGAACCCTTTATGTCTACATACTCTGAATAGCCTTACATACCATAAACCATTTGGCCTCTTCATTCTCTTCCACAGAATTCTGAGTTAGTTTGGTACTAGAAGGAATCTTAAGATCTTTGAAGTTATTAGAAGATGCCCAACCAGGATTTTATCACTCAGGCATTGCTGAGGTGCTGAATCAGGATGTTTCCATTAAACGTTAACACACCCATGCCTGCATTTTATCTGACCTCTCTGCAATGCTGCTGCTGTTGGCAGTAGTGCTGGTAGTACCACCACTATAATACAGAAGAGGAAACAGGTCAGAGTTTCAGGCCTACTGAGTAAAGTCTTTCCTTTAGACTCTGCTACTTTTTAATGCCTATGTATTTAATGTCTAGAATAGGATGTACTGAAAGGAGCTGACATGCTTGAAGCACTTTTCAGGCACTTTAATATTGGCTTCATAAAATCTCAAATACTTATGTGTCATAAAATCCATCAGATACATGCATTTTATCTTAAACATTAAATTTGGCTATCTAACTGCCTTCCTGTCCAGCTTAGAGCGGTAAAATAGAACTCAATTGTAAAACACCACGAACAAGTCTGAGGAAGGTATTTTATCTCAGAATTTTTAATCCAAGGATGAGCTCCAACATAGCTGTCACTTTTGTGAGGCATCTTGCAAAATGAGCACTGAAGCAAGCTTTGGATCCACTCCTGGCCAGTTTACTGTGGTTTTTTTATGTTACTACTCTTTAGCATTTTGAGGCCTAAGTGGTAACGGTCCAGCACTAGGGAATCTGTGTGTGGCAACTAAATCAACATACAGTCGACATCCAAACTATTTTAGCATATGGATATCACTCTCCAGCACTCAAAATGGTTCCCAGAGAAAGTATTTATTGAGCACCTACTACTTGCTATGCAGTGTTCTGGGATTGGGAATACAGCAACAAACGTCTGGCCTAGATTATTTTTGTCATAGCCAAGATTTTTAGAAATGTGTCTAAGGAAATAGGCTCTGAGATCAGGAACTTTGAATAAGGTGCATTGAACAACAGCTACATTTGAAATGTGGAAAAGTTTTTTTTCCCCTTGGTTCTCGGTTTTTTTTTTCTCAAAAGGTTGATAAGAAATATTGTTGCTGTGTTTTAACAAGTTTGCCAATTTCTGTGCATGTTTATAGCATGAGATTAATTGGTAAACTATTCTGATTCTTCATTTTAAAACTACAATTTAATTTATGGTTTGTGACTTTGACTTTTCATTCCTAACATCCAACAGATTTTTACATTGTTTCTAAGTATATTTCTCTCCTTGTACCTGGGTACCATATATTCAACATAACAAAGAGAAATGAGATTTAGAAGCTGGAAGACCAGTTTTTCTGGCTCTCTTGCTTGAGCCGCTTTGATATTGACAAGTCATTTCAATTTCTCTAAATCTCCTATAAGGTAATACAAGATTACTTACCATGGCTACATCACAAAGTTGTTTGGGGAAGAGTGAGATAATTAAAATGCTATGGAAACTTTACTATGCAAACGTAAGGAACTTAGCCATAACTATGTGCTAGGTAGGCACTGTCTTTTGCTTGCTAGAGATATGAAGATGAGTAATGCAGAGGAATAGTGACAAATAATGCCAGCATTTTGAGGCTTTGAGCCCGAATTAAGTCACTTGGCTTATCTGGAATTTAGCCTACAGCAGCATGCCCAATAAGGGAGAAAACTAGAAGAGGCATAGGCAGGAAAACCTTGAAAACTATGGGAAATAGTTTGATTTTTGTTCTACCAGCAATGGAAGACACAGGGCTTTTTTGAGCATCACTGTTTTACACATCTGAGAAAAATCAGTGGAACTTGGTGCCTGGTTTTGTTTGGCTATAGAATAAGTCAACTGTTAATATTTTTACTTGTAAATAATTCCCACACTGTCAGAAGTGGGGAGGGGAAATAATGAGTTTTTAAAGCTTGAGAAATGGAAGTGATAGTGCCTCAAACTGGAGCTGCCTAGCAGTCACATGTTTATAAAATAGTAATTGTATAGGGAAAGAGTTAAGAGCTGGAAAATCAATGTAGAGATGAGCATCTCCTAAAGTGATCTCTTTGCTTTTCTTATATTTAGTTCCTCCTCCTGCCACTATCAAATGATCCTTTAATACATAATACCTCTTGCTCAGTGTTTTAAAAGTCCTCATATCCAGGACTGAGTTCACACTCCTTGGCTTAATTTAAGTCTGATGTCCAAGGAATCTTTTAAGAGTTTGGTCTAACCCCATCTGCCTTACCAGTCTTACTGGTCTTGGTCCCTCTAAAATAAATCAACCCAGCCAGGTGGATTTACTTTATGTCACTCAGTGATGCATGCTTACCTTCTAAGGAACTTCTCTCTTCGGTCAACATCCAAACTGTGAGGTCCCAATTTCTGGCCTTAATTATAACCAGTCCCCTCAACTCTTTTTCTTCAGTTCTGTTTTATGTGCTTTTTCATCCATTCTTGGATTATACAACTACCGTAGTCCCCCCCTTATATGCTGGGGATATGTTCTAAGACCCCCAGTGGATGCCTAAAACTGTGGGTGATAGCGAATCCTGTACATACTGTTTTTTCCTATACATGCATACCTGTGATAAAGTTTACAATCACAGCTGATTTTAGTGTGGAGAGCATTGTTCTCTCAACCATAACCTATCCAATCCACTAAGCCATTCACCATTTCAAATTTTAAGTGACAGGAAAGTAAGAGTTCCACAACATGGGCTAGATGACCAGAGTCCTTCTTGCAAGTTTCCTTAAGGTGTCTGTGTGCTTTGTGTTAGTGGCTGGCACAGGCCCTCACCCTTTGATGCTCACTGCCAACTGGCTTCAGAATTAACCAGCTGGAATGAATTGTTGAATCAGCTTCTTACCTCTGAGTAATGCTGCTCCAGTGCTGCAATCCTGGGACATTAAAGTGCAAAGGAATCAAGTTTGGGGCCACAGAGTGGGTGAGGTGAGGACAGTGAGTAGATGTTGGTATGTACAAACCTCTTTAAAAGTAGGGGCTTTTGGGGGGGGGCGGGCTTTTGTCTCCCCTCTTACTTAGCCCTTTGGGAGAGTAGGGAACAAGGAGAGAATAAGGAGAGATAAGTGACTAAAAGTCTCTCTGGGGTAGTCATTCCATTTGTTGAAGATGTGGAGACCTTTAGAGTTGTCTGTGGAAGGAAGGTGATAGGTGGAGGGTGGGGAGACACCAAATCAAATAATATACTTCCTAACTGATTAGTTGTTATGTCTAAGATTAATTCTTATTAACCAACACTGAATCTCTCCATGGTGTTTTTAAACTGTGCACTTCTGAATAAACTGCATTTTCTAATACTGTTCATACAGTAATAGTGTGCACCTCATACTGAAATCCAGAACTGTTACAACAGCAGCATCAATAGAACTGTCAAAATCCTAGGAGCAGGGGTCAGAAACCCTGGGAATGGAGCCTAGCAATCTATTTTGCCAAGGCCACCGGGTGAGGGCATTGCACACTCAAGTTGGAGAAGCACTGGATTAACGTGGTCTTTGTGTTCTACCTCCTAACTCCAGCTGTTAGCACAAGGCTCTCTTCTATAGGACTTAGGGAACAACTGTTATCTGGACACAAGAGTAACTATACCTCCCTCAACAGCTCTCAAACTTTCTTAGAAGGAAAAGAAAGAGGGAGGTGGGGGGAAGCATATTCCATTACACTGAAAAAGGAATGTTACAATTATAAACTAAATCATTTGCCACCTTCTCTTGGTTTCCACTATTAGAGGTTACCCATTAATTATCTTTGCTAACTGCATGGAGATGATTATTAACAAATTCGAGTAATTGGCCATATCTGAAGGTTAGAGAAACACCTGTCTTGAAAAATTTTTGTTATTAATTTACTGCTCTTATTTTAACCCTCCTGTACATAGTGCATTTCTACTGTTTTGCTGCTCTGCATCCTCTTGTTTGAGCTCAGACCTCAACAATGTGAGATGTTTCCTTTGGATTTAATTCTCTATCCTTTCCTAAGATGAGGAAAAAATCCTGTCCTGCCACATGCACCTTACTGCTCAACAAATCACCCAAACAGAAAAGGGGATGGATATCCTTCACTATCTCTGGTCCAGCCTGCTTCACTCTGGAGGAGGCAGACCATACAAGCGATCGAGTGTCATTTGGGGAGAAAAACACAAACCGATTTATTATCTGGGTCTTGGTTCTTAGTGGTTCATACATACCTTTTCTAACTACAGCAGAAAGTGTAGTCAATAACTGCAAGTAAATGGGAATCAGCTTTTAAAAAGGCTGACCTCAACTATATTAAGCTATACTCCAGTTGATACATCCTAAATGCATACCTACAATGGCCATTTGGTTTGACTACCCCATATTTATGTCTTTCCACTAATCCTCACAACCCTAATATCTAGGAGTCCAGTTGAGATAATAAATCCGAACTAATCAAACTAAGGATAAGGAAGATAATTTTAATGAACATACAATACCAGTCTACCATTAATGTTGTAAAGTTGGGGAATATAATGCAGAATGATAAACGATCATCATTATGACCTGTAATTCACCAACAGCATGAACTATTATTAGGTTACCACTCTGACCAGACTTTACAAGCTTTCAGGCCTCAGGCTGAGGGTTAATCCAGACAAAAAGGGTTACTGCTTACACTTATTAGTATTTACTTCTTTTTCATAATTTACTGAAACGGGGGGGAAAAAGTATAACAAAATGTATACAATTTAGTAATTGTACAAAACAATTCAGTGAGACGATATTGGTTACAACCACCAAAATGAAGACGCAAAATACTTTTCATTGCCACTTCCATGAAAAGTTCAGATAAATAAGAAGTTCAGATAAACAGAAGCAATTAAAACTTTACAAACAGGAAAGGTCAAGCTTCCACAACAATGCTGTGGATACAACCATTCAGAGGCTCCCCATGCTGCCATGGTATTACTGGAACGTTTTTCAGAGTTCACCATCTACACAAGCCATCAGTTCTCCAAGACCAACACTTGAAGCATTAGATGTAATACAAAATAAGAAGTTTTTTTTATTACTTATACAAAACTTGTACATTAAAAAAAAATAACATTAGACACCTCTGCTGACCCCCTGAGAAAGCTAAGAGCTTTTATGGGTCCATCAAAGAGCACTGTGTGGATGTTTCAGTCACCAACCTCCTGGCCACAGGAACGAGCAAGGCACACTCCTCCGGGGCCATTCACATGGTATCTTCACTGGCTCTGAAAGCTGACGTACACTTTCATTAGGCTCAAAAAGCAAGCCAGGGTTTCCTGGACAATTAAAGAACACTATTCTTCTCTGACCTAAGTGTTTTATCAGTATACAAGTTTATTTTTATTTACTTCCTGAACACTTTTAATAAACTCCTAGCATAAGAAGCTCCATCACAACATATATAGATTTGACACAATTCTTTACAAAAAAAACTGTCTAGAGTTTTCAGCTAAATAAATTTAAGTATCTTTTAAGAAATTAAAGTTGGCTTAGAGAAATGGTGTTTTTCTTTCAAACCTGTGTTTTCCATCCTCTGAGTTGAGAGATCATAGACTTGTATACAAGTCCTTAATAAACAGTCTCTCCTTTGTCTAAGCAATATTAAGAGCTCCCGTATCTTTGAGAGCACAAAACTGTTTCTTAAAGCCTTATGTTGAAAGATACGTTATAGCCAATCTAGACAAACATTTATATTTCGACAAGAGACCTCTGAATAGCCTGAAGAGATAAATGCAGTGATTTGTTTTCTTGATAGAGAACTATTTAGCACTGCTTAGCACATTATTCTGTAGTTGGGGAATAAGAGTAATTCTTCTTTTGAAGAAAGCAGGTCCCCTTCTGAAGAATCATGTTGGCTACCTCAAAAGAAATCTCAAAATAGACCAGCACCAAATGAAGTATTAGTTTACAAAAAATAAACTTAGCTCTTATTTCTTAAAGTTCTACAACCCAGGCTTAATAAATTAACTTTGAAATCATGAGTTTTGTCAGCTACAATATAATTTAAAAATCCATTTTCAACTCGGGCGTGGGAGAAGTGGGAGGAGGATCAATCTCACACTGATCACCATAAACTCCATGAATTTCATCAAAAGAAAACACTTTTTTCCAGTTTGTGTTCTATTTCAGAAGTGAGCTGTGGATTAACATCTGTGATGGATGCTTTCAAGCATAATATTCATGTTGAGATCTCTCCAAAGAACACAGCATGTAAAGCACTAAACTGTCTTCAGATCTGAGGACTCTGCATGGAAAGGACCTCAGACTTTTCTGAAAGAGCTGAACACCAAGCAGTTGTCTCATTGACCATATCTATTCATCCTCAAGAAGACACTGCATTGAGCTTTTTAATTCACAGATTTTATGTCAGTCCTTCAGAACCCAACGCCCGTGTTTCGGTTCAGAACTGTCAGGCTCATTAAGCGGCTTTCTCAGTGCAAGTTCCTTGGAGGTCTTGTAAATTTATCTTCGACCTATGGCAAAAAAAAAAAAAAAAAAAAAGACAAAGCAGAGAGACAGAAAACAATAAGAATATAGAATTTTAAGTTGGGACTATGGTATCTGAAGAGTAGATTTTTATACTGCATATTTTAAGTACAGGGAAAACATGTTAAATACATCTTTAAAAGTCTTACCTGTTGTGAAGCATGTGACTTCGGACAAGATGTCCTGCTGTCAATGCTGCCATCAGTGACAACTCCCCAGCCATTACTGTACCACACACAATTCTGGCAAGCTGCCGGGCATTTTCCCCTGGATTGTCTTTGCACGCTCCCTGAACACCTAGCATCTGCAGCCGAGGAGAGAGAGAGCAGGACTCACCCTTCAAGTTATGGCAACAACTTCCTACTCAAGCAACAGAAGGGTGACTACAATGGCATAGGACTAGGCTTCATTAAAAGCACTAAATTTCCAAGATTTGACAGCCAGTACTGACAATGTATACACCACAGTTAACATAACATCCACACCCTGGCTAGCAGTGCCCTTACTCAGAGTAAATATTCTTTGCTCTCTTCATATACTTTCTCAATTTACTAAGCATATGCCTGAATGTGTTTACTTGGACACACTAAATTAGGCTTAAGGGAAAAAAAAGTATGAAAGGCTGCTAAAATATTGAGGTGAGTGATATGCAGTGTCCGGTAGAAACACAGATAATCTCAGTGGCTCAGAATAGGCTAGAGATCCCTGGACTCTGTGCCCGGTTATGTCATACCTGCAAACAGGCTTGCTGAGGGAGCAGGTTGGTCCCACCACCCACGGTTCCAATTTCTATAGATGGCATGGTGCAACTGATATACAAATCTTCATTTGTGGGACCACTTGTTTCCATTAAAGTAATGCAGTTTGAACTAACGACATTCTGTGCTGCATCCTAAAAAATAAATAAAAATGGAAAAATATAAAACTTCTCTTACTTAGAACAACAAAAGAGAAGGAAAGTGGAGGTGGGAGCCCTCACCTGTCCACAGGCAATATAGATGGCAGTGACAATGTTTGCCGCATGGGCATTGTAGCCTCCAATGCTCCCGGCCATGGCAGAGCCCACCAGGTTCTTATTAATATTGACTTCAACCATAGCTTCTGTAGTAGTCTTTAATACCTAGAAAACAGAGTTACACACATTTCACATCTTCCCACAGAGATTCAGGGGTGTGTTATCCAGATCTATCTTTCTGTACTTCCAGAAAACAAGGGAGTTTAGGCATCAATAAAGAGTAACAGTTCATTTTGTTCCTATGAATGTCATAGGTAGACACATGAGGAAGATAAAACCTTCATCTTTAATGTGAAACATATACCCACATATTAAACTCTACTTACAAATGTTAACCCTCCTTTCTCCAATTTTTTAATCCAATTAAAGACTGACAAAATGAAATATTTATCCAATCACTCACTTCTCTGACAACCTTGGCTGGAATGACAGCTTCACAAACAACAGACTTTCCTCTTCCCTCTATCCAATTTATAGCAGCAGGTTTCTTGTCGGTACAATAGTTACCACTAAGTGCTAGGATCTGCATTTCAGGGAAATACTCATGGAGTTTTGAAAGTGCTCTCTCTGTAGCCTATTAACAACAACAACAAAATTACGTTAAAATTCACAGTTATTTACAGATCAGAGGTTTTATTTGTATCTAACAATAGTAATACTTCTAACTACAATAGCTAGTTATATTATTATTTCTAATAACTATACTTTGAAGAAACTAAAGTAACAGCTGTTTCATTAACTATTGGTGACTAATTTCTTAAGCAGATATAGATTCCTAATGTTTCTGTCTAGGTATAAAAATGAACTTTTTTGTCATGATTGATGAACAGAATGTAGATGAGAGTATTAAAAAATACTCAAAAAGAATACTCATATTCATGTCACTGAGGAGTGAGTAACCCAACTCATGACCAAAGTTTCATAAATTGCCTCTTCTGGTTATTAAATTGTTACCTATAACCCCAAGTGACCAAGTCTGCAAAGAGAAGTCAAACATCAAAGTAAATCTTGCTATTAATGGGAAGTTGCTGGAATTTACATTACATAAAGTATAAAAAAGACTTCCAATGACTTCCAACTAAGTGAAATTAATTCAGTTAACCACTCCTCAATAACGCAAAACATACTTGAGGCTAATTAAAAAAATTTTAATTGCGGTAAAACACACATAACATAGAATTTATCATGTTATCCATTTTCAAGGTGACTGACTGTTCAGTAGTTTAAAGTACATTCAAGTTGTTGTACAACCAACTTCCAGATCTTTTTATCTTGCGAAGCTGAAACTCTATACTCATTAAATAATAACTCTCCATTCTCCTTTCTCCTCAGCCGCTGGCAACCAGCATACTACTTTCTGTCTCTCTGAATTTAACCTAGGTACCTCATAAGTTGAAATCATACAGTATTTATCTTTTTGTAACCAGAGTATTTCCCTTAGCAAGTGAATCAACCTCAAGGTTCATCCACATTTAGAATATGTCAGAATTTCCTTTCTTTCTAGGGTTGAATAATATTCCACTGTATATAAACACCACATTTTGTTTATCCATTAATCCATCAATGGGCACTCATGCTGGTTCTACCTTCTGGCTTCTATGAACAAAGGTGTACAAATTATCTCTTTGAGACCTTGCTTTCAATGCTTTGGGGTAGATACCCAGAAGTAAAATTGCTAGATCACAGTAATTCTATTTTTATTCTTTTTAAGGAACCATTGTACTACTATTTATTGACAATTTTTAAAGCTTAGCATTTAGTCACTATCATCTCTTTCTCAATAGTCCTTGTAAATAGTTAAACCAAAAAATGTTTTGCTAGCCTAATTGTCTTTAACATTTTATATTTGTGTCTGGTAAATAACATGTCAGTAGAATAAAACCTAAGCCATATATAATCTTCTTATAAGGAGATCATTAAAATAACCAGACTATACATATGAGCTTGGCCTCTTAAATATAAGACTTATCAAGTCTCTAGAAGAGGTCAGTTTTCATGGTTTATAAGACAGAATTTTAAAGTGCTAACCCTAAGGTTTTTCCCAACTCCCCTGAGTAGACCCAGAACATACACAATGCCAAGTCTAAATTAAATATATCAGATACAAACAATGCTGGTAAACAAATGCCTGATTTATATAATATGAATTACATAAATCAGTATTTACCTTTCAATGAAAATCTTTCAATCAAATAACACTTTGCGTAGTAGTGGATGTGCATGGCACAATATCAGAAGTACAGGAGGCCATAAAGTAGAAGTGAGTCTGCTCCCTACCAGTCTCCCTGACACCTGAGTTACCCTCTCCTGGAATAATCACTCTTTCAAGTTCTGTTATAGTCTATCCATGCTTACCTTTGAAATCATGTTCATCCCCATGGCATCACCTGACCTGGACTGAAAACGAATATAAAGGTTGCGTCCAGCCATACTCATATGAAGTTTCTGTAGACGTGCAAATCTGTCAACAAAAAAAGCAAAGATTTTTTATTTTTTTTAAAAGATGGAAGTTATCTTAAAATCTAGTTTAGTTGGTTCATTTTACACATAAGAGAAACCTCATGGAGATTACTTATTAGTGTAATTTCTTCTTTAACCTAACATTGTATTAGAACATTATATAGACTCCGCTTCATTCTTAGGTCCTAAAAGAAGGCAGAGCTACAAAATTTTAAAAGTCCAAATAAAAGCAAGAATATAAGCTTGAACTATGCTAGGGATATTATCATTTGTATTGATTATACTTAATTTAATTTTCTGTATTTAAAGTATATCTTCTATACTAATATTTACTTCAATCCTGCTTCCAAAATCCTTTTTCTAGGCAATTCAGCTCTAGGGCAATTCTAAGTCAAAATTCTTCTAGAAAAAAGTAACAGTATAATCAAAGTGAGCCTGTAAAACCAACACCATATTTTTCTAATTTACCTTTATGGAAATAGTCATTTGGATTAACATTCTGCTCCCATGCCCCAAAACAAGCATTACCATTACTCATTTAGAATAAATGAATTTAAAGTTGATATTTTGTTATGTCATTACAAGCAGGCAATATGTTAACAGTTATGTTTAACGATCAAAGAAGATGGCACACTGGTTTGAAATACACAATGCACTTAAAACCCACATACGCACCTACTGGTGCTATCAAATGCCTCCTTTATCACTGTGAACCCTTCAGGTGTCTCAAGCCAGGCCTTCACTTCTGCAGAGTCAGAAGCCCGAGGAAGACGTACCACTGGACCCCGAGTCATCCCATCTGCAAGGATTCGGCTGCTGGCACCTCCACCAAGCTACGCAAAGTATATTGTAGAAGCACATATTAATCCTGACAACAATTCTGCTTGTCCCAAAAGGTATCCTTAATTGTCCCCAAATCTATACCCATCAACTGGCCTAGTGTATCCTAAAACAGGCAAATATAAAAATGCCAACTTACACCTATTGCTCTGCAGCCTCTATTAGTGCTGGCCACAAGACAACCTTCTGTTGTTGCCATTGGAACCTGGAATTCTCTTCCATCCAAGCACAGAGGTCCTGCCACTCCAACAGGGATGGGCATATATCCAATAATATTCTCACAGCAAGTTCCTATCACCTAAAAGATAAATTTAGGGGGCCAAGTGAAAATCTATATTGCAGATATACAGCCCTCATCATTAATAACTTTCTTCAAACTTAACCCTTTCATGTATTTTTCAACAAAATTTTTATTTACTCTCTAAAAAGTACATAAGATACTAAAATATTTAAGTGACGACTATAAACAACAGGAAAAGTATTTTGAATTTCTATGACCTGTATATTTCAAAAGCAGAATATAAAACTGCAGTAAAATGGCATAAAAAGGGAAATATTTTATAAAACTACATACATATAAAAGACCAGTCAAGAAAAAAAACTATAAACTATAAAAAACTAAAGATTAAAAAGTTATAAAATAAACCTCCTCAAATCAAGAAAATAACATACCAAGGAGTAGTTATAGTCCCTATAAGGGAGATACTGGAGAGAAGAAGGCTCTGGAAGTTTTTTGGAAAGTAACTGTCGGCGAATAGATACACCTCGTTCATGGGTTTCCATCAGAGATTCCAATTTGTAAGCTGGGATATGCTTAGCATTGACTAATTGGATGATTTCAGCATCACTAAGGAATTTTGCACCTTTCTAAAGAAATGAAAAAAAAGGGGGAAGGGGGTTGAGAGAGAGAAATGACAAAAAACTTGAACTGTATTTCATATTATTCATACTAAATAAATCATTTAATACAAACAATGCTCTCAATAAAGACAAAACACAAATAAGAAGAGAACCCAAATGACTTTGGAATTCTAAAGATGATGTGAGTAGAAATAAGAATAACACAATGAAAGCAAATTCTTTATAAAAATAAGAAAACTAAACAAATATAAGACTAAAACACTACATTTTGCGAGCAAAGTCCATAGGAAAAAAATTCCCATAAGTTCTGCTAACCCTGAATACAGCAAGACAGCTGAGAAACTGGTACACGTGTTAATAGGAATGAGGGAAAGGAAAGTGATAAAGAAAAACAAACACAACACATATTCCCACTCATATGCACATAAATCGAGAAATGAAACAGATTAAGAAGATAAGGATGGAACGCAAGGTCATGCTAAAACATGAGTGGACCCATAAAGTCATGTAGGAAGAAAGTAAAATAAGCTCACTCATAAGCATCAAGCTTACTTTAAAAAACAAAAACAAAAAACCTTTCTTCTACCTTTGAGGCTCATTTCTATATTAAACCTCTTCTAGACCTAAAGACATATATGAGAATACAGGAATTGCTCATCTCTATGGTAAACAGTAAAAAAGTAGAAAGATCACTGACTCCTGAGTCAGTAAATCTTGGACTCTTGATACCAGCTTTACCACTTCTCAGATGTACTACTTTGGGAAATACATAAATCTCCTGGAGCCTTCTCATCTAAAAAAAAAAGAAATTATTCCATCTATCTGGCAAGGTTGTGGGGGAATAAATAAGACCAGTACCCATAAATTATGCAACATGGTGCCCAGAACTTAGCAGATACTCAATAGCTATCACTTCTTTCCTTCCTTTAAAAAAAAAAAAAGCTCCTTTTCTTAAAAATTACCAGGCTTGAGTTTGTTTTATTTTCCTCACCTCTGAATTCCCAAATATCTGTAGACATTCTTCATTTGGCCGAGGCTCCTTGGGAAGTTCAATTTCAGGTTCCTGTGTCTCTAGTTCCGGTGAAGTACTAAATAAGGAGGAATTACCAACCACGAACATCGCTCTGTTTGAGGTGTCAGTTTCTGCCAGTAAGGGTTTTATAACCTCAACTGTTGAAGAGATCAAAAGAAATCTCACAACACTGAACATAAGTCAACTTCTTGACAAATTAGCATCGTAAGAACAAAAAATGAAGAGAGTGAAAAATTACCTTTTCTTTCTCTGTTTATCCTTGTCTCCTCCTCCACTGCATGGAATTTCTGGTTATTTTTGACCACTATAGGATCACGTCTACAACAATCATCTGGGACCTTTTTGGGGGTCACCACAGGAGATATGATAGGGTTTTTTAATGAGAGTGTAGATTCTGTCTCTGCTTGTTCAAAGAAGATGTACTTGACAGCCAAAAGGAGAGCTAAACTTAAGGTAATAACTTGTTCAACATCCATGCTGATCATTCTAAATAAAAGAAAGCAAATTAAAATGTTATTACTCGTAAATATAAAAGGCACAACCTAAATTTCTAGTAGTATAGAGTACCATGATTAAGACACAATAAAGTAGGTCTCAGGTAACTTACCTAGAGAGATAAAATTGCCAGAGGGAAACACTTGGTTCAATTCTCTTGGACACATTTTCATCCAGTCCCAAAGAAACCTTAGAATTTTCTGCTGTACTGTTTTGAGGAGAAGGATCGGCTATCCAGCGACTGTGAGCATGAACAAGGACCAAGCCAAGAGACTGAAATAAAAATTTTTTAAATTATGTATCTTCTGCATATCAGTGAAACCTAAACTTCTCATCCTTAGCAACTGGATAACCAGACACTATCTCCCATAGCCTCCTCCCCTTACCATGAAAAGAAAGCCCCAAGCTTGCTGTGGGACTAAAGTAGTGGCCCCATTGAACTACAGACAACATTCCAAAGATAGGTTTTCAGACAAGAGATAAAGTGGAAGAACATGAAAAATTTGATTAGAGGAGAGATGCTAATAAAGACCAGGAGCCTTAAAGAAAAAAGAAACAAGGGGGGGGGGGGGGAAAGGGAAGAGGAACATCATCAAAATAGCCAAAAACTATAGAAAGATGACAAAAAAAGACAAAACAGACAAAATTGAAAAGCAGAATACAACAGTAGAACCGAAGATACTGAAGGGAGAAGAAAACTATGTAATTACCATAATCATCTTAACCCTCTGAGTAACAGGATTGGGTTTATTTTCTTCTTCTTCTAAAACTCGGGCAAAATGGCTGAGCTGCCAAATTGGACGACCCTCGCGGCTTTCCCGAGAAAGCTACAAAGTAAGTTAGTGTTACATTAGAAGGTACTGATTTTATTTAGATGAACTGATATAATGAGAAATATTATTATTCTACTAATGCCATTATTAAGAACTGCTCTTACCTCTAAAACCAAGGACACACAAGCTGGGAAGAAAGTCATGAACACGAAGTAGTTGGCAAGAACTGACATGCAGCCAAAGCAGCACATAATTTCAAGCTGACGTACCCCTAGTTAGAAAAAAATTAAACTTACAATGAATAAAGTATGTATATTTTTGATGGTGCATACAGCACTCTTCACATAGGTAGATAAATACATGAAAATATTAGTATGTTAATGTCTTTGCCATCGACCAGAAAAAGACTTAGGAACGCAGAGGTGATGCCAAGCCGGAGAGCGCAGAGGAATAACTCTCAGGGGCAGAGACCTTGTTTCCTCCCATGTCTCCCACAACACAATGCCGGGCACAGAGGTAGCATTTAATACACATTTGATAATCCCTATTTTTTAAGTGTAGTACTCTGTTTTGCAATATCTAATGGAGCAAACCCTCCACAGTTACACTATTGATCCAATCCCACTAGTTACCACAAAAGCAATTCACCTGTGGACAAAAGATTTTTTATAAAAGTAAAAAATATTGTTAATTATGCCATTCCTGATATAGTATCATAATAAATATTTAATTTGTATTACTGAACTCTAATTTCAGTATAACCTCTATGATATCTACTGATGTTCTAATAATTTTGGTTAATTTCACTGATTTGTTTAAAAAATGATATAATGCAAAAAGGAAACTCAAGACTCAAAATTAGCAACTGTTTTACTACAAAATGTTTAAAGATCATTTAGTAATCTTCTCCAATAGGAAGTAACAGAATTACAGAACTGGAAAAGACTTTATATCACCAAATCTTACTTCCTAACTTTACAAATAAAACTGAATATAAAACATTTTTCTAATGTCACTCACGTTAAATATAAAATGTTTCAAAATATAAATAAAAATGATTCCCTTTTCCTATAAAAACTGCCAACTAGAATACAAAAACTCAGTTTTATTTTATTTTCGGAATAGTTATAGATCATTTCGCTAAAAAAATGAAAGTATATATACCCTGTATTTTTAAAAATTCTACAGCAATTACTCTTAAAATGGAAATTCAAGAGAATACAAAATTATATAACAAAAGCATTAAGAACAACCTACATTTTAAATTGTAGTCAAATATAATCTTTCCAACTTGAGACCACTGAACCCATACTCAACCAATGCTTTTTACAATTTGGTAATCTACTATTTTCCTGTGTACAACAATAACTACTATTGTTGCCATAGTTTCCAGGCATTCTTGTTTACTGTCCCCAAGTAGTATCTCTGAGCCACTTTGCTACTATATAAAGAGCACTGCCTTACATATTTCCAGAAAGTTAAGACTTTTTTTCTTTTTTTACTGGCTTTCCAAAAGGTTACTTCCTAATTAATATGTGCTAAACTTGTCCTTCATTTTGACCCTAAACCAAATCCCTAATTACCATACCATTTCCATATAGCTGATAAATGTCTCCTAACTGGCTTTTTCAACTACAAATCTAATCACTTCCTGTGTCCACTTCTCTGACCAATCATGACAAAACTTATCATCCTACTTTCCATATTAGTTTCCACTGCTTTCTACATCAGTTTTAAACAATAATCTTTGGTTCATGGCCCACTACTAGTTTCTAACTAATCCTCTTCATCTTCTTATATATTTTTTTACTTGAATATAATCACATAGGTATGTTTTCACCCAATGAAAACATTTTTCTTGATTGTGGTGGTAGCTACATGACCATATCTTTGTCAAAACCCAAAACTGTACCCAAAAAGAAATTTTAAAGACTGTACATTTAAAAAAATAACTTAAAAATTTATCTTCTTTGCTAAATAAAACTTTGTTGAATGACAGATTAAATAACTGAAAAAAATTGACCCTCAGAAAGTTACAAGAAATATTATATATTTAATATACTACCCTGGTGAAGAGACCTCAACTAATAATGACAACTAACTACTCTCTTAAAAGTTAGATAATTTACTTCTGAAAGAAGCAGCCCCTTATTGAGGGCACTAAGGTACCAGGAAATATACTAGAATTATATTTATTTAAGTGTGGCCTTCATGAGAAAGCCATGAAATCTAGTCTTAATGATATCGACAACAGCATGATATATTCATTCTGGCAAATTCCTATGCCAGAGCATAATTTCTGTCCTATATTACTATTTAGTATCTCATTTTCTGCTATCCAAATAAAGATATACTACACACTGTCTGATTAAATTTTCCCAACCTTCCCATTAGGTGGATCTAACTTAGCTCTGTCCAACTCCTGAATCTTGCACTATCTTCTACATAGCAATTAATACACAAGGAACCAAGTCACTAATATAGTTTAGGGAGCAGCAGGGGCTAGAGGTACTTTACAGAAAAGCCTTGGAATACAATCTTAATTAAAAACCAATCAAGATGACAAATAAAAAATACTACAAAGTTATCAAAAAAGTGGTATACAGAAAGATCACAAGAGTAGAAAACAAATCAATAAGCTGCTACTAAGTTAATATTAGAGTGGACAGACATAAGGTCAGATATAACCACATACTTATACAATTAAAAAATTTTAACAGTAATATCAGACTTTTAAAAGTCAGGATTTAAGAATAACCAATGCAATCTAAGATTTTCTTTCTCTTTATTAAAATGTATTAAAAATTGCTTACAAACCTGACATGGTACCTACTCCAATCACAAGGCATTCTACAAGTGCATCAAGGGTGAAGGTGGGACCTAAAATTGCCATTCCACGAGCAATATTTTCCCTTACTTCATCCTAAAATACAAACCAAACATATTAATGAGGATAAAGTACCAAAATAATTTTTAAAAATGTTAGAGGGCATGTTAGAGCTTCTACTGAAACTTAACTTACTATGCAAATAATAAAATATATAGTATGATAAGACTAACAGGCATTCAAAATGCAAAGTATCTTAATAATATAGAGGATTTTAAAAAAATATACACAACCGTGCCCTGCTTTCCCTTTCCATTGAACAAAATATTTCTTGAAAAGATCTCTTTGAGGTGGTTGGTATATTAATCCTATCATTTAAATCTCATAATTAAATCCTACAACATTTTATATTTTAACAACCATTGACAGAAGTCCTTAGGTGTAAATTTTTGAGACCATGTTAGTATTATGAAAACTAAATCATATCCTTGCCAAATCATATCCTTGCTCAAATTATCATAAATATTCAGCAAATACATAATCAGGACAGAAGTACATGCTATTTTATACTCAGATACTATGATGAAAGATTACAAAAAATGCTAAGTTCTTTAAAGTGACTAATGAACATCAGGATAAATCTTTAGGTAGGATATAATGCTAGTGTTTTCAAGGGGCTTAGAATATAAATCTACCCTGAGACTCTCTTCTCTTAGATCCTATTTTGTTTGCCAATGTGTTTCACTAGGTAGATAATCTTACTTATCCAAAAGTCCAAAATACTAGCTTAATTTCTGAAACTTTCAAAAAGAAAAATGAGGAATATTCCAAATTCCAGGAGCTATGAAATTGTAAAGGAGTTGTCAGATAAACAGAATAATTCCTAAGGCACTTAGGAAGACCAGTCTTAGGACCTGACAAACTACAATTATAGGCAATTCCCAAACCTTAAATTATGGAGAAACTCTATTAACCCTTCCTATTAATGTAAACAAACAGAAAAAATACATACTATTAACATTTATGTCTTATAAATAATACTTACTTGTGAGTTGGAACTGAGGGCAAACTTTGCTAGTGCACTTGCTCTAGAAAGGTCAATCAAAAGCAGGAAAAAGGGCAAAGCTTCACTAGAAATAAAAAATCAAGATGATGAACTACATTTACCAAAGGAAATAATATGGATTAAAAAGTCCTTTCTAAAACAAAGCTTTTTCCCCCCATACATTGTATGACCCTCTAGTATGTGCACATTTTTGCAGACCAGAAGGTATACCCTATACTCCTTTGGCATTCTCAAAGTTAAACACTTTAGTTGATCAAAACATTTCTTTAAAATGTAAATATATTTATACAGAAACACCTTTTGATAGTTTTATACAAGATGATCATCCTTAGCAGACAATGTCTCCTTGAATTAGCATGGGGGAATAAAGTACAATATATACATATCATTTTTTTTCATTAATCACTACCTGTGGAAAGATAAACTATAAACAACCTTACTGGAGAATAAACTAACAAAAATGGAATTCAAAAGTCCTAAAAACTCACACAGCTACTATCTCATTTCTAAGAATGTATCCTAAAACAACGACTATGAATATGAACAAAAATTTAGCTACAAAGACATTCATCACAGTGTTGTTATTAATGGAGAAAATTAAATAACTTAATAATCCAATCCTATAGGATTAAGTACATGAACTATAATATATTCATACATGTGAATACTAGACAGCCATTACAAATAACTCAGTTTAGCATTAATGCAAAGATGTTGATAATTATTAGGCATAAAGAAGTTATAAAGCAGTGTATATGATCTCAGAAATTTTCTTTAAATATAAAAAAGAAAGAAAGTATATATACCCAAATGTTAATAGGTATTAAAGTTAGCTAAATGATTACATGAAAACTTGCTTCATATTTTCTATAAACTTCTGAAAATTTATATTGCAACTCTGTAACATGAAGAAAAGTTATAACATCCTTAACAATATGTTTTGAAAATAAAAGTATATTTATGCTTAAATATACTTACTTCAAGCCTGTCAATTCTTTATCTAAGAAATGGATGACAACTGTACTGAATACAAAACTTGAGAAAATTGTGAAGAGGCCAGCAATACCTAAAAATGACAAAAATCAACAAACTAAAAACTTCATCCTTTATTATACAAATAATAACATACGATATTCTGAAATAATATTATTGTCTCCAGATTAATATTAAAGTCTTAAATATCAGAATGTTTAACTCCCAATAAGGAAACACATGCAGCACACTTTAAGCAACACGCACATTTCCATTCACATGATTTGAACAGGTGCAATTCTATAGCAAATACAAAAATTCTGTTGGCCCGTCAAGAACTTAAATGTATAAAATGATTACCCAAAATATATTTTGATCCAAGTTGACGTAAATTCTGGAACTGGAAGTAAATATACAGGATTGCTATGCATCGCGTTATTGTCAGAATTATAATGTCACTGCTTAAAACATCCTATTGAGATAGAAAAAAATCACAATAGCTATAGCTTTTAAAACAATCAAAATATAAGAATTTTTATTTTATATACATCATGTTTACATCTTATAATATAAATGTAAGCATAGTTCAAACAAAAATATTAAATATGTAAATCAAAAATTGAATCCAAATTTTTTTAAATCCAATTTTTAAACAATCCACAGTTTAAGCCAATCATTTTCATTGTTAATCTCTTATAAAAACTATATTTCTGAAATAGAGTCAATTATACTCATTTGTACAGAAATAGCAAAAGAAAAGTATTTTTGGTACATTTCCATACTTATAAGGAAATGGAAATTTGAGGTAAGTTCATGAATACTAAAATATTTTACTCATAACTTTTTTGACAATACAGTCTCTAAAAGGAGATATTCTTTAGAAAATGAAAATGTAATTTACTTGAGTCGATATCAAATTAATTTCACAAACCTCTTCAAACTTCGGACACTCGTAATTCCAACCACAGATCTTATCATTACCGGTAAACATGTTCATGGACATCATACAGATGGTCAGTGTCACTGTCCCTACTATGACTTCCCAGGGGTGGGAAGCCACAAAGAGGCCATGCATTCGGAAAAGTCTTGACAACATGGTAGCTACAGATCCTTGAATCCTGGAAGGAATATTATGAACACTTAGTATACAGCTCACTATACTTTTAGGAAAAGATTTCAAGGAAAAGTAAGTTGTAAACCCTACTTTTGTATGCTCTTTATAATTTTGAAAAATAATTATTAAATTAAAATAAGAAGGCTCTGTTATTAATTCTTTATGTACAACACTTAAATCCTCTATTATTCACTAGCAACCAAGTTAACACCTATTTCTTACAAATTGTATGAATTAAGCATTTAAGATCAAACCAAATATCTCAGCCCTTGATATTACTTGAACCAAGGAGGAGAGCAATATAGCAGAAAATAAAATGAGAAGCAATTGTTCACATTTATTTTCTTATTACCGTCATGTAAAATGTATATAAGCATCACCTTCATTCTCTACATTCTGGTTATGCAAAAGATAAATATGAAAGAATCTACTCGTTGAGTGGCCTCCTATAAATCATTATTTTAGTTTTTAAAGCTCCTCAAGAGAGGGGCTCATTACACTTTAACACTCCACCCAACATATGGCCTAATGTCACTAGCCAAATGATGTTTAATAAACCTTCCTAATGCTGCTGTCACCAGAGAAAAGTCTTTTCACAAACTTTTACAGCTTATCAACATGCTAAAACAGTACTGGAAAAAGAGGATGGCTAACCAAACAAAGTAGGTATCCCTAGCATTCAAAAATTCCCAACAGAACATATAGGTAATTTTGATATAATGCCTACCATGAGTAAGCTTTCTCATGTTTGCTGGCTAAATAATAATAATAATTTTGATACTCTGATTTAAAAAAAAATCTAGTCTACAGCAGTGCTACCCTGAATGAGTCCGATCCCGTCTGATCACAGAAGCTAATTAAGCAGGGTCGGACCTGCTTAGCACTTGGATGGGAGACCACCTAGAAAGACCAAGTACTGTAGTCGTAAAAATTTTAAAAATAAAGGTTGTAAGCTGACAAGGTCCTTGCCATCTGTGTAGTCAACCAAGGGTTGCCTCGCCTAAAAAATAAATTAAAAAATACTAATAAAAATAAAAATATCTAATGTAGTCACTGATCTCCAATACAGGAACTTACTTGTAAGACTTCTCACTCTAAAATTAATACTTATGATAAAAGCATTATTAAAAACCCATAAAAAGTCAATTAAAATTAAGATTTAAAACGTAAGCCCACTGATTGACACACAAGCAAGAATTCAACTTAATCTCACATTTTCAATAATAACCAAGAAAGGGACTCATTTATTGAGGACAGAAAATAAAAAGGCATCATCTCTCAAGGCAGTCTTCTACGTTCTTTACATCGCAAGCACACAGGACTACTGGTTAGGTATCTGATTTCCAAACTGCAGGTCACAACCCTTCATTGGATCAATTAGATCATGAAATCAATTTTGAATCAGAAAAAAATTTTTTTCAATAAAATAACATAGAAAAAAATAGCTGTGGGTAAGACAAGTAGTATGGATAGGCATACTTTTTGAAACTTTGCTTCAAGAAACTATACATATGTATGTGTACTGGCTTCCAACTATGTATTTCTTACTGTGGATCTCTATTTTAAAAGGCTGGCAGTCACTAAGATATATAAATGTGGCATACATCTGCCTGTGTTTATTCATGCTTTTTAAACCTTCCTCTGAGTCTTATTCATTATTCTCCAGCACCTTGCACATATATACAGCAGTTGCTCAACAAATACCTGCTTAATTCAAAATAATTTCTTAAATTCCAGTAGTGTGCATTTTATTGATACTTCTTAAAACAGACCTAAAGATGACTTTTTAAAAAATTCAACAAGATATGGACACAAACCATTCTCCTTCTTGTTCCTCACTTAAAGGATGAAAATAGTGTGCAGGGAAGAGAGGCTACGTTTTATATACTATCCTGGAAAATGAATATCAATAACAAAATTATTTTCTACTAAATTAGAAGAGACTTGCACTTAAGGTATTGGAGATTATTAATTATATCTTAGAATTAAATCCTACTTCACTATAATCAAAAGCCTCATAAGAGGCTAGATTTTCATGATAGTTTCCTATCACATAACTTCTTATATATATATAAAAAAAACCCTACAAACCATTCTAAAGGATCAACTGGCATCAATGTTCCAGAAAATAAACTAACTATACACACATTTCAAAACTAGGTTAAAATAACTTCTAACACTTCCTTCTCTAAAAAATGTTCAATTTAGGTTATTCTCTATTGAGTCAACATATCCTTAAAAAATTAATTCATTTAAATTAAAATCTGAGCTGCTAACAGGAAGTCATCCTCCAATTTGATCAAAATCAGTTTAGCATTATCAACCTACAATTACATATTAGGCACATTATGTTTTCCCTCAAAAAGATTTCATGGTAGCATTGTCAATTCTGTGACAATTTCTTTCCAAGGTGTAAAATCACCTTTGTAACATTCGAGAAAAGAAATATACATGATCCTACGAACTATTGCCAAATACAGAGAACCTTGCCTATTTGGAAATACAAACTGAAATAACTGAATGTACACAGGTTTATCAAAAGTAACCACAAACACTCTCATTTCTCATGAGCACCCTCCCCATTTCTCTGTGATTATGCAAAGCATTTAAATGCCATAGACTCTAATCTTCCAAATTCATCAGCAGTTGCAAGTGTCACCAGCAGGCTACAGGACAGCTCATGCAAATTAAATAGGCAGTCTTTATGCCATGTTGCAATACAAATAAATTTTACTTTAAAAATCAAGTTCAATAGGCAATATGTATGCCTTGTTTGTTCAGATTGAAGTATGCTGCAAACATTTCACAGATCCTTCAAAAAGAACGGATAATTTAACAACAATGGGATCCTCAAACTCTAATCCAATATGCTACAGAAACCACCTACCAAGGCCAATTGCAGAAAAGGATGCTTTGCATCCCATTCTAATTCTTTCTTCCCACTCAGCATTCCTCCTGTGCTACACATTCCAGTATTTGATTATACACTACTTTACACTGTCCTCAAACTAATTGCTGTGTACGTTTTGCCTCTGAAGGAAACACCCGGCCTTATACTAAGTCATTTTTAATTCCAACAGAATCCTAGCATTCTGCTGCTCAACCTAGCATCTTAGAGGAAAAATAATTTCTTGCACTGGAAATCTGGAAACCTGGATTCTATGCCCAATTCTATTACATGCTACCTGTTTGTAAGTCACAACTCTCTTTATTTAAAGTTAGAGCTCCAAAGTTTTGACAAAGTATTGAGTGGAACTATATGAAACTGCTATTTCTGCAGGCAAAAAACAGCCAAATTTCAAATAGCAGCAATTTCATGTGGGTCAACCTAAAACAATATGGATATAAATGTGATTATCCATGTCTAGAAACGAGATCATAAAAGAATAAAAAAAGCACATGTGTGCACACATGCACACACATTGTTTGTTCATCTTGACATACTCGTGCTCCTGGAGAGTTTTCATGTTAACGATGTAATCGCACAATTATTTTAACTTTCATGTTACTGACTCCCATTTGTCTTTATTGCCAGTTTTATCAGAAATTCTGGAAAGATACTGCAACAAAGAAGTCCCTCAAAACCCAATCTAACCATTTCCAACGGACATTCCAGGCCTTAGCTAGATCACCTCTAAATCATAAAATGTCTGTCACTGCATGGAGAGAAAAATTCACAAGCAAACAAAGAATACGTTCTCTAGGTTGTGAGATGCAGGTATTATGCACGATTATTTAACACCGCCTGGAAACGAATGTTTCCTATAACTCTACAGCACCAAGGCGGCATTGTCCTCAAGCCCCGAAACCCCCGAACTATTTCAAACGACCATTTAAGACGGAGTACATCAACCTTCTACCGCAGAAATTGACTGTTCTATATCTGAACCTCAAAGGTATGTTTGTCCTAACTGAAACCACATAATTCTGAAAAATCTAAATGTTTTGACTAAAAGCACCAAGAAGACTACGCCTTACACACACACACACACGAACCCTTGAAGTCCTGGGGCGACTCCCTATGTCAGGCTCTCCGTCCTTTCAACCTGTTTCTCTGTGCGGACTCACGATTCCTCCGTGGCTCTGCCTCAGTCGCCGCATTCTGAGGTCTCTCCCATCACTTTCAAGAAAGGTGCTGACGAACAGCACCGCCTGGGCGTGGACGCCTAAGCCGGATGGACCTTCTCGGACCTGCACGGGCCGGGCCGCGCCCGAGCCCCTCAGCACAGCATTTCCAGAATCGAGGGGCCTTCAAGGTCACCCCCCGCCCCGGGCACCCTTTCCGCCCCGATGATCGTGACAGCGCGGCCAGCACTGCCGACACATCGAAGGGGGGGGGGGGGCAAACGCCACCACGCCCGCCGCCCGCCGCGCAGGCCCGGCCTGGCCCCCCGGCTCCCGAGACATCAGTGCGGGGCCCGCCGCTCCGCCGGCCGCACCGCAGGGGCGTCTCGCGGTCTCCGCGCGACAGGCCCCCCCACACCCGCAGAGCCACAACTGCAGTCCCGCCGGGTCCACGGGGGGCTCCGCCGCTCCTTCCCAGGGCCGAGCAGAGCTCGAGAACCGCCACCGACGCCGCCCAAGCTCGCTCCCACTCACCACCGTCCCGCTCGCCGAGCCCCGAGCCCCTCGGCGCGGCCACCGTCCGCCTCCCGTCCCGCTCCCTCCCGAGGCCGCCTCACCCGCGCGCCGGCGCTCCCTCCGTCTCCAGTCAACGGAGACGCCGAGCGGAAGAAGCCTGCGGCTTACGCACGCTCGGGGCTGGCCGAGCCTGCGACCAATCAGGAAGGATCGTCCGATCACCGAGCCAATCAGCGGGGGGCTGCGCAGCCTGGTGGCGCTACGTCACGGGCGGTCGCCCTAACAACCGCCCACAGCCCTCGCCCGTGCGGAGAACCGGCACCGCACCATCTCTCACCACGGCCCGGCCAACCAATGGCCAGTCGCGCCCCAGCGCTAGGGCCTGTCTATTGGTCCAGGAGCTGTGCGGACGCGAGCGTGGAAGCGGCCTCGACGGAGGCTGGAGGGCACCTGGCGGGTGGAGTGGCCTGCAGCCCGGGACCCTGACCTGTGTCACCCTGGCTGCGAGGATACTATGGAAAGCGGAAGTGGAGCGTGAAGGTAAAACGCAGGTCAGCTTGAGGAGACAATGCTCAACTGCTTAGAGGAGAGAGATGCAAGGAACTGGAAAAAAGAGGAATGTAAAAAGGGGAAGGGGGCAGTGAGGTGCCACCCAAACTCCAGCTGACCAGTACCCAAATCTAAGGCTTCATCTTCCTGTGACTTCCCAAAAATGACTCCAGTCATTGGGGTCTCTCCTCTGTCTCTCCAACCCACCCCGCCCCCCCCACACACACACACTCCCATCCTCCAGTGCCAGGCACTAGTCACATACTTGGATTCTCTCTGAAATGTGCCTCCTGTGTCTTCTCTGCATTCCCTCTGCCCTCCTCCTGCTGCAGGCTTGTATTACCTCTTACTTGAAATAGTGCAATAACCTCTCCTAACTGGTCTCTCCACTCTTGGTGCTTCCACCTTCCAATCCTATTACTCATTCAGTAGGCTCGCCCTCAAACCATCAGGAATTGCCGACTAGATTAAAGAACTGGGCACCACCAATAGGGCCCCACCCAACATTTCCTGCCTATCTCTCACAACTTCCCTGTGTCAACCCTACATTTCAAACAAAGGAGTAACTGGCCTTCTTTTTTCAGTCACACTAAGTACCTTTTTACCTCCTGCTTATGATTCTTTTTTTAATATGGAAGTACCTACATTTTTTAATTGTCAAAATTCTTAACTATCCTTCAAGGGACACTTCCTTTCCTGATTCCCTCAAACACACTTCATCTCTTCCTACTTTGAACACCCATAACATTTCCATAATATTCTATGACTTGTTTTTTTTAGTATTTGGAAATTTATTAAATACAGGAATTGTAATCCATTCAAGTTTTAAAGAGCTGTATTTTGAAATACAGTCCCTAGAACATACTATATACACACACACTATATACATGCACTATATATATGCTATATATATACATACTATATATATATATATATATACAGTAGGCATTTTAAGAAACTATTATCTTGCTAAATTCTCATAATTCTTATAAAATAGATGTTATCTCCATTTACAAAAAAAAGTGAGTTGATTAAAATCACTTAATCACATAGATAATTCAAAAAACTGGAATTTGAACCCAGATCTAAAGCTTTTCTTTGTTTTACTATACTCCACTGCTTCATTATAAGACCTTTATTCATATCTCTTTACCAAATACTTTTGTAATGTCCATTATGTGCAAACCATAGTTGACAGTGGAAATACAGAGACAAACATGACAAACATGGAAACTGCCTTTATGAACCTTATATTTCTTCACAGAATAGATGACCGTTAAATATTTGTTGAATTAATTATAAAGGAAGGAAAGACTTTTCACAATAAAAAAGACTGAGGTGAACTAACCAAAGATTGCAATATTCTATCACTAGTCTTATCAAAAGGAAAAAGAAAGAAGAACAAAAAAGAAAAAGAACAAGGTGTGTAAGTGCTAAGAGCCTAGAAACTGTCATACTTTTAATGTCCCTATATGTTTGCAGGGCCAGAGATTTCAGAATCAGAAGTTACAGATTATACAATTGCTTGCTAATATAAATTCAGTAAGGGTTAGAAAGGTATTTCTCCAAAAGGTTTCAGACCAAGGTTTGGAAACTTTCATTCTTAAACTTTGCTTAATTGAGAATTCCAATGAGCATATGCATTCAAAAGCAAGGAATAAAGAAATTCTAATTGTCTGGTTTTATTTCTTGAGGCAATTTCTGTATGATTCCAAAATGTATTTCAAAAGAATCTTTATTGCCCTTAACTAATAATTGGCATTTAATGATAAGTCACAAAATTTGGCCCAGACACAAATTTTGTGTCAAGAAAATTCATGTGCCTTCTTTTCTTGTGGTTTACCCTCAGAGCAAAAAGTTTATAGAAGTATAATTTTAAGAGCCTCTTTTAAAGTAATGAACAACCCACATTACCATCTTAATTCACATAGCCCTTAGCATTTACTTGTGTAAATACGTTAGACCTCCAACCTTCACTTTTCTTTCCTTGTTGTTGTCATGGGTCCTGCTTTAAGACAAAAATTTTAACAATAACAATGATGATGATGACATACAGCTTTCTATATACCAGCCACTTTTCTAAGTGCTTTATTTAATTCTCATAACAATTCTATGAGGAAAGCATTAGTAGCATCTGTTTTTTACAAATAATGAAACTACAGAAAAAAAGAAATTAAGTAACCTGCCTAAATTCACACAACTCGGAAGTGGCAGAGCTGGAATATGGACTTTGAAATCTAGTTCCCAAGCTCTAAATCCACTGTATGATCTTTTTCATTAGCAAAATATACACTGCTTTGTATTAGACTACATCATGATTGTTGAAGCTTCTGATGCTCTATTGTGAAAGACTTCTGTAATATCAGCAAAGAGTTTTATTTATTTACCATTCATAGTTCAAAGTTGTGTTCAAATTTATATCTTCCAATCTTGGGCATTTTTCCCTCTTTGTCTTGTACAATCCTTCTTTTTTTGAATTTTAGGGGTAATTTTTTTAGCCAGTACATTTCAAGTGATTGGCCACTTAGCTTTTGGCAGATACTATGACTGATTATCATTCCCTGTCCAAGGTCAAGAAGTATTCACTGAAGACCTACTCAGTACTAAGCAAAAGGCTAGGCACTCAAGGTACATAGTTAAATGAGAAAACATACATGAACAGATCCTTTCCAGCTAACAAGGTAAGTGTTCTGAGTGAGGTATGCAGAGAGCCCACTGAGTAAAGAGATAAGGCATGGAGTTTGGAGTGTGGTGTGTTTTGAACAAGGGGAGGAAGTGGTTTGCAAGAAGGCTATTTTAGCCACCAGAGCCAAGACTGAGCATGAGAATGGAGGTAGCATAGATACAGGAGCAGAAAATTAATTAGGCAGAAATCTTAAAGTACTATAGAATATGAGAGAGAAAAGGCAAGGAAGTCATGAGCAGGTTGGTAATAGATTTTGTTTCTTCTGGTGACATCTCACATGAGCTAAAAGTCTCTTCTCTTTTCTGCTACTTAACTTTAGTAGCAAAACTTCAAATTCTTCTTCTTTGTTCCTAAAATTTTCTAAACTAGTAGCTGAAGCCTCTTTTGAAGTTGAGAGCAAAGGTCTCTTCAGGAAAGGGTACACATGTTAAAGATCACTTCTCTGCTGAGCCTGCTTTCATCGTTTAACTGTTTTTGTTTGTTATTTTCTTCACAGTTCCCCACTCCTTTATTTAGGCCTTTCTGCGGCTTTATAGTAGCAGTTGGGAAGTAGGTATCAGCTGTATTGGATACTTTTTTTTTTTTTTTAGGAAAAAGATTGCTCACACAAGATAGAAACAACCTGTGTAAAATGAGGAGTGATTGTTCGTTCTTAATATTCTAGGGGTTCTTAGCTAAGGTGACTGGGTCACAAAGGAGTCAACAGAAGACCAAGAAAGGAGGTAAAAAAGAAAAAAAAATTGACCCAGGAATGAGCACTACTTTTTATCCCTCAATAACAAACCTGGTCCTGGTCTCAATTGATATGTATGAAGTAAGCCATAAGGCAGTATCCAGCTTAGTTGTCAAATCCTATTCCCTTCCTATTCATTCTCCCAATTCCAACCTTTCTCTCTAGCTTTGTTTAGCTCCCAGTTGAGAGAGACCAGAAGGAAATTACAATGGAAAGAGGGGTGGGGAAGGAAGTTTAGAAGGAGGTAGATAAGATTTCACCAGGCAAGAATTGAAGAGAACAAAGAAGGATAATGGCTCAAAGGGACTCTCCTCCGCTTCCCTGAGCAGTCTTATCTAAGGAGAAACCAGCTTTCCTGAGCAGCCCTATTGAAGGAGACACCAAAGAGCAATCTCCTAGAGCTGCATACAGTAGGCAATCTTTTAATACAAAGCTGCACAGAGTAGGCAATTTTTAAATACAGAATTACTTCCATTCGTTGGTAAAAGTAGCCCAAACAGTGTATAAGACTCTAACTATATCTGCTACAATTGCAAATGAATTTAGCTACGACTAACAGAGAACCTGAACTAAAAGTGGCTTAAACAAGACAAGAATTTCTTCCTTTGCGAATAAAGGAAACTGGAGGTAGGTAGTCTAGGATTAGCATGGCAACCAGGAGGCTTTCTGATCTTCTGTCTACCTGTCTTACCATCCTCAGCATGTGTCTTCCATGCTCAGGGTCACCTTTGTGCTCCAGGATGGCAACAGGAACTCCATACATCATATCTGCATTTCTGGAAGGAGCAAAGTAAAAACAAAAGGGCAAAAAAAGGGCCCTTCACAGAAGAGTCAGCTCACTTCTCATAGTTTCTCATTGGCTAGAGTATAAGGCCATACCTAGCAACACGGGAGCTGGAGAATGTAATCTTTATTTCTAGCAACAATGTGCCAGCTCAAAATTGAAGAAAGGTTCCCCCTTCTGTGTCTTTCATGGTGTTCCCGCACTGAGTGAACACACAATAAGTACTCAGTACAGTTTTTGATCACTTAACAGCAGGAAACAATTTTACTATCAAGATTTTGGGGGCATAGGACAAAACAAATCAAAGATCTGTATTTTATAAACGTTAGCTTCATATGTCAATAGACACCTAAACTTGACTTTTAACTAAATCTACCAAAAATATATATCACAAATAGTCCAACATAAGAAAATAATCTAGGAAACTAGCAAAGTGGGCTCTCCTTCTAGACTAAAGGACTTCACTGACCTTATTTATTGCTCTATGTCGAACACTTGCAACATTGAATGAATGACTTACAGCAACTTTCCAGCCAGTTTGTGGTCTTGATTTCCTCATAATCCAGATCTGCTCTCCTCTGCATTTTTTAATACCTACTATGTTTTGTATGCTGTTCAATTCTGTACCACAATTGCTGCCTCCCGCTTTGAGATATCTTAGGCCTGTGAACTTTGCCTCTCTGAAAAGGTTTCCAGTTCTTTCCACTTTTGCCTCAGCAGGACTGAACTGAAGCTGCAGTTACTGATGCTTCTAAAGCCCACAATTTGGGGGCCCAGCAAACACTGTTAAGTCTTCTGGCCTTGGCTCATCCCTAAAATCTTACTTTTTTCCTTCCACTTTGCACCTTCCAAGCTTTGGGTAGCATGTACTACTTCAGTAACAGCATGTTTTAAGATGTTCTTGGTAAAATCTCCCTTGCTAGTTCTTAGTATCCTCAGAGCTTACTTTTCCTTCTTGTGGAAAGTGAAGGAGGTTAGCAAACTACCCACCGTTTTGAAGAAAGGCACTGCCAATGTCTCTGTGCTTCCTCCAGGAAGAGAGGTTACTCGTCGGCAAAGGCTGCTCAGTGCCTCTCTGTTCAGAACTCCCACTCGCTTGTTCTTTTGAAATATATGTCACTATAAATAATTTAAGAAGAAATTTAACCCATATGCCCCAAGAAATGTTAAGAAAATTTTAATTGATGTCACTATGGGCTAATAATTTTTGCTCTAAAGAAGGTAATAAAAGCAGCCAGGACAGCCCCTCCCCTTAGCCAGCCCTTTATTGAAACAGTTGCTGTGGAAACCCTACAGGAGCTTGGCTGTAGGGTATGGACAAAGCTCTGTGTCTCTACCCTGTTCCTTACCAAAGGAATCATCTTTCTTTTGAAATCTAGGACTGGTTGGACCACCAGATAATTCCTATTTTGTTAAAGAGCTCAAACCATCGATGGTAATATCTGACATTGCTTGACATTGTATTTAATAGGGGATTAAGTGATAGTGAGACCGTTTGGCTGGTCTTGGTCTTTAGGTGCCCTTGTCATTGCAACAAAAAGTTACCATTGTGGGCTACTGTATCTCAGTTCTGTTGGGGACCCTCTGAAGAACCCTGTAGTATACACCTGTGAAGAATGGCAGGAGTAGTGAGGTGAGACCATTTATCTACTGGCTCCAGTCTTTGGTTGTGAAACGCCTTCTGGGGACACTGAGATACTGAGGCTTTGGAAAAGCGAAGAGACCAAAAAAAAAAAAAATTGAGAGACTTGATGATGGGCACTTGAAGGTAGTAGACTTCATTCTGACAAGAACTGTCTACCTCACTTGCAGCTGAAGGTAACACAGGAACAAATGTGGCAAGGGGTAACTTTCTGCTGTGAAGACTGCATTATGGGTCACCATACCAGCCTTTTCATTTCTTTCCTTTTGTCACTGGGCTTCTTTTAACTACAAGCCTTCAGCCATTTTAGAAGCTGGCACTGTTTCCCCTGAAGTTTTTATAATTCCTAGTAAGGAATTATAAAGGAATGCCTGGGCAATAGTGTCCTATTCACAAACCATATTCTTATTTTCTCACTCTGGTTGTCCTTGTCCTCTGAGTAGGACTGGTCCCCGTAACTAGTGGCTGTCAATATTTTTAAGTACTCTAGTTTGCACATGGAAAGTGATCAACATATATTTGTTGATGATTCTACAATAGTGAAACTCTGACCTTATAAATACTGTTAAGCAGAGACTTGTCTAATCAAGTGAAATCAACATTTATTGCAGTATTTCAAAGAAAGGACAAGAAAGCTGATGGGTAGTTAAGTAGGAATTCAAGAACCTCCTTACACACAAGTGGAGTTACACTGTTTCCAATATCTAAAGATCTCATCTTTGTCAGACAGAGGAGGCATATTATTTGTGGGAGTTAGGGTCTAAAATCAGTGCAAAAAAGAACTCCAGCAGGATCTCAAGGCTTTTTAATTTTTTAATCATGTGGGGAGAGAAAATGCCAGAGTCAAAAATATCCTTGAAATCTCTTTATATTTCATAAAAATAGTATATATATTGTTTTTACATTGACAGAACTTTTGTGCACACTGCATTTGAAACCCTCAAACTCTTGGAAGAGTTTATCTGTAGATAATTAATCATGCCAACCTTTCTGCTCATAAGATTTAACTTTTAAACTCTAAAGCGAATGGGAGGTAGGTAGCGAATGCTAATGTGTTCGTGCTTGCCTACAGGGTTGCTCTAATCTCTGTCACTGTTACTCCACTGTATGCTATTATATTCGAGGTGTGCTTCTTGTTATGAGTTAGCCCATTATTTGTGATGTATTTTGCAAATATTCCAGTTTATCTTTTTGACTTTGCTTATATTTTTGCTACACAAAAGTTTTTTTTTCATTGTAGTCTGTTATTGCATCTGAATTTTGAATTATGATTCAAAAGCCTTTCCCCACACCCAGGTTATAAAGGAATTCATCTGTGTATTCTTTTAGTACTCATTTGGTTTTGTTCTTTACATTAAGATCTCTGATTTCTTTGGAGTCTATTCTTGGGTATAATGTGAGGTATAGATTCAATTTAATATTTTGCCCAGTGACTATATTCTGGTTTTCTCATTCACAAAACACTGTTCTCTGCAGTCACACATCTTTAAGCTCTCGCATAGGGTAAGTCACTTCTGTATGTAATGAATTATGTTAGTTATTTTGTGTGTATTTGGTTCTAAAGGGTACTGATTTCTGAAACTGTTTACAGACTATGAAGATGTACCTTATCTAGATAGAGCCCTAGTGCCTTGTGAAAAGAATATTGTATTTACAAAGCACTTTTCTAATTGTCCAGACCTGCTCAGGGATTGTAGAAATTTTAAATAAGGTGAATGATATGGTTCCCATGATTAAGGACTTCAACTTGTAGTAATACATGTGGAGTGATTAAAAAACCATTCAAGGCAACGTAGAACTAGTAGAATTTACATTTACTACCTAAATGCTAGGAAATATTTCTCTGCACATGGGCAATAAATATGTATGGCAGAGTTGTTTTTGAATTATTCATTTTAGTTACAGGTAATGAAGAATCTAACTCGCAGAGGCTTAAACATTTTCCCTCCATCTCTATCAAGAAAATCTGAAAGTAGGTAATTACTGGCACCAATTCAGTAGCTCAGTAGTGTTAAGGCTAGTACCTCTCCAATTTTGCTGGCCTTTGACACATGGTTCCAAGGTGGCTGCTGAAGCTCAGGTATTACATCCGGGTTCTGAAGAGTAGTAGAATATGCCACCCTAAAATATGCCACTTGGGCATAAGGATAATTTTGAGCTAGAGGCACTTGAAAAATAGCAGATGCAAAGAGGGCATTCTGACCTCCCCTTTTCTTCCTGAAAGCAGGAGATAAAACTCCCATGTGAAAGACTCTCTCTCCATATCTCCATACCAGGAAGAAAAGAACATTGTTATAATCATAGGTGGTAGGCTGAAGCCAAGAGAAACCTGCACAAATAGACTTATTTACCTTCCCTTAGCCTTCCCATATATTTTAGTTAGGTTTTCACAATTACTACTCTTTCAACCTAGTATATGAGCACTTCAGTCTAAATGCTTTTTGGGTCTTCATTTTCCTGTGAAGGTTCCCATGTAGATATAAAAATAAAATGTATATGCTTTTCTCCCCTTAATCTGTTTTATGTCAACTTAATTTTCAGGTTTAGCCAGAGACCCTAAGAAGACTGAGAAAAATTTTGCCTCCCCTACAGTTCAAAAGTATAGATGAATGGGGCATACTAGCTGCCTTTCTCTATTATCAGAAAAAATATTCCCTAAACTTCTTCAGAAGACATCTGATTACATCTCTTTCGCCAAGACTCTATCACATTGCCATCCCCAGATGCAAGAGAAGCAGAAAAATAGAATATTTAAGTTTTGTAACTTCTGTCAGGGGGAATAGCAAGGGAGAGGGGGTTTGCAATGGCTACTCAATAAACTGGTCGATGCAGTTAGCCATATTTAAGTGTCTCATTTCTGCTTGCTGAAAAGAATGTCTGGAATGTCTGAAAATGCAGTGCCAAATCTAATGAAATTTAAGAAAAATTTAAATAAGCAGGTTTCAGTGAGGATAGTACCTTAACAGCATGAGTTCAAAGATCTTCTGGTTAAACCTCTGCTCATGACAACATATGGCCCCCAACTACTAGCCTCTATTCCCCACAATTCAAGTTCATGTGGAAGAAGTTGACTGGATCAACTTGGCTTAACTGCCCACACTCCAGTGAGGTCACAGGCAGTGGGCAGATCATGGGTTGCAAGCCTGACTGCTGAGGAATTACCCTGGAGATGCTGGGTAAAGGGATAGCATATTTTAGTATATGTAAATGTAAATTTACATTAAAATTTAACTTGTTATGTTGGTGGGTGATAATTGGTGGTATATTGTCAGAACCAGAAACCTAGAGAAGACAACTGCCCTTCAAATAGGGCAATTGTGAATGCTATCAGGTAGGAATATCTTGATTCCCAGTTTCAGAAATTTGACAGGTAATGAGTTGAGTTTGTTTGTTTTGGATACACACACACATACACGCGCACGTGTGTGTGTGTATATGTATGTATGTGTGTATATATGTACGTATGTATGTATGTATGTATGTATGTACATAGTCTTTGTCCCTGGTTTCTTGAACAGAACTACTAAAACCTTTGGAATCTCTGGAGTGATGAGTGTGTTTAGTATGCTGATGAGATGACTAGTGGCTGGGGCTCCCTAGATAGCATCAGGATGGAGGCTGGTCATCAGAAGACCAAGTCGTGATTAGAGGGTAGCATTTTCAGCCCTGCTCCCACAACTAGGGAGGAAAAGGGGGCTAGAAATTTAGTTAATCACCAATGGCCAATGATCTAATCAACCATGTCTATGTAACAAAACCTCCATAAAAATAGAGCTTCCAGGATTAGTGAGGGTGCTGGGAGGGTGATGCACCCAGAGAGGTCATGGAAGCTATTTGCCTCTTCCCCTAAGACTTGCCCTCTGCTTATCTTCTATTTGGCTATTCCTGAGTTGTATTTGTAATAAACCAGTTAATGTGTTTTCTTGAGTTCTGTCAGTCATTCTAGTGGATTAAACCTGAGGAGTAGTTTATGGGACTCCCCACCCCCTCACATTTATAGCCAGTTGACTAGAAGCACTTATAACAGCTTAGGACTTGAGACTGACAACTGAATTGGGGCAGTCTCATGGGACTGACCCCTTAACTGCGGGAACTGACTCTAATTACAGGTATATATAGTATCAGAATTGAATTGTAGAATGGCCAGCTAGTGTTGAAGAGTTGAAGTGATTTGGTGTCACAAATATTGTAAATAAAAATAGCTCAGAGATACAGAGCAAAAAATGGAGAGAATGAGTTTGAATGGCCCACTAGAACAAGGTAGGGCCAGTTTACTTCAGCCGGGGAGTTGTGGCCTTGACCTGTAATAGTGACTCAAAAGGACAGGTGCTGGTAAAGTTAAGAACAGTAAGCTTTAACAAAGAAAGAGACAATGCTTCAGAAAGATCAAGAATATTAGCTGTAGATAAAAAGGAGTTGGAAGGGCTTAAGGTATGGGCAACAAGTTGATTGATGGCTCCAAAAGTTGTTCTTGGCCAGCTATGAGGATGAAGTCAAAGGCCTGAGAGGTAGAGTTAGAGGTAGAGCACATTAGCCATGTCAGAGCCCAGAATGGGTGACATATTAAGGGCCAGAGTAGATGGTGAGGGACCAATGTCAAAAAGAGAAGTAGGCTTTAGGTCATGTCCCTAAAAATAATTTTTTCTAAAGCCAATTTGTCAATTGACCAATTTGCTATAAGCTATCAAACACCTTAAATGGGCCTGCAACACTGTCAGCTTCCTAATTTTCAAAAACCAGAGCAAACTCCAGGGATATTATAGATCTGACCATCTGATTGAGTTAAATCTCCTCAGCCTACCCCAGTTGGTTATCCACTGGTTGAACTCCAAAATTATTTTCCCACCAATTTATGGTAGCTTATATAGCTATGGAATTAAAGGGAGAAATTTACAGAATTTCTCGAATTTTGAGAGCCCCCTTTGAACATCAGTGTTTGGGTAGTGGCTAGGGAGAATAGTGCTAATGCACTTCCTGCCTCTTTATCTTCTATTCCTTTGGCCCACATCTCCAGAAGGGTTTCCTATGAGCTCTAGACCAGCTTTCTATTCTCTCATGAACTACAGCTGTGGACGTGAAACCTAGTAGTGGCAGATATAGATAGCACTTGTGGAGTTAACCCTCTCCTGGCTGTGAGAAATGAATATATATATTTATGTCTGGCTGCTAGCTGTGTTTATTCAGTGTAGCAAATTGCAGAGAAGTTCCAAATGCAGCACTTTAAAAGGAGTATAGTGTTTTCATGGCTTCTTCCTACCAGGGTATTTTAGCTCTTGACTTGGCCATCCTTGTAGAGACATCTTGCTCTTTGGCCTTTTTCCCTGGGAAGTTGTGAAGATGAAAAGACTGTGTCTATTGACAGATACAGCTCTACACTCTGCTGTTCTTGGTAAATTATCATTAGTGAACTTAAGTGTTTGGAAGGTACAAAGCTCTCATTATTGATCAGAGCATGCTGTGTGCACAGCTGTATACCATGCATGTTTGCGGGCGGAAGATTGGACTCATGCAGAGAGGATGGAAGATTCCTCCATATGTTGTGAAAACTATATTTGAGAAGTAAGCATATTGATTTGCAGCTTGGGAGAAGAAAACACAGAAAGCTGGAAATAGGGAAGACATAGTACAGAAATAGAGAAAACCTAATAAGGATCAGGGCAGGAAAGCTGAGCTTTCAAGGAAACGTAGACTCAGACGTCTCTCTGTCCTCCCATCCAGTGTCCTTGCTCTATAAATAGCTAAGAAAACTAAGTAGATTTAGACTAGGACAATCTTAGAAGCAGACCAGATTAGAGACAGAGGTATCATGTGCCCCAAAGGAAAGACTGATTGAAAACATGAGGGAAGAGTCTCTTGAGCAGCTATGATCCGAGGGTCAATCCCTGAATACCCTATTGCTATTTCTTGCCCAGATTTGCCTCGTTTCTTAGACAAGAAACGAGCCTTTTCTGTTTCAAAGTTGATTTCTCCTATTTCTTTCTGGTTCAGTGATATTTACTAGCTTCTTCTAGAAAAGTTTTCACCAGATCATGATTTTTGGCTTACAGCCTCACTGTTACCTATGGGCTGACCACCCAGACTTAGTGCTTCCTGGTTGGCCTAGTCTTGTAGCCATTTAAAATCAATAATAAAGTAATGTCAGTATAATAAATATTGGTCTGGAATATCTTAATACCTACTGCATAGTAGGAAAACTTGGGATAAAGGTGATAAGCTGAACACAAAAATCTCATTTCCTTTCTACCATACAGAATCTCCAAAAGATAGAAACATGGAAATTTTCACCAGTAGTAATAAGGTAAGGGAATGAGTAAAAATTTACTTTATCAGCTTGAAAAGTACTGGCCAAGGAACCAAACAAGGAACCTCTAACTCTTCCTCATTCTACCCCTAGCCCATCTCCATTGAGCAAGACAAACAAATTAGGTAATTTAACTCCATCTTCCTTAATAACTCCTGATGAAGAGAGAAATAGATTCTGGTGGCCAGAAGACAGAACAGGGAAAAGTCAAAGAAACCTGGAGAAAATCCACTACCAGCACAGGATATAAACAGAAACAGGAATCATTACCAGGACTCATCATTTTCTTGATTCCATGCTGAATTAGGGAAGTGATCTGAAGCTAGGGAAATAGATGCTGCACCAACCTAGTAGAGACTCTCTGGCTATAAGACATCTCAGAAAATAGAACAAAGCCCAGGTACCAAAATAACAGGTGCATGCAGGCCCAGAATGATTCTCCCTTCTTCCTTCTAGTGCCCTCAATTTATAGAGAAATGAGCAGAAGCCAGTATTTAGCTTTAAATTTCTTTTTAGAGGGAGACAAATATGGGAAGAGTAAGAAAAACTTCTCCCTATCATAGATCATGTATGTATAATGATATGAACAGAAGGCCCTAAAACAGTGTTTCTCAGCTCAAGCACTTAACATTTTGGGCCAGATCATTCTTTTCTATGGTGGAGGCAAGTATCTGCACTGTGGAATGTTTAGCAGCATCCTGACCTCTATCTGTTAGATGCTAGGAGCAAACACTGCTCAACCTCCTGCCCAGCCGTGACAACCAAAAATGTCTCTAGTTGCTACCAAATGTTTTCTGGGGTGCAGAATCACTCCAAGTTGAGAACCATTTCTCTGGAGACATGGCAGCCCACTTTAAACATAAGCAAGAAGAAAAAAATGGCATGGAAACCAGAGAAAGATGCCATACTAAAACAATGAACTAAATTAAGGAAGCTAAGAAGCAAAAGATATACTATCCACTCTAGAAAAAAATATATAACTACCAATACAAGATATAAACAAAAAGGAAATTCTCCTAAACTCTCATTATAGAACAATTTATTAACAATACAAATTCAATAAAACGAAAGTTCAAAGACTAGATAGTAAAATAACAGAATGGACTAAACAAAGAGAGTGCAGTGCTAAGGAAATGAATTGAGTTCTAAAATAATACCACTATTTATTAATAATAAATAACAAGGAACTGACTAGACAGGATTAAATATAGAATTACTCATAAACAGAAAAGCTTGAGATACCAAAGAAAATGCAGAGTATAAAAACAAGTCAATTAAAGCAACTAGATAATGAGATATAAATATGTAGGCCATAAAGATCAGCTAACATAAGAATAAGTTGCTATCCTTCAAGTGAAGTATTCACCAAATGAACAAAGTAAGTATTTAGAAACAAAATATGTTGATAAATGACACTACTGGATGATGGATTGATGATATTTCATTATCCCCTCTACATTTAAGTTAAGATTTTTTATAAGTTTTTTAAAGCATCCAAAGACATAATAGAAAATTATATTTATGAACTCAGTGTATTATTGACTTGCCAGATGAAAAGGCATGCAATAGATAAGAAAAAAAAAAAAAAAGAATGATTGCAATCAAGACATTGTCTGGTTCAATTTCTAAACTTTAAAGAACTCTTTAGATTTCAAGGCCAAAAACCTAAGAGAAAAAAAATTATAGTAAATTTCTCTATAACATTACTAAACACCAAAAGACAATGGAGTCATATCTACAAGCTCTAAGAAAATGTATGACAAGAATATTATACCAAGTCAGGTTGAACTTCAGTTGTAAATCTGGCAAGCAGAAGTTCTTAAACTTCTGATAATGAAAGTACTCAAGGAATATAACACTCCTGAGTCATTCTTTAAAAATTTATACATGATGAATCCAGCTAATAAAAAAAATGACTGGAAAACCAGTGTGATAAAGCTAAAAGGAAATCTAATGCAAGAAGGAAATGGGAACATTTATACATTTTTTAATACAAAACATATATGACCCAAATCTACTGAAACCAAACAAGTTAACCTTCAAGTATAAAAACAAGAGGCAGACTTATCAAAGATAAAGAAACTCAAGGAGTACAACACCTATGGGTGCTCTTGAAAATGTTATTTGTTGAAGAAATTCAGTGACCCAACAAATGAATGAAAATAGAGAACTCAAGTAGAGAGAGAATGTAGTCAAAGGACTGGTAAATTTATATCAATTTAAATATGAAGACTATTATTGGCAGAAATTATGATTATATAACTGATATTTTTATTATGTAAACGTGGTCACATAACTAAATACATATTTGACTAAAAATATAATCTCTGATAATGTAAAAAATATGTAAGAAAAATTAGGTGATGGTTATGGATTACAAAAAGAATACATAATTCAGTAAGATTATTAATTCTTTCATATTTCCTAGCAGAAGTCAGTCAATATTTGATCTGTCAGATGTTCTTTGACTACCGTGCAATCAAGCTAGAAATCACAAAAAATCACCCACACCCTGAAAATTAAATAGTACACCTTAACATATCCATGAGTCAAAGAAGATATCAGAAAGGACATTGAAAAATCTTTTAAGCTGAATGATAGTAAAGATTTAACAAATTCAAACTTGTAGAATATAGTTTAAGTGGCACTTAGAGAAAAACCTGTGCTTGTATCAGAAAAGAACAGAAGCAAAAAAAATCAATTTCCTTCTCAAGAAGTTAGAAAAATACATCAGGTTAAACCTAAAGAAAACAGAAAGAAGGAAATAATAAAAATAATATAAACCAGTAAAATAAAAAGCAAACTTACAATAGATAAAACTAACAAAGCTTAAGGTTGGGTTTTTAAAAAAATAAGTTGATAACCCCACTATCAAGGCTAAAAAAGAGAACAAATACAAATTAACAATGTTCAGAATTTTTAAAAAAGTGATCATTACTACATTACTTTCATATTAAAAAGACTGAAATAATATAAACAACTGTATGCCAATAAATTTGACAGTTTACACAAATAAATTATTTGAGAAACAATGAAAATATAATAGGAAATATGAGTAGTTGAATATAATGAAAATTGAGTCCATTATTAAACACTTTCTCACACAGAATATCCCAAGCCCATGACTTCACCAATGAATTCTTCCAAACATTTAGTGAAGAAATAACCAAGTTTTACATAAAATATTCCAGAGAATTAGAACACTTTTCAACTTTTAAAAAATGAGCATAACCGTGATACCAATTCTTGAAAAGGACTTTATAAGAAATAATTACACCCAATCTCTCTCAAGGGCATGGATGCAAAAATCTTAAGAAAAATATTGCAAATTAAATGCTGTGAAATGTAAAATGGATAATACACTATAACCAAGTGAAATTTAAACCAGGAATATAACAGTGGTTTAACACCTGAAAAGCAACTGTTTTAATTCACCATAGTAAAACTGTCATCTCAGTAGATTTAAAGCAAATATTTTATGAAATTCAGTACTCACCCATGATAAAAAAAAAAAAAATCTCTTGACAAACTAACAATAGATGAGAATTCCCTATTTTGGCAAAGAACACCTAAAACCCTATAGAAAATGTTAGATCAGGAATATTACAAGAAAGCCTACTATCTAAAAAATCTATTCAACATTTCACCAGAGGGCCTAGCCAGTAAAATAAAACAAGAAAAAGAATTAAAAGGCATAAATATTAGGAATAAATACAACCATTATTTGCAGTTAATATAATTATGTATTTAGGTAATCCAAAAAAAATTTATGGACAAACTATTAGAATTAATAAATAAACTTATCAAGGTCACTGTTACAAGGATAATATTTAAAAATCAATTGAATTTCTATATGCAAACTACAAATAAAAATTGAACTTAAAAAATATCATTTATAATAGCATCAAACTCACAAAGCACCCAGTAATAAATCTCATAAAAGCTATGCAAAAAGATGAAACTACAAAACATTATTGAGATAAAGTAAATGTAGATTAATTAGATAAATGGAGGGTTCTTTGTAAGAGGCAGTATTTTAAAGATGTCAACTCTCTTCACATGGATTCAGTGTAACCCTAATTTCACAGAACAGCCACATTTCTTCTTGAAGAAACTGATAAGCTAATTCTAAAGTTTATATAAAAATAGCCAAGGCAATCTTGAAGAACAAAATTGTAGTAATTACTCTGCTAGGTATCAAGATCTATTATAAAGCTATAGTAATTAAGATAGTATAATATAGCACTAGGAAAGACATATAGACCACTGTAAAACAACATAGTTCAGAGACAAATTCACACATAAATGGTCACCTGGTTTTTGACGAAGCTGACACTTCAGTGCAGTAAGGAAAGAATGGTATTATCAATAAATATTTCTGGATCATTTCATATATATATACATATTAAATATATATTAAATATATATATTTAATCTCAATCCAGAATAATTGCATATCTAAATGTGAAAGGCATAGAAAAACATCTTTATGACCTTAGGGTAAGCAAAGATAAGGACACAAAATATACTAATAATGATAGAAAATATTTACATAGATTTCATGCAGAGTAAGAATTTTTGTTTATTAAAATACACCATGAGTTATGTTTATCAGTAATATGTTTATTTGTAACTGGGTAGACTGAGAGTTCTCAGACTCTGAAATCATTCAGGAAAGGACAAATAGGCAGAAAAGGTGAAAAAGTACTATGTAGAAACAAGAGACTAAAAGGAAATTGTCAGAATGTGGTCAGTAGCTGTCTGCATAGTTAAATTATCACACTTTTCTTTTTAATGTGCTCCTTTGTAATTTTCTGTAATTTCCTAATTTTCTACAGTGATTGTTAATTTTAGAATGAGACAAAAGAAATTTGATTAAATAAAAGTGATGTTAAAGTTAATTTATATATGTATACCAGTCTTTATGCTGACAAACATTTTATCTCCCAACATCAATCAACTGGGACATGGTTAAGTAGACAATAATATATCAAGACATGGAAGTTCATAAAAATATCTAGTATGTGGATATATCACTATTTGGAAATTCATGTATAAAAGAAGGCTTTATAGAAAAATAACACAATATTTAAAAATGATGTAAAGTTACTTGTTGAATTAAAATTAGAATAATTATAGATATGTATTGAAAGATATCAAAAGATAAAATGTTTCTTTTTCATTCTAACATTTTTCAAGTATGAAATAGGGAAAATAGCATAACACTATGATCTCTATCAACTCATTCTCTGAAACATTCTTAATGTTCAGGTTTCAAACTACAAGCACTCATTCATTCAGCAAACAATTATTAAACATTTACTATTTGTCAGGCACCGAGGACACAAAGATGAATAAGACCAAATTTTTGGCTTCAAGGGGCTAACAATCTGGTATTCTGAAACAAGTAAATTGATTATTATAATAAGGTAGGTACTACAAGGGAGACATGAAAAATGCTGCAGAAGCTCCCAAGCTTCAGAATTCCTCATAATCTGCGGGACCTACTTATGGGAGCATACTACAGGCAACTCTAATGAAACATGACCAAAACCTAACTTGTGACTCCTCCTTCCTCCCACTTACCCAACCTGTTCTACCTTTGGTATTATAGTATCAGAACCAATCACAGATTGTGGCTATGTTCATAGGCCCCTTATACTTGTGATAGGGAGCCCCCTCCCCCAAAGATCTTGCTGACTGCATAAATCCTAGGTATTCCCCTTATCCATTGGTTGCTGCAGCAAACTGAATAAAGAGTGATCACCTGCTGAAAGACAAAAACATTCCAGAAACTGACCAGCTACCAACTAAGTGCCCTGGTAGGAAAGCTTTATTTCAATGGGGACAATGTTTGAAGCCAATTATTTCTAGGAAATTTGAACTGTAGGTTTGAGAAAAGATCCAAGCAGTTGATGATAGGAGAAGAATCCAAAAGACACTTAGAATGTGATACACAGAAGACATGAGTAAGCAGAAACTTTAAGTAGTAAGCTGCGGTAAATGGTGAGGAAACTAATTGGTAGTAATAAAACAGGACCAGAAAGAAGTTGTGATTATAAATACAAGGGCCCATCAACCTGCTATAAGAACAAGGACATCTGTTTCAGGCTTTGGAGCCCTAACCATCCCAAATCATGCTCCAGACTCTGCTGCCCAGAAATCCAGACATCCTTATTTTTACTCATAAACACACAAGAAACTGCCAATTCTTTAACTGTAATCTCAGTGACTCTATTCTTTTCCACAAAAATTGTCTACTGAATTCTCTTTCTACAGAGTCACCCAAAGCTGAAGTCTAAAAATTATCTTTTATTACTTCTAATCTCTTACCCCAAGTCACTGAGTCCTGCACATTCTTCCATTTGAATTTCTATTAATCTATCCTCTCCATTTAACTCTATTAACCTGTTTCAGTTCTTGTCACCATAATTTCTCATTGGATTTCCATACTGTCAGCTCCACATTCCCATCTTTCATGCTCCCTTCACAGTGATTGGCTTCTTAGCAAATTTATGAAAGGAGCCTAAATAATTATTCTTTGAAAATGATTTGTTTACATAGAAACCATAAAAGAACCTATGGAAAAAACTAGTAGAAATAATGCAACTTGGCACAGTGGCTAAATATAATAAACCATTAAAAAATAGCTTTTCTCTATCAGAAAATATAAAGGAAGAATAATCCAGTTCATGATAGCAAACAAAATATTTAAAACATCATAAATAACTTTAAAAAATGTACCATGAGAAGGAAAACAGCAAATGTCTTAGATATACACACAATACAAATAAATGTCTCTATTATTTCTTATGATAAACCCCTAATTTTCTAAGATAATATGAATAAATCTTTGTTCTTTATAAACAAATCCTATTGATGTTCCTGGCTTAGGAGACTGAAGAGAATAAACACATCAATTCAGCTCACATTAATATTTGGATTTAATGTAACCCCTATTAAAATTCCCAACTGGAATTGTCTGGGGAGGAAAGTACTTGACAGAATAATTCTAAAATTTATATGAAAGAACTGCTAAGAATGGCAAGGAAAATTTTACAAAGAACTTTAGGACGATTAGGCCTCCCAGATATCAAAATATTATAAAACCACGATAATTAAAGGTTTAAAAACAGCATACGAATAAAAAATATTAATAAAACAGAAAAGGAAGCTCCCAAATAAACATTTGTATAAATAAACATTATAATACATAAAGGCAATTTAATATACATTATTATTCAATTGGGAAGAAATAGATTATTCAATAAATGAAGAACAAGAGTTAGATATTGAAGAAAAAAAATCAATTATATAAGATTTTGATGTCATCTATCAGTCTCTCTCTCTACCTAATCTATCCCAGATGACAACAACTGAAAGCATTCCTTAATACTTCCCACCCAGGCCCCAGGTTCCAGACCCCAGGCCAGAGTCTGAGTTAAATGCCTCCCATTTAACATATTGCATTGTAATAATTGATTTACCTGTCACCCGAACTCATACTGAGACAAAGAACAGGGAACAAGACAAGAGGTACTATCTACACTATCTGTGTTAATTTCATATTAAATACTCAGTAAATAAGAGTTAACACCAGAAGAGGGGGAACACTTGGTACCCATATAAGTAAACACTTCATTCAATAGCTTTTATTGCTCAACCAATAATCGATGGCTGAGTTACTCAAGACTTCCATTTTTTTTTTCTTTAAATTAGTTCAAGTATACAGTACATTGGTTAGACACCTATATAGTTTGCAAAATGGTCCCTCCCCCAATTGCTTGCTCCCTCCCCTGACCCTCCTCCTCCTAGCCAACATATTCATTCTAATTGTATTCCCTGTGCTGTGCTCCCCATTCCCAGGTCCATCCGTCAAATACTAATTTGTACTTCTTTAACCATTCTCCCAGCCTCCCAAAACCCCCTCCCTTCTTTCCATCATCAAATTGTCCACAATAGTCTGTTTTTGATTATGTTGTTCTATTTATTTCTTAGATTCCGCATATAAGTGAAATCATGTAGTGTTTATCTTTCTCTGTCTGACTTAAATACGTTCTAGGTCCATCAAAGCAATATCTTTTTCCATCCCCTTCCTTTTAGTCTGTGTCTTAATCTTACGTGAGTCTCTTGTAGACAACATATGTAGGGGTCTTGTTTTCTTATCCATTTAGCCACTCTATATTTTGGTTGGAGCACTTAATTCTTTTCCATTTGAGCTTTTTATTGATGGGAATGTAGTTGTTACCATTCTTTATTCCTGTTTTTGATACATGTTTTTTTTTTTTTCTAAAAGAAGTCCCTCCAACATTTCCTGTAATACTGGTTTGGCGGCGATAAATACCTTTCGCTTATTTTTGTCTGGGAAGCTCTTGATTTGTCCTTCAACTCTAAATATAGTTTTGCTGGATAAAGTATTCTTGGTTGTAGACCCTGGGTCTTGAATATTTTGTGCCAAGCCCTTCTGTTCTGCAGAGTTTCTTTCGAGAAATCAGCTGCCAGTCTTATGGGTGTTCCCTTGTAGGTAACTATCTGTTTTTCTCTTGCTGCTTTTAATATTCTTTCTTTGTATTTAAACTTTGGCATATTTGGACGGATATTTGGACCCTTAATAATATCCCATATGCATATATATGTGTGTGTGTGTGTGTGTGTGTGTATACACACACACACACACACACACACACACACACACACACACACACACACACACACATATATATATATATATATATATATATAATCTGTTTGTTGAAGTTCTCGTTGAATTTAACCAAAAGTTCATTGAGCATCTTTATAACCAGTGTTTTGAACTCTGCATCTGTTAGGTTACTTGACTCCATTATATCTTTATCTCTGTTCTGTTCTCTCATATGGTTTCTGTTTCTTTGTCTTCCCATTTTGGCTGCCTTTCTGTTTCTATGGACTAAGCAAAGCTGCTCAGTCTTCTGGTCTTATTAGTGTGGATTTGTGAAGTAGGTGTCCAGTGGCACAGTTGTGAGAGGGGCTCAGCTACAGGCCAGATTTAGCTCAAGCCTCTGCCCTTCCAGGGCCACCTGTCAAGATTCAGCAAGCAATCCACAGATGCTGTGCTTATAGTTGCCTCAAAAGGCCACACCAGAAACCGAGGCCAGCTGCCTCCAGTGTGAGTCGAGATGCTGCTCAGCAAGGAGCACTTGACTCACTGAGGATAAACCTGGATATGTCTTGGGTTGGGCTGCTAATTGGGGCAGGCATGGTTTGTTCCCTTTATAATTGCCGGTAACCCATAGCAACTCCTGCCACTTTGAGGACAAATTAACCAATCAGCCCATGCCTAAAAGGGTCTATGTGAGGAATGATGCAACTGAGCTCTAGGCCCAGATCTTCAGAGCACTAGCTTCTCTGGGACTGCTGGCATAATAAACCTGAGTTCTCCGATTCTGAGTGCTGCTTGGTTTCTCAGTGGTCTGATTTTGGATCTTTTCTGCAACATTATGGGGCAGAATGATATACTGCAGCATCATTCACATAGCAAAAAATGCCCACTAGTAGGAAGCTAGTTAAATAAATTTGATACATCCCTACAATGGAATACCGCACAACTTAAAAATGGGTAAATCCTTTATGTGCTGGTATGAAAAAGCTCCAAGATATATTTGAAGATAAAAAATGCAAACAATTCAGTGTAGTATGCTGTATTTTGTATAAAATAGGGAGAAATAGAATACATATTACCTTATTGTGTGTAAACAAACTTTGAAAGAATATATAAACCATTAGTAGTTAATCACAATTGCGGAGAGATTGGGTACTGGGCAGATTGTGGCAGTGCCAGAAGGGAGACAATTCCATATATACATATATACATATATAACATTTATATAATATATATTTTATGATATATATAATGTGTTACCATTATAAAAATTTTATGTATATCCTCATTGACCCCACATTTTTTCCCATGCTAACCTCCTCCCTCTTTCTTATAAACAAATTTCATGAATGGGCTTCATTTTTTCACTTCCTATAATAAACTATTCAATCCATCACTACCTACTTTTTATCCACCACCACAGCCCTGTGATTGCTCTCATTTCCTTGCCAAAAAATCCACATATGCTTTTCAGCCCTTTTCTTATTTCACCTGTTGGCTACATTTGATCCCATTAACTGAATCTTCCTCTTCAGCCTCAGCTCTCACCACACCTACCCTCATATACTATAGCCTAGTCTACTATTTTCTTTCCTCTCTCACTTCCTTATCTTCAAGCATTCTATTATTTCTACTGAAAATAGTTTCTCTCCACCTCCTACACCCACCATCTCCTTTTCATATGGTGAAGTCTAACTCATCCATCAGGTGACCATTTAGATGTCACCTTTACTAGGTAAACTTCTCTTACCTTTGGAGTGGATTAACTCCCATAGCACCCTGTACTCCCTTTATCACCTCATGTCTTACACTATAGTACAATTGTTTGTCTAATTTCCTGCCTCTGCTACTAAACTGTAGTTCCTTGAGGAAAAGGATCGCATCTGCTTTGTCTGCCATTAATATAGCTGGACAGGGCATGAAGCTATGTGCCCCTTCCCACATACCTTACTCTATTCTCTCTTCCATGTGGCTGTTTCTGAGTTGTATTCTTTTATAATAAATGGTAATCTAGTAAGTAAACTGTTTTCCTGAGTTCTGTGAGCTATACTAGCAAATGACTAAACCTTAAGAGTGGGTCGTGGGAACCTCTGACTTATAGCCTGTTGTTGGTTAGAAGCACAAGCAACAATAGGAACTTGCAAGTAGTGTCTGAAGTGGGGCAGTCTTATAGGACTGAGCCCTTAACCTGTGGGATATGATGCTATCTCCAGGTAGATAGAGTCAGAATTGAGTTAAATTGTTAGGACATCCAGCTCATGTCGAAGAATTTTGTTGTGGGGAAAACTCCTACATATCTGGTGGTCAGAGTGTTCTGAAAGTAGAGTGTGAGAATAAAGAAGAATCATGAGAATTTTTCTTTTTCAAGAGGGGTTGGAGTCTATGGTGTGCTACCCTGAACAAGCCTGATCCCTTCTGAACTCAGAAGCTAAGCAGGGTTGGGCCTGGTTAGTACTTGGATGGGAGACTACATAGGAAGACCAGGTGCTGTAGGCATAAAAAATAAAAATATAAAAATAAAAAAAAGGGATTGTAAGCTGACAAGGTAAAAAAAAAGGGGTTGGAGGGACACCTTTACAAATTTATGTCCTGCGTTTAGACAAACAAGAGAGAGCAAAGATCTTTCTGGTTCTTTTCAATTGCCTTCAGCTCAAAGTAATCTATAGACCAATGTGGAATATTTGGGGGTGGCATATTTTGATCTCCTTCAATATCTTGCCACATGGTATCTCAAGGTTTATCAGAACCTTGGACTATATTAATTTATAACTCTTCTCAATTTTGATATACTATTCAATTCTCAATATTATAAATGGTTTTTTTTCAAAAGTGTATCCTGGCTTTTAGATTCATTTTATAAAAGAGAATGTTCTTTCACTGTTAGATGGACCCCAACATTACTTGTGTTTGACTTCAGATCAGTTTAAACTTACTGAAGATCTCTGCACTCCACAGTCACAGAAACTTAGATCATGATTCTTAATCTTCGACATCTGAATTGTGGATTTTCAGAAATGGTGACTTAACTTCTACCCAGTAGCTATGCAGTCTATCAAAATCTATAATTTCATTGAACTAATGGCAATTAGCCAATGAGAAAGATCTCTGTCTTCAATTTCTTTTCGAATAATTTACCTAATTTGTGTTTGAATACCCACATTCCCTCAACAATCTTGACCCAATGGGACCTCAACTGATTTGGTCTCTCCCAGCCCGTTCAATTCAAAAGGTGTTAAGCTTCAAAGCATAGGCTGTGGAGTTAGACCTTGGAGCAAATCTATTCTCCTCCTCCCCATCACCTTTCTACCCACTTACTATTTCTATGACTTGGGACAAGTTGCCTAACTTCTCTGAATCCCTTTCCTCACCTGTAACATCAGATGATTGCAGGATTGTTGTGAGACTGAGTGTAGGTGTAGTAACTGACATGTTATTGCTCAATAAATGGCGATAACTGTAACTCTTAGAACATTCCCAAACAATGTCTTCTGGATTTTTTTAAATTTAGCCATTTGACAACTTTGCAGACAATCTATGCCTCCACTTTTTGCCTTAACTTCTTCAGAATATTCCATGTAGTGTTAGCTCTAGAGTGGGACATAAATTATATTTATCCAGCAAGTTCAAGCAAATCTTACTGTGGTGGAGCAGAGGGCCTCAAGAATTGCAGAAATCCCTGGGAAGAAAACAGATCCTGAACCTAATGAGTTAGGCCACCATTGAGAGCTTGGGCTGAAAGGATTAGGGTTCATGGGAAAGGGCAATTCTGAAGTCAGCAGACTTTACCCTTTTCAAGGACTTGAGGAAAAGTGAAAAAGGAAAAAATTTTGTGCCAATTTAGCTTCAATGCCATTCTTGAATCTACGAAGTACAAGTAGTGTGAAGTGTTGGAGCAGAGGATATGACAGCTGTAGTTGGGGGATCTGTGAAGTCAACACCAGGAGCCTGAGAAGGCCTCAGAAACCTGAAGTGGAACCACACCAGTGGCAGGCAATGTTAAGTAATTGCCTAAGATTCTTCAACCAATACACGGGCAGATAAAGAGAACGGTGAGGCACCCCAGATGACTTCTTGAACTATTTGAAGGAGATTTGAATTGATAAAGGAAGAGCATTCACCCAATTTACCAGGGGCAGTGAAATGGAGGACTTCTGTTTGAAATTATTTTGGCCCTGCTCCCAACTAGCATGACTTGGAGAAGGTGGGTTTTATAATCAACTGGCATCAGATAAATAATACAAATATAAATAACCCTATCACAGCCACTTTCTTTATCATACAATAAGTTTGTCCAGCAAAATGTGCACACTGTGCAAATGAATGGTGCAATGGCAGCTTGGACACCTAGCTTCACTTTGACCTGAATATGTGTTGAAATTAAGAAAAAATTATTGCTTATTCTCAAGAAGCTTTTTCATGTTTAGGCTAGAGTTTTCTACACAATCATATGGGATGCTTACTAAAAATACAAACTGTTGAGCCTTTCTCCTGGGTGATTAGACCTGGTTAATTAACATACAAGAGCTAATTGTATATTTTTAGTGCCCTACTAAAAACCTAAGGTGTGTGTCATAAGTGAAGTGAGTCATGTAAGCTGCACTAATATGAGGTGTTAGGAACCCAAAGAAAGAACTCCTAAATACCACCCTCTTCACTCTGTCAAAACTCAAAATTACACTCAGTTATGTTGTGTCTTAACATGAGAAGAGGAGGAAGAAGAATGAAGAATGTCTTTTATCCCTCTTTGTCCCAGGATGGGATTAATTCATCCACTGTTCTTTACAACTTTTCTTGGCCAAAATATCAAAGTACTCGGCATTTCTGCATTGGTTCCTTACATCTCTATTTGAGACTTAATTTTCAAAGGAACCTCCTTAAGAAGACAAATAGAAGGGGATATGTTCTGGAGTCTACAAATAGATGTAAGCTAGGACAAGTAGAAACTGAATCTGCATTGTCATCAGGACCTATTGCTTGAACCAAAAAGGCCCCTGGTGTGTTTGGCTTGATCAAGATCCCTTTAAAACCTATAGTATCCTCAACCAGGTTTAGGAGTCCAGAAAATAACCCTTTTCCCATTTTTTCCTATCTGCTTCAGTCACATCCTACAGAAATATCCTTGTTCTGTATCTTATGGGTTAAGGTTCAGGCCTATTTGGGTCATGCTTAAGTTCAGAGGGCTTGAAGCTTCTCAAACTTTAGTGTGCCTGTAATATTCTAGGGTGGAGTTGTTTAATATACGTATTCCTAGGCATGACCCCCAGGTATTGATTTCCTAGGTCTAGAAAGGGGCCTGAGTAATTTGCATTTTAAAAAAGGTACCCCAGGTGATTTTGGTGCATGAGATCAATGGATCTCTCTTAGAGAAATACAGGCCTAAATGTCTGTAGGTAGATAAGAAGAAAAGACCACATACGAGTTTTAGAAACATAATTTAGAAGTCAGAGTAAAAAAATTGGTATCAACATTTTGGAAAGCCATTGGAGTATGGTTTTCAAACTTTCTGCTTGTAACCAACTGTAAAATATATAATTTACATCACAGTAATACATATATATAAAAAACAAAAATACACTTTCAAAATAGTATTCTTACATTATGAAATGCATGCTGATTCTCTATCTTTTTTAATTCTATTTTCAGCTCCTCAGTATGGAATTTTGTCTTGAAGGCAGCTTTACCTGATTGTCATTAGAAGTTCATGTGGTCCTGGCTGCTTGAGCCCTTTTCAGACTTTACTGAGGATGGTTGTGCTCACCTTCTATTGCGTTGGACAGCACCCTTCTCAGTTTCAGCGACTGTTCCCAAATGGGCCCATCATGTTTTCCAGTGATTCTCTCTTGGTTGGTCGGGGGATTTCCTGTTTTCAGGTTAGGCACTCCAATTTCTTTGTTTCCTCCTGCACAGGCCCTGATACAACATAGCTCTTGCGGCTGTGGATGATTATTGTCACCCATTTGTATTTTCAGTCCCTGAAGAGACTTTGCCACTTGGTTGTGCTGTAAATGTTGTCCATGAATTTTTTGGTTTTGCCATCTAGTTTTTCTGTGGGAATTTGGAGAGATTAAAAAACTAGTACTGCCACTGCCACTTTGACTTTGACTTTCTTGATAGTGTTACATAATGTTTTTAAAAAATATATTTTGAATAGTTTTGTCTTTTCTTTAGAGCTATATAAATAAGCCTGTTCTCTCATACTTATTTCCTTTTTGGCCAAAACTTTTGTTTTTTGAGTCCTATTTGTTGATATTTGCAAGTATATACATTTGTTTTTGCTGCTGTATTTATTATGTGAGTATATCACAATTTATTTATTGATTCTCCTGTTAATAAACTTTTTCAGTTATTGCTAATTATAAAGTTTTGGTGACTATTCTGTACTTATCTCCTTACAGATGTGTTAAGATCTTCTAAGAGAACATACCTAGGTAGATGTGAAATATTACTTTTAATTTCAATTTTTCATTTTCCTTATTATAAATGAAGTTGAGCATCTTTTCATCTGTTTACCCACTAACCACATTTCCTCTTATATGAAATGCCTGTTCATGACATTTACACATTTTCCTACAGGATTGATTCTTTTCCTTATTCATTTAAAATAGTTCTTTATATACTTTTTCATTAATAATTTCCTGGTTATATGTTCTACAAATATCTTCTCCCAGTTTGTACATTGCTGTATTTGCTTTCTCCTTGTCTTTTCAAATTCAACTTAAGAAATTCAACTTTTTCTTAATAAATCTTGCTTTTTGTACCTTATTTATGAAATTTCTTTCTACTTTGAGATTATATATTCTACATTTTCCTCTAAATGTTTTAAAATTTGGCTTTTCCACTGATGAATATGGAAATGGTTTTTGTGTATAGTTTGAGATATACACTCAATTTAATATTTTGTACACAAATAACTGTTCTAACACCATTTCTTCATTATTTTCCCCTTTCCCTATTGTTCTGCATTGTCAAGCATTTACATACCTGCATAGACTTTGTTATGGGATTCTCATTTTCTTTCACTGAGCTATTTGTATATTTTTGCTCTAGTAGATTATAATATTTTAATTAATAGAGATTTAAATATCTGATAGAGCAAATCCTTCCTTTCCTCAACTTTATATTTGCTGTTTTCCCACCTTACTGTCTAAGAATTCCTCAATAATGACTCTATTTCTCTCCCACAAGCCAAACTGGAACAAAGATGGTCCCCAATTGCAAAACTAGGTTTTCTAGCTCATTGTAGAGCTCAGCCCAGCACTATATATGGATAGCAGGTATTTGTTTCCTAGGTATACATGAGAATGCTGATACTATTATCTAGGCTTTATGGATTTTTTCTATGAGTGAAAGCATTTTCACAAAGAATTATCAATTGATTATAGAGAAATGTGTATGAAGATTGCAGGGACTGAATTAATCTCTAATTTGTAGCTACAGAATTTAAGGCAGAAAGAGATTAGGGAAAGTTTTTAAGGTAATAGAGTTAAGTAGTAATGAGCCTAAAAGTCCAGGGTACCTGAGCTCAGGTCATCCCCTCCTTGATACTGGATAATATTGAGTGTCTTCTTATATTATAAAGATCAGAATGAAGTTTACTTTTAGAAATGTATCATCAGTTTTCAAGAGAGAGAGCTGCTTTTCTTAGGACTCAAGTTTTGGCAAGGACTCAGGGTGGGGAGGGGCGGGTCGCAACCATGCTTTTTTCATCTACATCTAAAGATTAAAGTTGGGAGCTTCTTTTCTCTTACTCATCAGCTACCACACATCACCTACCTAGGTCCAGAACTTCCAGTGAAAGTGAGATGGGAGAGGTAATGCAGCAAATCAAAATTTAAAAAAAAAGATCTTTGGGGGTGGGATGGGTACCTCACACAGGCTTGTGGGGTCACAAGAAACTTACCGTTTGGTTAAGAGAACAATTACTGGACCACTATTACCTGTAAACATATCAGTTTCTGTCATTTTGCTTTACTCTTCTTTCTGTGCTCCCTCCCTACTCCTTCCCTTCTGTTCTCTCTTCTCTTTTCCTCTCTGTTTATATTCCCAGAAGCTTCTGTTTCTTACGATTGCCATTCTACCCAAGTTCTTCCTTTTTGCTTTGGAGATTTTGACACTGCTCTGGTCTCCTTATGACCTCTCATGTGGTTCTTCATGATAATGCCCATAATATAAAGAAGTAATAAATGTTTATATTCACAGCAAGTTAGTTGAGGAAATGCCAGTTATATTTTATCTTAAGTATTTACATATACATCCATGTAAGTAAAGTTATTAAATCACAGGAGACATTATATTTGTCTTAAGGATTTAAGACTTTTTTGCTAAGTCAGATTTGCCATCAAAACTGTTGCTCTTTAAATTATGTAGGAAAATGTTTGACTTGTCCTGTGTTTAAATACCCACTAGATGTTGCTAGAAGTGTGGAAAAGCAAACTTCATTTTTCATCCAAGGCTTCTGAGCTACTGAAGAGCTGTCAGAAAGAGTAAAAATACTAGCCTAAACACAGAAATGGGAAATATAGCTTCAAAAGATAGGAAGAAAGTAAAACTGACTAAGAAAGACTTAATATTTAAAGGACATGTTTGCATAGTTGAAACTCGTGCATTAATATTTTAACATCTACTTATCAGATAAATGGCAATGTTAAATCTTTAGAGATTATCTCTCCAAGGGCATCTGAAATATAACTAAATTTTCAAATCAGGCATCAAAAAACAGTATAAACATTACTGGCATCCTATTTTTTTTAATTTTTAAAATAGCCTTTTTCTGTTTATAATATTACGTTACCATTTAAGCAATTAGGAAGATGTAGAAAATTATAATTAAGAAAATAATTACCCAGAACTCTGCCACTCAGGGTTAGCATTTTAGCATATTTCTTTCCATTCCAGTTTTCTTCTATATGTTTTAAACAATAAAATATTATATATAGTATGTGTGAAAGTTACATACTTTTAAATTATATATATGCTATACATGCATATATAATCTTTTTGTGTGTATATATGTATATTTATATGTGTATATATATATGTGTATGTATATGCACACACATTCTACAGAAGTAATGAAACATAACAACAAAATAGACACCTGTAATACAGTATACAACTCAAGACATAGGACATTACCAATTCTTTTTTGAGTTTCCTTTGAACTCTTTCCCATACCATTCATCTGCTTCTCCCAGAGAAGCAATCACTGCCCTGATTTTTTTTAAAATTATCTTTTTGAGTTTTACCACATATGAATGGGTCCTAAATAATATATTGTTTAGTTTTGTTTTTGAACTTTGAATGATTTCTAAAATATCCATGTGGATACGTTCATTTCTTTTGTTAGCCATAAGATATTCTATCATATAATATACCACAATTTATTTATCCATTTTCCTGATGAACATTTAGGTCTGTTCTCTCCTGGAAAGATAATTAGGTTGTTTATATTTGGGGCTATTATGAATGATGTTGTACACATGTCTGGATACCAGAGATTTCCCTAGGATCAGAAACAATGGATTAGAGGATACTTGTTCTGTGATTTGCCTCAAATTATTTTTTGTGTATGTAATGATATAGGGGTCAAGGTTCATTTCCACCCTTCTATATGGATATTCAGTTGTTCCAGCACCTGTGTTTAAAGATTAGCCTGTCTTCATTTTATGGCATGACACTTCCATGTGTAGTAGTAATGGCATGTTCCCTGATATATGACAACTACCAGAGTTAAATATAAAGCATAGTTACACCTTATAAGGTGAGGACTGGTCACATTATGAAAAAATGTGAAAGTGTGTCCTTTAGTTTAAATATTACAGTGTGGATCATGCTTATAAAAATGGATGTGTGGTTCAGTAGAGGGAAGTATTAAATGAGATGAGGGAAGATTGGGCAGACAGGGAAAGGGAGAGAGAACATTCCAGGTAGAAAGATCAAATGTCATGGCATAAGCACAAAATGCCATAAAGCAAGAACTGGCTCTTCAGTTGGTATTCCATTCAAACAAAGAGAAAAATAACATGATTTCTTTATGGCAGTTCAAAGTTGAGATCTAGTTAATCATTTTACAAGTTACATGATTAAAGAAATAATAATCAACCAGTGTTGGTAAGCCTTGGATGAAATGCAATAGAAATTAATATAAGCCCAAGTAGAATGGCTATTATTTTGTCGGGTCACCTTTCTCCACCAACAATCATTATACCTTCTGTTTTTACTTCTCAACTGTCCCCCTTCAGGTTTCTATCTTTTACATAGTCTTCCATATATAATGTCCATATTGTTGAATGAAGGACTAACTCACTCCCCCAGTTAGGAAACTCAGAACTAAAAGTTCCAAAATATACTCTACACATTATTTCTTTCCTGATTCTCCTCCTCCCCTTAGCGAAGGACAAAGTTTGACTCCTCTGGTATTGAAGTGTCAAGGAGAGAGGGAGATGTGGGGAGGGAGGAAGGAAAAGTTCTTACTAGAGAGATGTCAAAGGCATAAGCCAGCTTCTATGAGTTCATATTCATAGTCGGCTCATAGAAATTTTCCAGAATCTTCAAGTCAGTTATAAAATACAGCCACTATTAAAAATTAAAATATGTAAAATTATAATTAAACAAATCACACTAAAAATAAAGGCAATAAACACAAAAACTCATTACTTACCAGTTAATTCTATTATATTTTACCAAGGATTGTCAGCAACACCAGAAGCTAAGAGAAAGGCATGAAATAGATTATCCTCTAGAAACTTCAGAGAGAGCATGGCCTGGCCAACACCTTGATTTTGGATTTCTGTCCTTCAGAATTGTTAAGTAAGTTTCCGTTATTTTGAGCCACCCAGAATGTGGTAATTTGTTATGACAGCCCTAGGAAAGTAACACAAAGACTAGCCATAAAAGGAAATGTTGATAAATTTGACATTATCCAAATTAAAACCTTTTTGCTGATTTATTATGAAGAAAATTAATAAGCCAGAGACTAATAAAGATATTCATGATACATATATCTAATAAAGGCCTCATATGTAGAATATTTAAGGGACTCATACAAACCAACAATAAAAATACAAACAGCCTGATTGAAAAGTGGGCAAACATACAAGTAGCCAAAAAGCACATGGAAATTCAGTATCATTAGCTATCAGGAGAAGGCAAATTAGAACCACAATAAGATAATACTTCACACCTATTCTAATGACTAACACATTAAAGATTCACAGCACTACATATCTGTGAAGATGTGGAACAAATGGAGCTTTTATAAATTGCTGGTAGGAGTGGTACTCCACTGGAGTACTAAAAGGCAGTTTCTTATGAAGTTAAACATATATCTACCATATGACTTAGCAGTTTTACTCTTTTGGTATTTACCTAAGAGAAATGAAAACATCTATCAACAAAAAGACTTCAACAGAAGGTTTATCGCAGCCTCATTTATAATAGCCCCAAACTGGAAATAACTCAAATGTTCATCAACAGGAGAATGGACTAAACAAATGTAGTATGTTCATATAATGAAATAGTACTCAGCAATATAAAGGAATGAATTGACATAAACAACATGAGTGAATCTGAAAAACATTAAACTTAGTAAAAGAAGGCGGTTTAAAAAGATGCATACAGCATGATTCCTATGGTGATAGGAAAACTATGTGATAAAAATCAGAAAGCATTTGTTTGGGGATAGGTATTGAGGAAAGGGCAGAAAAGATGGGAATATTCTTTATCTTAGTGGTAGTTACCTGAAGATACTCCACCCCCTGCACACACACATATATAGTCAAAATCAATGAACTGTATTATTTTACTACAGCAAAATTCTGATTAACGTCTTGTGGCTGGGATTTTTATGTCTTTTTCTACATTGACAGACCTGCTAATACGTTAGTCTAAACATGTTTACAAGGCTGCTTCAGTTATACACAAAGAAGGTCCTATTACCATGTATAAATTTGGCAGTGAGTCCAAAACCAATTAAAATTTATATTTGTATTATTTATTTATGTAAACTATACTTTTAATATTTGAGCTATTGTTCGCATATTACATTTTATCCACCTACAATTCCTACTTTAAGGGTCTTTCCCTTACTGGCCTTGTTATTTAATGGATGAAGCAGACAATAAAAAAGTACATGAGTAAATGAGATAATTCAAAGAGTGACATGTACCTGAAAGAAAAAACAGTTGCTGAGATAGAGGACATGGTTAGAGATGTCCTCTCTGAGGAGGTGACATTTGACCTAAGACCTAAAGGATGAACATAGGTGCAAAGGCTCTGAGACATCCTAAAAATACAGGAAGGAGGCCTGTATACCTGGAGCTAGGGAGTACGGGGAGAATGGTATGAAACGAGGCTTGAGTGCTAGGGAAGTAGTGTATGTACAAGGTGTAATGTAATGAGACTTGTTTAAAAGTGTGGATTTAGAAAAATCTTATTATTTTGTGGTTACACAATATATTTTGCTTTATAATTAAAATTCTTTTCTGCCTATAGCTTCCTATCATTTATACCCTCTCCAGGTTATTTTAGATCCTAAAACTGTGAGAGATGAGACTTTCATCAAAGACTTGATTTACCATAAATATAACATGAATCTCTAAGAGAGTAAACCCAATGACCACTTTTCACTTAATATTCCCCTTGCCAAAATAAAGCCATATAAAATGTTTCACTGAATATTCTATAAGTATTTTAAAATACATTTTCCAAAAAGAATTATTTTCTCAAAGATTTAGACATTTTTTAGAAAAATAATTATCTAAAGAGTAAAATAATAAGAATAATGGCAAATGTAGTGAAAACAAAAGTGAATTGGAGAGTTAGAAAGCCCTAGTTCCATCCATTTTCTCACAAACCTTTAAAGACCCAACATGTGCTAGACGCTGGAGCTTCCAAGGTGAATACTAAACGCTCTATGTAAGGGGTTCTGTCTCCTCCAGAATCTTCCTCTCACCTGGCAGGTGTAGCTCACTTGGCTTTGTTTTGAATTAGCTTGAATTAAAAACTTTCAAAACGGATTCAAACACATCCAATATAGAAAAACCTAGATATTCATTTAAAAAGAATTGGCGACCTTTAGAAGTTGCAAGGCACCACTATTATTCTAACAAATTAATATAGCTGGAAAAATAACGCATTTATTCCGCCTTTTCTACACAATCCGTTTTACAGGGTAACCAAAGAATTGATGGGGGGAAGTACAAAGACATCAGTTAGATCCGTTGATTATCAAAAGATTTCTGATAAACATTTTTGTTTCGCTCCCCCCTGCCGCTTCAGGGGACACGTGGGGCAGGCGTGTCAAAGGGACGAAGCAGAAAGTCGGTATTCCACGGACTGCGAAGCGCGTTCGGGTCTAGGGTAACAACGTCCCGGCCTCAGACCGTCGGCCTGCGAGCTGGGGCCGTCTCCGGGTCGGCCGCCCGGCAGGTGCCCCGACCCAGGCGCCCCCGCGGCCCATGGCGTTAGCGGGCTCGGCCGGCAGAGTCGGCGGGCGGCACCGCAGCCTGCCTGGTCCCCGCGGCGGCTGCCCCAAGCCCCACTCCGTCCGCTCCGCCGGCGGACAGGACGCGAAGCGAGCTCGGGAGCAGACGCGGCGGGCGGCCACGCCCGCGCCCCGCGGAAGCCCCGCCCCGGCGGACGCGCGCCGCGCCTACTTCCGGCCACGGGGGCGCGGCCGGGGAGGGAGGGGCGCGGGGGAGGGGGGGAGGGGACGGGGGAGGGCGCCCGCGGCGCGCGGCTCCCCCTGCCGGCGGCGCGCGGTACGGCCGCCCAGCGGCCCGGCCCGGCCCCGCGCGCCTGTCGCCGTCGCTCGTGCCCTCAGCCGTGCCAGGCCCGGCTCCCGCCACAGATTTTATTTTTAGCTCACAGTTTCTTCCGGCGCCCAGAGAGCCCTTTTCTTTCTCTCTATCCACCCCCCACCCTTTCTGTTTGGTGCGGAAAGGGGGCAGTTAGAGAAGGAGGATTTAGGGAAAAAAGACAGACTCGGAGTGCCGGACGAAGATGGAGGAAGGCGCGCAGGCCGCGGACTGGGACAGCGATGAGACGGTGATAGAGGGGTCCGTGATGGAGAGCGACGTGGAAGAGGAGGAGCTGCCCTGGAGAAGGTGACCGTCGTTAGCGCCGGGCGTTGGCGACCGTGGCCGCACTTAGGCCCGCGCCCCGGCGTGGAGGCCCTGGGAGCTCTCAGTGGAAACCGACAGCCGCAGGACGCAGGCTTGTGGGCAGGCTTTGAGCCTCATAAGGCAGCCAGCCCTGAGCTGAGCACTTGTAAACAATCAACAAGGCCACAGCCCGGCAGGTTAAGACAAAATGCGCTCCTAGTGAGTGGCTTCGTGGCAGTAGAAACAAATAAATTAAAAAAATAAACAGAAGGCCTTTACTCGTAGCCTGGGGTCGTAGTCCTTTGGGACAGGCAAAAACATCTCGGGGCTAAACGCCTCAAACGCCTTTTGCTTCCAGCAACTCGTAGCTCAGGTCAAGAAAAACGGTTAAGGTAATTTCTTCCAGGAAAAGAATGTGATAGGAGAACCGGTTACTACTGCCAAATCAGAACTGGATAATTGTATAAGAATCAAAAAGACAGTAGCTTAGTTCATCAGAACCTTTGAATGCACATAATTCTCAGTGGTAGATTTAGGGAAAAGATAGAAATGAGGTTACTGCGTTTGAGAAACCCACTGGCCAGGAAAGACACATAAACAGATCATTTCAATGTCATGTGGGAAGTCCAAGGATGGAAGTATGCCAGGCTGATTCAGGAGCCCAGAGGGACTCCTCTCGGCCTAGGTAGTTGTCAGTTTGTTAGGGTTGACTTCTGGGTAGAGGTTTGAAGATAGGTTAAGAATTAGCCAGACGCAGAAGAGGTATTCTAGGCTGAGGGAACAGCGTGGGTAAAAATATAGCTGTCAGACATACATAGCGTTGTGTTACATGTACTGACCTGTACAGCTGAGTATTACTGAAGTCTTAAATGATGAGGTTGGGAGTGATGAAAGGTGAGCCTGGAGAGGAGGGTAGGGTGTGGTCATGTAAGGTCTCATCTACCTTGCATGTGTCCGCGTAAGGGACTGGTCAAATGTTAAGTGGAGGAGCAGCAGAACCAGATTTTTGTTCACTCTAGTTCCCTAGGCCAGGGCTTTTTAAATTTTAATGCCCTTATAAATCACTCTGGAATCCTGTTAAAATGTGGATTCCAATTCAGTAGTTCTATGGTGGAATCTGAGATTCTGTAGTTCTAACAAGCTTCCTGGTTAAAGTTGGTACTTTTAGAGCAGGGGTCACCATTTGCAAAGCAAGGCTATAGAGGTTAGCTTTGGGTCAAAGTAGTAACAGGCTGGGAAGTCAAGTGCTCAACTAAGAAGAAACAGTGGGAATGGAGGATAAAGGGCAAACCTGAGAAATCTTTAGATAGTAAATTTGGCTGGAGATGATGGTTGATTAGATATAAAGGATGACACCTAGGTTTCTGGCTTATTTATATATACATGCACAGTAATATTTGCTCTTGGTGTACAGGGAACGTTTTGATTAATGCATGGAAACCTTTACCACCACAATCAAGATTCAGAACAGTTCCATCTCTTTGGAAAAAAAAAAAAACACAGAAACTTCCTCGTGCTGCCCCTTGGTAGTCAAGCACCCCTTCCCAAATTTAAATCACTTCCATATATGTAATATATCATCTTTTTTGTATGTCTGCTTTTTTCCCCCCTATATTTTGGGTTCTTAGCTTCTTGAGTCTGTAAATTTGTCTTTCGCCAAACTTGGAAGTTTTCTGTTAGAATTTCTTAACCTTTTTTTTTTGTACCAATTTGTCCTCCTGGGACTTTAGATACTATGAATATTAGACTTTTTGATATTGTCTTCCAGACCTCTGAGGCTCTACTAAGTTTTTACTCTTGATTCCTTGGACTGTATAATTTCTATTGCTCTGTCTTCAGGTTTACTTACTCTATCCTTTTCCATCTCCATTCTGTTGTTGAGTCTATCCAGGGAATTTTTAATATACAGCCTTAAAATTTTCTCTTCTATAATTTCCATCTGATTATCTTTTATAGTTTTTGTTTCTCTGCTGAGAACATCAGTGTTGTACCCATTTGACGAATATTCAACTTTATCTCATAGAGAATGATTATAATAGCTTCTTTAAAGTCTTCATCTTATAATTCTAACATCTGGGTCATGGAGTAGGGCACCATTTGATTATCTCTCAAGAATTCTGTAGTTCTAACAAGCTTTCTAAGAAGCAGGATTAATTTTTTCTCAAGAATTAATGAGATTTTCCTTTTCTTTGCTTCTTGAGTAATTCTGGATTATATGCTGTATATTTTTAATATGGCCTCTGAGTCCTGTTAAAATCCTCTAGAAGGTGTTGATTTTTGTTTTGACGGGCAGTCAACATGATTCGGTTCTGAGTGTACATTCTGTTTGCCTTCTGTGGGTCGTGGTTACATCAGTCCAGTTTTCAGAGCCTTTACTGTGCTGATCAAGTCTTTGGATTCATTTGCCACTCGGATAAATCTGGAACTCGGGCAGTAGTTAATGTTATAGTTCAGTTCTTTAAGGCTTTACTGTGCTTTTTTGAATCCGCTCTGCATGTGGACAGCTCAGGGTTGACCTTATGTCTTATGTTAGATCATTTACAGTGATTCCCTTTCCTGCTTTCTTTTCTCCAGGATTCTCAGATACCCTTTCTTCCCTCTACCAACATACTGGTTCATATGACCAGAAAGGTAGATTTCTTTGAGTGTTAGCATTCTCACTATAGAGTAGATGTCTGCATGTGGGGCCATGTTCAGGACAAAGTGTTAAGGTAGAGAAGAAATAAAAGATTATCTTCTTCTTCAGAGTATAGTTCCTTTCGCTAGGGAGGCAAGTTTTCTCCCAGGTTTTATGTGCCCAACATGCTACAGTTGGTAGCAGTAAAGCTCTGAGGCTAAAGAGGAAAACCCAGGACTCCCCCTTCCCTCCACCCCACACACACACCTGGAATTCAGTGGTTCCTAGTCTTCTATATATAGAAAGTTTCTTCTGGAGTTTTTGCTCTCTGTGACCATTGTACATCCAGGATTAGGCCTTGGTTTAAAGCCAAAGACCAAAACGAGGACCAAAAAACTAAACAGAAAAAACAGACCGAAATTCACCTATTACAAGGTTGTTATTTACATTTGGCATCAGTCCCCCATCTCCCTATTATTTTTTACTTTTTTTGATTATTCAGGTAGCTTTTAAAAAATATTCTACTAGGAAAAAAAAACTTCTATCAGAGTTTTTAGTTGTAATTGGTGGAGAAATATGCTATAGATGGCTCAGTCTATTGTGCTTAGCCAATGTTTTTGTTTTTCCTCTAGTTCATTTTAAATTGCTTCTCTGTGGTGCCATAGAAACATCATTCTTTCAGACCTACTAGCCTGAGGTTCTTTTTATTGGCATGGCAGTACAGTCAAAATCTAAGCATTGCTGGAGCTGAATGCCATTGTTTTTTGCTTTTCTCTTCATTGTTTTTGCTTACTTTTATGCAGCTCATTCTGGCTGTTTTTCATTCACAAGCTCCCGACTTTGACTGGAAGGAGGAGCACAGGTCCTAGTATAGCAGAGCTCCTTACCAGGCAAAACACTATAGTTTCATATAGCTAAATAGTCCTGTTACAGCTATCTGGGTCTCTTTGCTAAGGATTGAGAAAGGGTTTGGTGACCTTTAGGACTAGAAAAGAAAGGGTTCTGAAAGAATCAGGATGTCAGGTGTTAACTGTGTCTGAAAAAGCAGTCTGAGAGGCTGGACTTGGTCCTTGCTCTCCCTCTGGAAACCATGTTTAAAAATGCATCCAGTCCTCTTGTGGTTCAGTAGGTATTGCTACTAATCTGTAAAAATTCAAACTTGTGACTAGTAAGGTTTTCTTTGATTGTGCTTTGTTTTCTAAGAGGCAGGATTCATTTTTTCTTATCCGACTTTTTTTTTGAAATCAAACCTCTGTCTCAGTCTCTGGTAATGTTAACTGCTCAATTACATTAAGGCAGTGGTCTCCAACCTTTTTGTCTTGATAGAAAATGGCTGTTATAAAGGATACACCTGGGGAGGGGAAGAACAGAAAGCAAAGTACAAGGGGATAAGGAAATAATAGACATACTAAGTTAGCTAAAGAAAGCAACATTTTTAGTCAGTATATATATAAAAATAGTGGCTACTTTAGTGATTAAAACAGAAGTACTGTCTGCCAAGTACTGTTCTTTTTAGAACTGTTATACTGAAGGGTATTTTAATTAGTTTTTTTTTTAATGAATCAAAGCCTTAGCATGATATTAGGACTCTGTACTATCAAAATTTTGATAACATAAAATTGAATTCCTCTTGTGATGAAAAATTTCATTATACTTTTAACAGAGCACTGAAAATTGTTTTAGATTTTCAGTCAGATTTTGCCTGATAGTTTTTCTTTTAACTCAAACATTTAATCTTTCCTTCCCTTTCTATTGTTAATACTTTCTAGTATGTGATCATCCCAATATTTCAAAGTTATATTTTATTAAAATACTGCCTCCATAACAAAGTAGTCAGTGACTTTTGTAGTGTTAGTTATTCAAGTAATTTAGTCATTTGACTAAGAATCCACTAATAAATTAATGTTCTCTTTTCAATTACTTTGTCTACTGAACATGTATAAATAAATTTTATGGGCCCCAGTTTTTTCATTTTCCTTTTAGGATTAAAAATAGTCTGACTTCTCTCTTAAGGAAATAGTTTTTTAAAAAGGCAAAATTTATGTATAAAGAAATTATCTTAGTTATTTGCAATAATGAAAAATTAAACAATGTTTTAGAATTATGTAATGCTTAAATAAATTATATATCCTTATGATGGAGTATTATCAATAATGGTTTTAGAAAAATTTTAGTGCCACTGCAAATGTTTAAATTAAATGTTAAGTGAAAAATGTAGTTTCTAAAACTTTATACAGATTGATCTAAACCTTGTAAAAGAATTTATGGTTCGATCACACATAAGCCTACATAGAAAGCTGGAAGGAAATAGACTAAAGTCTTTATATGGGTAGAATTATAGGAAATTTCAGTTTTCGTATTTATACTTTTATTGCCCACATTCTCTACAGTTCTTTAAAAAATAGATAACATATTTAACATGGTTCAAAAATTTTTTCAAAGGACATATTGTAAAATGTCTTGCTCTTACCCCATCACCTCAGCCACCCAGTTTTTCCACAGGCAACCAATATATTTGATTTCTTTTTATTCTTCCAGAGATATTTTCTAAGTGTATTTATGTTTGAGAACATATGTAAAATTATTTTATAAAAATAGAAGTTCTGTGTCAGAGCTCTGTGGTATATGTCAAAGAGTATGGGTGTTTGTAATCTTGATAACCGAATTATTTGGTTTTGTATCATAATTAGAAAGGCTTCTTTCCTCCACAGTTATAAAATAATCTCTCCTTGGTTTCTTTTAGTACTTTTTGTTTGTTTTTAAACATTTACATCTTTAATTCATGTGAAATTTTTTCTTAGTACAGTGTGAGGTATGGATCCAGCTGTTTTCTAGATTTCTCTTTTATTGTCCCAATATCATTTTTTTTAAAAAGCTTATATATTTTTATCTCTGATTTTAGATGTCACCTTTTAAATATATTAAATTTCCATATATATGTGAGTCTATTTGGGAGATTTTATTCTGTTAATTGGTCTGTCATTTTATCTTCCTGTTTCACATTTAACAAAATATTTCATATCCAAAAATATTTTAATATCTTATAAGTCATTACCTTCTTATTCTTATTTTTAAAAATTTTCCTGGCTGTTTGTATTTATTTAACCAAATGAACTTGAGAATCAGTTGTCTAGTTCAACAAAAAGTCTTGGTACCTTCTTGGTATAGTGTTAAATTTATAAATTTATTTATAGAAATTAACGTGTTATTTTTTTTTCATTTTTTAATGAGAGGGAAGAAGCAAAAGAATGATAAAGAGAGCAACATGGAAGCCAGTGTCTTTTTGTAACCTAGTCTCAGAAGAAATGTCCCAATATATTTGCTGTATTCTGTTCTTTAGGAGAGTCACTGGATCCAGTCCATACTCAAGGGCATAAATACTAGAAGCCATTTCAGAAGCTGCTTACTACAGACTGTACCTTTAATAATATTAAGTAATTATCAGCTCTTTTTAAGTCTGATGATTATTGTTATTTTTTAAAGGTGTAGTTATTACAGTTATGTTTGAACAGAGTCCTTATCTTTTAGAGCTGCATATGAAAATATTTACAGATGAAGTGGAATATAATGTCCAGAATTTGCTTCAAAATAATCTGTAAAGGTTTTTTAGAACAGAAAAGATAAGCACTTAAGTTTGCCTAGTAGGATACTGACCATGGCATCTCTTCACTATTTCTTTACATATAATTTTTTCCCTCTTTTTAAAAAATTTAAATTAGTTTTTAAAATTTATTTAAATTATTTTTAATTTAAATGATTAATTTAAATTATTTAAATTAGTTTCAAATATACAGTACATTGGATAGACATCTATATAGTTCATAGAACGATCCCTCCAATTGCTAACTACATTCCCTATGTCATGCTTCCCATCCCTGTGACCAACTATCAACTACTAATTTCTACTTCTTTAACCCTTCACCCCATTCTCCCAGCCCTGCAACCTCCCTCCCCTCTATCCATCACCAAATTGTCTACTGTGTTAGTGAGTCTGTTTTTGATTAGTTTGTTCTTTTTGTTCCTTAAATTCTGCATATAAGTGAAATCATGTAGTGTTTATCTTTCTCTGTCTGACTTAAATACCTTCTAGGTTCATCACAGCAGTATCTTTTTCCATTCCCTTCCTTTTCATATGTATGGGTCTTGTTATCCTTTCAGCCACTCTATTCCTTGGTTGGAGCACTTAATTATTTTCTATTTAAGGTACTTTTTGTTCCTTAGATTCTGCATATAAGTGAAATCATATGATATTTATCTTTCTTTGTCTGACTTATTTCACTAAGCATAATAATCTCTAGGTCCATCCATGTTGTTGCAAATGGTAGGATTTCATTTTTTTTTGTTGGCTGAGTAATATTCCATTGTATATATGAACCATAATTCCTTTAGCTAATCATCTGTTGACGGGTATTTAGGTTGCTTCCATATCATGACTATCATAAATTGTGCTGCTGTGAATATTGGAGTGCATAGATCTTTCTGAATTATTGTTTTGTAGGTTTTTTTTTGATAAATACGCAAAAGTGCAATTGCTAGGTCAAAAGGTATACACATATACCTTGTTTTTTTAGTTTTGTATCTTTCACTAGATATAAGGCTTCTTGAGGGCAAGGACTGTATGTGTCTTCTCTCTTTGTTACCTTGGTGCTGCTTAGAAAATAGAAGTGAATCCAAAACTTAAAGGAATTCTAACATCATATATTCTGAAAATGTACACTCAGATTTAATTTTGGTATTTTAATCTCAAATTCTCTGTGATACAGAGAAATGTGAAGGAAAAATCTTCTACCACTGGTCCTGCAAATCAACTCATCTCTATTCAAAAAATTGTATTGATATTTGTCCCTTACTCCCAAATATTAAAAAACAGAGGAATTGTAATAATGAACACAACCATATAAAATTTTTTTAAATCTTGGATTAAATGGTACATTTATGAAAAATATTTGATTTAGAAATATTAATAGTGGTATAACCAAAAATTTTAGCAAGCTTAGCTATAATAAAATGTGACAGTTAAATTGTTAGTCTTTGTTTAGGAAACATGATAATAATCTATACCTTCTTATTTCGGAATTTGACAGATTGCTCTTTGATCAAGACAGATCTCTTAGATCTGAGTTCAGTCTCCATCCTGGGATAAGTGGAACATGCAAAGGTGAGAAATAATTCTTTTAGCTAAGTAGTCTCTTTAATTTCCCAAGTGTTATTATTCCATTAACTTTTTTTATATTTAGTATTGTTCTTTAATTTTATGCAGTTAGTTTCTTATAGTCATCTGCAATAGACCCTAAGATTCATTAAGGTCTATTACTATAAAGGCAGCATTGGGGGTCCTAACTTCTGGAATTGGTTTATGATTCCTAGAGAGGGCTACAGAATATGGAAGTGGTATTTGAGTAGCTCTTCTCTCTCCTCTACCAAATCACCAGCTTACCCTAAAACCTATCTATTTGCAAAAGTAAATAGTACTTTTTAATAACCAATCTGATTCTTTTAGACAAAATTAAGATACAAAGTCCGTGGTATGTATTTTTTATTTATTTTTATTTTATTCTATTATTTTTTATGGAGATATAATAGACATATAACATTAGCTTCAAGTATACAACATGATTCAATATTTGTTTATAATGAAAAGATCACCAAATAAGTCTAGTTATATAGTCTATTACATTAGTCTACTTAACATAGTCACACAATAAGTCTAGTTTTATACATATATATGTATATATTTGCTGATTCATTGATTTTATGATACTCTTTATTTTTTTATTTTATATTTTAAATTTTAATTAGTTTCAAGTATACAGTACATTGGTTAGACAGCTATACAGTTAGTAAAATGATCCCCCCAAATGGCTCCCTTCTTATCCTGACCTCCACCTAGCCAATGTATTAATGCTGATTGCATTCCTTGTGCTTTGCTTCTCATCCCCCCGTGACCATCCATCAGCTACTAATTTGTACTTCTTTAACCCTTCATTCCATTCTCCCAGCCCCCCACACTTTCCTCTTCTCTGTCCATCACCAAATTGTCTACTATATTTGTGAATCTGTTTTTGATTAGTTTGTCTTTTTATTCCTTAAATTCTTATATAAGTGAAATCATATAGTGTTTATCTTTCTCTGTCTGACTTAAATACCTTCTAGGTTCATCACAGCAAAATCTTTTTCCATTTTCTTTTTTTTCATATGTACGGGTCTTGTTATCCTTTCAGCCTCTCCATCCCTTAGTTGGAGCACTTAATTCTTTTCCATTTAAGATATTCATTGATAGGAATGTAGTCATTACCATTCTTTATTCCTGTTTTTTTGATACATGTTTTTTCTTCTTAAAGAAGTCCCTCCAACATTTTCTGTAATTCTGGTTTGGTAGTGAGTTAGATGGTTTTCAGTGATTCTGATGGAAGAAATCCATACAGTTACATCTGAAGGAGCTCCCTCCTGCTTTTCCTGTATTGAGTTAAAAGATATTGACTAATGTTTGCTTTCCCTTTGATCCATTCTCATTTTCTAATCTATTGTGGGTATAGTTCCTTTTATTTTCCATTGCTGCTTCAGATTAAAAAAAATAACTATTTCTTTGGATTCTTTTTTAAGAACTAGGAAGGGAAAAAAGTTAAAATATGGGCTCAATTTGACATCTGGAAACAGAAACTCTGACTTTTCTTGGATTATATACTGGCATGATGGTTTTTAAAAATGATCTAAAATGAAATTAAAAAAAAAGAAATTATTCTTCCTAGTGGGGTTTAAATTTATATGTATTTTTTTGCATTTATTCATCCTGAAACAAGGAACTATCAAGTATTATTTTATTCAGTGTAGTATATATGTTTCTTCTTAATAATTTCAAAACTTTGACACATAAAAGTGGCAGTTAGGAAATTAAGATTCACAAAATGATTTTTAATGATATTTTGTAGTATCTTTGAAATCCTTGGGTCATTCATTTCAAAGCAGAGCAATAAAACTGTTATAAATGACTTATGATTATATTTCATTCTAGGCACACGTTCTCCTGAGATTCAACTTAAGTTCAAACTCAGAGAAGATCCACAAGAGCAAATAAATAAAAATAAGATGATTCCTGTTCTTAATGAGGATGTAATCTTACAGGTGTGTAGCATATTGATTAAATACATTCTTACTAAAAATTAAGTGTTATTTTAAAGAGTGGCAAATTAACTAATAATTAATTCTTTTTGTCTATTTTACTACATCTTATTCAGTTTTTTTCTTATTTCTTAAACAGTCATTCTGTTTCTTTGCCACAACTTTGGTGAAGGCCAGTTGTTTTAAGAGGAGGGTTAAAATATTTCCTTTTTTCCCCTTTCCTTTATTTTTCTCTTTTTGTTCTCTACCAGAAAGAAAAGAAGAACAGAAAGTTAAAATAGTTTAAATTAAGATGTAATAATTACAATTTTCATCTCCATTGTATGTCAGAGGTCGTCTTAACCTTGTGAGGAAGATACTAGTCTGTGTGGTATAATTTAAGATATGAGCCACTAAAAAGCCCTTCTTTTGTCCTGTGTGTGTTGTGAGTGAATATCTGTATACACACACTTATATATACAAATTTTTGTTTCTTTTTTAAAGTAATCTCCCTAGGGAAAGGTAAGGGATGATTTAGTTAGCACTTGGCATACAGAAGTTAGCTAACCAGAGATACTTACGAAGTGTGAAGGAATGAAAGAAAAGAATACTTTTTGTGTGAGACATTGGATGCTCATGGAGAATGAGGGTTGATCAGTCTAATCTGGCTGGATAGATTTCTTCCACTCCCAGTAACTTACTTGGTTGAAGAGAATGATCTCAGATAATAGATGGTAGTCTATGGTAATTTAAACTCTCTTTCATCCTACCCCCCACATGTAAAACAAAATAAAACTTTACAGTTTGATGTCTTAGTAAAATATAGGGGTGTAGGAGCCAAAGTAAAAAGGCAGTTATATGTGCAAAAGGATTGATAGTAATTTGGATCCCTTAAGAAAGAATTGATTGAAGTATATCCTTTCATTTTGTTAATTAACAAATGAATAATTCCAACCTCCATTATATTCAAGAAGCATTAGCTTTGAGAGGTATTTCTGCCTACAGAGAAAAGAATATCAGCTGTCAGGAACAAACTTCCTCTTGCTTGTTTTTTTATCTTTCACATTTTCCTTATGTAGGTAGGGTCAAGTAGTAATTAGCCTTCAACAGGAAGAGCCCCTGATCCTATAGTAAGATAAATGAAATGAATATTATAAATATTTGAACAAATTTCTTTGTGGAGACTCAGAAACATCTAGTAATATATAAGTATACTTTGTTTAATGAATCTTGGGAGTTTCTAGGTTTATTTCTTGAAATTCCATCTTTTTTTGTCTCTTACTTTGTAAAATCTGCTTGGGAAGTGTATATGTGAAACCAATGTGACAGCCTTAAAGTATTATAAGGATGTATTCTCAGTAAATAACAATGAACATTAATTGGAGAAAATTAAAGTTTTTACAGTACTTTGTGTTTTCTTGTTATTATTATGGCTGTTTCAGTGATCAAAGAATGCTTAGAACTTCAGGCGAATGGCTTTATTTTCAGAAAGCTTTATTATATGAAAACAAATGTAGAGGGGCCCCAAAGAGATATATTTTTCTAAAGCTCTTCTTTGATGCTAGTAAGATATTTAAGGTAATGATTCTGTTAAAGTAATAAAAACAGTGTGCTGTGAAATCTTAAAATGGAAGCATCTTATCAGTGTATTTTATCTTTTTTGAAAGGGGTACAACAACTTAAAATTTTCTGACATGATTTAAGAATCAGGCATACACCATTCAACATTTAACATTAATAGAGAGGTTGCATAATTTCTGGCCCTCAAGGAAAATGCTAGAATTCAGAATCTGACAAGAGTGGCTCATCAGAATTGTTATAGAGTAATACACTAAGAGAAGAGAAAAACCATGAACAAAAAGAAGGAACACTCTTTTAAGTTCCAAAGATTCTTTTATAGAAAAGAGGTAAGACAAAAACTAAAGAGCCAAAACTATAAAGCTCTTAAAAGAAAACATCTTGAATTTGGATCCAATAAGGGATCGATATCCATAATACATAAAGACTCCTACAATTCAAAAACAAAAAACAGCCTGATATAAAAATGGGTAAAGGCCATGAATAGATATTTCACCAAATAAGATACACAAAGGGCCAATGAGCACATGGAAAAATGTTAAACATTATTAATCATTAGGGAAATGGATATCAAACCACAATGAGATACCACCTCACTTATCAGAAAAACAAAATAACAGTAGTTGATAAGAATATATAAAAATTGGAATTCTTGCTTATTGCTGGTGATTCCTCAAAAAATTAAACATAGAATTACCATATGATATAGAAATTCCACTTTTGGGTTTATACCAAAAATAAGTGAAAGCAGGGACACAAAAATATATTTGTTTACCCACATTCATAGAAGCATTATTCACAGTAGCCAAAAAGTGGAACCAATCCAAATATTCATGGACAGATGAATGAATAAGCAAAATGTGTTATATATGATGGAATATTATTCAGCCTTATAAAGAACGGAAATACTGATACATGAATGAACCTTAAAGATGTTATACTAAGTAAAATAAGCCAGTCACAAAAGGACAAATATAGTATGATTTCTTTTATATGAGAAATTTAGAGTTATCAAATTTATAGAGACAGAAAGGATGGATGCCAATGGTTGGGAGAGGAGTGAATAGACACTTAGTGTTTAATGGGTATGGAGATTCAGTTGACAAAGATGAAAAAGTTCTGGAAATGGATTATGGTGATGGTTACACATCAATGTGAATGTACATTATGAAAAGAATTGTACATTAAAAATGGTTAAAATAAATTTGATGTTATATTTCACCACAAAAAAAAGACATTAAGAGTAACAGAATTGTCTTAAATGTTAAATATTTAGTTTGTTGCATTGGATTAGCATTCATCACTTGGACAATACTGTTTTTCTTTCTAGCAGCCTCCAGATGAAATGGAACAAAACCAGTCTCTGTTACAGTAAGCATATCGATTTTTGGCTTTATTATACTATAGATATTTTTTACCATTTTGCACATCTAAAATGGGCCTTCATTTTCTTTTACATATTTAAGTTTTAGACTTAAATAGTTTTGAATAATTGCCCCCTTACACTCTCAAGTTTTATTTTATAAGAATGACTGAATTAGATTATGTTGATTCTGTGTTAATATTATTTTAAAAGTGAATTTATATTATAGCATGCAGGAAGAATTTGTAGAGCTTATTGAAATTAGACTTATGCAACTATTATACATTAAGAGACTTTATCTTTTCAGTATCTTTAAAACAATGACTCTCAAGGTATGGTTTGTGGGTTACCTGGGAATCCATAAGACTCTTTCCAGAGAGTCTGTGAGGTCGATACCATTTTTATAATAACCAACACATTATTGCCTATTTCATGGTATTAACGTTTGCACTTATAGTGCTAAAGCAAATGGTAGGTTAATGTTGGAGCCTTAGTAGAATTTGAGCAGTGGCACCAAATAGTACTAGTAGTCACCATGTTTTTCACTGCCATGTAATAACAGTTAAAAAATAAATTTTAAAAAAAAGCCAATTTCACTTAATGCATTTGATGAAGCATTGATAACTGACAAATTGGTTATTCACACTTGGGTATTTGGCAGATGTTTTCTTGAAAATGAAGTCAGGAAGCCAGACACTTCAAGGAAAATGGCTGTTGGCATTTGTTGCTAAACAAAAAAATTCAAGCTTTCAAGTTAAAATTGGAGTTTAGGAAAATTTGTGTATATCACCTCGGCCTTGATTGTTTTCCAGTACTTAAAATTTTCTGGTAAGATAAGTGGTAATATTTACGAAGGTGATCTTTTGCTGTTTTATATTGAAATATATCAATCAGATCTGCATAACTCAATTAGTATTTTCTAAAAGAGCAATGAATGATGTCACAAAACAGGTACAGACCAGAAGGTTATAATGTAACAAAATGAAAAGTTCACTGATTTTGTTTCAGTTTCTACATTTCCTATAAACTTTAAGGAAGTTACTGCTTTGAGTTTTGGTGATATCAAAAAAGAATATGCACAATTAACCAAAAAAGCTACTAAAATACTCCTTGCTTTTCCAATTGCATATTTGTATGAGGCCAGTTTTTTGTTATATTCTTCAAACAAAACAATATATGGCAAAAGATTGAATGTAGTAGCAGACATGAGATGGCAGCTGTCTGTTAAGCCATATCTTAAAGAGGTTTTTAAAAATGTAAACATTGCCATTTTTCTCACTAATTTTTTTCATTTTGAAAAATGTTTTTTATAAAAATATATTAACATGCTGTTATTTGAAATTAAAAAGTTTTTCCATTTTATATCTAATATGTAAATATAAATAAATATAAACCACATATACAAAAATTCTTTGGGTTCTTCAATAATTTTTCAAAATGCTTGAGAATTGCTGTTTTCAAAAAAACATTTTACTGAATAACTAGAAATATAAGTTCATCTTCAAAAATGGAAAAAGAGAAAAGACTAAGGAAGAACAATACAGTATCCATAATCTCACTTCCCTGAGTGAACCATTGTTAACATTTTGTTACATTTTATTTTAGACTTTCTATTTGTTTTTCTTTATATTTCCACAAAATTGGGATCATTCGACAGATAGTTTTGTATCTTGTTTTTAAACTTTAAGTAGTAGTTTATTATAATTATTTTCTCATTAATATTTTTATAAATATGAATTTCAATGGCCTAGTAATATTTCACTGTATAGCCTGGCTATACCATAATTTATTTAATCATTCCTCTGTTGTTGGATATGTACATTGTTTGCAGTCTTGCCTAATAAAATTAACTATTATTTAATTATATAGATGAAAGTTTGCTCTATTTTCAGACTTATGTCTTAAATTCTCCTTTGTAATTAAAGAAAAAATTCTGTTACCAGCTCAAACTATGATTTTATTTTATTTTAAATCAGCTTGTTCTCAACGAATTGCATTTTAGGGGAAAAAAATCAGCATTCTTTTCTGTTTGCTTCAGGATTATTCTATGTGAGCAGTTTCATTTCTACTTTCAAGATGGCACATATTGATCACTTCTATTTTTAGACAGGAGAGACTGTTTAATTTATTACTCTTACTTAGGATTCAAGTAGATATAGCTAGCGTATAAAACCTGCTCTTAAAACAACTGAAACTAGAGGCTTTTTTTTTTTTTAAAGAAAGGTATCTCGATTGCATTTGCATGGTAAATTAGATTAAGGAAAAAAATAATTAACTGATTGCTTTTCTTCAATCAACTTTTAATTATCCCAGGTCAAATGATCAAAACTGCAGATTAGGTACAGCCCTTATTTTGCTTTCAGCCTCTTTCTTTCAGTTTTTTTCTATCTTTACCTACTGTAAAATATAAGAATGATAAATAATGTCTGAAAATTTTCTTATTAGAGACTTTCACTTACATCTAAAGTATAATGATAAACTTTCAGTGTATATAAGAATTTAGATAACTTAGTAATTCAGGACCAATTTTTTCCCCTGACCCTACTACCCTATTTATTTAGCAGAGAGTCGTCTCCAAAGTTATTTTCAGACCTAAATGTAGTTACCTTTACACTCCTGAAGTTCATTCTTTAATTTTTCAGCTCTTTCCTTCATTTTTGAAATCACTTGAAATATTGTTAACAAATTGGTAATAATTGTAAAAGTAATTGGAATTGTAGCCAAAAAATAACTTACTCTATTTTGAAGTTTATTTAAATGAAGAAAGAAAGACACTTAAATTGTATTTGAGAAATGTTTTTTCTTTCCATTTTAAAATTTCTGTTTGTTAATTGATTTATGTTTTAGAACTAGAAAAAGTTGTCCAGTATTCACTGTGTCATTGCCTCAGGCTGAACTTTCATTGAATCACCAAAGCATTCAAGGTATGTTTTCATGGATAGAGTCATATAAAGTAAATTTGTTTTAACCTAAAAATAGAAGGCTTAGTTAGATATGGGTTTATTTACAATCAGGGTAGTCTACTATGCATTGCTGCCATTCATTTTTACATACGAAATCAGTGTGGTTGTTGACCTTGGATTATGCTACATGAAGTTGCCTAAATGACAGGCAGCTCAGGTACAATATCTGCTACTCCAAATGTCTACTCTTTGACTTGTAATTTTGGGATTCAAATTTGAAAACAATGTTTGTTTTTTTCTGTTCTAGCATTTTTAATATGTATGTCATGTCTTTCTTGACAGGCAGTCATGCAGGCCATTTAACTTGATTTCAGCTGTATTAGTGGATGGCTGTCTTTATCTTTTAAGGTGTCTCCTATTGACTTTTTCAGAGTGAATATTATGTATGTTGTTGACAGTGTATTCATATTCTTATTGGCCAGTGAAACCTAGTATTGTAATAAAAGGGCACAAGGACATGGCAACTTATAATTGAAAGTTTAATTTTAAAAGCTCTGGCTTCTGCTCTGTTGCTACTGCAATAGCAATACTGCTTATGCCCATCACCAACTCTTGCATACATTCTCAGTGCCTGGATTTTGGTCTATCATCTTATTTGTTCACATTTTAAGAAATATTTATCAAGCCTGCTCTGTGCCAGGTATATGGATGCTGTGGATGTATGAATGCTAAATAAGTCAGGAATCCTTAAATAATAGCTATCTATCTTAGAGCTTGAAGATAATAGGCAGGGTCTGAAATATCCTACTGTTGTTGGAAAGCAAAGATGCTTTCAAGGATATCTGAAGGCAGTGCTAAAGGGATAATGAGCTAGGTTAATGGGACTTCAACTAGTCAATCTGTGACAAATTGAAGGGGAGGGACAAATTATTTTAGTTCATGGAAGTAAGTTTGTGAAAAAACCATGAGTTCATAAAGATACTAAAAAAAGTTAATATTGTAAAAAGGTAGTCTCAATATGTAAAGTGACTGTAGTAGAATGTTTAAAACTTTTTAATGGCTTTAAAAAAGAGGCCTGTTAATACATGTGCATTTTTTCTCTGTTAAGTACATATCTGCTTATAAATCATAGGATATTTTTGTTTATCACTGTGTAAGTAGAGAAGAAAGAAAAAAGAACTGTTAAGTCAAGTAGTCCTGGAGCAAGAATTGTATCTTTCCTTGGTACAGCACCAGCAGTCACACATAAAAACATTTTAGAAGTGGCATCTAATTATGTCCCAAGGTGCAAGATTAACTTGATATCCAATTAAGGAGACTTCTCTGCACAGATTAAATCCCTCATCTTTAAGAAAATAAAGCCTTAGTTGGCCCTGCTAATCTTTAAAAGATATTAAAAGAGCATTAGTTTATAATAATGGTAACATAACAGGTCAGTATATAATAATAGCACAAAAGTTTTTGTAACACTGGTCAAGTGAAACTTAAAGATGGTATTCTTGGACAAAACTTCGGTTTATAAAAAATAACTTTTGTGAAGTTTAAGGTATTTACTTCTTAAAAGTAAAGCCAGATAATTGGTTGTTCAGGTTTGAATCATCTTGGGAGAAAACAGTTGGTCTCAATGCTCCAACAAAAAATCAGTCAGTAACCCAGATTCTGTCACCTTGGCTGGCCAAAGAAGTTAATTCTTTTGGATCTGATACAATTTCTGTAACCCTGGGGAGGTACCAAAATTAGTATGACTTTAATCTTGAGAAAATATAAGAAAAAATATAGAAATGATATAGAATGGATTGCACCAGTGTATTGTTATTTTGGAATTATGTTAAGAGCAGTAATGTTTTATAATCATTGTATTCATGTGTGTTTTGTCTAAAAGTTAATGTTTGAAGTGGGAAAAATGTTAAATTTGTAGTTTAAATTATTTAAGGGAACTTAAGTTTGCAGTTAATGTTTAATTGTTAAATAAAGAGTTTTACATTTTTATGTGTTAGATATTTAAGTTTAATAAATTGACCATTAAACAAATATAAATACAAAGAGTAAGGATGTTTCTCTCCAAGTCTAAAAGCCTTTCTGGTTTTCAAGATGGCAAGTCAATAGCAAATAGCTTAATATAATTCAGACTATGCCAAACATACCCTTCAAATGTGGTGAAACCTATTCAGCATCTTTTACATGATGAAGTTTATAGTTACACTGAAACAGACAAAAAGCTATAGAGGTACTACCTTAGAGGTTGAAGTCTTTTTTTCTTTTTTTTTTTTTGGTACATATGTCTTGAACAATTTGAGAGAGGGGTGTCATGAGTGATACATATCTTGGGCAATCCTTTTCCTCTTTTGGGTTTTGATGACAGGTGTCAGCAGTAGTTAGACAAAGGACCTATTTTCTTTTCTTTTCATTTTTTTCATTTTACTTTTTTATTTTTATTTTTATTTTTTCTTTTACTCCCAGTGTTTATAGAAAAACAGAATTCTACTATGTCCTGCATTTCCCACACTTCCAACCTCCTACCCATTTGGCCTTCCAAGTGCCAGTAAAGCCTTGCAGTACGATTAGTATCTGTGCACTCTTGCCACCACCCCCAGTGAACTTCTGAGTCACAAATCTTTTACTGACTCTTCTTTTAAAAGTGCCTTGGGCACTAGAATTATAACTTTGTGTTGATTCTTATTGCCAAGAAGCCTTTGTGACTAGAGACCCATGAAACTGGTAATTCATTTCTCTTCTGGCATTTTATTAAATTGTTAGCTATTATAGCTGACTCTGTTCTAATACAATCCTATCTTCTCCCTCTTCATTCTAAGGATAATTCTAAACAGATTGTAGGATGATCAAAATAAGTAAATGATCTTTAGTAATTATGACAATGTTGGTCTTAAAATAGTTTTTTTATAAGTTAAAATTTAGCTCCTCTAAGCATTTTATTTTGACTTGTCACTTTAGAATTATTTCTCATAGATTTAATTTCTTTTAAGTTATAAGTAGAAATGTGTAAAATCTTTTGATAATTTACTAAAGGAGAGACAAGAATTCAAGAAAAAATTTTTTATAAAAATTGTAAATTTTGAAGCTAGAAAATGAGAATTCTTCCCACATGTGTTTTTTAATATAGTACTCAAATTACTATAATACATTTGGTATAAAAGAATGATCATTTTGATGATGAGATGGTTAAAAACAACATAGATGTCTTTGCAGGTTTTTTCTTAATAATTCAGAGAATGAGGAACAGGATGAAATCTTTTTTGAACTCTACCCCACCCACCCCAAGGAGCTGAGAGTTTGTTAAAAACAAAAAATCTCCTTGGAAGGATAATTAAAGCTGTATCTGTTGTTTGGTTTGGTTTGGTTTGGTTGATTGGGTTTTTTATCTCCCCCCACATTGGGAGATTTTTATTAACTTAAATTGACATTGTTAATTTTGTCTGTCAAATCCTTAGTAAGTATACCTTTATTTGATACAAACCTACCGGTTCTTCTCAATACCATATGATCATGGAGACTTTCAGTTATCAGTGCTTTGTAATGAATAAAACAATGTTCGAATAATTAACAAGTTACTTTACTGAATACTTAAAAGAATATTCTGAGGAGTGTTTGAAAGCTTCATTTATAAATAGTGATAGATATATTTAGTTAGGTATTTAGTGTTGAAAAACAGTTCTTATATAAAATACCTTTGTAATTTTGTTACATTGCTTTACTAATGAGGATAGTTATTAGATATATTTCTAATACCAAATAATAAAGCTTTATCTTAGTATTTACTTTATTCATAGGGCTCATATCAATGAAGAATGTTGTATCCAACAATAACTAGCATATCACAAGTGACATTCTGTAGAAGTGAAAAAGGAAGGCTACGGCAAAAGGAACTAGACAGCTGCATACACATGATTTATACAGACAATCACAGTAAAATTAAATGCAGACCAAATGCTTTTAAAAGTTTTTGTGCCTCGTTGGCAATTATAATCTTCACACACTAAAGAGAAAAGGAACAATAATAATACAGAACACAGTATTTTTAATGTTTATAGCAAGTTTAATAACTTAAACCATCAACTGGGTTCTCAGATCAGACTGGCAACTGAGATTTCACATCTACCTGGTTTTGCTTAGCTAAGGTCACTATTTCAGAGAACTTTACAACCATTTTAGCACCTTCATCCAAGTCATCACAAGTAAGAATTTCAAGTGACTGTCTGTTTTCAGTTCCTTGGTATCAACTCGTGTACCTTGTACCTGTACCACAATAGGTATTTAATTTCCAAGTCTTTTACTGCCATAACTATATCCTGTGTAATAATATCATACCACGTGATTCCTCTAAAGCTGTTGATCTGAATAGTCAGTGCTTTTTTTGTTTGAAGTAATAAGCTTAGATGTGTCTGTTACTTGATGTGGCACCACCACCAACATCAAGAAAGTTGGCTGGAGTCCCTCCATGACACTTTATTATATCCGTTGTGGCCATAGCCAAACCAGCACCATTTACTAGACAGCCTATATTCCCATCTGGCTAAAGTAGTTGAGATCTGCCTCAACTGCATCTTTGTCCATTTCATCTTCCTGGGTCTTGTCTTGTAGATCAAAGGTTTTCTTCTGGCAGTAAGCTGAATTAGAATCAAAGTTGATCTTTGCATCCATACACAGCACAGCTCTATCTGAATCCTCTATCATTGAGCTTATTTCTACCATGGTTTCATCATATTTCATAAAAAGGTTGTAAAGATTGACCATGGTTTCTACCACAGGACCCACAACATTAGTGGAAATCCCATCTTCTGGTCAAGCCAGAAACTAATATAAAATAATAATGAATGTCAATTCATTATTATGTTAGTTTCAGGGGTACAGCATTACTATATTTATATAATTTATCTATATAAATTATATATGTTATATATAAAATAGACATTTATATAAATTATGAAGTGATCCCCTTGATTAATCTAGTACCCATCTGGCACCACACATAATTATTACAATATTATTGACTACATTCCCTAGGTTGTACTTCACATCCCTACAACTGTTTTGTAATTACCAATTTGTACTACTTTAATCCTGTCACCTTTTTCACCCAGCCTTCCCACCTAGGAATCATCAGTTTGTTCTCTGTGTCTATGAGTCTGTTTCTGTTTTGTTTGTTCATTTAATTTGTTCTTTAGAGTTCATGTGCAAGTGAGATCATATGGTACTTGTCTGTGTCTGACTTATTTCGCTTAGCATAATACCCTCTAGGTTCATCTATGTTGTCACAGATGGTAAGATTTCATTTTTTTACAACCAAATAATAGTCCATTGTCTATATGTACCGCATTTTTAATTTTCTATTGATGAACACTTACAGGTTCTTTAACTGTGGCCTCAGGAGTCTCTGCAGCAACATCACCTTGAGAACTTTCTATTAATACAGGACCTTAAAATGACCTTTCCACGGTTACTGCAAAATATTTTTCTCTCCTAAGATATCTTCACTCACAAACCAATACTTGAATGCAAATTCTGCCCTTTTCTCCTGTTTGCTTGTTAAACAGCTTTTCCCCATCAGTTATGAGGAAACAGCTTTCACTTCTGGTGAGAAAACTATCTTCACTCCTCCACTGAGGCCATTTTCAAATGTTTATTTTCCTATGAAACCCATGTCTTTATTACATCTTTTAACCCTAATTATTTAGCAATTGAATAAGCTTCATCTGGTGACAGCCACATGTCCTTTGGGAATGGCAACTCCAACTTCTCTCAATTCCGTACTTATATATTTGTGTAGTGAGAGATTCCTTTGCTGTTGCTGCTGTACTTGGGGTCCATGGTTGTTAAACAATCCAGAACTTCCCAGGACCTGGACCTTGGCCCACAGAGTTGTCTTGAGTGGGTGGCTGATGAGGGTAGTGGCAGCCAACAGCTGCTGTTATCTATTGTTTTAAAATGTTTCCTTAACAAGGCAAGGCTGTCCACTATTGCCATTGTTATTCAGTGTAACATTAGAGGTCCTAGCAAGAGCAGTCAGGCAAGAGAAAGATATAAAAGATATCCAAATAGGAAACAAAGAAGTCAAACTGTCACTATTTGCGGATGACATGATTCTCTATATGGAAAACTCTAAAGACTCTGCAAGGACACTATCAGAAACAGTAAGCAAATACAGAAAATCTCTGGATACAAAAATCAATGATCAAAAATCCATAACATTCCTATACTCTAATGATGAAGTGTAAGAAAAAGAAGCGGAAAAAAAATTCCTTTTGCAATTGCAACAAAAAGAATAAAATACCTGGGAATAAATTTAACAAAACATGTGAAGGACCTATATAATGAAAACTACAAGACCCTATTAAAAGAAATCAAAGAAGATACAAAAAAAAAAATGGTAAGATATTTCTTGTTCTTAGACTGGAAGAATCAACATAGTAAAAATGACCATATTACCTAAAGCATTATACAGATTTAATGCAATCCCCATCAAAATCCCATTGGTAGTTTTAATTAAAAAAAAATTGAACAAAAAATCATCAGATTTGTATGGAAGCATAAAAGACCCTGAATTGCCAAAGCCATCCTGAGAAAAAAGAATAAGGCTGGAGGCCTTATTCTGCCTGACTTCAATTATACTACAAAGTGACAATAATCCAAATGGCATGGTATTGGCAACAAAACAGACACATGGACCAGTGGAACAGAATTGAGAGTCCATAAGTAAACCCATATCTATATGGGCAAATAATTTTTGACAAAAAAAGCCAAAAACATACAATGGAGAAAAGAAAGCCTCTTCAATAAATGGTGCTAGAAAAACTGGAAAGCCACCTGCAAAAGAATGAAACTAGACTGTTGTCTATCATCACACACCAAAATTAACTCAAAATGGATTAAGGATCTGAATTTAAGACCTCAAACAATAAAATGTGTAGAAGTAAACATAAGAACTAAGCTCAAGGACCTTGGACTTAAAGAGGATTTTATGAATTTGACCTCAAAGGCAAGGGAAGTAAAAACAAAAATAAGTGAATGGGACTACATCAAACTAAAACGCTTCTGCTCAGCAAAAGAAACCATCAACAAGGTAAAGAGACAGCCATCCAAATGGGAAAATATATTTGCAATAAGGGCTTAATATCCAAAATATACAAAGAACTTGTATGACTCAATAACAGCAACAAAAATGATCTAATCAAAAAATGGGCAGAGGATCTGAACAGACACTTCTCCCAAGAGGACATACAAATGGCCAACAAATATATATGAAAAGATGCTCAACGTTGCTAGCTATTAGGGAAATGCAAATCAAAACCACAATAAGATACCATCTTACACCTATTAGAATAGCTATAATCAACAGGACAAGCAATATCAAATGCTGGAGATGATGTGGAGAAATAGGAACCCTCACATGCTGCTGTAGGAATAAAGCCCAACATTTCTCACACTGATGAAGATTGTACACAAATATCAGAGGTGAATTTTGAGTCTCTTTGTTCTACTCCACCATTGGAACAAGAAGAGTATGGAGGTTCCTCCAAAAGCAGGAATTGACCTACCATGTGATCCAGCAATTCCTCTACTGGGTATTTACCCAGAGACTTGAGAACCCATGTCTGAAAAGATATTTACACACCAGTGTTCATAGCAGCATTATTCACAATGGCCAGGACATGGAAGCAACTGAAGTGTCCTACAATAGATGATTGACTAAAGAAGCTGTGGTACATGTATACAATGTACTATTAGCCATAAGAAGAGATGAAATACTGCCATTTGCAACAACATGGGTGGACCTTGAAATAATCATACTAAGCAAAATAAGCCAGACAGAAGAAGTTGAAAATCACATGATATCACTTATATGTGGGATATAAACCTAAAAGCAATGAGCAGTACAAACAAACAGACTCATGGACATGAACTATTGACTAGTGGTTACCTACCAGAGGGTAGGGGATGGGGATGGGGAAGGACGGGGGAGGTAGACGGGGTAAAGGGGGTCAAGTATAGTGGGGTAAGGGGAGGGTGAAGTGGTTAAAGAGGATCAAATATATAATAGTTGAAGGAAACTGGACTTTGGGTGGTACACATAATAGAATATACAGATGTCAAATTATAATGTATACCTGAAAATTATATAATTGTATTAACCAATGTTAGCCCACTAAACTTAATGAAATTCCCCTTATTGTTATTAAATTTTAAGCAAACAGAGATATAAAATTTTAAGTAAGATATAGATAGTGTAATATATCATTATTGCTTGGCACAAAGGACTCTAATGCAAGGATAAGAAATTATTTATTCTTATACGACTTTTTGCTCATCATCCTGTGGAATGGAATATCATGTATTAACTCTCCTAGCTGATTTTCATAGCTTTTTATCAAATGGCAAAGGTTAAACAAGCAAAAGCAATAGGTTTTTGTTGATGTAAAGCTCAGCCAGCATACTTATGCTTATTTTTTTTCCCCTGAAAAACCTGTCTTGCTTGCAAGGATGCAATCTGAGATTCAGCAGATAGTTACTTATACTCTGGCCATAGATATTGCCTAATCAAAAGAAACCAAAGGAATGACTCAAGAAGACTTGAAATGCCAGCGAGCCCTGAATTTCTACCTAAGTATGTCAGAGTGCCTGGGCCTTGGTGGTGAAAGTAAGCAAGAGAAATGGTGTAGAAAAAATATCTTTTCTCTTGATCCTGTTTAAGTTGGTGTAGATTTTTGTCAGCCAGCTCATCTCAGAGGTAGCAGGGTAAGGAGTGGATGGTGAAAGTGAAATCACATTTAGAACAATCCCCTGATTCCTTTTGGCCCTACATGGGGTATTCCTTTTCATGCCTAACTTGACAGTATGAATTCTGTACCTATAATGGAAGAGATCTTGACACAGAGAAAGTAGATAGGATTTTTCCTCACGTAGTTAACAAATACTTAGAACAACTCAGCCAAAAATAGAAAGATTGGTTTTTAGCTAAACTAATTCCAAATAATCACATTATTTGGCTTCATGTAAAATCTTTTTTAAGAAATGAAAAGATTTTTTTATGACTTTATTGCCAACATAATATACTTTTATATCAATAAATTGGCATAATAATTATAAAATGTTTGAATGTCTGAGGGAGTCATTTCAAGTTAAAAGATTAAGAAATGCCAATTGAGAATATATATTTTTAGTGCTTTAATAAAACTGGAATGTAAATATATTCTGTTATCTTTTAGGGCCTACAGCTGAAAATCCTGAAGATTTGCCACAGCCAGAAAAGGTTGGTCTGTCTATATAAGATTACCTATGTAGATCATGGATTTAGATTTTTTTAAATTATGTTTATTAAAGTCTTAAGCTCATTTACTGTCTTCCCCTTGTAGGAATATGACTAAACCATTTCAGTAGATAGAAATCTATTTTTGTCTGACAACCCCTTCTATTATTTGTTCTTTACCTCTAATGAAATAGTATTTTCTTGATCTGTATTTCTTATCTAGCAATGTAAGTCTCCTATTCTTAGAGGAGAAGCATGTAACTTATGATCAGACTAGTTGCTGAGATGATGTAGCAGAAATACCTTCTGTTAGTTTCTCTGTTACCCTAGTTCCTTTATTTCTTCTTCTAGATACAAATTTCCCATATTCAGTTGCTAATCATTAACCATGTATTGAGTGCTTGTTTTGGCTTTGCATTCTGCTTGCTGTATGGGGAATTAGAAGACTGGAAGAATGGCTCTGCCCACAAGGATTCATGCAATCAAGGACCTCCCTAGGCCAACTCTACCCTACCTGTACCTTACTTTATCTCCGTTGTACCTTACACAATCCTGCCCCTATGCCTTTGTTTAGGCCAGGGACCAGAAAGCAAGGGAAAGCATAAAATTTGGAACTGGATGGGTATGTGTTCCAAGGTCAAGTGTGTCATTTACTGCTGGTAAAATATAGCTCACGATATTCATTTCACAGGATTATTTATTGTGAGACCTGAGAGCAGTGATAACTCATGGTGTCTGGTTCTTAGTTTGTGTTTAATTAATATGTGTTTCTGCCTTCTTTCACTCCTTCACAAGTTTTTAATTTCTGGTTCAAATCCTTTTCTTCTGTGGCTTTGTCTCATGACTCTGGTGATCCTGACCTAAGTAATTGCTCCATCTTCAGCATTCACTATTCCCTGACTATATTAGTATTTCCAAATCACTTGCGTCCTATAAAATTAATAGATCTTTTGAGAAAAAGGAATTTTTTGAAGAAGTTTGGAGAACACTATATCCTAAAGTCTCCTCAGAGATTTATAATGTGCATGCTCAGAAAATTTTTGTGATAAAGAAACCTATTTAACTTCATTTTACCAAGCATTTTTAAAGCAATCATGAGAACTCTCAACTGACTCCCATTCACCCCCACCCCAGAAAACTTACACACTAAACTCTGTGGTTTATGCCATTCATTTGAGTTTATACAGTGTTTTTGACATTATATTTTATTTAATACCTTATGTGTTTATGCCTTCAATCTTCAGTTAGAAATTAAGTTACTTTAGGGCACTGTTCAATGTATTTTATTATATCTATGGCCTTGAATTTAGTAGATATAAGGACTTCAAATAAAGAGACCTTGAACTGTGACTTAAAGAGTGGATGGGATATCTGGTTCCTGAATTCTTTCTAAATTCCTTTTATCTTTTAAAGAAAATTACAGTTTGCATTACTGCTAAATAAATATATCTTCTTAAGCTTTGTGTGTTATATATGGGGAAGATAAATGGTGGCAGGGGAAGAGAGGAAAAATAAAATAATTTTTACTTTTTATTCATATCCAATTAGAGTATTATGGGGCTTATAAATTACAATGCACTTTTCAGAGTGTTGTGTTGATGGAAGGTGGGTTTGATTTTTAGAAACAGCCAAAAATCAATGAAACCTATTCTATCATTTAAGGTCAAGCAAATTAATAGTTTTTAATGTTGAAAAAAAGTTTTGTGTCTTGAAAGGATTGAGATTGTTTTTTTTAATGGTTTATAAACAGATTTTGAAAGCAATTTCAAAGAAGTCTAATATTTTGAGCATTTGGAAACATTGTGAGAACATGTATAACTTATTAAGATGATGTCTTTGAAAATAATAGTCATTTATAAATATGTTTTATGCTTTTTGTTTAAAACAACCATAACCCAGAACCATTTATTATAGCCAGAGCTCATAATATTTACATAGAACTGTGTCCTCTTTATTCCCTCTTACCTCCTGTCTTTTGGCCTTTTTACTTCATATTTACATATTCATGCAGAGGTGGGGAATAAAAAGAAGGTGAAACTATACCAATTTTATTCCTGGTTAATAATTTTTATGAAATTCAATAGATTTTTGACAACCATTAATTGCAGTGAAGTTTTGAGTTCATCTCTTAATTTAACTGCCCATGCTATCTCTGCTTCTTTTTTTTAGCATAGCTAATTTAAACTTATCTGAACAGATAATTGCCATCTGTAATATGGCCAAATTTATTTTTGGCCCACTATTAAATGTTTAACCATGTGTTCAGTCTTTAATGATTTGGCAGAGGAAAGTAGTAAAGAGTATTTTTATTTATGGAAGGGGAGGAAAGTTGATAAAACTCTTTGGGGGTACTTAACCAGCATGATAAGCTGGAAAACTATAAAGTTTTCATTTAAACACTATTTTGTGTATGCTATACTGATGAAATTTCTTTTTGGAATACACAGGAACTAAGTGCCGACAGAGACTCTCCTGAAATTAGCATTCTCTCGGGTACTGCTATTAAAGTATCTGAATTGGTTGTTGTAAAGGAGGAATTAATAGAGCCACAGAAGATGTTAGCAGGTCCAAATACATTTTCTGAGTTTGGAAAGGAAGTCACATTGAGCATGACTTCAGAAGAAACCAAGGATGAAGAAAGCTCTCTTGAAACATTTGTGTCTGCCTTAGAAAAGTTACTAACATCACCAGATATCACCCAGGAAGAAAGATTGTTTGAAGTAATGAGTGATTTTGAACTTAGAGAGTTGATGAACCCATTGAGCAACTCTCCAAATTCCATATCAATACCTTTGACATGCCACAGAGATTTGCTGGAAAACACAAAGGATGATGCATTGCCAGCTGAGTTGTTAGCAGCCTCAAACACTTTGTCTGAAGCCAAGATGGGGCCCATCTGTCACAGAAATGAAGGAGGCAGCAGTCTCAGTGCTGAAAGTGAATATGTAGGAATAAAGCCCAACATTTCTCAGACTGATGAAGATTGTACACAAATATCAGAGGTGAATTTTGAGTCTCTTTGTTCTACCCTACCATTTGAACAAGATTCCAAGTTATCTGAGTTGCAGGACAAGCACCTTTCAGTGCAGCAAGTAAGTGTGAGTCAATGATTTCGCTTTTTATAATGACTTTTAACAAGTCTTTATTGCCCATATACTTTATTTTAAATTCAAACTTTCTACTCAAATATTAACACTCCAAAGATACCTTTTGACTTTGAAGTGTACAGTGATCTTTTTAGAGGTCCCTGGGGTAGAGTTTTCAAGGGGGTTATAGTTAAAATAGGCAAGTTTCTCCCCAGAAGACCTGAGAAGATGTATTATTAAATTGCTTATGCAGCAGGAGGAACGAACTCTTTTTTAAAAAAGAAACATGGAACACTTAATGAATTTGAGTGTCATCCTTGGTGAAGAGCCATGCTAATTTCTTTATTGTTTCACTTTTAGTATATGTGCAGCCAAAACAAGCATGGAAAGCTTTACCAGAATTTTTCCTCTTCGCTCAGAAAGCCACTATGTCTACCTGGGTGCAGAGTGGAGATGAGATACCCCACATTAATTTCTAGTTGGATGTAGAAATGTATACAATTGGGCACCTAGGAGAGTGAAAAATTATGCCTGGCTTTAGCAGAACTTCACATTCTGTGTCTGAGGATACTATCACGTGGCAGTTTCTGAAGTTTAGAATTCCTGAAATATTATGACTGGAGACCCTGAAGAGACTTATCACTTGCCAAGTTTCTTTTTCATGTTGAAATTTTTGAAAAAAAAAGAAAAGGTCTTTATTTTTTCTTGATTAAAATAGTAATACATTTTCATTTTAAAAAAATTCAAAAAAATTCAGACATTACAGGAACACATAATAATAATATTGTGAGAAAAAGTCTCCCACAATTCCACTTCCAGAGATAATCACTGTTAACAATTTGGTGTTTCTGTCTCCAATTTTTTTCTATGCGTATTCTGTGTTTATTTTATATAAATGGGATTATATACAATGCTTTGTAACTGTTTTTTTTAATTTAATAATACATCTTGGTTATCTTTCTGTGTCAGTAGATGTTACCACTAACATGTTTTTACTTGCTGAGTGCATGTGTGTGTGTATGTAATTTTTTTGATCAGTTCACTATTGATGGTTATTTGGATTATTTTTCTTTTCTTTTTTTCTTTTGACTATTACCAAAATGCTCCTACAAATATTCTTGGGAAGATTGAAATAACATGATACTAAGGTCATGTTGCAACATACATACCTAGAATAATATTATTGTATTCAGTTCTGGTAAAAAAAATCTCAAAGCAGATACAATATGCTGAAAAAAAATTTCAGAAAAAGAGAAACTAATCACAGGGATAGAGCATGAAGATTAAATTAAACATTCTAGTGTTCTAATCTGAAATGACGTGATATTGATAAACTGAGCATGAATTTAGCAAGTCTTCAAGAAAAATAATCTTTTAAAAGCATAAAGAAGATTGATTTCAAACAAATCAAATTAAATACTCTTATTCAGCTATAATAAAAATGTGAACCTTGTTATCTTCAGAAGCTTTGCAAACAATATATAAATAAGCTCAAGAAAGTTTTACATGATATATATATATATAAATATATCATGAAAATTAAATCTATAATGGATTATTGAAGTAAAGTTAGAGCCATTCATGATGTACTGTTAACCTGTACATTGAGATTATATACTATCTTGTTCCACAAAATATCATTTACTGCTACTCTAAGATAACAAAATACTAGTCTGAGTAGAGTACTGATCTGGCCTAGTGTGATATCTCTGCTGTTTTTATGTGTTTCTTACTCTGTGCTACCCATTTCCTGTGAAATTAAAGCACCCAGAGTTACCTTAGGTTAGCCCTTGACTTTATGGATGAATATTGATAAGAATAATTTTTACTTATGCTCTGCTTGCCTTAAGCTTTTAAATATATGTTGTTCTTTATTATACAGTTTTTCACTATGTTCACATGTCTCTTTTTGTACTTTCATCTTACAAAAGGCATTATTGTGTAATCAAAAGACAAAATAAAACTTAATTTCTTCTCATTTTAATTTTTTTGCATTGTTGTAATGGTTAATGTATGTATTTATATCTTATTGCAGACTCTAGAAGACTCAAATCCACTTGGAAAACAGACTTTGGTGCAGCAAAATGTCATCTGTTGTGATCCACTAAATAATAAAGGAAATTTAAATCCAGTAGAAAATAGCTCTGACCAGGACACTCCATGTGTATTAAGGAGATCATCCAGAGTTAAAATGGGCAGATATGCAAAGCACACAAATGACATGTATAAGATGCCAGAAAAGATTTTACCAAAAATACTTGGCTGTGAGAATCAAACAAATAATAACTCTTCAACTGAGAATTTCAGGTATGCTATGAAATTATATTTTTCAGATATGGTATAGACCTTACAGATAATTCTATGCATGGGACATTAGAGTCAGTGTACAGTTAACCCAAATAAATAATTTTTTTTTAGTATTGTTATATTTTTATTTTGCAGTTGCTTTTTTTTTTAAACCCAGGAAACTCATTAAAAAAAATTTTTAAGACAAAATAATGAGAAATTTGTTGTACTTCAGCATAATGCTAATTTTATTTATCATTTAAAATAAATTTTAGTTAACATCTATCACCACACAATTACAATTTTTTTGTGTGATAAGAACTTTTAAGATTTACTTCCTTAGTAAATTTAAAATATACGATATGGCATTGTTGTCACTGCACTGTACATAACATCCCCATGACTTATTTATCTTAAAACTGGAAGTTTGTACCTTGTGACCACCTTCACGCCTACTTCCCAATCTTGACAACCACCAATCTATTTTCTATATCTGAGTTCAGGATTTTTTAAAAACTTTATTAATATAATTTTATTTATGGTGAAAATAAAATTGATTTTATGGTTTTACATTACAAAAGTTAGTAATATTTATACCCACCTCTCTGAGAACTTTCAAATATAGCATCTCCTATAAATTGTGTCCATTAACTTCATCAGAATGTCAGTGGAAATAATCATTTGTGTTGGAAAAGTTCCCACCTCTATTTCAGACACAGGGTCACAGGTTCACCCACCAAAACAGTTTGTGCAGTTGGTACTGAAAATCATAACTTTTAACAACCATTCTTTTTATAGATAGAAGGAAACTTTGGTGTATTGACATGAACCTGAATTTACCCTTAAAGTGTTTTAGAAAGGCATGCATTTGAGAGTAGGAATTCTGAGGAATCCATGATTAATTACTTAATATATAAATTACATTCTCTCTTGTATTTCATGTAATGACTGCTACTTGTATTAATGAGCCAGCGATACATTAAGAAACAACAGTGCCCTTTCAAAGCCAAAGGTGGTAGTGGAAAGCTAATTTATGATTTAAGGGTTATCTTTGTCTGTTAGTTGCATCACTTGACAAGCATCTCCTTTCTTCTTCATTGTGTCATAGCTAACACCTAAGCTGTTGGGACTTCTTTTCCTCTACCCAGAGAGCACCATTTGCTGCTTTGTAAAAGGGTCACCCCAACTTAGTGATTCAGAAGTCAGAGTTTGGGTTTTTCCTTTTTTTAGATTCTACATATAAGTGAGATCGTATGGTGTTTGTCATTCTCTGTCTGACTTATTTCACTTATGATAATGCCCTCAAGGTTCATCCAGCCTGTCACAAATGGCAGGATTTCCTTCTTTTCCATGGCTGAACAATAATCTCATTGTATAGATACCACATTTTCTTTATCTGTTCATCTATCCATAGGTTGTTTTCATGTCTCGGCTATTGTAAATAATACTGCAGCGAACATGGGAGTGCAGATATCTTTTTGAGATAGTGATTTGTTTTCTTCAGATAAATGTCCTAAAGTGGAATTGCTGGATTATATGGTAGTTCCATTTTTAATTTTTTGAAGAACCACCATACTGTTTCCATAGTGGTTGCACCAATTTACATTTCCACCAACAGTGCAGAGTTCTCTGTCCAAATCCTCAGCAACACTTGTTATTTCTTGTCTTTTCGATAACAGCTATTCTAACAGGTATGAGTGTTATCTCATTGTGATTTTCATTTTCATTTCCTAGATGGTTAGTGATGTTGAGCACTTTTTCACATACCTTATGTACATACATTGGCCATTTGGATGTCTTTTTTTGAATCAGATTTCCTACTTTTAAGTCAGATTCTTCTTTTGCTATTGAATTATAAGAGTTCTTTAATTATTTTGGATATTAACCCCTTATCAGGTATATGACTTGCAAACATTTCAAACATTTCATTCAGTAGGTTGACTTGTCATTTTGTTGATGGTTTCCTTTGCTCTGCAGAAGTGTTTTAGTTTGATGTAATCCATCTTGTTTATTTTTGCTTTTGTTTTCTTTGCTTTTGGTGTCAAATCCAGAAAATCATTGCCAAGACCAACATGAAAGTGTTACCACTATTACTTTCTATGGTTTTTTTCTATGAGTTTTATGGTTTCAGGTTTTGCATTCAAATATTTAATACATTTTGAGTTAATTTTTGTGCATGGTGTAGGATCGTGGTTCTTTTGCATGTGGCTGTCCAGTTTTCTCAACGTTTATTGAAGAGGCTAGCCTTTCTCCATTGTATATTCTTGGCTCCTTTGTCATAAATTAATTGACCATACATGCATAGGTTTATTTCCAGGCTCTCTCTTTTGTTTTATTGATCTATGTGTATGTTTTTATGCCAGTATTTTGCAGGTTTTGATCAGTGCTATACCACATGGCAAGTCCTCTTTTCTTGCAAAGAGCCTGCCTCTTTTTCCTAGAAAGTGAAGAGAGTAGATGGTTACATGTCAACTTGGAGAATGAGGGGCAAGAGAGTCAGAATACTCAGCACTTTCAGCTGACTGCTCCTAAGGAGAGATATCCACAGATGGCACAAAGGAAAGGCTAGAAACCATAATGACTGGCATGCCTGTCACAGATTTATCTGCAGTTTTCCCAGGAGCCATCTCCATACTTAAAACTGCCAAGCTCTCTGTCAGCAGCTTAGTAAAATGGCTTTGAGTTTAAAAAATTTAGCTAAAATTTGGTATGATTCTTCGTGAATGGCTGTAGAGAATATGAGATTTTAAAAATACATTTATTTTTCAAGGATCCAGGATCCTGCTATAATGATTAAAGGCAAAAGGAATGTACATTCATCCAGACTCAAGAGTGGAGAACAGATCTGGAAAAACAGAAAACTTACAAGAAAAAATGGTGAGGTATATTTATTTCTTTAAGTAAGTAACTTATAGAAACATAGAATTCTGGCGTAATAAAAAAGAATTAGAAATGACCTATCTTAACTTTCTCATTTTACTGATGAAGAAGTCTGGGAAGGTTAAATGATTTCCCCCAGCATTGCACAGCTCAGTAGTAGTATTAAGTGAGACTTGATCCTGACTTCTGGCTCATAGGATGATATTTTTTCTATACTTGTACCTTGGAGAGAATAGTTACAGAACCCTTTTAAAATTTAGATGTCTGACCTGTTTGTGGTGTGACCAACATAATAGAAGGCTTGAGAAATCATACCAAGAGAAATAAATGGAGGAAAGCAGAAGGCAAAATTTATTATTCTTTGATATTGTTTCTATATTCCTATAAAACTTAAAAGAGTGAATAAAAAAAAACTATCAGAAATAGTAAGAATCTAGAAAGACTGGTTTAAAAATAATAGATAGTAGGGCAGTGGGTAAAATTGAAATATGGATTGCAGATTAATAATATTGTATCAGTGTTAAATTTCTCTGAATTTAATAATAATTTGGTTATAAAAGAATGTCCTTGTTTTTAGAAAATACACACTTAAGTATTAGTGGGTAATGAGGCATGGTGTATACATATTGTTCTTTATGTATATATGTATTTTTGTGCGTGTGTATGTATATCTAAAGAGGGTGGTAGAATGATTTAAAATGATGGCAAGGTGGCTTAATAGTGTAGTGGTTAGCATGTCTGCTTTACCCACAGAAGGTCCTGGGTTCGCACCCTAGGTGGAGCCACGGACCATACCCCAGATGCGCCAGGACCCCTGGGTGCATTAGGCCCCCCGAGTGTGCCAGGATGCCAGGCCCCAGGTGCACGCCACAAGTGTGTGGGCGGAGACACCCTGCCTTCAGAGATCCAATTCTTAAGGGGAAAATGGCACATCCATAGGCCAGGAGTAGAAGTGGTAGTGAGGGGAATTAAAGAGGGGGAAAAAATAAAAATAAATAAAATGGTGGCAAAATCTTAACAATAGGTGAATCTTTGTTCTGTTTTTGCAACTTTAGAACTAAAGTCTGAAATTGTTTTCAAATAGTTTTTAAATTTTCAGTAAACCAAAAGAAGACAAAGTAAAAACCTTTCATATATATATATACATATTACCCATTTAGAAAACAGAAGACCCCATTTATAATAGTTATAAAGAAAGAAAAATATCTGTTTATATACCTAATGAGAAATGTGCCATATCTATAAAAAGAGGGTTTAAAAATTCTGCTGACATTTAAAAAAAGATGAATAAATGGAAAGAAAAACCTTATTCTTGACCATAAAGATTCAATCTTGTAAGAAATGTACTTTTCTCTAAATTATTCTATAAATTCATGAGAGCTCAATCAGAAACATGTTTTTGTTTGTTAATTATTGTGTTTTGTTTTGCTTTATTGGGCTGGAGGTTAGCTATGAGGATGTTATATGATACTAACTTTTAGATGGAAAATAAATATGAAAAACTAGCCAAGGAAATTCTGAAAAGGAAAGCTAAGAGAGAGTGGGGTAGAAACCTGCTCCACATTATATGAAAGCAACTAGAAAGGCAGAAATTAAAATAATGTGGTACTGGCGCAGGAATAGACAAACAAATCAATGAAACAGAATAGAAGCCAGATACAGTGGGAGTAAGAGGCAGGTATGTGATAAAGATTATATCTCAAACTGGTGGTAAAAAGAAGGACTAACAATAAAGAGTGAAAAACATAAACTAAATTGGACCCCTATAACATTTTTCATACTAAATTTAATTCTAGTTTGACCAAAGATTTAAATGAAAAGAAGTTCTAGAACAAAACATAAGTGAATCTTTTTATAATTTTGGAGTGAAAAAAGGCTTTTTACAGAATGATTAAAACCCAGAAGCCAGGAGGGAAAAGAATGATAAAGTTGACTATGTACATTTTTTAGAAATCATATGTAAGAATACCCCAAAGAAAACCAAACATCAAACACAGAAGAAATATTAGTAATATGTAACTAGGGGTTGATTTCATCAGCATGCAACGACCTCTTACAAAACAGTATGGATAGAGGATAAAGAAAACTGGGTAAGAGAGATGAACAAGCAGTTTCCAGAAAAAGAATAAAAGTAAAATATAAATACTTGAAAAGATTAATGTCTCACTCATGATTAAAGAAGTGTAAATTAAGAAGTATAATTTGCTCCTAGAAGAATGCCAAACACTTAAATATTTAAGAATTCCCAGTGGTGAGAATGTGGGAAAAGTAAGCATTCTCATATGTTGTTGGTGACTGTGCAAGTTTGTTCACTCTTTTTATAGGTCAGTTTATTTACATTCATCACAATTCTTTTGAATCAACAACTTTACTTAAAGTAATTCTGTAATTATACTTGCTTGAATATATAAAGGTATTTTATAAGGATATTTATTACAGCATTGTTTATTGTAATAAAATGAGTAGAAACAATTTAAACTAGATGAGTAGAAATTATAATAGCAAAATAACATTTAAGAAATCAAAAGAATATATGTGATATATATGTACTGAAAAGAATAAAAGGAATTTATATATAAAAGAAATGAAGTAAGGGTGACATCAAATTTCTTGTTAGAAACAATGTAAGCAAGAAGACAGTGGATCAGTAGCTTTAAAGGTCTAAAAGAAATTTTATTCCTAGAACTCTATAACTAGAACCTAGAATTCTATATCTAGCAAAATAGCTTTCAAAAATTAAGGTGAAATGAAGTTTCAGACATACAAAAGCTGAATGAACTCATCACCAGAAGCTCATATTGCAGGAAACGTTAAGGGACATTCTTCAGTCATAAGAAAGCTGAAACTTGATGGAAATATGCATCTACACAAAAGAATGAGGATCATTGGAAATGGTAACTTTATGAATAAAAATGCACAATTTTTTTCTTATTTGTTAATCAATTTTAAATAATAATTGTTCAAACCAAAAACAATGAATTATGAGGCTTTTAACATATAAAGTAAAATTCATGACAATAATAACATAAAAGTGGAAATATAATATTATAAAATTTAAGTGGAGATATATCATTTGATGGTAGACTATAATAAGTTAAAAATATGTACTACAAACCCCTAAAGGAACCATTTTAACAGAGAAACAAGTTATAGCTTTTAAGCCAACAAAGACGATAAAACTAAATAACAAAAATATTCAGTGTTAACTCAAAAAGAAGATAGAAAATGGAAGAGAGAAAAGAGAACAAAAAACAGATTCAGTAAACTGAAAACAAATAGCAAGATGATTGTCAAATCTAACCGTATCAACAATCACATGAAATGTAAATGATCAGGAGACTCCCCACTAAAACGTAGAGATTGTCAGATTGGATGAAAAAGCAAGATCTAACTATATGCTAACTTTAAGAAACACATTTGAAATATAAAGACATAATAGATTAAAAATAAAAGAATGGTGAGCTCTAGTCGAGACAGCGGAGTAGGTAAATGTTCTGGCTTCCTCCTATGACCACATCAAAATTACAACTAGACTACAGAACTCCATTACTGAGAATCGCCCGAAGTCTAGCTGAACATAAGTCCTACACCTAAAGATATACATAAGAAGCCATGTCTAGAATGGTAGGAAGAGCAGAGATGCTGAATGGGCTGGTCTCACATTCAGAAGTGGTATTCAAAAATCAAAAGGGATATCTCAGCTGCAGAGGCCCCTCCTGAAGAGCAAGGGTTCCTAGCCCTTCACCAGGCTTCCTAGCCCAGGGTTCCAGTGCTGGGGAGAGAAGTCCTCATAACTTTTGACAGTGAAAACCAGCTGAGAGAGATGGAGGGGAGTGGGGATTGCTGGCATCCCCGCTGTCCCTTTTAAAGGGCCTGCTCATGGACTTACTCACTGATTGACTCACTTGCTCTGAGCTCAGTGCTAGGCAACAGCTTGAAAGGCTCTAGGAACATACAGGGAGGAACTGAATTGTCAGGGTGAGTGCAGCTCTCTCCTAGGAAAAAGTGCTGGCAGAGCTCTCATCCCTTTGTTGAGCTTTCCCCCCACCAAACTTATACATGTGAGCAGCCTCCATATTTGAGTCTCCATCAATCTGACTAACACTGTTTGCCCTACCCTGGTGATTCGCTGACACCCTGTCCCACCCAACTTGCAGGCCACCCAAGCTGCTCCCCATGGCTTTTCCATATAAATAAATGGCTTACTTGGCTCATGCTGCAGACTTTCCTAAAACCTCTCAAAGGTTGAAAAACCCCAGACAAGCAACATCTGGCCTTGGCATGCCCTGTACATCTTGCTAAACAGCCCTAAGCCTGGCAGTAGTAGCAGCCAGCCTCAGTTCACAATTTAGCTTCTCCAGGCCCCTCCAAGCCCAGCACAAGTGGCAACCATCTTCAGATTACTCTGTAGCTTATACCAAGTGGTCTTGGGCAGGGCACAGGCAGCAGCTAACCTTGGTCTACGCCAGAGCCCCTTCCAAGAGGCCTAACACACCTGGTGGCCAGCTTCAAAAGCAGCAGCTGAACTTGGCCTATGGGCAAGCCCCTCCCAAGGGGCCACAAAACCAACACATCTGGAGGCTGGAACCAGACCACAACGGAGCAACTCCTGATTAGCTCCAGTAGTGATACATACAAAGGGTAGTTGCAACAAGTACACAAGTCTGCTAGGGCAGATCCCATTCAGTGGGGTCAGCCCCCACACAACTACTCTTATCTTGAGGGTGCAGCCAATTCACACAATTCATCAGCCTGAACGTTAATTGCACCCACTGATCTACTAAAACAATAAAGGCTTGGTAACAACAGGAGATCACACACAACCCACACAAAGGTCATGTCCAGAGCTCCCAGCACAAGGGATCAGGGAGAGTGTGTCACTGGGTCACACAGAACACCTTCCACATTAGGCCATCTGGCCAAGGCTGAGAGGTGAAAGCAGTAGTCCTAACACATAAAATGAACACAGAGAGGCTAGTAAAATGAGAAAACAAAGAAACATGCCATAAATGAAACAAGAGAAAACTCCAGGAAATAAATTAAATGAAATGGAGGCAAGCAACCTACCAGAGACAGAGTTCAGAATGACGGTTATAAGGATGCTCAACAAACTTATGTGGAGAATGGATGAGCACAATGAGAACCTCAAAAGAGAGAAAGCATTAAAAAAGACATAGAAACCATAAAAAGAACCATACAGAAATGAGAAATACAATTACTGAAATGAAGAATACAGTAGAAGGATTCAACAGTAGATTGGACGAAGCAGAAGATCGAATCAGCAAATTGGAAGACAAGGTAACTGAATACACCCAATCAGAACAACAAAAAAGAAAAAAGAATTAAAAAAAATGAAGATAGTTTAAGAGACTTCAAATCATAGGAGTACCTAAAGAGGAAGAGAGAGAGCAAGGGATTAAGACTCTATTTGAAGAAATAATGACAGAAGACTTCCCTAATGTGGGAAAAGAATTAAACATACAAGTTCAGGAAGCACAAAGAGTTCCAAACAAGAGGAATTCAAACAGATCTACACCAAGACATGTCATAATTAAATTGCCAAAAGTCAAAGACAGAGACTCTTAAAAGCAGCAAGAGAAAGAAAGCTGGTTACTTACAAGGGTACTGCCTTGAGAATGTCTGCTGACTTTTCAATGGAAACTTTGCAGGCCAGAAGGGGATGCAAGAAATATTCAAAGTTATGAAAAACAATCTATAACCACAGATACTCTACCCAGTAAGGCTTTCAATTAAAATGGAAAGTGAGATAAAAAGCTTCCCAGACAGAAAAAAAGCTTAAGGAATTTATCACCAACAAACCAGCATTACAAGAAATGTTAAAGGGTCTTCTGTAAAAAGAGACAGAGTAAAAAAGAAAATAGAAATAATGAATATGAATAATAAAATGACAGTAACAATGTACCTATCAGTAAACAATTTAAATGTAAATGGATTAAATGTTCCAATCAAAAGACATAGGGTAACTGAATGGATAAGAAAACAAGACCCATGCATATGTTGTCTATAAGAGACCCAGTTCAGATCAAATGACACAGACTGAAAGTAAAGGGATGGAAAAAAATATTTCATGCAAATGGAAATGAAAAAAAAAAAAGCCAGGGTAGCAATATTTACATCAGATAAAATAGACTTTAAAAAAAAGGCTATAATGAGAGATAAAAAAGGGCATTACATAATAATAAAGGGTTTGATAAATCAAGAGATTATAACCCTAGTAAACATATATGCACCCAACATAAGCGCATCTGCATACATAAAGCAATTATTGACTGATGTAAAAGGAGAGATCAATAGTAATACACTTATAGTACAGCTAACAACATACTCAACAGAGAAAAGCCAAATGCATTTTTTTAAGACTGGGAACAAGACAAGTATGCCCACTTTTACCACTCCTCTTCAACATTGTATTGGAAGTCTTAGCCACAGCAATAAGACAAAGAGAAATAAAGAGCATCTGAACCGGAAAGGGGGAAGTGAAACTCTTGTTATTTGCTGATGACATGATGCTATATAGAGAGAACCCTAACGATTCCACCAAAAAACTGTTAGAACTGATCAATGAATTCAGTAAAGTAGCAGGTTACAAAATGAATATTCAGAAATTAGTGGCATTTTTATACACCAATAATGAACTTTCAGAAAGAGAAATTACGAAAACAATCCCATTTACAATTGCGTCAAAAACTATAAAATACCTGGGAATCAAATAAACCAAGAAGGAAGAAAACTTGTTTTCAGAGAATTATGTCATTGAAAAAAGATATTGAAGAAGATACAAATAAATGGAAGCCTGTACCCTGTTCACGGGTAGGAAGAATCAGCATTGTTAAAATGACCATGCTACCCAAAGCAATCTATAGATTCAATGCAATCTCTGTCAAAATACCAATGGCATTTTTCAGAGAGCTAGAACAGACAATCTTAAAATTTATATGGAGCCATAAAAAACCCAAATAGCCATGGCAATCTTGAGAAAGAAGAACAAAGTTGTAGGTGTCACATTATCTGATATCAAACAATACTATAGGGCTACAGTAATCAAAACAGCATGCATGGTACTGGCATAAAAACAGATACATTGATCAATGGAACAGAATAGAAAGCCTAGAAATAAATCCACACCTCTACACTCACTTAATATATGACAGAAGAGATAAGACAGTCTCTTCAATAAATGGTGTTGGGAAAATTGGACAGATACATGCAAAAAAAAGGAAGGAAGGAAGGAAGGAAGGAAGGAAGGAAGGAAGGAAGGAAGGAAGGAAGGAAGGAGAGAGAGAGAGAGAGAGAGAGAGAGAGAGAGAGAGAGGAAGAAAGAAAGAAAGAAAGAAAGAAAGAAAGAAAGAAAGAAAGAAAGAAAGAAAGAAAGAAAGAAAGAAAGAAAGAAAGAAAGAAAGAAAGAAAGAAAGAAAGAAAAGCTGGACCATCTCTTTACCATCTTTTTATACCATGTACAAGAATAGACTCAAAATGGATTCAAGATTTAAATGTAAGACCTGAAACCATAAAACTTGTAGAAGAAAACAGGTAGTAAATCGCTGATATTGTTAACAGGAATTTGTTTTCATATGTATCTCCTCGAGCAAGGGAAACAAAAGAAAAAATAAACAAATGGGACTACAGCAAACTAAAAAGTTTTTGTACAGCAAAGGAAACCATCAACAAAAAAAGGTGACTGTTTGGGAGAAGATATTCACTAATGATACATCTGATAAGGGGTTAATATCCAAAATTTATAGAGAACTTATACAACTAAACAACAACAAAAAGATCAAATTAAAAAATGGGCAGAAGACCTGAACAGATATTTCTCCAAAGAGGAAATACAGATGGCTAACAGACATATGAAAAGATGCTCAAGGTCGCTAATCATCAGAGAAATACAAATTAAAACCACAATGAGATATGACCACACACCTGTCAGAATGACTATCATCAATAAATGAAAAAACAGCAAAGGTTGGCGAGGATACAGAGAAAAGGGACCTCTCATACATTGTTGGTGGGATTGCAGATTGGTACAGCCACTATTGAAAACAGTGTGGATATACCTTTTTACTCAGCAATTGCGCTTCTGGGTGTTTTTCCACAGAAAACCAAAACAATAATTTGTAAAGACCCATGCACTCCATTATTCATGGCAGCACAATTTACAATAGCCAAGATATGGAAGCAACCGAAATGCCAATCAACAGAAAATTGGATAAAGAAATTATGGTTTATATATACAATGGAATATTACTCAACCATTAAAAAAATGAAGTCCTACCATTTGCAACGACATGGATGGACCTAGAGGTTATTATGCTGAGTGAAATAAGTCAGACAGAGAAAGATAAATACCATATGATTTCACTTATATGTCGTATCTTAGGGGAAAAAAACAAACTAATCAAAAACAGACTCACAAATATAGTGGACAATTTGGTGATGTACAGAGCGGGGGAGGAGAGAGGGAGGCTGGGATAATGGGTGAAGGGCTAAAGAAGTACAAATTAGTAGTTGATAGTTGGGCACTGGGAGCACAACAGAGGCAATGTAGTTAGCATTAATATGATAGCTAGGTGGAGGGCCAGGGGAGGGAGGGAGCAATTGGGATCATTTTATGAACTATATAGATGTACTGTATACAATACATCTAATCAATGTACTGTATACTTGAAACTAATTTAAATAAATAAATTTATTTTAAAAAAAAGATAGGGTGGCTGAATGGATAAGAGAACAAGACCCTTACATATGCTGCCTACAAGAGACTCACTTCAGATCAAAAAACACGCAGACTGAAAGTAAAGGGATGGAATAAGATATTTTGTGAAAATGGAAATGGCAAAGAAGAAAACTGGGGTAGCAGTACTTATACCAGTTAAAATAGACTTTAAAACGAAGGCTATAGTGAGACAAAGAAGGATCCAGTAATTTCACCTCTGGATATTTACCCAAGGAAACCCAAAACTAATTAGAAAAGACATATGCATCCATATATTCATACAGCATTATTTACAATAGCCAAGACATGGAAGCAACCTAAGTGTTCATCAAGAGATGAATAGATAAAGAAATGGTACATATATAACTCAGCCATAAAAAAGAATGAAATTTTGCCATCTGCAACAACATGGATGGACCTATAAGGTATTATATAAGTGAAATAAGTCCGACAGAGAAGGAACAGTGCCTTTTGATTTTACTTACACATGGAATCTAAAAAGTAAAATAAACAAAACAGAAACAAACTCATAGATATAGAGAACATTTTGATGGTTGCCAGATGGGAAGGAAGTTAGGGGGATGGGTGAAAAACGGGAAGGGATTAAGAAGTACAAATTGGAAGTTATGAAATAGACATGGGGATGTAAAGTATAGCATGTGGAATATAGTCAATGATATTGAAATAACTATGTATGGTGTCAGATGGCTACTAGATTTATCCAGGTGATCATGAGTTTATTATAAATGTCTAATTACTATGTTGTACATCTAAAACTAATATTACATGTCAACTATCATTGAAAAATAAAAAGTTATTTTAAAAAGGAGAATGAGGAAAAATACACTTTGCTCATGTTAGTTGTATTAGTTTTCTGTTGTGGTAACAATTTACCACAAATTTAATGACTTAAAACAACACAAATTTATTCTCTTCCAGTCCTGAGGTCTGAAGTCCAAATGAAAATTAAGATGTTAAAATCAAGGTGTCAGCAGGACTGGTTCCTTCTGTAGGCTCCAGAGGAATAATCTGTTTCTTACCTCCTCCAGCTTCTAGAGGCTGTGGCATTCTTTTGCTCCTGGCCACATTGGCCCAGTCTTTGCTTCCATTGTCACATTGCCTTCTCCCCTTTTGATCTTTTTGCTTCCCTCTTCTCTTCCCAATATCCTTAACTTAACTACATCTGCAAAATCCCTTTTGCTATATAAGGTAACATTCTCAGGTTCTAGGGATTGAGTTGTGAACATCTTTGGAGGAGCATTATTTAGCCTTCCATACCAATCAAAAGAAAGTTGTTTGCAATGGGAGGGCAAGTCATGGCCATTATTTAGTCATGATTGGAAGTGAATGTCTTCCACAACTTAGTTTTCATTGAAAATTTTTGTATTCTTCTTAATTTATTATTTTAAATAAATCACATAATTATAATAGCAAGTACAACTAACAATGACAGGTCTGGGAGTTAAGATTACTGATTTTGATAAGCAGTTTATCTGTTGGGAGCAAAATACTTTGTAAATCTGGGATGCAGCAAGGTAGGTTCAAATGTTCAGTGGTTGGTTTGTTTTACAGTGGACTTAATTAAGTGGAAGGAATCAAAAGGCAAATTGTGGTCCACTAAGAAATTTGCTACAGTAGGTAAACTCAGTTACCTTTGTGAGATATTAGGGTGGGGCATACTAGCTAGATCAAAATGGGAAAAGTTATCATCAAAGCTGCTGTGAAATTCAGGGAAACCAAATGAATATTAACCACAAAAATTGACAGGATTTAGGGTATCTAAATGAGCAGTTTCAGTATTTTAGAAGTCACAATGGAGAAATGACACCTGGTTTACATAACCTGGGAAACTGTGTATTTCTTGTATTTTAATTGTTTATTTCTTGGCTTAGGAAATCAAAACTATTGTACAGATCAAGATCATAGTTCATTATTTAATTTATGACAGTTGTTTTTAGCAAAGAGAAAATTTAGCATTCTCTTTTCTGGTCTCATGGGGTTAATTTTTATGTCTTATATACCTCTTAGATTTTCCTTCACGGTTTTATAAAATATTTTGGTATTATATAACATTTAATTGGGTTTAATAGCATCTAATTCTAGATTTAAATAATCTTTTCACCAGAAATTTTAAGCAAATAATCTATTAATCTTCTCATGTATGCACCTGTCATTGGATTTCAATGAATATAAACTGATTAGATGATTTATAACTTGTACAAATATTTTCAAACTGTTTGACATTTGTCTCACATTGTACTTAGATATTATAGTTGGGTTAATGAATGAAATGCTCTTTCATAGTATAGTATACCCCTATTCCAGAATGTTGACTGGATTCCCTTGTTATCTGTATTCCTCTTGATTTTCAAATAAGCATTATTTTTGTTTGTTTGTTTTCTTTCATTCCCTTATTTCAGAAAAAATGAAGGTGAATAAAATATCTCTTTCTAGCATTAACCGGAGAAATGTTTTTGGAGAGAACTTACTGTATAAGGCTGCTCTGTCCAATGATGTTGATCTTGTTCATCATTGTATTAAAAAAGGTGGAAATGTAAATCAACCAAGTTATGCTGGTAAGTTTGGGTTACCACCCATAGTTATTGTGGAAGTGGTTTGTAGTTTCAGATGAATCACTCCTATGAAATTATGGCAAAATAGGTCTAAGGTAAGTCTCAAACAAAAAGCTTCCAGGTAATTTTCCTACACAGGTAGTTCTTCACCATCATCTCCTAGGTGGTCAGGGGTGGAGGGAGCAAGAGAAGAGTATTATATTTCACTTCAATCATTATGCCTGCCTGTGACCCACCAGGTGGGCTGTATGCAGTGACATTACACAGAAGGATGGGATTCCTGAGTCTGCTTGCTGCCTTTGCATGGGCATTATTACTGTGAGCCTCAACTCTGTAAGGGAAATGAGGTCACAAGCTGAAAGAGGCTGATGGTACCCTGAGTTCAGGAGAAACTGATGATAAAATGGTAGATGTACAGCAGTAGTAATGGCTAGGGAAATGGAGGGAAGAGAGGATGAAGTAGACTGGGTTGGGCAGGGAGCTCAGAAAGAACAGTCTCTCTGCAAAGCTGGATCTCTAGTATGATCTCTTTGTGTGGAGAACCTGACATGTTCTCCTGGAGAAGAGTAACTCCTTAAAGGCATTTAAGGCATGGAAGCATTGGGCCAGCCTGATTAGGGACTTTATTATGTGTCAGTACTTTTACCATTGTTTCTAGACTTTCTCACTTTATGAAACAGTGCTAAAAAGTCTTATATGTACAGAGATCAACAGCACAATCCACAAACAAGCAGGTGATTACAAGTGTACCCCTCATACTTAACTTTAGCAAGGCCTGGGTTTATACTATACTTGGGGTTTAGGTAGTTCTTTCTTTAGTCTCTGTCTGCCTAAGGTCAGGAATAGCTCTACATGTAGCAAACTTGACTTTATGGATTTCCCAGGCATCTTTCTAACATGTATCTTTTTCACTAGCCCCCCTTTTTTTCTATGCCATCATTAACATCTTCGTTGGCTATTCCCTGCTTGTGTTCACCCAGTTAATGTACACCTCATCACTCACCCAGATATTTCTGTGATTTTCATGAATTTCTTATCTTTCCCATATTTTCCAGGCTTTTTGAACTCTCTTTTTTTCTACTTCCTACTTTCCATCTTAGCTCTGATCTTTACAGTTAAGGCTACTATATTCCACAGATTGCAGAGGGCAGTGTTTCCAAAGAGTTATGTACAAACCATTTTCATCAGAGTCCCCTGCAATGTTTATTTAAAGTACAACCTTTTCTTCAGCCCCAAAACTCACTCACTCACAATGAAAATCTATAGCTTAAAACCTAAACATTCTCCTAGTGATTTTTTTTTCTCACTAAAGCTTAAGAACTACTGGCAAGAGGTATATGAGCCCCATTGTAATGTATCAATCCAAACTAGTGAACTTTTCCAGCCTGCGTATTATATGCCAGATGCTGTAAAAACAAAAATATAATATCTACTAAAAACCTTTTAATATATTTATTTTGTGATATAAATCAAAAAAGGCTAAGTTCCTTTTGAGAAATTACAAAATGTTATAATAACAGACCAATGGGTTTTTCATAGATAACATTTGTATTTTACAAATGCTCACTTATAGTTTTTGATATCTTTTACCTATCCAAAGCAATGGTGACAACCAGGTAGTAGTCTGGGAAAAAAACAAAAAAATTCTGAATACCCAAAACAGATCCTATAAAGCTTCTTTGCTAAAAACCCTCTCATACAAATGCCTTGAGCATTATTTTGCACAGAATTCTATTTGATTGCTATGCCTATGACACATTAGAACTGGAAAGAAAGGATGGCATAGGCCAAGATATTGATGATAGTAAGAAGTTGAAGCCAACAGCAAAGTAAGAGACAGATGAAAACATAAAAAAATTAGAGGCAAAATTGTTGAGGGCTGTATAATGTAGAAGACAGTGTGCTTCATGGCTCTGTGGGTTTTATCATTTGCTGCATTTGAACAAAACTAATCTTGAATCTTTATTAAACATGTTAAATTCTCTTTATAGGAAATTTATAATCCTCTAAAGCTTTAAAGATATTTTCTCCAAAATGATTAAATTTTTAAAAAGAAAAAAAATGTTGCTTAATGGTCTTCCAACCTACAGATCTTGGAGATAATAAAAATCTGTTGTAAAATATGCTCTTTCTTTTGTAGCAGTGGCTTTGCATCACAGAAGGACTAACCTTTAGGGAGAGGGAAATTTTTTCCTACGTTTGATTTCTTTCTGTAGCATGTAGTCCTTTCTATGGTCTATAGTGGCTCTTTCTCACTGTAGAATAAAGGTCCTTCTGGCTTTTTCAATACTGGGAAGTCTTTCAACCCTGAGATTGATATTGTTCATTATTGTGTCGTCCTTGTTTAGATTTCACTTAAAGTAGCATTCATTTTTAACTCCCCATCATTTACTCTGAAGTACATATACCTTGTCATCTTTGGGACTTTTCTGCAGTAAATTTAAAATATAAGACTGGCTTTTCCTTGGAAACCAGACATCGCTTTACACTTACCTTATCTTTTAATAATTCTGGGCTCAGAAAAACAAGCTATTCTCTTGTTATAGTTATTTTCTCATTCCTATAACAGCCATTTTGTTCCCTTTAGGAAATTAATTTTTAATGTAGTTTAAGGAAACCTAAATAAGGAAAAGAAATTTTCTAGGAGGAAAATCATCATATGCATTCCAAAGTTAATAACTTTTGGATTGCTAATACTTCATTTTTCATCCAACCAAACCTAGACCCATGGCAAATAATCAAGCTAACCAGCATACAGATCAGTAAGCAAATTTCCTCTGGTCTACAGGTCCCAAAACCTAAATACCAGTGAGATCATACTTTTTTTTTTCTCAGAAACAGTACTTTAGGGCGAGATAGTTTTTATATTATTTATTTTTTTTTAATCTGGTAGTTCTTAAATGGTTGTGTTTCAAAAGTGCACATGTAGCTGTTTATTTGAAAAATTTCCAGAAAGAGTGAAAAATTTCAAACATAGAAAAGTTGAAAGAATTGGACAATAAACATTCATATACCTAATGCCTAGATTCTATACATCTGTTTTTATCAGCTAATTATTGTAAAAGAAAGACACTTGGGTTTCTCTTCTACTCCACAACACTTCTGACACCAGATGTGTAGGTTTTCAACACATCAAGCAATTCTCTGACACCAGCTGGGTGTCCTTCAGTTCAGTTCTGACACTAAACCTGCATTCGCACAGACCTCGCAGGTTAAGGGCTCGTTCCCACATGACTGCCCCCACTCCCACTTTAGATGACAATTGCAAGTAGTAGGTTCCTAGGCTACTCACAAATTCTGTTCGACTTCTGTGCTCATGGGATTGGTGTGTGCTACCTTTCCAGCATGCATATGTGTTCACCAACTTGAAAAAGCTCTCCAAATACCATACTTTGGGGATTTTTATGGAGGCTTCATCAAGTATGCATGATCAATTATGAAATCCATTTTTCTAGCCCCTCCCTCCTTTGCAGAGAATGGGGAGGGTGAAACTGAAAGTTCCAACTTTATAATCATGGCTTGGTCTTTCTGATGACCAGCCCTCATCTATGAGCCTGCTGAAAGTTTTCTCATCTGAACAAAAGGCACTTCTGTCACCCAGGAAAAATTCAAGGGACTTAGGAGCTTAATGTCAGAAACCAATATATATTTCTTATTATTTCACACACCTATCCATCTGTAAATATCTCTGTTCATCCATCAGCATTTACATCGGCATTATTACATTTTAGCACTAAATACCTCATCAAAAATATTATGAGTTCCTTTTTTTTTTTTTTGAAGTAAAGTTATCCTATAGTGAATTGCCAAATCTTAAATGTGCCATTTGATGAATTTTGCACATACGTTCACCTATGTAACTCAAACCTCTTTCAAGACATAGAATGTTACATTCATCCTAGAAAGTTCCCTCATGCCTCTTCCCAGTTATTCCTCACCCCCACTCTCTGGAAGCCACTGTCGTTCAGATGTTTTTCACCATAGGTTAATTTTGCCTCTTTACTATTTCACCTTGAAGCATGATGTTAGTGTAAGCTTTTGTAAGGCTTTTGCTCCGTATCATAGTGAGAAATCTATTCCTAATTTGCTGAGAGTTTTTATGAGGAATGGATGCTAGAGCATGATATGTTATTCTTTTTATATATTGCTGGATTCAACTTGCTAATACTATGTTAAGGATTCTTTTGATTGACGTTGATAAGTAATGTTGGTCTATAAATTTCTTGTGATATCTTTGGTTTTGGTACCAGAGTTATGCAGACCTCATAAAATGAGTTAAGAAGTATTCTCTCCTCTATTTTCTGAAAGAGTTTAAAAGTAGGGTTTTTTGTTTCTTAAATGTTTAACAGAACTTAAAAGTGAAACTCTCTAGGCCTATGGTTTTCTTTGTGGGAAGATTTTGATAATAAATTAAAAATTTTTAGTAGGTGTGAGCTATTCAGATTTTCTCTTTTACCTTGTGTCAGTTTTGGTAAATTGTACTTTTCAAGGAATTCATTCTTTTCATCTAAGTTATAGTTTTTTTGGCACAGTTATTTATAATATTCTCTTGTTATCCTTTTACTATCTGAAGCTCTTTAGAGATGTTTTATCTTTCATTCCTCACACTGCTTATTTCCTTCTTCCTTCCTTCCCTTTCCTTTTTTAATTCCATCATTCCTAACCTAGAGGACTATCAATTTTATTAATTTTTTAAAAAGAACCAACTTTTGGCTTTAAACTTTTTTCTTTTTGATTTGTTTTTTTATTTTATTTCTACTCTTTTTCTGATTTCTACTTACTTTTGATTTTCTTTTTCTGGCTTCGTAAGGTTGAAAATAAGGAGATTTTTGTGCCTTCTTTCTACTATAAGTATTTAAAACTTTAAATTCCCCTCTACTGCACTTACTGCATCCCACAGATTTTGATTTGTTATATTTTCATTATCATTTAGTTTGAAATATTTTCATTTCTTGTCTGATTATTTCTTTGACCCCAGGATTATATTAGAAGTTGTTTAATTTTAAATATTTAAGGGTTATTTAGATATCTTTCTATTATTGACTTCTAATTTAATTCCATTGTGGTTAAAGGATACACTTTCTATGAATTTGATTATTTTACATTTATTGAGAATTAGTTTAATGTCTAGTATATGGTCTTTCTTGGCAACTATCCCTTATAAACTTGATTTTTTTTTCAGTTGGATATAAAGTTCTATAAATGTCAATTAGACAAAGGCGATTGGTAATTTTCAGAACATCTCTGTCTTCACTGATTATTTTTTTTAGTTGATTTGTCATTTCCTGAGAGGGGTATTGAAATCTTCACAACTATGATTATGGAGTTGTCTCCTTCTCCCTTAATTCTGTCAATTTTTGCTTCTTATATATTGAAGCTCTGTTATTAGGTTCATACACAGTTATAATTGTCATGTATTCTGAATGATTAAAAATTAACCTTTTAGTCATTATGAAATCTCTTTAGGATGATTACATTAATATATAAAATAGAATTTATATATTAATATCTATTAATGTACTTTATATATTATGTTTTATAGATTATATATTAATATAGACACCTTAGCCTTCTATTTTTTATCTATTTGCTGTACCTTTTTTTAGCTTTTATATTTTCAACCTATCTATATCTTTATATTTAAAATGTGTTTCTTGTAGCAGCATACAGTTTTGCTATTTTGTCCATTCTGACAATCTCTGCCTTTTAATCAATTTTTAGTTCATGTAAGTAGTTAGATTTAGGACTACCATTTTACTAATTATTTCTCATGAGTTTCATTTGTTTTTTTGTTTCTATTTTTGTCTGTATTATTTTGTAGTGTATAGTTTAGGAATTGTAACGTACATCTTTAATGTTTCACAGTCTTAGCTTTAATACTGTAATACTTCATATAAAATGTATGAACATTGCATATATTTTTCTTATCCTTTATACAATAGCTCTCATATATGTTACACTTACACACATAGACACCCAAACATAATGTTAAAATTTGTGCTTTAAATAGCCATATGCATTCAAAGAAAATTTATAGGAAAAAAAAAACTCTTATTAGCTATATCTTTACCATTTTTGGTGCTCTTTATTTCTTTCTCTAGGCTTTCTATTTAATACTATAAGAGAAACTTCTTTTATAGCATTTTATAGCTGTGATTTTTAACTGGAGTGTTTTTGTCTCTGAGGGGACTTTGGCAATTTCTGGAAACATTTTTAGTTATTACAACTGGGAAAGAGGGCATGCTACTGGCATAAGGTGGAATTCTCAGAACAACAAAGAATTATCCAGCCCAAAATGTTAGTGTCGAGTTTGAGAAAATTTTGTTTATGGAGAAGATTTTGGAAAGAGTTAGCAAAATATACTTTTAGCATGCAACTTTTCAGTTTTCTTACATCAATCACATGATTTATTGGAATTTAATAAATATCTGTAATGTATACAGTTGCCTCTGGCTAACAGAGAAAAATAATGTTTATCTGCATGACTGGTTTTCTTGGAGCAGTTTGTGGTTTGTTGAACTATTATAAATAGCTTTTTGCAAATAAGAAGAAAAGAAATATATACTTTGGAACTGACTTCTGTGTTATCCTGCCACTTAGCTTACTTTACTTTACCTTGAACTAGAAATAAAGATTTTTTTCCCCTCTTCTCTGTAGAAAAGTAGCCTTCAACCGGCATTCTTTATTAGCTAATAACGATCCATTATAGCCTTTTTATGTGAGGAGGACAGGAAGAATTTTAAATATTTTACTACTTTTCATATTTTTCCTCAACAGAATTAGGGGTAGGAATTTGATTTGTTTCTCAGATTTATTGAATTTATCAAATAATGCAGATTGTTTTTATGGTGAGATTATCTTGTTTCATATAATAAAAAATAGTTTTTAAGGAACAATTTAAAGTTTTTATTTTAAAGGTAAGCACAAAACATTATTAAGATGCCAAATATAAACAAATACTATTTCCTTTTTGTATAATAGGTTGGACAGCACTTCATGAAGCCAGTGTAGGCGGATTTTATAAGACAGCAAGTGAACTAGTAAAAGGTGGAGCAGATGTAAATGTCAAAGGAATGTACCAGATCACTCCCCTACATGATGCTGTGATAAATAGACATTATAAGGTACTGTGATGCTTTTTTTGCAGAGCAAAATACTGCATTCTGCAAATCTTAAAACTCTCTGGGACCAAAAAGTAGAAAAACAGGAATTTAGTTTTGGTTCATTCTGCTAATCAATACTTAGAATTTATGATGAAAGTTTGCTTTGTGATGGATTTGTTTTGCCTAATGTGGCAGGTGACATTTCACGTTACTTATAGTAACTATAGAACATGGTTTGGTTATACATAGTATTTTTTTAAACTTGCTCTTAAGACTCTTTGTATTGTTCTGTTTTAGGCTCTAGGAGGATGTTTCTTCTCATAAAGTGTTACCCAATGATGTCTGGTCCTGACAGGAGGTGTAAAGCTTTATGGAGTTTAGTGTTACTTTCACAGTTAGTATAAAACATGAAAACCTTTCAGGTTTAATGGTCAGTCAGTGTACATCAGCACAGATGTATACCAATGGTTAAAATATCAAAATACTGTAATTCCATATGAGTCGGTTAATGATAACTGCAATAATAGTAATATTAATTATGATTATGAACTCTAGCATACATGGTTTATCTCAGAAATCACATATTCTGTGAGCTTCCTAGACATTTTCCACTTCAGACACTACATTACGAGCCCTGCCTTAGATGTCACAGGACTGAAGATGTCAGATAGGGAAGACCTGGGAACCTGGTGTTGGACCCAGCACCTAGAAAGTGTGAGCTTTTTAAACATTCCAAACAGTCCTACTCTCAAAAAACTTAGAGTACAGGAGAGACAGATATATAAGAAATAAGTGTAATCTAGAGTATATTGGGCACTATGATAGAATATGTAAATGAAAGAAGCTCCAAAGAGGTTATTTTTCTCTAAGGCAGCAGTGGGTAAGAGGATAGGGAGAGCTTCATAAAGGTTGCTTGAGGAGTAGTAACGGATTAAAGATTGACCGGTTTCTTCCTGAGAATCTGAGGCAGAGCAGCAGCAACACAGGTATAGATAGAAGACATAATTAACTCCTGAAAGCTGTTAAACTAACACTTACTACTATAGAACCAGTCCTTAATTCTTGCTGTGTCTGCTAAACCCATTTTACCAGCAGCTGAACAAACATTTCCCTCCCTCCCTCCCTCCCTCCCTTCCTTCCTTCCTTCCTTCCTTTTTCTTTCTTCCTTTCTCCCTTTGTTGTGTTTTTTTTTTTTTTGTAAGAGAAGAGATACGATTCAGTATCACTTACATTAAATTGTTTTTATTGGGCAAGATGTTATAGGTAAACCCAAACTCTGTATCATTGAAAGAAATATTTGATGTTGCTTAGAGTTGTATGCTAGTACACATTTGCAATAACGTACCTTTTGTCTGGGTTGCCTCACACAATATTCCTCTAGGTGGCAGAGTTACTTCTTTTGAATGGAGCTGATCCATTATTTAGAAGTGACAATGGACAGTGTGCTTTGGATGAGGCCAAAGATGCATGTATGAAGCGTCTTCTTGAGAGATATGTTCCTAAACATCAAAAACATCTTGTTTCAGGTAAGATTACACTGCCCTGTTATATCTGTTCATCATGTCTGTAGAAAATTACAGAAATTGAATTTAGAATTATAGAAATTAAATTTATTTTCCTCATAGGTATTTTTTTTCTCATAAGAAAACCCACCCAGTAGTGTACTTGCTCTGTTCTTTTAGTAAAGCACACTGACTTATTTGCAAATGCATGTAATTGAAAGACTCTAAAAGAACAAAGAAAGGTAATAGCAAATGTACTTTCCCCCAGGTTGTACACTGCAAACAGTTAAGAAAACTTTTATAAAGTTTTGGGTACCCTTGCCCCATAATCCTTTGGCTGAATAACATGATGTGATGTAAATTATATTTGGCTGTATCTTTTTCAGTGAATATGGCCAAGATTGTTTATTTCCATTCTCTAAGAATCTTTTCTTAGGGCTATACTTTTGACCTCTCATCCATTACACAATTAAATTGAACTACAAAAAAACTTGATCTTCAGTTGTCAATAAAAGGATTATATAAGAATAATTTAAATACATGGCACATCCTATATGTTCTCCTAATATATCTGTTAGAGTTTTTTTGGTAAGAAAAATATTTTCCAGGAGCCACCCTAACAGGCATAGTTTCTAAGAGAATATGGAAGCAAGAAAGGGGCTTTTATTTCCTCTCAGTTTTTTAAAACCCTACATATGCTAGTATCACCAACTTAATTATGCATCACTACGTTCCTCTGCTCAAAATGCTGCAGTGGCTCTCCATTTCATCTAGAAGAAATACCAGTATCCTTACAATGGCCTACCAACCTCTGTGTCAGCTTGCCACCCTACCAGTGGACCCCTTTTACTACTCTCTACCTCTGTCACTTGATGTCAGTCACAGTGGCCTCTTTGCTGTCCCTCAGATATGCTTCCTCCATCTCCTTCAAGTCTTAGTTCAAATGTGTCATCTTCTCAGTGGGTCTAGACCACTTATTTAATATTGCAACTTGCCTCCTTTCTACCCTCACTGTATTAGTTTTTTATTACTACATAACGATTACCCACAAACTTAGCATTTTAAAACAATAAACATTTATTATCTCTAGTAGTTTCAGAGAGTAGAAATCCAGAAGCAGTTCATTTGTGTGGTTTTGTATCCCGGTCTCTCACAGGTTGCCGTCAAGCTATCACTGAGGGTTGTTGTCGTCTCAAGACTCACTAGGGCAGGAGAATCCACTTTCAAGCTCATTCACATGATTATTTTCAGGCCTCAATTCCTCACTGGTTGTCAATTGATGGCTTCAATTACTTTACACATGAGCATTTTCATAGGGCTAGTGACAATTTAGCAGCTAGCCCAAAGCAAATGATCAAAGAGAAAGAGAATGCACTCAAGACAAAAGCCACAAGATTTTTATTACCTAATCTTGGAATCAATATACAGTCACTTCTGCCATATTCTGTTTGTTAGAAATGAATCATTAAGTCTGACCCACAGGGGAGAGGGGAGCATAATTAAGCTCTACCTCTTGAAGAGTATCAAAAATTTTATGAAGGTATTTTTAGAATCACCACACTCCAATCCCTCTTACCCTACTCTTTATCCTTTCCCAGAAGCACTTAACACCTTCTTACACATTGGACAATTTGCTTATTTTTTATTTTTGGTCTTCCACCACCAGAATCTAAGTCCCATGAAGGAAAAGGTCTTTGTTTTGTCTAGTAATGAATACTAAAGTGCCATGTACATAATAAGCATTGAATAAATATTTATTGAATAAGTTATGTGTCAGTCCTTTGAAAACAAAACAAATTTTTTCTGTTCAATAGATACGAATGTGCTTCATTCACTTTTTTAAAACTTTTACCAAGTGGTAATTGTTTGAATGTCATTAACTAAGGACTAACACCTGGATCAAAACACCCTACTTTTATAATAAAGAGATAATTTCATTGATAATTAAGGCCACCAAGAAGCAATTAATAGTTTTTTACTCTCCCAAAATATAATTGTAAGCAACTAGTCTGGAATTTTCTGGTCAGGCATCAGTAAGGTAATCTTGTCACCTGGGCCCCTCTATTCCCCAGAAGAGGGAATCTGCATGATAACACTTTTCCTTCTCTTTCCTGTGCTCCTCAAAATGTCATGGCCCCCAAATAATTTTTTTTCTTTTGTAATACTTATTTGCCCTCACTTTTCTTCCTATAACAGCTTCTATTTTATACAACCCCTGGGAACATGCCATCTTAGTTGCCATGTGGGATGCATCTCAAGTCATGAATCACTTAGTAAAGGATATCAGATCTTTAATTTAATTAGATCTTTAATTTAAATAATAAATAGATAGATAGATAGATAGATAGATAGATAGATAAATGGTTCCAAAGAGCAAAATACTTCTTTCCGATACCCCAGTCTCACTGGAAAATAGAGGGACAGACTGAACCTCATTAAGCAAACATTAGGAAATGATAATTAAATTAATTATGAAATAATTTTTTGCCTTGTAAAAGTAGCTTTCTGGGTATATCTGTGTTGAATATAAAAATGCTGAGTTCACTGCTTATCTTTAGTATAATTTGGGGGGATTTGTTTCACTTTTCCCACAGAAATGTTTTCAGCTCTCTCAAGATAGTATTCGGTTTCCAGTAAATGTGAAAATTATAGGAATGTGCCAATTTTAATAGAAAATAGTTGGGTAATTCACTTATTCCACTTGGTTTTTAGACATACGGGTTTTAGAAGTCTGGAGTCTGACCACTGGAGGCTATCTTTTTTATTTTCCCTTTTTGTTTACAGCTCAAAAGAATAGCAATGACCCACTAGACGTAGAGGACACACACCAGCACAAGGTATATCTCTGTTTAGCAATAAACATTTTAATAGAATGTAGCCACTGGTTATTTTGTACATCATCAGAGGGGAAAGACTGCTGAAGCATGGATCAGGAACAGTGACTTCATCTTCGCTTTTAAGATACTTTGGAAAATTACATGAGAATCAGAGGGTTCTAGACTGTTAATTTGGGAAGCAGTTGAGTAAATGTAGCATATCTGAGAACACTAATGTATTGTTAGACATTTCCTTTTTCCTCCTCTTCATGGAGGCATGAGGTTTATCAACCATGTCACATTTCCTCCAGTCTGAACACAGTACAAGAGGCAGAGGTGTCTAGCCATCTCTTAAACTTCATAGGGTGGGCAGTAACTCTTCATCTGGTGCTCGGATTGTGGTGAGTGAGAGGAAGCAGTGTCTCTGTTTTAATTTCAGCAACCCAGAATGACCAGTTCGGGAAAATACATGTTTTCTTGTTTTTAAATCCCTTCTTCTGCTTCCCTGTCTATAGTCTCTCACAGGTACCAGAGGAAAAAAATCTTTAATTCTAGCTCTATCTATATTACAATTGGGAGAGAAGAGTGTTTCTAAAGCATTCTTATAAAGTGAGGAAATTTTTATCTTGATTATTTCAAGAACCTATGAAAATTAAGTAGATTTAATTTTTTATTATATTTCATAAGATTGACATAGTGGCAAAAAATTCAAGTATACAGCAGAAAATAAAGATTAGTACACATACTGAGTCTGAGTCTCTTACATTTGCCTTTCTTCTATTTGTCTATTTTTCTGAAGTATCCAGTTGTATATATCCCAGCATGCCCAGCATGATCTATGGTTAGATCAAATTATAAAATAGAATGGAATAATAGTTTGATTTGTGAACACTCCAGAAGGGAATGTAGAGCTACAGCTGAAAATAAAGCTAACTATATATTTTGTTTATATAGAAACGCAAACCCAATTCTAAAAATTGCACTGGATTTATTTGTGATGAAAATTCCAACAGACAGAATTCAGAACATGTAAAAATTGATAAAGGAAGCAAAGAGAGTTTGTTTATAAAGAAAGAAGATGTATATGAACATTACCAAAGGGATTTCAAAAACACAAAATCTGGTAAATCCAAGCATCAGCAATCAGTTCTTAATCAAATATACTCTACAGGACTCAGAAAGGACAATCTCCATAATGTCAAAATTCCCAGCACAAATATGTCTAAATACAAAAGGAGAAGAAATACACAACATAAAAGTACTCAATTGGATAATGCAATCCAAGAAAGCAGTCCAAGAAAGACAATAGCTGTCCCTTCTCCCAGAAGAATAAACAGATTGATTATTCCTCAGCAACATAATTTCCAAACCCTTGATGACCTTCCAGAAGAGTCACATAAACCTTGTAGCCCAACTCTGTCAAGCCTGAAAAATGAATTTGGTAACAATATTGAGGCTTATTCAGTTCACAGAGAGAAACATACTAAGAGCCTGGATTTATCAGATAATCAAGAAATAAAATTCTTGGAATTGGAACCCGTTGATCAAGCCAAAGCTGCTCTTTTCTCAGGACTTTCTTTATATAAAGAAATCAAGCTACCAGTTATTACTACAGAGCAGCAGCCTAATACTCACCACCAACAACAGTACATTAGTCCTTGTAAATCTCATGAAAACAGTAACTCTGGCAAAAAAAAGAGCTTTAGTAAGTGGGAAACTTTTAATAATGATAATCATGGTGATTGCTGTACCTCTGAGAAGACTGTAACATCTAAAAAGGTAATATGTTCTACAGGTTGCGAAAAACACTATAATTATAAAGAAAATTTACCAAATAGAGAACAAATGGATTTTCAACAGTTTTTACCTTCTGAAAACCATTTTTCACAGGAAGATAAAGTAAAAGCAGGCATCCTAAACATACTTCCACAACGAGAAGCTGTTAATTTTTCTAATTCAGATAATAGAGCAGTTTCTGAACCATATGTTGCAAATTATGAACAATGCATGTATGACACTTCTTTTGATCACCTACATGGGAATCCTGGTCATACTTCCCTGGCTTGTACAAGGACAGTTCCAACACATGAAGTTTCAGAGTTGACTAGTCATGTGGAACAATTCAAAAGGACTCAGGATTGTAGCCCCAAAACACCAACCCCTTTAATGAATCAAACAGATACACATATTGTGGAAAAGGAGAATAAGAATAAAGGCACTAAGAGGAATTACACTGACAAAGGCCAAAAACCAAGATCTTCAAATGGACCTTTATCCACACTTGTTCATTCTCAAGTAATAAAAACAACTGAAGTTGAAAAACGGAGACAAAGCCTTCCAAATGGTGGAATCATACATAATATAGATTTTCATTCTACTGACAATGTGAATAAAGGATTGATCAGCATCTCACAACTTAATCAAAAAGAAGAGAAGGAAGTTTCTCACCAACCAGGTATTAGTAGTATTGCATGATTTACACATTTCCTATAGATTTTGTTATTTTATAGAAATTTCCAACTGAATTTTACTCAGTCTCTGCCCAAACTGACAAGAATGAGGACATGTGGGCCATAATTTCAGGATGCTGTTAATTAGTTAAGTAATAGTATTTACTTTGAGAGTCAAACCATTGTTATCGAAGTTGGTTGCTAAATTGATATTCACAGAATTTAATAAACAATATTTCTATTAATTTTTAAGGTTTATGTGTAGTATAAACTTCTCTTAGTATCATGAAACCTAACAATTTCACTGCAGGAAATTGTTAGCTCCATTTATTTCAACAATTCACTGTATTCCCATCAGAGTTGCATCTAGCAAACTAATTTATTATATAAAAACATTTTAAAGAATTCTATCTCTTAAAAAAAAAAACAGTTCTGCTAGGAACAGAAACTTGGAACAGTATGGAGTCCTATCACACTAATATTGCATAATGTTTGTTTTTCAGATGAGGAATTAACTAATAATATCAATGGAGATAAAAACATTTTAAGAAATTGTGAAGAGGAAAAAGAAAAAACAGATTCAAAAATTTGCATATCTGCTGACATCCAAGAACACAAAAAAGTTCATAATTTCAGGAAAAGACAAAATTCCTTGAAAGCTGCCTGCAGCAAAGGTTCGTATTCCTAAACTTGTATGGGTAAAGTTTACATGATCAAGCCCAGCTATCTACTCTACTCTAGAGAATTTCTAAACTTTTATATTTACCATTTATTTTTATAGTCATTCACTAAATTTTTATTTCATCTATGTTTTTTACATGTTTTACTATAAAGCATCACTTGAGAATCTCTTCAGATATATTCTTGTCATACTTTTGCCTATGACTTCTAATTTGTACATTAGAAGAGAGAAGATAAACAGCAGAGACAGCAAGAATATTGAGTGAGGACATCAGAGGCAAACTCTGTCAAATCTCTTAGATACTTTCACTGAGCCCTTTTAACATAAGGGAAATTAAAGAAGCATAGCCACTCATTTCTTTGTGTAGTATGAATCAGTTGTATGTGTTTGGCAGTATGGACAAACTAACTGTCCTTGATATAGTTCTTGGAGCTAGTTCTGTGGTGAACAATGGGCTGAACCACATTGAGTTAAATGTTAAGCACTGAAAAGTTGATTTATCTATTGTCTAGTCAGAGGTAGGAAGGACACTGAATTAGACATTCTCTGTAAATCTTCTCCCATTATCTTCGTTTGATGTAAATTGAAGCCCTTCTTATATCTACCTCCTGCAGCGGGTTGAATTGTGGCCCCCCAATACATATGTCCTTGTCCTAACCCCTGGAACCTATGATATTATATAAAATTGTGAATATTACCTTGTTTAGAAAAAAGCTTTGCAGATGTAATTAAGTTAAGGACCTTGAGATGAGATCATCCTGGAATATTCAGATGGGCCCTGAATCTAATGAGAACTATTCTTTCTTGTAAAAATAAAACAGAGGGAGATTTGAGACACACAGGAGAGAAAATGATGTGAGGCAGAGAGGCAAGGTAGCCAAAAGCCAAGGAAGTCAAGTAATGCTGATACCCATCAGAAGTTGGTAGTCAAGAATGGATTCTTCCTTAGAGTTTCCAGAGGAAGTGCAGCCCTGCTGACATCTTGGTTTTAGACCTCTGGTCTCCAGAACTATGAGATAATAAATTTATGTTTCATTGAATTTTTTTTTTTTTAGAGCACAGTACCTAAATAAATATTGATTGACCTAATAAATACATTGAACTGCCCAAGAGGAGAGAATTCCAAATACTGACATCTGGTAATTAACCAACACAAAGGCCAGCATACCTCTTGATCACCCAAGGGTGAATTAAACCAATTCCTCAGCTTCGTTGGCTCCCCTTACTCTCCATAGATTTCCAGTCAGCACTTTAATTTCTCTCACTTTTAGCTAAAAATGAACAGATATCCCCAAATCAACAAGTATTTGTAGAAAAACCCCATATAAGAGACATCAAATTAATCTAAACAGACCAAAAGAACCCAGAAGAAATAATCCAAGAATCAGGATATATCTAAAACTTAAAAAAATAAAAAGGGCATAGAAAAGAAAGAACACAGAACAATACAGAGAGCTCTTAGGTGTTAAAAATACACTAACAGGATTTTTTTTTAATATAAACATCTACAACAGGGTTGGAAAGTGAAGTTTTCCAACTCCTATAAAGAATAAAAATAGAGAAAACTGGAAAAAAAAGAGACAAAGATAAGAAAATTAGAAGATCATGCTAGGATATCCAGAGAGAACAGTGAAAATAGGAAATCGCCAAAGAAATAATTCAAAAAATGAAGGGCAGAAGTTTCCATACTGAAAAGTCTCGAAGTGTCCACTATAATAAACAAGACATCTCACAGTGATATTTCAGAACAAAGAAGATCCTAAAAACTTCTAGAGAGGAAAAAACAGGTCATATACAAAGGAACAGACAGCTGAGTATTTCTTAACAGCATTATACTTTCTTAATAAATAACTAAATCTTTATTAAATATAAAGTGTAATGCTATTAAGAAATACTCAGCTTTAATTATAGTTGACTTTATAAAGAATTTTAGTGTTAGTCCCATTTGTTCCTTTTCTAGTTTCTGCCAGATTTTGTTTTCAAATTTCAATTATATACTGACAGTAACATTGAGCAGTTTTTCAATTTTTACCATTAAACATTTATCACATGCCTACCTTCTTTGCTATAAACATACCAGGAACAAAGTAAGAAAATTTGTACAATCCACAATAACAATTAATGGGAGAGATTTTTCAATTCAAACTTGTAGTCTGCAAGTCTACCATCTTAGATATTTTATCATTTTAAAAATATATTCTGTATATAATACAAAATACATATTACATGTAATCTGAAATATATAATCTATATGTTTTTACTCTTTCAATAAAGAATTTCTAAAGAGCAATGTTTTTGTTTGGATGTGAATGGAAGATAGAGGTGAGGCTGTCAGTGTTCCCTGTAAGTCATTATAACCAAAGCATCCATCTGTTAGTAATTCTCTAATCTTTTTTTCTCTTGCCCTGAAATTATATGCCTGATTGCTGGCATTTAGGAAATAAGGCAAGGTAAGTGTCTCATGGTTTAATGCAGCATTTATCAAACCTTATATTGTGTCATATTACCTTGAAAGTCCGTTAAAGCACAGGTTGCTGGCCTCTACCCTTAGGAGTACTGATACAGTAGGTATATTAGTTATTTATTAATGTATAACAAGTTATCACAAACTTAATAGTTTCAAACAGCACACTTTTATTACCTTACAGTTTCTGTAGGTCAGGGAATGGATTAGCCTGGTTCTCTGCTCGGGATCTTTCACAGACTACAGTCAAGGCGTTGGCCTCATCTAAAGGCTCAACTAGGCAAGAATCCCCTTTCAAGCTCATGTAATTGTGACAGAATCTAGTTCCTTGGGGGTTGTGGCCATCCTGTGGTTATCCTCAGTTTCATGCTGCATGGGCTCTTTCAAGGTGGCCACTTGCTTCATCAAAATATGCAAGCCAAAGGCAATATAGCAAGTCTATTAACAATACAGAAAATTTTACAATCTTTTGTAACCTAACCCAGGAAATACCCTCAATGTTGAGGTATTCTGTTGGTTAAAAGCAAGTTTCTCAAGAGGAGGAAAATATGTAAGACTATAAATACCAGAAGGTAAAGATCATTGGTAGCCATCTTAAAGTCTGCTGTCCAAAGTAGGCTTAGGTTGGGCTGAAGAATCTGCATTTCTAACAAGTTTCCCAGGTAATACTGATATTGCTGATCTGGGACTCACTTTGAGAACTACTGGTTTAATGAATATTCTTTTCTGTTTCATCACTCTACTTTTCTACTTTGTCTTTATCTTAGTCTGAACTTCTCTGATGCAGTTTCTACAGAAAATAAACCTCAAGGTTCCTGGCTTGGGGATGGGGACCTGGGGTTAGTGAAGTGGTTGCCAGGCAGTTTGGGGGTGGGAAAGGCAACTTGGAGTTTCAACTTTTATATATACATTTTTTTTCAGTCAGTTTCCCTACTTCCAGCCCTGTTCACACATGTTGCCTTTCATGGTACCTATTTCTCCCAAGTACTGGATGCCTGGGTTCAGACTAGCTCCCTTATGCTGCAAATCCTTTTGCAAGCACTTGAGTTGGAACATGACTTACTCTGCCAAGTCAGTTAACTCTTCTCCATCAGTGACTTTCCAGTTCCCTAAATGTGATGACGTTTTTGTACTTTATATTGTTTCCTCTTCTCTTTTCTTGATACATTTTTAAAATCTTTTACTGTCATTTTAGCACGGTTTTAGGAGAAAATGGGAGAAAAAATCACAGATCAGTTCACTGTTTTTAGCTCCAACTTAAATCTAACTTGTAAGGAAAAGATTAAAAAAAAAGAATCTTTAGGTAATGATATTATACTGCATTTTTTATGAAAGAAAGATAAACCAATAGGACATAGTTCTTGACATTTTATGTGATCAGAAACACACCCATCAAGATAGAGCTGTAGAAATAGGTTTTTTATAAAATCACAATTTGTTTTAAGAAGAAATCTATCCATTCCTAGAGGACTACTGAGAGTGAAATGCATATAAGAACTGAAGCAAGTTTATTTTAATGAAGCATATAAGAGTGAGCAGCTACTAGAATCAATTTGAAGTAATGTGCTTAAATGCCCTAAAATTTCTTCACAAGTTATATTTTAGAATAGTAATGGTAATATGAATTGATATGTTTCTGTGTTGTAGACCTACCTAGGATACTTTGAGGAAGTTGATATGTATTTTCTAAGCTCCTTTATAATAATCAGTGCCTCAGTTTTGCTCGGCAATCTTACAGAAAAGAAAACAGCTGGGATTAGCAAGAAGAATGCCAGAGGGGAAAGCCAGCTTCATTTGGCTGCCAGAAGAGGAAATTTGTCTCTGGTGAAAGCTCTAATAGCATCTGGAGCAGATGTGAATTTGAAAGATAATGCAGGTTTGGATTCTTTTAGTTTTGCCTTTATAATTTGAACTCACTAACTACACATTTCACACACAGCTGCATTTTGAACCTGCCTGTAAACTTTGAGAAATTTTTTAAAAAATAATATATTAGTTGAATAGTAAGATTTATCTTAGTTCTCACCAATTGCTAAAATAAACTTCTTCAAAACAGTTTTTCACATGCATTTGGGAGCATTCAGGGAGAGTCTACAGAATGGGGATTAAGGGAAACATTAAGGTTTTTTTCCTTAGAGGCCTTAATACCATTCCCTGACTTTGGAGAGAATGAAAATTTCTTTGCATCTCCTTGTCTGTTCTTCCCTTTCCTCCTCTCTTTCTGCTGTTCCTTTCATCTCTCCTCCCTTATTTTTATTTTAAACCTCCAGTTTTCAATTGATCTTCTAACATTTTTCTCAACATAAAAGAATCTTGTGTAAGGAATTCTAGAGGGAAAAACTCAAAGTTTGATTGAATCAAATGTCATTTTAAAGAGAAATGTAAAGACAATGCAAAGATACGAATAGGAAAGTCAGATATGATCTTACTCTATTTTAATATCTTAGTTGAAACAAATTGACATGGTTAGTGTTTACTCTGGTCGCATTATATTTTACGCATTTTACGCTCTGTGAGTGTTCTCTTTTGGAATTTGTACCGACCAGTAGTTTGGATGAGATCAATCTTTTTTCAAAAATGAAACTTACACATTTTAAGACCATAGTTGTATATCAGTATTATTTCTTAATCAATACTTAATATATACATTTGAATCAATATAGATATCCCATTAATGCAAATGAACTTAATAATGAATATATTACATGAATGTTGATTTCTATGCAGCAGCTTATTTTGTTTTTGTCTTTTTCCTTTTTTAGGTTGGACACCACTACATAAGGCATCCATTGAAGGATCTAAAAATATAATTGTAGAGTTATTAAAAGCTGGTGCTAATGTTAATTGTGAAAATCTGGATGGAATTATCCCTTTACATGATGCTGTTGCAAACAATCATTTAAAGGTACAGTACACATCAGTTTTGGTTCCCATTACTTTGTCTTAGAAAAATGAATGAAGAAAATGAAGATATTTTGAACTGGGAACTAAAGTGAGCCCTTAAAACAAATGATATTTTAAAATACTTAAAATTACAAATGAAAATATTATTATAAATTGGAAATCAGTATATCTCCTAACAAATCATTTCTCCATTGTCTCTTCATTACATAATTCATGTAAGTCAGAATTAAATGAAGGGCTCAGAGTAAGCACAGGCTATAAATCTAATACATTTCATTTTTAATTGTCTCAAATGATTTGCTCTTCTGCGTAAAAGAGTAATTAAAGTGATAATGTGACAGCTAGACTTTTTTAACTCAGAATTTCTCAGTGGGTTTGAAGTTTCAAAGAAATGGGTAAAAACACAAGTTTATTATTTCTTGGGGGTTCGTTGTTTATTTTTCTTTTTTTTTTTATTAGGCAGTGTGGTAAACATACCATAAGAGAATTACCATACCATAAAAGAATAAACATACCATTAGAAAATTACTAGAGTCAGATTTCAGTAACACTGAATTTCAAATCTAGACTTTAAAACTCTTCAGATTTTTAAAGTCTTGTTTTTGTTTGACAAACCTTAGGAGAAAACTCTTATCAGTGGGTAATATGGATTTCAGGAATAATTATTGGCTTCAAAAAAAAGTTAAAGAAACCACCAACAACAACTATATAAAACCAGAGTTCATGTAAAAATGTCTTAGCTCTCTTACTAACACCTATTTATCTGTTTCTATATATATTTTAAGAACCTTGTGATTTTTATTTAATTTTATGAAAGTATATACTCACTCTTTTCAGCCTAAACATAGTCATGTGAAAGAATAGTATTATTGAATTAATGATTTTCAGAGATAAAAGATGTAAACTAATGATTAAGAATAATACTGGATGGTTGGGCTAAGGTCTAAGGTGGCTTCTTTTGACCAAAGAAGCTCTTTGACTTTTAAATTATTTAAATTAAGAAAGAATAGACAAAATCTCAAGGTTATGTGATTCCAAAATGGAGAAAGCAAACAGGAATAATCATAAAGTGATGAACCTACTGGTTATTTGTATAAGGACAAGACCACTTAAGGTGAAACCACTTGAATAAAGGTGAACATTTTATAATGAGAAAATCAAGTTTTTGGACAGCATTCCAAAAAATATAATATAAATCTAAGAAAATAAGGGAGTCTCCAATACTACCCCTACATTTGGAAATTTCTTAAAAGTACTTAAGAATCTCAGCAAATCACATTCATGGCTAAGATTTATTACAGCAATGTATTAAGGTTATAAAACTAGTCATCAGACTAGAAGACATCTTTGGAGTCTGGAAGTATCCTTGTGAAAACTTTATTATGCTCTCTTCCTCATGAGAGGTCACACAGAGATTACCTTCCCCCAGCAATGAAAATATAGGAACATAAATGCAATATTTCTGTCCAGGGAAGCTCATTACAAACTCAATGCTCCAAATTTATATTGGGGGTTAGTCATGTGGGCACCGTTTCTGTCTTGCACATACCAGATTCCAGACACCCAGAAGCATAAACTACATTGCTTGGGTGGCCATTTTAAACACAGTGAACCATCCTTATCAATTAAGAAAGTTTTATATCAGCATAGGATACTATTTGCCACCCAAGTGCACATACCAGCTAAAGGCTAACCTTGCAAGCAGCCTTTCTGGTTAGCAGTCAGGCCTGTTACATTAACTCTTTCCTAAACAGTATTATATTTAGGTTCTAATTGGAACATACACTAATTTCTAGGACAGCGAAAGACTGAATAAAGCGTGTGGTTTTTTTGGCCTAATTTCTCTGACAGTTGTATGACAGCACATAGGATATCTTTTATCTCAGAAGGGGTGTTTTTGCACCACAACCTTGAGGGAGGTCTTTTTTCAAAAAATTTGAGAAGCATTATAAGTTTTCCCTAGGTCTCCTATTAATCCTTTCACAGTCAAGTCCTTTTGGTTTTTCTTTTGGGGGGCTAACAGGTCTAGTTTTCCCTGTCCTTGCTCATCAGTGGCTTCACTGGTACTTCAAGCATTTCTCCAATATTATTTTTAATATATGACTTCAAGAAGTCCTACATCTGTGCATTATGACTTTGTAATCAGTTTGTAGTGTTTTTCCATTTTATTCTTGGCTGTTTCAACATCAGTTACCAGTGGTAAACTGACAAACAATGAAGAGACTTTGATTTAATGGATGAGAAAGACTCCATGTTAATGAGCAAGGAGGGATATTAGATTAGGTCAAATTTTTAGATGTTCTTGAGTAAGAATTTTTCTATTTCGAAGACTCTAGCTTCCCTCATTGCAATTTGATAATTTCAAGGAACAGAGAAAATGATTACTCAGATATAGAGGGTTCTCTGTAGAAATAAATGCCAAGAGCTGAAAATTAACCACAGAAAGTAGCAGAAGGGGAGCTTGGTTTAGTGGGTAAAACACTAAGCTTGATATTGGAAAACTTGAATTCTAGGACTAGTTCTGCTGCTTGAGAAAGAGATTATATCTTTGATCCAAAGCTATGCCATCCTATACTGTAGCCACTAGCCACATGTGGCTATTTCAATTATTTAAAATCAATTACATTTAAAAATTCAGTATTTCAGTTGTATTAGGTACATTTCAAGTACTCAATAGCTACATGTGGCAAGTAGCTACCATACTGAACTTTGCAGATTAGAACACTTCTATCATTGGAGAGAATTCTGCTAGATAACACTCTGGTCTTGAGCAGGGCTAGATAATAAACAGTTTAGGTTTCCTGGACCACACAGTCTCTGTTGCTGTTACAGTGCAAAAGCAGCCATAGACAATATGTAAATGAGCGGCAAAGCTGTTCAATAAAACTTTATTTACAAAACCAGGCAGCAGACTGGTTTTGGGGCTATAGTTTGTTATTGCTTAATCTAGAGGATCACTTATGTTCCTTCATTTAAGTGGTGATTTAGACAAAGTTTGCCTTTAGAGTAACCTTCTTTATATCTGTTGCTTCTATTCTAAAGAAAAATGTTCTATTTGAAAAGGAGAAGATGGTATTTTTAATGATATTTTGATTCTCTTAACATGGTTATATTGTTTACATCTTCCCTCATGTTTTCATTAGCTTTCTCTCTGTGTGACAGTTCTATCATTGGCTCATTTTATTTCTGACTCATTTTTTCTCCTTTGTCACTATATCTTTATCTTGAGATAAGAGTTTGATAGATAAGCCAGAAAGATTAAAAAGAGAGCAAAAGAGGTAAACATGTTGTATTATATACCTAATCAGTATCAGTTCTGTTACATATAAATTTAACTCTTAGGTAGAATTTTTTATTCTTTCTTAACTACATGCACCCTATTTTCTTTTTCATCTTTTCATTTCTTTTTAAATTTGAATTCTGTTAGGTTATTTTTCAAGATGTTCATGTTTTCTATCCATGAAATGTAGAGAACAAAAAGATGAGGAAAAGGAAAGTGAGAGGAAAAGATAAAAGAAAATGATTTTAAAAATTATTTAAAAACATATGCCCGAGTCTACAGTCATGCTACCCTGAACAAGCCCAATTCCATGTGATCTTGGAAGCTAAGCAGGGTTGGACTTGGTTAGTAGACCACCTAGGAAGACTAGGTGCTATAGGTGTAAAAAAAAAAAGAGATTGTAAACTGACAAGGTCCTTGCAATCTGTGAGGTCAACCAAGGGTTGCCTCACCTAAAAAATATAAACAAACAAACAAACAAACAAATAAGTCGCCTGAGAGATAGAAAGTTATAACAACAGTATCAACCAAATTGATCTATTTGACATTTATTGGCGATTCCAACAACAGTGGCAGAATATATGTTCTTTTTAAGTGCTCACGGAATATTCATTAACATGGCCGTATGCCAGGCTATAAAACAAGTTTCAGTAACTTTAAGAGAATTGGAATCATGCCAGCTGAGTTCATAAACAAAATGGAATGAAATTACTAATCAGTAAGTGAAAAATATCTGGAAAATCTTCAAATGCTTAGAAATTAAACTACATACTGCTAAATAACCCATGGGTCATAAAAGAAATCACAGGAGAAATTAAAAAATATTTTGAACTGAATTAAAGTAATAGTATATCAAAATTGTGGGATGCAGTATAAAGCAGAACTTAGATGGAAGTTTTAAACCTTAAATGCTTATGTTAGGGAAAAAGGTACAGGACAATGATGTCAGCAAGATGGCAGAATAGTTCTCTACTGTTATCCTCCCACCCCCACAGAACATTGATTTGGGGGATAGGGATACCTTGTGGAAGTCCAGGAGTCCAGTGAAAAAGTTCCATCAGACTGTTTGGAAGAAAAATAATCCAAGAATAGCCACATTGAAGAGAGAAGCAGTTTCACTTTGCGCATGTCATTCTTTCTCCAAGGCAATATGGTTTAGTGTCAGGAGAGACACCCTTGGCTCCCATGGTCTGCGATTTCTCTTGTGGGGGAAAGTGAGAGTGTATGAGCACTTGACTTCTTCATTTCAACAGGAGCCTGCCCAAGAAGCCTATTTCTTTCTTGCCTCGCCCAGGTAATTAAGGCAACCTGAAGAGCTGGGAGAGGCTAGAAATACAGCTGCAAAGGCTTAGAATTCTCAGGGATGCTACTAACTGCTTTATTGTTCTCCCTACTCACTGACTTGCTGACTCCATCCGGAAACCCCCCTACAAGTCTCTGGAGATGCCTATTCTATGTGTCTCCCTAACTGACTCATGGGCACCCCCACTGCTCTGTGTACCTTACCCACATCCCATTCCTACCCTCCACCCCACTAAATCCTCCCCCACCCCCATGAGTGGGCTCCCAATGTATACCTCTGCAAAGAGCCAGAGTGAGCCTTTGCCAACAGCTAGTAAGCAAGCAGAGAACACCAGTATAACTGCAGGATTTTCAGGAGCTCTAGGAAAGACTCTAGGAAAGACAAACAGGCTGCCAATACCTAATTTTAAAAGACGAGGGGCCTATTTCTTGGTCACCTAATTTTTGCCAAGTTCTTTGTTCTTCAGGTCCACCCCATCATGTTACCAGACTCTCTCCCAACTTTAGCTTTAGCCTTTCCTGTTCAATGCCTTTGAGCCTTGTTTTTCTCTTACACCTTTTCCTCTAAATGAGTGTTTATGAAGAACTGCTGTTCAGGAGCCTCTCTCCGAGCCTAGTTCTTTGTGTCTTCTAAACTAGTATATTAAATGAATCCTTGTCAATATTTTAAAGATCAAGGCTTTGTCTTAACACACATGCAGAATAGCCATTATTAAATGATATAAGTTTAAGAGCCTAGAAAAGCTTTCATTTCTAAAAATAGCTTTCTCACTCCCCCTTAGAGTATTGGAAAGATGGTCTAAGGAATCTATTTTTAATTTCTCAGATAACTTTAATGATCACTCAGGCATAGAAACTCCTGGTTTGAGACACTGCTCACCCATCTTTTAAAAATAAGAAAATAAAATACCTGTACTCAGACTTAACTAAGTTGTATATATTTATATTTCATCAAAAAACTTTGCAGGAGACCTTTTCCATATGCCATTATCTACTGCCTCTCATTACCTCAGCTGGTCTTTTCACTTTTCTAAAGCAAAAATAAGGATTAGGGGACTAATTTCATTAAGAGCCCACTATGTGCCAGGTACTTTATAAGGGCTCACATTTCATCCTCATAAGTAATAAAAATAAGGTTCAGATGGTAAGTAACTTGCCCAAGGACATAGCTAGTAATTAGCATGAATGAGTTCTGTATGCTTGACTTTAAAACAAATGTGTTTTCCTTTATGCTGTGTATGCTATCTCTAGACTGATGGAACAAACCATTTCCATTGGCCCGTTTTCTCCTAAATTTCTCTGCATTGCAGTCTCTGAGCATAAGCAGAAAGAGAAAGGCTTCTAACACATAATATATCTCTATTTTAACAAAATCCTGACCATCTTTTTCTAATCAGAAAATGTTTCATTGGTTTGAGACCCTTGCTTGCCTCGTGTAAATGGAATCACTGGCTTTTTTTACTAATTGACTTATAAACTAATTAGTAACCATCTTTAACTTTGATCAGTTACAAACTGACTTCTAATGCACACTTTGTTATTTAGAAAAACTTTATTTATGTTAGAAGGTCATTTTGCCCCTAAAATGTCACAATTTCTTTGTCCTCAGTTTCCTCTTCTATAAAATAATGGAATTGGAGTAGATTATTTCTAAGTTTCCTTTTATCTTTAACCTTTGTGAAAATAAATCAGTTATTTAATATGTGTAATATATTTGCATAGATATTATTTGAATGAACATTAGGTTCCCCGCTAGCTCATAAAACCTCTTTGAACAAATAAGGTACCTGAAATGTAGTTCAAATAGAACTTCATTTAACTATGTCTAATGGCAATTTATAATACAGTTTATAATATAATATAGTCCTGAAGTGAATCTTGCTCCCTTCTCCACCCCATCTTCCAGCAGCTTGGGAAAGGACAAAGGGCTCTGTCAAAGAGATAGAATAAAACCCTCAGCACATAGTCTACTTATGCCTTTTACTGCAATGAAGGCAGCATATTTGGTACTTTTATGTTATCATGTGTAGTCCTCCAATGGGAATAAATCAGGCCAAATCAGTAGATCCATTTACAGTTATCATATCACGTTTAATAAAAATTTCCTTGGCCAAAGTTTGAAAACTTTTTATGATAACTTTTAAAGGTCAGTAGTGGTATCTTATAATTAAAGCAGAAATTATTGATCTAAAGTGTTTATAGAGATAACTTTGGAAAAATACCTTCTAGGTAGCCGAGATTCTGCTACAACATGGAGCAAATCCTAATCAAAAGAATCAAAAACAGAAGACTGCTTTAGATGAAGCTGATGATGAAAAAATGAAAGAGCTGCTAAAATCTTATGGCGCTGTTGAGGTTGAAAATAGAGATGAGAGTAATGCTGTAGTCACTGGTATGTATGTCAGTATTGCTTGCTGTTTTATACCTCTGCTTAGAAAAATAAAATCTTCATATTTATTGTGTAAATAGTTTTATAACTGGGGATATGTGTTTTGTATGTTTATTAAACTCCTGAAAAGTATTATTTATTTTTAGAAGTAGAATTTCCCAACTTAGTTTAATTTATAGGTCATATGATCCTATTGGATTGGAGTTACATGTTGAAATGAAACCCAGATTATTCACTAAACAAACCTTGATCTTCCTAACATTGGGTCTGAGATAGAGATAGAGTGTAACTGAAACTATGCTCATTGGTTTACTTGTAGTAGGGCTGGAAAAGGTTAATCTTATGCTACTAAAGTCTTTGTAACTAAGATTTCATTACTTCAAAAGTGGTAATGATTTATATAAAAGTTGGACTGATGCCTATTTTTAAAGAATGATATTCTAATTCTAGAATATGAATTTGTTAAGCAAATATAATACACATGTGTATAATGTATGTTATAGTGAAAGTAATATTTTACAGACATGTACAGCTAGCAAAATTTTATGAACCGTTTTTACCAATAGTCTTCATTTAAATGATATAATGAATTATCTATAAGAAGTAGGCATTTAGTAAACATAAATTTAGAAAATACATTTGTTGAGTACTTGCTGTGCAAACCAGGAACTTGCCCACAAGACTAGAAATAGGAGGCCACAGAAAACAAGTGATTAAACACAATTTATTAAGTGTAAAGGAGAAAGTGTTGTTTTTTTTTTCCTCATGCTTGAGCCTTGACTCATAGAAGAAACCCAGGAAGATAACCTACCCTCTCTCTCTATGAGAGAGAATGTTGGGATAAGAATCCCTGTCACACATTTCTCCCCCAGCCTACCACTATCCTTACCAACTGTTGATTTTCAAGCGAGGAATTATATTATTGATATGATTGGTTACAGCTAAGGATAATCATTGTATCATATTTTACTAATAAGCTAGGTCACATGTAATTCAAGGTCAAGACTGGTATAAGGTTCCTCTTTTCATTGCCTGCTACTGCATGGTAAGTCCATAGTGTCAGGTCCTTTCTTAGAACCACAGCCATTTCTCTCCCCTCTCCACAGCTACATCCAAGGTTTGGATCCCATGATTTATATCAGTTCAGCTTAAGAGAAGCCTTGCATTTGGAGTTAGCAGACACTCTATTATAAAGTGCTATATCTATTCCTACTTGTCTATTGTTTCTTGTGCACATATTTCCTTGGTACCCCAAAGAGATGAGGGGCATAGGATACAATAGTTTAATGGGGAAAGGGAATCCAGAATGGGAGAAGGGTCATAGTTGTAGTGATTTAAGAGCATGGACTTTGAAGTCAGATTTTGTTTCAGTAATAGCTGTGTGACAAGTGGGCAACTTCCTGAATCCCTTTAGGCTTCACTCTCCTCTTCTGTAAAGTGGTTAAAATGAACTGCCTATCTCACAGATTTCATATGAAGATTAAATAGATGATTCATGCAAAGAGTTTGATATCCAGCACGTGATAAGTATTCAGAAAATGTTAGCTGCTATTTGCCAATTGATAATAAATACTGAGGTGCTGACCAACATTAAGATATTATAATTGTGGACTTAATTTATCTTTCCTATTCCTTTTATCATTATAATTGATAAAAATGAAGCTACATTTATGCACATTCATTTTGTATTTTCTAATTTTATATTTTAAAGTGAAAGTCCCTGCTATCCAATCCAAAAGACATAAGTTTTTTTGTGAAGACCACAAAACTATTGATTCACCTTCTCTTTCACACCAAGATGACACAAGAGAAAGCCTTCCTGTGGTGAGTGAAGTTGAAATCCTTTGTTCTTCAGGCTAGAAAATGCCATTCTTTGGGCCAGCCAGACTTTAGCTGTTGGTAGCGCTCTTTCCATTTTAAGGATATGCAAGTTGAAAATGTTTTTTGTCATAGGAAAATATAGCAAAGTTGAACAGAATGAGGTATGTTATGTTGGTTAACTCTCAATTATCTGCATTGATTAAGAATTATAGATTAGCTGCTGTCTTTTTCAATTAGGTTTGGTTCTTTGGCTACTTCTTGTTCCACAGATACTGCCACTGTCACAGTGTGTCTTCACTTACCCACTTCCTAAAAGTATCTAGAACACATACTAGGTAAAAAAAAGACCATGAAACCCATACAGAAAAGGAAAGCAATCTGGTTTATCCAACCTGGGTCTAACATAGTTTGTAGTGATAATATTTGCCATACAAAAAACCCCTCATTTAAAAATATGTTTTTACAAAAATAACATAGTAGTTGCTCAATAAAATACATGTTACTTAGTAAGATGTATATCTTTAGATAGGTGTTTATCTTTAGTTTGATGAAAACACAAAGTATACTAGATACTGACTTCTTAAGCAAAGTAGCATCCTCAATGAAATATTATTTTGAATAGAAGTATGAATATTAGAAGTATATATATTGTCATTTCCTTGTAGATAATTTATCTTTTAATCTTGCAGTATTTTAAGTTTTTCTTTTAGTCTTTTATGTTCTACAGTTTCACTAGTTTGTATCTAAATGTGGATGTGTTTTTATTAATTACTCAGGACTAGATATTCTCCTTTATTATGAAGACACTTTTCTAATTTGTAATCTGGAAACTCTCAGCTTTGAATATCTTGAATATTGCCTCTCCTCATTCTCAGTAATCTCCTTTTTTGGAACTTCTGTTTAGTTGTCCGTTAGACCCATCTTCATATCTCCTAAAATGTTTTTCATATTTTCTGTTAACTCTCCATTTGATATTCTGGATGATTTCCTTTGATCTCTATTTCAATTCATTATTTTCTCAAATATTTCTAGTCTATTTAACGTATACATTGAGGCTTTAATTTTAATGACTATGATTTTTTTTTCTAGAAATTCTTTGTTTCCTTTTCAAATTTTCATTTAAAAAGAAAACAGAAAGACTTTTCTGCTCTTATTTTACAATATTGATAGCATTAAAAATTTTTTTTATCCAAATATTTTCAAAGGAATTTTAAACTCGACCTTTATTTGTGATAACATGATTCTTCATGTGGTTTGTAATTTTTTATTGTAATCTCATTTTAATAATGTTTTTTTGGTATGCTTATGCTTTGTGTTTAACATTTGCGTCTGGTGGGGCCCTAGTTTTGTGCTAATTTCTTCATTGAAGTTCACACTGAACCACACATTGTATAAATTTAGTTTTCATATACATGTATGACAAAGGCTTGGATCCCTACTTTTCTACCTAAAGCCCTGGGTAGGTGACAAGTAGAGTTTTTTTAATTCTTATTTAACCTAAAGAGTACCCATTCTAGGCCAGTAGCTTTATGCAAGGACACCACTCTAACCCCTCCTCACATGGGCCTTAAAAACCAAGCCCTGGATATCTGTGTTTGTTCCAAATCCCCTTTGGGCCACTGCTAGCTTCATTTCTGGAACCAGGAAATTTTCCTTTCTTTTTTCTTTCTTAGCTGTGTGTGTGTGTGTGTGTGTGTGTGTGTGTTTAAAGCTTATTTTCTCCATTGTTTCCATGCGTTTGCCGTAGACTGGGGTCCTTTATCAGCTGAGCCCACCATATTGACCATAAGTATTTTAAGGTATATTTTTATGTAAAGATTAGAACATTATGGAAAAACTGCTCTGTTATTATTGACTACATGAGTATTTGCTTCAGAAATAATGTATATCATTTTAAATGCCAAGCCGCAGAGAAAATGTAACAGATATATAGGAGTCTAAAGAAAACCAACTTTACAAAAAAGAAAAAGAAAAATTCAAGAAATATGAGGACTTTAAAGTCATTAAGAGTTTGTCTTTTGTAAATGTGAATTTGTTTTAGAGTATTGGAAGTTTCAAACCAAATTGGAGTGAGAGGTGATTCTGGCCACATACAAATGAAATTATTTTAGTTTGGTGCTGCCTTCAGATCACAGCATGTAGCTTCCTTTTCTATCACCATATAAAATACATACAGAAGCAGTAATGATAATAATAGTTGGGATTCACTGAATACTTATCTTATGGCAAGCTCTCCTCTAAGTACTTTATATTAACTCATTTAGTCCTCATAATAATCCTTCTAGGTAGGTTCTCTTATTACTTTTCTAATTACAGATGAGAAAGCTAATGTAAGAGGTTAAGTAACTTAATCCAAAATTACATTTCTATTAAGTAACAATGCTAGAATTAAATTCCAGGCAATCTTGCTCTAAAGCCTGTGCTCTTCTCCACTGCTCTGTACTGTACAAAATTGTGAAAGAAGTGTCAGAATCAAAGATGATTCTGCTGTAAGTAAAAAAAGCAAATCTGGAATAAAATTATAGGAAAGTTTTATAGTAAGCAGAATATAAACTTTCTAAAGCTGCTTGTTCCAAAGACATGTCCTAGGTTAGGATCTTTTTAAAAGATAAACAAGAATAATGAAGGACTAGGAAGTGGGGGTCTTGGAGAGGTGGTTATGCTGGACCCTCTATGCTGGAATGTGGAGCTGGTGTGGAGTAAAGGGATATAGCCATGGTCGCTGAGACTCTGTGCATCCACAATATAAGGCAAAACAGAAAGTATCAGTTGTTTTCTTTATCCTAACGTATAGGTAGAGGCTTAGCCTGGGCACAAATACAGACCTTTAGTTTGCATTTATAAGCATAGCCATTCTCTGTAAAAAGAAATATATCTCATTGTTTTACATATTTATATTTTATAGTTTTGTTTTGATTTATTTTGTAAATGACGGCAGCAAGATTGCTCTTCCACATAATTGGATGATTTTTTTAACCAGTCCTTAAATAATTTTCCATATCTTTGTGGGCACCAAAGTAAAATTTCAGAGCAACATACTTCAGAAAGTGTTGAGGACCTACATGTTTTAAAAATTAATGTGTATCGAGAATATATTAAAGGATAGATAATTTGAGCCTATCCATCAGTTTCATCTATTGAGCAACAACTATATATCCAACAGAGTAGAAACCATGTACAAAATGTAAAAACCATGCTCCTGCCTACAAGATTTCATTATCTTGATAGAGAAATATAATTTATAAGATATATATATTAATACTAAAATCTGTAGCACTGAAATTCTTATGTAATTCTGAAAAAAGATAAATTAGTATGAATTAGGTTATTCAGAGACTAACTATATAAAACCCATCTCATAAATGGGTTTTATATAATAATAAGCAATATTTATTGAGCTCTTATTTTGTGCTGACATTGTCCTGAGCATTTTACATGTGTTACTCATTCGGGCAAGGAGAGGAGAGTAACTTCCTGGAGTCACCCAGCTAGGAAGAGATGGAGCCATAATTTATACCCAGTCACTCTGATTTGAGAGTACACTCGGTGATTCCATCTCATAAGAAAGAGAGTGTTCTGGGCAGAGTAAATTGAAGGTGTTTCAGGCAGGAAGGTTAGTACTGACAAGGATATAAAGACATAGTTTCAAATCCCCTTTTTGAGTTTTTGAGTAGTGTTTTATATTTTTAATATTATGTGTGAGATTTTCACAGAGGTCAGTGATAATCATAAAGCCTTAAAGTGAACTCGTTGCATATGTTATCTTTAAATTTTTTGTGCTGAGTTGTTTTTTTTCTCCTACACCTATAATTTTGATAGAAGTCAATGAGAAATTATTCTTTATGTGGTTGCTACTTTTACATTCTATTTTCCAGGAATAGATATGCTTCAAAAATCAAGGAATATTTAAGTTTACTTTTCCCCCTGAATATGCAACATTTATACAGTTAATATTAAACAAAGCATGAGTACATTTTGAACATAATACATATTAGAGAGAAAATCTACCTTCTTGTAATGAAATTTGGGGTGTTCTTACTTGATAGCATCAGACCATCAGTGCCATTCTACAAGATATAGAAGAAAAACAAGAAAATTTATTGGAGTTTGAAATAAGAACCCCTGAAGATGCAGGTAAATATGGACTCATTCTTACGGACTCCTAGTAAGTTTAGTTATTTCTGACATCCATACCTCCCTTTTTTTAAGGTGCATGATTATTTCAAAGCTCACAATGGCTGAAAATGTGGTCTTTTTTATGTGAGGGTAAAGTGACAAGAATGAATATCAGAATTCAATGATGCAAACCAGTAGTTGATAATAATAGTTGATGGTGATACTTCTAGAATCAAGGTATAGCATGAGTAATTTGAGAGATATTCAGAACCATGATCAGAGATAAGCTACTCCTGGTGATATGTTTAGATAAAAATGTGACAGAAAGCATAAGGTAGTGATTAGAGATAAGATTGTGTTACTTCTTGGCTCTTCAGCTTCACCTAGCTACAACTTCTCTTAAATACAGATGTGTAGTGGTGACAGAAGTAGAGCAAATAGTCATACCTTCCAAAGAAGCAGTTATATCTTACTGAATAGATGTCTTCCTGTTTACAAAACACTAATGATTCAAAATAGTAAATTAGACTGATATCAGACCTAATAAATCTTACAAAACTTCAGTGAATGTTTATAGACCTTTGATAGCTCACAGCTATGTTTTCTTGTGATTTACAAGGTAGAAAGTAGCTCCTGATAGATGCAGATCTGAATTAAAAGTAGTTAGCTAAAAATAAAGTACTTCATTAATCTTTTGTGTAGCAGGTTACAACTGTTAGTTCATCTCTGTCCTAACTCAAGTTGTATAGCCTTTTTAAAAAATTATTTCCTTTTAAATTATACACATTCTACTTTTCATCTTAGCCTAGCACATGGTACAAGTTGTATTTTGAGGAAAATAATACAAAATAGTTATACCCCTCAAAATATATGTGAGGTTCATATATTTTATTTAGTATTTCTAATATCTAGTACATCTAAGATTAATTTTCCAAGTTTATAATTTTTTTCATTATACAAGGCATATAGTTACACTTCAAGAAATAATAAAGAGGAAAAAATATGCTAAAATTACCTACTGTCGCTCCACAGTATTTCGATGTATTCGTTTCCTTTTTCCCCCTAAGAACATAGTTATAGTTATACCTCAGTAAAATTGCTAAAAATATAGTTTAGTCATGCTAGATATGCTATTTTTACATTATTTTTCCTGAAGTCATCATCCTTAGTGGTTCTACAGTATCCTGTTCAGTAAATGTTCCATGATTGATTACTTAATTTTTATTGTTGTTGAGCATTTAGATTTTTTCTAAATTTTGCTACTATGCTACAACACAGCTTTTTCTGGATTTATAATTATCTCCTTAGGTAAGATGGACAGAATTGGAATTATTGGGTCAAAAGTATGTAACATTTAAAAAATCTATTGATTCATATTGATAAATAAATTTTTTAAAGAATTACATACAAATTTGCACTTCCACTAAAACAAATTAGTGTTTGTTGTTCTTTACACTGTTAATAACTCAGCATTTTCATTTAAAATAATTTTACTAGTTTAATAACAAAATGTACCTCTTATTTTCATTTGCCTTATTAACTATTAATGACATTTTTAAACACTAGTTTTAGTTGCTGTTTTGTGAATTGACGGTTCCTTTTTTGTCTGTTAATAAATTAGAGTCATGTTATATAATCATATTGTTGACCTCTTTTCTACCATAACTGCTGCAAATACTTTTTTCAGCCATTTAAATATCTTTTTATTTGTAACATGTTAGTTTGTTCTTAAATACATAAATTTTCAAGCTCTGTATAGTAAAATGTTTTTTTCTTTGCTATTTCTTATAATATTTTGAAGATTAGAAACTTTTTTCTTCCCACCCCCAGTCTGAGTAATTTAATTTTCTTCTATTATAACCAGTATACAAACTGATGAATCATGATCTCTTTATTTTTGTTTCACTGCCCCTTTAAGGGAGGAGAGGTAGCAAGGAGCCTAGAGTTCTTGGCTGGTGACTAAGCACTGACTGTGATTGGCTCCATCACTCTTTGACAGATATTTAAAACTAAGTTTCTTCAGAGCAGTTTTGAGGCTCTTCTGAAACTTCTACATGGGTGGCTCCAATGATGTGACAGTGTACATTTTTTCCCCTCTGGCCTCCTCAGTCTCATCTCAGCTTCTATTTTTTCTATTGGTCCGTACTACATACACTCTTGCCCTCAGGTAGAAGCCCTCATCAGCAGGATCTCAAGGCAGGCTCCACACCAACTCTTCAGAATTTGGCACCTTGTACTTTTAGTGGGAGCACAGTTAATTCCCAGCACAGCAGCAACTTTCTCTTTGCTCTGCTGTGGGAGCTCCTTGCTCTTCAGGGTCCTGACCTCTAAATGTTCAAAGAGAAAGCCAGATATGAGTTTGTTATCACTTCATTTGAGAGTTATGCTTCTCAACAATCTTTTGAAAAGCTGCCCCCATAATGAGGGAGAAGCCCCCTCACTTCTCACCTTTGCTTTTGAGGATGGAGATTCCCACTCAGTGAAGCAACAGCTCTCTAAAGAAATATCTTTACTAATTCGCCACTTCCATATTCTGACATCTTCTATATCTTTGATCTGGCTGAGGAGTTCAAGAGTAATAAATCCTATTTCGAACATTTTCTTGTAAATTTTTATTAAAGATGTCTTGCATTCACTTTCATTTCAGATGTATTTAGTGCCTTAACTGAACTGAGGCAGAAAAATGTTCATCGTGAACTTTTTCTTATTTTTTTTTCTAAGCATTTTAACTTTGTCATTCATCTAAAATCTCTTTTCTACATATGGTATTAGATAAGGATAGAATAGTTTCCCCTCATAGGTTTTTCCTGCATTTGCCTACTCTTATTTGTTGAATATTACTCTTATCCTCATTGTTTTATAATGCCTTATTATCATATATAAAATCTTACACATATTAGGGCAATTTCTAGGTTCTAAGATACCATTGATTAATTCAAATTTAGTGTTGTCTCTTTGATAAATAAGTATACAGTATCAAGATACATGTAAGATATCTTTATATCCTTTCTCATAGAAACAAACTTTTAGGTTACTCTGATAATGTTATTTTTACCAATGGTTTAAAATTCATTTGGAAAATCCAATGTGACAGGATGTGTACATGATGTAAATACTTTCTACTAAATAGTATCAATTCTGCTGAACAAAATTATATCTAAATTCTTAATAATCATACTAGTTTCCCACTTGTTAGCACTTGCATTACATTATGAAACTAATTCTTAGCCATAGTATTAGTATTAGGGTGACAAAAACTCCTCTGGGAACACTGATTCTTTACTTTGATATCATTTGTCTGATTTGCAAAGGGAGATTATGGAACAAATTTCAACTCTGAAATCCCTGTTCTTTCCCACCACTAATTTTCTCTAGTTAAATTATATAGAAAATGTGCATTGATCTAAAAAATTAAGCAAAAACTTAAAGCCCAAAGTAAAATGAATAGTAAGTAGCTTAAAAGAAATCAAATTTATTCATCTAAGCCTTTCCATTTCCTACTTGGAAATCTATATTTGGATATAATCGACATTTATGTGTAAGTCCTGTGGATTGTGGGGGAGTGCATGATGCCTTTACTTAAGAGGCAGTGGAAGAAAGTAGGAAATATCTAAGTAATTATTATAAAAGTTATTTTATATAGATCAAAGTGTTAAGTGTGAAGACAAGAACTGATATCATGGTTCTTATTTTTAAATATATATATATATAATATGTAGTTATATGTAGTACAAATATGTAGAATAATACATTAAATAAATATATTAAAAATTTTTACACAAATACCAACACCGCTACCAAAGTATTAACAGCTATCTCTTTCATGGAGTAAAATAGAGATGAAGCAGGGGAAGAAGTGGGATACTTTTACTTTTCTTCTGTGTAAACATTTATATTGTTTGAAAAAAATTTTACAAGGATAATGTATTTTTTGTGTTTAAAAAAGCTAAACAATTTTAACAGTTAAAATATTTATCTTTATATTTATCTTCTTTATTCCCTTATTTCACACATAAGGAAGCTGACCATAGAGGTCATATGACTTGTTTGGGTTCACAGAGCTTAGTCAGTAGACTAGGCAGCAGGATTAGAACTCAGGCTGGCTTGCTCTTTCTTGGCACAGTGTTCTTACACTTCAGGGTCCTTCTAAAGGGTGACATAATTCAGTAAGCCTTGATTTATATATTTGAGTCATTGATATTGGGGAAGATGGCAGGGGAATGATCATTGCTTTTTAAAATTCATGGTAAGACTGAGTTCTTTGTGATCAAATTTAACGTTTGCTAGCTCTCAGTTAACTGACTTTTTACTTTGTTACCACGTTTCTAGAACAATACATCGAAAAGATGTTAGAGATAAAAGAGGTTATGGATAATGTGCTTGCCAAGCAAAAGGCCGAAAGGGATGATCTGGCTAAAAAATACAGGTGAGTGAAAAAATAGGAGTGCTTTAGAGTTTTCGCAATTTATTCATTTTAAGCTACAATAGTAAGGCCTAGAATTTCTTAAGAATACAAATGTTTCTTAGTACCAAAAATGACTTTATGAGGTCATCTAATCTATGACCTGCATGGAGAATCATACTTCCCAGAAAGATATTCTTCATCTTTATTACCTGAAATATTCAGAAAACAACATTTTAGTACCTTAAAAAGTTGTCTACAGACGAGAATTTTATAAAAGCCTTTCTGGTCATGAATCCCAAACTAAGTTTTTTTCCATAGTAAACTCAAATATTTTACATTAAAAATTTTTCTTTTTGCTATCATAAATGTCCTTTTGAGCAATTTGTGGTTTTGTGTTCCTCTAAATTCTCAGGATTCTTAAGTAATTTTATCCTGATTATATTTGGTTATATACCTCTTCACATCCTTTTTTGAGAAAGATGATATATATACATATATTTTTCTTATTTAGGAAATATGTTTTTATTAGTTTTCATAGACTTAGCTACATATACCCCCTATTGTTTTTTTTCTTGTGATGAGAACTTTTAAAATGTATTCTCTTAGCAACTTTCAATATATGTAATACAGCATTCTTAACAGTTGTCACCATACTATGCATTACATTCCCATGACTTATTTATTTTATACCTAGATATTTGTCCCTTTTGACCAGCTTCACCCATTTTTGCCCACTACCCACTTCTGGCAATCACCAATCTCGTCTCTGTTATATTTATGAATTTGGGTGTGTGTGTGTGTGTGTGTGTGTGTGTGTGTGTGTGTTTAGATTCCACATATAAGAGATCATAGAATGTCTTTCTTTGTCTGACTTATTTCACTTGACACAATACCCTCAAGGTCCATCCATATTGCCACATTTGGCAGGATTTCCTTCTTTTAATGGCTGAATAATATTCCACCCTGTGTGTATGTGTGTGTGTGTGTGTGTGTGTGTGTGTGTGTGTGTATCATATTCTCTTTATCCATTATCCTCATGTCTTGGCTATTGTGCATAATGCTGCAATAAATGCAAATATCTTTTCAATCCTAACCTTTATTCACATGTAATCTTTCTGATTTTTTTTATATTTGTTTCTTATCATTTAACATATATTACATACTCAAATTTTTTCTAAGCTTATTTAAAAATCAGTTTTTTATTTTTTATATAAATCTATATCTCCAGTTTGCTTTTCTTTCTAGTGAATAAGTACCATAAATTCCTTTTTATTTCTTGTTTTTCCTGACAGTGTAAAGCATGTGAGCTTGTAGGACCTACAGATTGGTAATTGGCAACAGAATATTTTCTAGGGGACTTTGGAGAAGCCTAGCTTCAGTTTTCTTTTTATATCTTATGATTAACAAGATACCTAGAATTTTGGAAAGTTCCTGATTAGTTAGTTTTTCAAGTGTAAATCTTTATTAATATTGCAGTGAGGCATAAAATCTTATAAACTAATGAGCACTTTTGTTTTTCTGTATGAATTCTTCATTTTAGTTTTCAATGTAATATTGTTACCTTCTTTTTTTTTTTCTATTTAGCTTCTTGCCTTTTATGCTACCAGGTATTTGCTAATCTGATTTCTTTTTGATGCTTCTTCCACTTATATCCATTACTTAACAACCAGTCTACTTCAAGTTCAGGACCAACAACTCTAAACTTTGATAGGAGAAACAGATATTTATATTATCACTTTTCTTAAAACAGCTGCTCTAATAGGGTGGTCCCTAATAGCCCCTGACACCATTCCAAGGAGTTTGTGAAGTCAAAACTATTTTTCTAATAATACTAAGATGTTATTTGCCCTTTTTGCTCTCATTCACTCTAGTGTACAGTGGAATTTTCTTGAGGCCACTTTTCTTAATGTGTGATATCATCACTCTGATAGCTAATGGGATGTATGCTTGTGTGTTCTTGCGTTTTAAAATTTTCTTTTTTTTATTTTCTAAAACAGCAGATATTAATAGATATAACCCATATAAACAAAAGCTCTTTGGGTTCCTCAGTAATTTTTAAAAGTATAAAAAAGTTCTGAGACCAAAAAGTTTTGAACTATGGGAAACAGGGTGTTGAATATCCTGAAGGTAACAGTGAAATAGGTGTGTATAACCACAAGGCAGAAGTGTGGATAAGTCATTTCCTCTCACTTAGTTCTCAAGCCCCTGAGAGGTGTGATTTTGGGGGAGCACACAGGATAATGCTTGTCTGGGTAGTCCCTTTGGACTTGAAAATGCCTAAGTACAGGTTCAAAGTCCAATTACAGTAATTACTTGATGAACAGACATATCTCAGATCTAGCTCAGGTGTAATTACTCAAAACAATCTCACGCCTCCATAGCTAATTAGAACTTGAGCAGAACTTGAGTAGAACTTACTGTCAACATTTACACTTTAAACAAATAAGCAAACTTCAAACTTAATGAAAATTGTTCCTCCTAAGCCATCAATTGCTACCTTCCAACTACAAGACTAGTAGATATCAAAATAGACAACCCAAGTTTTGTTTTTCTTTTAGGGCTGACTTACAACTGATAATGATATGAATATAAATGTGGATAACCACTCTGTCACCTCCTTAAAAAGGCAAACTCACTTACCTTATGAGTCAGTTTCTTCAAAAGGGAAATACATTACAAAGACAAGCTCTTGTGTACTTAAAGCTGATCAAATTTAAATTGAGATAAAGTACCTTTAAAATATAAATGACTGCTAAAAAGTGTTTTCTACTATGTTTATATTTTTTGTCTGTTTTTTTTTCTTCCTATAGAGTGTCAATAGAATCATTTAAGCATGGTGTCCTGAGAGAACAACTTGCTGACTTGGCCACAAGACAAAAGAGCCTTTTAGTTGCGGCAAAAAAACATAAAAAAATAAGCCAGAAAATTCAAAACTATAAGAATGTTACATCTTTATCTGGTCTTAGTTTGAGGAAACTGCCATCGAGCTCTGAGATCTCTAGTGAGAAGGAGGATAGCCAAGAGTTTACCAGTCTAGAAAATTCAGTGCAGCCCCAGTCAAGTTCACTTTCTCCTGCCAGCCATGTTTGTGGAAGCGTACAGGAAACACAGTTGTCTTGGGAAAGGTGGAACAACAGCCAAAATACCAATACTTGTCTAAATTCAAAAACAGTGAGAAGGGAAGAATTTTCTGGAAATGAGCTGAATTCTAAACAAAATGTCAGTGACTGTAAGTTGGATGAGTTACCAAAATCCCAATCTTCAGATGGCATTAAGAAGATTAAATTACCGTCCCAACCTGTTGGTTTTATTGCTCAAGCAGAATGTTCACAAAAAGAAAATGATCTTACAGAGACGATAGCCAACGGGTATGAATCCTGTGGTCCTTCATCACTAACTGGCATGTTAAATATTTCAGAAACCACAAGTACACCTGCCCAAAATGGTGCCCAGCCATCAACTGTTATTTGTGGTCAGGCATTTTCCAATTGTGATCCAAAAAGAGGAAACAGGAAAGCAGCTTCCCAGCAACCACCTAGGGGGGCATCAGGAACCCTGACCCATCAAGGGGTTGATGACTTAGGCTGTGATACTGGGCATCAGAGCAAACCATATCTTAAAAAATCAGCTTTTGCTGCTCCACATGCAAATGACAGCCAGAGCACTTTCTCCTCTGGGTCTGGCCGTCCACATACTACAAAAAAGCCTTTAAAGCAGAGCACAGCTCTGAAAAAGAAATGTATGCAGATAAAGGATCTGATAGTACTAGGAAGAATTAACCCAGGAAATAATATTTTGGAATTCAAAACACAGGTACCTATTTTTTTCTCTAAAACTATGTAGTTTCCCCCCAATAAGAGATAAGTATAAATTCATCTTACATAGAAGCTCAGTTTGTTTTTTTGTTTGTTTTTTTCCTTAATTAATACCTGGTAATTCAATTTCTAATTCAATTTCCAGGGCTTTCTCATTCTAATCTACCACAATTTTTAATTCATAGGTTAGTCTCTTCACCTCCACCTGGATTTCTTTACTGGAAATCTCTTCTATCAGGCACCCTGTTTGGCCTGAAAAGTGGTCTTTTGGCAGTAAAAGTTGAGGGGAGTGATCTGGATTGTATAATCCAGTACTATTTCATATTTGTTCATGGGTTAGTTCCCTTCTTGTTTTCTCTCTTAAGTCCGTGGAGTCAGTTTGGATTACCATCAGATTTTGTCTCATCCTTTGAATGTTGCCTTTTATTTTAAATTTGGCAATATGGTAAAAATGTGAGAGAGCAAATTGGAGTTGTTTCTCAAGGAATTTCATAGCCATCCATATTAATTGATCTTTTTTCCTGTAGTCCTTTTCTGCTGCCTGAAGAACATCAGGATCGTAGGTAGCATTGATGATTGCGTAAACATCTGACATCTCAGACATTTCTAGTCTGCCAACACTTCAAGGTCCTGAATGAGTGGTTGATTAGGAGGCTGGAATCCTTTTCCACTGACATAGGTTGATAAAAAGTATTTTTTCTTTTGGTTTCAAAATTCTGGTTTGTAGACAGATCTGTGGCTCTAGGGCAGCACAGAGCTGTTTCCCTTCTTTTAGCGGTTGTTGAATGAACTTCTCATAGCTCTCAGGGTGACTTTGAGATAGGTCATTTAGGACATTCCAGAATTGAGTAACTTGCATGAGTGGTTCTTTTGAGGATGATTTCATGATTGAGGTGAACAGGCCTCTTGGTTTCTTCAAAGTTCAATTTGTTTTTAGAAACAAGTGAGTTTGGGTAAATCTGACTCAATTAAAATAATATGCATAAAATTAGAGGAGAAAAAAATTGTTCTGCTAGAAATGCCAACAAAGGAGGCTTCCTCTACTCTTTCTCCCATTCACTTTTTGAAAGGAATTCAGAGTGGCAAAGATTGCAGAGTCCAGGATGCTTCCTTGCCTGTGAACTGATCCAACAGATACTGATTCAGGCTAACTGGAACTTAATCTGAATGACACCTGTTTCCAGCGCTTTCCGTTTCTGGATAATAAGGCTTTTCCTAGTTAATAAGGTTTATTTATAAGTTAGTAGCAAAAAATCAATTTTCAACTCCAAACAATAATTTAAAGACCAAATTAAGAGCTTGATCTCAGATCCCTTGATGTTCCTGTTTACTTCCCTGTCAACCAGTTTATTGCTGAGAAATATCTACCTCAGAATTAGCCAAAGCAAATCAAATTTTCTTTGGTAAAATTAGTTAAATTAACTTATATTTTGAAAGTTGTGGTTACTTCTTCTCTGGATCAGCTATAATAAATTTTAATGTAATTTTCATATTTCAGCTATTTGTTCTTTAACAACTTTATTGAGATATAATTGAATCCAGTACACTACACATATTTCAAGTAAAGTTTGATAAGTTTTGACACATGTATACACCTTTGAAACCATGACCGCAGATAAGATAATGAACATATCCATCACCCTCCAAAATTTCTTTGTGTTCTTTTATACACCTCCTTCATCTCCTACCTTTCCATGCTGCTCTTTGGATAATTGTTCATCTGCATTCTGTCTCTATTCATTTATTTACATTTCTAAGAATTCTGTATAAGTGGAATTACACCATATGTATTTAGTTTTGACTAGTTTCTTTCTCTGAGTGTAATTATTTAAGATTCATCCTTGTAATATATATTCGTTGTTTATTCTTTTTGTTGCTGAGTGATAGTCCATTGTATGTATATGCTACAGATTGTTTATCAGTTCATCTATGGTAGACATTTAGATTGTTTTCAGTTGTTGGCCGTTGCAAACAATTTTTAGTATGATATAGGCTTTCATTTTTGGGGGGAAATACTTAGCAGTAGAATGAATGGCTGGATTACATATGGTAAGTAAATATTTAACTTCTATAGAAACAGCCAAAGTTGTTTGTAACCTTTATACATTTTCACTAGAGTTATGGTTCCTCAACATCCTTACTTAGTCAACACTTAATACAACTGGTCTTTTCATTTTAGCCATGCTAACATGTGGTATAGATGTATGTATGTATGTATGTATGTATGTATGTAATATATAAATATATATAGTAGTCCACACTGTGGTTCTAATTTAAATTTAATAATGATTAATTATATTCAGCTTCTTTTCGTGTACTTTTTATGTCCATATTCTTTGGTGAAGTGTCTATTCAAATCTTTTACTTTTTTATTGATGGCCTTTTTTAATATTGAGTTTTCAGAATCTTAAATAATACATTTTGGGTATAAGTTCTTAAGTATATACTTTGCAGATGTTTTCTTCTGGTCTGTGGCTTGTGACTTTTTATTCTCTTAATACTGCCTTATAAAGAACAGAGTTTAAATTTTGATGTCCAATTTATCAGTGTGTTCTTTCATTGGTTATGTTCTTGGTATTATATCTAAGAATTATTTAACCCAAGATTACAAAGATTTTTTTGGAATTCTAAATTTTTATAGTTTTCTAGAATTCTTATAGTTTTAGGTTTACATTTAGAGTATGATTCATATTTAATTGATTTTGACATATATAGTACAGAGTAGGATCCCCATTTATAGTTTTGAATTTGGATATTCAGTTTTTCCTGCAGCATGTGTTGAAAAAAGCATTCTCTATTGAATTGCCTTTGCACCTCTATAGAAAATCAGTTGTCCATGTATGTGCCTATTTCCAGATTCTCTATTCTGTTTCATTGATATTTTGTCTGTCTTTTCATCACTACTGTGTTGATTATTGTAGTTGAATAAGTCTTGAAATCAAATAGTGTTAGTCCTCCAATTAGGCTCTCCTTTTTCAAAAATATTTTGGCTATTCTAGATCACTTGCAATCCTATGTAATTTTAGAATGAATTTGTGAAATTTTAAAAGGCTGCAGTTATTTTTATTGGTATTGAGTTGAATATATAGATTAATTTGTGAAGAAATGACATCTCAGCAATATTGAGTTGTCCAATCCACGAACATGGTAGAGTTCTCCATTTATTTAGGTCTTCTTTAATTTTTCTCAGCAGTGTTGGAGTCAGTACACAGGTCTTTCACAGCTTTTACCAGGTTTATTCCAAAGTATTTTATATTTTTAATAGTAGTATAAATAATATTGTTTTGTTTTGTTTTTTATAAATACATCGGTTAACAAAATCCAGTAAGTTTCAAGTGCACAATTTAGCTATATACACACACACACACACACACACACACACACATACACATACATATATATACATATATATATACACACATACATATATATACATATATATACATATACACACACACACATATATAGTATAAATATAAGTATGTATATATATACATTGCATTGTGTGTTCACTCCCATAGTTAGATTTCTTTCAGTCACCAACCACATATTTGACCCCTTTTACCCTATCCCCCACCTCCCCTCTACCTTCCAATATTATTTTTTAAATGTCAACTTTTGGTTATTTATTGCTAAAATGTAGAAATACAATTGATTTTTGTATATTAAGATATTATCCTATAACCTTGCTATACTGACTTTTAAATTTTGCATGATTCCATTGGATTTTACCATACAGGTGATAATGAATAAAGGCAGTTTTACTTCTCTCTTTCCAGTATGAAAATTATTTCTTTTGTTGACAGACTGCACTGGCCAAAACCTCCAATACAATGTTAAAATAAAATGGTGAGATCAGACTTCTGTTGTTTCCCTAAGATAAGACTATTTTTTTAGGGAGAAAAAAAATCAATTTTTCACCATTAAGTATGATGTTAGCTGTAAGTTTTTCACAGATGCATGTTAGCAGGATGAGGAAGTTCTCTTCTCTTCCTTGTCTCATGATTGTATTTATCATGAAAGGGTGTTGGACTTTGTCAAATGCTCTTTCTGCCTCAATGGGATAATCATTTGATTTGGCGGTTTTATTCTGTTCATATGGTATATAACATTAATTGATTTGGAGGTGTTAAACCAACCTTGCATTCCTTTGAGAGTGGATAAATTCCACTTGGTCATAGTACATAATTCTTTTTATATGTTGCCAGATTCAATTTTCTAGTATTTTTTTTTTTTTTTGAGGATTTTTGTAACCATATTCATTAAAGATAGTGATCAGTAATTTTCTCATGTTCTCTTTTTCTGGTTTTGGAATCAGGGTAATACTAGTCTCATAGAATGAGTTCAAAAGTGTTTTCTATTTTGCGGGGAGAGTTTGTGAATAAGTAACAAGTCTTGTTTAAGTGTGATAGTAATCAGCAGTGAAGCCATCTGTACCTGGGTTTTTTCGTTGTGGGTAGTTTTTTTAATTATTACTAGCTCAATCTCTTTGCTTATTATGGGTTTTTAAAGATTGTTTCTTCTTGAATCAGTTTTGATGGTTTGTATCTTTCTAGGAATTCATCCATTTTATCTAATTTACCTAATTTATTGGCATAAAGTTATTGATAATTTCTCTTAAAGCCCTTTTTATTTCTGTAAAGTCAGTATTTTCATTTTCATTTCTGATTTTAGTAATTTGAATCTTTTTTGCTTTTTTGGTCAATCTAGCTGAAGGTTTGTCAATTTTGTTAATCTTTTTAAAGAACCAATTTTTGATTTTGTTAATTTTTGTATAATTTTCTATTGTCTGTTTTATTTATTTTCACTCTAATATTTATTATTTTCTTTCTAGTGCTTCCTTTGTGTTTAGTTTGCTCTTCTTTTTTCCAGAGTCTTCAGTGTAAGGTTAGGTTATTGATTTGAGATCTTTCTTTTTAATATAGGCATTTACAGCTGTAAATTTTTCTCTACTGCTTTTGCTACATCTCATAAATTTAGTCTGTTGTGTCTTCATTTTCATTTATCTCAGTATTTTCTAATTTGCTTTTTGATTACTTCTTTAACCCATCAGTTATTTAGGAATGTGTTGTCTGAGTTTCACCTAATTGTGAGTGTCCCATTTCTTTCCATTATTAATTTCTAATTTTATTCCATTGCAGTTAGAGAGCCTACTTTGTACTATTTCAGTCCTTTTAAATTTTTTTGAGATTTATTTTGTGACTTAGCTTGTACATGGCCTATCCTGGAGAATGTTCCATGTACACTTGAGAAGAATATATTTTCTTTTATTGTTTGGAGGAATTCTCTATAGGTGCCTGTTAGGTCTAGTTGGTTTATGGTGTTACTTAAGTTTTCTCATTTCTCATTGATCTTCTGCTATACATTATTAAAGTGGGGTTTTGAAGTCTCTGACTATTATTATGGAATTATCTGTTTCACCCTTTATTTTTGTTTTTATTGTATCCAAGACCTTGTGAAATTTACTTTTTTAGATGCTGGATAGTTTTGTATTCTTAAAAATATTTTGGAGATTTATTCTAGGATGCAGTTATTTGGACACAATATGCTCCTTTCGTGTCTTGCTTTTAAGATTTATTGGGCCGGATTAGAGCAGAGTTTAATGTAGGGCTGATTATTTCCCCCTATTGACCTGAAGCAAGAGTCTTCTGTGTACCCTACCAGGGCTCCATAAGTTTTGAGGTTTTTTTGGTTTTGCTCTTGGGTACAGGAACTATTTCTGACCTTTGAGAATGCCAAGTGCCATTAACCTCTAATCCTTTCAGGTGGTTCTTTTCCTAGACTGGGGTAATTTCCTCACACTCATGGCCAATCACAATTCAGATGAATAATTAAAGAAGACTCTGAAGATCTGCAGAATTCTCTCTCATTGTATTTCTCTGTTCAGTACTCTTTCCTGAAAACTCTAGCTATCTTGCCTCTCTAAACTCTGCTCTGTCTCTTCAACTCAGAATGTCCACAGGTTTAGCCTGGATTCCCTCTCCCTGTACCATGACCTGGAAACTCTCTAAAGGCAGTGAGCTGGGACAATTACAGGGTTACCTCATTAATTTCTCACTTGTTAGGGATTACTTTACTTGTTGCCTGATGTTTGTTTGGTATATTGTAAACCATTGTTTCAAATATTTTGTTCATATTTTGGTTGTGTAAGGTATTAGGGTAAATCTTGCCTTATTACTTCATGGCCAGAAGCAGAAGTTCACATATATGATCTGTTTTTAATATTAATCTTTATTTTATTTTTTCCTTCAGGAGGCTACCCACAAAGCCAGTGTTTTATTGAGTGGTAAAATTAAGGTAGAAAATGGTCAGATTTATCAAAATCCAGTCACTTGGCTCAAGGATCTTCTAGGAGGTGATAGTTATGTGACCTGGAATTACGCTTGGAGTAAGGTGGGTCATTAAGTTTATCTTTAACTTCAAATGGAAAGGTACATTTTTTTTAAAATGTTAAATCCACATTTTAAAAAGAAATCTGAAAGTTTTTTAAGTTTTTGTCCTCATGTATCCCTTCTACAACATGCTACATGCTTTCTCCCGCAACTCCTATTTGCCAGAAATTCCTCAGGCAAGGTTGCACTGCTGACTGAGCCTCTCTTTTCTTGTTCTTCACTTAGAAATTTGAATGCCCCCAATTTTTCTGACCCCAAATGACTTCAGATCTTTGTGACTGCACCTAGTGTATTAAAATTTAGTTAATTTGTTATCAGTATTCTTACACAATCTTTCCCTAAAGACAGAAGGAATGAGCAAATAGCCTAAGACCCACAGAAGTTACAGTGCACCTTTATGTTTGAACATAGTTTTATCTATGAATTGCAAGTCCCCCCCCCAAAAAAAAATATTTCTTTTCATTCAGACTTCCCAGACTTAGTAGCCTCCTCCTCAGTTCTGTCTTCTGTCTTATAAGCCCAGGTTAACCACCAATTTAAAGACTATTAATGACTGACACGCCCTTGAGGGCCAGTGACCAGGCACCTCCAGATGTCTGTGGCACCACTGCAGGCAACAGTCTCTGTGATTCACCCAGAAAAATGTGAATAATTGGACATCCACCATTATTTCACAGAATCGCAGATACCTTCAGCCTTCACTAGCTGTTACAGTAAGCTTCAGTGCACCCTAATAGAAGGCACAGTTTCCTCTCTTCTTTTTTTGTTCAACTTGGCTCTGCCCACCCTTCCTTCTAGCTCCTACTTTTTGACTGCATCCCTGAACCCTGCATTCTGGTCTCCTAGACCTTTGTGGCAAGTGCTTCCAAAACTGTTTCAGTTCCTTCACTTCTGTCAGCACATTTTAGATTTTCTCTGCTTTATAGTCTCTCTCTCTCTCTTTTTCTCTTGAGGTCTTTTCCCCCCACCCCCTTAACCCCTGGAATCACCAGCTTATCTGCTTTTAACTCACCTTGCCCAATCCTTTACATGGATTTATAAATCACAGTTGCATGTTAGTGTAACTTTGATTTGTAAATTTGCATTTAACCCATGAAAATTCCTTTTTTATTACAATTTCTTAAGTTTATGATAGGTTAGATCATTTTGCTGAAACTGAATCTATACTTACAACATTAATAAGGTACTTTTGAGTTTGACATGCCTCTGCTTCAGTGTGCCTAGAGTTGACTCAGGTCTCCCACCCTTTTTCTTTACTGGAACTACTGCATTTCCTGCTTTTGAATGGTTGGCTGTGACATCATTTGGCCCTTACTCTGTACTTATGCCTCATTTGCATATTACATTGTCTCTGGTCTTTTCTCATCACCATGTCAATTAGAGTTGTATTGTTTAACACCTGTGTGATAGTGAGGCCAAATGCAATGTGGGAAGTAAAATTAGGGCACGTCTTGGATATAAGATATTCATACAGATTATCTGAAAAGGATTAGATTTTTTAAAATTATCCCCAAAACAGAAACAGTGTTTAAAATTACTATAGGCTGTGTATACACTCTTAGTAAATACTCCAGGCTGAGAAACACTACCCCAATGAGTTTTACGATATTTAAAAGCCTCTTTTAAAATTTACTACAGAAACTGTTTCTACCTCCTCTTGGGGTAGCTCCTGAATTCACAGTCACTTCATCATGAAGAGCTTTTGTTACATTGGCAAATACAAACATTTCTACTGACTAGTTTTAAAAATGTTAGTGTGGCCGTGGGGCCAGGATTGGTTGGTTGTCAGGCAATAAATGCAAAAAAACTAGGTCTTGTCCTGCATCAGACAGAATGACAGGGCCACTAGACACAGAGATGACTCATACTTCCTACCCAAGCAGCTGGGCTTTTAGCAGGGAAATCCTGATGACATGACATCACTATTTGTTCTCACTGCCACAGTCTTCTAGCCATTAGGCATCATCCTGAGGTGACAGAGTGATCTCTGGGTAGGAGACAGGAGACCAAGCTTGTTCCTGATTCCACCCTCGATAAATTATATGATGAGGACAGTGGTTTTCAATCCTGGCTACATGTTAAAATCACTTGGAAAGCCTTTAAACGCTACCAATGCCTGGTGGACCCCAGCACCATAGGTTCTGATTTAATAGTCTGAGTTAGAGACTAGATGGTAATATTTTTAAAAAGCTTTTCAGGTGATTCAAATGTGTAGCCTGGAGTGAGACTCACTGATCTAGGTCAAATCATTTAACCTTTATGAACCTGATTTTTTATGTATAAAATAGTATTAAATGGTCTCTAAAGACCCTTTCAACTTGGAAATTCTAGGACTTGTGTAACTCTGTGTGGTTTATAAGGCACTTTTACATATATTCTTTCACAAAAACCTTATGAGGTCAGAAGGTCAACTATAATCTCTATTTATAGATATAAAAACAGAATTGCAGGCAATTAAGTGATCTGATTAGCCTCAAGGCCAGCAAATACCAGAACCAGTCCTAGAACCTGATCTGTTTCACTATACACTATTTTCTACATTTACAACAATAACACAAGGGAAGGTCATATCTTTTCATTGGGAACATGTTGCCCTGAACTCAGAAGAGTACACAGAATCATACAGCTTTCTTTATGTAAAGCCTTATTCTTGTACAGGAAAATTGCCCACTTTCATGGGAAAAATGCCTTTCTGTGATACAATTGTAGTATGAAAATTGTAAGAATAGCAACAACCGTTCATTTTAATGAACACCCAGGACTGTATTCCTGCAGATGGAAAGTGGACTGCTATTTTGGGCAGTTATTCAAGGAGCACTAACAGATCTCCTGTGCAAACATGCTTCCCATCCTGATGCTTCCCTCTCTGAATTTTTACCTTATAAATCCACTTCTTTGGATGTAGTATTGACTTTTCTGTGTGGTTGCCCCCTCACCCTACACACTTTCTGAAAAATTCCTCCTACCACCATGATTTAGAAATATCAAGATATGGAAAATTTGAGTTAAGAATATAGAAAGTGATAGAAATTGTTGCTCTGGACAGACAGCCTCATTCAGTCAATTAATTACATTCTCAATGTGTCTTAACTTAAACCTCTTGTGAGCCCAGCTCCTACTTGGGAGAGATGGTTAGAGATGTGGGCCCTTTTAATGTACAAATATTCAGGAGGTATGAATCCTGAGGACATTATGTGAAAGGCCTACTGTCCTTCTCTTGCCTCTCACTGCATAGAGTGTCTGAGGGACTGAGAAGGGGAGGCTTTAGGATGGTGTTTGGGAGCAGGTGGGTGGTATGAAGACAGCCATCGTCAAACCCACAGGATCAGCTTTTCTGTGGCAGTTATTATACTTTGGTACTACTGTCTTCCGAAATCCTTAAAAAATATTTTTCTTTTCTTAGCCAAAATGCATTTTTCTGTTATAGAGAACTTAAAAGAAAACCTACAGTTTTCTTTGCCTCCCTTCCTCCCACAGGATGAAAAACAATGATGCTTTCATCTTCATCTTGGAGTAGTGAAAATTTCTTAAGACCTAGTTCTTAAAATTTGAAATAGAATTAAAACAGTCATTTGATCACCCATAAACAGATTCCCATTAGGCAATACCAACAAAAGGTTTTTCTGAAGATATGAAAAATAGACTGGTACTTTCAGATAAAATGGAGTCCCATCAAGGAAACAAATTCTTAAATCCCTCTTTAATAAGCAAAGGCAGATTATGTTTTATATATCTTCTTCATGCATGTTACTATATAAGGTATAGAGAAACATTTGTTATTGCAATTAATGACAGTTAATACTGTATTTTATTTCTTAAGAGACCTAATCAAGATAAAGTTAATTGACAATTTCACTTGGTTCATTTACTACATTTCTAGAATCGTGGCTGGCTGAATCATCTATTCATCGCAAACATACATGCACAACCCCGAATCCCTATTTCTTCCTTAAATATGATATCATTGGCCTTGGGATGAAGCATTCTTGCAATTCTGCCTTTTAGAAAAGCAAGAACACAACAACCTACAGATATCCTCACAGAACATACCTTACCCTGAGCTACGACTTTCTTACTTGTCTTCATCTGGGAGAAGGTGCATCCCATCAGCTGCCCTTCATCAAAAGTAGTTTTGGATGGTGAAGTTGCCAAGATTGCTGGAGGCTATATAGTCCAAGACTTTAAGAACCTAGTCTACATCTCTTCCCACATGCCTTTTTCGAAGCAGACATCTGAGCTAAATTTATATCTAATGAGATTTAGTCTAGGAATCAGAATTTGATTCCTAGACTATTTGCCTACATGCTTTAGCCATCTGGAGCATGAGCACTATGATGAAATGGACAGTTTCCAGAACTGACCTAGTGCCTGTTTATTTAGAGATCTATTCATTCCTATCCTTGTTTCAATAAATTATTCCTACCATGTGGAAAATAGGTTTTTAACTCAGTGGATTTTCTAAAAGTTATGTTATGTTCTTTGTATGTCTGGATTACCCTATAGTATGTTTAAGATCTCCAAAGCTACTAAGGTACAATTTTACTACCTTTTGTTACCCAACGCTAATTGATAAAAATGTACTCTGAGATATAGGTAAAAACATACCGAGCCTGCACATCGATGAGCACTTAAGGTGCATTGGATATTGTCAAAGTAAAACATGAACAAAATTTTATTGTTTTCTAATTGATAGTTTTTTGGAGAACTGACATGATATTCAGGGGCCTTGTCTCTCCTTCCCTGGCATGTGAGGAGGGGTTAGTACACTGGGTAGGCCAGAGCTGTTTCATTTATATCCAGGTTTTGTTTGGGATTGAGCTCAAAGGGTACCTAACCTTTCCAGATCCCCATGTCCTTCCTTGCTCTGTTCAATAACAAGCATTTATTGATCACTTAGGATGTGGTAGGCAGTATGCCAAATGCTTTTCATCTGTTAACTCTTTTAATTCTCACAATTTAATAAGATGGAGGTACTCATTTTACAAATGCAAGACTCAGAATTTAAGAATCTTGCTTAAGAGCTGGGATTTCAGTTTTTTTCCGGTATTATCAGACACTATATGAAGTGCTGCAGTATAAAAATGAATATGACACAGACCCTGGCCTCAAAGAGCTTATATTTTAATGGAAACAGATACATTAACACATAATTTCATTTACATATATTAAGTGCCTTGACAGAAATATAAACACAGAAGTTATGGGAGCCTAGACAAGGAAGGTTATTATTTGAACTTAAATGTTCTACTAAGGCTTCCTGGAGGAAGGGATATTCAAATTGAGACATGATGGTTTAGCTACAGTGAACTTAGCTTCTGCGGGTATGTTATCAGACTGCCCTAGAACTAAGTGGAGAATCCAAAGACACTCAGGCCTAGAACATTTCTGGCAGATGTTTGCCAGTCTGCTTCAGTCCAGCCCATTCATGTATCATACTTCAAAGCTCTAATCTTTTGGGCTGACAAATAATAGCTATGTTCACAAACCAAAACAAAAAACTTGGATGTATAGACCCAAAATATTATTAATCTAATCAGTTAAGTATCTGATTTTTGAAAAGTGCCAGTACTTTTATGGCTTAATTTTATTAAAGCAACATTAATCTTTTAAAGTTTTAAAGTAGCAAGTTCTAGATTGATGGTGGTTGAGTAAGTAAATGGATGAGAGAATTAGTAATAGACAATGAGTCAACAAATTTTTTCTGTAAAGAGCCACATAGTAAATATTTAAATCCTCATCAGTGTATGGACTCTGTTTCAACTACACAATCCTACTGTAGCAAAAAGCAGCCATAGATATTGAAGTAAATGAATGGATATCACTAATAAAACATTGTTTATAAAAAAGAGTGGTAACCCATATTCAGCTGTGGGCTATGTTTTGCCAGTCCATTATATACAGTAATCAATACTTTACCAAAGTTACAATTTGCTTCTTATAAAATATATGATTTTTAAATTTTGTGTTTAATTATGTGCAGATAACATATATGGGGAAGGAGCTTTTGAAGTATGTTTCTGAGGAAGTATCTATACCTCCAGAACCAAATTTAGTGCCTCAGGAACATCAGCCGTGTCTTCCAGGTATGTGCAGATCAACACCCATTTCTTTGTAATGGGGAAAACACACCCAAACCTACTAGGAAAGTGCTTCAATTTTTTGTCTGTGTCTTTTTTTTTTTTCTTTCAGGCGAAATTCACATAACAGTCAAATAACATAAACAAATCAGTGACATTTAGTACTTTCACAGTGTGGTACCACCACCACCTCTAAGTCATTCTAAAATACTTTTACCTCCCCAAAAAGAAACCGCATTCACTAGTTACTCCCTTCAGTCCCTGGGAACTGCTAGTCTGCTTTCTATCTTTATGGATTTGCCTGTTCTGAATATTTCATATAAATTAAATCATACAGTATATAACCTTTCGTGTCTAGCATCTTTTTCTTAGCATAATGCTTTCAAGAATCATCTACATTGTAACATCTATCAGCATTTCATTCCTCTTTATGGCTGAATAATATTTCATTGTATATGTGTATATGTATATATGTGCATGTATGTATATATTATATATATGTACATATATATACACATACCACAATTTGTTTTTGTATATGTAAGATCACCGTTCAGTTATCTTATGTGACTGGTTAGACAGAGAATTGCTTAGCAGCATGCTACAGGAAAGCCTGGGTATCATTGTGCAGAAAAAAGCCCCTGAACTGACTTTCTTGTTCTGTTTATTTTTTAGTACCCTAGAATTTTTTTAAAAATACACACACACAACACACACAACACACACACACAACACACACACACACACACACACACACCATAATTTGTTTAGTCATTCATTCTTTGATGGACATTTAAGTTATTTCCACTTTTTGACTCTTGAGGATAGTGTTGCTATGAACACATGTATACATATTTTTCTGGGTACCTGTTTTCAGTTATTATGGGTATATACCTAGCATTGCTATGTCCTATAGTAATTATATGTTTAACTTTTTGAGGAACAAAATGTTCTCCACAGCAACTGAGCCATTTTACATCCCCACCAGTAGTGTCAAAGGATTGCAGTTTTTCCATATCCCCACCAATACTTGTTATTTTTTGTTTGTTTACAGCACTTCATTTTTAACCACATTTAATTCCAAGAGAATTTTAAGAAATTTCACTTTCCGTCACAATTTTTTTCTCTGTATATATGCTGTACTCACTTTGGGTAGATTTTTTTTTAAGTGTCACATAGAAGTAGAAAAATGGTATTTTTTCCTTCTTCCAGGCATGATTTGGTTTCCCATATTTTCTAAAACCATACTAAAATAAATCTGCTTATTAGTATAAATGAATATACTTTATCTGATGAAATAAACCTTAGCCTAAGAAAACTGAAGCAAATAGAATCTTCACCAGTTAGCAGATTTTGAAAGGATCTTGGAAGGGGCAGCTCATATTTTAGAAAAACAGATATAACTAATGTTATATTACTTTTCTCTGCTGTTGCACCTCCTGTTTTTTTTCCCCAGTGTCTCTGTCACAGACTAGCTGGGGATAATATAAGCAGAGAGGAAGTAGAGAAAAGAAAATGATAATACTGTGACAACCAGAGTCAAGAACCAAACAGGGATCACTATCACCGAGGCCCTAAATCATCACTCCAGGGTTTTTCCCTTTTTTACAACAAACCCCAATAATTCAAAGTACTTTCCTCTCCTGATTTGATACCTAGGCCACCCTAACTTCCTAGGGTCCTTCTTTGTCTCCTGAACTAGCTTCAGAATAGGATGCATTTTCCCCAGTTTTTTGAAGACAGCCTCAAATGTGCTTTTTATCATTTGGGGGAAACAGATCTGTAAAAACAATTATGGGGAAGTTACAGGGCTTAAAAAACTGAAAGGAGTTTTTGTAACAATTCATGGGCTTTGAATCCTAACTTCAAATGTGGACCTCCTAATCAAATCTTGGAGTAGGGTCCAGGGACCTAAATTTTTAAAGTGATTCATATACAGCCAACCTGACTGTAGACTTTGAATGACTAGTAGTGTCTGATTTGTTATGCATATAATAATTTGAAAACTTGATGTATTCAGCCCGTCACTTTGATGCCAAAGCACACCCACTCTAGTGTGCTGTTGCTTTCTCTCCTCTCCCTCTTTTTCTTCCCCCTTTCCCTCTCCCCCTCTTCCTCCTGTTCCCCCTCCCCTCCCCTCCTCTCTCCTTTTCCCTCTCCCTCTTCTTTCTTTCTCAGACACACACACACACACACACACACACACACACACACACACACACACACAATTGAAGGAAAGCCAAACAAACTTTTTCTCCTCCTAGATTCTAACCTCTAGTCAAAGCAGAAATGTAGGTTCTTACTCATATCACAAAGATTATCTGTTCCTCAGATTTTCTAGTTCTAGGCAGGCATTTCCAATTCTAGCCTTCCTCAGAAGGCTCATAATTCCCGTTAAGTGAGCATAAAATAAAAAATGGTTTCTGAACTGATACTTCTGTTACCTGGAAATATAAACAGTGTCTTGTTACTAATTTCTTTGCAGAAATCCTGTATTTTCTTTCCTTCATATATTTCAAAAAAACATTACTGCCAATTTGAGAACTGTAGAGATGCCGGTATGCCCACCAGGTCATTGCTACCTTCATCTGGGACTGAGAATCTACAGGCGTGTCCCTGCTGGCTTTCTGTAGGCTGTGGTTGGAGTTTTATTTGAAATTTTTTTTATTTAGACTTCTTTTGTACCTGGTTTTGTGGTACCAAAGACCTGGCAAGTTAGAAAAATATAAACTCTCTAACCCTATTACAAGCAAAGCATTCAGGAGAATCTTTTCTCCTCTTTTGCATATCAGAATGTAGTCATGGAAGTCATGGTTCCGCAGGGAAAATAAGTCCGTATGGATTTCATCAGCCTACTTCAGGTCATAAACCCAATCAGTTCTCTTACACTTTTGACGATCACTCTCTTCAGAATAGTTGTTTTTTGGGGAATAAGGGGACTGGGGAAAACTATTTATATTCCCCATAACTAGGATCACCATGCATTCCAGTCTTACCAGGAAAGTCTCTAACCCAGCAAAATTATTAGTAGCACTCCTTTCTACCTTCAGATGTGCATTGTTTATGTGACCCAGTACAGGAATCAAGCAAATAGGTGTTGGAAAAAAAATGGAATTCGAACAAGGTTTTTTTTTTTTTTTTTTTTAAGAAAAGGAGGGAAACTTTTCAATTTCATTTACTTAAATAAAAAGCATATAGATTCTAACATACTACTGTGCAAATAGAGGGTCAAATCTTATATATCAAATGCATATCACTCTACATTATAAATAATTGCTGGTTACCTAAATTTAATCCCTGGATTAACTAAGAAGATCTTTGAGTTTAGAGAGACTATTATGGAATCTTGCTTCTTATTATATGCCCCAGTGCTGGCCACACAGTAGCTTCACAGTAAATGATCACTGAATAATGTTCACCGAATGAATGCATGAATGAATGGAACCATGAATATGAATATGATCCAAAGAACTGTTATTTTAAAACTGGATTTACTCATGATTGACTATCTTAATAGATGGACATGACTAGATCTCACAGGCTATAATGGAATTTGTGGTGAAGAATTCAACAAATAGTAAATGGGATTTTGATTCATTAATATTGTCTCCTTTATCTGAATTTTCTGTATCTAATTATGAGATATGAGTGCTGGCCCTTCACATCTTCTCAACCAGAAATTTAAGAGAACTACCTCTCCCTCCTCCTCCCCCTCTTTATGAGAAGTCATAAGAAATACATTTAACTTTGTTAACCAACATTTTCTAAACTTATTTAATCCGATAATATATATTGATATTTCATGGGACAAATAGCTAGCAGCAACCTCAATATCTACTTTATTTCTACATATTATTTTGGATTCACGGTATCAAGAAAATCCTGTCATGAAAATAAGTGATAAAAGTTTTTAATCTTGCCATTATAAGACTTTCTTCAATGAATCAGATAACCGAAGAGGTTTATTCTGAGTTCCACACAAAAACTAGTTAAATTGGTAACTCAAGTCAATGTATTGATGGACTTGAGTGTTAAAATGTGGTATGTTAGCAAAATTGAGGGCATATGTTGTTTCTAACTAAAGATTTAAACATACAAACATAAGCCTTTAAAAATGAAATTCTGCTGATGAAATCCCTGAAGTATCTTTCTGTACCGTTCCTTTTAAGCTTTAAAATGGAGAGAGTCTAAGGAGCATTTTCCTTTGAAATTTTACAACTTCATCCCAAGCCTCTCTCCTTTCTGCCTGCTTGGCTGTAGTCCTTTCTTCTATGTTAATGAGAGAATCTCCACTGATACAGTATAGTTAGGAAGGGGAAAAATGGACATTCCCAAACTTCTGCATAGTTTGTGATCACTCTGTACAGACATATCAACATATTTTTCTTAAAGTTCTTTTTTAAAGTATTCTGTTAAGTTACATCACATTTTATTCTTTACCTGGAAAGCCAATTTTATATGTTTATATCCCCTGTCACCAGATTATCAAGACACTCAAAACACATTAAGCTAAATATATTCATCTAAGAAAAAAGAAGTATCTTAAATCTCTCTTTTCTTCAACCATTATTTAATGCACACTAATTATAGCATTTTCTTTCATGAGAACTTAACATCATTTGTTTATTTGAAAATTAATGTGCTTTTTCAGGAAAAAAATACTCTTGTTTTTAATAAAAACGATCCTTAACTTACTGGTAACCTGTTGTAAATAAGTGACTTTAAAAGAGTTTTTGTTATTTCAATGCTGTTATTGTGCTTTATTTCTCTGTAAAAGTATATGTAATAGAGAACAAACATTCACAGGTGCTTCTGTTTTAAGTGGTTAAGAACTTCTTAAACCTTAAACACCCAAGGAAGATGGGTGCCTGATAACAGAACAGAGGATGTTTATTTCAGCTCCTGTTTACAGCTCTTGATTCTTTTTCATTATTTTTATCATAAGTTTTTCATACTGGTATCGTGATTAACACTCTGTTGAGAACCTGCCATGTGCCAGGCTGTCTGCCAGATTATTTTACAAACATTAGGCCATTTAGGAGCTTCTTTTTAGAAGAATTCCAGGGATCATGTTTATACACAAAGGCACAAAAAACCTGCACATTTTATGTATAAAATCAAGTACCTCAAACCCAATGCAGCTTAAGGAACCACCTCTTAAATTTCAATTTTCCCCAAATAATGAGGACTTAAGTGGTTTTAAACTTCAAAATGTCATGTTCAACTTTATTTCTTGATTCCAGTGCAGCTTCACAGATGGCTTTTGATCTAACCAATGAATAAATAAAATTATTTATTAATAAATATCAAATCATATAACACTCCACCACCATTTTTATCCTTTAGGATCCCTTATTTTTAGAAGGCATTGAACTTTGTATTTAAATAACCATAATACCGTTTTCCCCAATCATATTTTTACAGTCTATTAAAATAATTCTGAATTATTTGGCCTTTGATGGGAATTACATTTCTAATTCAGAATGAGAATGTATATGTAAATGTTCATTTCCATTTATAACTAGAGTAAGCAAAGTTTCATCCCATAATTCTAATAAAATGTAGAATGTTTAGTTTATAAAAGTTCTAAGACTCTGAGTTCAATAATTTTAGCGTTAGAAGTGAACCTTATATATCAACTAGTATTGGGCTTGTTTTACAGATGATGAAATTAAGAATTAGAGAGGTAAAATGAATATATGGGTTAGTGATGTTTCAGAGGTGAACTACAAGTTAAAATAAAGAATCTGATTATTTTTGTTTTTGGTCTAGTAAGAGAAAAAAATTGTTTAGAGGAAAAAGAGGAATAAAAGTTAAAATTATTTTTAACGGTATTAACTTGTCATTTTGAAGTGCTAATTTGGGCAACTAGCTAACATGAATGGTTGCATGAACCCTCTCTTTTGCCTGGTAATGAATCTAGCAATTCAGTTTAAGTATACTTATGCAGAATAGCCAGTATTTGGTGGTACTACTTGAGGAAGATTTATTTTTCCTACTTCATGTGTGAGCAGAATAGTTCCTTAGCAATTCTTGTTAAAGATGAAGGACAACAAGAAAGGCCAAATATCCACATAAAAGGCTATTTTTCTAGTTGTACTGGACTTTTAAATATGCTACTGTTTAGAAATTTTGATTACGGATCTCAGGCCACTGACTTTTGCCTAGGGACTCTATCTCAATTAAAAGTGAAAATTAAAGGGAGAAGCGCTTCTACCCCTCAGCAGGGTAGATTGGTGGTCTTCACAGTTCCTGGTAGAAAAAATTTTGTCACAAAACTACAGGTAGATTTCATGGTTATCACTGCAAAAATGATGATAATCACTTGACCAAACAAGGGGTTAAGGTACCATTTCTCAGAATTCTGATTTCTCATTCACAAAAATTCTTTCAGTGATAGAGCTTCTTTATTAACCTTCTTAGTTCTCATTTCTTTTAGGCTCTAGAGCCAGGAGATGTCTAGCTTCTTAAGCAGAACTAGATGTCCAAGCATTATTGCACTTAATCCTCACCATAGTGAGGACTGGAAAAAATAAAAGGTAGATATTGCCAGGGTGCTTAAGTCTGTATGTGTCTATGTATTCCTGATGTTACAGTGTTTCACCTGTCAGTTCCTATTTTTGAAGATCACAATAGCTTAGTTTTTCTAAGATTTTTCCATAGAACGGTGACAATTACTAATGGACCCTGGATAAAATCATCTCCTATGAAGGATATTTAATTTAAACATTTTACATGCGATATCTGAAATGTGTGACTTCTTTCCCTCTCTCAACTCCCTACCCCCAACATGACTGTCGGGGCTAGAGTGGAAGCAAAACTTCAGTGTTCGGGAGCATTCAGTTCAGAAGCAGATTTCCCAAGTGTGTCCTTCTTACAGTCCTTTAACCTGTTCCCATCTCTCCTCACTGGCCCAAAGCTTGATGGGAATAGTGAGGCTTGAAGTAAGAGCATAGACGAGATTGGCAGGGAAACTTTTGTTCACTTTCTGTTATATTTAAGTGTCTGTATTTTGTGCAACCTATTAAATAACAGTGAGTAATATAAGTGAATTATTAAATCAAGAAAACAAAATCTAAATCTGTTTTCTAAATTAGATTCTTGTCTCATGTGGTTGTGCAAGGAGTAAAGTATTAAAAAGTAAGAAATGGTCTTAATACTATGTTCTGTGATGTGATAGGCAACTGTGTGATATTATTTGAATGCAGAAAGAAATTACAGAAGGATATGATACCCTGGATTGTTGTTATTGTTTACCTGGGCAGCAAGGGGAGGGGGAGCAGGAAGCAGGTAGGAGAAAGACCATACCTACTGGCCACATTTAGAAGATGTACATGGATAAAACATTAAACACAGCGGTAGAAGCCCTTAAGCCAGAAGAAACCTCCCAGAGTATGCTACTGACCAAGTCTAGACCTGGGCCTGCAGAAGAGTCTCAAATCTAGAATTGTGCCCATGGCTACCATAGTTCCAGGTTATAGTTTATTTCTCAGAAGACTGGCAATAGAACCCATGATATATTTTCATTCATTTAAAGTAGGTATACTACACTGCATATGTGTTTTATTTTTTTAGTAAAGAAAAAGGAATTTAAAAAATATTACATACTGTCATTTATGCTTTCAAGTGTGTGTGTGTATGGAGAAAGAGAGAGAGAGAGAGAGAACTTAAAAGTTTGCTCAACTTCAGAAAAAGAAAAGTTAGTGAGGTTCTTTGGCTCTAACTTTGCTGAATGTTATTTGCCTGGAATGATTCAAATAATTTTACATAAAATTACTATTATGTAATAAAATAACCTAGCAAACGTATAGTTAGTTAAAATTCAATTCAAACTGGGATCATAAATTTGAAATCAATTTGCTATGTTCTTACATTTCCTCACATAGGGATCTCTCTATTTGGCTCTGTTTCCTGAATGTGTGAGTTCTGTGTTTTATTTGTCCCTTCACCTAGCAGATATATTGAGGATTTTCTTGGTGATAACAACAAAGAAAATTGTAAGCTAAAAGTTGTGGTCAGCCAAAGGTGTTGACCTGGTAAGGTAGATAGCATGAGGTAACATGCAACACTGGCTGGAATGAAATAAATAGGAATGCTATGGTGGACAGGGTTCAGAGATACCTAGAAGATGATGAGAACAGATGATTTTTAAGGAATGGTCTTCTTTTTTTCCTCCAATCTGATCATTATGGAAAGGACACTGTTCTGTAATGAAGTAGGAAACAGTCTTGTTACTATGTTTTGTGATGTGATACTCATATTCCCAGAGTTTCATTTCCATGGGTTTATCTAGGAATTGGCTACTGAGGAGCTACTTGCAATTTTCCTAAAGTCCTATGATTGTAGGAAATTGAGAAATGTATTATGCTAACAGTGAACTTGAGTGGCAGTGTGGGTGGGATTGTGGCTTCCCTTTCTTCCGTGTCCCTTTGAAACGGAAGCCGGGTATATGTCTATTAGCTAGAAGGTCAACCAGTTAAGTCTTGTGGGTGGGTGTATAGTGGCCATCCCATTGAGAAAGATTAGACTATCAAAAGCATCACACATTACTGACTTTAGTAATAAAGTCAGCCTGGCTAAAAAAGAGGTGAGCCTAAAAATGATCCCTTTTTCCTGATTCATTATAGCCCTCAAGGGATGGATGGAGTGCCCAGGTTCATCACTGAGCAAAACTAGTTTAGAGTACAGAATAATCTTGACTAATACTTCTCAATTTCACAGAAAGATTTCGTATAAGTAGTATTTCTCATTTGACAAAATGAATGATAGGAATGGTAAGGCAAAAAAAGTGGTTAATGTTAGTATTGCTTTATTGAAAAAGTCACTCTAGTTGTTACTAGGTTAACTGAAAGTGCTGTTTTCCAAACAATTTTGTTACATCATCTCAAGCATCTCAACTTTGGGCCACTCTATTTCCAGCATATCAACTGAGAAGATGGGCAAGTTGTTCCTCAGGGGCTACTGCCTACCATTGTTTAGTTTTGTTGGTGACCTTCTCTATGCGAACACTATGATAATGATTTCTTCTTACAAGTAAGGTGAAGCTCGTTAGGCAGTCCTGGCCCTCTTATAAGCAAAATTATTAAGGTCTGTGACTTTTGAGGCAATGCCCACTCTTTGTAAAGAGACAAGTGTTTTGTGTATAAGGCCCATCCTTGCTCTGATGAAGCTAAACTAATTTTAATGAAATGAATTTAAATTAATATCTAAAGCCTTATTTCTGTGGGGTTTTTTCCGAGAGAATGCTCCTCACCTTCAACTTCTGTGGAATACATTGTTTCAGAAAGTCAACAAAATAATAAGGGAATTGTTATATTTACCTATGGGCTGTGTGCAAAAAAAAAGTTAAAATTCTTTGGTTTGTGACAATTTAAAACCAAAAAATTTTAATCAGACTGGCTTAATCCTTCCCCTGAAAAACAAGTTTTATTAACTCGTGTACATGGAAAACCAGGAATAGGTCTTCAGGCTTAAACCAGTGTTCAAACAGCATGACTATAGCACCCAGTTTCTCTTGCTTTCTATTTCTCAGCTCCACCCTAACTCTCCTCTCAGCATCCCAGAGCTACACATTTGCAGGTTCAAGTTTAAAGGGGAAGAATATGGATGTGACTCTTTCCCAGAAGACACAACAAAGATCTCTTGCATCTTACTTCAGTCTTAATGGGTCATGTTTTTACCCCTGAATCAATGCCTGTCCCCTGATTGGTTTATATCTAAATTTATTTATATCTAAATTTATTGATTTATCAGGAGGTTGAGAACAATTTCACTAAAGCACATGGCCCAAATATAAAGAAAGGGATGGTTCTACAGAAGGAAAATGGGGGAGGGGAAAAATTGGAAGGATGAATGGATATTGGGCATCAGAAGCACCAAGTGCCCACACGGATGTGTAATTATGTAAATATTTGTATTGCTTAGAATTATGAACAAAGCTCTTGGACTATATGGCATGTCTAACTGAAACTGCCTGGCAAAAGTCATACTCATACTGGTGTTATCTGTGGAATAAAATTCTGTTTGCTGAATGATATACAGCTCATACAGCCCTGTGAGAAAGGAGTCTCTGAGATGCCAGGGAGGTTGAAGAAACCAGCTTTTAGATCACTGACTTTTAGATTGCAAACAGGCTTCTTCCAAGATCAGCCGGAGCTGACTTACAGCTTATCTCGGGTATTGAAAATGTAGTGAGTGAAGAATGACCTGGTCAGAAAGCCTGGTACATGTGCTCATTGTCATTTTCAGTAAGTAAATTTAAATCTTATTTTTTTAAAGGCAATTTTTAATTTGTTGGCACTTCTTTAAACAGGAACTTCCAGAGAGTCAATGCAAGGCATCCCACCTTATCTACAAATAAATGAGATACTATTAGTCAGTGATCAAGAATTTCTCCCCTGCCATATAATGGACCAGCATTGGAAGTTTTATGTGGAATGCGAGGAGCTAACATTCTAAGGGCCTTGTTTTCTTAATAATTTATTAGATGTTTGTTCATATTATTAACTAACATTCACATTTCATCTTCTATGATCTGATGGGCCCATCTGAACACACACTTATAAGATGTTTACTATTGTAAGAAAATATATAACTCTTCAACTATTTGCTATTCAAATAAAGGCATTTTTGAAGTAAACCATATTGACAGTCTGGCTTTCTTTTTACAAATATAAACTTAAAACTAATCTTTCAATCAACACCTCTACCTATTTGCCTTAAGGGAAATAAAGATACAAATAAGAGTGGCGATTAGTCTGTGAAAGGCCTGGGTAAAGTGAATTTACTTAAAACAAGAACTTAAAGTCTCAGTACCTTTCCCCATTTACTTTGAAGTGTATCCTGAAATCAAAATTTAACATTATGAAAGAGGTTTATTTTAAGTTTCATAAAATGTAGCATAGAGAGAATTGTAAGTGTGATGAGTCTTAGAGCAAAAAATGAATGAAGTGTTGATTTGGGGGCCGATTATTTTAAATAGGATGTACTTCACCTATGACTTTTGCTACATTTTCATAAAGTTTTTTCTTTTTTTAAAGAAAGAAATATTTAAAGAACTTTATATATTTTCTAAAGGATTTGTCTTATCCTTTGATAGCCATGTTATTCTTATTCATCATCACCCAGACTCCCAAATAAGCTTCTTTCCTCTGTGGCCTAATTCTGTCTCTTCTCTCTCATCTGGTTGGGGAAGCCAAAATTGCAAGAAAAATTACTCTTGCATGTGCTAGAATTTTGGGGGGAGAAGGCGGCGATAAATGGTGTCACTTTTTTGATATTTTCTTATTTTAAATGTATAGAATCCTAAATATCTTTAGAATATATAAGAAACTGGTTAATAGTTACCTAAGAAGAGAAAAATTATGGGGCTGGGGAACTGAGAGGAAAGGAAGGCTTTTAACTACATATACCCTTTGGCAAATTTTAAAATTGGTACTGTGTGTTCTTTCTGTTCATCTAAAAATGTTAAATATCTGAAAAGAAAGCATCCGGAAAGATTTGCCTATTAATAAACATATAAAGATGCCCCGGCCGGCGGGGCAGGACAACGCGGGTCGAAGAGGATCCTGTGGAGGATGGGGGGAGGGGAGAGACAGGAGATACGAAGAAATGGAGGCAAGACAAAGTTCTGATCAAGCCTCAAATTTTTTATTTTAGAGCAGGTATATTTATACAGAAGAACAAAGGGAGGGCAGGACTGACTAGGCAGGGGGATACTTGTTACAATTTCATTGGTCCTTGAAGGGGTGAGGGGGTACAAAGGTTAGAAGTGAAGAGGAACAAGGAGGAGAGGGGCTCCTTGGGCAGGTCCACAGCCATTCAGTAGGTCCTTCCCTATCCGGCGGGTATGTTAATACATTCTGTGGTTAACTATTCCCTGGAGCATTATCTGCTCCTGCATTCTTTAGATAGTATACAGGTTTGTTAACGGCCAGGTTCTATGCCAGGGGCTGGGCGGTCAGGATGAAGGCCTTTTGGCTCCCAGCATAAAGACAAATCATTTTTTTTTTCTTTTGCGAGTCCCTTGAAAACATTCATGATAGAATGACCCTATAAATTGTAATGTTTAAGAACTGACAAGAATTTTATTTCATTATAATTTTCTTAGACTAGCCTATTTGTCTAATATTTAAAAAATCTACATGAGGTAGTCTGTTTGGTTTTTATTATTTCAGGAGATATTTAAAATGGGCCATTTGGGAATATATACTAACATGGAAATTATATATACAAATAAATGGAAAATGCAAATTGTTACAAAAGTTTAATACAAATCCCTGTGTTAAAAATCATATGCATTTGAGTGCATGTATAATATATGTAGTCATACATGTATTTATGTTCTGTATGCTATAGATAAACTAAGAAATGGGTATTTGTATGTATAAGTGGGAGGCGTAAGAGTATGTTGAGTAAAAGGTCTGGAGTGCTACAAATAAAACTATGCAGTGCTAGTTCTTAAGGACTTTTTTTTCTTTTTAATTAGGGTTGACATACTAGTGTCAGGTGTACAACATAGTGATTAGACATTTATGTAACAGGAAATGATCACCGCAATAAGCTGATATCCTCCTGATACATCCATAGTTATTACAGTCTTATTGATTACATTCCCTGAATGTGTTTAATATCTCCATGACTATTTTGTAACTGCTAATTTGGGCTTTTTAATTTTTGGTAGAAGGATAATTTCGCAGTTTACTTTGAATTTAAACACGCACACACACACACACACACACACACACACACTTCTTTTGTAATTAAAAAATATTTTTAATAAATTATAAAGCAGTTATTTTATTTAGTGATTATAATTTACAAAAGTCATACATTCTAAGTTTATACTTAGAAAGAAATCTTGCAATTCTTAAGTTTTCATTTTAGCGATCAAATTCTTAAATTTAGCTTTCCACGCTTGTTTAAAATTTTATATGCCAACTGGAAACTGGCATAATACCTAGTGTCCAGAGACATGCCCAAACTATACAGCAAAAGGGTCTACTCCAATCAGAGATGGGGTCCAGAAAGCAGTTTTATCCCACATCATCCCTGTAAGACTGGGTGATGTGGAATGTTTGCTAGATGTTTTGCCTATTTTAAATGATGCCCTCAAGCTTCTGACCCTAAGCCATATAAGGAACCTCCAGGAATATCTAATAATCCAATATTCTGCCTGATATTTGTATCCTTTCTGTAAAACTAACTTCCTGAACACCTCCAGGATACTCCATTCTCAGCAAGGAAGCCTATTCCCTTTCAGACAGGTAGTCCTAAATAAAGCTGAAACCCCAATGTCCAGGCTTCACAATCCTGTTATAAAAATTATAGAATGACTCTTCATTTTAAGACTTGAATACTTATAGTACAAGCTTCCGTTCATCTGATTGCTGTTCATGTCCAAACATACATCTTGTCCTTTTCTCCTCAGTTCCTCTTTCATTCAGTCCCTCCAACTCTGCGCCCCCCCCCCGTTCAGCCCTTTATCAGTGCATGTCTAGACTATGTGCAACAGTAATTCCATCCCATTTCTCTCACCCCAGTTCTTATAAACCTATGACACACTGTGCCAAATTATTCTTAAAGATCTACTTACTTCTCTGCTGCTGCAAAAGTAAATTCCAGGCCCAAGATTCAAGGCCCCCTACTTCCTAGTCCTAACATAACCTTCCAGCTTCTCCCAATCATCTCTAACCTTTGATTCACTCTTAAACTAGTGTTGTTCCTATTATGGGCTTAATTTTGTCTCCTCAGAATTCATATGTTGAAGTTCTAACCCCCAGTATCTCAGAATGTAATTGTATTTGGAGAGAGGGCCTTTAAAGAGATGATAAAGTTAAAAGAAAGCTGTTACGGTGGCTGTAATCCAATCTGATTGCTGGCCTTACACAAAGAAATTTGGACACACAAAGGGACCACAGAGATGCACCTGTGCTGATAAAAGACCATGCAAGGACAGCAGAAAGTTAGCCATCTGCAAACCAAGGAGAGAGACCTCAGAATGATATTAACCTGCCAACTCCTTGATCTTGGATTTCTACCCCCAGCACTGTGAGAAATAACTTTCTGTTGCTTAAGCCACCCAGTTAGTGGTATTTTGTTATAGCACCCCTAGCAAACTAATATGATCCCTAACTCTCCTTCTCATTTGTTTATACTGGCTAGAATGTTCCCCTACCTAGAATGTTCCTTCTCTCTACTGCCCACTGTTTTCCTTATTCTTAGAGCCCTCTCTTCATATATAATCTCCAGTATTCCTTCCTCAGACTACCCAATCCAAGCATTTAATATTTACTGCTTGGTAGCAGTAAATTAGTTTTCTTTTCACAGCTATTTCCCCCAAGTAGCTGAAAAACTTGTCAAGATCAGGTTTAGGGTATTATACTTTGTAGTTCCTATAATATCTTGAACATACTAGATGCTCAAGAAATATCAATCAGTCAGGTGTTTTCAAGTACAATAACAAAACCCTACTCAAAATGACTTAAGCAATAAGGAAAATTTATTATTTTATAGCTCAAGTACAGAGGTAGGAATTTCAGGGTTCATTAATTCTTCAGCTCAACAATGTTGTTCTATTGCCACCCTTCTTCCCGCTCCCTTTACAGTGGCAAGATGGCTCTGCAATTACAGGCAGGTGCACATGCAGAAACAGTATCACTAGAAACAGAAAAGAAACATTTTCTTCCAATGCACATCTTCTGAGAAGAAACCTTCCTGAAGACCGCCACCACCACCACAGAAAAGTACGTTTCATTGGACAGAATTGTACCATCTGCTCATTCCTAAATCAGTCACTAGCCAGAGAAGTGGTGTTATCTTTTGACTGTCTGAGAAAAGTAAATACACCCCCATGTGTGGGAAAGTAGTCAGCTGTACAGACTCCAGACTGCCAGTAAAAAAAAAAAACAAACGGGTGTGAGGGAAAGGGATTGGAGTAGGAACTAATATTTATTGAGCACTTAATACAAATCAGTCATTGTTATAAGTGCTTTCGATGTATTAACTCATTTAAGCCTCACCACACCCTATGAGGTAGGAAATAATATCCCCATTTTACAAATGAGGAAATGGAGGTGCAAGATGAACTAACCTGGCCCAAAGTCACACAGCTACCAGTGGTGGAGCTGGGAGTCAAACCTGGTCATCTGTCGCAGGATTCATGCTGTTAGGTACCATACAGTTCCTCTCTCTCAACCAAAATATCTGCCTAAAAATATATGTCAAGTGATTAAAACAGTGTCAGCATTCTGAGTGATGATGACTCTTATTGCCTCCTTCCACCTACACATTCTCAGGAAGTCAGTGTTTATTCACTTGGGTGAAACGGAATGTTGAAGTCTTACTGGATGAGTTTTAATATGAACGCATTGGTATCTGCTCTTTTGCTCTCTGGTTTTCAATCTGGGGAGTTCCAGGTATAAAGAATGAGTAAGGTTTATTCATCTGAGGTATTGCCCAAACTCAGTTGTCACAGGAAACTATCCTGTTGTTTTTAAATGAATGTATGTGCTCACACGACCTGGATTTTAAATCCCTTTGGATTTTCAATACTATGAGAGCTAACGACACATATCTTCCCCATTTGTTTCTTTAGACTCCTCCTATTCTCATCTAATTTTTGTTGAAGCCTACCTTACAGAAGGAAACCAGGAACCTATCTTTCTCAAACACATAAAAACCGAGAAATATGATAAGTTTCTGCTTACACTTGATACGTTTCTCATGTCCCTTATTTTTTTTTTTTTTACCACTTCAATAAGAGTGTCAGATCAACTTGCCTCAGTCTTAATTTAAGGACCAAGTACAGGCTGCATGGTTAACCTCTAAATTCCTTGGATGTATTTGTAAGTTTGCATTCTTTCAGCTACTTTGCAAGGGGCTTTAAAATGGGAACAGTAGATGTAGACGTCTGAAGCTGTAATGTAAATAGTGCTGCTTCTAAAGGTAAAAGCAGTTAACATTTCTCTTTTGAGGTGTTCACAAGACGCCTTGAAGTTTCACAACATATGGCAGTTTGGCTGAGGTATGAAGTTGGGTCCTGTCCCTTCAAAGCTGGAGGTAAGGAAGTGGTAAGGTGAGTTAGCTGGTGGGTGAGCCTTGCCAATCACCCAACATCTGCATCTCAGCACAGCCTTTTCAGTCTCTGTTCATTATTGCCTACACATTACCCATCATGAAAAAAATTAAACAACAAAATAAACTGTTTCTTTGTGTAAAAATGCCACCCTCACTAAATGCTGGTGATGGAAATGAGTAGGTGTAAGAAAATGTTGGTCCTTAGACCCGCTCCCCCAAAGAGGATAAAGGAAAGAGTAGACGGTCGAAGCTGGAAGAGCTCTGCTCTGTGCAACAAAGTATTTTATGTGTAGTAATGTGAGCCCAGAGAGCCCCTATCTCTCCACAATCATGGACCTCCTTTTCCTTCAGAAGCCAAGTGGAATAATATGAGCCCCTCAGTCAATATACCTCTTACCTCTCCCACTTTGGGTACCCCTATTTCTCTACGTTTTCCTAAAAATAGACATGCTCTCGCATTGTAGCTGCTTTCCTATGAAAAAATAAATAAATAAACAACAACAAAACATCAGCCTGGTGGTCAGCTTCGTTTCTGATCATTGTTCTCAGCCACTAGCGCTGTCACCACCTCCCACACCCTTCAACCTCATGCTAATCTCACCCCACATAGTCCTTCCCACAAAGTGCCACACGCCCCAGCTGTTGTGGTGGCAAAGGGTTACAGCACAGCACAGCAAGCAACTTAGAAAGGACTGGACATGATCTCTATCACTGGGAATTCCTCCTTGTTCTTTTCGCGCCCTGCCTTGTATGAGGCAGTACTGGACAGTGGACATGAGTGGATAGAAGGCCGACATCTTGGCTCCACCACTCACACTCACTCTCTCTCCCTCTCTCTCACTTACACACACACACACACACACACACACACACACACACACTCTATACCCATTATAGCAAAATCTTTCACAACGAGTCTGGCATTCTGAAGCTCCCCAGATGATTCTAATGTGCACCTAGGTAGAGAACCACTTCTATAGACTCTACATTTTCCGCTTCTGTCTCTTTCCTGGACTAGCTATCACCTTTCTCCAGGCCTACATGAGATAGGATTCTTCTTTGTTTTCCCCCATTTTATTATAAACATAGCATTTTTGGTCTCTATGACTCACCCTAGCTTATCTAGGCTTTGCCTAGGGGGCCTTGGCTTTCTCATCAAAATTTCCTTGTAGGTGTTCTCTGCTCTAGCCATGAAGTACAAGAGAGTATTTTCAGCTGTTGCTTTAAATAACATTTTTTTTTTACAATAACAAAAAGTGACTATAATTCTCCCCAAATTGGGATATCATCTAAGTCCCTGCACATGTCCCTTCCAGACTAGAACTAGATCAAGGATTTCAACTGTGGGACACAAGAAGCTGGAAGCCACTGGAGCACAATAATATTTCTGCAGATCTTAAGGGGTTTACAGCCTTGGCTGCACATTAGAATTATCTGATGATCCTTATAACCTGGCCCAAATCCAGGCTCACCCCCAGAGATTCTAATTTCACTGTTCTAGAGTTTCTGCATCTGTGCATCAGTATTTTTTTAATCGCCCCCACCCCCGCCCCGGATGATCCAGTGAGCAGGCACTGACCTCTGGAACCTGCTCTAATCTCTTCACTTTTCTCTCCCACCCACCATCAGTCACTGCCTTAATTTTGTGTTTCCCACACTGCCCTATTAAAAAAGTCACTTAGGATGCCTCAAAAATACAAGTTTCTGGGCCTCACTCCAGGCTTACTGAATCAGAATCTCCAAGGAATTTGTTTGACAGATGCCTCAGTAAGTCTTACCAGCAAATGTGGGAAACACTGCATTAATCCAAGTGATCTTAGCCCATGTTTAGTTGATTCATATGTACTTTATTTATTTAAAAAAGATTTAGTGAGAACTTAATATATGCCCAACATTGTTTTTGGTGCTAGAAACACAGCAATATAACAAATACCATGTCCTCACGGATGTTATGCCTAGAGCATGTCTTCAGTAAACAGCAAATGGTTTAATTTCAGATACTGATGAATGTCATAAAGACAATAGATCAGGATAAAGGGCCAGAAAGTGCAATAGACGTGAGGCAGGCCATTATTTTTAAAAGGGGAGCCAGGTTTTGAGAAGTTGCATCTAAACACACAAACTGATGAGAAACTACTTAACAAATTCCATTGCAGTTATATCGCTTATATCATTTTCAATTTATATGTCTCATGTCCCCTAAATTAGATGGGATTTTCTTCAAGTTCAGGGACTTTTATATTTTTGTATCCTCCCATAGCAACCAGTGTAGTGCTTTGCAAAAGCAAAAACTTAGTGAATAACACTAAACTCAAAAGCATTTCATTTTTAAATATATCATTAAAGACTCAGCCAGCAGAGGATCTGGCTAAATTATCTGCTCGCTAAGTAAAAGAAATTCCAAGGAAACACATTAAACCATCAGACACTTGGCCCAAGATCTGGTCATCACTGTCTGATTCTACATTGATGAGGTCAGACACTGAGCTTCGATTATCAGGTTCTGCTGGCTTACCATATTTTGATGTAATTTCTTGTCATTTATAGTCAACTTCCCCTCAACTTCTTACCAGTGTCTCTGCGTGCCTTCAAATTCCATTTAGCCCCCATTTAGGATAACCAACTGAGTTCTGCAGAAGGCCACTGGAGCCTATGATGTCTCTGAAGGCCAAAGACTCTTTAATACACTTGAAAATCCTCAAAAGTTTTAGTAAAACCAATGCAGACATCTGGAGATGGTTTATCACAGTTCCAACTTGGGATGGACACGGCTTTAAGGGAGGCTTTCCACTTCTTGCAGGGTTACCCTGCTCTTCCAATGCTTTCCTTGAGCCAAGACAACACAGTAAATCATAGAAGGCTGAACCAGGAGGCAACACCATTTGGTGCGGGAACTCCTGAATGAGGAATAGTGAGACCAATGTGTTCCCTACCAGTTCTGTAACCGGTTTGCTGTTTGACCTGGGCAAGTTACTTGACTTCTTGGAGCCCCAGGACCCTTGGTTATAAGATATAACATTCCTTTCTCTGATGACACTCAGGATTATCAAAAGGCCAAATGAAATTAATGAAAGGAGAAAGCACTTTAAAGCATGATAATTGCTGTGACATTACAGCATATTGTTATAACTAAAGTAATTCATCGAGTTCTTATATTTGATATGGTAGGTATTCGCATCTTTTCAGCTTTTCAATTATACAGTGAAACTTCAGAAGATTCTGCCAGGAGCTGTATTTTTTGATAGGTTGTCCTCACTTACCTTTGCTTTTCCTACTTTGTTTCAAAGATGTGCTTGGATAGTCCTCTCTTTGGAGTGGAGTCCTTTCATGAAGTCTGTTAGTGGGGTCCATCCCAAATTGGAATTGCAATAAACCATCCCCAGATGTCTGAATTGGTTTCACTAAACCTTCTGAGGATTTAGTGTGTCCCCTTTGCTGAATTTCTTGAGCATGACTGCAATTTGCCCTTTGAATTGTCATTTGGCCCAGTCAGTTAGTTGGCCTTTAGCATCTTCCATCTTGTTGGTTAGTTAGGTTCTGGGTGCAGGGACTACATCTGTAACTACAGTGTCTTTCTTTGAGGTCAGGGAATGTGATTTATATCTCTTTGCATCCTTAACTCCAGCAATAAATTTTTGTTAACAGTGACTTTTGGCCATTGTACTGGGTGGAATAGAATCCCCCACAATTCATGTCTTTGCACATGTAATCAAGATGAGGTCATACTGAATTAGAGTGGCCATAAATCCAATGTCCTGTATTTATGAAAGAAAAGAGAAATGCGGACACAGAGGAGACACAGGAGAAGGTCATGTAATGACAGAGGCAGAGATGTAAACGATGCAGCTGCAAGCCAAGGAATGCCAAGGATTGCCAGCAAACACCAGAAGCTAGAAAAGGCAATTTTCTTCACTGCAGAAGGAGCATGGCCTTGCCAACACACCTTGATTTCAGGCTTCTGGACTCCAGAACTGTAAAAAAAATTAATTTCTGCTGTTTTAAGCCCCCCTGTTTGTGGTCATTTGTTATGTCATCCCTGGGAAACTAATACCTGGGAATGCTGAACGTACTGTCATGTTTAGCAGAGGCTTTCTGGGGCCACCATCAAGCCTTGAACAATTGCTTTCTGAGGACCTGTGGTGCTGGTCAGAGCAAGGTTTTAAGGGAAGGAAGGAAGTAACTGACTGCAGTGGCAGAGAGGACAGGGAAAAAGCTAAATATGGTCTGAGTATAGAGCGATCTAAACGTTTACAGACTTCATGTTTAAAGTGTTCTTAAGGTCCCATTATAGAAACAGTTTGCTTTATGACAAAGAGACTGATCTGGGAGTTGGAGACAGGGAAGCAAGTGAGTGAGTGGATAATAAAAGCAAAAGCAATCTATTTGAGAGGAGAGTGTGTGTGTGTGTGTGTGTGTGTGTGTGTGTGTGTGTGTGTGTGTGTGTGTGACTTTCATAGCATCATTTCGAGCTAACTGAAAGCGCCACAGTATGAGGGGGACTGATGCATGGCTGTGGGCCATCTGGATTCCAGTCCCCAAGAGGCCTCCCTTTCTTCAGTTGTTAACAGCATAAACACTGGGACCAGCCACCTGGGTCTGAGTTTTGGCTCTGGCTAGTTATTTTACCCCACTTGCCTCCCTTCATCTGTAAATTCAGAACAGAAGTGGCACCTGCCTCATAAGATTGTGAGGTTTGGAAGAGTTAATCTGCATAAGTTGCTTAGAACAGGCCGGAAGATGGTAGATAGAAGCCTGAACTGTTTTTGATTTAATAATTCTGATCGCCATCTTCCTCATCGTCGTCACCATGTGACGATAAGGGAATCCTGAAGGAGTGACTTATGTGACCTTTAATGACTTCCAGAAAGAGGAGGCCTTATTGGGCAAAAAGAGATGAGTGCCAAACCGGCCATTTGCTTGAAATTAAGTCTGGGAATGGATACTCCTCGTTCCCTTGAGCACTGGGAATTCTTTCAAAGGTCGTGTCAGAGTCCCTACGACTTGAGCCAGACTCTAGACCCCAGGAGTAAAGAATGTGGACTCCCTAGTAGGCTCCTAAACGGCTGCCCGGCTCCCCACCGACGGCTCCAGCACACAGCAGTCCGCATGGACGGACAGACGGGGGCAGCAAGGAACCAGCTGGCATGGGCCTCCCGGAGCCCGCCCCGGCCCACGAGACAGGCAGGTCCCGGGGGCCGCTGGCCGAGGACGGAGGGAGCGCGGAAAGGCGGGCACAGACGGCATGTCCGCTGGACTCACGGCGAAGGCCGCGCCGAGGTCCCGCCCGAGCGGCTGCGTGGGTGTGTTTGCCTCCGTCGTCTCGGGCGGGCGGGACGGAGAGCGGGCACCGCGCGGGCGGGTCGGAGACCGGGCACCGCGCGGGCGGGACGGAGACCGGGCACCGCGCGCACAGCCCGCCGGCCGCCCCCCCGCCTGCGGGCGAAGAGGAAGCCTTGGACCCCTGGGCCTGGGGCAACGGCTGAGAACCACGCAAACGAACAGCTTCGTGCCCTGCTGGCTGCGCCTGCGGCTCCAGCTTCCCGCGCTGCTCCCGAGGCTGCGTGTCCCAGGGCCGGGGCCGCGCGGGGCCGAGCGAGCTGCTCTGCACGCTCCCGGCCGCCTGGGGGCCGGTCCCTCTCGGCTCCCTAGACCTCGGGCTTCTTGTCCCGGGACGCGGGGAGGGGACCGCGGCTGGACGACGCCTCGGGCAGCGGCGGACCCCGGCCGGCTCGGCGGGAGCCGCCAGGCGCGCGCGACCTTGGCCCGGGGCGCGGGGCGGGGACCCCCAGCGCCGGGGCCGGGGCCGGGGCCGGGGGGGGAGGGCGCCCCTCCTCTCTCCGCCACGTCACGGGGCCGCCGGGCGCTCGCGCACCCCGGCGGAGCGGCCGCGGGCGGCGGGAGCGAGTCGCCGCAGCGCGGCGCGGAGCGCGGATCCCGGGGCGCAGCGCGCGCCCCCCTGCCCCTCGTAAGTCGGCTCGGCCCCGCAGCCCGCGGGGACCTCCCGGGCCCTCGCCCTCCTCCGAGCGACTTTCGCTCTCTCGCCGGGGAAAAGTTGGGCGCTCGCGCGTCCCTCCCGGGGGACGGGGCGGGGGCGGCGGCCCGCGAAGCCGCGCCGAGGTCCGGCGCCGAGGGGCCGGCGGGGCACCTGGCGCGCGCAGATGCGGTCGGGGACCCTGGGCGACCCCGCGGCGCGCCCAGCGGATGCTGCAACTTCGGGGCCCAGGGCGGCGCCGGGCGCTGGGAAGTTCCCCGAGGCCGGCGCTGGGGGCGGGCGACAGGCTGCGGGGCGTCCGGGGAGACGCGGGCCGCGGCGGGGAGCCCTTGGGGCGCCGGGCGCGTCCGCACCGCCGCTTCCCCGGACTCGGCGGGCGGGGAGAGCGGGCGCCGCGCGCGCCTCGCCCGGGGCCAGCATCCCCCTGTCTCGGTCCCGCGAATGCAGGGCCGGCCCGTCCGCCAGCCCCTCCGCAGCCCCGGCCTCGCGGAGCCCCGCCACCCTGCCCAGGACCGGGGCGGGCCGGCCCCGGGGCGCGGGGGTCAGTGGGCGGGAGAGGGAGGCCGCTCCCTTGGCCTTTCCAATGGGACAGAGCGTGTGGGCGGGGGGCGGGGGTGTCCCTTAATCGTCTGGTCATCGGAAACTGTGCCTGACCTCCCGGCCGCGCCCCGGGCAGAGACGATCTTGCGCGCTTTCTGAGGTCAAGTGTTGGTGCAGCCGGGACCGTTCCCCTGAGCAGCGGCGGCGCCTCCTCCACCGCAGGCTGGCGGCTTCGGGGGACCTGAGCCAAGAGGTGTGGACTCCGGAGTAGGTTTACTCTCCTTGCTTGGGCTAACGTGAGAGCGCGTGGTGTTGTTTTGCAAATTGACTACACTTTCCGGCCTGGAGGAGGTGTTCTGAGTAGCAGCGGGGGAAACTTGTGTACTGTCCCCAGGCTGGGAGGAGGGGACGTGGCGTTAACCTTGAGGCACTTGTCTTTTCCTCCTCCTGCCCTAAACATTGAAAATCAACAAACCGGGAGATTAAGGGAGTTGGGGATAGATAATATTAAGCGTCCACGTGGTTTGGTAGACACAGAAGTCACCCCTTTTCATCTGACATGTTATAAACATGCCCTTACAATTAAACCACCTATCAATGACATTCTAGAACCTAACTAGCCTTTTTGACAGATTTGATGATAGTGTCTTAAGGAAGTTAAATCTTTAAAAGAGAATTGTTGCAGAGAGCAGTTCCCGTGTTGCACTTTCTAAGGATCCATTTCTCTCCGAGAAATGACCAATTAAGATGCTTTGAATCATAGCCAAAGAATTGGGTTGTGTAGCCCTGAGTGTTTCCAAGAAAGACTGAGAAGAGTTTCTTTTGGGAGTGGGGGGCGGGGGGAAGAGTGGTCTCTCCTGTTTATTACAGAACTTATTCCTTTGGGGCCAAAGTTTGTAGTAATTTAGTAAATGCCACAGAGTCTTCAGAGAGGTAGGTAGGGCTGAATGGCTTAATTAGGCAATTAGTCAAAACTGCGCACTTGAGGGCACCATGCTAAGTACCCTTAGTTGTCGGACTCAGATCATGGGGGCAAGTAGAGCCTGTACAGACAGTGACTAGTTTCTGCTCTCTTCCTTGAGGATCACCGAGGACAAGTGGAGCCACTAGTGATGGATAAATGACTTGGGGTCCCAGGGCTTACCATAGCACCACGTACCATACCCACTCTTAGAGTATTAGGTTAAAAAAAAGTCTGATTGTGCCAGCATTTTGACATCAAACTCATAAACCATTGACGCATTACTGAAACAATATTTGGAAGCACTTATGATTGTGATATTTGAAGTTTTATTTTGTAGATCATGAAAATTTAACCATTAAGAAAAACATAGATGGAAATCACACAACAGAGCTGCAGCGGGGCCATGAGCACCCGGAGTGAGACTGCCAAGGCCCTGGTTCTGGCCCTGCCACTCCCTTGCTCATGACCTGGCCCAAGTTTCCTGACCTTTCTGCCTTGTTTTCCAGGTCTCTGAAATGGCACCATACCCAAGGGGTACATGGTCTGGGGTGCCTTCTTATGGGCTGTCATGAGAATTGTCTGTGTGCATCATGTATGTACAGTGTTTGCACAAGGTAGGCAAGTGTGCATCATGTACACTTAATCTATGTGTACATGCATCAGTGTGTGCATGTGTGCATTGTACCTGGCACAAAGTGAGTGCTCAGTAAGCCTTAGTGCTGGTGGTTTTATTATGGTGTTGTCATTTCCATCATTTCCAAATGTAGAATCTGAGACCCAGAGAATGTTGAGAATCTGTCCGAAGCCATAGAGCCAAGCAGTAGCAAAGCGAAGGCCAGGATTTCAGTTGCCTGACTCACAGGCAGGGATGTCTTCCATTTAGCATGTCAACAAGTGTCAGGTGCTAGATGCTGTATGAAATTAACTGTAATAAAAAGACCTGGCGACTGCTCACCAGAGTACAGAGCAGCAAAGTAGATATCAATGTCAAGGCATACAGACTTTTCCTAAGCAATTTAGGGATATACATTTTGTATTAATTTGCATTGCTTTGCATGTCATTTTATATGCATTTCCATCTGCTAGTAATTTTCCTAGTCAGATCTAAAGGCTGACGCTTCAAGTGTAGAAGATCAAATAAAATTAATCAGGAATTAACCACACTGCCGCTCTGTTGTACTTCAAAACCTAATGGGCCCCTGGGCACAGTGGGCTCAGTGTGGGCTTGTGGGGAAAGGACTGGATCAATATTTACTATTTTAGAAGATGTGGGAAGCCAGATACCATTTGGTAAAAGCAGGTCACATCTTAATAGGTAATGAAGCGGGTCCTGCTGAATATAATAGAAAAATACAGGACAAGTAGAAGACTAAAGGAAACTACCTATTTTATAAAATGCCAGAAAATGAAGCAGAAGCAGAAACAGAAGTCTGCTTTATGAAGCTGAACTAATAAGAAACTCAAAGGGTCAGATAGCAAAGGTGGAACTTCTGTCAAGCCGTGTGAAATTTTAAGCATAATCTTAAATACCAAAGTGTGGGGTTTTAAAACCAATAAATTTTCTCTAGTTTGGACTTACTGGGAAATAAGCCATTGTATCTTAGTAAAATCTTAGAATACGTATATGTTTTTTAAACTATGATTTTGTTACTTAGAGCAGTGCCTCTCAAAGTGTCAAACTGTGGTCACCTCGGAAGTTATTTATTTGCTCCTGGGAAATGCAAATTTAGAGACCAGCAGACCTGCTGAATCAGGACAGCTGAGCCCAGCAACCTGTGTTTTAGTATTTGAAGCCAGTTCTGGTTTTCCTTGAATTTTCACTTATTTGGTCCTAACCTTTTTCCATTTCCCTCTTGTGGTCACCAGCTTCTCATTGTGCTGCTTAACTTCCATCAGTCGGTATCCTCATAGAGTTGTACCCAGACACAAACCCACCTCTTCCTCCATTTCAAGGTCTAAACTGGTGGAGATGCTTTCTAAAATCCCTTTAGGCTCTCACATTCTGCAGCTCAGCAGGTCTCACGCTGTCCAGAACCAAACTGGTTTGCTTTTGGGCTTGGTTTGGCTGTCATTAAAAAAAAAAAAAAGGAATCTTCTGGCGGTTTCATACCAAACTGACTCTTCCTAATTATAGTCAGCCAAAACACTGAACTGTCTCTACAGATGCTCCTGTTAGACCACATTTTTCCATCTGGTATGAGTGCAGTTGGTTTCTTGGACCTCAGTGTTAGTCTCTATCTTTGTTAAAGTTTATCTTGCTAGATCTAAGTCTGTCCAGATATGTTTGAGTCCTATTGCTGTCCTTTTTCATAGAAACTTTTATGTCCTCTGCCTTGGCTGCTGATGTCGTGGCCCAAACAATTAATGATGATATGAGTATTTTTGCTAGAGGGCTTCCCCACAGTTTATGAGGCTTAAAACCTGGCAACTGTTGCAGTCCTTGTGGAGCTAACATCAGATAATCGTCATCGGTCCCATCATAGCTGGCACTGAAATTACTGCTGTTCTGAAGCGCCCCCTCACACTGCTTCTCCATGTAGGGTCATGTTTTCTCACTCCATCCTTAGTGTCTCTCACAGGACAGTCATGTGTAGCACACAGTCAGGAGCTGTTTGTGATGACTGTTTCCCTCTCCCCCTAATATTTCTACTGCCAACTAACTTTTTTTTGTAGGTAACACAGAGTTAAGTTTCAACTTATCTACAGTCACATTAAGGGGAATTTAGGAATTTCAAAATAATGGGAAGTAAAAATTGTGCCTCGTCGATTCTCTTTTCTTCACTGCCACCTCCTACCCCCAAGCTCTATAACCCTAGAGTTTTGTGCTCAAGTCCAAATGCAAAATTCTGTTCATACATGACTCTCTTATAATCTTTAGAATTTTTAAATTTATTAGGGTAACATTGATTAATGACATTATATAAGTTTCTGGTGTACAATTCTATAATGTGATATCTGTCTACTGCATTGTATGCCACCACCTAGAATCTAGTCTCCTTCCGTCTTTGTATATTTGTCCCCCTTTACCCTCTTCATTCTTCTCCCACCCTCTTTCCCTCTGGTAATCACCAAACTGTTGTCTGGGCTTATGAGTTTGTTTATTTTGTTTGTTTGTTGCTTTCAGTTTTATTCCCACATGAGTGAAGTTATGTGGTTCTTGTCCTTTTCCGTCTAACTCATTTCACTTAGCATGATGCTTTCCAGATCCATCCATTTGTTGCAAAGGGCACTATTTCATTAATTTTTACGGCTAAGAGTATTTCTTGTATATATGTACCCCATCATCTTTGTCCAGTCATCTGTCAGACACTTAGATTGTTTTCATGTCTTGACTATTGTGATAAAGATACAATGAGCATACGGGTACATATATCCATTACAAATAAGTGTTTTCCCATATTTGAGGTAGATACCCAGAAGAGGGATTGCTGGGCCATAGTAGCTCTTTTCTTATTTTGGGGGGAACCTCCATACTGTTTTCTATAGGAGCTGCACCAGTTTACATTCCCACCAGCAGTGTACAAGGGTTCCCTTTCTCCACATCCCCTCCAACGCTTATTTTTTACCTTATTGACAATAGCCATTCTAACAGGTATAAGGCGGTATTTCACGGATTTTCATTTGTATTTCCCTTATAGCTAGTGCGGTTGAGCATCTTTTCCTATATCCGTTGACTGTCTCTCATACATGATTCTTAAAGGAGTACAATTAGGTAATATAATTGCACACAAAAAAATGAAAGGCAAAAGCAAAACAACTTTATGGTAAGAATGCTTTTAGCTGCGCTTGCTAGAGCATGAAGCAGTGCCTGGAACCTTACACTGATAATCATGATCTGTATTCAGTCCTTCCCAAGATCTCTCCTTCCTCCCTCCCCTTGCAATGAAAGACCAGCCTTAAACCAAACCACAGAAATCTCCAAAAAACCCCAAGCCTGATTTCCTCCTCCAAGATGCCATAAAACCTCTTTTGATGTGATGTTCTTTCTTACCCTTACTGTGGCAAGAAAGGGAAAAGTGCCCAATGCTAGTGGAGCTCTTTGTCATCTCAAGTCCACCTCCTTGAATACGTGGTACTTCTTTGGTTGCTGTCATTCTCCTGCTTTTCCCCCTAATGTAGACCAGGGGGAAATAGACTAGGTTTTCTCTTTGAAGAAGGGCTTTCTGGCTGTGCTCAGACTGGATAGTCGGCCTGCCTGCTCTTGGTTAGATTGGACCTGTTTCCAGAGGCTCTGCAAACCCTGGCATTTCTCCTGGTCACCTACCGGATCTGGACAGCCCACGGCAGAGCAGCTTGTTCAGACTGTAGCACAGGATGGGCACTTGTGCCCAGGACCAGGAAGAACAAGGCACAGCTTCTGCGCTTGCCAAGGTTCCTTTTCTCTTCCTCTTCTGCTCTTCTGTGTCACTGCAGCATATTTTGAATATTTGCCCCCCTGCATCCTTTCTTCACACACCCACATTCTGCCCCAAACACCTGCCTTCCACCGGGGTGTGTCAAAGAGGGGCCAGCATCATCTTCCACCAGGTTCTCTCTTTATTTAGCCTTTTCAGGCAACCACCCTGCCCTACTCTCAGATGGCTGGGGAAAAAGAAGTGAGATCACACACAAGGTAGAAATGAAAAAAATAATAGGATAATATGAAGACTGTGGAGCTGCAGGAAGGGATGGGGAACCAGAGGAGAGACCCTCGGAAAGGAGGAACGTAAAATAACTCTATGGCAAGAAAATCCCTGAATAAAAGAAATACTTCCAAATGCTAGCTAGTGACTTACCTTTTCTGAGAAAGGACAATACAATTTAAATGTAACAAAATAACAGAAATTCCTTGATTCTGGTATCAAATCACCCAAGACCTCACTATTTCTTTCTGTATTCCTCTAGGCAGCACAGTTTTTAGCTATATCTCCCCAGAATCTAGCACAGTGCCTGCCTGCCACGTGGTTGGCACACAAATCACGTTGGCTAGATGGATGAGCAACTAATTGAAGGGGGATAGAAGTAGCATATATGAGAATAAAGGGATGTGTGTGTGTGTGTGTGTGTGTGTGTGTGAACACACACACACATGATCTATACCCAAAAGAAGTGAAAGCAGGAAGGTGAACAGATATTTGTAAATCTATGTCCATAGCAGCTTCATTCACATTAGCCAAAAGATGGAAGCAATCAATTCAAGTGCCCACTGACAGACAAGTGGATAAACAGACTGTGGTATATACATACAAAAGAATATTATTCAGCTTTAAAAAGGAAGAAAATGGATGAAGCTTGAAGACATTGTGTGAAATGAAATAAACCATTTATGAAATGACAAATATTGTATTTCTCCTATATGAGATTCCTAGAATAGTCAAATCCATAGAAAGAGAAAGTCGAATGGTGGTTGCCAGGGGCTGGGAGGAGAGTGAAATGGGAGTTAGAGTGTAATGAATTTCAGTCGGGGAAAATGAAAAAGTTCTGCAGATGGTTAGTGGTGATGGCTGCACAACAGAGTGAATGTACTTAATGCCACTGAATGTACACTTAAAAATGGTTGAAATAGTAAATTTTCTTATATATATTTTACCACAATAAAGTGATAGAAAAAATGTTAAGATCATCAACTAATTCATAAATATGGAGCAACAAAAGAAAAGTTATTTTTATAACAAAAGAACTCAGCAGGTAATACTCAGAAAGCATATTCTAGCAAGAAGACAGCAGTGACACCAGACTTAAAAAGGCATTTAAAACCGTGCTACTAGGAATGAATTGCCTAAACCCCAATATGGGACAGGGACTTTCAAAGTCTTGTAGTCCTGCCCACTCCCAGTTACCCTTATGGTGCCCTCTAAAGAATAATAATAATAAAACAATAACAAAAAAAAACCCTTTTAATTTGAAAATTTTCAAACCTACAAAAAGTTGTAAGGATCGTACAGTGGGCACCCATCTGATCCCCTCTTGAGCATGAGGATGCGGAAGACTTTAATGGGGCTTCTGCATGATCCTGCCTGATGGAGCCCCCTCCCTCCGCCCTCACCACTGCTTCCTCTGGGAGCTGGTCTCTAGGTGCAGGAGCCAGTGTGGCATACTGAGGACAAAGTCCAGTCCCTGTTTGCAGAACAGCCCCTGCTCTATGATTCTTGGTGCCCTTTCTCTGGTGCTGGTAGGGATGCTTTCTCTCAATTACCATCATGTAACCGGTGTGCCAGCCTGCCCTTCCTGCCAGGAAGTATCCATGGGTGAGCTCTGTTGTCTGTGTCCACATGCGTCAGGGCCCTGGGCCCTCTTTCGCAGACGAGGAGGCAGACTAGATTAGTGACAGCTCGTTAGTGCAGTCGGGACTTAAATTCAGAACCATTGGCTTTCAATTCCACGTTTGTTATATTGTACACACAGCTGGAGAAGGGGCATTAGATGGGGGGTGGGGAGGTGTGTGGCAGGGAGGAGAGGAAGGGGTCAGTCAGGTAGGCGAGGGTCAAGGGTGACTCAGAGCTACTCGTGTGATTCACTGAGATCTTTTTCTTATTTGTCACAAGCTGGTTAAAAACAAGCTCTCTGGAAGGCAGCCGGCCTGCAAGATGACACTTAGAAATTGTGTGGCATACCCCCTGCTCATGGCCAGAGCCAGACGAGGAGGTATCCCGTACACTGAGTAGTGCTTACCTGAAGCTTCTCGGTGAGTAGGTGGCACCTTTCATGCCAGCATTGGAGTCAATTTAGTAAATCGTCCTTCATGTTTACCTGAAGCCTCCGCTACCTCTAAATACAGATGGATGAGAAGTTCAGCATTATTCGACTCATAGTTTTCACTTGGCTGTATACCAGCTTGTGCTGTTGTGTGAGTAGTGTCTACTTTAGCCTGGTTTAAATTTAGGTGTGTGGGGGATGGGGGGAGAAGCATTACCGTTTTCACATGGTCATCTGTCAAAGTACATCCTTGTAAAGTTGCTTAAATATATAAGGGCTTATTTTTCTCCCATAGCAAGAAGGCAGAGTGGGTGTTTGTTGCTGCTGGTTCAGTGGTTTGATGATTTCAGGACTGAGTTCTCTGCTACTGTCTTGGCCTGTTCTTTATGGTCCCAAGGTGACTGCTACAACGCCAGCCATCGTGTCAGTGTTCTAAGCAGAAAAAGATAACAAAACGGCATTCGTCCTCCGCAGTCAGGTTCCTTTAAAGCACTTTTCTAGATACTGCACATTATATTTCAGTGATTTCTCCTCTATAATGGAAGCTGGGGTGGGGGGAGCTTTTAGAGGGGCATTTTAAACCAGGAAACACAGATCTTTTTACACTGTGACGTCATGCCCGAGTTGCCAGTCTTGAATAGGGGAGTGGAAGTGCAGAAGCATACTGAAGTCTCCAGCTCAGCTCCCCGCCATGGCAGCAGGACAGAAAACAAACACAGGAGTTCTTCTGAGGATTTAAAACTGAATGTGTCTGATCCCTTCATGGAGCGTGTGGCCTGGCCTTAAGACATTTCTGCCAAGATTCACAGCTATTTATCCTGTGTTGCCTCTGTGTTGTAGTTAGGGACATGAGAGATTCTACTTTAGGTGCCCACATAGAAGTCAGTTACTGTACCTCTTCAGCGCCTACATAACCTTTGAGAAATTAATTTTGGCCAGTATAAAATATGGAATTAGCCAAATAAGTGCTTCCAGAAGTTTCTGATATTAAAAAAATCATGCCGTATAGACCTTAGGTGGGGAAAAGTTTTTTTATTCTAGTGTACTAAACATGCATTTTAAACAATGGACATAAGTGTTTTTCTCAATTCAATTTTCCTTCTTTATAGAAAAAGAAACCAAAATATTCTCAACCTACATTTTAAATTTGGACCATAAAATGTATTTCAGTTCTATATTATATCCAGCTAAGTGTGGAAGGCAGAGAAGAGGAAAACCTAAGAAAAGAATGTAACCACACTGTTTATAAATCTTGAGAGGCCAAGATTGAGTACATTAATTAACCCCTTTTCTATAATCTTTTGTACCTAAAAAGGAGCAAACATTTTATTTAAGCTGTTTTCATCTGAGTTAAAATATGAAGGCTATAGGTATTTTTGAAATCCATCCTCACTTTATTTTTCCTGTAAGAAAATACTGTTAATGTTTTGCAACTTGACGAGGGTCTCATACTGTTACAAAATGAAAACTTTCCATTCAGCAATATTGTTTCTGGCCCTTTAGACTTTCTGCTAAAGAGCTCTTAGCCATGTAGCTTTGCCCAACAAGATACAGTCAGCTTTTGATGTTTGCCCCGTGGAGCAGATGCAACAAAGCTCAGAATCAAGTTGGCTCTCTCCTAATTGGTGTGATCATAAAAAGCTGGCTGAATTCTGCTCTTTCTTTGCTCCATTGCTGCAGCCTAGATTTCCAATGACCTGGAGTACCACCACCTGGTAAATACATCCCGGTGTGAATTGCTTGTTTTACGTGTGACCTTACATGGCCTCGTAAATCTCCCCAAACCTGAGAGGCTTCAGTGATGCTACCAGTTGGAAGAATTATAATCCTAAAAGGTGGTTGAGAGACTGATATTCACGCACAGTATTTTCATTCCAGTGTCCATTCTCAAATCTTGCAGATAAGGTTGACCTTTGTTTAAGGAAGATGATGACTATGGTCTTTGTACTTATAAACTGAAACACGCTGCCACCACAGAAAGCTTCACTGGTGCATGTTCTGCAGGTGATGACGGACATCGTGCTTTCCTGAGCTGAGGCACTTTTAACTTGACAAATGATCTGAGCAGCGGAGTGCTGGCAGAGGCCCTGTGTGAGGAAGGGTATATTTGTGTGCTTGCTTTGCAGTGGAATCTTCATACTGCCTCATTTGCTACGCCCCTTTGGAAGGTTTGGTCAAACAGGGATGCTAGAACAAGTCATTGCAGTTTTGCACTATCTGAAAAAGAATTGCCCCTAAAGATACTGAACTTAGGGGAAAGGTTATAGTTTCTGCAATGCGTAGGGTTACAGAAGTTATTTAGCTCATCATAACTCTGCACAGAACCAGTTGCATTTGCTGTTCTTGCATGTCTTTCAGAGGAATTATTTGACTATCAATCTTTCATAAGCTATTGAACAGACTGGGGCAGGAGGACTATAAAGTTTAACTAGAGTCACTATCTCCCCACCTTTCAAAATCCAAAACAGACTTATGTCTTCAGGATGCACCAGACATTAACAAAAAAGAATGTTATCAAATAGTGAAAAACAGATAAGAAATAAAGAGAATGTCAGAATGAAGGAATAATGCATGCACTATTTTAGAAAAATAAAACTAAACCACAACATATCTACTCTTTCCCAATTTTCCCAAGAAGCCATTCTCTTGTAGAGGTCCTAGTACCGAACATGTGCATACCAAAGTTGTTTGTTTTCTTTTTCCCATGGACCTGTCACATGCACTGTGTCCCAGGACCTTCATAATGGCACTGTAGGGTAGAAAAACCATTATCCCATTTAATACATGGGAAATAAAGACTTGCCCAATATTAGATGACTCCCCAGGATCACCTCAGGAATATCTGATGGCAGGGCTGAAACTAGAACTTGGGTCTTCTGACTTTGTCCCACTGAATGACTTCCTTATGCTAGGTAGGTATGTATGTGGGACTGGGGGTAGAGCATGTACAGGCCTGTCCAGGAGACAGAAATAAACAAATTAACAGAATGACGGCCACTGTGATAAGTTCTTAGAAGAAAATGAGGGCTATGATCGTCAGGAGTGAGATTTAAGAATGGCGATTAGAGAGAACCCCAAGAAAAAATATTTCTCCTACAACTTGAGGAATGTGGAGGGGCCAGTAAGGCCAGAATCCAGGAGGAAATTGTCTAAACATAGAGACAGCAGTGCATGGGTCCTGAGGCAGGAACTTCAGAATGTAACGAGCAAGAAAAAGTGCAGAATAAGATGAAGTTAGAAAGGACAGAGACTGGGACTGGCTGGGCCCTGTGGCCATGGAACGGATTTCTGATTTTAATCCAAGTGCAATGAAACCCCAGTGAAGGGTGTTAAGTGAAGAGGGTGGGACTAGGGAGGGAGAGTGATCTGATTTATGTTTTTATATATTCTTTTGGCTACAGTACAGAGAATGGATTAGAAGGAAGCAAGGGAAGCTAGTGAGGCCGTTGTTTCATATACAGGCAAGAGTTTGCTCTGGCTTGGATTACAGTGGTTCCTGTGTGGAGGAGTGGGTGGATTTGAAATTCATTTAAGGTATAGAACTGCCAGGGTTCTGCTATTGTTCAGAGATTGAAGAGGCAGCTTCCCATTGTGGTTAAAAGTGTAGGCTCTGAAACTGGACCAAAGTTGAAAATCCTAGCTCCTGCACATACTGGCTTCTCATGTTCCGTGACTGAATTTCCTAATCTGAAGAGTGGTGACAAGGATAGTACCTACCGCGTGGGTTCACTGAATGGAATAAATCAGATAATGCAAACAGTACTAGTGCTCAGTATAGGCCATTAGGAAGTGACAGGTATGTGTCCAGTGACGCTGGGAACATGAAGATTTTTGTTGACTTTGGCCAGAATGGTCTCAGTGGAGGGGACAGTGGACCCAGGCTGAAGTGAATGCCACCACGAGGGGCCTGGCTTTGGGGAGGAGAGGTCCCCGCTCTGTCCAGTCCTTTGCGGGCCAGCAGTTGGATGTGCAAACATGTATGTAATGGGGAAACATGGTCCCAGGATCCCAAGAATGGACTGGTGTTAGATGGTGGCTAGATAGGTCTCTGTTCCCCCAATTAGAGAAGGAGGAATTTGGACTTGATCGCCATTAAAGTCCTTGTCAAGATTAGGATTTTTCTCCTAGGATTCTTCAGGAATTGTGAGTCAATTAATTAAGCTTTGTTAGAGGAGGTAAATTCTATTTAAATGTGTTTTTTTTTCCTATAGAAAAGTATGTTGACCTCTTAGAAATTGTTTACTTTCTAAGAATTTATAGATCCAGTATAGAATAGGACTCCTTCACAGTATATTGTGAAATGAAAGGAACACATAAGACAGTGCTTTTTGTGTAAAAGGAAGCCAAAAAAAGGTGTATTTATTGTAAATAATCTGGAAGGACTCACTGTCCTCAGAATGTCATTACCAGGTGGTGGATTACTGGGGAGCTTTATTTTTCTCTTTAGATTTTTTTGACTTTTTGATTTTTTTTTAATTTAATGAGTGTTTACTTAATTTATTAACAGGGACTGGAAAACCTTTTCTTTTTCCTTTTTGAAACTACCTCCTCTTATTATTTGAGGACTGCTTGTTCTCAATTTGTATTGTCTCAGGGACCCAACCACACCTTTCTTGTGAATTGCCTGCTTACTGTTTCCTGCTCACAGTCTGATAATTACTTGCCCTTGCCATCATCCCTCTAGGACAATGAGAACGTAAGGTCACCTGGGCAGAGAAACCTGCCTTCCTGTTCCTTTGCAGACTCTTCAGGTGCTGTGCGGGTGTTGAGGAAATTCATCTCAGTTGAGTCATCCTCCCACTCATGGTCTTACGCCAAAACTTTCTCTGGGGTTGTTGATGAGCATGTCATCCAAGAGAATCAATAGCTTTATTGAAATCAAGCTGACATACCGTAGAAGGACCTTTGCTTATTCAACTGGATGAGGAATTTTTTCATCTTTACATCAGTATTCTTAAGTGGTGATTCTCCTCTATGAGACCAACAAGAAACAAAATCATGACGTTTCAAAATCAATAAACTCTTCAATTCCTATTTTTCACAGTGTCATAAAATGGCACAAAGCTGAAAAAGTTAAAGGTGGCCCCAAAAGGGACTAGTCTCCACACAGAGAGACTTCACTCAGAAAATTTTCTGAAATAACTAGTGATGCTCAGAGAGCCCAAATCCTGTCTCTGGTCAGTGCAAGAACAAGTGAGGCAGTAAGCAATCAGTGACAGGGTATGAGACAGGAGTAACTGATGGCAGAATTTCTCAGGACGAGCTAGCTTTCTTTTCCCTTAGTGGCCTCCATGGGCTGGAAGACTGACTCATGTCTTCATTAGCACATGGGTTGTCTCGAGCCTCTGACTGCAGGACTGGACTGTGTTCTTCACCCAGCTTTCTTCTGAGTTGATTCTCCAAGTGAATAATCCCTTAAAAGAGGTGAAAGGGCTCAGGACTTCAAACATGGTTTGCTGTTCATTTCTGTTCCCGCTTTAAGACATTAGACATAATAATGAGAAATTTTAGTCAAGGACTAAAACTATTGTGGGAAACATAGAATATTTTTTCTTTATATTTCAGGAGAAAATATTGCCTAGGGGGTTAAGAGTGCATCTTACGAGCAAGACTCTGGGTTCAAGGTCCCACTAAAGCACTTTGTAGCCCTCTAGTCCTGGGCAGTTTCTTATTCTCCTTGTGCTTCAGTTTACTGTCTTGTAAAAGAGGAATAAAGGTGGTACCTTCCTCGTTGATCTTTTGAGGGTACTGGGTTCCTACATGCAGAGTATTTAGAACAGTGACCATAGTAGCAGTTCTTATCGAATGAGTCTACATTTATAATAATGATATTATTAGGTTAATAAAGAGCATTACATGCAGGCATTCTGGCATTAACCCTAAAGTACTGAATTTATGTCAAGACTTTGGGGGAAAATAGGAGGTAGGTGGAGAAATAAGACAGAAAGCCACAAGTCTGAGCAAGATCTTTAAAAAAAAAAAAATGCTTACCCCTGAGGAGAAGTAGCAGCACACCTTGAGGGTGGAGCTGATGGTGATGAGGATGAGGATGGGGATGGGATAAAACCACAGCTGGCAGTTATCAGGCAGTCATGATCTAGGCAGGGCTAAAGCACTTTGCATGCGTCATCTCATTTAGCCCTAAAATCCTTTAGGTAGCTACTGTCATCAATGTCCTATTACCAGTGAGGATACAGAGATGTGGAAAAGTTGAGGGACTTGTCCAGGGTCTGGGTGCTTGATGGGCCGTTCCTGAGCCGGGCACAGGGGCCGCCCGTGAGCTGATGCCCCAGTCCTTGCAGGATCACATGTGGCTTTTTCTTTTCTCACCCCGACCCTGAATAAGGCCTTAACTCTCCGCAGCTTTCTCCTTCCTTAAGACATTTCCACCTCCCACTATGGTCAGAAGAGTGAAGGTTAGCTACCTCCTTAATGTTGTTTGCATAAAATTACCTAGTGGATTCTTTTCGTAAAAACAAAACAAAAGTACAAAAATCATCATGCCCTGTGTAATGAATGCATTGAGAAAACCCCAAGATTTGGAACCAGGCAAGCTGGGCTCATGGGAAAGAAAAGGCCTGTTCACGTGCGCTGAGTACCTTTGTGGGGTGCCCCCTTCACAGACAGCCTCCTGAACCCTCACAGTAGCTCAGGAGGGGGTTTCTTATTCCCATTTAGAGATGAGAAACCTGGGCTTCAGAGTTTAGTCTGATCTGTCTTAACGGCTACCGTTTCTGCAGGGGTTGAACTCAGGGCTGGGGTATCCTGAAGCCCAAACTCGCACTGTCTTTCCTCTCTTCCAAGCGCCCCCTCTGCCTGTGGTAGTTACTGGAAAGAACTGCAGATGTGCAGAGAGAGAGGCAGTAGAAGAGGGAGGGGACTAGAGGGGACCGAGGTCACCTAATCAGCAAATATGGACAGTGGGTCAGTCCCCCATTCTTGGTACCTAAGCTGAACCTTATTCGGTACTTTTCCTCCAGTCTCCTTTCTCCCATTTGCGATTTCCTGGGAAAGGAAGCATGTACTTGGTTGACAGCTCTAGATTTCGAAATTGCTGACTTAAGGAGAGTTCATTGAGGAACTGCTAATGGCTGTGGCCATTTAGCTCAGAATGCAATTATAACCACTTAGCTGGATGTACCTTTGTGTGCCTGCTGTTTCCTTTAAGGCTGTAAACAGCATCTGGCAGGGCTGAGGACAAACAATGATTTGGAGGAAAGGCTTCATTCAACATTTCTGTTGGGTTTTTTTTTTGAATTATCCAAATAGACCTTATTTCAGCTGAGCTCTAGTGATCAAACCTTGCTATCATTTTCTTATCAGATCTGCCATCATGACTAGGAACTTGTGCTTATGTGGTGGCAAACTGCACAGCAGATTGGGCTTCATTCTCTGCCTGGACAGGTGGGAGGGGAAATACCCCTTCTCTTATGGGTGGGAAATTATGTAATGTAATTATAAGACTACTTCCTGGCAGCAAAACACCTGCCTGTTTCCTGCCCAAGAGGCTTTAAGAGAGAAAAAACCAGGGTGGAGTATTTGCAGAAGATGACGTTGCTGCCATAGTCTCCTAAGAACTATGGGGCCAGAGTAACTGCTAGCCTTATGATATGTTATAGTATGGTCTGGTGTAGAGTTAGCCCAGCCAACTGTAGTCAGACCTGGATCAGGCCCCAGGAGCCCTTTCCTCTCCCTCCAAACCTAGCATCTTGGGGTTTTTACAGGCCCAGATGCAGGTGGCAAGGAAGAGAGGCGGTGCTGCAATGCGCAGGTGCCTGCCCCAGCTAACCCCTACTCGCAGCTTCTGGCTGCTGGAGGCTGAACTGCTGCTGGGCATTCTCTAAACAGACTGCAGACCCAGCTGGGTGGGGCCATGGGTGTCACAAAGAGATTCTGTCCCAAAAAAGTGGGGTGGAGCAGTGATGGGGAACTCTGTCTCTAACCTCCTGCAGGTGTTAGAGCCTGGGAATAACCCGCTGACTCCTCACCACAGCTGGGAAAAGGCCAACAGCCCTTTTTAGGGTCTGACAGAAGCTCATTCACACCAAAGGGCCTGCACCTTCCCATCTAACTTGGGAAAGGAATGCTTTCAGTCAAAGGCACTTCTGGGAAGGGGTTTTACTTTGACTTGGGACAGGGTAATACTGGAGGGCTGCTTCTTTCCCCTGATGTCAAAGACTGACCCACATATAGATAAGGTGTCCACCTGGAAGGAGGAGGATCAAAAGCAAGGTGCCTGGGCTGTCTGATTACCTCCCCTTCTTCCTTTAAAACGAACTCTCATCCATGGCTGGTGAATCTCAGTTACGGGGCCCAGAGCCACTTTCCGTGGGACTTCTCACAGGGTGCCTGCTACCTCTTTTTTTTCTGGGTGCCCTGTGACTTTCCCTCTTGGGGCAGACAGCCATGGCCTCCTGTCTCCACTCAGACCCTCCAGGCACCAGGCTGGAGTCAGGAAGTGTGTGCTCCAGGCAGTCGCAGGGAGCGCAGGACAAGCCTTACAGAGGAGGCTCTGGCAAAGGCTGGCGGGACAGGCAGCCGGCCTTTGGCTTTTTGTAAAGGTGTGAGGATGATCGTTAAATGGTACATCATAAATGACGGAACAGCTCTGGAAGACTTTGTAAACCTCTTTAGAAATGTGGAGACTTTTCATTGTACCACTGTGGTAAACTGTTAACTGATGCTAATTAGAGATTCCATGGACCAACCAAGCGAGGAAAGAAAAAGCAAAACATTACCTAGGCTAAGATTCATTCTAGTTCTAGCCATTTATGTAAGCTGCTCCCTGTTTATGCCTAATTACCATGAATTAGGACAATGATGAGATAGATTGGCTGATTTGGGATTGATTAACCTTCTAAGTTTATTTCATCACAACACCTAGTTCTAAGTGTGTGTTCAGGCTGCTGGGGTTGTAGTTTGTGTTGCTTTGTGCATCGGGAGTCGGTTTTCCCATACTTTCTAACAACTGGCAGGGACTTTGGCCTGGAGCCTGAGTGGATGGAACACTATACAGTTTGCTTCGGGGATACAGGAACGTGAGACCTGACAGGGCACTCAGAGCCATGATCCTGATTGGAATTCTTTTTATCCGGGTTCCAGTTCAGTGAAGACATTGTCTGACCTGGTATTGGGGATGGAGAAGGGAGGAATTCGAAGGGTATTTATGAGGTGATTTCTTAATGTATGTGTGAGGGAAATGGAAGTGTTAGGTGGCTCTTGAGTTTCAAGTTTGGGTCACTGAGTGGATAGTCTCACCATAAATTAAGACAAAAATACCAAAGAAGTGAAGATGTCAAGTTCGATTTTGGACCTGCCGAGGTTGAGTGCCTGCGGGGTATCTAGAGAAGATGCCCATCAAACATTTGGATGTTTACTTTGGAAGCTTGGGTAAGAGGTGAGGGCTAGAGATAAAGGTGTTGGCAGTGTACATGTGCAAGTTGAAATCCAGAGACCCAGGAAGAGTCCGTGCGAAAAGAGCATTGAGCTGAGAACAGGACCCTGGGGAAACTCTCATAAGAGAGAATAAGATGTGACGGGAGAGGACACGGATTTTACTGGACAGCTCACTGTCTGCGTGGTGTCAGCTCTGTAAGGGAGAGTGATTCAAGTGAAGGTGAATGAGGGTATGTCATTCCCAGAAGAGCTTTTTAATTGCTTTACACAATCTTCAAAAATAAGTAAGGTTCAAATTTCTTGCTACTTCTCTCTAAGGAAATTGGTGTACATTCTCATTTAAGATTTATTGAGATGTGTGAGGAAATTGCATATGAGCTCCTCTGATCTTACCAGTTTTCTTTATTTGAATCTCCCTGAAACAGCCCTGGGTGCTTGGCCAGCCTTCTTGTCCTCCAGCCTTGGGGTGATACTCCCTGGATCCCCTCTTCTTGCTATTCCCCAAATAAGCACATCTATGCCCTCTCTTTTGTTAGCCTGCTTTTAGTTAACAAAGTAATATTATCTTTTCTTAAGTTCAAATAATACAAACAGATATTCAGTGATAAGTAAATCCCCTTCCTACCCAGGCCCCTAATCCTCAGCCCTTTCCCACCCTGCCCTGCAAAGCAACTTCTGTCCCCAGTGTCGTGTCTATACAACATCCTTCTGGAAATACCGGCCCATGGGCCAGATCCAGCCAGCGTTCTGTTTTTGTAAATAAAGTTTTGGTGGAACACAGCCATGCCCACCCACTTACTTTATCCTGTGGCTGCCTTCCCACTACATTGTTGGATAGTTGTGATAGAGAAAGAAAAGGTTTGCCAACATGTGCTTTTTATGTGTGGACACCTTTGCGTATAATCTTTTTTGACATATCTGTGAGCACACTCTACACAGTTCTGCGTTTCGCTTATTTCTATTTCACAATAAATTGTGGAGATCATTTTATTTGGGCACAGGCAGATTTATCTCAGGCTTTTTCACATAGTGTGGCTGTAGTTAATCAATCCCCTGATGAAGGATATTTTTATTCTTTTCGGTCTTTAGCCTGAACAAATAACACAGCAGGGAACCTTCCTGTGCACATACGTTCACTGCACACACGTGAGCCCTTTTGGATAGGTACACTTAAATCTGACAGATATGGCCTAACTGCCCCCGAGGTGGTTTTTACCCCACACCCAACCTCAATGAGAGTCGCATTCTTTTCATTTTAAGGGCTAAATTGCTAACCCCTGTGAGCAAAAGGAGCCAATAAAGTAAAAAACAAAGAACTCTGCCGATTTACCAAATTTGTATAACATGTTCAAAATTTTACAGTCTCTAATACCTACTATTTCTTATTTGAGTGTCTGCCACTGCTCTTATTTCTGAAGGTGGGTGTCTTAGTCCATGTAGGCTGCTGTAACAAAATACCACAGACAGGGTGGTTAGTAAACAGCAGAAATTTATTTCTCACTGTTCTGAAGGCTGGAAGTCTGAGATCAGCACAGTGAGATTCTGGGGCAGGCTCTCTGCTAGGTGCAGACTGCTCATATCTTGCTTCCTCACTCTGGTGGAAAGGACAAGAGAGCTCTCTGGGGTCGTTTCTCATAAGGGCACCGATTCCATCCTTGAGGGCTCCATCCCCATGACATAGTCACCTTCCAAAGGCCCCACCTCCCACTACCATCACTTTGGAGATTTGGAGTCAACGTATGAATCTTAGGGGGACACAAACATTCAGTCTACAGCAATGAGATTCACTGGGCTTCCCCATCTGACTGCAGACATAGGTCTAATCAGGCTCTGAAAGTAGAATCAAGATGGATGTTCCTTTTGGTCTCAAGTAGGCCATTTGCATCTCTAAGGCCCTCTTAATGCCATCCATTTCTCTAGATCTTTGCCCGAACCAGAGTACTGCCTCCCCAAATGTGCTAAACAGAAATACAAACAACATAAGACGCTTAGTACCTGTCTTTTAGAAGTTTACATTATTTTCCGTTCTATTTGGTAACCAACATCTCTCAGAATTAGGTATAATTAACACAGATTGCCACAAAATACAACCACTCTGCACAGTTCCATTTTTTTATCACTGGATTCTCTCAAGGATGAGAACCGTGCTTTAGTCATCTTTGGGCCCAACATTCTACCTGGCATGTGATAGGTGCCCAGGGGACTTTGGTTGAACTGAACTAAATTTCTCTTAATGTTTCAACTGAATTATTCCTTTTGTCTCTTACAGAATGAAGATATTCAGATGTTGTTTTAAATACCCGCTACAGCAGAAAGTTTTCATTCTGTTTTTAACCCTGTGGCTGCTCTCCCTGTTGAAGCTTCTAAACATAGGAAGACTCCTCTTCCCGCAAAAAGGCATTTACTTGGTTGAGTACTCCCTAAGTACCTCCCCCTTCGTAAGGAACAGATACACCCACGTTAAGGATGAAGTCACGTATGAAGTTAACTGTTCGGGAGTCTATGAACAGGAGCCTTTGGAAATTGGCAAGACTCTGGAAATAAGAAGAAGAGACATCATCGACTTGGACGATGATGATGTTGTGGCAATGACCAGTGATTGTGACATTTATCAGACCCTAAGAAGGTATCAGCAAAAGCTTGTTTCACAGGAAGAAAAAAGCTTCCCAATCGCCTATTCTTTGGTTGTTCACAAAGATGCAATTATGGTTGAAAGGCTAATTCATGCTATCTATAACCAGCACAACATTTACTGCATCCATTATGACCATAAGTCACCTGACACCTTCAAAGTCGCCATGAACAACTTAGCTAAGTGCTTCTCCAATATTTTCATTGCTTCCAAAGTAGAGACTGTGCAATATGCCCACATTTCCAGACTCCAAGCTGATTTAAACTGCTTGTCAGACCTTCTCAAGTCTGCAGTTCAATGGAAGTATGTCATCAACCTGTGTGGGCAAGACTTTCCTTTGAAGTCAAACTTTGAGTTAGTGTTCGAGCTGAAGAAACTCAAAGGAGCAAATATGTTAGAGACGGTGAAACCCCCTAACAGTAAAACGGAAAGATTCACTTACCACCATGAACTCAGACAGGTGCCTTATGAGTATGTGAAGCTACCAGTAAAGACAAACATCTCCAAAGAAGCCCCCCCTCATAACATTGAGATCTTTGTTGGCAGTGCTTACTTTGTTTTAAGTCGAGCATTTGTTAGATATGTTTTCAACAACTCCCTTGTTAAAGACTTTTTTGCCTGGTCTGAAGATACATACTCTCCTGATGAGCATTTCTGGGCTACCTTAATTCGGGTACCAGGAACACCTGGGGGGATTTCTAGGTCAGCTCAGGATGTGTCTGACCTGCAGAGTAAGACCCGCCTTGTCAAGTGGAGTTACTATGAAGGCCTTTTCTATCCCAGTTGTACGGGCTCTCACCTCCGAAGTGTGTGTATCTACGGAGCGGCAGAATTAAGGTGGCTTCTACAAGATGGACATTGGTTTGCTAATAAATTTGATTCTAAGGTGGACCCCGTCTTGGTTAAATGCTTGGCAGAAAAGCTTGAAGAACGACAGAGAGAGCAGATCACGTTATCTTCAGAAAAGTTATTTATGGATGAAAATCTCACAGTCACATCATGATAAAGTCATGATGGGAATAAGGTGTCTGACAGACGGAGTTAATGCAGAGCTGTGTGCTAGAGCACGTCCAGCGCCATCTGAGCTTCGCCTTCCCGTGTTTGAAAGGTGTCTAAAATTCCACTTGTAGGAGAAAGTGACCCAGCCTTTGGTGACAGCCTGCAGTTGGTTGGGTACTTCTGTGTGTATTTGCCTGTAATCTCACTCAGCTAAATCAGAGATCTTAAACAGTCGGTGATTTATTGAGCTCCTACTGTATGCCAGGTACTTCATTAGAGATGCGTAGCAGTTAAATCCAAGTTTTAATGAGGCATACAATACTCATGGCAACCTTAATATCTTCTGCACATAACGATCAGGATCCTACTGAAGAAGATTTGGGGTGTGTGGTAATCACCCATATAAACCACCCTCTCAGAATAGCATTTAAGTGCAGTGACCAACACTCCACTTGTCTTTTAATTCAACTCCCTTGATTTTTTCTAACCATTAGAATATTAGAAGGAGAGACTCCACTACCTCAGAAGAATTCAAAGAATTGTTCAATTTCCTTCCTGCCAAAGCATAATTTACTTTTCGGTGCCTCCCTCAGTTCAGGGTCCGCAGACTCTGTGGGTGGGGCATTCATAATGTCTGAATGTTAGGGAGGCAGTGGGAATGGCTAGAGGGATTGGGATAGGTGGTGCCTGAAGAACAAAAGGATTTGTATAATTTTTGCATCATGTTACACAAAGCTGTCATGATGGCTTTCTTTTTAATTCTGCTGTTTCTTTAAAATATTTACTGATTAAAATTGAGAACTGGTAGACTCCAGAACATTGAAGTTAAGTTTTCCAGTTCTTAGATTATCATTATATGTAAGTTTCTGTACAATGGAATTAGTATAATTTTGTTTTATGGAACTACCAAGCTAAGAATCACTGAATTTTCTTGAAAGGGTTATGTGAAATATGACAGCTTTATAAATTAATTATTATGGTCATTAAAAAATAATTCTCCAGCAACTGTACAAGAGGAACCCAAACTTAAAATTATGAAACTCTATATTCATTGCAATCTTCTTCTCGGCTTAGATTCAGAGAGAAGCAGCTAGTTTTCCTAAGGACATAGCAAGAATATTGATTAAAGATGTTTTGTAAAACCTACAAATATACACAGATGTTAATGTAACTATGTCGGGATGGAGATGAAATGGGGCCGGAGCAGGGTTCTGAGAACAGACGATAACACATTTCTTGGGAAATCGTGGGACTCATGTAAAAATTTCTTGGTGATCTTATGTTTCAGTGTCAGCCTCAGGAACTATGTAAAGGTGCAGTAATCAAGGCCAGTGTGAGACTGTTTGGAAGACTGAAGTATTTAAGTTTTTATTTTTTTTTTTAATGTCTGTGTTCTAAATGTCTAGGAAACAAACTCTGCTTGTTTTAACGTTTGTGATGCTAACTGCCAAGCGGCACCACTTCACTTTCTTCTCTGCCTTTCTTTTTCCTACCCCCTTCAAATCACTTCATTTTTCAGAAAACAGCTGTTATCAAGTTCCTGTTCTTAAAAAAGAAGTGACTATTAGAGCTGAGTTCGACAGAACATCCTCACCAGTTCATTAGTGTGTAGGACCATGACAGGCTGTCACTTTGGTCTCTAGGAGCCTGTTCCTGGTCTTTGAAGCTAGCACTTGGTGGTCTAACCTGGCTTCCTCACAAGTTTATTGCGAGACTTAATTGAAAGAGTATATGAAAAAGGCGACAAACTACTGAAATGGCAGAGAGCAGCACTCCTGTATGTAGATCCACCTCCGTTGTGAGACTTAACCATTTACCTTTTCTGTAAAACCTTCAAAATATTTTAAAAAACTGCGATTGCAGGGGCAACTTCTGTAACCGAATTCAAGTCGGAAGAAATTCCAGTCACCCCCTCTGGGGATTTTTCCTAAACTATCAGGTTTAAGAATTTAGTCCCATGACTTAGAGCTGTATTAGGGGTTGAAATACTTTTCCTGTCATCCAGGCTTAAACACACAAGGTGAAGTCGTGGTGTTTGGCCTTTGGTTGTCGAGTAAATGCAAAGGCTGGAGAATAAATGTCGGCCTCTTGCTCCGGTGTCTTGCTTCCTGGTGAGAAAGGATTCTACCTCTTGTTGACTGAGAAAGTTCTCCGCTGTCAATCAGTTTAATGCTGTGTCCAGATGAAGCACGGGAGCATGAAGAGGCAGCAGGGCTTTCTTTTTTCCACTAACAGACAAGTCTCAGGATTCCATTTCTAACTTTGCAGGGAGCTGGTCAGAACACGCGTTTGCCTTGAGAATCCTGCAGACTCCCTGCATGCCTTTCAACCTGACCTTTCCCTAAGAACCTTTAGTATGACTCCCTCTGGTCTGGAGAATGTTCTGTGGTCTGTTTCATAATTATTTTCTGCATAGTATGTATTGAATCTAGATTCTTAAGTTATTTGGTGATGAGCCCAGGACCTTGGTATTTGTGAATTGTATTAGATAATAATGAAAGAGCTACCAATTATTTATACACACACACACACGTGAACAAACTGCTGTAATATTATAATACAGTGTTGCTGCTATTCTTAATATTTTGGTTATTTTAAGTGAAATATCTGTAAATATTTAAATTTGTAGAGTTAAATCTGAAAATTTCTCTTGCTTTTCAGAATGTGAATATTTTATATAGAGCCTATGAAATGACAGTCTTCTCTGGGGATGTAAAGTGAATGTTACCTTATGATTGTTATAACTGTTTTCCTTGTTGATGATGATGATGGAATGAGAGTTTTGATTTTTTTTAATTTTCTGGTCTCTAAGTCTCCTGTTCTGTATGTGTGTGTGTTTTACCATTTTCAAAAGACAGATTTCCCATTATATGAGTTTTAAATAGATTGATACTGAATTCAACTTTTTTTTTTTTTTTGCTGCTACTAGATGTTAATTCTCCAGTATTGTAAAATAAAATGTGCTCCAAAAACCAAACCCCTGAAATTTGTGATGTTTCTTTTCTCTGGTTATGTCAGTTCCCCACAAAGACTCTTTCTGTTTATGACACTTGTCCAATATTTGAAGAGCACAGTTAATTTCACTTCAGAGGAAAAGAAATTCAGTGTGTTTACTATTCACAGAATATAGGCACACGAATATGAGTTGTTTAATTTGGCAAAGTCTCAAAGAATCTTCCAGGATTTCCCTGCCTTTATTCTCCTTCAGGTTGGTTTCTTCTCTAAGATTAATTATCTAGATAAATATTCTTGTTTGCTTGATTACTTTACAGAAGTTCGTTTTTAATAGCGTAGGCTGAGCTACCCTCGATCCTTGGAAAACCCAGCCTCCGTCTCCCTGCACCAGCACTCCTGCCTCCGTTGTGAGTTCTGTGGACACGAGGACCCTGGCTTCGCACGTGTCTTCAGACTTGGTCGGTGGGTAATTCCTGAAGAGCTGCCCTCTGTCCTGCATAACATCACCTTTCCCAGCTTGACCAAGCTGGTGAATATTTGGCATCACTGATCTCCACACTCCCACTCTGAAAAATCCCCTGGTTAGGTTTCTCCTTTCATCCTTTCTAAAGCCGTGGCGCCAACCAGCCTTTCTAGCTGGCAAGGTCAAGGAGTAAGGCATTTTAGGAATCTTCAACATAAAAAAATTAACATCTGCTCTTAACCTAAGTTTGGTTCTAGCTCTTACCAAGCCAGACAACCAAGCACATCCACAATAATCTCATGGAAGACTATGGACTTTTTTTTTTTTTGGTGGTTTTGGGAGGGCGGGTAGGTATGCGGCATGATATTAAAGACTCATGGACTTGATTCCTAGATAAGTAGTTTCATATCTTTTTATTCCTTTTGATGTCTATAAAGATACATCTAAACTGGGACTACTGGCTTCTAGCTTCACGAAACTGATTATGAAGAAACCCTGGCAAGAGAGAGTCAGTCGGTGATTGCAAATGTGTTCCTGCTACTGAAAAAATGTTCCTAGGATGATGCATGACAAACAGCTTGAGCTTTGCTTCAGAGACAGGTGATCAGTGTGTCAACTTGGGTGGCTGTTTAAAAATCACAGGAAGACTATTCACCTGACCTCAGGTATGGCCTTCACATGGAGCAGCACCATCCTTTCTAGGAACAGCTTGGGACTGAATCATACAGAAGACAAATAGCAGAAAAGAATCTGAGGGAAAATCATGGTCGGTGACTTGGGTAGATTTATTACTTTTTTGTTGTTGCTGTTGTTTCTTATAGAACAATAAAGACAATTTAAACAGAAACCATGTGTATGCATAATTCTGACATGCTGATGAAACCATTCCTGTGTTGCTACATGATCTTTATGGCTATCGAATGGTCATACCATAATTCACTCAGCCTTTATTGTGGAACACTTGGATTGGAAACTACTTTTTTTTTTTTTTTGGCTGTCATAAATAACAATGTGAAAAGTTTTATCCGTAAAGCTTCTCCTTTTCTGGAATCACTTTCTTATAATGCATTTCTAAGAGAGGGATCCTGAAAAGAACGGATTTTTAATTTTACTGAGAACGGATTTTTAATTTTGTTATTACTATTTTTTTTACTGATTGCTTTTCATATATGTTACACATCACTTAAAGAATTTTGTAGGACACTTGGTGTAAATCAACCACAGCCTCAACCTATGTGAAATAAATTATATTTATTTATTCTGATAAATGGCCTTTCTGGTTCTCAGAGTGAGAGAAGACCTTCACCTAAAGCAAGGATGTAGCCATTCTTCAAGAGATCAAAGGTGTTTTAATGTATGGTTTGTGAAGAGCTCTTTCTGAATATTCCCAAAGATTTAACTGTGATGACTGACTTCATTCCGGGAAGGATCTAAAGGTTGCTAGTTCTTTTTAGTATCCATTCTCCCTGGCTTCTGTGGCTTTATTCTGAGGAGCAATATGACTATTAATTCTCAGCCTTCCTTTCAGCTACGGTGGTAAAAGAGAAAAAGCAGAAATCACTGGGTGGAGCACCTGAGGATGCACTCAAAAGGTGGCTTACCTAGCTTGCCTTCCATTTACCTTCCTTTTTCCTGCTGCCTAGAATGTGTTTATAATAACCTGAATTTCAGCAACTATTTTAAAACCAGGAGGATGCAAGTTATGTGGCAAGGATAGAGTACAAATATGACATCTGAATCATCCAAAACCACTTGCCTCCAGTCTTCTATGGGAGAAAAAAAGTTACATACACTTTACTGTTATCTCAGTTCTCTGTTACTAAGAGAACATGATCCCTAATTTTTACAATGTTTTTCTAGAACAATGGCTTTCAAAGTTTAGTTTGCATCGGAATCAGCTGGAGGGCTTGTTAAACACACAACCCTTATTAAGAAGGGTTGGGTAGGGGAAGAGGAAAATTTGCATCTCTAACAAGTTCCCAGGTGAGACCTATGCTGTTCCGGACCTCACTTTGAGAACCACTGCTAGGATCTCTTTCCTGAAAACTGTTTCTTTAACGTTGTAAACATTAAGCCAGTTAGCATTTGGAAAGCAACAAATATTGCAGTAAGTGTCATACCTTCAGATGGTAAAATGCTGTGGTGAGAAGTTCAGAAATATTTTATATTCTCTACCCTATATGCTCTCTCTAGACTGTTGGCTATCAGTATTTTCTGAGTGACTGAAGTTCATACATTCCCATAACTACAAGTCCCCCTAAAATTATTTTCAACCAAATTGCTGCCTTATTAGGAACTATTTTATAAATAGTAATAAAACAAATGAATTTGGAGAGTACAGTTAACCTGAAATTACAGTGATGAAATCTAAAATTCAGACCTATGTGTTAATTCTACTGAGCGAAATATATGCTAGTGAGACAGACTCCACCCAGATAGAATTTTTCATGAGTATTTCAATGTGACGGCCCTAAAAAATTTTTAAACATTGAAATAAAACAGCCATATCATTCTAACTCTTCACTATTTCAAGTCGTTACAGGAATGCCAATGTAAAATAAATACAGAGCTATGTGTCATCTCATAAATGCTTCCAAGTTTTTACTTCAACTGTGGGTAGATACTGAAAAAAAAAAAAAGAAAAAGAAAAAGAAAAAAGAAAAAAAAAGAAAACTCAGCAAATGTATCTGCCTAAGGGAAATTAGTTCTCATTCTTTAGAGTATTTTCAATTATTCTGTTTTAAATAGCTACATGGAATGGATAAATTTTATAACAATTTTACCCATGATTTCATTCAGTCTTAATGGCTACTAATTACTTTTTATTCAGGGTTATTATTAATCTAGTTTTACAGGTACTCTAGTTTGGGGGAAGACCACTTCTGTAGGAAATAAGGAATCCAACATGGAAAGAAGGGAAGAGGACCCCAGGGTGATGGTGAAGGAACTCCCCAGGATAAGAGCAGGGTACCAAAAGGGGTAGCAACCACTCCAATTGGAGTGAGTCAGAAAGCTTCAGAGATTTTTTGAGCATATAGAAGATCTCATACATCTGAATGTACCTTTTAGAGGCAAATTAGACCACTGGAGAATTAGGGACTGAATGTCTATGAGAAAACCTTCTGAACTCAAAAGAGAACAAAAGGTTGTATATCTGTATGCACTAAGAGATAGAGTTTACATAGTCGTAATCATGTAATGGTAATTATGTAAAATCTAACATGTAAGTGTTAAATATTGACCTAATCAACATGATTCTGATACAATTTATTGGGAGCTTGAGGGGAGAGAGGATGAATATGTGGGGTGGGGAGTGTGGGTATGTGTGAAAGACACCAAAATCAGCTCCCATGGCAAGAATCAATGTCTAATGTCTAAAACAGAAAAATCAAGTGTAGCAATATGAGGATATCATTTAGATATATAGAAGTAAAACCCAAAGAACCAGTTCTGAGAGTTGAAACTAGATGCCTCCAAGAAAGGAAATTGGGGTAAGAGATGGAAACTACTCATTTTTTGTCTTTTGCAACAAGCCTTGCCACCAGCTCTATCAACAAGAATAAAAACTGGAAAACAAAGAAATGACTGGGAAGGAAAAAGACATGATCTCTAATAAAAAACTTTGTAATTTGATAGTGCAAATAACCAGAAATCTTATAAGAGTGGCTATTGTTTCTATCTGCTCAGCCCTTCTCCCTCCTCTGACTCTTCAGAAAACAGCCTTCCCGACTGAGGTGGTAATTGGCCATGGTGGGCCAATTACAGGCCCTCACGGCCACAGCCACAGTGATTGGTCTAAGGAGTGGACACAGGACATGAACTAGGCTGATTAGGGTTCCTGGGACTTTTCAAATTCTTGCTGGGGAATAAGAACTTCTTGTTCTTCATGATCACAGAACCCAAAAATACAGGCCTACTAGTTGTGGGCGGCTCTCTATCCTTTCACCGAGACAATTTTGCATCAGCCAAGGAAGTCAAATGCACCAAAAGGAACAGAAGTCAATCTCACAGCCCAATTAAATCCCTCCTTTATTTAAGCAATTTTTTTTGTAGTCATAGATACCATCACACAGTTAAAAAAAAAAGCATCAAAGAAAACTTTAAAATAATTTTATTATGGAAAGTTTCAAACACAAAAATAAAGTGGCATGATGAAATCCCTCATTCTCATCTCCCACCCTCACAAACATTAACATTCTTACAATCTTGTTTCATCTGTCTATACCGTCACCTTTTTTTCTCAGAAATATGTTAAAAGAAAGTCTTAGACATGTTATTTTGCTTAGCCCCTGCACTCTACCCATGACTTGTGCTCTAGTCCTATAAGCAGGAAAGTGCCAGACAAGTGCCTGCTTTGTCCATATTTGAGCCATAGAGGATTGCTGTTTTTACAGGTCAAAAGTGGACAAATATTGGCAATATTATTTGGCCTGACCTGATACTTCAATATGAATCTAACTGCTAAGAATTTTTACATAAGCACCATGACACTATCACACTTAACAAACGAACAATAATTCCTTAATATCTAGCACTGAGTCCATTTTCAAAATTTCCCAATTGTATCAAATACGTCTTTGAATCCTCCATTTGTTGAAATCAGGATCAAAATGAGGTCTGCACTCCGATTTGGTTAACACACTTGTTAAGTATTTTCATTCTCATTAAGCATTCTTGAAAGAACCTAGACACGTAACACAGAATGATAGACAATCCTCAGGAAAAGTGAGAATTAGATCTTAACTCCTTGTATATATTATTCAATATACACATATATTCAGAAATGTAATATATCTCTGTATAGATATGCGTATGTGTATATATCTCACTAGGCCAGGGGTGGTGCTCTGTTTCACATCCTTTCTGCATTTACCCTCATGAGGTGGCTGCCAGTATCATTCTTATTTTTTAAATGCGGAAGGACTCAGAGGAGGTCAGCTGACTTGCCCAAGGTCACCAGCTAGTAAGTGGAAGAGCTGAGGTTAGAATTCAGGCCTTGTGGCTCCAAAGCCCAAGTTCAAAGCTGCTGCTCTCTACCTGTGCTTTATGCATCTGTCCTGGTGAGTGATAAAATGCCAGACACATGACTGTTATTATTTTATTCCAAAAGTCCTGAAATCTTGTAGGGAAGGTAGCAACCAGAACTTACGGAGGTAAACAGTAAACCAGGGTTAATGGACTGCATCCATGTGGCTCAGCGGGGAGTCAGTTTTGGGGATCATTCATTGCATTTCCTCTCTAGTCATTCACTCTCTGGCCTTCCCTTCTGAGTCCACAAATTTCACTGTGGGCTCCTCATCCCCCCCGAACTGTCGACCTCTGGCTTTCCTCCCCTCACTTCCTTACTCACTGTGTCATTCCTCTTGGCTTCACGCTTTATCTGCTTCGCCATTCAAGTCTCTTTTGCCTGCTTCCAACCCCAGCCTTTAATTATAAAATATTCAATTAGAGTGTTTTTGACTTTTGTGAACCCTGAAGCTAATGAACCCAGTATCGGTGTTTCAGACTAAAAGGCCCAAGCCCCTCTGCCTGTGGGATTTTTTAATTCTCTCCATTTCAAATATGTCACCCTTGGGACATCACAGCAGACACACCAGCTATGCTGGCCTTTTTGGACTTTTTTTTCCACTGCCATCACGTAGTCAACAGGATGCCTGGCTCGCGTAGCACTTCCCGGAGAGTTGTCTGCTTCATGAGGACCAGCAGGTATAGAAGATCATCTCGTCGGTGCTTCTCCAACTTTCATATGCATAGAGATCACTCATGATCTTATTAAAATGAAAATTCAGATTCCACCGTAGGTCTGGGCTGGGCCCGAGATGCCACCTTTCTAACAAGATCCCAAGTGGTACCACTGGTGCTAGTTTATGGAACACGCTTTAAGTAGCAGGAATCTAGATCACTGGTCTCAACAGCAATTTCACATTAGAATCCCCTCAGGTGCTTCTGATTAGAAAAGACCTAGGTGCAGGAAGTTATAAAACTCCCAAGGGATTCTAATGAACAATCAGAGTTGAAGACTGCCGTTTTAGAGGCTGACGTAGTAGCAGGAATTGGGAGGCCGGATGAGAAGTTGGGGGGCCACGGGAAGTGGAGAGCCTGGCTCCGTAAGTATCTTTGTTTCTTGTGCTTCCTGCCTCTCTTCACTATCCTTCACCTTTTCTCTTTCTTTTGTTCCCCCTACCATCCATCCCTGTCCTAAATTGTCTCAACGTGAAAAAAGCTGAACAAACTGAAAATCACCTCTTCTTAGATCCCTCAGAGAACTGAGATCACACGGCAACCATCATCCTGAAAATTGGAGAGACAAGCAAATACAAAGAATCACAGTTTACCAAAAGCATGAGTCTACAGCTGAAGCCAGTACCTGGGGGAACATTTCACCTGTAAGTGATAAATTGCTAGAGGCCCAGTGCACTCAAGCTTGAGAATTAAAAATTCCAGGGGTGGGAGTGGAGATGGGTTACTATACTTTTATCTGCAGGAACTCTACCAGGTTCTCAGGGTGAAGACTTGAAATAAGTTTCCTCATGCTTCCAACAGTGGAGGGAAGAAGATGTGGCTTCTAGAGAATAAATCGTCAATGATGAATTATTAGGTGCTAGGATCTGGGGGTTTAAGACGTGTAAGATAGATGCTCCAGGAGCTCTTAGTCTAATGGGAAATAATTAATGCATACCATAATGCCAGAGATTGATATTTGCTGCCCCTTATATCTCATCTCAGCTCCTGCCACAATGATAGAACCCTCCTTTGTAGCTGAGCACATACTTCTCAGAATAAAGATTATATTCCCAGTCTCCCTTGCAAGGTAGGTGTGGCCATAGGACAAAGTACTAGCCAATACGATGTAGTGAGAGTTTTATGTGCAAGGACACTGAGATGTGTCCTTAAATTGAGTGGATTGCCAAACTCTCACCCCCACAACTGTGAATATAACTTTATTTGGAGACAGTTTTTGCAGATGTAATTAAGTTAAGGATCTGAAAGTGAGGTCATTGAAAGTGAGGTCAGTGGCTCTTTGAATGCCATTTTCTCTCTTTGCCTAGCTAAGAAGCAGGTATAATAGTAGACCTCTTAGATAAGAAGGTGGAAGCTGCAACAAAGAGCTTGGGTTCCTGATTATTGTGGAGTCACCCTAGCAGCCTATACTCATGTAACCTGAGAGAGAAATAGATTTTTAATTAGGTTAAGACTTTGTGATTTTTGGATTTCTGTCTCTTGTAGCAGAATCTTTTACTAACAAATATACCAACTAACCACAACAAATTTGGTTTTTTTAGATTTCTCACAAATATTTAAAATATAAAACAGCATATTAGACAAGTCCTATTTCATTTCTAATAAAACACAAACTCCTTTAAATGGTCAGTAAGGTCTTGTGTGATTTGAGCGCAGTCTACTTGTCCAGTCTCATTTCATGCTACTCTTCTCTGACTTGGCACATGAATACTTGAAATGTAGCTAGTGTGACTAAGGAACTGAATTTTTAATTTTATTTAATTTTAAACTAATTTGCATTTAAATAGCCACATGTGACAAGCAGCTAGCTGCCAGAATGGACAGTACAGGTCTTGACCACTCTACTTACTGCTACAGATAGTTAACTCCTTGAGACATTTTAGAATATGGACACAAATGCTTTGCTACACCTCTATGTCCTCTCTCTCAGAATCTGGGTGGGCTTGTGACTATATGACAAGTGACTTTTTGCGACTTCTGGGACTAGTTAAAGAGAAGCCTGCCACTTCTTCCCGGATCTCTTGACAGTCATGATCTTGAGACACTGGCTCCCAGGAAGCTCTGTCTCAGAACCTGGTTACCACACTATGAGAAGCTGAAGCTACATAAAGAGGCCACAAGTAGCTGCTTCATCCTTTGAGTCATCCCAGCCTAGGCCCCTATGTTAGTTTCCTGTGGCTGCCACAGTAAATTACCACAAATTTAGTGGCTTAAAACAACAGCAATACATTCTCTTGCAGTTCTAAAATCTGCCCAAAGTTGGAAATCAAAGTGCTAGTAGGTACTGCCTCCTCTGGGGCTCTGAGGGAGCATCTGTTCCATTCCTCTCTCCTAGTTTCTAATGGTAGCTCTCCATCTTTAACATTCCTTGGCTTCATTCAAATCTCTGCCTTCCACTTCATATCATTGTCCCTGCGTTTCCCCTCTTTTCAACTCTCCTTTCTCTCACAAGGACACAGGTTATTGGCTTTAGGTCCCACCCTAAATCCAGGATGCTCTCATCTCAAGATCCTTAACTTGATCACATCTACAAAGGCCCTTTTTCCTAAAAAGGTCATATTCGTAGGTGCTGGGGATTAGGACTTGCCATATCTCTTTGGAGCCACTATTCAGCCCAGTACAGCATCAGCCATGTGTGTGACGAAGTCTATAGATTCCAGCCCCGAGCTGTTTGAGTTGCTCCCAGACATTCATGATTTCCTGGCTGAGGCCCTAAATATTGTGGAGAAAAAGCATTACCAGCATGCCCTGTTTGAAATTTTAACCCACAGAATTTTTTAATGTAACAAAGTGGTATCCTGGTATCCTGTGCCACTAAGTTTAGATGGTTTATCATGCAATAATGGATAACTGGACATTCTTCTTTTAAGTCCCAAATCAAATAACATGTCTTCAAAGAGGCCTCCTTAGATACTTCCTCCACAGTCTAAATCATATTCCTTTCTTGATTTTCCTTTTATGGCATGTATCCCAACTTATAATTATATATGTAGTTCGGTGTTTTTCTGTTTTAAAGGTCTGTCTCCCCCACTAGATTTATAATCTGTGGGGACAGGGACCAAATTTGTTTCATTCAGCACCATTTCCTCTGTGCACCCGGCACAGGGCAAACGCTCAATAAATATTTGCTTAATGAATGAAATTCTGAGTTTTCTGTGACTCAGTCTACACTGGTGTTTCTTTGTCGGCTGAACTGAGATGCTCTTGGAAAACATTATTTTGCCTCTTTGCTTTCAGCAGATTAAATAAACTGGGATGTAGCAAGTGGAAAGCACAATGTTTCTTTTCCACAATTTAAACATTAGTTGTTGCTGTGGTTTTTAATTGTGATAACAACAAATGAACACAAAAGAAGGAGGGGGTCAGACAGCCAGGCTTTGAGATAACCTCTTCAATTTTTAAAAAGCATCTGTAAGTTCACAGAATGAATCTTAAATTGTCTTTGTATGTGAATAAGAATCTCAGGAAACATTCTTCCATGAAATAAAAGCTTGATGACAAGTCAAAATGAATAGGCTCTCCCTCACATCAGAGCCATCATCCATCTTGTTCTAGAAAGTCCGTTGGTATAAATTCTGTTATTTTTCTTGGAACAGAAACAAAAATAGGACTTGAATGAAAAGTCGAAACATGCTAAATAATGCCAGGAATAGTCAGGTAAACCTTGTAACCAGCTATACAAATTAGGGCAGGGATAGAGCCTGAAAGAAATCAGGAGGTAGGTGGGAACCCTAACGAGGATTGCGCACCAGCAGTTGGTGCTCACTTTCATGACTGTCACACTAGTTGCTGTGGTTGGTGGAGTGGTCTGTGGTAAGGGCAGGGATTTTCTCCCCTCCCATATACACCCATCCAGTGTATTACAGGAGTGTTAACATGAACTGCAAGACCCTACGTGATCATGTTCTGTGTTTTCTGAGATTCCATATATTTCTATTTGGCATCCATTCATGTAAGTTCCTTATATCTCCCTGAGATCTGGAGCTCATGCTCTGAAAGCATATCCTCATCTAACTCTCACACACTCAGCCAATATTTCCCCTGGCCTAAATCAGCCTATGGCCAGGGACCAAGCAACTGGAGACCACCTCTGCAGCCACAGCCCACCAACATCATTCAAACCAGCCAAACAGCTGTTTCTTCTGCCCTACCTCCCCTTTCCTCTGGAAGCTCCAATCAAGGCTTTGGGCGGACTTCCCCTTCGCTCCGCTTCTGCTGCCTAACCAAACGTGTTTCTTCCCCAGGTGGTCCTGTGTAATGTGGCCCTGTATGGTGTGGCATTCTTTCAGGAGCTATAGCTATAAATTCTTTTAATGGAGTTTGCATTTCTATATTGTCACTTAGTCACCTTTATGAATTGAAATCCCATTGGTAAAACTGAGACCAATTAGTATGAACAGAAGGAAGATCTGGTCATTGTAGCCATGAACCTCATGCTGCAGAGAGGCTAGCAGAGTGTTGGCCTGAGCACCCATCCAGGAGTGAGGCCACTCTCTACCCTGGCGACTGGGCACTGGTCCACCTTTCTGACTTCTGGTTCTATGCTATAAAGGGGTGGTCCAGATAGCTCATCTGGCTATTTCTAGCTCTACCATCACTAATGTACATCAATGCTTACTGCAGATAAATATCCCCAGAGAGATATAAAAATATAATCTGCTCTATGGAGAAATGACTTCTCTGGAGAGCTGGGCCTAGCTCTCACTAGCTCCTCTGTTGCTGCCACTGTCCTGAGGTTGTGATCACTGTCAGCATTCCAATGCTTACGTAGAGATGGTACAGATATTGGCTTCCTCTCCTCAGATATCCCAGCCAAGGGCTGAAAGTATGCCTTTGTGCCCTGATGCCAGCTTCCAATCCCTGGCAATTATGGCCTGTGGGTAGTTTTATTTAAATCCTCAACCAAAGAAAACACAATGGTTATTTTTGGACTCAGGGTCAATTCGAGGGAACTCCCTCCTCTGAGACCGAAAGCAAGTTCTGGAGGTAGAGGAAGTAAAGAGCCCTGTAGACTGATCGCATGAAGCTGCATAAATAAGCTGTGCCTGCTGGGTCCTGCTGGCGGTCACACAGTGCGCGTGCACTACATGAAATGGAAAACATTTGCAGGATGAAATGGGTTGGATTGTGTCTCCAAAAAAAGGTATGTTATGGTCCTAACACCCAGTATCTCAGAATAAGATCTTATCTGGAAACAGGGTTTTTACAGATGCAATTGGTTAAGACGAGGTCATACTGGAGTAGAGTGGGCCTTTAATCCAATATGACTGCTGTCCGTACAAGAAAAGAAGTGAGAAAACACGAAGGAAGAACACAATGTGAAGATGGAGGCAGAGGCTGGATTTACACTGCTGCAAACGATCTTAGGAAACCAATACAGAGGGTGTGCCTGTATGGAAAGCCGAGGTGAAAATCATCTTTGGCCATCGCTATCTTCTAATTAAAAAGGCATCAAGACAATATTTAAGCCTGGTAAACTTTAGACCATAATTAAATGATCATCAATATTTAAACCGTCAAGATAGCCCAGTCAGTGAAATGGAAACTTTCATCCTCTCCTAGAATCCCTGCCATCAATCCATGTATATTTAAAATGTTGGCATTTGCTTCTTGGGCCTCATTGATAATCTGGCAACAAAATTATTAGGTATTTATTTGCTAAGAGCTGTTAGGTGCTGAGAATACAGATACCAATAGGGAGCAAAATGTACCCCCAGTGCCTCCGTCATAAAGTTAATGTTCTTGTGAGAAACAAAGACATTAAATACATGATTTCAAATAATAGAAGATTACAAGCATAGAAAGGACCAAAGAGAAAAAGCTCAGGGTGCCAAGTCAGCATGTAATGGGAGATGTGATGGTGATGTGCTGGAAAACGTTCCCACTTGTCAAAACCAAAACGAAACAAAAAGCCCTAATGTGTAGCCTTGCCTCAGTATTCCCACCATGACTGATTTCAAGCTATCCCCGTCAGCGATGCAAGAGCTGAGATGAGATGCATACCAGCACATCGTGCCTCCAACATGTAGATGGCCTCAAGAGCGTGGATAATAATAGTACGATGTAATAGAACAATTTGGATGTAATGAGTTTCAAGTGCTTATTATATTTGTTTTCAATATAATGTGTTTAACTGTGTTTATACATTTTAATCTCTAATAATGGCTGTTTAACATCCCACTTGCAAAAATCCACCTCTCGCAAAGAAGTACAAGTTAGGGGATAGGACTAAGAAAGGCCCCTGAGGAGCGACACTTAACTTAAAGGGTCAATTGGAATTAGCTAAACACAGAAGAGGTGAGGATGAGTCTTCCACGGGAACAATGGCATGTAAAAAGGTCTTGGAATTAAAGAGAACCTGACGTATTTGAGAAGCCAAGGGCAAAGACAGCAAGGGAAAATGTAGAAAATAAGAGACTAAAGAGAGACATGGGGACCAAATCATGCAGAGTCTTGTGGACAATAAAAAGGATTTTGGACTTTATTCCACATGCAATGGGAAATTATTGAAGGTGTTAAGCAGGGAAGTGATAATCAGATTTAAGTACTTAAATTATTCTGCTCTGTGGGTAGATTAAAGATGAATGCAAGATGCCAAAAGCACATACAACAACTACAAAAAATAGACAAATTGGACTTCATTAAAATTAAAAACTCATACATCAAAGGACACTACCAAGAAAGTAAAACGACAACCACAGAATTGAGAAAATATTTGCAAATCATATCTGACAAGAATCTAATATCCAGAATAAATAAGGAACTCCTACACCTCAACAATGAGAAACCAAACAAGTCAATTAAACATTGGGCAAAAGATGTGACTAGACATTTCTCCAAAAAAGGTAAACAAATGAACAACAAGCTCTTGAAAACATGCTCAGTGTCATTAGTCACTACATAAATATAAATTCAAATCACAGTGAGGTATCACTTTATACTCATTAGGATGGCTATAATTAAAACAAAACAAAAAATAACAAGTGTGATGAGAATGTGAAGAAACTGGAGCCCTCAAATTTACGGTGGGAATGCAAAATTGTACAGCTGCTGTTAAAATTTCTGACAGTTCCTCAGTAAGTTAAATCTAGATTACCATAAGACTCAGAAATTCTACTCATAAGTATCCCACCCAATTTGAAACAGGTGTTTAAACAAAAATGTGTACATAAAGGTTTATGGTTGCACTATTCACAATAGCCAAAAGGTAGAAACAACTCAGATATCTCTCAAATGATGAATGGATAAACAAGAAGTGGTATATCACACAATGGAATATTTTTTGGCCGTAAAAGGGAATGAAGTACTGACACAGACTACAACATGGAAGAACCTTAAAAACGTTATGCTTTAGTGAAAGCAATCAGACACAAAAAGCCATAAATTACATTATTTTATTTACAAGAAATATCCATAATAAACACATTCATAGAAACAGAAAGCAAACAGTGCTTGCCAAGGGGCAGAGGTAGAGAAAAATAGGAAATGCTGTTTAATGGGCATGGGGTTTTTTCTCTTGGGGCAATGAAAATATTTTAGAACAAGATACGTATTATGTTTGCACAACATTTTAATATACTAAACGTCACTACATTAGCACATTAAAATGGTAAATTTTGTTCTGTGTATTTTTAAATAATAAGAAAAGCGAATGCTAAGAGCCTGTTAGGAAATATTTGGTTGGTGGAATTGTGGGGACTTGGGAATGCAGGGAAATGGGGCAAGGATAAATTCTCAGATTTTGACAATAGCAACAGAATGAATGCTGATGCTATTTACCAAAATAGGAAATTCAAAAAGTAGAAATGGAAAGATCCTTAGTTTCTTTCTGGATATGTTGTAATAGAGAGGCCTGAGAAACACTTTTCCTAAAACAAAATTTCGGGAAGGTAGTTGGCTCCCTGGTATGTCTTCCTCATGCTTATTACCTATATTTCCAGGTATCTGTGGCACCTCTAGTCTCCCTGTCCACATGTCAGAAAAGAAAATATAGAGGAAGGGGTGCAGGAGGACAGGGGGAAAAAAGCTTTCCCAGAAACTCTTAGCTTATGTCTCATTGGTCAGATAATGTGTCAATGGCCACCCTTTGCTGCAAGGAAATGTGGAAAAATAATTTTGCTGGGCACACTGCCACTCTTAAAACCATGACCCTGTTTATGAGGAAGAAATTGGAATGACTATCGGGTAGGCAAACCTCAGCATCTGCCATACAGTTTAATGAACATCATGAACAATTCTAACAAAATTTAGACGGGCGGGCTGGAAAACAACACCAAGTGGAGGACCAGAATCCTCTTACCTTGTCACGGAGGCTGAGTAATTTCAATGCCTTTCATCATGCCACGTCGTGCACTCATGTTTTTCAAAATTCGATCACATCAAGAACTTCCCCACAAGTCACTTTGACTTCCTAACATCCCCTGTGAGTCCAGACTTCGAGTCACTTTTCTTGTAAAGGAAGAATAGGAGAAATTAGCCTCCCTCATCCGAGAAGTTCTATAAAGCATATGCAGTGTTGCCCTGCTGTAGAAAAAGAAAGGTAACCATGCGGGTGAAAACTACATCCATAACTTTTGTATGACATGTAGCATATTGATAGCCAGTAAGGTTCACAGTCACCTATGACTTAGTGAAATATTCTTTTTCTACCTCAGCTAGAATTTTTATTGTTTGGCCTTTACTCAAAGATGAGAAACTTTATGGAACAACACAAACTTCCAGCTCCTCATGACTAAGCCTGATCTAAAATAAACTTAGTTTTAAGTTACAAAAAAAGACATGCCATTTAAAAAATGTCAACTAACACAAAATGACTGAATTTTTACACTTCAGTTTTAGTACGTAAATATACCCTTGGAAACATCAGGATGGCAATGTCTGATGCTATTCCAAGCATGTGTGCTCAGAGAAACAGTTAACAGAGGCAGATGTTGACTCCTGGAAGCAAGTCTACATTTGAGAATTATTTAGGGCAAGTAGTGTCATTTTCCTGAACTTACCTCAAGAGACCGGGTGTTTAATGTTTGCTTTGTGATTCTAGGAGAAAATATCACCTTTCTCTCCTGTACCACAAGGTTCTGGTGCCTCATTTATAAAACATACTACTGTTCCTCTAGGTAATTCCACTTGTAAGCATTAAATTTCACTCTGCATGTTTTTCTTTGTTGTTTTAAGAAAATAAAATTTAGAAATTAAAAACTGAAAGGGCAGACTGTAGTAGGCCATGCTGGAAAGAGCCCTGCTTTGGGAGTCAGGACACTGATGTTCTCATCCTGGATGTGCTAACAAACTGGGCGAGTCCCTCCACTTTCCTGGGTCTCTGTTTTCTCACCTGTTGGAGAAATAAAAGGTGTTGGATAGGTGGGGGACACTTTGAACAGCTTAAAGTCTCCTAGGTCTCTTTAAGCTTAAACTTCCTGTGATTTTATTATGTAAGCCACGGTGTTGGGTAGATGTAGCAATTAATTTTGCTTCCAGTTGCAAATATGGGAAAAGCGACTTACTATGGTTTAAATTATTATATATATTTTTTCATAATCAAATGATTGGCTACATGAAGCTAGCCCACTGGTTAAATGCCTCAGCAATGTCAGCGATAACATTATTTCTTTTTTACAGCTTTATAGAGGTATAGTTGAAGTAGAATAAACTGCACTTAATTAAAATGCACAGTCTGATAAATTTTGACGTTTGTGTATACCCATGAAACCATCACAACATTCAAAATAGTGAACATATCCAACACCCTCAAGAGTTTTCTTCTTCCCCTTTATTATCACTCCCTCCTCTCTCTCTCCATACTCCCCATGCAACCACTGATCTGCTGCTTCCTATCCATATACATTAGTTTGCATTTTCCACAATTTTATATAAATAGAATCACCAGTCTATATTCTTTTTGTCTGACTCTTTTCACTTACTATGATTATTTTGAGATTTGTCCATGTTGTAGCACATATCGATAGTTTGTTCCTTTTTTTTTATTAAATAGTAATCCATTGTATGGTTATGTCACAGGTTATTCATTCACGTATTGAAGGGCATTTGAGTTGTTTCCATTTTTGACTATTACAGCTAAAGTTGCTATAAGCATTTGTGTAAAATTCTCTGTATAGACATGCATTTCCTTATCTTTTAGGCAAATATCCAAGGAATAGAATGGCTGGAGCACATGGTAAATACGTGTTTTGTGTTTGTTTTTTTAAGGAAACTGCCAAACTGTTTCCAACATGGTTTCGCCATTTTGCATTCCCACCATCAATGAATGAGAGTTCCAGTTCATTCTTGTCAATACTTGGTATGGTCATTTTTTTTCTACATTAGCCTTTTAATAGTGGTATCACATTATGGTTTTAATTTGTGTTTCCCTAATGGTTTTAAGTGTATTTTTATGTGCTTATTTCCATACATTTTGGAAGTCTGTCCAAAATTTTGCCCATTTCTTTATTGGATTGTTAGTTTTCCTACTATCAAGTTTTAAAATTTCTTTATGTATCCTGGAAACATCTTTTATCAGATAAATTATTTGCAAACATTTTCTTCCAGTATGTGGCTTGTCTGTCTATTCCTTTGACTATGTCTTTCAAAAATCAGTTTTTCATTTTGATAAAACTTAATTTATCAATTATTAATTTGATGCGTTATGCTTTTAGTGTTGTATCCAAATCATCTTTGGATAGCCAAAAGTCACAAAGGTATCTTACATTTCCTTCTAGAAGCTTTTTAAAAAATTGTTTTAGAATTTACATTTACATCTATGACTCAATTTGAGTTAAATTTTGTATATGGCATGAAATATAAATCAGACTTCACATTTTTTGCATATGGATATTTAATTGTTCAATTGTCATTTTTTGAAAAGACTATCTTTCTCTACTGAATGCTTTTGCAATTTTGTGAAAAATAAGTTGTCAAATATATGTGTGGGTTTATTTCAGTTTTCTCTATTCTGTTTCATTTATCTATTTGTCTAGTTTTTGCATCAGTATCACGCTGTCTTGATTATTATATCTTTATTAGTCATGAAATTGGGTAATATTAGTCCTAAAATATTTTTTTCAAAGATGGTCAGCCATTTTTTGTTCTTGGCATTATAATACAAATTTTAGAATCAGTTTGTCAATTTCTATTTTAAAAAACCTTCTGGGGTTTTGATTGAGATTCAAGAAGTCTATAGATTGGAGAGGAATGGTGTTGCAACTATTTGAGTCTTCAGACTCATGAATGCAGTTTGTTCATTTATTTGTGTCTTTTAAATTTCTTTCAGTAATGTTTGCAGCATACAGATGTTGAACATTTTGTTAGATTTATTCTTATTTTTTTTGTATATTTTATGCTATTATGATTGTATGTGAATAGACATTTTAATGTTTTTCTTGCCTGATTGCACTGGCTAGACCCTCAAAACAATGATAGTGGTCATCCATGTCTTATTACTGATCTTTGAAGAAAAGCATTCAGTCTTTTATCATTAAGTATGATGTTGACTACATATTTGTAAATGACTTTTATCAAAGGAAAATTGCTTCTATCCCTAGTGTGCTGAGAATTTGTATCAGGAATGAAAAGTGAATTAAAATTTTTTTTCTGCATTTATTGAGATAATTATATAGAGTTGTCTTGTTTTTTAGTTTGTTTATATAGTTAATTCTACTGATAGATTTTTTCAACTGTTAAACCAGTCTCGTCTCTAATTTCTGTTTAGAATTTTGCATCTATATTCATGGGGGATATGAGCTGTAGTTTTCTTGTAATGTTTGTCTGATTATCATCTCTGAGGATAATGATTGCATCATAGAATGATTTAGGAAGTGTTTTCCTCGTCTTCAATTTTTTTGAAAGCATTTCTATAGAATTAATATTGTTTCTTCCATAAATATTGGATATACCTAACTAGTGAAACTGTCTGGACCTAGAATTTTGTTTTTGTTTTCTATTTTCTTTGATTTCTGCTCTGTTGTTTATTATTTCCTTTGTTCTGTTTACTTTGGGTTTCATTAGCTTTTTCTAGTTTTTAAAATGAATGCTTAGACCACTGACTTGAGACCATTGATTTTAAGATATTTCTTCTTCACTATTATAGATATTTACTGCTGTGATGTTCCCCCTAAGTACTTCTTTAGTGGCATCCCATAAACATTTAATATGTTGTTGTTGTTGTTTTCAGTTCATAACTACTTTCTAATTTTTCTTTGGATTTCTTTGTGGTTATTTTAAAAAGTGTTTAGTTTCCACATATTTTGGGATTCTTCAGAAATCTTTCTGTTATTAGCTTCTAAATTAATTCCATGTGGTCAGGCGATATACCATAATACATTAAGTTGATTCTTTTCCCAGCAACCTTAGGTGATTTTCTTAAATGCATGGGCTTGCTGATCAATACTTGGCTGAAACTCAAGGGAGACCCTCTGCAGATTTCTGGAATTCTCTCTGTGTGTAGGTCTCGCTTCTGTGGTACTCTGTCTTGCAAACTCTAGTTGCTGTGGTCTCCTCAGATACTTGACTTGGCTCTATCCTATCAGCTCAGGGAGTTCTCCCCTCTTCACAGCCTGGAAACTCTGTCAAGACAGTAGTCTGGGGCAATCACAGGGCTCACATTTTTTTCAAGCCTCTATGTCTCACTGTTTTTCATAGCCCAATGTCCCAGTGTTTTGATCTGCCATTTCATATAATTTGTCTTATTTTATGTGTATTTCAGTTAAAAGGATAAATCTGATCCCTGTAACTCCATTTTAGACTGAAGCAGAAGTCCTCTGTGGGGAGGGAAGAGCCCAGCATCTTAGTCTTTCTCTTGAAACTTAACTTCAAGCTCAGGGCCTAATTATCAAAAAATGGTTATTATATCACTAAGCATTATCTTTACATTTAACATAGAATTTAATATCAGCCATGCTTTTCCATTTCATTACAAATGCAAAATATTTTCCCAAAAGTTCTCATAGCAAACTTTCCTTTATATCTCACTGGTGGTAATGAGGCTGAGAAAGCAGGAAATGGTGTTGTCATGATTGACTTATATTTGGGTAGGTTTTATCACCAAAAGGGCATATGGTTACCCCAAAAGAATTGGAGAAGGAAAAGGATGGGGACATAGGATATTGGACAGGTAACTAAAAGGGTATCCCACTGAGGCAACTAGCAGTGTCCTCTACAGAAGATGAGATAAGCTTTGTCTTTGCCTGGGGTCCTCTGTCTGCACACAATCCACAGAGGCTTTTCTGATAATTGCTGCTTCTAACCTCTCTGTGTAGCTGATAAACAGTCCTGTGTCCTGAGGGTGAATGGAGGGCAGAGAGATAACATTCTAGCCTTTCTGGGGACAACTTCTCAGCTTCGGGGAGGTCTTTGAAGCTCTAGCATATTAAGCCAAGGAGAAATCATGAGTTAAACAGCTAATTGTTTAAGTCTAGGTGGTAAGATTTTCTGTTATTTCCTTCTAATTAAGTTAAAATAGCAAGTGGACAAGGTATCCAAGTGACATTTACTTCACTAACTTCTAAGGTCACCTTAGGAGATTTCTGAAAGCACATCTAAGGATCATTGTTTTGCTTATCTCTTTTAGCTCAGTTCAGAGGTGATTTGAGAGAATGGAGATCTAGCTAATTCCTAGCATTCTTCCCAGCAGTCACGGCCTGGGACTGAGAAGTTTCTGAAAAACTGATGGAGCAGGTCACAGGACTGCAAACATGATTTCTAAGCCAAGGAGATATTTTATTTGGCCATTTATATGCAAATGTTTGACTGTTCAAGTTTGGGTCACCGGCAGAGCCTCCAGGCATTTAGGTGTTAACTTCACAGAAAAAGCAATTATTTTTATACCAACATTTTATCTTCACCTAGTAAAAACAGACTGGACCTACCTCACAATTTAGTCGGGTAAAGATACTTATTAAATAGAGATTCAAATAATCCCTTTTCCTTAGATATTCAAACGAATTCTCCATGAAGCATAAAATGTTTTATTTAATGAAACAACTGAATAAATTTTTAGCTAAATTTCCTGCTTAGGCCAATGTGGCTGAGAAAGATTCTTGGGTAGGCAGTGTTCTAGGGTTTGAATGATGAAGCATGAGCTCTACACTGAACAGGGTCTGCGGATGATTTGGCTATGAAAGAAAGATCTGAGAAGGGCCTCTGGCTTGGGGGAGAATTAGAAGAGAGAAGTCTAGCTTGGAAGACAGTACTTGGCTAAAAGACAGGAAGGATGGGATGCAATGAGAACTAACAGGTACAGTACTGAACATTACTTCTTACATCAGTAAGGATGGGTTAAGTTACGCTGCAGTAACAGACAACCCTTAAAATCTTAGAGGCTGAATATAACAAAAGTTTATTTCTCTTTCATGCAAAGTCCTTTGTAGATTCAGGCATCTCTCTAATGCAGTTGTCCTCTGGTTGGTAACTGAGTTATTTAGGCTACTTCAATCTTTTGGGCCTTCAATCTTTGCTTAAGGCCTTCTCTATAATTGTCTCACTGGGACAAGAAAGAACCTATAGAATCACACATGGGCATTTCACTGTCTCAGACTGGAAATGAGGAGTGTCATTACATTGGCCATCAAAACTAGTCACTCAGCCCTGTCCAAATGCAAAGAGACTCAGAAATAGTCTTTTGTATGCCTGAAATAAGAAAAAATAAAAAAGGTAGATCCCTGTTTTATTGGTGGATACACTGATGTCAAACATACTATGCTAATTCATAAGACTTCTCTAAGGGAAGAACATTATGTCAGTTTGTCCCCTGATTCAGAATTTTTTTCCAGATGGGGTTTAGGGGCAGCCTTATGGTTGGAGGAGGTGTTAAGGAACTTATTTTTAAGCTGCATTTACATAGTAAGAAACAAGTGTTTATATAGATTGAATGCATATTTGAGGCAGTTTCAGAGGATGCTGGTGGAGGACATGGGTGAGCAAAATCCCTCAGTCCTGCCTCACTCCCTCTCCCCTGCCTATCACTTACAATGCCAAACTTATTGAAGTGCTTCAAGCGTGATATCAAGAGCACATGCCCATTTGGTACCAGCCAAAACCCAAAATGGGCAGGCACCAAAGAGCCACCAAGGGCAGGAAGGCCTGGGGAAGTGGTGGCAGGCACCCAGGAGACACTGGCTCCTCATAACATGGTTCCTTGGTCTGGGCCAATATCTTGTTCCAACCTGTGTTTCCTACAAGCATCAGCTGTTTCCATACCTTGCAGCACAGTAATGTGTCTTTCCAGAAAAGGCAACTGAAAAAGCACTATCAAGAGATTAGATTAATGCCACAACTCTTGGTTCTCATTCCTATTAGAATTGAGCCTGTGCACTTGTGTCTGAAAGAGCAGGAGAGTAATGAATAGTACTTATGCAGTTTTCTCAGTGGGAATGTGACTGCTAAGCACTCAGGCCAATCAATGAACTAGGAGGAGGGCAAACAGGAAGCTAAGCAGCCAAATGATTCACAGCTCTCCACCTTGGGAGACTCTTCTCAGTCTAGGAAATCGGAGATCAAATCATAGTGGGGCCAAGGACAGTGAGAATTTTATCACCTGAAACAGCCACATTGGTCCTTTAGGTGGCATCCACACCATTTTCCTATCTGCCAGGTATGGTAACCAGATGTTGCATTGTGTTTTGTTTCTTCTCAAGGCTCAGTCTGCCTTACACAGAAGACTGTAAAATTTTATGCCTAAGGAAAATTAAGAGGAAATAAATTTATCTTTCATGTTCCCTTTGTGATAGTCCCCAGATAGGCAGATCTCCCTTCTTCCACTGCGCTAACTCACTTAGGACAGCTGTCTCAGTTATGATGCCCTGTCTTTATAATTCCTCTTTAAATATTCCTGTCTTAATTTCATTCCCTTAAAAATCTTCTGCTGTGTGGAAAACTATCCTGGCTAATGGATAATTCACACGTTATCTACCTTATCAATTAATGAATTAATTATTCAGATCAGTGGATTCTTTTAATTATTTAAATGTATGGATCCATTCATTTACTTATTAAATATTTTATTTAATAAATATTTTGAACAAAATACTATATATGAACTATTCTAACAGTGCCATGGGGAATTGGGGGGCGAGGAGAAGTGGTGAAACAGCTAGTAAAATGTTTCCAAGAATTTTGGGGTAGGTCACCAATAGTGATCATTCTAGGAGTTGACATTTAAGCTGACATTGAAGTGACAGGAAAAGTTGCTTTGCCAAATACAGCGGAATAGTGAGCTTGGTGATGATAAAGCCTAGGCAGGACAATGAGCCTGGACTAAAGGGGGTGAAGCAGGGAGAGTGTTTCAGGGGTGATCAAACCCCACAAAACTTTGTCAGCTGGGAATGGTGTTTGGAAGACATTGGCTGTTTTATGGGAAACCCATGATTGAATTCTGGGTTTTTCTGATGCAGGCTCATCTTTGGCCTTCCATCTATAATTTGATACTTGTTTTCTTATCTAAGATAATATAAAGTTTTCTTATAAAGTAAATGTACTTAAGAAAGAGTAAGGCCTTATAAAAATACTGAGTGAATAATACAGATATAGCTAAAACCATAAAGGTGGTACCTGAGTGCCTAAAGTTAGGGAACTATAGCCTTCAGGAAGAGAAAAATGGAAGAATCTGTGTCTCAAACTGCTTAGGTAATCAGGTGCCCAGTACTTTACAAGGATTTGAGAAGGCAGCAGCCTAGGGAAAGAGATAGACCAAGCACTGCTCAGTGATCATCCAAAAGCCCTGACTATGAATGTAAAGTTAGCATTGCATATCCTTATCTCATGCATCACCTAACTCATGGCCAGGAAGCATCAAAGCTTCAGAAGACAGTCTGGACGACCATTCAGAACGATTGTCATTGCCTCCTAAAGATGCAGCACTAAAGTTTATCTTTTATGTTTCTCTTGATAATTATTTTAAACAGATTTTTCCAGCACAAAATATAAAGAGCCAGGGAGGAGATTTGCTGTACTTTTTCCTAAGTGTTGTACCCTATTTAGAATAGCCTCACAGTTACAGAAGCATAATTCTGACAACTAAATATCTGCTGGAACATAGAAATAAAATGACAAGAATTACATTACTAAACTACGGAGTTTTCTTGATTTTAAGGTCTATTTAAAATATATATTTCTGAAAATATTTGCATTTCTGAAATCAGAATGCAGTCTCACAATTGGTGTGAAAATTTTTTCCAGGATATCTAGAACTCTTATTTTTTATATGCTTTGAAATTATCATGTACATTTAAATGCGATAAAACTCTCCATCTCATGGTTAACAATGAGTCGCAAGCAGTTATTTCTATCATGTATGTGACAGAAAAGTGCTAATAATCTATTTCTAATGTAAGAGAACAATTTTATAAATATTTATATAGTCAAGGACACAGAGATGTCAATACAAGGTTAATACCGAGGCATCAAATTATCGACTTAGACAACCAATGAGAATTGCAGGTTTCTTTTGGAGATTATTTTTCATGGGACATGGAAAACTTTTTGAAATCTTTAGAGTCTTGTAAGACTCTTTTATGTCCATGTTGTTATGGCAGTTTAGCTTTCCAAAGTCCTAAGAGACCCAGGCTCCTTCCAATCTAGAGATTCACCATCTTCTTCCTTTGACCCAAATGGGAGCTAGTGCTTCAGCTACTATTCCATGAAGTAGAAGACAGGCAAAGAAGAGATGGGCAAAGGGCAAGTGGTAGTTTTCTGCTTAAAGCACACTCCTAGAAGCTGCCAAATAATATTTCAATATATATTTCTTGATCAGGGTTTAGTCACATGATTATGTTGAGCTGCAGGAGACAAAGAGAAATATTTTTATTCTGGGGGACTTAACCCAGCTAAAAATTAGAACTCTATTAATATGGAAGAATGAATAGTGAGAGGAAAACTGGCCTCTGCAAACCGCTTAGCCAACTCTATCAAAACCAGGGGCTGTTTGGTCATTGAAAAGTTCAGTTAAAGCAGGGAATCACAAAGAAAAAAAGATACATATTAATAATATTTACTTTAAAGTTCCCTTTAGCTTCTAACATATCAAAGTATGTTCATTCCTCAGTGTCTCTGTGATTACAAGGCTGCTGGTTTCAGTCAGTCCTGCATTCTCTAAGTTGATGTCACCTTGGCATCTTTAAAGAGAAGCTGGAACTTAATCTTAAACAATCTAAGCACATAATCCTATAGATTTTTATAATTCTTCCAATCCATAGCTGTCTTATCCACATCTAATTCTACAGGATATTTTTAATGATTTAGCATTTGTTTGTTGTTGTTGTTTGTCTTTTCTAAACATTTAACCTAGCTTTCATAGAAACAACTCCTTTTCCCATTCACATTTTCCCCATTTAAGTGATATTCCTAAGGTGGATGTTAAAATGGAACATTCCCATTGTCTCCATTTTGGGTGAATCCCAAAAACTGAGAATAAAGGGTATTAAGTATCCACATATTCTAAAGAAATGACCCAGATCATTCTTGTGGGTTTTGCTCAGAGATATGGCCAAACTTTCCAGCATAACTAGTAGCTCATCGCCAACTTTCTGTCTACACGAGAGAAAGGGAGAGTTTTTGAAGAAGGTTGTCAGGAGAAATTTATTTGAAATTTAGGTCGGGGAGATCTGTAAAGTGAACTGCTGGAAGAGCACATGTGGACTCTTGGAGTTTAAAATCACCAAGGCTGGAAGCTGGACTCATGCTGAGAAAACTTCAAAGGTAAGAAGCTGTCCGTAACTGCAAAAGGAGGGGAGATTGGTACAGCGAACAACCTAACTTCCAACATCACTGTGCTTCCACCAATGCCAGGCAAGCATGTGTGTTTCCTACAGACCAAGTAGGTATCACTGAAGGTAGCTGAACCTGATCATCTTGAAAGATCCCTGTTCAAACATCTGCCTGCCAGGGCAACACCTTCATCAGAAGTTAGGAACTGAGCAGAGAGTCATATATGATCAATCAGAGAAGTTTTGCCTTTAAGAAGAGATAGTGATGTGAGAGGTCCAGGGAGTGTGGGTGATGGTAGGACCCACAAAAGTGCTCCATGAGAGAAAGAGCAAATATCCGGGCATCTGCCACATACGGACACTGGTGTCAGATTATAGTCACTGGTAACACACACTCTTTTCTACATCCCTGCCTTGTATATCCAGCACAGTGAGTCGGGGAGGAAGCATGGGAGAATAAGATGGGAGAATAGTAAACTATCCATGCCCTCAGCCAATCCCAAGCCATAGGAGGGATATATCCAGTTTGATATTAAACTGGATTATACTTTTGCATAACTAAATGTGAGATTATGTATTAAGATCTGAAAGTGAGTGGAAATGTTACAGGATCTGTTAGAGAGATCATCCAATGACAGCATATTTAAGAAAGAATAAAGTTGGGTTGTTTTTTTTTTCCAGTTTACATACCCTCAACTTCTGACTCAGTACATTGGGTACATATTTAATAAAACTACACATTTTTAATACTACTTAGTGCAACAGACAGATTTGGAAACAGACACAATGGGCTCCTGGTAAGCATACAATTAAATTAGTGGAGTAAAACAGCTCAAGTGCTATTGTGAGAAGCAAAGGCATTCATCAACACGAGGATAGTGAGTAGTGAGTAGCTTAAGAAGAGGTCTGTGAAATTTACCCTTCCCTCTTCAAACACCCAATTCTTAAATAGTACAGCCCACTGAAAGGTAATACGTAAGAAAAAGTCAAGAATATAAGTAATGGTACTTACATGCTGCAATGAAATACTTCAAAAAGGACTTAAGAGATCATCTCAATTATTAAAGTTGACTAATAAGGGCATAACTCTGATTTCTCTTTTTTGTGCGTGTATTTGAAATTTTCATTGATGAAAAGAATTTTTTTTAAAGAAATTATGATTGATAATGGTTATTAACACCTCTTTGGTCACTCACTGCTTTGAAAATGTAATGAAAGTCGGGGCCCTCCCCACAGAAAAATTTAAACAGACCTATTTACGAAAAATTTGCATGGGGTTTCAAAGAATGCATGGAATCCTCAAAGGTCACGAGTAAATTCCACAAGAACTTCTGGTTTCTAGTCCACCCTCTTTAATTTACAAATGAGGAAATTAAGGTTCAGGGAAGCGAGACGATTTGCCTTAGGCGATAGCTAGAGTCAGTGGCAGGAAAGCTCCTATAGGCCACTGCACAGCACACTCCCATCCCTTCTTTAGTCAGAAAGGAGGGAAAATTCCAGAATGGAACTCAGTGCCATTAGGGAATATATCCACTGAAGGGGCTGCTAAGTGTTTTCTCCAGGTGTCTTCCTGACTCCCTGATTTCTGTAAATGAAGCCTCTGTTGACTACTCACTCAGGTGTGACGCCTGAGCCCCCTTTATCCTTCCTATTTCTCACCCTCACACCAGACCAGTCACCAGCTCCTACGATTCCCGCTCTCTCATCTCTGACACTACCTCCTTGCCTTTCTTCCCATCCTCCCGTGTTACAGGTCTGCCTACACTGGCAAATGCCTCCAACTGCCCCTTCGCCAGGCCTATTGTTAGGTCTACGGGGGAAGGGCCAGCCAGATGCCTGCCTGGAGGCTCCCCAGCTTGATACCAGGAATCCAGACCTTCTGAATAGGGCCCACCCTAAAGCCCTAGGCGCCACCACCCTAATCTGGAGGCTCAATTAGCATTTGATTAACTATACCTCTACCCCCACGTTCCTCACCCTATACCCCTACCCCCACATAACCCCATAAAAACTGCGCCCTCCTATCCCAGGGAACGACTTCTCTGGCCCCTCTCCTCTCCGAACCAGAGAACCTCCACCCCGGAGCCCTCTCCCAATAAATGCTTGCTTTTCTTTACCTTACACTATGTCTCAGGCCTCAACCTGTCCACACAGAGTCACCAGCCTAATCTACCAAAAGCATACCTCTTATCACTTTCTGATCTACTCAAAATAACTGCTTGCGATCCATTTCCCAAATAAGGCCCCTGAGGCCTAGAGCAATGACACATCCAAGCCAAGTCAACACAGTAATAAACGGAACTCCAGACCCTGGTCCTCCAGTTTCAAATGTAAAGGGTTCCTGTGACAGGTAGACTAGAGAAAGCCACATCAGAACCAACAGGAGAGTTTGATGAAAATGCAGATTTGGGGGACCTTCCCCCAAACGACTCAATGAGAATCTCCAGAGAATCTGTATTTTCAACAAGCTCTAAAAATAATTCTAAGAATCAGCCAAATTTGGGAGTTACTTCTCCATAGTAATATATGGAGTATTAAATAGCTGATGAATTTATTAAAAACCCATTAATAGGTTCTTATCAATTTATTGGTTATCTAAGACTGCGTATATTGACTTTGTTTAGACATTATTGGTTTATGATTGGTGTTTACTTGTATATATTGTTTGTCAAAATAAATAGCCTGCATTGTAGCTGCAAATCTTGAATCAATAAAAGACACCAGCAGTTGGTGTTTTTTGTTTTAAGAGGCTGGTAACAAGGACTGTGATTGCTTGGCAATATTTATTTTTTGTTCAGTTGTACTCAACAAAGAGGTAACGCTGTGACTAATGTTTCATCACCTCTGCAGAGCTGCTGAGTCCATATCAGAATCGTGAGCTTTGTCACTTATAATTCCCTGTGAATCAGAGCAAATGTCCCTGAACCTCTCTCTGCTGAGGCTTTCATGTGCTAGAGTCATCTTTTCCCTTTCCCAGTGCCCAGGTCTTTCAAAGGCAAAGCTTGTAGTATATGTGCACCTCCTACACGGACATCCACAGACCACGAATTTTAGACTTAAAAAGTTTGAGGCTTCAGAGGAAGCTCAAGGACCCAGAAGGCTAAGATGAGAAATATGTGTGGGCAAACTAAAGAGAATGAGTATAATCTAAAAAGGAGACAGACACTGATGGTCTGAGCTCTGTGATCGAGAACAAACATCCCCAGACATGTCTGCAAATTGTAGGTTCTCAGTGCAAGCTAGTCGATCCCAGCAGAGATGAGAGACCAGTTAGGTGCTTTAGATCAACTCTAGATCTCCTGGGCATGGGCAAGTTCCTCTCTCTCTGCCAGGCCTCTGTGCTCACACTGAGGAGACTAGACTGTCTATGAAATAAGATTTGGGTCTGGACGAGCCCAGTCTGCCAACAGTTCAGTTAATCAATTCAACAAGTGACTACAGAGGGCACAAGGAACCTTTTTGGTGTGATGAAAACATTCTATATCTTGATTGAGGCAGTGGTTACACAACCACATTCATTTGTTAAAATTCATTGAACTGTACACTTTTAAAAAAGTAAATTGTACTGTTACTTTAAGTTGTGACTCAATAAAACTGACTTTAAAATAATACATCAATTAAACACAATTTAATTGAGGGCTTTTAAGATTAAAATGTACTTAGAAAGAATGTAAAGAAGATTGAGAATGAAGCAAAGAATAACAAAAAGATTTCATTTTCTTTTAAACTATATATAGTGACTTTAACATATTTTTAATGATGCAAATAAATATCAGAAGACACGATAATCTAGGTATTTATAATTACTTGTCCTTCCTTGTTTTCTTTGTTTATTGTCTGTCTTGCTCATTAAGTTTTCAGCCCCACTAAGATAAGAACCATGTTTATTTTCTCCTTGAAATATCTTCTGTTTCATGCTATATTTATGCATTACCTGAGGCACATTCAGAGTTCAATAAATATTAGATGGAACCATATGAAACTGCAGCTTTTGTAGATAAAAAATGGTTAAAGATTTGGTTCAGTCTAATACTTGTCAACGGATGAAATTTCCCCCCGTAAAGTATTGATTTCTAAAGGAGTCATAGAAACACACTTCCATCAACATGCTTGTGCCGTGGTCACTATCAATATTATAAAACCTGCTTTTGAATATTTCTGACTTGGTTCACCCAGAGTTTTCATAGACTGTAAGAAACCTCCAGAAATTTCTTTTTATCATTTATACCAGTGTCTCAGATTACTAGAGTTTTACAAGTTTATCCCAACACAGGTTTCACTGCTTGAATGGCAACATAAGTCTATTTTCTCTCACTCTATCATGTCTGAAATTAGAAAGTTGGCTGCTATTCTATAATTTCTATTGAATTTTTCAAGGAAGTATTTAATATCTATCATAAACCAGATTGCAGTAGAAGCTATCGGGTATATAAAAATAAATGTCGCAATATTTACTATCCAGGACCTCCCTTTCTAATAGGAAGGTTAATATTTGACACCTATTTATATTTCCAGGAAGAAAGAGAAAGATGATAAGTTTCATGAATGAGGCATAAAGTATTATAGGATATTTTTATGGGAGAAAATAATTAGATCCCTACATCACGGACAATATTAAATCCACACATATTAAAGATGTGTGTGTGTGTGTGTGTGCACGCGCATGTGTTTATGTGTGTCCACGAACACTTTGGGAGAAAATAGAGGGTCAGAATATTTCTTCCCAAGGAAATAGTGACAAATCCAAAAACATTAAATAGAAAAAAATTAACATAAAATCTTAGAACTTCTTTGCAGTGAAAGACATCATAACAAAGGTAAAAGACAAGTGACACTCCTTTAACCCAGCAATTACATTTCTAGGAATGTATCCTACAAACATATTACACAGATACAAAATGAAATACGTAAAAGTTTATTCATTTCAGTGTTGTTTATAATTATAAAATAATTGGAAACAAACCAAGCGTCCAGCATAAACTATGATTCATTCACACAACAGAGTACTAAGCAGCTGAGAAACGACGAGAAAGATGTACTGATATCACCATGTATATTAAGTGAAATAGTAAGTGAAAAAACTAAAGTCAGAACTTTTTTATTGTTTGCTACATTTTTGTAAGAAAAGGAGGGAAAGACTATATAGGCATTTTGCTTATGTTTACATAATGAACAGGAAAAATGGTTTCAAAGAGGGGTTAAAGAGGAACAAGGTGGAGGGTTAGAGGTGGAAATGAGACTTCTCTATGTTTACCTTTCTGTATAGTTTGTTTTTAGAGTCTTTTAAATAATATTATCTATTTTTAAATTTGAATTAAATAAAAATGATAAATGACATTCTAAAGGAATTACATAAAATATTAATAGCCATGTTGTGGATGGCATATTTATGTCCCCCCAGAATTCATTTGTTGAAATTCCAACCCCTAATGTGAAGGTGTTTGGAAACAGGGCCTTCGGGAATTGATCAAGCCATGAGGGTAGAGCCCTCAGGCTGAGGTTAGTGCCCTTATAAGAGACATAAAAGAGCTTTCTCTCTCACTCTCTGCTCAGTACCGCGTGAGGACACAGCAAGAAGGCCATCTGCAAACCAGGAAGCAGGCCCTCATCAGACACTAGATCTCCCAACAGCTTGATCTTAGATTTCTCAGCCTCCAGAACTATAAGAAATAAGTATTTGTTGTGTGAGCCACCCAGTCTTCTAGCAGCTCCTACTGACTAAAGCAAGCCATAATAAATAAAAAGCCAGTACAAATCAAAAAGAAATTTCAATCTAATAGAAAAATGAGCAAAGGAGATACTTGTGGAAAAATACTCCTGTGTGTCTCCTCTACTCTCACTACTCACTTCACCCTGGCATTTCTGATCACCAAATAGGTGGTGGCTTTTCCTATTCCAAGCAGAACTGCAATACCAGCTGGGTGGCCTACAATTTAACTCAACCCTGACACCATCTACCTGGAGGAAAGAGTGAAGACAGTGAAAATATAAAATGGAGTTATTCTGCCCAAGCTGCTAAATCATTAACATAATGAAAGTTGAGCATGAGGAAACTCTTTTTCTTGTATTAACTAGCCTGGGAACTTAAATGTTTGAACTTTCCGGTCCTGTGTAAATATCTAGATATATACCAGTTTGTTTTGCACCAGTGCTTGGACATATTTCAAACCTGCAGATCACCTTCCGGCTACCCCTAAAGGACTCAGGACATTACCAGACCTCCTGGCGCCAGGAATTGAGATTGTTGGAATTTAGCCAGAAGAAGCATCTTTAGCCAAGGCAGCCATGTGGAAGAGACAACAGACTTGTTCTCATCTGCTCCTGAGAGGCAGCTAAAGCCACTGAATGATAGTTATGTAGAGAAGGATTTTGAGTAAATATAAACATAATTTCTTTATGTCTGGCACAGAATTTCTTTCCTGGAGAAAATTATTTATGTTGGGAGAAATGCCTTAAAATGTCTACTTTGTGTTGGAGAGACTGCTGTAGCAGCAATATTCTCAGATATCAAAGGATTAGAAGAGGTAAGGGAAATTCTCATCAAGAAGTGAAGAGAGGGAGTGTTGATAGTGGGAGGACCACACATGTCCAGGCAAGGGGTGTGGGGGAAATCTGTGTTTTCAGCTCAGTTTTGCTCTGAACCTAAAACTGCCCTAGAAAATAAAGTTTGTTTTTTTTTAAAAAGAGAGAATTAGGAAGAGGAACTTGTTATGTTCCTAAGTGAGAAGAGTGAGTAGGAAAGGGAGAATGGAGAGAAGGAAGCCAGCAAGAAGTGAGAAGCTTAGAGAATGATATAGGGGCAGATCTGGGGAGAACAGAATGGATTTAGGAGAACCAAAACATCTTTGCATGCATTCATTTATTCATTTCTCAATCAACATACATTTTTGAGTACTCAGACCTCTGTGCTAGGTGCTTTACAGACACTGGGGTAGGGTAGTAAATAAAGCAGATGGATGGACTATCTACTCTCATAGGGCATACATTCTAGTGGAGAGATGGAGGATAGACAAACACAAATAACCATATGTCAGCACATGGGAAGTGCCATGGCTTTGAAAAGCAAAGCCAAGGAAAGCAATTGAGTGATTGAGTGAAAAGAGTGGTCAAGGAAGAGCTTTCTGATATGACATTTAAGCAGGAAACTGAGTGAGGTAAGGGGTTGTTGAGCCTTGGCAAACTGTGAGGGAAAAGAATGTGAAGTCCACCTGACTGGAGCAGAGGGCGGGAGGGAAGAGAAAATGAGAGAAAGTCAGTTGGTTTTGAGCTAGCGACTGTCTTGTGAATGCTGCCCAGTGTCCCATCCCTCAAACAGCATGAAGCCATGTGAGCCTAGAGCCAGAGATAGTGCTCCCACCATCACCACAATATAGGGTACCTGGTCCCTTTACTTCCCTTCCTCTCTGCCCTCTCTCTGAAATTTGCAATTGTCTTGGGAAAGACTTTGAATTCTCACATGTTATGAAATTTTTAGGGTTTGAACCAATTTTACCTAGATCTTGTAGGAGCAAGGAAGTCCCACCTAGATCTAATGAATGAAACTTAGAATCTTCTCTCTAGAAGGTTCTAGAAGGTATATTAAATAACTGTCTCTGAAAGAATCTGCATCCAGGCCCCTGGAGGAAGGTTATTGCACTGGGGAGGAGGTTGAACGAAATGGTTCTTACACCTTGTTTGGGATCAGAGTTACCTGGAGATTGTTTTAATAATATAGGTTTCTTGATTTCACCCCAGCAATTCTGAATCAGAATCACTGGGAGATTCTGGAAACCAAGAATCTATATTTTTAAAAAAGTTTCCCTGGTGCTTCTAATGCAATTAGAATATAATAAACTTGCATTTGAAAACCATAGAATTAGATGACTTTCAAGGCCTCCTTCATTTCTGAGGGGTTTTGATGGCATAAAATGTCAGGTCTTCCCTAAGGTCAACTCTTACCTTTCTGATCTGAGTTTTAAAAACTTCTTTTTATGGTTTTAAAAGAATACAGGTTTGATGTAAAAAAAAATTAATAATGCTATAGAAATATAGTCTGTATATCCCCCAGAAATAACTTCATTAAAGCTTGGTGTCTATTATTCCAGATTTTGCCATATACAATATATGTGTGTATATATATACATATATAATAAAATCATTAGTCCTTTGGTTTATAAAATTTGCCCATAATTTACTATAATTTGCTTGGTACAATTGCTAACATATCTTAAAGATCTTTCTATGTCATTACATAGAGAACTACTTCATTCTTCTAACGACTACCTACTGTTCCACCATATGGCTGCATCATAATAAAATGAATGTTTAGGTGGTTTCCTATGCATGCTCATACCAGAATCACTCACTTAGGATAACTTGAAAGACAAATTGAAATAAAAGCATAAATAGTAAATAAGTAAATAACAGCTTCCCCCCCACACACACATACACAAAACACTTTTTAGAGAAGTGAGTTTTTTATACATTATTGGAAATAGCATCTGAAACCAAAAGGAAAATTATTTCTAGAGAGGCTTAGAAATCATCTTATAGTAATTCTTTACTGTTAACAAAGTTTAGTGAATAATATTTAAAAAGCAAGAATAAAAGTGAGTCACCATGATCATTATTCTTTATGCTTGAGGAATGCCAGTGGGAGCTCTACCAGAAAACTACACATAATCACATTTCCTGAGCAGAAAATTCATAGTGTTATCTGGAGGAAAAAGCAGAAGCAGAAGGTACACTGTGGAATTCTGTTCGCCGAGTGTACTAAAATTACTTTTTAGTCTGGGCTGGTTTGTTTGCAAAGAAATACAGGTAATCTCTGCTCCAAACAAATTCTTTAGTTACCATCTCCACCTTTGAGCCCTCTTCTTGGAATTGTCACTCCCGAGCAGACTAAAGGAAGTAAGTTTACAGGGAGGGCAGGAAGCTGCCAGAACCTGGTGCTCCCTGGTGACCCAAGTGGCCATCACCATGACTTAAATCAAATTCTCAGGACGCTGATGCTGTGAAGACCTGCCTTCTGATACTCCATGGGTACCAGACATAGATGGTGGCTGTAAGGGCCCTGTTAGCTCTGAGTAACTTTCCAAGAATGGAGTCCAAAGTTGGCTTCCCACCACCCTTACGATAAAGGCCAAGCCCTTAGCACAGTCAGCCTTCGTCCAGGCGCTCGTCAACTTTCAGTTCCAGAATGTTCCACACTCCCTTCCTGTCACAGGGCCTCCCAGGCTGTTTTTCCTATTGGTAGGCTTTCCCTTTTTCTCTTTCTTTAAATATTACTCTTTTTGTCACTAATAGAAGTCTTCTCTGAACTCCCTAAGCCTGGACAATTTCTCCCTTACACATTTTCGCAGCATCTCATTCCCCTGTCTTGTAGCTCCTGTTCCAGCTGCAATTTTACACATATGTGCAGTTAGTCCATCTGTGTTGGCGTCTCGTGGAAACTGTAGGTCTATAAAGGCAGTAATTGTTGGCTAAAGTCATGGACCTATCAAGGTTTGATCACCTGTTCCCCCCACCAGGGCTTTGTTCAGGTGTGGCACATTATACATGATCAACTACAATATTTGTCGAATGAATGATTAAAAGTAAATGGCAAATGGGGAGAAGGTTGTGACCTCAGGGAACCGAGGAGGAACATGACCATCATGAGTTCTAAACCCTTGTGGTTTTGCCCTAGGCTCTGCCTTGTGTATACATGTCATCCTCTGAGGCTGCTAAAAAATAACATCGTGGATGGGGCAGGGCTTATAAAAAGCAGAAATTTATTGTTCATACTCCTAAAGGCTGGAAGTCTGAGAAAAGGGTGCCAGCATGGTCAGGTTCCAGTGAGAGCCCTTTTCTGGGTCGTAGGCTGCAGACTTTTTGTTGGATCTTTACAGGGTGGAAGAGGCTAGGGTGCTCTAAGACCTCATTTATAAGAGTACTAGTCCCAATCATGAGGGCTCTGCCTTCATGACCTAGTTATTGCCTAAATCCTCAACCTTGGGATTTAAGATTGTAACATAAATTTAGGAGGAGCACAAATATCCAGACCATAGCGTATATTAACTATGGAATTGATGGGAAGAGAGGAGTGGTATGTACTGCAGGTTAGGAGCTCAGTTCCCATGTCAGCCATCTATGGTTTGAAATGTAATTTTGTCACTTGAGACCTGTACAGTCTCGGGCAGGTTACATCAACTCTGCTTCCTCGGTTTTCTCACATGTTAAGTGGGGTTCATGCTGGCACATAACCATATGTCCTTTGAGAGTACATGAGATAATTCAAGAACACATTTGGTACTTAGTAAGTGCTCAATAAATGTTAGCTGGAGTTATTATAGGAGAGACCTCCAATTCTCAAAACACCCCCTCCTCCTTGACCTTTATAAATTGTGTAGATAGATGAAACTTAACCTGGCAGCCAGGTGCTATTTTAGAATGGTTTGAAAGGATTTGGGGCATCACGAATTCTATGGAAGTTAGCGAGAAATGAGATTTATAAAAGAAAAGTACTTTTTTAAAAATCATCATTGACATACAATATTATATTTTCAGGTGTAAAACATTGTGATTCAACATTTATAAACCTTAAAAAGTGATTACCACAGCAAGTCTAGTAACTGACTATGATGATACATAGTTATTACAATATTATTGACTATACTCCCTATGCTGCAAATTATATCCTCATGACTTACTTTATAACTGGAAGGTTGTACTTCTTACTTCCGTCTCCCCTTTCTCCCATCTTCTGACTCCCCTTCTCTCTGGCAATCATTAGTTTATTTTTTGTATCTCTTAATTTGTTTCTGTTTATTTGTTTTGTGTCTTAGATTCTGCACATAAGTGAAATCATATGGTACTCATCTTTCTCTGTCTGATTTAGTTCACTGCACATATGTGTAAAATTGCAGCTGGAACGTAATTCTCTCTAGTTCAATCCATGTTTTCTCAGACAAGATTTTACTTTTTATGGCTGAATAGTAGTTTACTGTATATATGTACCACCTCTTCTTTACTGATTTGTCAATCAATGAACACTTAGGTTGCTTCTACATCTTGGGTATGTAAATAATGCTGCAATGAACATGGCAGTGCACATATCTTTTCAAATTAGTGTTTTTATTTTCTTTGGATAAATACCCAGAAGTGGAATTGCTGGATCATATGGTAGTTCTGTTTTTAATTTTCTGAGGAAACTCCATACTGTTTTCTATAGTGATTACACCAATTTACATTCCCACCAGTAGTGCAGGAGGATTCCCTTTTCTCCACATCGTCACCAACACTTATTCTTTATTGTCTTTTGGTCATACCCATTCTGACAGGTGTGAGATGACATCTCATTGTGGTTTTGATTTGCATTTCCCTGATGATCAGTGATATTGAACATCTTTTCATGTGTCGAATGGCCATCTGTATGTCTTCTTTAGAAAAATGTCTATCCAGGTCCTCTGCCCACTTTTAAATTGGATCATTTGTGAAAGAAAAGTACTTTTAACAGGTAGTCACATGAAAAGGACATTTGAACTTGGCGTAAAAAGCAAAGAAGATATGTTCACAATATCTCCAAGATAAACTTTCAGGAGAAAAACATGGCATATCCAGGATACAGAAGCCATTGCATGATGACCTCTGCTCAATCCCTTCTGCTGTCCATTTCCCTGAGGCTCTTAGCCCATGAGGAAGCCAAGAACTGGGCTATCTTCCCTCATCTTCTTTGCTTAGTCATGCTACCCATTAAAGTACTCCCAGAGAGTGGTCAGTTCAGCTCAGGTTCAGTGCTGAGTTGTCTGAGAAATCCCTGAATTCTGCTTTAATCTCCATTTGGGCTTCTTTTTAGCTCAAGGTGCCCTAGCTGTGAAGCCATAGCCCTTTGGAGGTTCTTACCCACTCCTGGCTGAAGAATTACCTTTGTCCTGAGATCCCTGGACACGTTCAATCCTTGGATCTGGATGAGTTAGCCACTTTTTTTTTTTTTTCAGTTAGTAGGAGGAGCTGTACTGAGTACAGCCAATGACAAAAATAGAAGTCATTCATGCTGGTGAAGAGGCAGGATTCCAACCACATTATTTGTGTAAGTATAAGCAGGATTGGGATAATATCAAAGAATCTGGAATGAAAAAAACAAAAACAAAAAAAAAACAAAGAGGGCCAAAATGCTGACTTGCCCTCAAATAGTTCTCCTATTTAGTTCATGCAAAAAAATTCAAATATTCCAAGAAAGGAAAACATTTTAATAACAACTTACACTTACTGGGTAGTTTCCATGTGCCAGGTACTGTGATAAGAGCTTTACATGAATGATCTCATATACCCTTTAGGACAAAACCATGATTATCATTATTCTATAGACAAGGAGTTAGAGGCACGAAGGGTTTAAATCTGTGTGCCAAAGGTCACACATGGTCAGTGGAGGAACCAGGATGGGAACCTGGGAAGACTGGCTCCAAAGTCCATCCTCGTTTCCAGCACCCTGAATAATCTCCCTAGTTGCTTCTGGGATATCCATTCATCTTCTAAAGCTCTATGCCAAATGCGGTGGAGAAAATAAAATTTAATCAGGAACAAATTATGCCTTGGAAGAGCCACCCATCAAATAGAAATGTTAATAACTATGCGGAAATAGTAATAAGCAGCTTTTACATAGAACTTTCTATGGCTGCTATTCTAAGCCCTTTATGCATATTAACTCAGTCCTCAACACAAGCTTAGTGGTGTATACCATTATAATTCTCATTTTATAAATGATGAAGCTAAGAAGAGCCTAAACCACACAGCTAGAAAGGGGTGAAGTTCGTATTTTAACCAAAGCTCTAAAAGGATTGAAAATACTGAGCAGACAGATATAAAGACAAAGGTGGGGGCATTCTGATGCCCATGTGGTCAAGTAGCACTTCACAATCTTTGAGTATACTTGTTCAGCCAACGGCAAATTCACCCAGCACTTTATTCATCCTTCCTACAATGCTTCATTTTAAATTCGTTTGTCAACAAACATTGACTGAGCCCCTGCAATATGCCAGGCTTGGGAGAGTCTGCTGAGACAGGTTGATGAGCAGGGATACTTGTGAGGACCTCTGGGGAAACAGAGAAGGGATTTTCAAACCCGACCAGGAAGAACCAAGTGGCTTGGCACAGGAGTCTCAAGAATGGGCGGAAAACTGCCAAGAAGACAAAAGGAAGGGTGTTCTAGGCAGGGGTGATTACATCCAAGACTCAGAGTTGTGAAGGAGCATAGCAGCTGGAGAACAACATGGAGCTGAGCATGGTTAGAGCCTTGAATGAAATCATGACACACAGGAAGAGAGAAGAAAAAGAAGTATTGGTGAGAGAAGGTGGGAAAGGTGCGAACAAGAAAGCTCATGAAGTCCTTAGGTGACAAACTAAAGATTTTTAAGTTTTTGCAGCGAGCCACAGAAAGCCACTGGAAAAGTACAGCCAGGACAGTGAACTGGTCTGATTTGCACTTTAGAATTCTGTCAGCTGCGGCATAAAGGATGAATTGGAGGTGGGAGCCTGGGTAAGGAGGCCTTCCTAGGCTGTTGTAGTGAGGAAGGAACTCTCAGTGGGACTGAAAGAGTTTAGGACTGACCTGGTCTAATGTTTTGCTGACATCAGTTTATTCGGTGGCATTTCTGTAATGGGCTCAAACCAGAGAATGTATAATTATTATTTTTGCAAAATTCACTGAGCCTCCATTAAAATTGTCATAGCCTTCAGAGTTTTATGAGAACGTATTTCATTTTGATGATACAAGAGTCCCCGAGTTCATTCAGAGGGGCTATGCCACTAAAAAACAGCAGGATGCTGAGAACCCTGGAGTCAGGGCCTGTACCTCTTCTGTCTGCAAATCTTGACACGTAAATAGCACGGCACCTTCTCTTAACTAACAGATACCCTAAACCCCCTTATCCTCTGCCTAAATAGATTATTCCAATTATTATCTGCTATTTAACTTTGCTTTTAAATGTGCTATAGTTATAAATACACAGATGAATTTTAGCATCACTAAAAGTGAATAAACAGACATTAAGTGTGTCATAACATGATACAGGGGAAATCCATGGTGCCACCCATGACAGATTCTTGTCTGGATCAAATCAGCAGTTTACAGGAAATATGGGGACTAGAAGTACAACTTACCATGAGGAAGCACCAAATCTAGAATGTGGGACATTCTACGGGACAGATTATCAGCTTCCTCACTAAATTACTGGCATGAAAGTGTTAAAAAGAAAGAATAATTGTTATAAGATTAAAGAAACTTAAAAGAATAACAGTCTAATACCATGTTTGAACCCTAATTCAAGGAAACTATAAAAGACATCTTTCCCAGTTGGGAGAATTTGAATATAGATTATTAGATGATATTGAGGGATTGCTGATTTTGTTAAATGTGATAATGGTGTGGTGTGTGTTTGTTTTTTAAATATTGTATGTATCATATTGGAATATATTAGGCAAAATGACATGACTTCTGGGATAAAAAGAATAAAAGAAATTTTATTAAATTAAAATGAAAAATATTGGCAAAGTGTTCACAATTGTTGGTTAATGAGTACCTAAAGTGAATTATACTATTGTTTTGTATTTCCCATAAGAAATAGGCTGTGCGTGTGTGTCTGTGTAGTTAGTTCTGCTTGCTTTTCCAGTGTACAATTAATAAGCACTTCAAGGAAAACAAAAAATATATTTAAAGAATTAACTACATTCTCACCACTCTTAACATCATCAGTATTTAATGTATTTCCTTGCATTTTTTTCTTTGCACACACTTCATTTTTACATAATTGGTAATCAGTTGTATATCTAATTTTATTCTTATTTACTTACATAATACATATGTCATAGCATCTTTCACATTATTTCTGGGCTTTATGACCAGTGCTGGCTCTTGAGAGCTGACTGTCAGTCCTTCTTCCTAACTCTGTGTTGAAATCAGCCATGATGGGACTATCTAAACCATGGAAATCAGCAAACATTACAAATCCCAGGTTTTTCCCAATAGAGTAGGTTGTTAAACATTTACCAGCACATCACTGTTTATAACCATAATTTTTAATGGTCACCTAACAGTCCTTTGGATAAATTCCTGATAGTAAGCAGTTATATGATACTTATTAGATGCCAGGTACTAAGTGCATTACCCATCTTAGTTCATTTAGTCCCAACAGTGGACCCTGTGAGATAGGTGCTAACATCATCCATATCGTACAATTGAACAAACTGAGGCAGAAAGGAGTGAGGTAAATTTCCCAGTGTCCCATAGGTAATAAGTGGGAGTAAGCCCAAGAACTAGGATTTGAATTCAGGTAGTCTTACTGCAGCATGTTAGAATCCATAATACTTTGCTGCTTTGTACCCTCTCTCCAGCCAACAACCAGGCTGGCTAGCCGCCTTCTGAGGCTGACGCTACCACCCCATGGGATCATTCAGCAAGTCGGCAAATTATGAGGCCAGTATCCATCATCCTCCTCCTGGAACACTGCTCCGCTCTCTCCAATGGAGCAAATGCTCCAGCCTGTTCTGCTGAGCATGCACTGGCTTCTTTGAGTGGCTTTCAGAACTGAAGTAGATTTGGGGAGGATGGTGATATACCCCAAGATGCAAGGACAATATGACCTCCTGGGCCAGGTGAGCTTTTGTATTTTATCAGGAGCAAGGACTCCAGGGGCAACCTCTTCCTCCTGCCCCAGGGGTTTGCAGTGTTTTAAGCTCCTGCTGGGCAGTCAGGAGTATTGGTTCTATTTCTGGTGTAGTTGCTGAGTTGCCAGAGTGATAACAAGGCAAGTCATTTGACCTCAGCAATGATCCTTTTGCAGAAAAGAGGCAAGAGTAAAGTGTTTTCAGAGCACTCAGAAGCTCTTGCAGGCAAGATGCAGTGTGTGCAATTTAGCTGGCCGCACTGCTCTCTCGGGGCCTAGCATTCACTTTCATAGAGGCTGAGAGTCCCAGGGTTCCTGGGTCTGTGTTCTCATATCAGTGCAATAAGTGGGAGATAGAGCAACGGGATGGTTACTTAAATGTTCCTGAAGATTGTCAGCCCAGCCTTGGATAAGGAGCTCACATGAAACAAAGTGCAGACCATTTCATCAAGAAGCAGAAGAGAAAAAATATTGTCTTAGAAGTTGTGGGGTTTGATTATCATACAACAAAAATCATCATTGAAACAGAAAAAGTTTATGTCCTCTACATGCAAAGCCTTGCAATACCATAGGGACTCAATTAATATTTATTAAATAAATGTCATTGTCACTCTAAGACAGAGAGAGAGAGAGAGAGAGAGAGAGAGAGAGAGAGAGAGAGAGAGATATCTCATAAGAAGCATCTAGGTTCTGTCCACTTTCTGATTTTTTCTGATCTTTCAAATGCTCTAACCTGTTAAGTACCAACAAGGGATTCAACTAGAATTAGAATACTGCTGATCTGATCATTTTCTGCCAGTGCTTCTGAGGAAGGATTTCAGACTGTGTAAATATATGAGAGAGAGAAAGGAAGGAAGGGAAAGAAAGACAATCTGTAAAGGATTTGAAAGAATCATTTACATTTGGGATCCCCCCTGCCTCTTCATACTCTAATTCTCTTGAGTGCCTTTGATACAAAAGAAAGAAAGAACTGGATGCTCCTGCAATACCTGATTGCACCCCAGGTGCAGTGGAAGACTGAGACCTGTGTCCCTACACAGAAGTTGAGGAGAAACAGGATTCAGGGAGTGAGAGGCAGCTGTCCTAGCATCCCTGTGGCAGACATCAACTGACAGAAGGAAGACATGGGTGGACAATAGCCACAGAAATACCATCTGTATTGCCATGATTTGTTCTTCAGATGTTTGAAATGTATAATTCCAGTTAGTGTACTTTTTAATTTTTGTTCCACCATGAGGTTAATAACACATGTGGGCACTTTTTAAATAATTCTCAATTTTTAAAAAATTAAAATATAGTTGACCTACAATATTATATCAGTTTCAGGTGTATGACATAATGATTCTACATTTATGTGCCTTAGGATATGATCACCATGATAAGTCTAATAACCATCTGTCACCATACAAATTTATTATGACTCTACTATTGACACTATTGACTCTATTTCCTGTGCTATACATTACATCCCCATGACTTATTTATTTTGTAACTGGATGTTTGTACCTTTTACTACCCTTCACCTTTTTTACCCACCCATCCCCTCTGGCAACCATTAGTTTGTTCTCTGTATCTATGAATCTGTTTCTGTTTTGTTTTGCATTTTTAGATTTCATCTTAAGTGAATCATCATACACTGTTTGTCTTTCTCTGACTTATTTCACTAAACTTAATACCCTCTGGGTCCATCCATGTTGTTGCAAATGGCAAGACCTCATTCTTTTTTATTGCTGAATAATATTCCATTGCATATATGTACCAGATCATCTTTCTGAGGCTCATTTTCCCTCCCTGTGCTCTCACATGAAGAGGTAAAATGAAGAAGACAATACCTTTGTATTTTCCTTTTCTTTTCCAATGATTTAAAATAAAAACCATACCTGAGCTCCCTTACAATGATGAATTTTACAATTGTGTGTGTAAACTCTACCATCTTGTTCTTCTCACATGGGCCCAAGCACCCAGTCTTCTTAAATGATACTCATAGGCAGCAGAATGCGTGACACATGGCTAGCTTTCACTAAAGGACCCTGAGTAGAGTACTAGGTCATCAATTAATGGTAATTAGCGGGGCTAATGTTTGACTACAGCTAATGGCCAGAAGTGTCCATGACTCAATGACTCATACTCATCCTGACCTCTCTGCCCTCTAACAAGCCTGTTTTTCTGTTTGGTGAAAGTGTTTCTACACCTCATCCAGATAGCACATTGTACTGTCACCCTGTGCATTTTAATAGCACACTGGGTAATGTTCCAAACCACTGCCAGTCCTCTCCCTCCCTGGCATTGTAGATCTTGCTATAATTTAACTGAGAATGACTGATTCCAGGCTTGGCCAAGGGGGATGGCCCCTTCAACCCCTTAAACCTATGGGAGGTTTTAGTCAAGGGTACAAGATATAGACAAACCAGAGGAAGCATAATATTTCAACTGCTACAGGAACAGAGAGTGAAGCATCAGAAGCGTCCTGAAGGAGTGCAGTTCCTTTACATGGTGAGACTCTGAAATATTGTAGGAATTCAGAACAAGTCACCCCAAGATGTGCTTCTGTGCTATGTGGATTGTTTTGAACTAAGGGCAATTTTAGCTTCAGGTTCAGGAGAAACTTCTCCCCTCCCCCTCTTTACCTAGGAGAACTTGAATTAGGGGCCTTGCCCATAATAAGAGATTATCAGAAATTACCTCTTTTGACCTCTCTATAGGGCAAGACAAACTTTTATTTACTAAACAACTGTTCTTTTTATCATCCTGTAACGACTCTTTGAAGCCACCCCTCCCCCCATGCATTCCCTCATCCTGACTCAGGATATCTCAAATACCTCAATTCCTTTTCTATCTCTGAACCTCTTAAGCATGTGGGGTCTCAGACCCTCTTGTGTATACAGGATTCCCATACATATGTATGTGTTAAATTTGCTTATGTTCTCTTGCTGATCTGTGTCCTGTCTATGTTACTATAAGACCAACCAGAAGAGCCTTGAGGGTAGAGGAAAACTTGTTCCTCTCCCACAGGACTGACGGTGTATCCAGCAGTCATGTCAATCCATCTCCACTAGCTGGGCAGTATAAGTTTGTCATCAGAGCATAAAGTTCTGATGGATTCAGTGATTTTCTCCTTATTTCCCTTTGGACTAGAGAGTATTATCATCTGGAGGTAAAAAACCTCTCTACCTGCTCTCTGTTCTGTAAGATTTCAGTCTATTACTGTGGTGTTTACATGTTTTGTTTTGTTTTGTTTTTAACCTAACCTCAGAGTAGGAAGTGAATTATTCATGGCAACTCAGCATGCACACATATGAAACAGAAGTTTCAAAACTGCATCAAGATACTTACAATTCCATTCTATTTCTCCTCTTCCTTTTTCTTTTTAGTTCTGGCCAGGATTACTTAATTACTTTTGTGACATGCAGAGGGATCACCACTCATGTTTTAAAAAGCACTAATCAAGTGCATACTTGGACTATCTACCCAAACTCATTCTCTGTGATGTTTTCATTGTTTTCTAGATTTTACTATTCTGCAAATTCTTATATTATTTGAAAATAATTTAGCTTGTACATTATTGATATATACCTTTAAAAATATCTTGAATAACCCTTCAAACACCTCAATATTTTGTTTCATCTCTGCACTTCATTTTTTCCTCTGCTCAAAAGCCATGACTACATAGGAAACACTCTAAAAAGATATACTAGAAATGTTAACAAATTATCTCTGGATAGTGAAATCACAAGCAATTCTTTAAAGTCTATATTTTCTAATACTTACATATTATTTGTATAAATATAGTACAGGTATTTAAAATAGTCATTGCTATATTTAATTAAGATATTAGCTGCTAGAGCTTTAAAAAATGCTAGGAAATTCTCAGTCTTGTTAACTTTTTAGTTTTTATTAATTAATTCAAAAAGAAGTTTGCAAATAGAACACAGTAGTCTGAATAATATCACTGTTTTGTAGTATTTGTTTCCTCTACCATCCTTTTCTTCTAATCTCTTGTCTTTCAATTCTCTTAAAATATTTATGTAGATATATATTTTTTAATCAGTTTACTATGTCAATAGTTGAGAATAAATTCTTCAGTTGGCTAACAAATGGTAGGAAACTATTGCTCATAAGTTTTATATTTAGGTAACATCATTTCTGTCTTCCCTAGGGATTCATAATTCAGCAAAGTCATCCAGCGTCAAAAGTAATAATTTGTATTTGTGTTTATTCTTTGATCTAAACTAATTTGCTGATCACTAGTTGGAGATTAGCAGTAATATTTTTAATTAGGTACAATCTATGTGGACTTTGTATTCCACTTAAATGGTGTTTATTTTAATTTTTAGATAACAGTTATTATATGTTATTTCTTTGTGGTTTGCGGAAGTGACTGACATTCACTCAGGGCCTCTGTCAAAATAAGGGTATGAACTACAACCTCTGAAGCATTATTTAGGTCAAGTTAAATTGTCAGCCTGCAACCACACCCACTTTATGTTATTTCTGTCCCTGCCTCGGAGACATAGAGGAGCAAAAATATGACCCAAGAAAAGAATACAGGATGGTCACCTTTCAGAGCTGGTGTGCCAAGTCTCCCTTCATTCACTTACATTTTAACCCTTTGAAGCTCTCTATACTCAAGTCCTGGTTGCAATGGCAATGCATTGAGCCACAGAGATCTCCTAACCAAAATCGTCTTAGCCAACCTCAGAATTTGTCGGCTGAAATTTAATTAAACTAAATTTAATGTAATAAACTAAATTTAGTTGAAAGAAGTAGAATGTGAATGAAGATCCTCCCAAGTAGAATTTTTAAATAGGTAGAATCCTTCCCTTCCTTAGAATCTCTTCATCTTAGGCATGGCTCCTCTCCGAGGCTAGGCACACAGCACCGTCATGCTGCTTCCTATACCTCATCTCTGTGTATCTTTCTCTCCTCGAGTTCTCAAGCTGCCAGGGCTCCCTCTCTCTTTCAAGTATGTTTATCCGTCCAACTTCTAGCATTCAGCTTATGGAAAGCAGAACTTAGAGACTGAGTTATAAGTGTGATGTAGAAGCTCTAAAAGTCCCATAGAGTATCCCATGCTGGAGTCTTATATGGCTATCCTCTCTGTGTCCAGATTTCTGATGCTGTATGGTCCTCCTCACAACTAAACTGTGACTTCAGAGGAGGGCTGACAGTAAAGCTGGGTTGTAATAGGGAACCACATATACTGAAAAGAATAACGACAAAGATTATACTGGCAAATTCTGAAGGCTTCCTTTTTGTCCATTTCCTAAATCTTCCAGATCATTCCACATTTTGAGTCTTTCCACACGTATGCTAGATCGCTTATCATCTCTCTTAAGACATCACACCAGAAATTCTTTCTTCTCTCTCCTATATCATCAATTATTTTCTTCTCTACAAAATAATTTTTTTAACAAAGGAAATTTGTCGTATCTTTCATAAAACCCTTTCTTATTTTCACTTCTCCCTTCAAACATTGCCCTAATTTTCTCCTCCTCACAATGAATCTTCTTAAAGGATAAACCCATGGTCTTTGATTTCTCTAGGATCAAGTTCAATCTGGTTTTAACCCCACCACTTCACTGAAACTACTTTTCTAGGTGTCACCAACAATCTGTACATTTCTAAATCCGAAGATTAATTCTCACTTTTCACCTTACCTGTTCTATCACTAGCATTTAATACAGTCGACCACTTGAAACACTTGGCTCTTTTAGCCGTTTTCCCTCCTGTGCTGCTTCTCAGTCTCTTTTGTTGATTTCTTCTTATCTCCCTGGTCTGTAAATGTTGGAGGGTCCAGGGCTACAACCTTTGTCTTCTCTTACTAGGTGTACTCACTCTCTAGGTGATTTCAACTGGTTTCATTGTTTTAAATATCAGCTATATGAAAAAGATTTCTACATTTATGCCTCCTGCCCAGACCCCTACTCTGAACTCCAGAACTGTGCCTCTATTGCCTAGTAATCTTAAATTTGACACAGCGGAACAAGCTCCTGATAGCCCGGCAGAACCAGCTGCTCTCTTTCTTTCTTGGCTAGATGCAACATCACACTTCCAATTGCTCAGGCCAACAATCTTGATGTAAGTCTAATGTCTTCCTTCTCTCACTCCCCAGATTGGATCTACTAGTAAATCCCACTAATTCCACATTCAAACTACATGTCCTAAATTTGATTACCCCTACTGTCACACCTAGCTTATGTTATCATTTCTTGCCTGAATTATTGAGATCATTTCTTTCTTTCTTTCTTTCTTTTTTTTGGTTTCTGCTCTTGCTCCCATACAGTCGCTTCTTCACCCAGGCGCCAGAGATGCTATTAAAGCGTAGGTCAGATGACGTCACTCCTCCACTCAGAGCCTTCCAAGGGCTCTCATCTTGCTTAGAGTAGGAGCCAAAGTACTGACCATGACATATAAGACCACACATGGTGTTGCTTCCCAGGACTATTACTTCTCTGAGCTCATTTGCTGCTATACTCCTCACTCTTCTTCACTAGTTCCTGTTCATTCCAGCTGTTCTAACCACCTCTCTGTTCCTTGAACACATAAGTCATGCTCTTACCTCAGGGCCTTTGTATTTACGGTTCCCTCTGCCTATTCTCCTTCTCTAAATACACACACGGCTCACTCCTTACTTCCTTAAGGTCTTTACCCAAGTTGCCTTCTCAGTGAGACCACCTTGGCCATCCTACCTAAAATTTCATATAATTCACCTCCCCTGACCCTTCTATACCACATCTGCTATCCACCCCCCCCGCCACACACACACACACACACACACACACACACACACACACACACGCATCTTTTTTTTTCCTCTTTGGCACAATTCATCCCAGTTTACTGATTTGTTGTGGTCACTGTCTTCCACACTGAAATGTAAGGTCCATGGAAGCAGGGAGTTTTGTTGATTTTAGTCTCTGCTGTCACAACTGTCTTAAATTCTGCCTGAGGGCACTCAATAAATATCTGTTGAATGAAAAAAAGAGAAGAGAAAGTATTAAGAAAAAAAACTCAAAGAAATGTTTTGAAAACTAAGCTAAGACAATAATGACCAAGAAAGCTTAATGTGTTGCCCACTCAGATTTTTGCAATGTAATGGACTATGCTTTAAAGAGAGTGAGTGGTGATTCGAAGTATTCTAAAGGCCAGTGGAAGACTTTTTTTAGAATGAAGGACTCCCTCAAATATTACAGGATTGGAGCTCCTGTACTTCCATTGCCCTAGTTACTAAAACACATATTATATACTTAAATTGATGCAATTGAGCACATTTATTTATTATTTTTCAAACATTATTGTGTGCCCAGTACTGATTATTGCCTATTCTGTCTTCTCTATTAGAAGCCCTAGGCAGCAAATCTCCATTCATCTGGTTAGAAAGGTAGTGGGATATTAAGGAAAAAGCTGCCTACTGAATATATCTTAGCCAAATTATTTAAGGTCTCTGTGCATTAGTTCTCTATGAAATAGGTATATGAAGGATGGCAGAATATGCCACCCAGAATAGGCTGCTTTGGCATACAGATTATTTTGAGCTAAAGAAACCTGAAAACAGCAAATGCAAAAAGGCCATTCTAATCTCCCTCCTCTTCCTGAAAACGGGAGATAAAAGCTCGCATGTGAAAATGCCCTTCCTGTACCAAAAGGAAAGTAGCATTCTTATCATCAAGGACAAGAAACTGAGACCAAGATAATTCTATACAAACAGACCTTGTTAAAATAATTTTCTTCCTTTAGCCTCCCCATGTAGTTACTTTTCCGCAATCGCCCCCTTTGTGCACCCTAACAGAAATGCAGAGGTTTTGCCATTTCTTCGAGTTTTCATTTCCTCGTGAGGGCTCCTGTGTCACATAAAATTCTAGGAGGATAAAGGTAAAATTTTGCCTCCCTAGTATAATAGCATTAGCTCCCTCAGAGTGTTGTGGTGCTTAGGAAGTGTGACCCTCACTTCTCCCTTCAAAAAGGGACTTGGTCTTCAACTATGAAGAGTGCAGAGAGCTGACGACCTCCAGTTCCAGTGCCTTTGGGACCTGTCACACCATTTGAGACGAGGTTCGTCTCTTCTGCACACACCCCAGCCAGTAACCAAACACAGCAGAGCCATAAAGCCTGGCCATTTCTGACCGACACAGAACTTTCCTGAGCTCACCCCATCCCCATCCCCTGCCAGGTTGGTTGGCCTAGACCTTATCAGCTCTGCATTGTGGCCTGAGCCTCCCTTCCTGCCAGTTCATTATTTTTTATAGTTCACAGGTGTTACTCCCCAATAAAACAGCAGCTGCTTATCAGAGGACCTAAACAGTTATTCTGTAGGTTAACTAACACAGCTGATAGAGGGCCTGCCCCAGGGTTCAATTTTTATTAAAATTCATTTTGCAGTCTTTCTACTAATGAAATAATAGAGAGATAAATAATCCCAAACAGTGAATAATCTGGGAAACTACGGAGATTTAGGTCTAGGGCCCAGGATGCACACGTTAACATTAGGTTAGTCAGCTTCTCTAAGGACAGCAGCACATCGGAGGGGCTCAGAGAACATGTGGAAAGGAACACAGATCTCTTGCCCTGTCAGTAAAACGAAAATGCCAAAATCTCTCTAATATCTCCTGGTAATTCGATGGACTACTTTGATGTTGATTTCTGAAATTCTGACAAGCATTAGCAAATCACTTGGACAGTTTTCAATGCTTGAAGCGGAAATGCCTTATTTGGGATTTAGCAGTAATGTAGCCATCACATAAACACCCATTAAGAGAAATGCAGCCTTTAATCAATGAATGGGAGCTTCCCACCAGTGTTCATGGAGGAGACAGCACAGAGCCCAGAGGGGAACAAGACTCTAGAAGCAGCCTGATACCTGGCACCATAGCCACATAGGATTTATTGGTGCTTGGCACTTTCTGGACCCAAAAAGTGACAGCAAATTGAAGCCTTCCTAGAGGCATCTTGGGTTTAACCAGCTAGAACTAATTTACTCTTTCAGATTTCCATGGGGGATGGGAAGAGGAGGCAGAAATCAATTAAATTTGTTTTGTGGTGAAAGTTTCTGCTGGGAAATGACTGCTTCGGGTTCCCACCAGCTTCAGTCGGAAGGGTAATTAAATCATTATCTTGATGCCTGGCATTTAGACACTGGGCGCCTTTAATCAACAAGGCAGTTTCAAAAGTGTTCAGCTAAAAGCAGAGTTAAGCTGCTCTTTGCTCCACTCTCTAATGGTACCCCAACCCAGAGTCATTAACCTTTCACACCAACTGATAGGGGCAGCTTCAGAGGAACTTGCATTAGCTGCCTGATCAGAAGTCATTGCCTTTTTACACCTCAGTTCCTATAGCAGTCAAAGAGTTCTGTTGGTAACAACTGACTCAAGAAACTGGGGAGAGGGGCTGGGAGGTTGGGGAGGTTTCCAGTGGGGATAAGGCATGCCTTGTTTTCCAGGAACACAAGCAGGAAGTGGATGTGTAACATGTATTAGTTATATTGTTGCTGATTCGTATTTACTATTCCTCAGAGTAAGTAAGAGGGTATGTAGGGGACTGTGATGGTCTCCCTGAAATGGCTTTGATCTATAAAGATTTCTTGTCTTAGCAATATGAAACAGGATCGTGCTAAGCTCATTTTTCCGAAGACTTATGAGAAGAGGCAACAATAAAATGGTACACCAGATGTTACATGCCGTGATGTCTCTTGTGGTGTGAGAAAAGTTTGAATGGCTGAGTCACCAGTTGGCACAGAGTCTCTGACCAGGATGTTTAATAGCCAATTGCATAAGTGATTAAGCAGAGAAAGGTATAGAGTATTGCCACTCTAAAAATATTACCACAAACTTAGTATCTTAAAGCAATACAAATTGATTATTTATAGTCCTGGAAGTCAGGAGTCTGGAATGGGCTTCACAGAGCTAACATTGAGGTGTCCGCAGGGCTTCGTGGTTTCTGGGGCTCCAGAAGAGCAACTGTTTCCTTGGTTTTTCCACCTTTTAGGAGCTTCCTACGGGCCGTGGCTCATGGCCCCCAGCTGGCAATCCCTTCACTCCAGCCAGCCTCTGCTTCTGTTGTCAAATCTCTTTCTCTGATCTCCAGTCTCCTTTCCCTTGTGATTACATTAAACCAGGATAGTCTCCTGCATTGCAAGATCCTTAATTTAAACCCATCTGAAAAGTCCCTTTGCCATGTAAGGTAACATATTTACAGGCTCCAGGTAAAAGAACATGGACATCCTTAGGGAACCGTTGTTCTGCCTACCACACCTATTGAGAGAATTGCTGCTTTTCCCTGTCAACGTTAGAGTTGTTTCAAATTCTTTTTGCTGTGGGAAGACAAAATAGCAATGCAGATGTGGTTTCTCAGAGACCCAGAATAACATCTTCCATTATCTAATGCAATTTTTTTTTTTTACTCAGGTAATGGCTGTTTGAACAGTTGACCTCTTGGCAAATAACAGGTGCAATAACAGTTTCTTAGCTGGGGGTAGGGAGGAAGGCATTGGGGAATGTTAGAAGGGTAAGATAGCCTCCAAGTAGAATTCCAAGCTTTAGTGTGTCCTGAGTGTCTAGGTTGTTTACAAACCCCCATAGGGAGAAGTCAGTCAGCTTGAAAAACCAGAGTCTCCTCTTCCTTAACTGCCCCTCCTCACTCTGAAAAGCTGAGATGGGGCAGGGACTCATCTTCCACACTTTCATCCCAAAGGAAGAAGACAATGGAGGAGCAGGGGGAGAAACTTTCCTATACCCTTCTTGGTTCTTTGGCTGGTCTAATAATCAAATCGACATAAGAGAGTCCAGACCCCACATACATGTGAGGCACAGAGACAAAAAGTTAAAATGAGATGTAAGAGGCATTCTGAACTAAGTAGGAGGAAATGAACTTTGGTACTTCAGAGGGGAGAAAGGTCATTGCAGGATAATAAAAAGAGCAGATGTTCAGTAATTAGAAATTTGCCCTGCCCTATAGGTAGGTCATAAAAAGTTATCTCTGGTGATAACTCTTATTATGGGCAGGACCCCAGATTTAAATTCTTTAAGGGAGAGGTTAAAGTTTCTCATGAGCCTGCAGGGTCTCAATTACCTTTAGTTCCCAATGATTCACATGCCAAAGTGGCTCATTTGGGGAGGCTGTTCTGAACCCCTTCAGAAGCAATAATCACAATCGATCTTGGATGTTGTAGTCTATTTTTTTTAACTTTTCTGGAAAAGTTTTTTTTTTTTTTAATAGAAGAACAGTCTAATAGCACCTATACTGTATTTCATCTAATTCCTCATGAATCTGTATGCACAGTCAAGCAACTTGGTTAGTGTGGTTGTGGAAGATACCATCCCATTTTGTATATTGAGCCTTCAAGCCTCAGCATTGGGAATGACAGGCAGAGTGGTCATCTCCGGGAGTTAGAGTTTTTCATATGCAAATCCATATGCATATCAGTAAATGAGAGTTTTCCATATGCAAATCCACATGCAATCAGTAAATGAGAATTCAAGGTGTCTGCCTTTTCTCATAAAATCTTAGAAATGTAAGTTTGATGGTTTCCTATATTTCCTCTGTGTCAAGTCAGAACTAATGCCTATTGACTACCTGATGGATGCCTCCTTTCACTAAAGAGAACCACAAAACCCTCGCTGCTTGTCCTAGTGGTCCCTGGTTCGCACAGAGAAGGCATTTTCACATTCAGGCCTGAAGTCCGTGCCCTGTCAGGAACAGCTCTGATTGCAGGTGGGGCTTCACTAAAATAACATACAACCACTCAGCTCTGGTAGAGCCCAGCAGTCCAAGAAGACTGAGCCTTCCAGAACACCAGAACCCTCCGTTAATTATGAAAGTGGGTCCCAGCACCTCCCTCGGTTGTCACTTTATCACCAGAGAAAAGAAGACTGGTGAAGGGGGAGGGATGCCCTGCGGGATGCGAATCTTCTCCTGGCCCCACCTGGGTGGTGCACATGCACACCTCTTAGGAGGAGGGACTCCAAGGCCCCCTTCTCCCCTTCAGGTAGTACAGGATTCTGGCCTCCAGGGTGGGAAATGCCTTTCACATAGGGTCCATGCTACCTCTTCAGATGGAGTACGAGGAAAGGAACAATTTCCTCCTGTCGACCAAAGAATGCCCAGACCTGCAGAAAGCTTTATAAGGATTTATGAGCCAAAGTTTTGAGGACATGCCTGAAAGCAAAATCTCAATGGATCAAGAAAATGTCCTAGAGACTAGCAGTTTTGCAGCTGATTTTATATATTTAGAATTAAAGGAGAAAACACAAAGAATGTTACTTGAGATCTATGGGTGGTAAATTAAGGAGGCAGGAGAAAGTGAAGCAGGGAAAGGTCTAGGACTGAATAAAAACCAAAATGAAGAAACACATACTTTTACACTGGTGGGTATTGGACGGTGTTGTGCGGCGTTTTGAGACCCCCGCGAAGGACAGAGACCTCCAGATAAGGTGTTAACAGCAAGCGCTTTATTCACGGATTCAAACCCGGGCCCCCACCAAGGGCGAGAGCCCTGAGACCCCTTTTCCCCTGAGTTTTATACCCTCTCGGGGGGTGGTTACCTGACCTTTTCCTTGATTGGTGAGACTCAGGCGCTCAGTTGCAGTTACATGCATAAGCCAAGTGGAATGTGTGGGAGCTATTTTCTGTTAACTTCTTCCTTAATTATTGTTACTAATACTGTTGGGTAACTTCTTCTATTGTCCCTTGCAGGCTGCTAGCTAGGCTAGGGGCTGGGCCAGGTGTTAGCTGCAGGGTGAAATGGAAAAGTCCTATAGGGGGATTATCTTAAAGGGCCAGGGACAAGATTTGAAACAGCCTTCTACAGACGGTTAGCACTGAACATTTACAGAACATAGAGATGGCATGCAGGCAACAAGATAACAATGAGTTTGGTTGTCTTGTTCTCCAGTGCCAGCAATTGTGCCTTTGAAGAGTCTGGAAAAGAAAATTATCGACATTTCAAAGGTATGTTATCCTAGATGCATAAAGACAATGGACAGGGCTCACTTAAGGTAAGGTGATAGGCCTGGAATGTGTCTCCCCACCATGACCTGCCCGATTTGGAATCTGTGAAGTACAGGGTGTCATCTGTACTTCTGACTGATCAGTTATAAATAGGAGTTCCTGTGACCCACCCCCCCTTTGCTTTCAAATGGCTCACAGAACTCAAGGTAACATTTATTTTTACTGTGTGTATGTATATATAATGAAGGATATGATAAAGGATACAGATGAACAGCTAGATGAAAAGATACAGAGATACATAGGGTGAGGTCCCCGTGGAGTTAGAATGTGCCACCCTCCTAACACACTGGGTATTCACAGACCTGGAAACCCTACGAACTCTGTAATTGAAGGATTTTTATGGAAACTTCATCACATAGGCATGATCCATTATAAACGTAATCTCCAGCCCCTCACCCCTCCCTCCCAAATGGGTGGAGGAACTGAAAGTTTTAAGCTTCTAATCATGGCTCAGTCTTCTGGTGACCAGAAGATAGCCTCTTGCTGAATCTATCTAGGAGTTAACCAAGAGTCATCTCCTTAAAAGAAAATATGCTAATATCGCCCATTAACCAATGTCACCCCAACAAATTTAATTTTAAAAAAGATTTACCTCAAGGGAGCATTATCTAGTTCAGTGGTGCAAAACAGTAGTAAATAAGCCATAGAGATGTAATGCACAGTACGTTAAATATAGAACATGAACAATCATATTACAATATATAAATGTATCGAAGTAACACTCTGTATACCTTAAACTTACACAGTGTTACATATCAACTTCATTATTTTTAAATGAACACATTTTTAAGTGCATTATCAAGTGGGTTATCACTATGGATAACTGAGGCTCAATCCTACTGGGGATCTTCTGAGAAATGGTGGGACATACTTCAGAATTGTCCCACCATGAGGTGAGGACTGGGGTATTTATCTCCCAAGGCTTGACATTTGTCAAAGGATGCTCCAGGTGCATTAACTCTCTGCACTTGTGGTCTGCTCTACACTCAGGCTGAGCATGTGGCTAAACCAGAAAACACTAAGGCAGAGAGCTAGAGGAAGCTCTATGTAAGTGCAGCAACCATGTTCCAGTGACTTCCAGGGCAAGCTTGAAGGGATGTGGACACTGACAGTATCTGCTACAAGCTTCCCAGAACCCTGCTCTCTGTGGTGTAATTGGTCCAAGCTGAGCTTATAATAAAATCTGGATCAATCCTAGTCATTCCGTTAGATATTTTTGAATTTGCACTGAGAGAAGGCAGACCCTCTTTGCTGTCAAAAAATGAGAAATGAGAATATGGGAGCTGCGGGCAACTAGATTTCCAGTCATTTGGAAGAAACTGACTTGACAGAATGAGGCTAATGTAAAGAGAGAAGCAGAGATGAAAAACTAGGGAGAGTCCCAACTGCATCCAAACCTGTTTCTGAGGGTCATTGAGGCTCATTTTCCCCGTCTCCATTTACATATACAAGTCAACTAATTTCTTCTCATAACAAGCAAGTTTAAACTGGGTTTCCGTAACAGGCAACCAGAAAAGTCTTGACCACTTTTGAACCACCCCCTTTCCAAAAATATCTGTTCCTCCCATCTGCCACGTTTCCTAAAAGTCTTCCAAAAGAGAGCCACTCCCTTAAATTAAAACATTGCCCCTCCAGGAATCCACAGCATTGCACAAATACCCCCCATACACAACTTCAAAAACCGAGAAAGAAACATCAAAAAACTTAAAAACTTTAGAACAGCAAGGCCAAGTTCAGTTGGATAATATCTCAATTGGCAGATGGTTCTAAGGGTATTAATTAAGTCTCTAATTCTTGTAAAACCCTCAGACTTCTAAAAAATGGATACCGTTAATTTAAAAACCAAGCACTGAGAATGGAAAATAAAAGTTGAATAGTGTAAAATTTAAGCACTGTAAAATAAAAAGAAGCAGCTCTATGTATATTGGTAAGAAAAGGTCTTCAGGATATATTATACTAGTTTTTGTATAAGAAAGAGAAATAATAAAAAAATATATATATATTTGCATAAACAAACACTGGGAAGACTTACAAGAAACAAGCTAATAAAAGTGGTTATATAGGGGAAATAGTGTGGACAGGGACAAGCGAAGGAACAAGGCTCCTTATATTTATACACATTTATATATGCTTTGATTTTCATATGCATGTCTTACCTACTCAAACTGCGTTTTAAAATGTAGTAAAAACTGACCTGCATTTCCCAAGAGCCGAAGTGAAGACAGAATTCTCAAGGTAAACCATTAACAAAGCTAACTGACATTGACCCGAAGAAGATAGCTGCATAACTAGAGGCTCAATAACAGTCTGTGCACATTAAAACCAAAGTCAAACAATTTTTTAAACTGTATCTCATTTCGAAAATGAAGAAGAATAAATGTTATCAAAACCTTAAACTGGAGTAAACTCAGGGAAAACACTGTGAAGAGGAAAAAACATTTGTATTTTCTCTTCAGTATTGAAACAGGAAAGAAATACAGAAGTAAGGGTAAAATGCGTGAAGTCCACACAGTGAAGAGCTAAGTGTCTTTCTCGTGAGGATATTGATCTGGAAATCTTTTCTCAGATCGATTCAGACATGTCTCGATAAATACAAAGCAACATCGGTGAATGAGTAGCTTAATAAATTATTCAGATTTATCACTTAATTCCAATTTTCCAGAAACCTATGATGTTAAAGTAAATTAATATATGTTTCTTTTGAAAAAAAAAAAATTAGAACTTTAACTACTATCAGCATTGCCTTTTTTTACAAAGATCTTTAAAGATTGGAATGTTTCCTGGTTTTCTATTTAAGACAGGGTAATATTGTATTACACTCTTATGTATTTGGGAAGAGTTAACCAAAAATGAAAATTTTTATTAATATGAGCTTTGTTTTCGCATTTGCCGCAAAAGCATGTCTTTTTAAAAAAATCAAGCAGTCATTATTATGAAGTGTGTTAAATGTATTTAAAAGAAAACAATGAGAGTTGAAACAGAAAAATGTAGGTCAGAGTATAAGAAAGTGAATGGACAGTCAGTGAAAAGGCATTAAGGAATAGCATTAGGAAACAGAATTAATTTAGGTTTTGCAATTCTGATGGGTCTTAATTCCAGTGCCCAGAGTGTGGGAAGGGAAGTAATCAAGCAAGCCTGTGGGAACTGTGAGCAAACAGGCTGTGGGAACATCTGGAGAGCACCCAACCCCTCTAAAGAAAAGGGAACAGAATATTCAACCCCAGTTCATTCAGGCTCAGTGTTTTCAGCTCTTCAGTTTTTTATTTTTTTCACGAGAAGATAAAAATCTGAGATTTTATGTGAACTCGACTATTTTTCATATCAGAGCCAAACCCAAATATGTCTATAGCTTGTAATGAACTCACACCCCAGTTTTGTGAGTTTTTTTTTAAAATAATGGTGAATTGCCATATTAAATCAGGCTTTTGCCACAAATAATAGGAATCGGCAAATGACAGGTCCGAGGAACCCAGCCTGCCACCTTTCTGTATAAGGTCTTATAGGAACACAGCCACATTTGTTTGTTTACATACTGTCTGTGCCTGCTTCTGGGCTACAACAGAACCCAAAATATTTTCTATCTGGCCCTTCACAGAAAGAGTTCACCAACCCATGATAATATTTTTACTTTTAGCAAATCTAAATTTGTTGTTAAAATATGTTCTCAGAGGGTCGTACTGGCTTTTAATGTCTAATTACTTTAAGCAAAATTTTTTTCTAGAACATATATTAGACAATATAATTGTTTTTCATTAGAAGTTTAATTCGGTTGAATCTTATATAAAATGATTATGGGAACAGTTAGTGAAATTTCTCTTCCATGTTTATCAGGACTCCTATAGATCATAGATAAATGTATTAAGAAATAAGCCAAGCAAATGGTATAAAGTGTCAGAAATGCCTTTAAAATGGTTATGGAGAAAAAGTAGACCCAAGGGTATTACAAATCATCTCACAGAGCTGAACCTTGAAAATGAGAAATTACATTTAGCTTGCACCATCTAGAGGTGAAAAAAATAATTCCCATGTACCATACAAATCCTTCACATCTTTCTCTTTTTAGCTCATAAGGTTGCTAATGGTCTTGAACATGTATATAATCCTCTTAATATATTGCTGAATTCTGCTTCCTAGCATTTTGTTGAGAATATTTTCATCCATGTTCATAAGGGATATTGATCTGTAGTTTTTCTTTGTAGTGGTTTTTTGTTTGTTTGTTTTTGTTTTTTAATCTGGCTTTGTATCAGGGTAAGGCTGGCCTCGTAGACTGAACTTGGAAGTGATACCTCTCTTCATTTTTTGAAAAGTTTGAAAAGAATTGATATTAGTTCTTTTAAAAATTTTTGGAGAATTTACCAGTGAAGCCGTCAGGTCCAAGCTTTTTGTTCTTGTTGTTCTTAGGAGATTTTTGATTACTGATTCAATCTCCTTTAGGTATAGGTCAATTCAGATTTCCTATTTCTTCATGATTTGGTCTTGGCAGGTTTTGTGTTTCTAAGAATTTGTCCATTTCATCTAGGTATCCAATTTGTTGGCCTACAATTACTCTCATCTAATCTTTATTCTGTATAATCAGTGGCAATGTTCCCAATTTTATTTCTAATTTTAATAAATGAGTATTATTTCTCCATGTAGTTAAAAGTTTGTCAGTTTTATTGATCTTTCCAATGAATTGACTTTTGGTTTCATTGATTTTCTCTTCTCCGTTTTGCTTATATCTGCTCCAATATTTTATTTCTTTCCTTCTGCTACCTTGATTTAGTTTATTCTTCTTTTCTAGTTTCTTAAACTATAAAGGTAGGTTGTTGATTTGCAATCTTTTTAATTTTTTTAATGTATGCTTTTATAGGTATAAATTTCCCCTTAGCACCATTTTCACTGTGTCGCATAAGTTTTGGTAGACTGTGTTTTTGTTTTCATTTGTAAGCATTTTCTACTTTCACTTGTGACTTCTTCAATTTTTAGATTTGTTTGAAAGTGTACTGTTTAATTTCCACAAATTTGTGATTTTTCCATTCTTCCTTTTGTTATTAATTTCTAAACCCATCCCATGTGGTAGGAGAAGCTATTTCATATGAAGTCTATTAAAATCTATTGAGATTTAATTAGTGGTCTAATATATGGTCTTTCTTGGAAAATATCCCATGTACAGTTGAGAAGAAAGTATATTCTCTTTATGGGTAGAGTGTTCTGTATATGTATGTCTGCTTTTACATCTAAAAAAAATACAGATCATTGCAGTTGTTTTAAGACATCAGTTTATTATTAATTTCAAATGGTCAATAAGATACTCAACATCATTAATTATTGGGGAAATGCAAATCAAAACCACAATGAGATACCACTTCACACCCACTAAGATGGCTATTATTTTTTTAAAAAGAAAAAAAGAAAGGAAAACAGAGCATAACAAATGTTGGCAGTTGTAGAGAAATTAAAATCTTTGTGAGTTGTTAGTTAAAATGTAAAATGGTGGTGCACTTAAAAAGTATGGCAGTTCCTCAAAACGTTAAACACAGAATTTTCATATGACTCGGTAGTTTTACTGCCAGGTAAGTATACCCAAAAGATCTAAAAACAGGGACTTGAAGAGATACTTGTATGCCTATGTTTATAGCAATAGTGTTCATAATAGCCAAAATATGGAAACAACTGAGGTGTCCATCAACAAACGAATGATAAACAAAATGTGCTACAAACATACAATGGACCATTACATAGATATAAAAAAGATTGAAGTTTTGATATATGCTATAACATGGATGAATCTTGCTTCATTTTGGATGAATACATGAATAATACAGCCTACGCAACAAGGATGAACTTTATGCTAAGTGAAAAAAAACAAACACAAAAAGAAAAACTTTGTATGATTCTACTATATGAGGTATTGAGAATAGGTAAATTCACTTGACCAGACAATAGAATGGTAGTTACCAGGGGCTAGGGAAGAGAGGGATGATCTATTGCTTAATAGTTAATGTTTATGTTTTGGGTGATAATGTTTAGGAAATAGTGGTGATGGTTACACAACTTTGTGAACATACTTAAGTTCACTAAATTGTAAACTTAAAAATGGAAAAATGGTAAGCTTTGTGCTGTATATATTTTTTGCCACATTTAAAAACAAAACCAAACAAAACAGGAGTTCTGGGGTATAGGGTGTGAGCAGATGCCGTCAGGGCAGCCACCACTTTCAGCCCTCATTCATCTCTCTAGATTCCTGCCCTTGCTTCAACTCCTCACTTTTTACCTGCTAAGCCATGCATTAAAAATATTTTATAGTCAACGGACATGCTGCCCTGAATAATTTCAATCCTGTCTGATCGCGGAAGCTAAGCAGGGTTGGGTTTGGTTAGTACTTGGATGAGAGACCACCTAGGAAGACCTGGTGAAGGTGTAAAAAGTAAAAAAATAAGGGATTGTAAGCTGACAAGGTCTTTGCAATCTGTGAGGTCAACCAAGGGTTGCCTAAATAAATAAATAAAAATATTTTACATCTTATTTTGCATTCATAGGTGCTCTATAGCAGAAGTATTTTTCAGGATATCTATCATATGACCAGAAAAGTAAATTTTCCAACCTATCTTTTCAAATTCTACTCAAGTCCCATTATGTTTTTTTAAAACATACATTATATATACATATATATGTATATACATATAAATCATCTACTAGATATATTGTATGATTTTTTTTCAGTCACATGAGACAGAAGAGTACATATATAGTATGCTTCCACTTGTGTTCAAATGCACTACTTTTATACAAATAAAATACTGGAATAATACATTCATAACTACTAACAGTTCCTTCTGGAGAGAGAGAATAGAAGACGGAATCTAAGAGAATAGAAGACAGGAGGAACTTTATGTTACTTGAATATTTTACTCTGTGTGTGTGTGTGTGTAGTTTTTTTTTTTTTATTTTAAAAATCTACCTAAGTTTTTTGAGGGGCTCCTACTTCTAATTTTTACTGAAAATGCATTAGAATATATTTCCACTGAAAATATATTTTTTATTACAACTTGCTTCAGGTTTATTTAAACTTCTCTTTAAGGAACTTGTTTAACTGCTGAACTCCAACCTTCAAGCTTCATGAAAGGTGAGCTTAAAGGAGGTGCCCTATAGTTTACCAGAGCCATGGGGGAGGTAGGCAGAAGCAACCTGGTCTTCAGGTTTTTGTCTGCCCACTCTCTCTAACAGGTCTTTCTAAGATATAACTTAGATTCTCATTAGAGAGGAAATGGCTGATTCACCAAACATCTCATATCTTCTTTGGTGGAACTAGGTATTTCCCCTGAAAGGATGTATCTGCAACTGTACAACAAATATATTTTCAGTTTAAAATAATCATCTTTTTCTCTAAATACAAATGAATATTCATTTGAATGAATTTAAACTATAAGTGATAGGATAGAAACATCTCCAAAACACACAATGAAAAAGCTAGGTTTAGGACTATAAATACACACACACACACACACACACACACACATATATACATATATATTTACACACACACACACACATATGATTTAAAGCCCCAACTAAAGTTTTATAATATGAATATATCTATATTATTTGTTTAATTTTTTAAAATAATGTTCATTGTCTAAATTTTGGTACATACAGAAAAGTTAGGAAGGACAATTGGAAATGAATCATAGCACTTCTCCACAGAAATAATTCTTATTATCATATTGAAAGATTTCCTTCCATCTTCTTCCTTCTTTCCTTTCCTCCTTCCTTCCTTTTTCCTTCTTTGCTTCCATTTTTTTCTTTCTCTTGTTTTTTCTTCTTTTCTCTTTTTTCTTTCTTTCATCTGTCTGTCATATTGTCATGTGTATATACAAATATAGATATATATGTGTATTACACTATATGTCATAAGCATTCTTCCATGTCAATAAATATTACTTGAAAACACAATTTTAAATATTAAAATAGCATAATTTATTTAGCCATCTTTCTATTTTTGTACATTTTCTTTTCCTGCTATATAGCTTGATGAAAACCCTAATATGCAAAATTGATTTGTATCTTCAGTAATTTCTGTTGGAAATTTTTCTAGAAATGGAAATACTGAGTCATGAAATGTAGACATTTTAAAGCAACTTTAAGGTAAGGTAATTTCTCTCCAAAAAGTGGTTGTACTAATTGTTGGGCCAATGTCCACTACCACTAAGCCAGAAAATAGGAATACCTATTTTCCTCATCCTGACACTGGGTAAAACACTCTTTAAAATTCTGTACTAAACACACACACACACACACACACACACACACACACACACACACACACACACACTTTGAATGTCTTTTAAAATGAAAATATCTCTAATAGTTAAAATTGCCAAAAAATTAAAATTAGATGCTTATTTACCATGTGTATTTCTACATGTTTTGACATTTAACATTCGTACTTATTCCTCAAATAGCAATAATTATTTCACTCTGAGCATGTGTGTTTTCTAAGTGCTGAGAGAGCAAGTATACAAAGTTACCACAAGAGGGCCCTAGCACATAGATTATGTAATAATCTGAAGATTCTCGGATTTAAACCCCAACAAATCAGATACTTATGAGTGCATAGGTTCATTAATTCTGATTTTGAGACTTCCAGACTATTGTCCTGGCCTCATAAAAACAGGTCTTCTGACACTAACAGAATCTACTGAAAAGAACCAGGGACAGTAGCTCAGTAATTCAGAAGGCTGGACACCAAACAGTGGAACTCCTCAGCATTTCACCCACGACCTTCCTTCACTTTCCTTCCAAAATCCCTATAGCTTGATTTTTCTTGTTAGATACATTCACTCTCAAATTTCAAAACATAATTATCTTAAACCTTAGTTTCCCTTTAGTCATTCATTCGATTGTTCAGCAAATATTTAGTACTCTTGATATTTAACTGAAAGGATGATTGGCTTTTTTCTTTTAACTCAGATTGGTATTAGCTGCCATGTGCCACTGTCCTAGGTACAGGGACTATAATTATGAGCAAAACCAGACGCTGTTCCTAGTCTTGCAGATCTCACACCTGCGACATCCATCCCAGCACCTCCAGGCAGACTTTCAGGAAATTTACGCAAACAAATGCTTTTGCTTTCATAGGAGACATCATGTACAGCCTGCACAGGAGGTGTCTGCTGCTCTAAGGTCCAGCATCTTGTCTCCATGAACCATGATTGCATCCTGATATAGTCTGTGTATCAAACCATCTAACTATGTATGGTATATGACTTTTTAACTGCTTTTAAAAAACATTACAGTATAATATACATACACCATGAAGAGTTCAAATTACATGGAAATACGAGTAACACAAATTAAAATCATCCATAACCACAATCTTCACAGATAGATATTTTTAACTCTTTTATAGACATATATTACATACCTACACATTGGACAAGTACTTACTGACCATTCACTATGTAGGAAGCATATTCCTAGAGCTGTGTCTTAGTCGCCTGGAGCTGCCGTATCAAAGTATCTTGGACTGGTGGCTTAAACAGCAGAAGGTTATTTTCTCACAGTCCTGGAGGCTAGAAGTTCAGTCAATTTGATGTCTGGTGAGAGCTGTCTTCCTGGCTTACAGGAGGCTGCCCTCTCTCTACATTCTCATATGGACTTTCCATCACTCAGGTGCAGGTTCTGGGGGAAACCGTCTCGAGTCTGTTCTTGCAAGGACCCTAATCCTATAGGATCAGAAAACCATCCTTACAACCTCATTTAAGCTTAATTACATCCTTACTCCAAACACAGCCACCTGGGAATTGGGGCTTTAACCTATGAATTAGAGCAGGCAAGGAAGGACACAAACATTCATTCCCTCAATTAACAAGTGGTGAAGTCTCTGCAAACGAATGAGGCATCATGTTTGCCTGCTTCTCCCTAATGCAGCAGTTCATGGCACAAATTCTGCGTTTCTGTCTTTTTGTGCTTTGTTTCCTTTTTATCTTTTGGAATTTCCACTAAGGCTGCATAAATGAGATAAGGAGCAGAAGTGAGATTCAAGAAAATTTTATTTTCCTCTTGGTTTGAAAAATATTCTCCAGAAAAGGAGATTGAAGGTCTCCAAAGATTCAAATTGGAAGACCACAATGAAGCATTTGCCCTGTCTTCATCTCTCATCTTCTGGCTCTCCTATATGAGAGGATGCTGTTAAGTATGTAATACATGGGGCCCTCTCTTCGCTGATCTATTCTACAAAGGAGTGACAATTCCAGACGGGGATGAATTTGACTTACCCTACTGAGAACAGAAAGCTGAGAGAAACACGGCCTCCCTTGAGAGCTCATGGCCCAGTAAACCAGTGACGAGAGCGTAGTGAGAAGTGCCATCTAAGAGAGAGGCAAACTCAGGAAACTAGAGGAGAGATCAGGTGACTCAGAAAGGCTTCTGAGAAGAAATTATACCTTTAGTGAAGTCTGAAGAAAACTCGGATAGAGCTTGGAAGAAAAGGGGAAAGGCAATTCAGGAAGGCCACACATTTGAGCGTATGGATTTGTAGTAGCAGCATGGGTTGATTTGGAGGTGTGTGGGGGTGGCCGGAGCAGTGGGGTCCATGGGAGGAAACACAGTGAGAGGCAGAGGCCAGATCCTGAGGGTCTTGTGTGCTAAACCCTGAGTTGGAATTTTATTCTGAAAGCCGTGGATGACCACTGAAGTATTTTAAGCCCAAAAGGAACACCGTCTGCTTTTAAAATGATGCCACTAGCAGTGACGGGGAGAAGACTTTGGAGAAAGGGGCAAGATTAGCAAGAGCAAAAAGCCAGTCAGGCAGCGGTGGAGACTCTATCGGTGACCTACCCTTTATCCAGTTCTTCCTGATTAAAAAGAAAAGGAAAAGAAAAAAACTCTGTTAAGTATCTATGATTTCTATCTTCCCTTGCAACTGCTGTGACAACAGCTCTGGCAAAATTGGAAATGTACTGGGAATTTCTAGGAACGTTTTTCTTTCCTGATCAGGGCACCACCCTCTCTTCTCACTACTTCTTTCCCCTCCGGAGTGCAGTTATGGGCTGTAGTTGGGCCTTGATCACTTCCTGGAGCTGCTGTGCCAGTTCTGTAGTATGAATTGCTATTTAGTTAAGACACTATGTTTGAGTTTATTTTACATGCAGCCAAACACAACCCTGATAAATTATTAAGCAATTGAGGTAAAGAAGCAATGAGAAGTTTATCACCCACTCTAAACTGAGACAGGGAGGTGAAGCCAGAGGTGACAGGGTTCATTCACAAGCTGTTAAGGAAGCAGAATCAACAAGATTTAGCGATTAAACTAAACAGACTGATTGGGAATTATCATCAGAGAGATGCCTTTTCTCTTTCTCTGAATTCCAGGACCCTATATCTCACTATCTCCTACTTACTTTTTCCTGCTATGTATCTTATCTTCTCCCAGCATTTTCCTTCCCCATTTCAAGAAGTTGACCAGGTTTTTATGTGTCCTTGTTCAGGGGCATTTATGTAGTTTGTTTTTAAAAGAAAAATCTATGCTCATTTTGGAATTACTCTGGTCATTTCAGGGAAAGGAGATTGACCACTCATGGCCTTTAATGTGAGAAACCAAACCTATGAGAGCAGCTGGAGAAATTTCCTGAGACTAAAACTGGGTAAGAGGCTGTGGTCCTCTTTGATATTCCCTGCCCCACCCAATAGTGTAAGCCACTAACCTGGGACTCATTCTTCCTTGATCCCTCTATTACCTCTGACATTTAGCCCATCACCTAAATAGACCCTTACACTTTATTTTCTAAATATCTCCCGTGTCCCTCCACTTCTTTCTAACTCCACTGCCACAATCTTACAAGTGTTACTTCAACCCTTGACTGCTGCAGTAGCCAGTGTGTTACCTGACTCCATAAAATGATCTTTTCAGATGTGGAATATTTTAGAAAGCATACAAATATTATAATAGTTTCCTTTTGCTCTTAAAATAAACAAAAATTCTTAACATGTCCTCCAAAGACTGACCCTGGTCTAGATCACCAGCCTCATCTCGTCACACTCTAGTCTCGGCCAAAACTCCTGCCATGGTGACCTTGCAACAACTAGAATGCTCTTCCTTTCCTCAAAGACTTTATTTTAGCCTTTTCCCTGCCTAGTCAGGGCTGCTCAACTGCTATACTCACCTACACACACACACACACACACACACACACACACACACACACACACACATCCTGTCTAACTTCCCTTTGGGTTTCAGCCCAAATGTCATTTCTCCAGAGAAGCCATCCCTAACCCTACACTACTTTACTGCCCAACAAAATCAAGGGCCCTGATTTTAAGTCACGGGTCTCTTTCACAGCACGTTTTAAGTGTAATATTTGTGTGGTTATCTGCCTAGCATAAGTTCCACAGGAGTAGGGACAGTGCTTATCATCGTCTTTCCAGACTCCAGTGGCATTCCTGCCCAGAATACGCATTTGACAGCTATTCATTGAATATAAAAAAAAATTAAGGAGGAATTCTAGAATGACGGTCAGGCTTCTGGCACAAGCAACTAGAATTGTGAAATTGTGAAATTCAATTCAGCTTAATTCAGTTTAATTGTTTTGTGAAATAATGTGTGAAGATATGCACATATGTGACAGAGAGACTTGGAAGAGGTACATTCTTTTGGCTCTCTAAGGATTCTCACAGGGTTCTCTGTGATTGGAATTGCCATCCAATAACATGTAGCACACCTAGGTAGAAATGAACCGTTAAAGCAGAATTCTGAAAAGGCAGTCGACTGCTTTTTTAGGAGACTATCCAGCCTGTATTTAGATAGAATGATTCCTCAAAAGGTTGGAAGGTGACAAAAAGCTTACTGATAATTAAAAAAACAAATATAACATGGACTTTGGAGGATAATGATGTGTCGATGTAGGTTCATCATAGTAATAAATGTATCACTCTGGCACATAATGTTGTTAATGTGGGAGGCTGTGCGGGTGTGGGGACAAGGTTACGTGGGAACTCTGTACTTTCTGCTTAATTTTACTATGAACCTAAAACTGCTCTAAAAAAATAATATATGCACAGGCATATAAGAAACCATCAAGAAGGTACAACTCCATGCTGTTTCTCTCTGAGTTCTGTGAGCTGCTCCACAAATTAATTGAACTCAAGGAGAAGGTTGTGGAAACCTCTGATTTATAGCTCTCAGTTAGGTGTGCAGGTAACAGCCTGAGTTAGTGATTAGCATTCTGAGTTGGAGGGGTTGCTGGAACCTCCCATCTCTGGCCAATTGGTCAGAAGCACAGGGAAGAGCCTGGGCTTTTGGCTGGCATTAGAAGTTGAGCAGGGCAGTGTGCCGGGGTGGAGGGTAGTGGCAGTCTTGTAGGACTGACCCCTTAATCTGCCGAATCTGATGCTTTCTTCGTGTAGATGGTGTTAGGATTGAGTTAAATTCTTGGACACCCTGCTGGTGTCAGAGCGTTTGTTGGTGTGGGGGAACGCCCCCCCTCACTGCACTGGAATCCGGTCCAGGAACCCATTTAGGTGTCCTGTAGAACTTCGATCGCCTGTGGTCCAGTAGATGTAGGAAAATTGAATAACCTCTGACATTTCTTCTGAAGCATCATGGACAGTAGCAAGGCACTGTGACTTCCTTGTTCTGGACTTTCTTTTTTAAACAGCTTGATTGAGGAATAATCATACACCATAAAATTTACTTGTTTTATAAGTACCCAATTCAATGATGGTTAGTAACTTTACAGAGCTGTGCATCCATCACCACAATCACTGCACTTTTAGAATATTATCATCAAAATACTGCAATTTGCGGCAACATGATGGAACTCGTGATAATCATGCTAAGCGAAATAAGCCGGATAGAAAAATTGAAAATCACATGATATCACTTATATGTGAGATATAAACCTAAAAGCAACATATGTGCAGGCCAAACAGAGACTCGTGGACATGGACTATAGACTAGTGGTTACCAGAGGACTATAGAGTAGTGGTAACTAGCGGGGTGGGGGAGGAGGGGGAAGGTAGATGGAATAAAGGGGATAGGGGGAGAGTGAAGTAGGTAATGGGGATCAAATATATGGTAGCTGAAGGAAACTGGACTTTGGATTGTAAACACACAATAGAATATACAGATGTCAAATGATAATGTATACCTGAAAATTATATGGTTATATTAACCATGACCCCAAAAAACTAAAAAAAAAAAGATTATCATCAATCCAAAGAGAACATTCATGCCCATTTGCAGTTGATCCCTGTTCCCATCCCAGTCACAGGCAGTCATGAATATACTTTTTTTCCCTCTATAAATGTGTATTTTCTAGACATTTCTATAAAAGGAATCATATAGTGTGTGATCTTCTGTGCCTGGCTTCTTTCACTTAGTATAATTATTTTTAGGTTTGTCTATGTTTTAGCATCTTTCAGTAGTTCAAACCTTATTATTTCTGAATAAGTATTCCATTGTATGACTATAACACATTCTGTTTTTCTATTCATCAGTTGATGAACATTTGGGTTGTTTCCAGTTTTTTACTATTATAAATAATGCTGCTATAGACGTTCACATACAAATCTACGTGGCAATAGTTTCACTTCACTTAAGTAAATACCTAGGAATGGAATTGCTGGATATATGGCAAACTTACTGTTTTATGATGTTGGTATTATTTTTATTCATGTATGATCAAGAGATGATTTCCATTGAAAAGATGGTCTGTTTGTTACTCACAATCCCCAGGAGTAAGGGGCACATCACGCCATGTGGGGACTCATAGGAAGTGATGCAGGGCAGGGCAAATTCTCCCAATCAGGGGAACTCGAGCCCTGCACTGAGAGAGAAAAGGGTTCTTGGCTGAGCATGAGAAAGAATTAAAGTACATGTCAAAGTCAGAGCAAAAAGGAAAGTTTATTAGAGAAGGGGAAAAGCAAAGACAAAAGGCTGAGACAAGGAAAAAAAGCCCGGAGTGTCTGTCAAGGAATGCAGTTCACATATCATTCTTTAGTTCCTGTGAGCTATAGTTGAAAGACTTGGCTCATTTTCCTTTGATATGGACTTACAGTGAGGAAAGATAAGAGTAAGTAACATGAAAAAGAATGTGTAGCATGAAATGCCTGCCTGCCAGCAATTCCTCGCCTGTGATCCACATGTTCTCTTGGTTTTAGCCATAGGGAAGTGATTTCGTGTAAGGTGCCACTTAAGACACCTTTTCCTATTTTCCCTTTGTGGTGTGGGGAAATAGGTTGTTAGGAATCTCAGCAGAAATCCTCCTTTGTTCTATGGGTTTCCTCCTGGTCTGGCTGGAGGGCTGATCAGCATATTGCAGTCTCTGAATGTAGCTTGATCCAACACTTTAGTTCTCTTGCCTCCTCCCTACCTTAGAAGCATTGTGTTGGCCTGGAAGCAGAAAGGGAAAAACATGGGCAAGAGCCTTTACTGTGGTTTCTGCTGGAAGGAACAGGTGAGGCCAGGTAAGCTAGTTTAAGTAATTTTAGTGGCCTCTGGCGCATAGGTACTGCCTTTGGTTGTCTGGCATCTGGCCCTGAGGTCATTAGATCAGGAGATAGTGGCTGTATGTGTGAGAGCTCTATAAAGGAAGTAGGAAGATGCGGGCTTTGGATTGGTTGGTTTGCAGGTAAAGAGTTGTTTGCTCTCCCTGGGAATTGGCTGGCCTGAGAAGGGCAGACTCTCTGCAGTCTGTAAACCTCAGATGTTGAAACATTAGAAGAAAAAGACAAGCTTAACACTCATGTTTCTCATTTTAAGGAACAGCCAAACTGCTTTTCAAGGTGGCTCTGTCATTTTCGCTTCATGTGCAAAGGTTCCATTTTCTTTATATTTTCACCAGTGCTAGCTATTGTCTGTCTTTTTATTATAGCCATTTATGAAGTGGTATCTCCTTGTGATTCTAATGTGCATTTCTCTAATAATGGATGATGTTGAGCACCATTTTGTGTGTGCATTGGCCATTCCTATTAACTTCTTTAGTGAAATACCTATTCAAAACTTTACCCATTTTTAATTTTTTTGTCATCTTATTATTGAGTTTTAAGGGTTCTTTATATATTCTACAATCAGATACATGATTTGCTTCCTCACAGTATAGCAGCTGAGTTCCAATAAAGAGCCTCCCAAGAGATAGAAAATACAAGTTGCCATTCCTTGTACAGACTGGGTTTAAGTCCCAGGTTGTCACTCCTGCCACACTTGTTTGGTCAGAGGTAGTTACAAAGCCAGCCCAGATTGAAGGAGAAGAGAAAGAATCTCCTCTTCTTGTTTGAGGAGTGAAATGCACAGACAGGGAGGCATGAATGGTTTACAGCTGTCTTTGGAAACAGGTCGCCACCCTTTCAAATACTTTAACAATTCTAATTGAAATACATTAAATATATATGTATGGTGGATGTTAAGCTATTTTAAACGGTCCAATATAATTTCACACATTAAAACTCTTATGCCTCAACTCAAATTCTAAAACTAAATCAATTACTCCTTTGAAATTGGAATCACAAAGCTAACTTATTAGATGCTGTAACATTACAAATACTTTAAATATCAAACATATACAAACTGATCCTTGTTTACCCTAAGGTAAACATAATTGTCTCTCCTTGAGTGTGGGCAGGACTCGTGACTTGCTTCTAATCAATAGAATATTACAAAGGTGATGTAATGTCAGTCCCTTGGTTAGGTTGTGTTATACGGAAAAGATGATAGGCAGTTACTCCTATGATTATGTTATGTTATAAAAGACTTTGTTTTAGCAGCCTGGAATGAGAAATTCTCTTTGAAAGCTTGACGAAGTAAACAGCCATGTTGGAGAAGCCTGCAGTGGACTGAAGGTTTTTATCCCCCACCTCAAATTCATAAATTGAAACCCTAAGCTCCTATGTGATGGTATTAGAAGATGAGGTATATGGAAGTAATTAGGTCCTAGAAGTGGAGCCCTCATGAATGGCATTGGTACCCTTATAAAAGGGACCACACAGAGCTCTCCTGCCCTTTTTATGTCATGTGAGGAACGACTACGAAGGCAGCAGTCTGCAACCTGGAAGGGGACCCTCACTAAAACCTGACCTTTGCTGGCACCCTGATATCTGACTTCTTGCCTCCAGAACTATGAGAAAGAAATTTCTTTGTTTGTAAGCTAACCAGTCAATGGTAGTTTGTTGTAGCAGCCCAAATGGACTAAGACAAAGCCCATGTAGCAGGGAACTGTGAACCCCTCCAGGAACTGTGGCTACCTCTAGGGCTTGAGGTGGTCCTGCCACAGACCGCCAGCAAAAGCCAGGTCCTCAGGCATGTAGAAGCAGGGAAAGGACTCCTGCCAACCACCTGAGTGATCTTAGAAGTGGATTTTCTCTCAGCTGAGCCTCCAGACAAAAATGCAACCAGTCAGCACCTTGACAGACGCCCTGTGAGACCAGGAGCAGGAGCAGAAGACCCAGACTGGACTCCTGATCCTTGATAACTGTGAGATAATAAATGTGTGATTTTTTAAATTATATTTATAGTAATTTGCTTCATATTAGAAAACTAATACCTTTTAATCTTGACACAAGAATATTAATATTGTGGATGCGATTTACTTTAAAAAAATTCTAATCTTCCTAGAGTCAAAAGATATACATAAAACAATTATATCATCTAAGCAAACTGGGGTTTTTATTTTATCTCAGTCAGTTAAGGATGTGTATCAACCAGAAATATTTTTTTAAACTGAGCTTAGAATTTGATTTTTTTCATAAGTCACGAATGGAACATTATGAGACCTTTTAAAACAATTCTATATCTTAAAAGGGGTGGTTTTGTGCTAACATACACCCTAGATTCAATCACACATTACCTACTCTGTCTGATTTGAATCTGCTACCCCACCTTACCACCACAGAGGTTAGAGCTTCTTATTTGTTCCCTTTTTAGACATTGTATTTCTCTTCGTTTCTTAAGATACTGTGATGTCTTTCTTCATAGCTCAAAAGTTTTTTTTATCGATGTTGCATAGGATTCTTCTCCCACATATATTATTCTTATTAATCCTCTTTGAACTTGATCATTCAGTATCTTTTCATGTTTTCTTGTTTTTCATGTAACAATTTATTTAGATATTTAAATGGTATTTGGCTACATATTGCACACCAGAAAAAAACATTTGATAAAGAGCTCCCATCATGAAAAGATAGAACAAAACAAACAGGAAAAAAAAAAAGAAGAAGAAGAAGAACCTGATGGAAGCAAACAAGAACAGGAGAAAACAAAACCAACCAATAAATAACATACTTAACATACTTGAAAAAAAATAGAAGATTTTGCATTCAGAAAAGGATAGTGTATGATGAAAAAATAAACAAAGACCCACAAAGAACATTTGGAAATTACAAAATATGAAAGCTGAAATTGAACATTGTAATGGAAGAATTCAAAAGTCAAGTCAAGGTTATCTTCCAGCAAATGAAACCAAATGTCAAAAAGACAGAAAGTAGAACAGAAAGGACCTGGTTACATGGGCATAGAGCATCAATTCAGGAGATCAGGAATCATAGAAAGAGGACAAAAAATGGAAGACAGAAAATTCCCCAAAGAAAAATGCGAGAAAACTTCCCAGAACTGGAGGACACAGAGCCTCCAGGTTGAAAGAGCCCTCTAAGTACTTAGCATCATGAATAGCAAAATATACACGAGGAGGCACATCCCTGACATTTCAGAACATCAGGAATAAAGAGGCAACTTGAAAGCTTTTAGAAAGACAACATAGGTGACATACAGCGTAATAAGAATCAGAGTGCCGTAAGGCTTGTCAACACCACTAGACAGTGGATGATAATGGAGTAATACTTTTAAAATTACCCAGCCAAACCATGAATCAAGTGTAGGGATACGTTAAGATACTCTCCATTCTTAGAACCTGCTGGAAGCTGCACTTCAGCAAATATAGAACACAAACCAGGGGAAAGAATGTCACTAAGAAAAGGAAATCCAACAGAAAAAAAAAAGTTTGATAGAGAAGGGAATTCTCAGGATGATAGCTGTATACAGGGCATTAGAGCAACTCATGCAGACACAGTAGTAATGTTATGAGAGGAAAGCCTCCAAGAAAAAAGAAGTGGAAATAGATTATCTAATATACTTGAGCATTGTGGGGAGAAAAACACCTACTGAGAATATTTGACAGAGCAGATGGGACCACCTGGGAAAATATTAAAGGTATGTATAAAGAAAACAGAATTTTTTAAATTATTAATAGCAGGATCTATAAAAATTTATATAAGTTACAATATATAATTAATAGGGTCATCACTAAATATTTACATTGCCATAATAATACATTTACTATTGATTTATCTAAAATTTTTATCCTAGAGAAGAAGAGGTAATACCAGACTAAGTAGGAGGTGGCAATAACAGAGTAAATCATCATCTGCCTAATAGGAAGTTAATAGTTTCAAATTGGTAAATCAAGAACAGCAGTATAAATATATTGTTCAGAAGTGTGAAGATAAATGCCAGGTTAAAAAAAAAAAGGATGTCCCTCCTCGTGTATATTTTGCCTCCATGGAATAAGGGACAGATGGATATAGACCTTTCAATATTGTTTCAATCACCTAAATACAATATGCCAGGCATATACCTCCTTCTCCTCAAGACCCCAGTCATCAGAGTCAGCCCTCTCCCAGAGAGTCATATGGCAAGCCCTTTCATTGCCTCTCCAGGACCCTGCTCCATCCCTTACTGCTTCTTTCATTTCCACCATCAGTCAATCTCTCCTTCTCTACTGGCTTCTTTCCCTTTGTCTATAACGGTATCCAAGAACTTCCAGCTTGGCAAACTGACTGGCCAACTTTGGCTTCATTCCCTGGATTCTGATCTCATTTCTTGGCACAGAATATGGTTGGAACGATATTCACTGCTAATGAGCCCTCTTTGGGACCAGTGCCAGGACCTCCCACACCAGTGCCAGGTACTCTGTACTCTGTAGCTTGGGACACATAAAGCCAGGCCTACCTGCAACAATGGGCATTAGAAGTCAGAAGTACAATAACTGTGGAAATAACTAGGAACAAGGAAGAGAAAGAAGTGCTAAGTGATACCAGAAGATAGCAGGGCCGTTATTCACATTGGGAACTCAAGAGCAGGACATTTGGTGAGGGAAGTAAAAAGGATGATAAATTTAGCTTTAAATAAATTGAGTTTGAAGCTTATAGAATTGGGTAGTAATCAGGCAAAGTGAACAGATTAATCATGGTTCAGAAATAACGAAATATAATGGGAAAGGTTTTGGAGTTAATATATACTAGATTCATATTCTGGTTCTACCAGTTACTAACTGAATGACCATTGGCAAGTTACTTAACTTCTCTGTGGCTGTTTTCTCATCTGAAAAATAGAGATTGTACCTTGATTAGAAAGCAGGCATGACAAACTTGAGATGTCATCAGGCAAAGGCCACCTGAATCAGAACAATCTGGCTATAGTGTGAAAACTAGATCAGAGACATCAAGACAGCAGATCAGTGTTCTGACTATAAGATCACAGAAGGTCAATGATGATGGGCTCAAGAGGAACTTGAGGGTGGGGGCAACTAGGGGTTAATAGAAATGGGACAGTTTAGGAAATACTTGGAAGATAGAACTAGTAGGATGCTTTGATTTACTGGCTTGGGGACTACATGTGAGAACAGATGATGTCAATGCTCCACTTGTAGGCTTCTGGATCCCTTTAGCATTTTCAAGTTGTGCTTTCACTTCCAACAGCCAACACCTGCAAGGACAGCCAAAAACATCTAGGATTTACATCTCCCTGGGGAGAGCCCTAGCAAATGACTCCTGGTGCCGAAGCAGAACTACTCCAGCTTCCTCGCCCCTGGTCCAGACTACTGAGGTATGACTGTCTCTAGAAGCCTACATTGCCCTCCATGGGACTCTGTTTGTCATTGAATATTTGCTTTGCTTCCCTCTCTTCCCTGTGTCTCTTCCCTACTCCCGTACTTTTTTTTCCCCTGGCAGTACTTCCTGATTAATCATTTTCACATGAATCCTCATCTCAGTCTGCTTCTGGGGAATCTATCCTAAGACAGTGCAGTAATCATTAATGCAGCTTATTAATTTTTTCACTGTCTTCTGAGTACATGGAAGGGTTGTGCTTCCTGGTGTCCTATGGTTGGGTGATGGGGCCAAGTTAGCTCTAGCAGAAGTGATATGCTCCAAATCACTAAGATGAAACCCATCAGAGATCTTTTTCCTGTGTTGTGACCAAAAACGTTCTAGATAGTGGCTGCTCTATCAGCCTGGGACCTAGTGTCAGTGTGACAAAGTGGAGCAGAGCCCTAGCTCTGACTCAGCAGAGTGAGAAAAAAATTTTTGTTGCATTAAGCCACTGAGAGTTGGGGGTCGTTAGCTATGCTGCAATGTAACCTGGCATATTCTGACAGATCTAGAAGGTGAGAAAAAGAGAAAGATTAAGGATGACTAAGATTTCTGACTTGAGCTGCTGGATGAATGGGGTCAACATTCTTTGGGGTTGGAGGAAGGCAAGGAGAAAGAGCTGAGCTTTATCTGCTTTCTTAGGTGGAGAGTTAAGTACAGTTTTAGACATTTTGAGTTGTTAAGGTTCTTGTGAAAATCTAAATTGCGATGTTGAGGAGACAGTTGATTCTGAATTTCTGGGCTGGAGACAGACCTTTGGGTTGCAAGTAGTAAATTGGGGAAATAGAAATAGAAAATCAAGGCCAAGGGGAAAATAGAATGCATATGTACATTGATAAACATTAATACAGATGCTATGACTGAAATTTAAATGGGGCGTTGAACTTCCTGGCCGGGAAACAAGAGACACATGTTCTATTATATACCTCTCACTATTGGAAAGAGATACGTATATCAGTTCTTTCAAGAAACGAAAATTCTGAATGTCCTCTTCCCATTTCAACCAGAGTAGCTTTAGAATAATATTGTTTTAGAGTAGAGATTTCATAACCAAAAAAATTTTGGAAGTCTACAGGTAATCTTCCCTTAGTGACACTTCTTGGGGCTGGATTTCTGATACAAATTAAATGGCAGAAAATGCAATATATATTTTCTGAGGAACTCCGATTGGAAGGGTGTCCTGTGGGCATCTAGGCTAAGCAGACTTTTCTAGAGGAGGAGCTCTGGAACTTTCCCAGCTTTTACTTTAGCTGTCTAAGTTGTCCTGTGAAGTTTGATTGTGTGGCTCATAGCCCATCTTGATCTCCAGCGTTTAGACAGTTCAGCTCTGTATTTGCCAGCGTCTCTACTGAATAGTGACTGCTATTGCTTTTGTAACCATGCAACTTTCCCAACAAGTATTATAATGTTTTCAATAGAGCAGAAGGGAATAATCGACAACAGAGGGGCCTGGAAGTGATTGTCATCACTGTGACTAACATTGCAAGATGATCACAATACTTTGTTAATGTGATGTGTAAGGTTTTATTTTCACAGAACAGCAGATCAATTCAGTTCACTGAACAGACATTGTCTTTGGTAAAACATTCATATATTTGTTGGAGCTTAGTACGTTTTATGAGAGTGAAAGAAGAATAATTCTGGAATATATGTAAAATAACAATTTGAAAAAGCAACCATAAGAAAAAAATGGGGGAAAATCACTAAAAATTTAAAAATAAAATGCCTACAAAAACCACCAGTATATGCTCAATATATATATGCTCAAGACTTGATGATAAGAAGCCTTGCTTTATAGTTAACTAAATTAAATAAATTAAAGCATATTTTGGGGATTCATGATAATGCCTAGAAAATCAACCACCATCCTTTAAAATACAGAGGCAATGATTTAAGTATTTTCCTTATTCTTTCAATTTTAATGAGTTCCAGAGTATTTGATAGGAAACTTTCCAAGTGTAAAAACAGCCATAGAATGAGCAAAGCATACCACAAGTATAAAAAGCCAGTGTTGGGCACAGAAAGTACAAACCATGGAGGAAAAGTTTAATAAATTTGGACATTAAAACAAAAAATGTCTATTCTTTTAAAGATACTATAAAATAATAAAACCCTTTTTTATCAAGACAATGAAAATAATAAGTATTTATGTAGTGCTTCCTATATGCTAAACATCATTCTAGGTATATTACATTTATTGCCTTGTTTAATAATATTATCTTCATTTTACAGATAAAGAAATTGAGGCATAGAGAGTTTTTTCAAGTTAAAAAAAAAAAAACAACTGTGGACCAGGAGAATATACTCAACACACACACACACACACACACACACACACACACACACACACACACACACACACACACACATGGAATTCTGCAAAACAATAAATAGAATAAAAGTAACCCAATAGAAAAATGGGCAAAGGATATGAACAGAAGAGGAGACCCAAGTGGTCAATAATTGTAAGTTGGAATCTTCCTCCACCACAACTTCTCCACCAGCTAAATTCTAATTATCCTCCAAAGCTGAGTTCAAATGCTGGTTTCTCCATATGCCTCTCCAGTCCCAGTCCCCTCGCCAGCTACCTTCTGTGTTCCCATGGCACCTTGTTTCTTTAAGTATGACATTTCTTTCTGCTTTGTTCTATTACTAGTTATTTATACCTTTCAACCAAACTGTAACAGCTTTGAGGAGAAGAGCCATTTCTTTAGTCATTAAAAAACAAAACAAAACTCACAATTCTAGCACAAGACTCTGCATATCATAGATTCTCAATAAATGCTCTTTGAATAAAAACCATTTAAAATAACCACATTTTTAGATGCAAACATTTTAAAGCTATACTTTCCTTTTTTTCTTTGTCAATATCATGTTCCTTTTTCCCAATTTTATTATCCATAAATTAAAAAAAAACTGATAATAACTGCATGCCAAAAAAAGATTATTTTTTTGAAGAGTGTAATTTAATATTCTGTATATCAGCAACTACATTATGGGATTTCACCCTTGTCTGCCTGTAGGAATCACTTGAGGAATTTTTTTTAAATACAGTTCCCAGACATCATATATTTGAAATTTGCTGAGAGTAGATCTTAAAAGTTCTCATCACAGAAAAAAGTTGGAAACTATGTATGGTGATAGATGTTAACTAGACTTATTGTGGTGATCATTTCTTAATATATACAAATATTGAGTCATTATATTGTATACTTGAAACTAATATATGGTTCTATGTCCATTATATTTCCATTTAAAAAATACAGTTCCCAGAGCCACTTGCAGAGATTTGGATTCAATTGGTCTAAGATGGATCCTAGCCCCTTATTTTAAAAGCTTCTCAGATGATGTAGTTTGTACAGGGTTGAAGTTTTACTGATCTAGTCCATTGACTTAAGCCCCAAGGGCATTTCCTTTGAAATCCTTTACCAGAGAGAGATCAAAGACTGCGTGAATCCACTTCTCATTTAGCCATCTGGCTGACTCTGGGTCTTCCTCTAATCCATCGCAATTCTAGCAATGTTTAAACATCCCCACCCTACTACCCCTCTCCTCCCCTCATCACATACACAGGTCAAGAACTTTATTTTTATTTCACTTTTTAAAAATCCATTTGACAAATTATAATGAATGCTGTCGTTTCGCTTTCACAGTTCACTATTACTTTTTAAAATAATTCTTCCAACTTTATTGTTTCATATTTTTTCCAAAATACACTTAACATAAATATAGGTGTATTGTACATATGCTAGTACACACATACATACGTGTCTGTCTCCCTATATCCATTTTTCTGCAGCTTGCTTTCCTTTTTAAAACTTGTTCTCAAATCTTTCAAACCTGTAGAAGAATATTTATAAGAAATGAACAGCCAATAATTAAAAGAATAAATCCAAATGGCCAATAAACATATGAGAATATTCTCAATCTCACCATGATTAGGAAAATGCACATTCAAACCACCACAATAATACATTTTACATTTATCATCCTGTATATATATTTACCTAAAAAGAGCCCCAAAGTACAACAAAGCAAAACTTTACAGAATTAAGTAGAGAAATAGACAATTCATTAATAATAGTTGGACTTGAACATCTAATTTCCAATAATACATAGAGTACGTAAAAAGAAAAACAGCAAGGAAATAGAAGACTTCAACAACACAGCTTACCAATTAGACCTAACAGACATATAGAATGATCTAACAACAACAGAATACACATTCTTCGAATTGCACGTGAAGCATCCTCCAAGACAGGCTATATTTTAGGCCATAAGCAAATCTCAATAAATTTTAAAAGACTGAAGTCATACAAGGCATGTCCTCTGATGACAATGGAATAAAATTAGAAATTAATAACATAAAATTGGCAGATTCACAAATCTACGAAAATTAAACATTTTCCTAAATAACCAATGGGCCAAAGAAGACATCAACATAAATTTGAAAATACTTTGAAGTGAATGAAAACAAAATTACAACATACTAAAACTTATAGGATACAACAAAAACAGTGCTAGGAGGGAAATTTTTACCTGTTAACACCTACATTGTAAAGAAGAAAGATTTCAAATCAATAATCTAAACTTCTACTTTAAGAAACTAGAAAAAAAGAGCCCACTAAATACAAAGAATGAAGAATGAAGTAAATAAAGATTAGAATAAAAAGAAATAAAACAGAGAAGAAAAAAATAATAGAGAAAATCAAAAAAGCCAAAAATTTGTTCTTCTGAAAGATAAAATTGATAAGCCTTTAAATAGACTGACCATGACAAAAAGAGAGAAGACTCAAGTTACTAAAATCAGGACTAAAAAGAGGTCATTACTATTTATCTTACAGAAATCAAAAAAGGCTACATGGGAATGCTATGAACAAGTATATGTTAACAAATTACATAATTTAGAAGAAATTAATGAATTCCTAAAAACACATGAACTATCAAAACTGACTCAAGAAAAAATAGAAAGTATAGATAACAAGAGATTGAGTTAGTAAAACAAAAATTATCCATACAAAAAGATGCAAGCACAAATAGCTTCACCGTTGAATTCTACCAAACTTTTACAGAATTAACAGTGATTCTTCTCAAACTCTGCCCAAAAATGGAAGTGAGAATACTTTCCTAACTCATTCTATGAGTTCAATATTACTCTTGCAACAAAGTTAGTCAAAGACACAAGAAAAGAAAATTGTAGATTAATACTACTTAAGAAGATGGGTGCAAAAATCCTCTACAAATATTGGAAAACCAAATCTAGCATCATATAACAAGGATTAAACAAATGGGATTTATTCCAAAAATTCTAGGTTGGTTCAACCTATAAAAGTTAATCAGTGTACTATATCATATTAATAGAATATGAGGGAATTTCTTCAGCCTGTTAGAGGGCATCCACAAAAAACACAGTTATAATCATATTTAATAACAAAAAACTAAAAATTTTTCCCCTAAGATCAGGAATAAGAGAAAGATGTTTGATCTCATCACTTCAACACTGTGCTAGAGGCTCTGGCCAGTACAACTAGACAAGAAAAAAGAAATAAAAGGACTCGAGATTGGAAAGGAGGTAGTGAAACTATTTCCATTTGTAGATGACATACATGATTTTGCACATAGAACATACTAAAAAATCCACCAAAAAACTATTAGAGCTGATAAACAAGTTAATCAAAATAGCAGTATACAAAATTAATACATAAAAATCAGTTGTATGTCTATATACTAGCAATGAACAATCTGCAAATTAAATTTAAAAATTTCATATGCAATAGCATCAGAATAAAAGAAATAAATGTAAGAAAGTACAAGATTTGTACACTGACAACTATAATACATTGTTAAAAAAAAGTAAAGATCTAAATAAATGAAAAGACATCCAGTATTTATGTATTGGAAGACTTAATATTGTTAAGATGGCAATTCTTCTCAAATTGGTCAAAAAACTCAGTGCAATCACTATCAAGAATCCAACTGCCATTTTTTTCAGAAATACACAAGTTTATCCTAAAATTCATATGGAAATCCCAAACAATCTTGACATGATTGATGTCTCGCAATAGGAGTAGAGGCAAATAAAACATGGGATAGATACTACATAAAAATAAAAAAGAAGCTCTTTCTATATCCAAGAACATAATGAGTCTTACACACGTTATGTTAAACAAAAGATGCCAGACAAAGAAGAGTTATACTATATTCTTCCATTTATGTGATACTGAATACCAGGTAAATCTATGACATCAGATATCAGAATAATAGTTACTTTTGGAGAGAGGTATTGACAGGGAGGTAGAATCAGGAGCCTTGCTGATGTTTGGGAAATGTTCTGTATCTTGATTTAGGTGGTAGTTATCTAGGTAACCTACTCATTAAAAATTCATTGAAATGTACAATTAATATAAAGATCTTATGAACTTTCCTGTAAAAGTTTACTTTAATACAAAATTAAAAATACAAAATCCTTGATTTTGCCGTAGATTTGACGCTTTGTCTCATTTCATTTTCTCCATTGTGTTCATTAACACTCTCACCATTTATCAAGAGTTTTGATAAAGACAGTACCTTTTGTGCTTATTTATAATGAAGATTCTTAGTCAAGGGTATGGAAAGTTCAGTTTAGGGAATATATAGTCAATACCAATGTAATAACATGGAGTCAGGTGGGTGCAAGACTCATTGAGGGATCACTTCATAAGTTGTATAAATGTCTTATCACTATGTTGTACACCTAAAGCTGATATATAATTGAATGTCAACTATAATTGAAAAATATTTTTTAAATATAAAAAATGAGAAAAACAAAAACAAAAATAAATAAAACGCATTTTTTTAGTCCCCCACCCTAGCTCTAACCAATTCCACTGTAGCATTTTCAAATCAAGGCCAGGCTGAAAAACTGAGAGACATTGTGTATTGTTTCAGCCTTGATGTGGGAAAAGCAGAAGACTGTCCCTTTTCTCAGCCTTGGCAGGACATGCCTTTCAAAGTCGGATGTGCCTTTGTTTGGATTGAAATTCATCTCCTTTTGCTCTTTTCCAATATAAAAGAAAGCAAGAGTTTTGCTTGATCTAGTGGAGCTGGAATATTCAGAATTTCACACATTTTTGTTTGTTTGATTTTTGGTTTTGAAGGTGGAGTGAAGGAGTCTTTGCTTCATGTTTTCTTGATTACACATCTATAGCCTCCACATGCATATTTTTACTTTGATAGCACTTTCAGTTCTAGCATTATCTGCAGGACAGTACTTAGCTGTTAATCAACTCACTTATTCAGGTAACTAAGCTGATATGAAGAAAGTAAATCAGTAATGTGCTGCCTTCTGTTTCACAATATTTTTCTAAATCAGTAAATGAAGCTGATGGTGGGGTAGGAGTATTGGAGTGGTGGATAGGAGGGTGAACGGATGTGTGTGTGTGTGTGTGTATGTGTGCGCGCGTGTGTGTTTATAATGCCTCTCTATGTTTAGTAAAAGTAAGTATATATTTTGGTTAGTAGAGCATTCACATAATAATTGTCTTCAGAGCGTGGAATGTGTCACCAAAACCCAAAATAATATGCTGAAATTCATTTTTATTTATAATGAGTTATATCTTTTTATAGGACCCAATTAAAGGTGATCTCCAATTATCTTGTATCTGCTTTCCAATATTGAATATCTTTCACCTAATATAGTTAGGATACCTAATTCAGAATAACCCCAATCAACTCCTTCACTTAGAGACTTGACCAAACTGTAGCATACTATCTAGCACCTAAGGCCCTGGGTTGACTGAGGCCCGTTAAGGTCCTGTCGGGAAAAAGCTGAATGAAGGCTGCCAAAAGAACTGTCATTTGTTCCAGTCAAGACCAGAAGGAAGGCTCCTGACCTCCCTTTCTTGAAGCATTTAATAAAAAAAAAAAAATTACAATTGTAAATCCTTCCTTTGTTCCTTTGAGATGTGTTCGTATCTCCTACAGCCCAGAAAGGTCTTTCTCAAAGACTTGAAAGCCATTTTTGGAAATGTAATCATTAGGAAGGACAGTGCCTCTGTCTCTCTGTCTCTGGGAAAGTAGAAATATAGCTTGGATAAACTTCAGTTAGAAGACACAAATGGCCTAATCACACAGGTTAACCAACCCTCTTACCTGCTGCTCTTTGTAATTTTTCATTTGTCTAACTCTGCTCTACCCTCCTCCTCTCATTCTCCCTCCCCACTCTCACAATCTACTTTCAAAACATCCAGGCACCACCTCACAAATAAGAATTGAGCTCAGCTCTTTCCTCTGCTGTGGTAATTACAGAATATCTATCTTTACTCCTTCTAACTAGTGTGTGGCTTTGTTTATCTTTGATAGTTCTACCAATTCTTAACCTAATTTTTTTCTATAAAGTAATATAACTTGCTATAACTTAATGGTCTAGCACACACATTTTCCCATAAGTATAATATTTAATCACTGCTTATTATGGGTTAGGTACCATAAATTTCTTAACCAAAAACCTATTATATTTTTCTTATTATAAAAGGACTATATGTTCATCATGGAAAGTGAGGAAAATACCATTAACAAAATACAGAATTACTATCCAGTAATCCTACTACCCGGTCTTGCCTCTTTCTGATCTATTTTCCAACTATCTATTTGCTAACATTTCAATAGATACCCTCATAGCCTATACATCCTTTTAACATATCTGTATAATTAAGCATCATTTTAAAAGTAAAAGTGAGATCATACTTTTTAAACAGATGCCTTTTCTACTTAATAACTCACCATCTCATTAAATATTGTTCAGAGATGGAATTTATAGATTACAAAACATTCCATTTATGGATGTACCAACATTTATTTAACTATCTTGTTGGGCTTCCCCTCCCTTTTCCTACCACCAATATTTTCCCATTACAAACAATATTGAAATAGTCTTGTAGGCAAATTTTTGTGTTCACCCTTAATTAGTTCCTTTGGATAAATTCTGAAGGGTGTGTTTAACTCTACTGGTGACCCAACAACTCCCTCTTTCTCTTGTCTTTTATGAACTGTACGCCTCCTTTCTTCTCTGGCCATGTCTCTGCTTCTCCCACAGGATCTTCTTACAGTCCCTGATACATTTTGGCCGCACCTGTGCTTTTTTCTCTCATTCTCCCTAAGCAAGCTCACTCATTCCATGACTTCAATTACTATCCCTATGCTGATGACTTTCCATCTCTACCTTCAGTCTAGATATCTCCTGTCAGCTCCAGTTTATAAAGGTCTCACTATTTCAGATGTTCCCACTTGGATGTCTCACAGCACATAAAACTCAAGATAGCCAAAATGGAATTAATAATTTTACCCCCAAATCCTCATTCTCTAGTGATTCCTAGTTTAGTATGCAGCAGCACCACCTGCCAGGGGGGCAAGCCAGAAACCTGGTGTTCTTGCTTGACTTCTCCATTGCACTGCACATTTTGCCAAGTCCTGTTGATCCTACTCTCCACTTTTGAGCTTTAGGATTCATTTACTCCTCTTCATGCTCACTGTGTCATCCAGACCAGATTATCATCTCTCACCTAGATTAATCAATGAGTTCCATAACTAGCTCCCTGCCTCCAGTCTTTTCATCAATTCATTTTCTACGTGGAAGCCTGAGAAAATTTGCTGGTGTGCAAATATGGTCATGTCACTCTGAAATTTAATCTCCTTAAATGGCTTTCTATTGCCTTTGGGATTGGGTCTTTACTCCTTACTATGGCTGACCAGTACTTTTTTAAATAACTGGTCCTGTCTGTTTCTCCATCCTCATTTCTTGACACTCCACACTACGCTGAAAAGCCCTAGTTGCCTTCTCAGTTTCACCAATAAGCCATTGTTCTATAGTTTTACTTCCACATTTCTTGTGGGCTCTGCCTGTCCCTTTCATCATCTTATCACGTTACAGGGTCTATCTAGCACAGTGCCCAACATAACAAACATTTCAAAAGACATGTTTTGAGTTTAATAAATGTATAAATATTGGGTGAGAGGGTGTAAATTTAAGTATTTTCTAGAAGCTGGATATGTACTAATTGAGAAGCAATAAAGTGAAAGTCTGTAGTCTAGTACCTAAAGTCTACAATAGTTCAGAACAATGGTTAAATTTCTGTTCCACCACCTTGGGTCAATTTCTTTACTTCTCTAAACCTGTTTCCTCATCTTCAAAATGAAGATATAGTTAATGTCTACTTCAAATAGGTACTGAGAGGATTAAACAAAGAAACCTAAGTAAAATATTCAATACAATGTCTGGCATATAAGTGTTTAATAAATACAATCCAGCAACAATGATGACAGTGATCATGATACACTGTGTCCAGATGGATGTCCCATTTTGTATGCCAACCGATTGTAGTGTATACCTGTTTCAATAAGCCTATTAGCAATTAAGAATACCTCTTATTGCCTGCAATAAGATAGGCAAAGATTTTGTACTTCTTTGATTAATAGTAATATACCTATTATTAGACATTTATGGGACTTATAAATTTTGGCTTTCTTTAAAAACTGTTTCAATGACATCTTCATGTATGTTGCTTCTTTTCCTCTTTCTAAAAGTTTCCTTCAGAAAATTTCCAGGGGTAGTACTGTGGGTATCACATTCACATTTTCCTCACTTTTGATATGTATTAGTAGGTTGCTTTCCATAAAGTACAGACTATTCTAATTTTAGGATCCCTCTTTACACCCTGATTCTTCTACTTGTTTTTCATTAAAAATGGAAAATATAATCATGCTTTTCTGTGTATCCTTTATGTAGTTGGCATGATGATAACTTTGGACAGTAACTTGTTTCTAGATTATTAAAGGCTACTTATCCTTTCTCACAGTGATATAAAAGAATTAGTGAGGTGATGTGTAACATGTATAAAATCCAATGCACTATATGGATATATATAAGATTGTTTTCATAGTCAGGAATTTGCTATGTTTTCTTTACCAAATACTAGGTGGTAAGTCATAGAGAGTACTAATTTCTGCAAAATATAATTACTTAAGATAGTAGCAAAATCAAAGAGTAGTTCTACATAATATAGCCTATGGACTATACTATAGTGATCTTGTTTTCTAGCGATATCAAGGCGAGTGTTTAACTTTGAATGCCACCCTGAATAAAATTGGGTCTGTCAAAAAAAGGGCAGAATGGATATTGACTATGATACTTGTATTATCTGCCATGAATGTAAATATGTACGTGATTTTTCAAAGTAAAAATACTATGTTATTTCTTTTAATTCCAAATTAAACTTACCAAATACTATGTTCTTAAACTTCTACCCCATTTGAAACCAAACCAAACCAGAAGAAACAAATGTAACCCAGCTTATCAAATCTGTTATTTCTCCTGTTCTTCAGGTTTTTTGTTTTTGTTTTTATAGTGCTTAGTATCACCCAGGAATTTGAAATCTGCAGACATAATAGTAGAATTTGACAGAGAAAACCCTGTTGATACTGCTTTTAATCCCTAAAGCATTCCCATTGACAGATTTTATATACTGGAGGAAAAAAATAAAGCATTCTAAGATATAGGGTCCCTTTTCTTCTTGTGTGAATACAAATCATTGCTTTCATTATAGCTAATTAGTTAACTAATTGGCTAATATTTTAGATTAAGAAGTACCTGGGCTACCTTTGTCATTAAAACCTTCTTAGTGTGATTTATGAATTTAAAACATATTGTGTATATTGGATCCTAATTCTATCTATTTGAGTCAAATGGAGGGCCAGAGATCATGATACATCTTTTTGAAGGAAATATGTTTCTTCCATTCACTAAATGTTCCAGACCTGAAAAACCTTGGAGAGCAATTACCCTTAAAAGGTGTGAAGTTTTTTCTTTTCAAAAACTAACAGATTATACAACTTTGCTTAATATATATTGTTGGAAGTCTTACAAGTTTTCGAAGGATTTAATTCTCTGTGTTCAGGAAAATAATATTAAGTATTAAAAAACCATTTAATCATGAAGGCACTGGTCATTTGGTATGTTTTAGAGCTTCAAAGGCAAAATTCAATCATATGGTTATGTATAGCTAAAAAATAACTTAGCTCATTAGCACCAATAGAAATTCCTTCTTTCTATTCATGTAATTTTTCTCTTCCTTTTCTCATAAAAACCCCTTCGCCTTACTCCAGAATTGAAACACTGATTCTGTATGAATCAATGCTTCTGGAATAACTATTCTGTGATTTCAAATAAAAACTTGCTGCCTCTCCTTTTGGCTTTTTATTTTTAAGGTTAACAACTCTCTACAAAACTTTTTAGACAACGGCTCAAAGCATTTTGGTAGTAATTTAGAGCATGTGCTCATCTGATAAAGACTTTTTTTTTTCAGTTTTTTGCCCACTATGAGCTCATGGATCCTCAGTATATGATAAACATACAAGCAAGATCTAATGTATCTCAGCGAAAGCTGGAAGTATATGGTAACACCCCCCCTTCCCCTTAAACAGCCAAATCGGCATCATGTGGCAAGTAGTGAAGTGAGTGAAGCTAGAGTGTCTTCATGGGGCATCCCTCACACAGATAGGAGACAGTGCATCTTCAGTAGGTTTTAGCAGGTAGGATCCCTGCCGCAGGAAGAGAGCTGGGTTTAGCTGTCTGGATGGGGGCCATTGGACCCTCTTTTATGGGTCTGTGTTGGTATAGTTCTGATTCCTACCAGAGTGGCCAGACATTTGGGACACAGGCCTCCCAGCCACAGGTACCCAAGGACTAAAATAATAGCTAAGAGCCAATCGTACTCAAGCATTTCAAACATTATCAACAAGTTGCATATAGCTAGCTTTGCACTAAGAATTGAGTGCAAAACTTAGCTTTGCACTAAGGTTTTACCACCTGTAGCATCTGATAGCTAAAAACAAACAAAAAAAAACCCCAAACCTTCCCAAAGTGGCAATTTTGGGAGGCTTACCCTGGGGACTCCTACTTACATACAGTTCTAGAAATATAAATTCAAAAGTTATATATCTTCCCCACTCCTCCCCACTCCTCCCTCCCTCCCTCCCTCCCTCCCTCCTTCCTTCCTTCCTTCCTTCCTTCCTTCCTTCCTTCCTTCCTTCCTTCCTTCCTTCCTTCCTTTCCTTCCAGTTTTGCTGTGGATAGAACCCAGCTATATTCAAAATTTATCCTCAGTTAAATCCTAGTTCATTGTTAGGATCTACTAAAAATGGTAAATGTTTAATATATAACATTTAAGGTTTCTGCTAATTAAATATTACAAATTAAACATAACAGATGTGAGGTTGACTCGAGCTATTAGAGGCAGAAAAGCCTATTTGATATAAACAAGTTTTCTTTGAAGCATTTATTGATCTTGTTGATCATGACTATATTTGTGAAAGGCTGATATTGTGATTGCTAAGAATGAAAGAAGCAATTTCAATTTACTGCGTGAGCTAAGAACCATGTGATGGCTCTTGGATGAGTTCATTTCCCAGACTTTATGTACTATAAAAGAAAGCCTTAAAATGTCTTAAATACCTTGCTCGATACATGTATTTAGACACGGCATGCACTGCTTTAACGACATCTGCCATACTTGAAATACTGGAGAGCTTATCTTCTGTCCGTGGGAGTGAGTGTCAGCGAGAGGGCCCTGGGCACTAAGGCGGATGACGAGAGTCGGGAGGAAGAGGGGCGGAAAGGAGGGTGGAGCCGCCGTCCTTCTAGGTCAGGGTTAGTTCGCGGGACTAGACTCTGGAAAAGGTGAACGCAGGAATTTGGTGGTTCCCTGTTATCTCAAGATGGAAGGCCGGGCTCTCGGGCTTGTGCGGACCGCGAACGGAGCGCTCGACCTCCCTTGCCTCGCGCCTTCCCAGGTGGCCGCGGGTTTGGGAAGGAGGCGGCCCGGCGGGGGCCCCGGGTCCTCGCCCGAGCCGGCCGCATCCCTGTCCCCAGGCCGGGATGGTCTCGCCCACCCTGGGTGAACTCCCAGAGGGCCCGCGCCGCCGGCCGGGGCTGTGCCGCCGGGATTCTGCGCACGTCGGCACTCAGGGGAGACGCAGTGGCCCCCGCAGCTCCCCCGCACCTATTTTTGTACCTAAGCCAAGGTCACTCTTTAATACCGAACCATTCGTGGCCCCGAGCCGGGGCGTCGCGCGGCACCTGGGGCCGGCGGGCGGGGCGGGCGGGGCGAGGGGCGCGCACCTGCGGGGCCCGGGGGCGGCGTGCGGGCGGGGGGGCCGCGGGCGCCGCGGGTGCGTCACGCGCGGGGGGCGCGGGGGGCGCGGGGGGCTGCGGCCGGCGCCCGGGCTGGGGCCGGGGCCAGGGCCGAGGGCGAGCGGCCGCCGCTCCATTCATCCCGCGGCTCCGCCTCCCGCCCCAGCGCGGGGAGCGCGTCCGAGGTGAGTGCGCCGCCCGCCCGGGGCGCCCGGCCGCGGCCGCCGCGCAGGCCCGAGCCGGCCGGGCCCGCGTCCCCGAGGGGCGGGCGGCGCGCCCCCAGGTGCGCCGGGCCCGCGGCGGCGCCACCATCTTGTGTGCGGGAATTTGCCTCCTCCTCCTCCTCCTCCTCGCCTCCTCTCGCCTCCGATCGCGCTGCATCCCCCGGCCGCGCCCGTCCCCTCCGCCGCTCGCCCGCCGGGCGCCTCTCCGAAGCTCGCGGTGGTGATCCTCGGCTGGGTGAGAAGCGGACCTGGTCAGGTGTGGACCAGGCGTTGAGGGCCTCCAGAGATGCTCTCCCCCGCCCCACCCCCCAGATCTTTAGAACTACTTCTGGAATAGATACCGTATCGGTTCCACTCCAAAATGCAGGGCATTGTGGTTCGGTTCTAAATCTTAGCTGCCCATTATGCATTTTTTAATGTTTTCTTTGAGGCCTTTGCCCCTGGAGATCGATGGGTGAAGCATTGGGTTGGTTGTGGCTCAGCGAACTGGCCTACCTTTATTTACTCTGATTATTGTCATTTTGGGAGAAATGGTGAAGCATCTTGCTCGCTTTTCGGCTTTTGAAGATTTGTATGGGTATCTTTATCAGGAGGAGATTCTAGGATGACCACCTGATGCTGGCTGGCTCTCTTACCCCTTTGAGGGAGACCCTTTCAAAAACCTCAACTTGAAATGCTCAAGTGTGAGGATCTTTGAGGGGGTTGGAGCTGGGGAGAGACAGGTTACTAAAAGACTACCAAAAGGGAAAGTTGTAATTGTGTCAGAACTGTGACACAATTGGTCATTTTACAGGGTTCTGAGAATTTAGGAATTCTTGTTTTCTCCCTCGCAAATGTACTTAAGTACGTTGTGGATTATACTCATGCCATTTGTATTTTACCACTGCATCACAGACAGGGATTAAAATCTGGCATGATGGCTGTTGCATAATACGCACGTTTGGGCTTTGGAGAGAATTCACCAAAATGGATCTGGGTTTGATGTGGATCAGCTGCTTGTGTTTATTTGTTTATCGCACATGAGATGTACGGGTTATCTTTGCAAGCTATATTTTGTTTTCCTCCCACAAGAGGAAAATTTTTATTGACTAATACGGACAAGACTAAGTTTTGGGTTCCCCCCACCCCCACCTTTGGTTGGGGGTGGAGAGGACGGAGAATGAAATGGTGAGAGGAGTCTGGGAAAAGCCTTATTTGTGATGACTTTCAGTACAAACAAAGACAAAATATCACGGTCATTCATGGAAAGCTTGTAGCTGTCATAGTGGAGTCCTCTCTTTGAATTCATAATGAGGTTAGGGAACTTAGAAATATCTTAAATGAGTAGCAACAGGATCCTGCTGCATGAGTGATAACCGAAGTTTATCTGTGGATTTTAGGTTCCAAAACGTTCTGAATTAGTCTGACTTTTGAAACAATATTTAATCGTTACAAATTGTATCATTTCGCTAATAAAGGTACAGTATACATCAAATGGCTTAGCTGATTTGGGGAAAACAAAATATTTTATAATTAGATACTTTTGAGAGTAAAATTTCAGTGTCACCCTCCTTATTAAATTACTTGTTAAATTACTCTAAACTTTTTCTGATTAATGGAAGACTTCTAATTTTCTCTACAAACAAGTGATTCCATATGAGTTTCATTATTGACATCTTCTGTGGGGAGAAAAATGGAGGTGATAGCGAACTTGGACGTTGAGAGATACCTTGTTTTAGGGAATTTAAATAAGCAAAGATTGCTTGCTAGGGATCACAGGTGCCCTGATTGGACCTATTCTGGGTACGTGGGAAATGAGATTGTTTACAACGAGTTTAGTGCTCAGCCACAGTAACTACATGTTTACGTTGATTCTGTTAATACATATGTCATAGAGGTTCACCATCTTATTTAAGTGTTTGTAAGTGTTTTTGGTGTGCTTTTTATCTTTAGTGTAGCTTGAGATTTTGAGCATTATTTTACCAATGGTTGAGACATTGAAGAGAAAAAATCACTAATAGTTTTCTCCATTAGCTCCTACCTAACTAACCCTTTTAAAGCCTTATGTGTGTTATGTTTAGTCATCTGCCTAAAAATGGAGAAATGATTTACTTTTTAAAGGTAATGAGGTTATAAAAAGATTTAGTATTTGGGCAGAGGTTTGAAAAATATCAAGGATTCTGTAGAAAGGACTCTTGGTTGGGTAAGAAGTTAAACAAAACCATGTTTTTTCTCATTTCTAAGATTTTTATTATTCTAAATTGAAAAAAGGAATTGCATGATGATTGTGTCTAAGGTGATTTTTCTCTTCACACACCATTAAGCTTCTGATTCTTTATATTTAACCATGAAATTAATGTTCTAAATTTGGTATGCTTCATTGGTAGCAGGAGTATTTCACGATTGTTTTCAACAACAACTATAAAATTAAGGTTGAATTTATTAAGGAAAAGGTGTGATGATTTAAAAATAACACTACTCAGTTGGTATATTAGACCTTATATCAGGTTTATCTGCTCTGTAGGAGGGATTCATTCATGTAGCCCAACCTATTCTTTGGACTAGAAAGTTTGTGACTTTGTACATACTTTGATTTTGAAAAAAGAATATCAGTTTAGTTCCTACCTGCTCCGAGGAAATGTTTTAGGCTGCACCAAAGGTAGCTTTCATTTATTCCACAAACACTGTCTATTGTGTGTTACAGGGCAAAAAAAAAAACCCCACAAGTATATCCCATCCTCATGGAGTTTATAGTTTAGTGAAGTATTGTGGGTTCAAATGTTAGAGTCTCTAAAATATAAATGCACACAAGTTTTTGCAAATACGAATTGAGAACAGTTCAATTTAGTAAATTGCATTTTTAAAATAAGTGCCAGATTGTATTGTGGGGGGTGGGACTCCTACATTTATGGGTTGTACAGAGGAGAGGGTTCAGTTGCTGAAAGAAAGTGAGGAGGGAAAGAAACTAAGATGTAGCATTAGGGGAGAGTATTGTCCAAGGAAGGAGAGGAACTTTTAAGCAGCAGAAAGTGGTCAGGAGAGTCTGGTCCATCATAAGGTCAAAAGGATAAGAATGAAAATAATCCATTGAATTTAGGGCCTGAAAAGGAGTAATAACAGACACTGATAAGGGAAGAATCTCATTTAGGAGTGAATAGAAGCAGAAGAAAAGTCAATAAATTTGACTTTTTGTTATACAATGACTGATAAAGTAGAAAATGGGACCAATATGAAATTCTATAGCGTACAATCTTTTATACATATATACCAGTACTTTCAAGTTTAGATTGGCCCCTGATATACCTGATGAACTTATTCTGATGTTTCAGTTAACAGTAGTTATTATTCAGAGGCAGTAGAGTTTTATAGTTTAAGCCAAGTAGATATAACATAGGTTTGAACCCTGGCTTTGCTGTTTGTAGCTACCTGACTTTTAAGATTCTTACTCTCTTTGGGCCTTGGTTTTCTCATCTGTAAAAGAGTATAGTTAACCCTTGAACAATGCAGGGGTTAGGAACTCCAATCCCTGTGCAGTTGAAAAGCTGAGTATAACTTTTGACTCCCCCAAACTTCGTTGTCCTTTGGTATTTCTGAGGGATTGGTTGCAGGACCCCTGAGGATACCAAAATCTGTGGATGCTCAAGTGTCCTGTATAAAATGGTGTACAACAGTGTGTACAGTCGGCCCTCCACATCCTTGACTCTTAATCATGGATCAAAAACAGCACAGGTATTTATTGAAAAAAATCTGTGAATAAATGGACCCTCTTAATTCCACCCTGTGTTTTTTAAGGGTCAAGTATAGTTATAACAGAGTTTATCTCAAAATATTGTTGGCAGAATTAAATGTGATAATGTATCTAAGGTGATAATGTATCTAATATTATCACCAGTGAAATTAGGATAATTTTTAGTGTTCAGTGTTTCTTATCTTTTTTTCATGTTAATATCTTCTTACACCTACCCCATGTACAACACTTTGTTGAGGTACATTTCAAAGCAGTAATTTACTTTTCATTTTAAAATGAACTATGATTTACCTACCTCTTGTCAATCAGAACTTTTGCTCTGCATGAAATAAGGTATAAACACAATGAGTTGGTAAAATTCTAGTTAAAAATTAAGAAAATCTTTAGTTTTTGTGAGTTTATTGATGTATGGTAAATGTATGTTTTTTGAAAAATTGAAAACAATTCAGGTTGCCCCTTTATAGCTTTTGTGGATCTCAGACTAAGAACCTGTCTTTTTAGATCAGGTCCTGTTTTCTATTATTTATGTTCATGAGTGGAAAATATAGCTAAATTTAGCAAAAAGTAACCACATGTTAGAAGTTTTGATATGTGGCTTTGGTATTATGACATATCTAAAAGTCCTTGAAATTAATTTTAAGGCTGAGATTTATTGATAATACTTTTTAAACCATTAAAAGAGAGATTGAAGTGGTTGAAGTGGTTCCGAGTAAATTTTGTTTGGGGAATATTGAATTTTTGTGTCTGAGGAGCTTCTCAAAATGGCTTCCCCAAAAGTGTGTAGTTTTATAAAATTATTCATATGGATTTACAATTTCGTATACAAATGACTGCTCAACTGATGTCTGGGCTGTTGGCCCTCCCTTCCAGAACTCTGATATTGGCTTGCATGGAGACAATGGTAATTTTTTTGTCTGTACTGACAGTAGAGCAGAGAGGTTTCTCCTGCCTCGAGTTGAGATGTACCAGCTATAACTGGCAGTACTCTTTAACCAGCTAGTTGGTTGGTCTGTGTTTTCATGTGGTGTGTAATGCATTTATAAGTAGAATTTATTGTTGAAAAGGTCCATTTCTTTTACTTTTTAGAGATAGGAAGAATAAATGCTTTTATCTGTATATTGACTCTCTGGACTTTTTAAGGGTAACTTTCTTGCCTCCCATCTTCAACAAGATTTCCCCTCACTAATTTCTCCCAGTCCTGTTCATCTACTGTACCATGGTTTCCAGATTTTTTTTGCCATCCCAGTTCACCATTGGAGGCATTTCAGTTTTTCAGTGTGATTTTTCTTAAAATGGCAACCATCTGAAAGGAATAAAATACTGTAGATGCTGTCTGACCCATGGACAGTGCAGGGATGCTATTCCACTTCTAGGTCTGGACAGTCATAACCCTAATAATGAAGACCTATTTGGGGATTATTTTGTGTTAAGTAAACAAAATTTGCTCATGGTTCATATCTAAATCTCAAGATTTTCTTTGTCTTTGTCCTTCAGCAGTGGATAATTAAAAAACTATAATGCAAGTTAGTGAATTTTATTTTATTTTTCTTTAGCTCTATTATGTAGTAATTTGTCCAGTAAATATTTGACAGGCATATTACTTTGTCAGTTTTGTTTTCCTTTTATTTATTTGTTAACTTCAATATAATTGGCTTTGTATTTATTTGTGGTAACTTTTAACAATTCTGAAGAAGATAGATCATAGTGATTAGAATAGGCATCTAAAGTCTGAAGAGAAGATATTGCAGGATTTAAAAAATGTAACTCCTAAGGAGTAACTGAGCAATGCAGTTGATATATTCTATGATAATTGTGTAACTAGATACATCATGGATTATATTGGCTTTTGTCTTGACCTGGGAACCTGACCACCAGGTTAAATCTCTCTGAAGACAGATTGCTTAGGTTTAGAGTGTGACTCTGCCTCTTACTAGCTGAGTGAACTTAAGTGAGGCTCCTCATTGAGAGAACATAAGAGTACCTGCCTCCTACGGTTATTTTGAGGAATAGATGAGATAATACTGTAGAGTGTTGAGTATAATGCCACGTGCAAGTTAAGCCAGTAGTACGTGGTAGTTCTGTTGTCATCATCAGGAAACACATTGAGTTTTAAAAAATGGTTATAAATGAATTTTTGATGGTACTACCCCTTTGTAAATTAAGACTCTTTTCCCTATTTTCTCTGAGTGATCTAGTATAGACACATAAATTATTAAGAGGGACATTAGAGCTCATTTGACCCATTCCCACTTGTTATATATTTGGAAAAAATGGCTTATGCTTTCTTGGAGTTCTGAGCCAGGTAGGATAAAATGATAAAAAAAAATAAATTACGTTGTCATATAAGTATGTTGAAAGAAGTATGCACAAGGTACTTATGAGAGTTTTCAACCTGTCTCCTTTTAGTTCTTCCTATTAATCCATCTTACACACTGTTGCTGGGTAAATTGTCTTCATGAGTAGCCTTCTTGAATGTCTCTTTCCTGCTCAAGATCCTTAAATTGCCTCCTACTTGTGTACCAAATAAAGTCTAAATTCTTCAGTCTGTATTCTTAGCCTTTTATGTTCTGTCCTCAGTTTATTTTCCTGGCATTCCTGCTAATACTTCTCTTTATATACTTATCTTAATTCTCTTGGTAAATCCAAGTATTTGCTATTCTTAGCATGCTTTCTGGCTTTGTTTGATATATTCTTTCTTTTGAGAGGGGCTTCCCCTTTATCTCTGTTGAAAGACCATCTATTGCTTTTTGTCTAGCAGCAGAATTTTGCACGTCTTCTGTGGCAGCTCTTCCTCTTAGCACCAGCCTGTGGTTTATTTATATTAACTTTTGCTTAGTCATTCACTTATTCATTTGTTTAGTAAATATGTATCAAAGCCAGATAGGAAAGCTACTACTATCTTTCTTATCTTTTCTTCCTTTGGGCCTGCTGCCAGTGAGAGGTAAGAAAAGAATTCACTTAATCTGGGTAAGCAAACTCACCTGGGTTTGCATGAGGATTTTAAGTACCAAGTATATGGCATCATGGCTGAAAGTACAGAGTTGGAGAGGCCCTGAAGGGAAAGAGAAATGACTAGCCTGAGGTTTAGAGGCTGCCGGTTTTCCAAGTCGGTATGATACTGGTAGATATTGACAATCTTTGGTTATATTTCTTAGTTGTGTAGTAAAAATATTAGGAAATGGGGAGGGAGTGGTGGTGGTGGTGATATTGGTAGTAATTGTGACTCAGCAGAGTATTTCATACAGCCCACTCTGGTGTAGCCTGTTTCTCTCTTGAAATGTACTTCAATTAGTCTTCTCCTAATCAAAAAAAGTATTTTATGACCATATGCCAAAATTAAGCACCAAGTTTTGTTTTGTTGCTTTTTCTTTGAACTAAATATATATCCTTTAAAATGAAGACATCTGTTCTTCATGGTTCTAAATGAGACAGACCTCTGATATTTTATGTTTTAAAGATATCTGTAATGATGTGCATATTGTTTAGACTCCCATTTAAAAAAATTGCCTGTATCCTTCAGGTTTACCATGCCAAACTCATGCTAACTTTAATAAAGTACTGTAAAATCAGATTTATTAGATAGTAAAAAAGCCAGGTTAAAAAAATATTTAGATTGTCTAACATTGAAATGAAGGACAAAATTTTAGGGTATATTCATTTAAATAGTTCCTAGTTTGGCTTTCCTGAGTTTTGTAAACTGCATCTGTGAGATTATAACCAGTGTCAGTTATCTGGGTCCTGAAGTACATAGTCCACTGTTGGCTCAGTGATTATTACTTCAAAAGATGATTTTGCCTCCTACTTGAAATATAGAGAGGCAGCAGGTATGAACCTCATTTAACTTCATGCTCCGTTACTCATAAGTAGTCCTCACACATGTGTAAAAAGTTTTCATTTCCTGGAGGACGGAAAAGCATTTATGAGCAGTGTGAGCCCACCTGAGATTTGATAGTTAGAGCAGTCTGTTCAGTGTTCTTATTTTTGTTGTACTCAAAAACTCAGCTCTAAGTTTGGGGAAGGATTAATCTAGGACTTAGGGCCTTGTGTAGGGCAAGAGGGCTAGAAGAATAAAAAGGTAAGATACAGAGATCAGTTCACCTGATGTAGTACAGGGCCTAGGTTAGTTAGGGAAGGAAATGTTAGGGAGAAAAGAGGAGAATCAAGAGAAGAATCATAATAAGGTTCAGAATCAGGCTTTTTTGTGTGTACAAGGTTGAGAGCATTGACGATTATGTTGCCTGGATACCTAACCTATTTTCAGTGTTGGGGAAAAAATCAGGAGAGGTAGGATCATGACGTGAATTGGTTGAGATAATTATTTTTTTCTCTAAGAACTTGCTTCAGCTCTAAAATTTTTGTATTTTTTTTAATCTTTTTTTTCCCCTAAATCCCCTAAATAATAGCAATAACTTATAAGAATCTTTAAATAATTTAGGAAATGAGCTTGTAAAATATGTTCTCTCAAGATTAGACAGCTAATAATTAACATTAAATAGGGAATAAATCACAGGAATTTTTTTCTAATTCTATATTTTGTTTTCTTGTTAAGAATATTCATTCTTTCAAATAGTTATACAATTTTTCAGGAAAAGGGTGAAATTATTTTTAAAATGAGTGTAAAATAGCTGATTAGCATCTTGGAGCTCATATATAAGAGGTCTGAGTAGTATGTTTTTATACAAGTTAGCCAGGATTCATGAGCGTATGCTTTGCCTAATTTGTAAATTAATTTGGACACTTTTTACACTTCATTGTCCATTCTCCGTAAATTTTTTGATGAGTTGGTTCGCCTAGAGCGACATTATACTTTCTCATTCATGTAGAATCTAGTTAGGCCTTTGGGTTTATCTCATGGGCAGAGCATAAAGTATCTGACAGAATTTGATCTGACAGCTTTACAGTTATGTAACATGGAACAGAAGCTTAAAAACAACAAAAAGAGGGAGAGTGCGTTATTAAGGCAACCTATATTTTTCTCCAGAACCTTACCACCCTTCTCTGGCCTCTCTAAACTGCAGCAGAACCACCCTCAAGATAGTAATTTATGTACTCTTAAGTTATCCAATATTTTTTAAACAAACAATTATAAATATTTAGAGGTAAAAAGGTCCTTAGGATTATCTTGTCCAGTTGCATCACATTACCAGTGAGAATAGAGAAGCCTAAAAAGGATAAGTAACTTGCTTAGGGTCACAGAGCTACTTAGTGGCCGCGCTGACCGAGGAACCAAGGTCATAGAATTCCAATTCCAATGCTCTTTTTGGTGCAGTATTTGAAGAGATTACTTATTAGCAAAATAATTATTATAATATTTAGCAAAAGGAAATTTCATATAACCACGATAGATACAATAGTATTTGATTTTTCATATTGAGTAAAATAATTATATTGGACAGTATATTTGATTGCATTCATATTCTTTTAGCCCCACTAGTAGTAGTATGATGTTGGTCAAGTCTTTTCATCTCTAAAGCTCTGCTTCTTCATCTATGGAATGCAACTGATAGAAGTTATTCATTATGTTATATGTAACAATCTCTTAAAAGTTGGGTATATGGTTAACTCTCAGCAGGTAAATGTTACCTGCTGCTGTTACTGATTTATTACAATTTCTAGTTCTTTCACCTTCTTTAAATACTAATAGCTTATTATTCAGCCAATAAAATAGGGCACTGAGAGTGATTAGTAATGAAAGTAATGGATTTAAGGACAGACTTGTAAACAATAATATTTTAGAAGGGGTGTGTGTGTGTCTGGGCTTTTAAAATTAGAGAAATATTTTCAAATTTTATGCTAAAAACTATGAAGCTATAGTTGTCTTTAAACTGTATTCAGAATCACAACTTTTAAGTGAAGTTTTTACTCCAGTAATGCTTTTAATGCAAATTTTAGAGTATTAAAGTTGTGGGATTTCAGGACAACAGGATTTTGTTTCATTTTGTGTGTATGTGTATGTGTGTATATATGAATAATCTTTAATAATAAGCCCAGAGTGATGATTTTTTAATTTAAAAACCTCAATTGAAAAAGGTTTAAGAATAATGGCTTTAATGAATTTCTGTTTTTATACTTTAATTAATCATGTTCTACTTGCCTTTTTTGATCTGTAGTAGAGTCTGGTATTATGGTAAGCAATATTTTCTAAAGTGTGCTGACAAACTACTGATGGTTTCGGAGAGGTTTTTAATTGTTACTCAGGTGAACGTTTAAAATGTTAATACTGATTAGGAAAGTATAATTAATATATCAGAGTATGTAGTTAATATATCAAATTGGTGATTTCATAGGTTTTATACTTTAATGTGAATAAAATGTTTCTAGAAATGTGAGTTAAGCTAGAACACGGATGAATCTTGTTTTTTTCCCCCTCTTTGATTCCCCCCTCTCCTCTGCCCCACTTCCACCCCTGACCTATGGATGTTGCCATTTCCCCTTAAGAACTGGATCTCTGAAGGTGGGATGCCTCCTCCCACATGCTCACCACGTGCACGCAGAGCCAGGCACACCCAGAGTATGGTTCGTAGCTCCACCTGGGGTTTGAACCTAAAGGACCTTATGTATGTAAAGCAGATATGCTAACCACTACACTATGGAACCACACCAGGTTAAATCTTGAAACCGTTATGTGAAGTGAAATAAGCCAGATGCAGAAAGACAATTATTATATGATTTCACTTTTGGGGTTCCTAGAATAGACAAAGTAGAATGGTGGTTTCCAGGGTCTGGAGGCAGGAGGGAGAGAAAAATGGGGAATTATTGTTTAATGGGTACATAATTTTTATTTTGAGATGATGAAAAAGTTCTGGAAATGGAGAGTGGTGATGGTTGTACAACAGTTTGAGTGTACTTTCTGCCACTGAATTGTAAACTTAGGAATTACTAAAATGGCAAATTTCATATGTGTATTTTACCAAATTAATAAAGGGGAGGGGAGGAAATGGGATGAGAGGTGTATGTATGTTTATTAAAAAGTGAAGTGAGAAAAACAAGTGATTTAGGCACTAGAACACTGGAAAAAATGTTGATGGTGGTATGCAAATTATTGAAGTTCAGGGAACACTAGGGTAGAGGAATAATCAATGGCTTAGGGAGACCTGGCCTGTATTCCAGTCTTACCCCGTCATAAACTAGCAGGGTGGGCCTACACGTGACTATAAAAGCATGTTATAAAAGCAACCAAGATCTCTAAGACTCCATTGGGTTCTTATTCAATATTACCTAGTTTGCCTATTTAATTCTTTGCAACAGTAAAGCCAAAAAAAAAAAAAAACTATTTAAACTTGACAATATTTAAAATCTTTTAAGAACCATGTTATAGTAGCATTCGATGAAAAAAGAAAATCACCCATCAGCTTGCTGTTCTGTGAGGCTCTTTTTCCTTATATGTTCATTTTGTATTCTTTGTCTAGAATGCCATATTATTTTTATGTGATTAATTAATTATACTTTTGTAGTTTTTGGCAGCAGTCTTCATATATTAATTTATCTTTCATCCTTTAGGTCATAATTACTCTTAGCATATGAAAATTTTAAATATGTTTCATGCATACTTTGGTAGCTAATATTCAGGAGTGTCTTTTGAGTTGGTTTAAGGGGAAGACTGATATTAATCCTTCCTGGGCTTCATCTAGTCAGTGGTAAAAAACTAAATTTATGTAGTATATTAAATAACAATTTTTTACTCAGACAGAAAACTGGGATCTTGTCTAAGAGAGGAAAACAGTTAATATATTCTCTTAGCTAGTGTCCTAATTATGCTTCTTTCATCTGCTATTGACTGTTTTGTGTTTTTAGTTTCATTTAAAATTTAATCTTTGTTAGAATTTTTAGATCTGATTATATAATGTCCTATTTTTTTAGTTTGCTTTTTGCATATCAACTTTGAGAGATTTGATAGATTATAAAGATTTGCCCAAACTAACAAATAAGCATCTTTCACAATAGAGCTACAGTTTTATATTATGATCCTTTTCTAACTTCAACATCTCATTTTTGTAAGCTCCTGGTTGATCTCTCTTGAAACTCAGTATATTTTCCCTCCTTTTTATAGGTTGGCTGGAAATTCTTTTCTTCTTTTATTTAGACATTTGCATTTAAACAGATGGGCAGAATTTGTGTATTTCTAGGTTTTGATTTTAAAAATCAAAAAAGAAATTTGATTAAAAAATATATATGCGTGTTTGAATAAAATTAGGTTCCCAATCATAAAAACCAAGTTTTAAAGTCCTTAGAACCAAAATTTAGATTACGGTAAAAAGTTTCATCGTCATATCTTCAAAATAGAAAAGAACATATTTCACTATATATAACTGTACTATATATATATCTGTTCCTTTATCTCATATTTCTATTAGATTTTCATTTTTTTGCCTACTAATACGTTTGTTATGATAAAATAGATTTGAAGGGCACTTCAGAAAACACTTATTTTCTCAGTTGTTTTTCTTCCACCTTTGCCCTTTATAAATTTTTTAAAAATGAAAAATTGAAGAGATTATTGACAAATGTAGAATTGGGCTCTACAGTTTTTATTTTAGATAAATAGAAAATTGGGAACTTTTACAAGATAATTTATACTAGCTTTATACCTTCTCTAAGAACTAGATTATAGATTATACATTTATTTTTTATTTAACTTTTTATCATGGGAATTTTCAGTAGTACACAAATCAGGATTCTCTTCACAATGCATCTGATTGATGTCTCATGTTTCTTTGAATTTACATTAGTTCCCATTCTTCTTTAAACTCCATACTGTATGTCTCTTGAAGGAACTGAGTTATTCTAAGTACTGGCCACAAACTTAAGGCATCATTTCATATATTTGTCAAATGGCTTGGTTAGATTTTGGTCCGATTTTCTTGTTGCATCACATCAAGATGCATATAAAGTCTGCTTTACTTACTTTTAGAAAGTTGATTACTGTGGTATATAGACTTAATACAAATGAGTGTATATATCCACTAAAATACTCATGGAGAAATGCTCGCAGCCCAAATGTCCAATAACAATGGAATGGGTAAATAAACTGTATTTGTACATGATGGAATACTGTAAAGCAGTAAAAAGGAACAAATTAACTAGTAAATGCAACAACACGTTTCTCAAAGAAATAATGTTGGCTGAAGAGCTGACCCAGTAGAGAGCATACTGCATGATGTCAGATATAAGAAGTTCAAAAATGAGCAAAATTAATGTCTCCTTTAAACATATTGTAATAACAGTGGAACAGTACTACCTATTAAGTTTTTCTTTTGCCCACTGACTGAGGTAGCTCCTTACATGTTTCAGTTTCCATAAGCATTACAATATATTTCTATATCTTGTTCCATTGGTCTGTTTATGCATATGCCTATATTACATTGTTTTAATAATAGAAGTTTTATAACATGTTTTAACATCTGACAGGGCTTGTACCTTTCTCCAGTCATTGCTCTGCCTTTTCAGGATTTTTCTAGCTATTCTTGATTATTCTTTCAAATTAACTTTATAACTTGTCTTCAGAAAATAAAATGCTAAAGTTATTTTTATTAGGATTGCATTAAATTGATAACTTGTTTTAGGAAATACTGCTACCTTTATGATGTTGAATCTACTTTTCCAAGAACATGGTTTGTCTTTTCGGTTCACTTTGCTTCTTTCAGGAATGTTTCATAGTATTCCTTATTAGATTTTGTGTTTATTGTTGTTAAATTTAAGCCTATTTTAGTTTTTGTTGTTATAAGTGGAGTCTTTCTATTTTTACTTCATTTTTTCCATTCATTTTCATTTAGATTTCTTCTTACTGGTTATTATATATTTGAGGTCTTGATTTCTGCATGTAATCATATATTCTGCTATTTTACTACATTAAAAAAAATTCTTTGGAATAGTTTTTACAGTGATTCTTTTGAGTTTTTCAATAAAATATATTATTTGCAATACCCACATGCTTCCCCAATTGTCATGCCTCTAATTGCTTTCTCTAGTCTAATTGCATTAGCAAGTACCTACATAATATCATACAATAGTGGAGTCCTTATTTTTCCTGACGTTAGTGAGAAAGTCTTTAGTGTTTCCCCATTAAGATACTGGCATTTTTTTAACAGCCATATTTATGAGAGGTCTAATTTACATACTATAGAATTTACCCATTGCAAAACTGTACAATTCAAAGATCTTTCTTTCTTAATAAACTTATGGGGTAGAGTAATCATCACAAATAAATTGTAGAACATTTCTGTCATTCCAAAATCTTCTGTCCTTTTACAGTGACTTTTATGTTGACAGGTATATGAGGATATATTTATGTGTGTTTATGTGCAGGTTTGTATATCCTATGCCTGTATAAATATATTTATATCATTTAAGGGATTACCATTCTAATGTTCTTCTTGTTTTTAATTCAAGTAATAATGCTTAAAAGTTTTCTTTTGACATACATTATCAAGTTGGCAGGCTCAAGTTGTAGTCTGCCTTGGCATAGTGAAAAATGTCTCCTTACAATAAAATTCTGAGATATTACAGTCAAAGTTTTTTCTGTGAATAAAGGAAGATAACATTTAATTTTCTGAAACATTTTGTCCCATGTTGTTTGTTAAAGAGGATGGCATTCCCTGTGGATATGCTGGATAATTGCAGTCACGAAGAATTGGAAAATTCTGCTGAAGATTATATGTCAGATCTAAGGTGCGGGGACCCTGAAAATCCTGAGTATTTTTCTCTTCTCAATGTTACGGTAAGCTGTTCTGCAGTAATTTTTATCACTCTTTTCAGTCGAGTTTATACATGAAATCAATATCCTTTCTTTTTTTATCCTTTAAAAGTGTTAACTAATTATTTTTTGAGATTTTTATCAGAAGACTAAGAAAGATGAATAAATATTAATTGGTCAGTATAGTAGCATGATGCAGTTTTAAAAAGAAACTACAGATTATTGCTTGATATTTGTGTTGTGCCTTTAAAATTATATGTAAGTTTACCAGTTTTGCCAAGACTGGTTACCGTATTTGAGCTAACACAATTAAATTTTCTTTAGATTTGGAATTCGCGATTTTAGAAATGTTTAAAATTTAGCATCACACTGAATAACACATTTCTGTGTCACAAATCTTCCCTTTTCTAAAATATTGAAATCAGAATTTCTGTTTAGTAAGCTGTGATGTATTGTGATAGATCATTAGACCTGGAATCATTAGAATTCCAAAGTGAACTTGACGATGGGCAAATTCTCTAACGTTTGTAGACCTCAGATATTTTTTTCTGGAAAATTATGTTGTTATAAAGGATTCTTTTAAGTCTCCTCTAGTACCAATATTTTATAATGCCCTGAATTGTAATACAGTCTGTAAATGGGGAATTAGTGTTGGATTAGTGAAGGCAGAAAAAATTTAAATCGTATGCATCTCGAAAAAATAGGAAAAATAAATTTACTTAGCTGGTGTCTTGCTAGAAAATGGAATTCCCCCCACCTCAAATAGTCTGAATAACAGATGATAAACTATTAATTATTTTATAGACCATATCTTGCTTTTGTTTTTATTAAGACTGTGGTTAGAGCACAGTAATATTTATTGAAATAAACCTATTTCTCCCTCCAATAAAAGATTCTCATAAAAGGGAGTTTGGTTTACATTTTTTTTGAGACTAGAAATATCTTCTATGAAATGAAGTTATTTAATTAGTATTAACGTAGGAAAAGTTAATATTTTGGTAGAAGAATCGTGTTTTTGTCCTATGTTTTCTTATCACATCCTTCATTAATCTTTAATCATTTCTCATTTCAGATTCCTATTAGCCTGTCAAATGTAGGCTTTGTTCCTCTTTATGGTGGAGATCAGACCCAGAAAATTCTTGCTCTTTTTGCACCTGAGGACTCACTCACAGGTCTCCTTTTTGCTTAATCTTTATAAATTGAGGACTTTTTCTCCAAATAATTAGAAATTTATTAAAATGTAGCTACATAAAGAAATTTAAGAAAAGAAAATTTGTTTGGAACTGTAAATTTAGGAAAATGTAATTCTCAGTTGCTTATAATTAAATGTTTAATGAGCAAAATAAAAACAGGTATGAATGGGGCCACATTGTTGTTATAAAGTATGGGTATATTTAAAGGTATCTGTATAAATGTTACCCAATAGTAATATTGTATACTTTAAGACTTAAACATTAATAAACATTACCAAATAGTAATATTGTATTCTTTAAGACAAACATTAATAATCATTTATTCTATTTTAGCTGTGGCACTTTACCTTGCTGATCAGTGGTGGGCTATTGATGATATTGTGAAAACATCTATTCCTTCTAGAGAGGGGCTTAAGCAGGTAATGAGATCCTGTAATATTAAGAGTCCTTCCAGTGAGGCCATTTCACAATATGTTTCCCACAAACAGTGACAGTTATTGAGCTCGTCTCCATTTTCATATAACCAGATTATATTAAACCCTAGAGTTTCATTGTTATGATGAAACTGACATTCAGATTGGGCTTTCTCAGGTTTTTTTTTTGGGGGGGGGCTCTAAAAGTGCATGACAATTGAGTGAGGAAGAGTGAATGCCAGTGGGTTACTTAGTTGAGCTGTAATTACCCATATCAACTTCAGCTTTTCTGATTTTCTTATTGGGTAGAGGAAAAGCTAGTTTTCTCTCTATGTTGTTTCTTAGGTTCTCTGTCTCTAGGAGAGACTGACTAGGAAACTTGCCTACCATAGAGCCATTTTGGGTGGTCTGTTTGGTGTTCTAAATAGTGGAGTTAAAGGGAAGTCCTAAATGGCATGCTGCAAAACTTCATCTTTTTTTTCTGTTCTGGTAACTGTTTTATCAGTTACTTAGAGAAAGACATCAGTGCATGCCACAGTGCTGAATGGGAGAACCAGTTGGTGAAAGGCAGAATTAAGCAAAAAGGAAGGATCTAACACAATAAAAATAAATAAGGATAATCGTAAAGTAGTACCCAAAAGATTAAAAAAAATAACTGAAGCATGTATACTATGAAGACCAAACTGAAATAGTAGTACATATGGAAAAGATTTTAGTTAATTAGAAGCAAATCAAGGTAAGCAAAAAAGCCAATAAAAAACCCTTAAGTTTATACAGAAAATCCCCATTATCTTAGTAATATCTTCAGTGTTTACATCTGCAATATCTGCATGCCCATGTGAAGACAGACAATAGGGATCTGGAATATTTCAATGGAATGGCAAGAGTACCCCCAAATTACATTAGATTAGTCTTTTCCCTCGGTTTTTCTCCATGTTCAGCATTGGAATGAAATTTTAGGGGAATAGCATAGCTGTCTTCAAATATTTGTAGGCTGTATGACTCCAGAATATCAAAATAGAGTCTTTAGGAAAACAGATTTTAGCTCCGTATGAGAAACGATTTCATTCTTGCCAGAGATGTTCAAGGGAGGAGTGAGTTGCCTTGTAAACTAGCAAGCTTTGTCATCTCACATGTTTCATATTGGAGATCTGCTAGGGATGTTTTTGGGAGTAGTGTTTATATGGTTAATGCTCTTTGTCTCCACTCACCTAATTAAGAAGACTTGGCAGAAAATAGACTATGTATAGAACTCTCATTTTTTAGCAGTGAAAGAAGTCTATAGGAAAATCCTCACTGTTTAATGTCAGAAAGATGGTAAGGGGGTCCCTGTGACCATGTAGCCCTGCATGAAGTGAGGTTCTATCCTGTGATTGTCCTAAGCATGTTTTCAGTAGACCTCCCTGGTACCACTATCAATACTTATCTGGCCTGGGAGAGGGATGTGTGTGTCGGGGGGAGATTTGAGAAGGTAGGTATTTCTTGTAGTTAGACTGCAAAAACACAACTGTTAAATGAACATTTTACCTGGAAAATGTGAGACAGATTTCTTCCCCAGGAGCATAATTGCCTTTGCTCATCAAATGGGGTAATTGTTCTCACAGTCTTCAAAGGGCAACATGAAGCTCTCCCCTCTTTTTCTTTTTTTCAATGTGAAGGCTGAGAAAGGGCAGAAAAGTGTTGAAGCACTAGAGGTGATGGGGGCAGCAATTAGAGTGGGTGAGACCCTTGATATGGGCAGTAGGAGCAGAAAGAAAACAACTGAGTGCTAAAGAGAAGATGCTGGGGATTAGTGCACTGGAAATCTATTTTGCCTGTTTTAGAATTTTGCTAAGAAACATTTCATGCATAATATGTGTCTATAGAAATTGATTGTTATTGGCATGAATGATTAGCTCTATCACTGTGATAATAAAAATCATCTTGAATGTATTCATAGTGCTTTGAATGCCTGTGCGAGGTATGAAGCAAGGAGCAAGGTAAATAGCGTCTCTGAATTTATATTTATTATAACTGTTGTGCCTGGTGTTTGACTCTCTTTGTAGGTGAGAACTCTTGGGGAGAGAGTGGTTCTGTATGTTCTGAATCGAATTATTTATAGAAAACAGGAAATGGAGAGAAATGAGATCCCATTCCTGTGTCATAGCAGTACTGATTATGCTAAGATTCTGTGGAAGAAAGGAGAGGCCATTGGGTTTTATTCAGTTAAGCCTACAGGTGAGTCTTTAAAAGTTATTCAAACTATGTATTATGGAAACCTTTTTAGACCCCAAGTATACTAATATCCCTTTTAAATGACTCTCTAGAGTACAAATTGAGATGATTTTACTTAATGTTTTTATGGGAGTAATGTGATTCCATCATTCAATAAAAGAGAGGATTGTTAGTAAAGTCTTTTGGAAAAAAAATAAGAATAAATATTTAACAGAGAGGAAGATTTCTCCCCATATATGGGGAGAGAGCCTCACATTCGCTCCTCTTGTTCTCCTCCCATATCTTTCCGTTAATTAAAAGTTGTTGTTTACTTTGATTCTGCTACTGTCACAATTACTGGCTCCTTTTAAAACTCTTGTCTACCTGTGGACCAAATGCATAACTGTTTTCTGCTGATTGCAGTTGATTTAGCCTGACATATTGAAACCAGCTTTCTTAATTATTATGAAAACCAAAATACTTTGAGAATCCAAACAGCTTTGAAATTACGAATCTTTTATAGCAGGACTCCCCAACCCCTGGGCTGTGGACCTGTGCTGGTCTGTGGCCTATTAGGAACTGGACCCCACAGCAGGAGATGAGCAACGGGCAAGAGGGCAAAGCTTCATCTATGTTTGTAGCCACTCCCCAGCACTACACTAGCATCACCGCCTCAGCTCCACCTCAGATCATTAGACATTAGGCTCTCATAGGGGTACCAGTCCCTGGTGCCAAAAAGGTTGGGGACTGCTGTCTAAAGTTTGGATTTATGATTCTAAGACTCAACTGTACCTTACTCCGAAAAGACTAGTGCAGTTTCATCTTGCTTTACCTCTTTTTCTATTCGTTTGCTCTCTAGAGCTGCTAGAGTCAGAAAATTCTAAACCTGCTTACTCCATCTATGTAAATAAACAAATAAACAATTTGGCCTTGTTCTGTACCTTGACCAAAAGACCTTTCACAGAGAACAAATTATTCTTCTGTTTTTTTTCACATTTTACATCTTTCAAACTTAGTTCTTATTGTCGGATCCAGTCTAAAGTGCATACTAGATTCACTGCTAATCTGAAGAACATAATTGATATTTTAAGTAATTAGTACACATTTATGATGAGAATTATGCATAGAGTAAATATTCTTAAATAAAAGGAAAGTCACCTTTTCTCAAGAATAGAAAACTGATATATAGTTTAAAATGTTTTTCTGTTTAGTAAATACTTTGGTTCTTTCATATGCTGTTTTATTCTTGTATAAATTTGAAATAGAATCTATAATTTATGTAATTTTAGAAATATATCATTGTATAGGGACAAAATAATAATGTTTGTTAAGTGGAAGCTTAGTGCTACGTTGCATAAAAGGCATCATTTTGTGATTTTAAAGGTTTAGTAAGTTTGGGGTTGGGATGTGATTTAATTTAATTACTTGATGCTTAATTTACAAGCTAATTAATTCCTATGAGAATTGGAGGCTTTTTGCATCTGACACTGGCTCCAGGGGAGTTTCCTATCTGAAACTAGCTCATGGACACTTGGAGCACATATTAGTTTATACTTTGTTATTTAGAGCTTGTTTTAGATGAAAGACACAGTAAAAGGGTAGAGCATTTTCCTTTTAGTACTTCTGATCAGTATTTGATTCCAAGAGTGTGCTCTTTTTAGTTTTACATGCATTTGGGGCTCCCCCACTCCTCTGAGACCTGGCCTCTCTTTTTGCTTGTTCTAGTAGTTAACTCAATTTTATATTCTCATGCTTCCAAGTGTTGCTTTTCTGCCACTTTTAGCACCTTTGATATTTATCTGCTAATTGCTTTATACTTACTATTAATTTAAGTTTCTGCTTTAAGCTCTGGCTGTCATCTACCAATGACAGTGGAATTAGGTGTGCTTATACTAGCCTTTGAATCAGTAACCATTTAATTTAGAAATATTTTTTTCTATAAAGGAAACCCAGACATAAAACATTTGAGGAAAATTGTCCAAAAAGATACTAAAACGCTCGCAATATAATATACCTATACATATTAGGAAATATATATATCAAGGAGAAAAAAAGTACCAGCAAAGAGATAAAAATCTCTTTATTAAACAGATTTCTAGTTGAATGAAAACTTTATGTAATTTCTTATTATTTATGATTTTTAAATTAAATAGTGAATCAGTATGTGGGGATACTAGTCAGGATATAAAAATAGCCTTGATGTAGAAAAGGTGGCATTGTTTATGAGGTTAAATCCTATTACAGTATAATGAAATTCAAGAAACTGTGCAAATTCTTTTTTGCCTGAAGTAAGAGATCACTTGAGGGACTTACTGGTTTTTTTTTTTTTTTGTGGGGGTGGAGGAGTAGATGTCAGATTATTAAAAACAGTTTTTATAATACATTATTATGTGATATGTGACATATAACTAAGGGAGTTACAAAGGGAGTCACAGACTGAGTGACATCACTATAATAAAAGATTTCCTAGTCCTGTCTACAGTTATTGAGTCCTTTTATCTATAAAAATAAAAAATAAATAGGATTAATGCTGAGCCCTGTCTCATTCTGGTAGTAATATTCATTCATGAATTCATAACCAGTAAATAAAAGGTAAGCTCCATATATTTTGTTAATAGATGTATTTTCAGTAAAATTTTATTTTTTGCTTAATAGTTTTCTAAATGTATAATATACTTTAATCCATCATGTATTGATATTAATAGCAGTGGTAATTTAAAACTTTTGGATTGATTTTTAGAACTTTATGGTCACAAGAAATTAAAAAATTTTATATTTATATGTGGATATATTTTTATAGAGAATGATGATTGGATAATCAGTAAACATTCAAGTAATGAGATATATTACATAGAATGACATTCTGAAGTTCAAGGTGAAAATAGAACAATGTAAATTTTGGGGGTGTTAAAGAATGATTAGTTTAATAGTAAAGTTTGTTCAATGGATAATGGCAGTTATCAAATTGATAATAGTTTTTAGTGTCTAATGTAACATTTAAAAGAGCAATGTAATAATTTTTGTTTTTCTTTAAGTCAGTATTGTTCATCAACTACAAAGGGAAAAATTTACATAGAGAGTCCTATTAGACATGTTAACGAATAAATCATGGTTAACATCACCAAGAGTAAGACATATCAGCATCATGAACACCTGATCTGTGATGTACTAAGAAGGGCATAACATCATATTTGTGGTACTTTTGCCGAAAATGCATAATCTCAATTTTATTATGAGAAAACATTGAACAAAGCCAAATTGAAGGTTATTTTACAATATAACTGATCAGTAATCTCCATGAGTGTCAAGATCATGAATGACAAAGAAAGATGGAGGAATTATCAAAGACAAGAGTTTAAGGAGACAGAAACCAAGTGCACTATGAAATCCTGGATTGGATTCTAAAACAGAAAAAAGACATTAATGAAAAAACCGCTAAGTTTGGATAAGGTCTGTAGTTTAGTTAATAGTATTTTATCGGTGTTGATTTTCTGGATACTACTTGGGCTTTGTAAGATGTTAACATTAGGGGAATATCGGTGAAAGGTATATGGGAACTCTATATTTTTTGCAACTTTTTTGGAGTCTAAAATTATTTTTTAAAAAGTTTTTTAAAAGTTAATATTGATAAGATGCTAGAAATTATATCCTTTGTAATTACTGAAACTTAAGATACAAATTTTAAATGTTACCAAAGATGTGTAAATCCATGATATTTCAAAATTTTTTAATGGTTATATGAGTTTCCTTTGGGGTATTTGACTTGAGCAAGAAAAGAAAATTCTAAAAATATAAGTGTTTCCCCTGGGAAAAATTTCAGCTAGATCATCTTTCTGTGAAGCTCATTGTTAGCAGTCAGCACGGTGCACATAGAGCTTCTAATTGGCTTTTCAATGTCTCATTCCTAACTGTACACAGGGAAAGCCACTGATATGAAAGATGGAGATCAAAACAAAAATAATAATATTTTTTAGAAGAGACAGACGATACAAAACCAAAATAAAGCGAAACTGTATTTTTGGAGGTCAGAGTAGTCATTACATTCATGAAATGAGAACAAGATATATCTATAATGATCAGATCCACCTCTTAAATGGGCTATTCTAACTAGAAAATTACTAATAAAAAGTCATACGGTTATGAAAAAATGAAATAAACAAGAAACCCACTTGTTAATTTAGTGGAGGTTGTGTAAATGTTTTTCCCTATGTTAAGAAATGTAAAAGATATAAATCAGATATATTTTAGTGTAATCAAGCTAAGAGATGACACTTATTAGCTGCTATGATGGAAATGCTCATTATTTTTTGGCTTCAACTGTGAACCACCTTGGTTCAGTTTGAACACCGATATTTCAAGAATACATAATCAGAAACGTATGGGGGGAGCACAATCTAATCAACAACTACAGTAAGTCAGTTTGTTGCCTCATTATTTATAGGGATTTATGATCAGTACTAGGGGACATATTTTTGGTTTTTGTAATCTCCATTTAAAATAATTTATAATGGAAGTAATTTTTCCCCTATTTTCATTTGCTAGTCAGCTTTTCTTGTGACTTTCAAACTTTTTCATGTTACTAAAATTCAGATTTGTGGCCCTAAGATTATTTTAAGGAATAACAAAACTGTGATATAAAATGATAAGGATGGCTAGTGTATCTAAATGTACAACATAGCAGAAGTTTGTGTTGGAGAAGGATTGAGGTTATTAGGGCATTGAGTCTGTCTAGGTATAATCCTTTTCTTTAAAGAAATGAGTAAAGGCATGGGGGTGTCCCACAATGTGGCTACCTGAAATGTGTCCTCGGGAAATGAAGTGGCTACTTTGTTTTCAGGTGAAGTTCTAGCCATCTAAAAAACATGCTTTCTGATAAGTGTTCCGTTTATTGGGGAGCTAGGGCTGATTCCCTATTTAGTGGAGACACAGAGATGGCTGGTCATTGATTCAGGCCTCAAAGCACCAAAAATCTAGTAGTTGAGACAGAAAACTGTAGTCAGTCAACAACTAATCGTAATTCAGTTTGATAAACACTGTATTTGAGATATCAACAATAGTAGTTATTGAAGAGTGGAGCAGTTAATTTTACCTGGAGGAAGATGGCATTAAGGAAGCAATATTTTTCTGCCGATATCATGCCATTTTGATTATAGCTGCTTTGTAGTATAATTTGAAGTCGGGAAGAGTGATGCCTTCAGACTTGTTTTTTTCTCCAAATGGTTTTGGCAATTCGGGGTCTTTTGTGCTTCCATACAAATCTGATGATTTTTTGTTCTATTTCTTTAAAAAATGCCAATGGGGTAAAAGGGTCAAATATGTGATGACAGAAAGAAATCTATGAGAGGTGAACATACAATGCAATGTATACATATGCCTTACTGATAAATTGTATGCCTGAAACTTACTGGATTTTGTTAACTAATGTCATAATAAATTTTTTTTAAAAAAGTGATATTTAAAAGTGGCTTTGAAATACAAGTAGGGACAGAAGAAGGGAAGCAAAAGACCATTCTTAGTAAACATGAATGAAATATAAATATGAAAAAAGTCACAGAGTCAGGAAAGTTCAAGGTGTATTTGAGAAACTAACATGAATAAGCTGGTGGGGGAGAGGGGATCGTGGAGTGAGGAGAGGGCAAGATGAAAGTCCCCTTGTGAAGAGTCTTAAATGTCAAACTAAAATTTGAGATTTTATCTTCTTGGCATGGAGGAGCTAACATAGACATCTTAATGTTAAGTCTTCTGATCCATGAACATGAATGTCTTTTCCATTTACTTAGGTGTTCATTCATTTCTTTTAATAATGTTCGTAGTTTTCAGTATACAGGTTTTGCACTTCTGTTAAATTCCTCAGAATTTTATTATTTTTAGTGCTATTGTAAATGGAATTGTTTTCTTCATTTCATTTTTCAGATTGTTCATTGCTGGTGAATAGTAATATAATTGATTTTTGTATATTGCTCTTGTATCCTGCATCCTTGCTGAAATTCTTTATCAGTTTTAATAATATTTTTAGTGAATTCCTTAAGGTTTTCTACATGTAAGATCTTGTAATCTGCAAATATAGTTCTACTTCCTTTCTATTCTGGTGCCTTCTATTTTCTTGCCTAACTGCCCTGTCTAGAATTTTCAGTACAGTGTTGAATAGAAGTGGTGAGAGTGAATGTTTTTGTCTTGTTCCCGGAATTAGAGGGAAACTTCCAGTCTCACCCTTATGTGTGATGTTATCTGTGCATTTTCCTTGGATCATTTTATCAGGTTGAGAATGTTGGGTATTTTATCATGAAAGATGTTTGATTTTTTCATATGCTTTTTCTCAACCTGTTGAAATAATCATGTGGTTTTCCTTACATTTACATTTACACGAGCTCTTCCATTCTTGATCCTGGAGTAAATCTCATGAATTACAGAAATAAAAGATTAGTGATTGTCAGCATTTGGATAAACGAGAGAAGCCTTGCAAGTAGGTGAGATTACCCAGAGAGAGGAAATAGAAAGAAAAGGTGGCCCAAGATGAAACTTTGAGGAATATAATTGCCATGTGCAATGCTAAATTCAGTTGAGTGAAAACTTCACCTGAGGTAGCAGGCAGTTCTGGCTTTGCTATACGAGGTGATTGATTGTGCAATATTGTCTGCAGCTGTCAGGTAATCTCTGGTAACGGGGGAAGTTTTTCTGAACATATAAATTGTGAGTGAAGAGTACAAAAATTTTAAACTTTGTGAACATTACTAGTTCCATAAATTGAGCATTTCAGCACTAAAGAATTTACCTTTTCTCTGCCAGAAGGAATGTTTGTGTGAAAAACTGAAAAAAAATCAATCTGTGGGAAATTTCCTTGATATAATTAGTAGTATTTTGTAAAGAGCCTGAAACATGCACCATAGTCAACAGCCATAGATCCTTAGACTGTATTGAGAATCAGAAGCCGATAGTGCTTTCTCTTTTCATTTTTGTTTTATCCTCTGTACTACTACTACCACTACTACTACTACTATTACTATTACTATGACTCTCTCTTTTAATTTCATGATCACTATTAGCTGTAGAAATTAAAACCCTGAGAAAACCCTGACTTCAAAGCATTTAAAACTGATATGGCCACAGTAGCTTCTCGGTGAGACTATTTGCTAGATTCATACAAGAAATTTATTTATTTCAGCTTTATTGAGTATAATTGACAATTAAAAGTTGTATATATTTAAGTTAATAATTTGATATACGTGGTGAAGTAGTCATCAGAATCAACCCAATTAACATATTTGTTGCCTCACATAATTTTCTTCTTTCTCTTTTTTTGTGATAACATTTAAGATTTCTTTATAGCAGCTTTTATGTATACAATACAATATTGTTAGTCACTATATATTTTGATTCTTAGAAATATTCTAACTAAATGTCTGCAGTTAAGCCCTAAATATATATAGTGGTATGTGTTACCTATTCTAAATTTAAATTAGTTGATAGTCTTGGAGACTGTTGAAAAACATTACTGAAAATTTCCAATTTAATCATAAATAATTCAAACTATTTGGTTGAACTAAAAAAAGTTTTGTTATATCGACTAACTCATCAAATGATATGTCAATTTGTGAGATGTTTGTTACCTGAAATTTTGTTTCTTCCTTGAACTACATTATTAGAATTTTCTGAAATCTTGGATAATCTGAGAATAATAGATTATGTGAGGCACAAAGGGTATAATGTTGACTGATTATGAATTAATACTAAAATTAATACTAAAATTAATAGAAAGTGTGATGCCCCTCTGTGTTGGCCTCAATTTATAAACGATCTTAAGACATTATAGGACCTAACATATATATCTGGAGGGTCAGAACCCCGGTTAAAGTTCTTAAAGTCAAATCAGTACAGCTATGTAATAAAGAGAGACATATTTAGATATTGCTTCAAATTATTTCTCTTGTTTAACCTTAAACATACAGAATATTTTGAAAAGTTATTCACAACAAAAAGATTGCTGGCTTAGCCATTCTTAAAACAGATATTTCCAATTAATCCTAATCCATAGACCTTAAAAATTTGGAGAACTAATTCACTTTCTTGCTACTTGTTAAGTAGATAGAAATAAGGGAAAAAGTAAAGGGAAAAGATGAATATTCAGGTGCTAAGGTTGGAATTATTTTGTGTATTATGAACTATATAAAATCATTAAATACTCAATTTTGAACATTTAATAATTAGTTTTAAAGTTGTGTAAGTCTGTTGACAGTGATACATATTCAAATATATAGTTTATGAAACTAATAGTTATTTATCCCATATCAGATGATGATTTTGGCAAACATAAAACACGTAGCTCTTCCCATTATCACATATATACATTATAATGTGTAATAGCTTCTAGAAAGCATTTTATATTATTATTATATGTAAATTTATACATTTCTTTACAATTCCTCTTAAGGTATTAACTGTTGACATGAGAAATGTCCCAACCTGTAGAGAATTTTTATGAGTTTATTTGAGTCAAACTGATGACAGTGTATCTCATTAGATGGAGAAAAATGCTTCCTAGAATGATAGTGTGCAGTTTCTTTTATGCATTCAAAATTAAGGAAGATTACATGAAGGGGGAGGAAGCTAGGTGAAGATTGGAATACAGGATAGTTAAGTTAATAAGATCGTGTTCTCTCTTGAGAGTGGTTATGTTTCTGAGGGATCTGAAAAAGAGGCATTTCAGAGGTGTATTACCGTACATGCACACAAACAACAGACAGGGCTTGCTGAAAGCAAAGATAGACCCTTTACGAAAGAAGTTCCATGCTTAAGGCGTGACCTACCCCGTTAGGAATTTACAGTCTGATCACCCTGTGAGGTTACTTTCAGTAAGTTTTATTCTAGCACCTCTTTTTCATCTACATAAAAAACTAACCGTTTTTTAGAAAGACTGGTGACTCATGTTTTTTAAATGTATATATGTATATGGTTTTTTAATGTGAAAAATTGTTGACTTTCTGTTCTTATGCTTGCAGGAAGCATATGTACCTCATTTCTTACCCAGAGCTACCAACTGCCAGTTCTTGACACAATGTTTATAAGAAAAAAATATCGAGGCAAAGATTTTGGGCTTCTTATGCTGGAGGACTTTGTTGATTCTTTTATAGAAGATGCACTTGGCTTGCGGTATCCACTGTCCTCTCTCATGTACACAGGTAAACAGATTTTAAACTTGTCTCAGAGTCACTTATGATTTGTGTCTGCAGAATATTGTAAATTCACGTATATCAATATTATATAAATTTGGATTCTTTGGCATGGTAGGACTTAATTTTGCAAATGCATCTTTATCATATATTTGACTTTTGAGGGTGTGGTAGCTTTTTAAAAAATTTGAAATATAATTTTACATGTCATGAAATTCAGTATACAATACAGTGGCTTTTAGTATATTCACAGATGTGCGACCATAACCACTAATTCTGGAACATTCTCATCATCCCCAAAAGAAACTTTGCAGCATTTTGCAGTCATTCTCCATTTCCTCATTCTTCCACCCCTCAGCAACCACTAATCTATTTTCTGTCTCTTTGGATTTACTGGGCATTTCATATAAATGGAATCATACAATTGTATTCTAAGCCCATTATGTCTAGCTTCTTGAATTTTGTATAAATGTTTTCAAGATGCATCTGTGTTGTAGCGTGAATCAGTGCTTCATTGCTTTTTATGGCTAAATAATATTTCACTGTATGGATATGCCGCATTTTATTTATCCATCAGCTGATGGACTTTGGAGTTGTTTCTACATTTTATCTCTTATGAATTGTGCTGCTATGAACATTTTGGTAGTTTTATTTTGGGCATTTATCTTGTGTATGTCCCTAGATATGGATGTAATTGTTGGGTCATATGGTGACTCTATGTTTAAACTTTTGAGGAACTGCCTAAGTGTTTTCCAAAGCAACTGCTCCATTTTACATTCTCATAAACAATGTATGAGGGTTACAATTTCTCCACATCCTTGCCAATACTTGTTATTATCTACCTTTTTTTATTATAGTCATTCCAGTGTGTGTGATGTGGCATCTCTACTTTTGATTTGCATTTGATGAACATCTTTTCATGTATTTATTGTCCATTTGTATGTTGACTTTGCATAAATGTCTATTTAGATCATTTGCCCATTTTTTCCTTGGGTTGTTTGAGTTAGCTTTTTAAATTAAAAAAAAATTGAGATATATAAAAGGTATAAAAAATAAATACTCACGTACCACTAGCATTTACCATCCGTGAGAAATGGATCATTGCCAACACAGTTATACTCCTACTGAATTTGCTAACTTCCTTCTCTGATATAAGTACTATTCTTAGTTTGGCATTTATTTTCTTCATGCATTTCTTAGGCTTTTAATACATATGTATATTTTCTCCAACAATATGTCATATTGTTTTAAATATTTTAAAATACTGTATGAATTCTGCAGTTTGCTTTCTCATGTTTATGAGATTCATTAATGTGGATCTATATATAGCTTTATTTTTCATTTTCAATACTGTTAAATATTATATTGTATGGCTATACCATGTGGTGATGTTTTAAAAACTATTAGTGGATTTATATTTGCATATATGTGAATTTCATACAACTCCTTTTTTCTTAATGAAGTAAGATTTAATCCTGGAAAGTAATTTATTTGAAGACCTTTATAAATTTTAATTTGTTATTGATTTTAATCTAACAACAAATGTTTATTTCCACTGAAAGTCATTTTGCTCTAAGTTTTCTTTCTCTTTTTAATATTGAAAATCTAGATTGAAAATCTAGAAAATAAGAACCAAGTGTTTTATGCCCGTCTTGAATCATAGTTTTTCTCAAGACCCATATATGAAAATGGAATGAACCCTGTATACCCTTGGATAATCTGAAAATAGATTTCCCCTTTAAAGTCTTAATTATTGCTTTACTAAATTGGGAGAGGAATGCAAACACATCCACTGCAGGAAGAATCTCTTTATATTTACTCTTTTCTAGGATTCTAATGATAGATTGAAAAGCAAATGAATTGCAGGTGCATGTCAGCTAATGTCTGTCTTTGCATAGTCTTGAACTCTTTCAGTTTAGACAAGAGATTCCCCAACAGCAATTTATTGATGTCATTTATATAATTTTGAGAACAAGACTCTTTGAAATGTGAAAATAAATGAATATATTGAGAATAGAAATTTTTAGACTATGTGGCTTCTCCATCATTTTCTGTTTCTTTTCCTGCCTCTCCTGTACACTGGTTATTATAGTTGAAGGACTTGAATTTCCATTAGATTTTTCTCTTTTAACTTAGTAGTTCTTTGATATTGTTGTAAGTCTAATAGCTCTTTGATGCTCTTCACTTTTCTTCATGAATATTTTTTTAACATTTTAGGAAAGAGTATAGTGTCTTAAATTTCAGGCTTAAAAAAAAAAAGATTATTTGTTCTTTCCACAAATAGATAATGAGTGCCAAATATGATTGGGCTTGGTCTCAGACTAGAGTAGACAAATAGTTAACTATGGGAAGTTGATTTACATAATGCTATAACATATGTAGCTAGAGGCTATATATTTTATCTATTTGGAGTTTATCTTGATACATACTATATGAGGCAGATATATTTTACTGGACAGGTATCAGATGCTGTGATATCATTTATTGAATAATTTATCTTTTTGGCACTGATTTGCATTTGTATATATACCAGGGATCAGAAAACAGTGGCTCACTGGCCTGTTAACTCTTTTGGTAAACAGTTTTATTGGAACACAGTCATGCTCATTTATTTACATATTGTCTATGATTTTTTTACACTACAATGTCAGATTTGGTTAGTTATGACAGTGACCATATGACCTGCAAGCCTATATAATATTTATTATCTGTCCCTTTAAAAAAAAGTTCGCTAACCCTTAATTTAATCACACATTAAATTTGTATCTGTGCATATTTGTGTATAATTCTTTTTTATTTCTGTTAATCCTTTTAAGTTCTAGCACCTCACTGTTAATTTATTTTAGCTTTTGAATATCTGGAAAGACCAGTCTTTCTTTTCCTCATTTACTGTTTCTGACTTTGCTTATTTATTTTCTGGTGTGGAATTCAGAATCCACTTTCTAGAAATTTTTTTCTATCCAACAATACTGTAATAATACTGTAAATAATATGATATTTTATATAATTGTATGATTTTGTCCAAAATCAGCATTTATATTTTCTCCACAAGTTCTTAAAGTTAACATAGGAAAAAAGATATATTTTTAGGCAGTTTATTATTTTTTGTTGTTATTACTATGATAAATGTGTATTTTTCTATTATTTCTTTTAACTGGTGCTTAATTATATACATGGAGGGTATTGATTTATATATATATATTAATTTTGTACCTAGCCACATCACTAAATTTGTAATAACGCTAGAGCTAATTTTCTTGAGTTCCCAGGATCGATCTCTTTGTTGGAGCTCACACTGAGAGACCTACTTGATCTCTGCCCAAGAAAAATTTATCTTTCCTCCTCTGAATCGTGTGGTGCTGTACCTGTGATACTCTTAGGCTGGTGTTACTACTTTCTACTTTATATTCTGTTTCTGTACCATTTTAAACTCAGAGTTTCCTGTGGATAAATTCTATGAATATTTTTCCTGTAACAGCCCTTAGTCTGGTTCTTGGCACAGAGTGAATATGCTCAATACATGGTTGTGAAAAGATTCTGTGAGGCAATTAATGTTAGAAATAGTTTTAGAGATATTTAGCATTGGGGAATATCAATGGAGAAGTGAAGGCTCCATATAAAGCTTAGGCTTTAAAAGAATTATATGGCAGGAGTGAATGTCTTCGTGCTGGATACGAAATATCAGTAAGTGAAAGAAGTCTTGAAAACTTGTTAACGATGGAGTAGCCAGTGCTGCTTAGTTGACGGATGTCCTTTTTTGTGGTCATGTAGCCCTCTGAATCACTTAGCTGAATGGTATAAGCATAAGAGTTCTCTTTTTCTGACTATGACCCTGGCTAGACACATCTGAATTAGGACCTTCAACTCTAGTTACCTTTTATAAAATACTCGCTTTGGACTTCATACTTGTTATGTAAGGCATTCCCTATTATTTTAGTCATTTTAATTTAGGCAAAGTATTCAATTTGGCTTGTTATGATGGTTTTCTCCAACTTTTGTTTTCCTAATAGGTATGAAAACTGAAACCAGAAAACATGAGAAATGCCCTTATAAATCATACAGGGTAAAAAATGAAAGAATAGTATCCTTGTGTCCATGTATCCGGTATCCAGATTAACAAATGTTAAGATTTTGCCAAATAAATGTTTTTATTTATTTTTAGGGAGAACTTAATAAAACATTATAGATACAGTTGATGTTCATTTTGGCTTCCTCCTTAATGTTCTTCCTCTTTCTTCCTACCTCTCCAGAAATACTTGCATTCCTAGAGTTGGTGTATAGCCTTCCTGCCCATGGTTTCATATTTATTTCTGTATTCATAAATATTAAAAAATATTATTTTGTATGCTTTTTTTATTTTGAAAAATAGTAAGTTTGTGATAAAATATATAATGTTTGTCATTTTAACCATTTGTAGATGTACAATTTAGTGGCATTAATCACATTCATAATGCTGTGTACCCATCACCACTGTCTATACCCAAAACACTTTTACCATCCCTAACTTAAACTCTGTATCCTTGAAACAATAACTCCCCTTTCTTCCCTCTTTCCATTTTCTGGTAACTTCTCTTCTCTCTATGAATTTGCCTATTCCAGGTACCTTATATAAGTGGAATCATAAGATATTTGTCTTTCTGTGTCTGTTTTATTTCACTTAATGTAATGTTTAAAGTCCATACATGTTGTAGCATATATCAAATTTCATGTTTGGTGCTGAGTAGAATTTTATTGTGTGAATATATTTTATTTCATTATCATCCATTGACGGATGCTTGGGTTGTTTTACCTTTTGGTTATTTATTATCAATAATGCTGCTCTGGACATTGGTGTACAGATATATGTTTGAGCCCCTGCTTGTAATTCTTTTGGATATATCCCTGAGAGTGGAATTCCTGGGTTACATGGCAATTCTATGTTTAACTTTTTGAGGAATTGCAGACTTCCACAGGGGCTGCATTATTTCGTTTAGTGTGTTTTTAAACTTTATATAAATGACATCATTTTGTACATACACTGACTTGCTTTTTTACTGAGCTTTTTTTAAGATTTAGCAATGTTGATATATGTAGCTCTAGTTTATTTGTTGTAGCTGCTGTGAATTATTTTATTGTATACATACAAAATTTATTCATATATCCCCTAATGATGGGTACTTAGGTTTTATCCTGACCTCAGCTTAAAAACAGTCCTGTTATGAACAATATAAATATGTTTTTGTATATATGTATAAGTTATTAGAGATGTATCTAGAAGTAGAAATGGGTCATAAAATATATCTTTTCAACTTTACTAATTGTAGAATTGTTCTCATACCAGTAGAGTGTAGGAGTATTCATTTCCCTCATTCTTCTGATGCTTGTTAATACCTGATAGGTATGAAAATGCTATCTTGTTTCATTTTTTATTTCCGTGGTAGCTAGGGAGGTTTATCATCTTTACCTTTTTTAAGGATCACTCTGTGTTTCATTATATGTGAATTTCCTGTTCATAGCCTCTGAAACAGTTTTAAGGGGGATTATTATGTCTTTCTAATTCAGTTTTAGGAATTTCTTATATGCTCAGAATAGTAATCTTTCATTTTGTTCTGAGTATCACCTAATCTGTGTCTTTATGGTACCTTTTAAATACAAACTATGAAGTCCAATATAGCAGACACTAGTGTAAATTATATTTAAATTTATTAAAATTAAGTAAAATTATAAATTCAATTCCTTAGTAGCCATATCTAGCTAGTGGCTACTGTAGTGGACAGTGCTGATATAAGACCTTTCCATCATTGTAGAATGTTCAGTTGCATAATCCTGATATAGAAAGTTTTAAACTTTGTCAGGTTTATTGTAATATTTTAATATTATGATTTTTGTATTTTTTATAAGAAATCTGTCAGTACTCTAATGTTTCAGGGATATTCTCTTACATTTTCTTTTAAACATTTTGCTTTTCATAATAGATCTTAGAATCTACCTAGAATTTATTTTTATGAATGATGTTAATGTGAGGTCAAGATCTGATTTTATTTTATTTCTATACAGATTATTATTCTAGTGCCATTATTTTAGTAGTTTATTCATTCTCTGTTGAGATACAATGGCTTCTGGGTCATTTGCCAAGTTTTTAGTGTATGTGTGGTTCTTCCCTAGTGTTTTTTTCCCCCCTGGAATTTAAATTTTTCTTCTCCCTTTATTTCCTCTTTCTTCTCTTTCTCTTTCTCATTCTTATGTCAATACTGAGTTTTCATTATGTGCTTATATGATGATTCTTGATATCTGCTAGGATAAGTTATTTTTTTTTTTCAAAATTGGCCTCCATATTTTTTCTTTTTTTCTCTTCTTTTTTATTTTAAATCGTTTTTTCTTGGTTTATTTTTTCCCTGGCTTTATTGAAATATAATAAACAGTTAGTTGCTCGTATTTACATTGTACAATTCAACGAGGTTTTTTTGCAAGTATAGTTGGCATACAATATTAGTTTCAGTTGTACAGCATAGTGATTAAAGATCTATATAATTCACAAGGTGATCACTCTGCTAAATATAGTGCTCCTCTTCCCCCTTACATATTACATTATTAACTATTTTCTATATGCTACACTTTATATCTCCAGGTCTTTTTTGTAACCATTTGTAATTCTTAGTCCCTTTGCCCTTTTTTGCCGCCCCTCCCAACTCCCCTTCCACCTAGTAGCCCTCAAAATACTCTGTATTTATGAGCTTATTTCCATTTTTGTTGTTATTGCTTATTTTGTTCTTTAGATTCCACATTTATGTGATATCATGCGATATTTGTCTTTATCTGACTTATTTTATTCAGCGCAATACCTTCTAGCTTCATCAAGGCAATATCTTTTCTATTCCCTTCCTTTTAGTGTGTATCTTTTAATCTGAAGTGAGTCTCTTGTAGGCAACATACGTAAGGTTCTTGTTTTTTTTCTCTGCTCAGCCACTCTGTCTTTTGGTTGGGGCACTTAATTCTTTCCATTTGAGGCACATTTTGATAGGAATGTAGTTATTACCATTGTTTATTTCTGTTTTTTGATACATGTTTTTTCTTAAAGAAGTTCCTCCGACATTTCCCATAATACTGGCTTGGTGTTGATCAATTCCTTTAGCGTATTGTTATCTGGAAACTCTTTATCTGTCCTTCAACTTTAAATGATAAACGGTTTGCTGGAAAAAGTATTCTTAATTATAGATCCTGGGTTTTCATACGTCAGATATTTTGTGCCAAGCCCTTCTGTCCTGCAGTTTCTTTTGAGAAATCAGCTGCAGACTTATGGGTGCTCCCTTGTAGGTAACTACTTTTCTCTTGCTGCTTTTTAGTCCTTTTATTCAGTTCTTCTTTTATGTCCATCAATAACATTTAATAATTTTCCCTTTAAAGTTGAAGCACATCCTTTTATTGGGATTTTTATTGCTTCGTTATGTTGAAACTTTTAATACAGAATTTTATTTAGGATTTTTTATTCATAAAAGAGACTGCTATATGCTTTTTTTTTTTTCCGAGTTGCCTTGGTGTTTTTGGTATCAAGGTTGTGTAAGCCTATTAAATGAGTTGGGCAGCTTTCCATCTCTTCTTCTTTTCTAAAATAATTGATATATGAGATTTCTAGAAAATTCTAAATGTATTTTTCAGCTTGCAAGCAATACTTTGAAAAGTATCCAGGAGACCATGAACTCCTTTGGGAAGTTGAAGGTGTTGGACACTGGTGTCAGCGAGTACCAGTCACCAGAGCGTTACAGAGAGAAACACTTAAAATTACAGGTAAGACTGTTTTCACGTTGAACACATGTCCAGCTTTAAATAGCAGTACCTGATGATGGTTGTGTTTTACAGAGTAGTGGTGTACTGTAATGTAATGTGATCTCTCTAGTAACCACCCTATTTTCTGAAGCTTGATTCTTGTTACATGTTAATATTCGAGTCACAAAGAAAGTCCAGCAGAATGTAATAGTCCAGTAGGAATTGTTGGGTAAAAAAATAAACACAGATTACTGAGACAGCATAGAATAGGCATCAGGAGATCAAAGGTAGTCCCCAATCTCATACATTTCATTCATCTCTCTTCAAAGTCACAAAATACAGATAACCGTTTATAGAGACACTTTATAATTGCAAGGTTTCATTATAGTATATTGGTGAAAGGGATATCTTGCACCTTGTTAGATTTTCAGTACCTTTCTGTACAGGCTGCTTTTCAGGGCTTTTGTGAAAATCAGAACAGTGTTACAATTAAAACCAAAATGATTGGGTTACAATTTTTAAAATTCTTCTACACAACAGTTTCTCCAAATGAAGCTAGAAGATCTGTGTCTGGAGAATATGGTCTTGCATCTGTTCCAAGTTATGAAGCAGGAACTGAAGACAATCAGTCTAGTGAGATACAGCTAACTGTAGGTACACTGTATGTTTATTGTAGGAAATAATAATTTTTCTGTTTTTTAAAATGGATTTGGTTAATTTAATTTTTTAAATGTTATAGTTCATTCAACAAAATTATGTTATTTCTACCATATTAGTTTTCTTGGCATCTTGTGTTAATGGTTACCAAGAAAAATGGTTTCAAAGAAAAATAATTTGGAATACACATAAAATAATATATAAGAAAATAAAAATCTGTAATCCCACTACTCCAGGTATATCAGCTGTTTACATTTTGTATATGTACTTAATCTACATTATAGAACATGTATCTGTATATATTTTGTTTTTATTCTTATATGCTGCTTCTAATTGCTTTTATCCATTACTATAATATTTAAAAATTTTTCCATGGCATTACTTTTTTAAAACATAATTGTTAAATAACAGCACACTATTTTATGTTGATGCCATCATTCATTTCTTTAACATATTGTACTTAAGTTTTTTACATTTATAAGGGGTCCAGCAATGAACACATTTATACATGCATCTTTGTAGATATGTAATTCTTTCCTTGCACAGATAAATTTCTAGAAGTGGAATTAGTAGTAGACTAAAGGTTATGAAGTTACTGTGGAAAGTTTAAGGCTACATTTCAATTAGTGTGTGCTAGGTCTTTGTGGAATGAAATGCACTTTGCAAAAACTAGGTAACCTGAAAGTAGAAGGAAAGGTCCTATTACTGAACCCCAGAGGACTTATCAGGTACTTTTCTATAACTTACTTGATATTACTTAAAATATGGGTTCATTGATGGGATTCTAGAAATCTATTTAGGCAATGTTTGTTGTGATGGCACTTATTACAGTCTTATTTGTGTTGTACATGGGTATCTGAGTATATTTTTAGTGAACATGACTTATGTAAATGCATGTGCATTTCAGAGACAAGTGCTTTGGAGAATTATTTGTGCCTCGGATTTCTTGTCTTAGCATGAGTGTTGACTATACGAGTAAATGTTTAAAATGTTTTTAAGGGTAATACAAATAATATAATAACTATATATAAGGAATTAAGAGTTTTTGTTTTTATTTTTTCTACAATTGGAACTTCATACTTCAGGATAAGCCCCAATTCTATTATGCTGCAGTCCCAATGTCTCAGATTCATTTAGCATCGGTCAGGTATCTTAAAAACAGGGAAAGTAGAAAGTCTACTCTTCCAATACATGTGACAGCAATATTTTACTTTAATATTAAGCCAAATAGTTTTAAGTATGTCATTTTAGTGAGAATATATAAAAATTGCATCATGTCATAGGTTGGCAGCATAAATTGGATTTTATTTCATTTTAGAAATTGATATTCTTCATATTATTTTAATATGAAGAACACAGGAGATTTATCTTATCATCCATCACAGTTGCTCCTTTGTGTCCTGTAAACAGGAAGTATATTTGTCTACCGTATTGTAGAATTTTGATAAGTGTGTCACTGGATAGCAGCTCATATAATTGAGTAGGTACTATGGCAAGTGCTGGGCATACAGATTATGGATCTGTTAGGTGTGGAAGCGATAGGTGGTCCAGTATTGGAAACATGAATAAACAAATATTCTATGAAATAATATTTTTGTAATAGAGCATAGAGTCAGTGATTACAGGCACTTAAAAAAGTGTAACTAACTCTACCCAAGGACTGGAATTGGTGAAGTAGTAACTAAGCTGAGCTGGTTTTTAAAGGGGTGCATATCCTTTGCAATGCCCAAGTATTGCTAGGGCATCTCACAAAATAGCATGTATAAAAACTTGGAGGTATGAAAGAAAATGGCATGTTTGCTAGTAAGATTATTTCAGATTGAAGAGTTTGAGAATTTAATTCTAGGCAGTGATAAGTCATTAAATTTTTTAATCTGTGCCACAGTTTGCAATTTGGAAGCATCACTGTCATCAGGGTGGAGAGGATTATGGAGTACGTGATTAGAATGTGGGATACCAGTGAGGAGGTTATTAGAACAGTTCATATTAAAGATGATAAAGGCTTAAACTCAAGCATTGGTAATACAAAGGAGGGGGCAGTTTTGAGAGATTCTTAAAGTCAAAATGACAGGCTTTGTAGTTGCTCGAAAGAGGTTATAGGGGGAAGTTATTACTGCCTCACAGGTTTCTGGTTAGAATGACTGACTGAATTATTACCATTAATTATGATAGGGAGTAATATTTGGAAAAGATAAGAGTTTAGTTTGGGATAGGTTGGATGTGAAATTGGATGGATCATTCACACTGGGGAGATACTTCATTGGAAATAGAGCTTTGGAAATCAGGAAAGAAGTTGGAGAGACTAAATTGTGTATTTGGATTCATCAGCAGGATGTTGAAGTGAAGATAGTGGATAAAATTACACAGGGCAAGCATGTGGACTGAAAAGAGAAGGTGGCTGGGACAGATTCCTAAGAGACTCCACTTTTTACCACTATAACATTTTAGATGGCTTTATATATTCTTAGGCTCATAATAAACTGAGGCTGTAATATAGCCTATTTATTCTTAGGTTAAGTTTTCTTAATTGCGAGTACAAAAAGTGCTGTTTGAGAAACATTATAAAAGATTTTCTTTGACACTGAATGAAGCAGATTCATTGGGAGAGAAAAATGATCTAAAACTTGATTTTATCTGTATCTTTATTTTAGATTGATTCTTTAAAAGATGCCTTTGCAAGCACTTCTGAAGGTAAGAAATTCAGCTGATCTATCAGTAAGTGTTTGAGACACAGTTAGGGGTGTGTGTGTTTGTGTGCTTGTGTTTTTTAGAGTAAGTGAAGACTTGTACAGCTCTAAAGTCTAGATTTAGGTTCTCATGCCACCACTATACCGATTTTGCTGTGTGAACAAAGTTAGTCATTGTACCTCACTCTTCCTCATTTCCTTACCTGTAAAATAGGTACAGTACCTTGTTTATTTTGCAAGATTATTGGGAGAGAGTATTAGTGAACTTTGCAAAGCTCCAGGGAACAATATTGAATATTGACAAAGTTATTTTGTAACTTTAGCAAAAGACATTGACGTTTCTAAGTCTGATGTGAAGAAAAAAAGTGTGCAATCATGGGGATGTATGTAAACTAGCATAGTTCTTGCATTTCCGTGTATCATACTAGGTAATTCTTTGAATACATAAGCAATTAATTGTAATTTTGCTCTGTTTTTCTCAGGTCATGATAAAACACCCGTTTCCACTCGTACTCGAAGTAGTCATCTGAAGCGGCCAAAGATCGGAAAGCGGTTTCAAGATTCTGAGTTTAGTAGTTCTCAAAGGGAAGATGAAAAGACTCCTCAGACCTCACCTACAGCTTCAGGAAACAAGTAGTGTTTATTTTACTTTCATCGTTTTGTTTATTCTTATTCTCATGTCATTAGTATTTAGTATTTAAGGTGGGGGCCATCTGTGTAGCAAATGGCTTTGGTATAGGAGTTCGTATTTGAATTCTCCTACAAGATTGTTGATTACACTTACCAGTGATAAGTGTCATGGTGACAGTGTTATAGGGAGAAGTTGCTGATAACAGAGTGGAATGAACTCATGATTTAATCTCAATTGTGAAAATTTATGAGAATATTCTATTGATTGGATAATCCCAAATGAGTCATTATCACTAACTTCAAATTTAACAGTGGCTGTAGTTTTAGTAATGCTGAGGAATAGTCAATTTAAAAACCCCCAACTTTACTTTATATAACTGATTCATTTTACTGGGTTATTGAATATAATGTAAATTAGTTATAACCATAAATAATGCAGACAACTCCTCCAGGATCTTAATCAGCAGAACACTTGAGTCAAATCTTTATACTCTGTCTTCTTTTTAATCTTAAAGAAAGCAAGATTTTATATTTCATAGTAATGTTAACTTTGCTCTAACAGTCCTAACAGCTGTTCCTGAGTCAACCTTTTATAGCTTTGCTATTTTAGCTGTGAAATTATTTTACTAAGGTAGATAATTCTGTAGCTGTGCCAGTTTCTTATGTAAATAATTTTGCATTTGAGTAAGTATGTAAATGTTTTATTTTGGTGAAAAATTAATCATGTTAAAGGCAAACATAGTAAATATTTCAATCTAGTAATTTGTGAAGAGATATACCCTTTTTTCCATTGCAGTTGATATGCAATATTATATTAGTTTCAGGTATAGAACAGTGATTAGACATTTATATAACTTACAAAGTGATCTCTCTGATATATCTGGTGCCCAGTTGACACCATATCCAGTTATTACATTATTATTGACTATATTTCTTATGCTATACTTTGGATCTCCATGACTATTTTGTAACTACTGATTTGTACTTTCTAATCCCTTCTTTTTCACCCTCCACCAAAACTTCTTCCTGTCTGGCAACCATCAAAATGTTCTCTATATCTATGAGTTTGTTTTGGGGTTTTGGTTTTTTTTTTTTTTTTTTTTAGTTTGTTTCTGTTTTGTTTGTTGGTTTATTTTGTTCTTTAGATTCCACATGTAAGTGAAGCAATATAGCATTTGTCTTTCTCTTTCTGATTCACTCAGCATACTACCTTCTAGGTTTGTCCATATTGTTGCAGATGGCACAGTTTTATTTTTTTTATGGTCCAGTAATATTCCATTATATATGTGTACCAGCCCTTCTTTATACATTCATCCATTGATGGACCTCCAGGTTGCCTCCATATTTTGGCTGTTGTAAATAATGCTGCAGTGAACATGTGAATTCACATGATCCTTCGAAGTAGTGTTTTGAATTTCTTCAGATAAATACTTAGAATTAGGATTATTGGGTCCTTCTTTGTCTCCTGTTATAGCCTTTGTTTTAAAATCTGTTTTGTCTGGTGTTAGTATTGCTATTTCATCTTTTAAAATTTTTTTCATTTTCATTTTCATGAAATACATTTTTTCATCCTTTTACTTTCAGTCTGTGTGTGTCTTTCGATCTGCAGTGAATCTCTCGTAGACAGCTTGTAGGGGCCTTGTTTTCTTATCCATTACGCCACCCTATCCTTTGATGGAGCATTTAATCCATTTGCATTTAAAGTGTTCCTAGATATGTAGTTTTCAACATTTTATTATTCATATTTTTTATTTTTCCTTCTTAAAGAAGTCCCTCTATCATTTCTTGCAATACTGATGTTGATGAATTCCTGTAGCTTTTTAAAGCTTGTTTGGGAAGTTCTTTGTCCTTCGATTTTAAATAATAGCTTTCTGGGTAGTAATCTTGGTTGTAGATCATTGCTTTATATTTCTTTGACTATTTCATACCAATTCCTTTGGCCTGCAAAGTTTCTGTTGAGAAATCAGCAGTCTTATGTGACCTCCATTGCAGGTAAATAACTGCTTTTTTTTTGCTGCTTTTCAGAGTTTCTCTTTAACTTTTGGCATTTTAATTATGATGTATCTTCGTGTGGCTTCTTTGGGTTTGGAACTCTCTGTGCTTCCTGGGCTTATATATCTATTTCTTTCACCAGGTTATAGAAGTTTTCAGTCATTATTTCTTCAAACAGGTTTTCAACTTCTTGCTCTCTCCCTTCTTCTGTTGCCCCTATGATGTGAATGTTGATACACTTCATGTTGTCCCAGAAAGAGGCCCCTTAAACTGTCCTCATTTTTTAAATTCTTTTTTTTTTTTTTTTTGCTGTTCTGATTGGGTGTTTTCTGCTACTTTGTCTTTCAAATTGCTGATTTGATCCTCTGCTTCATCTAATCTATTGCTGATTCCCTCTTAATGTATTCTTTATTTCAGTTATTATATTCTTTCCTGATCAGTTCTTTTTTATGTTTCTTACCTTCATTTTATGTTTTCTGGCTTTGTCAAAATTTTCATTGAGTTCATCTGTTCTTCCCTTAAGTTCATTGAGTCTCCTTATAACTAGTGTTTTGAATTCTACATCTGGTAGATTGCTTTTCTCCATTTTGTTTAGCACTTTTTCTGGAGCTTTGTTCTTTGATTTGGGGTATGTTTCTCTCCCCATTTGGGCTGTCTTCCTGTCTTCCTTTCTGTGTATTAGGTAGGGATGCTATGTTTCCGAGTCTTAATAGTGTGGCCTTATGCACTAGGTGTCCTGTGGGGCCCAGTTTTACAGTGCTCCAGGTGTGTCCCTTGTCTAGTTTGTCTGTGCCCTCCTGTTGTAGTTGAACTGTGGTTGATTTTTGCATGTCAGTGGTAGGGATTGACCCATGGGCTGATTGTGAAGACTGGCTTGGCTGTGTGAGGACTATGGTGGAGTAGCTATTATGCAGGGGCTGACCTTACAGAGCAAGATTCACTTTAGCAGGGCTGCAGGTCCTGCCCAGTGTGCCCTCTGCCTGGGACTTCTGCAGCCCTCAATCTCTCTTAGCCATAATCTCTGCTGGTTTTCACAACCAGAGGTCGTGGGGATTTCTTTTCCCAGCATTAGAACCCTGGCCTGGGGCGCCTGGTATAAGCCTGGGACCACTTGCTCCTCCCAGGGGGACCTCCACAGCCAAGATATTCCTCCCGATTTTTAACCGCCACATGAATGTGTGGGAACAGCTTGTTCTGCATCTTCGGACTTCCTGCCTGTCTCGATGTCTCTTCCTCTCTATGTCCTTAGTTGTAGGACTTTTGTTCAGCTAGTCTTAAGACAATTCTCAATGATGGTTCTGTAATTTTGATGTGGCTGTGAGAGGAGGCCAGCCCAGTGTTTACCCACTTTGCTATCTTGGCCAGAAATTAACAATGAATTTTAAATTGAACATCTCAGAATTATGTGGAATTTTGTTTGCTTTTCATAAACAGAATAGGAACAGTAAAACAAAATGCTCAAATGCTTACTCAGACATCATGAAAAACAGAACTTCATCTTTGCCCTTGGAAGAAAGAGTAGTGGTTTCTAATACACAGCTGTCTGTGACACAGGACACTGCAAGGTAGATTGTGATGGTACAATAGCAGAAGTACAAAATACTGTGGATGCAGAGGAACATGAGATTGATTCTAATAGAGGAGATGGAGAGATTTGACATTTGGGCTAGGACTTCAAAGATAAGTAGAAACTTAACAAGCACATTTGGGAGAGAATTTCTAGTGTAGAAGACCACAAATTATGGTTGGTCTGTGGGCTAAACCTGGCCCACCATTTGTTGTTGTAAATACAGTTTTATTGAAACACATCCATGCTCATTTGTTTCCGTGTTTATTATGATTGCTTTGTCATTACACTGGCAGAATTGAGTAGTTGTTCAGAGATCAGATGGACCATAAAACCTAAAGGGAAAGTTTCATGACATCTGATCTACACCTGGGTTGTCCAAAGCACTTTCTATGATGAAGGAAATGTTTTGTGTCTGCCCTGCCCAGTATGGCAGCCACTACCCAGTGTGCCCATTGAGCACTTGAGGTATGGTTAATGCAACCGAGTAACTGGATTTTTAATATCATTTAATTTTATTGTAAATGGTGACATGTATTCTGTGGCTTCTGTATTGTACCATGCAGATCTAGACTACAGAATAACACAGACAAAGGCACCAAGTTAGGAGGAATGTAATGAGGATAACTGATAGTAAGGTAAGTGGTAGCATTTAGTAGCAGATAGGGGTCTGTTCATGTTAGGCTTTGAAAGGAAGTATACTTTATTCTCTAAGCCATACAGAGCCATCAGAATTTTCTGAGGTGTGCTGTATACTAGAAAGAGTCCCCTGAAAACCTTACTAAAGAACATGTGTCCTGCAAGTCTGAAGGTGAGTTTGGAAGAAGTTACAGTGAGATTTCTCCAGAGAGACTAGGGGCCTAAAGAATGGGACTAGGAAGTTAGGGATATGTTTGAAGGCATTTTGGAGGTAAAACTAAACCATGTCACTTATCGTCTAATGTTTTTCAGAATGAAAGGGGTGTTATTAACATGCCAGTGGTGGGATGAAAGCTGGAAACTGGATTATTCTGGGTAAACTGGGTTGTATGTTCATTTTAATAGAATAAGATACAATCAAAAATGGATAGAGTAAAAGAAAAGTCTAGTTTACATGATTGAAAAGATGATGATGTTATTAATTGAACTTTAGAAAAAGATAGTTAAGAGAACAAATTTGTAAGATGATGAGATTGGTTTTGGACCTGTAAAATTTGAAGTTGACTGAACAACACTTAGTTGATTCTCTAAAAGTGTTACTTTATTAACAGATTCCTGAAATTTTCTATTCATCCTTAGAAAAAATAAGAATGGTTTTCTTTTTTTTTTTCCTAGATTGGAGTCTACTGCACATGCCTCAGAGAGCTCAGAAGAATTCCTAGAAGAAGAACACGAACAGAATGTGATTGAATTTGAAGATGGAAGTAGTGATAAAGATGCTCGTTCGGCACCAGAAACCCAGCCACACCTGGAGAAGCAAGATGGTGAGAAGGTATGAGATCACTTACTAAATATAATGAATGGAAGTAAACTAAAATTTAACTTTCTCAGTCATATATTGTTAAATATGATATACTTTAGAGTCTTAGTAGAAATTGTGTTTAAATGTTAAAAAGCATATATCAAGCGAGATCAGGTACTAGAGTTGGGGAGAGGATAAAGTTAAAGTATCATTTTATATTTCATACTGATTTTATAAAAGTTTGACTCACAGCAAAGATAAAATAGAGGATGTTTAGGTAGTAAGGTACCTCAGTACATTTAAAACAAATTAATTTTTGGAATTAAATGTACTTAAGTGATACAAATTATGTCTACCTTATGGAGTCAGTCAGAATGCCTTAAGGTTCAGTAGGCCCTCAGTTGTACTTCTAGTTTGGTTAGGATAGGAATGAGTTATCTGGGGTGGGGGGAATGTACATATGATTATATATCTCACTACAGTTGATTACAAATCCTGGAAAAAGTAACTGAATTTTTTTAAATGCCAGTTTGTTTTTTTCATACTATATATACAGAATTTTTTTTAACATATTATTTTTTTATTTTCCCCCTTCCCTCTCCCTTCTCGTAATCACTAGTCCATTGTTCATGTCCGTGAGTCTCTGTTTGTCCTGTTTATTTGTTGCTTTTAGGTTTATATCCCACATATGTGATATCATGTGATTTTCAACCTTTTCTGTCTGGCTTATTTCGCTTAGTATGATTATTTCAAGGTCCATCCATGTTGTTGCAAATGGCAGTGTTTCATCTCTTCTTATGGCTGAGTAATATTCTATTGTATATGTGTACCACAGCTTCTTTAGGCAATCATCTATTGCAGGGCACTTATAAAATTTTTTTTTTAAGACTAAAAAACAAATAGGAAAATCCTTTGTGACTAAGTGAGCTCTATCTGGCTTAATTTCTGCAGCTCCTCAAGTTTATGTCTGTCTTTTTTCTTCTCTATTATTTTCTTGTTCTTCTCCTTTTTCTTTAATATCTTTAATCTTTTCCTCTCTCCTGATTCCTTATTTCTTTCATATGTGCTTGAAACTACATTACCAATTTTATTTTATACCAATTTATCTTTCTCTATTTGAAACTAAAGTTTTATTTTATTTAAAATTTTTTTAGGCAAGGTAACCCTTGGTTGACTTCACAGATTGCAAGGACCTTGTCAGCTTACTATTCCTTAATTTTTTATTTTTCATGCCTACAGCACCTGGTCTTCCTAGGTGGTCTCCCATCCAAGTACTGACCAGGCCCAACCCTGCTTAGCTTCTGAGATCAAATGGTATCACAAAACTTTTTTAAAATGGCAGTTTTTTATTGTAGACATTTGGGAAAGTAAAGCACATATTTAATAAAGGGACTTATGTACACCTAGATGTTTATAGGGATATATAATTGTTTTTTCTTTTAAAAACTTAATATTATACTATACATACTCCATATAATCAATTTTCATTTGTCCAGCAGTACCTCAAGCACATCTATTGTTAAGTCACCAGTGACACTTTGATTCCCAGTGGATTTCCTTACCTAGATTAGCTACTTTCTCTTCCTCAAGATGCTCTAGCCTCTTGACTTTATAATACTACTGTATTTTGATTTCTTGGTTTTCAGCTCAAGTTCTGTGTTGGTTTTATTTTTTGACTATTCTGGTATTTGTTTTTTTCGCTTAATTTATGTACATTCTAAAATACTCAGTTCTTGACTTTTTGCACTTTGGTTCACGCTTTCTTTTTTTTAAATTACATTTTATTTTTATTTTTTTAAATTAATTTAATTATTTTTATCATGGTGACATTGGTTAATGAAATCTATTAAGTTTCAGGTGTATAATTCACCAGTGAGGCATATATATATTGCTTGTATGTTCACCGCCCATATTTAAATTTCTTATTGTCACCACATATTTGACCCCTTTTACCCCATCAACCTACTCCTTTCTTGCTCCCCCCCATACACTCTCTCTTTTGAAAACTCATCCAATGGCTCAACAGTCATCTCTATGGAGATGACCAATAACTCAACTTTCAATATTGATCCAGTTTTAGTCCCATAATGTTATTTTTCTTCTGAATATTTCTGTTTAGATAGATGACTTTTGTCACCTTAAATTCAATTTAATTTCTATTCCTTGTTATCACTTCCGTATTGTCTTTTTTTCTATTTTATCTTTCATTCTGTTCCCAAAACTAAAACTTGTAGGAATGAGTTTTTCTCTTCTGTTGCCTCTCACTTTTAGTTACCAAAATTCTATTTTTTTGAGCTTTTACTATATCTTTCTGATTTCCTTTGCTTTACATTTCCCATACCTTAATCCTTTTATGAGTTTTATTATAATTACCTTCTGGGTACAATCTATTCTGTATACTGTCTTGCCAGATTAATTTTTCTAAGTCCCTGATTTCAGTTTCCCTGTGGAAAATTTTTCTTATATAATTTTAGGGGTTCTGTATATCCAGCCAAATCTGTTTTGAACACTTGAGTGTATCAGTTTTCTAATTTTTAAAATGGTAATAAAATGCTCTCTAATTATTAGAATGTCACTAGAATTCATTAGAAATATTAGACATTGATTAGAAGTCTTGTAAATTGATAAACATTGGAAAAAGGGTTTCAGAAATTGGAGGGTTTTTGTTACCAGATTGCTTTTCTATGTTTTAATAGTGATATAAAAAGCAGGGTTGTTCAAAAATGACCCTTGGATGACTAGACAATGAGATAACTGAGATTGGGGGCTCTTCTCCTAGCAAGAAGTTTACCCAAACTCAGCTTCCCGCAGGACTAGTAGTGTTTCTTCCCCCTGGCAGAGTAAACTGTAACTTCCCACAGTCCCTAAAGATTCCTAATGCTGAATCACTGGTATTCTATAAAGAGTTGGCACCAAATCTAGACTCTCTTTAGGAAAAGGTTCCACCCATGATTGCTCCAGAAGGAAGAGCAAGAAGGGGACAGGGTCTCATTATTGAATCTCAGACCCTTACTGTGTCCACAGCACAGACTGGTCCTGTCCTCTCTCCATGAGAACAGGGAATTTGGGGGTACCTGTGGATTCTCTTACTGGTTCTGCCTCATAAGTTTCCCCTTTTCCCGAGTAAGACTGTTCTTTAAACCATGCCCTATTATGTGGTAGAATTTATCTTGATTCCTGGTGCATGAAAGGTAGGGACTAAGAATGGATCCACCTTGCATGACAAGTTAGTCTGTAATTGTGTCCTGACTTATTTTTTCCCCCTGATGGTGTAGGAATCTGAATTAGAGCCTATGAATGGTGAGATAATGGATGATACTCTTAAGACCCCACTTATAACAGAAGAGGAGGACTCCACTAGTGAAGTTTTAGATGAAGAATTAAAATTGCAGTCTTTTAATTCTGGTGAAGACTCTACGAGTCTTGTTCCACTGGTGGTAGAATCTTCAAAACCCCCTGAGGCTGTTGCACTGGATAAGGTAAGGGGGAGATAACCTATTTTTTTTCTAGTTAAAGTGTTCCAGTGTTGGTGACATGGCAGGGGCAGTGTAATATATATATTTTCCTCCACATTAACATGTATAGTCCTTTAGGAAGATTAAGTTTTATACTAGATTTGGTATTGTAAGATTAAGCAAACAGTAATATTTCATAAATCTTTGTAACCTTCTTCAGTCTTATCTGATTTATGATAACAAGGTGAGTTTTACTTTGTAGGTTTAGGAAAATACTTAGAAAAATGAGTAAAACATTATTTACCAAGTTTTCGAATACCTATTGCTTACACAGTCATTTTAATTTAATTATACAGATTAGTGAGAAAACTTGAATGAGTATTTGAAAAAAAATTAATTTTTTGATTCTTTCAATGTAAAGATAAAAAGCTATTGGATAGCATTATTTCTTCAGTGTTTCAGAAAAATAAATGAATAAAATGACCATTGCCCTCACCTATCATCTAATACAGCCATTGTTAAAGCAAGCAGGGGTGGCGGTGTCAAGTCCCATAAGACTCTTGGTTATGGCTCCAGCAACTGCAAGAAAGTAAAAACTTGATGCACTAAATACAGTTTTTGAAGAATCTGAAGTTTAAAATATCTTTAAAAAGTAATTTTTGAGGAAAAATTATTACATCTTTAAAGCAGGAACTTATCATATCCAGATTATCACTTAAGGCAATTTTGAAAAAATTGAGTTGTCTTCAGAAGAGGTACATGATTAACAAGAGTAAAGAATACTGAATTCTTTAAAATGCAGTTGTCGTTGCGTACTAGTGTGAGAATAATTTAAGAACTATATTGCAAAAGTTTGTTCACCAGGTTTTTTTGTTTTAGACCTCACATGTAACTGACTCAGAAATGTTGCTAGACGAAGGCCCATCTGATGAAAAGGGGCACACTGAAGAGAAACTGCCATTAGTTTCAAGAAAGAAGGCACATTTTGGGAGTTCAGACGGTGTTGCTACCATCCCAAATGAAGAACGATCTGACAGTGGTTTTCCAAACTCTGTGATAGCTGAATTTTCTGAAGAATCAATCTCTGAAAATTTATCACCCAACACTACTTCCTCGTTGGAAGACCAGGGTGAGGAGGGGGTAACCGAACCCCAGGAAACATCTACAGCTCTTCCTCAGAGTTCTTTGATAGAGGTTGAACTGGAAGATGTGCCATTTTCACAAAATGCAGGACAGAAGAACCAGTCTGAGGAGCAGTCTGAAGCATCTTCTGAGCAATTGGATCAGTTTACACAATCAACAGAAAAAACTGTGGATAGCAGCTCCGAGGAAATAGAAGTGGAAGTGCCTGTCGTAGACAGGCGGAATTTAAGAAGAAAGGCCAAAGGGCATAAAGGACCTGCTAAGAAGAAAGCCAAGCTGACCTGAATGAAGAAACACAGATTATAAATCCTCTTCTTTGTAACATAATTGTTGTTTTTAAAATATGGTAATAAATAGCATGGGGCACAGGACAAAAATTCCAAAATTTGAATTTGAGCTTATTTATGATGCAGTTTTTCCCTCTCCCTTAGGACCTCTAGGATTCATTGTTTTGAATTTTTCAGGCTATTTTGTGTAAATACAGCTTTTTATTTTTATTAACCATGTTTCAATTTTGGGAAACCAGATCATACTATATTTTCTTTAGCAGTTGGGGACATCTGACCATTAATATTTCAGGAAATTAAGTTAAGCCGAAAGTAGTATGCTTTCCATTACTTGTAAGGAACACAGGAATCTTTTATACTAAGGGTTTTAGTAGTAAACTTGGTGAGGGTTCTAGAAGTTTTAGCTTAAATATTTAATCACCATTTTTTAAAATGTAGGCATGCCTAAACAAAAATGTCAGTAAATTAGAATATAACTTCAACTACATGACAGCACAGATACAGAAATTTATGGTCAAAGGTTTATGAGGGTGGTATTTTGGCCTTTAATACATAGCTGTATAGATGCATTTCTTCCTTTGACTTCAATGCCTGTGAAAAGGCAGAAACTGTTTCCAGCTCACTCTTTATAACACCTGTTATAAACATTACTGCTGGGTGTGTAACTCTGGCGTGTAGGTATTAATATACTTAAAATTTCATTTGAAGCTGGGGGCTATACTTTTGTCCTCACCTAGTTAACATGTATACTTCAGAAGTATGAGAACCCCTCCTAAGACTGTTCATTAATCCTGACACTGCCCTTTTTCTAGAATCTTATTTTTATTCCCCTCAGCTTTCATCCACTTCTGTAAATTGTGGAGTGATTCCTGTCAAAAGATCTTCCTGCCTGCCTGCCAACCAGCTTATGCCCTTGCCATCCATTTTTGGGTAGGTATGAAACTATGCTCCACAATCTTAGACATAGATGGCAGAAATAAAACTGCCCTAGGAGCTGTAGTTTACATTAGCTTAAATCATTATTGGAGGCTCTAGTTGTCCCTTTCTTTGTCTTGCACACTCTTGGGTTTGTTCTGTGAGGACAAGTTACAAGCCAGCCTGTCTGTGTATGTTCATTGTGTTGCCATAGCAAAAAAGTCTTTGCCTAGGAAAAGCCTCCGTTAATTTTTTTTAATTTATTTAGAGATGAACAAAATGGTTATTCTTAGAATCCAAAGAGAATCTCGAAACAATCCTACTCTTTGGAAAGATTGTGTATACTCAGATTTGCACTTAATTAAAGAATGGTTTGAGACCATTTAGATTGTTTTTAAAATAAGCTTGGTCCTTACGTGAAAAAATGTATTATGACCTGGTGTCATTGAGGTACTAAAGATTGATGTTAAAGGTTTTTCAGTAATCAGGTGATGTCATTAAATTTCATTTTGGGATGTTAATATTTTAGGAAGATGTAAGTTGAGTTAAAATCTTTAAGCAGGCAAAATAGCAAACCCTCCTAATCATGTAAAATTTTTGAGTACTTGTATTCCCAAATTTTCTTTAGTTGTTGGTCAGAGGTAAGCCAGATTATTTCATGCTAAATGAAAATTAAAGCACTTTGGTCATTTGTTTTCTCAGAAAATACTAAAAATAAGTGAAAGAAAAAGTATGAGTAATTAGTATCTATCAAACATGTATGCTGTTTTATATATTTTATGAGAAACTTTTGTTAACACAACAAATAGGGAAATAAAGATTTAGTAAATTCTTGACCTTTCCATTTTTAATTTCTTAAAATAGATAAAAATCTAACACTTAGATATTTTACTTTTTTACTTGGATTGTTTATTGTCCTCTTTAGAATACTTTCTTAAAATGGTGTAGTTTAATAAGATTGAGCTCACTGACAACTCTTAATGTGGGAATATAATTGCTGACTTTACAAAACAATATTTAGTTACTCATATTTGATTGCTGGAGACTAACAGATAAACTTATACTTGTTAAACCTGTTTGGTTTATTTTTAAACAAGTGCATTTTTTACGCAATTTCAAAATTTTTGTTCACACATGAAAATTTGTTATGTATTATGACAGAAAATGTTATTTTGACATTAATAGATAATAGGGGAGAAAAAGTTAGGTCACATGGAAAAACCTAACTTTCACATTCAGTAACATGTTTATTTTCAGTAAATGAATTCTATACTCAGTATAGAATTTATCACAAAATTTATCCTCAGTAAGGAGTATAAATAGTGTATTATAAGTCATTAGAAAAACTTTCAGAATTAGAGAACCGAAATCTGATTTCAGCCAGCTACTGTTGAGTGTCAAGTCACATTCTGTAGTCCTTTGTGAACTTTTTTTTCTGTTCAGAAGTCTTAATTTGTGGAGAAGGAAGTTCACTAGTTTGTGTAAATACATATATATTTCCTTGTGTAATATAAAGAATCAGTTATTAGTAAAATTTTAGTTGTACTTTCAAGTTAAATTTATTCAATTGCTAGACATCACAGAAATAGATATATTTAAGAATTTATTATAAAGCTCCTCTACATTGTAAAGGCGAGAGGGTCTATTATGATTTTTTATAAAATCAAATAGCATGACAGAATGTCAGTCATCTGCTTAAAATGTGTTTACATTCTTAGTGTTACCCTTAAGTACAGAGAATTATTATGGCAAGGATAACAGTTACTACTGACTAATGGTTCACTTTTAGCTGACCACCAGAACACTACCTAAAATAGTTTCAGTGACTTGAGAAAAATATCTTGAAGGTTTTTATGATTGCATCAAATTAAATCTTTACCTAGTATCTAATATCTGCTCTTATGTTCTTTATCTTAGGGATTACCTTCTAAAATTTGGTCACACCAGCAAACTGAAACATCTTAATGTAAATAATTTATACTAAAATTACTCATCTGTGTAACAGTATTTAGGAAATACATTTTTGCCTTGTATGTCCACTAACAGCAATATGGTGTTTAAAGTGTTATCCAGTATTTCATGGGTGTGATTAGTTATGCTTGTTTGCATACTTAATGTCAAGCTTTCCTTTTACAATATTTAATTTGCTTATTTTTGGTTCTAAAAAATAAGCAAACCTCAGTTCTGTGGTATCAGTACCTTTAGTCAACATTTTGCGTTCACTTTCCAAAACTTAAATCATTCACACATTCCCCATTTCTATTAGTGACAAAAGCATTTGTTAAACTCTAATTGTAAGAGAGGTTCAGCTTCTGTCATCCTGAAGTAATTGTATCATACTGGGGAGTTATTCCCAAGGAAGTAGCCTTTCTTTTCTCTAGTGTCTGTGTTCTAAAACGTCTACTGTTTATAGAACTTAGAAACGGTAGTACATTATTCAGAATAGTACGTCTTACCAAAGTGCTCATGTTTGTTTTCTTGGTAGTTTTTTTTTTTAAAGTTTAGAAGTAGTAATTAAACCTATATTTTGTGATTGTTTCCTGGTCTGTGTTTTGAGATTCTTTCCCTTTTCCCTAATTTCATTGATGAAGACGTGTTTAGATACTGAATTTGTTTAAATATTAAATGATTTTGTTAAAGGCACAATTAATCACATTGGTTGTATCTTGAAGAAAGACTTTAAAAAATAAACACAATTTAAAACAATGTGATTTTAGCTTAATGTAATATATAGACACCCTAAATCTCAAAGCCACAAACATATAATTCATATCACAAAAGTGCTTTGACCTAGTTACAACTCTAAAACATGACCTTTTATGTTATGTAACTACAAATGTATTTCTCTTTAAGGGCATCACTGCAGTCTTTTAAAACTATTTTATCTGGAATTATTTAAACAAACTTTTACTATTCTAAAAATTTAAATATACTACCCTAAGTTCAGAATATATAAAATGCTAAAAGTATAAACATTTTGGTACATTTCTTTCATGTTTCAAGTAGGAAATACAGTTCTAAGTAGATATTACTATATGAGAAAAAAATGTTTAAAATATTAACTCAATGATTTACTGTCTGAAGAAGTTAAGGATTATTTACTGAGGTTAAGATTTATCTAAGTAAGTTCTTCAGAATTCTATTTAATGTAGTGTGCCTTTTCTTATATACTTTTAATGTGAATACTTTTATAAACTTAACAAATGTTACTGTGTCTTAATATACATTTCTTAGGATTGAGGTGGAAGAGTTCAGGAAGATTTTAGAGTGACAAGGTTTCGTAGCCTAGGTCCCATACTTAAGTGTGCACTAACCCTTGATTGAAGGTGTTTTCAAGTATACTGGCTTTTCCAGTAATGACAAATTAGCATTGCTGAATACCTACTTAAAATACAGATACTGATAAAGTAGGACATTTCTATAACTTCTTTCTAATTATTCAATTTCATGAACATCTAAATGTTAAACGGACCTCAAAATAAAGACCAATTCATAAAACTGGGCCATTTTAATGTTCTTTACAATGAAATTGATAGTTCAATGAGTACAGACATGTGACCTGTTTGGTAGTATGCAGAAACATCACATGTAAAGGTGGTATTCCTGAATGGTGTATAGTCTTCAATAATTATAAGGAGTTACTTGTATGAAACTGTGGTCAAACCAGTAAGACTGCATTTATGCATCCATCATTTTCAGGATTGTTGGTAACCTGGGCATATTTTCCTAAGGAAACAAGATGGAAAAAAGATGTTAGTTAATAAAAATTAAATTCAAAGGATATAATATTTGCCCCAAATATTTCTAATTTACCACTTTAAAAAACCACAGACTGCAGTCTCCCCTTTCAAAGAATATTAAAGTTTAGAAATACCTAGGCAGTAAAACCAGATAAATAAGAAAATGAAAAAAGAATTTTTAATTGCTACATGACATTTCAGTTTTTAATTATTACTGAAACAGTGTGGCTATTATAGTAATTTCTCCCACTCCTAATTTATTATATTTTCTTCCAATGTTTTTTAGTTACATCTTTGAATCTTCTTTCATAATTAATACCTTTTAAAATAAACGCCATCAAAATAAATCTAGCAATGTAATACATCTTATGTAATTAATCCCAATAAGGTAAATTACAGAGAATTATATTTATGACTTTTTTTCTACAAAAGTATTCTTCCTAAAGAGTTAAATCTTTACATCAAGTTTTAACTTATCTAGCCCTTCTGCATTACTTTATGTCAACTTGAAAATTTCTATTTTTAGGATTATAAGAGCAGCATCCCCATATAAAAAATTTACTTACCCCAAATAACCTTGCCTCCTTGTGTCACAAGGCCCAACTCGCTCACATTTACTTCAATGACAGTACCTTTGGTAATAACACCCAAAGTTGTATAAAGTGGGGATGAGGGATTTTTCTTTACACCAAGTATTGGCAGGCAAAAGGTGGCTTTCAGTTCAGGATGTGTTACATGGGCCTTCTTGAAACGTAAGCCCTAGTAAGTCAAAAATAAGAATGTTTGAATCCAAAATGTTAATATAAGTAATGATCCTTTTTGCTTATCTGTCTCAAGTATCCAATAAAAGGAAAAAACAAAAGACCATGGATTAAATGTCAAATCTTAAGGCATCAAATAAAAATACAATTCTATAGACTAAAAGCCTGATAGTTACAGCATAAATCAACTACCCTATTTTTTTTTTTAATGACAAAATAAGGATTGGCAGGTTAAATGACTTGTTCCCAGGTTAAATGGTGTGTGGATAGAAGCAAACTTAAGCATTCTGATTCTGAGTCTTTATATAACTCATCTAACTTCCATGATGAAAAAGTGGATTGGCTGTCAGCTTTCTTTGCATTGATGTTAACACTGATCAAGAACTAAATAGAGCCCAGAGAGGTCTCTGTTACATGACACCAGTCACCCAGAGTCACCTAGATATGGTCTTTGGTAGTGTAGCACTTTAGATCCCACAACACTTTACAATCTCTTAAATTTAATTTTTACCTATATAGAGGTAGGGGACAAATGTAACTAAAGTTCTTAGTACAGGACTCAATCAATCTGTTAAGAAACATACCATTCAGAATACCATATAATTAATTCAAAATAAGAAGTATATTTGCCAAGCTACAGAAAGCCTAGAACAGACTGACAGGTATATTCTCTCCCTGTAAAACTGATAAGGTTAACAAAGTGTATTTATAAAATTAAGAATATGAAATGAAAACAAGGGGAGCCCATGATGTAATCCAGGGATGGGTGAATGTTTTCTGTAAATGACCAGACACTGAACATTTCAGGATTTGCAGTACATATGGCCTTGACTGCAATTACTCAAACTCTATAGCAAAAAATAACCATAGACAAATGTAGATGTATGGGCATGGTTGTGTTCCAGTAGAACTTTATTCACAGAAGTAGGCTGTTTGACATTTGAATCTATTAAAAATTATTCAGGTTGAGAGCTAGAGCTAGAGTAACACTGCCAACTTTCTTTTTGATTTGTTTCTCTGAGCTGGCTGGATATCCAGTTGGGAGAGTAATTGTCTGTTTAAAGGATTTTGTAAAAACGTTTATCTTCAGGGGTGGGAGAGATGATGTTTTAACCGATCACTGTTGTTAACAGAAAGTCCCACTTATAAATTCTTTTTTCAATGACTGCATACTGATTGTTTTCAAAAGCATTACAATACTTGTCTTACTAAACTAGAACTGACTACTGAAAAACTACTCAAGTTTTCTGTTCTGAGACAAGTGTCAGCATACAGATCACTTATTGAATGAGTAATGAATGACTTCATGTGGAAAAAAGATTCTAATATGTCATGTTTAAAAGTCAAGATGCATTGACAATGTAATAAAAATTCTTTCATCTCAAATCTCTTAAGAAGCTGTAAGACAAGAAAAGGTGCTAAGCAATCCCTACCAAGAACTTAAAAATAGCCTGAAAACATCTTTCAACCTGTTTTTCATATCAATTTTGGGAATTTCAGGAAATTGCAATGTACTTTTATCCAGTTTAATACAGGAACTAATATGTAAATCACTGCTCTCTTGCAAGGAACTTACCATTGGCCTAATGAACCTTTCATATTTAGGTGGTTTTCGAGTAAAGCCATCTCCAACAAAACAGACTTTAGTAACCATCCTCTTCCATGCTTTCTTCTTTCTCTTTCCTGTTCGAATAACTTTTAATACCTCTGTTTCCCCCTGAGCACGAACTTTGGGCAGAGGGACTTCCCACTTTCCCTAAAAATAGACCATAGTTAAAATTTATGCAGTTAGTAAAAGACATTGAGAACAAAAAGTCAAATATGTTTCAGTTGTACAAAGTAGTAGATTTGCTTTTCCTTAACCAAGATTTTGGCTCAATTTTCTTGAAGTCAGTGCTGTTTTCTCACAAGCCCCCAAACAACTAAAACTAGTTAAGTTTATATAGCATATATTAAATAAAAAGGTTTGCTTTAGCTAAAAATCTTAATGTCTTGTCATGGATGAATAATACCACCTGTAATAAATAAGGCAGTGCCTTCTCTAGGTAGTATATCTGCTTACTACTAAGCAGATAATAGTGTAAAATTGGAAGACTGTCTCTACTTCTTTAATACATCTTTGTATTTCTACCTCAAATGAATTTTTAGATTACTAAGACAAAATAATCACCAGATATTTGTACTTTCCTAGAATGCAAATTGTATGAAAACAGAAGCAGTGCAAGGTATAGTATAGAATTATGGAAATTACTAAGACATAAATTTTAGAAGCATCTCTACCATTTTATAGATATGTGATCATGAAGAATAGTTACATACCTCCAAGACTTTAGTCTCTAAGTCTGTAAAATGAGGAGGGTTTAACTAGAAAATCTCTAAAGTTTCTTCTGGTGCTAAAGTTATACCATTCTAATTTTGGATAATTACCAAATAGAAGAAGTAAAAAATTTAAAAATCAAATTTTAAGACTGTTAATTTTTAAAATATAGTTACCACATATTCTGCTACCTGGATTTCTATCAATCTATCCACAGGTGTTTCAAAATAGTATCTACACCTTTTTCTCTCATTTTTAAAAGAATTTAACCTAATTTGGCACCAAACCTATGCAAAAGTATTTTTTTAAGATTTGAATTTTTATGCAATCACTTAGGGTGTTTTCTACTCTTCTACTTTTTACCTATTTTGGCACTGCAGGGCAGCATAAACAAGCAGCAGTTGTTTCCTTGTCTGTAATAGCACAGCATTAGGAATTGTCAAGACTGGGAAGCCATAAAAGTACTAAATTTGAGATTCATTGCTTACTCACTTTATTTTTAAATAATTTTTTAAAAACAAAAGGTATTTGGCATTCTGATTTTTAAAAAACATGTCAAATGCTAAAATGCTGGTTCATGAGAAGTTTATTACTTAAACATCAAAATGAAGTTTATTAGGACTTCAACATCTAACTGGGAATAGTAAACTTCATGTTTCTAATTAAACCAAAGAAACAGACTAAGAACCTCAAATTTGAAATTAAGTAATTCTCCTGAACAAAATGGAAAAAGACTTCAATTTCTATTGCTTACCGCTTTCTCTTTTCGTTTTTGTTTAATCATATTAGAAAGTACTTTGGCTCGGGACTGTCCCTCTCTATCCAGTAGATATGCAGGTACTGCTCCTTGCGGAGTCTTTTCATCATTCTTTTGTTTGGTGTTTCTCTTTTCATGCATCTTGATACTACCAAGGAAAAAGATTCAAGATAATTTTAAAGAACTATCACTCAAAATAAGTTAACTTGATACAACAAATAAATGATCACTTACGTCTTTTTCATTTGTATCTTCTCAGCATGACGCTGTTTATGGTAGAGCTTAGCTTTGAGACCAATCATCTTTTTTGCCTTCTTTGAACGTTCATGAGCTTCTCGGCCTTCCTTCTTTCTCTTTTTCTCATGGTAATCCAAACGATATCCATAGCGCTTACGGTGTAACTCAATATACTCGTTTTGTGGCTATAACACAAGAAAGTTTATTTAGGGCAGCATATTTAAGTGTAGAAGACCCTATGTCACCCAAATGTTTTCATAAATAACTTTCAGTATTAAGCCTATTCAAGACATGTTAAATTTTGACCCTGGATAGGCGTCAGGATCAACATCTGTAATCTCAGTGAAAGTTACTATTCACTAAAGGCAAATGTTCAAAATCCATAACCACAAAAGGGATGATCTGATTTTGGATTTCCCTTTTTTCTGAACATCAGTAATCTAGTTTTCAATAACAAGACTTCGTTCCTTTTTACTCACAAGTAGTAGTATTCCATTATACGTATAAACACTTTATCCGTTGACCAGTTTTTAGTGAATAACGCTACACACAACTTTTTGTGTGGACAAAAGCCAGCTGTTTTCCAATGTGGTTGTACAATTTTGAATTTCACCTGCAATGTCTGAGATCTCCTTTTGCTTTTCAAATGCCTGTTTTACAGAGCCCCTAAATTCTGTTTAAACACACGGCCCCGGCCCGTCAGTATTTTAAGACCCCCCAAAATTAACGATCCAAAGCCAACTCCAGCACAGAGAATAAATAGTGTTAAGTAACGAGGTATTACGTATCAGTCGCGATGTTTTCAACTGCTAATCGCAGAAATTTTGCAGCAACCATAAGGAATGTGGAATGCTGTTTTACGCAGAAACAAAAGATGAGAGGTGTGCAGAAAGGACCTGGCAATCAGATCTGGGATGGAAGCCCGCCCACGCGATTCTTCATCAGCTGCTTGGCCCGAGGCAAGGCAAGGCATGCCTTCCGTTTACTCGACAGTGGAAGGAGGTGGAGGCGGGACTAAAGCCTGCGACAGGTTGTCGCTAGGTTCTGGCACCGACGGCCACGCAAGGTGTAGCCAAACGAGGAAATTCGCTCCAAAGCCTGTGCTCTGGCAAATACCCCATGTCTAACATCCCCAGTGTGTAGTTGTCTTCGCTCCGCGGAGCCGATCGCTCGGAGTTCACGCTCACTCCCTCCAGGAGGACCTCACTTCCGCCCACCACGCCTCGCCCCCAGCCCCGGCGCCCAGCGGCCCTCGGGAAACCCCAGCCCCCACCAACTGAGACGCCTCAGACCGCGAGCGCCGGAGGCCTCCTCCTCACCATGGTTACGGCCGCCGAGCCGCGGGGCGCAAGCCCCGGCACGCAAGGAGGTTCTCACGTCTCGGAGACCCGCGAGCTGCCGCCACGCCAGTCGCGACAGGAAAGGGCCACTGCTCAAACGACCGACTCCAGCAACAGCGCGTCGCTGCCGTTCCGAGCCTCCGGCCTCCGACTTCCGCGAGAAGGGCGGAAGTTGCTGGCGGACGCATTTGCATGGTGCATCGCCGGAAGTGGAGCGTTGCGGCGTTCAGAGGCTGCCGAGCCAGGAAAAGAAAAAAAAGTCGGGCTGTGGAGGTGCCGGGGCGTTTGCTGAGCTAGGAGGACGCGGCAACGCGCAGCCTCCGCGTACGTTTGAGGGGCGCGCACCCCTTGTTCTCAACAGCCTAGTGGGAGGCAGCTGGCCGCCCGCATGCGACGGGGGGCCGGGTGGGGACCGAGCCGCGCCTGCCACTTCCCGCGTGCCTGAGCGCCTTGACCCCCTAGGGCACTGCTGACCTGCAAGGATGCAGCTGCCCTTCTTAGGTCACCAGGTGTTAGACGGCTTGTGGTGAGCAGTTCTGTGTTCTTCAAGGCCCTGAGAGCTCCGTGCTTCACACTGTAAGGCTTATTTATTCTGTAAGGCGCACAGAAGAACGCGCTTGATGGCACCAGTAGGAAACAATTTTCGTTTAAGCTCCTGGACCCACAGGGAAAAGGAAAATCAGTAGAAGGCCATAAATAAATATAGGTTAAAAAAAAATGCTCGAGGCATTGTGCTGGGCCTGCTGCTGGTAGAGGCGCTCTCCTTTGAGGGAGCTCCCAGTAGTGGATATAATTTGGAAATATATTGGTCAAGTGTAAATATAAGTTCCAAGCGTCATAAAAACAGAAGGTAATATTAAACCTTTCTAGGAAATTGGGAAAGACTTTCAAGCTGGGCCTTGAAGATGGAATAGAAATTTACCAAGTACTGGGGTGTGGAGGATTCTGGGACTGCTTTCAGGCAGGGGCAACGCTGCACACGAAAGTGTGAGGTGTCAGCCTGGTGTTGCTGGGGAATTTTGAGATCCCCAGGACAGAGTGGGACAGGTGTGTCATGTTAAAAATCTTTAGAGTTTTTAGTAGGGAAGTGTCAAAATGAGATTTATTTGAAGGATAAAGAATTGATTAAAGCAGTATTTCCCACTTTAGTGATTTGAGTACTACCATTTAAAACTGGTTGTATCTGAATGTCATCGGTGCTGTTATTTACTTAATATTTTTCCGTAAATTAATTAACACTTTTATGTAAATAAATTTAATTTTATCTTAACACTTTCAACAAAATCACAGGTTTTGTCTGCTATTTTTTTCCCAATATTTAGTAAAAAAAAATTTTTGTCTGTAACCTAAAATAATCACAGGCATTCTCTTTGGGAAACATAGCATTGGAATAAGTTTTCAAAAAAATTTTTTTTTTATCATACTCTTAAAAATGATTTGGCTCCAGAGTTTTGTTTATGTGGGTTATTGATATTCAGGTAGTAGAAATTAAAACAAAACTTTAAAATATTTTAGTAGTTTATTTAAAAATAGTAAATACGTTCAATGTTCATACAAGCAATACAATTTTATGAAAATGCCTGCATTTTCCAAAACAAAAATGGTATAGTTGGAAGAGAGTTTTCCATTGCTTTATAATTTTGTGAGTCTTTTTCATGTCTGGCTTAATCGAAAACAGCTGACATCTCATATCTGTTTCTTTATTTTATATGTTACTATATATTTTTTTTATTTATGATGGAAACGTATGAAGAAAATTCAGACCCATATGTATGTGAAATACAGTTAGGAAAGGGAGGATTATCTTAATCTTTCCAGAAAATTGTGGCTCATCTTAGATGTTATACCAGGCTTTAACAAGTGGTAGTTTATTAAAGATTAGTTATAATGTAGAATCAAACCACATTAGCGAGCTTATTGTATTTTTATGTTAGAATCCATTGTTCTATGAAAATAAATCTAACATGCATGATTTTGCAAACATCCTAAACTTTGGCATTAGAAATGAAGAAGAGGGAGTGGATTCAAGATATATTTAGGAAGTGAAATCAAAAGGATTTGATGATTTCCTGAAAATAGGTAGTGAATGTTTCTTGAGGTAGAGAAACAAGCAGATTTACAAGAATAATGAATTTTGACATGACTTGTTGCATAGTGTGATGCACAGTAGTTTAATCTTATCTGTTTACTTGTCTCCCCCACCAACCCCTATTTAGTCAGATGCTTTCATGCATTTCTCATAGCTTTGATAATGTACTTGAAACATTGTGAATATTTAATAAATGTTTCAAAACTAAGGATGCTTAGTTTCTATAATCAATTGCTTATGTATATTTTTTAATCTGATTTTTTTATATATTTATGCTAGAAAAATCAATTTACAGATAAACCAAAAAGTTAACATTGCCAAAGAGAAATTACCAACATGTAGATGCTTGCCTTTCTACACTTAATTCCATACATTTACATAAAAATTTTGGTTGGTATGACTTATTTTTGTAATTTCAGTACATGTTTTACTACAGTGTCACTTTTTTATTGAATTAAAGCATGTTGAAAAAATAAGGCACAATTTAAGTTTGATAATCATATTTCTTATGTTTAGTCAGAATTTTCATTTTCTGAATGATGCATTGTTTTTGTTTTAATTTTTTTTCCATCTTTATTGAAATATAGACAATTAGTATTTACAATGAGTTTTTTTTCACTTATAGTCAACATACAATCATATACCAGTTTCAGTTGTATAGCATAGTGATCAGTGCCTTAATCTGAAGTGAGTCTCTTGTAGGCAGCATTTATAGGAGCCTTATTTTGTTATCCATTCAGCCACTTTATGTTTTGGTTGGAGCACTTTTGGTTGGAGTTCTTTTCCATTTGAAGTACTTGTTGATAGGAATGTAGTTATTACCATTCTTTATTCCTGTTTTTGATATATGTTTTTCTTAAAGAATTCCATGTAATACTGGCTTGGTGGTGATAAATTCCTTTAGCTTATTTTTGTCTGGGAAGCTTTTTATCTGTCCTTCAACTCTAAATGAAAGCTTTGCTGGATAAAGTATTCTTGGTTGTAGATCCTGGGTTTTCATCATGTCACGTATTTTGTGCCAAGCCCTTCTGTCCTGCATAGTTTCTTTTGAGAAATTAGCTGCCAGTCTTATGGGTGCTCCATTGTAGGGAACTAACTACTTTTCTCTTGCTGCTTTTAAGATTCTCTCTTTGTATTTGACCTTTGGCATTTTAATTATGATGTGCCTTGCTGTGGGCCTCTTTGGGTTTCTGGTTTTGGGGATTCTCTGAGCATCCTGGGGTTTTATGTCTATTTCCTTCACCAAGTTATGGAAGTTTTTCATCATTATTTCTTCAAATAGCTGTTCAACATCTTGTTTTCCTTCAGGTACCCCTATGCCATGAATATTTTTACCTTTAATAGTATCTCATAGGCTCTTTATTATTATAGACTTGCCATTCTGCTTGAGTGTCCTTGGCTTTCCCATTCTCTATAAAGGTCATTTGATCCTCTTCTTTATTCACTTCATTCCATTTAATATACTTCTCATCTCAGATAATTTGTTCTTGATTTCTGACTAGTTCCCTTTTATAATTTCCATTTCCATTTTTATGTTTTTTTTTCTTTTTTTATCTCTTTGTTGAAGTTAGAGATAAAGGCCACACCAGAAACAGAGGCCAGCTGGCTCCAGTGTGAGTCTAGGCGCTGCTCAGCAAGGTGCTTCTGACTCCCTGAGGATACAACTGGATGTGGCTTGGGTGGAGCCATGAGTTGGAGGAGGTGGGGTTTCAGGGAATCCTCCTGGCAGAGTGACGTCTGTTATCCAGTTTGATGCCGGTCGGTGGTTCTCTGTCGGGAAGAGCATTGGAAAGAAGGAGGGCTCAGCAGGGAACAATGGATATCACCCACATTTCTGTACAGAGCAAGTCTTGCCTCCACCCTCATTCTGACCACTTAGTGTCCTTCTGTAAGTCCCTTTGTAGCCAAACCGGCTCTGGTGTTCAGAGTGAGCAAGTCCATTACCAGGAAAGTCTGTTTGCAGACATGGCCGCAGCCTTGTGTCCTGGCCCCATCCTACCATCTGCCATTGAAGGGTGATTTCTTAGATTTCTCTGTAGTTGTATGGCTTATTCATCTAGATCCCAGGCAGTTTTTCCTTGCTGTTTGCCCCTTGTTTCTTTCACAACTTTGACTTGGTTGCCAGGGGGGTGAACAGCCTCCTTCTATCCTGTACATCATTTTTTTTCTGCCCCCTGATACATTGTTTTTGATAACTAAAAATAATGTTCCTATTTTTTTAAAAGTAATACATTTTATGATATGTATTACATATGCTTATATATGTCTTACTGACATGTAATATGTAAACTTAGTTTTATAATTTTGTGTTTCTTTTTCAGAGAATAACAGTTTAGAAGGCCAAGATGTCCAGCTTGAGGATATTTGCAGTGAATCATAAAAAAATGCCCAGCTTGCACATTAATGTAAGTTTTCTTGTAAAGTTAAATGTACTTCAACAATTTCAGTTATTTTACTTCCCAAAAAGCATAGTATATATTATATACGAGTTTATTTTTATCTTCAGTAGTTTCTTAACAGGGAGTATGGGAGAATCATAACCAAAAGAAGCATGCCTTATCATTAGTTTAAAAATTAATTTTGCTACTTTAAAATCACCTGTGCAGCATTTTGAAGAACTCTATTTCTCTATTCCATCTTGAGGTCATTAGTGGGCCCAAAGAGTTACGCAGTTTTTCCTCAGTGTTTTCATTGTTGACGCTTTCAGATTATACATCCTGTGACAGGTAAATACTGGCTACCTTGGTCATTCTGCCGTGGAAGTTTTAACAGCTTTGAAGCTCTACTTTTGAAATGTTTTGTAGTATAATAGTGTTTTATTACCAAAACTTGGTAACTAATGTAAAAATAATATAGAAAGCACAGGCATATATTTCATGATGTTAAAAAAGGCAGATTGTGGCAGCTCAAAATCATAACTATATTCCAAATATATTGTCAGCCATTAAATGTGTATCTAGTGGTTTAGGGATATATTGGTAAGAAGAATATTCATCCTCTGTGTGGGAACATTAGGAGAAAATACCTGGAGAACTTTTAAAATGCCAATCTCTTCTCCCACCTCAAATGTTTTTTAAAAGCTTTCAAGGTGATTCTGAAGTGTAGTTACTTTTATAAATCCTGAAAACAGCTCATGGTTTTAGAGTTCACGATCCCCACCAGTTCTTAGCAGCTGTAGAGGAGAACCAAGGAGTATTCAGGGTGAGAGACCGTTTTCACCTTTATGACTCTGGCAACTTCAGGATCTTCCTTCTCAATAGTTAGCTATCAGAATCACTTAGAGGGCTTGTGAAAACACAGATTATTCGGCCTCATCTCCAGAGTTTCTCATTCTCTTGAGTGGGTCCTAAGAGTTTGTTTTTCCGACAAATTCTTTGTGATGCTAATACTGCAGCTCAAAATAGCAAACTAGTACTAATTTTAATCTTTCTTTCCTGTAGTGTAATTTGAGTTGCCACTTTTTGAAAGAATTGGAGTTAAATATTGGGACTACATTAAGGAGATTCAAAGTGTGTTGTCCTGACAAAGCATAGTTATGATAAAAGTATTGTAATAAGTCATGCTAAGATAAAATTAATGTAAAGTTTTTCTCTTCACTAGAACATATATTGCTCTAAAATAAGAGCAAATTTAAAAAGAATTAAGCCACATGTGCCTCTTGGAAGAAATTACAGTTCTCTACCAGGTAATACTGTTAGATTCTTCTCTTTTTGTTGGATGTTCTTGCTGTAAAATAGCGATTTTTTAGTCCATTTCTGGTTTTTATACAAAAATATTTTCTGTCAATAGAGGTTTACCAGAATAATTTATTTTGAAGGTTCTTAAGAATAGTTTGATTAAATATTTATCTGGGATAGTTTAGATTAGATGACTTTTAAATGCTGAAAGGCTAAGGAACTGACTACTCCCAATTCTGATGGTCCTTCCTATGTTTGAATTAAACAAACATATGGGAGCCTCAAAACTAGTTTTGTTCCTTTGTTGTTCTCATTACCATTTTTGTAATATGAGAAAAATGGAGTAAAAATACTGATTGTGTGACTTGTTAAGGGCATGTGAATTTCATGGCCTATATTATTGGTGTGTATCTAGATTTCTCTTTAATGGTGTGTATCTAGTTTTCTGTATTTTGCTTGTGCAAATTTATCTCTAGCAGTACAGATTATTTTTCATCTTCAAACTTCTGTGAGGTTTTTTTTCAAAGTATATTAAAACTTTTCTTAATTTATTACAGAAATTTGGTAGAACTTGTTAAATAGCAGGAAGGTATATTTATAAATGTAACTGCATTGTTGCTTTAATATTAATGGAATACATGGTAAGCGTAGAGTAAGTCATTATGGACATTTTTTTATTTTAGAAATACTACTTGACCTTTTAGAAATATTAGATTATTATAGCTTCTGTTCAGTGATACCTCCTAACCTGTCTTTAAAGGTATTGTGTCCTTGCAACTGCTGAAGTAAGGTAGGTTCCAGATTGTACAAAAATTCTTTATCAGTTTATATGAGGATCACTCTTAGCTCTTCAAACCTTAACAATGCAGATTTACAGGACTGTGCAGTTTGTATTTTTCTCTGGTTCAAGTTCTAGTACCTTAAGATTGTTCTTAAGAATATTAATTCTGATGTACAATTCTATTATAGAATTGTGAAAGATGACAGAGATTGTGGTAAATCTATAGTTTGCTAAGGATGTGATCTAGAAAGTGATGTTTAAAAACTTTACCTTGTTTCATTATCACCATAGCCCTTCTAAGAGATGGCAGGAAAAGAAATTTTAGGTAAATGAGTTTTATTTAGCTTGGATTTTACTTAATTGGAATTACAATATCTGCTTAAAATTATTTTAATTTTCATTTGTAAATTAAAGGAAAATTTCTTAAACAGTTTTATTTTAACCCTCTTTCTATTAGGTTTAATAGGAAATGATATCAAATCCCTTCATTCTATCATCAGTCCTCCAATAGCTAAGTAAGTACTGTCATTGATACTGTCTTTTTCATAGGCTGTCTCTCTCATAGGCTTAATTCAGCGAGGTTAGTGAATGCTCTAATTTCTGTAACTTTTTGCCCTACCTAATTGTAAATAGATATTGGTATATACTTTAAAAGCTGTTTTCTCAATTGAATGCTAAAAAATTTAATGTGGTAACAGCACTTTTCATAGAAACACATATAAGATATTTACGAGATTATAGTTAGGTCTTTTGTTACCTAGCTATATTGTCAGTAGTGTGGTGATGACGTAGTTTCCGTTTTTCTAGTTTTTACAGCATTGTATAAATTACTGACATACTAACCAGCTTCAGAGTTTACACAGAATTAATGTTTGGATTTTATAATTTTAGTAATGTGCACATTATAATACATGTCTTTTTTGCCCCCTTTTAAACAGAATCCGTAATATTGGAATTATGGCTCATATTGATGCAGGCAAAACTACTACCACAGAAAGAATATTGTATTATTCTGGATACACAAGATCACTGGGAGGTTAGAATGGATTCCTCTTCTCCTAACACTCTCGATAGCAAAAACATCATTGGAATTATTTTGATTAAATCAACCTAGAGATCTTGAGTATGGCATAGAGGAAGGAACCACAACATAAAGATAAGGTAGTGGCAACACCCATCAAAGGATCTTGCTAGGTTTAACTAAACATTCAGACTCACAAGACTGTCTTGGGCCACAGTTGGCACTGGTCTACTCAGGCTGTTAGACAGGAGCCATAGCTTACCAGCAGGTCAGCAGTAGGTATTTCTTTCTATAGGAGTTCTTAGATAGCAGCTGATATAGCTCTCTAGAACTATTTTCTTTGACTAGCCAAAAGTGACAGCTTAGTAGGAAGGTAGCAGGATTCACAGGAGAAGCCACCCTGGCTTAGTAGACTCATGCCCTCTGGAAATGAATATCTCTTATACAGCTCCATAGGCTATCTTTAGGTTTCCCACAAGGACATGCAACACCCCACTTAGAGAAGCCTAAAGCTGTGTGTCTCCATCAGATATTTATAGTTTGTTTATAATTCTTCCCAGTTCAGATGTTGCTTACCAGTCAAATTATTTTTTCCATAAGATATGTAGCCTAGCCACATAATTGACATATTTCTGTTTTCTGGTTTCTAGGGTGGAAAAAAAACTCAGAAAGTTAACTAGAAGTCAAATTCTCATGCAGAGGAAGAAAGCATTTTGTTAATCTTTAATACACAGTATTAGTAATATTTACCTAAGTTTTGAATTTATTTTATAATTTTAACCTGTAAAACTGCTGTGCTTGAGCAGACATTTAAAACCCTATGTAGCTTTTTGTTGTTGTTTTGTTTTTAAATAACTGTGCCCTTGCTCTACTCTGGAAATTAAGATTCTGCAAGTCTGGTGTGACACTTGGATGACATCGTGTATTTTGAAACTCTGTGTTTCACTCATACACATTTATGACTGTAATGTACTTTTTTGTTGTTGTTGTTGTTTATGAATCAACCTTTTTATCATTATGAAATGCCTTTCTTTATCTCTAGTAAAACAATTGGTTTTGAAATTTAAGGTGGAAATCATTAGGTCCATAATACCAGTAGTGGAAATGAATATCTTTTCCCAGTGCTCCACAGTGATTTTGAAATGCTCTGTGTTAAGAACCATTTCTCTGGACCCTTGGAATTGGTTCTCAATAGAATGCATTTCAAACAAAGGTACTAATCCTGGGTGTTATTTTGCTCCCAGGATTATAATCTTCATGATGAAAAGTTCCTAAATGTAAAGTACATGACTTTTTCTTAGAATTACTGCTATATAAATAGAGATATAACAGACAGCAAACATGGAACATGGTTAGACTTTCTGTGCTGTGTCACAGATCCAGTAGGAATTCTTTCCTCACATCCCCAATTTGTGTCCTGGAAGTGAGGGTACAGAATAAGGTGGGCCCAAGCAACTTTCAAGTTATCTTTTTTAAAATTTTGGTTAAAAGCACATTACATAAAATTTACTATCTTAATCATTTCTAAGTTTACAGTTCAGTAGTGTTAAGTATATTCACATAGTTTGCAACCAGTCTCTAGAACATCTTGCAAAATGTAAACTCTGTACCCAGACTCTGTACAATTTCCCATTTTGCGGTCCCCTCCTAGCCCCTGGAAACCACCATTCTGTTTTCTCTTTCTATGAATAGAACTACTCTTAATCCCTCATATAAATGGAATCATACATAGTTGTCTTTGTGTGACTGGCTTATTTGAGACAACATAATGTCTGCAAGGTTCATCCATGTGGCATTTGTCAGTTTTCTCCTTTTAAGGCAGAATTCTGTTATGTGTATATACAAAATATCTTTTCAAATTCTTTTCTGGGTCAGGCCAGAGGCCTAGAAACCATCTAGATTGTGGTAGAACTTGTTCCAACATTGATCTTGTGAGTTATGTGAGTAATCATGAAGAGAGAGTAAGAAATAAGGTCTTTATTGTTAAAAATCTTGTTCTATATTTTAAAAACTTACTGCCTCATTTAAAACTTTTGGTTAGTTGATGATGTTTGTTTTCTTGGTTAGTTGTGAATAACTGGCTACACTAATATTCTTTAACATAGATATTTGGAGTTGCTTACAGGTATATTTTTCTTGCCTTTTTCTACTCTGTTGGTGCACATGAGTATGTAAATTATGTACACATGCATATACACAAATATGATATGAGGAAACTAGCATTTTAGAAGTTTAATACTGACATAAGTGTGGTACTATAAGGCCATGGTAAATTTTTTTCTTGAATTTTGAATGGTAAAGATCAGCTTTTTTTCATTACTTTAAAAAAAATTTTTAATTAGTTTGACATACAATATTATATTAGTTTCAGGTGTACAATTGAGTGATTAGACATTTCTGTAACTTAGGAAGTGATCATCCTGACAGGCCTAGTACCCATCTGACACTGTATTACAATATTATTACTATATTACAATATTATTGACTATATTCTCTATGATGTACTTTACAGCCTTGTGACTATTTTTATAACTGGCAATTTGTAGTTCTTAATCCTGTCACCTTTTTCGCCCATCCTCCCAACCTCCCTCCCATCTGGCAACCATCATTTTGTTCTCTGAATCTGAGTTTCTTTCTGTTTTGTTTGTTCACTTATATTGTTGTTTAGATTCCACATGTAAATGAAATCATATGGTATTTGTCTTTCTCTGACTTACTTCACTTAGCATAAACCTTCTAGGTCCATCCATGTCACATTTGGCAAAATTTCATTCTTTTTATGGCTGAGTAATATTTTGTTATATATATGTACCACCTCTTGTTTATCTATTCATCTATCGATGGACACTTAGGTTATTTCCATACCTTGGCTATTGAAAATAATACTCTGATGAACATAGGGGTGCATATATCTATTCAAATTAATGTTTTGGATTTCTTCCAATAAATACCCGGGAGTGGAATTGGTGGGTTATAAGGTAGTTCTATTTTTAATTTTTTAGGAACCTCCAAACTGTTTTACATAGTGGCTGCACCAATTTGCAATCCCACCAACAAAGCATGAGGGTTCCCTTTTCTCCATATCCTTGCCAACTCTTGTTGTTTGTTGAATTTTGATAATAGCCTTTTTTTGAAACTTTAGTAATGAGAAGGGTGTATAAAGGATAACTTCGGAGGGATTTTTTTTCTCTACTTGTTCCATGTAGCTCCCATTATTTAACATTTACTGAGCTAGTTGCATTATATATATAGTCTTGTTTCATTCTTATAACCACCCAGCAAAGTTGGCTTTATTAGCCTTATTTTTCTACAAGCTATGTTAAGTACCTTGCTCAAAATCATAGAGTAGTAAGTATAAAATTGGAATTTAAATCTAGGTCTGTCTGCTCTTTTATTGCACTATTCTGCCTTCTGTCAAGAGATCAGGCATAGGGAACGGCAGATAAGGAAGGGGTAATGAAAGTTAAATTAGGGACAAAACAAGAAAAGTATATGGTTCAGTAATATTAAAATACTTAAACAGATAGTTGTAAGAGAAAAATCTTTTTATGGAAAAATTACTAATCTTTCTAAAAAAGTTCTTTTCATAACAAGGATTTATTTAGAAAAAGATTAAGGGCTCTAAATATTAAATGAAATATTTTATGAAGTTTTTCTTAAAGCAAGTTAAATTGTCAGGTAAATATCAAATACCAAGAAAATACACTTGCAGTTAAACCTAACTATGTCATCTTATTTTCTGATTAGATGTTGATGATGGAGACACAGTGACAGATTTCATGGCTCAAGAGCGAGAAAGAGGCATTACTATTCAATCAGCTGCTGTTACATTTGATTGGAAGGGGTATAGAGTCAACCTAATTGATACACCAGGTATGGTGCTGTTATAGCAGTGCAGAGATGCTATATCGTTTTGAGGTTTTTGTGTACAGGTTTTTTTAATTGTAAAAAATATGTATCATAAAACTTATCTTGACCATTTTTAAGTGTACATTTCAGTAGTAATAAGGATATTGACATTGTGGTGAAACAGATCTTCGGAACTTTTTCATTTCACAGAATTGAAACTCCATACCCATTAAACAGTTATTCCTCTTTATTCCCTCCTCCCACCCCTGGTAACCACCATTCTACTTTCTGTATATATGGGATTGATACAGTAGGATTGCTGGGTCTGATGGTTGTTTTTCGGGTTTTTTTTTTTTCTTTAAGGTTTTAAGTGTTGTATTTCTCATCTTTTTCTTAGGTCACGTGGACTTTACTTTGGAGGTTGAGCGCTGCCTAAGAGTGTTAGATGGTGCAGTGGCTGTATTTGATGCCTCTGCTGGTGTAGAGGTAAAAAAAAAAATATTACCAGGGGAAAATAAAGATAGAACATCATGATTTTTTTTGTCAGATTTAGTTTACTATAACCTTTTATTTGGTAAGCTCATATAAATCAAATTATAATTAAAAGAAGTTGGAATTTAACATTGAGATGTGGTCTATATGTGATCTAGATATTTGATAGTAAAAGGAAAATGTGCTTGCTTTTCTGTACAATATATGAAAGTTAGTATTGAACCGTGAAGGGCCAGAGAAGTTTGTACCTTATTTTCAAGTTAATAAGTTAGCCTGCAATAGTTTTATGGATTTTGGCAGAAGATACAAGACTCCTGAGTCAGAGACAAAAGACTTTATTAGTCAACAGAAATAGGAATAACTGAAGTATCAGCATTTTTTTGTGCTGGTTCCCCAAGCCCTAAGTTCCACAGGGTGACCCAGACAGTGTCAGGTGACAGCTGTACACGCAGTGGTATCAGTGCTTAGACAATGCAAATAGTTTACAATAGGCAGTTAACATGCTTGCTCTTTGCTCTCGTGAGTGACATTATCATCCAGGGTTGTTAGCAAACCTACTTTTTGCTCTGAGGGGAGACACTGTTTCTATCTTTCTGAGCTGTTCACTATATAAACGTCTTTGAAAAGATAGTCCAGAACAAAAGCAGTCAGTGCCTCTCTGAACAAAACATGCAGGAATGCGAGAGACCCAGGAAGAATTGTCTCCCGACAGTTAGTATAAATCTTCTTGAATAAATCTTGAAAGTGGATTTATAATAAATAATCGCTACTCTATAGTTGGTACCCCATTTGTCTTATAATCTCAAGATTATAAATTCCTCTAATCTTAAAATTGCTAAAAGTAGTAGTTTAATGAAGCAATCAAAATTACCATCCCCCCAAATGGGACATCGTGGACCTAAGAAGGACACATGATCTATGTTTTATTTCTGGCAAAAATATTTGGCCAAAATCTAATCAAATCTAAATGGAAAGACATTTTATGAAATACATGAGGACTTTTCAGAAATTGAAAAAAATTTTTTGATGTAAGGAAAATGAATGATTGTGGGGAAAAAAGTTGGGAAACTTCTATATTAAAATATTCTAAAGAGACAAGAAAATTAAATGTAATATTTCATCTTTAACTGCATTCTGGATCTAAAATGAAAAATTTAGAAAGGACATCACTGGGAAAATGATAAATTTTGAATATAAACTATATATATTGTGTCAACAGAAATTTTTCAGTATATGATCATTGTAACTGGTTATGTTAGAGAATGTCCTTAATCTTAGGAAATATATGCCAAAGTATTTTGTGTTGAAGTCTCGTGGTTCAGTGCTCTCATGCTTTCATGTTCTCACATACGGTATTAATGTGGGTACTTTTGAGGAGTAGATGCTAAGATGTGATGTGATGTATAGGAGATTTATTGTGGAAAATGCCTGTGAAAAATAAGGAAAAGAGAGAAGTGAGAGAGAGCATTCAGACCACAGGGCTGGTTTGACACTTGGGAAGAAAGGAGGATTGAGTAGAAAGAGTCTCATATTACAGCATAGTTCCAAAAAGAGTTTGGCTAAGCAGATGGGGAGTCCTTGAGCCAGTCATTTGCTATAGGAGTGCCTTGTCTTGCAGGAATAGACCTACATTAGTACTTCTGCAGTACTCACATTAATTGGGAACAATCCATAAGCTGAGCCTTGGGAGAACATAGTGGTAGATCTAAAAGGGCAGCAGTTGGGGCCATCAGTTAATTATGCTCTTCAGATCCAAGTAACACATTTTCACAGCTACCACGCACATATAATGTGCATATGCAGGTGTTTATAGAAAAAGAAAAGGCAAGTGTGGCACAATGTTAATATATTGTGAAATCTAAGTGAACAGGACATGGACATTTATTCTATTCACTTCTTTTGTAGATTTGAAAATTTTCAAAATGAATAGTTGGGTGTAAAATAACGTAGTTATTGGAAGCCCTACTTGAGGACCCTTGACAGTGATATTTCCTTGATAAAAGCCTGACACTGAGGTTTAAGTTTGATTATATACTGTTATTTCTGTTTCTTTCTGAGTCACCTCATTTCCTAATGGTTGCATTCTTTCTGTCATTATAACTTCTTTACATAAATTTGACACTTAATTATTCAGATAGATTGCATTACTTACAAGTTTGAAATATGCTGGAATAGGAAGTTAAATTTGTGATATAGGAGGCTCTTGTTTGTGAAATAGGCTTTTACCTAGCAAGTGGGATGATGGGAGTTTTTGTTTTATTTTTTAATATGTTTGGGAGGAAATTTATAATTTCCCCCTCCCCTACGAAAACCTCACCATAAACAAATATTAGTTTGGAGTGGATCATATTGTTAAGCTAAATCTTCTTAGCTTATCTTCATAACCTTGGGGGTAGGCATAACAATTTTTTAGAGGACACAGAAATATAAAACAAAACAAGATGGTTCATTGGACCTTATCAAAGTCAAATTTTCTCATTAAAACTAAGAAAAAAAGGGGGTAAGCCATAGGCTCTGAGAATATTTGTAATATTAGATAAAAGATTATATTAATGTGAAATTTCAAGAGTGCAGTAATACTGTTAATTATGTAAGAGAATATCATTGTCTTGGTTGTCTGTGCTGAAATTTTTATAATACATATATATGACCAAGGGCTTGTATCTAAAATATATGAAGAACTGCAAATCAGTTAAAAAAAACAACAACAACAACAAAACAACTATCAACCCAATTGAAAAATGGACAAAGGACTTGAATGGCTACTTCACTAAAGAAGATATGTGAATGGCCAGTAAGTACATGAAAAGATCCTCAGTCCTCATTGGTTGAAAGAGAAATGCAAATTAAAATTACAAAGAGAGATCATTTCATATCCACAAGAATGGCTAAAGTTAAGAATGATGGCAAATATTGGTTGAGGATGTGAAGCAATTGGAATCTATACATTGTTGGGATTATAAAATATTCCAAACACTTTGGAAGACATTTTAGCAGTTTCTTTTTAAAGTTAACTATACACTTTTTTTTTTATAACCCAGGAATGCTGCTACTGTATCTTTATCTAAGGCAATGGAAATGTCCACCAAAGTCTTACTCAAAATGTTTATGGCAGCTAAATTCATAATAGCTCTAAACTTGAAGCAACCTGTGTACATCCATAGGTGGATAGAAACAAACTAATACATTTACGTAAGGGAATTTAGCAATAACAGTGAGTGAACCAATATATTCAACAACGTGAATGAATGTCACAGACATTATATTGAGCAAAGAAGCCATGCTATTTATATGAGGTTCAAGAATAGGCAGAATGAATATATAGTGACAGAAATCAGAGTAGGTGGATGGGACATAAGGAAAATTTCTTATGTTCTATATCTCAATTGGAGTAGTAGTTATACAAGTGTATATATCATTGAGCTGTACACTTAAGAGTTGTATATTTTATTGTACATTTATTTGCAAATTTTACCTAATAAAACTTAAATTACAAACTGGCTTCTATTTTAACTGACAGCACATTAGGCTTTTTATGCTCTGCTTCAAGGCTTTTGGACTCCACTAGGCACATATTATAATAGACTCGAACTATTTATATCTAATGTGTACAAGAAGTAGAATTAAAAGAATTCAGATAGAAAAGCATATGAAAATTGCAATTTGTAAACATGTATTTACTTCTTTTTCCCCCCTTAAATTCTTTTCAGTTTACATGCACATTCAGTCTCAATAAAAATACATGCTTTTTATCACAATAGCATTTTTATAGTATACTTCTTTTTACATCTCAACTATCTGAATTAAGGCCAATATCTATATTTCACAGATTAGAAAACAAGTTCAGTGTTGTGTAACATGTACTAGGTAAGGTGAAGCCAAACAAAAAGTAGCTCTTCTGATTCTTGGATGAGTCTTCTTTCTATGACTCTCAGTTCCTCTTGGATGTTCATTTGCTTTGTGTGGCAACCTAATTCACCCAAAGTATTATTCTCAATTTGAAGCATACTTTCATCACTCTTCATTACATTCTTAGCTGTGTTAACCTGATAGCAAAAGAGTGATTCCAGAAGTATGAGTGTAGTGGCACTAATTTTATGCTAGACTAGGGCCTGATTCCATGTTATGATAGATTCTTAGATCTCTTTCTTCCATGCGTAATAACATAGTTATTTTTGTCCAATGTGTGCTCTTTGTTTTAGGCACAAACTCTCACAGTATGGAGGCAAGCTGATAAACACAAGATACCTCGAATTTGTTTTTTAAACAAGATGGACAAAACTGGAGCCAGGTATTTGAAGTGTTTCTTTCTTTGGCTTATCAAAGTAAGAATACAATTTGAGCTTTTAATGGACTATAACTTAAATTTAGAAACAGTAGTCCCAATAGAGTATAAATATTTCAAGAAATCTATTTAATACTATTAAAAAAAATTGAAACCAGCTAATTTATGGGTTAAATAATAATGTGGGGATTAATAGAGAGCTGATAATGAATCATCCTGATTCTAATGTAGAGAGGCTGGATCCTATTTTCTAAGATCCTGACAGTTATGTCTTGCTGATTCCGCTGGTTCTGTTTAGAGCTGTATGATATAGTTCCTGTAGTATTGCTGAAGTTTGGTGTTCTCATTGTTGTTAAAAGTGGAAGTTAGAGAATTGTTTCCTGCAGTTGCCTTAGAGAATAGTGTTCTTCATTGTCCTCTGATTTTCTTTAGCTATTGGATAACATGCTCTCTATAAATATGAACTAGGAGAGGAGAATGTAGATGTTTTAAGACTTGCATGCAAGGCAAAAAGTTAATGCTAAAATATTGTCGTATGCTCAGTGACTTATACAGGGTAATCTAAAATGGATACATTATGTGGAGAACATAATTTGGAATTCAGATAATCAAGAATATTTGAAGGATTTGGAGAAAATGTGAAAGGGAGAGAATCAAGAATATAAAGGATTCTGAGGAAATGTGATAGGGAGAGATCCTGGTCTGTGGTGTGAGAGTGGCAAAAACAAAATAAACAATTTCTCCCCTAAAGCCACACAGTATCCTTTGTGTTTATGTAACTCTATAGTAATTCTAAGTGTTGGTGTAAAGGATTTTTGTCTTGATTAATAAAAACACAACTTTCAAACTGTACAAGGCTCAGGTTCTGACCCTTTCTGTTTGGAGTTCCTTGAGGTAGATGGAAGTACTACTTTTACTGACTTATAGCACCTGTGATGATGGGTATGCAGGGGAATGACTGCATAATAGACTGGTTCTTAAAGACATTGGGACCAGAATGGGGTGTGTGTGTGTGTTTGAATCAGCCCATGTGCCAAAGATGATATATGTTTCTTAGGCAGCCAGCCCCAGTGTTGGCACAGAAATGCACAAACGTAGTAGATGATATTAAAAATTCCTAAGATATAATCCCTAAGTATATAAAAATCCCTAAGTATGTAAAAATTAGTCAGTCTGGCTCTTGGAAGAAAGCTGGTAGCCATGTGAGATAGCAGATGCAGTTACTAGAAGAATCCTTGACTTGAAATCGCAGATCTTGCATTTAAATTCTGACTGTAATTATTTGTGATCTTGAACAATTCATGTAAACTTAAATTCAAACTTTAGTTAAGGTGAAACTAACAATAATAATACCCTACATACCTGTGTGGTAGATACTTGGTTACTAGTATCTGAAATTGGTATTAAAAGTTTATTTAAACTGTTGTCTAATGGAAAACTGTTAAATAGTGAACACTGGGAACAATAAAGAGTTATAATTTTAAACCTTGTTTAAAAATCTTAACATTTTAAACTACTGTATAATTATTTTGTTTTCTACAGTTTTAACTATGCAGTTGAAAGCATCAGAGAGAAGTTGAAAGCAAAGCCTTTGCTTTTACAGGTTTGTTGATAAATATTTGGTTGATTAATAGCAACAACTCTCTCTCAATGTCTTCATTGGTTTATTTTATTGTGGCATACACATTTCTGAAGCTCTCTTAGGTACTTTTTGGAAGAAGTTGAGATAAGGGTAAGATTATGGTAATAATAGACATTTTGGGGAAAGTGGAGAAAGATAAGCTTTATCACCAATGCCATTCTAATTCAGTGATCATTAATAATGTCAATCTCACTTTGCCTTGTAGTTACCAATTGGTGAAGCGAAAACTTTCAAAGGAGTGGTGGATGTAATAAGTAAAGAAAAACTTCTTTGGAACTCCAGTTCAGTTGATGGAAAAGACTATGAGAGAAAACCTCTCTTGGAAATGAGTGATCCTAAATTGCTGAAGGAGACAACTGAAGCAAGGAATGCCTTAATCGAACAAGTAAAATAAATACTTTGATTTAGAATTGCATAAGTATTTAGAAACTTTTTAGTGCAAAATTTAGTATAAAACTACATGTGAAATATGTAGAGTATATGAATAATAAAATGAATACCAATGTATGCATCACCCTGCTTAGTAGACTATCAGCAATACTCTTGAATCATTGAGCCACTTTCTGTTCATAGTTTCTCTCCCTTCCACTAATGGTCTACCCCCAACCACTATCTTGGTTATAGTATTTATTTTTCATTCGCTTTTCTTTATGGTTTACAAATGTATGTTTTCTTAAAGAACTTAGTTTTTTATATTTAGACTTTATATGAATGAGATGATACTGTTTGTAATTTATTACATTGTTCAGTATTATGATAGAGATTCATCCATGTTGGTATGTGTGATTCTACTTCATTCATTTTCAATCTAGTGTAGTGTTCCAGTATATGATTATATCACAATCTGTTGTTTGTTTTCCTGTGGAAGAACTTTGAGCTTGTTACCTCTATTTTGCTTTTACAAAGTGTTGCTGTGAACATCTTTGTATATATCTCCTTGTGTGTATACATGCAAAAATTTTTTAAGGGTTAAACCTACGAATTGCTGGGTCAAAGAATGTGTCCTTCTTTTACTTTACTAGATGTCAAATTATTTAGAAAAATTTAAAACCATCAATTTTAGTTAATAAATAATCCTGGACCTCATCTACTCTCAAAATTTTAATAGGAAATAGTAAGATTATTAATATTTATAATATTTCTATGATATTGTTAATATATAACACAATAAATAAAACATACCTTAAATAAACTCCCTGAATTTTATGGTAGAGAAGAACATTTGAGTCTGAACCCTTTGATTTTTTTCACTTTTAAATTAACCTGGTCAAAATAGATTCTTTCATAATTAATTTTTTTCATTCATCTTTTATATGAAGTTATTTTTGAAGTAATCATTTTTATAATACATAGTAATTATCAAGTTTATCATTAACATAATAGTGAACATTGTTATTTTTATTTTTGGATAATAGTGATGACCTACTATAATTTAGCTTAAGTGCTCTTTACATATATTTTTAAATCCTCACAACAACCTGTATTATCCTCATTTTACAGGTGAGGAAATAGCCTTAGAATACTAAATAAGTTGTCATACATACAGCTAATAAATAGCACAACTGGAATCTGAGCCCAGGTCTATCTCAGTTAAGAGCCAAAACTCTATGCAATTTGCTATACTGCTTTTCTAATTTGGGGAGAGGGTTTGTGAAACAAATATGTGGAATTGGCATTTATTAATCAATAATCAGGTATATAATTGGTTCTTCTTTGAGGTTTTATTATTTTGTTTTATCTTATACCAAAGAGCTATCAGGGTAAACCTAAGAAGGATTTGGTAATCTACTTGAGGAGCCAACATAAACTTGCATATTTATCTCATAATGTTCTAGGACATGATAGTCTCAAATTTTATTTTCATTCTATGCTATCAGCAGATAAAGTGATCATTACAAGGAATACATATTTATGTATAGCATTAGAAGTAAAACCACATCACACCTGTTAGGATGGCTACTATCAAAAAATAAAAAAAAACAACAAATTAAGTGATGGCAAGGATGTAGAGAAATTGCATTCCTTTTGCAATGTTGATGGGAATGAGAATGTTTTCCACTGTGGAAAACAGGGTGGGTCCTCAGAAAATTTAAAATAAAACTAACATATGATTTAGCAATTCCACTTCTGAGTATATATCCAAAAGAATTGAAAGCAAGGTCTTGAAAAGATATTTGTATGTTCTCGTTCATAGCAGCATTATTTATAACAGCCAAAAGGTGGAAAGTGTTCATCAACAGATGAATGGATGAAATGTGCTATGTTCACACAGTGAAATATTATTCAACCCTAAAAAAGAAGGAATTTCTGACACATGTTACAGTATGAATGAACCTTGAGGATGTTGTGCTAATTAAAATAAGCCACTCACAAAAAGACAAATACTGTATGATTCCACATAATGTGAGGTGTCTAGAGTAGTTAAACTCATAGAGGCAGAAAGTAGAATAGTTGCCAGGGACGGGAAGAAGAGAATGACAGAGTTGTTTCATGGGTATAGAGTTTCAGTTTTGTGAAATAAAAAAGTTCTAGAGATTAATTTTACAACAGTGTAAATATACTTAGCACTGCTGAACGATTCACTTAGAAATGACTAAGATGATACATTCTGTTAAGTTTATATCATGATATTCTACAATTAAAATTTTTAATTAGAGAATAAGATTAGGGTGGATGGGAACCAACTTCCTATGATCTAAAAGTAAACAGTGAAAGTAATAATACTAATAATACTTAATATGTTTACTGTATGTTCTGAAAGCATAATTTGAATTGATTATTTAATCTTCACAGCAGCCCCATGAGGTAGGTACTAGTATTATCTCCATTTGTAATAAGGGGAGAAAGGTGATGACATAACTTGTCCAAAGGTTTTGAATAAGGGCTGGTATCATTTCCAAGTAGTTTGGCTCCAGCTTTTCAGGAGGGTGGTTTGGTACATTTCTGCTATAGTTAACTGTTAAAAGTGTGTTTTTTCATAGTAAGTTTGAAAGTTTTACTTTCTTGTACTATTATAAACTTTTGAAACTTTTATTAATTTTTTTGTCAGCTAAATTCTTCTGTTTCATAATGGCAGATGATTATGAAAAGAACATGAATTAATTAATTTCATCTTTATTATTAAAATGATGTCTTCAACCCCCAACTTAAATTTATTCCCTTAGTGCAAGATTAGTTATAGTAACAGTTGTTGTAGTTTGACTGTCAGATCTCATGAATATTCAGAGTATTAGAGGCATACCAGATGAAACTTTTTTATAAACTGAGACTCCGGTTTTATTTAAAAACAGCAGTCCATTGTATATGTTTTCATTGGCTGTAAATTGTGCATTTTCTTTTCTTCTGAGCACTCCTGAATAGATAACACTATACTGAGATGCTTTATGTGATTCAGACTTTCCATGAATTTAGGATAACTCATAAAGAAGTTTTTAGTCTCCTTTCCTTTAAAAGAAAACTATTTTTCAGAAAATAGGAGGTTCTTGGCCTGGGTAAGTTGGATCATGTAGCTGTCTTGAAATATTTGGATAATATATGTTTATGATATTTAGACCTAATAGTTGTAACAAAAAATGCAAGTTATAAAATTGAAGCCTTTCTCTATAGGTTGCAGATTTGGATGATGAATTTGCTGACTTGGTTTTAGGAGAATTTAGTGAAAATTTTGATTTGATACCAGCTGAAAAGGTAAATATTATTATTCTTTTACTTTGACCAGGTTTTATTAATTAGATGTGATTTGCTTTCTCTTTCTCTTTTTCTGTGTTTTGTGTTTTTTGTTTTTCAAATTCAACTTTGTATATCATTAGAAAGTGTTGACCCAAACAAAAATTAGGAGAACATTAAGTCACTTCTAGTACAGATACTTAAATAATGGCAGTGATTTTCTATTTTCAAATATACTTTATAAAATTAGAAATTGAATCTTCTTTTATTGAGTCAGAAGAAGTTAAGTGTTCATTCTCAGCCTTTTCATTGTGATCATTTCTCCAAGTATTTTCAGGGAAATCACAGGTAGAAATTTTGTATTTAAAATTTACAGGTTTTTTAGACTACTACAATGATCATTTTACTCAGAACTTTTTTTCTGAATCTTAATTTTTAGTAGAAACTCATTACAAACCTTTTCATTTTTTTTTTCTCTTTTAAAATACATTAAACCAGAGACTAGTCAAGTGAAATACTGATAGTAATCAAATTATGACAGTCTTCCTCAAAGCATTTCTGGTTTGTTTGTTTGTTTGGTTTTTGCAAGGGACCTTCCCCCATAAGTTGGCAAACTTTCTTTTCCTTTATGAAACATAGGAGTTGCCAAAGAAAGTGTTTTTAAATGATAATTTATAGAATGGGCTCCAAAATGAGTCCAGCACATTCATTTAGTTATTTTTCCTGAAAAGAATTAAAAACACAATATTTGTAGATTTATTTTGAGCCATTTGAAGTTGAGATGGAAAAAATAATTTTTTTCCTAGTGAAATGCCATAATTTTGAAATTTTTTATTGTTTAGTATTTCCGTACTTAAGTGTGGTGTTTATTATGCCCTATAGACTCACAATAAGGTTTCTGTTTTCAAAGAGCTTACAATCTAAAGTATGATGTACCATTTCTCTTATCAAAAGCTTCTAAGCACATACAAGCTTTTCTTGGTTTTCGAGGTCTTCTAAAATTTTTTCTACTTTGATTTCTCATTTTCTGTTGGATTTTATTTAATATGGAACTGATTCATTTGAAGAAAGTGTAACTCATTTAAATTTTAATTTCTGATCTGTTTCTCTATTAGATTATCAAAATTAAATTGCAAGTATATTAACTCATTTAGTCAAGAAATATTTTTAAATACCTACTTTAAGCACTTTTTTAGTTTCTGGGGAATTTATCAGTGTTTTCTTGGGACTTTAACATTTATGTGGATTTTACATTCTAGCGGATGGGGAAACCAATAATAAACTAATAAACATATATCTAATATATCAGGTAGTGATTAATGTTATAAAGAAAAACAGTAAGGCCATAAAGAACGATGGAAGTGTGTGAGGAGTACTATTTTACATGGTTGGTTAGGAAAAGCATCTAATTGCGAGCTGATTTGTTTGAGACCAGTATACTGTACATGTGATCCTGTTATGGTCACATAAAATATTTATATCTCTGCTTTGTAGCTACAGACTGCAATACACAGAGTAACACTGGCTCAGACAGCAGTACCTGTGCTTTGTGGAAGTGCCTTGAAAAACAAAGGAGTCCAGCCCTTGTTGGATGCTATTACTATGTACTTGCCCTCACCTGAAGAGCGCAACTATGAATTTCTGTAAGTATGCAAGTATATCCATTAGATTAAAATTTTATAGGTTTCAAAAAACCGGTAGGCAAATAAGTCTTTTTTCTCGAAGAGTAGTAGAATCACCACTTTTGAATAACATTGGTGAAGGATATCATTGTAGATAATATAGAGCCATAGTAATTTTTACTTAAAAGGGACATTTGCTATTGTTTCTCATAATCTGATGTGTTTACAACTGTCACTAAAAATGTGGATTTATTTACTATGTAAAAGTATAAGTGTTGACCTTGCCATCTCAGTTTTAAAAAAGTAGTATACTAGGGACATTTGATAAATACTCTGTAAATATATTTATATCTATTTTAGATTTAAAGATTTTTCATAAGCTCAAAATATTTTTCGGCTGCAAAGAAAGGTTATTGTTTTATTCCTGTTGTCACTAACAGCTTTGTACTTAGTAATAAATCCTCTAAAATCTGAAGGAGTATTGTGCAAAATGGTAGACAGAAGTGGGCTTTAATCCTTTTAACTAGGGCATGAGTCACTCTGTCTCTCAATTGAAGAGGCATCACAGTGAAGTGATTATGAGCATGGACTGTGTAATACCTGGATTTGAATTCTAGCTTTTGCGAGGTGCTTAACCTCTGTGAAATACATAATAGGACCTGCTGCATAGGATTGTTACAAGAATCAAATGAGTTAATATTTATAAAGGACACGGAATAGTGCTTAGTATATTGTAAGCTCTCTGTGTAAGTGTTAAAGTTAAAAACTGGAATAGGAATTATATTGGAATAAGTTCTGTAATAGAAATGTCTGATTGCTTTGAATCATGGACTCCTTTGAAACTAATGAAAATATGCAGCTTTCTTCAAAAAAATATTTATGTGCACAAAATTTGGCAAGTTCAGAGGGATTCAAACTTTCTGTAGCCTATCAATAAACACCAGTTTAAGGACATAATTCTTTAAGAATGTTGGTGTGTAAACAGGTTCACCGTTGTAGTGTAGATTTATATGATTATGTAGCTGGAGAGGAAGTGGCCGGAGATTGTAAAAGGAGTAAATTGAAAGTGCCTATTTGGTTACCCTGTACAGATTTTTTGAGAAGTGGTGCAATGTTCCAAAGTATATTTTTTTGAGGAGGGAACTCTTGGCAATGGAATTACTTTCAAATAAAGGTAGTATTTGGAAGAGAACACATTGTTTTTAGTTTTGAGGAATTAATGGTAAGATCCCTATTAAATAATTTAATCCAGTGGAGGAAGAGAGGTACATAGTACTGACATTTTTTAATTGGCCCGAATAGCTAAACTCCTTTGGAGGACATCAGGGTTAAATTCGTGCAATGATTATAATATGATCTATATAGAGAGATTGAATATTCATATGAAGTATATTTTAAATGCTTTTCTGGAATGGCTCCTTAATTTTACAGGCAGTGGTATAAGGATGACTTATGTGCGCTGGCATTTAAAGTTCTCCATGACAAACAGCGGGGACCACTGGTTTTTCTGCGAATTTACTCAGGCATGATAAAACCCCAGCTGGCCATCCATAACATTAATGGGAACTGCACGTAAGTAGAAACTTAGGTTATTTTCTAAAATGCCGTCATTTCTTTAAAAGTATTTTTACTAATAAAAATCATGGTTTTACAGAGAGAGAATAAGTCGCCTGCTTTTGCCATTCGCTGACCAACATGTAGAAATCCCTTCACTGACTGCTGGTAACATTGCTTTGACTGTTGGGCTTAAACATGTAAGTGACCAAATGGTCTAGGAAATAACAGTTAATATGTTTAATTAAAAGTAGGTATTTTGTAATAGCAAAAAAAACCATAGATAATCCAAATGTCCATCATTAGGGCAATAATGAATATTGTAGCATATTCATCAACATGGTTGACTCATACATTTAATAGAAAGAAAGAAAATTACAGAACACTTAACAGTATAGGTCCTATTCAAATAAATTTCATATCCAAGTAAAATAACATTCTATTCATGGATGCATAATTTTAAGTTTTATAAAATACTGTGTTATTCTCATTGGGTTTTTTCCTGTCTTAATCATTGCAGACAATTTAACCTCATAACTGTTCAGTTAATAACAAGATATTTTGCCAGTGAAGGCTCCATGAGGGCAAGGACTTTTCTCTTTGTTCTCTATTCTTAGTCCTTAGAACAGGGTGCATCATTTAGGCATTCCATAGCTTTTGTAGGATGAATGGATGAAAATACTTAATGCTGTCTAGAAATTGGACTCCTAGCGTTGCAGTGTCCTATTTGTCTACCTGAAGGCAAGAACTTCTTGTACGTATTTGAAGGAGAGAAATCCACTTGGACTAGAGCTTCAGTAGGAAAATCCTTATAGAGAAGGAAACTGGCATACAACTTAATAATATAAAAGTTTAAAAGTGAAATTATAGTTTAAAAAAATAACTGGTAGCTATCAATTTTGCTTGGTCAAGGGTATTCTGGTTAATTGCTCATTTTAGTCAATAGAGGATTCTCTGTAAAATAGTATTAAACAAATTTTTTAATGGTGGTAAAACACTATAACGGACTTCTCCCTAACCCGTCTTTACATGATTGAAAATTTAGGAAGGTACATTTGTTTTGCCAAATGAATTTTGGATATATAGGGAGAGGGAGAAAGGAGAGTGTTTAGAATTTATTACAGCAGTATTTTGGATAGTTATTATACAAGTTAAATTATCTTTAGTTATGCAAAGTTATAATGAGCTTTATGAGTTTGTCTCTCAAATACTGTTGAGTGCTTGCCAACAGCCTGTTTTATTCCAGAGCATTCTGTTTGCTTGCAGACTGCCACTGGAGACACCATTGTTTCATCTAAGTCCAGTGCATTAGCTGCAGCTCGTCGAGCCAGAAGAGAGGGAGAAAAGAATCATGGACAGAACAGTGAAGCAGAGAGACTCTTATTGGCTGGGGTAGAAATTCCGGAACCTGTTTTCTTCTGCACCATAGAACCACCATCAGTGGCAAAGCAGCCAGGTACAAATAGTTTTGGTGTATCAATTAATTAATGCTCTGATAAGTTAGATAAAATAGTTGTACCCTCAAAAGATTTATGTGGTTGAGTTTATCAGAATTTATTGGTATTTCTTGTGATTTGTCTAAATTTTTATTCAAGATGTTTTGACTTTTACAGACTTCTTTCATTTTTCTAATATCTTGGCCATTTTCCTCATCATATTCTTCCTTACTTTTGTTCTTCTGGTACTGTCTAGGGGATTCTATGTAATTGACATCAGGACTGCTGTTTCCATACATTAGATTAGATAGCTACCAATTCATAACCAATTCAGTTTCTTGTCATTTTATGAAATTGCTACTTTTCCTTGTTTTCTCGCTCAACCGTTAGAACTCAGTGAAGATATTTAAATACTATGGTTAATGTCATTTAACTGTTTTGAGTGTTATATACCTTGCTCTTTAGCATTTTTGTTCAGAATTCTTCAGTGGCTTTTTATAACTTACAGTACAAACCAAACTCTTTAGTATGGTATATAAAGCCCATGATTCCAGCTTCATTATTTCCAAATCCAGCTTCATCATTTCCAATTAGGTTTGGTTAAATACAGCAGAAAATCCCGAAATAAGTTGCTCTAATGATAAAAGTCTATTTCTGTCACCAAATATGCCTTGAGTTGGTAGCCCAGTGGTTAGAGGGTGGCTCTACAAGATCATCAGGCACCCAGGCTCTAGTCTTCTGTCCTGCTTTTCCTATCAGTAGTCATGTCATGATGGCTGCTGGAGCCTTGGGCATCACATTGGAGTTTCTCACAGCAGAAAGGAGTAGCGGGAGAATGATGATGTGCCTCTTTTTTCCCTTTTAAGATTTCTTATATGGCATTGGCCATCACTTAGCTATATGGCCACCCAATTGTAAAGGAGTCTAGTAAATGCAGTCTTTTAGCTAGGCAGGAGCAGAATAGAATGGAAGGTATTACTAGCAGTCTCTGACACCAGCTTTCTTGCCTGGCCTTATTTCTTGAAACTTCCTCCTTTGTTGTGAATCTTCTTTTTTTCACCCAAACAAAAATAAAAACAATACTGATACCTGTACTGCCATAATAAAATAGTAGTGATTTCCTGAAGGTGCCATGCTCTTTTTGTATTGCCTTTTCTTTTCCATTGTTCTCTCTTGCATTATGATGGCATCCCTCAATTTGCTTGGAAAAATGTTTACTCTTTCATTAGGTCTCAACTCAAGCATCACCTCTTTGAAGCCATCACTGAATTCCTATGTTAGGCTATGAAAGGACAAACTTTCCAGATCTAGAGGTAGCGTTATAAGCCGTTTTTCTCTCCTTGAAACAAGTTGGACCCACAGATTATAGAAAAACAAAGAATCTTCATTGTTTCCCATATCTTTTTGAGTAACTAGTGGGAAAGAGGGGAAGACTCCTAGCCAAGTAGTTTGAGGTTCGGTTCCTCACTTCTCAGCTGGAGTTCACATGAAAAAAATCTGAGTGTGGATATAAGACAGCCCACAAGTATTAGAGGAAGCTGGATCTTTTCTTGTCCAGTTGGTAAAGGAATGGCATTTAAATTAAAACAGATGTAGCAGCTATTTTCTTATTACCTTAAAATGCCCCGAGGCTAGTCTTGACTCTGGAAAAGAATTGGGTGACCTGAATGTGGTTTAAAGTTGAGGGGTTGACCAAGCAAGTTATATCAAGGGTTTTCAGGCACTTAAGGGCAGGGGCTGTCCAAACAAAATAATCTGAGTTTTTTTAAATATATTTGAAAGTCACTTAATATTTAAAATTTGGTGTGGGAATCCAAATTCAAATTCCAGGATTGCATTAAGTTGCAGCAGCCAGTTTTCAATCTAAGGGCTCAATCTTTTAACTACTTTAGGAGAAAAAGTTTGGTGTCCAAGGAAAGTCTAATTAATGGGCATTAGCTTAGAGGTCCTGGCCCCAGAGATCAGGGGCGCTTCCTAGAACCTCCCTTACTCAGACTTCTTATAAGCGATCTACGTATTTTTTTTTCCTGTAATTCCATTGTAATTACCCGTGGTCCTATTACAGCACTTGACACCCTGTATTATAATGCTGTATGTATTTGCATCCCAATAAACACCTGAAGGATAGATTCTTTATAAGTATTTTTGCATGAACTTGTTTATTTTACAATAAAATTACCATCTTTTTATTCTAAAAGCCACAGTTTCATGAGGATTGTTACTTTGAGTATCCATAGGTACTTAAAAATAAATATCTAAAATAGTGCCTCTTAACCTTGGATGTGCATATACATCTCTTGAGTTTCTTGTTAAATGCAGATTTTGATTCAGTCTGGAACCTGCGATTCTGTATTTCTTACAGGCTCCAGGTGATGCCAATGTTATTGGTCCTTGGACTGAACTTTGGGTTATCAGGAGTCTATTTCAGCACTGTTCAATAGAAATATAACATGATCCACATTTATAACTTAAAGTTTTCTTACAGCCACATTTAAAAAGTTTAGCTGGCAAAAATTAATTTTAATATATTTTATTAAATATATAAATATAACATAATATGTATAAATATATAATATGTATACTATGTATATTTATACATAAATATAAATAACATATAATATTGTTTATTAAATATATTTAATATATTTAATCCAGTGTATCAAAATATCATTTCAACATGTGAGCAATATAAAAAACTGAGATATTTGACTTTCTTTTTTTCTTATTTAATTTTTGAAACCTGGTGGTATTTTACACTCACAGCACATGTCAATTCAAACTAGTAATACCTAGCACACATGGCTAGTGGCTACTATTTGAACAATGGAGGTCTAGAAGGCCTGGTTTATATACCTAAGAACGGTAGTTCCCAGCCTTTTTGGCACTAGGGACGGGTGTTCCTACGAGAATCTAATGATGTGAATTGGAGTTGAGGCAGTGATGCCAGCGCTTGAGAGTGGCTGCAAATGCAGATGAAGCTTCACTTACTCGAATGCTGCTCACCTCCTGCTGTGCTGCGGGGTTCCTAACAGACCACAGACTGGCCCTGGGGGTTGGGGACCCCTACCTAAGAATACTTTAAATGTGTGACTGATAAGGTTAGTTCATTAATTCATTGCTGAGCTCCGTTTCTTCAGTTATACTTTATGAATGTGGAATTTCTAACATCTTTTATAAAGAGAGGGTATACTTATCAGTTAATTGATTGTATTAAAGTATCACTTTACATGGCATATTTAATGCAAATAATATATTATTTCCTCTTTGATAATGGCAATTAATCATAGTGATCACATTAGCATCTCTTTATTCATGACATAATTTAGCTTCCTTTTGCCAGTTTCTCATTCCCTGTGTTCCTGAAGGCATTTTCCTTTTTCCTTAGCTCTTTCATTGATCTTTGCAAAAACATAATCAGATGATTTTACTGACTCACTTAAAACCCTTCAGTGGCTTTGTTAGTTAGTTAGTCAGAGACATGAGTGACAAGAGAAACAAAGGAAGAGAGGCCCAGACTAGAGACTGCCCAATAATCACCCCAGTGGTAGAATTCTGGGTACACACATGCGCACTAGACAAAGGTATGGCAGCCAGGTGTCAATTAAAATGATCTCACTTGCCAGTCACCTAGGAATGCCTTTAGAACCATCCATCATGGCCTGAATATAAGGGAGACATTCATGCTTCTGGGCCCTTTTTGCCTTTCTTGGCTCTCCTCCCTTTTGCCCTTCTGGGCTTCCCTCCTTTTTCCCCTTGTGGATTCTTTCCTTTTTGGTGGCCTTTTGTGGCCTTTTTGCCCTTTTGTAGTCATATTGACCCCTTTGTGTTGCTCACAGTGCTGGGACCATGTTACTCCTTGGGTATGTATGCTTTGTCTTTCTCCATGTGCCTCCTTGGGGCATTCTTTGTCTTTTAAAATGTATTTATCATAAAACTATTAAATCTCAATTACCCATGATTCTTCACTGCATTATTTTAACAAGAACCGAGGAAAAATGCTAACTACATGTCTGCACCATCTTTATCTCTCTCTCCCCACTACCAGTGGGGCCATACCAAACTCCACTTGGCCCCAATGGTGACAGCTTCCCAGCACAAATCCAAACTCTGCACCATGGCCTAATAGACCTTGTATGCATCTCCCTCCTTCTCTGACACTACTCTTCCTTTTGCGCACCAACATCCAACTACACTGGCCTTGTTTTTCCGATAGCAAACCATTTTTTATACAGCCATTTTCACTATGTGGAATTCTTTTTCTTCAGGATTTTGTTTACAAGGTCATTCTTTTTTGTTTGTGTCTTTACCTAAATCATCCCGGAGAGGCCTTCCCAGATCACTCAATTTCAAGTAACTTCACATCACTGTCATCTTGTTTTATTCTTTACAAAACATTTATGGCTGTTTGAAATTTCTTTTTCAAAATTTGTTTGCTTTTTCATCTATTTTCCCCCATTAGAATGTATGGTACATTATCTAAAAAATGAAATGTAAAGGTAACAGATACTATTTATCCCCTAGATTTGGAGCATGCATTGAAATGCCTTCAGCGTGAAGATCCCAGTTTGAAAGTGAGGCTAGATCCTGACTCTAGACAAGTAGGTATATTGTTGCTTAATTCCAGAAATCTCAATAATTTGTGTGTGTGCATGTGCATGTGCATGTGCATGTGCACGCACATACATATAAAACATGGATTGGTCTGTGCCCCTGAGAAAAAAATACTTTCTTTTGGTTCTTTCATAATTTTCTTCTTATATTGACTGTCAAGCTAAATAGACAAATTCTCCTTAATTTCTCAAAATAATCATACCTCACTTATATAAACCACTCTCCAACATTTCAACTTTACAGAAGATAGGTTTTTCTGAAATTTCCAAGTGAGGTTCAACCCTAAGACAAAGCCCTGAGCCTCCTATGCTAAAGCTTGTAGAAGCAGCATACTAAAGGGAGGATGCAAAGGTTCTTTTAATGACAGTGGTACAGATAAAATGGGTGAGAATTGATAGATTACAACCTAGTCATGTGGGAGGAAATACAGTTTTAAAGTAGGTATAGAACTGGAATGTATATTAGAGCACACAGGAAAAGAACAGATGTTCATTCTGCATCTTCTTTTTAGGAAGGCAGGGTAAAGTTTACATAAAATTTTAGAAAAAATTTCTTTTAAAGGTTATAAATTTGTTTTTTAAAAGGATAAACTGATTTCATTAATCTAAAAAATATAGGGTACTCTTATTTTCCCAATTGTCAGCTAAATGAGTAGTAATTTAGTTTAATTGATCCTGAATGCTACAACAGCAGTTAAAACAAACTTTTTATTTAAAACAAAACAAAAAAACTTTTACTTAAAAAATGTCAATACTTTCTCTCAGTCCTGTTCTACACAGGTCACCACTGTGAAAACTTGGTAACTAGCCTTTTACACTTTTTCTAACATCCACTTTTCTGCTATGCTATAGTTTATAATAAATATAGCAATTATATATCAGGTAATCCTTTTTTTGTTCCTTACAATTATAGTTTTTATTACAGAAAAAAGATGCAAATTAGAACCAGCCAAAGGAAGAGCCTCATAGGGCAAAGTCTGGGACAGTTCTAAATGAGAAGCTCTGTTCATCCTCAGGGATGTGTTACCCTCCTAGTAGGGTGTTGCCAACCAAGGAGGCTCACCTGGGCCTTTGTTTTCTAGTTTTTATTGAGGTTCAATCACATACTGCCTGTGTGGTTGACCTTTAGTCTTCAGAACCTCCATAGTTTTGGGTTGATCTTTATTCTTCAGATTGGAACTGATGTGGTTATTCTAAAGCCCTCGTCATAAATCATACGGTTATACTATCTGGTGGACAAAGCCCTTGGAGAAGCACAGACACACAATCAGAGCATCTTGAGACCTAAATGTAATTTCCCAGTTGCTGAGAACAAGAGCTAGATCTCTTATGGTGTAAATTCTTCCCAGATGGCATATGAATAAGATAGAGCACATAGCGATTCCTCACACTATTCCTTTTTCAGGAATAACCATTATTGCTTTAAAAAGAAAAAAGCATATATGGAAGTTTTGACTGCCCACAAAGCTGTACCTTTCCCAGGATGCTTGGGAAACACCCAGGTGGTTGGGAATGTTTGGGATAAAGGTTATTTCTACCTTTTATAAGATGTTGCCCTCATCCACATTTCCAGACAGTTGCCTACATCTTCATTACGAGAAGAAAATTTCTCTTTTCTTAAAGGCACAACCCAGAAGTTGCCAGAATCAATTAGATTCATGTTCCACTGCCCAAAACTTAGCTATGTGGTTGGAAAGTGATGCCACTTTCCCAGCTGATAATTTAATTAGCATGGAAGAAGGAGAAAATGACCTAGTAATTCACTTTTCATTGATTTATTATTTCAATTAGAAAAGTTAAAAACTTTGATGGAGCCAAAATAAATTGCAAAAAAAACCCACCCCAATTTGTAATTAATGAAAAATAACATATATTGATGTCATACTTTGATGTAGTATTTTGTAATAAACATGATTTTTATTTTCTTTCATTTCCTTCCTTTTTTAACCAGACTGTTCTGTGTGGTATGGGGGAGTTACATATTGAGATTATTCATGACCGAATCAAGAGGGAATATGGACTGGAAACCTATCTAGGTCCTCTCCAGGTGGCATACCGAGAGACCATCCTAAATTCAGTTTGTGCCTCAGGTAAAAAAACATTTAGAATTAGTTTTTATTTCTCTCTCTCCAGGATCTGTTTACTGAATCTTTTAGTATAGTTGCATAAAGCATGGTTCATAGTCACTAGTTTCTTCTATCAGTGAGAACAGGTTTTTGATATGTTGTCTCATTTTTTAGGATTTTTGTTGTTGTTTTAAACATAGCCTTATTCCATTACCACTGATGTCTATTAGATAAGCCACTCATCAAGCAAATGTGCTTTTTAGTGGTCATGGGATAGAATAAGCCATTGAAGATGGCTGAACCCAGTTCTCACTACCAGAATGAGTATACAAATTTGAGGTTGATGTGTTATTTTTACTCTATAAAGTGAGTGGAAAATAATTTCCACTATTTAATAAATATGGTAAATGCCAATGGTATTCTTGAGAAAGTACAGTTTTTATATTTTTGTTCCAGAATGTAAGGATTCATGATGAATAGTTTTAATTTCACTCCCTTAAGCAAAAGAACATGTCATTATTGCTATTCCTCCCAAGCCAAAAACAGGTTTGTTAAAAAAATATATGAGAAAAGATGTTTAGGATAACCAGATCTTTTAAGCAACTCAGTGATTTGTATAAAGTCCAGGTGATTACTATTTATTGAAACTTGAAAAATTAAACAAATAAATATAGAAGCAAATGACATGAGGATTCCTATTTCTGGACTTCATATCTGGGAAAACTGAAAATGCTGTAACATCTTTTATGTTAATGTCTGAGCTGTTTGGAATGTCATGGAAATTTCCAGGGGCCAAAAAGGAACCTGCAGCAGGAATCTCAGAAAATAAGTTAGCACCAAAGTCACTAAGCTATTATAGAATAATCTGCAGTCATTTCTAACCTAGGCCACATCTCCTGGAAATCATTAACTAGGAAAGTCTTCGTAAAAGAAGTGATAATTTGTAACCAGAGGCTCTGACAAAGTTTTCAGCCTAAATTCATAGAATCATTGTGACCTGAAAAACTCAAAGCCAAGAATTTAATGCAATATCTCCCTTGAAACATGGAATATAAAGAAAACATGCTAATCAGTGCCCCCAAAACAAAAACAAAACCCTCAAAACTTTATGAAAGGCAAACTTTAAAATTTTGGGGAGAAAATATAGAATGGTCTTACTAATCAGGATAGGGTTGAAACTTACATATCACCAGAAATTAAAACTGTGAAGATTGCTAAATTTCATGTTATTAAAATTAAGAAATTATATATTAGAACATACTATAAAAAAAGCAGATATACTAAAAGCCAAAAGAAGATATTTGTATCACATAAACTGACAAAAGATAAGTACTGAGAATATATAAAGAACTTACAGATCAGTAAAAACATGACAAACTAAGTAGAAAAGTGAGCAAAAAAGATTGAACAGATATTTCACAAAAGAGGATACACCCAAAAGGCCCATGAACATATTAAAAGATGCTTAATCTCGGTAATGATTAGGATTATGCCAGTTAAAAGTGCAAGATAACATTTTACACTAACAAAATTGGCAAGAATTAAAATCTGACAATGCCAAGTGTTGGTGAGATGCTGAGCATTGGAAACTTATGAAAACAATCACTGTGAATACCATTAGGCAACTTTCTTATGAAGCTGACCATGCACAGACCTTACTGCTCAGCACTTCCATTCCTAGGTATGTGCTGTAGAGAAACTCTCATATATGTGCATTGAGAGAGATAAGGATCTTCATAAGAGCATTGTAATTATAAAAAAAGAAAAAAGAAAAAAAAAACTAAATAGAAAAGACAGCCCAAATATTTGTGGACAGCAGAATGAATAAGTAAATTGTACCATGGTCATATGATGGAATACTATATAGCAGTGAAAAAGAATATATTAACATGTATCAGCCCATATGACCCACAAAAGTGTAGCCAAAACAAGTTACAGAATATATACAATATAACAACATTCAAAGTGAAGCAGAAGTAAATTATATTGTTTGGACATACAAGCATATGTGATACAGCTCTAAAGAAAATCATAGTAATTATTAAACATGATATCATGATAGTGGTTGCTTCAGATTTCTAGGTTTTTGGTAATGTTCTGTTTAGTAATTTTAGGTTTCCTAAATGTTCATTTTATTTTTAGCTTATGCATATATTTGTAAGTATAAAATATTTTATAATATAAAAGTCAGCTTGTAAAGGAATTATGAAGAGGAATTGTAGACTATAATTCTTATTTTTGAATTTGGGCCATGAGTCACTGCATTAAATATAGCATAGTTTGTTTTAGTAAAATATTGCAGATTGGTGACAGCTGTTAGTTATTAGCTAATGAGAGATACTATTTTCAGTTTTACAAAAAGACATTTCATTAGCTTTTTGGAAAGCATAAATATTAAAGGAATATATTATTACTGGAAGAATATATGAAATTTAATAGATTTCAGGGTTAAAATCCTTTTTTATTAGATGACCTTTTGTACCCTAAATGTTTTACTTTTAAATACATCTTTTTAATAAATTTCAAGCACATAAGAAGTTTCAAAAGTTTGAGTATAATCTTCATATCAAAATTCCTGTGATCATCTGCCTCAAAGCATCTTAACACTGAAGCAATATTAATAGGTTATTCAGAGCATTTTTTAACATTGATAAACACGAAAGCAGATGCTTTCTTGGTAGAATTATTTTGACATTTTTATACTATATTTAGGGCCATTGTTATATTTTCTCTCACTTCATCTTCTATGAGACTTTGAACCTATTGATTGTAATTTTGCAAGTTGTGGCACCTTCCCACCTTTCCAGAACAAATCTCTGAAGTACCATATTCAATTTGTTTACAGATACCTTAGATAGAACTTTAGGAGACAAACGGCATCTTGTGACTGTAGAACTGGAAGCAAAGCCAGTTGAAACATCATCTCTTATGCCAGTTATTGAGTATGCTGAAGGTGTTAGTGAAGACATTTTGAAGGCCTCCCAAGAGGCCATTGAAAATGGAATTCACAGTGCATGCCTCCAAGGTAAGGTACTTAGATAAGAGTAATCATGAGTATCACATATTCAACCATTGACTGACTCCTAATATTATAGATTATTTCAGCCTTTTTTTCTAACTTTGGTAGAGTTTTTTCCCTATCGCTTCCCATTATGTATATGTTATACCTTTTAAAATTGTCCCAAAGTCCTTCAATATTATTTTTTCAGTCTTCTGTTTACTCTGCTTTTCAGTTTTGGAGGTTTCCACTGATAAATAACTCAGACTCTTTTTTTAGCTATGTCCAGTCTATTTATAAGCCTATCAGAAGCCCTCTTATTTCTGTTACAGTGTTTTTGATTTCTAGCGTTTCTTTTTAGTTCTTTCTTAGGACTTCTACCTATGTTTTCATTCCCCATCCATTCCTGCATACTGTCTACTTTATGTTAGAGCCTTTAGCACATTAATCATAGTTGTTTTACATTCCCAGTCTGATCATCCCAACATCTCTGCCATGTCTGGTTCCAATGCTTATTCTGTCTATTCAGCTTGTGCTTTTTGCCTTTTAATATGCCATGTAATTTTTTTTTGATAGCCAGACATGATGTACTGGGTAAAAGGAACTGCTATAAACAGGCCTTTAGTAATGTGGTGGTGAGGTGTCAGGGGCAGAAAAGTGTTATGTTAATAGTCCTAGGATTAAGTCTCAGCCTTCTAGTGAGCCTGTGCCTCTTGACTGAACTGCACAAGTGCTTCTGTTTTCTCACCCCCTTCCCCTTTAGGCAGGACAGGATGGCTAGTGTGGACTGGGTGGAGTAGGGTACTGCCCCCAAGTAAGGCAGGCTCTGGTGATGATACCTTACAGGTTAGACCCTGGTTAATTATTGTCCCCTGAGGACAGGCCTTGTTAAAAACAGAGTGCTCTGAAGTAGTTTTCGATCTGAAGCTGATTGAATCTATGCTGCAAAACCAATGGATACAAAGGGCCAACTCTCAGTTCAGGGGGAGTCAAAAGTTATTCTTAGATTTTCATCTGTTTTGTTTCTTTAAACCCCTGCGTTGTTCAAGGGTCAGCTGTATTTCAGAATGATTTCTTTTCCCCTTCCCTGGCTGAAAGCACAGGGGGACATTTCTCTGACTTTTCTGTGAGAACCCACTTGAGCTCCTGGAGGTAAATCTCACAGAACTGTGCCCCCTTGTGTTCCTCCATCTCCTTCCCCAATGACTGCATACCCTGGAGTTTTTACACTAAGTTTCTAGGAACTTACCAGTTACAGTTCAGGTTTTCCTACCCTCGCACTTGTTCCTGGGGTGTTTTCTGCTAGTAACTGTTTCAGGAAGCTGTGACTCCCTGTATTCACCTCGCTAGTCTTAGGGGGCAGTAATTTTCCCTGTGTCCTCCCCTCTCTTATATATCCAAGAAAAGCCGATTTTTCAGTCTGTTTTGCTTTTTACTTGTTATGAGGAGAGAGTGATAACTTCCAAGCTCCTTACATGTGGAACTGAAAACCAAAAATCCTCTCCCTATTTCTTTACATGTCTCAGTTACTCCTCACTTTATATTGAATGTTAATACAATTTTTCTCCCTTGCTAGGACCATTGCTTGGATCCCCAATTCAAGATGTGGCAATTACTTTACATTCACTGATAATTCATCCTGGTACCTCCTCAACTATGATTTCTGCCTGTGTCTCAAGATGCATACAAAAGGTATAGAAGTATCCTAATCCTTTTTGCTTTAAGGTGACTCTCCTGAGAGTAGTGATCACTGATCTGCAGACAGCTGTGCTTGTAGTGCCTGACCTTGTATTTTGCTTCCTGAGTCTTATAGTCAATAAGAATTTGTACCATGGAAAATCTTTGGTTCATTAATCACCAGGGTTTTATTTGGAAAAAGATCTAAGAAATTACTGTTTAACACAGATAACTATGAAATACCCTCTGATTTTGGCAAATAGGCAAGTTTTCTTATATGGCAACTACTTTCCCCATCCAAGACATGCCATTAGAAACAAGTTTGGTAGGTTTGAATGGAGGACATTTCTAGAGTCAGCTTGGCCAAGATATACTATATTCTAAAAGACACTGAGGATCTAATATTGGTTTTAATTTTGGCGTTCGTGTTTATTCAACTAAGATTACTTTAGTCAAGAATTGCTGAATAACAGATTCAGGATAAGCATCTACCTTCTCAGAGAATCAAGCTACCTGGTCTTCTTGGCATGGTTACCTGGGATAGGTCCTTGAGTGTCTTGTCCCAGTACCTACCAGAGCTGGATTAACCCCCAGGGCCTTAGTAGTGTTCTGATGATTCTGTACATTTCTCTCAGTGTGAGAATGCTCTTGTTTTGTAGGTGACTCATTTTGCATTAAAACACTTGCTTTTTTAACCATCTTCTAATATTTTGTACTGTGAGACCTGATTTTCTATAGTCCTATTTGAATCCATAATTATAAAATTACCTTAAATACCCTGAGCCCGACTTAAGAACGCTGATCTGTCTCTTACATGAGTTCAGATTCATACGTCTTAAAGTTTTTTGATTTAAAAAATCTATACTTTCAAAAAATAAAATTTAGTTTGCCTAAACATGTACCTAAAAGTATCGTTTGTTGTCATGATTAAATTGTTGAAAACATTTACCTTCCAGTAATTTAAAAAATTTCCCGAAGTTAGTCTTAATTTGAAATAACAGTTAATTTGTAACTATTCTTGAGTTGGTTAGCCTTTTTATTAAGATCATACTAGAGAATAAGAATTAACATTATGGGGGGCTTACATTTAATCTTTAGTTTTAATTCGTTACTTTAAGTGAAATACTCCTAATGGAAGTAATCCAGCCTTTGTTAAACTTCATCTAGTAGGGAAGCTCCTTCTCTTTGCTCATGAGAAGTTAATGATGTTTCATGTATTTGAGCTTTCCATGTTGTGCTTAACTGCACTAGGCACTGAGATGGATATATAGGATGCATACATTTCTCTTGGCCTTAAGGAATTTATGATTTTGAAGGGAATTAAATATTCCCAAATAGCCAAAATATTACGTAGAACAAATTGAGTAGCATAAAAACTGAGAAGCAAGGAATTGGGCAAGATTCTTGGGAAGAAGTTAATATTTGAGCTTTGATGATTTGAGTATTTGAGATTTGATGAATTTGGGCATGGTGGGGAGCATTCTAGACAGGGAATTAAAGAGTTCCTTTAACTTTAGGTATCAAATGAAGGCAGATGTGTAGTGAGAAAATAATGTGGGGAAAATTAAATAGAGGCAGACTGTAGAGAAACCTTAGAAAGTACATTTAGGAGTTAGATTTGTTTTGAGAACAGTGTTTTCAGAAAGGGCAGTGTAATATTAGATTAGGGAAGAGCTGGTCTAGAATAGGGGATGGACTGGGTCTGAACTGGGATGATAGGCGTGAGAGTGGAATAGGAATGGAAATCTTATAACTTAACTTGGGGAAAATGATAGTGATACCACCAACAGAAATAGGAAAGCAGATAAGGGTGTTTGGGAAAGGAAATGTTGAACTCAGTTTGGGGCATTATTGGGTTGCTATAGAATCTTCAGACACTATCCCAAAGCAGGCCAATGGAGTGTAAGGCTAGAGCACTCAGAGACTGTGGGCTGAGTAGAGTTTAAAGCTTTTGAAGAACCTACATAGAAGGTGTCTATGAGGCTCTGTAATTAGGCAGTATTGCCAAGAAAAAAACTGAAGAGAAAATAGAACTAAAGAGAGATCCATGAGCACAGTATAGCCTGTTTAAGTTACACAGAATTCAGTCCTTTCCTTGGTTGGTGGTAGCATTTTTCCTCTTAATTTTTACTTTTTCTGTCATTTTGTTCTAAAAGATATGAAATGGCACAAAGCTTTTGGTAAGAACTGCAAAAATGCAGAGAATATAGTTGCTGTCAGCTGTCATTTTTAGTAACACTGTCATTCTAGGACTATTAGATACATTTTTTACAGTTGTCATTTCAGTTGATAAGATTTTAAAGGTTTATTAGCTATGAAGAACTGAGAGATTGTGTTTTATTATGTATGTGTGCTGTATATTTTGGAATTTCTGTGATAGGGGTCCCCGACCCTAGGGCCACATAGCAGGAGGTGAGCAGTGGGCGAGTGAACAAAGCTTCATCTGTATTTGCAGCTGCTCCCCAGTGTTAGCATCACTGCCGCAGCTCCATTTCAAATCATTAGGCATTATAGATTCTTACAGGAACACCGGTCCCTGGTGCCAAAAAGGTTGGTGACTGCTGTTCTATGATTAATTGAATATACTCTTGGTTTTACTAATTTGGCCATGATTGTGAGGGTAAGGGGACTGGAGAGAAAGGAGGTGAGATATCAGGGACAGAAGGGTTAGAGACTGAGAACCATTAGTTGATAGTGTAGGCGATGATAATGCCCCCTCTAAGGCCTTAGTAATAATGAGGAGTAGTGGAGTGGGAGCAGAGAGAAAGACGATCAGTCAAATCCAGTAAAGGTGAGGGTACATTCATGAGCCAAACTCATGAATTTATAGGAAGTAGGCTTAGAATTTATAGGAAGTTGTTTTGTTACTTTTGAACTCTGGCAGGCTGGATACATAAATCAGACTCACCTTGTGGTATCTGCACATTCCATGCAAAACCGACTTACCAGTTTGTCTGATGTAATAATACTATTAAAGATGGTGTCTGACTGGTGGCCCCAGTGTTTTCTTTATATTACTGCTACTTCCGGTTTTCTTACAATTCCTACCTGCTCTATGCTATTTTAACTTTTTGCACTTTCCATGTTATTTATGTGCTTGATCTTGGCCTTTGAAATCTAAAATTCTGAACAGATAATCTATTTTAAATAGAGAATGTGTTTCTGTTACCTACCTGCGTTAAATTTCTCTTTTATTTTAAGCTCTCCCCTTCATTTTCCTCCTTGATTGCCTTGACATGTTCCATGTACTGTAACTATAGGCATCAGGAACAAAACAGGACATTTGAATAAGTTTTTGATTGAAAATCTTATTTTCTTTCACTGTATCACTGACATATCCACAGGTGATCTATGTATTCTGGCTTTCCCAAGTACCCCCTTGCAACATCCCATATAAGAGATCTATGATGTATTGCCATGCATGTACAAGTAAATATTGAAGTTTTTGACTTATGTTCTCTGTATAAAGTAGGCTTTTGTATTTTTGTCAGAGCTCTAGCGTTGAGTATTAACTTTTTATGAATTTAACAGAAATTTGACTTCCAAGGTATGGAAGAGAAATTAACATTCTTTTTTAGGCTCTGAAGAAAGCAGATAAGCAAGTTTTAGAGCCACTGATGAATCTCGAGGTTACAGTGACTATAGATTACCTCAGCCCTGTCCTGGCAGATCTGGCACAAAGAAGAGGGAATATCCAGGAAATCCAGACTCGTCAGGACAACAGAGTTGTTATTGGATTTGTTCCCTTAGCAGAAATTATGGTAGGTATTTTGTGACTGAAGTCTTATTCTTTTTTAAGTACAAGGGATATATGCTGAACAAAAACAGACCTTTGGTAACACTTGAGAGAACCATCAGGGCTTCAGTTTAGAGGATGCATGTTAAATTTCAGCCAAAGTAACTGTTAGGATTTTGGATTTAAATTGGGTGGGGCCGGAGGGGGGGAATCCAGGGGATTACAGCAGCTTTGGGGGTTGTTTCCGGTCCTTGATAAAAGTTTAGGTGTACTGTACCAGCCTACCATTTTTTCTCTTTCAAGCACTTATCTTACTATTCCAATTGCTAGTTTTCAGGCAAGTGTCATTCTTTCTACCAGTTTCTTCTGCTCTAGGAGAAGCACCTGAGTGCCAGCAGAGCCATCTTTCCAAATGCGGGGACCAGGGAATATATCTGAAGCATATGCATACTATTGTTTTCTGTCCTCCACAGTATTTCTGAGAATGATTAAATGAGCTGTTTGAAGAAATGATATGGTTAAGTTACATAATCACCTTTCCTGGTAATGGTCAAAAGATAAGTAGCAGGAAGAGAAACTTGAGGCTTAAATTTGTTAACTGACTTCAATTATTTTGATTAGGGTTATTCAACTGTGCTTCGAACGCTAACATCAGGTTCAGCTACTTTTGCGGTAGAACTATCTCATTATCAAGCCATGAACCCTCAAGACCAAAGCACACTGCTCGACCGGAGAAGTGGCTTGACCTAAGTGCTTCAGGTCTTTGGAGAGAAAGGAGTACCTATCTACTTTTTCAGTAAGAACAGTTTTTATTACTTTATTTATTGGACAAATATTGTTGCAATACATTTGAAGAACTAGATAAAAGATGGAACTATAAACTGAAGGTGGCACTGGAGCTGCCCTTTCTTTCTATAATGAGAAATGTGCTTTGATATTGAAAGTTAATGTACCTGAACTATGTGTGTAGAGATGATGTTATTACTGTCAGTAAAGACTCCACCCTTTGGAATATATTAAGTGATTTCACCAAGTTTTTTTTTTTTTTAGCTTCTCTGCCAGTCTTCCATATGTAATGTATAAGACAGAAGTTCAATCAATACAAAGCTATAGTTTATTCAAAAACAATGTACCAAATTTTAATTTACATGATTTCAAAACAAAGTTGATAGATTGCAAAGGGCCTTTTTCTCCTCCAAATTTTGGCTCATTTTAACATTTGGTTCTCATGGTCACAATATCCAGTAAAAAGAGGTTCTGCAGCTATTTTACGTCTGTAGAACAGATAAAGTATTAAAAAGATGTTTTAGAATGCTATAATTCATCTCTATATTAAACAACTTAGTAGCTTAAATCAGAATCACTAAAGAGCATTAATTATTGAAAAAGATTGTTAAAGTGATTCAAGATATAGAGGTCTAAGTTATACTAAAATTTAACCTATATATAAAAGTTGTCAATCTAAATATATCTTATATGGGTATTATTCTCTTACCTGCAAGAAAGTTCCTAATTTCTCCTAATTAAATCACTACTTCTTATGTGATATAAATTTGTTTATAGCAAAACAAAACAAAACAAAAAACCCCAAGAAGTTAGATAACAATAACATTAAAAAATCATCCTGGACTTAATAGTATCCCAGTTTGAAAAAGATTTCTTACCTGACCATTCTGCAGCGGTGAACTTTTAGTCTTTTGTAGGCATCATCTATATTTCTGATCTCTTTCTGACTCCATAGTCTCTCACCTACAGCACTTGCCCGAGGCCTAAAATTTAAACCACATGTCTCCAAAAGCAGTTTAATGTTTTCTTAAATAAGTATCTAAATCATATGCTTGGGGAAATTCCTAATGCTCTCCCACTTGGATAGAGAAGGAAAACTAAGGCACCTTAATTCAAATGTTATTACTTAAATTCCATACCATAGTCTTGGAGTGAGGTTAGTTGCATCCACATATTCTCCCCATAGACAAGCTTCTCCACCAATGACAAGTTGTTTCTGTTTCTGAGAACCTACATTAAAATCATTGAATTGATGTATAAGTAGTTGCAGCTTAAAACTTATATCCAGAAGCAAAATGATATCTTCTGTCTTTATCCTGGGACAGCATTTCTCTAATAGTCAGCAGTACCTTGATAATGGCACACAGAAAAGGTGGCAAACTTTATTCCCACCCCTGAACCTGTAGTTCATATATGCCAACTAATGTAGTGGGTCAGTGTTAAGATACCATTTTACATTGGTTTTATGCAAACTGATTTGGACACCAGAAACATTCTTTTCCCCTGGCTGTCTATGAATAATGTGCCAGGGAATATAAGTTGGAACACTAGTGACCACCACTCCTACCCTTAATATTTATTTCTTGATATTAAGAGATGAAATACCTAATACTTTGTTTTACAGTACTTATTACTTTCTCAAAAAATGGTTTCTAAATAGGTAAGTCAACTCTTAATAGACTTATAGTTTTGAAACTTTAATTAAACAGAAATTTTATTCAAAGCGTGATATAAAAAACTAGACAGAGTAGAATGGTTCTAAATAAAGAGGGTCGGAGAGCCCAAAGCCCCACCACTCAGACATTTCTTCTCACTACCTGCCTCCCCCGGGGATGCCTCCTCCTTGGAACCCTATGACTACACTGCCTGAAATCCACTAAACCAGATTATAGCCTTGCTTAGAGAGGCAGTTCAGAAGAGATGCAAGGTAAATACAGACATCTTTAAGATATAGAGAGTAACAAGAAATGGAGATAAAATCTAAGGGAATCTACTTTTAAAGTTCTTTTATTTAGATAAGGATTTGGTTTCTTTCACTAAGTTCAAAACAATACCGAGGCCTTACTTTTTAAGTAAACACAAATAAAATCAAGGGTCAAACATAAAAGGATAATAGTAGGTAATATCTAGGTAAGGATTTCTTGGTGGGAGGATAAGGAAGAACATCAAGGTAATGATGGTTGCTTCACTTACCACCAAAATCAAGAGGTTCCACGCTATAGTAAGTTATCCAATCTTGTCCATAACTGATCCAGTCTAAGTACCAAGGAGCAGAAAGGATTACAGGGAATCCAGCTGCTGTGATTACACGTAGTTTTTGAGCATATAATTCCCGTTTCCATATCTGAACTACAGTGCCTTGTTGAAGCTATTAAAGTTAAAAAGTGCAATATATAATATTAGGTCTGGCAAATACAGTAGATGAAATTAAAAGTCTAAGACGTATAACTAGAAAAAGAACTTTAAGATCCTTGAAAAAAGTTATATGTCTTCTTTCCCCTTCCCCCTCAAAGTTAGTGCCAGATGCTGTTCCTTATAAGGCTTAGGAGTTTTATTGAACTTGAAGGTTGGATGTTTAATGTTTGCCTATTTGTGACAAATGTAAGTGTAACAAACCAAGGCTTTAGGCTCATTTCTGCCACATTCTTTACTCACTTTGAAACTATAAGGATGTCACCAACCTTTCTGGAAAGGTAATATTAGTAGCTGGACTTGCAAATTCTCAGTTGCCCCAAAGGAAAATAAAGAATTCTATGTTAGATGCCGTTTAAAATAAAAAGTGTATGGTGACAATTTTACTTAAGAACAGATAATTCTTGATTGCTATTAAGGTAGTTTTATCTGTTTGTTCTGCCCTTTCCTGAAAAAAGGGACTTTCTGCAAAGTATTCAGTTTGTGATTAATAATGAGATGGCAGGGAGGAGGCCAGGGAAGAGATGGAGGCACTAAAGAATATAAGTAAATGGAAGAAAAGAAAAAAAAATACCATTAACATTGGCCCCAGTCTACAGCTTACAAAAGTTTAAATCGAAAGGAATTAATTTCTATTGCTTACAAAAGTTTAAATCGAAAGGAATTAATTTCCCCATAATGTCAGGAACACTTCTTTAGGGTTCCTCCTATCCATGTTATCAAAATCAAATGCAGTCTTTACACTTCTCACCTTCTCTGCATTATCAAAAACCTCTTGCCAGACTATGGATCCTTTATTTGAGGCTGAAATAATATCCAAAAGCCTACCATTGGAAAAAAAAATAAGTTATTTTAGATCATAAGCTTAATATATTTAAAGCATACATATTTTCTACCAAGGACTGCAGTGCTGAGAGCTGCCTTTCAGGATAGCACAGATTTATAGCTGAACCTTCTTTCTAGGACATGGCTTAGAAGCTGTCACAGCAGAGGGGTTTAAAAGTCATTCACTGAGTGAATAACCCAAGCATACCCCAAATAGTTGCAACTCACAGGGGAGTGTACAAACAGAAATCTCTGGTAATTTCATAAGTATTTTAGAATAAAAGAAACTATAATCTAACCTGTAATGTCACCTAAATAACATTCAACAATTGTTGACCATCAGTCTACAAATATTTCTTGATATTCAGACAATGCCACATGCTCTGCAGGATAAAAAATTAGACTGTCTCACATAAAAAGCTTAATAGAAAAGCCTGTAATCTGGGCTTGTAGGAGTTGGCAAACTGTAGCCTACAGCCTGTTTTTTTATGATTCATGAGCTGAAAATTGTTTGTATATTTGTAAAGCATTATTTAAAAGATAGGAGTATACAACCAGATGTGGACCCAAAACCTACTACATTTACTAGCTAGCCATTTACAGAAAAAGTTAACTGATCACTAGTATGGAATAGCACTGTCCAATAGAACTTCTGCAATGATGGAAATGTTCTGTATATGCTCTTTCTAATAAGGGAGCCACTAACCTCAGCCAGCTATTGAACACTTGAAATATAGCTAATGTGACCAAAGAACTGAATTTTTAATTTTCTTCTATTAATTTAAATTTTAACAGCCACATGTGACTATGCCTACCATACTGGACAGCACAGGTTTAAAGTAAAAGAAATGCTCCTGGAGTTGGCAAAAGGGAATGAATTATAGGGGCTGGATGATGATGAAGACCTTGCAGGGTAGCCAGGGCCTTGAGCTGAGTCCTTAGAACATGTGACTGCTGTCCTATATTTCGACAGTTATTGCAAAGGCTTAGATTTACCATGTTACTGATTTGAAGAAAGCAGTGGACATGCTTCCTTTGATTTCTCATCTACACTGTTACACAAAGCATGCAACATCTACACTTTGGCAAGGGATAGAGAGCAATTGAAAAACTAACACAGTACTAGTAATAGCTAAAACTTTTACAAAAGACATTAATGAAATAAAAACACAAGTAGGCTTTCAAGTAACTTACTTTTGAATATAGAAAGATTCTAGTTTAGTAAAATTACTGCCAAAGCCTTTCTGCTTCATGAAATACTTTATATCTGGATTGGATTGCCTTTAAAAAAAATTAAAATGTTATTAAAAGTTTGATATGCCAAATATATTGAAAGCAGTCTATATCCTTAACATAATTTGTGCCTATTTAAAACTATTAAAGTTTGTAGAGAGTAAAATAAGCCTAAAAACTTAATTATGAGTTATCTTAGTTTTCCATTGCAAATAGTTTTTTCCAGAAGCCAGTTTCTTGTAAAAATAACTTTCCCTACCTTACCCCGTCCCCTTCCACGTAAGACTGTTTGCAAAGAGGATTTTTATTTGAAAAATCTCCTCCACTTAATCATGGCCCTCTTTCACTAAAGCTGTTCTCATTCACTACACTCTTTTTATTTTTTTTTAATCTCCATTTTCTTCTGCATCTTGATTCTCCTTCCTAAAAGCTTTTACTTTCTCATACTACCAAAGGTACATTCTTCAAAAATCCACCATTAGGAATTGTGCTGCCAAGTTAAAGCCATACAAGCAGAGAAATTACCCCAAATCTTCTCTTTTTACTTGGAGACCTCTAAACTTACTTCAAATGCAAAAAACAAACAAAAAAAAAGCATTTTAAAGAATTGTCATACCAACAAGTAAATTCCACTTCATCTCCTCCCAAATGAATGAACTGATCGGGAAATACCATGCTAATTTCTTTGAAAAATTTAGACAGGAAGCTGTAAGTTGTATTCACAATAGGGTTTATAGGTCCAAAAGTCCCAGACTGACGTGTATAGTAACATGGAGTCAGGAGGTCTTTCTGACCTGGAGGAAAACGTGAAATTTGCTTCTTACTGAAGTATTTTAATCACAAAATCATGCTTTTGCACATAATTACACTATTTTGTTGAAGCTGTAAGATTTTATACATAACAAGATAAGCATGTTTATTAAGAGTTACTGTAGGAATTTCTTCCAAATAAAATGAGGGAAGATTGTTTCCTGAATCCTACCCCTGTTCCTCTTTCTTTCCCCTTCTATGAGCCTGAGATTTTATCCACTTTAAATATCATCCTGACTGTTAATGACTCCCAAACATTCAACTCACCCTAACCATTTTTCTTGAGCTTCAATCCATATTTCAAATTCCTTGCTGAATACAATTAAATATCTTAGCTGCACTTCAGATACAATCTAACAAAAACCAAATTCTCTGTACTCTAAGCTCCTTCTGTAGCTTCTCTTGATTACTTGTTTTTCTTTTGTAGTTTGATAAGTGTACCACCATCCTTTAGTCTATAACTCTTCCTCTCCTCCCAAAGTCAATCAGTTGCTAAGTCCTATGGATTATATTTCCAAAATGTCTTTGTTCTATACATTATTTCCCATTTCTATTATCACCATTTTGGTCTAAGAATTTCAATCTCTTTCCCCTGTCGATCTGTCACTTTCACATAGGTTTTCTTGATGTGGGGCTCCATTATGTCACTCTTCTGCTCTAGCTCTTATTGGTTTCCTTGTGTCCTCACGAAGCCCACATTCTTCACTGAAGGCCCTCTACATTGTACTTTTCCAGACTTATTCCCCACTCCATGTCTTCCCTAATGTATACTGAACAATTACAAATGCTAGGTGCTGTGCTGTGTGCTTTACATTCAGTATTTAATCCTCCAAAACAATTAAATGATAGCTACTGCTAACCTCCCCATTTTAGAAGTGGGGAAACTAAGGATGAGTTCTGTAACTTGCCCAAGGTCACTCTGTTTATAAATGGCAGAAGATTCAAACCCAGGCAGGCTGGCCCAGAGCCAGCCCTTACCCACTGTATTGTGCCTCCTACTCTGCCATACTATACTCCAGCTATTTAGCCTTTCCTCATGTTATTTCTTCTATTAGAAATATGAACATATTCTTTGTTCTCTCAAAAGGATTTTAAGTGTTACCTCATCCATGAAGCCATTTCTTGAATTCATTTATGTTCTACTTGTTGTAATCATTTTTTGCTTTCCTTTATTCCTTGTTTTTATACTTCAGGCAGTGCTAGACACAATGACTTGCTCACATTAGACACATAATAGTTATTGAATTATACCTGTTAATAGTACTGCCCTTTATGTAAATCACAATTAAGAACAAAATAAGCAAACACCAAGTCATAAAATAAGAGGTGCAGAACCTCAGATGGTCACTTTCTGCAACTCATAAAGCACTTACCTTTTCCCCAAGACTGTGTGTGTCCAGGGGTATCAAACTCTGGTATGACTCGAATCCCTCGTAATCGGGCATATTCAATCACTGTACGGACATTGTTTGGTGTATAAACGTGAGAAAAAGAATAGCTTCCCTGTAAACACATTTATTAATATCAAATTATACAAAAATGGATTTGGTCCTGAAAACTGTTAACAGGTTCTGTTTGTACTTTGATATCTCATAACTGATTTTTCTGTTATCACAATGTATTAAATAGTCCCATGTGATGCTGGATGACTCATTTAAATTATATGTTTACTGTATCTTAATAAGCTCTCGGCACACTTTGGGTTAATTCCATAGTTACTGATAAAACCATCTATTTCAACCAGCCCCTCTTGTTTCAGAAACATCTACCATCATGTTTCAGCCTCATGTAACTATACAACAAAAGAGAAATAAAATGTTTGACTCCAAAGTGTTGAAACCTCTGAAAACTGAACTATATAGCCCTGGTCAGTTTTAGAATCAAAATTCATACATTATTACAAAGTGTAACAATTGTCTTTCAGTCATTTTAATTACTATCCACTTTAGAAATTTTACCAGAAACACTCTGATAAGTGTCTCTCTCTCTATACACACACACACACGCACGCACGCAAGGAGCCTGTTTCTAAAATTCCTTACTTCATGTAGTTTTTCGGAGAGAAAAACAGCCTTTACGAAATCAAAATAATTCTGTTTAAAATTAATATATAGTTGGACTACCTGAAAATTACTTAAATTTACATAAATCATGAATATTTCAGGTATTTTGCATTCATTAAGTTTTTAAAAATTTATTTATATAGCCCCTAGAGACTGTTTACATTTATAACATAATTGTAAAAACAGGAGTTTTAGTGCTCTAAAGTGCTAAGCCAGAGCCTATTAAAAAAAATTTTTAAACCATAAATATCTAACTTTTATACTTTATTTCTACCCATAAGAAGAAACATTTAAGGTACAAACTTCTAATGAAGCTACCAAAAATGCTATAGACTGACTACAATAGTATGAATTACTCACTTTATTGCTCAACTCCGGAAAAGTGATGCTCTGATATGGGAAAGACTGGTCATCAACTATGTGCCAGTGGAGAACATTAAACTTATTAAAAGCCATGGCATCCTGCAAGCAAACATGTTAAAATATTAACTACCACAGATATGATATATAATCCATTTACATTCAGGATTGTTTCCAATGTGACTGCTTTTATAAAAATTTCTTTTCAAAAAAGAAAGAATGCAGAAAAAATATGAATTCTTTGTCTTATACACTTTGCATAGCATGTCACTTTTTGAAAAGCCTACACATAACTTGTATTCTAAACAGTGAGTTATAACTTAGCTCTGTGGGAAGGGAGCAATTCCCAGAAATATTTGGGAATACTTACTGAATGGAAAATAGTTCTTGACTGCTGCTTACTAAGGAAAAAGGGGCATTCATTAAAATGGCCTCTAATTCCTACAGTTCTGAGATTTGAGTGCCAACTCTTTTAGAAATGAAAGAAATATCGTATAAATATAATACAATTCCATTTAAAACCCTCATAAGTTTTTGTGGAAACTAACATTGATTTTAAATTTATTCTGGAAGAATTAACAATACTTATATAAAATATAAGCAGACTATTTGAAAAAGATTAAAATAACAGGAGAGATTTGCCTGATCAGATAATCAAAACTTAAATCCTCCCTTTTCTTTCATCAAGGCTGAAGAGAGTTGCTGATGTATTTTAAGAAATAGCTTACACACAAGGGAACTGTGCAAAGAAGTAAATATATTGAGGATTTGCATTGTCAGAGAAGGGAGTACTTCATGGTTTTAATAAAGATCAGGGAATGGCAAACTTTTTACAGAAAGCACTAGGTAGTAAATATTTTGGTTTTGTGAGCCATACAGTTTCTGTGATTTTAAACTGTTGATTCTGTACTTGCCCAAGAAGATAAACTGGTAAATAGGACAGGCTGAATTCAGAAATGAACTTGTGTTATTTATAGAATTTAGTATTTGCTATTCATGATATTAATTGAAAGCAGTAGGGTAAGTTATAGATTGCTCAAAAATGATGTCAAGACTACAGGCTAACCATTCAGAAAAAAAATCAATCACCTAAGTACACTAAAGTAAATTCTAACTGAATCAAGAATAGGAAAAAATGTAATGTAAAAAAAAAATTGAGAGGCTATTTTTATATTTACTATTTGTTTGGAGCCCAAGGTCAAAAATAGTAAAAGACAAAATTGAAAGGTAATCATAAAAAATTTAAAACTTCTACAGGCAAAAGACACTATACTATAAACATAGTAAATTTAGAAAATGTCACAATATACGATACATAAGTGTATAACATAAATACAAGCAAATATAAAAGTATCACATCTACAGATAAAACATTAAAGAGCTCTTAATAAGGAATAAAGATCTAGATGAAAAGGTGAACATTGAAAAAGTCTGGAATATAAAATATACGAATAGCTAATAAAGTCTTATATTAATTTGCACTTATTTAAAAATCAAAGAAGTGCAAATTAAAACAAAGAATACACTTTATCACCAGATTAGCAAAGAATTTAGCAAAGAATTTAGCAAAGGTATGCCCCCCCACTGCTGGCCAAGCATACACTAGTATAACCTCTAGAAGGCAATCTGACAGTATATACTAAAAGTTAAAATGTACCAAAAGATAAAATATTTACAGCTCTAAGCCCAGAGATTCACTTCTAAGAATTTATCCTCAGGAAATAATCCTGACAATCATACAAATATAAGAATGTTCCCTCTACAGTACTTTTTGTGATATTAGCCTAGATGTCCATAATTGGGAGACTGGTTAAATGCATATCACAGTTTATATAAAAATGGAACATTCATCTGTTTAAAAAGATGATATTGATAGAGACCTTATATAGTCTCATTAAAAAAGTCCATAATAGTTTTTTTTAAGATCACACAAGTGCAATCCTATTTAAGTTAAAAATAAAGTGGTTATGTTAATATGTTCATTTTTCCCCCCAAATCCCTGACCACATCTTTCCCTATTTAAGGAGTTCAGGTCCTATGTGGTCGATAATGTTTTAATATTGTTTTAAATTTTATTTTATATATAGTTTCAGGTGTATAGCACATATGGTTAGACACTTATATAATTTACAAAGTGATTCCCCCAATTAGTCTTAGTCCTCACCTGGCACTATACATAGTTACTACAGTATTATTATGTTCTCTAGCCTGTACAATTACATCCCTGTCACTGTTTTATAACAACTAATTTATACTTCTTAATCCTTTTACCTTTTTCACCCAGCCACCCAACCCCGCTCCCATCTGGCAATCACCAGTTTGTTCTTTTATCTATGAGTCTGTTTTTGTTGTTTGTTCATTTATCTGTTCCTTAGATTCCACATATAAGTGAAATCATATGGTATTTGTCTTTCTCTGTCTGACTTATTTCACTTAGCATAATATCCTCTAGGTCCATTGTTGCAAATGGTAAGACTTCATTTTTTGGTATGGCTAAGCAGTATTCCATTGTATATATGCCCCATTTCTTTATCCAGTCATCTGTTGATGGGCACTTAGGTTGCTTTCATATCTTGGCTATTGTAAATAGCACTGCAGAGAACATAGAAATGTATATATTATTTTCAAGTTAGTGTTTTGGTTTTCTTTGGATAAATACCTAGAAGTGCAATTGCTGGGTCATAAGGCAGCTCTATTTTTAATTTTTGAGGAAACTCCAAACTGTTCCACAGTGGCTGTACCAATTTGTAATCCTACCAACAATAAACAAGTGTGAGGTGATATCTAATTCTGGTTTTAATTTGTATCTCTCTGATGATTCGTGACATTGAGCATCTTTTCATATGTCTGTTGGCCATCTGTATGTCCTCTTTGGAGAAATATCTAATCAGGTCCTCTGCACATTTTTTAATTGGATTTTTTTTTTTTTTTTTTTTGCTGTTGACTTGTATGAGTTCTTTATAAATTTTGGATGTTAACCCCTTATCAGATGTATCATAGGCAAATATCTTCTATTCAGGAGGTTATCTTTTTATTTTGTTGTTGGTTTCCTTCACTGTGCAACAACTTGTAGTTTGATGTAGTCCTATTTGTTTATTTTTTCTTTTGTTTCCCTTGCTTGAGGAAATAAAAAATATATCAGACAAAGTATTATTAAGCAGTGTCAGATATTTTACTGCCTATGTTTTCTTCTAGGAGCTTAATGGTTTCAGGTCTTACATTTAAGTCTTTAATCCATTTTGAGTTTATTCTTATATAGGATAAGATCATTTTTAAGTCTAAAATGAGACACAGGGACATAAAAATCTATGTTGATCTTTGGTAAATGAAATTATGGAATTATTACCTATTTTATTAATATCTACAGTATGTGAAGTTTTTACACTAAATGTTTTTTTCATAAAAATGACAATAATGTCTTGGAGAAAAAAAATCAGGGTATTAATGTAAATGTAAAAATTATTTTTTATAACACAGTTTGTTCATAAACCAATAAAAAGTCAAGCAGAAAATCATTATTGTCAGACTCGCCCCAAGCTTTTACCAGCTGAGGTTCCATGTTCCTTTGGAACAGTTCTCTGGGTATAAAGCAGCTCTCAGACTTTCCACTATAAAAAAAAGTGGAGGTCATAAAATTAAAAGACAATAGATAGAGGTACAGTGACCACATATTCCTAATCAAAAGTCTGGATCCATGATTTAATAAATAAGAGTGTATACATAGAGGGCTAGTGGACAGTATTAAAACTGTGTCTTTCTCTTAATCCTTGCTAACCTTGTTAACCCCCAATCCCGCCCCCATGAAAGTAGGATGATTCCCTAGGGGACCTCTACTCAGCTGAGGAACTATACTTCACAAGAGAGTGGGGAAGAAAGCCCAGTGCTTATACATAGTACATGAAAAATGAATCCCCTATTCTAGCCTGTACAATTACATAGGTAACCAGTGTAAAGTAATGACATAAAAGGATACATCTTCAGAACAGACAATTGATTAAAATTTAATAATTACCTACCAGAGTTTGAAGAATACTCTTAACTGGCAGATAGTGTCTGGCTGTGTCAATTAAAATTCCTCTATGAGGAAACCTTGGAGAATCACTGATTTTGGATTCATTGATGCTGAACTATAAGACAAAAGAAATTTTGATTTATTTTTGAAGTTTCTCTTGAGTTCAGTGAAGATTACATCAATGTATGCAATTATTGGATAAAAGATTTAGAACCAAAAAAGTGTAAAATTTACATATACCAGCTAAGATAAATATGTGGTGAGAAGAAACCTTCAAGTAGCAAATAAACAGCAAAAAAGCTTACATTTTTTTTACAGTAATATGTCTATTCAGCAATGTTAGTAATATATGATAATCATACTTACAGCCCCATTAGAATCTTGATAAATTAACTGGCTAAAGGTCTCTAAACCTAGGGAAAGCAAAATTTATAATTTATTGCATAATTTATAAAATAATAAATTGAGACAGTAAGAGAACCACAGAACCATAACCAGGTAAGGCAAATAAAATTAAAGTGTTGTTATACCTTTACCCTCTAACATATTTTCTAAAATCAAAGCTCAATTTTCAAAAAAAAAAAACAAAAAACCCTGCTGCTATTAATAAAAGTACTTTACTTCATTGTACTCATACCCTGGGTTTTGTATGAATGATAAATGAAAGAACAGTGATTTAATATTTGTTGCTAATTTATAGCATTATGAGTAAGCATAATTATGAAAAAAATATTATAGGCACTTTGGAAGGTACCTAAACTTAAAGATGGCAGAAAGGCTAAAAAAAACACCATGAAACTATAAGTAAAGTGTTTTACTTGGAGTTGCAAAGACTATCTCCTGAAGATTATTTTACTCAAGTACACTGTTCTTTTAAATCACTATTTAACAGGCCAAGTCCTATACCTGGTCTTAAGTTTACCAACATTCATCATTCTAGCTGACAACTATGTAGTCAGGGAAATTTTTAACATAAGAATAGTTCAAAGTCAGAAATGAGAGAGGAGACATTAAAACTGACAACCAAAGAAAAAGATTCCTAAGAGACTACTATAAACAATTATATGTCAGCAAATTTGACAACCTAGAAGAAATGGATAAATTCTTAGAAACATACAACCTACTAAGATTGAATTATTAAGAAATTGAAAATCTAAACAGCAAGTGTTGGCGAGGATGCGAAGAAAAGGGAACCCTCATACACTGTTGATGGGATTGCAAACTGATACAGCTGCTATGGAAAACAGTTTAGAGATTCCTCAAAAAATTAAAAATGGATATACCTTTTGACCCAGCAATTGCACTTCTGGGTATTTATCAATAATTCGTAAAGATCCATGCACTCCAATATTCATGGCAGTACAATTTACAATAGCCAAGATATGGAAGCAACCTAAATGCCCATCAACAGATAATTTGATCAAGAAATTATGGTTCATATATAATAGAATATTATTCAGCCATTAAAAAAAAGAAATCCTACCATTTGCAATAACATGGATGGACCTAGAGGTTATTATACTAAGTGAAATAAGTCAGAGAAAGATAAATACCATATGATTTCACTTATATGTGGTATCTTAGGGAAAAAAAAGAACAAACTAATCAAAAACAGACTCACAAATATAAAATGTATTGCATAACAATAATTATTTTATTTTAGATAACCCTCTGAGTGGAATCCAAAGCCACTCTTATTTTTAATCACTATAACTTTGGTTGGTTAGCTCACATTAAAGAAAGTTATTTTCCTTTTTTTAAAACCCTGTTTGGAAGTCAGTTCAACAATACCTACTTAGAAGAAGCGGTGAAAGCAGCTTCTGAACAGCAAAAGTAAATGTCCCAATGCCCAAACTTTGAAGTTCAGACTCTTAAATTCATAGGAAAAGCCTTTAAGGCTACTGTCTGCCCACTGCTTCCACTTTAGAGTGTTTCAGTCACTCTTTGTCTTTTCATACTGTTCTTATAAACTTGGCTGTTTCTAAACTCATAAGAATTTAAAATGGGGTAAGGGGTCTCTCCCATCCTCTGCCACTATGGTGTGTGCAGTTGACTGTTCCTTACCATGTCTTTTCAAAGACCTTCAGGATCAAGTGATTCCTGGCCAAGAAAGAAAAGCAGGGTCATCCCATTCCCCAGTGGATTCAGGTGATAACTGGTAATAAAATCAGGTATGACTCCCAGAGGAGACAATAGAGAAGAGCCAAGCTGAGTTTATAAGGACTCTCACATGAGACAGCACAGGTATTTATGCTGTGTCAACGTCATGAGCATTGTACCATATCAAGCTGAAAACAAGCTGAAAACTAAATGGACAGTTGGGCATGTTTTATTGGGAAAATGATTTTTCTCTTTGTATGCTACTCTACCAGTAGTCTGTCTCAGTAATAAATATGTGAGAACTTCTGCTTTAATAAACAACCATAAATAAATAAATAGGTGAAGAGAGGTGCTGGCTACTAAAGACAGCAAGAAGTGATAGTGAAAATTCCCTATCAGAGGACATTGGGGCCATTTATAACTATAATATTACAGTCCCAAGAGCATCAGTGAATTACAGCACTGAATGTAGTAACCCTTAAGCATTTTCAGAAAGGTCAAATGATATTTCTCCATGTTATAAATGATACACATTTAATGGAAATCATTTTGGAAATACCCAGTAAACCATTCTGTAAAGTGTCTAAGGAAGCAAAATTTTGCCATTCTTGATTTCTCAAAATACTGAAAGTATTTCTTTACTATAAAAAAATGAAATTTCAAAGACCTTACCTCGTAATACTCCCCAAACTCTGTTGGCCTTGAGTAATGCCACTGGTCCTTTCACAAGTAAAGTATCTGTATTGGAGGGGAAAAAGTTTGTTTGTCAGTCCCTCAATGACATACATTTCCTAAACATGTAATTGATATTTCTGGCCCATTCTTTTCTCCTGAGTCCAGACCTATTTCTCCAACTGCCTCCTGTACATCTTGTAGATTCCTTTAACTCCACATGCCCCAAACTGAACTCCTCCTCCTCTCCTGCTCCACACACTTCACCTGCCTGTCTCCTATGTGCTGCTCCTCTGAGTCACAGCACCACCCTCTAGCCAGTTGAGTTATTCAAATCAGGAACTTGGGTGTTATCTCCATGATTCTTCATTTTCCCTTCCAGGAGAGTTATTTTCTCCAACTGCTCTACAACAGAGTAGGTCCTAATTAAGCTGAGATTTTAAGTCAAATGTACAAACATTCCTCAGTGCCCTCAATTCCTTGGAAACCTCCAGTATCAAATCTCTCACTCCCCATGAGGTCAGAGAGTTATTTCCACTCTTTCCCTTATTCTGTGCTTTTCTACTTACCCTGCACTTACCTTTCCCTGACAGCATCCTAAAGACTTAAGACTCACTTCCTAACTCACTTTAGTATAATTCAGCTTTGTCCCACTCAATAAAATGTTCACACCCACCTACGAGCTCTAGTTGGCTGATATTGAGCAAAGGGGAGCTAAATCTTTGAATTCTTGAAACCATACGCTATCTATGGTGGCCCTAGTCGTCATTTTAGTCTTTTAAAGTTTGGGGTGGTGTCAACAGAGATAAAGTAAACATTAGATGGTACAGAGAGACTGAAACCTAAAGGGGCACTAACTGACTAATGCAGACTTTGCCACAAAAAGACACTCAAGGTTGCAGGTTAATGATTTAATCTTATTTGATCCTTTTTGGGCTGCACTATCACCCTGCACCACCACCACCACCATCCAGACTGTTACACAATAGTTGGCTTCAGATAGGAAAAAAGTTTTATCGACAGCCAATTATCACATGACCCTCTCAGTGACAGTCTGACAAGGTAGCCTTTTCCATCAGAAGACCAAGTGATGAGTTAGCTAAAGTCCAGGCTAAGACCAGTATTGTTGTTATGACTACGATTTAATCATGCTTCCTACCCACCTATATCAGATTCTTAGCTACCTAAATGGCTCCACTGGTCACTGTTTAAAAAACATTTTTTGCTATATTATAGTTTTGAGATCAGCACAGAGTCATCTAAACACATTAACATGGTGCATGTACTTGATGCTAATTATTTTCCAATGAGCTGAGTACTGCCTGATATTAAAAAAGATTCCTATTCAACTCAGTGCAAAAACTCCAAATATAAAGCAGTTAGGAGACTGTCTTTTCTTAATATATGAACACATAAGCTACAGCATTTCCATTTTTATTTCAAAACCAAGTTATTAGTGTTATCAGTGATTACCTCCCTGGTGTGAAATGGGAATGGCATCTTAGACTTCTCAGTTATCCTTTTCTGTTCTTTTGCACTATACTTTTATTTTAAAGGGTGTGCACACAAATAATATCAATATATTCTCCTTTAAACATATGAAATATTACAGATAAAGCCAAAATCCTCTTTGAGATGCCCACTCGACACCCTCTACTTTCCTCAGAGGAAAAACTTATCAGGCTTTTCCTAGGCATTTTTCATACACATGTATAACAAGAAAATACAGTATTGTTTTATGGCTGTTCCTGGGTTGTGTGTTGATACATAAATGGTATCTACTGTGCACATTATTATATACTTTGTCCAACTCAGCAGTTTATCTCGGTAAACCCTCCATGTCTGTTCTTTAAAACTCTGCTTTATTTTTAGCTGTTATACAGTATTCTTTAGTATGGATTAACAAAATATATTTATCCATTCTATTGATGAACATTTAATTTATTTAGTTTTGCTTACAATTCTTCACTGTTATAAGCAAACTGCATCAAACATCCTCGATATATGTAATTACTTCTCTATAGTAGAAACAGGCCCACTTCTGGTTCTGAGGGTATGTCATTTGTATTAGTAGATAATGCTGTAATACTTGTCGCTTCCTCTAATATTTCCTCACACTTTGGAACAGTTGATATCTTGTTTTCATTTGTGTATGTGACTTTTATCATCATCATCATCAACTCGTTTAAAACTTAAAACTAGTTTATCCTTCAACCAGAAAATTTCATCATCAGCTTGTCTCAATAAACTCCCCTTCAGAAGGTTTGCAAAGGTGAATGGAAGATAACTTTAACTCTCCAGACTCAAATTTTCTGTAATGTGTAACATGTCATTGTATTGCCAACGCCAACAAAATTCCTTGATAATTTAACAACCATTTCTATCTCAATTCAGGTTGCAAAACTTAATTCATAGTGTCTGAGTGCTGTTTTTGGCAAATTATTCTGTTTCTCTTATAAGAACAGCTATAGAATTGAAAAAGAGATGAAGTTATTTTTCAGAGATTATTAAGAAATATCATCTATACCAAGAGGAAAAAGAGATCTGTACTTAACTGTCTGTGGGGCAGTCTAAGGACATATACAGTAACCTATTTTTACTCCCAACTCACAGTCTGCTCTCTGCATTAATTTTATATAACCCATGTCCTCACATTGCCCTTCTCTGAATCCTTGATATTATTCCCAGTCTGTATACCAGGTGGAAAAGGCCTGCCCAGTTGTTTATTCCTTCCAAAACAATTTGGTAAAAGCCTTAGAGAACAATGTTTGAGGCAACAACAACAAAAATCATGTAGTAAATGTTGATTATATTGTTGATCAAAATGAAATGGCTCCCCACTCCCAGAGTTATCTTTGTGTCAGATTTGACTGTAAGTAGAGATCATGGATATAAACACAGATTTGTCTTCAAAAATAAAAGTTAAGAAATGACCTAGATGTCCAATAATAAGAAATTAGCCAAGTTAGTTGTGGTATATCCATACAGTGATAGAACATTATTCTGCCATCAAAAATGTCTTTTACTCAATGGAAAAATATTTAGTGAAATACATTTTTATAATGTTATGTAAAAAAGCAAAATACAAAACCACATGTACAGAATTAACCCATTTTCATGTCATTGTTTCCTTATTTATATCTATGTAAAATATTTAAACTTATTGACATTTAAAAAATCTAACAGTGGTTAATGAAGTACTAGAGTTATGGCAGATTTATTTCCTCCTCTTCACTTACTAAAAGATTTTCTACAATAACTATGTATTACTTTTATCATCATACTTTAAAGGTAGTTTTAAAAATAGGAATTATAAGCTCACTGGCCAAGAACTCAGTAGTTCATGGCACAGAGACTTCTTTTGGCTGTTAAGTTTGTAACAAGCAGCTTTGAATAGGATACATTCACATTACACAGGTACTCACAGGACTCATCTGAAGAGATATTGGGATAAGTGTCACACTCTGAGTCAAGGACAACTGAGACAAGAAGTTGCTGTAAATCTGTTTCATTATGAAATTTAGCAGGGCGATGATGCCACTGGTAGAAACCAAAAATATATTCATAATATCTGTAAGAAATAAATTCAAACAAATTTTTAAATCATTTTAGCCAAGTTTTAAATACACAGGTGGTAGTAACATTGTAACTGACCCCTCAACTCCATGCTACCCCATACTAGTCCAACTAGAGGCTCTCACCCCAAACTGCACATTAAAATCGCATCAGTATTTGGAAAATAATGATGTCCATACCTTCAGAATCAGAATCTCTGAGAGTAAGATCCAGGCATGGAAATTTTAAAAGCCCCCCCGCCCCACACACACACAAACACTTCCAAATAACTCATATGAAGTCCCCAATAAAAACCAGTAATCAAACCAATAACGGCAATCCAATCACTTGAGTGTACAAGCCAATTCTGACTAGTGATGTGATGGGGGTGGGGGACAGTAGGAAGTTTCAAACCCTTAGTGAGCCACAAGAAGAATGCTTTCTCTGTACGTGATGCCTAGACCAGCTATACCCACACTAAAGATGGCAGAGCAGAGATGGAAGAATACGGATTCCCTGAAAACCCCTTTGAGCCAATTAACCAACTAGCCAGAAAATCCTCCCTGCTTTTGGACCACCTGATGTGTGAGATAATTATTTTCATATTACTTAAGCCAAATTGAGTCAGGGTTCCTGTTGCCTTCCAGCAAAACGTCACCAGACCACAGAATTCTCACTAGGGCCCTTGAAAATTATCTTCTGCTGGTACCTAAGTATCAGAGAAAGAGGATATTGGTAAACACTTGAACATGCTAAAAGTTTAGGTAGGCTTCAAAGCAACTGTTTAAATATTTTATAGATTGTGATAAGCCAGAAGGTTGTATATACTACTTAGGTATAAGAACATCTTGTTTTTCCAGAGAAATAAAGAGTGGTAGGAAAGTTCCGATGAACTTGGAAGTGTATGGAAGTTTACCAGTGAGGAAGTACAATGGAGGAAGGTGCTAAGGGCCCATACATAGGAAAACCCCAACATATGCAAAAGGAAATTAAGATCACTGAATTGTATGCTTAAAAATGGTTAAGATAGTAATCTTATGTGTATTTCACCACAATTTAAAAATTTTTAAAGGGTAATTGAAGCTACTAGCAGGTCTGATTTAGGTGCTGGCTTGTCCCCAATTAGGAAAATCTTGGCCTTGGATATTAAAACTCTAATAGCAAACTCAAAGGGTTCTGAGGCAGTGGTGTCCAAGGTGCAGGTGTACCTCATTTTATGGTACCTCACTTTATTGACCTTAAAAGATGTTCTGTTTTTTACAAATGGAAGGCAAAACTCTCCATCAGCATAAAGATTACAACTCACTTATTGTGAGGTTTGCTTTACTGCTGTGGTCTGGAACTGAACCCACAGTATCTCTAAGGTATGCCACTATTTGGGTTAATTTAGCCTTCAGGAACTGAGGAAGCAAAGCTACTTGTTCCTTAAAAAAAATGAGTGACTAGCATGTGATGGACCTTGTTCCAGGTGCTGAGGAAGCAGCCATGCACCAAACAACTCTCTGTCTGCAGAATGCATACTGTTGCAAAGCAGAGTTTATGATAGAAGTTGAGCTCTTCTGAGACAGGAGCCATAGGATTCTGAACAATCTGGGGCCCAGGGTATGTGTGTTCCCAGCTGCCTGAAGCTTTGGAACTACCCCATCATCTAAATCTTTCCTACCTCATCAAGCTTTTACTGAAATAGATACTGCCCCTTCTGAGTTTCCAGAACGCTAACCTGAATGCTCTCAAGCTTAGCCATAAGGGCTGTTTTACAACCTGCTTCCTAACAATGCAAGGTATAATTAATAGCTGCTTCACACACACGGCATGAATTAGTTAGGCAAATTCCAGATAACTACCTGCACTGCTTTGAAATGCCAAGCCTTGTTTTAAAACCATCTCACAGCTGATTCAAGTCCTAGTTATCTAACCATTGTTAACTTAATGTCACCCATGCTTTCTTGCCATACTCATGTCTTCAGCATATTATCGAGTCCTTGTTTTACTGGTAGTGACACAGAATCCAGTTTTTACACACTGAGTCCCAAAGCAAATAGTGTTTGTGTTTAAAAGATTCCCCAGCTGTGATCTTCCTTTAGATGACCTTCAGGTACTTCCTCCTTCCCAGTATCCCAAGGCAACTAACCAGCTTGATTTTACTTCTGGACTCTAGCCATTCTGACCTGCTAGTGGGTTCCACACCAAAGCCTCATTAGGGTATGTGTCTAAAATGAAGGTAATAATATCCATGTAGTTGTACAAAATTGAAGGAGAAAATAAACCTTTCTGCTGTCAACATCCTGGGGTTGGGCCTCTTCAGTCTAAGCCTAAGCCCCAGGCCTAGGCTGGGGGCGCCCAGCAAGTGTTAAGCTAGTTTTGCATTTTTTCCACCAGCTGTTTGATGCACTGCAGGAACAATCCAGCTAGAAAGCCCACTGGAAACTGACAAAACTCTGGGGAAGGGAAGAGGCAGTACAGAAGGACTGAATGACAGTCCTTTAGGGCCGTCTCACCTACACAGGTCTCACAGTCAGGGAGGGCAGTTGAAACATCTCCCCAAGTGCAGTCTGCCTCGTGTGTGATGCAGTTACCAAGCTGGCTGTGGGCTGCATCCCACATAACTCACCATCCCCCTGAGCTGCTAAAGAACAGAAGTTGGGAGAGTAAGCACATGATGTGCTGGAAACGGAAAGAAAACAGAAGCTGAGGCGCACCGCCCATAGCGAAGCAACTAGATGAAAACATCCAACATTTTCCATGGAGCGGATTTTGGAAGGGGGGTTTTAGGGAGTGCTTCAACCTAAGGACTTTCTGCCACCTGGATTGTTACCAGATGTGGGGAAGATGGGGGGGGGCTATAAATGACAACCAGCTCTGGGGAATCCCCGGGGCCCAAACTTTAAGCACTCGTCCTCCTCCTGAAACTCCCTCCCCACCCTTGTCCCCTTCGAAGCAGACACGACCAGATTGTGAGCAGCCTCCTCCCTCCATTCCGCACCCCGCACGCGCGCAGACCAGGGCTCGCGGCTGCCCAGGACGTGTCCTCGGAGGGGAAGGGGAAGTGGAAGGGCGCGCGGGTGTCCGGCGGCGGCGCGAGCCGGCTCCGCCGTCTTCTCCACCTCTGACCGGGCCCTCGCCCGTGACACGGGGTGCGAAGCGGCGCTGCGGCGGTCCCCCCCGCCCCGCCACACTCACCGGCGAAACGCCTCCTGCAGGAGCGCGCAGGAGGGCCCGGCCGTGGACGACGGGTCGTGGCCGATGTGGAAGTGGTCGGGGGCGAGGTGCAGCCGGCGCGGCGACGTCTGCACCGACAGCGGCAGCGGCCACAGCGCCGGGCTCTGCGCGGAGGCGCGCGGGGCCAGGGCGGCCAGCGCCAGCAGCAGCCCCAGCCCCAGCGCCAGCCCCAGCCGCAGGCCGCGCCGCCGCATGCCGGGCTGCTCCGCGCGTCTGCCCCGCCGCCCCGGGACGCGCCGGTCAGCCCCGGGTGGGGGGAGGGGAGGGGAGGAGCGGCGGCCGAGTCACCGGGTCAGCTGACCGCGCGCCCCGCCCGGCCCCGCGCCGCTTCCGCCGCGGTCAGCCCCTGCACCCCGCCCGGCCCCGGCCCCGCCCCCTGCACCCCGTCCGGCCCCGCCCTCTGCACCCCGTCCGGCCCCGCCCTCTGCACCCCGTCCGGCCCCGGCCCCGCCCTCTGCACCCCGCCCGGCGGGGCCTGAGCGAGGCTGCTGCGCCCCCGCCCCCCCCAGACCCCCGTGTTCCACACGCCGGATGAGCGGGCTGCCGATGGCCCTTTTCATTCATTCATTCGCTCGTCAACTTCAGCTCTGCTCTAACGGCAGCTCAGCCCCCCTGCCCGAGGCCTGCCGTCAGGACCCCCGGGGCAGGGTTTGAGCACGTCGGGGTTGAAATTCTGCGGAAGATGCTCCACGGAAGAGGGTCTCGGCGGAGGACGGGCTAGCGCACGTCTCGGCCCTTCAGAAGGACGCCGGGGACCCACCCAGCTGAGAGGTGCCGCCAAGGGGGAACGTATCTGTAAGGAGGGATTACTGTTGGCAGTGTAAGTTTCAGAAAGAAAAGTTGCAGACGTGACTGTTACAAAATGAAATGTTAAGGATTTTATTCAACCCGTTAAGACAATTGGAATGGTAAGTCCGGCTTAAAGGCCATTTAATAAAGCAATGCTAGAATGAGATGGCTCAAAAGTTTAAAAATTGGGTAGTGCCGTATCGTGACTCAGCCCTATACATCAGCCTGGGCACTCCCATTCCCACTCCAGGAAAAAGAAAACAACCCTTTTATAATGAATTAATGAGAGCAACTTAAATTATTAATTATTATTTGGGACAGCCTCTCTATACAATATTTGGAGATAAAATAGCAGATCTAGAAGCAGGCAGAAACAATGTCGTTAGATCTACTGTGGCAGGAATTTAAAAGTTCTCTCTCCCTCGGTCTCGGTTTCTGTGTCTCTGTCTCTGTCTCACTCTCTCCCTTCCCTTTCCCATTCCCTCTCTTCCCTTTTCTCTCGTCTCTTTATAGATCTTTACCTTGCAATTCAGTTTTTCTGTACTGGCGTCATTCTGACAGCTCTTTCTTCATTATGGTACCCTGATGATCGAGTCCAACCCCTCAAGAAAGCTTATGTTGCTCACTCATCTATATTGATTCTGATAAAGAGTTCCAATTGACAAACCTGATTTCATTCCCACCCCTATGGCTGAGCTAGTGAAGTTGCATGACCAACACTGAACAGAGATCCCAACTCTCCCCAAAAGAGAAGAGGTGTTTTGTTTCCCAAGAAAGAGAGAGGGGTGTTAGGCCAAAACCACAGATTTGCTACAGTTAGTATTTGGAAAATGTTGGTGAAAAGCTGCAAGAAAAGACTTCAAAGAAACTTCATGAGACATGCTTACAATAAAGTTATATAAAAACAAGCCTGTGTCACACTATTCTCTCTTCTTATAATTAACATACATTTAATTTGCAGCAGCCTACTCTACTGCCACATCTTACTGTTAATTGAAGGCTAACAGCATGGTGTTTCAGAGATTGAATCTCTAATCCATATTGTTGAAATTACCATATATTTAATGACTTCACCTAGTGCATTAGTTACCTATTGCTGTGTAACAAATTACTCCAAAATTTAGGAACTTAAAACAACAAATGATAAGATAATAAAAATCTACAGTTTCTATGGATGGGGAATTCAGGAATCCTTAGCTGGGTGATCTGGTTCAGAGTCTCTCATGGGGCTGTAGTCATCTGAAGGATTTATTTGAAAGTTTGATGCTGGAGGAGCTGATTCTAAGCTACCTTCCATGGCTGCTGGCAAGAAACCTGGGTCTTTTCACTGATTGTTGGCTGAAAGCCTCTGTTACTTGCTACATGTACCTCTCCAAAGGGCTTCTTGTGTATATTCACAACCCAGCAGCTGGCTTCCCTCAGACCAAGATTTGGGGGTGGGGCAAGGGAGAGAATAGGAAGCCACAGTGTTTTTATGTGACTTAATCTTGTTACTGACACTTCTATCACATTCTATCCTTATAAATGATTTACTACATACAACCCACATTCAAGGGGAGGAAAATTAGGCTCCATTGAAGGGAGGAGTCCACTCTGACCACAAATTATTTATACTCCTCCCTCAAGCAAAATGTATTATCTTCCTCTCAAAAACCCCAAAAGTTTCATCCCGTTAGAACATTGGCTGGAAATCTAGAATGTTGGCATCTAAAATTACCTGAAGGTATAGATGAGTCTCCTTGGATGTATCCTTAAACATCCTCCAATAAAGTTCTCTTAATCTGAAGACATGGGAAGTAAAAAGACAAGTTATCTGCCCCCACGTATGTAAAATATGGTGATGGGACTGACATAGGATAACCACTACACACAGTTCTGTTTCAAAGAGAGGGAGGCATCCAGGGGTTTGCAGCAGTTTCAGAATCCAGCTAAGCAAATGTCGAAAGTTCCTTGATTAGGTTACAAAGCCAGGAAATAATTCTCTACAGCTCTTGGCTCCACGCTCTGGGCTTTTGGTTCTGCCTTCCAATTCACCTTTCCCTTTTCATGAAAAGTAGTATATGTTTACAGCCAAGTAGTTTTCCCAACCTGCTTTCTGCGTGTAGAATTTTGAGGGTCCTTTTTTCATTTGGTGCTATTCCTTTCCTTTTCAGTTCAAACTGACAGTGTTTCTGCTGATACAATTCTGTTAAAAACTGTTGATTTCCTGTGTGTCTAAGATTCATGTCATTAGACAAAAACTACATCTACCAATCTCTTTAAGGTTTTCTCTTCTGCTGAGGGATATGTCCTTAGAAATCATTTTGTTTGATTGAGAAGATGTCAGGCACACAAAATATTTAGATGACCTTGCCTCATTGACAGAGATACTGAGGCAGCACAGTAGATCTTTCTGAACACTTAAGGATTTTATAATCACTCCTTGGTTTCATGTTTAGACCACGTTTTCCTTAGAGTGCCTGGACTTCCTTGGTCTCTGCCTGAAAGCCAAGTCTCCATTTTAGTGCCGTTGACTGCCTAGAGAGTCTGAAAAGTTTTGAAACCACCAAGTCATGTCTTCTTTATGTTTAACAGTCCTCCCTTTAGCTTACCTTCCTTCTTCCACGTCTTAGAAAGCAGGAAGATAAAGCTAGGAGGCACCCTGACACTCTAACTGGGAATCTTAGTTAAGCCGCAAATTCACTAGATAGGCACATCTACTTTCTACATTACTGCAGGCCTTTGTGTTGCTGATATTTGTGCCATGACATAACAAGGATCTCATGTCCTCTAGTTTCCAGTGGGATTTCCTCACTCTTCTTTAAGTGAGTTTCCTCAAATCTATGTTTTATGAACAGTTTTTAAGATACCTCATGCTTTCACTAACTCTGTCTTCAGAATCATTCCAGCTTCTGCCTACTGCCTGATTCCAAAGTCAGGCCCACATTTTAAGTGTTTGTTATGGCAGCGCCCCACTTTCAGGTATCAGAATTAGTATTTGTTATCTATTGTGTGTAACAAATCATAGACACGAATGAAGAATGTATACAATTAAAATTTTGATAAATGGTGCCCAATTTGTCCCCCAAATAGGGTAACAGTACATAAAGTGTCCATTTCACAGTGTTATCAACCTTTTTCAATTGGTAGCCTGTTTGATGTTTTACTTTCTTGATCCCTTGTGAGGTTGAATAAAATGACATTTTATACCTTCTAGTTAAAGCCTTTTCATATCCCTTGGGTTGACTTCCTTCTCTAATGATGTGTATGGGTGATTTTTAAATTATAGATATTAATCTGTCCTGTATATCTCAAATATTTTTTAGGCCATACATTTTCTTTTATCTTCATTTACGTGATATTTTGTCTTACAGTGGCTTAAACATCTTTTGAGACCTAATCTGTCAATCTTTTTATGGCTTCAGTATTTGTCTTGATTAGGATTCAAATATAATAATTCTTTTTTTCCTAATGCTTTTATAATTTTGTTTTTAAGTTGCATGCTTTTATATAGCTAATCTTTATTTTTGTACAGAGTTGAGGTAAGACTAGAAAGAGTAGAGTTAGGGAACACATAAAATGGAGTCACTTTAACCAAGCTGCTAAAATTATTAACATTGTGAAGGCTGAGACATGAGGAAGGCCTGTATTTTTATTCTAACTAGCCTGGGAACTTAAACTTTTTAAACTTTTCAGTCCTGTGTCAATGCCTGGGTATACATTTGGACAAACATCAGATCTCCAGATAATCCTCTCATTAACCCCGTGAAGGACTCATGTACTTGACATCCACCTGACATTCATCATCCAGACTGTCTGACATCTGACTGATAAACCGTCTTAGACCAATTCTAGGGCTAAGAATGCAGGACTGATTATTCTCAAGAATATACTTTTTCTAAAAGAACAACTATCCTTTCTTCTTTGGAACACTCTTGGTTTTTTGCCTGTTGTGTTACCAGTTTGGAAACTAAAACCCTTCAATAAATCTGTATCATTTACTTCTAGCCAAAGCCTCCAGACTCTTTTTGAGTTTGTTCGACAACTGTAACTTTTCTTTCACCATACACGGATAGCCAGTTATCTAAATGCCATACATTGAATAAGCCGTTCTTTCTTCACTGGTTTTTAAAACATTTTCTATACTTTATTCTAAATTGTCTTTAAAACTTTAAAAAATTTTTCAGTTACAGTTGACATTCTATATTTTTTAGATCTAATTCTATTTTATTATTTATTTTTTTAATTTTTACTTTTCAATTAAAGTTGACATTCAATATTATATTTTACATTTATTATTTTATATTTATCATTATTTAGTTGCAGGGGTACGGTGTACTGGTTAGACGTTTATATAAGTTACAAAATGATCACTCTGATTTGTCTAGTACCCATCTGGCACTAACATGGTTATTATAATGTTATTGACTATATTCCCTATGCTGTACTCCACATCCCTGTGGCTATTTCATAACTACCAATTTGTACTTCTTAATCCCTCATCGTTTTCACCCAGCCTCCCAAACCCCCTCTCATTTGGTAAGCACTAGTTTGTTCTCTGTATCTATGAGTATGTTTTCATTTGGTTTGTTCATTTATTTTGTTCTTCAGATTCCACATATAAGTGAAATCACATGGTGTTTATCTTCCTCTATCTGACCTATTTCAGCTAGCATAATACCCTCCAGGTCCATCCATGTTGCTGCAAATAAGTTTTCATTCTTTTTTATGCCCGAGTGATATTCCTTTGTATATATGTACCACTTCTTTATCCATTCCTCTTTCGAGTGGAGCATTTAATCCATTTATATTTAAAGTGAATACTGACAGATATGTGGTTACCATTTTATTAATTGTTTTTTTTATTGTTTTTGTATTTCTTGGTTTCTTTCCTATTCTCTTGCTCTCCTCTCTTGTACGTTGATGACTTTCTATAGTGTTGTGTTTGGATTCCTTTCTCTTTCTTTCTTGTATATCTCTTGTAGATTTTTGGTTTGTGGTTACTATGTGCTTTAAATATACCAAGCCATGTTTATAGCAGTCTATTTTAAGTTGATGGTCACTTAAGTTCCAACATGTTCTAAAATCACAACCATCTTTTTTCACTCTCTCCACGTTTATGTTTTTGTCATTATTTTTAACATCTTTTGTGTGCACGTGTTTGTGTATCCCTGAATTTACTCTTGTACTTACACATGATTGTTCTACTTTTGCCTTTTAGCATTTGTACTAGGTTTAGTGTTGGTTAATCCACTGCTTTTATTGTGTGTCTGCCTTTGTCAATGAGAAATTTTTTTCTTTGTGATATTTTCTTATTCATATTTTTAATTTATTTTCTTTCTTCTTAAAGAAGTCCCTTTAACATTTTTTGTAACACTGATTTGGTGGTGATGAACTTCAGTTTTTTCTTGTCTGAGAATCTAAATTTTCATAAAGATGTATAATTTTGTTTGGAGGCTCTTTATTCTGTTCTGATGGTCTATATATCTTTTCTGGGGCAATTGCTCTGTTGTCAATGTTACATTCTTTAAACCATTATAATTTTGAATTACCTTTTGATATATTGAAAGACACACACACATTGTTCTTATGTCTAAACTTTGCCATTTTAAATAGAACTGACATTTTTATGACATCGAGTCTTCCCACTTAGAAATACTTTCTCTTAATTTAGGAAGTTGTTTTTTGCTTATCACCAAAGTCTTCTAATCTGCTTTATATGGGTCTTCCTCATTTCTTATTAGGCATTGTTCCTGGGCTTTTCATTCTTTTGTTGCTGGTGTTAATAGAATTTCCCTCCTAATGTGCCCCCAGAAATTATAAAAGAATGAAGAGCTTTAGGTATTTACCTGAAAAGATCTTCCCACTGGCCGCTTATACCGCCAGCCTCATCCCACCACCTCAACCAATGTGGAAATGCAGCTGCCAAAGTCTTGTTGGTAAAATGTAAACTACCTTATGTCACTTCCTCAAAACATTTCAACGGCTTGTTTCCCTTTGTCCCTCGAATAAAATACAAGTTCCTTAACATGATCCACATGGTGTGGCCAAATCTGGCATCTGCCAGTGTCTCTGACCACATCACTTCCACTCTCGATTGTCCTGTTCCAGGCACCCTGGTCTGCAGTGGAGCTTTCTCCTCCCTCATTGTCTGACCTAAAGTATATTAGCACAGCCTACTATTGTTCTCTGCTGAGCACATTTTAATCTATCCGCTGACAAAGATGTGTCCCTGGACCAATTTTACTCAGGCTCCTTTGAGCCCTCTTCTTATTAACGTAGCCCAGTTCTAACAAGAATCCTGATAGTTTATGGAGAATCTCACCACTCCCCTTTGATTTTCAATCACACTGGCCTCCCTTAGCAAGAATCCTATTAGGTCAGTTTAGATAGATTATCCCCTACTCGATGTTTCCTCTTAGTAATTTTCTATCCCCTGACACAACGCTGCTTATTGAGTCTATTTTTCCAGCTGTCTTCATTGAATTCAGGGGGAGCTGAGCTGGAACTCTCTTCTGTATTGTGATAGTCTCGACACCTATTACAGTAGTCCAGAATAAAGCTTTTACCATTTTAACAAATGTCAGAATAATTTTTTCTTTAACACAACTTATTTAGACAATATTTATGGATCAATTAGCCATGGGCAGTGATGGGGAAAGGGGCATTTAGGAAACTTATTATATTTCTAGCTCAAACTTGTGGACAAATAATTTATCAGTTACTCAAGGCTTGGTTACAGAGAGAGAAAAAATCCACTCCAGCTAGTTTCAACAGAAATGAATTAACTACAAAGTATCAAGTGGCTCACAGAGTCTTAAAAGAGCCAAAAAACTTGATTTGGCTGATAATCTTTGAGCAACTGCTTCTTTCATGACCAGGAAGATGTATACTGAGTGGAGAAGACTCTATCATAGCTGTTAACTCTGGAATCACACCAGTTTAGCTCCAGTCTGCACCCGTAAAAAGGATACCCAATGCCCTGTCTTCTCTCACCACTCACCTCACTTCTGAGTTCAAGTCTCAACTAACCACATCTAAGCAATTGAAGAACATGCAATCCTAGCAGCAAGGGGGTCTTGGAAGTGTAGTTTCCAGTCTTTGTTACTATACGGAGACACACGAGAAGGAAGCTGAATGGATGCTGAGTGAGTGAATTCAGCGTCCTTATAGATGGCGGTGCAGTGAATTCAGATGGGTAGACAGCCTGGGCAAACAGGTGGGCAAAGTAGCCTACCTCCTAAAGTAGTGTGAACCCGCGGTGGCAGGGAGGGAGCCCCTGACATTGGATGTGGATCTTCCTTCCCTCTGACTACATTTCTCAGCTCTCAGGACACATCCATGAACCATCCTGAAATATTTGTGAATTCTGTCGCTGCAACTGTGAAAACAGATTGAGTTCCATTTGGCGTGGGAGTGCCACACTGGGCTCTCCCCGAAGGACAAGAGGGTTTGGAGTTAAATCTGCTCTGGCAAGTGGCAAGCGTTTCTTCATTTGGCTAAGATTAGCCACATAAACAACTCTTGTACTCCCTTATCTATTAAGCAGTGTCACCAGGTAAGAATCCAAGCTGTCTCCCTCTCCTTTTCCAACCCTCCACCTCCACCTTCTATCGATGAATAATATTTGTATAATTTCACTATTTATTTAAACTTAATGTGTACCAAGTGCCAAGATGCTAAAAAAATTTTTGAATACTTCTGGAAACATTTTGGTGTCTAAAGGCTGCTATGATGCCACAAAATTCAAAGAGCCACAAGAAACTAAACTTTTAAGACTTCTAAAAACAAAATCTCTAGATTGGGGCAAAGGTCATGTTGGTGACTGCGTGTCTCCTACTCCTCCTAAAAATGTCTCTTCTTTCCTCTCCTCCCACCCTCCACAATTGGTCATGGAATAGGAGATGTTATGACGATAGAGGAATCTGAACTAGGAGGAGACTGGAAATTTAATGGAACAGAAGCTTGATTTGATGAATGTAAATGAACTAGGGAGGGTGAGAGGACATCTCTCAGGTGAGAAGAAGTGGCACTAGCTATCATTCAGGGTTTATTAGGAAGACACCACTACTGGGCCTGCATGTCAATCTGCCCTCCCCTCCTATATGAAGAGGTCTAGTGAGAGTTGGGAGAGTTTGTCTTCTTGGAGGGAGCCAAGTTGTTGGAGGTTAGAGATTGGCTTTTGGGTCAAGTCCCTGCCACAGGTGTTCAATCTTGTCTGTTGCTTTAGAGGTTAGGAGGCCCCAAGGGAATCATCCATAAAATGTGAGGTTGACTCTGGGGCATGGAATGAGGGTTCACTTCTCCCTGGGCCCTGCAGGCAGCCAGCACCTGTATACGTGCTTGGGGTAGTGATGCCACGAAGAGCTGTGTGGAGTGGTGGTGGGGTTGCTGAAGGACCAGAAAGCTCAGCCAGAAGCCTTCAGAGGGTGCTGAACAGGAACCTTCCTTTTGTCGAAGATGTGCTAGTTAAATGAAGGAGCTGTGAGCTGACCCACCTGAGCAAGGAGGCTCGTACTAAACAGCCTGCAGGTTTTCCACCGTCAGGGAGATGAGGGAAAACATGGTGATTCCCTTAACTGTCCATCATGCCATGGTGCAAGAGCAGGTTAGGGTGGGGATATGGCCTGAGACGAGCATCACACACACTGGGAGAAGATCACATGGGGACCTTCATGGGAACAAACCTCATCATAGACCTCATCAGCCCTGAGACTCAGGGTGAGGAGAGAGGTAGGAATAACAGACAACAAGGAGTAGCCTCTTCCTGGTCTTACCAAAGTGCTGGACTCCACTTGAGCAAGAAAATACTTCTCTAGCATCCATCACGGAATCCTCCCGTTACAAATCTTTTCCTAAGAACCAGGAAGCAGCTCACATATCACTTGATCCAGAGGTTCTCAACTTCATTATGCATTAGCCTTACCCAGAAGCTTAGGAAAAATACCAATACTTGAGTTCCAGCCCAAATCTATGAAACAAGAATCAGCAAGTGTAGGAGGAAGATGACTTTTTTACAACTTTATTGCATATAATTGACATACAATAGATTTAAAGTGTGCAGTGTGGTAACTTTTAGGTATGGAACAGTGGAACAATCACCACTGTCAAGATAATGGACATTCCTATCACCCCCAGATGTTTCTTCTGGCCCATTTTAATCCCTCCTGCCCCCTGCCTTCCCTGTTCCCATCCTACTCCCACTCACCTCCCTATTAGACAACTGCTGATCTACTTTCTGTCACCAGAGATTAGTAAGTATTTTCTAGAATTTTATAGAAATGAAATTATGCGTTCTCTTCTTTAGTCTTGTTTTTTTTTTTACTTAGCATAATTATTATGAGATTCATACGTGTTGTAGCATTTATCAATAGATGGTTCCTATTTATTTCTGACTAGTACTCCACAATTTTTTATTTTTTATTATTTATTATTTATTTTTTTTAGGTGAGGCAACCCTTGGTTGATCTCAGATTGCAAGGACCTTGTCAGTTTACAATCTCTTATTTTTTACGCCTACAGCACCTGGTCTTCCTAGGTGGTCTCCCATCCAAGTACTAACCAGGCCTGACCCTGCTTAGCTTCCAAGATCAGACAGGATTGGGCTTGTTCAGGGTGGCATGGCCATAGACTAGTACTCCGCAATTGGTTTATCCATGTACCATTTGATAGACATTTGTCTTATTTCCAGACTCCAGGGGTCCAGCAGAGGTGAAGTCGCATCTAGGTAGGATGAAAGAGGAGACACTTATTTCTGTTGGCACTGGAGTACTTTGCTGATGATGCTCTTGAGGCACAGTCAACCATTTTTAAAATTGGTATTTTATCATCACTGTTTCTGCATACTGCCCTAGCCCTTGAGGACAGCAATAATATATCTTACACAGCTATAAATCTCTTCTAGCACTGGCAGGGTAAGTTTGTATTACTTGGGGCTCCAGCCCACCATACTCTGCATCTCCTGCTACCTTCCATTTCTTTTTCTCAGTCCCTTACTTATTTCTCCCATTCTCCAGACAAACTAGGATAGCTAGTTTTTATCTTCAAATGAGACCTTGAACTTTCCCTTTGCCCTGTTTATATTTAGACCACACTGCCTGTCCTGAAAATCCTTCTCTCTCTTCTCTATCAGCCTCCTTGGCATCCTCTGTCCCTCAACTCTGCTTATCAATGTTTTACAGTCAGTGTGGTACTGATCTAGGAAGAGGCAAACAGAGATGACATAGAATTGATAGCTTTGATATAGACCCTATTAGATGAAAGAATTTAATATATGCTGGAGAAGGCATCGCAGATTAGGGCAGAAGAGAAGGATGGTCGATAAATGTCATAAGAACAATCAGCTCCTTGGGGGAAAAAAATCAATTTAGATAATTATCTCAGCCCTCCCAAAATTAATTCCAGATTTATTGATGAAGTAAGTTTTTAAAACCCTAGAAGATATCAAAAGTAAATTGTTAAATCTTTGAAGAACTGCCTCACTCTTAGCTTAGATTTGGTTGATGCTTATAAAAAAATCAATAACTTAAAAAATTTATTAAACTTTCATATGTCAAAAACTAACCCAAATTAAAATGTACACTTTGAACTTCAAAGAACATTGTGGCAAATACAGCTAGTAATGGCATAATATATTTACTACATAAAGTTCTCACAAAGACCAATAAATATTTTATAGAAAAATTGCCAGAGGATGTGTCCAAATAAGGAAATGCAGTTGATTAACGAAGATAAGGACAGATGTTCAACCTTATTTGCTGCACTCAAATATGTACACAATTTAAAAAGAATGAAATGTAATCCTTGATAGATTAAAGATTAAAAACAATTCGAAGACTTAATGAATCACATTATAGTTACCTATGCTTGATCATGATACGTGTATTTGTGTCTCTGTGGGTGCTCTACTCAGAGCAGGAGGCTCCTGGGGGGCTACAAGAAGCCATCACTTTAAAAGCCTTGCTATTTAACAGATGCTTTATACATAGACCTCTACCCCTTATGACACCTTGCAAGATATATAGGATTGGTCTTCTTTTACAGATGAGGAAATTGAGGCTCAGAGAGGCACTGCTAGAAAGTTTGAGAGCCAGGATTTGAACTCCACTTGACCTAACTACCTATTCTGTCTTCCGCCCACTAGGACAGTCTGTCTCTCTTAAATTCTCTTACCTGTCAAAGAAGCAGCAGCTTCTGCCGCAGGGCCTGAATCTGGAAGAACTGCTTCCCTGCTCTCCTCCCTTCCCTAACCCCCATTTAGAAGAAAGAAGAACAAGATGAAAGAAAACAAAATGAGAACTGAGAAGAAAAAACTCAAAGAATTCAAAATCAAAGGACAAAGTGTACAGAATAAAACAAAACAAAAAACAAAACTAGCTGCTGGAAGAAGCACAATGCTGCAGCTTTTGGGATGCATGCCCCCCTTCCCGCCCTCACCTCACCAGGTTACTGTCCCCTGTCTCCATCAAGTAACCCTACCTGGACCAGGCCCAGACTCCAAACAGATCACATCAAGGCATTTTTACAGCTGGACATCAAAGACCCAGGCTCCATCCCTCTGTGTAGCAAAAGGGCAGGTTGTCTGTTCTCTAAGAGATTTTATCCCTTCCCAATCCTTCTCCTGTGGATAGTGGATGTCAAATAACCTGTGATCATTTACTTTAACATTATCCAGTATAAACAATGTGATGCATGTAGGGGCAGTTAGCATTTGAAGACCCCAAAAGAGAAAGCCACGCTTTAGGGATGATTTGTGAGCCTCAGAAGTACGCTCATCAAGAAGATACACTCCAAGATTACAGATCTGAATCTTGTTTTTGAAATTTAATAACAGAGGGGTGGTTAACTGGCATAATGAATGATCAGAATGATTTCCAATTGGGTGAAATGCAGAGAGGACATCTGTACTGACTAGAAGGACCTTAGTGGCCCTGCAGCCCTCACCCAAGCAAGTATGAGAATCTGACGAGCCCAGCCCAAAACCTTTGGAGCAGCACTGGACCCTGAAACATTCCCTTGACCTGTGTTCTTCCTCGTCCCCATAGCCTGTTTCCTGACCTGACTAGAAAGTTGGCTAATCCTATTGTAAAAATATCATTCCTCCTCTGAGTGAACCTCTCAAGTAAAGAGCTAGTTGGTATGCCTGAAAAGAGATGGACCTCTCCCCAGCTCAAAAGAATGTATGGTTACTTCTATACCTGCTTGATAATAAACACTGGCACATTCAGCAGAATGTGGTCCCAGATTCCCTTTCATTTATAATAAACCACCTGGTAGCAAGTGTTAGGTCGGTGGGGGAAGGGCCAGCCAGATGCCTGCCTGGAGATTCCCCAACTTGATACCGGGAATCCAGACCTGAATAGCGCCCACCCTAAAGCCCTAGGCGTCACCACCCTAATCCGGAGGCTCAATTAGCATTCGATTAAGGATTATGTTCCCCACTTTATACCCCTACCCCCACATAATCCAGGAAAGCTACGCCCTCCCACCTCAGGGCGCAACTTCTCTGGCCCCTCTCCTCTTTGGACCAGAGAACCTCGCCCCGGGAGCGCTCTCCCAATAAATGCTTGCTTCTAAAGCTTCTCTGGGCATGTCACGCATTTACCTTACTTACAGCAAGGTTGTGCGAGAGAGGATGTGCAGACCCCACTGTCTCTACTGCCAGAGGCTAGCATCATGTACAAGACTAACAAAAACAAGTTAATTACACAACACTTGCTTGCAGACAAATTGGTTTAGGTCAATCTAGGCCCTTTAACCTGAGAACACATCTCCATGATGCCCTGAGAGCTTCTTTCCTTGTGAAGCAAAGACAGAGATGCTGCTTTCAGAGATTGGAAGCGAAAGATTCCACTCACGCATTGAATCCCTACTTTGATTGACAGGTGTGGAGGACTGACCTAGTGAGGCGCCTTCTAATTAGCGGTAAGAACTGTGGCTGCCAGAGCCAGCTACTTTAAAGCTCTGCAACTAAAGCTCTGCAGGCTCTGATTTGCACGTGTGTTGAGGGGGATGGGGGGACCTTTCGGGGGAAGTGGTAGGGCAAGTGATGCCTGCTCCTGCTGAGTCTGATCTTGTTGTCTTTATGAGGACAAGGCTTCCAAATGGTCCAAGTGAGAATTTTGCTTCATATAGACAATGAGAACCAGGCCTCCAATCACAGCCAACCTGGGCCATTTTCAGTGTCACTGCCAACTTGACCTATTATTATGGAAATTGCTCCAATTGCATGTGTAACATTTGCATGTGAAATAAGTACTAAGTGTTTGCCTAAGAGGCAATTTTTGCAAATGAAGCTGGGTGTTACAAAAATTAGGTATTTTGTTCTTTGTTGGGATTATTTGTGACCCCAATGAGATGATAGCCCTCCTCAAGCAGGGCCTTGTGGCCTGTCATAAATTAAGGTCCCTCAAATGCCTCCAATGGCTTGTAGACGAGCCCCTTGAAATAAATGGGCTTCAATCACCAGTTTCAACAATTCTCCTGTCTCCAAGTAATAAAACATCTGGAAAATTTGGCTAAATGGATAAAACAGTTCTCTGTAATAAGTATCTGGCATCCTTACAACTCTGTATAATGCCTTTTTTTTTACGACCAGATGTGGTACTTCTGTGTTATGAAGAACAGAGGCATGTTTTGTCATGCTTTTATTGCATTTAAAATGCGAGGTATATTTTCATAGCTCCCTGGAGACTGCTATCCCCTTGATTGGGGATTGTTGATGTGTTGGTTTACAAACTTGAAAAGTAAGTGAACCGCTCAGAAAATTGCAGATATAATTCAAACAGTCATTAAACTGGACACTCACAGGGAACTGGCTTAGAAAAAAGAAATCAGTCTATAAATTCTCCCTTCTCTCCTAGTGGGTTTGCTCCATAGTCTTTGATCTTGCAGTCCTTTACGTTCTTATCTGTCTTCTGTAATATTTATGGCTTTATGAAGAAATGATTTCATCAAACTTGCTATTCACTTCTTCTCAGTTTCTCATTAAGAAAGCTTAGCTGGTAACCCACCTGTGTAGTCTCCATTTTATAGTCCTTTGTTGGGTTCTAACAAGGTGTTTTTAACATGTGGGAGGGAAGGGAATGAAGGTATCTAGAACACAGTCAACAAAACTCTCTGAACAGCCCACGCGTGCACACACACACACACACACACACACACTTTAGAAAGTTTGGAAAGCACAGATAAGTACAAAAAGAAAACTAAAAAACCATCTGTAACTACACTGTATTTCCACTGTTTATATACTTTTCAATTTTTAAAATTATAATTATGCTCTATATCCTGTTTTTTTACTTCATGTACCACAAACATTTTTCCTTTTATTAAACATTTCTTTAAAATATAGTTCTTGATGAATAGATAATTTTTACTAAACTAACTAATCTACTTAGGGATGTTTAAAAATGTAAGAAATTTTCACAACTATAAATAGTCTATGCTAAATATCTTTTTGTAAAAATCTTTTTATAAGTCTATGATTTTTTTCTAGAAGTAGCATTACTGGATCAAAGTGTATGAGCTTTTGTTTTTAAGATTTTATTTTAATATATAGTATCCCAGTGTTCTTCAAAATGGGTGCAATGATGTCTGTTGTACACTCGATGAGAATTTAAGCATCCCAGTTTCCATGTACTTAGGGTCCTCTTATTAGCAACCGTTCTCCAGGAAAGACATGAATCATCCTCCTGCTGTTTTTGTTGTCATTGTTGTTCTAGTTTGATATTTGCCTTTTATCATGCTTTTTATTTTTAACACCTGCAGCACCCTGTCTTCCTAGGTGGTCTCCCATTTAAGTACTAACCAGGCCCTACCCTGCTTAGCTTCCGAGTTCAGACCAGACTGGGCATCTTCAGGGTGGCATGGCCATAGATTTGATATTTGCCTTTTAACTTGGATGATGAGCTGGAAAATTTCATTCGTTTTGTCAACTTTTCTTTTCCCCTGCCCCCCGCCCCCTCCACTCTTACTCACCCCCCTACCCTCCATCCCTGCTACTTTTTAGAAGTTTCAAACTTACTTTCTCTTAATCTTTCCCTTTATTGGGGTCTTCTTTGGCTTTTAAGTTTTTCCAGCTTGAAATCAGATTCTAGATTTAGGCTTTTCTTAAATTTGTGTTTTTGAAGCTCTTTGATGGTTTTATTTTTGTATTTCACACGAATCTATCTAGAACTGAATTTGACATAGTTCCTGAAGTGGAAAATTTAACTTATGCTTTTCCAAATGGTTAACAGATTGTGTCAGCACCATTTATTCAATATTCTATTTTAAAATAATCCCCCTTTTAAAAAGCAAAAGCAGAGGTTGTGTTATTTCTCTCTCTAGGTCTGTCTTTCTTAAACGTGTTTACTCTTACAAATAATTCACCAACCTTTGTTTTTCCTTAGTCAGTCTCTCCTGCCTGATATAGGATTTATCTCTTTTCACTGATCACAAACCACAGATCTGCTGACTTTCAAATCCTTGACTCCCAACAGTTTTGTTTAGAAATGAATCCTCCTAGCTTGCCCATTATATTTCAGTACAATATGTATCTCTGTGTCGGAAGCATTAAAGCTTAAACCTGAGAGAAGGCAGACAGCACACAATTAGAAACAGTCATCTTTCTGGTTGGACAATCGATTCTAGGTCTGCAACATATGCCCATGTGAGTTTCAGGCCTCAGTTTACCTAACTGCACATTGCAGAGAAGCAATGAGCCTGAAGCATGTGCTTTAAAAAGCACTTATTTTGGAAAATATTGGAAGTAGGGCTGAGAAGTTAAAATAAATGTCAGTGGTAGGAGGGGAAATTACTTATATAGGTCTCCAAACGCCTGGGTTGGAGTCTTCACTTTGTCATTTTAATAACTGTGCAGCCTTGGGGAAATGGTTTGACTTCTGCTAGTTTTTTCCCTTTGGCAGTAAAATGAGGTGATCTCCGCTGTGCCTTCAAGCTCCTTACCTCTTTCTCCATCCCATCAATTATGGACAGAATATTACTGGTCACTCTCCCCTCACCCTTCACCCTTCACCCTCAGGGGGAAAAAGAACATTTCTAAGTTAAGAGCCTTCTTTGACTTCCTTCAAAGGTATGACCCTCAATTCCAGATATTTATCAAGCTTTTACAATTTACATTGCATTTATTCTCATCAAAATACAATTTTATGTGTTGAGGGAGAGTATTCATGCTCAGTTGATGATAAGGTAAATACCAGTTTTTGCTAAAGGCTTCTAGTGCTAAGTGCTGGCTGATTGAAAAGGGGAAAGAACTTACTAAAATCCTTGGTTTTTCCCAGAGCAGGAGTGAGCTGGGCTTATACCACAGCTTTCAGGCTTACACCTCATCTATAGGATCCCTAACCCCTCTTTCTCTGTATTCACATTTACTAAGGGCCTCTGTGTCTTTCCCCACCTTTCCTTTCTTCCTTCTGCTTTCTTATCTCTTGCTGGCCAGGACCTCATGTTTCACTTGGTGAGCCCTTTGAATTCAGAATTGCCTGGAGCACCGCCTTTGTTATTTCTGTAATTTTCCTGAGGCAGACAAGTTGCCTTGTCTCCTTCTGGCTCAGCCCTTTCACCTGCTCTGTACTGGGGATTAAGTGCTTTCCAGTATGTTCTAAGGTTAATGTGTCCTCAGCCCTGGCCGCGGCCTGGTGAGCAGATCAAGAAACCTGTTCTCAGTTTTGCTATGAACATTGTGAGGTCTTAAACAGGTGACAATTACATGGAAAAAATTAATACCGTGCTGGGAAATCATTTTGAAATGCAATATTTTAAAAGTATCTTGGGACTCACACAAATACTACATAAGTACTAAAGACATGCTTCCTCCTGTTTTTATAGTATCTTTCCTCTATGAAAGCTTTTAAATATGATATAAAGAAATATCAACATACAACTTAAAAAGACACGATTGATTAAAAAATGGGCAGAGGATTCAAATAGGCATTACTCCAAAGAGGACATACAGATGGCTAATAGACATATGAAAAGATGTTCAGCATCACTAATCATCATGGAAATGTAATGAGACATCTCCTCACACCTGTCAGAATGGCTATCATCAATAAATCAATAAACAGCTAGTGTTGATCAGAATGTGGAGAAAAAGGAACCCTCCTACTGTTGGTAGGATTGTAAGTTGGTGCAGCTGCCATGGAAACAGTTTGGCGGTTCCTCAAAGTATTAAAACTAGAACTAGTATATGAGCCAGCAGTTCTACTTCTGGGTACTTATCTGAAAAAATCCAAAATTCTAATTTGAAAAGGTATATGTACCCCTATGTTCATTGCAGCATAATTTACAATAGCCAAGATGTGCAAGCAGCCTAATTGTCCATGAATAGATGACTGGATAAAGAAGAGGTAGTGTATATATATATATACAATAGAATATTACTCAGTCATAAAATATAAAGAAATCTTGTCATTTGAGACAACATGGATGGACCTAGAGGTTATTGTGCTAAGTGAAATAAGTCAGACAGAGAAAGACAAATACTGTGTGATTTCACTTATATGTGGAATCTAAAAAACAAAATAAATGAATAAACAAAGCAGAAACAAACCATCAGAGAACAAATTGATGGTTGCCAGATGAGAGGGGTTTGGGGGAATGGGTGAAAAAAGTGAAAAGATTAAGACGTACAAATTATAAAAATAGTCACAGGAATGTAAAGTACAGCATAGAGAATATAGTCAATACTACGGTAATAACTGTATGGTGTCAGATAGGTACCAGACTTATAAGGGTGATCACATCATAAGGTATATAAACATATGATCACCATGCTGAAACTAATATTACATGTCAACTATAATTGAAAAATTGAATAAATGAAGAAAGACGTATTAAAATAAAAGTTAAAGTTAAATGGAAAAAGGATGCAGAAGCCCCAGTCTTCTTGTGGTTTGGGATGTACCCAGTGTTAGTCAAGCTGTGAGGTTCAAAGGCACAAAGACTGTCCTCACTTCACTTCTGATGCCAACTGCAAATATCTGAAAAGTTGCTCCCCAAACCACCCTTAATTTCTATAATTCACTAGGAAGGGAGACCTGACAGAATCCACTAAAAGCTATATGCTCACAGTTATGGCATATCACAGGACAAGGATACAGACTGAAATCAGCCAAAGGAAGAGACACGTAGAGCAGAGCCTGGGTGGGTTCCAAAATCAACACTTGAAAAATGTTATTGCCCTGACATTGATGTGTGACAAAACACACAGAATACAACCAGGGAAGATCACCTGAGCCTCGGTGTTTGGAGATTGGTCTGGGACCCTACTACATAGGCATAACTGATTGATTGACTGTCCACCAGTCAATCTCAGTCTCTAGCTAAAGTTCCCAACCAGTCACACTCTTGGTTGTTCTGGCACAGCTGGCTCCCACTCTAAAACTACCAGTTGTGGCTAGTCTTACCCTAAGATCTAGGGTGTGCAGGCCCTGCCTTAAACAAAGACACTTCTATCCAGCACGACACAGATTACCTCTCAGAAGCAAGAGAAATGGCCAGACCTCCCTTTGGGCGAGGAGATTCTTTGCTGCACAGGATGTTTTGCTTCTAGCTCATTATTGGTGGTGCTGCCTCCAGGAAAGTAGAAAATGAGAGGCATCAGGAATACTCTGGGGGCAGCAATTTCCTCACGGGTGCTGGCATTTAAACACAGTTACCTTGGAGCCCATTTTCTTGCTCACCAGAAATGCCCTGATAATTTCGGTTTGCATGTACACCAAAGCCTCCAGTGCTGCCACTCCTGCAGCTTACAGACATCAGAAATGTTGGCAAAGCCAGGGCCCTGGAGTCTTCCGTGTTTCAAGACACAGTGCCTTCGGGGCTCACAGTCAGTTGACATTTCTGGAAGCTAATGACATGTCATCATCTAGGACAGAGTCTGTGAACACTGGAAATTTGGGGAAGCAAAGGATTACGAGGTTCAAAGAGATGAAGCAACTTGAGATGGAGATTGGACAGGAAACCTTGGACTTTATATGCAACAGGAGAGGTAGGCAGTGGGTAGAAGACACCACAGAGAGGTGCAGAGTCAATCACAAGAACAGCCGAAGGAGCTTATGGAACACAGAGGTTAGTCAGAAAACATGTGACTACATAAGTATTTAGTGTCGAGTTTCAAAAGGAAACTCCGTTCTTCATTACCTGAAGGATTTATCAGCCTTCTAATAAGGTGTTGATGAATAATTGCTATCCATCCATTGAACAAATATTTATTGAGCATTTACCATGTACCACGCAACATTCTAGGTGCTGAGGATGCAGCAGAGAGCAAAATAGACGATGTCCCTCCCCTCATAGTTTGCTTCCTAATGGGAGATATAAACAAACAAACAAACAAACAAACAAACAAACAGTAAGAGGTGGTGACAAGGGTGCTGAAGAAAAATAAAATAAAAGGATGTAGAGAGAGGAGCTGTTTGTTATCTTAGGCTAGGAGCTCAGGGGTAGCCTCACTAAGTCTGAGACCTGAATAAAAGGAGGGACCTGGTCATCTGGCTGTCTATGGAAAAGCATTTTTGATGGAAGGAGAGTAAGCGCAAAGGGCCTGAGGCTGGAGAGTGATTGGTGATGAACGAGGTAGTTTGCGTGGCTGGAGTGGCGATGAGGCTGGGTAAACAGGGCCTTGTGGATATGGAAAAGAGATGGAAGCCACTGGGGGGATACAAATTGTTAAGTTTACATGACAGAGACAACAGAAGTTGTACACGTGCAACCCCCACCATCTTCAGCCTGAGCTCTGTGTTGTCTCCTGGTTATTTTCGTCTTGATCAGGGGTTACTACGAGAGAGCCTTAGAGGGAACCAAGAGGCTAAATGGAATTGTATGATAAAGGACATGGAGTGACCATGGATAGAGGTGAACTCTGGAAGGCACTGCAGGTGGGCATGGCCAGAGAAAGGACAGGAGGAGGCTGAGAAGGGGTACTGAGGAAAGTCTTTGGGGAGGAGCAATTTTCAGGCAGCAGACACCAAAATGAGGGGAACTTCAGAAAAAAAGATTTTAGAATGGTCCGCTGTGTGTTGTGCAATGTGGTCCTCCCTTTGCTGCTTCTTGAACAGACTACTTACCTTAAGTTGAAAGGCTTTTTTGGAGCTAGAATCAAAGGTTTTGAGGTTGGAACACTCTGCTGAGACCAGCCCCATGGTGGCCCAGCTTTCTTCAGGTTTCATTTCTATTTACAGTGTCCAAGAAGTGATTAATGAAATAGCTATTTAATGGTCTTTTCTAGCCAACTCTAAATATTTTCTATTTTCTCGAACATTAAAAAAAAAAAAACCTCTGTTTTTCACTTTAGAATGCTTATGCAATTGTCATCATGCAGCAGGTGACTTTGGCAAGAGTCTCAGATTTGCTATTGAGATAATTTTTGAAAAATTTCTACACAGAATATTGAGAATTCAATGATACTGTGAATGTAAAAAATAATACAAATGGCAGTCATTATTTTAAGTGGTCACTTTTCTTTTAATTACCAATTTGGATACGAATATGTACTCACTAAATATATGAGGAATAGATTTAAGAAATAATTTAAAATAATTTTTCTGTACAATATCAGCTTAGCTGGGCATAAGTGTCAGTGGAAGAGCCATTTGACCAAAAGAGAAAAAAACATACACGTCACAGTGCAGTAAATTTAGTCAAATTGCTGGAATTTCTTATCCCACACAAGTCAAGAAAGAGAAAATGTTGCTTCTCTTTCTTATCTTAGTGTATGCAGTCGTGAGAATAAATTTCCCTTATTAATAATCAAAATAAATTCTTCCAAAGATAACCTACATATCTCAGGTTACACAGTGATTATTGAAATTATAACTTAATTCTATGGCCATGCCACCCTGAACAAGCCTGATCCCATCTGATCTTGGAAGCTAAGCAGGGTTGGGCCTGGTTAGTACTTGGATGGGAGACCACCTAGGAAGACCAGATGCTGTTGGTGTAAAAAAGAAAAAACAAGAGATTATAAGCTGACAAGGTCCTTGCAATCTGTGAGGTCAACCAAGGGTTGCCTTGCCTAAAAATTTAAAAAATAAAAAGAAATTATAACTTAAAAATAAACACCAGTAAGATATGTGTATCCAAGAAAAAAAATCTATTATTTAGAAGCTTTGGAAAATAACACATAAAGCAGTAGGAATAATCATTGTACAGATTGGTTTTGCTGAGAACAAAGGGCTTGGCTCCCTTAAAAATAATAAACGGACATTTCCATCGCTTCAAGTCATTTGCATTTAATAATAGTGCAGTACCTAATTGTGTGAATTAGCGTAAAGACTGATTGCCGACTAGTTCTGGCTTTGCTACACAATGATAAATGCAGATTTTTATAGATTCTGGTCAATAGTTTAAAACTCTATTCAAAGTTTAAAATAATTTCAGTGCTTTAAGGGTTAGTATTTCCGTGATTACTTGGATGTTGGTTAGAACCTTCTTAAAAGCTCGACTCTCTCATCACAGCCCTTATTAGTGCCTAGCATAAACAACCGTGTGACTGTATATCCTTATCTTAACATATTTGGTGCTATCACTGATTGGAAAGGGCATCCTGAGCCAAAGAAACACTCAGTGTAGCTTTTCCAGTGTCTCACCACACCTCCACCTGCCCTCCCCGCACCCACACCCACCCCACTCACACCATCCATCCCCCAGGGTAAACTCCAGTTTCAAACCACTGGTGTCCATCTCCCGGACATTGAACCCCACCCAGCCTCAGCTATGCCCACCATCTTCCCCCTCCCACATCTACCCCAGTCAAGGGCACCAGGCACTGCTTTGGCAGGATGTGGGGCACCTGCTTCCCTGCTCTCTGCTTAGTCCAGGCCTTACTGCCTCCCTGGTCCTGGCCTACCTTCTTTGCTCCCCACACAACAGTCAGAATTCTCTCTCTAATAGATGTTCAGTTATGCCTTTCCAGTTACCCTTTCAGCATGGCTCTTGTGTGTGTGCCTTGCAGGTTCATACCTCCTTGAAGGCTTCCATGATCTCCCCAGAAAGTCTGCAATTTGCTGACAATGTATTTATTTATGTGTACCTCTCCTTAACTAAGGAAGGAGGGCTAACCTCACCTTAGTCCTAGGGGGTTGAAGAGCCGTTCATATAGCTCATGGCAGTGTCTTTGCGATTCTGTGGTTACCAATGGCTTCTAGGACACTATCTCGTAAGGCCTCCCTACTCAGGTGTGGCCTGCAGCTCAGCAGCATGGGCATCACCTGGGAGCTTTTCAGAAATGCAGAATCTCTGTTCTTGCCCTGGACCCTCTGAATCAGAATCTGCAGTTTAACAAGGTCCCCAAGTGATTTGTATGCACATTAAAGTTAGAGAAGTGCCGTTAAGGATTATTAACATCAAGAGTTTAAAGAGAAAGTATAAAATGCCTGCTGATTCCTGGGGACAGATGTTTTAAATGGGCCAGATTCTGGAGATATGATGGCTCCTCTCACTCAGCTCTGGGCACTAGTGTAAGCTAGCTACACTTGGGTCTATAAGCATGTGTCTGAGTGTGGACCCAGTGGGAGCAGGGAGGGCTCACTGTTTATACCCTGGAGCCACCCAGGCTAATGTCCATAGGCTATGTGACATCTCTATCTTTTGCTGCACAGAAAGTTAAAATGTTTGACATGGGGTGATCTTATTGTTGAATCAGGATGCTTAGATGAAGTAGAATACCCACTAGTCTCCCAGCTCCCTGAATGTGTGTCCTATTGACCCTCGTTAACTAGACACATAGCAGGTGCTCCATGAATGTTTATAGTTGGATTTTGGCTTAAGTGATATGCATGGTGCCTTCTCATACCTCTCAGGTAAGTACAACGTATAATCTTACCAATTTTGACAATTGAATTAGGACAGAGTTCCGGGAACTTTATCAGGGCTTAAAGTTATCACTTTTAGCCAAAATTATCTGCAAGATCAACATTGACATCAATCACCACCACCCGTGGGATGCTTCACTGAGTAAACTATAAACATATACCTGTCCGTTCAGTCAAAAAGAGAGGAATACCTAATGTTTTAAATGGAGGTCCTGCAGGAATAGGTCCAGCTGGGAGGTTGGACCTTGGCCTGTAAGGTTGGCTTCCATTGCCTGATGAACCAATGTCTTGAGCTCGTTGTTTCATGTGCTTTTTGGTTTTAGTTGTTTAATTTGGGAGAGGAAATCTGGTTCTTTTTACTCTGGGCTGGCCAGGAATGAAAGTTCTCCCACTTTATTTATAAATGTATAGTCTTTTTATGGTGTTTGAATACTCACTAAATTATCCAGGGGTGGGGCTACTGTGAAAATTGAGGCACAATTCTTCTTTATTTCGTTTGGGACTTTAGCAAGTATTGATCATCATTTTGTAAAGTCGCGTTGCTGATATAATGTGAGTAATGGCAGTGGAACAGCCAATGTCGTAACTAGCTTCAGTCTGCGTTTGGAATTGCGTGGTCACCAGGATTCTGCATGTGTGTGCAGTTGTCCGGCTCCTTTATAATGTCTTTTAATGTAGTTGTGCTAGGACATTTACATATTTAAGTGCATGTAATTTTATTATAATTTCCCCTTGCTCCTAGAATGAGCTTGGGATTGTGGCAAGACCTCAGAGGGAAAGGCTGAATGGTGTGCGCAGGCTGAAAGGGCCTTTGACAACCTAGCAGAGTTCCCAGCATGGAACAGGACAGCAAAATGACATGGGGAAACTGAGGCGGGCAGGGACATCAGGATGACTCAGTAACCGCCTAATGAAAGTCAGGAGTGATGATTGTCTTTTGGTGGTGCCATGAGTGAACCTTATGGTAGGGAGGACCAGATAGGCTTCCTTCCTGAACCTTTTGGCTCTACCAACCAGCAGATTAGGGGTTTACAATAAAAATTAAGTTCTGTTCTAAAACTAAAATCACCTTTCTTATACTGCTAAGTTTCTGTCCTGAGATTTATAATTACTGCCAAATATAAGTAACCCTTTCCATGTAAAAAATTTTGCAGAACATCACTTAAATAAGAGCTGCTGTAATTTTAATATCCATTGACTGAGAAACTACAGAAGGCAAAAAGCTACTCTTGTGTTCAGGAGCTGCTTGCTGGCTGCATGAAAAAGTTTGCTGATCAGTAGGCCCACAAACCAGGGAGAACACAGATTCTGAATAAGAAAGCCTGGGGTCTGCAGTTGGCCACTTATTAACTGTGGGCTCTTGGGCGAGTTAAAGTCCTCTGCTACCCTTGCTTCCTCATTAACAAAACAGGGATCAGGATTGTGTCTATACAACAGCGTGATTAAGAGGCTTCAAAGCACTCTGTAAGCCATGTGCGACTATAAATGGGCATTAATATTATTTATAGGTGATTCTATATGTATTACCTGTGAGCATTAATTTAATTTCTGTGTGGACTCCAGACTTGAATATTTGAACAAACAAAATAACGTAAGGTTAGGTCTTTTAGGAAATTCCTAGTTTGTCTGGCATAAAGGTATTTTTACACAGAGCTGGGGAACAGACTTACCTACCTGGCCAGGAGGGTTTGTGCCGGCGTGTCAGAATTAATAACTCACCACTGACTGCGAACCTTCCCACCGGGGAGCTGTGCTCTGGTTTTCCATTACCTAAGTCTTATCGTTTGTAGTACGAAGGAACACAGACATATTAATCACCAAGTAGCAGAAATAAATTACCTCACCTTTGGGTGACTTCCTCTTTGGGTGATTTAGTACTTCTTATCTTGAGAAGAAAAGCACGGAGATGCTGATTAGTTCTCAAATGGAATGGTCTGTGCTTCCAAGGAGACCGAGTTAATGCAAAGTTTCATTCGTCATGTTGTTGCTGATGGAGGTCCTAGTTTGGAAGTTTGGGGGAACTTCCTTCTAATTCATGGCTCTGAATGTGGTCCTACTTCATCCTGATTAAGCAAAATATTCTGGAAATGGAGTTTTCCAGATAGTGTAAAGCAAATCATCTAGGTTTTGCCCGAGTTGGAAACCTATTTAAAATGCTTTGTTAGATTTTCTTAGCAAGTACAGAGCAATGAGTGTACTTTGGAAATTTCTTTGTGAGATAGTTGGAAGTCATTCATTCATGGGTTAAGTTATTTACTTATTCATTCTATAAATATGTATTGTGTTACTACTGTGTGCTAGGCTGGGGGCTGGACATACAGGGCAGCACCTTCACTTAGCAACTATGTGACCCTGGGCATGGCGTTTATTCTTTCTGACTCTGTTTCTCATCAGGAAAACGTATCCCAGAGCTCCACATCTGCAGATTCAACCAACCAGGTATCAAAAACATTTGGGAAAGAAATGTTATGTTGTTGCTCATGTGTACTATATGGTTAGCCCACAATACAGGAACATCTGAACATGGAAACACATACAGACTTTTTTCTCATTGTTATTCCCTAAATAATACAGTATAACAACTCTTTGTATAGTATTTACATTGTATTAGGTATTTTATGTAATCTAGAGATGATTTAAAGTACACTGAAGGATGTACATAGGCTATATGTAAATATTACACCATTTTATGTAAGGGACTCGAGCCTCGATTTGGTGTTCACAGGGGTTCCTGGAACCAATCCCCCATGGATTCCAAGGAATAACTGTATAAAGATGCGTATCTTGAGTTTTTAACTATAATGTCATAATTGCTGGATAAAGTCAGAAAGTTAAATGCTTCCTTTATTTTTCATTGTATTTTCTCTCCAAAACCTTTCATAAGGACACACGGAGTTCTGCCCCCACTCCACGCCCCAGACCCTGGGGCTGTAGAGATTGAAGCAAGCGGAAGATGTTACTCTCAGTATTTGGAGTTTAACCATAACTGGGAAGAAAATGCTTTATTCCATATTTAAGAAACTATGTCTTAAATTCCGAAAAGCAATTTGATTAAGACATTATTTTGTTTGTGACTCAGTATACCAATCTCTAGTGGGTAGAGTGTGCCAGAATGAAAGAGGAATCCAGTAAAACATCTAATCAAACATGGTTAAAAATAGATTTAAAAAAACCATATGTTTAGTCAGTTGATTCCAGCTTATTTGTCATACCTTCATCAGACCTATCAATGTGAAGCAAAGTAAATCAAGCAATTCATTTTTCCTCCCCTTGTAAATTCACTGCATGTGTGCCAGTTGTCCAAAGCTGGCATTGCAGTGGACAGAGAAACAGGGGCCCTAACTAGTCAGAAAAATAGAGGAGACGGTGTAAGTCACTGGTTAGAAACTCAGCTCTAGTGAAATGAAAACCACTTTCCGTCCTGGCTTCGTCCAATGACACCTTCAGTCTTTTAGAGTTGCTGTAGGGATTAAATGAAATGGGCCTGTATAGTGCTTAGCACATGATAAGACTAAATAAACGTTAGGGATTTTGGTCATTCTTATTAGCTTTAAGACCATTCCAGTGGACAAATGGGTCCTTATCCAGCAGCCTTGAGGACAACTTGTATTAGCATTGTATGAAGACGGGGCATAGCATTATAATGTCCATCTAGGACTGCCCATTCTGCGCTGAGAAGACAGGTGGCCCAACTGTGCCCTCAACTTGACAGTCTGTAGAGCACAGGAGTGGCACTGCATTGTTGCAGACTGGCCAGACCCTGGATTACACTTGACATTGCTTATTTTAGGGCTGCATAACTGCCCAAAAGACTCCACGAGGGTGCACACACCATGTTTACTTCCTTTTTCAACATGTTGGGTTTATTTTTTATTTTTGTACTTAAAAAAGAAACCACTTTATTGAGATATGATTGACTTGCAAAAAACTTTACAGATTTAACGTCTATAACTTATGAGTTGGGGATAAATATATAACTGTGAAACCATCACCAAATCTATGCCAAAAACATACCCGTCACCTCCAAGTTTTTTCCTGCCCTCTTTATTTATTTACTCTCTTGGCAACTTTTTAAGCACACAGGATGGTATTAATAATAAGGGGTGCTTTGCTGCACAGTATATTCTAGGATTTCATCTTCTTGAATCGTCAGATTCTTCTGTAACTAGTTCTTCGCTGTAGCCAGAAGAGGGCACTATTGCTTTACCCAAATTCTGCACTGTCCCTGCATCTATGCCCTGCACAGCAGCATCCCGTTTTTGGCTTTGTTGAGGATGGCAGTCTCATTTGTTAGGTAAATTAGCAAGGGAAAAAACCCAAAACAACAAAACAATAAAAGCTTTTGCCAGTAGTAGAACATACACAAAAAATATTGGGACTTGACAAATTTTTTATATTTTTTAAGTCTTGCAAAATTGTGCATGGAGTTTTTAAAATACACGAGACAGAGACAATGAATTCTGATGAAATCGATCAAGGATCTGCCTGGAAAATCACTGTCTGAAAAATTACAGTGTAACTTGGTGTTCCTGTTCATTTTCGGCAGCATAAGTCACCTGGAAAAGACACAGAAGAGATTGATGCACAATGTTTGGGAGCCCTGTGACGTTTCCTCCCAGTGACAAAACGCAGAACATCTTGAAAACTTAAGAAGAAGGAGGGCTCAATGTTGCGGCTCACTCCCTACTTCTGCCTGTGAGGTTTGCCTTTTCCTTTCTTGGCCAATGCCATTATGAGCCACTTTACCATTTTTAACAGGCCAGATTTTAATGAGGCAATAATGGCTTTATTCGTAATCCTTGGGTGGGAAATGGCAATTGAAGAAGACCATTTCACAGCCCGGGCGGTCTGCCTTCTCTCGGTTCTCTTCTAGACGAACAGTCTAATAAGGGTGACAGACATTGAGCTCCTTTTTTTGCCTATGTTTATGTTCTTTTGCGCCCTCATTCTTCTTAAGTTTCCCTATATATGACTTCTTTCCATAGTTTGAGTTGGAAGGAGACACGTTGGAAATGCAAATACAAGTCCGCTAATGGCAAGCCAAGCCTGCACATTGTAAAATCACAGCGTAAGGCTGGAAACAACCTAGTGGAACTGGGGAATATCCCCAGCACCAGGTATTAATATGATGCCTATAAATAAATATTTGCTGGATGAATGACTGATTGATTAGCTAAGTGAATGAATGAATAAAACCACAACTTCTCAGATAATTATGGGTATAAAAACTGATTTATAATTATTTAAACATACATGATTTTTTAAAAAATTTTACCATTTTCTCCTAACATTTCCAAATATCCACAGATAAAGATATAATAAGTCTTCCAACTTTGAGATTTCATAGTGAATGCTTTATGAAATTACTCATAAGGCTAAGGGAAATTTATGAATGCTTGTGTATATAAGTTTATATCCTTGCTCATGCTGTAGTTTCCAAATCATGATGAGAGACAGTTATGGGAACTTTAAAGCAACACACTCACCAGCATCCCTCTCTCCTTTTTCCTTCTTTCTTCATCCTGGTACAGTTAACTTGCGGCTTCCCGGTTTTTTTGTTTTTTGTTTTCTTTTCAGACTCCTGTCCAAACTGAACTCTGCAGTGAGTAAAGTCTAAGCTCACACAGTGCCATAAAATCCTTTTAATATTCATTCAAAGGTACAAGCTCTTGGACCACAAAGGTCCCTTCTTCTGGGTCCTTCTTCATGCCCAGACATGCTCAGAGACTTGGCATCTTGCCCTGGAAGCAAAGCATCTAGGCCAAACAAAACCTTCATTTTCAAAACTGCTTGGAACAACGGTCAATTCTTTAATGTAATTACTTAGAACAAATTAAGAGTTTAGATCCAGGAGCCTTGAGGCATTCAAAAGATTATGGGGGTGGGGGTTGGTTAAGATGCCCCTGGGCTGTGAAAGGCCACACCCCACAGAGGCTGGGTGCGATTCTGATAGAAATGCGTGAGCTTTCACCAAGGGCACCCTACAAGACTTCAGGACACCACTGTAGGGCCTATATTCTGTGTATGTTCTGTCTTGTCCTGGTGGTCTTCTAAATATAGCAACTGTATTATTTCTTAAATATGTTTCCCTTTGCAGCAGCTTAATTTTTTAAGGTATTGGAGAGTAGAGTTGTTTCTCCATCACCTGAAGACACATGGCTCTAGTACTGAATATGAAGACAGTATTTAGTCACAATAAGAGATGGAAGAAAGCAAAGGTGAACCCTGAGCATTTGAGCTTTTATTGCGCAAAGCTGTCGGGTTCCTGTGTGTGCAAGAAGAGCAGAGTCTCATACACAGACTCCAAGGCAGTATGTCAATTCATTCAAGACAGAAGTGCCCCTTAACTCAGCGCTATTGGGCAGATGTGGAAATGGGAACTTTGAAAAGGATTCACATCACTTTTATTTAGGAGAGTTACTAGGAAATAGCTTTGGGGTTGTAGGAGTACAATTCTCCTTAAACAGCTTACTCAAGAATCATAAAAGCAAGCATTATATAGCAGTTGCCACTGCTATCGCTGGATACTGCTCTATGTGCTGAACATATGCTAGTTTATATCATCTGAAAACAACTCTCTGAGCCAGGTACTATCAATATCTCACATTACAACTGGGAAACTAAGACACCAAGATATTATAATACCTGCTCCCAAATACCCAGCTAGTAAATGTAAAAGCAGGAATTCTGGTTTAATTCTAGAGACTCTGCCTTTAACCACTTAACTGCTAAAAATAAAAATACAGAGAGACTAGAATTTAAATGTTAAGAGTCATTATCTCAAGGGGGTGGGTCTACTTTTTTTCTTTTACTTCTCTGTTTATTCCAAATTTATACAATGCATTGCTTTTCTAATCAGAGAGAAAATAATAAATGCTGCTTTAAAAGCCTGACCCTAAAACCTATAACCTACAACAGACTGTGAAGATCATTGTTTTGAAGGGCCCTGGAGTAGAAATAACACAAGCAGCCTAGACTGACTGCTTGATTTATTAATGACCAGACTTTATAGAGTAATAGCAAGGAATAGTGACTCAAATGTGTCCCTCTGCAGTCCTGTAAGCAGCCAATAAACTGTCTACCCCTTGCAATGTCACTTGGGGCTGTATAAGGTGACAGAGTCTCAAAGGAAAAATGAATTCTCCAGCTATTACAACCCTGAATAGAGGAGTTCAATACAACGGTGCAGCTTAGCAATGAAAAGACACAAGTATACTTTCACACAAAACCTTCCATTAAAAGTCATAATACAAAAGTCCATTGTATTCTATATCAGCAATGAACAAATAGAATTTGAAATTTAAAAGTTATTCTATAACCCAATTTAATTCACAAAATATATGAAAAGCGGTAGCACATATAATGTGTGTAGGAAGCAATTGAAATTTTAAAATCAGACCAAGCCAATTTGGATACAATTTTAAGAATACTCTCAAGGTTGATCATAATAGATATTTAACGCAAATAGAGTTTAGAAGGCATAGATGCAGAAGGTGGCAAATTAAAAGTTATAAAACTATCAATTAGACCTCTTTTTGTCCCCAGAGAGAAAAATAACTGACACATATAATGCTGATAACTGCTTATATTGATTATGTACTTTTCCTTATTCTTGTCTTTTTAATAAATAGCCAGATTAAAAAAAAATTAACCCTTTTTGAAAGTAAGGGGATTGCTGATAAGAACTGATGTCTCATTTTCCCAGGTTTGTGTATCTTTGTTAGGGTGAGGTGTTGAAGTGGGCACTGCACTGAACCCCTCAGATCTGTCCTCCTGTGAAAGTGAAGGACTTCTTCCCCCAGCTGCTAGGGGCACTGGCAGCAGGAGGCACTCAGCTGTCTGCTCTCTGCAGAACTGCCTCTGCAAGAATGCCACCTTAGCCAAGGCCACAGCCCCTTTCCTGGGTAGCCTGCATTCGGCAGCTGGTAATGCAACCCTATCAACCTGGCCTCTCACCTTTGCTGGAAACAATACTGCAGGGTCATTTCCACTTCAGAGCTCCACATGGAGTAGGCCAGGGCCTTGACTGAGACCGCATCTCCGCTCTGCCCTTCCTTCTGCCTGTCCTGATTCCCTCCTTTTTTTTTCCATGGGTGTTGATCCCAGGACTTAAGCACAGCTGGGGGATGTCGCCCGTGGCTGGGTGTTCACTTCCCAGAATGAAGTTGGAACTAGGGGAGAAAGAGCACAGATCTTTGGTAGGCAGTTGGCTCCTCTGCCACACTGACTTGACTCTATAGGCCAGCCTTGAAGCCCACCTTACAAATAACACAAGGAAAGAAGCTGTGCCATTCTCCTCACACAGATTCAGGAAGCAGATCAAAGAACAAAGAGGTCGTTTTTGGAAGACTGGCAGGGAACACATCTGAAATTCGGGTGGGGTTTCAGGGGACCACAGGAGGCAGGATGGCAGCTGCTTAGCCCACTGTTTGGTCTAATCCCCCGAGCTGTCCTGTCCCTGGTACCATAGTCGCACCATGTTAATTAAATCATTCTCATTAATTCAGCCTGAGTGTAAATTAGGAAGGAATGAAGATAAATTAGGTTTGAAGGCAGCTAATACATTTAACCCCATGCTGCTTATTTTGCAGCCTAACAAAATAACGTTGTTAAGGGAGATAACAAGGCCAAAGCCTTGGGCACAGATTCTTAATAGCATTAAAAATGAGACCTTGGTTTGGTGTCACAAGGCAGAGACGAAGACCAGCTCCCAGGAGTGTACAGGGCTGGTCTAACATCTTGAGTGAGGTGGTGGCCATTGAATAACATGGATGTCTGTAGCATTTCTTGAGTTGTTGGTGACTCAGATATCTGCAATGCCTATTGTTGTCCGGTTTGGTCACAGGCTCGTCTAGAGAGTTCTTCCTGCACATATATAAGACTTGCTCATCTTTTCTTCCTGTGAGTGAAGTGACAAGAATTACCTTTAGGGTTGGCTGAGAAATGTTGGAGAAATGACAGTATGTGTTGCTGTGATCATAAATATGCTAACTTGCAAACCAATTTCAGCTGTGAAACAAACATTAGAAACTGTACACAGGATGAAAACTTTTCACACATTGGTTCAAGCAAACCAGTGTACCGTTTGTTTGTAGGAGGTCATTGGCAGCACACATGGTTTTCCCCAAATGCAAGTTTAGTTCCTGTTTCTCAGCCAGAAACCGGTTTCCAGTTTTATAACCTATTTAAGCCAATGTCTTTTCCCTGCTTCACGTTGCTTATCTCCCAAATTATCTGGTCAACTGAGTACATTTCAAGATTTTCCAGGATACAACTTTTTTCCTTCTCTTTTCTTGAAGCATAAAAGATGCCAACATTAGGTAGAGTAGACATGGGAAAATGGCATCAGTGGATAATGACACAATGGCCAGAACATCCCTGCTTACTTAGCATAGCTATTTTCAAAGAGAATTAAACTTTGCTGGCCTCTTGGTGAAGGACATTGCTGTTTCTGATTAGTGAAGATGCAACAGACACAGACTGGCCTGTTCCTAGCTCAGTGGCTTCCTCTGATAAAATCCCCAGCCAACTGAGCTATTCTATTCCCATGTTTTATTTCTAGGCAGGGTCATCTGGGTGAAGTTCTAGGTAGATTTGGTGGCTGAAGTAAAAGGAAATAATTCTTAGTGAGAGAAAGTGTTCATCTCTTAATTTAAACGAAACATTTTCGCCAAAGGAAGACATTAATATTTCATCTTCACCAACGTGCTTGCTTTTGACCCAGCACCTAGACAGACAAGGCGCTCTAAGAGGTGCCTGGAGGCCTCCCTGATCAACACCTTGGCAGGCTATAGAAGCCATTTTTTTTAAAAGACCTGCGTGCAATAGCTACGCTTTTCCACCAACCACAGCACCTCTCTCTGGTATCCACAGCGTTTCTATTCGTTTGCTCGTGGCTGATTTTCTCCACGTCTCCTGCAGGACAGTCTGCTCACAGCGCTTCTCCTCCCTTCACCTCGCAGATCCCACAATCACCGCACGGGGTTCTTAGCGTGAATCGATCCAGCCTCTGCGGCTTTGTGAGGCACTGTGTGAGCTGAGACTCTGCATAAAAATTTAGAATATGAAACAGATTTGTAAAGCCTCATGGTGAGGCGGACGACTTAATGGTCACAAAGGACTTAAGCGTGCACTGTCTTTGTTTGAAAGGAGCGAAACTTGCAAATACCAGAGCGAATACCAGGAGAAACCACGGGTAGAGGAAGATGGGATTAAGATAAAGAACCGATAGCTTCCGTTTCAGCAGTCTTTAGATTCAGGAAGTGCCAGGCCTGCTTAAATCATTTCGTTGTCTAGTACTTAAAAGAAAGCGGAGAGGTGGGGGAGTAAGGATGGGAGCATTGCAGTGCTGGACCGCTGCTGGGTGGCTGTGTGACCTTGAGATGGGCAACTCACACCTCCCCGGCCTCCGTTTTCTAACCTGTAAAACCAGGGGGCGGGGGGGGGGCACCAGTAATTGCTACAATTCATTCATAGATTTAATTCCATATCCTAATTAAAAAAAAAAAGCAAGATATTTTAGCTCCTGGTGCAAAGACAAGCCCAAAGTGCAAAGATCAAATACAGGTTTCGTAAGCAGGGACCGGCAGGCGAGGTTACTTTTCGAATCGCCTTCCTGTTTCCCCGCACGCGGCGCGTCCAACGCGTGTGCGTGTGTGTGAGTGTGTGTGTGTGCACGCGTGTGTGTGTGTGTGTGTGTGTGTGTGGCCGCTTCTTTGCTAACTCCAAACTAACACAATCGAGCGATAAAAAAACAGGAAGAGCCCAGTCTGAGGGCGATCCGGGCTTTATCTCTAGCGAGACGGAGGCGGCGTGGCCGCTCCCGTGAGCGGTTCGCTTTGAATCCAGCGGCCGCAGCGATTGGCTGCGAAGCACGTGGGCGAGCCCCGCCGGACAGCCCCGGCGGCCGCTGCCCGCCGCGGGTGGGGCAGGATGCCCCGGCCGGGATGCCCGAGGCGGGGGTCGGTGCGCCCCGTGCCAGCGACAAACCCTGCGGTTCGGCTTTACAAACCAAGCTGCAGTGTCCCCAGTGTGTCCACACTTGTGCCCCTTCTCCCGCCCCTGTCCGCCTCCCAGGCATCCCACCCAGGGTGCAGGCTGTGCACGCCCAGGGCGCGTGTCGCGGACCCCGAGCTCGCCCCTCGCCCCCCTTTCCTGGGCATCTCGCGGGCTCCCCCAGCGCGCAGCGCAGCGCAGAGCCGGGGGGCTGCACTCCCCCGCCGAGGGTCCCTGAGCTCCAGGGCTGTCCAGGAATCGGGCAGGGCCAGAAAGGCGCAGACACTCAACCCGGGAAAAACGTGTTTTCCTTGCGGTCCCCGAGGGTTGCAGCTGCTCGCTCAAGGCTGCGATGCCGCGTCCGCTTTGTCTGTCTCCGCTCCCTGCACCCCCTCCCTCCCCCGCTTCCTCTCTCGATTAACTCCCCCGACACGCTCTTCTCCCGCTCCTCTCCTCCTCCTCCTCCTCCGCGGGCCGCCCGCAGGCGCTTCCTCCCTTCCTCCCTCCCTCCCTCCCTCTCCCGGTGTCACTCTCGGCAAACGCGCCCTCTCCCTCCCCGCCCCGCCGCGCCGCCCCACTTATAGCGCGGCGCGCGGCCGCGGGGCGCAGACCGCTCGGGCAGCCGGAGAGGACGCTGCGGGGACCGGGTCCAGACGCCAGGCGGCCGCCGGCGCGCACGGCGCGTCCCAGTCCCTCCCCCGCGCGCACCGCCCGCCCCCTCCGCGGCGCCGGCAGCCGCGGGCTCGCTCCCCGGTCCCGACACTCGCTCCGCCGGACGCTCGGCGCGCGGGGCGCGGGCACCGCGAGGCCGGGACGCACGGCGAGCCCCTCCTGCGCCGGCGCCTCAGGCGCACCCCCTTCGCCCCGGCAGTCGCCGCAGCTCCCCGGGGCTGAGACGTCCGCGTCGTCCCTGGAACTCCCGGCGCCGAGGCCGGAACCCAGCCGGCCGTGCACCCAGGCCAGTCGCCACTGCCGCGTAAGTTTCCCCCGTGCTGCCTGGACCTGTTGCGGGCGCTGCGGACTTCAGGGGCTTCTCGGCCTGGAGGGGGTGTGTTCGCGAGGGCTGTGCGTGTGCCCCGGAGCCGGGAGCTCCCGCTTAGGCGGGGGTGGGGAGCTGTTCTGGGGCGGCGTCCTCAGCGGGCGCCGCTAAGCCCTCGCCGCAGGCAGGACCCCGGGCATCACCGGGGAGGCCTCCGCTCCCCGGCGCCCAGCCGGGACAGATGCTGGGGCATCCGGGAGCAGGGCTGCGGGCATGGTCGCGCTCTCCCCTCTCTCCGCGGAAAAAGCAGCGCTTCCCTGGGGGTGGATGTATCGCTGCCCGCGGGATCGTTGCCCCACTTTGCGCCCTACCCGCGCAGGGGAGCACTGGGGCCACGTGCAGACCCCGCTCGTGAGGGGCAGCTTCACTGCTGCGAAATGTCTGTAAGGAATGAATGAGAACTGGTTCGTGAAAATTGTTTCTAATCACGCGAGTGCAGTATTTGGCCTTTAGTGGCACATTAATAGTTTCGAAGGACGAGAATTGGTGGGCGGGGAGGAGACGAACCACTGGATTTGTTCAGCATGTAATTTGGTGTCGACCTGAAAAGCATGGCCAACGTGTTAAAGAGCGTTTACAAGTTATAGAGGACTGCATGGTGAAATGCTTTTCTTGTTAACAAGATCATGATGTTTCATTGTTAACCAATATCGCAGATGCCCCCGGAAAAATCTGCCCAGTTTTTTCTTTGATTGCATATAGATCAGGTTCAAAACCTTAAAGGGATGTGATGGGACGCGTAGAATTGGAGGCAGAGATCCTGTAGGTAGGTAAGGAGCGTTAAGTGAACTAGAAGCCTTTTTGATGTTCACGGTGACAGCAGCATTTTCTCATCTTCTTTGTAGATGCAGGTTAACTATGTGTGTGCATTTGTTGGACACATTCGGCGTACAAATGTTATTTCTCTGGTGGCTTAAAAACAATGCCGACAGGATGATTCCTTATATGTTGAAGTTGTGCTTGGTGACTGTATGAATGGTTTCTGTTGGTATTTTGATGTTTGCATAATGTTAAACCAGAAAGCAACTTGGTTCCCTTAGGTCTTCAGGTTTACCTTTTATTTAATAAAATTTTGCTGAGTTTTCATTGTGACATGCTTCCCCATCTGGATGGTATCCAAGATGACAGGCTAGGTTATTCCGTCTGGCTTTCTGGACCAACCTGGAAACTGCAGGAGCATCAACAAGGGATGCATAGAGATGCAAATCCTCGATCTTAAGGTCTTAAGTGTAGGTCCCGTTGTGTGTGGTGTTTGGCGACTCCTGACATCTAATGCTTAGGGCAATGTGCTCTGGGCGCTGGGGATCCCTGCTCAGAGTGCTTATAGTGCTTATTATGCACCTTGTGCAGACTCTTATGCAGTCAGAGCTGCTTTTGCTTTTAGCCTAAAAGGAGGCAGCTTTTGAGGTTGTTTTGGAGACATTAGCTTAAAAAAATAAAGTGTAGCTACTTATTTGGAATGTTTGTAAGTTTCTATATTAGGCGTACAAGTAATTATACCATCTTCTGAGGTTTAGGCTTAAAATCCTCCTCATAGTACTTCAGATGGAATGTACAAATTCAAATGACAACTAGAGTGGTAGAACATCAGTGAAGCTAATACATGTTTTCAGACTTTGGAAACCTGGTGCATTCACGTAGGGTGGTATTTGTTCTCTGAACCTGTAAAATGGACTAGATTGTTGAGTCTTAGCTTGAGGTGGGAGTGAAGCTTGGCTCCTCACCATTTGTCATATCTAGGACACTAATGGAGACTAATGATGCTTTTGTAAAGTCTTGGCAACACCAGAGCCTAGGATTTTGTTGCTTATTTTCTTCCATTAAGCCATGTTTGACTCATAATGAAAAGTTATACTCCAAAAGTAAAGGAAACTAAGTTGCATCACCTAATGGTATGCGGCCTGTGTGTTAAAGGCAAGTTAGGCACCTGCTTTTGTTGTTGTCAGTGATGGGCCACAGCTGGGCAGGGAAGTGCAATTTAGTATCTATGATTCTGTGGTAAGTTACTCATTTGCATTTATTAATAATTCCTGAGATATAAATTAAAAATATCTCAACGGTTGAGGGAAACAAGCAGGACATGGGTTTCAGAACTGTTCGTTCTGTGTTTGAGTAGTTACTATAACCATACAGTTTACTCTTCTGGGATAAACAACTTCCTTAGGAATCCTTTGACAGGCAGGTTCTTGAAGGCTTTATATTCCTTTGAAGTAACAGGGGCAGGGTTAAAAAAACATGCAATTCAATTTTTGAACATAGGAGGGATTTTCTATATCTTTAGCCTACAATTTACTTACTACAGAAAGCCAAAGATAGCATTCGATTCTGCTATAATTTCAATTTAGAGACTGAGGAAAGCACTTTGGTTAGCAAATAAATTCTAGGGTGGCCCTAAATTAACAGTGGCTGGCAAAATACACACACATGCGCACATGTTATATATTTTTTGATTTAGATAAAGCACTGTTTGCATTTTGAACTCTCTGTATGTGGGTGCCAGCATTCACAGGTACACAGGGATGGTCCCTGTGGTACATTGTTTAATTGAAAGAGAGGCGGATGGATCCTTTGTTCTTGCAACTGGTTTTCCAAGAATTGATATAAAGCAGGAAGAACAGAAGAACAACACTCATGAGTATGCTACTCAAAATATTCTTTTATGATGTGCCCAAATCCTCATTTTGGATGCTGTCCAGAGCAAGAAAGATGGGTTGTGATTGGGGTCAGAATCTATTCTGCATTTTCACGAAAGCCTGCTGATCAATATGTGGTAGTGTTCATATCGGGCCTCTTTTAGGACTTCATAGTGGTAGAGCTGTCTGGTTAGAAATGATTTGTAACATTTAAATAAGGGTCCCATCATTGTAGAAGTTACCTAAGCCTGTGGTTTTAATGTTACATTTCCCATTTACTGTATATTGCAGGGAGACCAGATCTTACCAAAGGAATTCTTAATGGAATTAATTAGTAGCTATTTGTTTTACACATGGCTTTATGTTGCATAGGGCATTAAAGCTGGTGCCTGTCCTGGCGTTACGAGAGCTGGAGGCCTGGCATTTTAAGTGGCCCGCAGTGAATCAGTTGGACCAGGACAGCAAGCTGTGAGAATGAAACCTTGCTCCTCTCGGCTTGTGCTGACTTACATTCTCAAGGACTTCAATATCTTGAAAGTTGGCAATCAGGTTTTCCAAGATGAACCTGCTTTCAAGCAGTGATTTTTTTTTTTAACAGTGTATATAGTTCAAATAGCTCAACAGTATTACCATGAATGCCTCTCCTTGTGGTAGTTGTCTCTGACTGTACAGGAATGGCCATACATTATTTGGAAAAGTAGGCAGCAGAGCTAACAGCAGAGTATTCTGTTTTCACTGGCCAAAAGGTTTGTTGCTTTGTTCTGCTTGTTCTGCACATCAGAAGCACCTGTTCAATGGTTTGGTTTTGTTTTTTTTTAGGAGTGGAAACAAAAATGTCAGTCAGTGTGCATGAGAATCGCAAATCCAGGGCCAGCAGCGGCTCCATTAACATCTATCTGTTTCACAAGTCTTCCTATGCTGACAGCGTCCTCACTCACTTGAACCTTCTGCGCCAGCAGCGCCTCTTCACCGATGTCCTCCTCCACGCCGGAAATAGGACCTTCCCTTGTCACCGGGCAGTGCTGGCTGCATGCAGCCGCTACTTTGAAGCCATGTTCAGCGGCGGTCTGAAAGAGAGCCAGGACAGCGAGGTCAACTTTGACAACTCCATCCACCCAGAAGTCTTGGAGCTGCTGCTCGACTACGCGTACTCCTCCCGGGTCATCATCAATGAGGAAAACGCAGAATCGCTCCTGGAAGCCGGCGACATGCTGGAGTTCCAGGACATCCGGGACGCCTGTGCAGAATTCCTGGAAAAGAACCTGCACCCCACCAACTGCCTGGGCATGCTGCTGCTGTCCGATGCGCACCAGTGCACCAAGCTGTACGAACTCTCCTGGAGGATGTGTCTCAGCAATTTCCAGACCATCAGGAAGAACGAAGATTTCCTCCAGCTGCCCCAGGACATGGTCGTGCAACTCTTGTCCAGTGAAGAGCTGGAGACAGAAGATGAAAGGCTCGTGTATGAGTCTGCAATTAACTGGATCAGCTATGACCTGAAGAAGCGCTACTGCTACCTTCCAGAGCTATTGCAGACAGTGAGGCTGGCCCTCCTGCCAGCCATCTATCTCATGGAGAACGTGGCCATGGAGGAACTCATTACCAAGCAGAGAAAGAGCAAGGAGATTGTGGAAGAGGCCATCCGGTGCAAGCTGAAAATCCTGCAGAACGATGGCGTGGTAACCAGCCTCTGTGCCCGACCTCGGAAAACTGGCCATGCCCTCTTCCTCTTGGGAGGGCAGACCTTCATGTGTGACAAGCTGTATCTGGTAGACCAGAAGGCCAAAGAAATCATTCCCAAGGCTGATATCCCCAGCCCAAGAAAAGAGTTCAGTGCATGTGCTATTGGCTGCAAAGTATACATTACGGGGGGGCGGGGGTCTGAAAATGGAGTCTCAAAAGATGTCTGGGTTTATGATACCCTGCATGAGGAGTGGTCCAAAGCTGCCCCTATGCTAGTGGCCAGGTTTGGCCACGGCTCTGCTGAACTGAAGCACTGCCTGTATGTTGTCGGGGGGCACACGGCCGCAACTGGCTGCCTTCCAGCCTCCCCCTCAGTCTCTCTAAAGCAAGTAGAACACTATGACCCTACAACCAACAAGTGGACCATGGTGGCCCCACTCCGAGAAGGTGTCAGCAATGCGGCAGTAGTGAGTGCCAAACTTAAGCTGTTTGCTTTCGGAGGTACCAGCGTCAGTCATGACAAGCTCCCCAAGGTTCAGTGTTATGATCAGAGTGAAAACAGGTGGACAGTACCAGCCACCTGTCCCCAGCCCTGGCGTTACACAGCAGCAGCTGTGCTGGGTAACCAGATTTTTATTATGGGGGGAGACACAGAGTTCTCCGCCTGCTCTGCTTATAAATTCAACAGTGAGACTTACCAGTGGACCAAGGTGGGAGACGTGACAGCAAAACGCATGAGTTGTCACGCTGTGGCCTCCGGAAACAAACTCTACGTGGTTGGAGGATACTTTGGCATTCAGCGATGCAAAACTTTGGATTGCTATGATCCAACATTAGATGTGTGGAACAGCATAACCACAGTCCCATACTCGCTGATTCCTACTGCATTTGTCAGCACCTGGAAACATCTGCCTTCTTAAACGCAGTACATCCTAAAGAAAGTGAGCACGAGGTAAGAAGTCAGTTTAGCTGTAAGTATGCATATAATTCAGCTAACTGTGTAAGTTTTGTTGTGGAGTGAGAAATGGTCCATATCGAAGTACTACAAAAACTATAAAAATAAAAGAACTTGCACTCCAGAACTTAAACACTTACATTGACCGTACCTCTAGCTCCCTACCCGCACCATAACACATGTAAGCCACTGATTCTCAGCCTTTACTGAGCCCCAGACTCTCACCCAAAGAGCTTTGCAAAAACTGCCCATCTCAGAGACTTGGTTCCATTTGGTCTCGGTGGGGCCTAGGTATCAGCATTTCTAGAAAGTGCTTCAGTGGTTCGAAACACAGCCAGGTTGAGAATTCCTGACCTATGTTATAATGCCGTCTGGTGTTTCATGAGCCCTCACCAAACACTGGACCTGGGCTGTGTGTTTCACATGCACCATTTCATTTAATCCTCACAATAACCTTGTGAGATATTATTACTAGAACATTTTATAGATGAAAACACCTCATGCACAGAGAGATTAAGCAAGTTGCCCCAAGATCAAGAGCTTACTAGACAGAAGAATTGGTCAAGCAGTCAGCACCCGCAGTCTGTCTCCAGAGTGTAAGCACTTGAGCATCATGTAGAACTGCCACTTGATAAACTTGAGCTTCATATTGGTGTCACCCCAGGAGATACTTGTTTATATACAAATTTAGCTTCCTCAAACTCTGGAATGAAGCAGCATTTTAAAAATTGAATGCTTAAATTTTTTCCTAGTTTATTCTCTCTAAAATTAATTGGCTTATATAAAAATTTTTTTTCCACCAAAAAAAAAAAAATAGCCCCCTTTGGGGCATTTTTTAACTTCAGAGGGAAATTTAGGTCTGTCCTTGTAAAAGGTTGCACCTGCATTGTGTAAATTTGTCTGATGTGTGGACATACTGAGCCATCTAAACTGCCCTTAACTACAGCCTTTCAGAGTTAATGAGTCAGGCTGACCCTATTGTCAGGGCTAACAAAAGTTGTGTTTCTGTGTCATATATATGAGTACATAATGGTTGTCTTGTGTACTTAAGAGTATATAATACTCTTGGCTCAAATAATTAATAGGCCTGCACAGTTCAGTGTTCGCGAAGCTAATGGCCGCGTTGCTGCCGTTAAGCATTCTTCAGATCGGCCCCAGGAATCACTTAAGCGTGTCTAAATGCAGCACAGAGCACACAGAGTGTGTTGGTTGGTTTTGGTGATTCATGGCCTTTTTACATTACTAATAATAGAATAAAGTTAAAGACTCTGGAGGAACCACAGAGAAAACTGATTCATTACTCAGAAAATTTTGGCTCTGTTTTTCCTGGTGTGTTTCACACCTTCGAAGAGAACTTTCAAAGGGAAAAAAGGAAATTAGGGGTCATTGCAAGTTAGGCGAAGAGGGGTTTCAGACTCATTCATTTTTTCTTTTCTCGTGTCTTCAAACTCATTTAAAAACACCATGGAAATTGCCCTCACTTCACACTTAAACTTTCTATTTATTTTATTTCTTCAGTTATCTCCTCCAGTCCATTCCAGTTAGCAGAGTTCTTAGTAATGTAATGCTTCCTGGGAATGAAACTCCTTCTGAGGCACGGGAACAGTCAGAAGCCTCTTCTCAGGAGCTACTGGCCTAAGAGCGTCCCACACCAAACTGGTTTTTGCTGCCTTGCTGGCATCTCAGTAATCCTGAATAAACAAATGCTCTGAAAGTGGTTATTTCATTTGTGATATGAATGCATGACTCACCTCTAAAGCAGGTTTAAAGAACCTCCTACGGTAAAGCATCAATTAACAGCCACTAAGTTGGGTTTTAATCCAGAACTGACAATATTTGTGTAGAAGAGCCATAAAAATGGCCAGTAATGGTATATCAAAATAGTAACTGACAGACTAGCTGGCATCCTTGGAGCAAGGTAAGCAAGTTGAGGCAGAAAGAGATCACATATGCGTTCTTGTTCTGGTTTTAAGTGTGGAGTCTGGACCTTTCTGGACTTTGCTCCTTTGTCAAATGAGTGCTTTGTATTATGCTTCCCCAAAGATCTGTTCCAATTCAGACTTGGGTGAATTGATAAATGAGGAAGAAAAAGAAAATGGTGAAAATACCCACTCAGTGTCTGGCCTATGTAAATTAAATGTTCAGTACTCTGAGGTTTCTTTCCTCCCTCCAACTTAGACCTTAGCTTGCAGCAGAATTAGCTTTGTGTGTGGTGGGAAAATGAGTTTTCTTTGACTGTTATCTGCTTATTATCTTTATACTTCATTTTTGGTGCCTCCTTTCTCAGCCCAGAGTATGTTGGCAAACACTTTCCTGGGTATTTGAACCTCATCACACACTTCCGGTCCCATAGAAACAGAGCAAATAAAGTGTTAGGTTGTATGTGAAATAACATCCCATCTGCCCTTGGTGCTACCAGCCAGAGAGTCAAGCACATCACAATGAAATTTGACAGGACTAGGTTTGCCTTTTTAAAGGCAGGGGCCTGATCAAAGCCACTCTTGCAGTTTTCGACAGGGACACTGTTGGTTTAAATGGCTAAAGTTTACTACATGCAAGATAGTGTTAAAACACTTAAGCTGGATGAAGTGGCCTAAAAGAGGTGCTGTGTAGGTATCAGTCCTAGACTGCAAAAACTTGTGGGACGTCTCTTTGCTCTCCAAATGTAGGTGCTAACTGAATTAATACAGTGTTAACAAAAAGTTCCCCCTGCTCTAAAAGCTCATCTACCAGGGAGATTTTAACGGTCTCCTGCTGCTATGTCAGCCAGTGGGAGGGAGAAAAAGGAAATTACTTTTGATTAGTCTCCATTTTCATGGTGCTGTGTGGCCCCTACCTGACAGCATTTAGATTTTTGACTTGCTTGCTTTCTTCCTTTTTAAGAATTCTTTTCTTTTGGTGGTGGTTTCTTTTCCCAGCATGCAACTCCTTGAAGTTTTATATTATTACAAGATACATTCTTTCAGTCTAATGTTGATATGTAGGTTACAAGGAGGTGGGGGCAGCGGGATGAGACTGTAGTCTAAGGAATGCCTTGAAAGCTTGAATCACTGTTAATGAAACTGCCAAAAGAAACAGCTAATGAAATGAATCAGACTTCTGAACACAAAAAAGCGAGAAGAATTCAATGCAGGTAATAAGCGGCCACTCCTGAATTCCCTTTGTCCATAGAGTTAGAGCAGTAGGGAAGCAGCTTCCTACCAAGGCTAGAAATATACTCCATGAACAGATGAAGTGAGCTTTTGAAAGGCAAAAACCCTCTGCAAAATTTCCCTATGTACAGGATTAGACATAAACTAATGGGAAAGGTGGGTAGTGTGAGGAAATGCCAGTTCCCATGAAAAGTGCAGGCTTCGTGGTTTTGGCACGTTGAATTTATATTCACACTTGATGTTGGAAGATTCTGTTGATGATAACACTGCATACCAAAGCTGGTGTCTCCCAAGTGTGGACTGATGAACTTCAAGAACAACCCCCAGCCTTGGGCTGTTGAGGCCTGGTATGTTGTCATGTGAAAGGAAGCGAGACTGATTTCTGCCATGATGAATAGCGGAGATGCATTTAAATAAGAGGATTAATATGGCTGTTCTCTGTATGGTGAATACATTGAATTTAGAATCCTTCAGGGTAAATGGGCCAAAGGGGGTTTTCACAGGAATCTTTCTTGACCCTCTGGTAATCGCTTCACAGTGGCTCTGTTTAACCACGGAGAGGACTTACAAATTTTGGAAGCAGAAGATGGCAACTGATAAAAGCACCTAGACGTATACACTTGACTTTGAACATATATGTGTTTAGGAAAGGAGTGAAGACCCTTCTTTGGACAACGTTGTTTTTATTGGGCCAGCCATCTGCATGCGCGATGCACGTGTATGTGCATTTAAGGCGAGTGCGTCACATACCTTTGCACAGTTTCCACTGAATATGTGGTTCAGACCTTTAGAAGCAATAGTGACCAGCTCTATCTCGAGTTGAATTTTTTTTTTTTTAAGAGTGTGAGGCTACTAACAATCTTGTTCCTCTGTTTTCAGCTCACATCCTTTGATGAGACAAAGATGCAGTTTCTACCTTGGAGAAGTTAATGAGAAAAGAAGGAAAAGGAAAAGAAGTCGTTATGAGACTCAGATTGTACAATCGGCTGCACCTTGTAAATGCTCTAACTGGACATGAAGGAAGGGGTGGGGGAGGGGTGGGATTGTCAGTGCAAGTAGCACATGGTTTAAATATGAATGAATGAACCTGTGATCTCGTCCTTGTCTTGTAATTGTGGATTAATGTCAGCGTTAATCAGCCCTTCAAAGGGAGAGAAAAGCCGGGCCTTTTCCCTGTGCTGTACCATAGTCAGCATTTGATTTCCATGGGCTCCACCATTTATGTGTAAGATTTGAAATGGTTGTCACCTCTCTCTGAGAAGCAAGCTTGAAGCCTCCACACCAGCTGCTGTTGGAGATTGAAAGCCCGACTGTGGGGCCAGGAGGGAAGCCGGCAGTGCTGGCTACAGAGCGAGGACCACTGGACTCTTCGCTGATCTCTGAGGGCTTGTGCTCCCCAGGAAGGTTTCTGAACACTGGGGACGTTGTCGGGAGCTGTTTGGTAGATGTTCTTTTCTATTTATAAGTGACTTTAAACTTTCCCTTGGCTGTTAAGGAATTTGTTATAGATTTAGCTATTTATTGTTTGATACCTGCATGCTGAAACAATGCTTACAGTTGTCTTCACGTGTATGGACGTGTGTGAGTGGGTGTATGTTTTGCACAATTTTGTGGCTGTTGTGATGTGCTTTGCTGCACAAAAACGGAAACTCTGGCGTTACAATTTGGAATATAACTGGAGGGTGGGTTGGGAAGGGGAGGGATTTTGTAAATGTCAGGACAGGGACAGATTACAAAACAGAAACTTAAAGTACATCTTAGAGGTAGAGAAAGCATGAAGATCACTTTTCTTGGACTCACCAACTTTTAATAAGGTTTCGTGGGCTCTGGGCATGCTGGTAGCTCATGGGGTGAGGGAAGGCTTCTGTATGCCTCTCTCCTTCCTATCTTATTCACCTCCTTCAGTCTCAGCTACTGAAATTTAGAAAGGACCAAATAGCTTTGCCATTTTTTTTCTTTGTGTAGTATCCTGAAATTCTGGAAAATTCTGTGGAATACTTCTGTATATAGGGCACAGGTAAAGGCATAGTCCAAAGTTTATTTATTTATCTATTTATTACCCTGTGAGAATGCTTTGCCATAACTACAGTTAATGGGAAAGAAAACTGAATTATCATGGTAAATTCATTCACTCAGATTCATTGTTCTCTGTTCTTGCTGTACAAATCAGCAAGTGCAACAAGTTCTCCAAAACAATATTAGCATTAGTACAATGTATACTTTAGTGCTCGCTCTTAGGTAAGTCTCTAAAAGAGCTCTTTGGTGCATGAAAGTGACACATTTGGCCACAAAACACCAAAGAATTGTAAGCAGTGGCCCATGTTGAGGTTTCCCAGGCTAGTTGGGAATCGATTGTGAATACATTCTTTGCTAGTTTGCGTGCTTGTTTACCAAACATGTGCTGTGGTAGGTGTTAGTGCTAGACTCAAATAGGTGCTTCCACAGAGGTGTCTGAGGAAGAACAGAGTTTGCATCTTTCGCACTGCTTTCATTGATGTTTCTCGTTACTTTAGAAAATAAGGTTTAAGACTGGTAACAACCTTTGCATTGTGAATGTGCTTGCATTTCCTAATGACAGACAAATCCTTAGCATTACTTTCCACCTGAAGACTTTAGGCTAATTGTACATGTCCGTGCCATGAATTAGTGGAGCCGTCGGAATAAAAGATTCACAGTACTTTCTAGCAGTCTTTTGCTCATAGATGTGTTCTAAGCATTGCAAATTGTACCCTGGCAGCATAGTTGGGTTTCATTATAGTGTAGCAGTTTCAGCTCTGTAGTTCATGATGCAAATCGGCCAAGATGTGTCACTGCATGGCTTCTGAAAGCAGGATGGATTTTCTGCAGCTGTTTCGGAGTTCTGGTCTGTCCTTGAATCCTCTGTTAATTACTGTGTGTGAGCCAGAGGGAGCCGTGGTCAGAGTGGGCCCCCAGCCTGCAGGGAACTTTCTGGACTCCCGCTCTTTGAATTGATGTAGGCATTTGGGCTCACTACTTGACCATTCTCACCCTGTGAAACGTCCCACACTTTGAAGCAAATACAATTCACAGCACAGTGCACACAAAAACCTTGGCATAAGACAGAGAAGGTTCTTCTTATTCTGTGGACTGGTTGCTGTGGAAACATAACAAAGGGCAGCCTTCCACTTCTGGTATAATTGTGTAGCCCCCTTTTCTCTGGGCTTGACACCTGTCTGAATAAGAGTGATTAGAGCTGAATAATATCCCTCTCTTAGCTATTGAATATGTGGTTCACGTACAAAACTGTGTAAGTCGAAGAAGTGTTCATGTTCATATGTGCTTGTTTCCTACTACTACATTTTTGAGGTTTTGTAAAACTTATTTTTTTTTTCACAATGTGAAACTGAAGGTCAAATAAATTATTAGAGATTTTCTCTTCATTGTGTGTGTGGGTCGTTATTTGAATACAACATAATTTTAGCTGTTGAAACTTGTGTCTGTTCTGCTTCAGGGAAAAAAAGGATCATTTCAAATATTTTCTGAATGTCCTTTATTTCACAATGGAGTTATGTACCTTGATTAAAGCCATTTTGCACATTAATAATTAAAAATGTTAACTTTGGGGGATATTTCTTTAAGCAAAGGAAAATAATTCATCTGTGGGTTATTCATAGCTTAGAATATAAAAAGTCATGTATGTGCAATGTTAAGACAGCATACTTTATGTTAGATTTTAGTTTTTGTATTCCTCATGTGGGTTATATTTTGATAGGAAAGCTGTGAGAGAAGGGACTAGAGTTCAATCCTTTTTTCATCTGACATCGCCTTAGAAATCATTTAAGTAAGTGGAAATGTGTGCGTACTATTTCCCTGTAACAGCCCAGAAAACCACAAGTTTAACCCCTCTGGTACACTTAGCTTCTTCCAAGTTGAAAGCTGCTGTCAGCTGGCTCAGCTTAAAGCCAGATGAAGCCTCTTGCCCCTACCTCATGGTTGCTTAGTGTCACATGAGATGCTCCTTTATCACTTGGGTTGTACCCCTTGCTGTTTTAGTGTGCAGAGTAACGTTGGACATAGTCTTTTTTGGATAGAAAATAAATACTAGCTAATTAGACATCTGGGAGAGCCCACGAGTAGGCAGAGGGCAGTTACGGCCTTTGGAATTTGACCAAGACGCCAGGGCAGATGCCTCAGGTTTTATAGGAGGATTGCTCAGCTCTGCACTGTGTGAGGCTGGTCTACAGCCAAGCCTTGAGAACAAGCATCTGAGTCGTTAGGTCCCAAGCACACGATGCTGGTGACCCACAGAAACCCTGTTGGTGACACCATGTATGATACCACATGACAAGGAAGAAAGCAGTTAAGAATCCAACACATGGGACTGGGATGTTCAGGAAAAGCTTTGATGTTATTCCTCAGAAGGGTTGAGAATGGTTCATAAAGGGTCGATTGGGAACTGGCCTTTCATGCTCTAGAATTATTTTTATCATCTCAGTTGGGGCATGTGGACAGATCGGAGTAAAGAAGATACTTCAAATTCTTAATTTCCATTCATTTGGAAATTTTATTGCATTCAGACATTCAGATCACCTGACCAGTGGCTGTGCTAGTTTGGATTGCTCTCACCTGCATGTAATAGAAATCAGGCCACGGTGGCTTAACCACACTGGTAAAAACCATTTGGAGGCTGGCAGTCCACAGGTGGGACAGGACCCCCACAGAGCCATTGGGGGTCCAGGCCCTTCTTTCTGTTTTGCCATCCTGGACATGGGCCTTTGGTCTTTATGTTTGCAGGAAGACAGTGATACCTCATGGCATTGCTTATGCTTTCCAGGCAGCAAAGATAGGACAGATGAAAGAAAAGGCATGTGCCAGATGAAGCTCTTTTTTTTTGAGATAGTAATAGTTTTCCCAAAACCCCCACCTGGGAGACAGTGCTCTCTTGTTGACCAGAACTAGGTTATATGGCCTTCCAAAGAAAGAGAGGCTGAGGAGAGGAATGCTTTTATCAGAACTGCACAAAAATGTGATTTCGTTGCTGAGAGTGAAAGGGAGGGGAGAATGGACGTTGTATGGGGAACTGCACAGGATCTGTTACAGTGAATAATCAAAGGGTCATTTGCAACAACAGCCCTGCTGAGTGGTTACAGTGTGCTGGGGACTGCACTAAGGACATGCTTCACAGTCATCTTTAACCCTCACAACAAATGTAGAGCAGAGAGAGAGAGGTTTTTTAACATCTCCGAGCCTCTGCTCCTCTATAAAGTAAGGATGATTAATATTCTCTATCTAATAGGAAGATTTAATAATACATAAATTTAAGCAGAAGCATCAAGCTTCTCACACATTTTCATAGGTTCTCACACATTTTCAGCTGTCCTTTTTAGATACCACTGGGAGGGATTGTGTTAAAGTAAAGGTTTGCATGCCCATCACCTTATTTCCTCCTCACAGCAACCCTAGGAGGGCAGGCACGATTATAACCCCCATTTTGTGGATGAAGATTTTGAGAGATGATCCAACTCGCCCAAGGGAGTGGTGGAGCCTGGATTTGCAGGTGCACTCTATGACCTGCTCCTCTCAGTCCAGGAATGTGGAAGAGGGTGATTCACGGGCTGAGGCTGACTGTGGGAAACCCTGGGCTGCCAGTCTGTCGTGTCTGGGAAGACTGACTACATGGGAAGGTCTGAGGAGGCCTGTAGCAGGTGAGTCCCACCCCTGGACTTGAGGAAAAAGTCGACTCAGCAACTCAAAATATTCCTTGACCACTGGTTTCTGAAGAAACGATCGTGGAGAGTTGCTACATTTGTTAATCATCGAGCTGTACACTTATGCTTTCTATATGTTTTTCATTTGTATAATGACTGTTGAGAGATTGAATATACAGATAATGTCCAGACCATAATAAAAATAGAACTCTGACCCACAACTTGAAGCAGTCGGCCTCAGAAACCAGCCCGTTATCTACAGCAACCGGCCCAGGAAACCTGCCTGCAATTTACAAGTCAGACTTGGGGTAAGTCAGGCCACTATCTCTAGCAACTGGTCCAGCGAGCTACACAATAACCTCTGAAACAATTGCCACGAAATGGCCAGAGCTTGATTGATAACTAATACCTTCCCTAATTTTTGTCCCTGTTTCCAACCGAGACCAACCAGAGAAAGCCAAATATGTACCCCTAGCCATCACACAGGAGCCTCACCTCTAGTTAACTACCCCCACCAGCAGCCTGCAATCAGGGAATACCTTTCTCCTCCACTACAAAGCTTCCCCGTTCCTCTGGCTGCCTTTAGTCTCTACCAAAACACAAGTGGGAGTGACTGAATCTCTTGCTATAGCAAGTTCTGAATAATAGCCCTTGTCTATTCTCATTTAGCTGGCCTTTATTTCCCCAAATATTTCTTGAATAAAATATTTTTCATAAAAAGTTTCATAAGAATGAAGTGGGGACCAACATTGCGGGTCCTGGGTAAGCTGAGTTTTCAGAAGGATGTTTTCATTTTGAATGTCAGTATAAATGAAATGTACACAATATATATAATATGAGAAAAATGGATTTTGAGTTAATGGGGTTGAGAATAGGGCATCTGGTTTGCCAAAAGGAGAGCAGTTCCTTTGTTTGGGAATATTTTGAATAAAGTGAAACACTTAAATAAGTTTTAGAACCAAATTCATGGTGCACATGAATTTATGAATAAATGCAAAAACTTAGCAGTTAATTCCTGGTCTTGCCTGTCACAAATCTTAAGTACTTTGCCTGTCTGACACATACTCAGACAAGCCATCTGTCCTGCATTTGAGTTTAATCATAGACAATGAATGGTAAAGCTCTGTTATTTGTCAGACATCGGACAATTATGTGCAAGACCTAACTTTCAGAGAAAAAAGCCATGTATATTAGAGCATGACTATGAATTAAAAGCAATTTGACTAAGTAAATTATAAACCTTCCATAACCTCGTTCAGCTCTGTTTATAGCCCAGCTTGCTTTATGAGTCTGGGGGAAACCAAATGAGACAGTCTCTCTCTCTCTCTCTCTCTCTCTCTCTCTCTCTCTCTCTCTCTCTCTCTCTCTCTCTCTGCCCCCCCCCTTTCTCTCTCTCTCTCGGCAACTATAATCTTCATCTGTGCAAAGATGGGGGACTGCATTGGAGGAAAGGCAGTGAGAATTTCAGCAGAGTCTCTTACTAATCCTTCTTGTGTTATCAGATGGTTTGTTTTGTTATGAAAAGTTATTTTACACCCACTTCTTAGATGGTGCTGGGAGTGTATATCAGATATCCTAGAAATGCCAAGAGGATATTTTTCCCCCACAAGATAGGCTAACATTGTAACCACAAAGAAGATGAAATCAGCCCCTTGGTACACTTATAACCGGGCACCTGTGAAGTGAGAAGTAAAATGTCTGTCTGTGTGAGGTTCTAAAATATAGGAAAACTCTAAATTGCAAACACCCCTGTCCCATTCAGCCACCCACATACGTTCTGGCCAAGGCATTGCTGCTAGGAGAATCATTCTAAGAGAACACACCTTGGAATTTTGCAATTATTTGTATGCTCTGAAGGGAAGGACAGGAGAAAGAGGAAAAAGCAGAAGATGCTCTCAGGGAGATGTGGCTGACTTCACATCCCTTTCTGGGCACTTCCTGAGAGTGCACTTGTTCAAAAGATGAAGGAGGTCAGACGGCACCCTTTTTCAAAGTGGAAATACATAAGTCCCATCGGGGGGGGGGGGCTGTTAGTCATTCACACATTCATATAATCAGGCCACTCTGAAGGGTATGTAGGGAGTGCTGATGAGCTGAATCAGGGAACCCTGGGGGCATTTGCCTGAGTGAGACTCAGACACTAAGGCATACCCAGGGGAGCACCAGGGGGTAGAAGACCTGTAGGTGTGGTAGTAGCAGATGGGGGAAGAATAAGAAAGGCAAAATCTTACTTTATAATATTATGGGTAGGGAAGAGGAGAGATGAATACATAGAGCACAGATTTCTAGGGCCGTGAAACTACTCTGCATGATACTACAAATGAGTGATGTATCTCATACATTTGTCAAGACTAATGGAATGTACAGAATGAAACCTAATGTAAACTATAGACTTTGGGTGGTAGTGATGTGACAATGTAGGTTCCTAATAGATGTAACAAAGGAACCACGGTGGCAGACAGGAGGTTCTGTGCCTCCGTGTGTGTGTGTGTGTGTGCGTGTGTGTGCGTGTGTGTGCGTGTGTGTGCGTGTGTGTGCATGTGTGAGTGTATTAATGGAAAACTACTTTGCTTTCAATTTTTCTGTGACCTAAAACTGCTCTAAAGCGTCTATTAAATGTTCCCCCAAATTACATTAGAAACAAGAGTCTTTTGGGGACATCTAACAGATTGTTTCATCCAGGAAAGCATACAGTATATGTATGTATGTATGTATGTATGTATGTATGTATGTATGTGTATGTGTATGTGTGTGTACACACACACACACACAATTAAAATGTTACCATGGGTGGACTCCATGTGCTAGAAATAGAGAAGTTTCTTCCTACGACTGCTGCAATCGTGGTCCCAGGACTTGGAATAAGGCCAGTGCCAGTAAAGGCTCAGGCAATGGAGTCACAATGGCTAAATGGGAAACCCAACCACCAATTATGACATAGCCGCTAGGAGGATATATGTCCCACATTTCAAGCTACCAACTTAACTACTCACACTGTCAGAACTGAATTGCTCATAACTTAATGACCGTCTGCATTTTGGCAAATATCTACACATGAATATCTGTCCTCACAGTGTAAATGCTGATTCAGAAATTTTTATTTCTGCAAATCTTTTTCCTTCACAGTACTTGGTATTCAAAATTTAGTATATTCTATGTTCTCTTTCAAGTATTGCTCTAAAGCAGAAAACTAACTTCATAAATGGCAGTATAGGTATATAAAATATCCATATGTGATTAGTAATTTATTTCTTCAATTTATTTGCTAAAAAAAACAATTTAAAAAAACAATCAGGAAAAGCATAATAGGTGGAAAGTAAAAATGTTCAGAGTGATAAACTAAACCATTTGGGAAGAACAATGGGTCTTTCAAAACTTTCTCCCAGAGTGATTAAAGATAGCTGGGGAGAAGGAGAGCAGTTTCTCTTAGATGACAGCCGGTTGGCCTTGCAGGTCTGTGCTACAGCAGGGCTGCTCAAACTTCCTGTGAAGAAGTGCCTTTTGGCTTTGAGGGTTCAGAGGTACAGTAAGGGTGGGAGTAGTTGCTGCTGATTGCCCTTTGCTTCCAGCAAACCTGAGAGATGGCTGTCAGGAGGATAGATCAAGGGCAGTGACTGTCTGTTTAACCTTGGAATACTGTCCAAAAACCATGTCCAAGGGCAGAAAACCATGGAGTCCTGAGGTCTCTGGGTCGGTACTGCCCGTGCTCTGACAGTCAACATTCAGTGAGTTACACAGGCTGGATGGTGAACTGTCATTAGATCCTTTACTCTCTGAGACCAAGGGATGGACATGACTCTTCCCTTTGCATCCCTAATAATAACTTACTTGTAGGTGCTGTCCCAGAACCAGAGAGGAAAGGAACCATCCTCGAGGTGAGAAGGGGCTGCTGGAAAGCACGGCCAGACATTAGCCCTAAGTGGGCAGCAGAAAGTGGCAAATCAGAGATGGAAAGAGGAGAAGATGTACCCATCTCTCCTCTCTCCAGGCCTGGCTTAGCCTTGTTCACATGGAAAGGCATGAGAGAGTCTCTGATGGGCATAGCATTGGTCTCTGTAATCTACGGCACTGGATAGAACGAACCTTCAGGAAAGATGAGGTGAGAGAGATGAGCAGATGAGACTCACATGAGACCCACTACCAGTGGGCAATGTTAGTGTTTGCAAATGTGTTTTCTATTCTTGCTCCATGAGGCTCAGACCTACGTTGTCATCTGAATGCTCTCCCTGCCTTCTCAGGTCCTGTCCCTAAATTCTTCAGAGGCCTTTCTTCCTATGTGTCTCTTGTTTGTCTCATCCTGTATTGACATCTGTTCTTGGAGAATCCAGACTAACTCAAAAGGGTTACAGTCGAAGACTAAGACTGAAATCACCCCCTGCCTTTCATCTCACCCTATGGCCCTATGATTTCATGTGGGCAAGGCAGCTAGTGCCCCAGGTTTTAGCATCTTACTTTCACTGGGCTGGTTTCTTCACTTTCTTTTTCATATTCGGGGAAATGACTAATGTTTTTGAAAACTTTTTAGCATTTGGCAACAATCTGCCTGAGCACAGTGATATGATTGCTCTGTTCACAACTAAGCTGCAATTTTAGGAAGAATTTTCAGAGCATCTCAGCATCTAACAACTCATGAAAACTTGGCAGTAATTTCAGGATATGTAACATCTGCTTTTTCATTTTGTTACAAGTCACCTGGGCAAAAACTCTTCCTCTCTCTGCCTCATAAACAAGCTAATATCAATTAGAATACTCTGGTTAGGAGCAGTAGCAATAGTCCTGCAGGTTTCTATAACAAAGCCTTAAAGGTAATAGCACTTCTCCATGCTAACAAAACAAAACCGTTATTTTTCTATGTAGCACGAAGGGGCTGTTTGCTAATGTTTTACCAGCTCTAATAGCTTATTTTCTGAGGGGAAAGGAGTCTTGATTTCTTGAAGAAGAATCTACTTCTTTTATCTGCGGGTTTTGAATAAAAGGATTGGGAGCCATTTAATGTCCATTTTTAAATAATGCGGTACTATAATAGCACCATGGCCCACCATTTCTGATTGGTTTAACAAGTGTGGCTATTGCATCTATTCAAGATTTTCCAATGGAGACATTTGAATTTTGTTATGAAATGATACTGCAGGCACTAAGTTCCACAATTAATATTGCTCATTCTTTTTTCAAACTGCTATAACATTACTCAGGAAAAGTGTGTTGATTGAATGCATTTGAAAGTGACCCCTTTCTTTGAAAGGAACAAGAAGCCCACATTGGTTACCATCAGTTTATTATACATCGAACCCCCACCCCCTACCAGCAATGTTTTCTTCAAGGTCAGTTTTCTGTCTCTGGTACATATTTTTGGAAGATGACCAAAGGACATGCCTGGGAAAAGACCACTAACTGACATCAGTACCTTGATGTCTTCAGCCAGGGCCCGCATTGCAGGTTGCAGCTCCCATCCTGCCTTAGGGGTCCCCAGCTAGATTCGAAGAGGGTAGGAAATGACCGAAAATAGTCTCAACTAGGGCCCCGCCAAAAAGTGGAAAGTTCTCATTCTGTGCTCCACACAGACTTTCTCTGAACCCTCCCTTTACCTAAAAGACAAAGCTCTCACAATATCATGGGATCAGAGCTGATTACCAGTCAGGGGTTTATAGTTGACCTTGAATCCTGACTCTCAGCCTATGCTTAATTTCCTATGGTGACAATTAAAGGTTATTAAAAAGCTGACGCATTGTTTTCAGCCTTTAGCTCCTCTCTGTGATTCACTTAAAGGTCTTAAGGAAGGAGGAGAAGAAACCATATTAGTCATTGGAAAAAAAAAGTTTGGAGCCTCCTTGTTTACGTCGTAAGGTTATTTGTAAGTTGAGCGTTATTAAATGACTTTCGCTGAGTCCCTCTATTAAAATGTTAACAGCAGGAGATGAAGTTAAACCTAGTCACTGTGCCATCCTCATCCTTTGAAATGTTACTGAAGAGTTAAAATAGAATCACTGATGGCCACACGCCTCTTACAAATTCATTCTTAGAATTTAAGTGAAGAAATGACAGATGAAGAAGTTGTTTTTTAAATTCATAAAAAGGTGGCTGAAGAGTTTTCATGTTTCAGCTTAATAACAATAATTTCAAACTTCTTTTTACCAAAATGAAAATATCTAAGTAACTTAGACTATTTCCTTATAGTGTGATGCATAAAACTAAATTTATTCAAATAGTAATAAATACTCTACTTGTTATTTAACCTGATAGTCATAGTTCCAGATGGGAATACTTTCCAGGGAATTTGAAGAAATATTTTTGGAGGTGAGGTGTGAATCATTATGTGGCACTTATTGTGGCAGGTCCACAGAAATGCACCAAAGGCCTAAATGAAAAATAATGAGAACATGTTAGCTTGCTGCTGCGAGGTAATTTTTTAACCACCCAGCTTTCGAAAAGTAATAATCAAGGTAGATTCTCACTTAATCCATTTATTATGTAACAAGTTTTTGAAAGCCTTTAAGATTGACATGCTTAAAAGCTGTTAAGCAAGAACTGTCTGAAATTCTTTCCATAGAGAGGGTGATTGATGGGTGAAGTTCCTATGAAGGCCTCTAAATTTCTGTGGCCCAAATATAGTTGATCAATAATACCATGCTTGCTTGGTTTCTGATGAATTTAATCATGGGTAGAGCAAGGAGAATCAGAAATACTATACTTATTAATCTATAGCTTACAGTTTTCTCTTTATATGTCATCGAGTTTTATGTTAATGTTTTTCTAATCTTGTTCTCTTTTCCTCTGGAAGGAGGTTGGATATCTGGACGTTAGGAGTGAAGTAGGCACCCTGGCCAAGCTTACATATCATTCAATCAGCAGATATATCCAACCAGAAACAGTCCTTGTTCTTTCCTGTTTCACATTCTACTGGCCTCCTTACTCTAAGCTGCTTAATAAACACTTGTACTTCACTTTTTTTTTTTTAATTAAAATTATCTGGGGGACATAGATTAATAAAATCAAATAAGTTTCAAGTGTACAATTCAACAACACGTCATACATATACTGCATTGTGTGTTCACCACTCAAAGTTAGATTTCCTTCTGTCACCATTGTACTTCACTTCTAATTGCTTTTTTAGGTTCCTTTGCCAGTTTAGATCTAGACCTCTAAACATATTTGAATGGATGAAATTAAAAAATACATGTTCATTGGCTTAGCTATGAGTAGAAATTCTTAGTATAAACTCTCATGAACATTATTTTACAGAAGTGCAGTTCGTTGACAAAGAGCTCAGATCTCCCAACTCCTTTTCTTGTTATCTTTGTCATGTATTTGATACCATCATTGTGATCTGTAGCTTTGGCACTGCTGAACCTCTCACAGTAACGTGTGGGGATCTATGTCAGATGTAAGATGTTCAGTTAAGAGCTGATGCATTGGTCAGCAGAGCAGATGTGTAACTGGATAGTATGCCAATTATACGGGAGAGAAGAAAAGGGGCATGCATAGTGTTTATCTAGGTTCACTGGTGGACCTTACATAGTCTTTCCGCCTTTAATAGAAACATGAATATTTTTATAAAAGCTCTCTTCAAAGTACAAATGACACAACCTACAAATAGATGTGCCATTTATTTTTTAAAATCTATTTTTAATGTTACACTAAGTGACTGAAATAGAATTGTATACATTTGTTTATTGATAAAATGAAAGGTGAAGAATGAAAGCATTTCTTTCTCAACCTGCTGTCTTCTTTTGGGGGACAAGATGTCTTTTTATATTGAGGCAGGAGGCCCTAAGTCATTCAGAATAAGGCAAATAGCATTACTCCTGTAGTTAAAGATTCATGGCTTACTTTTCTTTTCCTGGCTTGCAATTACATCAACCTATGTCACTAGAAGCAGAATGCATTCAATTACATAGTGTCTTTAATCTGGAACGTCTCTATCCTTGGAAAACATTCGCTTTAATTATCACCACACCCCTAGGAGAAACCAGAGGTGGAAACTCTGACCAGTATCCCATTATTACAGGTGAAGAAGTTAAGGAAGAGATACCGACTAGACAGTATCTAATACCCAGACAGCCTGGAGGCAGCATGCCAGCACTGAGGAGCTGGGTTCCAACTTTCAGACACCGATCTGTGTTTTTGTGTTGAATGTCCAATGACTGAGATAGTCGGTGACTCCGTAGCACACTGAAGTATATCAACAATCTATTTGAATGGAGTCACAGAACCAGGTAAGTACACTAGTCTTCCCTTTTCCTAGAGGGATAGGTTCCAAGACCCCCAGTGGATGCCTGAAATTCTGGATGATATCGAACCATCCTATACATATGTTTTTTCCTATACACATATGACAACGTTTAATTTACAAATCATATGCAGTCAGGATTAATAATACCTAATAATAGGATAGAACAATTATAATGGCATACTTTAATAAAAGTTCTGTGAATGTGGTCTCTTTCTCAAAATATCTTACTGTACTGTACTCACTTTTTCACTTAGAGGAAGAACTCGGCTTCTCTTTGGCATATCTCTTTGCCATTGTCACTGCTCTTACACTTTTGGGCTATTGTTAAGTAAAATAAGAATTGCTCAACACGAGCACTGAGATAGTTGATCTGATAATTCAGATGGCTACTGAATGACTGGCTGGCTGGGGAGCTTCTACTATGTGGATAGTCTGGAAAAGGGATGATTCAAGGCCTGGGAGGGACCAAGCAGAACAGCCCTGGATTTCACCATGCTACTTAGAATGGTGTGCAATTTAAAACTTATGAATTGTGTATTTCTGGAATTTTCCATTTAATATTCTTGGACTGTGGTTGACTACAGATAACTGAAGCCTTGCAAGTGAAACAATAGAGTGGAGGGAGCAAATATAATTCTCATTCTGGCTTTGCTGAGTATAAAAGAACACTCCTGGCATGAGGGGGGAATTAAGTACCTTCAGAGGATTTCAAATCATTGCTTTCCAGCAGCCTGTTTAGAAATGTAGAGGAACAAATGTAGTACTCACTAGGCTTGGTTTTGGACTGTCCTTCTCTAAGGTCCATTAGGCCAGCAAGCACTTTCCCCAACACAAACACATAGAACACTCACAGATACACACAGACACACACACACCACACACACACACACACACACACACACACACACACCCTCCTGCTCTAATCTGACTTTGTGAATCCTTTTCAATCGATAGTTAAAGTAGAACTACAATACTATGGTAATCAGAATTAAATTAAAACTGTACTTCATCCAAAAATCTCAAAGGACAAAGTGCCTGGTGCTATTGAGCTTATTATCTTCTCAGGCACCTAGTGTCTCTCAGAGCTAAAGATGCACATGGCCATTTAGATGTGAGGCCTTGGGAATGTACAAAGGGCTGGCATGGCTGGGTTTTGCTGATTGCATCACATACAGCAAGTACTTACTGAGGGGTACATGGCATGATGGGTACATAATCTAAAATACAATTGCTGATGTGAAGTGATGCTGTTTTTTTATTCGAGTGCATGAGAAACAGTTGCATAAGGTGTCATTCTGAGTCTCGGTTATTTGCAGTGCATCTAGGGCAAGCAGTGTTTCTGACCTAAAGGAGAGTCTTAAGATGGAGGGGCCCTAAAGCGATTACCTAGTCCAGAGGTTTTCATGGTTATCAGATACAGAGACTCTTTTTAAAATTATAACTATTTTATAATTTCTCCCTTTACTGTCCTAAATTAAAATTGCCAGATAACATACCACTCGATGTGCAAAAACTATTACAATACTCGAATTCTGTCAGGTTCCCTGAGAAACAGAACGTGAGGTGGCATTAAGGGGCAGGAAGTGTATTAGACATGCTCTCAGGATCAGCACTTGTGGGAGAGAGGCAGGAAAGGGCAGAGGGAGAGGGCTGGGCTGTGCTTTGATCCAGTCCCACAAATGACTCCACAGATCCCACAGGAAGCTCTGGAGCCAGGGTTATCCTGCAGAATTGTGACTAATCAGATCCTTAGTGTCCCCCAGTGACTGCTGGGAGGATGCTGGCAGCTCCTAGGGAGGAATAATAGGTCCAAAGCTTGGAAGAGGCAGTCTTCTTTAAGACCAGAGCAATTGCTTGGAGGGGGTGGTGGCAGTCAGCTGTGGGCTGCCAGGGGTCAACACTCCAGCAGCTGGGGCAGTCTTGAGGCTGGGATCTGGATGGCACACACAGGGTCCAGTGCAAACTGTAACAGAAAGGAAAAATAGGAAAGTAATTTATAATAAAAGCACATGTATTTTTGGTATGACTAAACTAAAAGATGTTATGGTACAACTATTCGTAACGAACTAGTTTGGGCTTAGGAGAAGGCAACACTCAACTGAATCTTGTTGACACATTTCCTTTATAGTTGGCATTTTGGAATGAGGGCTAGGGAAGTATGTAAGTATATGTGCTGCTGAAGCGAGCACAGTATGTATGTATCTCTACTTGAATGTGGCAGTTACATATGTGGACTGATACGTTGTCATTGGAGGTTTACGGGGTGATCAATCGTTTGTAAGATTCCAAACAAAGCAAGTATTGACACACTGTGATTGCATTCTTGAAAATTCAATGTATACTGCAGCTGTAAAAAAAATACTTTTATTTACGTGTTATACGAACTTAGATATTAAGCTCATAATTTAATCAAGTTTTTCATTTACATCATTAGACAGTCACTTGAAATTAGGAAAGGATATGGGAAAATGTTTCCTCCTGGGGACCATATACCACACTTTGCAGGGGGTTTATCACCTCCGGCCCCACCCACTAAATGTTGGTGGTGCCTCCCAATAAGAGCTGCAATCAAAAACACTCCCACAAATTCCCGCACTTCCTTGGGGGGAATAGCTTTTCTTTCGAGGACAGAGTTAGTCAATTCTCTGCTTCTATCCTCAATACAACTGTTTTCTCAAGATATTTTAAAGCAAGAGATATGGCAATATCCATCAGGTCTCTATTCAACAAAAAGGTCCAGACTTAAGAGTCTGCACAGCTAGGGCTATGTGCACACATGGTCAAGACCAATCACATCTGGGATCCCACAGCCTTGAGTGCTGGTCTCCTTGGCTCTCCCAAAAGGCCCGGGGATGTCGCCCTCAAGTGTTTGAACCCCAACCAGATAGTTAAAGCCACAATCTGGTTTATGGATGACTGGTTCACTTGCTGACTCATATCTGGGAAGGACTGTGTGCACCTTGGGCTCCCTCTACTTAGCAGAATTTTTATTGCCCACTGTGTCTGCTTGACTGCTTCTTGCTCTGGCAAAGCTGAATTTTGGGAGAAGACTGAATTCTTGGGAGAAATAAATTGATCATACCTACTTAAGTACAAGCAAAATAAATAGTTGTTTTCTCATGAGCTCAATTTGACCCTAGTGGGGCAGTCTCCATTTCTTTCCCTCTATATGGAACAGTCGGCCTCGGCAAACAGCAGAAGTAGACCACCTGACTGGAATGACGACAGAGGAAATGGGATTAGGAAGATGGGGAAAGATTTCTAGGCTGATTCAGACACAAGACAAGAGCAACACCAATTTGGAAATCAAATAGGAAAGCCTCTGCTGTGAATTATTTCACGCAGAATGTTTTGTGCTAATTCGGATGTTAGGATTTCATCTTAAACTGCTTGTACAGCAAAACTGCTGCCGCCAATGATAGTTGCGTCTGCGTAAGGAATTACAAGGCTGGAAATGACTGCCTCCGCCTTAGAGTAATTTGCGTTCAGAAATGTCGATGTTAAGGAGACGGATGCGTTTTATCTGTGCACCTGAATAACACACAGACAAATGTTAGTCATTTGTTTATGAATATTTTCCATTACCACTCATCTCCCAACATATGAGAAAAATTTCTTGCTGTTTTGTTCTGTCCCCTCTTCAATGGGCTGCCAGAAACAGCTGGCACATACCTTTTTATGTTTCGCTCATAACTTTTTTGATGCACTGGGCTTCTTTCTGTGATTAGAGAGAAAAATTATAGATCTAACAAAGACATCAGTTCATTGTTGCTGAGATGCCCAAGAGTGTTTGTTAAGGGGATAAGCAGTTACACTGCTGACGCTACCTCAGAAAATGAGCATCTTAGGAATTTCTGAACAAATGTATATTGACATAAGAGCCATTCTATATTCAAAGGATCACAGTGTGATAATTTTCTAAATGGTAACCCTAACACCTTTGTAGACTTGACGAGTTCACATTTCATCTGAAAAAGCAGTGCTCAAAATTGTGTACACATAGTTAATTGTAACAAAACCTTGTTCAATCTGATACAGTGCAGCCTTGCTGATTTCAGTTTAATTTTGATTTTATGCAAATTTTTCTTAGTTTTTTTTTAAACAAAAGCAATTCTGAACATTTGGGCTTCAAATAAAGACTCAAACTGGGCTTTGGAATGCATGTTTGAGAAGCAAAGCTTTCAAATTTGGTGGTACTGATTGTGCATGCCACACCTGCTCGTGGAGACCCGCACCAGAACCAGCATATGCAGATGAACCCGAACTCCATCAAAGTAGAAACCTTTAGATGTCTCATGCTTATTCCAAGGATGTTCTATTACCCCAAACCTCCTCCCTATTGTGGTTTTTAAATTTGCTCTTAGGTTCTTGGGAATGGAGACTGATATGGACAGATGCATTGGGGCAATCTTCCAGTCCTTGAGATGAGAGAAACTTTATCACTGGAACCTTCTCAAAGTAGGTTAGGTCAAAATAGGTGAATGAGAATTGTAATCAATCTGGGTTCATATCGTTTGTAGTAAAAATGAAGGAGACTCAGAAAACAATTCTGAAGGTAATGCCAAATGAAGATTCTAAGAAAATGTGAGCTCACTTTGACTCAGTCCCCATCCACCAGCCCCTTCTTCTTGTGGCCTGCCCATGTGTTCTCTTCTCTTTATTAGGGAAGCCAGACTTCTGGGTACCTCCACAGAATGGATGCTAGAACAAGCCACTCCCAGGCCATTCTGCGTTTTAATTCCTAGTGACTCATTATTGCCTGTCTACATGAAGGCCCAGTTTCATCAGGACTGATATTTCTTGTTCTTTTAGAATTACACTTGCAGCTACCAGTAACATCAGAAGCTATAATTTTAAAACTTAAAGAAATCTTAGCTACAACAAGCTGGCTGGGCTGGGGATCTTCACGGTTTGGAGGGAGAAAGGCATTAAAAGACAATAGCTTTTGAAACTCCTTTTGTATTGTGTGCTTCGATGAAAGATTGGTTTTGCTCTTTTACCCTGCTCTGAGCTAATGATGCCTACTCATCCTTAAAGTCTCAGATTAAACACTACTTACTCAGAGATGCTTTCGTTGACTCCTAAACAAGGATAGACCCTGCATTCTCTGTTGTATGCTCTCCCTCTTTTTCCCAGGACTTGTATGCAGTACTTGTAAGTATTAGTAATTATAATTAAAACTTGGAAGTGTTAGCAAATCTTTCCTTCCTGCTGGACTTTGAGTCCATGAGAGCAGAGATCTTATCTGTTTTATTTATCATGTCTGCGGTGCCAAGAACAGGAACCTGGTATGCACTGGGTGCTGAATAAATATTTGTTTAATGAATGAATTTTCCGGCGTGATCTACTAAGGGAGAGAAAGAATGGCTGGCACTACGCCAAATAGTAATGAAGGTGGAGACATAAATACTAAAGTGTTATTATTTTTTCTTTAAAATATATATATATATGTAATATATATGTGCATGTATATGTATCTTATATCATTGCTTTAGTATTGAGTTCAGGAAGATGAGACTTGGCTTTTTGTGTTTGAAAGTGATGAACACATGGTTTGGTTAGTTCCTCTACTGTGAGAATAGCAGACATTTGGAACCCCTCCAGAGGTTTAGGCTAAATACTCCTTACATAACTTCACTCACTTGAGCAGTGCTTTTACGTAAATAAAGTTTACACAACCTAAGAAAGGCACAGGAAGGCATCCTTCCACTGGCCCTATTGTGAGTGGATTCACCTCTAAGTTCCTCTTTGCTGAAGTTCACCATAAAGTGCTTCACTTGGCACATCTGTTGTTCTGACGCCTCTACTTTCTTGCTTTTATAAAGCAAAGTTCTTGGAATTTATCTTACAGGCACAAATCACCTTGTAATTCTTTGTACTGAGGATCTATTGAGCATGTAACTACAGAGCTTAACAATTACTATATGCTGTAATCATGCAAAGATTTTAATCTTTCAAATTAGATCTCACCTTCACACTGGGGAAGAAAAGAAAATTTAAGGATAATTAGCTTATTGGCTAGTTGGCACTTCCAGGGATTGTCCGGAAGTCTGTGTAAATGGGCTGAAGGTACTATTTATTTTTTATTAAGAGACTTTCATTAAAGCTACCCGGCCTGCTTTCCATTGAAGACACCAGAGAAAAATGCTTTTCATAAACTGAGTCAGCCCTTCTTCTATAATAGGCCTTGGGCAGAGGATGGCATATTCTGCTACACTTCAGGGTGAATACTTAGTACTCTATGCATAACAAGGGAGCCAAGTCAGATTTTTACAGTGAGATGCCCATAAAAAGAAGCTAAATTTATGCTTCTTCTTTATGAGTTGTTTTCACAGAAACTTTGGGAAAGAGAGTTTTTGAGTCGCTACGTACTCTTACCCCAAACCAGAGCCAGCTCCACTTTGCTCACATCAATTTTCACCTCCGCCTTCAGTGATGTCATGTTCCTACCTTGAAATTGGCCATGGTGGCACCAATTACACCATGAAGATCGCCCAGCACTGCAAACCAGGGCTCCCTCTGCCAGACTGGTCATTACACACTTAGCAGTATACCACTTCCTCAAACCTACCTTCCTCTATGAGCAAAAAGGAGCAATAGGGAGGAAGGAAGAGAGGGAGGAGGAGAGAGATTTGGGAAGAACTACACACAGACGCACACACACACACATTGCAAAGCAACTGGTAGGGGAGTCTCTGACCCAGAGCAAGTGCTCAATAAATGTGAACTCTCTTTCCCTTCAGCAGCAGACAAGAGGAGTGAAAGCACAAGGTTGTACAGCAGTATGTGGAGGTGGATGGGGGTGTCATCGTGCCTACTGTGTCTGTTGTCTCAGATAAATGTAGCATTTTCATGGGTTGATCTGAGAAAGTAAGAAGACTGGAGAAGAAAATGACCAGGAAACATGGGTGAGTGGAAGAGAGACGTGCATGGCATCAACTCCAAAGAGCAGGGGACTGACTAGCCAGGGCAGGGAACTCTCTTGGATTGTTGGGAACTGGATTTAGGACTTTGGGAGAGCTTGGAGCCATTTATTTTCTAGAGACACACACAATAAAGTGGGAGGGCATTGAACTTGGTAATATTTCAACTTTTCAATTTCGTTAAAGTTATAAGCCATCTTTTATTTGCTATGATAAAGAGAATCATCAGGATGAAATTGCATTGCCAATCAAAAAACATTGTTGAGAATTGAGACGACCTGTCCTGAAGCGGGTACTGCAGATGTTCAGGAGAAAAATCAAGCACAGGCCTAATTTCTAAGGGTCTTATAGTCTCTTTGAGACAAAGCTAACTCACAGAAAGTGCTGAGAGAAAAAGAAGTGCTGGGCAGATCAATACTTGCTAAAAAAAAAAAAAAAAAAAAAAGTCCAGTAGGGTTAGAGAAGGGAGGGAGTGCAGTGGGCAGATAATTCTTAAAGACCATGATAATAGAGTCTTTCTGAGCTTTCATGCCTGTTAATGTATTTCTTTATATTATTACGAGCTCCATTAACATCATCAGTAAAATTATAGTACTGCTAATAGAGATCCATAATAATAAATTCTTTACTACGGTTATAGACTCCGTCATCCTTAGAGCTACACTCCAGTGTGGATGAATGCCAAGTATTTTAAATCCCTGCTTTATGGTCATAGAGAGAGTCAAGTTCAATACATTGTCTCCAGCTTTTTATCATGTCCGTAGCAGAGCCAGGGGGAAAACAAACAAATAAAAAACCCACAAGTCTCCACATGTGATCACTGGCTCTAATGAAATAACTTGAAGAGTGATACCAGATTTGAAGAAGGAAGCTAGCCTAGAAATGTCCCAAATGTTAGAGGAAATGGGGACAACCAGAGAAGTGATAAATGCACTTCTTAGATGTGAAGCAGACATAGGACTTCCATCTGTAGACCTGCAGACAATAGGGAGGTACATGAACCATATATGGAAAAATTGAAACTGTGAAGATAAGTCAAGATTAGGTGAGCACACGGGTTTCTATCTCAGCAAAGAGCAATTCTAGGAATGTTTTAGAGATAGTGGCAGGCTGGCCAGCTGAGAAAGTGGCTGTGGGAAATCAGTATAAATTTGGGGGTCAAGGACAGCTTTTAGACCTGAAGCCTTGGGACAAGTTACAGAAAAAAAATAAAGGACACAAAAAAAGATATATTTCTTTTCCAAAGAAGAAATTTTGTTAGAACAATATTAGGCTGTAAAAACAGGAAGTAGTGGTGTGTTTTAAAAGTGACAGAGAAAATAAGTAGAGAAGAAATGCACATTTAAGGAAGATCATCATCATTAGAAACAAAGTATTTAATATCTGGGAAGAGGGGAGGTTGAATATCAAAGCATAAGAAATAAAACGAATTTTGATATTGAATGGGCTATAAATTTTAGTCCAACTCTTCAGAGACAGGGCAGCGTTCTTTTATTTCTATGACTTGGAAATATAGGTTGTTGCCTGTCACACTGTGGTGCGGACAGGTCATGATAACCAGTTTGACCAAGATACTGTTGGAATGGTTCTTGAATTTACCAGACCTCTTCGTTCAGAAGAAGATAGGAATACAAATCTTGAATTCTTTTCTTCATTGGTTATTCATTCATTCAATTACACATTTATTTTGCTATTCATTCATTCAATTTCACATTTATTTATTTATTTAACGAATATTTATTGAGTGCCCACTTTGTGTCAGTCTCTGTGCTGGCTTTTGGGAAGAGGAAGATAAATAAGGCCCACATGGCCCATGCCCTTGAGGAGCTATCAGCTGAGCAAAGGAAACAGATGGCTTGAAAAATATGTAATTACAAAATAATGTAATGATGTGTTGTAATAAAAGAGCTCATAGACAATCATACTGTCTTTTGAAAAGGAGCTTCCATTTCATTTCTGAAATTATATGTTGCTTACTCTGCACTGGAGAATTACTGAAGTCATATGCACTGCTGTGTGAGGACTCCAAGGGCAAATGGAGGCTATGTCAGGATCACTTGTCATCGTGCAAAGACAGCACAGATGTGACGGGGAGATATGCAGCTTGCATCTGAAGGACACTTTTTGTTGGAGAAGCTTTCATTTTTACAGCATTTGACATGTTCATTATTGAGCATCACTGCTATAAGAATATCCACATTCTTCCTTATCTGCCAGAGCAGCTCTTTCCAGATGGCCTTTCCATTTTGCACAATGACATATGTCTTCATCAGACACAAAGATAAAATATTCAATTGAAAAGTCAAAATTCAGTCAATCAAGAGGTTACTTGTTAAATTGATATTGAACAAGAAAGACATTTTTTTTTTTTATTTAGAGAATTAACTAGATTGGAGGTATTTGAGAGCATTATATGGACAACTAAGTATTCTTTCAGAATCATGCTCAAGAAGGGCAAAAAGGCAATACTTGAAAGCAGTCTGGATTATGTTGGAAAGATACACTGTGTAAAATAGACATAAGGGATAGGATTTGTCTGTAGTGTGAATTGATGCTACAGAAAGAAGTTCTTTATCTCAAATTCTGACCCATGCCTCTGGCTAACTGGCTTTTTTCTACATACTTTGTGGTATGAAGAATATGTCACTAATAAGGCCCAAATCAGGAATGATTTAAGTATCCTATGAACAGAGGCTGCACTTATTCATACAAAATGATGTTAAGAACTTCCAGATAATTCAATAAGAAAAATATCTGATTTGCCATTTGTACATTATACGGGAAGTACATAGACATTTTAGGCGGCTGACATCATCACAACAATTTCTTCAATTTTCTACTTGTCCTGCATGACATAAGTATGAGCAGGGTTTTTTTGAACTATTGCTCCAGAACTTTTTTCTCAGTGGACATATTATTTGCCAGTTGGGTCCAAATTGCTAGTGCAAGCCCATATGAACAGACTCCAGCACACCACACCCTGAAGCTCCTGTTTATAGTAAGATACTGTACTTACTCAGTTTGTTTTGTTGGGTGGTGGATGGGGGAGGTTGTAGCAATATAGATTACTGAGGGGGAAGTATAAAACACTCTCACGTTATCCCTTGGTGTTACACCTCTTCTATGGTCAAAACTTGGGAGAAACTGAACCAAAGCTATCTAGAGGAAAAAAAAAAACAAAAAACAAAACTGGTGGCACCATGCTTCCTGATTTCAAACTATACTACAAAGCAATAGTAATCAAAACAGCATGGGACTGGCACAAAAACAGACCCACAGATCAATGGAACAGAGTAAAGAACACAGAAATAAACCCATCCTTGTATGTTCAATTAATCTACAACAAAGGAGGCAAGACTACACAATCGGGAAAAGACAGTCGCTTCAATAAATGATATTGGGAAAACTAGACAAGCTACATGCAAAAGAAAAGAAAAACTGCATCACTTTCTTACACTATAAACAAAAACTAACTCAAAATGGATTAAACATTTATATATCATACAAAGTGATCACCACGATAAATCTAGTAACCATCTGTCACTGTCAGAGTTATTACCTAACTATTGACTATATTTCTTGTGCTGTATACTATATTCCATAGCTTATTTGTTTTATAACTGGAAGTTTGTACCTCTATTCCTTAATTTTTGCCCATCCCCTACTCTCATCCCTCTGGCAATCATGACTATGGTCTATATATTTTTGAGTTTGTTTGTCTTTTATTTCGTTTATTCATTTTTTTTTTTAGATTCCACATATAAGTAAAATCATGCAGTATTTGTTCTTCTTTGTCTGACTTATATCACCTGGCATTATACCCTCTAGGTCCAACCATGTTGTCACAAATGTCAAGATTTCATTCTTTTTCATGGCTGAGTAATATTCCTGTGTGTGTGTGTGTGTAAAAGGAGATGTGATGTATATATGTATGTATGTATATGTGTATGGATGGATATAGACATGTATGTACATCTTTATTTGTTCATTTATCAATGGACACATATCTTAGCTTTTATATCTTGGCTATTGTAAATAGTGCTGCAATAAACATAGATGTGCATGTATCTTTTCTAATTAGTGTTTTCATTTTCTTCAAATGGATACCCAGAAGTGGAATTGCTGGGTCAAATGGTAGTTCTACTTTTAGTTTTTGAGAAATTTCCATACCATTTTCCATAGTGGCCACACCAATTTACACCAACAGTGCACAAGGGTTTCCTTTCTTCTGTATCCTCACTGACACTAGTTATTGGCTATGTTTTTGATAATAGGTTGACAGGTGTGAGGTGATATCACGTTGTTGTTTTGATTTGCATTTCTGTGATGATTAGTGATGCTGAGCTTCATTTCATGTGTCTGTTGCCTATCTGTATATCTTTGGGAAAATGTCTATTCAGGTCCTCTGTTCATTTTGAATCTTGTTGTACACCTGAAACTTATATAATATTGTATGTCAACTACAGTCTTTCTTTTCTTCTTTCCTTCCTTCCTTCCTTCCTTCCTTCCTTCCTTCCTTCCTTCCTTCCTTCCTTCCTTCCTTCCTTCCTTCCTTCCTCCCTCCCTTCCCCACCCTCTCTTAACTATTCTCTAATTTTAAAAACTTGGGGAAACAATACTATAGCTCTGAAGAGAATCCTAACATCATTAGCACATTGAAAGGATCTGAAGTTTGTTCCACTGATAACTCAGCATTTCTCAAACTTAACTGACCACACTTTGTTTCCCTTCCCAACTCATAGTGACATCTCAAAAAAAAAAAAAAAAAAAAATTGTGTTTCTTTGCTTGGACCCTCCCAAAAAATTTTTTCAAAAACTATGTACTCTCTTGTAAATATTTAATATCTAAAAATTTTCATCCTGAATTTAAAGAAGTTTACTTTTTGTTAGTAGGTAGATAATATTAAGCATATTATAATTTTAAATGAGAACTGACTGTAATTAAAATAAAAATGATCAATTTTGTAAAATAGGTTTTCAGTGACTTCCTAAAATGCTTTTTAAATCAGAAAGAATATAAACAGAATTGTTACTTATAGGTTTCACCTTTAAAATGTTGGTATTCTAGGAAATACTCCAGGGACATTTGAATGATCGATGCCACTAATCTATACCGCATTGATTATTCTGAATTCAGAACCTTCCTCAAAGGTGATGTTTTGTCCTTAACAGAAGGAACCAAGATGACAAGCAAAGACAGAAAATCATAGGTTTGAGGTGATTTGGGGAATCATTAACCCACCATAGAAAGATTTGGCAAGGGTGAGGCTTTCTTTTTTCAAGTGGGATTCAGGTTATCAGGCAGTTTTAGAAAAAAATACATACACATGGAAGCTGAGGATCTAGAAATTGATTCCCTTCAAATGATTAATTTACCATATTACCCTCTGAAAGTCTTTGTGGATAAACAGGGCATAAGTTTCCTTATTTGAAGATCCCTTGCCTTAAAGCACGCTTCTGGGTGCTGTTGCCACAGCGTTGGGCAGTGATATCTAAACTGTTCTTTTGCCTAAGTCTTCTGGGCTCCTACCCAGTTTTTCCATCACCCCCAAATAATTTTTCTATAGAATGAAACAAATTTCTCAGCCAGGTGGAAAGCCCCACAATGCGGCCTTTGTTCATCCCAAGCTTTCTTTCCTCCTCTCAGCCCCACGCCCTGAGAGCCCTTTGCTCAGGTCTTAAGGATCTCCAGGGTCTTTCTTGAATGTGTATTTCTCCCTCCTGCCACTGTGTCCTTCCTTGTTCTCTCTGTCAGGGAATATTATTCTCCTGATATCTGCTTCTCTTATCTATTGAGGAAGAGCTTGACTCACACCTCCAGGAGGGTTTCTCATTCAGTCTTTCTCCCCTTACCCCATTATCACGTTATCCTTTGTACCTCAGGGTATCTTCTATGTCTGAGTGTCTTGCATTAGCATTACCTGGACAAGTATTTGTCTTCTTCGTTAGAGCCAAATCTCTGAAGAGCAAGGACTCTACATGGTTCACCTGTGTGCCTCCCAACACCTAGCGCAGGGCTGGTTAAATGTTGATTGAGTGATCAGTCTAATTAGTTAAAACCCATTTAGTATATGAGAGGCACATGGAAGCTGCGAGGGGATGTTGCTCTTATTTGTACCTGGGGGGCCTCTGCTTAGGGAGTTTGACATTTTGGCAACAGCCATCTCGTGGGAAACCAAAAGAAGAGAACATCTGTGCTCCCAACCTACCTTGGCTGCAAAGGCGGTGGTATGCAGGTGACTTGCAAGCTGGCTTATATTTACAGAATAGCAGTGAAATTTGCAGAGCTGCTCTCAGCAACTCAAAGGCAGATAAGAATTTCCTTTTGTTTAAAAAAAAAAAAAAAAGTCTGCATGCCCAAAGTATTTTAGGCAAACGAAGACCTTAGTTTTCCCTAAAGTGCCTAACAAAAGATTTTCAGTCCCTGTTGTCAGTAATGTCTTTGTGGCAGGTCCCTAATCTTTTCTTTTTCAAATTTCCTTCAAAGGATGGTTAAGGAGTCTTTAATTAACTATCAAAATGGTGTTCTAACATGGGGGACAAGATTGAGAAAATCTCTTTAATTACTGGAACCAGATTTTCTCTTGATTTGTAAATACTAGTTTACTCTTCAACCAAATTGGCCTTAATTAAACTGGGGTTGGGGGTGGTGAGCCTGAGTACTAAAAAGTGCCTTAATTTGCATCAGCCCCAGTTTCAATGAAGTTGGCTTAAGCGTGGGATGAGAGAGACTCCTATGGTTTATTGTTTAAACTGGAAAATCAAGCAAAATAAGATTTGCTTTCCATACAGGAACTCATGGAAATTAGACACACCCTTGCTACCTCTGATTTATTCCAACGCCATTGCTATAGAATTACCGCAGGGTCCCTCAGTGGTATGAGTTTATGAACCAACCATGCATTCCCTCCCCACCCCCTATTACATGAATCAGGCAAAACTAGGCTATGGTTCTAATGACAAGAAAAGAAAAACCAGAGCTTGCTCTTCCCCTCCCTCAATTTAATGTTTAACATTCAATATGGTGCACAGTTTGTTGAGAAAATAAGGGACGTGTTTTGTCATTCCCCTTATGGATTTTAGTCAACACATGGAGGTGTTTGAAATGATCTGCTAATCCAGTTTCCTTTCCTTGAACCATATGGTTTGAATTCTGTCTACCTGCTTGAAGCGAACCAATCTCGTCTGCATGTACATATAAGGAAGTCACAACTCATTAACCGTTTAGGAAAAATCCCTGTGGAAATATACAACTTTACTATTTGTGGTAGGTTTCCTCTTGGGAGAAAATTAGATAGGACTTTGATGTAAATCAAAGAAACTTGAGGGTTTTTGGAAGACATGAGAGGGCCTAAAAAAAAATTAAACTAATTCCAAAGCTTGTATTTTAAGTGGGAACAAAGTTACTGCATACCATTAGCTCATAAGCACCATTACTTAAATGTAAGTGGTCAAGTGTAGTGACGAGCCGGATGTGGCCTTACTTGCTTCATGATGGCACCTCTGATCTAATTTCAGGAAATTAATATTCAGTAATAATATTAATAGATAATAATACAAGGCAGATGCTTATCATCGCCTAAGCTAATAGACCTACTTGGTCTTCTTGTTGCCTCCATGTTCAAGGCTGGAAGAGCTTATCCCTCTTTCCCAGCTTTCCTTAAAGGTAGGCATGTCTGTGTCCCAAGGTTTTGGCCAATGAGTTATCAGCCAAAGCTTGCTGGAAGCTTCTGGCAAACATTTCTCTTTCTTGATCAAAGGGAAAGACTGGGCCTATGTTCTTCTCCTTCTCCTTAGTCTCTAAAAGAAAGATTGAATGTAGGTGCGATGTTTAGAGCACAGGCAATCATCTTATGATCATAAGGGAAAGTTTATAAAAATTGTAGACATTAACCTGACTTTGGCAAAGTATTGGACCAAAACCAACAGCTGCCTCCCTCTAGAAAGCTTCCTATTTATTTAAACTGCTTTATTGGTTACTTGCAGCCGAGAGCAGTCCTAACAGATTGGTATAAACCTATACATTTGTCTGTACCTTGAGAAAGGTCTTCTTGAGTTGAGCCACTCAATCATCCTTCTTTCTTCCACTGTGATATCTGGGGTCCCAGGGGGTTGGGACATCCATACAGGCCTGAGCACATGGTGAAATAATAGTGTGTGAGTCAAAGCAACAAGTCAAAGACCCAGGAAGAAAAGTTAAAGATTATTTCCCAGCCTCCACTGAACATGGGGAAGCAATGCAATAAAAATGTTTCAATCTATCTTATATGTTACGAGTGAAAATAAAAAGTCAGTTCTCTACACAGTATTTGGAGCACTGCCCCCCACCACCATCACAGGCCCATTCTCTGGTTCATTCAGATCCCCCTCTTTCCCTCTACTTCTCTCTTTCTACTTCTCCAGCACCTGGGATCTCCTGATGAAGTCAATGTGATGATTTATTTGCTTATTTTTTTATTTATTAGTAATGGCTGAATGTTGAATCCAATCGACACCCCCCTTCTCAATTTCTTCATCTTCCCATTTTTCTTAACCACTTTCCCTCAACACCTGGTCTCATCTTACACAAAGTTAGTTCAAAGGTGATGCAGATTTAAGTGTCTGGCATTTTAGTCAAAAAAGAAAATATTTGGTGACAAGGAAATAAAAAGAGAATTCTTAAAAGCAGATGCAGATGTTGCATTTCCTGATTTAAAAATAGGATATAGTATCTAAGAGAAAATAGCTGCCATAAACATTTTTTACTTTTTCTGAACTGGATTATGATTCATTTTTTAAAACAGAGTGCTTCCCTTTGACCTCATATACAGAAAAGAATAGAAAATAAGGTCACAAAAGCTGACTGTGTTTGTTTTTTAATTTTCCTAGAGGTGCACTGTTCAAAAACAAAGAATCTTTTCTAAGAGGAGTTTTTCCTCTGTCCTGGAAAAATCCCAAAGACAGATCCCCAATTCAGCAGGTCAAAGGCCCACTTCACCAGAGAGCTGTTTGGGCAGGAAATGGTGGATTTCCTCTTTAACGGAAACCTTTCCCAGAATGGGGCGGGTTGGGGGAGGGGAGGCAGCTGTTTTGGCCGCGGGGATTCAGAAGTTAAATTGAGAGAGGTCCCCCCTGAGCTGAAATCTTGTCCCCAGGTCTATGGGGATGGGAGACACGCCGCCTCCTTTTAGAAGTCCAAGTTAGCCCTGATAGAAATGCCAAGAGGGAGTATCTGGTAACTGTAGCGTCAGGGGCTGAATGCCCTGGGGACAGCGTTTCCCAAAACGTGTTTTGGTGTTTCATAAGCTCATAAGATCATAATTAGAGCTCTGCGAAATTAAGTTTCCTTGGCCAAATAAGTTTGAGGAAACACTAATTTAAATAAAGTTAGACAAATTTCTTCACTACTGTGATTCTCTAGAGGGGATTTAGTATTCAGAATTCCTCCAGATTTCTTGATGTTGGAGGTGGAGGACAACTAATTTTATTTCTACCCTTTTAAATTCTTCTGAATGGTCTAATAAATTGACATGAAGCAGATTAATAGGAGCAAATAACCAAATTTATTACATATGTACATACTAGGGTCCAAAAGAATATAAGACCCAAGAACGAGTTGGGCAGTTGTGGCTTATGTACTATTCTGGACTAAGGAGAGAAAGGCAAGAGTCTGAGGCTTTAAGAAAAAGTAGACAATTCACAAGTAGATGAGAAAGAGCAAATATTTGGTAAACAAGTTCTTGCCTGGGTGACCCAGAAACAATGGGATGCAGAGGAGAGTCTACCAAACAGCATTGCTGGATTCCTTCCTGTCCGCATCACCTCGTCCATATTTATGTTAAGGTGATGGCTCCCTTCCTTTAAGCAGGTTTTTCTACCTGAATTCCTTTAGGCAGGTAAGGTGCAAGGTCAGTTCTCTCTGAGCCTTTTGTTTCTTGAAAGCAACCAGCTTAACCTAATCAATATCCCAAAAAGTCACAGTGTAGAGTGGCAAACTCTGCTCCACTCAGTGGCAAACTTGCTGTTTTTGTTTTTCTTTTTGGTGAGGCAGCAAAATGTTCCTGAAACAGTAGCAGACAATTCCTACAATGTAGGGGAATGCTACAGTGGGAGGTCTGTTGCTAGAATCCGTCTTCCTTCCCCTCCTCAGCCTTAATCAGTTACACAAATAATAACAGCGAACTGTATTTGGCCACTTGTGCTTAACCAGTGCCTGACCCAGTTCTCCAGCAAATAAGTAACCAATTCATTTAATCTCTGAAGACTTCTGAAAGAACATGGTCTTACCCAGAAAGAATTTGGAGGCTGAAATACATTGTCCTGCCTCTACTTATTGACAAAGCAAAGTTTACCTTTTTGAAAGGGGAAAAAGCTTCAGAGAATATGGTACTGTTGACACAGGCACAGGAAATTATTGGCAAAATGCAGCTGTATTTTTCAGAGTCCCATGAATTACCCGTTGCATTATGCAGAAAGCCGATAGCTTCCCCCTTTTTGTTTGGTCTTGAAACAACCCTTGGCTAATTTCTTTGTTGGAAGAGAAAATAATTTGAAAAGGATCGTTCATTTAAAAAAAAGAAATGACTTTTTCCTTCTTTTTGCCAACTGGGATGATCTGTGATTAAGATCTCTATTCTTTTTAATATCCCTAAAGCACTACATATGCTGACAACTTGCAAATCAACTTCTCCAGCCTAGAACTTCCTTTTTCAGCTCCAAACCAAAGTATATAACCACCCACTGAAGAGCCATTCTGGGATATCCCAGAGGCACCATGAATATATCATCCTTATTCCTGTTGTCCTCTTCCTCTCCCTCTATCCTGACTAATGTTACTACTGTCTGCCCACCAATTTGGGCCAAAACCTGGCACTCGTCCCTCTGACCCCAATCCACTGACTTTTGCATCCATTGTCTAGTCCACTTCAGAATGGCTCTCAGAAACACCTCTTCTTCTCCACCATCTTTCCCTTAGCATGGCAAAGACAACCCCTGCCTTGTTTATCATCCTTCAAAATCTGACTTTTCCAACCTCTCCCCTGTCATCTCGGACTATATCACCTCACCCTGTGCTCTGTCTCATTCTAGTTTCTGGACAATTCCCCAAACTCATCGTGTTGTTTCACATTGCTCTGTACTTTCTCTGCCATTCCTATTTCTTCAAATGCCTTGTTCTCTCCTTTGCCTGATGAACTTCTTCCCTATATCTGAGGCCTGAGACCTCCACATCTAGTGCTTTTTTAGAGCCTTCCCTGAGGTCCCCAAATAGAAATAGCCACTCCCATCTTTGTGCCACCATCATCTCTTCATCAGAATGCTTGATTTTTACCTAGGCACACAGAATTGTGAGAAACAATAAATACTTGTTTTGGGGTGAATTATTATGCAGCAAAAGAAAACTAGTACAGCCTGACATGTAATAGGTGCTTAATAAGTGTTCAGTAAATAAGCAGGTTGTGATTACCTTATTATGTTTTCTTCTACAAGATGAAAGAAAAGAAGATAATGTTTGTGATCAAGTTGCCTAACTTAGCAGTTGACTAATGGAGGAGATCTCTAGGAAAATGCCAGGGACTTAATCATTTTTTCTTGACATCCTGGAGCGTTCAGTGGGCAGATGGCAGTGGGCTGCCTGCTTTGTCAGGGCCCTTCTGCCCAAGCATTTTTGATGACCTCAACTCCAGTCTCACAGAACTGGGACCAGATGTCACCCAGCTGGTATCTCACCTCCTGTAGCCAACTGAGCATCTGAGACTTTTAAGTGATCCAGTGTTAAGTTTCCTAGTACAAAGCCTGACACAGAATATGTACTAAGTGTGCATTTTCTTGCCTTTCCGTTTTTTAAAATATAAAACTAATTTTTTTTCCTTGAAAATCTGTGCATAGGATGTGGTAAGAAGATGAATGCCAGAGTGCCAGTGTTTTGCTCTATGTTCATTCCTCTTTCTTTCTAAGACAAATTAGCCCTCCATCAATACCATCCCTTTCTCTTGCACTCCCAACCTCTCCCACTTCACTGGCTCCTGCTGCTTCAGCTATGAAGAAGCTCAGGTTTCTCTTATCAGAGAGAACTCTCCTTGATTCTGCTCTGCACTGACTCCTACTGTTTCCACCAAGTGACCCAGAAGCAGGTCCCCTCTTGGAGCCTGACTCTCCTTCCTGTTCTGGCCCCTGCAATCCAGCTTTCACCCTAGCTACTCCGCTTATGACTCCTGCTATGGTTGATTCTGACCTCCTTCTTGCTTAAGTCTAATGGAAAGTTCAGTCCTTATGTTATCTCTGAGTCTGCTGCCATTGAAACTCTTCCAATTCCCTCTTTAAAGGCCCACTTTCTCTTCGCTGCTGTGGCATCTCTTTGTCTTGGTCCTTTTCCTACCCCTCTGACAGTGTCTTTTCACATTTCTTCCTTCTTTTTCTACTCAGATGTTGATGTCAAACTCTTACTCATCCTTAAAAGCCAGCTCAATTTCTAATTCCTCCGAAAAAATTAAATTCCATTTCTAAACTTACTGACTGTAACTTAATTATTCTAGCATTATTATTCTACATTATTATTCTAATATAATTTCCAGATGAAAACAATACCTTTACATCACCATATTTATGAATGGATATTTCTCTCTGGGTTGAGCCATCCAGAAGTGGCTTGGGAGACAAGGAAGGGAATTGGTTTACTCATCTTTTTATTCCTTTCCAGCCACTGTCTCATTTCCTATACCTGATATTTCTCTCATTTGTGTTAACATATTCCATATCATTCAGTACAATTTAACTAATGCAATTCAGTTCAGTTCACCAAAGTTACAGTGAGCTGTCTACTGAGTGTCAGGCACTGTACTAGGCTGGAGAAGCACAAATGATGCACAAATGAGTAAGGCTCAGTCTTTGCCCTTGAGTTCCGAGTTGGGCCGGAGCGAGGTTGGGTATGAACTATGACTCCTACGCACTAACTTTGAAATTTAGGTTTGATGACTACAGTACGGCTGGTCTGGCGACTTTTGGTTGGTTGAAGTGACAGTTCAATGTATGGCCATAGTTATACAATATGACAGCATGAATCTTTCAGATGATTGTGTTCTGCTCTTGCCATGAGGTTGTTCAGGTGTGTTTTGTGTCCTAACAGCTCCTGCCTCTTCATAGACGCCAGGCTGATTCTGCTGGCCAGAATTCTGTAGAAAACTGGATTTACTGTCCCAGGAAGTTTAGAGAATATGTCCCCTTTCCTAAGCAATGGAAGAGTTTCGACTAGGTGACCTCCACTGTCCCTTCTGACCTTGAAACTCTGTGATGTTATAAAGGCAGCGCAGAGACAGAGGTCTGAGTTCTGGTGGCAGCATTTATGTTACCTGCTTGGCTTGTTGGTGTCAACAGTAAGCAGTTGTTAAGACAATATTTGAGAGGTGGCTTCCAGTGGATTAAGGTGGAGGTGGTTAGAAGAAAGCATACTTTCAGGAGAACAGTAGTTCTAGGGACACATAAAACAAGCTCGGCTCAAGCCCGCCCTTTCCTGGAAGCCTTTTATCTTCGATGGGCCTTTAGCTCACACAGCAACTGGCCTTAATAAAATATTCTGGACTTAGAGTGTGATGACCACATGGTTCCTCTCTCTCTCCTTCCCTCCCTTCCTCTCCCTCTCCTTCTCCTTCTCCCTTCTCCTCTCTCAAAATTATATATATTTATTTTGTAGCCCCCAGGGAAATATGAATCTCCTTGAGGTTAAGGACTCTGACTTTCACATTTGAGAAATACATATAACTAACTCCATTGCTGGAGACAGAGTATGTGTTTCATGGGAGCTTAATTGATAGTGTGAAAGTGAACGTTTCCAAGGACTGTAGCTTACGTCTTCTGTGTCAAGCAGGTAGGGATGCTCAAGAAGAATGTTAGAGATGACCTGTGCTGGAGTTAGGTGGTCACAGAGGTGCTTTGACCCAAACTTGGGGGCCACCAAATCCTCTGCTACTGTGAGCTGATTTCGTTCACGGTTGATTTCCAGGTAGAATCAGGCAAGTAGAGAAGATGAGACAACAGACTCTGGAGTGCAGGTGAGAACTAGCTTCCCATTCTCCAGGGGGAATAAATACTATATTTCTCAACTCTGAGTCCCACCTGTAGTTTAGGTCCAACTGACCTCTTGGAAGCCAAGAATGGTGGTAGGAGAGGCAGATGCATGGTTTTGCAAAACTTTATGCAAATTTGCGATGTACAATTTTTCTGGAAAAGATCCATTGCTTTAAATACCTACATTTTCCTCAAAATCCTGCGACATGCTACTTTATTCACATTTCTGCTACACAGGCTTTCTGAAGAGTGATTTGTGTGAGAACATGCACAGATTCTATAGGAGATGGAAGGGATAAGCTCAAATTTTGATTAAAAAGAAGACAATAAAATAAAAAAAAAATAAAATAAAACAATTTTAGGTTCACAACTAAATTGAGAGGAAAGTAGAGAGATTTCTCTGCCACCACACATAGCCACCCCCATTTTAACATCTCCCCACCAGAGTGATACACTTGTTGCAAACAATGAGCCTACATTAACACATTATTATCATCCAAAGTACATAGGGTTCACTCTTAGAGTTATATATTCTATGTGTTTGGATAAATTACATGTATCCATCATTACGGTATTATAGAGTCCTCTTAAAAGTCCTCTGTGCTCTGCCTATTAGTCCTTCTCTCCCTGCTAACCCGTCGACCATTAATCTTTTTATTGTCTTCATAGTTTTGTCTTTTCCAGAATGTCATATAGTTAGAATAATAGAGAATGTAGGCTTTTCAGATTGGCTTCTTTCACTTATTAATCTGCATTAAAGTTTTCTCCATATCTTTTCATGACTTGATAGCTCATTAAAGCTGAATAGCATTCCATTGTCTGTATGTCGCATGGTATACTTATCTTTTCACCTACTGAAGGTTAACTTGGTTGCTTCCAAATTTTGGCAATTATAAATAAAGCTGATATAAACAAACATCTGTGTCCGGTTTGTGTATGGACATTGGTTTTCAACTCCTTTGAGTAAATACCAGTAACACAATTGCTGGATCATAAGGTAAGAGTATATGTTTAGTTTTGTAAGAAACTGTCAAACTATCTTCTAAAGTGGCTGTACCATTTTATATTCACCAGCAATAAATGAGATCTCCTGCTGCTCCACATCCTCACTAGAATTTGGCATTGTTAGTGCTCTGGATTTTGGCCATTTTAATAGGTGTGTAGTGGTATCTCATTGTCATTTTAATTTGCATTTTCCTGATGAGATAGGATATAGAACATCTCTTTGTATGCTTATTGGCCAGCTATATATGTTCTTTGGTGAGATATCTGTTCAAGTCTTTGGCACATTTTTAATCAGGTTGTTTGTTTTCTTGTCACTGAGTTTTTTGTATATTTTGGATAATATCCTTTATCAGTCCTGTCTTTTACAGGTATTTTCTTTCAGTCTGTGGCTTGTCTTTTCATTCTCTTGACAGTGTCTTTTGCAGAACAGAAGTTTTAAATTTTAATGAAGTCTAGCTTATTAATTATTTCCTTCATGGATCCTGCTTTTGATGTCATGTCTAAAAAGTCATCGCCGAACCTAAGGTCACCTAGATTTTCTTTTGTGTTATCTTCTAGGGGTCTTATAGTTCTGCACTTTACATTTAGTTCCATGATCCATTTTGAGTTAATCTGAGAGGGATATAGGGCCTGGATCTAGATTCATTCTTTTGCATGTGGACGGACAATTAGTCCAGCACCAGAGTCCTATTCCAAGCTTGTGCACCCCTCTGTTTAACATCTAGGGCATCTGGGTGGGGCACATAGTATTGGATGCATAATCAGAAAGAATCAATGTCCAGTGATCTCCTGACTTATTTTTCCCTTGTGTAATGTATGTTCCCAGGTGAGGTAATTTTTATGCTGTCAAAGCAAAATGGAAATCAGAAAATGTAAATGTGGTCAACAGTCTCACAGGCAGAGGTGTGGTAGAACCAGAAATACACTTTAGCTAATGACCTATTCCTTCCAAGTAGAGATTAGTTTTACATTAAAAATGGATTATTGAAATGATCCATCCTTTGAAATAATCAATTGAGAGATGCCTCCTACACACATGCTCCACACCCTGCGCCCCCACCCCAGTCACATAAGCAAATGAGCACAAGACACCAAGGCACACAGACACCGAAACAATGAGACGGCCAAGGGGTTGACAAGGCAAGCAAATTGCCTCCTAATCTACCTAATAAGCTTTGAGGCTTAAGCAAATATCTACTCTTCTGCGAAGCCAACTTTGCCACAACCTAAGTAAACATGCTCTTCTGATGTTGACACTGCTCACCAGGCCATGGGTTGCAGCAAAATGCACCAAGGCCCATGGCCCAAAGAGTAGGCTTTCCCACTGGCTTCCTGTCAAAGAGCTGAGAGCTGAGTTGGTGGAGGGCTTGAGCTGATGCTAAACTAAGTTAATGCCTCTCTGGAATCTGAGACCCTGAGGCCTCTGTCCTGGCCAGGGGTATTTCCACAGAACTGGAAATCCCCTTCTGTTTTCCCTCACTTTCCTTCACTTCCAACCCCTCTACCCCCAATCCTGCGTCATTCTCACAGAGTCCTCTGTGGAAATGAAACAGTGTAATAATCTGGTCCAGTCTCCCACTGCTTGCCTAACTTCTCATCTCTGCATTTGGTTCAATGGACTATTGTAGCAAGATTAAAAGCAGATTTTATGACAGCAAAAGGACTAAACCATTTCTCATAAAAGACAATTCAACAAAGAAGAATATACTGCCTGAAATAATTGTAATAATAAAGTATATTTTGAATTTAATACTGTCTATTGCTCAGAAAAACAGTGGCTGTTAGCATGCTCTTGGGATGGAGAGTAGAATCTCTTATGGATGATGGCTTTATGGTTCACCACAGTGCACTTACACGCAGCATCTCACGTAATCCTCTTAAGTGACTTGGGCGGTAAGCAGGACAGCGTCATCATTGCTGTTTCACAGATAGGCATCTGAGAGGCAATGACCTTTTTAAGATCCAAAACCAGTTAGGTCTGAATTCAGACCTAGCATTGAGTCCTGCATTCTTCCTAACATAACACCTAGCTTAAGGTCATCGTCATACAAATGATTGCTTTTCTACTTGTCTTCTAGAATTCTTCACAATGACGAGAGTCAAAGGCTTGTCCTGTTGTAGCGGACAGCATCAGAGCCTTCCTTTGTCACAGAATCCTCGGGAGAGTTAGATGGACAGGAGAGACTTATTTGCCACATTGAATGGCAATGCCTCTTCGCTCCCCAGTAATCTCTGACTAGTGAAGAGTGAAGTGGAGTTCCTGACTAGCCCATTCCTAAACCTGGAATTTAGGTAATGTAAATGAATTATGCGACTCAATTATGCCCTTCAGTTAAACATAAGTCGTTATAGTCACTTTGTAATCTTCTCTACGTTGTGGTATTTCCTAACTCTGCCATAGTTTGGCGTGATTATATCTATCAGCTGTGATGAAGACTAATTCTTTTGAGCCGTCTGTGTTTATTTGTGTTGGGGAAGTATCTCTTTGTAAATCTGCACTGAAAAGGCCAATTATTATTATTTCTTTTATAGATGTAGTTTAACACAGAGCCTGGAACATAGTGCCCAATAAATGGTGGTTATAGTAATTAAAAATCAAGGTTTGCTCAGAAACCTGCTGAGCAGGTGATTTTTGAAACACTAGAGTCACATAATGACTTGGGAAATCTGTGAAAGCTTTTCAAAAGTGGCCACATCAGAAACCCAAGGAAAAGCAGCCAAAGAAATGATTACCTCCAGCATCTTCTTATTTATCCCTTTGACTTCTGAGTGCCTGATGAGCTGTAGCCTTCTCAACTCCTACTGCATATGTCTAGTTTCTGATCTAGGCTCCATTTTCCCCTTCTTGAAACTATCCAGAAGATTCCTGAAGCTGTGCTCCCTTCATCAAAGTGGATAATCTTAATCCAGAATGAGCCTACACAGTTGCAATTTAAGGGCAAGGTGGTGGGAATGACTTCCCCAGGGTGCAAAAAATAAGTTCTAAACGACTGACTTTTAAAAATATTATGTAAGTGTTAAATGAGCACATTATTATTGTTACACATTGTAATTTAATACAATTATAATATATATTTTAATATAATTGTAATATACATTCTTGTCCTTTAATATACATTCCGTGAAAATAAAGTTTAATTCTGAGAATTCCTAGTTATACAATTGGCCCCCAGCATAGCTGGAATCAGATGTGCCTCTTTCCTAAGTTTGTAATGATTCAGAATTATTTGAGCTTCCTTAGCCCACAAGTTTGTGTCTCCAACCTCCACGCTGCCAGATAATCCTGCATTTAAATGATCGATTTAAAATCAAATGATGGCATAGTGATTGTAAACATTTGGAGTTTTTTGCGTTTAGAATTTTAACCAGTGAAACAAGGTGCAAACTGCAAGATTCATTACTATAACAGGCCAATATGAACATATTTTTTCTTTTTTCAAAAAATACATTGAAAATACATTAGAAAGTAGAAATACATGTAAACTAGAAAGTATAAGATATTATATTATATTCTTTAATATATATTATATACTTTAATGCGTTTCTTTTTTATTTTTGCAGGCATGATTATACATAGGCAGTTCATTAAAAGAACATTTTCACTGTCTTTGTTTCTTTTCTGGCCATTGTTATTATTAGGTTTATTTCATGATTATTTCTAAAAATAATTTTGTTGTTTGGAAGAGAGGGATGGTGTTAAAAAAAAAAATTTACTCCAGTGTCTAATATTCCAGAGGCAACACTGAGTCCAAGCTCACTATGATTTGGGCTGCAGGCCATCTTTTCCTTTGAGAGACCCATTCTATCACGTTTTACATAGTCCTTTTATTTTTAGCATATTTCTCTGCTGAGGTACCAGCATACTTGCATCAAACCTGCTAGGGTTTTAACACTTGAAATATTGATGACCACATCTTTCTCACAGCAAGCAACCAGATGAAAAGAAAATTCCAGTTAATCATCTAGATCTTCTGCTTACTCAAAGGCAGACATCTGGTTGATTGAACACTTTTATCAGTGTAATGATATGGTCAATGTCAGCCTTTTATCTTTCAAGTACATCAAGGGATAGCAGTAATGTAGGTGTCATTCTTATCAGTAGATAAGAATGGCAATGTTGGCAAAAATGGGCCTCTCTACTGAATGGAACTCTGATCAGTCATGACTATAGGATCTTATTTGATCTTTGCTTTGCCACTATTGGTTTCAAGGATAACTTGATTATAACTGGGGCCCCACATGGCCCAGTCTAAAGGGTAATTTAAGGAAATAGTTTCAACAGAAAAATATAAATAATAGCAACTTCATTTTAAACTTATGTCTAGAGCAACTGCAGAAGGACACAGGGAAATATACCCTTAATTTGCGCTAAATATCTTTTAACTCTTGTCTTCTCATTTCATGGTGCTCTTTGCAGAAAAAAAATGTTTTCCCCATCTCTCTCCCTGACTTTTAACTCCTAACCAAAAACAAAAACAGCAACAAATGACCCCCACACATACACACACACACACACACAAACAAAAACAAAGAGCCAAACATTAACAAGCAGTAACTCCAACAGGACACCCAGCTGGTCCAGCCTCTTTCTTATTCCTTTGTTTCAGGTCTCTGTCATTCTTTATTCTCTCCAGTTCTCTATGAATTGCCCTTATTCTGCATCACAAAAGCAAAGAGATCAGAGCTGGATGAGCGAAAACCACTTCTTTTTAATCCCTATCTAGGAAAGAAAGGGATTCTGTGGACAAATATGTAATGACTCTGTCTCATAGTTTCCTAGATGTGAATGGCACCTACATGGCTGATACCTACTTCGTGTGGTGCTACGCAAACAATATATTTACTTTTTGCCCCATGACACTTCTAATGTGCTGAAGAAAAAAAGCTTGAATTTGGACATGGAGTGCTGATCAGAAACCATCAAAAGACATAAGAAAATATAAGGTTTGAGACTGCTGGCCGACCATGATGCTTTAACAAGTCACGTGATTCAAGTCTAACTCAGCCCCAAGTCATTCCCCCTTCATGGTTGCTCAGAGGCCTGTGTACAGTTGTTTGTTGGTCTCGGTCCAGTTGTTGGAGGTCAACTGTTTATGACTGGGTGGCCCCATTGTTTGACTGGGAAGTGTCGGCTGATGAGCTGTGTCAGATCTCCTTTCATATTCCTCTTCTGAATATGAGCTCAGGTATTGCATGGTGGTTGGGGGAAAAGTTTGGGAGAGGAAAGGACTTTTTACAACATGAAATTATTATTGGCTATTGCTTGTTTTTGCCCCAGGGAACCAGGAAAACAAGCTTAACCAGTGTTAAACTCCAAAAAGTGTGTGAAGTTGCATGTTAATGGCTCAGGCTTGGTGTAATAAATTGCCAAGAACAGGGCTTTTCCAGGTCGTGGTGGATTCAGAGGAAAGGGTCATTTTCACAGCCTCCTGATTATTCTGAGCTGGAGAACTTTTCAAACACGCTAAGGAAATACACAACTGCACTTTCTGCAAGGGTAATCTTTCCAAAAGGGTGTCCAGTGTCATGTCTGGAGATGTTTAATCTTAGTTGCTGGGACGGCTTTTTGATCAGTGAACTTTTGCTTTTTTCCTCTTCTCCAATTTCACGACCCAGTTTACTAGTTCACTTCCTATTGTACATCTACTCTGTCAAATGCAGTTTCAGATGACGGGCACTTTGTCTTGATCAAAGCTAAGGGATATTTTATGTTTGCTGTGTTTCCTGCTTATAAGTCAGTAGGGGTATTTTTAGGAGATAACAGAGAATCAGCCAGATATACAATCCTTTACTCACTTGGGGACCAGAAACTGAACTGTGTGGACCTCAGGAAGTCCCAATACAGAAATTATTAAAGAACCATGAACTTGGATATAAAATCCAAGATGAACCAATATAACTTATTCCAGAAGTAGTATATTCTTTCTGAAAGCAGAGTGTCACCTAGTAACTTACTTCAATAAAAATTTAAAAAATGCAGAGTCAATTTTTCCAATCATTTACCCACTTTTATTTTCTTCAAAGTCAGAGACTTACAAGCTCCTTTGTGATCCCTGCATTGGAAGGACCCAGGGGCTGCAGAGGGTGTCCTCCTCTCAAGAAAATCTCTCAAGTCAATAACCTTTTACTCCTGACCTTTTAACCAGCTCTAGCGGGTCATGAAAACTGAAATGCCATTTCTTTCAGATTCCTGGGAAGCTTCAAGTCTCTTGAATCTAATTCTCTAGGGGAGTTTTACTCCCATATATTCAGGTCATTGATCCTGCAATAACAGCCTCAAGTCATTTGTGCGAGTCCTTTCTCTGGGGGAGGAAAGCATCTGCTGGATGGTAGAAAGGGTGATGTCACTAGGTAACTATAGTCCTCTCCAAAGGCGGGAAGCTTGCATTTCTAAGGTCCCGAAGACTTGGATAAGCATTACTAACAGGGATATGGATTGTCATCTTGGCAGAAAATTTGAAAGACTAACCAATAAAGTCCACTGCTGCTTAGTCTGAGCCTTACTGGAGAGCCTGTGGGCAGCACATGGGCCTTACGATAAGAAAGCAGGCAGTACTCACTTTCCGATGTGCTTCTGGTACCTACTTGTCCTGACCTTGAAATGATTTGTATGGAGACACCATGGGCTATGACGACTGTTTGTCAGACCTAATTGAAACAACCTGAAGCTGCAGCATAGGCCTGGCCTGAAAAACAACAAGAATGTGTTCAGACTAGGGCAGTTGGTCCATTCCTCGTTAAGGGGAGCTGGAGGCCCGCACTAAGCAGGAGGCCATTTCTACAGGACTCAGCTACATGACCAGTCATGTCACTTTTAGAGAATAAGTATCCTTTTTCAATCAGGAAATTGATATTTTACTTGAGCAATTTCTAAGACCTTGATTGGGGGTCAACTTACTTGGATTCTAGTCCTGGACCTATCAGTATTTGGCCGTAGGATGTTGGACTCTTAAATCTATCATAATTTCTGCATGTGTGTGATGGGAATACTATTATTATCTGCTTGCCTGTCCCATAAGTTATTATATCAACAACAATAGATGTTAAAATGCTTTAGAAATAATGAAAGCAATTATGCCCATTGTGTTCTTAGAATTTATTCAGACTTTTCTAGACAACGTCCTAATGAGCTTCAAAGGGATGCTGCTCACCATAGAGGTGATGCTTTTTCACTTCCCGCTTTTTTAGGGGGGTGAGGAGTGGCAAGGCTTAAATTTGTGTCTTTCAAACTTTAGAATAAACTCGATACACAATATCTCTTTAACATTTTATTTATCAAGAGGACTTATCTTTGAAAATATGTGAGATTCTACACCTGAATGGCTGAAAAATAAGCTAATCGATATCAACATTATAATCCAACAGCAGCTCTGTGTTTACAGCTTCAGTCATCCTTATTGAATGATTATTGGATTCCACAACAGGATATCGAATGAACAGTTCAGAGTTTATGAAAACCTTATGTGATTTGTTCATCTGCTTTACTACATGTTGGCTGCCCTGTTGTGTGAGATGTGACTTATGCTTCTCACCTCCATTTTGTAAACAGAAGAGAATGGGAAAATTATTCAGTGGAGGCATTGTTCGTGGGAGAGTGGGGATTGGGCTGAATCGCTCGCCGCTGGGCTTGACAAATTAATCTTTGCCTGCATGGTAGGTAGATTCAGATTTAGTAAATGATTTGTGGCCTTCAACAGGTGATGGGTTATCTGTAATTTGACCAGATGGTTAAACCTGATTTCCTTAAAATATGCGATCCTCTGATTCTCTTAAATCTGTGCCTCAGGCTCTTCTATGTCAAACAAAATGGTTTTTTGGTTGTTGAAAGGGCTGGTAAATGCCAAGATAATTCTCCTGCTGTACATGACATTGTGGCTATATATACTATTTTCAACCAATTGAGACTACATATATCTCATTAAATTTCCCAATAACTCCTTTAAAAAAATAAATCCATATTTTAGCACATTTTTATGTAAAATAGTCAAATAACACAGGAAAATCAAAGCCCTCCTGCAAAATTGTGTCATTCCCTTCTCTCTGATAAACCGTACCCTTTCACCCATTTTCTCTGTGCATTTCATTTATATGTATATATGCGCATATAGAAAAATATATTTTGTTTTTTTGTATGTGTGTATGTGTGTACATATTTTAACACAAATGGGGCTATATTTGCTCAGTAACTTGTTTTCCCCCTTATATGTTTTAGACATCTTTCCAAGTCACTACATACAGCTCTATATTATTCTTTTAAATTACTAGATGATATTCTAAATATGGTTGTGTAATGGTTTATTATAATTTACTTGGAATTCTTTCATTTTTTATCATTAGAAACAACATTGCAATGAATATCCTTATACATGACAATTTTGTAAATGGAGTTTTTGGATAGAAGAGTATGAAGATTTTTATTTTATGAGACAAGGGAAAGGTAGTAACAAGTTACATGTTTGCCACAAAAGTGACTATCTATTTTGTTTGTGATAAAAGAGACTCTGGTTTCTGTTTCTGTTTTCATAATCATTTCCTTCTGAGTCCCCTTCGGGGCTGTATTTGCGCTCATCTGCACCTGAAGAATACGTCACTGCTCAAAATAATTTTATCCCAGGAGCATATGGGTTACAGGGTCTTGGACACTTAAGAGTAAAAGCACCAAAAAACATACAGAGATGCCCAAATGAATCATTTCTATGGAAACAGAGCTCTTTTGAATAAAATTACCCTGGACTTGAAGAAAGCTAGAGAATGTTTTGTATTCCCCATTCTGAGTTGGCAGGGGTGGCTGAGGAGGAGGCAATGATGGGACCAGGTCAGGTATAATCTTAGGAGCTAACCAGGCCCAGGTGAGGATGGGCAGGGTTGCACACCCTGGCTTCCAGGACATATGGAGATACTACTCAGAGGACAGTTTTCTATGGCCTCTGTGCCACTGGACAAGCCACCCAAGTCTCACCGGCACCACTCAAGTAGGTAGCACCATCATAAACTTCCCCTCCAGGAAAAAAGGAATACTGTGCCGAGGAATGTCCCTCCTCTTCTCCTTTCCAATTTAAATTATTTTTATCTTTGTTAAAATGGACAGTGTCATGGGTCTGTGGAAACCATCTTTTTAAATTGAGGGATTGTTGCATAATAGAAATCTAAAGTAAGCTGGAGAGTGTATAAGGTGAAACTGGCAAAATCAAGATGACAAAGATAACAATGGTTATATTAGCTCACCTGCATTGAACACGTCCAGTGGCCCAGGCACTGTGTGTTGTGCTATAGTTCATTTAAACCTCTTGGCAATCTTATTGTCCCATTTTACAGGTAAAAACTTTTATGCTCAGAGAGGATCTATAACTAGATTAAGGTCATACAGCTGATAAGTGGTGGAACCTGGATTTGCATCCAGAGCATGAACTCTTAACATTGATCATGACTACACTTCTGTGCCCTGTTATTTACTTACTCTTCTGAGAGAGAATTTTTTTGCCCGTGTAGATTGATTTTCTGTCCCCCAAACCCTGTTTTCTCAGCTTGATGATCTGGAGTGTAATAACTTAAAGGAAGAAGAGGCGAATTCTGGTTGCAAGTAGCAATGAATTTCTTCAGAGGACTAAGGCAATTTCTCAAGTTGTAATATCTCAGTAAAAATATTCCTTAAGTCCCACTCTCTTGGCAAGGATTATACTCACCAAGTAAGCTTTTGCTATTATTTTGATTTTCCTGCTGGGAACAGAAGATTCTAAGTGGTTGACACGAGAAGTCCAATCATCTTGGCCATTACGTTTATCCTAAAGTAATGAACAAGAATTTTGAATTGTTGGAAATTTCTTGTGATCTTGGTGAGTATGACACTGAGAATATCCCGAGCAAGGAGAGAAGGAAGAATGTGTTGTAAAGAAACTTGCTTTTCTCTTTGAAACATAAGAACACCCGAATCCAGAGGTAACCTGGTCTTGAAGAGTATGGGCTGTTGATAGTCCCAGGGGGCTGTTCTGCTTCTTTGGGGCCTGTTGGCCATTTTGATTCCGTGGACTGGACTTGGAAAGTGACTCCACATTCACCCACCAGCCTGTGCTTCAGTTTCATGTGTATTTTAATTTATTTCCATTTCTTTCTATCCACATTTTCACTCCCTTTGACTTTTGCTATTCTCAGAAGACCTGAATAATCTCATGTAAAAATAAAATTTCTGCAAGGTTTCTGCTCATGGGGATGCCACATTTAGACACGTAGGCTGTGAATGCCTGATAGCTCCAGGACATTTCAAGGGCCACAGCATTGACTGTTCATTTGTAAAAACTTACTCTCCTGCCAGTTTCTTGACAGAACCGATGTAAATCATTGCGTCAGTTTCTTGACTGAAATAACTTTTTTTTTCCTTCTGCAAAAAGAGGTTTTCAGATGAAGGCAGCCAGACCTTCCTGTGTCCCTGGGGAGGCTGAATAGCAGTGTGCCCTCTGACACTATGGAAGGAGGTAATTGCCCCTCCCCCCTGCCAAACCCCTGTTGGACCCAGGCTTGACCATGTGCATGACGGAGTGGAGCAGAGACCCACGCAGTCAGAGAAGGCTCCAGCTGTACACTTTGGAAAAGGCCAGCGTCTGGTCAGAGTGACCCAACTCCTTATTATTCTCTTGACATTTCCCCAACTCACACACACACACGCAGACACACACACACACACACACACACACACACACACACACGCTCTTCTCTAATTAGGACTCAAGCCACATTTATGCTGGTGTTATGTAAAATAAAGCAACTTCTTTATTTTTCTTCTATGGCCTCAGTCAGTCTTCATAATCCTGACATCTTTCGGGTGCAAGAAACAGACAGACATAGGCTGGACTTTATCTTCTTAGTTGAACCATCAGATTTTTAAAGATTTTCCAAGTTAATGCCAATGTCAAGTCACATTTGCAAACAATATGTATTTTTTTTTCAGTATGAGAAAGAAACTTGCTGGTATAATCCAATTCCTCCCACTCTTTTTCATTTAAAAAAATTTTTACCTTATTCTTTTTTATTAAATGTATTAGAGTGACATTGGTTAATAAAATTATGTAGGTTTCAATTGTGCAATTCTATAACACATCATCTGTATATTGTGCTATGTGTTCGCCACCCAAAGCCAGATCTTCTTCCATCAGCCTGCTCCTTCATGTATCATTTAGTTTTATCACAAATCCTAAAAAGGGGGTGGGACCATGTTGAATCTTTCAATTGACCATTTCTTTGCAATTCTTTCAAGCCCTAACAATTTCCCACTATGTCATCCTTACCAAGATAAATGAAGGTGAATAACAAGCCTGTGGGAGGTGGGTAGTCTGGGAGCTGAGAGAGGGTGGGAGGAGAGAGCTGCAAATGAACAACGCTGAACATGCAGACTAACCTACGGACTGTGTCTCAGATGTAACAGCCAGTCACCATGATTTACAATCCAAGACCTCATTCCTTGCATCTTATATCCCCAAGACGTGAAGATGGAAGAAATGAAAATGTCATGTATTTCTTATATTGATGACTTATAAGTTTTTAAGGAGGTTCTCTTGGACATCAGAGCAAGTTGCCCTTGACAGATGACTTTGCTACTGTATTTAATTTCAAGTTCCCACCGAGGAGTGCCAAACAAAATCTGTTATGTTTTAAATTGTCATATAATTTCTGCCCCCTTCCTTTTACTCTACCACATGCCCAACCAACAAATAAATCATGCCAAAGTCTCTTAACCACACACTTTAAAATGAAACAAGCACGAGGGACATTCTTCAAGCCGACATCTGGACCCATTATTCAAGAAGAACTTTACCAGGTAATGCTCGATTTTTCTTGACAAATCACGACATCCAGTCCATTTGGGAAAGCATTCTAGGCTGATCTGAGGCAGCTGAAGAGCTTCTTTTTCCCTCTGATTTAGACAAATGACCTGTGCTGACACAAAGGGCTTTTAAAACTATCTAGTCACCCGCTGAGTTGACTGAATCATCAAGCATGGATGCTGCCTCCACCAAATGGTCCAGGTTCAGATGAGGCAGCTGACAGAAATAGCCTTCTGAACCCAAGGCGACTGAAGATGAAAAGGGAAAAAAGACAAATTTTGAAAATCAGGCTTAGTTCTTGTTCTCTTGAAGTTCTATATTAGTGAATCTAATGAAAGTATTTTTTGGAAAAACATTCTCATGTCTGAAAGTTATGGAAATAGTTGATTAGGAAGTCATTTGTTTTCTTTTTCTCCCTTTCCTCCTTCCTTCCCCTCCTCATGTTCTTCCTGCCCTGCCCCTCTCTCCCTCCTGCCTCTTTTTGTCTCTGATCCTCTCTCTTGCCTTTTTTCAGGACATAAGATAGTTCTGGGAACACAGAAAGTGCTACATTGATACTTTTTGATCTTGCTTCATTTGATTGACAAAAATACCTGAGTTGACAGGGGATTAGTACCCTACTTGAATCGTATCTGTAGCAGGAGGCTCTAAAAGACATTATCTTGCCCTGCTCTGGAGAGGAAAGAGAAACAAGAAAAATGGGAGGGAAATTCTTGCTGTGAAAGGAGACAAAAGGGGATGAGAAGTGAGCCACCTGAGGGGAACCCCAAGGGCAGACAAATTTTTCAACCTCAAATGGGGGAGGTTTACTAGAGTTATTGTGGATGTGACTTCTGAGGAAAAGCTATTTTGAACATAGAATTTATAATAGGATCTCAGTTTGTTCCTGTTTAGAGTATATTACCACGGGGCCTTGTGCCTGATAACAGCAGTAAAATTTTAAAAATTCTTCTGAATCTAATCAGTTGGCTGACGTCTGGCAGGCCTTGGGTCGCATGAGATAAGAAGTGAGGAAAAAAATATGGATGCAACTATATTTTTATAGCGGGAGAGGGGGTCTCCATTTCATTCCTAGCTTCCTTTTCCTCTGGAGTCAGAGTTCAACATTTAACGTTTTCGAAACACAAAGAGCATGTGATAATACCGACATGCTTATATTGGTTTCTGGACTCAAGGCAGGAGTTTCTGGGTGTCAACAACCTGGCTTTCTTCAGGGTCTCTAAAAAGAAGATGCCCATGGTGTTTTAAATATTTTTTATCATAGAAAATTTCAAACACACAGACACACAGACACACACACACACGTGAAGAGCATTGTATACTGACCCCCATTCATTACCCAGCATCAGTAATTATGAATACAAGGTCGATTGTGTTTCATTTTTTCTCCAACCTTCTTCCCCACCCCAACAGGATTATCTTGAATATCCCAGACATCGTAATTTTTCATTTGTAATACTCCAATGTATATCTCTGAGAGCCAAGGGCTCTCTCTCTTTCTCTTTCTTAAAGACACCCACAATATCATTATCATACCTAAAACATCCCAACACATAATTCCTTAATGTCATCTAAGTTTCATGGACTTTTTGATTTGACTGGTTTGGAAACTTCCAGGCTGGTGTGGAAGGGCTCTTTGGCGGGTCATTGGGCACCATGTTAATGCCTCTATTGTGTGGTGTCCACAGGTATAATTAGGTCCGTGACCTTTTCAGATCCAGACAGCAACTAATGAAAATGCAGAGAGAGGGGTGGGGGGAAAGTTGTGCTTTAGCAATTCCCTTCAGGCACCCTCTTTTCCTTTTGTTATCTCATGATCAGTTACAATTTTGCAGTTTCCTCAAACCATCCCTGCTTCTGCACTGTCTAATCACTTACAAAGCTCACAGATGTTGACAGCACTGTTGTGTTTCAAAGCAAATATTTTTCTGTTGAGAAGTCTGTCACTTAGGTGAGCCAATGAACTCTGGACATTTTTCAGATTGGGTCGTAATTATGGTGTGGGGTCAGTGGCAAAGATGTGGGGAGAGCACTAATGTTTCTGAAGGGGAGTGGAGACAAGTAAGAACAAGGATGGCTTTGTGTCTGGCACAGAATTGCTTCAGCGCTGAAAAAATTGGCAACGATTGGCCTCTGAGTCTAGAACTTTCTTCAGCATCTCCGACAGAAGTTAACTCTGTGAGTAAGGTAAAATGATTTTTTACTTCTGGTCTCCATAAGAGATGTGGATCACAATGACTGTTTTTGGCGGTCTACATTGAATGTTTTGAACTATAATAATCAAAAAACTCTTTAGACCATTGTTTGTGAGTTAATTTATTTTTTCCAATCTTTAGGCACAGCCACTGAAACCTAAGAGCAATAATTATAATAGGAATTGAAGTGACCCAGCAACCACTCTTTATTGCAAAATGTTATTTTGAAATAAGGCCCTCAAATTTCTCTCCTTTCTGGAGGTGGATCTATATGGCTCAGTAGGGGTCCATATATCTCCCTAATCCACTAGGAAAGTGAGTATACAGTTGTTTCTGCCACACAATGGTTCCATGAGTGTGCCATCAGGTGGAGGTAGGGAAGGGGTAGTGGCTGCATGTGCATATGTCCATGCTGGGCCCAGGCATGCTCCTCAGTGGTGCCCAATGCAGGGTGTTCTTCTCAGGAACTGAGAAGGGTGGGACTCTCCCCTTCTGTTTGCATCAAAATGCACCTATTTGGTTGGATTTCCTCAAACCTTTGCTCTCTGTATGCAGATATTTAGTGCAAATCAATTTGGTGAATTTACTAATGTTCATCTCCTACTAAATGCAAGGTCTGCAGTTAGGTATGAGTAGCCAAGAAATAAGTGAGACTCAGATTTTTGTCTTCAAGAAAGGAGACCAATCTACAGATAATCTAATACAATCCAACACTGTCCTGTTGATTTTGCCTCTTAAATACTACTTAAATCTGTCCACATTTCTCCACGGTCATTATAGCCACTCTGGCCTAAGCCACCACCACCGTCATTCACGGGGATACTTAGAATAACTTCTATCTGTTCTCAGTGCACATCCACCCTTGCCTCATTGTGGTCCCACGTCCTCCACACAGCAGACAAAGCTAACTTTTCAAGATAGAAATGATGATAAATCACTTTTAGGCTTAAGGGCAAAAGATAGAAATTCTTAATAAGCTCTTCCAGCTCTCCATCTAGCTCTTTTGCCCCCTTTTGTTAACCTCTCCCACAGCCATTCATTGTGCCTTGCAGCTGCTGTGCCAGGGTTCAGCCTTCCTCACCAGCGGCCTCTGCCACAGCTCTGCCTTGTACAGGAGATTCTCCTCTGCCTGGTGAGGTTTTCCTGCCTATTGAATTAATTCCTGCACAAACATCAGCTCTCTCCATTCAAGTATCGCTTCTCAGGGACCTTCCCAGAGAGCCTCACAGCATCTTGCTTCTGTCCTTTGCAGGGCCCACCACAGTGGTCATTTTACTCTCACTCTGATTATTTGATGCATGTCTCTCCACGCCCATTGGACGGAAGGAGGGAGAAGCAGGAAGACAGGGACGACGGCTCCAGTGTTCACCACCGCATCACTAGTGCCTGTCACAGCCACTGGTCCACAGTTTGTGGAGTGAATGAATAAAGCAAATGCCGTAGCTCAGGGGGAGAAGTCACACTGGGAAAGGTGGAATGGTGGCTTTAGGGATGGAAGCGGGTATTAAAATATAAACTGAGGTGTATTAAAAAAATTAAGAGTTCATTTGAGCAAAAATCGATTTGACAAACGAGAAGTGGTTGGAAGACAGACTGCGGATGGGCAGGAGTGGGGGGAAAGACTTCTACGGAGAAAAAGGAGAAGGAAGCAAAGCAAGAAAATTATTTGACTGGCTATAGCTTAGTGTTTGCTTTCTTTGGAAAAACCCAGTTGGCTGTTTGTGATTGGCAGTCTTTAGTTTTGATTTAGTAAACTTGAGCCATTTACAGGCTTAGGTTTTGGTTTGCTTACTTCGGAGATGCTAATGTATGAGAACCACCTTAGTCTAATGATGTTTAATTAATTTAACATGAGAGAAGGAAAGGAGAGATGGGAGACCGTTGGCGGGCAGAGTCAAGATGGAAAGCAGCAAAGGTAAGGGGAACTTGAAGATGTTTATGACTTTATGGGCTTCAAGGCTGTTTCTCATAATATGTTGCTTAGCACACTTATCCCAGCTGTTCCATGAAAGAAGAAAAGTTTTTCATGGACAAATGCATTTGAAAAGTGTTCTTTTTTGTACCTCTTTTTTGGAGCTTCACAATACAAATAATCACATTAAAAATTCTGTAAGGTTACATAGGGGAAACCTGTTTGAGTTGAAAGAGGAGGTCAGAAGGAAGAGCTGGCTGCTTGCTGGGTAGGAGCAATGGGAGGATAATTACCGATTCTGATCTATTGAGTTAAAATGCCAACAAATTTCTAAGTGGGGATGTTAAACAGGTCATTGCAACTGGGCCTAAAGATGAGATGTGTGAAAAATGCTCCAAAAAATGTGCAAGAGAATTATTACTCGGGCCTGAACATGTCAGTCTTTTATGGGAAGGGGATTTCTGGAGATACAGTTTTTCAATCCCACAGACAAACTGTTTTGGAGGAAAGTTCAGACATGGAAGCAGATGGATTATTTAGGAAAAAGTGGGCACTTTGATGAGACTCACACTATTCAGCAGAGGGGCATGGTCTGCTGGTTGGCTACCCATTATTCTCTCTCTCACTTTTTATTTGGAAAATATATTATTTGGGATATCAGATATGCCCACATAAGAGGCTACTTTTCCCAAGCTCCCTTGCAGTTAAGAGTGGCCATTGAAAAATGAGTGGAAGTCAGGTGTAATTTCCTGTCAGGCTCTTTAAGAGATCTACTGGATACACCTGTGCTCATAGCAGCATCCATTCACAATAGCCCCAAATGGAAACAACCCACATGTCTACTGACATGAATAGATAAACAAAACGTGGTATATACATTTAATGGAGTATATAATTCAACCTTTAAAAGGAAGGAAATTCTGACACATGGTACAACATAGATGGACTTTGAGGACATTATGAGAAGTGAAATATGCCAGTCACAAAAGGACAGTCACAATTGTATGATTCCACTCTTTAAGTTAGCTAGAGTAGTCATATTCATAGAGAAGATAGAATGGTAGTTGCCAAGGGTGGGGGAAAGGGAGTATGGAGACTCAGGGTTTAATTAGTACAGAATTTCAGCTTTACAAGATGAAGAGAATTCAAGAGATAGATAGGGTAATGGTTGCACAACATTATGAATGTATTTAATCCCACTAAACTACATACTTAAAAATGGTTAAAATGATAAATTTTATCATTTTATCTCTACCTCTGTCTTACAATAGAAAAAAAAAGAGAGATTTTTTTTTTTAAAAGCTGAAGAGAAAAAAGACATTTACTTGACTAGGTGGGGTGCATTTTCTTCCTTCTTTCTGCCTTTATCATAAATTTCATGATTGATGCCATAGCAGCCACCTTTGATCTTGAGGCCACCTTGAGTATAGAAGGAGGTGGTAAAAAGTTTATCTTTACCTGAATCCCTGGTGACTCTTATATTAGTCTGATTTTCTTCTCTTTTGTATAAAAAATACAGAAACTCTATCTTGTTTGAACATCTAATTTGGTTATCAATTAGGTACAGCTAAATCTAATGACTACAGTAGGCAAACACTCTTTTTTGAATTTGTTGACTTATTATTTCACCAAACATTTATTGAGGCACTGGGGACACAAGATGAAAAGAGATGATTCCTGTTTTGAAAACCCTGGTTTTCTAATGTGAAGAGCAACAGCTAAACAGCCATGGGCAAGCCAGGGAGGCCTCTCTGCTTCTTGTTTGATAAGAAGGAAAATTACACTTTTGACATAATTTTTAGATAAAACCTTTTGTAAAGAATTCAACAACATAATAACTTGTAGAGGTGAGACTTTGCCAAGTTCTTGGCTACAACAGACAGTTGAGTATTAGTTACACTATCTATGATTGGGCTAATTGTATGTTACCTACACTATAAATGTATTTATTCAACATCATCCTACATTTATTCGAGTCCCACTTTGTTCCTGCAGTAAGCAGCAAGGAACAATGGGCCCAGCTGAAGCCACAGTGATGGATCTTATGGCAAACCACAAGCTTTTAAAATTCCCCATTAAATGCAGAGAGTCTTCATGAAGTGAAGGGACTAAGATCCCCATTGATAAATACAGACACCATGATGATCTCATTGCCTCTGCCTCCCTTCATCCACCAGAGTGTCTCTCAAGGTCCCCCGGGTAATCGTGATACCAATAGGCTTCTTTGTACATCAGTCATTAATTTTAATTTTAAAAAATGTCTGGGGATTGCATTTGAACTCCAAGTTAGAAGAATAAATCACCTGCACCTAAGAGTGATTTAGAAGTAAGTGGAGAGTAATGCAGAAGTGACTTTGGGCAAATCTCTTCTCTACAGACCTCAGTTCCTCATCTGTAAAATAAAAGTGTTGGAAGAGGTTATTTTTGGGAACTCTTCAGAGCTGATATTCTGTGATGCTGCTTTTTGAGCTACTTAAATGAAATGGCTTAGTAGGAATTTTGAAATTGTGCCTGCCAAGAAGGCTAGTGCTGTGAGTCACAAGATATTCAGCCATTCTTTTCCTCATTCATACTTTCATCCACTGAGTATTTATCATGTGCCTAATATATGACTATTCTTAGGTGCTAGAATTATCAAATTGAATATGATACAGTTATTACCTGGAGAAACTCAGGGTCCACCTGGTAAGATACTAATACCCTATAAAGTGATGAGAACTTTAATAAAGGGAAGAACACAAAAGAAGAAATGCATGCAATAGGTGAGGAAAGCATTTAAGCTTTCTTTTTTCTATTTAAAAAAAATTTAAGGCAATTAAATGAGAAGAGATAATTTTGGAAAAAGAATGGTGAGCTCCAGGTTGGAAGCTTAGAGAGAGAATGAAAGCAGTCGGATCATAAGGGACTTGTCATGCTCAGAACTGTCATTTTCTAGTTGAGAGTAATCAAGGAATAATTAAATATCAAATAAACAAGGGAATAATCAAAAGTGGTTCTAAAAGCATCCCCTTTTAAAGGAAAACTCAGAATAAGGACAATCCAAGGAGCTACTCGTAACCACAGCCTGGTAGAATGTGATAGCACAAACTGTCAGGAGGTCCCCAGAAGGTTCCATGAGGCTCAATGGATAGTCACCCCTCTTGTCTCACATCATCACTTTATCATAATAATATGACTTCATGTGTCATAATTTCATGTTAAAATGCTCAAATTCGGTCCTTTTCAGTAGTGCAAAAAGGCAGAAGGGTAGCTTTGAACTCAGACCTAGGTCAAACCCCATTTCCATGTAAACTTAGGCTGGTTACTTGATTTACCTAACCTCTCTGAATCCCAGCTTACTCGTCCGTAAAATGAGGATAACGCACCTGCCTTTTAGGGTTATGGAAATCAAATAAGTCAATGAAAGTAAAGTATTTAGAATTTGTGTTAGCGCAATTATACACTTATATCTGTGATTTTTTAAATTAAATTCTCCTTCTTCACTAGACCAGAAGTCTGGTGAGGGCAAAAACTGTTTTTATTTGTCCTCCTACTTATAGCGCCTAGCACAGGGCCTGGCTTATGTTAATCAGTGATGATGATGATGATGATGATGATGACGACGACGACGATGACGACATTTTCTTATAAAACACATGGGGCGATAGGAAGGGCACCCCTTTAGAATTTCCCTCTACAATTTTTGTTAAACCCAAAAGTCAAATGCAATAGTTGATCCTTTTGCTTAGACCCCATCTTTGGGCTCTGTTCTGCCATGCAAAGTGTTGCCAAGATGTCAGCTGAGTTAGGCAGATTCTCACAGGCTGTTAGGTTGGAAGGGAGTCCTGAGGCTGGCTGGCTCATTTCCTAAGTTATCATCCTTACAGTTAGCCTCAGATCATTTGAATGATGCTCCCTCAGTTGTGACTTCGTTTTCCTTGGGGTTAGTCTCCACAGTAATTTTCTTTTTGCTTTTTAATTGAAATACATTTGAGAACCTTGTGTAAATTTAAGGTGTACGACATGTTATTTGATATATTTATCTATTTGCAATATGGTTGCCATTGTAGCAATAGTTAGCCCCTCTATCATGTTATATAATATCATTGTTTTAGGGGTTGGAATAATTTAGGGCTAGTCTCTTAGCAAGTTTGATAATTATAATACAATATTGTTGTCTAGATTCATTGTACTGTGCATTATATCTCTGGGACTTATTTACTACTTGTTGTAAGTTTGTATTCTTAATCACACCTGTCCTTTCTTCCCTACCCTCTACTTCTGGTAACCAACATTTACTGTTTTTATGAGTTTGACTCTTTTAGATTCCACATATAAGTGATATACAGAATCAGTCTTTCTTCATTGTATTTATCTCACTTAGCGTTATGTCCACAAGGTCCATCTGTGTTGCACTGAAATTTTCTAAAACGAATAACACTAAGGCCTAAGTTTTTCTGGTGCTTGGGATAAACGTCACTTCAAGATAAATTCCTCTATCAGATCTGAAAGTTACAGACATATCTAAATCGAATGATTTCACAATAAAAATTTGAGTTTATGATCACTAGGGTATGCATGGGGAAATATCTCCTGTAGGCATAGTTTTCTGCTTGGCAATTCCCTCCTGAATATGGTAGAAAGTGGCCTTTTCCCAATTTTTTTTCCTTCAAGATTGGTCCTTTAGCTAGACTTTTCTCGGACGACCTCACAATTTATAGCATCTTACAAAAAATATGGACTTTAAAGTCAGATCTTAGTTGTAATCTGGGCTTGCTACTTATCAAACGTGGGCAGGTAGCTTATCTTTATTGTGCTTCAGGTTTCATTGCCTACAAAGTGGGGATAATATTGTCTGCTTCAGAGGGTTATTATGGATGTTCACAAAATGTAGAACATTTTATTTACCTTAATTTCTTAATAGACAATACTATGCTTACTTGGAAGAAATACTTAGATAAGCCACTGAGGGTAAAGGATGAGATACAAGGGCAAACTCAAGACACAGAATGTGATCGATACCCCTAACTGCATGAAATTGGAAGAGGACTTCATTTAGCTTCTAAGGGGAAGACTACGAGAGGAAAGTAGGGAGGAGAGAGTGGAGAGAGTGAGGTGATGCAGTGCTGTGTATTGTTTGAGTAGGCATGTCTTCCAAGGTATCACATCAGGGGATCAACTGCCTGTGGTCAGAAGACCCAAGGTGGAACAGCTGAGCAGCCAAGGGATGGATGGCTTTGTAAGTGCCAACCAGTATGGCTTCGTATGCGCATGGCAGAATGCAAGCTCCGTCAGGGGCTCTGCTCCACACTATTTCCACAGTCTCGGAAGGTGCTCAGTAAATATTTTCTCAGCCCCTAGCTGTTCTGTAAATCTGATTAAACGCGGCAGCTTGGTGTAGAAACAAGTAAAAGGGGCTAGAGTTCTCATTTTCACTCTCACAGTAACTAGCTGTGGAGCCTTTGACGCTCCTCAACTCTCGGCCTCAGTTTTTATTTTTGGTAAAATGAATGTCAAACATTGGCCTCAAAGCAACACTGTCAGGTTTGAATGAAATAATGGAATGAAAAAGTGCTTTTCCAACTCTAACATGATACAGTAGAGTGAGTAATAGCAAGTGTAATTCTAGCCATTATGACCATCCACCCTCCTGCAAGCTGCATGAGGGCAGAGGCTTGTTCATGACCATATCTCCTTGCCTAAGATAATGCTCAAAAAGTATTTATTGAATGAACAAATGACTATATTTAGCATTTTTACTTTTCAATTAGCCATCACATCTAAGAGTTTATTTTCTACACTGTCTCTAGCACCTATGCTGATGCTTCTCTGTTCCTCTGACCCCCACCTCCATTTCTTCTCTTTCAGCAGATGACTTCATCCACTACCTTACAGAACTCTAAAAATATAACAGTTACTGAAGTTCTCCTTCTTGAATCAATTCTGTGCACCTGGAGAAACCTAAGCAATCTGGTTTCTGTCCCACCACTCAATTGCTCCCAATGGTCAGTGTGAATTCACTAGTTGGAAAGTCCGGTTATCTTTTTTTAGACTTTATTCTCCTTGACATCCTCACAACACAAAACACTCTGGTGACATCGGGTCTCTTCAAGTTTCATCCCTTGGCTGTTTAACGCTACTGTCCTGGGTCTTCTCACTATAGGCAGTTGATACCCTTGTTAGCTTCCGTGTTAGCTTCTGCTGTCTGTCCCCACCTGCGGGCCAAATTCTCATTCTCTCCTCACCCAGTCTCCTTCGGTCTCTGTCTCTGTGTACTGTCTGACACATGTGCCTTGCCTGCTTTGAACCCAGCATTTGAATTGTTATCTTCTCACCTAGACACTCTGCTCGCCTGGAGCTCCAACCTGCTGCTCAGTTCTTCAGGGAGAACATTCTTTATTCTTGGTGCTTGGAACCCACCTGTACCTCTAACCTTCCTGAAGCTGGAGGGCAGCAGCCAGGAGGAGAGACATTGGGACTGTCTCTTCAATCTTCCCTTCTCTTGGAATATATAACAATGTCCTTTTTGATTTCTGTTTAGATGATTTATAGACCCAGTTCTTTGGCTTTAATTTCACTCTCAGACACCAGTCTATGTTTCCCAGGGCTTCCTAGATATTTCCATTAGAAGGCCTGCCGCCTTCTCAGATGCAACTCTGCTGAAATCTGATCCACTTTTCCACACAACATGGATCACCCTCTTTACAACAATGGCACCACCATTTCTTCTAATTTTTAAAGTTCATCTTTGATTTTTGATTTTCAAATTCATCTTTGAGTCCTTTTGCTACTTCTAATTTGTGTTTGCATAATTTAATTATACTAAAATAACTTGTTGCCTATTTGTCTCTCCTTTATAATTTCCCTTACACTTTCCCTTATTTTCATTCCCTCTCCATTTCCATTCTAACTCCACTTTGGTTTAGATCATCATCTCAACTTAGTAGTAGTGTATGGGATTTGGTTCTATATTTGGAGTTGGGCTGCCTGGACTTGTGTCAAAGCCCAACTGCTTCTTACTGTATATGAAGGAGCTTGTCCTTGTGTTAAATTCCTGGCAAAAATGCATGGCCTATTCCCATTCTCTGCTCAACTTCAAATCCTCCTTTATGGCGCAGCTTTTTCTCACCTCCTCCATGCAACCTCTCTGATGCAGCCAGCTCACACTGCTTCCTTTTTCTTCTGAAACACAGTAATTCTTATGTATTTTCCATACTATTTCCTAGTTAGGAAAACTACGATTGTACTACACTAATTCATTCAGTAGTACTCAGTAAATATTTACTGAGCGCCTTCCTAGATGCTGTGGAAATAGTGTGAAACAGCTTATAATGAAGGTTGTATTCTAATTGTGTGTGAATGAGAGAGGTAGTTAGCAATTACATAAGTACAATCAGCAATCAGGAAAAATTCGATAAGTGCTATGATAAAAATTAAACAGTGATGGATTTAAAAGTAGTCAGGCCATGGGCTATTTTAAATTGGTAGTGTAGAAAAGGATTTTCTGAGGAGGGAACATTTAAGCTGAGGTTTGAATCACAATGAAAGTCAACCCTGGGTCAATCTGGGGCAAGAACGTTCTAGGAGAAGAGAACAGCAAGTTCAATGCCTCAAGAATGGAACAACCTTAGTGGCTGGAGGAACAGAAAGAAGGTCCATTTACCTGCTGGGTACGAAGGGATGCAGGTAAGTAAGAGTGGCTGTCACAGACATATGCAGGCCCCGGATCAGGCACAGCCTTGTAGCCTCAAGTAGGAAGCTGAGGTGTAATTTGAAGATTTTAAGCAGAAAAATAGTATGCTTCAATTTATGTTAAAAACGTCACTTTGGCTGCTGTATGGAAACATAGTAGAGAAACAACTGAGAGAAAGTAGAGAGGCTGGTTACAAGGCCATTGCAAAAGTCCCAGAGAGTGACGGTGGCAGAAGCAGAGACTGATTGATAGAGTGATGTAACCCCAGAGGGAAAGTGAGAGACCAAGGCTGATTTCATGGTCTCAGCTTGAGAAGTGGAATGGTAAGAGTTGCTGTTTACTGAGGTGAGGATGACAGAGATCACCTCCGTCAGGGGAGTCGAGGTTCAAGTGTTTTGGAAGAGAGAGAAGTCGGTTTGGGCTGGAGGGGTAGGTTGGCTCCATGGAGGAGAAGACAGCCTAAGCCTTGAAGGAGGACATGGAGAACAGTGAAAGGGAATGAGACAAGATCCTGGGAAAACCAAGGGTTTGTTTTGAATACATTAAAGTTCAGGTGTTTATTAGTCCTCCAAGTGGGGATAATGTCAGGCAGATGAATATGGGTCTGAACTATTTTCATTCACTTTTTGATGTGTGCATTTCTTGTTTTACAACTTAGAGAACAAGCCCTCAGGGGCAAGGAGCATCTAATATTTTTGCATTTCTCACAGAGCTACAATAAAGCGCTATAGACAGTAGACTCAATATTTTAGAATAAATGAACATATTTGATGAGAAAACTAAACACAAAGAGACTAAATATGTCAAAACCAAGTCTTTCCTAATTAGTTCCAGTGATATTCTACCCTCATACTTCATTAGGCTCCAGTGCTCTGCTAGCCCAGGCTGTTGAAGGGTTCATATTGGGGATGGGGAAATGCAGAGGTTTGAAGACCAGAATCCAACAGTAGCAGGACTTCTCGTACAATCCCTGACCTTCTGTCATCCCTCAGACTTCCAGAGTCTTGCCTTCTCTATTCATAATTGTGCAGGTTTTCTGTCAGTCTGACTGTCTCCTTTCTTTGACGGCATCCCTGTTTCTACCTCCTGGGGGTGTCTCATTTAATACACTTCACCTCACTGATCTCCTGTCTCCACTGCCTGAGGAATTCTCTTTCATCATCAAAAGCATTTAATCAGGCACCTGTTTAGCACCCTGCTCTGTATTAGAAGATAGGCATGTTCTTGGCCTCCAGGTTTCTGACAATTCTTAAATTCCTTTTGCTTTGTGCCTTTTTGCAGAAATTGTCATGACCATCTTGATCTTCATCATCATATTCAGAGAGTTAGTGATTGAATGATAGTGGGCACTGTTCAGGCTCCGTAGCATGTGTTCGGATATGGGTGTTAATCAGAAAAGGTGCACATTTCCTGGACTCTGTGTTTTAGTGATGTAGCTTTGAGCAATGCTTGTGAGTCTGAGCAGGGTTTGAATACTGACTTGCTGCTTTCCAACTGTGTGATCTGAGTGGCAGTTCTAATTTTCCTAAACCTCAGTTTCCTCATTTGTACATAGGTGATTAAACATCTACTTTGTAGTGTTGTTAAGATGTAAGTAAGTTAATATGTATGCAGCACAGCCCTCAGCATAGTGGCTAACAGGATTTAATAAATGGTACCTTCTGTTACTATTGATAAAATGACACACCAAGTAAAGCATTAATAAGGAACTGAAAAACACACACAAAGTGATGATAAAATCTTTCAGCTATGAAAAAGGCCAAGGCAGAAAAGATAAAAGTGGTTCAGAGAATAAATGGTGAGTGCACACGCGAACACCTAAAGGCTTGCGTTATCAGCCTGGTTGACTTCACGGGGATCTGACAAGGGAAAGGTAATCACATTTCCCAGGACCTGCTCTATCAGGAACAGGAAGGTACACAACTTCCCTCTTCTCAGACACGAGGCAGCAACACAATGGGTTATTTCCCCTGACTCTTTCTTTAGGGAGCTTTGCAGGCAAGGACAGAATCCCTCTGTAAAAAATCTTCTTTAGGGGGCACTGACCATTCTGGGGGTCAAGAAGTGGCTCTCTGAGTGGCCTTCTTCACTTTGCATCTGATGGGAGGGCTGAAAATTGTTCTGAATTCTTCGAGTTAGCCAGTTGTTTGGCAAAAAGGCTTTCCTCCTAGGTAACTGAATAATTTTTAGATGATCCAACTGGCACAGGATTGCAGGAACGTGCTGATGAGTCAGGAATGATCTGAGGCTCCCTCACACCCGCCTTGCTCAAGGGAAGGGAACTTCCAAGGAAGCCAGTGAAAGATTTATGAGACTAATCCCGGAAATATTTTCTCCACCATCTATTGTTCTCAGCAGGGGTGCCAGAGGCAGTGAGTTTGGAGTATAAGGGGGGGTGGGGAGGACAAATTAGGAGGGGACAAAGACCCGACTCCCGACTTCAAATGAGAACTGGAGAAAAGAATGAGTATGGAAGCCAGCTAATGAGGAGTCCCCTGACAATGAAATATTCAAGATCTTTTTTGGAATGCGCCTGCCTGCAGGCCCTACACAGCCTCCGATGAATGTGAGGAGAAAAGAAGGTGCACTGGAGGGGAAAAGCTTGCTCCAACTCTGTGCTGGAAGGGGTCTGATAAATGAGCTCCTCTGTCTTGATGCAGGTGATGATGAGGCGAAAGTGGGAGGAAGAAAGGGCTAAAGGGAGAGGAGGCAGGGATGGCTGTGGTGCTTTAGCTGGAGATATTTTCTCTTACCCAGTAAAATTCCTTTTCCACGCCCTGCATGTTGCTGCCTCTGCTTGGAGTGAGGTGACCTCTCCATTACATATGGACGGTCTTAGAGAACACGAGGCTCCTTTATAGAAAACTGAGGAGATCTGAGTTGAGCCACTGGGAGGATACTTACAAGAAAATGCTGCTCTTGGGCAAAAAAGATCCTGTGTGCATTTGAAATATATATGTATTAAAATGTAATGCAGCAAAGTAGAATACCAAAATTTGATTAGTTTGGTTTTGTTTTTGTCATTCATGGGCAAAGGGAACAGATATGTCAGGCATGATTTAAATTGACAGATTATGCAACAGGCCTTGCCACAACTTTAAGGTTTTCTTCTTCAAAAATATCTTTTAGTTATAAAGAGCGGGAAAGGTGGGTTATCAGAATTTCACCTCATGTATTCCTAGAAATAGCCAAAAGCATGCCAACATTCGGGGAGGTGCCAGGCATTTGCGGAGGATGAACCAAGGGATGGATGGGCCACAGGGAAGGTTCGTCTCTTGAGCACCGAGAGTTTCTATTCAGGATGGCCTTTCATTCTTGTTTTATGTAACCATCCAACCCAAGACTGAGAGCCTTCTGGAAGCCGAGAGAATGCTTGGAGCTAACTTTTGGCTTAGAATCCCCGGAGGCCCTCAATGGCTGTTGTCATAGAAGTTGCCTTCTCACCTCCTTCTGCCTTTCCTCAGAGCTTTCCCAACATAGATGTATTATTTAAAAAGTAAAACAGAAGTTTTTATTAATCTGCCGTAACTACTGATAGTCTTGGTTATAGAAAATGTGTTCACACCACTTCTCTTCCAGAAGTTTCTAAGTGGTCTCCAAAGGATTCACAAGTAAGACTTTCATTTTTGCTAATAAAAGGAGTTTGCAGGAATGAGTCAGCCACTGCATTAATGTTTGAATTTTGAGTATGTCTTTTTCTAAATTATAAGTGGACTAGACACAAGCATTTAAATACCAATCACCTGTAAAATTTTATAGTGGTTCTTTTCAGCATTTAAGTTCTAAAAATATGTTTGTCTTTCCCAGTAATGTGAAATTTTGAGAGAGAGAGAGAGAGAGAGAGAGAGAGAGAGAGAGAGAGAGAGAGAGAGAAAGAGAGCGCACACACGCTTTGGGGGCAGGAGACAGGAGGAAAGGGATCAGGTATAGCTAAGGAAAGGGATCAGGTATAGCTAAGGAAAGGGATCAGGTATAGCTAAGAAAACTCCAGTTTGACTCCAGGCTTCCGGCCATGACCATATGTCCCAGATTTATGGGGCTATCCCAATTTAGAATATTCAGGCCGGCAGTCGCTCCAAGAGTTTTAGTTTTAAAAAAATGAAGTCTGCTCAGGGAAATAAACAGGTGGTTTGCCATAGCCCTAGTTTGTATTTTATGTAGAACAGATCTTGGGCAACCCTCCAAAACACGAGTATCTGAACTATCTATTTAGAATTATGAAAAATACCAAGTCACCCAATGTCAGATCTATTTCCAGTTTCTTGTCATTGGTTTCAACTTGAACCTAAACCTAATCTATTTAATAAACCACCTTGTCTATCTGGCCAGCCCTAGAGATGAACAACTGTGATTAATCCAGGAAGAATTCAGTTTAACTGGTATTCAGTGACTGGCAGGTATGCCCTGGGTCCTGTGTTCGGTGCTGGGCACACAGATATGCATCACATCGTCTCTCAAGTCTGATGCTATGGTGAAATCCTTTTCCTTTCAAAATCAGAGATAATAATTAATAATCTTCTGATAACGGCTCATCCCACGCACTGCCAGCTTATCTTTCAGAGGAAGACAGAAATGAGTTACCAAATGAGAAGTGGAGCCAAAGGACACAGGTTCAAGATTTGATTGTGAGAACAAAACTTTTAATTAGGAGTTTTGATTTCTTCTCATGAGATGCACAGGATTCCAAGCCTTATCAACACTTGGGAAAACCCAGTGGAATCGTTTTTCAAAAATAATCCCACGTTCTTTGTTAACAGGAAATAGGAAAAGACTGATTTAAAGACATAATTTGGAACAGGGTCTGCTGTGAATTAGAATGACACCACCAGGGCATTTCACATGGGCTACTAAACAGCTTCCGATATAAATTACTTCCAGTGCTTTCTCTCCCTTGCCTACCCTCCCCGCCCTCCGGCCCCGCCCTTGTCCTGAACAGGAGCTTACGTTTCCTGCTGATTAAAGAAATAAAGCCACTGTATTTACCAACACTGCTGACCCATCCAATCCCTCTGGCCTCTGTGCTTTGAACTAATATGGGGTTCGTTTGAGTCTGAGGTAGGCTCAGAAGCAGAGGTGCAGACCACCCACTTTTAGGATCTATAGAGTTAGGTGGAACTGAGGCATTTAATGCAGGCTCTTGGATTGGAGCAGAGGCAGTTTCGACTGGTCAGAAGTTATTTTGCGCGTATCTTCTTGTTAGTGTCCCCTGCGACTGGGGCTAAGTCACCCGACTGCCCACGCTGCTCCAGTCAGTCCGCCTATACAGAAGGAGGGGCTTCTTTTCAGTTTTCTGGCTTTTTAGCAGACACAAAACATATTTAGGTATTTTTGTTTAGAAAAAAAATAGAATCAGAATGCCCAGTGTTCTCCCACCAATTGCCTATTTTCTCTCTCTTAAAAAACCTTGGTTTAAATCAGGGATGCTCAGCATTTTCTGGCGAAGAGCTAGTTTTGAATTTGCCAAGTTATAGAATTATGGGTTAATCATGAGTCCTTGGATGGAGATTTTTTATTTTATTGGTGTGACAACCACGGTCTAGCGAATGAGGAAGACTCGCCTAAAGTAATGGTGCCACCGCTCATATCTTTACTCATTTATTCATATGTCAAATAATCTGTGCACATCTCCTATGTGTTGGGTACTGTGATAAGCACTGGTTATAGCATTGTGGACAAGACAGAAAGGACCCCTGTCCTTAAGGAGTTTGTAGTCGAGTCGGGAAGATGGATGATAAGAAAATAAAAACACAAATGGTGATGTATTTCATGAATTACAGGGACAGGTAAGGGGTGGGGAGGTCCTCTCTTGGGTAGAGTCTTTAGGGAAGGCCTCTGGGCGATGATGTTTTAGGCACTGGGGAGAGGAAGTTGGGGTGTGTTGTTGGGGCATTGCTGATAGAAGAAAGGAAATTACAGTAAATAAGTGAAGACAACTAACTTCAGGCCATTCTTGATTCTCTGGCAGGAATCCTTTTTAGATTTCATGTGGATATCAGTGTTGAACTGGTGGATGCTGAATAAGTCCCAGGGAAGTTTATTATTAGATATCATTCGCAACTATTTCAGAGGCGCCCTCTTTCTTTCCATCTATCATGGTAGAAGCGGTATAAAGACTAGATCAGGAGAAACTTTATGTAAAATGCATATTCTACATCCTGGCATGGAGAAGGGAAAGAGTTCATCAAGTTCACTGAGTTATAATAGTAGACATAAATTACTCATCCCTGAATATAACATACAGACACGGATAACTCAACACAGCCTAATCCCTGGTTATTTCTCCTCTGCTAGAAATAGCCTCCCTTCCACCTAGCTCTAGGTCTCTGTAACGGTACTTGGCACTATCTGGTTTTTATGTGCACATCTATCCACTGTAATGTCTTGCACATTCCTTGAGGGTAGGATGGTGTTAAATTCATCATCCACCAGCAAACCTAACACCCAGCATTTTGCCATGCCTGTAAAAACTGCTCAATGAATAGCTGTTGACTGAATCATATAGAAGGATTTAAAAATAATCTTTGAGAAGATGAGTTGTTAGAAAGGTGGGCCACATTTTTTTTTTCTTTTGCACAGCGGTCAGTGGGAGCCTATAATTATTACTGTTTACTACCAGTAACAGAAAATGACTATCAAAGGATCCTTGCTTAATTCCTCTGATGAAGCCATTGGCTTGGTGACAAGAATATCACTGAGGACAGAGAACCAAACATTGAGCTATTTAACAGAACCCGCTGCAGAGCCACCATTGTATCATTTCGCTGAGAAGTGAAATAATGTCTGAGCATTCAGTTCCCAGCACTGGGCTGGCTCATTTTCTGTTCCCAGATAGACCCTGCATCCTGTCTCCTGACCCTTGCTCAACAGGCTCCAGGCCAGTCCCACCAGAGGCAACTTGGCGGCCAGGCCCAGCAGGAAGTACACACAGTCCCCAGAGGGTCTCTCAAGTCTAGTCGACCCTGTGTCTGTCATGGAGAGTTCGCGGGAAGGATCATTGCCATCAGCTCAATCCTTTCCTTTAACTCCTTGCTCCGGCCCTGTTCACAAGCAAAGGACAAGAACTGCACTTTCTCAAAACTCCATTGTCCTAGAGCCTAGAGCCATCTACTCTACTGAAAACGGATAAAAATCCCAGATCAGATTCCTGGTCATGCCAAAGCAAATCTGACATGGAAATAATGGCAGTCAGTGGGGGTATAAAAGATAAAGGAAGCTGGGAGCAGAATCCAGAGGCAGTCTGTCCCTGCCTAATAGTGCCAGTGTAGGTCTCTCATTCTTTATCACTCTTCCACAGTCACACTACTTCACTCAGATGAAGAAATTCATTTTTTGTGGCATGGAAGGACTCACAGCCTCTGGAATTAGAGCTGACAACGTGAAGTTGTTGCAGGTCAGAGGTGGGAGCTGAAAATAAAAATGGTACAAAGGATTAATGTCTGCAATTTGCTGATTGGATCTCTGCCTCAGGTGAACAGCCAACAGTCAGGAAAACTGAGCCGCAGTGAACTTGGCATTTGGGCCAGAGGCACTAAGAGGTGTTTATTATTTAATGGAGGATTCCTGTGCTCTTAATGAAGACTTCAGGAATGACACACTTCCTTTCTGATTCAGTTCTTCTTGAGGACACTGCACAGCCTGGTTTGCTTCAGGTTAACACTCTGTAATTACTGTCAGACGAAGCGAGAAAGACCCATTACATTTTTTACCACCTTCTTTTCCCTTTATCCTTGCCTAAAACCTGAGCTGAGAAGAAGAAAAAGAAAAAGAAAGAAATCCAGATGAGAGGGGTCCAGTACTTTGGACTAGCAGTGAGGGCAAACTTCCATAGTTGGAAAGAAACACTATAGGTTACTGTATGTGAGGTTGGAATTGCCCACAGACCAGTTAACACCTTAGTTTTGGGAATAGCCATTCTGGTATTTGCAGATAGTTTCTTAAACACTAGTGTTTGCCATCCACGCTATAGGAGTCACTGAAGTGTTGATAAAGGGGCTTCCAGAACAAACAAAAATTTCTACAGTAGACTCTGGAGGAGGTGTGTAGGGCTCCAGTCTTTGGGTTAACAGCTTGGCACCACATTCGTTGCTGGAGAAATCCAAGACTTACAAAATACAGCTTTTAAAGGAAAAGCTCTTTTTCTTAGAAGAACTGGTTAGCAGTCTATTTGTTCTCTGAAGGTTGTTTTTTTAGGGCCCCTGTTGCCGCCGTCCATTCAGTTCTTCCAGGGGCCTGAATCTCCCAGGATTTGTAGCTTGCGTGTGCCAATTGGCTTTGGGCTGAATCTGAGAGATTTTAGCTTGGGAATCAATTCTTTGTTTTTGTTCTTGGTTGCCACTCGTTTTTATTTTAAATTGCCTTGTGTAATTGCCAAGGTAATTTCCAGTGAGAGGAATTGTATTGCGTTGTCTTTACTCCCACTTTGCTGTGATAGTTTAGGAAGTTTCTCACCAGTGAATGACTTTTGCAATCGGGAGGGTGGAGCTCTGATTCTGAGGTGCAATTTGGTATAGTGTCCAGAACTTGCTTATTTTCAGCCCTCCTGCTAATGCAACAGTCCCCAAACTGAAAAGCACCCTGGGTATTTCCCTGCACTTCCCCACTGCCATACCCCCCAAAATAAGGGAAGCTCCTTTTTCAAAGAATGCATAAAGATGAAGTGAATTATAGGTCCACACTCCTATTACTTGAAGTTATTCAGTCAAAAAACATTAGAGCTGGAAGGGATTAATCCATTCTTATTTTATAGATGAGGAAACTGAGGTCCAGAGAGGAAAAATAATTTCTCCCCATACTCCTTACCTCTAAGGTCTTAAAACTAGTTACCAGCAGAATTGGGATAGAAACTAGGTTTTTTGGTTTCTAGACTAGTATTTAACTCATTAATTAGTGTTGTCATAGTTCCAATCTAGATCTCTCCTAGAATGAGTGACCCAGTTTTTACGTTTGGAGTTGATTTCTTTAGGGCTGTCTAATTTAATTTTACCCAGCCAAAATTTCAGAAATTATGGCCTTTGTACCACCTGTATCAGAATGATCTGTTTTGTTTAAAAATGCAGACCCCTAGCCTCTCTTAACCTTCAGAATCAGAATATCTCTGAGAGTTATATCCAGGATCTAGATTTTAATAAGTTTTCCTAAAAGGGTCTTAAGCACTTTAGAACCACTTTACCTGGCCCAAAGTCAAGTTAATGTATTGATTTAAAATGCTTACTTAAACAACAAAAGAAAAAAAATCAACAGATAGGGCTACATAAAAGTTGAAAGCTACACAGCAAAAGAAACAATCAACCAAATAAAAAGGCAACCTAAAGAAAGGGAGAAAATTTTCACAAACCATGTATCGAATAAGGGGTTAATATTCAAAATTTATAAAGAACTCATACAACTCAATGACAACAAGAGGCAATCTGATTAAGAAATGGGATGAGGAACTAAATTAACATTTTCCCAAAGAAGACATCCAAATGGCCAACAAGTACAAAAAAACATGCTCAACATCACCAATCATTAGCGAAATGCAAATCAAACTTTGTTAGATAGCACCTTACACCTATAAGAATGGCTATCACCAGGAAGACAAGAGATAACAAGTGTTGGTGAAGATGTGGAAAAAAGAGAAAACTTGTGCATTGTTGGTGGACTTGAAAAATGGTTCAGCCACTATGGAGAACATTATGGAGGTTCCTCAGAAAAATTAAAAATGTAACTGCTATTTGATCCAATGGTCCACTTTTGGTTATATATTCAATGGAAATGAAAGCAGGACCTGGAGGAGATATGCACTCTCATGTTCGCTGCAGCATTATTCACCATAGCCATGATATGGAAACAACCTAAGTGTCCATTAGTGGATAAACAGATGAAAAAGATGGCATGTAGATATACAATGAAATACTATTCAACCATGAGAAAAAGAAATTCTGCCACTTACAACAATGTGGATGGACCTTGAGGATATTATTCTAAGTGAGATAAATCAGACAATGACAAATACTGCACAACTCACATGTGGAATCTAAAAAAGTCCGAACTCGTAAAAAGAGAGAGTAAAATGGTGTTTCTAGGAGCTGGAGGATGGGGGAATGGGAGAAATGTTGTTAATAAATAAGTAAATGTTGTAAATAAATAAGTCCTTAAGGTCTAATACACAGTACAGTGATTATAGACAATAAAAAGTGTATTATAAACATTAAACTTGCTCAGAAAATAGATCTTCTTAGTTCTCAACAATAGAAGAAATAATAATTATCTGACATTAGCTAATGTTTGATGGCAATCTTTTGCAACATCAGATTAATCTATGTATACTTTAATCTTGCACAATGGATGTAAAATATATCTCGATAAAAATAAATACTTAGTGTTTCTGAAATCAGGTGGCACTGGATAGATTAACGATTAATACAGGCAAAAAAGTTTTTAAATGAGTGGTGTCTTATCAATAGCAGCTTAGAATTGAGCACATATAAATTTTACTTTCAAACCCTTTAGTTACTGAAGAAGCAAAAATTTTAATTTGTATCTAAATTTAATTTCATGGTGTTTACTTCTTTTGGTGCTCAAATTTTTCTGCTGTAACAAAGAAGAAATGTGGAAAGTTTTTTCTCAGGCAAGGGCAGCCTTTAGTGAACTTCTGTCTTCATAGCTCAAGTCCTGACCTGAAGATTTTTTAGGCCATTCTTTAGAAGACTTTGGCTCCTATTGATTTGTATATTTATTTACTGTGAAATTTCTAACAAAATCTAGACTTATTCGCTATATCTTCTTCCCGAAAGGTTTAAGGAATTTAGCATGCACTTCCTACCCACTGAATACCACCCCCATCTTTCGTAGTATTGCTGTCTAGATTTTTAGATTTAATTTTTAAAAACAAATTAGTTATTTAAAGTCAGTGGTTAATTATATTTATCAACATATTTTATCCTTCTTTGGGCTTAGCATATGAGTGGTAGCACACTTGTCTTTTTTGTCTGAAAATACATTATTTTACTCTGTTGTGAATGATAGTTTACCTGAGCATAGCATTTCTGGTTGGTGGTTGTTTTCTCTCAAGGCTATAAAAGATTACTCTGCTGCGTTTTAGTATCCACAGAGCATAAGACTTAATCTAATTGTCATTTCTTTGCAGGTCATCTGTCTTTCCTCTCTGATAGTTCTTAAGATTTTCTGTTATCTTCAGTGTTCAGCAGTTTCACTATGAAATATTTCTTGGTGCGATTCATTATTATGTATTCTGTTTGGCATTTGCTGTGCCCTTTTGCACAAGTGAAAATGTAGACATTATTCTCTTCATTCTGAAAAGTTCTCAAGCAGTATCTCCTGGGCTGTTAATTCTGACAAAATTTCCTCTATTTTATTCTAGAAATTGTATTAGACATATATTAGAGCCTTTCAGTATGTCTTCCACGTCTCTTAACTACTTATGTCTTTCCCTACTCTGTCCTTTAGTTTCTATGAAGCATTCTGGGTAAATTCCTCAATATTATTTTCTAATTTACAAGTCGTCTCAATTGTTATTTATAAGATGGAATTAATCCTGCCAATTGAACTTTCAATTCAAATTCTATATTTTTCATTACCAGGATTTTTAATGCTTTTTTTTTTTTCATATTCACCTGTTCCTTGTTTCACTTTTTATTTGTTTTGTTTTACAATTTACTGATCATTTTTATGGATATTCTTTTTTTTTCTCTTTGAGGATTCTAAAAATTCTTATTTTAAATAAACTTTCAGATTCTACTATTATTCTCATTTAATCTTGAAGGAAATTTTCTCAATTATTAATTTTGTTGTCTCCCTTTCTTAGTGTTAGTTTTCTTCAAGAGTTTTTTAATTTTAATTTGTGTGATGCACATCTGGAGTGATACCACACACTTTGTTTTTCTCTTGTTAGCCCTCTCTCTCCTTGCTTACTTCTCTCTGTTTAGCAGTTTTACAATGGTTAGGCCTTAGGGCCCAGTCTACAACCTGGTCTTGTGTTGGTGGCTCTGAACTCCCATCTTATGATTAATATTGGGACATTGTAGGTTCAATCACTGAGCCAGGTGGCAGTTTGGCTCAAGTCCTAGCCACAATGTCATGCCTACTTTTCCTACTTTTTCCTACTTTTCTAGATTCACATTCATCTAATCTCTCACACTTCAGCTTCTTTTTTCAGGCCGGAATTCCCTACCCCATTCATGTTTAAGCAATAAGGCTGGATCCAGAGTCCAACCATCTAATGCACTTTTACTGCCTACTACTGTGTAGACATTATCTTGCCTATCTTTGCCTGCCTCTAGAGCCTACTAAGCTCAAGCTTTACAAACTTATTGTGCTGTTTTTTTTCTGTTCAGTTTCTAGTGCACATTTATTACTTCTTTATGTGTGTATATGCTAATGCTTTACTTTCCCCCCTTGCTGTCTTTCAATTTTACTCTTTAAAAATGTTATCTGTAACTAAGTGTTTGGAGTAGAGGGAGTGACTTTAAAGCATGAGCTCACAATGCCATCTTGATCCCTAAACCCTGGCTCTGGGGATGAAAATAGCAGTAGTTTCCATGTTACTGTCTTTGAGACATCCACTGTTACTGTAAGCTATTGCTAGATTGATGTTATCCTTTGTTTTCCATACAACATGCATTACTCTCCTAACATGGCTTAATACCTGACAAAGCCCGCTCAGCATAGATGAATTTGCTCTTAAATGACTTTATTAAATCCATCAGTGGTTCACTTAGCATGCACTTTTGTAATAAATTTGCAATATCTTCTAAAGAAATGAATCTGGAGGAAAGCCAGACTAATTTAGGAGGGAACATGATTTAAATATAAGTGAATCATTCTCAAAATCATACAACGTGGCTATAAAAATATATTAGCATGTTTCTATCTTTCCAAAGATTAAACTAAGCTTCTTTGCAGTAGTGGAACAAATAGAAAATTCCTACAAATTAAAAATCCAAATCAAGATTTTAATAAGTTTATTTGCTTTAGCTTGGAGAGAATAGTCATGATATAGTGCTGAATTACATCATTGAGGATCCAGAGGTGAGACTGGAATTGGTTCTAGAATCCCCTCAGCAGTGCAGTATGCAAATCATGCAACAGCACAGAGAAACATAATTATGCAAAAAATGTTTTAGGGATTCCCAGAGAAACCTCCATATCCTTAATTAGAAAAATGGTTTAGTAAAGCAGCCCAAAACATCATTTTTGGCAGGCCACTATTTTTAAGTAAGTTGTTTGAAGCTCATCTATATTTATTTTTTGGTAAGGTATGAGAAGCTGGGCCTCCTGCCAATGTAAATAGTTTCCTATGATCCCTCTCTTTTATTCCTTTTGTGGACCTTGGAATTGGCTTGTCTTGTTGCCTTTCCCTTAGCACACCTGTTGTCACTCAAGGTTTCTTTTGCTCAGTGATTCACTCTGAGAAGTTACTGTGATGTTGTTGGAGAGAACAGTTTTGGTTTAGAGTTGGACTGGGGCCCATGCAAAAACGGTTTGGCTTCCTTGGTGACAAAAGTCGGGCTAGGAAGTAGGGCTTAGAAGTAACATCCTGTTAACAACAAATTGATGGGTGCCAAGTTGGTCTAAAGAACTGGACTGCATGCCCATAGTTTTTCCGCCTTTACGAAGTGCACACCCTGAGATTCCTTTATACTCTGTCACAAAAGTTTCTTTGTCAAAAATTTCTGAGTTTTTCAGAATAAAGCATTCTGGAAGCAAAGGGGAAAATGACAGTTGCAAAAGCTCAGTCTTTGGAAAACTCTCCTTTTCTTCTTCCCCATTTCTTTGGAAGTGGAAACAAGTTATTGTCCCTGTAACCAAAATGCTCAGGTGGCTCATCTCTGGACTTTACCATGAAATGCTTTGATCCTAGGAAATTTTTTTTCTGTTAACTTTGGCTTATGGGTCTAAGAGGAACAAGGGGCAGTTGTAGATGGAAAAGGACGGATTCCAGAGATAATTTTTAAGCAAAATATTCTGGTCTTCGATATGACATGCATTTTCCCCAACCTTATTTTTCTTCTTGCTCTCTGTCATACAGTTAACACCATGCTTATTTCTTTGAATAATATTTGTTTATTGTTTATATCTTTCCCTAGATTAAGAGCTTCTTGGAGACATGACCTCAACCTTATACATTTTCATACTCTCTAGAGCCTAGTCCAGAGACTGGCGTTCGATAAGAGCTCGGTGTTTTGAATTAGATATGAATGATTTTCAGAAACTCCCCCATTCTTCATGCTTCTTTCCCCTCCCTCCACTTTCAAAAAATCCCTCCCCCATTCGGACTTAATGATAGAGAAAGGGAAGAAGAGCATATTCAGGGATCTAATAGATCTAATATCATTGTATTCCTTACCTACCTCTATTTTGCAGAAAAGTCTCTAAAACTCATTGAAGATTTAAGAACTAATAATGGTGCACTTGCTTATTAAATTCTTATGTTGATAGTATAGGGCTCTAACATGATTTCTTTTCCTGGTTCTCCCCAAATTCTCTTTCTTTCGAATTCCTCTGAATCTCTTCCCAGTCATCTAGTCATCAAGAGATTGAATGATTCATAGCCCCTTTTGGTTATTAGTAAATGCTCCTTTAGGAGTTTTGTGAAGAGAGAAGCAATGATCTGTATCTATATGAACAAACCCACGAAGATGACAAATTCTCTGAAAGAATTCCATATTTAAATAAAAGAAAGCAGTGAATCTTCCAAGGGACAGAAGAGAAGAGCTGTGAAAGAAGGAATCTGGCCCCACACACCTGTAAGGAGACCCACTGATGTGTGGCTCTACCGTCTCTGTCTTACAATCAGTGATGTACACTGTGCTTTGAGATCCCCCCTTTTTTGTGTGTGCTTTATTTCCCTTTCTAATTTCTCCTTAGACAATTAGTGAAATTCTTTTGAAATGTGCAGGATGTATTAGCTGAAACAAAAGAGAAAGAAGAAAGGGAGTTTTGTGTACATTTAAATTTGAAAACAAGACTCTAGGAAGAGTTTGCTGTACCCTAGGGGGAGTAATTTCTAATTTGGGGGATGTGCCAGACTCCTTTGGGAATCATGAAAACTATGGACTCCTTTCTTAGAAGAATGTACTTACTCATGCACACTATTTTTCATTAGTTTTAGGCAATTTGAGGCTCTGTAGGCTCTGTAGAGCTCAGGTTAAGAATATCTGCCTTGGCAGGAGGGGCAAACTGAGGTGATGTCCTCATGCCATCCAACCTGCATCAGTTCCTTTGTGAGCCCATTTTTTTTTGTCCCTTGGATTATTTTACTTCATCAAGATCATTATGATGAATAGTTTACATGTATCAAACAGTTGTTAGCATGTGATCTCACTTAATCCTGCCAATAACCTCAGGAGGTAACTGTATTATTTTTATTTTGAGGAACCTAAGATTTAGCAAGTTTTAAGCAATTTGCCCAAACAAATCATCGACATCTAGCCCACACTTTTAATCCGTCTGCTCAGGACCTCCATGGGGTTTGTGTTCAGTTATATTTGAGGGTGAGATTACCATACACATCTCAGTTATCCAGATTGCGTAAGGTGGCCCTTGGTTTACCTGGGGTGATTACAACCCTGTATAGTTATATCCATTTCTGTGAGCCTCACATTCCTTTTGGGTAAGCTCTTTTCTGAACTTCCTTCCAACTGTCATTCTTTTCTGCACTCTGGGTAAACCTGTAGAATACAGAGAATATTTTCCTGAAAGTAAACAAGAAGAGTTTAGTAATCTTGTCAGATGCAAAGAACATGATATTGTTCTTTTTAGAGGATAGCTGAACTCCTTCTTCATTTCAATCACCATTAATTGAGCACTTAGTATGTGCCCCACACTGTGCTGGTGCCTCAATCTATCCATCTGTTTATTGCTCACATCTTAGTAGAAAAACAGATGCTCTTTTCAAGCAAATGTTGATGAAAACACCTGAAGTTTTAGAGTTTTCCTCCTTAATAACATGAGTGGAGTGATCAAAACTCAAAGAGGAAGAAGTGTATCTCTGTATTGGGATATACTCCTTAAGGAACAGAGAAAAATGGATTGAAGATGGTATCGGGTTTAAATTTCCAGTCATAGCTATAACATTCAAAGCATTTTAGCTGGGAAAGCCATCAGCAGGTACGATGTGGTATCTGGGACAGGTGCACACCCACTTTATGATGAGGCCTATTAATAAACATGAGTTATGTCATTTTATTGATAACTGCAGTGCATAACACAGAATTTTTAAAAGTTAGGGGACAAAAGGGTGATATTAAGAATGAGTTATTATTTAGAAGGCTTCATTCTCTTTTTTCCCGTAAAAGCATCACATTTACTTGACGAGTTTGTAGTCACTTTAAGAAGACAATTTAACACATGAAGTTGCAGAAGTTTCAATTACATATCACTCTGTGAAGCATTACTTTTCATTTAGGTCAAATGGCTGTTCTTCTAAATCAATTTCACTCCTCTTTGATTCCATGTTTTCCTGTCTATGTAGAAAAACTGTTAATGTTTTGGCTCCATTAGCTGAGAACCTCTTATATAATTGCATGATACTTTAGATCATTTGAAAACAAAACAGTTTCTTTGAATAATTATTTTTTCCTGGTGTGGGATAGGCCAGGGAACCGAAAAATCTCTGGAGTACCAGTGAGAGGAAAAAAGAAGGCAGGAAAACACAAAGATAAACTAGATTAGTGTTCCAAGATACACCTGTCTATACTGAGAAACATCATTAATTTCTCATTTCATTACTTCTGTCTCATTATCCTACCATCTTATAAACTGCTAGATCCTGCATTCCCTACATTTAAGCAGTCATCACTGTGACTTTTATTACCTTTTGCATACTCTATCATCCTAAATATCCACCAACTGTGAGCAAAAGGATAGAATGACAAATGAACATGAAGCCAATCCTTAGAAGTGTACCTGATCTATAATACTTGCTGAATAAATAGTTGGTGAATGAATAAAAGGAAAAAGCAGAAGGTTGAGGGAAATTAGACTTAAGAAGGTTGTACAAGATAAAGTACCTGAGAAAGCACAGTATTAGAAGCAATAACTTTAGAGCTGAAAGAGATAGTAAATCATTGGAGGAAAATTTTGATTTACATAAATTTGATATAAGTGCAACACTTAAAGATCACAGTAATTATAAACAGTGGTTTGCATGAAAACATTTATGTATTATGAAATTTGAAATATTGCTCATTTAAATGGTTGTTTGCTTCCTATTGCATCCATTCTTTCTCCCTCTCGCTCCCCTATCCTTGTCCCTCACAGCTATTATTCAATTGCTCATTATGCCTCAGTCTAGTAGGAATGCTCCTGCTAAACTTAGGGAAGATGGTCTCCTGACATAGCCCTTAAAAGTTAAAAAATAATTTTTTTCTATTAAGATTATTTTTTAAGAGCAGTTTTCTGTTCACAACAAAATTGAGAGGAATGTACAGAGATTTCTCATACACCCCTGCCCCCACACTTGCATAGCCACCCCAAATATCAACACCCCCCCACCAGAGTGGTACATTTGCTACAATTGATAAACCTCCATTGACACATCCCAATCACCCAAAGTCCATAGTTTACACTGAGGTCCCCTCTTGGTGTTGTACATTCTTTGGGTTTGAACAATGTATAATGACGTGTATCCACCGTTAGAATATCAACCAGAGCATTTTCACTGCTGTAAGAATCCTCTGGGCTCCACGTATCCACCCCTTTCTCAACCTCTGAAAACTACTGATCTTTTTTTACTGTTGCCATAGTTTTGCCTTTTCTGCAGTGTCACAATCTTGGAACCATACAGTATGTAGACTTTCCAGATTGGCTTCTTTCACTTAGTAATATGCATTTAAGATTCCTCCATGTCTTTTCAGGGCTTGGTGGCTCATTTCTTTTTAGCACTGAATAATATTCCATTGTCTGTATGTATCACAGTCTGTTTACCCATTCACCTACTAAAGGACATCTTGGTTGCTTCCAAGTTGTGGCAATTACGAATAAAGCTGTTATAAACATCCATGTGCAGGTTTTTGTGTAAATACCAAAATATCAACTCTTTTGGGTAAACACCAAGGAAACGTGATTGCTGGATCATATAGTAAGAGTATGTTTAGTTTTCTAAGTAATTGCCAAACTGTCTTCCAAAGTGGCTGTGCCATTTTGCATTTCCATGAGCAATGAATTAGTTCTTGTTCCACATCCTTGCTGGAATTTGGTGTTGTCAGTGTGCTGGACTTTGGCCATTCTAATAGGTGTGTAGTGGTATCTCACTGTCATTTTAATCTGCATTTTCCTGATGACATATGATGTGTTCATCCACTTTTTTAGGCCAGGACAGTGCTGATCATGTGGGTTCCCTAAGCCTTTGCTCCACCCCTGTCCTTTACCAAATTGTGTGATTAGGGGTTCTGTACACCGTGTCCTCTAGCCTTTTAGAATATATTGCACATCGCTTGCACAGCTGAAAACAGACCTGTCCACATTGTTCTTTTGAAACAAGTAATCTTATAAGACTTTGTGTCATGTAAAATATAAACACGAGGCTCGTCCCAGTGTGTGAGCCCACAAAGCACATCTGAAGAAGTGGCTTCAGCTTCAAAGAGTTGTTTTAGTTTGACAAGTTAATCCATATTTCCCAGGGAGAAACAGAGCTATTCTAAACAGGACATTTCCTTCTTTTCATTTGCACATGGTTTCCAAACTCAGCAAAATTTTATTTAGGTAGTGTTCGTGCTCTGACATAAATGCACAAAAGGCAGGAAATTCACCACTTCTACTCTAGTTGACATTGGATTTTCCAGGATGGTGCTGATATTACCTGTGGACATTCTCCTCTGAGCAGCCTGGGCTCTGGGGACTGTGCTATTTAAATACGCGTCTTGTACATTGAGAGTTGAAGCTGGTGTGCCTTTGGGTGCAGTCATTTCCTAAGCAGCCTTACAAACACCAGAGTAAAGCTTTTCAAAAGGGCTGAGTGGAGCTTTTGGAAATACAAATGCGTTTATGGGCTTGGGACAGAGGAGGGCTTATAATTAATGATCTTTTGTGTGTTGCTCATTAAGGGGGTCGACTCAATAAAAGACACATCGCTTCTTCTTTGTCAGTGACAGATAACTCTTATCAGAAACAAGACTCTTATTGTGGTTGGCTTCCTCTGATGAAAGAGCAAAGGGATTGCTCTGCCTGGTGCTGATGAGGAGTGAGTGGGGAAGGCATGAGGAGAGAAGAGCTTCCCCTCAACACCGTTTGAAAACATTAGCATATTTGTTGGAATAATTATTATTTAATCTCACTTCATACTGCAATTTGAGGTCCAGTGTAAAGATTAACATGAAGTCCTCTCTGTGGTCTGTAGTTTTCAAGAGGTAAACTTACCAACCTTTTAGAAGAGATTAAATACCCATCACCTACTTTGCAAATGGCAGATTTTTTATGACTGACAAAGGAAACACATTTCTTTCTCCGGGCTTTTGGTACTAGCCTCTTTTCTCTTAAATTTAGTATCGTCCATAAAGGTTCCAAAACAAGTAGAAAACACTAAGGGGAAATTTAGGGACTCAGAAAGAGAGCTTGTCTCAATGAAAACAGCTGCTGCGGAGCAAAGCGCTTTCTTCCCTGTGGGTCGTGTGTGGTGGGGAGGGAGTCGTGTTTTGGAGGTGCCCTCTCAGCAGCTGCAACTGAGAAATGCTTTTTACCTGGTGGCTAGTTTTAGGGGAGTCAGGAAATTAAAGGTCTCTGAACAGGTTGTAAAACTGACACAAATGTTTAACTCTCCTAGATTAAAAATGATTCTAGAAGGTTTCTTTTCCTGAAGGAATATTGAAGCTATCGGAAATGGGTTTAAATAAGTAATTTTAAGTTCCCTTTGGTGTGCTGAGTCATCCACCAAATTCCCCAACGGTTTGAACTGGCCAAGCTGCTTTTATTTCTCTTTGCCTCAGTGTCCTTATCTGTACAATGGAGATACTGATGATAGTGGCCACTGCATGGAGTTGAAAGGATGAACTGAGTTGGCTGCTATAGAGTACACAGCAAACCTGTTTAAGCCTCTTCCTTCCCCTGCCCTGCCCGCATCCTCCTTATTTATCCACTCTACCCTTCCCCACCTTTAGGCAATTCTTCTTGCCAGATCATTGACAACACAAGTGATCTGCCTCAAATGTTCTCATTTTTTCCAAAGGAAATAAATATTCCCTTGAAAACCAGATAACCAAAGGAAGACAGGGCAAGAACTTAACATGTAACATTTCTCTTCAGGCTTGCTACTTGCTTCTCCTCAGGCCTTCTGTGCAGTCTCGTGAGCCTAAGCTATGGCGAGCTGTCCTTGCTTCTGTGAAGGAGGCTGAGCGGGCCCTGCAAGGCAGGCACAAGTGGGCTGTGGCCCTGGGCCTGGTTTCAGTTTTCACTCTGTCTGAACTGCAGTGCTGGGCAAATTATTCCTCCTCCTTGGGACTTGTTCCTGCCCTGCAAATAAGAGGTTTTCACTAATTGAACCTTAGGCCTCCTGGCAGCCCAGGTAGCTTGGGGATTCAGCCCCACTGAGAACCTGGGAAATGCCTGTGTAATGAAATAACTACAGACTGGAAACTCCCTTCAGGCTCAGGGCAGGCTGGTCAGGGTACCACCACCCTCTCAGGGCCCGCTGAGTGTCAGGAATCTGGACTGTGGCCTGTTCCAGCAGCACTGATGCCTGTGTTAGGAGGGCAACTTCCTCTGTCCAAGGCTGTGGCCCTCATTCACCCCTGGGAATTTGGAGAGATAGTGGGCTACTCCACTCCCTCCCTTCCATCCCCCGGCTTCTTGGGACTTTCCCCACATGAACAAAGCAACAAGTGTCCAGAGCAAGGATCTGTCTTACAGTGAGCAGGGCCATAAAGCCTGAGGGAGTGTGTAGTGGCCACACTTGGTGGAGCAGGGATGGTTGTGGAGGGTATTGCTGGGGGAGGTGCTTTATTCGCTCTCTTTTTACCATGTTAATGATTTTATCATGACTGAGAGGCTGGTGAGGTTCCCACTGGCCTCAATCTTTTTGATTGGCTCCAAGAGCTACAAGCAGTAAGAGAGTTTGTGACAGGCCACCTCAGGGGCAGCTCTGGGAACAGCTCTTGAGAGAGAGGGTCAGACCTGGGGTGTTTTCAGTTACTTCCATCGTGGAGTGAAATGGTTCAATGGACTCAGTCCTTCTGTAGTATCCTCAGGGGTGGGCACAGGAGGGGAGAAAGGGATAGTGTTAGGACTGGAAGATCACTGAGGGCAGTGGATGCCCAGGGAGTTGGGGAGGATAGAACACTGTGTACAAGGTGTTGATTCAATGTAAGGGAAATGGACATTTTATTAAGGTGTCTGTTTTCATGGAGTAGTAAATGCTCATAGTTAGGCTGGTTTTCAGGGGGCCTGGAGCCAGTCTTGTACTTAGTCAGGTGACCTGGAGTGGGTCTGTTCATGTGGCGTTTCTTACTTTCACATTTTTGCCTTGCTACCCTGGCTCATGGGTCTCTTTACCTGTCCCCCTATGTCCAGACCATAGTATTAGATTCTAAGTTTCCCTAGCGACAGTTCGATTTCATGTCTTCTTACAGGCAAAGAGATGTGAAAAGAGATGGTCAAGGTCACATGGCAGGGCAAAGATGAGAACCTACATCTGTGATCGCTGGTGCAATTCCAAAAGGAGAAAAGGTGGAAACTTTAAATTTATTTAGGTCTTCCTTGTGCTCAGCACCATGCTCTAATTACGTGTACATCAGCTATTTCATTTTATTTTACTCTGTGAGGTAGGTATTACCACCTCACTTTATAGATGAGGGAGTTGAGATGTTGAAGAGGTTAATTAATTTTTGTAGATAAACCATGAACCTTTATCAGATAGATTCCAAGCCAAGTCTTCTGGACCCTCACATTCTTGTTCTTTCCTTCATATCTTACAATACAAATGATAAGCGACACATGAATCAAACCAACATCGAGACTTTGGCTCCTCCCATCAGAACGTTGCTGATCTACGCTCCATTCTTTTGCTGTCTTGGGAGGTAGTGAATTTTACCAAATTATCTGGTTTACACAGGACTAAAGCTAAAAATTTGCCCTTTTCCCTCCCAGGTAGCCTAACCAGGGGTGTTCTGCATCCCCAGGAGATATTAGTCAATATTTTGGGCTGTGGAAAGACTGCATGGTGGTACCTAGACTAAGGATGCTGAACATCTTTAAATATTCTGATAATCCTGAACAATAAGGAAATGTCCTACTCAGAGTACCAGTGGCACCCTCTTTAAAAAAAAATTCTTCTCACTTAAAAAACGCACATGCCTCCCCAAAGACTCGTTATGATTTTTCTGCTAGAAATTTTGAATAGGAGCCAGCCCTCAGGGGCATGGCTTCTGGTTGGAGAGCCCTCCCGCATGGAACATCCTAGATGGGACTGCATAACCCACACCGAAGTCTTGCCCTGAGTAAGTATGTCCTGTTACTACTTTCTTTAAGCTTCATTTTCCTTATTTGTAAAATGAGGTTACCTCATAGGGATGTCATTTTGTTTTAAGTCAGTACATGTGGTGTGCTCACTGCGGTGTTTGGCATGATTATTCAATAGGTGTTACTTTTAATCTTGAGTATAACGTGATGCATTGCGTAGAAGCATTAGGTCTCTTCTGTAGAATGCTCGACTGTGCATAGTAAAACTTTGAAACCCCTCATGTTCCTATTGTCTGCCTAAGTGTAAGGTAAAAACAAATAAAAGCCAAGTATTATGATACTCTTCAAATATCTACCTACTACTGGAGAATAAGAATTGCAGTAGAAGTTGAAGAGTTACAACCAAATCAAAGAAAAAAAGTGCAAAAAACAAGATTCAACTGTTAATATTTCTCCAGGCTTCAGTGATGCCTCTGGGACCTGGTTGTCTGTTCCCCTTTTGTCTCCTGGAACATGGGGCGGACACTGGTGTTCCTGGGGTAACTCCCCACCCCCCGCCTTTGCCTCACATTCTATGGCTGGAAGTAGCCAGGAAGCTGTGGAGTGAGCATTCATGTGGGCTCTTTCAGTCTTTTAGTGCACTGGGGGTGGTACTTACGAATCCCTCAGCTGGAGAGCTGAGTTTAGGGCTGGGCAGTTGTGCTTTAAAGAGCCAGGTCATTCTAAAGGAATGTGAGAAATGCATTTTTGGGACAGGGATTAAACAGTGAGAAAGAGACAAGTGATCTGCTATCTCTCAGCTGATAGCTAGCCAAAAGTTAACATTTCACTAACTCCAACAGAGAAGCTAATGACAAGGTATACGCACAGTTTTACTTAGGAGAGGAGTCAGTGGCAGCTGGGTGAAGACGAATATATCACCCCTACTCCAGATAAACCAGCTGTTTCTTTTTTTATACAGCTCTTGTTCGTCAGTCCTACAACAGGCACAATAATATTGGAGGGTCAATGCAACATACTCTACGGATATTGAGTACTAAACGTCAATGTAATGACATTTTTCAGTGTCCTTCAATCTACTGAGGGTGTGTTTTATGGGAAACTGTACTGAAGCGTATTGGAGATGCACAGAACGAGGTATGACCTCTGGCCTCAAAAGATTTACAATATAGTAAAATGACCTAAGACTCACATAAGAGTGTTTCTTAAAGAGGCCTTCTCAGAATCACAGGTCTGTTGTAAAAGAAGATTCCTGGGAACCAAAGCAGATTGGACCCAGGAATCTGTATTTAAAACAAGTCCCTCAGATAATTTTGATATGCACTGAGGTTTGAGTAGCACTGGTCTGGAGTAAATGTAGGCGCTAAGCCTGGGGTATAAAGGCTATTTCTGTGTCTATACAACCAGTGTAACCATATGTTGTAGGGGAATCAAGGGATATTGAAACAAATGTGCAGCCTGTAGCCCTCAAAATGAGAAATACATGGCAGGTGCATTTAAAAAGTGGAGGAATCAGCCTTGGAAGGTAAAGCATGACCTTTGTGGTAACCAGAGGAATAAATGAACATAATCCCGATGTTTATGAAATACCCTGTTGAGTTACTGATGTATCCATCATTAGGGCTTAGTCCTAATGCTTTTTAGCATGCTGTCAGGTCAGGAGGGAAACCCAGAGCTCTGCTTCTCCACAAATATTTATCAGGGGATGTAAAACATACCAGGAGTCATTTACATGTGTCTGTCTCTGTGTGGATGGGTTGGTAGGTTGGCTATCTATTGGATAGAATAGATAGTGACTCCAGGTTATTTGGGGTATTCTTGGTCAGGATATTGAAGGCTTATTCCTCAGGGAAGAAATTATGAGAAAGTCAGAAAGTTGTAAAGAAAGAGTTACAGAGGGACAGTGGGTAGAAAGAAGGCTGCACGAGTTAGGAGCATGTGGCAGTTCAAGGAGGTTCAGCAGTTGTTCTGTTCCAGGCAGTGCCCCCAAGGGGAGTTCCCAGAGTAGAGCCCTGGCATGTGTGTCCCCCAAGCTCTCAAGAGGCTGAGCAGGAGCTGCAGGGGTGTTAAACCTGGAAGTGGACCTGTGGCCCAGCAGCAGGACCTCACTTACCGTGACTGTAGAAACACGAAGAGAGCTCAGCGTAGGCCTAGAGTAGATGTAGAACTTGCCAGAAGAGTGTGGTCTTCTGATTGTGGGTGGAATAGGAATCACATAGAAGGAAATGCCTTAGTGCTGGGAGCATTAGTTAAGTGGACTATGGCATACATCTTTTAGCTTAGCGAATGACCTTGACTGAATTGCTTTCCTACTGTACCCCCCACCAAAAAAAAAGGGGTACATTACTTACATGGCAAGTAATGGGCTAGAGGAGAAAGAGTCCTTGAATGGGCAAGTGATGGACTGGGATTGAAATCTTTGGAGAAACTTTTCCAATTCTCTAGGTGGTAATGGATCAGGAGCTGAGGAGTCAACAGCGAGAACCTTGTAGGGAAAGCTTTTGGTTCAGCGCCTGCCTTTGGGATTCTGCTTTAGGGTTCCTTTACCCTGAAATGAAAACATATATGTGTGTGTAGGCAGGGTTTATTCTGTGAAGGGACCCTGTGCATCTAATTCTTGGGACAGCTTTAAATTAAGTGCTACATGGCTTGAAAACAAGGGAAAACAATTTTGCCACTTCTCTGACCCCTGGCTTGAGACTTTGGCTCAAACTGGAACAAGCTGTTCTTGGTCAGTGGTTCCTCTAGGTGTTTCTTTTTGTTGCCATAATAACTAATGGAAGATCAAGAAGTACGGTGTCTAACCTGAATGCTAACTCAGGATCAACCTGCCACCAGGAACCAGGTAACCTCATTCTTTCATTCGTCCTGGGTTTCTTGTGGGCACCAGCATGTGCTGAGGGGGTGCTGGGCTCCATCATGCTGGGGTTTCTCTTTGCATGGTGAGTAAACAGACAGAGAAGGATCAGAAGAGCCCCTTTGCAAGGGACACCCCACAAGCTCTTTTGAAGCAGGCTTGGGATGCCAGAAAGCTGTATATTAGCTCTACAGTGGCAGAGTGTCTGTCAGGAAGTCCTCTGGGCCCCATGACACCTCAGTTCTACTGTTCTGTGAAAGGTCACTCTGTGAGAGACTCAACTCGGCTAGGAGAGTACCCTTATTTTCAACATAGAGAGAAAAGACCCCTTTATTGTCCAACATGCACAATGCACCAGGACAGTGCTAGCCTTTTCAAAGTAGCGTCAAAGCATACTAAAAATCCTCTTGTCCCTCTGGCATTTTCTTTGACTATCCTCAATGGTGGCAAATCTCTACACTTGGAGAGTAAATTGATTTTTGCAACTTATCCAAAATCTTTAGCAGTTAGTTTTAGTGAATAATCAAACAAGGCTCAATTATAATATCCTGATGTTCTTTCCTTTGTGTAAAATGGCCCTAAAAGCAATTACTACAGGAATTCCAATATGGTGCCAAGCAATAGCAGACTAATTAAAATTAGTCCTTCAAGGGGAATGCTTTAATGACAATGCTTATACTCTGTATATAAGGTCTACTGGGTTACAAGATAAATAAGTCACATCACTATTTCTCTCATATATAAGGTTTACATGTTTACTATCTTTTGCCAACTAGTACTAAATTTAGTTCCAGTGAAAATTGTTGTTTGTCTAAAATAAGTCTCTTTTCCTCTTGATAATGCTCTTTACACAGACATAAGGTAGTTGAAAAGATTGGCTTTGAGCAAACAAAATTGCATTATAATTTTATCAGAATTAATGATTTTGTCAGCACTTGTTTGATGGGCTACCATTCCTTCCTTACTACATGCAGATACCATGAGACGACTTAAAGCAAGCATAATCTACATCAGCCGGAACACTAACTTTATTAGTGACAAATATTACTAGGAGAGAGGCTCTATTTGAACCAGCTCAACCTTAGCTTGAAAAATTTTTTTTCTGTATAATGGAACTTCGATTTGCCTAAGCATTTGAGTGCTTTAAAAAGATAACCCTTTGTCATACATATCAAGAAGATTCCAAACTTTTTTCTTAGCATTTGAAAATTTCAACCCCAAGGTGTCTGTCCTTGCTCAAGTTACACACTCTTCAACTTGGGCAGGTCAGCGAAATCCAAAAGATAAGATTTGAATGGTTCTATCTATACATGTCATCACACAGAAAAGCTAAATTGCTGGGCTATTTGATGAAAGGACAGCTCAGTTCTCACCAAACTGCAAGTGGGTTTGGCAAATCCTTAGCTGGAAACCACCGAGGACCTCTTATTTCTGAACACCACATCTTGAAAACTGATTAAGTATTTCTTCAATTTACAATTCAGACATGTTTTTTTAAAAGTCTAAGTTTGGGAGTTCCATGTCTCGCTTTAAAGCTCTGTCTCTTTTGAGAGACTGATTCATAGTATAAATGTGAAAGTAAGAGATTAAAGTAGATTATAACTGAGGGGTATTGGCATTTGGAAAACTGCTCAGCTGGTAATAAACACACAGAGAGACAGAACGCCAAAGTATTAGCTGTTGCTTTAGTCGATCAAGTAAATGGGAAAATTCTACTCAAAAAATGCATCAATTATTTTAGTTTTCTTGACATTACCTTGAAATTTCAAGTGGAAATTTATAGATAGGAGGGAAAAGCATTACTAGGCAGATGATATTCAGTACTTTCATAAAAAAGCAAATCACATAGCTAAATGTATTGCCTAAAAGTTGTGATGTGAATATGTAAATAACTTGTATGGTTAAAGGCTTTTCTTAGGAAAATAAATAGTTTAGAATCCATATGTTCAACCAAAAGTTCAATTTACTTCATCAAATCCCTTAAACTTAAGATAAATTTTTTTCAGCTAAGTACTTGCTATCTGAATTCTTAGTCAGAAAGAAGTATTTTATAGCATCTGTACAATGTTAGCCCATTTAAAAATGATATATGTTTTTGACAATATTATACAAACATATTAGTTTTGATACAAAAATTACTTATGTCACTGTTAGCATTTTTTCACTTTTATGTATTATCTAATTGTTATCCATGTACATTCATATTCTTATCTATTTACAATCATATTATATATGCTACTTTGTAATCTACATTTAGGATATTTATAATGGGTGTTGGCTAAGTCATTTGAGAATATTCAAATAATACAAGAAAAACAAATGTATGTTTAAAACTCAAAAGATGTGTTAAGCATACATTACTATCTAAGTAAGCTAGTGGTTTATGAGATATGAACTGAACTCACTGGATGTGTTCAGCATGCAGACAGTGAGGAAGCAAGCAACTTATGAGACATACGCAGAATTCATAAAATACATTAAATTCATAAGTAAGCATGTTAAAAATAGACTGTAATATGTAATGGAAAAACCGAGAGTGTAATTTTTCAGATAAAGAAGGAATACAAGAATTAGGTCATAGAATTTGATCACTTCTGGACTGACAACTATGTCACTGCTAAATAGACACCCATTAGTGACATACATTTCAGTCTCACTATGGGGCCCATGTGTACTCAGTCCAAGAAACGAAAATGAAATCTGTAGTTGTTCAGCAAGCTCTTAGGCAATTTACAGCTGTGGGCTATGCGTACTTGCCCTCATGTGTCTGATAGAACAAAGGTGCATCTTTGGTCCACCTCAGTTTGGGTCTTTGTACCAAACCAGTAGCAGAGAAGGCTCATTTAAGGGTCATGTAAGGGGTGTACATATGTAGAGAGGTGGAGTGGGGGAGGAGGGAGGGAGGGGGGGAGAGAGAGAGAAGAAGAGGGACATATAAACTTTATACAACTAGGATTTAGGTAGTGTGGTCCTTCTACCCTGCTTCTATCTTATCCTAAGTGTGTTAACAGTGCTCATCTAGTTCCTAACCTGAGTTAAGCTAACTCATCTTGCCACGTTTTAAATGAATTTAATAAACTGCACAGTATGAGCATGTTTATTTGGTTCGTGATTCTTTCTGTTCCATGACCTTGGGATAGCCTGCTTGGTAGTGTGCTTGGAGACTCCCATATGACAAGATCATAAAGATCTTAAATGTTATTTAATATTTGAAAGAAAAGGCCCATAGTTCTCCTTCTGTCCAGCAAATAATAAAAGCATCTGTGTGGACTAGGAGATAAAAGCTGATTGGGTAGCAAGAATGGTTTTAAGACAGCACAGTGTCTACAAGTATTTAAACAAATACTAGTTGGGTCTACCAAAGGAGCTAGGCAACTTGAAGGGAGGGAGAAGAGAGTTACTAGGGTTTAAAACTGGGTTTAAAGGGTGTAACTTCACTGAGTGTGCATGGGAGTGTATCTGGTACTCATCTGTAGGCCATTCATGCCAAAGATCCCTGGGTCCCTAAGCCAAGAAGAGCTGACCAAATGTTCTCTTGGTGTGGAGACTACAGAAGGGAAAGAAGGAACAGCTGTGTGTCCCAGAACTGTATATTAAAAACAACCAAAATGCCTCCATTAAAGTTATAATTTACTTTAACATATATCAGAACAGACAGTGTGAACTGTGTGTGATTTGCTAGTTTTAATCAAATCCTAGAGTAGACTAAACTTCTGAAGTAGCTCCTAGTCAGGGATTCATACTCTAGGGGCAGTAAATTAGTATGTAAAAATCCTAATTGCATTCCCTGAGGCTGTCACTACAAACCCATTTCAACTAGGCCCATCTAGATTTGCCATAGATGCTGTTAATTATTATAAGAAATGTTAGAAATAATTTTTTTTTGTTGTCGGACAGATAATTGCCATTTGATTTATGTGTGTTGCATAGAAATATACACTTGCACTAACAAAATATAAGAACTGTTAGTGGGTCCAGCAGCCTTTTGAAGTGACATTCTTGGCTTAGAGCTCCAGAGTGGTTCTGTGTCCCACCACTTGATGGGGGAATTCTGTCGCTTGATCTAAATAGAACATTAGCCGAATTTTGCCACTAGAGTACTGCCACATGTACCTCAGGTGAGCTAGGTACTAGGTGAAATGCCTAAGGGACAGAAAGGTGGGGCCTCACCTTGTTGAAAGAACAGATTATGCGACTCTTTTGGGCCTTGTTGATAATAAATGTTTACATGTGTGCTCAATGCAGCCTAATATTCACTGTCATTGGAACATGTTGTCAAGAAATGTGAAGGGCCTGAAACTTTTTCCTACTTGTAAGCTACACAGTCTGCCACAGTTTCATGGATGCTGGCAGAAGATACGAGACTCTTGAGTTAGAGATGCAGGGTATTTATCACTCATGGCAAAATCAATAGCAGCATATCAGCATTTTTAACTGGTTCTTCGAGCCTCAATCTCCACAGGGTGATAACAGGGCCAGGTGATGCCTACACATGGAGCCAATTGTATTACAGGAGATGACACTCGTGCATAGAGAGACAGAATCTGTTATAATGGGAAGTGCTGAAGAGATGCTGTCTTCCAAGACTAACTACTATACAAACATGCTTGAAAAGGTAGTCTAGAACAAAGCGTAGTCAATGGCTTGCTAACAAGATGTGTAGAGATCCCTGGAGAATTGTCTCCCAGCACATGTATCCTAGGAATATGATGCAGGGGTGAGGGAGTGCAGGGAGGTGGGGAGGGAGTTCTGGTATCCTTACCATCTTGTATGATTGGAAGCAGCCAAAAGTTAGCAAAGAGAGCAGGAAAACTGTGAACAGCTAAACCAAATCATCCCCTCTGTGGTCCCCTGCAAAGCCGGCTGAAGTCTCCCAGTGGTAGAAAGTGCCTGACTGGGAATTTTCTGCTTTGTTCTACTGCCCAGTTGGAGAAACCCTCCTCCAATGCAGCGGATGGTGGTGAGGAGGAAGACTCCTGAATCAGTCAGCTCTCCTTCATCTGGGGAGGCTGCAGGGCCAAAAGGATGCCCTGAGCTAAGCTGCTTATGCTCCATAGGCTATGTCACTGGGCAAGAAGGCCAGCCAGCGTGGAGTCAGCTGGTATCCTCTGTGTGCCCCACTGTCTGTATTCTGTTTGGTGGACTCAGATAAACACATGATTAAGTCACTGGCACTGAAAAAAGTTTCACTAAAAGGGACAAAACATATGAAAGGGGTCTCAGTAAAGGTAGTGAGAGAGAGTGAACAGAAGTGTAGAGGTGGGTGGGAAAGATGTGAGAAGGAGGTTGCTGAGAAACTAACAAAAAAATCAAAACCTATTTTTTGTCTAATCTTATGAATTCTCATGTCCTTAGCAAAGGTGCAGAGGGAGCTATCAGCACTGCAAAAGATAGGACCCATTTTGGTAAGCAAGGCTATTGTTGCATGTTCTTACTGCTTTAAGCTTGCCTTAGATATCTACCTCCTTGAGGACTGGATTTTTGAAAGACACAAGCTGAGCATTCACTGAAGCTATCAGTTTCTAGATATTCAATACCTAGCAATAGAGTGTGGAAGAGGAGCATTCCATCAGAAGAAGACTGAGATTAAGACCTAGAGGCCTGGTAGAGTAACAACTGGTGTTAAGACACCCAGTCAAGGGGAAATGAGAGGCTCCCCTACCTGCCCCATTAACCGCAAGTCCTGGGGCCAACCGAGGGGCAGACAGCAGGAGGGAGTCTCCCTAGAACACCATTAGGCAGCTGCAAATTGAACCATTAATCTCTGTGATAGCCTTAGAGGAAAACCAGTTCTCTAGCTGATGGAAATGCTGATAGGTTCCCTGCTGGGAGAGTTCTAACAGTTGGAAGGGTGGTCCTCCCTCGGGGGAGGTCCGGGAATTGGTTTTGGTGGCTTGCAAATCCCCTGGCTGCACCCAAACATTTGATTATAATTATAAAGGGGAGTGAATGCTCCCTCGAAATTTGTAAATATAAGCCTCAGTGATTTGATAGTTTTTTCTTAGAAGCACCAGATGAGAAGGGACCCACTTCCACCATGAGAGTTTTCTTAGTGTTGAACCCTCGGGAGGGGACTGGGCTTCCTGTCACCGGAAATGTGGGACATCACACAGTCTGCAGGCTGCTGCTCATGGATCACCTCCGCCTGGGTGGTAAGGCAGATGTCTCCGCTCTCAGAGCTGTGGGAGGGGCTGCTGAATGCGGGTCTGTTGTTGGGAGGCTCCCAGGCTTCCCACAGAGGACTCTGCCTCTTCAGAGTTAACAGAACTTTCTGGAGTCTCAGGTCTGCTTCAGAACATACTTGGTGGATAATATCTAACAATTTTCACCCACTCTCTATGTCCTGAATGTTGTTCCAAGTGCTTTTTGTGTATTAAATCATTGACATCTTTGAAACCCCTTAGTTTGGTACTTGACATTGAGGCAGAATTTAAGTACTTTGATCGAGGTCACCAGCTAGCAAAGAGTAGAATCAGCCTCGAACCAGGCAGCGAGTTTTTCACCTATGGGGTATTCCACTTCTCATGGTTCACAATCAGTCGTCACTAACAGAGAAGCTGCTGGTGGGGACCCTCGTCTCTGCAGAGATGGCCCGCTGCATCTGGCCTGACTGCATGTAGGTTTCTGCGCAGTGCCTGCTCCTAGCCTCCTCTAGGCTGGACACCCAATTGCTCTGCCCAGCTGCCTTACAGGAATGTTCCAATTGCCATAGCCTTCAGTCTTGTATTCTGTTTTCGGGGTTGGACTCTCCCCAGTGGACAGGGAGGGCAAATTTTGAGTGAACCCTTCCCTGAGAGTTAACTGATTCAGCATAGAAGTTAGCACACAGTAGGCTGTCACCTGATCTCTGTCTCTTTCTCTGCCTTTTCCATATGAAATATAGCTACTTAGAATAAAGAAATACCTATTTTAGCTAGAACCTTAGGAATTTCACGTGTTTGCTTAGTCCCCCAGAGGAGGAACTGTGGGTGTATGTGGGTTAGATGTGTGAGCGGGTAGGACCCTACAGTGTACACATCAGACCATTAATAACGATGTGGCTCATATGTTTGAAAGCCAAGGGTATGTTCATACAAGGCCTGAATATGTTTTCACAGCTCCAGAAACCATTCATCTACCTCAGCAGGACGTTTTTAGTGCCAGTGTTAGAATTTTGATGTTTTCTCTTTTCTCCTAAAAAAGTGATTTACATTGCAAAGCAGTTTCTGAGCTTGGCAGGCTGCAGATCTGGTGCCTGGACATTTTTTCTTTAACCGTCTATTAAGGATGGAGGATCCAGTTTGGAGAGATACTGAATCCTATAAGTTTTGTTTAAAAATTCAGCTCTAACTACTTTTTGAGCATAAAAAGAGAACAATTGGTTTTAATATATGTGCATACATTTATTTGTTGGGATCCCTCAGGAGACCTGGGAGGAATTGCAGGAATACTACAGAAACTTGGAGAATTCTCTAAAAGGCTGGGATGAGGAATATTCTAGGGTTCTCCAAGGAGGGCTGGTCCAGGAGGGAGCTTGGGCCTGGGTTGACTCAAAGGTTTTCAGGAAGTGAAGCCTCTTATTGCTGTCTTTGAAAACCCTGAAAAAAGTAAATTTCATTCCTTTCATGACTAACTTCTAACTGAACATGAGTATACCAGGGTAGACAATTATGGCTTTATTTTATTTTATTTTATTTTATTTTATTTTATTTTATTTTATTTTATTTTATTTTATTTTATTTTATTTTATTTTATTTTATTTTATTTTATTTTATTTTATTTTATTTTATTTTATTTTATTTTATTTTATTTTATTTTATTTTATTTTATTTTATTTTATTTTATTTTATTTTATTTTATTTTATTTTATTTTATTTTATTTTATTTTATTTTATTTTATTTTATTTTATTTTATTTTATTTTATTTTATTTTAATTTTATTTTATTTTTATCAGAGTGATTTGAATCCTATCCAGTTGTGTTATAATCAAAACTCTTTTCCTTAATTGGATTGATGGTAAACTTAACATGCTTACTGCTTGCAGAATCAGGAGTTGCCAAATTTGAGTCATATCACTGTGTTGCTGCTGGTCACTATTAGTGCCCTATTTTCCAGATGAAAAAATAGGAAAATACTTTGAATGATGTAATGAGCTATTTACATGTAAGAGGTTGACCTGGGACGTAGAGGTTTTACCTCTTGATGGTTCGTTTTTGAGTTTATTTATTTATTTATTTTATTACTTTGCTCTCTCTGGCCTCTTTGCTGCTTATTGGGAAATGGAAGCCAGCGACTTTACCACAGATAGCCCGCAGGACCAGCTTCATGGTGTGTGACCTATGGGCTCACACAGGATCCTGCCCTTAGTAGGACCTCATGCTTTGTTTATGCTCTGCTGTGGCTGTCCTAAACTTTTTCATCTTTTTTGCAAAAGGGGCCCTGTGTTTTCATTGTGTACTGGGCTCGGCAAACTGTGTAGCCACTTAACCTTGTCCATGTGCCTGGCTAGGTAATACGCCCTTTTTTCCTTTCCTCCTTCTTTATCCTTGTATGTCACTCTGGTGCCCCTCTGATGACGTAAATGCCTGTTTCACCAATCATAGGCTTTACTGGGTACCTTGGAGGTTTGGCCAACATGGGAAGAGCTGAGGATGAGAGTATACAACTGAGATCTGACCAGGTGACACAGTGCTCTGATACTCAGGCTCCAGGAACGTATGGAACCTCTAGAGAGAACCCGTGTGCCCTTTCTAGTGAACACTAAAAGTGGCGGTGTCACCCACAGCCATGAGGATTCGTTTGGCCACTTAGGAAGGTGTCAGTGTTGTTCTGGGAGTAGGGTGGCTAGGGAAATTATTTTGAAAATAAAAAGAAATACAACTGGATGTTGAGATTGATGAGGCCCCAAAGCTGCAGTCACTAAAAAGATCTGTCTTGACTCAGTTGCATGTGCAGAAAGAGAACATGGCAACAAAGCATTTTCTCCTTTTTTGTTCACATTGGGACACTATTTATTTCGTGAAGCCCTTTCTGGGCTTCCTTTATGCTAAGACGTAAATAGAATTGCTCTGCTTCTCTGGATATTACTATCTGGGTTGCCTTCGTTAGACAGAATTTTTGAGCGAAATGTCAGGGCCAGGAATCAAATTCCTGGTTAGCGTGTAAAGATTGAGGATCTAGTCACACAGTCACACACAGGTGCAAGTGAACACATAAGCAAAACTTTACGTAATAGAAACCTGTATCACAGAATCAGCAAACAGGACTGAGTGTAGGACTGCGCAGGTTGTGGGGCTTTCTCAAGGCATGAGTTGGGCAGATTCCAGCAGGTCTGTGTCTGTCCTGTCACCTTTTCCTAATTCACACAGGGCAAAGAATGGGCCAGCGCATAGTCCTCAAACTGGGTCTTCATCTTGGAGTCTACCCAAAGACTTCTTTAATAATTTCTTTTTTTCTAATTATTTATAGTAAAAAGCAGTCTTTGTGTAAGAACTTGGAAAATATGAAAAAGAATAAAGAAAAATTATTGATAATCCTAAAACTCGGTGATGATCGCTATCCTCTCTTTATAAGGATTTTTTACTTGTAAACCAGTAAGTCCTCTGTTGCATTTAAAGAATAGTTTTTATATACAAATTGTATGTGCTCATTAGTCTCCTGTGTATTTACACAGTCCTTAAGAAATTGCTGTCTTCCCTGTAAAAATGATTTGGTGTTTCTTCCCACTAGATTATTATGATTGCTCCTGGAATTTCTTTTTTTCTTTTCTTTATTGTGTTGGAAAGAAATGTTTGTACATTCAATTTGGGCTAACTGAAACAGAGAACTGACTTAACTAAACATCCACTATTTTCTTTTTAGGATGGAAATTATTATTCAAGTGTATCAAGTTTTAACTGCATAATCAGAACCTCTTAAGCTAGTAACCTTCCTCTGTTTGTCAAACTTAAATTTGTCTGGATTGTTTAGTTTCCTGTGCTGTTCTTATGAATTGGTCCTGTGGAGAAGGAGCTCACAGACCTGTCTTTGAGTGGCCAGAGCACTGGTATTAGTGGTAGAAGTGATTTTCATAGGGCTTGATTTTTCTCTCTTGAGTTAAAAAATCATTAAAGCACTTTGTGTTTGACTTGAAAAACAAGGGGACCTATAGTTAACTTGAGAGTTAAATTATAACTTGGTACTGTCTATGTAAAGTCTTCTTTTAAAAAAAAGGGAAGAAAAATCAACATCCAGTTTGGGTGGGGAAGACCCTTTCTCTGTATCTCTACTCTTTCTACTGTCATCTCATATCCCTTTCAACCTTTAAAGAAAATGACTTGTTGTGTAAACTTGGATGAAAATGACTATTTGTTTTAAAGGTTCCACTTAATTTATTCAATTTAATTCAGCTGAAGCTGAACCAGAGGCACCCGTCAACTGGCTTCCATGATAATGGCCTCAAGGCAGGCTCATTGGGCCAGCGTCATTAGGTCCTCTTTGTCATTTTAGGGTTTGAGAAGCCATTCCAAGGGCCCCAGGGACATTTAGGTTGGTTTTCTTTCTCCCACCTCCCCTGAAATTTCCCTGGAACTATCAGAATACTTGTAAACTGGTGGTTGTGGTTGACTCCTTAGGGATTAAATGGGTCTCTGGTTTTAGCCTGTGGATGCAGAGAGAACACAGTAGACTGGCAGAGGCCAACTCCGCTGGGCTCCCTGAGATTTCCACAGCGGAAGGCCTAGAGGCTTGGCCAGAGTTCTTGATTTTATGTGGTCTTGACCCTTTCAGTTTCTCTGTCTGATGAATGACCATTAAATTGTCATAATACAGAAGCTAGCCCTCCTTTGGAAGTGCCATTTCGTGTTGCCTAACTCCCCTTTGGTGTGCTAGCTTTCAATTCCAGGCAGGAATGAAGCAGATCAGATAACTTGCTCTCATTTCAATAATGTGTAAAGTTCATATGGATTTGGTACCTAAGCCTTTCCAGTTAGAGACCTCTATTCTTGGCCATTGAGTTTAGTAGCACTTGGCTCAGAGATCTTTCTTAGCTTAACCAATGTATTTCAGAAACATTGCACAGAAAAACTGATTTTTATCCAAAGCAATTTTAGTTTTATAGCCAACAGAGGTGATTTTTCTTTAAAAAAATCAAGTCATGCATTGTTTCTCCATTCTTTCATCTTCTGAAGCAAATCCTTTAAAGAAGAGAATTTATATATTCATTACAAATTAAGCTAATAATTTTCCATAAAAATGATAACTGTGTATCAGCTACTTATACATCTTTCTAAAAGCCAAACCTGAAAAGTTTTTTTTAAATGCCACTTTTGCCTCTTGAAAAGAATATATTGTTCATACATTTATTTATTTATTTATTTATTTATTTATTTATTTATTTATTTATGATCCTCTGCTCTTCTGGTAGACTGTTTTGCTGTGATTGGTAGCATTTTCCTCTCATGTTCCATTTTCAAATGTTAATCATTAGTCATTTCTCGCGACCTTTCCATGCAGCGGCCTGGAACATAGTTCTTAAGGCTGCTCACTGGAACAATGGTGGGTGGATAGGGGGGAGCCTGAGGGTTGCAAATGACCTGGGGTCATATCTAAGGTCAAAAAAAAAAGATGAAAGGTTAGTCTAATGGTCAGCCTCCAGGTCCTGGGAAAGGTAGGCTTCTCCAAGCCAGGGAAACAGAAGGAAAAATGTCCCCCTGTTAGTCCTGGTGTGCTCAGGAAGAAGGGCCTTGCAGGTTCCCAGAAACCCCTTTGATTTGCTGCCCGTTCCACATGATGTTTAGTAATAAACAGAGTTCAATGGCCAGTCTAGACAAACAAATCATGGTCCTGGCAAACCCTGCCTTCTGATGACATGTTATGTCTTTGCAATGTGGAAAGGAAGGAGCCAGCTTTGAAATTTTAATGCAGTGTCTTTGTGAATTAACAAGCAAACAGAGAGGCTGAGTCGGAGATGCTGACAACAGACCCTGCTCTGGGCAAATTAGAAGGTATTCCCCTGCTTTGTGGCTTGTGATTTTCCTGCTCTGACTTCCTCCAGGCGTTAGGAAGCTGCCCTGAACCTGAGTGAAATGAGAGAGGTTTAAATATTAATATTTCTGAAGCCCTCAGGGTAGACGCAAGCACCTGCTTTCCACATAGCAGCTGTCCTAAAAGGTTTTCACTGGAGAGATACCATTTTTCTCTTTAAACAAAATATTTCATCAAAGTTGGATTTTAAATGAGCCAGGAAGCCTTCCAAGTCAATTCATGTTCACTGGCTGGCTAGTTTTATCCATCCTTCGGAGGTGAAGAGAAACCTCAGAACTTCCTCATTTTCTTGCTCTTTTTGCCTCCATCCTATCAATGAAAGTACAGTATCAAATCTTGGCAAGTTCTGTGTTAACAGCACGCAAGACAAACAGTAAAATCCTATTTCTGTTGGGATTAAAACAGGAAAAATGCTAAGAAAGGGCTGAGCTCACTGAATTCCCTGTAAAATAATCCCTGAGTGAAAACAGCAGGTTAAAAAAAAATTTTTTTTTGAACATGTGCTTTTTATAAATATAGTTCAGGATGATAAACTGTGTATACAACAAAGAATGCTAAGAAAATGTGGCTGGTAGTATTCTTCTGTGAGTGTATTTGAGCTGTTTTCATTTAAAAATAATTCATTTTCAGCATTTATCAAGGGATGTTCTATTACAATTATTTAAATACATTTTTCTTTGAGGGCATTGAATTGTTTACTCAGTGTTAATGGTTCTTCACAAACATTTACTAAATCTCTCTGTAAAAGGTCCTCAAAGCCAGCCCAGAAAGTTTCAAAACTCTGACTAACTCCCCTTTGGTATTTAGCCTTTTAAGGTAATCTCTCTGCTGGTATCTGTGCAATTAACTGAGAACATTTTAATAACAGGGAATAATAATTGCTGTTTGCTTATCATTGAGAGGAATTTCCCCCCATGCATTTATGTTTAGAGAGATTGGATTGTTATGTATGTAGCACACGGTAATGATGATAAAGACCTTACTGTGTGAAAGATTTTGGTGGAGGAGGAACAAGAATTTGCAGTATTTTTGCTCATAATTTTTGGAGAATTGAGGATCCTAAATTCCTACAATTGCTGATAATGTGAGAACTGCTAGAGTGAAAGGTATCTTTATAGATAGCCATAAATTTATAAAAATGTTAATGGGTGCAACAAAATGTGTGTAGATGATCAAATGATCATGTGATAAAAACCAGAAGCCTATACTTTTGCTACTCTTCTCAGGAAAAAGATTTTGTCATGGATGTAAATTGATTCCTCTACAGACCAATCCGGGAAAAAGGAAGTGTATTCATTTGCGTGATACCTATTTTAGTAGGATGTTATTTCCATATGTGTTTTTTTCTTAAGGAACAAAACATGACAAGTTCTATATATTAATTTTATTTTTAATTTTAATTGCAATGTGAAGAAATTATACCCGATTCTCCTCTAACATTTACCTCAGTTCTAAGTTCACACTTTCAAGCCTGTATTAATTAGGTTTTAGGGATCTGGAACTGTATTAAATAAGCTCAGTTAATATGGATGTATAAATGTACTTGTGATACGTAACTACAATTAATAGAATGGAAACATTAAACCATTTTTCAGTTACTAAAAAATTTGTCAGTTTAAACTCTGAAATTCAAGGTGTTCTTTGTTATCCTTCATCTGGGAAGGTAGATGCGACTTAGGTCGTTGCAGAGTTTCAAAGCTGGAATGAGACTTAAATTAGTTCACAAGTCTTGTCACATCAGTTCATTCCTTTTTGCCATCATTCAGCAAATGAGGGCCCACTCTGTGCCAGCCTCTCTGCTAAGTGCTGGAATTACAATGGTGAGCAAAAGCAGGGTGTGGGTAGAGAGGGTGAAAAGAGTAATGATCAGAAGAATTTATTAAGAACAAAAACCCATTGGAAAGTGTTTCAAAAATATTATCCCTGCCATATTTAGAATTGGAGCTACCTAATAGAATCTCAGTATTTTTAAATTTTTATTTAGGCCATGGCATACTCTGCAAAACCTCTGTGACGTGCCACTTTCCTTTGTTTATAACTTTTTTAGCAAGGTCTTTATAGAGGCCGATTCTATATCTGACCAAAATTCATGACCTAATTTGCCCTGAAAACTATTTTTGTTTCTGCTTTCTATGCCTCCACAGTGGTATTTAAATGTGCCATGTGTGAAATCTCACTCTAGAGCTTTTTCTTGAAAGTGATTCTGAACATCGAGGAGTGGCTGATTTAAGCCACTCTTTAAAAATCACTACATAAAATGTAGTATTAAATGAGACGTTGAACTGCATGTCATGAAGGAGAGGATGCAATGCCAAGAAGAATATGCAAAAATGGGATTTTGTTGATTCAAACAAATTACCATTATTAGATTACCACTGGGGTCAAATAACCTGTTATTTACCACTGCATTTCAAGCCTTTGGAGGCTCCACTCAGATCTCTAACAACTTCATTGTAAAAAAAACTAAATAGCAACCCTGGTCCAGAACATGCCTGGCACATGGTGAGGGGGTGTTCAAAAATACAGCAGGTCCTCAAATAACATCGTTCTATTCAACCTCGTTTAGTGAACTTACTGTACGTATTGACTCTCCTGCCTCTCAGAGGCCAGTAAGCAGAGCCTGTGAGACAAGCAGAGCTGCCAGATCACCCAACCACCTCATTTTTGGGAGAAAGAAATCAGGAGGCACATTGGCTTTTCAATAAAAAGGAAAAACTGGGGCATTGGTTTTTGTTCTGTGAGACTGTTAGTTAGACCCTTGCCCTTAGATACATTTTTTGATCACTTTTAGAGGAAGTCTTTGTCCCATCATGTGGAACAAAAAAAGGTTTTTTCTGAAATGTCAAGGTATACTACAGGGCCTTTTACCTTTGAGATCAAGTGGGGAGGGAGAATGACAGACTACAAAACTAGAGGAGGCGGGGCCTGCCACACTGCCCACACCGGCCACCTCTTTCATTGAGAAACAGTGTGGTAGGATGAAGAGTGGCCCTTAATTCAAATCTTACCTCTGCTGTTTCCTGTTTGACCCCGGAGAAGTAACAGCCTCTATGAATGTTAGAAGCTACTGTGAAATGGAAAGATTGTTGTAAAGATAAGACAACAATATTTCACATACCCATAAACTGAAGCTATAGTTTGTATTTTAAATAATAGTTAATTTTTTAACATTTTCCAAATATACCAAATTATATGATCGTATTGAATATGTTCTTTCAAACTACTAGTCCTGCCACTCCCGTATAGATTAGTAAATTGCCTCCTCCCATTGAGATTCACTGAATTAGACTTTTTAAATTGACCTTTGTGCTCATCTGAAATTGGAGCATACACTGCAGAATATTATAGCATAATCAATCTGAATGTCATTACCATTCATTATCCTTAAAAGCATTTACGAGACAGCTATATGCTTGGGGCACTGTCTAGATGGATCCACAGTCCTTGATCTCTGGCACCTTGCAAGCCAAGATGGTTTCGCAGGGGGCAAGCACGAATGCTTCAAAACGGAAAGACTGGCAAGCTCAGTTGCAGTTAAGGCATTTTTAACACGCACAAGCAAAACGAAGGAATACTTGGGATCATATGGAACATAGTGAGTAAAACAGAGGAACGAGAATTGGGTGTGGAGAATGGTGGAAGTTAGTCTGGAAAAATTTCAAGGGCGGAGATTGGGTTTGGGGAGCTGCTTCAGGGAAGAGAAGGACACAGAGGAAATAGAACCAGCCAATTAGGGGGAAATCTGGTTTTCGGTGGAATGGTAAGATAAATTATGTGATTTCAAAGATTAGAGGAAACATGGTGATCTTCTGATCCTACCAATGAATGAAATGCTCTGCATCCATTGAATCCTATGAAAATAAATAAGACAATTCTTGCTCTTTAAGAGCGACTTCATCTGGCGTGCTGGGTTACGTGCAGTACAGTAAATATGTTGTGAGTATTTGGGAGGAGATGGCCAGTTTGATGAAGAAGGGAAGATTACGAAGGATGAATCTTCTGTCACTGTAAGGCTCTCAGTTGTAACAGTTGCTGGATACAGAGGTGATACTGTCCAGTGCGATGGGGACGTCAGGGAGCCAGTATTTTGAGAAGACTAGAGAAGCCCTGTAGTTTCCAGTCCAAGCTTTCTCTTCTTGATCATGTCTAATTTGAATGGCTCTATCTGGTGCCATTGAGTGATAAAAATCTTGGAATGCTCAAAGTAGTGGGCACAGCAGAAGTCATTTGAATGTGGTTCTTGAAGACTTTCTGGCTACCAGAGGCAGCCTTAAGGCAATCTGCTAGCAGAACACACTTTAGGGAAACTTGAAATGAGTATGTCACCAGAGCAGTGGAAAATACCCACCCTGTGGTTTTAGGATTTGCTGTTCAAATTGTATGATGGCTAAAAATTCAGAGAGTGAATTAACTAGGGTTAGACTGCCCATACATGTTATTTATGTAATTAGATGATGAGAAGGGAATTCTAAAAGCTTCCAACTCAATTTTCTTCATTTAAGATATTCTCATTTAATTAGCCATGACCTTAAGGGAGTAGCCAGAGACAGTGTTGAAAATATGGGGAAACAAAGGAGACAAGAAAACCTGAGACTGATTGTAGTTAACCTAATACATATACTTTGGGATTCTAGTCAAAGAGGTTCACAGCTCATTGGGTTCCCTCCCATTTCTGTGGTTCAATAATATATTCTAATATCGCAGTTTCAGAATGGCAAATCCAGTGAAATATCATGAACATATATGTTTAGAGACAATGATATGTGGCTGAGTGTAAGCTGACTGCCCAGCTGACAGCTGGAAAGATAAACCACTGCGACTCGAGCCTCAGGTTTGGTGTGAAATAGTTGGAAGAGCCAGATTGAAGAACCCTGTTTCAGAAGGTGGCCTCAAGGGATGACATAGAAGGAAACAATTTGCTCTGCTGAAAGACCCAAAGTGCGTTATTTGTTTTGTCTATCAGATGCTTTTGATTAATTTCAGTGGTTTTATTATCTCATTTCCTGGGTGACCCAACAGCTAAGTGTGAGTAAGCAGAACAGGATACTCTTATTCAAGCCGTTGGAGAGGTGAGCTTTAGGGAAAGAACGCCTGGAACCATTCCTGAAATCGTAATCCTGATCAGTGAGAGGAATCTCTAGAACCACTTTCTTAAAATTATAATCCTGATCAGTTGGAGAAAGAAGTCTCTAAGTCAGGGGACTTCTCTTGTTTAGTCTGAGGGAAACTTAATTTCCAGTTCGGCCAGTGTATTAATGACATTGGACGGTAATTCCAGCACCAGTGAGTTTCTTCTTTGGGTCTGAGTAGGAAATTCCATTCTATTGACTAGCTTTGGAGCACACAACTTCAGAATAATTATTAAATTGGCACTCTTCCCCTCTTCTATTTTGTTGGAAGTAAAGATAGTTAACTTTTTACTTTTTAACTACAGAAATGACAACTTCATATATAGTTCAACACACTATTTCTCTGTTTGAGGTATGTAGGTACTTTATTCTCTGTGAGGCCATACATTGCCTGTTACTTTTGCTTCCTGAAATAAGCCAGTAGTGGAGCTAATCACACTCACTTCCTCTTAATGTTACTCATATAAATAGCGATTCCAGCCTTTGGTGACTGCCGTGGCCCATGCCTGCCTCACTTGATTTTCTACTTCTCTGTTTGAGAAATTGTGGATTTATAACTTGTCCACTGTTTGTGACATGGAGAAAGGTCCAGTCATTAGTCCTTGTTTTGGAAGCGATCACTTTGATTTTAACTCTTCTTCGACGGGGAGAAATTTGTTTACAAAGCTTTTGCTCATATTTTATCTCAGTACCATAGAAAAATTACATTTAAAAAAGTAACGTGGCTGAAGTTTTTGCTTTCCAGCTTATATTTTCTGACACATATTTTGGATATTTTATCACAGCAACACATTATTTACTATTTATCCTATAGCCCATTAACTTTGTTTCAACATCATGGCCTCTAGGATAAACTTTAAGTAGAGTTTTATTTTTCCATCTAAAAAAGTTATACATATATACTAAACTTTGTATATAACAGGCAGTATTGCAAACCAATGTAGACAATTGTCTAACCATGTTGACAACAGCAACAAAAAAAGATGTATACCTTTCGCCAGCATAAAAATAAAGTCCAAGTAGATTAAAGAGCTAAGTATGAAAATCAATACTGAGAAACTTTTAGGGAAGAATAAAAAGATTAAACTTTAAAGACATTGGAACAAGTTATGTATTCTTAAAATATATAAAGAACATATTATAAGGTAAAAGACTTCTGTATTCGAGTGCATTAAAATTAGTAAACTTTAGGGCAATAAAATACTATAAATTAAGTTAAGAAATAAATCTCAGACTGTTTTATTTTTTCAATTCTGCGAACAATAAGTATCCAGAATATGTGAGAGTGACTTCACAGTAATAATTTAAAAACTGGGCAAGAGGTACAAAGAGGCACCTCAGAGGAGGGGAAGGCAAATGGTCAACTGAGAAGATGTCAACCTCAGAAATGACCGAGGGAATGCAAATTAAATCAGCAAAAATCAAAAGGCCTACTAATACCAAGTGTTCTCAAGGAACTAGGAAAACCAAAACTCATTCATTGTTGGAGGGCAGCTTTTGTGAGCAAGTCCCAGTAAAGATACATCTCCTCTCTGACTTAGTTATTTCACTTCTACACATTTACTCTAAGACTCTCCAACAAATGTTCACGGAGCACTGCTTGTAATAGCAAAAGCATGGAAATGATCCAACTTTCTATTGACTAGAGAAGGGGCTTGACCAATTATAGCCCCTGGGGCAAATCCAGCTCAGTCTGTTTCTGCATAGCTTGTAAGTAGTTTTTCTATTTTCGAATGCTTAAAAATATCAAAGACAAACAATGTCTTTCTTACATCATTTACAAAGATAAATCATGTAAAAATTATGTGAAATTCAAATGTTAATGTTCATAGCAAAGTTTTACTAGAATATGGCCATGTTCGTTCATTTATTGTGCTGTTGGGCCTGCTAGGTGATTTTGATGCCTGCTAAAGTTTGAGGAACAGTGGAGCTGAGGAATGGATAGATTATGGTGCATTCAGACAATAGGATAGTATACAGTAGTTAAAATCAATGAATTAGATCTACGTATATTAACATGCAAAACCTTAAAGTGAAAAAAAAATTGCAGATGGATATGTATAGTATGATACTACTCTCCATACTAAAAAAGTAATGTATGTGGTTTATAGATACACATGTAAGTAGAATAAGTTCTAAAACAATAATCATTACAGAATAGCAGTTACTTCTAAAAAAAGGGGGGAGAATGAAGAAAGGGTTAAAGTTTAGCTGTATTTAGGTTTTATTCTTTAAAAACAGAAACACCTGAATTAAATATGATAAATGTTGATTTTGTTAAATATGAGTAGTGAGTATGTGAGTGTGATAGTTTTTATGTTTGGAAATTTAAAGCCATACCCTCTCATTAAAAAAATTAGGAATATAAAAAACATTAAATGATTAAATATTTAAATATTAAGAGTGATCCATAATTCTACCACTTGAAGATAATTATTTAATAATATTTTTGTATTATTGGTAGTCCTTTTTTTCTATGCATGGGAAATACTTTTAATTAGATATTTATAATTTTGTATTCTTTTACTTTTTATTTAGTATCGGCTCAGGAATTTTTCATGTAGTTATTCTAATTTTTATAATAACCACATTTACTCCATATATGTATAACACTTTTTCATTTTTTAATATAACGTATTTGCTATTAAAATTCAGGAAATAAAGTATAAAGAAAATCAAAACTGTCACTGTAGCACTTTGATGGAATAATATTTTATGTATATTTCTCCAGTCATGATTGTTGTTCTGCATCTTTAATTTTTTTACTTAATGATGTATCATGAGAATTTCTCCATGATTTTGTCTTAAAACAGGAATTTAAATGACTCCATATTATTCTATCATCTATGGGTTAAGAAATGCAATACTCCTTTAAACCATCTTTCTCCCTTATTCTCTGTCCATATTTGTCAGCATAACATAGAAAACTCTGAATAATCTGTTGGTGATCTCTGTGGGACCAGGGAGGGAGGAACAAGTGCTGGGAGATATTGAAGGGAAGACCCCTTAAGCTCTGAGGAGTGGGCTGGAGGGGTGTCCCTTTTGATCCTCACCCCAAATGGGCACTGTGTAAGTTGAAAGGCTGCTTATCTTCTTCCATGTCCACCTCCTTCTGCACTGCAGGTATGTGACTGGCTGTCTGGCATGGCAAAGTTTTGGGGGGATAAGTACTGTATGGTTCTCACCTTCCATGTTAAAGAGACAAGAGATACTGTCAGGTGGCAAATATCAAATCACAAAGCCATATATATACAAATGTGCTTTAGAAGTAATTTTACTTCCAAAAGTTAATTTTAACCTGCATTACTCTATATGTCTTATATAATCGAGTAGCCCAAGATCAAATCTTACTTTTCTTCACCTTATATGGTAAACTCTCTTTTAACAATTCCGAAATGTACAGTTGTTCACATTTTAACATCCCTGAGACTGGGCTGGCTCTCACAATCTTTGTTGTCTTATACTTGTAACTATCGTTCCCATTTTAATGTCTCTGAAATCAGGATGTAACTTACAATCCATGACTTCCTAGGTTCAATAAAATGTAGTATTTTAAAGCTGTGGTTTTTAATCCTGACTACACATTAGAATCATCTGGAGCACTTTAAAACTATATGTTGGATACCTGGTCCTCACTCAGGAGGGTGGGAGCCTATACATCTATATTAAAAAAGCTCCCCAGAGTTGGAACCGTTGTCATAGACTTTAGTGGCAGGAAAAATAGTGTATTATCATAGCAATCAAAGACCAAGTGAGAGTGATTCCTAATAAAGTTCCTGGAAGATTTGGCTTCCAACTTTTAGAGAAGTTCAATTAGGTATCTTAGTTGGAAGAATGGGCACTGGGCTTGGAATCAAAAGATCTATCTTATCTGCATTAATTTCTAGTTAATAATTTCTATGGCTTAAGGCAGGTGATTTATCTAGCCCAGCTTTGGTTTCTTCCTTTATAAAATAACAACATATCTATTTCACTTGATTGTTGTGAGGATTATACAAGATAATGTAATAAAATGTCTACTGTGGTTTAGGACACATTGTAGGTACCTATAAATGGAGGTTTTCTTGCAAATACTGTTAATTTAAATTGAAAGTAGGTTTCTTGAGCCTGCATAAAAAATGGAGTTAAGTGTGGTTTATTTAAACCTTTTGATTGAATTCCTCGTGTTAGGGTCTTCAACTCATTCAAATGGTAAAAATAGACAGCAACAAAGTGTGAGGGTCAGAGTCAGTTTATTTTCTCATTTTTCATAAAATAATTAAAAGAATCGATTAGAAAGAACTTACACTAAAAGCTTAAGTTTACATATCTAAAACATTTTTAAATTCACCCAGTTACACTTGTAGAAGAAGGGACCAGTTTTTACTATGCCAGTAATCACAAATGATAATGTGGATAAATTCATGTGATATACCAACATGGACTTTTCCCCCTAGTTTGAGTTTGGTGAATTGTGTGCTTTATATTGCATTAAAATCAATTTCTATATGTATCATAATAGTTTCCTGTGTTTGCTGAAGGGGTATGTGACAATGTAGGATTTTTCCAATATGAGAAAAAATGTTTTCCAGCTGCACTGCATTTCTGGAAATGGAATCAACTGTAACCACTGGCACCAAATATTTAGCAGTCTGGATACTGGTGGAGAGAAGGGAGGAGTTTGCAATGCTCTCAAATCGCCTTTGCCACAGGGCAGATATTATAATGTGATATTTCTGTGCTCTGAATAGTTAATTGAGCTTGTGGGTTTGAGCATTGCTAGTACTCAGTGTCAAACCACAACCTGGAATTGTTTTGCCCAGCAGGGCCTTTATCTTGGATGGGTGGGGGAGGCTCTTTTCCACGTATAGCCAATGCTTGATTATCTGCTTGTGTGGATAACCCACTTTATGGATTATTCACAGCAATTTTTAGGCCAAGCCTGGACCCTTTTCTCCCAACTGTCTTGCCACCCACTGTGATCCTCTAAACTGTCTCCTCCCTTTGGCTGGCGTGTGCTGAGGAAATCAGCTGTAGTGCCACTGTGCTAGCCAGTGTTGATTAAACGCCTAGCGTGTGCCGAACTCTTTATTAGATCATATCTTTATACAACACTGTGACATAGGTAGTGTCATCTTATTTTCCAGAGGAGAGAACAAAAATTTAGAGTTTAAGATACTTTTCTAAAGTCGCACATACGTTTCAACGCTGACTACAACGACTTTTGGGTTAACTACTGTTTTTGATAACTCGAAGCATAGAAACTTCTCTATGAGTGTGAGGAGTCTGAAATGATTTTTACCAATTTAATATGGTGAATTTTAAACCATTCTCTTTTTATTTTATTTTAATTTTAAAAAATTTTTCATTCTCCTTTTACATAGACAAACTAAAGGTTTTAACACTTGGGAAGGAAAGTAAATAAAATTGAAGCTGTGAAATATGTATTCTATGATTGTTATTCAGGTTTTAAAAATAAAATCAGTTCAACAAAGATGGTTAAAGTGTCTTTGTTACTAAATATTTGTTTAGGCAAGATTATAAATGTTGGTAATTTTTCTCCTAATATATTTTGCCTGAGGGAGAGCAATTTCCATGTTTTCTCTAGATGATCTGTTAATATTTTTTATTTGAAGCCTTGTTACCTTTGCTCCTTGTCCTACATTGTTTCCATAGCAACAAGACAGAATGTGTAGGGAGTAGCAACAGGCTCTGGAGAGACTGGCAGTGCAATGGAAAGTTCCACCTGAAATAACAATATGCAAATCACTTTAGCATATGATAAACAACAATGAAAGTGATGCTTTTTTTGGGAGACAGCTTATTTGGTTTTTGGAATGTGCTCATTTTTCTGACAGCTTCTCTTTCTTGTGCTATCTTTCTTGCCTTGGTTTTTTTTTGAGACCAAAATAAAATCATTAAAAAACAAAAATTCAACCTGACATTGCATGTGATTCAATGGCAGATGTAGTGATTTGTGCTTCCAGAGATAGTTCTTGAGCAGAACATTTATAAAAGCTTTTAATTGGGAAATGAATTTGACTCTTGATTAAGCTACCTTTGTTGCTAGGATACAGTTGAAGAGTGAGATGTTTCTCTGCCATAAAATTTCACCAGCCATTTTGCTATTAAGGACCTCTGTTATTATTCTTCCTTATTATTTTTTAAAAAGATTTTTAACATATGCAAATAATTGAAAGCATTCAATATTGGTCCATATGGTCTTAACTCAGAGAAATATAAGATTTCTTTTTTGAAATGTTAGAAATCTCTTTTTGGAATATTGAAAAATAGCTTTCAAAAATAGAGTTCCCCAAAAGGAAATCATTACTGAAGTAGTCTGTTTTGAGATGGTCAATAAAATAGAGTGGGCAACATAGATATTTATTTAATGTTAAAAAAAAAATGGTAGGGCTGCTTTAAGTATCCCTTTCTTGTACAACACAAAGTATGATGTAAACACTGCTTATATCTTACGGAAGTAAATAAAAATACAAAAATGATGTTTCTGTAAAGTTGGAGGAAATGCCCATATCATCTCACTTTGAAGCCAAATAAAGTCATTCTTCAAAGCTGTTAATTGCTATTATTTATGGGCACCATTCTTTGACCTTTTTCCCCTAATTCAAATTATCAAGCAATCAGGAATCACAGAATATATTTTTAAAACCCTGTAAAGCCAACGATTAAGCACCGTAACACCTCCTTTTATGCATACAAACGATATAGTTATCACATGTCAACTGAGTTCTCTCAAGTCACACTCTTCTCTTGGAGTGTCTTCATGTACACCTTCCTCTGGGATTGCGCTTGCATATAGGAATTCCATTCATAACGCCCCGTGTCTTCACTTCAGAGCCACTCAGTGCACCTTTTGCTCTATTTGATGAGGTCAGTGGCCAGAAAAATCTCAAGATGAACTTTTCTGTCCACCTGCTTCAGAATAGCCTGTAGTACCTGTTAAAAATGCAAAGCCCCAAATCCAGACCTATCCATTTCTGAGAATCTGGAGATATGGTAATCTAAAACTTTTAATAGGCTCCCACTTACTTCATTTATTTATTTATTTATTTTTAATGCTCAATAAAGCCCTCATCTGGATTAAGAAGCACAAACTGCTAGTTTTAAAAATAGTCACGGGGTTATAAAGTGCAGCACAGGGAATATAGTTACTGATACTGTAATAATTATGTATAATGTCAGATGAGTACATATCGGGGTGATCACTTCATAAGGTATATAAATGTCTAACCATTATGTTGTATACCTGAAATCAATATAATGTTGTATGTCAACTATTATCAAAAAAACAAAAAACAACAAAAAATAAAAAACCTTTGGCTAAGGAAGATTTAGGGTGTGGGGCTGTCCCTTTGTGCAAAAAAGCCTTCGTGTCCTCATATGCATGAGCAGCTCTTACACCTGCTCTGCTCTGCTCTTGGTCACTGCACCAATTCCTCCCCAGCCCTGAACTCATCCTCTACACTCTCAACAGGACTTAAACCCATAGGTTGCTCCTTGTGATTTTTCCCTTTAAAGTCTTCTGAGGAATGATCTCATTTATAAAACGTGGATTAGGAGTGGGTATATATTTGATGTGGGTAGGGCTGAGGTGGGGAGGTTGGAGAGTTTTACTCTTTTGTCCCAAGAGCTCTGCCCCCATAGGATAACCTTGATTGCACTGGTTCTTCCTGGGGAGAAGAGGTTGGGGTGGGAGTGCAGCAGCTGGGAATATTCCATGCAGGGTCTTATATAAAAACATTTCAGTTTGGTAAGATGAACATTTACCTTGATGTGATTTGGGAGCAGCATTCTCTCTCTAATGCTTTGGTTCAGGATCATATGAATTCTAGCTTGTACTTCCTGAGAATAAACCAAATTGTGGCTGAAGAAAAGTGACTCAGAAGCATTGACAGATATATGGAGAAATCTCTTTGGGTTTAGAAAATACATATTTATCAAGAAGCCACAAGCAGTAGTTTTTAGCTAGCCTAAAAGAGTCTTTGATTTCAATTTAACCAAGTGATGTATCTGAGGTAATATGAAAGGGCTAAAGGAAATAAAAATCCATTTGGTGGTGGTAGAAATTTTAAAACTGCGGCCAGTCTCTTGCGATCACAGGTGAGACATATCATCTACTGTGGTTTTGGGATGTGGGATGTAGAGAAGTCACATGAGTTTTGTTTTGTTTGTTTTGTTTTGTTTGCTTTGTTTTGTTTCCTCTAGGACTGGGCTTCCTAGCCCTGGATTTCCTAGGCCTGGTGCCCACAGTAATATTGGATAAACAGTCATACCTTCTTCTTTGTTTGAAAATTGACAAAAGTTATACCTTTACCCCTGTGAGTTTCTAGTTATCCTGTGCCAATATTGAAATTGCTCTGGGAAAACAAGATCTCTAGTAAGTGCTTGGCAGCCCTTTCTCTGATAGCAGAAGGAGTAGCAGGTTCTCAGCTTGACTATTTGACACCTAGCAGAGATCACACTTTGTGGGAAGGAGAAATCAACAGGGAAGTATTACTGAGATAAAGCAGGCAGAAAAGACCTAGGGTGCAGAACTGATAATGGCCTGGTCCTGGGTAAGAGCAGGGGTAATCAGAGGGCACTGGGCCTCTCAAAATAGGGAAGGGCATGTGGAAAATGTGGGAAGTGAAAACGAAGACACAAAAAGAGTGTAGTAGTCAGCCTGTCATTTATAAATGATTTATGGCTTCATGGCCATGAAGTCTCTTAACCCTACCAAGAGCACTCAAGGCTAGGGGTGGTTGTTAGCCCCGTTTTACAGATGAAGATACTGAGCCACATGCAGGTGGTGATTCGTTCAAAGCTAGCTGGAACTAAGATGAAGGTCTTTTGTCTCTTGTTCCATTCCCCTGTCTATTTCTCTCATTCTACACTATTGACTAATAGACTGAGCGTAATCCCATACTAACTGCCTCCTTCGTAATTTTGCCCAGGGTCAGCCCGAGCAGGGAATAAGTGGTCAGAGAAGGAGGCCTATCTAGGAGACTGAACTTTTCTGCAAGGTTGACTTATGCTAAATGGATATCCATGACCAATGGTGTTTCGTGAGGCTAAACTGCATAATGGGACCTTAATGTGGGTAAGACAAGACCACCCAACTCCCTTTTAACTGATGAAGCTGAAATCAGATCTGTAGAGGTGAAAGGCTTATGCATTAGCCCTTTGAAAATAGATTTCCAGATGGCTGGAAGTGGACCTCTGTCTCTGCCTTCGGCCAGTGATATTGACCAATAAACTGCTTTATGTCAATAGATCATGAGATATAGTGCAAGTGAATGTTACATGTAGATAACAGCCTTTATTCAGGGTCTTTTGTAAAACCATTTAATGTACAATCTTTACTTAAGACTCTCAGAGGGGAAAAGTTCTGAGGAAACTTGTAGCATGAAAGTTTTGCACATGGCACATTTTTTTCAGGGGTAACATATACTAAAATTCAGTGAGGTGTACTTGTAAGAAGGAAAAAGGTGCAGGTGCTTGTGAGTGGTTTGAACAGTACACATAACACATAGTGTTGACTTTCCAAACGTCCTCTCCACTGATGTAATTTTTAAAGCAGTGTTATGAGTGACACACAGAAAAGTAGATTATCCTTGGCATAACTGTCATTTTTCTCACGGAGAAGCACAATTATTTTCCACTCTATGTAAATGTAAATTTGGGTCTCTGAGAAGGTTATTCTCACCTGTGAATTAATGTAGTCCATTTGACAAGGGGCGATGAATTGGCTACATGTAAATTATGACTCCCCAGGATGTTGATTGATTTGGTTGAGGCTGGTAATTGTGCCTCTTTCCATGTGGTCCGGATGCATATTTGCATGGGAGGGAAATGAATGCAAAGGCGAATGTAAGAGTGCCATTGGCATTTAGGAGTTGGCAGGTGACCTCTTTTAATGATTGTTTTTTAAAAGTTGCTTTGAGTGGTCTAAGGAGTAAATTATTTAAAAATTACTGATGGTGTTTAGACTAAATTTAGGGTCTTCTTTGCATTGAGAAACAAAACCCCCGTGAATGGGATTGAAAGTGAAGGTAATGCTCTAGGAAGCCAGCTGGGCTGAATAGTAATGCAAATAGCCTTAGAGCTGGGACAAGGATATATCCCAGATATTTGTGTATCTGTCACATTGGTCCTAGTGAGGTTGCAAGATGTAAAAGATTTTGTACCAGCTAAATCTGAAGTAAGAATTAGAATTGAGGAGCAATTGTGAGAAATCAAACACAGCTCTGTTTCTCAGAAAAATATACTGATAAAATTGCCTATCTCTCTCATCTCAATATTTGCCACATCGATTTGAAAAATAATATAATTGATCTAAAATAAGGGGCAAATAAAAAGCTTCAATATGTGTAGCTCTTGATATCATAGTGTTTCCTCTTGCGGTTTGTAGCTAGAATCACACGCAACAAGAGTTTTCTAGTTATAAAAAGAATTGAAGTTAAGTAGTATAAATAACTTTGCTTTCTTTTGAATTTTGTTTTTAGTATAATTTAGACATAGATAAGTTTATCCAGTTATGGATGTTCTCTTAACTTCTCTTCTTTTATATTTTTACGTATAAAATGGGCAAAGCATCATGCAACTCAGCAAATGCTTACCATATGCTATACGCTATTGTGAGTTCTTTGCAAGGCTTATCTCCATTAGTCCCCACAAGCCTATGAGATAGTGCCCTGGGTCCTGTTCTCCAGGAATCAGACTCTGAGTTGGAGAGTGTCTGCAGTAAGTTTATGGGGGAATGCTTTTGAGATTGACACCTGCAGCGGGTGAAGGTAGCAGGACTCCGTGGAAAGTGGGAGAGGGAGTTATTACATTGCCATGTAGCTATTGTAAAGGTCTCTGCAGAGACCTGGGGGCTGGGAAGGCCCTTAGAGTTTTCCTGTCTTGTTACAAAAAGACTAGGCTTTTACATCCTTCTATTTCTCTCAGTGGTCAGTAGATATCAGATGCCTCCAGGGTGTGACCCTTGGCAAGGCCATCTCTGAGCAGCTGAGAGCCATCAGCTGTCCATATTCCTAGCAGCTGGGGACAGATACATTAGTGCTGAAGTGAGGCTATCTGCGTAGCCCGCCATATCATTCAGCACAGGTATTATCCCATTTTTACATGCGAAAGCAGAGGCTCCAGGAGTTTAACAATTTCCCCAAGCCACACAGCTAAGTGGAGAGCTGGAATGAACACCGTGCAATCCGATCCACACTAGAAGCCACCATTTTACCTCTCCATAATTGCTGCAAACCAGGTAAGTAAATTAGTAAACGAACAACATAATTTCTAGAAAGGTACGTGCTCCAAAGAAAACAGAAAAGGAGGCATGCTAATGGGGAGTAAATATACTGATGGCGCTTGGACGTCCTGCTGCCAGGAGGTATTGCCCAGCGTGTGGGGCAGTGACTGCATGCCATCCTGTTCAGCCAGACGGCGTTATCCAGTTTCTCTTGTGGTGAAGTGGGCCACTTCTCAGCCTGGCCAGTAGAACCTCTGTACACCATGCTCCTTCCCAGACCCATGGCCTTCAGTGGCCAGAGTAGCCTTAGAAGCTCTGAAGACAGCAGGGCTAGGTCTCTGAGACAGCCCATGTGGGAGAGAGCAGCTGACGTGGAGCCCTCACCCTGGACTGTTCATCACCTGGGAGAGAAATAACCTTAGACTGTCAAGCCCTGGAACTTTAGGGGGTAGATGGGTATTTGTTACAGTAGCTTATTCTACTCTCCTGAGTACAGCAGAGAAATTTATTTAAAATATTTTAGGATAAAAAAATGTAGTGTCCGGGTAGTTGTTATTGGGGTAGTATGATAGTTAATTTTATGTGTGAACTTGACTGGCATACAGTGCCCAGATATTTGGTCAAGCATTGTCCTGGGAGTTTCCGTGAAGGCATATTGGAAAGAAATTAGCATTTAATTAGATGGACTTTATGTAAAGTAGATTACCCCCCACAATGAGGGTGGGCCTCATCTAATTAGTTGAAAGCCTTACTATAACAGAGATTGACCTCTCCCAAACAAGAAAGAATGTGGCCATCAGTCTGCTTTTCAGCTTCACCTGTAGCGTCTTCTTGCTCCTCCTGGTTTGTCAGCAGACTGCCTTTGGGCTTGAACTCTACTCTTTCTTGAGTCTCCAACCTATCCCATCTGATTTCAGACTCCCCAGTCCTCCACAATCATGTGAGCCAAGGTCTTAAAATAAATCTCTTTCTCTATATATATCTTGTCTGTTCTGATACAAAGTAGTTGTTAACATTTGAATCAACCTATTGAGAAATCCCTACTCATCTTACATATCATTATAGAAATCTACCCCAGAAAGTTTGTTATTTAACATAGAAAATGTTGTATGTGTGTGTGTGTGTGTAATTGGTAATGTGTATTGCATTCAAGATGCATGGCTGGCTAAAATGATTTTTTTCAGTCCCTATCACTCCTAGAAGATGAGAATAAGAATCTGTCAGCCCCATTGGCTATAGGCTAGAGCTCTCTCAGGCGGGGCCACATGTCTCACAGAAAACTCCAACGCCAGGTTCAACCGAGAGTCTAGCTCATTCTGATGCTAGACTTTCTTTGTGTCCGCTCTGAGCGAACCTCTCATGCAAAGAGTTTGCTGTTGAGTCTGAGGACAGAGAAAGAGCTTCCAGGGACAGGTTGAAAGACTATTTTACTATTTTATGTGTGAGTGTGTGTGTGTGTGTGTGTGTGTGTGTGTGTGTCTGTTTTTAAATCAATGTTGTGGTACAATTTGATATAAGACTTGCTCTCATTCCAACCTGACATGTGCACATTCTCTTTCACCTTCAATGTCCAAAGACTGTGACTGTTTACCAAAAGAACTGACCATTGTGGAGTGACCTCTTCGATTTAGATCTATTCCCCAAGATGGGAATAAGGCAGTGCAGGGCAGGTCGGATATGAACGTGGCCTTCAGAAGACATGGATTTGAATCCTAGATCTGCCCCTTGTTAGTCGTGTGGCCTTGGTCAACACACTCTTCCTTTCCATAATTCTTTTATCAAGTGTGTAGCTGTCACTAGGGGCTGTTGGGAAGACCACATGAGCTAATGCCTGTGACGTGCTTTGTACGGTGCCTAAGTGTCATTATTGTTTATGAGCAGTGCTGCATAAGGAAGGCTTTCAGATAAGTGAAGGTTAACTTTTAAGCATTGTTACAAAAAGCAAACAGTTTTGATAGATACGTTTCTTGTCTTCTTAGTGAAGAGAGTGACCATTGAAAAAACAATATTATCCTGTTGCTAAGCAGTGAAGGCTCAAGTGTTTACTGCTAAGGTGTGTGGAGATAGCTGTAATCTAATTCTTTGAATTACCCTGGACAATGTTTTCTGAGCTATTTGAGAGATGTTAACCATGAGCTTTGGGACCTGAGTGTTTTGTGTTCAAATAAGTTTGGGAAATACTGGCTTGTAGATGGCCACCATCACACTGTGTTCTCAGATGTCTTTTCCTCTGTGTGAGGGGACCCCTGGTATCTTTTTTCTCTTCCTTTAAGGATACCAACCCTGTGAATTAGGATCCCACTCTATGACTTCACTTAATCTTAACTACCTCCTTAAAGGCCCTGTCCCCATACACAACCACATTGGAGGTTAGGGGTTCAATATATGAATTTTAGGGTAACAGATTTCAGTACATAAGAACTGACTAGAAAACAAAGTAACTAATTTAGCATATGTACTGCTCAAGCGAGCACCAAAGTTAACTCATTTAAAACAAAGTTTCTTGTTATAGGATTTTTTTATCCGAAAGAGACCCTCCAAGAAGATATAAATTAGTTTCCCAAACTTATTTTTTCTATAAGATTCCATTTTAATTTTTAAGAGATCACTTATTAAGGATTTGGGAAATGCTGTTCAGAGAAAACTATTGTGCTAATCTCATTTGTGCATTGGTGTGTCCTCAGAGAAAGGCTGAGGCTGATGGTTTTCATATTAAGTATTCTAGTTTATTCTCACCTTTTCGTACTGGTTTTGATGCTGGCTTTTATAACCATCCCCAACCAGGACAGTGAGATGGTCCCTTTTTCTGCAACAGTGAGCTTTTGTTCATAGCATACCTTCTGTCATATTAGCTATTTTGGTTGCTACTCATGCTCAGATACCCTGTCACAGTTTCCCTGGAAAGCTGTACAACATCTAAATAATAACAAGTGGTATGTCATTGTGTTTAGAAAGCAGTCCTCTTTCTCCCTGGAAAAAATGGTAATACTAAAATATTATGCTTTTCGATTGACATTGCTGTGATGTGATGTGCTCATTTGTATTCATGGAGAGCTTCAAAATAAATATCCTAGTCTGCAGATTTTTCTAATTAAGTAGCAGGGAAACCATCTACCATTATTCCCATTCGAACTTTCTGTAATTGCTTATTTCTTCTCCTTTTTAATGTATAAATAAAGCCTTCAGATTTTAATTTCCTCATGACTTTTCTTCATTCATAAATACTAGTTTTCTTGACATTTTTTATTAGTTCATTCAAAATAAAAGTTTATTGCATTAACTTTCTGATGCAATGTTACAAGATGAATTGCTGTAATTCCCCATTATTAAGGAATTATTATTAATAAATATTGTGATTCATTGCTGCAAAACGTTAAAGCATATAATTTTCTTCTCTGTGTTAAGCCTCATTACTTAGCAAATGTGAAGCTCCATTATTATTCAGTAGCTGTACTTAGGAGCAACATTCTTTCGAAGGCAGGATCGTGTTGTGGAAATGTGGCCTCTGGAGTTATAGAAGCCATTTATTAGCTGTTAGACCCTAAGGGTTTTCATTTTTTAAATCTGTAAAATGAGGCTCTTTTTTTTTGAAGGAGAGATTTTGGTGGTTGTCAGGATGATTAATCAATTCCAGGCATCTGAAAAAGGGGAGTTTTCTTTAAGAACATAGTATCAATTGATGATTGACTGACTGATTGATTGAATGAAAGATCTCGAGCACCTAGACCTAACCAGGCACACACACACATTTTATATATACTTAGAGAGCTCTTCCATTTTGCTAGCACTATTTCGTGAAGAGTTCATTCCTCCCGTTTAGTTTGTTTCATATGGTGCTGTAATTGTTGGCTGTCTATCTTCCTACTAGACTGTGAACTAGAACCTTGTATCTCTGAGTCCGTAATATGTCTTAGGTCTCATTAAATATTTATTGAATAAAAGAAAGAACAATCTCTGGGGGGAGGAAGAACCATGAGAAGGATATGTGAGGTTGCAACCTGAATGGTGGTTGCATCCAGCATCCCAAGGCTGCTGGAATGATTTGTCTTCAAAATAAGAAGCTTGCAGCAGACGTGACTTGACACAGATTTCATCTGGCTCGGAATCGGTTGGAGTATTTGAGCCCCAACTGTGAATGTATATCAATGCATCTTTTACTCAAGGTTTAAATCGCATGTGTACCTTTGTCAGTAATGCTGCACAGATTAATACTAAGGAAGGGGCATGCCATACTGGACTCTCCCATCATCCATTTCCTACAGAACTCAAGGACAGGAGCTAAACTGTGGCATGACAAACTATCTTGCATCAATAAAAGCTTTGGGGTCTTGTCTTCTAAAAAAGGAAATTTCTTAAGGGACCTGACCACATTACTCACATCTCATTTCCTACAGTGCCCAGGAAATTGCTGAACACATAGTAGATGCTCATTGATGCTCAAGGAGTTATAATTTCCTTTTTTTTTTTTTTTTGCAGGTTGCTAGCCTTCGTAGCTTTCTGTACAACAGGTGGACTTTATTTTTTTAGGCTTACAGAATTTTTGTTTTTAACCAAGTGCTTTTTTATAGTTAGGGCTGAGAATAAATAATTCTAAATATAATGTTAAATCTCAACTGAATACACAGGCTACTTTCAAAGCCTCGCTTTGGATTCTTGTGTCAGCTCACGGTTACCTTGTTATTCTGTGTCACGTTCAGATAGGAGTTGTCCAGAAGATCCTTCTCTCATCAAAACTGCCTCTCTCTCAAATCTGGAAAAGCAACTTTTTGGGAAAGTATGTGTCTCCCTATCTTTCTGCTGAAGGCTGGAGACAGATAGTAGAATCTCTACAGCAGACTGATAAAAAACTAGGCAACCCGTATGAGTAAAGCAATTTGGTCAAGGGAAGTAAACTTCAAAGGAACGCTCTGCAGTCTGGCAGTGTTGAGCGGCCGTCAGTACAAGGTCTGAGTTACGTGGGTTAGTCCTGGTCAGCACAATGTGGTTGTTTGTAAAGCAGCCTTTCCTGGGACATCAATCGGCTCTGCTGGCCGCTTATGGGAAAAAAGCGAGGCAGGAAGTAATATGCTGGAACGTGAGGTCCCCATGGAGACTTCTGCAATATTACTATTTCACATCCTGTGCAGCCATGTACTTCTAGTAATCACTGTTGTTTTTTTACCTTTTCTGTGTTCAGCCTCAGGTATAACTTTTCCTGATTTTGCTGAACATTTTTTCCCAAATTTTTTTTTATTGTGGTAAAATACATATTACTTAAAATTTACCATCCTCATCATTTTTTAGTGTACAGTTCAGTGGTATTAAGTACATTCATGGTTTGGTAGGATTTTTGAAACTAAAGATTTCTTCTCAAGATTTCTTGCCTCAGGCAATGGCGGGGGCAAACAGATCGGCACTTGGCATGGTATGAATTAGCCTGGAATTGTTATTTGTGTTTTAAAAATTCTTACTGACTTGATTTGGGTTTTATTTTCAAAGTACGCTGTTGTGATGTTGTTAATGGTGTTGGTTGAATGTGAAACCGAAATAAAACCCGGCATTGTTGTCAAATGTGACATTAGGGGAACCTCACCAGGATGATAATTCATATGTAAAATTCTTTGGAACCTCAGGAATCAAGTATCATCACACGCCAGGGATGATTTTCCGGCTTGGTGTTCATTCCTGTGCGAAGTTCAAATTTCAGCTCATCCGAGGTGTCTCCTAAAGGCAGTGTTTAAAAACACATGGTCCTCCTATCCATGGTGGTCCTAGGCACCAGCCACAGGATTTTAGGAGAGTTGATCAATGATCTGAGCCGTGGTTCATTCTGCAGATAACGGCATCATTTTGCACATTTCTGAGGAGCTGAAAGGAGAAATGAGATTTATGTGAGTAGCACAATAGACTCATGCTATCTTCAGTGACATTGTCATATGAGCTGACCCTGCTTTGTTCTTATAAACACTCTTGTGTACCAGTTGTTGGTACTTTTGGAGCGTGTATGTGTGTGTGTGTGTGTGTGTGTGTGTGTGTGTGTGTGTGTGTGTGTGTGTAGGAGGTCATTGTGAATGTATGTTGTTGCTTTAATTAGCCATTTTCCTATTTATGCAACTCCTAACATCAACACAGGTAGTAAAGCAAATGACACATTCCTCACTGCTCACTTGGCAAGAATTCTGCCTCGCCCCCTGTGAATGATTATTTGCAAATTGAGAAATAAAAAATCAGAGCCAGCTAAAGGCCTGGACAGAGTTGTATATTGTGTCAACAAAATATTTTAGGAGGTGTCGATATCTAGTTTCATCTTCTCATTCCTGTTACTTTTTCTTTCCCTCTCTTCCGTCTTCCCTTCTTTCTTTCTCTGACATAGAACATGCTACCTAGACAATATTGTCTTTCTTCGGTAAAATCTACTTTGATCATCACACCAGTCAATACATGTAATTGTCTCTTTGTGGGTACATTTATTGATATCTGGAGAGAGCAACTCTGAAGTTGCTATGTTTATTATATCTGATATACCATAACTAGGGAATGGAATTCTGAGTTTTTTAATTTTTAAAAAAGATTGCAGTTTGTACTTTCTAATATCCTGTACTTAAAGAACATGATTACTGCTAATTAGCTCTTAGAAAATTGTTTTTTGCTTGATTAGAGATTTTAGCTACGTGCATGCAAATCTAATGGGTTTTCATTATGTGTATTTCTTTCTATTCTATACTGGTTTAAATATTAATATATGGAAATTTAGCTTCATCTGCCATACCTTTTGATGTCAGAAGCATAATCACTGTAATTGGCTTAGATTGTTTTTTCTCCTGTTTGTATTTCATATTATCTAATGTCATTAGTGAGTTGACTACTGAGTGGGTAATCTGCATTTCAGAACTGCTTCTTGAGCACATTATTACCATTGATTTTGATTATTTTAATTCCCATTCACCCCAGGCAGGCCCTCAAGCTGTGCCATATTATTCAAAGAACTGCTTTCTTCCTTTCAGTGAGCAAGTCTCTCTGTTTCTGAAAACCCATCAGCATTCTGATAAGTGCTGATGTTTTTACTTGGTCTGAGGGACAACCTGATTTTTGTAGCATGTGCTGAGGGTGGGTAGCTCAAGACTGGTGTGTCTTCATTCCGAATGTCGGTTAACATAGTAGTCTCTGGTGCCCAGAGGGAAGTTGGGCGCCGGGTCTCGTCAGCTTTCACAGACTGAGCTGGGTACTTGACCAGCTTCTGCCAGCCTGCAGCCACAGCTCCCCATCCACAGGACTCCTGTGCAGCTGACTACTGGTGCGCAGCAACCATACCTACCTCTTTGCTCTCTCTGAGGCTTGCAGGTTTGTCTTTTACCCTTGGAAAATGATTGTTGTACTGACTTAGCGATTGGGATCCAACTTCCTTTGGGTTTTTGAGTGTATTCCAAAACTAACTGTAAAAAGAACCTCACATTAAAGTCTAAGTTTGGCTACGGTCAGCCACAGAGTCTGCGAACCCTCCTCTGGCTGGGATGCATGTGCTCTGTTTAGCTGCTGCTGGTTATTAAGTCATTTGTAGTTGCACAGAACCTTGAATGTTAAGGCTGCAAGGGAAATGGCCAGCGCCAGGATTCTGCTTCTGTCTTTTTATAGACAAGAAAACAGATGCTTAGAGAGGTAAATGACTGGCTTGAGGTCATACATCTCCTGAGTGGCAGAGCTGAGTGGTAGAGTCCCCTTTTTCCAGGCAGTGATCTTTACTTTTTAATGACACCTTGTTACTGGATGATATAGAGTAGCAATACACACACACACCTGCTAGCCACTAGTCAGTGTGGGTGACTGACAGCTATATATGTGTCCATGTAGTTCAATGTGTTTTTTGGGGGCAGCGGCTTTTATGAGGGAAATGAGAATACAAAAGGAATGCAATTAAAAGCATGTGTTTATGTGTCTAAACACATGTATGTCTTAAGAGGTCTAGTAGGGTGATTCTGCCTGAATGTGACCTAAGTCAGCTTGGATTAAAGAATTTTTCTCTCCTTTTAAGCTCTTTGTTCCTGGAGTGCTGGGAATATACAGTACTTGGGTGCTAAGAGGTCTGAGCTCCTTGGAAGGCATTGCCTGAGTGAGTCCCTAGCCCCTGGTTAGCGCTTTTCTCCGCTGTCTGGTTTGTACTAAGTATCTGAAAGTTGTGGGAGGAGAAGGTGGAGGGGGAGGTAGAGAAGTGGGTAGGACTTTCCTGTTTGAAGTTTCTATAATAATTAGTTTAGGACCTACCAAGGGGTAATTCCTAATGAACGTAATTATTGCGGGAATTCTTAATTATCAAAAGGGGTTTTAAAAGTTTTAACCAAGAAGCCTCCAGGGTGAATATTTTAGACTATGTGACATTAGTGTCCATAACTAGCAGTTCTTCTAACAGTTGGTTTAAGTTAATTTGGTTTTATCAAAGAAGGCAAATAAAATTGATTCAGGCAATATTTTATCGCACATGTCTAGGAACGAGAGTCTTAACCCTAAATAATCATTTCCTCTTTGGGCTGGGCCTCTCCTTGTTTTAATTTGTTGGTTTCTGATATGGAGATGTGAGTTAATGTCTTCCTTTTCCAATTGTGTGTGAGAATCTGGTCTTCTGATATACCCAGAATATGCCAGCATCATACAACCTTTCTTTTCAATTCCATTAAAAACATTGGGCAAGAGGACTACTTGGCACTGAGTAAAATTTGACCAGCCAGAACATTTTGAGACTGACTGAATTCTTGTCTAAGTTGCCAGGGAACTTTCATATTAAGTGGGCCTAGATACTTAGACTAATTTACTTAGTACAAATGACAAAAGGATGGACTAGGCCAGTGATTTCTAGACTTTTGGATTTCACTGACCAATAGAATTTTTAAAATGACTTTGAAGAATGACATGGAGTTATCAGCAGGTCTTTTTGTCAAGTAAGGACATTTAAGAAAATATCAAAGTATCACCCACTATGATGAACACTAATACCTACATGTGGTAGAAGAGAGAGAGAGAGAGACTTTGGTAATAATGGACAGCCCTTACATTAAAAAAACAAAACAAAACAAAAAAAAACTGAAAAACTTAATATGGTGTCCTCGTTTTATTTTTTTTCATTTACCAAAGACCAGTAATGACTGGCATTTAACAACTAGTGAGCCAAGTGACCTTTCAGAGTCCCTTATAGGTATAACATTGACTTGTATTCAACTTATACTTCATTGTGACCCCAAGACCCTTTTTATCTTTATTTTTCTTCTCAGTCACTCTTTCCTTTCTTGCATTATCTTTCTTTCTCTTCCACCTCTCCTGCTTGCTTTCTTCTCCTTCTCCTCTTCCTCTCCTATTCTCCAGTGTTTCCCAGAATCTCTCAAAGGCAGAAAGGCTGTGTGTCACCATTCTGGGGACCCCTGTCCAAGGGACTAGTTTTCTTATTGAAAGGGGTGGTGTTCTCAAACACAGTGAGAGAGCTGTCATACAGACTACTCATGCCATAGGTTAAAATGTAAAGCATCCTTGCTTTGCTGACATTTGCCTATTCATAGCTGTTTCTTGGCTATAATCCTCCAAACCTCCAACTAGCTGTGCGCCTACCAAGTAGTTCTATGTTCTGAATATTTTTCTCATTAGTTATCTCTGCTGTATGAGACAATACTTCTTATATCAAGATGTATTATGTCATTTGCTTCTCTTCGATCTACTGGGTAAATTACTCTGTCATAGAAATAGATTAATGGGCTGCAAATTTCACCAGAGCTTGTTTTCTCATGAATTTTGCTGACCTGACTGCTTTTGTTTGGGTCAGAATTTATAGTAACTGTAGGTATAATTGTTTTTCAATATTTGGCTTTCTAGTTTCAATAAAATATTTCATTTCCAAAGTATATAAGAATGAAGGGCAATTAAAATATGTTTAGAAATTATACAGATAAACCTGTTTTTTGATATCCATGAAATCAGTTGGTTTGGCTCTTAGATAAAGATTAGGTTAGAGTGTTCCATGTTTAAATGATTTCTAAGGAACTATTTTATCAGTTAATGTGAAACAACAAGTTATAGTCTTTTCTTTAATGAAATCTTTATAGTCTTGTATTCTAATTACTATGAACCAAAATATAGCAGTGGATAGTGCCATCTCAACTTAATTTATTTGTACAGGTTTGAATTCGAGGACCAGATAGTATCTTTTGACTAATGAAAGATAACACTGTGCGATTTCTTTGATACTTTACAGAATTATTTCTTTTGTTCATCATTAAAAAAATACAATAAAGTCTCTGTTAATTGAGTACCATGGTTCCTTAAACATTTGGCGGATGCATATTCAGAGATGCTTTGATATCTACGGGGAGTTTAGAATCTTCTGTGGTGGAATATAGAGTTAAAGGTCCAGGTTATTCTAAGTTTTCCTCATAACAATATTGTGGTCTATATAGTCTAAGAGTTGAAATACCAACCAGTTCATGGTGATGCTGAGATGATGGCTTAGCTTTGAATCTGAGTGGCAGAGTTCCAGAAGAACATGCTTATATCCAGAAGAACATGCTTATATTTATGCTTATATCAGTTCTGTGTTTAAGGCATTGGGTGTGCATGAAGGTGACCTACCAGCTTGGAGTCTTCTGAATGGTTGTGCTCTGCTTCAGCAGTGGTACCGCTGAAAAAGCGCTGCACTTGAACAGAGAGTCCCTGGGCTCAAGTTCCGACAGCCCCTCCTCACTAACTACCAACTTCAGATGGTCTCTGAGTCGTCCTGGGAACGGCAATACTTCGCTCACGTTAACCCTGTCAGAAGCTGTTTTGGTTAAGAATTGACAGGGGTCAACCACTTATATTTCTACCCTCTACATTTCACCTAATGATTGTGGCCAGTCTGCAGCGCTCCTCCTTGTGTGTCCTGGTATGTTGATTTGGTGGCAGTTATGGGGCATCGGTCTTATGTAATTATATTCAGTCTTGTCATCACATCAAGAGGGACTCCACATCAGTAGAGGTACAAACCTAAAGTTCTAGAGCCTCGGTGGTAACTATTTCAACCTCAAAGCGTGGGTTGATATACCCTTCAAGAGGTAGAGGTAAGAAAATAAGAATTAAAAGAAAGTAAGACTTCTGCCTGCACATGTCTCCTGGTTGGAGGTGGAGGGAAAGAAATTTCCATCCTGGTGGCATCTGAGCATGGAGCCCTGACAGAATGAGAGGCATGTGGAGACCCATGCTTTGTTCTTGGCACTAACTAGCCAGCCTACCAGGCTTCTTGGCAGGAATGAACTATAGCATCTGCTAGGAGCAGAGAGTATATTTAAATGGAGTTAGTTTTGATTTCTCAGTTTCTTGTCACTAGGGATGAGCAAACTCAGTAGTGCTCTGTATTTTCAGAAAATCTGACTTATTTTTCAAGCATTTTGTGTTTGGCTAAATTCTACATGTATTTTGCCAGCTTTCCTTCTTTAATTATTAGTATTAAAGCCATGTGTGTGAATTTGAAAAGAAATTTAATAGCCATTTTAATATTTATTTACACTTAATTCATCTAAGAGCTGTGTTAAGTAAGGGCTTTTATATCTTATAAGAAATCTTTAAAGATAGTTTATAAACATTTCTCTTCATAAGGTATAGCATCAATTTCATTCCTTTGTTCTCTACAAAGAAATTTGGTTTTGGGGATGATTAGGATAGGATCCCAATTCCAAAGCCATGATACTTATAGCAGGGACTGAACAACACAAAGTGAGTTCTCATTCTCTTAATTGCAGTTGACTTGGAGACATTCGTTTTGGTAAAATCCCCAAATGCATTTTCGAGAAAGCACATGCTCTTTTAGAAAACATTATTCTCCATCTCTAGGTCTTGCATACAGTTGCCAGAGCCATGGAAAAACAATTTCCGTGGCCCATCATTTCTTTTTTCCAAGTACGACACACAGATTGGTTCTGGGCAGTAGGAGAGTAGTAAAAAGAGGAATGGTAATTTTCAAATAATTCTTACCTTCTGATTGCCCAGTAACCCATCTGTGCCTCTCTTAGGCTTTGTGCAATACTGATTACATGAGCAATATTGATTTAAATGAACAGGCATTATTTGTTAATGACAAAATAATGGTGTTATTTTTCTCTGGTTGCAGATGCTATTCTATTCAAAACAGTTTGTTCTGAGATGACAGTGGGAGTGGGACCTGGAGTTAGAATGTTAGGGCTGAGGGTGTGGGGAGAGGAGATTTAGTGATCGTCCAGTCAAACCCCCTTGCTATCAAAGGGTCTGAAATATTAAATGGAACAAATATAAGCAGATACATGGTAGGCATATAATAAATGCTTTTGAGTTAATGCATTCATTAATCTTAAAGATTAAGCTCTTTTTATGCCTAAAGAATTGCAACTGTTAAGTTGAATATCCAGAATAGAAGTGAAGCTGTTTATTCTTGGGTCTTCTTCTTCTGTCCTTTGTAAAACAGAGCTGTTTCCTTGAATTGAGAATGAATTTTGTACTCCATTGTCAGTTTATACAATTTCATAACAGTAAACAATGTACTTTAATGAGTATTAGGTTGAAAGTTCAGAAATGGGTCCAAAATCACTAGATATTTGGTTGTAATTTATAAAATTGTTTACCTTCGAAGCTGTACTGTTTACATTTTTAATTAAACTTTTTTATTTGCAGATAATTATAAATTATATGTAATTTTAAGAAATAATACAGAGCTATTCTATGCACTCTTTGCCCGGTGGTAACATTTTATAGAACTACAGTACAATATCAAAAGTAAGATATTGGCATCAATACAATCAAGTTATAGAACATTTTTAAAAATAGAGGTATAATTTACATATAATATTATATTAGTTTCAGGTGTGCAATGTAATGATTCAATATTCGTATACATTGTGAAATGATCATCACAATATGTCTAGTTAACATCTGTCACCACACATTGTCACAATTTTTTTTCTTGCGTTGAAGACTTTTAAGGCTCTTTTAGCAACTTTCAAATTTACAATATAATGATATTAACTATAGTCACCATGCTGTACGTGGCATCCCCATGACTTATTTATTTTATAAATGAAAGTTTGTACATTAGGACCCCTTTTTTTAACCCATTTCACCCACCCCCGGCAACCACCAATCTGTTCTTTATATCTATGAGCTTACTTTTTTGTTTTTGTTTTTAGATTCCACATATAAGTGAGAGCGTATGGTATTTGTCTTTTTTAGTCTGACTTATTTCACTTATCATAATACCCTCTAGGTCCATCCACATTGTTGCGAATGGCAAGATTTCATTCTATTTATGGTGAATACTATTCCATTGTGCTTGTGCATGTATAAAAATATATCATATCATATATTCTTTATTCACTTATCGATGGATACTTAGATTGTTTTCATATCTTGACTATTGTAAATAATGCTGCAATGAACATGGGAGTGAATGTATCTTTTTGAATTAGTGTTTTCATTTTTTTCAGTTGAATAGTCAGATGTGGAATTGCTGGATCATATGGTAGTTCTATTTTTAATTTTTTGAGGAAACTCCATTCTGTTTTCCATAGTGGCTGCACCAATTTGCATTTCCACCAACAGTGCACATGCTCACCAACACTAATTCTTTCTTGATTTTGATAATAGCCATTCTAACAGGTGTGGGGTAATATCTCATTGTGGTTTTGATTTGCATTTCTCTGATGATTAATAGTGTTGAACATCTTTCCACATACCTGTTTGCCATATGTATATCTTCTTTGGGAAAATGTCTTTTCAGATCTTCTGCTTATTTTTTAAGTGGATTTAAAAAAAAATACTATGTTTGAATATTTACTCCTTATCAGGTATATTATTTACAAATACATTCTTTCATTCAGTAGGTTGTCTTTTTATTTTGTTGACTGTTTACTGTGCAGAAGCTTTTAACTTTGATGTAGTCTTGCTTATTTATTTTTGCTTTTGTTGTCTTTGCTTTTTTTGTCAGATCCAAAAATTCATTGCCAAGACCCATGTCAAGGAGCTTTACAGCCTCTGTTTTCTAGGAGTTTTCAGGTCTTACATTCAAGTTTTTTATTCATTTAATTTTTGTATATGGTGTAAGGAAGTAGTTGCAAGATATAGAACATTTCTATTACCACAAGGATCCCTCAAGTTGCCCTTTTATAGCCACACTCATTCCCCTCCGTCCTTACTCCTCCCTTAACTCTTGGCAACCACTAATCTATCCTTTATTTCAGTACTTTTTTTTTTCATTTTCAGAATTTAATGTAAATGGAATCACATAATATTTAAACCTTTGGGATTGGCCTTTTTTTCATTCAGCATATTTCTCTGGAGATTCATTCAGGTTGCTGCATGTGTCAATAAAATATTTTATTACTAAATAATATTCTACATTATGTATATAATTCAGTTTGAAGGACATCTGATGTTCTAAAATTTCCATTTAGTTTTTAAAAAATATTTTCTATTTTTCTAATCAGGCTTTCTATTTCTTTGCTGAGACTTCCTATTTTTTTCTTTCTTTCAAGCATGTTCACAATTGCTTGTTGAAGCCTTTTATGATGGCTACTTTAAAATATTTGTGAGATAGTTCAAACACCTTCATCATCTCAGTGTTGGCATCTATAGATTGTCTTTTTTCATTCTGTTTGAGATCTTCCTGGTTCTTGGTTTGATGAGTAATTTTTTAATTAAAAGTCAGACATTTTGGGTATGGTGTTGTAAAATTCTAAACCTTATTTAAACCTTCTGTTTTAGCTGGGTGCCTTTGTCACCGCTCCATCAGGAGGAGGAGAGGAAGTCCTCATTAGCAGGTGGAAGTGCCAGTTCTCAACTCTGTCTCTGTTGATACTCAAGGCCTAACTGTGTGAGAGCATGGACATCCCACCTGGCCTTCGCTGATACCTTCCAAGCTGGGGGTGGTAGGAATGCCTTGTTGCTGCTTTCTGCACGATATCTACTGATGGCATGAGAGAGAAGGTGGCCTTGTCACCATCAGTGACAGTGGTAACCATGAACATCCTGAATCTCTACTAGGTCTCATATGCCACCATTCTAGCTGGGGAGGGAGAAATGCCTCATTACTGCCGGATAGGGTGGATGTCCAGGCTCTCCACATGGCCTATATATCTGAGAGTGAAGTTGTGACTTGTTATCATTCACCAAGGATAAAAATCCTGGTACCCTGCATCTCATTGCAACCTGAGGGTGAAAGTCTAGGTGTCTCTCAGCCTTTGTTGGCAAGGGAAGGGGTGGGGCCACATTTTTTTCTGTACTGCTTGATTAGATTAGGGCAGTTATTATCTAAACGTTTCCTATCTTATGAGGCTGCCCCTTCCCTGGACTTTTGGCTAAAGAGAGAAGGCTTTTGTTGCTGTTGCTGTTTGGGGCCATAATCAGTTGATATTTCTGGATCCCTAGCTGTTTCAACTCCTAGTGTGAGACACGTAAGGCAAAAAGACAACCCAGGAAATTCCCACCATTTTGTTCTTTGGGTCTTGAGCTTCCTAACAGTTTTGCCTTTTTTCCACGGTTCAGAGTCTTCTATGTTTGTTTTATATAGAATGTCCAGACTTTTTGTTGTTGTAATATTGGGAGTAATAGGAAAAAGTAAGTTTACTCTGCCTTCCCATGTTTACATTTTAAACAGAAGAAATCTCTTTAACATTTCTTATAATACTGGTTGGGCAGTGCTGAACTCTTTTAGCTTTTGTTTGTTTGTTTGTTTGTTTGTTTTTGTTTGTTTCTTTGTTTGGGAAGCTCTTATTCTATTCTTCAGTTCTAAATGATAGCCTTGCTGTAGAGTAATCTTGGTTGTAGGTCCTTGCTTTTCATCACTTTAAATATTTTGTGCCAAGACCTTCTGACCTGCAAAGTTTCTGTTGAGAAATCAGCTACCAATCTTATGGAAGCTCCCTTACAGACAATAAACTGCTTTTTATCTTGCTGCATCTGAGATTCTCTCTTTGTTTTTAACCTTTGGCATTTTAATGATGATATGTCTTAGCATGGGTCTCTTTGGGTTCATCTTGTTTGGGATTCTGTGCTTCCTGGGTTTGTATGTCTGTTTCTTTCAGGTAGGAGAAGTTTTTCATCATTACTTTTTCAAATAAATTTTCAGTTCCTTGCTCTCTCTTCTCTTTCTGGTACCCCAGTCATGCAAATGTTGATATACTAGATGTTGACCCAGAGGCTCCTTAAACTGTTCTCATTTTTTAAAATTCTTTTTTTTTGTTACTGTTCTAATTAGGTGTTTTCCACTACCTGTCTTCCAAATTGTCGCTTCGATCCTCTGCTTCATCTAATCTAGACTTAATGGGATGATAACTTCACAAGTTATATAAATATCTAATGGTTGTGTTGTACCTAAAACTAAAATAATGTTGTATGTCAACTGTAGTTGAAAAAAATAAAGAGGAGGGGAAGAGATAAAATTGGTGTCAAAGAATAAAAGTATTTTCTATGATCCCATTGATTGGGAAAGGCAAGTTTTGTCTTGTTTTAACAGCAGTGCTTATCTTGAGATAAACATTTAATACAACTATTATTGCTTTCTAACCTTCCTCCCTAACTACAAAGCTTACCATGTTTCACTTTTCATTCAAGTCAATTATTTGCATCTTGGTGCGTTTCAGATAGTTCTTCTGGAGGAAAACACTGGGAGATGATGTCACAACATCTAGGAAGGCTCCTGTTTTCTGACAATTACAATCTCTTCTGCTGTCCTTCTCTTCACTCTTCATAGACATTGTAGTTTATCAGCAATTTTATTTTATCACTCGGTTCAGAAATGGGTTTTGTGTGACAATACATTTATCATGAATATCATTTTGGGGCCATTAAAAATGGTTATTATCACCAAAGCTTTATTTGGAAGACTAATGTTTAACTCTGCTATTAGCTTTGTATTGAAAATATGTATTTACCCATTCATACACACACATGCACATGTGTGAAGACTCCAACCTAAAAATTGGCTGTTAGCATTCACATTTTATTGAACCAATAAATTGTGAGTTTAGCATAGTCAAATCAAATGCCAAGTGTTTCATTTTAGGCCCTAGTGTCCATATTGACAGGACTTTAAATCTACTACTTGTGCATCTGGAGCTTGTTAAATGTTTATAGTCTGAAGGGAGCCAAATGTCAATGGCACCTTTAGTCTACGGAGAGACCCAGTGGAATAAACAGTTACTCTGCCTCTATGAGGCAAGAGTAGAGTAACCAGAGGGCCAGGTCCCCACCGATCTGCATTGTGTAAGAAAGGCCTTGACTGGGGGAAATTGGTTGGGCCTATAGTTACATGTTTTCTTATGATTCATCTTCAAGGCTCAATGAATATGTTCACAGAGACATGCATAATAAGTTCTATAATGAGAGGACCAGCACAGACTCTATGGAATAGCACTGTTCAATAGAACTTTCTGTGATGATGGAATGTGCTGTATTTATGTTGTCGATCATGTAGCCACTCATCACATATGGCCACTGAGCATTCAAAATGTGGCTAGTGCAAGGGAGAAACTGAATTTAAATTTTTTAAATTTTAGTTAATAAAGCATTTTAATTGTAATAGACATGTGTGGCTAATAGACTATTTTAAATAGCCCACCTCTAAAACTAAGGCAGATGTGAGGAAATACCAGGAATTCGTTCCTTTTTTTGTACTCATAATTACTTTTTTATTCCACCCACTCACACTTTCATCTGTCCGTCCAGCCATCCACCCATCCACCCATCCACCTCCTCTTAGGTGTACACAAAACATTTCCATGGAAAGGCAGTATGATAACTGTGAAAGATACATAGGCACATGCTATTCTCAGCTCTCCTGGTTCAAAGTGTTCTATTGAAATGAATTTCTCTGTAGACCCAGCACAAAACATCATGAGAAGACATGGACTTTAGATTCAAACAGACCTAGGTTTCAATTCTACTTCAACTGTTCCTCCTCCTTGAGCACGTCTCTTAATCTCTTTGATCCTCAATTTTTTTTTTTATCTATAAATTAAGATTTTAACTCACCTGTGATGATTAATTTAATATGTCACCTTGGCTGGGCCATGATACTTAGATATTTGGTCAAACATTATTCTGATGTTTCTGTGAAAGTTTTTTGAGATGAGATATTTAAATTGGTGGACTTTTAGTAAAGCAGATTGCTCTCTATAACATGGGTGGCCCCTATTCAATTAGTAAAAGGCTAAACCAAACAAAAGGCTGATCTTCTTCGAGCAAAAGGGACTTTCACAGCATGCTGCCTTTAGACTTCATCTGCAACATCAGCTTTCCCTGGGTTTCCAGGAGACTGCCTTTGGACCAGAACTGCAACTCTTTCCTAAGTCTCTAAGCTGTGGACCTCCTCTATCACATTTTAGATTACACCAAGTCTCTAAAATTGTATGGGCCTATACCTTAAAGTAAATACATACTACATACATACATACATACATACATACATACATACATACATACCACATACACCCATACATCTATTATGTACTAAATGTCTTTATACCCCCAAAATTCATATGTTAAAACCCTAATCCCCAAAGTGATGGCATTTGGAGATGAGGCCTTTGGAAGGTAATTAAGGCTAGATTAGGTTGTGAGGGTGGGGCCCTAGTGATGATATTATGGGTCTTATAAGAAGAGAGATTGTTCTCTCTCCATCATGTGAGGACACTGGAGGCAATCTGGGAAGAGACCTCTCACCAAAACCCAAGCATGCTGGCTCCCTGATCTTCAAGTCTGCAGAACTGAGAGAAATGAATTTCTGTTGTTTAAGCTAACCAAAGTATGGTGTTTTGTTATATCAGCCTGAGCTGACTGATACAACATCCTATTGGTTCTGTTTCTTTAGAGACCCCTAACTAGTATACCACATACAATGTTTTGAGGAATTTGAATGAGACATGTGCAGAGTGCCCATCATAGTGTCTGGCACGTGGTGGGCATTTGCTGGGTATCAGTACGTTTTTCCTCCCCACAGCATAACTGTTGCTCTTCATTTTAGGCCAATCTGTTTTTCACGCTTTATTCCACTCGAATGACCTCCTATGTCTAATCCACTATTCAAATTCTATCCATTCGTCAAGGCCTGCTTCCACAGTGCAGCTTTTCGTGATGACTCCAGTAGACAGCAATTTCTCTCTTTTACAAACTCTAGTATTCTTAAAATCTATACCTTCAATATTTAATACTTTGTTGTGCTTTCTTATTTTTTTTAAAGCAATCACTGTTTAATGACTACTTTGGACCAGCTACTATAACAAGTACTTGCTACATATTATCCTGTTTAGTTCTCAAAGCAACCTTATGTCGTCAGCATTAGAATAATTGGTGTATGCTTTACACATAAGGGAATTGAAGTCCATAGAATGGATTTTATGTGTGTAATTGTGCCCTAACAGAGTATGTACAGTAGTCTCCCCAATCCATAAGGGATACACTCCAAGACCCCCAGGGGATGCCTGAAACCACAGAGAGTACTGAATCCCATACATACTATGTTTTTTCCTATACACATGTTCCTAAGATGAAGTTTAACTTATAAATTAGGCACAGCAAGAGTAACAACAAATAATAAAATAGAACAATTATAACAGTATACTGTAATAAAAGTTATTCAAATGTGGTCTCTGTCTCTCAGCTAACTAGTACCAATTTCTTTTTTGTTCTTCACAATTGCATGCACAATAAATTAGTTCTTACCATAGACATGAGTAACCTCAGCATACAATTTTTTTCTTTTCCTATTAAGTCAAGAACTTCTATCTTTTCACTTGAAGGAAGCACTTTATGGCTCTTTGGCATGGCTGAATTACCAGCATCACTACTCTTGAGTTTGGGGGCCATTATTAAGTAAAATAAAAGTTACGTGAACACAAGCACTGTGATATTATAACAGTAAATCTGATAACTGAGATGGCAACTAAGTGGCCAATGGACAGATAGTTTATACAGAATAGATATGCTGGACAAATGGATGATTCAGGTCCCAGGACAGGACGGAGCAGAACAGTATGAGATGTTATCACACTATTATGAATAGCATCCAGTTTAAAACTTATGAGTTGTTTATTTCTGGAATTTCTCACTTAAATATTTTTGACCTTTGGTTGACCATGGGTAGCCCAAAGCATGAAGAGTGAAACTGGATGCAGAGTGGCTACTGTACTGTGTACCTATCTGTCTCTTGACTCTGTCCGTGGCCCCCACTTGCGTGTAAGGCTCCATGAAGTCAGGCATTTTGTTCACTGCTGTATCCTCAGCATCTTGGACACTGCCTGACACATGGTAGGCACTCCATGAGGACTTATGGAATGACTTCTGATGCTGAAGAAAACTTTATATAGGAATGTTAGGAGGGTGACCAGCTTTTCTACACTGCTCTCTATAATTAGGTCAATGGGAGTTAAAGATGTATACATAAGTGTTTCCGGGAAGTTGCCTGAAAACACAGAAAACAGCTGCCTGTCAGTCTTACAAAAGGATCGTGTCTGAAGGCATCTGTTCAAGTCCTGAACATGCTTGTGTAACTGAGGAGTCTGGCCAGGCTTCCCCTGGGTCACTAAAATGACCCAGCTGGCCTCTTCTGCCAAGGATCTCCCATCCTCGCTGCCAAACCCACCCCATCTTGCCCTCTTTGTCTCACTGCCTATAGGGGCCTGACCATCCTTTTTCAACTCCTCTCTCCTGTTTCCCATCAGCTCTCCCTCTGTGTCCCCTTGGCTCTTTCCCCAGACTCTTTCAAAGCCTTTTATAAGCTTGTGCAGCACATGTCTCTGACCCATCTGTGTCTGTCAACCCACCTGCTCTCTTCACCACAACTTTTGACAAAAAATTTCTGTTCATTGACACTAGTAATAAAGAATTTAGACTTAATTATGCAGGTCTTTTTGTATCATTTTTTCCCCTAGAAATTAGTTTTATTAATTTATTTATAGTATGAGTCTGTGAAGGATTCTTCCCCATTTTAAGAATTAAGGTAAAATCTATATGCAGTAAAAGTCACCTCTCTTAGTGTGAGTTTTGGCAAATGTATACAGATCTTTAGCCACATGGTGAAAGTATAGAAAGGTTCCATCACTCCCTAAAATTTCTTCCCAGCCTCTGGCAACCACTGCTTTGGTTTTTTGTCCCTATAGTTTGCCTTTGCAAAAATACCATATAAGTGGAGTCATCCATTATATAGCGTTTAAAAAGTTATTTTATTTTTTAAAAAATTTATTTATTTTAAAAAATTGAGATATAATTGACATATAACATTGTACTAGATTCAGGTATACAACATAATGATTTGATATTTGTATACATTATATAGCCTTTTGAGTCTGGCTTCTCTTGCTTGGCATAATACAGTTGAGATTCATCTATGTTGTGTGTATTATCACTTTGTTTCTTTTTATTGCTGGGTAGTATTCCATGGATATCCCACAGATTGTTTATCAGTTCCCCAGTGAAGATACATTTAGATTGTTTCTAGTTTTTGATAATTTTGAAAAAAGCCGCGATAGACACTTGTGTACAGGTTTTTGTGTGAACATAGATTTTTATTTCACTTGAGTAAATGTCTAGGAGGGGATTGCTGGGTCATACAACAAATTTACGTTTAAATTTAAAAGAAACTGCAAAACTGTTTTTCAATCATCTCACATTCCAACCGCGATGTATCAGAGTTGCAGTGACTCCATCTTCTTGCAAGCACTATGTATTGAGGTTTTTTAAGATTTTAGCCTTTGTATTAGGATCACATTATGGTTTTACTGTATATTGAGCATCTTTTTATGTGATCATTTGCCATTTTTATATCTTCTTTGGTAAAGTGTCTCTTCAGATCTTTTGCCAGTTAAAAAATTTAGGTTGTTTTCCTATTGCTTCGCAAACATTTTCTCCCAGACTACCCTGCTTTTTCATTCTCTCGACAGTGTCTCTTGGAGAGCAGAAGTTTTTCATTTTGATGAACTCCAATTTATTAGTTTTTCTCTTTATGCATTGTAGTTTTGGTATTATAGTCAAACTTCTAGAAGTTTTTTAGTTTTATATTTTGCATTTGTCTATAATTCATTTTGAGTTAATTTTTGTAAAGGATGGGAATCATGAATGTTTTTTTCTTTTTGCATAAGGGTATCTAATTGTATGAACACTATTTGTTGAAAATATTCTATGAAAGATTTTACATTAGCCAACAAACAGAAGAGCCAGGGTCGATGGAAGAGCACCAACTTACACAACAGTTTCATTTAGCTGCTTACCTGAGATCTCAGATCATTGTCAAGTTGTGTAAATGTCCTTCATTTAAGCCATAGTTGCTCACCTTTCACTGAAATTACTTCCAGGCTGGATTAGGAAGGCAGTGTGAGTTTACACCTGATTAGTCAAAGAGCAGCTTTTTAGTTCTCTCTGTTTGGTAAATAAAAGACGTTCTCAGAAATTTAATACAAAGCTTTCTTGCTTCTTTTTATTTATTTATTTTTTAAATCTGTGAACATGTGAGCTTGCAATTTTTCTTTCTAATATGTTCCAAATCTCTCTGACAGCTGGAGAAATTAGATAAAGATTTCCTTCCATCCTCATTTTATCATCTATTGCTCTGTTCCAACTAGTTGGAAACAGCTGGATTTTTCATTAATCTGTGGGAAACTTGGAAATTGCCAAAGGCTGGCAGATGATTTAAATGTGTGTGTGAAATGCTACATTGAAATCCTGAAGAGAAAGTGTTACAGTTCAGGTGGCATTAGTCAGCTATCTCCTGCAGAGGGATGTTTGGCTGTGGGAGGTGTCTTGTTTATCAGGGTGGTCATGCTGTCACTTCCAGAGGAGAAACTGAGGACTGAGCTCTCATGTTGGCACTTGAATAGTTAGTCCACCTTCACGTTGTCATGAGAATAACTAAGACATGTTGACAATTGTAACCCAGTACTGGTGGGAAGGTCTTAATATTGCTGGAGAGTACATTTCATCACAGGGAGAAAAATCAGTTATTCTTGGCATTACGTTTCTTCTGAAATGGAGGCTAACTTAAAAGGGAGATAAGCCTATTTCTCGACATCCTCTCTCATCTGCAATGTTTTAGGCTGTATGATTTTATTAGTTCATGACATGATACAGTAACAATTACTAGATATGTTAATTTTTGAGAGTCTGAGTGACTATGTTGAGCTGTCTGGAAAACCAGGAACTCTGTTATCTAATCTATTTTAAATGTAGGTGACCTTTCTCCTGACTGACACAGAAAGGATAATAGTGTAATGCTGAGAACGCAGAAACCACTGGTGACTTGAATGGTTTGAGGTAGTAGTTAAACAAAATAAAATCAAGGCTCCATATCCTCCTGTTCCTTTCTTAGACAGATATATATATATATATATATATATTTTCCTGTAATTAAACTGACTCAAACTCACTTAAACAAAGAGAGGAACTTGTGAGAAAAATATGGAGTATATCATGGAATCCAAGGTCAGGTATTTTAGCCAGGCATTTGGCTGGACCAGTGCAGCTGGACATTTTTTTTTTTTTTTTTGTCTTGCTGGGGCTGTGTTCTTGCCTGTCTCTGCCTCTCTCTGCATGACTATTTCCCTTCCCTCTCACTAATACCCTCCCCTTCATTTTCTTTTGAAGTAACATGGTTGCCCTAGCCTCAACTTGACATCACTTCACAGTGTAAGTACCTACAGTTATTGAATTAGAGCCCTGAGCCCCCTTGAGTCCCTCTGTATTTTCAAGTCCTGTTTCCTGACCTAGGCCTGTCTTGACTTGGGTGCTCACTTTTGATTTAATTGATGTGACTTGGGGCCAGAGTCCTGGGACCTGCTAGTCACTTAGAGAGGTGCATGTGGGGAAGTCATATTCTTTGAAAATGGATATGGCAGGGCAGGCAAATTGACCAATAGGCCCAGTGGCTATACTTCTCTAGAAATGTTACCATTACAAATATAAAGTGGAGAAGGACTAAATGATATGAATATTGAACAGTCTCCGGAAAGAAACACAGATTCCAATATAGCTTTGTTTTCTATCCTTGGAGCCATAGCAGGCTGAGAGGATCAGGAAGAATCTGCATGAATGATCTGGTGACCCTAGAAAGAATGGATCCTATAGTCTGTCTTTATGCATGTTGACTTTACAGTGACTTGCAAAGCTGAATTAATCAAATAACCTTCTAAACAGTTTTAGTGGGCTATCATATATCTGGAGATCAGGACATACACAGCTTAGGGAGAATTTTATCATCCACATGCAGGTGACTAAATGGCAGCCACAGCGCTGCCTTCAGCATAGCTTGGACCATCTACAGACTAACCAAGAAAGATTCTTTGTAGAGAAAAAAGATGGGGACTGAGGGATAAAGTTATTTTATTTCTTAGAATCTGGCTGAGTGCATTTTCCTCTCTCAACAAATAAGAGCTGAAATAGCCTCATCACGCCTCCTCATTCTATAACATTAGTCTCTTCATTTCAGCTTTCTCTTTCCCATGCTGAATTTTCCATGTACATTTTCCATGTTGAAACCCTCCTCTGCTTTTACTTAAAAGGTGTCCTGTTTGTCTGCTGCCTGTTCATGTAGTCAGGTATGTCACCCAAAAGGAACAGTTGATTCTTCCCCCTTTCTCTAGAGACAAAATATGGTAAAGACTCAGTCCATCCTGAGAGGTTGAGTTCATCAAATGAGCCACTGACGTTTGATGGTTGAAGGAAAGAATGTTATGGGCAGGAGGAAAATTCACGGTTCAAGGGTAGCAATGTATATGTAGGAAGCAGCAGGTGGTGGGGGATGGAGGAGAACAGGTAGAAAAGAGAGTGGATGGAACTCAAGGAATTTGGAAGAGAGCTGTTGAGCAGGACTGGTGTTCGCCGATAAGGAAAGGGGAAGAGGTGAGCTGGCATGTCTAGGGAATGGGGCAAGTCTGTTCACGGATCACCTAACTTAGAATCATCCTTTCATCCTAACTTGCCTTTCCCCCCATGAGTTACTCATCTCTTCAGAAAGGGTCCTTAGAGGAAACTGGTATGGGAGTGAAAGAAGAATGATAGGGAAGAGGCTGACAGGAGAAATGTGATTTCCAGAAAAGTTCCTCAGAGGGCAGGGATAGCCTGATCCAGAAAGTGCCTCGGGAGCTTGGTTGTGCTGTCCTGAGAATGTGTCCCACTCAAGGCAAGGAGTTTTGGCTTCCACATTCCCAAACTTCTCTGTCATGGCCTATGATCTCCCCCATGGGGTTCTAACTGGTTTTTAATTTAGTCCTAGGACTGGAGAGAACTTTCAGGCTGTCTATGGAAAGACCACCTTGTACAAGTAAGTGCCGAGGTCTTTAAAAAATATTTGCACACATTCCATGGTTATTTCCTATGATACTCCAATTCATTCATTTGACAAACTTTCATTGAGACAACTGTGCATGAGAACTGGGCCAGGCACTGGGGATACAAAAACAGCTCAACATATAGTCCTGTTTTCCAAGTAGTGGAGGAGACAAGGAAACCATCAATTCTTGTAAGAGGAAGCCCATCTTATTATGACAGGATAGCTTTGGTGCCCATTGATCATATTTCCACACAGAATCATCAGAGAACTGAATCGTCTCTTTCACAGAGTCTTTTCATAACCTATTGTTGCATCTTTTTAGCTTTTGTAATATACTCTTAAATTAGCCTCCGACTTGAAGAACAAGTTCTCCAGGAAATCAAGCTTTGGGAAGAAATAAGATATTAACTCTGTATTTATTCAGTATACCAATTCTCATAAAGGAAACTTCTCAATTTTTTAAGAATGGCATTTTTCTGCTGGATACTTTTTAATTGGTCTGATCTGATGTCTCATTTAAACAGACATAGGTAGATCGATAAAGACATAGATAATGAGCACTTACTTTATATCAGGTATTATGCTAGATACTAGGAATGCATTTCACCCTACAGAAGACCACCTAGAGGGTTCTTGTTAAGATTAGATTTAGAAAAAGCTTCTGAAAACTTTCTAGGCTGATTAAAAGAGAAGAAGTCAAAGTTCAAGGGTGGCAATATGTATGTAGGAAGCAGCAAGTTGGTGAGCGTTAGGGGAGAATAAGTAGAAATAGAGAGTGGGTGAGACTCAGGAGATTTAGACAAGAACCTTTGAAGTTGTGTGTGTGTGTGTGTGTGTGTGTGTGTGTGTGTGTGTGTGTGTGTGAGAGAGAGAGAGAGAGAGAGAGAGAGAGAGAGAGAGAGAGAGAGAGAGAAATCCTATCAGTAGAGCTGCTTTTGATGCACAGTGAGTGCTTCTCCTCCTTTAGAGGGCTGCAAGACCGTGAGAAAGCTGTGCTAGCAAGGATTTGTATTTTAGCACCAAGGCAAAGAGAATATCATCATTCTCCCCAGCAGGACTCCAAATCCTCGGTAGGCAGAGGGGAAGAACTCTTAGAGCTCAGCTAGCAAAGGGTGACTGCCGATAGGGCACTCTACGCCTCCCTGTTTTTCGGCTCCAAAGGGATACTTTGGGTAATGGTGTGTGAAGCGCTAAGGTGGTGAAGGGAGATGATTGCTGAGAATACTGACAGATTCTTTCCATACCCAATGTCATAAGGAAGCAGAGAAGGCAGAAACTTTATCTAAGAAATAGAATGCAGGGCGCTAAAAGCTAGTCTGCAGCCCTCTCCCCCATTTTATTTTTTTGCAAAGATAAGGGAGATGGTAAAAACTTATGCTAAGTGATTTCAGTTTTTATGACCATGACCAGTCCTTTAATCTTTAAAAATGTTTAATCATCACAGAAATGCCAAGAACAGTCATCAAGAAAATGCTGACCAATAGGCACAGTACCTTTGGGTTCTTTCAAACCAGGCCTGAGGAAATTGGATAGGATTGAGGAGGGGGGCTCTTGAAACTATTATTCTGGACTTTGTGCCCTCAGATCAAATAAAGATGAGTATAGCAAGGGAACAAATAATTGGATTAGTCACACAGCCTAAATAATGTCTTTGCCTCTGTCTATGAGACACGAGAACCTCTGTGGATTGTGGGTGAAATCAATCAGAGTCTGGTGGTATTGTCAGCTCTGTCCAAACTTAGACTGTATGTCTAGAATCTGTGTCTTAATGTAAATTGGCTTTTGGCTATGTCTGCCCTGGGGCATAAGCTCCCATCGTCCAGATGGCAGAGTGACCCTGGTGGAAATAAACATATGGTAGGTTATATCTGTTGTGTACAGAAGAAGAATAAGCACATCGTTCCCAGAGCCAATCGAATAAAAGAGGTGATGCCACAAACAGTCGACATCTCTGACAACGTATTGCCAGGAAAATAAAACTCTGGGTTAAGAGCTATTGAGAACTAGGGGAGAAGAAACCTATCATTGGTAGAAGGTGGGGAAAAAAGAAAGGGATGTAAGAAGATATAGAGAAGAACTAAGGCCTGGATACAAATTATGCTTCGGAGTTCTTCTGTGAGGGAATTGTCAACAGCAAGGACAGCAGGACAGCTGTTTGTCCAGTGGCTTTTGGTCAGCTTCCATGTTCTTTGGTGAGTGATTGATTGCCTTAGTTTGGGTTTCCCCAGGAGAAGAGGCTAAAGCGAGAATTAAAGTGCAAATAGTTAATTAAGGGAACACCAGTAGGGGATGGGGAAATGAGACAGGAATGTGAGAAGGCAACCAATAAAGGGTGTGTTATCAACTCAAAAACCTGCAGCCACTGTGGGTGTCTGGAATTCACTTCCTCTGGGGAGACTCTGGCAGTGAGTGTTGAAGACACTTTCTCAAAGTCATCCTACACAAGGGGCAAGGGCGTGGGGGCCTTTTTAAGTTATGGGTTGAGGACTCCTCCAGGAAACATTCATTTTGCAATAGTTTACTTGTCTCCAAAGCAACAAAGTGAGTTCAGAGAATAAGAAAACACCCTTGGTCAAAAAAAGGCTACTACTGTAGTCGGAAGCCGGGCAAGTGTGCACTGAGCATTAAGGGTGAAGGGATGTAGCTGGCACACTGATAACATTTGCAACTATGATTTTGCAACTGAAGGAAGTTTGCTGTGGGGGATAGGATAGCAGAGGACGCACATGCACACACACATAGAGTCACACTCATATTTACACATATGTAAATATATAAATGTAAATCTTATTTGTTGAGTAAATCGTGCCTGTTGATGGTTGAAAGTTGGCACAGAGAAGTCCAGAAAAAGATTACAGTTCTATTTTAGAAAAAGATATAGCACCTAAGATTGAATAAAAGCTTTCCTTTCTGTTTTATCTCTGGTGCTTTCACCCCTCTAGAAATGGGGCATAGCAAGTGGAAGATCTTGTTCCTATAAGTAAATATTATTTGAAGATAAAAGTACTAAGAGTGATTATTTGGCAACATGGAACTTGCTCTAAGGCTACCTGAAACCTGTGATACATTTTTGTGATAACATCATAGGCTTAAAAAACAGGCAGACTATTTTCATAAGCTAGAACTCACTGTGTCATGCCTATTACAGTTTTATTAGGTAACTTGCTATACTGACTTATAAATAAACAGTATTTATTCGTTGGATTTACTTTATGAACTATTTGCTATAAAGGGGAGTCTAATGGGTGTTGTACCTTGGTATTGACAGAGCTTCTTTCCCTAGAAGAATGGAAATGAATATAAAACAATGTATTTTCACATTTCACAGGAGGGAGACAGTGAGGCAGAGAAGGCTACATGGAAAAGGAGTGTTTTCAACTTTTTCATAGGGGCTATCGGTGTATCCATTCTACTAGAAGGCACATTTGATTCAACACCTCAAGGGAACTATGACAATGAGGAGTCATAATATAGAACCTCAGGCCAGGTGGTTAATGGGACTTTCTTTATCATGTGGCAGATTAGCTATAGGATGATATGCCCAGAATATATCTACTGCGTGTTAAAACCTCAATGCAAACAGGAAAAAGAGAAATGCATAGCAGATAAAAATCTAAGAAATTGGGTCTATATAAGCTGTGGTTGTTATAATTAAGAACCAAAGATTTTCTTGAGTGATCAAGACCTATGTGAAGACCAATGCTGGTGGGCAAGCAGTTCTCACAAAGACGAGTGCCTAGTCCTGGAATGGGTTTCTCTTGGGCTGATTCCAGGCATTATAAAATAAATAAATAAAATGAAGAATGTGGCTTATCTTGTAAATTTAGAATCTACAAAAGAGATAGTCATAGAGTTGAGAATGAAATATTTTAAACGAGAAAGATCTTAGATCTTTTGCAGGTGATGTTTTGAAGAGGCATTATAGCCAAGTGGCTAAGAGCATGGACTCTGGAGCTCCACTGTGGGCTCTGGGCTCAGTGCTGAGTTATCAACTGTGGGACTTTGTGCAGGCCACATAACTTCCCTGTCCTTCAGTTCCTTTCTCTGTAAAATGGAAATATTCACATTACACATCTCATAGAGCTACTTGTAAAATGTTTACAATAATGTGTGGCATATCATAAACCCTGTCAGGATTGCAAAAATAAACACAAAAACCTTAATGGAAGCCCTTTCATTTATGTTCCTTCTGCATTTCAGGGAGTTTTCCAAGCATTTAAATTTGGCAAATATTTATTGAGCACTCATCTGGACTGGTCAAGTGCCAGGTACTGGGTAAGAATGAATTTCCGGGGTCTCGGCCCTTCTAGGTGCTCATGAGCTAACTCTCAAATTTTTTTAAATTAAATTTTAAAAGTATTTTTAAACAATGGTAAACTTACAAAAAAGTTAGAAGTGCAATATAAATTACTTTTTCCCTGGCCTACATAGGAGCAAGTTTTCACATAATGCCCATCACCTCTGATTATTTTACAGTGTCTATCCTATAGCAAAGACATTCTCCTCCATAACCATGACACAACCAATAAATATGGGAAAGTAACAGTGACACGTTACTATCATCTAATCCTCAAACCCCATTCAAGTTTCATCACTTGTCCTAGTAATATTTTCCAAAGCAGAAATTTCCAGGTTGAAATTACATGTTGAATTGTGTCGCATCTCTTTTTGTCTCCTTTAGTCTAAAACATGTCTTCAGTCTGTCCTTGTTTATAATGACCTTGACTCTTTTGAAGATTATTGGCCAGTTATTACATAGAATATCCTCAAATCTGGATTTATCTCTTCCTCTCTCGTGATTAGATTTAGGTTATGCCTTTTTGAAAGTAATAACATAGAAATAATTCTGATTTTTTCATTGTGTCTTATCAAGTAGTGCAGGATTTCAAGTTGCTCCATATAGATAATGTCCATTGTGATCACTTGATTAGGTTGGTGTCTGCCAGGCTTCCCCATGGTAAAGATATCCTTCGCTCCTTTGTAATTCCTAAGCATTTTGTGGGAAGGTGCCTCAAAACTATATAAAGTTTTCAATTTGTTTATTTCAGAATGGACTCATAGGTTCCTAATTTATTCAATGTGTTATCATCTGTTATTATGTAATTTTTTGATGCTCAAATTATCCCTGATTTACCTAATAAGAGTCCACTGAGGCTGGCTTCTGTGTCTTTTTGACATTCCTACCTTGTTCTTTGAGCTCTTTCTTGCTTTATAGCAAGGTAAGATATTCTGCTTACCTGGTACTTCCCCTGGTCCAGCTCTGGTATCAGCTGTTCTTCCAAGGAACCCTAGTTTCTTTTAGTAGAGAACGATGTTTAGAAGTGGTTATCTAGGCACTGTATGCTTATCGTCATTCTGGTGTCTTTGCCCCCAGACCAGAGCTATATTTATTTCTATATTTATCTATGTGTATTGAAAGTCATTTATTCATATCAATATATCCAATTCTAGCATAACAATCCATAGGGTTATTCTGGTTTTCTCCATTTCTCATATGCATAAAATGTTCACTTATCTGGTCAGCCTCCTATATGTAACTAATCTCCTATCTTCGTTGCTGTCCTGTCCTTTTGGCAGGCTCCCTTCTCTAGATGCACAGGCCTGAACCCTATTCCGGGCCATACTTCCACCTGCCACATGAAGCCCCTCCTCGGTTTGCTGGAGCTCTTACTCCCCATGCTGCCAGCTCCCAGAGAAGGATGCCCTCCTAGCCTTAATTGGGCCCTGACTTCCTTATTTACTTACTTTTTAAAACTCTGTGTGTGTGTGTGTGTGTGTGTGTGTGTGTGTGTGTGTGTGTGTGTAAAACCACACTAGGATGTCCTTTCGCGCTTCCATGTGGACACCCTCCTTAACTGGCCTGGGCTCCAACACCCCAGGCCAGGCCACCCCTCCCATGCGGATGCCTTCCTCAACTTACTCAGGTTTTCTGTCTGTCATTTTCAATGTGACTCAGGGCAAAATTTTAAGAGGTTCATCTTGTATGTATGCAAAGCTGAGTTTTAGAAATCAAACCCAGAAAAACCAACTTGATTTAATAACGTGTTCCATTTAAAAATACATAGCTTAGAGTACTAAGATCAAATTTGTTGATTCTCGTCCTCACCTTTATTTTTAGCTTTAAATTAGAACAAGTTATAGGACTTAGCCATGAGACCTCATTAGTTGACTACTGAGATGGAAATGAAGGCATTTCTAGGTTTGTACCTGCCTGAGGCCTGTGTGTGCAAGCCCAGGGGGATAAGGAGGCAATATGCAACAAGAGTAAAAGGGAAGACTTTTCTGCCTTTATTTTATGGTTTCTGATCTTGACTGCAGAGCCAGATGTCCTGATTAAAGAATAAATGAAGATTGGGAAGTAGCCAAGGGTTCAGAAAGAGGCAACTGAGAGAAGATGCTTCTGGTAGACCAGGAGACTTCAGTAAAAAAAAATTAATTCAATTTTATGTAAATGAATTTCCTCTTGACCCAGTACAGCAGGAAATGTACTCTCCCAGGAAAGATAGAGCTGAAGATTTCATTTTCTAGTTATCACTTTTCCTATGTTAGAGGAACAATTCTACTTCAAAGTCATAGATTAGGGATGTTTCCTGTGTGAGCAAAAGAGTTGTTGAACCGTGACTGGCTCTCTGCCCCTTTATGAGGCACACCTCAGAGCTGCTCTTCTAGGGAAGAAAGCATTCCTTGGCCCCTGCTTGCTGGCTGGAGGACATTGTGATGGAGGCAGGGTACACACAGGAGGGCTCCCCTAACTAAATTAGTGCACAAAGCTGGGTTGTCCCAGGCTTTGTTTAATAGCATTTTAATGGGGAGAAATAAAAATTCCTGGAAGAACCAAAAACCTTAAATGGTTCTTGTTTTATCTTTCTCTTAAATGTGTATATTCCTGGGCAGGAAGGCAAAGGAGTTAAAGCCCTTCTATTCCACCCCCACCTGAAACTCTTTCTAAGGTATTCCCTCCGACCACATCATATCCCAAGTATTTATCTGAATTCTAATTGAAGGGGAAACAGATCTCTTTGCGTTAGTGCAACCAGCTCTTACTGTTCCATGTGAAAATGCTATTTTGAGGAGAAGGCTAATTTTTACTGGGCATGACTTAACTCAAGCTGCATCCCTATTTTTTTTTTTTTTAAGAATAATCACTTCAAAATGATTAATGATGCTTGAAGCTACTAGCCTTGCTTCCTGGGGTAAAATGCTGAACTTTTGTGCATGTCTGGGTTTGTAGGAGGGTGTGCTCCTAACTCCAGTGAGAGATGGTTTCCCATACTCCAGACAGTTGAGTCTTTGTTCAGAAAAGCTGGGTCTCTGGAGGAAGCTTGCTACAGAATGGGATCATCCTCCCTGCAGGGAGGGAAGGCTTTGCTCTATTTATAGAAGGAAAGTGAAATCCTTTACTTCTTAAGGTTCCAGAACTAGAGAGTTGCTGAGTTAGCGAGAGCCTGAGACCCTAATCTTTTTTTTTCCCCCCTGATGAGAGTTTACAACAACAAGGATGGTATCTTTGAAAACAGGTGGGATTACTGAAGGATTACAATAGAGGAATAGGTAAAACCAAGGGTCACTGCTCTGCTGAGTGACAGACATGGTGCTGGATCTCTGGGCTGAGCTGGGGAGCTAATCATCCCCGGGAGAGCATGCAGCATCTCCAGCCCACTTCCCAGGAGCAGCTTTAGTTGGGCTCTTAACTTGTCTTCACTGAGAACCTGAAGGGGAAAAACGGCAGATTTGCAGCAGCCACATTTGATACTTTTGTGACTCCTATTTGGAAAATAGGATGATCCTGTTTAGATGAGCATCCATACCCTCTCTGAGCACACCACTCTCCCAGAAGCTCCAACTCTTCACCAACCCAGAAGCTCCAATGATAGATTCTTTTATAGGATTTTGGAAGTCTAATATTTTGTCATGTAAATGCCTCCCCCCTCCCCACTATCTTTATGTTATTTCCCTGAGAAGGGCGATTTTGTGAAATAGAAAAACAGACCATAAGTTTCCCTTTTTTGGAGCTCTGAGCCAACTTTACCCTCATTCCTTCCCTTAATAAAGTGATTTAGAGAGACGTTGAACTGTCCATTCAGAAGGGCAGACCGTGTGGGCTAGAAGACTAGCTAAGGAGATAGGAGGGAAGGAAGGGTGACAGGATCATAGTGAGGCTCTGAATGTTGAGGGAGGTGTCAAGGTGGAAGGAGAGTGTGTGCAAGTGTGAATGCCCACATACATGTACAAACCTTCTTCCTTCCAAACCAATTAATTCCCATAGGTCTCAGTTTCCTCAGGACCTACAAAATTACCCATGGGGGGGGGGGAGAGAATGATCTCAGCAAGGAAATTTTAAATCATGAAGTATAACTGTGTGATTATCTTCTACTAGAAAAGTCAGATTTAAGAAAACAAAACAACCCCCCGCCCCCAACCTAAGAGCTTATATTGGCTCTTCCTGAACTGTTGTTCTTAGGTTTCCTTGTGTAAACCAGGCTTTCATTGTAAACCAGGCTCTCATTTAGTATACCTATCTTAGAACCAACTGTATTAGAAATCGTAAGTATTTTTGGGCCATGTTCCCAAAGGGTGGGAGCCAGGACTGGTCTTGATGTTAACAGGCAGAGGACCTGCCTGAGAAATCTGGGAACACAGGTTTTCCTCCCCTGATGCCTTCTCCATGTGAATTAATCTATTAGCTGGTATGTGTGTCTGTTTATTTAAGAGCATGTGTGCTGACAATTGGCTTCTGACTGTAAAACATAGTCTAGAGGGAGAAAATGATTAATTGCCTGCTTTAAAAAGTGTATGTGTGTGTGTATATTCATGTTTGGTGACAGTCACTGTTAGTATGTGTGTGTCTACAAAACTAAGGGCAAATAATCATTAAGAAATTGGAAGGTGTGAATAAATTAAAAGTCTCCTAGCCTTCTTCATGGATGCGAGAGTCAAGGGAATCTCATTTCTTGCTGAATCCGTTATTTCTAAATATAAAACAAGAGACAGTTCATGGCAGAACAAATTGCCAACCCTTGAGTATTCAATATTGTGGTAAAACACATTTTCTTGAAAAGAAACTGAGGGCTGCAGACATCTCAAGTAGGTCTTTACTGTAACAAACATCTTTTTTGTCTCTGCCTTTATTTTACTTTTAAAAGGCTATAAATGGTAGTAAACTCTTCATCTCATGTGATAAGAATGTAGAAGCCACTTGGCCCCTTGTAGAAATCCAGAATAACAGGTGAGATATATACTCTCCAATAACCCTAACCATACATTAATAAGCATCTAAGGCCTATGCTTAGTGTGTGCACACATTACCTCATTTAACTACAGTCTTGTTTCTAGAGGCTGGCGATGAGGAGGCTTGTTTAAATTCACAAATGTTCTCGGGCTGTTCAAACTGAGGTTCCAGGCAGTGGCTGGGGCTAGAACCTTGATGAAATTGGCAGTGGGAGAGTTGGGGTAGGAGAATGTTGCTGAGATGAAGACTGTGGATGGGAAGCTGAAAAGGTAGGGGAGCCAATTAAAGACTTAAAATAGGAGGCAGTGACACGAAAGGCAGAAATGTGAATACCATCAGAATATGCTGCACAGGGGTCAGGAAAATTGGAATGAGAAACAGTCCATAGACTAAGATGATTAGAAAATAATCTAGCATCAGTAAAGCAGATCAAGGGGTCAGTTTGTGATAGAAATCAGATTGTAAGTGATGAGGATGGGGTTATGATAAGTCTAGTGACAAAGGGAACAGTAGCAATTCCAAAAAATAGCAGAGTTATAGGTTATTTTTTATTTTTCTAATGGAAAAGCGTGTATATTCTTTCAAACACTCTACACACATTTATTAGATGTCTACTAAGTACTAAGGATTGTGCTCAGTACTGAAGATTTAGAGTAAGTTGAGCAGCCTGCTTTTAAAGAGCTCTCTGGGAACTTTTTGAGGGATAGAGGTGGATAGATGATACTAACGGGTGTTAAGAGCTCTGAGGGAAGAATGCCTGGGGCTCTTGCCTGATAGGAAAGAAATATTATATTAACTGTGTTGTGCACGTCATGACAAAGGTCAACGGTGAGCTGGGCTTTGAAGGATGAGTAGGAGTTCTCCAGGTGAAGGATGAAGGTGAAGGGCTTGGAGGCAGAGAAAACGGTGGATGCAGAGGAATAGTGTGGTCCTAGTGAGCTCTGCGGCTGGAGTGGAGAGCATAATGAGTACAGCACCGAGGCAGGAGACAGCCATGAGATTTATACTATGCTGAGGACTTTGGATTTTAATGTGCTAGTAGATCAAGGGGAAGTAGCCAGTTGAACAAAGATGAGGAAGTGATAACTGAGGGAGGAGAAAGAGAAGCTGAGTGAAGGTAAGAATGATTTTGAGGTTGGGAAGAGGAACATTAAGCAAGTTGATGAAGGCTGACCTTGCGTCCCTCCGTACAGTAGTTGCTGAATCCATCTGGCTGTGAGGGAGAGATTGGGAGTGGGGAGGGGGTCTGGAGGAGCTGCCCTGGGGATTTCTAGAGAGAAATAAAAGGATTGCCATACTGTCATTATTTGAAATTCACAAATACTTTCATCAGACATGTAACTGATTCTCACTGACACCATTGCCCCTACATCTGTTGTTCTGCTTTTAAATGAAGTGTGATCTTCCTTTTCAATATCCATTTTCGGCAAAGATATCAAATGCCAAAGGTCTGGCGGTTCTGAACAGAAGCCAAGGTATATTGATTACATATTCTCTGTCTTCCTGTTGAAACTTATTTACATTTCACAGAAGCAAACATTAACTAACAAGAAGGACTTCAATGGAACCCAATTACTGCTATCGTGGGAGGTTTTTAAGGAAAAAAGGGAAAACCAGGATAGATATTTAAACTTGGTATTTTAAACAGGTATTTAAAAGTAAAGTCCTACCATTATTATCATTATTTTTTATCTCAAAGAGAAGAATGACATGGAAAATAGTGCATGGTTAGTGCAAGGAACACTGGGTCTGAAGTCCAGAGGCAGTGGTATATGTCCAAGTTACATCATTAATAACCTGCATGATTTTGCAGAAGTTTATTCTTGGTTCCAGTTTGAATTATATTTTTTTCCCCTAACACACTGCAATTATAGAACTATACTAATAAACAGATTAGAAAACTTAAGATTTTCAATTCATGATTTTGTAGATACAGATAAACAATTTCAGGAATTTTAAAAATGAAATTGACTAATATATATTTTATCAGTTTGTGAAAACTCGTCTGCTCAGGAGATTCATTAGTTTCTACCATAAGGGAAAAAGAGTGATGAGACCAGAATATGAGAAAATCAGCATGGGAAGACTCAGAGTGGCTTGTAGGAACATTCTGGAGAAATTGTAAATGCTAAAAGAGCACACAGGCTTTGCAAAAGATGTCTAACATCTGCTGAGTTAATCCACGATGATTTTAACAGGTAATTTAAATGACTTGTGGAAAGTTTTCTGATAGAAGAAAATTTGTGTGAGCTCTTTCTTTCTCTCATAAAAAAAGATGAAGAAAAGAGGATAGTCTTCTCATTTGCAAGGAAAATAATGATTTTACTCATGCAAAAGATTTTTTTTTTCATTTTTTAGGAATTAACTTCATGGTAGACAGAAAAAACACCCTCCTCCCAACCAAAGATATCCATGTCCTAATCCCTGGTTCCTGTGAATGTGTCATTTTATATGGTAAAGGACTTTGTAGTTGTAATTATGCTAATGATTTTGTGATCAGAGATTATCCAGATTATCCAGGTGAGCTCAGTGTAATCACAAAGCTCCTGTAAGAAGAAGGAAGGAGTGTCAGAGTCAGAAAGATGTAACAAAGGAAATAGAGGTCAGAGTGATGCCATTGTTGGAGGGGGGGGACATGAGCCAGAGAAGCAGATGGCCTCTGAAAGTTGAAAAAAGCAAAGAATAGATTCTCTGTTAGAGCCTCCAGAAGGATTGTAGCCCTGCTGACACCTCGATTTTAGTCCCCTACAGCCCATTTTTGGATTTCTGATCTCCAGTACTCTTAAGATGATAAAGTTATGTTGTTTTGAGCCACTGAATTCATGGTAACTTGTTTCAGCAGCGGTAGGGGACTGATAAAACTTGTTGAGTGATCTTGGTCTGGGTTACTCTTCCCAGGTTACAAATGCCTTCTCTGTGACCTTATTCTCTCCCAAATTCTTTCTTTGATAGCCCTGGTCACTTTCTCCTGTAATCCTTTTAAAATTATTTCTCTCTTCGTTAGAGGTGGACTCTCTGTGGGCAGGGAATTGTCTTGCTCACATTTGAGTCTCAGCTGTGGGTTCACTGCCTTGAATGGAGTAAGAACACAGCCACTGGTTAAGTGAGCTGGTGAAATTAATTCCAGATGGAGAATTGTCAAATGGATCATAAAACGTGTGTCTGCCATTTCTGTTTTGGTAAGATCTGGGCATCACCCTTTGTTGATACCAACTGAAGGTGAAAATGGGTTGTGAGGGAATGTAAGGAAGTGTCTTTTTATCCCCAAACTCCTTGGACCAGCCATTTCCACCCCACTCCGCTTTCTTCACTTACACGGTGGTCTGGTGAGGTCTGACATAAACAGTTGTCTCATAGGGGTGACTGAACCTGAGAAGGCTATGAGGGCTTCTGAGGCAATCCAAGGATTATTGTCAAACCTTTTTTAACTTCTACAGCATTGTTAGGTGTTGGAAGCAGTCTATGTTCTCTATGGGTAGTTGTTCTTCTTTCCTGTTCTATGTTGGGTCTCTTGGGGATACAGACCTTTTGGAGACTCCATCTAACTTCTGCTCCCCAGGCCTGGGCCTTGACATAGCCTTCAGACATTCTTTATCTGGAGCACGGAGAGACTTTTCTGTTAGGACACCAGTTGTACCTCTCTTGAGCTTTTGGCTAAGTTCCTATGAGATCTGTCATCTCCATCACTGGGTTATCACTAAGGATTTTGCTTCTTACCTTCTTTCTCTGTACTTGGACAATGCTTCTCTAGAGGCTTCACTTTACTTTGGTTATTCTGTATCTGTAGCTTTTGGGTGCTATAGAGGGCCTGTTCCTTGCTACTATACTAGTCCCGTTTCTCTGGGAGCCCCTTTACTCCTTTCTGATCTTTTATTCTCTATCCTGGATGACTTCGTGTACCAAAGAAGCTTCATTTAGCTTTCTCCAGAATTTTTCCTTTGAGTGTCAGCAGCCCAGGTGTGCCCCCCTGAGACTTTCTTCTCTCCCCAATCTAGTCATTTTCCCCGCTGCTACCAAATTGCTGTTTGGAAGGTTACATTATACATTTTCATGGTGAAAACAATGTCGATCTTTTTCAAAGTAGTCCCTAAGGATTTAAAAGTTTATAATATTAAAAAGTACTAAAGAAAGAACATGAGGGTATTTTGGCTGCAACTTCTGTCACCCTACTGATTGCTAGTGTCAGGTTAGCTGATAGTGATGAGGAGCTTCCCACTTCCTCTCTCACCAGACTAGTCACGGCTCTTCCACAGACACACAGTGGGTTGAAAGAATGGTTCTTCTCTGATGGAGGAAAGCATTTTGGTAAAGATAACTAAAAACACCGAGGGCATATACCCCCCAAAGTTGAAAGTAAAAACTCAAACATTTATTTGTATACCCATGTTCATAGCAGCATTATTCACAATAGCCAAAACATGAAAACAACTCAAATGTCAATCAGAGATGAATAGCAAAACAAAATGTGGTGTATACACACAATGGAATATTATTTAGCCTTAACAAAGAATGAAATTCTGACACACGTTACAGGGTGGTTGATCCTGGAAGACATTATGCTAAGTGAAATAAGTTAGAGATGAATGAATAAATATTATATGACTTCATTTATATGAGATACTCAGGAGTCAAATTCATTGACAGAAAGTGTAGTGGTGGTTGCTGGGGACTCGGGCACATTGAGAGGAAAGGAAAATGGGGATTTATTGGTTAATAAGTATGGATTTTCAGTTCGGGAAAATGAAAAAGTTCTGGAGATGAAAGGTGGTGATGGTTGTATGAATGTACTCAATATGAATGTACTCAATGCCACTAAACCATGCACTCAATAATGGTTAAAATGATAAAATTCATTTATGACTATTTCACAAAAAAAAAATAACATGGAAAACCTGGTCTGGCAATTTCCTCAGATTTCACATTAACTTTTTGGTTACTGATACACACAAAAAAGTCAAAAGATTGACAACAATTGTTGGAGGAAACTACTTATCAGTGTGGTTCTCATTTGTGTACCTTCCTTTTTTTCCAAGTAGTGGTGAGAGAATCACCTTTAAACAGCTCTCAAGTGTACCTTCCTACTAAGTAAGTTTTTTCTGTGACTTTTGCACACTAATTTAGGAAAGAAAACAGGTTTAATGACAGAAATGTGTATTTACAAAGGTGACCAAATCAGCTTGGTGACTGTGGAAACTCCTTGAGGTTGTTCTAGGAAACCGGATTTTGAATTTATGCACACACATTGAATAACACGTTTGTCCTGGGTTTCCTTACTTCACATAGGAAATATGTGACCTGTAAGGCACTCTGAAAGAGACCTTTGATCGAAACAAAGCAAGCAGTCTGATTCCTCTTGGTTCAGGTAATTTTTGTGGCTGATAAGTAAGTGTTGAACTTTTGCAAAAGAAATAGCACCTGCTTACCCTGGGAATGGGGGTTTACTGTTTGAGTGGAATAAACACAGGTTTGATGGCCAGATGCCCTGAGCACTTGGCAGGCTTGTTGGGTCATTTCTAATGAGTCATTATTCCAGGTGCATCTGCACGCAATGGGACAGTCAGGGTTTATAGTGGTCTACATCAGACCTGTCAGCCTTCCCACGGAACCCAGGTTGCATTTCTTTTCATAACTTGGGATGTAGGTCTGAAGAGAATGGAAGCACTTCCTCTAATGTAATTTAAAATAAGATATTATTAAATCATAAAATATGCATAAGAAACCCCAAGGAGATTTTGTATTTTGCCCTGATGATTCAGAACTGTTTTAAAATATCAAATTGCAACTATTTCACAATATCCTTTCTTCCTCCCACTCTCCTTCCCTCAATTTCTTCCTTTTTTCTTCTTTCCTTCATTTTTTTTGCTTTGTTTTGCAATGCATGCACTCTGGGTACAGGTTTGTCTGCCTTTTTGTGTCATCCAATGCCACCAAAACAAAATGCCAAATAACTCTATTGTTCTACTTTGCTGTCATGTCTTTAGGCTTTGCTTATAGGTGTCTATAAGAATACATAATAGGAGATGTAGAAGGAGGTATTAGGAGTTGGTAGATAAATGGTTGGTAAGAGTTATTTGAAAATAGAAAAGACAGGAAGGGTGTGAAGGTAGTGCTTATTCCTACTCCCTGAGACGGCTGGGCAGCTTAGGTGGGGACTGGGGTATGTGGTTCTACTGGAGAGATACCTTTCCTCTGAAGAGCCAGCTAATCTGACGAGGACAGAGGACTAGGACAGAAGACTAGGACAGAAGACTAAATCAATCCTTCCCAGGGTTGTTGTCAGGCCCAGAAAAGAGAGGAAAAGAGTCCTCTGGTTTCTTTCTAGGTTGTCCATATGACTCAGATTGGCCTAATAGGAAAAGAGGCAGACACACTGTCCCTCAGTAAAGATTACGTGCTTGACTGGCTCTTTCCTAATAACGCAGAATGGAGGTTGGGTTAGGGTGATAAAAAACTCTGCTAGAAGCATTTGAAATGTTGCTCAATATCCACAATAGTCGTAATAATTACAGCTAATAGGCCAACTAAGTGCTTTTCCTGCATCATCTCATTTTCACCCTATGATGTACTGTCTATTAGTATCTCCATTTTATATACTGAAGCTGAAATATGTGATTTGTTTAAGGACAGGGTGACTGAAATGCTGACTCTTCTTTTGGTCTTTCAACAGTATAGATTCTTATATTTTGCTAAGAAATAACTCAATCCATTGTGTATGTCAGGAAACAAACTGAAGTCTAGTTTAAAAACTATCTCTGGGAATTTGCTGCAGGTAAAAGAGAGAGGGAACCCAACTTCTTGGAGCCAAACATATTGTCAGCTAAATTCCTTCCCACAGTCTGGGAGCCTTGACAGCATAAAATAGGTGTGTTTTTATTTTATTGAGATGTGGGGTGACAGTAAAAAGAAAAAAATTTGAGGTGTAGTTTTTTTGAGGTGAAATGGTTATATATGTTAGTATATATGTGTGCGATATCTATCTATCTATCTATCTATCTATCTATCTATCTATCTATCTATCTATTTATCTATCATCTATATCTATATCTATCTATATCTATATCTATATCTATGTAATGGCATATATAATAGTATTTTAGTTTGGGCAGTGATAGAAGTTGAGCAATTTTCAATTCTGAATAAAAGAAAAAGCTACCATTATAGTGTTAACCAAGGACATGGAGCTGCGAGTGAGGGAGACAGTGGCAGATGGCAGCCACCAGCTGGAGGGACACCTGCTGGGGGCCCCAGGGAAAACTGAACCCCAACTGGGAACACTCTTGGCCATGCTGGTTATTCTCTGCTGCCTCCCTTCGCTCTCTGCTCTGTGCCCTGGGACCCTGGCTGCCGAGGGCTGCCCACCTTGGGTGCCCTTGCACTCTGTCTTCTGGTTGGGTTTGGGCCATGGGAGGTACCAGTAGAAATGTGGAGGCAGAAGGTAAGAGGCTGGGGTATTTATTCTTGGTTCTTTGCCTCCTTTGGTGACATGTCTCCAGAAGTTACTCTTTTCTCTTTGATGACAGCTCTACCAGGCAGCCTCTCCTTGCTAGTTCTAGAGCAAAATGGACTTGACTATCACTTCTCCTTCATGCCTGCTCGGCCCCAGAGGTTGTAATGACTGCAGCTATTGCTTAATCTAAAGGCTTCTCTACATTCCTGTGTGTTCATCTCACTCTGGCCACACCTCCCTGAGAAGTCACTTCATTACACCTCTCCTTTTGCTCCACCTGTGGTTGACATCTCTTTTATGGTAGGACCTTGGCTAATATATCACAAACAGCAATGCTTCTCAAATGGAATGTTCAAACAAGTCATCTGGGGATCTGGTTCAAATGCAGATTCTGATTCAGTAGATCCAAGGTGGGGCCCAAGATTCAGCATCTCCAACAAGCTCCCAGATGATGCTGAGGCTATTGGTCCATAAACCATGCTTTGAGTATATGGGACCAATAGTACTTTATTCATTAATTGTGTGGTCACAGCTATAGGGCCCAAGAAATAAAAAAATTGAGTCTTATTACAAAGCATAGTAAGCAGAAATGTAGGCCCCCACTTATCTTGAAAGTCAGAAATGAGTTGATGTAAAAATGAAACATATTTTGCTTTGCTCATCCCCATCCCATGTGTGCTTGTATGTATGTTATATACATAGGCAATTGAGGGATCCTGGGTCCACTGATAGCTGGCTAATTGTGGGTCATTTAGAAAATCTTAGCCTGGACACAGGGTAACAATGAGATAGAATAAGAGTTTGTTTTTTTCCCTCAGATAGAGTTTGGCCAACTATGGCCTGCAGGCCAAATCCATTATGCCACCTGTAGTTGTAAATAAAGCTTTATTAGAACACAGCATTGTTCATTTGCTTAGGTATTGTCTGTGGCTGCTTTTGCCCTACATGGTATTGTGAGTTGTTATGACAGAGCTGCTATAGCCATGGAGCCTAAAAAGTTTACTATCTGACTGTATACAGTATAAGTATATGCCGATCCTTGCCTTAGACTATTGTGCAGAGTTCCTCAAGGATGAAGTTCCTCGAGCAAAAGGAATCTTAGGAATCGTCTTGTCTCATTTTACAGATGAGGAAGTGGATATCCATTTTCTCAGTTGGCGTAAATATGTATTCTTAAAAAGACACAAAAAAACTAGAAGGAGTTTGGAGAAGAAAATCAATGATTATTAGATATTCTTTAAGGAAAGCCAACTTCAAATGAAAGAGATAGAAAAGATAAAGGCATGACAACAATTATCTCTAGGTTATTAGAAAAAAGCTGAACTGTTACTCTATTTCCACATAGGAAAGGTGTTCCCAACTGTAAAGAGGTCGGGTGTTGGGATTAGGTTTCCAAGGGAGGTCAGGGCCTGGTGATCTTTAAAACAGGGTAAGGACAGCTGCTTCAAATGACTTAGGCTGAGAATGATGAGCTTTCTGAGGCGGCACCTGAACTTGTCATTCATTTGTTCATTTCCAAATAGGATGGCAAGGACCCAAGGCAGGGGGAGGGCAATTTGGAATGCTGTCCTTTGCACACGAATGTGCACACACACACACACATGCACACACACACACGCACACACACACACACTCATATACATAGAGTGTTCTATTTTCCACACCCATGACAACACTGAAAATCAACTCAAGGCTAGTCAGCTGGTGTAAGCATTTGCCATCTGGGATAAGGACTCTTTCGAGCTTATTGATTCTGAGAGCAGACTGATGGAGCTACCAGCTTAGGCCCTTTAAATACCTTTAGCAATAGTTTGGAGCACTTGTAGATTCCAGTATTACTAAGGGCTTTTTGATTTGGAAACAGAAGAAATGTGAAAAATTTCTTTTTGTCATAGGACATGTCATGGCCTAATATAGTCATTGCTAATGGAAGTCGGCTACAGAATTATTCGGCAGTTGTCTTGGGGAGGGTCATTCATTGAGATGCCCTGAGCTTTTGGCTGAATTACCTCTCTAGACTGTATAGGGAATGCACAGCTCTCCTAATTTAACTGCGAGCTGTGAAGAGGTAAGAACTACGTGTTATTATTTCTATATTTCTAGCCCTTAGCACAGCCTTGCACATTGTAGGTTCAGGATAGGTGTATATTTCTTTTAGGAAGAGGGGAGAATAGCAGGTATGCATTAATTATAGTGTTTAACCTTTATGGTGAGCTACCCAGTATGGACAATTAAGTGGTATTACAGAAAGGATTGGCTCTGAGATAATGTGCTTCCCAGTCCAAGGTACTCCTGCCCTTCCCTCTGCATGTCAAGGTCATCCTACTTGAGATCTGCTGGCAGGCAGGAATTGCTTAATCAGCACGTTTCTGTCAGTTCACACTGCTGTCTTGACAATAATGCTGGAATTTATACTGAGCCTTTCATCTTTGAAGTTTAATGTTCTAACTCTAATCTTTACGATTTTCTTGTAAGAGAGAATAGAGTTCTTTTAATTTCATTTTTACAGGTAGAGGCTAAGAATGTAATGGAGAGATAGAGGTTCAAGGATCTTCTAAGAAGAATGAGTCGAGCCCAAGGTGGAAATGGAGCTGACCATTTGTAGCCTTTATTTTCCTTTCTCAGTGAAAAGTTGAGTAAATGCAACATATCTTTTTTTTTTTTCCACCTTAGGACAGAGATGTTTGCAACGTATTTTTTTTTTTTACTAGCTTGTTCCCAATATGTTTAGAGTTGGAGAGATGGAAATGAAAGTAATTGCAAAGTCTGTATTTTCTAAAGGCTTTTCTAAAGTACTTAAAGGCCTTTGGTTCAACTATTGGATTTAATTTGTAGCTTAGAATATAGTTGTCATCCCTACTTTCCCCTCTCAAATGGATTTTTCTTCCCAGCTGGTCTTTTTTCCTTAAAGTAACTATTACAATGTCTCTGTTAAAACGCACAGGCTTATTCTGCCTTGGTGATTACCAGCCAAACCCAAGGCTTTAGGCAGATTACCTACTCTCTGATCATCACGCACACCCTCAGGATTGACTCTGCAGCTATGGTTGAAAACTCAAGACTTTATAATTAAAACATGATAATTACTATATTTGGAGAATGACACTAAAGTTATAATACAATTTAAAAACTGGTCTCTGTAAGTAACAAGACCTAAGGCAGTTCTATAGAGCTGATGGAATAATAATATATATTCAGTGAACAAATAATACCAGATTCCTTGACATGTCTCATTAGCATTTATCTAGTCAACAGTCTCAAAACACTTGATAGTTAATCCATAGAGCATCCTTTGTAGATAATTAAATATTCTGACCTGAGCTTTGCACAAGAGATACACCAAGAAGCTATTTACGACCTGACTGGAAACCATAGTTGAACCAAAAAGTCTGTTGTTCCCTTAGACAGATAATCTCTCATTGCACTGCTCCTCAAACTTTTCTCTCTTTCACAATTACAAATTAAAACATAAGCAAGAAGAAAATTTATTTTAACTTTAACAAGTTTATATTTAATAAAAATACACAATTAATTCACATTCACATTGACCCTTGCCTGCTGCCAGCCTTATCTGCAAAGACCAAGCAAGATGCCACTTACACTGGATAATTGTAGAGGCTTGAGAGCTTCTCTGTCCCTTCCCCTCAGAGATTCTTATGATTCCTGTAACCTTTAAATGCATTTGCTTGAGTGCATCTTGTTAAATTTCCTAAAATAACAATAAAGTCTTGAAAATATAGGACGCAGCCTGCCAAAGCTAGGAAACATTATTTAATAGACATGTTTTTCTTTTTTGCTGGGCAGTGTAATGTGTCATAGATGTGGTGTCATAAAAATCATTTTAAGATGAAGTCACTTATTTTACCACTTGCTAACTCATTGAATGGCATTAGTCTCAAAAAACTTTCTATTCAGAGCTTTTTTAAATTGATAATCAAGAGAGATTGAAACAGATTTTGTAGAAAGTAAGGCTTGTATTGAATCAAGCTACACTAAATGTATTAAGGATTTAGATTAGTGACAACAGATGATGTTGTTGCCTCTATTGAACAAAGATACAAATTTAAGACACTTTCTTTTCTGACATGTATCTATATTCTTTAAAATATTATGCTTTTAAAAATATTACCACGAAGTCTTACATGATATAAAATGATCATGGAGACAGAATTCTGTGAAAAGATGCTGACCTTCAGACATAAAAGATGTCTTAAATTATTTGTTATTTTCTGCTGAGACAGATGTGTTTAAAATTTTATTTCTTAATATCAAGAAAATGTGTTCACAGTAATAATTTCTGAACATATAGTGAAAGTAATGATATGAACTAATTCTTAAGTATCAACCATTGTTCCAAGGTCTTTATATTCACCCCATTTAATTTTCACAAGATGCCATTTAAGAAGATAGTGTTGTTCTTATCTTCATTTTGCAAAGGAGGAAGCTAAGGCTAAGACTAAAAAATCATCAATTAGGTCATACAACCAGTATGTAGAGAAGTCAGAATTTGAAGTTGGGTGATCCAGCTCCAGAGTGTTAACCATACTGCTCATACCATGATATAAGTCAACCCAAGAAAGAGGCATTTGTTTGGTCCAGGTGTGAGGTGGTAAGTATCAAAGACATGTCACACAATAATAGGGAGTTTTAAGCAAGCAAATCCCTGAGGAAAGTCAAATGGGATTGTCTTTGAGTATAAAGTATTTTAAATAAGAATAATGACTTACAGTCAGAGATGATGCTTTGATTTATGTTTATTATGAAGTATAAATAATTGGTTTTATATTCTGTCATTAAAGCTGAGTTTGACAAGGGGAAAGGAACGAATGAGGAGCAGTAGGCTTTGGAAGAATGATGGAAGGTAGTGCAGATGGATGTGGTTTCCAATCACTTGAAAATCTTTCCTAAGCCTGGCCTGCTTCTCCGTTCAGATACATATAAGATCCACCTAAGTCAATGTTTCTGCACTATACATACACATGCAATATTTGTGTTGAAGTTGATTTCAAATTCTCGCATGCTGTATATCTCTAGTGTAATAATGATTATAGCATTTTAAATGAGTCGTAATCACTTATTAAGAGCTTATTTTAATCATCCTTTTTTGAAATGTAGAGATCGATTTTTCAAAGGGGAAAACCGCTTTGGAGTGGAAGCTGGATAGAATTTGAAACTGAGCCCAGTCGACGTCTTGTTGCTTAAGTCTTATCTATCAGAGCCAGGGATGAAAGGCAGAAAGACCAGTCTCCTTCCTGTTTGTTTATTTCTTGGCTTTCTTTTCTTGTCTGTAGCTTTGCCCCCAGAACTCTTCAACTATTTATTTTCCATCTGCTTCCTGCTCTCTAGACAGTTCAAGACAGCCTGTTCACCAGTCAGCAGTCACAGACAGAGAGAAATCAATGTCATAGTGTATATCAGCCCATGGCAGCAGGCAGAGATGATGAGCAGAAACTATGATCCTGGTCTCACAGAGAGATTCAGTTTTAGGTGGAATTAAGAACAATGTTCTTTGGAGTTAGGCAGGGCTGGATATTCAAGAGTGTTTCACTCCCTTCCTCGGATATTTATTAGAGTTTCTGAGGGCCTTTTTTTTTTTTTTTTGGTTTTTGTCTTTGGTCGTTTCAACCAGTGCTTATAGATTTCTGTATAGCATATCCTTGTAAAGAAAAAAAAAGTGAATATATGTGTGTATGTAGAGGAAGAAGGCAGATTACTTTAGAATTGCCAATTTTTGTTTTTGCCAACTGAGGATGTTGAAAACAGATGATCATATTCTCTCATCATTGTTTCATATATGAAAGGACAGTTTACCTCTAAAGAGCAGGAAGCAGGACCATCCTTCCTAGGAAACATGAGCAACAGCTTTAAACCTATATATCTATTTAGAAAGATAGTTTAAAATTTTTTGAATGTAGAATTAGTTAATCTGTCCCCTTTCGGATACTTGTTTTCTTGTTGCAAATTTGTCAATTCAGAGATTTATGTTCTACAATCTGCAATAGAATCCAAATGTCCAGCTTCTAGCACCTACTTTTAAAAATCACTGTCAGTGCCAAAAGTGCAGCCTTCCCTATCAGTGCCTCTGCAAATGGAAGCATCATTTCTGGGCAGCGTGTACTTGCAGGTGCCTGAGACTGTGACATTCTTCGAAACTACATTCACATTGGCAATATTTATACTCCACCTTTGATTAAGGGCTGCTGGTGGTGGTTGTTTTTGAGTAGAGAAAATACAGAGAAGGAAGAGTAGTAGCAGAACTCAGTCTTGCTTTGATTGATCTCAGCAATAAAATGCTACTCCCACCTTAAAACCCTACTCAGCAAAACCATAATCCTTTACTTAGCAGGATCTGTTCTCCCACAAAGACAATTAGGGAGACATCTGTTGTTATTTGAACATGCCCTGAGAGGGCTGCACAATCCCACTCATGCTGGTAAATACAGTTTTCTTTATGTTATTTCATTTTTAGTGATTTTAAGTGATTTTATTCCATGGTATAATAGGAACAGCTCCCCACACCAACTGCTTCTCCTGTCCCTTCTCTAAGTTGAGGGAGAGCAGGCAGTTGCAGACCAAGTGTCTGGTCAGTACGAAGTATGTGAAGAGATGCAGGGAACTCTCTACAAGAGGCAGGGCCACATAATGAGGCCTACAGCACAGCAGACCAGACTTTATCTGAAAGAAATTGATTTGACATGGAGGTTGCAGTATCCATCTGCCTCCGCCCTGGGCCAGGATTTGGGAATCACCGACTTAGGTTTTGTTTCAGGTTGAGTAGTGTCGCCTCAAATTTCATATGTTGTATTCCTAACCTCCAGCACCTTAGAATGTGTCCTTATTTGGAAATAGAGTCATTGCAAATGTAATTAGTTAAGATGACGTCACGCCTTTGACCTTGTTTTCTGGGAGATCTGTGGTCATGTTGCTCCATTACTCCTAGGTGCTCTGCAGGCATGGCTATAATCAACTCTGGGAGAGAGGGTTACTCAGGAAATTAGCATGAGAAATGAGCGTGTTTCTCCTCTCCTCTGTAATTCCCACACAGCTGTGCCAAGAGGCATTTTTGATTGGACTAAGGGTTGCCCAGGCCAAATGTAGACTGCTGGAAATGGACTTCAAGGTTTCTTAGTAGTAGATCCTGGGAGAATATTCCAGGTGTGGCATAATTAACTGGAGTAAAGTTCTCAGGAGTCTAACATCAGAGATTAGAATGAATGGGAAGAAAAAGCCACACCCAGAGTCATGCCTTTCTCCTAGGAAAGAGTTTCCTATGGATGCATGAACTATACTTAACCAAGATGCAGAGCTTATAAACTTCAAGGAGTTGGGTGAATGTTTGTTGATTCCCTGAGCATTCTTTGGAGAGGTATCCTCGTGATCCTTGTTCTCAAAAAGGGCACCTCAGGCAGAAAGGCGGATGGTTTATAACCACAGTGTGGGATGCTGCTGGAATCAAGTTTCCTAAGCAGGTTTGCTTTCATTCTTCGGGCTTTCAGTGCCTATCTGTGGTGGGAGACGCAGCAGATACAGACTGCCGTGGAGTAATGAGGGCAAGAAGAGGATGAACTTAGTGGATTGCCAGACCAAGAGGCAGCCTTCTGAAATGTCCAGGGGTTACCAACAATGCCCCTCTGTCTTTCTCTGAGGTTAGCATCTTTAATTATTAAACACAGAAGCTTCATCAACATTTGGACTCCTTGGAGACAACCAGCAATTATCTCAAGTTCTGTTCCCACTGCCACCCCTCCCCAACTTCAAAGGAAACTCATTACAAGGCCCCAAATTCTTCACATTACTTTCCCATCATCTCAAATGATGTATATAAGTGGTTTATAATGAGGGTCTAATCTCATCCTTTAGATTACTAAAGAAGCTCACATAAAATGGACTGTGATAAAATTATTCCAAACCAGAATGATTTTCTTTGGATTATTCTTCCCAAGGACATTTTTTTCACTGGTTGGCTAAAATTTCAAGAGATATTTTATGTGCATATATTTACAAAATAATTTATACAAACTTCTTTCTGACTTTTATTTGCAAATTAACAGCCAAATGAGACTTCTCACAGTGAACTGTTTCATGTCTTGCAAATGAATAATAAAGAAACACATACTGAACAGGCATAAATTTGATGAGCATATCTCTGAGGTTGCCAGGAAAATCTAGTTGCCTTTGTTTTCTAGAATATCATATTTCATATAAGAGAGATCAAGATGTGCCTGAGATTTCAATACCGTATTAAGAGTCAGACAGTCATTAATTTGAACAGTTTCCCATTTAAGTTTACCCTTGACATCAGCCAAAGAGAAGAAAGAAGTAAACAGAAAAGAGACATGTAGAAACGAGTACGTAATTGTCAGGTATCCTATGCTCTTTTAAACAGGATGCTTTTCACTGATTATTTATTTACATTATTATTTCTTAAAAAATTCAAACAGAAAACTAGATGGTTAAAGTAGATGGTAAGATTTTTCTGGAAGTCATTTTTGTATTGATCTAAAAACAAGTGCATCAGACTGTCCCTGCCCTCTTGAAGTCCATTCTTCTCCACTGCTTGTTTCCTTTCCCCAGGTGCCTGCATTCTTAGACCAGCTCTCCCTTTGTAGCAGTGGGGTATTTGTTAGCAGCTCCTCATTTTGTCCTTCCAGGTTATTACAAAGGTTGGGGGAAGAGGTCAAAGTGTAAGGGCGTGGGAGGAGAGAGCAAGAGTATGCTTCTAAGAATTTCAGTCTATAGGGCTAGAGAGTTACTGAGTAGTAATTACAATACAAAGTGATAGTGATTGTTATGATTGGCAGAGGTTACCATGGCAGCATGAAGACCAGGCAGCCAGTACAAACTGGGGAGGGGGCAAAACATTTAAACTGATTTCATCAGGCAGACAAACTTAATGCTCAGTAGCATTATACCCACTATATGTGTAAAAAGATCAAGAGATAGGTAGATAGGTAGACAGCGAGATGAGTTAATGGGTAGATAGAATCTACCAATCAGGCTCTTGTAGATCCCATTCTCAGGGGTCCCTCTTGGATTCAGACCAAATTCTTTTTGTTAAACTTTATTATTTTTTAAAAATTATTTATTTAAAAAAATTTTAATTAGAGTTGATATTCAATATTATTTTATATTAGTTTTGGGTATACAACATAGTGGTTAGACATTTATATAATTTACAAAATGATTCCCCTTATTAGTCCCCACCTGGCACTATATGTAGTTATTACAATATTATTGACTATATTCCCTATGCTGTACTTCACATCCCTGTGACTATTTTGTAACTACAATTTGCACTTCTTAATCCCTTCATCTTTTTTATCCTGCCCTCCAACAAACACCCCCTCCCATCTAACAACCACCAGTTTGTTCTCTGTATCTCTGAGTCTGTTATTATTTTGTGTATTTGTTTATTTTGTTCTTTAGATTCCACATATAAGTGAAATCATGCTGCTGATATTGAGTTAATATCCAAAATTTATAAAAAACTCATGTAACTTAACACCAAAAAACCCCCCAAGCAATTCAAATAAAAAACGGTCAAAGGACCTGATGATGTGTTTCTCCAAACAGGACATACGAATGACCAAGACATAAGACATAAGACATAAGAAAAGATGCTTGACTTCACTAATCATCAGAGAAATGCAAATTAAAACCACAGGGAGATATTGCCTCACACCTGTCAGAATGGTTATCATAAACAAATCAACAAACAAGTGTTGACGAGGATGTGGAGAAAAGGGAACACTTGTGCACTGTTGGTGGGATTGCAAATTGGTGCAGCTCTATGGAAACCAGTTTGGAGGTTCCTCATGTTCTACTTTAAAACAAAATTAGATGTAAAAATATGCCATATGCCATGTTAGTTTCAGATGTACAACCTAACAATTTGATGTTTGTTTATATTACGAAACGATCATCGCAACAAGTCTAGTTAATATTGATCACCATACATAGTTACTAAATATTTTTCTTGTGCTGAGCACTTTTAATAAAGATTCACTATCTTAGTAATTTTCAAATATACTCCACAGTGTTCATTGTACAGTATTAACTGTAGCCACCATGCTGTATGTGACATCTCTAAGACTTATTTATTTCATAACTGGAAGTTTGTACCTTTTGTCTCATGTTCTACTTCTTGCTCTAATTCTGTATTAAAGCCAGAAAAGTCAAAAGACAGAAGACAAGAGAAGTTATATTTCACACAATTATGGAAAAACTGGGATTAAAGAAAAGTTTAAAAAGATGTTATGCTACCTATAATATCCTTGTGCATTTCTGAATATCTCTTATTACCTATATTGAACAGGCAACATACTCAAAATGGCAACTTTGCCATAGGAGTACATTAATTTTTAACCCCAAACTCATGGCACTAAAGGCTAACCCATTGGACAGAGATAAGAAATATGGAAGTACTTTGAAATCATAAAACTCTAATCCCTGAGGAAGTCAAGAGACATGTAAAAGGCGGAAGAAAGAGAGATGCAGGCAAAGGAGTAAAAAAGCAGGTTGAGGCCCATCATCATTTCTTCCTATTCCCTGCATGTCAGTGTGGAGGCAACCTGCCATGGGTCCTGGCAGCACAGTTAAAAGACAAAGGTAAGACAGCAGTGAACTAGAAAGTGGAAGGAAATGAAATAGAAAGAAAAGAGAAAGAAACCATTTGTAAAATAGCTGATTTGTTTCTCTAACATTGAAGTTTATGCATTTAATTGAAGTCATCCTCTTGTGGTTCCTGCTATGTAGGGGTTGCCATCTCAGCCCACTGCATGGATGCTGCAAAGAACTCAACCACAAGAGCCTAGATTATAGAGGCGCAGACAAGGAGAAAGAGTGAGGTGCACTTGCATCATGAATAAACAGTATCCTCATCAAGAACATTACTGTTCTTAGAGGAAAAACAATCAGAACAAGTATCTCTGTATGTTTTCACTTTTTGCAGAGTGCTCTGCTAGCTAGAGGCACAACTTCAAGTCCTTTTACTTTTAGTGGGTTCCATTTTGTGTGGACCCTCTTGGTGTCCTGACCTGTCAGAGAAACCTGTGCAGTCCTCATTCAGAACACAGTGTCACTTCCCTAACTGGTCTTGATAATTGTTGGAAAGGGCTGTTTGAATCCCCCAAAGAATGATACTAATGGCTATGAAATATTGTCAACAGAGGGCCTATAGGGGTTTGGAATGATAATTTTGTCAGAGCATTACTAAGTGTTTGTATATTGGAGATTAAAAGAAAAATCCATTGCATGGCCAAATTCCACATAAAAAATAATAATTTATTTATAAATAAGCACATCAGTTGAATGAGAGAATAGATCCTGCTAAATGGTTGTTCCTACATGAAATATGAAAATTCCTTCTCTCACTCCATTGTTTAAAACATTTCTATTATTTTTCTTAGCAAGTGAGGATCTTTATCCTGCTACCCTTTTCCCCACCATAGTTCCACTCCATTCCTTTCTTCTGCTCCGCCTTGCAGTCAGTCTTGGTCTTACCTGTTATTCATGTTCTTTGAAGGCAAATGGCTGGTCCCTTGTCATTTGTTGGTTTTGGAACACATGATAATAAAAATTGCAAATGTGGGGAAATCATAAGTCTTCGGAAATATAAAATTATTTGAATCATAACCCCAAATACCCTATTTTCTCAAACAGCTCTCATAGTATTCTAATAATGCTCCCTTTTCTCCTTCCAGGAGAAGTTGACCCCCAAGGCTGCAGCTCTTCCATTCTGTTCTCCTGTGCCCTGGAGGCTCTCATGCTGATCCCCTGGTAGTCACAGCAGTGCAGTCTTAGTGTGCAGAGCTGGGCAATGATCTTTGGTAAAATGCAGGAGAGGGCTAACCTTCCTTTTGTGTCACACTGTGCTAAATGTAAGGCAAGGTCCCGAGTGAGCTAAAGCATTTATTGAAACAGCTGTTAGAGCTTGGTGATAAAGTTCTCTCTCCCCAGGACCTAAACTTGTGGCCCATGGGACTGGGCAGGGCTAGAGTAACCGTGCTTCTGCACACCAACACCTCCCATCGAATATTAAGGCTTTGCTGCTTTCTTCAGCCCTATTCACAGCTCCTTCCTCTCTTACAATGAGCCACCTTCCAGAGCTGCTCAGTCCTCTCTGAAAGTGGAATTTTGCCTGGTACTCTATCAGACTGAGAAGGGCCCAGGTTATGTACCCTCCAGCAGTGGGTACAATGTGGGCTTATTCTAGGAGGCTGCTCAGCCCCAGGCCACAGACTTCCATAAGGCACAGACCAAGAGAGCTCCCAACCCCAGCAGTGGACAGCAGAAAACCAGGCTGAAGCTGAAATTCCCCAGCACAGGCATGGTCTCCGGTTCCTCATTCTAAAATAGCAATTAGACTTGCCTGTGGGGTCTCTGTCCTCCGTTTTATTTCTGAATGTAGGGCTCATCAAAGTCTTTCCAGGAGAAAGATGTGAGGATACTTTCTATGAAGGTCCAATGTCAGGGCCCCCCTGAATGGTTGCACCTGTCATCTGGTCTCTGCCTTAACACAGGCATGACCCCCTTTGGGCATCACCTGACAAACCTTACAAGCATAATCTATTGATTTCTGCTTATCTTCCTACAAATTTAGAACTTAGTGGAATCTGAGTTGATAATGTTTTACTGATTTTAATTTTCATATCAAGATGGTAGGTGGCAAATTCTATGTAATTATTATTTAGGATGGAGCAGATTTCAACTTTGTGAATATAAAAATATAATCGAGGCTATTAATATCTTTAAAAAATTTAGAACAATTTTCTCCTGTGCAGGAAAAATAGCTTCAGATATCATAAATGTGTTAGACATAGATAAGAGTCAAGTTTAAGATAAGTAAAACATTTATTCTGACCTATTAAATATGTATTTGATTTAGAAGCCAAGTTATCTGTCAGTTGTCTATATAATTCACTGCATTAGCTTTCAGGTTCCCAGTTTCTATTGTATTTTCCCCTCCCCCTTTTTATGATTTTTTTTTTCAAATCTCAACCTACCATCTTTCCCGAGCCCACCCCCATTTTGGTTTCACCTTTCCTTCAGAGATTAAAGAAGACATTCTGTACAGTACTTAGTGGCATGGAGGTTCCATAAAATGGAGCATAAATTTAAAGCTACATTTGCATCCTACTTTAAGTGAGTTGATTTATGAGTCAGTGTTTGGTAAGTACTCAGATATCCTCATATCAAATGCAAGATCCAAGTGCACTGCACTATTGCTTCACTTTATTTGTCTTTTGTACAGCACCTGGTACCATGACAATATCACTAAGTAAATAACAAACGAAATGAAACACACTTCCTTCTCTATTTTAATAATGTGCTATTCATGCATTTTTTTTTTTTCTGGAACAAAGGATCATTGTAGTAAGTTGCTCTGCCGATACCAGGCTGATATCTTATTGCAAGCAAAATAAAGAGAAAAAATGGTATGCTACAGGAAAACTGATAAAGTTTCTTCTCACAATAAATGAAAGGCAGATAATAACACAAAATATAAAAATCCGGGAAATGTTTTAATAGAATTAATTCAGATACGAATATAGGTCCTTTGATTTCTCAATACTTTCGCCTGTTATAAAATAATAGCCACATGTCCAGAGCAAAATTCCAATTACAGTTTTTTTTTATCAATTCTATTTTTAAGATAAATCTATTATCCTTTTCTGGATGATCTTGTCTATAAAAAGGCTGACAGAGATATTTAACAGAGCAGAACCATTGCCAGCCATTTCTAGTGGGAGTTGAGCTACCAAATATTTTCCTCAAATTATAGAAAATTGCCATTTGTAGAGTCTACATTATACTTAGCTTCTTAATTTAGGATTAAACATCTGTAACTTATTGTTAGGATATCCGGAGAGTTTGCAAAACTCTATAATATAAATATTGTCTCTCTGTCTTTAGTCCCTAGGGTATTCCAAAGAAAGTTGTTTTGGTCCTATTTGTAAAGATATGCTGGTGGCCAAAAGAACCAGTATATAATTTTAGAGTGCAAACCTTGAGATCTTCTGCAATGCAATATTGACATGTTTTCACCCAAATTTGCTACCAGTTGGCCAAGGATCTAGATAATGGCTACCTTTCAGACTACTCACATACACAAACTAGGATCCAGTGGAACAGCCAAAAAGGGCAACTCTGTCTTTTAGTCTTCTGGCTTTGGCTGAAGACCAAGATAACTTAATAACAGAAGCCTTGGAAGAATTTGGGAATGGCCATGATTTCTCCCTTCTAGACTTCCTCAGTAACACTCAAGTATTATACAGTATGACTTATTCGTAAAATGTTAAAGCATGGACATAGTGATCTTTAAATGACTAAATAGAGCTGAGGGGCTCAGGGTTTCCGAAAGATTGAGGGAAATGTAATGGAACTTGAAGCTGTGCTTATAATCTTCTCAAGTTGGTTTCCATTCTGTTTCTTAAAATCAAAGAAGGCTTCCTAGAAAAGACAACATTAAAGCTGAGCCTTGAAGGATGAAAAAGAGAATATTGGAATCAAAGTAATGAGAAGATATTCTGGCTAAGGGCATAGTGAGGGTAAAGCAAAGAAGAAAGGGCATGGGTGCCTGGAAGTTGGTCAGGGTTCCCCAGTGGCTCTTATATGTGCAGAAGAGGCTAGAAAACTTTTGCAGACTTTTGCTGTATTTGAAGTTATTCCGCATTACTGTATTTGAAGTTATTCCTCCTGGAAAGCCTTCTCTGACCTCCAACACTAAATTGAGTGCCCTTTCTCTGAGCTTTCGGAACATCTGCCTTTATCCCACTGTAGTTCTTATGCAATGTACGCATTTACTTGTTCTTATTTGATTTCTTTTTCTCTCTTTTTAAGCTCCTTACAGAAGAACCTTTGTCTTGACCACCTTGTCTTCTAAATACCCTGAACAGTGCTTAGTAGATAACTCAATAAATATTTCTTGAACTAAATGAATGATTCAAGATTTTCCTTAAATAATGTCTCTCAAATGTTTAAATTTATTCGAAGGCCTTAGTCTAGACTAATTATTCTAAAGGGATAAAGTAACATATTGATAATAAATGTTGTTATATTTTGTAATTAAGCTACTAAAAATAAAGCTTACTGTAGATCATTGTAGAGAACAGAATTCAATACTAAATATGTACATTTTGATTCTACTCAAAGGATTTATCTATCAAATTGCTAAAAGGTCCTCTTTATTAAGGAGCTTCACTTATAAGATGACTGGCCAGGGTAAGGGACCATTTGAGCAGCAGTAAAAGAGAGGGCAGAGCCCTTATAATACGCTAAGGAAAGTCTGTGTTGGAAAGAACCCCGTACTTGGACTTGTGGAATATGGGACCCAGCTCTAGAAATTGCTATGTGAACCTGGGTAAGCTACTCATAGTCTCTGATCTTCCATTTCATGTCGGACACTCAAGACCATAATACCATTTCTGTTTACTTCATGGAGTTGTGAAGATAAGACCATGCGGAAATGAGATAACAAACTATGAAGAATTCTCATTCTTATCATAATGGTGTAAGAAATAAGTTGAACTGACCTTTTGAATCCTCAGATGTCTTTTGTTTACCCGCTGATAAATAGATACAGGGTCTTAACACTTTTGATTTGATATTCAATCCATTCTTTGTATTGTGCTGCCTCTTTCTAACCTGACAAGGAAAAGAATACACATTTCTAGTAGAGGAATATAAGGCTATAAAAGTTTGTCCTTGGCAGGATACTTTATCCACTCTAATATTTAACACCAAATCCTAGAGTCAGCTTCCATGTAGTTTTCATGTACAGCTTATTGATAGCTGCATGAAAATATCCAGTGACAGATTCTGGCCATGGGGAGATTGGGTATTGGCAGGACAGATGAGCACTTTGCTCCAGCACATTTTTCCTATTCTCTGCTTTTTTCCAGGCTGTCAGGGGTTGGCTCTTGCCAACATGTTGAAAGTCCTGGCCAGTATTTCTTCCAGGCTGTTCAATCTAGGTTAGAGGAGAAGATTGGAGTGTTTATCACTCCTATATCTACACTGACCATTCTGACAGCTTTTAAACCTGAGAGGTGATAGTCATTCCCTGGTGGCCCTTTGTCTTGGTTTATGACATGTTTATTATCTTTGATCTACCAAATCCAGAGAATAAAGGGTGGGTGTTTGATTTCATATGCCAGGTACTGTTGACTTTAATTATCTTCTTGAATTCAATCCAGCACTCAGGGATGAGGGACTGAAGTCTCAAATCACCCCATGGCTTGGACAATCTCTAAAACCGCAATGAGTGTGTATAACTTAGCTATTCAGTATTTGTCAAGAAAAGGCTGTATTTTGCTGAGCTGTGATTTTTCTGATATGCTCCATTTAATATTAGTGTTATTTTTTTCTGTAGATTTATAATTCTGACAGGGAAATAGCTGTAAATATAAAATGTTTAGCCAGTCAGGGCTGCAGTACAAGCCATAGAATTTTCTCATATGCTTTGTTGAATTTGGTGATATGTGAATCCCATTCTTTGCTTGGTGATAGCGTAAATGGACAAGATGACTGGAAGAACGATGTAGAGTGTCAGTCAGTCATATCACATTTAATAGCATTTAGAATAAAAATTTTTTCTCAATTTCAAATAGTTCTCCCTAAAATTCTGTCCCATTAACTGGGTTGTGTCTAGTGCATCATTCACTTTGCATAATAGTTCAATGAGTTATGGAATTAGAGCGTGACAGAAAAACAGAAAGCCAGCCAACCAGTCTTCCATCTTTTCTTCCTTCCTTCCTTCCTTTTTCTTCCTTCCTTCCTTCCTTTTTCTTCCTTCCTTCCTTCCTTCCTTCCTTCCTTCCTTCCTTCCTTCCTTCCTTCCTTTCTTCCTTCCATCCTTACTTCCATCCATTCATTCATGCATGCATTCATTTATCCATCCATCCTTGCATCCATCCATTCATCCATTCATCCATCCATCCATCCATCCATCCATCCATCCATCCATCCATCCATCCATTTATCTTGTCATCCATCTATCCATCCACCCATCCATTCTGCCAACTAGCCAGCCAGCCAGCCAGCCAGCCAGTCAGCCAGCACTTCTTATATAAAAGACAGCGGCATTAGTGAGTGATACTAGTTTGATGAATTTACAGAACAAACCAGTGGTTTTTAACCTCTCTTACACTTCTTTAAGAATCAAATGAAAACTGGATTTTCTCTCTGAGGAAAAAAAACATTTGAGTGCAAGGGATTTATTAAGTAAATGTGGACATAGGTTTAAGAACTTCTGTTTAAGAACTTCACAGAAGGCACAGATAAGAACAGTACAACATGTCCTCTGAATATTGTTCATCAATAGTGATGATTTTTTTTTCTGTATTACCAGTTTTTGTGGTGAGTGTGTGAGAGGGCAAAAAAAAAAAAAAAAAAAAAAAAAAAAAATCAATAGGCATACTGGTGAGAGAACTGAATTTGAGATTAGAAGTTTAGGATTTAGTAGTTCCTGGTTTGACATTTTAGTTGTGTTAAATGGGCACATTACTTAACCTTTCCAGGCTCCATGTTATACTCTATACAATTAAAATAGTAGTATCTGCCCCATCAATCTCACGGCTTGGGAGGAGACCTTGTGGTGAGAGGGAGTAGGAGGTAGGGTATGTGAAACAGTAAAGCTCTGCATAAATTGTGAAGTCCTGTAAACATAATGTATTGTTATCACTGTACTCAAAAAACCAGATATTTGAGAAAGTGATACAACTTACTTAAAAGGAGATCCAGTTGAACCCGGGGCTTTCTGTGCCTCATGGGGATAAAGGGAGGTAATCATGGGCTGCCACATAGAACTAAACTTACAGGCCCCTACAGAGACAGAAACCATGACCTTGATTTTTAGTGATTGATCCAGTTAAGGATCACATTCAAAAGTCTTTATTCAATTGGCTCAAGGGCCAAATTCATGAATTCAGAGAAAATGATGAGTAAAAATGTTATAAGCCAGTGGTTTGATCATTGGATATACATTTCTTTAATGTGAGATTTTAAAAACATTGTCAACATGCCCACCCCTACCCCAGATCATCCATTACCTCTTTCTTTGTCTCTTACTCTCCAACTGAGGAGCAACCTGTGGCTTAGCTGGCAGCCAGACCTGGCATGAGGTGCTGGATGTAGGGACGAGAGCACCAGTCTTGGAAACTGAAGTCCTAGGCATGAATCTTGACTCTACCTCCACTGACTAGCTCTGGGACAATGGACTGTCTACTCAATGCCTCAGATTCTTTATCAGGAAACGAGATGATAGTGTACAGTTTATGTATTTCACTGGGTTGTTGTAAAGCTCTAAGAAAAATTTCTCTATAAACTATAAAGAGACAGCTATGTAAAATACTATCATTATTTTTGTGTGCATAAATGTCCATTATTATTAACAAAATGATTAAAAGGGAGAAAAAGACACCATATTATATTTTTACAGATTCACTGCCTAATTTTGCTTCCTAGTTAAGCACATGTCAGAATGCTTGGCTGTCTAATTATGTTTGTGAAGAATGTATCTAGTAATCTATAATCAAAATATATCTAGGAGCTCTGTCCTGGTTGCAGAAAGGAAGGGAGTCTTCACTGGATTTTCACATTTTATATTGAACAAAAGGAACTTTAAAAAAAAGTTTAATTTTTCAAGAAGCTATCAAATATATTCTATCCTCTGTAGGGACAAGGGCCAAACCTCCCTCCCTCTGCACTTCTTCCTATATGCTGTCTCTCAATTTTTTTCTTGCCCTCTTCCTACTTGTCCGTCCTATTCCCTTTCTCCCCTACTCTCCTGTTCATTGTGTATTTTCAGTCCAGAAGTGGCAGCTGCCCACGCAGACGAATCCCAGCAGATCAATGACGGTGCTGTGTCCATAGGAACCTGAAAAGAACCAGGAAGCCCCTACTTTCCAACCCATGTGTTTGTGGTGTGGCCAGACTGGTTGATGAAGGAGTTTTGCTCCAGTTATGACACATAGGAATAGACAGGGCAGAAACTTCCACCTTTGATCCAGACACTAGGATGTAAACTATGCCCAGCAGGGGCCATGATAGGCAGTTATAGTTCATTTCCTATTAACCTACTCCTGGGATCCTGCTCTTGCTCCAAGTTGAACACTCTCAGCTCCCAGCCAGGCTGTATGTGTTAGGTAAATCTAAAAGAGAATCTTTGACTGGGAGCTTATTCTTTCATTCAACAGTTACCAAACATTTACAATACACCAGATAAGGTGCTAAGTATTAGAGGAAAACCCCAAATAAGTAAGATATGATTCTTAATTTTAAGAAGTTGAAGGTCTAGTAAGAAAGATAAAAGTGTAAACAAATAGTTATAATACGTGACAAGTGCTATTTCAGGGCCAAACACTGTGGGGACCACAGGAGGAAATGATGAGTTCTGCTTAGGTTCAGGAAGGCCTAAGGGAGAAGGTGATTTTCGAACTAGATTATACCACATGGAGGAAACAAGAATGGCATTCCAGGCAGAGGAATCAGTGAGAAGAGAAGGCAGAGCATAATGAGGATGTTCAAGGAATTGTGAGTCCAACATGGCTGGAGCAGAGCATACAGTAGGGGTAGGTTGGGGCAGGTGAAGGAAAAGGTGGGCATGGACCAATTTGTAAAGGGCTTGAGAACAATGCTGAGGAGACTGAATGCAAAAAGGAGCAAAGGCAGGTATTTTAAAAATACTATATATTTTGAAAATCTTTAAGTCAGCAGAAAGTCCATTGCAAGTGTTTAGATTGGAGAGTGATAGATACCATTAGGTTTGTGTTGTGGATGGGAGCTCTGGGACAGTGTGGCAAATGGGCTGGTTGCTGAGGATGAGAAAGCTACAAGAGACAGGGAGACCCATTGCGCGGTTGTTGAAAAGCGACAGGCAAGGAGTAAAGAGGGTCCCAAACAGGCGGGGGCAGGAAGATTGAAGAGCAGGTTAGTGGGCTGCTAGACTTGGCAGGTCCCTGGGGACTGGTTGGGTAGGAAGGTCTGGGGAGTCAGCGATGATCTAATTTAATGGATGGGGTGAGGAGATAGCGATATGGGTGAACAATGTGGAGGTCCCGGCAGGAAGCTCCTGGAGGTGGGAGAGCAGATTTCTCTGCTTTCCACTGAAGATAGCAATTCTCAGCCAGAATTTAAGGGCTCTGAGCTGGGAAGGGCCAGCGGCGGCACTCAGCTGGCCTCTGTCCTGGGATTAACCTTTAGGATATTTGAAAACAACTAGTTAGCCCTCCCTCAGCTTTCTCATTACGGAATCTAACCGTCTCAACTTCTTTAATCGTCCTTCCCTCAACGGCCTTCAAAAACCTGAATTGATTCTGTTTTCCTACATCCCACTTAAAATGCAAAGCCCCGTGAGTCTTTCTTAAGTTATACATGTAATTATGTATTTATGTGTGCTGTGTGCACATTTACTATCATTCCCACACTTAATGCTTTTTAGTTATTAAATACCTACTTCTGCTGGAAAAATGATAAACTTTTTTTACTTCATTATTTTGCATCTTCCCACTAAATATTCACTTCCAACAATGTATTGGCCAGTCCAGACCACAGTCATGGGCCCCCGCCTCAGGAGCAAAACTCCTCTTCTCATGACCCTTCGTGCAGAATTGCCATGTGGGTTAAAGTTCCAGAGTCACATCACATTAAGAAGGAAGCTTCCTCTGGCAAAACATAAAATGAGGGGACAACCACGTGGTCCAGCAAGGTCTTCTAGGAGCGCCAAAGACTAATTTGTACTAGAAGAAGGGCTGTGCTATCATCTTGGAAAAGTTCTCTTTTGACACAGAAAAAAACCAGCCTGGGGAAGAGGCTATTTACTCTCGAGACTTTGTAGTTAAGAAGCATTGACTGAACAGCAGTACCTCTTTTAATCATTTTAGGTCTTCTGGATACTTGGCCTGACGTGTGAATGAGAAGATGGGGGAATTTTAGGAAGCTCTTGAGTTGTAGTCAAAGGGATTCACAGAGCTGTTCATTGCCCCCCAGAGAATCCTTAACAATTGCTCTGCAGGTTACAGCTAAGAGAACCCTCTTTCTGGCAGCCTCACTCCTTCGAGAAGGGTGCTTTCTCGCTGCCTCAGAAGGAGCCTCCTAGGGCCAGGGTCTCTGTGAAGGTGCATGTGACTTGCCATGCTGGCACTCATGCAGTAGATCCTGTTGTTGCCCGGGGCCCTACCTCATCAGCAAGCCCACGCTCCTTTGCCTCATCTCCCTTATATCCTGTGGACTCCCTGGCACCTTTCTCTTTGCTCTCTAGGATCCATCCATGCCTTCAGTTTCCTTATACTACTCTCCTCCCCTCTAGCCAGCCTTTCTTAAGTGGAGTTCCTGATGTAAACCATAGTACTTGGAAATAATTTTGTAAATTCTCCTGAGGATAATACCTTGGTGCAATGGATCTCTTAGGGCTCTCAGGCTTAATTCTGCCATGGAACTCTGGCTGAGAAAGGCTATTTGGGCTTGTGAAATATTTTTCCAGCTTGGGGGTGGAGATGCTCTAGTCCTCTCATCCTTCTGTCACTGATGACATTTCTCTCAAATATGCTAATTATGTTGGGAATTCTCTCTGATCTACCAAGGTTTTAGGTTTTTGGAAACTTTTGCCAGAAAAAAACTCTCAATGAATTCTTCCATGCAAACCCCTGCCCTGATGCAGTTAGCTCAGGATAGCATGTGGAGGAGTTGCATGAATCAGGGAAAGTTAAAAGGAGGATAATATTAAGAGAGAGGATAGAATCGTCATCTGGTCTGTTACCTTAAGATGAGAAATATCTGTCAATATTTCAAGGTCTGACCCATGGACAAAGAGTAGGCTTCTCTTGTACTTCAAAGGATGCATGTATTAAAGCAAATAATGCTAACTGCAGAAACAGGTAACTCTCAAGTCCCAATGACTAAACAATATAGAAATTCATTTCTTGCCCACATCAGAGGCCAGTGAAGATGTGGGTAGGGGTGAGACTGTGCTCCGTGTATTAATGCAGGGATCTAGGCCTTAACCTCCTCTCTGTCTCTAGAGTCCTTTCCATTTTGCTGGCAGATGAGGCTGGAGCCAGGATCACACATGGGAGGTTTTCAGGGACAAGGCCTGGAAGAGACACATCATACCTAGTTCACATTCCATAGGCTGGAAGTCAGTCGCTGGCTATAGCTAACTGCAAGGACACGAGGAATGTAGTCCAGCTGCACGTCTGAGAAGAGGACAAGGACATGGGTGTGGGTCATAACCAAAGTTTAGACGTTTGAAGCTATAAGTTTGGGTTCGAAACAAGACACTAATTACTCATGAGAATTAGCATGGTCCATGACAGGCAACCTCATGAAGTAATAAGTTTGTTGTCACTGGAATGTTGGTTGGAGGACAAATTCCTGCCATTTCGACTTTGGAATTCTATAATTACAGTTACCAAATAGCACAGCAATTTTTCCCACCCTCTTACTTCCACTTTTCCTGTAGTGCTGAATGCTTGGTCACATTACTGAGAAAAGAGACATCACACAGTGCTGACTCTTCTGTGGAATGCATTCTTCATTTTTTTTTTAATTGTAGCAAGCTGGAGTAAAGATGCTGTGGTGACCTTGGTGGTCAGCAGAAGGGGCCTAAAGGCCCCCTCTCTGGTGGGTTGTGGGGAATCAGGCTGTGTGTGTGGGAAGGGTGAGCCCACTCATTACTGGAACTTATGCCTCTGGGGCAAGAAGTTATCATGAAGCCTTTTTGTATCATAGAGGAAAGGTAAAGATGAGCAGAGTTACTGTAATTACTGTGAGAATTACATTCTGGAATCCTACTATTTTGACATTAAAAGGGACATTAGAGCCCATGGAGTTTAGTCTTATTGTGCTATGTAGGAGCAAAGGGGTCATGCCCTTTGTCCTTAGGGTTGCATAGCCAGTACTAGAAAAGCAGTTAGAACCTGAGTTTCCTAACTCCTAGACCTGAGCTCTATGCTCATCCTTCCACCAATAAAATATCAGGATTTTCCTTTCCTAATGACATTATTCAGATGGTCCTATCCAGTTTCACGGATGCCATGACCTTGTTAGAACTATACAGAGAGAGGGAACCATGGAAGGCAGGAGTCATGGGACCTGGTCCTGCTCTGCTTCAGGCTCTCTGTGGCCTGGGGCATGTGGATGGGTCTTGGCTTCTCATATGTAAATTGAAAAATTTGGATTAGATCAGCAGTTTTCAAATCATGTTTCCCATAGGGAGGCCCTGTATCTTCTGAAGCTCCCTTAGGAGTCATTTTGGAGACAAAGAATGAAGCTCAGCTATTTAGTATGTCAGTTCCTTGTTAACTTTTATTGTTAGAAAGTTCTGTGCCTTAAAATGGTTTGAGAACCACTGAAGTAGATAGTCTCTGAGGTTCTTTCTGTCTTTAAAATTTTATGTCCCTTTGAAGTGTACTTTATAAATTCATCATTAAGTCACTTTACATAGGGGATATCTTATTAATGAAATAAAACACAAAGCTGTGAAAAGTTAAATAAACCAAAATTTGCCACTGCTTGTCACAGTTGTAGATGCAAATGCCTTGAGGGTCAAATAGGTAATAGAAAAGGAGGAAGGAATACGTTATGGATTGAGTTGCATGCCCCTCCCAGATTTACAGTGGAATACCAACCTCCAGGACCTCGGAATGTGACTGTATTTGGAGATGGGGCCTTTGAAGAGAAAACGGATTTTATATGAGTTCATCAGGGTGAGACCTAATCCAATAAAATTGGTGTCCTTATAAGAAGAGAGAATTTGGACACAGATACATACAGAGGGAAGGCGATATGAAGACACAGGGAAAAGACAGCCATCTCTAAGCCAAAGAGAGGCCTTAGAAGAAATCAGCCCAGCTGACATCTTGATCTTCCAGCCTCTGGAACTGTGAGAAAATTAATTTGTGTTGTTTAAGCCACCCAGTCTGTGGTACTTTGTTGTGGCAGCCCTAGGAGACTAAAATAGAATGTGTGTGCTTATATGTGGCTGTCTGTGTGTATGTGTGTAAAATGAAAGGGAGTGGTAGAGACTGTGGCAATTTTGAATGAGCTTGTCCTGACCCCAAAAGTCAGGTGCTCTTCAGCTTAGTTGACTGGTGCCACGTGGGGATGCAAGCTCCATGTGGCCAGATGTTCTTAATATTCAAGTGAAGCTAGAAATTTTTTTAATGGGAAATATTTCAATTTTTAAGATACTACATGGGCAAATGAAACATGACTATGATGTGAATTTGAACTACAGACCAACAGTTTTGACCAGTGACCCCACGTTTATGGAAAGAATTGAGACGTGCCCTCTTGAGGCAGGGTATGACCAGAGAGTAAACCTGAAGAGATGAGATACTGAATTAGAAGCCAGGGCACCAGGCTGGCTTCCGTGGCCAGACTATCTCACTGTTATACCTTGAGCCAGAGCTCAGTTCTCATTCCTGTCAGAGGAAGAGACTGAACTGGTGGTCCCTGCCAGCAGAAGTGATGGGAGATTTCAAGTCTGAGCGTCATACTTAGTAAATATCAGAGAACTGTGGCCAAGATAATTACTCTTCACTTAGCTATTACTCTTTAAGAATAAGGGTTTGACCTTCTAAAATCTCAAGGATTTAAGTACACAGAAGTGGATAAAATAGCCCCATTCTTAGAAAAAGTTGTTCAAACTAGAAAAAGAAAAATGAAAAGCAAGCAGGAGGAATGTTACTCCAAATAAATGTCATTAGAAATGTTGGTGAAAGAGGGAAAAATGTCATCCTTTCTTTCATTATCAAACTTCTCATGGTGCTCTTTTGCATTGGAGTTGTCGCTGCAGGGTTTTCTTGGCTCCTTTGTTGTCAACACTTCAAGGACAAAGTATGATAGATATGGTGGGATAATAAAAATTATTAAGCCCTTACTATGTGCCAGGGACTTCACACACACAGGCATTTCTGTTGTAACAAAAATAACTTCCCAGAAAATTTTACTGTCTGCGATACTTATATATATATATATATATATATATATATATATATATATATATATATATATATATATAAAATAATAGAATTTATGGGGACAATAGGGCCAAGGTAGATCTTTCAAGTCTCATGAAACTCTGATCAACCAAATAGTCATTTCCACCTGGGGAAGTCACTTGGACTACTTGGGCAGCAGTGAGTGTCTAGAAGCTGCTATGGGGGGTATTAAAATGAACAAAAGTGATAGAGATGGAAAGCTAACTAATTAAACCAGATCTGGCGGGGGGTGGAGATGGCGCTCTGAGTAAGTGGAGCTGTTGTCACAGTGGGCACAGGAAGCAGGGCAACCTCACATAAACCGAGAGTTCCTAAGGTTGGGGTACCCCTGTTGGAGGAGGTAGCCTTGGATGTAGGTGCCATTTAAAATTTTCCTGGAACACAGCAAAAAGGTTCCTGCTGATGAGGCAGCAGCCGAGCCTCAGGCCTTTTTCTTTTCCATTGAAGGTTATGGTCTCACTCCTGTTATTCCAGCTCCTCTTGCTTAGGAAAACCCACCTATGATATGGTGAAAATCAATGAGCAATTTTTATATTGCAATGTGCAATTTTAATGTGCAATTATGTGCAGCATAATGTACAATTTTCGTATCACACTGACATCCTTTCTCTATCACCAGTCACTGGTGGGGTAATTAGTGCTACAGAAACACACATGGTAGCGGAACAGAATGTGTTATGCTCTTTAATTCTCACAACTCTAGAAGGTATTGGGGCCATAGTTCTCACATTAGTGGGCATCAGAATTACCAGGAGGGCTTGGTGAAATAGTTAGCTGGGATTCATCCCCAGAGTTTCTGATTCAGTAGGTCTGGGTATGAAGCCCAAGAATTTGCATTTCTAAGAAGTTTCCAGATAACATTAATGCTGCTGGTCAGGGGACCATATTTGAGAACTACTGTACTAAGGAAATGGATAACTGACAAGATTTTGTGACCTGCCCAAGGTTGCTGCAGAAATGGTGGGCATAAATCTGGGGCCTAATGAGTTTACGATGACTGAGAAATTGACCTTTGATGATCTATAAACGCTTAGGAATGTGCTGGGGTTGGTTTCAGTAATTACTTGCACCTAGACAGCAGGCAGGCATGTAGCTCAGGTAAGGTGTAGCTGTCCATTGTTGTGGAGACCTGGGCAGTCTAGGCCTCCACCTGGGGGCATGCCAAATGGTGTCCTGATTTGTTTCTCATTTGCTATTTAAGAACTTAGGGCTAACGTGTGTTTGTCACAGTCCCAAATACAACCTTCCTACTGAGGCAGGTGGCAGACACACCACCACAAGATTCGACTCCAGCATCCATGTCCTTTGCCATCCAGCTGTGCTGTTCCGTTCAGACTCCCCTGACAGGAACCAGGACGGGAGTCCACCTGTGACTTGCTGACGTTCCTGTTTAGTGTGGCCTTGCTTCAGGGAGATGAGAGACAAGTTATGACGGAATGCCCACATTTGAGAGATGCTCTGTATAACTATCAGATCTCTCAAAGATTAACTTTTAAGATTTTAAAATTCATGGGGCAAGGGTGGTGTGATATAATTATAGAAATGAAATGTTGTCCATTTTCCTCATGAAAAAAACCCTCCAAACTGCAGAAAGTTGTAGTTTTTTACTACATTTGAGTTGTGAAATTATAGGCTGGAAAATGCGTGTTGTCTATTACTAAATACCTCTAAATATTCTAAATATTTTAGGAGATGTTTACACACCCTGAGAGCATGACATGATAAAAAGAGCTTTGGAGTCAGGATCTGTGATTTGAATGCAAGCTCTGCCACTCATTGATTGTGTGACCTTGAGAGGTTATTTGTCTAGTCAGAGCCTCCGTTTTCTCTTCCATAAAGTGGTTTAATAATATGTATTTCAATAGGTTGTCGTGAGGATGAAATGCAGTAATGCAAATTTGCTTCTCACACAGACTAGCTATCTCTTTGGTTTCCCTGAGGTTTCACAATGGAACCAAGAAGTTTCCTATCAGATGTATTGCATTCAACCTTGCTCTTGCTTCAAAAGAACCAGAAACCAGGCAGTAGTTGCGTCTCAAGAAGACGGAATTAGAAGCCTGCTAAAACTATCTTGGTTGAGATTTCTGGTTCAAAGCATCACGATGCTAGTAGTTTTCCAACTTCTTACTAACATATACAAAGACAAAAAAAAAAAAAGATAAAACTTACAACAACACTGAAAAGTAACTAACCACCTAATTTGAGAATTATGAAGGAACTGGCAACAACTATAAGGCAGATGGAGAGGACCAAGAATAACCAGTGTAGCTTACAGCTTACATCATACCTCATTTTTGCCTTCATGATTTGGAGATCTAGAGCCTGCATCAAGCAGAAAAATGTATAGGGCTGTAAGCGGGGCAGAGTGTCTCTCTTTCTGTTTCTCCCTCTGCTTCCTCCCACCACCACCTGTCCCTCTCTGCCTCTTGTCTCCACTTAGGCTTCCATCTTGTTATAATTAGGTCAGCCCCCCAGTAGTGGGGTGCTAGTAGTGGTCCAAGACCTGTGAGTATGGCAGACATACCTTGTGGTGGCCCCAGAGATTTAGGCCCTTGAATAACATCTTTCCATCAGTGCAGGTAGTGCCTGTGACTGGCTTCTAGCCGACAGAGAATGGTAAAAGTGATGGATGTCACCCCTGTGATTATATTACAGAGAAAGAGTATCCTTCTGGCCTTGAAGAAGGAAACTGCCATGTTGTGAGAATGCTTGAAAGAGGGCCACATGCAAGGGACTGTGGAGCAGCACCCAGGTGACAATCAGCAAGAAAATGGGACCCTCAGTCCTACAGCTATAAGGAATTAAATTCTGCCTACAATCTTGTGAGTTTGGAAGAAGACCTGAATCCAAAAAGAAACACAGCCCACTGGCACCCGGATGGCAGCCTTGTGAGACCCCGAGCAAAAGACCCAGGTAGGTTGCACCCAGACCCCTGACCCAGAAACCGTGAGATCATGAATGTATGTTCTCTTAAGCTGCTGAGTTTGTGGTCAGTTGTTGCGCAACAAAAGAAAAGAAATACAAAGAGATGATGTTAGTTACAGTCTCTATGAAGTAAGCATTGTGTGGGAAATAAATAAGAACCCTGGGCGTAGTGTGCTGGGAATTAGAGTGACTAAATAGGTTCTGTGGAAGCAGAAACCAGATAGTGAAGGTCAGAGGAAGGTGCCACCTCAGGGAGGCAGAAATGAGTGTGGGAAGTGGAACTTCGCCTGTGAGCTGTGGATATCAAACCTGTCCTACGACTGTACATCTGATAAGGAGATTCCAAGGGTATCATGTAAGGAGACTTGGGAAGTAGGTGGGAGGATGAAGGAACAAAGAAAATAAACTTTTTATGAACTTATCAGGAAATATTCAGGACCAGCATGAACGAATTTATAAAATTTAAGTAGAAGACTGAAAAGAAGGCTTCCCACCACATATATTAAATACTTTTCTATATTTTAATCTACAATTTTGACATAATTCTGATAAAAATCTTAATGGAGTTTTATCTAGAAATGGAGAAAAGAATTCTAAATTATTCAGAAGTATGATCACTTAAGAGCATCTAAAACATGTTTTGGAAGAGAAGGGTAATGAGGGAGACTTCGTCTTATCAGAAAATAAAACACATCTTAAAGCTATAATACTCGTAGCTGCAGAGCAGTACTTCAGGAATAGGCAGGCAGATGATGGCGCAGAAGAACAGAAGTTCAGAACAGACCCAAGGACATGTATATGTCCACCCTTGTATACTTGTTTTGTGTTGGTGTATGATAAAGATTTTATTTTTAATTATTGGGGAAGTACTCACACATGCCACATATAAAAATAAATTTTTATTAATTTTATTCTTAATTGTGAAAGATGAAAATTTATAGGTTAAACAAAATTTTGGTGTCTTTGGTTTTAGAAATGGAGTTTCTATGGATGATACCAAAACCAAGAATTATAAAAGAAAGGGTTGTTACAGTCAATTGCACAAATGATATGAACTTCTATAAGGTATAAAATTCCACAAAATAACTGAAAGGCAAACAAATAGAAAAATCATATGTAACATAAATGCCAAAGTATTGTTAAGCTTTGAGCTTTTAGAGATCAGTTCGAAAAGGTAAGCAACCAATGGGAAAAATGAGGCTAAATTAAAAAGAGGCAACCACAAAAAACACCAGCCCGTGTGTTAACTTTGCTCCATGTGCAAATACCAATTTCTGAGGCTTCGAGGAGCAGCAGTGTTGGGGGTACCACACTTCCGGCCAGTGTCACATTATTTTGGGGGAGAGGTACAGTTTTAATCATCTTCTTGTCAAGTTTCATTTTCAACCACATTACCCAGGAATTTCCAGCTAATGTTCAGACCTTTCTTTTATTAAATAATCTCACTAAATGGTGATATTATATCCATCCTCACTTTCATCTCAATGAATGCATCTGTTGCTAAAGTCAGCTTTATTAAAAAAATTATTTTTCAGAATGGATATGACTTCATCTTTTTATGATAATGGAAGCAGTTCATGCTTCCTGAAAAACATGTACTCTGTGCAGAAAGATGTAAAGAAGACAGTCAAAATACTTTCAGCTTGCCACCCAAAGATAACTTGTATTTCTTTGTCTGAGTATGTACATACATTCATACAAGCATGTATTTATTTATATTTTTTAAAAAAACTGATATCATGCTTTTTCCTACTTCAACGAAATATCATGAATAGCTTCCCCCATTAATAAATGTAGATCTACCTTATCATTTTCAATGAATGCACAGTATTCTTCAAAATTAATGTTTTAATTAATTTAGTCTCCAATGGATAAAATTTAAGATTTATTTATTTTTTTTCACCATTATAAAGAGGTCTGTAATTGATTCCTTACGCATATTTTTGGCCATGGGTCTGGTTATTTCCTAAGAATAAGTTCCTAGAACAGAGATGATTAGTCAAGTTGTCCTAAGGGAAGAAAGAGCCAGAGGAGATAATCTGATGCAATAACAAGCTGCAATATGCGAGGAAGAGAGGAGATAGTGAGTTTATCACAGTCACTGTCACTTGAATCTCTGCACAGCCCAGCCCCATGGATACACATCTGGGTCCAGAAAGAAATTACTATGAGCTGCACTGCTTCCACATCCCTCTCTAATAGTGGAAGCAAGGAAGGGGAGGAGAGGAAAGCAGCTTCCAGTGCTTTGCTCCCGGCTAATATGCAGCACTGTGGAAGTCCTGGGTTTGCTGTCTGAGTAGGGGGCAGCCCAAAGGGGTTGGATTTATAGGTATACACAGGTGAGAACCCGGAGCAAGGGTGGTTTCAGGGGGTTGGTAGGAACAGTTGGCCATGATGTTGCCTAATTCTATCTATACCCAGTGGCAGGTGATACTTGGAGTCATTGAGGTTATACTATAATTAAGTGTGGGTATAAAACCAAACTCCATGTGTCTAATGCCTCACAAATACTGAACATACACTCTATTCTATTTTTAAGCACCGACACCAGCCTTGTATGTCCGTCATTTTATAGTTTAAGGATGGTACCTTGGGGCATGTTCTTTCTTACTTCCTGTGTACGCATAGCCAGTATAAGGCCTCTTGGATTCTCTTGCCAACTCAGCCACATATGATGTAAATTCTTTCTCCTCTTTATTTGAAATTGAACGTGAAATTGATCCTCTCAAATGAAAACTTTAAGTGACTGATAATTATATACAGATTATCTTTTATCTTTATTTCCATTTCCTAGCACAGTGCCTTCCTATAGTTCATATATTAGGTATTGAACATGAAGGAGTAACAGAAACTCCAAAGTAGAAGAGTATGGTGGGCACTGCTTATCGTCACCCGATACTCGTCCTTTCTCTTGTCCACTTGTCTTCCCCACTAAAATAAGTCCAGTTTATTCAGGAGCTAGGTAAGACCCATTGATTCAGCCTCTATCTTAGTCCCAAAATATAAACCACGATTAGTCAAAATAATCACAATAATTCATTTTGCTTGGCCTTTAGTTGGTTGATGAATGGCATGTGGTCTTGTTCTGGCTACTGAAATGTAAGGGGGAGTCTACTGAAGTAAGCTTAGTCTCCCAAATGAAAAGACAAAATCTCTCAAGAGGGTTTTTTTTCTACCCCTTTAACTTCACTGTATTGGGGAGGTAATGCCCGCAAGAACTGTGACCCTAGGATGATGATAAGCATGAGGATGCTAAGATGATGGATCAGCAAAAGAAAGAGCACCTGTGTCCCTGAGGACATTGTGAGCAACCAAATCCTTCTAGCGATTGTTTATTTTCATACTTGGTACTAAGTGAAAAAAATGAATTTCTATTTTTTTAAGGCCACTCTTAGCTGCGCTTTTCGTTACATCAACAAAAGCATTCCTAAGTGGTATGAGGAAGAAATAAAATAAGTGACTTCATTGTCCAGGAGCGTGAGCTCTAGAGCCAGATTACCTGATTTGCGTCTAAGCTCTTCCATGTACTAGTTTTGTGACACTGGCCAGATTAACCTGTCTGTGCCTCAGTTTCTTCATCTGTAAGGTGGAGATAATAGTACCTACTTCATAGATTGTTCAGTGTAGTCCAGAAGAAATATCAAAATGTCAGCTTAACTTCTTTATGAGGTCATAGCAATAGACAGGTGTCCAGAGTTGGAAAATTGTACCTAGATTACTTTTAATAGAAGAATGCAAAATCTCTGCTAACACATCATTTGAAGTAAACTTGGACTGGGAAATGGCTTGTAAAAATTTTTCAACCCTTCTCATATTTATTATGGCCTAATGTAAAATTGTTAGTCTCTGGGATTGTCTAGAAATGTTTGGGATTTTCCACTCTCATAAAATAAAGGAGCAGAGTTATTCCACATGTAGTCTTAGGCTTAGTCTGCTCAAAAGAGTGGAGCCTGCCTGCTTCATAACTATAGTTTCAAACAAGCTCATGTTTCTTTATGTGGCCACCTTTTCTCTCAATACATTATTCCTTCCTAAGTTTCTATTATTTTATTTTTAAGAAATTTTTCTAATTCTGAAAGAGTTAGCATTTCTGCCTGTATGTTCCTTGTAGTTGTATCTTTTCTTAAAAAAGATAATCAAACAATTTATGTTAATGAGGTGTCAAAAATACCAAGGAAGTAGAGACACTAGTCTTTGCTCTCTTGCTATTTACAGTCTTGTATATCAGGATCTGAGGTCACCCAATATTCTACTTTCACAGGTGGGTTTATCAAACATGATGTATTAGACATCCATATCATGGCTGACCAAAAAACTCAGAGGTCTTCCACTGCCATTTCTTATGTGCAGTGGTTACTTGAAGAGGAAAGGCAGAGACCCATTTAAATTTGGTGCTTATGAGTACACTTGGAATTGTCTCTTATAGGGCATTCAGGCTTCTGACACCAAGTGAGTTGTGTTTATCTGCCAAGTAACCCTATGGCAATGGAGTGTTAAATTTAGAGGCGAATCCAACATTCTCTTTGGGGTTGCCTCCCACTTGACTAAGAGGAGAAAGTTAGGTCTGGATTTTGGCACAGCTGAGAATATGGAAGCCACCACAGGCCAGCTCCTCCAGGCTTTTAATCACAGCTTGGATGTCATTTGTCCCAGACAGCAACAAGTATTCATTAAGCCCCCTTGGGGTACATGCTGTTGGATTAAGAACTCAGATTATGCTGAGGTTCTGACTCCGGAATTTTATTCAAGGTAACAAAATATTCACAATTAGTATTGTTCTATTTAGATTCACTACTCCCTCTGCCTTCTAATTACATAATGCCCTTATGATGACTAAGGAAACAATCATTCCAGTCAGCCAACATTAGCTATCCTGTCCTCTGGCACAGAGGCCCAAGTGTCTGATGAGTCAGGGAAGAAGAATTTAAATATGGTAAAACCACCTCTGTTTGAAATCCAGTGACCCGAACCCAGACATTTACAGATAGAAGCAGAGCATGTGAGAATCAGAAGGTAGTTTAGTGATCACGTTGGCCAGTTGTGCTCAAACTTTAGCATCTGCTGGCATCACTCGGAGGGCTTGCGGAACACAGATGAATGCCCAGAGTTCTGATTCCATGGGTCTGGGGTGGGGCCCAAGAATTTGCATTGCTTACAAGTTCCCAGGTGAGGTTGGTGCTATTGGTCTTGGTAGCACATCTTGAGAACTTCAGATTCAGACAATTTCTGCACTTTACAATTAAGGAAATTAGAATGGAGAAATTGGTGGATTGAGGAATGGAATTGAGAAATAGAAGAGCTAAGATTAAATTCAGTTCTTTTGGGTTCGGTTCATTATTCTTTCCATTCTACCATTAATGCCATGAATTAACTGTGTCCACAATAGTATGTAATTGCTTGGGAACAATAGGACATTAGTGCTTCCAAATCTTTGCTTTCCCACTAGGTGACTATTAACTTTGGGAAATCATGTAACCTCTTTATTGTCTCAGTTTCTGTAAAATGAGATAATAGTAGTAAATAGAACTATAGGACCTACTTTATAGAGCGATTGTGAGGATTAATAATTTATAAGGTTCTTAGAACCATGCCTAAGAAACTACTATACTTGCTTTAATTACTATTATTAAATATTAGTTATTTTCAATTGATTTGAATATATTTCATATCACCAAAGTTTCACTTTATCTGGTCAAACCAGTTAGCACAAGGATAGTAAAGGTGACTAAGAGAAAAATTTCAGAATGTGACTAATCCTAGAGCAGGTGGTTTAACATAATTCGATTTTAGATTTTAGAGCTTCTAAATGATCTACTCCATCCCTCTCTTCTTACATGGGAAACAGAGAAGTCATGGAGAAATTAAGTGACTTGTCTAAGCTTTTATAGATAATTACCAATACTGCAAATTCTAGAACTCAGTTTAATTCATTACTTTCTTAATCTATGCAGTATTTTTGAATGCAGTATTTTTTAATGTGGTCTTCACTTATAGGTTTGTCTCTTATTTCCTATTGGTAGGAATTTAGCAAAATCATATAGTTTGACAATAGTCAGTATCATTTTTTTTCCTCTGAATGTCTTTTTCTGAACCATTTTTTTTTTTTTTTGTTCCCAAAAAAGTGCTAAGAATACTCGCAAGAATTTTTGAACCTAAAGTGTCTAAATTCCAGTTTGGACAGCAAGAGGTTAATAGTGCATAGAAAAAAATTCCAGCAGCCCACAAATCTAAGCATAATTATGTATGAACATGAGGCTTTTATTGCTGTCAAAATTAATCACTTTTCAACTTCCAGCTGTTAAAACCCTTCTGGCATCTCTCCAAGCAATTCCCCTACAGTTACTTTTCTTTCAATTAAATTCTGGTGCCGTTCACAGGCTCCTGTTACATAAGCAGCAATTTAAAAATGGACTTCTTGGCATTTTCTTTTTTTCCCCTTTGCTTAAAACTAGAAAATGATAGAATATGAAATTTGCTTCTCTTACTCTTTCAGCTTAACTTTTACTTAAGGTGAAAACCTACAAAACAGGAAACGTGAGATTAAAGTATTAGTGTTTATTATAAAGCACTTTATGTGTGTGTAGTGATTTGTAATAATTTTTATTAGCCGTTTCTCTCAACTGTCCTCTGAGGTAAGTGAAAGTTGTTATGTTTGCTCTCTATACCCACTTTTCTCCCCCAGAAACTTGCAGGATGTGCAGTTTACAAATCTTTAGCACTGGATTTGGTCCCCATGTTCTGCTACCACTTGTATCTAGGATAGTAGTTACCCTCAGCTCTCCTTTAACTAAGGGTACAGGTTTGTCATAGTGACAGTGATCTTGGAAAGATAAGCCATCTAAAGTGTCCAAAGCTGCCCAGCTTCTTGGAAGTTCTTGTGGTAGACTACACCCGCTGATTCTAGAAGCAGCTGCAGAGAGGCTGGTTGAGCTGTGAAGAGCAGAAGCCCATGGCAAACTTTAGCCACTGTGTCGAGTGTGAGTCATTAATGAGATATAGAGATGGTCCTGGTACATTATTTTGGTTTATGAATGGAAGTGAGTTCACATCTTTGCATTTGCTTGCCCCAGAACTGAGCGCTTGCACAAGGATATTGTGCTGGAAGTGCTATCTTTCCATTCTTTGTTCCCGGGAATCAAAAAGATTAGTTTTCATATTCCTCCTCTAAGATCTCCAGGGATGAATGAGGGCTGAAGCTTTGCTGTATGGGCACTGAGGAATTTGATTCCTCTCACCTCCCCTGTGGGGTTAGGCCTCAGGCCCTTCGACATTCGAGTTAGTTTAGCCAGTTTCATTTCCCTCGTTTTCTCTTCATTCCTTCTGAAGGTGCCTGAACTTTTGTGTCTGGAGTGAGAGTGCCTTCCCAGATCACTCCTGAGATCTTTGTACCTTCCTTCTCATTCAGACTGCTTCATGCTATTGCTGCATGTTAAAATTCTGTAATGAACAGATGTCTCTAATTTGCAGTTTCTCTATTTTCTGCTATCATCCTCTACTTTCATGTAAAATTAACATATTTCCAGATGCTGATTCCTTCCTGAGCCTTTCTGCCTGATAGTAGCTGGCAAGAGATCTGAAACTGGGCAGGGGGTATAAAAATGTCTTTGTGGCAGAGAGAAAAGAGTATAGTAGTTTTGCATGTCAAAGAAAAGTAAGAATGCAGCAAACTCCTTGTAGTGCCTTTCCATTTTAGCATGAATATGCAGTTCTGTGCTCCACTTTGTGATGTGGTTGGTAAGAGAGACTGCAGATGTTGGGGAAATCTTCATTTCATTCTCATCATCCATACTCTAAGAGGCTCGTCATCAAAAACCTGAGCCTAGACAACCTAAGCCAGTAGAGACTTAGGGCATGGAGCAAGATTCCTTGTTCAAACTGGTCAGTGGACTGACTGGGGAGACATCTGTGAATTTACTGTAGCACCAAGGCTGCCTTGGTTGATAATAGGCTATTGATCAAATCCTATCCGTGCTCACATCCAGCCCAAGAAAATGGCTCAAAGCCTGAGCATCTTGGCAGGAATATGGAGAAAGGGCAGATTCACCAAGAAGTAATCAGGTTCTCTTTCTCTTAATTACGGAGAGCACTGCAGTGGAGAATCTGTGTCAACGCATCCCTCCTCTTCCATAAATTATCTGGTTAGTTTGCTCTAGTGTGGTTTAGTTGATATACTCCAGTCAAGGTAATTTGCACAAATCTTCCTGAGCCTGAATGGATGGCCTAGAATGGACTGAATCAGTCTTAATACTTGCTCTAACTTTGACAGCCAGAGGCCAGGACTTCCATTGGGAAGCTGCCAGCACATCTGAGAGATAGAACGGAGGTCATGTTGAGAGGACCAAGGCCGAGATCTGCTTATGAGGTTTTGCCCTTCTGTTCATTATTTAATATACTTTCTGTGTATAGAGCTTTTCTTACAAACTGCCTCATGTGTAGTTTTGTTAATTGGCTTATATGACGTATACATGAATATTGTTTTCCAATGTAAATACCTTGCATGTATTTTATGTGCTTTTTCCCTTAGGTCGATATTCTATGGGTGGGCAAATTTGGTGTTCTCTAGACCTTTAGATTCTCTGATTTTGACTCTAAACATCTCACCAAATTCTACCCGGTGGTAATTAAAAACAAATATACATGCAATCAACAAGTTGGGGAGAAGTTCTGTTTGGAGTTAGAGTCACTTTGGAGTTGGCAAAATATAGTTACGCTAATTTATATTGCTCTTATTCCATCTGCTTTCTGGTTTAAAATGTCCAGGATTGACTCAGACTCTGTTTATGCAATATTTTCCATTTACAAAAATTTCCTGAATAATCCATTTTATTTTTCTGAAAGCTTTTGAAAAATGGTACTTAGTTCCAAATTTGCAGAGTTCGGTCTTATGTGATATGATTCTTAAGCTTACAAACAGATGATAAAGCCTAAGGAGATAACCAAGGGAAACGTTTAGAGCTAAAATGTTGTACCAGGGACTCAATGCAAATTATGCCAACAAACAGACAGCTTGGAATAGCTGGTCTTTGTATAGACAGAGCCCAGGTATTCTTGGGTTCTTTGAGGCCTACAGTTTTTTTTATCACTGTTCCCTGGTTGAGCTTAAACATGTGCTGCCTTCATGCCTTCATAGAACCGTTGATTTTTTTTTGAGCCACGCAGGCATGAATGTTTATAACTTTTTTCTTTACTGTGCAATTATGGAAGAGGAATAGAAATAAGTAAAAATGTTGAAGATTACAGGAAAATAATACTGTATTAAAAAAAACTGTTTGATGTCTTGATATGGCTTTACTATGCAAATTAGAGAAACCTCTATGATTCTGGGCTTAGGGACAGAGTTGAGAGGGTGGTGGCTGCCTATCAGGATTTGGCACTTCTCCTAACTGTTCATTTGCCAGCAGTTACAGTCACACATTCTGTTTATAGCACTGGGGAAGGAAGGTAGGGATAGAAATCTCAGGGTGAAGGGACTCATTGGTTCTGGCCATAATGCTTGAGTTTCAGATAGTTGATAGGGTTTTTGAAGACAAATTAGCAGGCTCTTTTCATGGTGATAGGCATTGTTTAGGACAGCCATCCCCAACCTTTTCAGAACCAGGAACTGGTGCCCCTATGAGTATCTAATGCCTGATGATCTGAAGTGGAGCTGAGGTGGTGATGCTAGTCCTGGGGAGCGGCTGCAAATTCAGAGGAAGCTTCACTTGTTCTTTTGCTGCCCACCTCCTGCTGTGTGGCCTGGTTCCACAGCCTTGGGGCGTGGAGACCCCTGGCTTAGAAGACAAAGGACTTGAAGGTGTTTTTTTGGAAACATTAGCAACAATTTCCTGTTTTACTTATTTTGGGAATTAGACAACATTATTTAGTTTAGTTTTTATCCTACAAAATTGTCTTCAATTAATTTATAACAATATCTTACATTTGAATTCGACTTTCTGGTTTCCACATAATTTTCATAGACAGTCGATACTCCTGTGAGCAAGACTTCTTTGGAGCTGAAAGAGAAGGTATGTTTATTTTCTTGTTGGGGGCACAAAAAATTAAGAGAAAACGTAACTTGTTCAGGATCATAAGGCAGGTTGGTGGCAAAGTGGGAACTAGAGCCAAAGTGTCCTGACTTCTAGTGCAGGCCTCTCTCTGCCTGAAAAGATAGAAGTAGTTAATGATGTTCATTACCTATCGGTGTCTTTTCTGAAGATGGTTGCATCTGCAGTTGAAGTAGGAGGTGTACTGAGCTTTCCTAAGCAGATACTTATGTGTCAGTTCTTCAGTATATCAGAATAGCATGTTTGCAATGGCATTTACCATGATAGGTTATTCCTACCTTGACTGTTGAATGGGTAATTCACAGACCTTGCTAAAAACAAGCCTACACACAACCTATTTTTGGATCCTCACTAATCTGCTGGTGACACTCAGGTTCCAGAGGTATCCTGCTGCTTTGAGTTCCTGGAAGCTGTGCTTCCAGGTGCTTGAGAAGTGCACTCTGGCTTTGCAGCATGTACCTGCCTTAGTGTTCTATACACAAGCTGCTCAGTTCCTGCTGTCTTCTCAGCTCAGCTCCCAGGGAGACGTTCAGGGATGGACACTGCTCCTCAACTGACAGGCTACATGCCAGGAACTTTTGGTGTTGCTGTCTTATTGGCTGACATGCTGAGAGCTTCAGGGATGAGCTGGTTTAACTGCTCAAGGGAGACTATGGAACATCTCAGTTTTGCTCATCCATTAAAATAGGGTAGTTTTCCCTGTTTTTCATTATGGTGAGGAGCTTGATGCTGGATGGATGACACAATCACCCAGAGGGTGTGCTAGGTTTCGTGAAGGTGCAAAGAGTGGATGACATCATCGTTAATTTTTAGACAACCTGCACATTTTATTTTTCACTGCTTCCCATTTGACAGAGTTTTAATAAGAATGTCCAAGGATATGTTTATGGTTTCTTTGCAATTTAAGTCAATCCCAAGTTAATTGACATACAAGCTCTCTAAGAGCTCTTCCTCTTGGCTTTTAGAAATTTGACCTGGTTCTCTGGTTCAGGCAAAATTTCTAATCAGGCTGGACTTCTCTTTAGCTCTCTTCAGTCTCCATTTCAGAGGATTCTTCTCCACTGCTCTACATCTTTCCCCACTCTCCTTCCAGGCTCAATACCGCCTACCTGCTCACTATTTGTTCTGCAGCCACAGCTTGGTCTGCCTTTGATAGTGTCTCTGGGTCATTACTAGACTTGTTTCCCTCTCAAAATTCACCTGATTCCTTCTCTTTGCAGCCCTTCCCTTGCTGTTTATGATAAACAATAATTTCCCTTTAAAAAAATAGCCATTATAATTATTGCTGCCATTACTACCACCGCACCACCATTTCCTCCTGACATATGTTGAGTACCTACTCTTTACCATGCCCTTAAGACAAGCAAAAAGATAAAAAGAATTTCTGCATTGGGAGAGTTCATAGTCTGATTGCAAAAAATGGAAACACTGTTGATAACTAATACATTCCTGTCTTACTTCTAGGAAAAAAACACTTAAATGTATTCCCATAGGGGAATTATAGGAATAGGGCACCTTTGCTACATGGTATTTTTGATAGGTCAATGGGGAGATATTCAGAAGAGGCAGAAACCCTTAAAAGCAAATCACATTAATGGGTGTCTACAAAAGCCTATTTTTACCCCTTCTCTGTCACCATTTCCAGCTGACGACCCTGAAGATGTGATAGACAATAAAACCACACGGAAGTGAAGTCACCTTGAGGGTGGGGCTTGTTCATTGCTGGGGAGATTCTGTGGGAGTTGCTAAAGCTCATTCTCGATTACCTTTGTTGAGCCCAGTGACGTACAGGGCTGTCAGACCAGAGCTCCTACCAGGCAGAGGCAGGATACAACAAGACACACAAAACCAGAAACCTTCCTGTTTCCATAACATTTCCAGCTGGAAAACAAATGAGAGCCACACATTCCAGCTATGCTTAGGAAACACTGAAATATCCAAGTAGTAATCATCTAGGTATGCTAACTGCACTTCAAAATAATTCTGGGGTTGCCAGTATCATATGCCTTGTAGGCTTTCCAATGAACTCTGCTTACTTCCCTCTTTTCTTCAAGGGCCAGTAATTGGGGGAAATTCAGCATTTCTACCCCATCGCCACCTTACCCATTCACAGAAAGATTGTTACACATCAGAATGTCTGACCGTTAGAGTAATCTATTTAGCCAACAGAACGTAGGCATTGGAAAAGGATGAAACATGGATGAGAGACTTCAGGTTTATAAATGTAGAATTTCAATTAATGCCTAAGAGTTAGAAGAGACGTGGAGAAGGATGACCACAAATTCCGTTTAACTAAGATGCCCTTTGTCTCAGTGTAATTATTAATATTGCCTCTTTGCTCTCAAAAGGGCTCAGTTTGGACCATAAGTTATACGGTTATTTTGCCTTAAAGATTATCCTGTCCATCTTTCAGTTTGGTTCAAATTTAATGCAGAAATTACTTTTCAGCTATTTCCTCCTCCCAAACAAATGGTCTTCTGTTTGCGCTTCACTTTATTAGTAATGGGGGTGGGGGAGGGGGAGGGTGGCTTATTACCTGTGCTTGCTAAGGAATTCATGTTCTGTGTCCAAATCGACCTTCCCCTAGACCCCACCTTTGATTCTAGTTCCTTCCCCTGCAACAATACAAAGCAAGTTTCTTCTGTCATCCACAAAATATTTTCTATGTTGGTATATTTGTGTTATGTTTTTAGAGAACATACTCATGTTTACTTAGGTTACTTTTTCCTCCATTTAAAATTCGAGGAGCCTTATGTGATTTTGGACCAATAGTTCTTAAAAACAAACAATTTTAGTTGCCTATGGTCAACTATGGTCCAAAAATATTACATGGAAAATTTTAGAAATAAACAATTCATAAGTTTCAAGTTGTGCAACTTTCTGAGTGATGTGATGAAATCTCTCCCTGTCTCACTCCATTCTGCTACTGACATGAATCATCATCACTTTGGCCAGTGTACCCACACTGTAGATGTTACCTTACCCGTTAGTCACTTAGTGACCATCTTGGTTATCAGATCAGCTGTTGAGGTATTACAGTGCTTGTGCTCAAGTAACCCTCATTTTACTTAATAATGTCCCCAAAGTGTAAGAGTAGCGACCCTGGCGATTTAGACATGCCAAAAAGAAACTGTTAAGTGCTTCTTTTAAGTGAAAAGGTATGTAATGTATACATAGGAAGAAACACAGTATATATAGAGTTCAGTGCTATCTGTGATTTCAGGCATCCACTGGGGGTCTTAGAATGTATCCCCTGTGAATAAGGGAGGCTACTGTATATCCTTCAATTTTTCTGTGCTAAAATACTTGGTAAATACGTAATTTAACAAAATGAAGATCATATTAACTGATTTTTCTCTATTATTTTTACATTAACATATAATAATCATTCTCTAACATTAAATAAGCTTTAAAATCTGCTTTTAAATAATTATATGCATTTTGCATTTTCCTAAAAATTATTGTTAGACATTTAGATTGTTTTTAACTCCTTCATTAGTGCTTTCGAAAACATCCATCAATTCTAGTCAATCTTACTGATTGTTTCCTTAAGATAAGACTCATATAAGTGGAGATTCTGCTTCAGGAATTGTATATGTCTGTTTGAGCTGCCATAACAAAATACCATAGATTGGGTGGCTTAACCAAGAAAAATTTGTTTTCTGACAGTTCTGGAGGCTGGAAGTTTCAGAGAAAGGTGTTGGCTGATTCAGTTCCTGGTGAGAGCTCTCTTTCTGGCTTGTAGATGGCCACCTTCTGGCTGTGTCCTCACAGGGCAGAGAGAGCTCTGCTGTCTTGTTTTATTTTTATTAAGGCACCAGCCCTATCAGATTAGGGTTCTTTCCTTGTCATCTCCAAATAGCGTTACACTGGGGGTTAAAGCTTTAAGGCAATTTGGGCTGGGGTAGAACACAAGGATTCAGTCCATAGCAAGAATATAAACCCTTTGCATTCTCTTGATCTACACATATCAGCTGTAAGGTTGAACTGGGTAGCATGCTACCAGCCAAGTAGAGAAACCTTCTTTCAGTACATTTTTCTCAAAGAAGAGCATTATCATTAAAAGAAGGAAAAAACGATGCTAATTTGTTATTAGAAAATTTATAGCTGATTGTTCTAATTTGAGTTTCTTTGATTCCTAATAAGGTGAATATTTTCGTATGTTTACATGCTGTTCCTAGTTCTTATTTCATGAATTAACTCTTCAAGCTTTCTGTTATTTAGCTATTTACTTATTTAATTTGCTTATCAATTTGTATAAGCTACTTACAGAGTAATGATAAGCAACTGATGTCACTTAGCATTTACTGTGTACCAGTATTGAAACCAAGCACATTACACATACAGTTTCCTTTACTATTCATAAAACTCTCCGTAAATTGTTTTAACACCCATTTGAGAGATAAAAACCCTGAGATGCAGACAAATTAAGCAGATTTCTATAGGAGTTTACAGCTATGACCTTCAAATTATACCTGTGCTCTTTGCTTCCCATTCTTCTGTATTTTGATCTTGTCTTTGGTAACATCTATTATATGTAGGTTGAATTTCCTTTCTTGTCTTCTATACAGATCATCTATTTTTTTTTTATGACTTATACAACTATCAAGTCTTTTGGCCCCCTCTTTTTCCCCTGAATTCCGGGAGAACTTTTCAAGTTCACTCGATATATTACTGATTCAATTTCCCAATGTCTAGTTTACTGCCTTCAGTGATGATTATTTCTCATATTGTAATTTCAGTCTTATCTCACCCAGCATCTTTCTCATCTGGGCTTATTGTCTATGAATTCATCATGTTGTCTTTTCATCTCATCACGTTCTTTCAGTCCAGCGTTTTGTCTCTCTGTTCTTGTTTCAGAGAGGCAATATATTCTTAGAGCCTATTGAAGATACCAAAACCTTTCATAATATGTTCAGTAGCAAATCATTTTCAAAGGTGTGTTCATCTTCTTGATCTTTAGAATATTGTTCTCTTTCTTTTGAGCTTTGGAACTTTTTCATAGGGCTTGTATTTGGTTTATTGTTTACTAATCCTTAGATTAGACAGGTTCCCTCTGGATTCAGGGTTTGCCAGCAGACAGATTTTGTAGTTCTGCTGTACAGAAATGGAATCTCTCATCCCACTGCTTGATTCTCTGACATTCAAACCAACAAAGTGCATGGAAATTTACAACTCCAGCATGCAATGCTGTTGGACTTCTTAGTCTTTTCTTCTTGCTAGTGTAGATAGCTTGAATGTGAGGGCAACATCTACTGGGATGCAAAGCATCATGATAGACCCCTTCAACTTCCTGCTCATTGTTTTTGGTTCATAGATATAGCAGAAAATTTGGGTGGGATGAGAATAGTGGGAGAGGACAAGATAGACAGCAGATGATTGTCATTTTACTCTGGTGCCATAGAAACGCTTGTGCAATAGAGACAGTTATCCACTTTTTTGTTTGACATTGACCCTGGGTCTTTGAGAATAGACAGACAGTGGGGAAGCACCAGGGGCTACCTTACTTTCTTTTTGATATGTGTGTTTTTCTGCTTCAGGAAAGCAACACCATTCTTTTTTTTTTGAAGCCATCTGCAACCATCTTAGTGTCAGTGAAAATTCTTTCCATATTTTGATAGTTCAGTTTTTGTTTTTGTGCTACTTTTCAGTATCATTCTTTAAAATGTGTAGTCATAATTATGTTTAGTGGGAAATTGGGAGAGGCTGAGGCAGGGATTGCCAGCCAGGTACCTTTTAAACTAGAAGTTCTTCGTTATTATTTTTTGCTCAGCATTTCCTCCCAGACACTGAACTTGACTGAACGTGTATTGATGGCAGTCAGCATCAGAATCATTCTTGACACTTCATCCCCCAGTTATCAATTGCCAAGTTTTTTGCCATGTTTCTTGCCTGTATCATTGTCTTGACATTCTAAGTCCTCCATGACCTGTGACTACCTTACCTGACCAGTTCTTACACCTTTACACCTGTGCGTTTGCCTTTACTAAACTGGATGGATGACCATTTCCAAGTGTGTTTTATATTTTCCTGCCTCTACGCCTTTACTTAAGTCATTTTTTTTTCTCCTGGTATTTCCCTTTATTTTTTTCTACCCACCTCCTGTAATCTTATGCATTTTCTAGACCCCTCTTAAAATGCAATATTCTCTACATAGCCTGAATGTAATCTCTTCTTTATCTAAACCCTGACATCTCGATCATCTAATTAATGTTTCTGTTTATGCTGGAGTTTGTATGTGCATATGTGTATGTGTACTACCTTTTCCTTCCCTTTCTGGATTGTAAGTTATTCCATCTTGCTAAGCCTTTGTTTTCTGATCACTAAGATGAATATAATATGAGTGCTTAACACATGCATTTGAGGCAGTTTTAAACAGGATAATGTGTCTAGAAGCTAAGCACAGGGCTCACCACACAGTTAAGTGCTTAATAAATATTGATGGAATAAATGAACATAAGATTTTTCTGATTTCCTACCTTGATCCCATATAATTTCAAATGTAAGTCATTTTTCTATTCTAAACTTTGCCAATTTTGCAAGGCTCTCAGTTCTAGTTGCAGTCTACATTGGTTTCTTTTCCTTTCTTTTTTTCCCTTTTTTTCTTTTTCTTTTTTTTTTCTTTTTCTTTTCTTTTTTTTTTTTTTTTTTTTTGAGCACTTCCAGAAAGTTTAGGAGCAAGGAGGGAATGATCAAATATAACGACCATTAGTAAAAACCACAGGCACTGAACAGCTGGTTAATGTGAACAGACAGGTTCAGCTGAATCTCTAGAAATGCATCAATCATAGGATGATGGCAGATTTTTGGTAAAGTTAAGAGATGCTTGAAAAGAAGCCAGAGTACAGAATAAAATCCTTAGAGCTGGGTTTTCAAAACCAAAGTCTCCATCATGCCCAACACCCTTCAGAAAGGTGGCAAATTTATGTGTAAACAGACCTCTTTGTTTTCTTGAGAGTCTTAGGAAATTGGAGATTTTCGTTATCTATCTATCTATCTATCTATCTATCTATCTATCTATCTATCATCTACTTATTTATTTATTTGTTATTTATTTATTTATTTATTTGTTTATTTATTTATTTATTTTTGAGCATGTTATTAATAGAAATTGCCTCAGGGATGGAGTCTGCCACTGATTTCCTGTGCAATACTGTTCTCCCGAAGGGACTATGCTGCAGGCTGCCAGAGTGAATATTGCAAAAGCCCCTAATAATGGTCCTTCTCAGGTAACATTTTCTGATATAAAATATCTTGGTTTAATACAGTCTAAGGACCTTGACGTGTATAGTGGTCAACCTGATAACGTTCTGACATACAATGCTATTGTCTTTACTTCTGTCTTGGTTTCTGTGGTATCAGAGATCCAAAATGAGTCAAGATGATCAAACCTTAGCTAAGGCAAGATGGAAGCCACCATGTTACCATGCAGTATTTATAACCTCCTGTTTTTTTCAGGAGAGAAAACATGGGGTACTACAAAGTATTAAGTAAGGTAAAGAACCCTGGATGAGGAGTTGGGATTCATCCCTAATACTTCAGGAGGAGGAAGCCAACAGGACCTTGGCCCAACATTTAACCACTTACCAACTAATTAAAAGGAATCGGGCTGCAGAGTCCTTAAGGGCCCTTCTAGGTATGGATTTTTCGATTTTAAAATTTCTTCTGCTGGAGAGCAATGTGTCGTGTTGGTTAGGTCTCTGGGATTAGCAGGCTTTGTGTGAATGCTGACTGAGCTTTTTGTAGCTGAGATCTTAGAGTGTTGCTTACTCACTCTGGGCCTCAGTTTTCTTATCTGTAAGATGGGAATAGTAATGATACTTCTCATATCAGTTTGGATATGCAGTTGTTGTTGATTTAGCTGCTCAACAGACTCATTAAGGACCCAGCCAGGCTTTCTGACAGCTACACCATCTTTAATTTTCATCTTCATGTTTGTTATCTCATCTTGCAAGATAGTGGTAGTCTCTCCAGATATTGTCTCCATTCATAGCAGAAAGCAGGGGGTGGACATGGGTGATGATAGCAGCTTTCAAAAAACAAACAAACAAAAAGTATGCATAGCAGGAAGGTCCATGTTTTAGGATTGCTTCTTTTTTTTCTCCAAAAAGGAAAAACTTTCCCAAAAGCTCCCAGATGATTTCCCTTCATATTTCATTGGCCAGAAGAAGAACACAGGCCTCCTCACCTGTGAGGGAAGTTGGCAGTCTTTTTCACCTTCTGTGGTAGTGGTTAAAGGCGAAGGGGTTGGGAGTGCTTTGAAGTTGCCAGCAAACAGGTGTGCCATACTGCCACATAGTGATGTCTGGATGTCACAGGGGATAGTAGTTAATGCTGGCTGAGCGCTGAGCACAGAGCCTGACCCAGAGCCAGCACTTGTTGTTATTCTTGAGAACCTATTTTCTTCCCTTTGTACCTGGTTCAACCTGACCACAGTGATTTTCAACTACGTACAGTATGCGAATCCAGAGTTATCGATATTTAGTATTGGATATTGACTGCTTTCCTTTATAGTAATGCATTACTTTCCTGTGTACACTTTACCTATGCCAACTTTAATGTGTTGTTCAGGAGCACTTACATCATGCATTTGTGAAAGGAAAGCTGAATAGCAAGTTAGGCTGAGATTGTCCTGGGCAAGGTATTTTGCCTGTCCATAGCCCCCTTCTGACAAAGCCACCGGAAATTCCTCAAGCATAAGTTGTCATGCCTTGAACCTTCTACCCTGGCTTTAGCAGTTCGGTCCAGAGAGTGGTGCCTGAGTCAAAGGCAGGAAGTTAGGGGCTGCAGTGAGATATCTGCCCAATAAGAAAGCTTCATACAGGGTAGTAATTTACTGACCTAATCAGCCCTTATGTCTTAGAATCACTCTGAATGCAAACTTCTAGAGTTGCACAGAAGACAAGGGGCACACAGAGAGGGGACAAGTAAGCAGATGCCAGCAGAATAGAAGCTGTGAGTAGACAGATGCCATGAGGTCACCGCAGAACCTGTAGAAGCTGAACAGAGAGTGGCTGAGTTGTCATGATGGGAGCAGCAGCCCAAACCGTGAGGGACAAGACCAGATGCCGGGAGCCTACTGCATGCTCAAGGTTGCTGGAGCTACCTTGAATTGAAGGGCATGTCCCAATTGTTGCCTGGCTGGGCTCTGCCTTCCTTGTTCTCCCTGAGCCCCTATATTAACCCCAGGTAACTTCAGAGCCTGACTCACAAAGGAATTCAAATAATTTAGGCACAACAGTGTGCTGTCCAGTTCCCAAGGGAGTGAGAGGGAGCCCGATGTACCAGTGTCAGCATCAGTCTCCCACCTCTGTGCCCCTCACAAAACAGCCTCTCTCAGAGTGGAAGAGACCTACCCGAGGGCAGACAGAGATTCTGTTTTGTGCAGGCACAGTGGCTCCTCAGCCTGGGCACCAGCCCTGCACTGGCCCCCTCACCCATCCCCTGTTTGCTGATTGGGAAGTCTCTTTGAAAGAGAATTCAGGAGAGCCCACTTTGTCACCAGACACTGGATCCATTTACATAATCCTCACTAGGCTGATGCTTGTGTAATTCACTTATTTGGTTAACTTTATGTTGTACCATCCTGGAAGAGGTGAAGAAACAACAGGTTTTTGGCTGTACCCTCTGGCCTGTTCTGGTGTTCTGTTCTGTCTTGTTGGCTTTAAGGATCTCATGAAACTTTGTGCTGCTGCCAACTGTCTCCCTGGGTGTTTTTCACAAGCAGCATCCTGCTTCCCATGTGTGCATCTGTGAGGATCCAAGGATCCGTAGGAAATGGGACAGGGACCCAATCCCTCCATTGCCAGCATGTGGGTGGGATGTGTGGGTTGCAGAGGTTCCTGTGAAATCCCTTCAAGGTCCCCATAGGTCACAAAATTTAGTGCTCATGCCCTGTCTTCCTCTTCCTTTCTCCTGGGGAGAAATGGCTATATTTGTTTGATTGGAATGATCTCGTTCTGTCTGGCAGCTCTGATACAAGTTAACACAGCTTTAAAAACCAGTTTCCCTGACATCTTGGCTCGGCAGAGTTCCTAGTACGGAACTGTTAAGCCACATTTCAACTTCGTTTCCAAGCATGTGTCTTCTTTATTTATTAACTTGAAGGTTCTACCATTTCTTATAGAGCTCCCATCCCTCTGTTATTTATCGTTGACACATTTTTTCCCCTTTTCTTTCGGCTTTAACCAAACTCAAATAAGATGCCCCTGGCTTGTAAACACTCAAGTTATGAAACGTTTCCCACATGTGACTGGGGAAAGCCCCACCAGCTTCTTGGACCCCCACTTTCATTGGCTGAATCAGCCTTGTAGTACATAGATGGGTGGATGGGATACAGGGTATGGGGACTGGTTTGTGCCTGGTCCCTAGAGTTAAAATCAAAATGTCTTTTCCCTTAGAAACAGTATTATTTGTGAAGGTCGTGAATAGGATTATATAGTTGACTCTTGAACAACACGGCTTGAATTGTGTGGCTCCACTTATACATGGATTTTTTTTCAGTATGTTTCTATATTCTTTTCTATCCGTTGTTGAGAGTCTGTGATGTGGAAGGCTGACTGTGTGCATTGTTCTATGCCATTTTATAGAAGGGACTTGAGCAACTGTGCATTTTGGTATCTGTGGGGGGTCCTGGAACCAATTTCTCATGGAAACATAAGGACAACTAAGTTGTGGGGGAGTCAAAAGTTAGACACAGACTTACAACTGTGTGAGAGTTGGTGTCCCTAACCCCACCACACTGTTCAAGGGTCAAGTGTACATTACAGTGTAAGTTATACCAGGGATTTAAAACTAACTACAATGAGAAGTACCTTGGGGTGCTTTTATGTCCTACACCAGAGAGTCAGATTAAATTGGTCTAAGCAGGGCCCACGCAGAGGTTCTTTAAACAAGTTTCCTGGAAATTCTAATGTGCAAACAAGGCTGAGAGCCTGGGGATTTGTAGCAGGGCCAGGGCATGGGTGTGAGGCAAGAGAGACTCCCAGGGGCAAAATTTAAGGAGGAGCTCACTCTCGGCTGTTTTGGGGCTCACAGGAGGAACTTGGTCAATATGCAATTCGGTGTTTTGAATGGAGATGGGTTGAGTTTTAAACCTGGGCAGGACCTACTTATAATGTGGGGCTTTCTCCCTTCCTCTCTTCCTGCTTCTCTTAACATCGTACCTCTTTTTAACTCTTCTCATCCCAAGCCTCTTTCTTGTTTTCTCTCCTCTCCATTTCTCACACTTTCTTCTTCTGTCACCTTTTCCTCCCTATCCTCCTTTGTTCCCTCTGCTCTCTCTTTCCTTTGAGGACAGGCTCTTTGCTCTCTCTCTTCTTGTGTACCTTGGCCATTTTCTGTGTGCTGCATTCCCTTCGCAGTATCCAGCCTTATTCACTTGTTTTGGATCTCTGTCTATGTTTTCCTCCTTTCCCCCGCTTCTTCCATCCAGCCCGCCCACTACTGCCCAATAGTCCGCCAAGTGGCTCCAGGGTGAAAGATCCTCCCAAGATTCTTTTCGTTGAAGTGAGCGTCGGCTGTGTCCGCCGCTCCAGCTGCTTCTCATGAACCACTGCTCAGCCCCAGTCCACACCAGATGGCTTTTCTAAGCAGGGAGGGTGGGAGAGGGGGTGGTTCAGGAGGAGGGAATAAGGATTGGCAAAGATAGAAAGATTAAACTGTCACTCACTCTTCCTCTCCCTGAAGCTACTATGAAGAGTAAAGATAAACGTCTATAAAAGTTTTAAAACCTTGATTCATGGTGGCCCGGGAGGCGAGTTCTCCTCCTGCCATCTCATCTCTGGCAGCACAGCTGCCCTGTCTAATCTGTTGACTCTTTCTGTCCTCTGGGTTTTCTTGAAAGATAAGCAGTTCTATTATCCTTTTTCTCAGCCCCCTCCAGCACTATTGGCAATCCCCAGTTAGGAATAAGCCTCTTTGCATCACCCTAGGCCAGATCTTCAGAGCTGAGCTTGCATTTCCTTTCTTGTGCAGGAAAGATGAGGATAAGAAAAAAAGCCTGGAGCCCAGAAGCATCAAATTGGAATCTTGGAAAGATTTCCTTCCTGCCAAGTGTTGTCCACACTAGCAGAAAATACAGCGTCCTTGGGAATGTGTCCCAAAGGCATAAGTGCCTTGTGGGAGGAAGGAGGGCCTTGCAAACACGTTTTTGCTCCCTCAACTATATACTCAGTCACTGTCATTCTGGGTCCTTGGCCTGTCTTCATGGGCGTGGTTCCCACCTGCACCCCAAGAGGTAGGACAGAGGTGGATGTAGGTAGGCCCTCTGCCCAGCTGGTTAGGAGGCCCTACTATGGGCCTCAGTGTTAAGAAGTAGCACAGCTTGGTAGTGACCATGTGTGTGGGACAAGTCACAGGGCCCACGGAGCCTCAGCTGGCATTAGCAGGGTGGTCCAAAGAGGCTAAGATTGCCCCCAGCACACCTGTAGGAGTGGGGGCAGTGTGGTTTTCACTGCACCTGTTTCATTCTGCAGGGGCGCAAAATAGGAAAATGAATTGATGACCTCTTGGGCTTTGGCCAGGAGGAGGATGGGCATCTTTTGGCTTAAAGGTCCACAGACCCTGCAGGCAGGGGAAAAGAATATAAAAGCAGTGTTAAGACACTTGTAATAATAATTATTACTACATATTACATGCTATATAGTCTTCAACTCATTACATATAGTAAACCTTATTTGAGCCAGAGGATAAGCCAGTGAAATAGGCACAGCAAACTTTTTTATCTTCATATCACAAGAATTCAGAGGGTTAGGTGACTTTTCCATGGTTCACACCACTAGCAAATGGCAGAACTGAGTCCTATCTCGGGCCCCACCTTGGAGCATCCTGCTTAAAAGTCATGGTGTTGAGCAGCCTAGAGGTTGGCCAACCGCTTTGGTGAGACTCACATTGGATGTAATAAATGCAGTGACACAAATGGGTAAAATAAATAGCTCTGCACTGCCTTGGAATGGGTGAGAGAGCTGAGACCAGTGTGAAGCTGGAGCTCTCAGGAAGTTTACAGCCAAAAGACCTGGCCCTCCCAAGAGGGACCAGCGACACCAACATCCACGCCAAGGCATGAGGGAGCACGAATTCGGTTTGGGCTGGAATGGGTGTTGCAGGAGGGCATTAGCAGGGCAATGTGGAGCGACAGTGAACCCTCTCAGTGGTGTTTGCCAGGCGTGAGTTAGGGTGACGGTGTCTCCACTCTGGTCAGAAGCCAAATATCAGGAACAGGGTCATCCTGGGAGAGGTGGCCATGGACTAGAGGAGGAGGCCTGCATTTTCAAATGCTAGCGCTAGAATTTTAGTGAGAAACTGAGGAGTGAATGAGAAACCAAGGCACTCATAAGAGGACAGTGAACAAACTAAACCCACCCATGCAGCAGAATGAGGACACTGGGACCAAATACTCGTACAGTCTCTGGGACCTAAGTCCGCCTTATTCACCAGGTGACCCTCTCTTCAGTAGATGTGGCAGATTGTATTCTCCAAAAATAGCTGCAATATTATCTCCCATCCCACATGCTTTTCTTGCAACTTAATTTTAACACTCTTCCTAAAGAGATGTGGGGTCTCTGCGTCTTGACAGGCTTGAGACTATGGCTGAGTGATGCCATATGATTTCTAAGTCTAGTTCATAAGAGGCAATACAGCTTCTGCTGTGCTCACTGGAACCCTGCTGCTGGAGCTCTGAGCTGTCGTGTGAGCAGACCAGCAGCCCTGAGGGTGCTGTACTATGAGGAAGCCCAGACTAGGCCACTGGGAAGGCCACATGGGAAGGCCCTGATTTTTCATGAAGAGAGTGATATCTGGCCCATTTTTCCCGGCTGTGTCAGCTCCCCCACTGCTCTAGCTTCAGCCACCATCTGACTGTAACCACATAGAGACCCCAAGCCAGAACCATCCAGTTGAGCCCTTCCCAAGTTCCTGATCCAGACAAAACAAAAAAGATAACAAAATTCTTGTTGTGGCTTAAAACCACTACTTTTAGGGATGATTTGTTATGCAGCAATAATTGGAACCATGGGGAATCCAGTTTTCATGGACCAGGTGGTCCTGAGCTCACTGGGACCCCTGGGCAGCACAGGGATGGTAACCTAGGCTCAGATCCTGGTGCTTGCCCTTGAGAAGCCCCGCCCAGCGTGAATAGCATGGCATCTTGAGTAAGTAAAAACTCAAAGTGCAGTTGGCTGACAAGAAGATCCCACATGGGGGTGCAGGGTATCCCAATGAGAGATGGAGTGTACGAGAATTTAGAAATCCAGGCTCCTACAACCTGTGCTTCAGGCTGGGAGGCAAGAGCGTCCTCTCAGTGTGATAATGGTCATCATAGGGTATGGTGAGGTTTGGTTGAGGGCATGAGTCTGAGCACTTAGCATGGTGCCTAGCACATAGGATGTGCTCAACAAATGTTAAGCTATTTATTATTATTATTATTATTATTATTATTATTATTTTATTATTATTATTGATTTCTCCTTATTCAGAAAGTTTTATTGTCACTGGTCTCCCAGTATAGGCAGAGGCATAGTTCTAAGAGACCTAATATTAAACCATAAGCAGAGACCATGATACCCCTACCCACAGCATGATCTTGTACCACTTACAGTTCAGAATTTATAGTTTCCAAATGATACTGGTAGATCATTAGCTTCCCATTGAGGTAGATAAATGGATACTTCCAGTTTCCAGATGAAGCCCAGAAAATTCACTGCCATCTAAAAATCTTACAACTCATAAGTAACTGGATCAGAACTTAAATCCAGGGTTCTGATTCCAGATTAGTCCTGTTCTTTTTTTTTTTTTCTTTCCCTATGCCCTCCTGTGTGCCAAAGAATTAGACTAAGGTCCTTAACGCCTTCTCGTCCAAAGATCAGAGCAGGGTGGAGTCTGCAGATGGCAGTAGGCCAGGTGGTTCCAGCTGTGGTGCTTACAGGGCACAGAACCTGGGGACTGAACGGGAGTGGCAGTGCTTCCTTACGCCTTGCTTCTCCTAAGAGGAAGTAAGTGCACTCTGGGCTGGGGACAGTAGCTGCTGCTAACCCAGCATTGGAGCTGTGAGGTGAGGGCTATGACCTCCAACTGGGGGCCTCGGGAGCAAATTTTCCCCAAAGTCTTTGTGGAGTTTCCTTGAGCAGGGACTTGGTGTCCCCTCCTGCACTGCAGACACATTTCCATAAATTTATTCCTGTCACAAAATAGAGCCTGATTTTAAAGCTGCCCATATGTGAACCATACTCTCTCCCTCTCCCTCCTTCACATAGTGTTAAAATGTGGGCGTGTAAAACACTCCCACTTAGCTGAAAATCCATGTCACATTAGTACTATGTGTCTGTCCATTCTGTAATCTGATGGATCTTGACGGCTTGGAACTGTAATGAAAGCTCCAAAATTGAGGAAATTAGGCAAAAAGTGTCTCTGTAGTCTAATGAAAGCGGCCAAAGAGCTGCTGAACTGTCTCCTCCACGGTTTATTAAGAGGTGGCCAGGCTGGCCTTTTGCCTTTCACGTGCAGCATCTCATGCAGTCTGTTTAAGCAGAAGGTACAGATTCATGGAAAGCAGAGTCACTGAATGGTGCGCAGAGGGCTTTTGAGGACAAAGCTGTGGCATTTTCCCTGCCTTGCACACAGCACACCCTCAAGTCGAATGAGCAAAGGCCAAGAACATGCTCGTCAGAACTACCTTGAAATTATGTCCCTGCCTGACCTCTGCATTTTAGGGAGACCTTCTCAGAAATCCCTCAGCAGATATTCCTCCCTGTGGAGCAGGCGATCTGTGACATTAGGGGACACATCCTCCTGAAACCCCCTCCCGAAAATATTCTAGTTGCTCAGGTCCCAGAACGCTTTCCCAGGCCTGCTGGGGTCCTCTGGTCCAAGGTGGACTGTGCTCACACCTGGAGCATGGCTAATTGGCAGCAGTTTTAGGGAGATGTGGGCCAATCCTGGATTTGCAGCCGGGGTGGCCACATGCATGTGCTCCAGGCTCTTTTGGTGCAGGATGGAGTCAGGGTAGGAAGAGAAGCAGAGCAGGCTGTTGGCCAGAGGCAGAATGTCTCTCTCAGATACAAACTCCAAGGATTCTAAGAATTATAATTTCAAACTGACCTTCTAGGCCTCCATGAACGTATAGTTGTCAAGGTAGGAGATTAGAAGATATTTTGTTTAGCAGTAGTCTTAGCTAGGTTTGTAACTGTTAAATATTTAAATATTTGGCATGCGGGCCTTCATTTGTACTCTCGCCATGGACCCTGCAACGTATGAGTCCTCATAAGCAGCGTTTGAATGCCAGTGACACAGAGAATGTTCAGATGGAAGCTAAGAGTACCCCAAGCAAAAACCCTGAGCACCTTCTAATCCCCTCAACCCTACTCGGACCAGAAAGACCCAGAAGTGGGGAGGAGGAGTGATGGGTAAGAAGAAGGAGAAGAATGTTCCCACATCTCGTACTACTTCTCACCTAAGTGGAATCAGTCCTCAGCTACAGGAAGATGAAAGCTTCAATATGGAAGGAGAGAGAAGTTCCAACTTGGATGAGACCTTTTAATACCTGAAAAGCTCTTAAGTGCCAAAACAAGACTTTTTTATAGGTGGAAGCAGCCCAGAGAGCTAGCTGTAGGGTGAAGCCAGAATATTGTAGGGGTGGGGAAGTGGGATCTCATAGAGCTTGTGATGGGAGAAGGATAAACTGGGTTCCTTTTGTTTTCCAGCTTTATCAACATGGTTATGCTGCCAAAGATAATGTGCTCACAATAATGTAACACAAATTGGTGTTCCTTGGCCTTGATGCTGAATTAAACATCTGTTTGCAAAGAAAGTTGACTTGATAACCTGTTTTTTGATAACTGATTCTTGAGTATGAATCACTGATCCTCTCTTCATGTCATCTGTGTGATGTGAATGATGGTACCTACTCACAGAGTTAAAAGCATCACAGTTATTGGGGACATGCATGGGAGCAGGTGCCCAACAAATGCTTGTTTCCCTGCCCTTTCTCTGCCAGGCAATGAATATAAAAATGCTCAGTCTGCATGGATGATGCCCATAACTCCATCTCCCCCGTCTTCTTTGGAATGATTCAGTCAGTAGCTGTTGTGTTGTGCTTTCAGATCCATATCTGGTGAGCCTGGCCCTTTCTACTGTGTCTTCAGTGAAATTTTATGCCCAGGTTGAAAAAGGCAAAGGTTGATGGTTCAACCTTTTCCTCTAATATTCATATCCGGGTGTAATGACCTTACAATGTTTGGAAAATTAATTAATATGTCATTTCCTAATCAATGTATATTGACGCATTATTTGTTCTAGCATGATGATTGTGCAGCCAGAGGTACCTTTGGCGCAGGCTCTTCTTTTGTTCTCTACATATTATTTCTCAGCTCAGGCTTGAGAACAACGGGCTCATTGATTCCACCTAAGTGATTGAGAAGAAGGGACTTTGCCAACTAAAGCGCTGTGATGACAACCTGGAAATTTGTGATTCCCCTTGTTGCGAGCAAGAAAAGCGGCTACCAAAGTAACATCCTTGAATACATTTGTGTCTTTTCACAATGCCAAGTTTATTGAGTGAAACCTTCTCAGATAAACCAATCAGGTGCCCACGCAGAATAACAACACACAGAGGCGAGGCACAGGGTCTTCATGACAGAGTGAAGGGATGACAGTCCTCAGTGTCTCTAAGTGAGCTCTGTTGACTGGCAGCGCAGACAGCTAGCTGTGTGTTGGTCTCAAGCCAGTGCTACGTCGACGGGTTAGAGGTCAGAATCTTTGGTTTGCACCCATCTGTGATGCTATCGGGTCAGGCTTGAGGATCATCTCTGAGGTGTTCAGCTTATATGACCCTTACAAGGTGGAATCCTCATGCTTCTCTGCTCCTGCAGATGGGAGCTGACAGTCTTTCGGCTTGGGGTGATCTGGTCATACCCTCGGGTGATCCTAATCGGAGCCATTTGGCATGACTGTCATGGCTCTCATGGAACCCATTTTGTGAAGTCCAAGAAGTCCTCAATTCTCTATGCTTGATTCACCCCTTTTGAGAGTAGGCAGTGCCCTCGGGGCTGAGTGTGGTGGGAGGGGAACGTGCTTCTTTTTTCTCTGCTCTTTATTGCTCTGTGTTAAAAGATGCCCTTCATTTGTCTGACCAGAAAGATGGTGTTTCATTAAGGAAGGGCACATATGAATTAGGCTAATGACCAGCTTAGGCCACATCAGTGCATGACTTTCATTCCCTTTGGGTACTCGCTCCGGGCCTACTCTACTTCACTACTTCCCTTTTGTCCCTGTTTGCTGTTTGGTTCAGAAGCTGGCTGCCCCACGTGGGTAAGACCTGGCAGTGAAGAAACATAGAGTGAGGTACTCAGGGAGCTAAGAACCACAGGGCAGCAGTTGGCACAGGGAGGCGATAATACCAGAGTGCTATTACTCCACGTGGAAGACTGAGGTATGAAGGAAGCTGACGTAGTGCTGTGGTTCCTGGCTTAGCTGACTTCTCGTTTTATGATGTGAAGGTGACTATAAGTCTCTGGATGGCATTGAAAGGTTCATTTTGGTATTTCTTGGCCACTGCCAGAAATGAAACTTCAGCTTTTGGAGTGCGTTTGCTTAGCAGTCCCTGCCTAGGAGATGGTCTTTTCGGTGGTCAGATGGTGAAAAGGCGCTGGTGTATCAGAGACGCTTTTCTCCTACCCCCGCAGCTCAGAAGGGCTGGAGGAAATCAGCTCCTCGGGGTGGGTGTGTAAGCTGCACTGATCCTGTGAGGGTGTGTGTTGGCTCAGAGGGAGTCCTCTAGGAGCCAAAAGGCCTGAATGATGGTATTGTTGCATTTGAATACCTCTGAGGAGCTGTCTGAAAGAAAAGATGAGATAAAGTTGAAATGTTAAACTGTTTCCAACAAAAGCTATTAGGGGAGAATTTCCTGACTCAGCACTCAGTTGCATTTTTTGAGGCTTTTCACAGACAACAGAAGATTACTCTTCTTTAGTATGTGTGGTTGTGTTGTTGTTTACATTTTTTTTCCTTTGAAATCTCATTGGTTTTCATTGATGGGGAGGGCTGTACAATCCATGAGCTGAGGCATTGCCAGGAAAAGGTGGTCACCAGGCCATGATCATTGTCCATGCCAGAGAAAGCCTGAGACAGGCCTTTCCTGCCTTGGCCTCTGCTGGAGTTTGATCTACCCTTATCTGAATACATGAGAGCTGTTCTCCAGGGAGCTCCGAGCCTCAAGTCTTGGAGAATCAATTCCTTCTTACTCCTGTGGAGCTCTGGCTCATTAACTTACGCACCATACAGCCCTCAACTTGAAGTCCTAACATGTGTCCTTATAATTAGTGGAACTTTGAAGCCAGCCCCACATGCAGGGAGGATTCTACGTGGATGTAAAGGCAGAGAAGATCAGGATGATGCTTCTGTCTGCCAGGAAATGACGTAGATTGACAGTAAACCACCAGAAGCTGGGGGAGGGGTCCTGGAACTGGTTCTTCCGCACAGCCTCAGAAGAAACCAACCCTACTGACACCTTGATCTTGGATTTCTGGCCTCCAGTTCTGTGAGACAATAAATTTCTGTTGTTTAAGCCCTGCTCAGTCTTAGCAAACTAATACAACTTTGCATTCTTCATTTTTCTGCATCTTCCTGCATCTTCATATATGGCTTCTCTGTTTCCACCTCTCTCCCTCCTTCTATTATATCATATTGTATTAGACTTTGCCCTGGAGCAAGACTATGTTTGACTTAAAGCTCTGCCATTTTCTAGCTGCGTGTCCCTAACCTCTTTATGCCTGTGTTTCCTCATCTATAAAACGAGGATACTAATAGTAATACTGACTTCATAGAATAGACAAAAGAACTGATGTAAAGCTTGACTTGAACATGAGCAGTGTGCAGTCACTGTGCTTGATCGGAGTCTGAAGGCTTCAAGTATATTGAGTGTCTACTCTGGGTACGCCCTGTGGTGCTACTGGTACTGATGGAATGGATTCCAAGTTACTCTAAGACCTTGTTCCTGTTCAACCTTATCGCTCTTGGAAGTTTATAATCTAATTGGAGGCATAAAACATTTATAGGGAACGGTTGCAGCACAAGGCTTATGTGGTTATAGCATCACAGGATCATTGCTCTGGCTCATTCAAGTGGTTTTCAACCCCAGCACCACGTGAGACCCCACCGGGGGTGCTTTGGAAATAGACCTCCACCTGGGTCCTTTTCCCAGGCCAGCCACACAAAATTTCTGAACCTTGAGTGAGTGGATGAACCTGTCTTTCCTTCCATTTCCTTGTCTGCAAAATTAGGGCGGGACTTGTATCTACTTCAAAGCATTGTGGTGAGAATGAAGTTAGCAAATGCGTGTAAATGCTTGTAACAGTACCTGCCATGTAGGAAACACTCAATAAATGTGAGCTCTGGTCGGTGAATAAATATTCAAACGTTATGCCAAATGGATTCTCCTTCAGTTTTACAGCACGTTTGTCGATTCTTATTTGCTTGGGAAACTCCAAGAATAGTGTTCTCCGTCGTTGCTCTCATGTGAAGGCTGTGGCAGTTTGTGGAGTGGTCAAAACCCAAGCTCCTTGCTGATCAGGAGGATTATCTGGCTCGAGGACCTTGTCCGTGGGAGCAGAGTGTGGAGGAGAACTTGTGGTTTGCCATTTGAGGCCCTCTGTATTTCAGAAGATGTCAAGGCAGCACATTTTAATTTTAGGTTTTATATCACACCTTCTTCTTTTGTCTCCTTTCTTTTCCTCGCTGCCTGTGCTTCCCTTTTCGCTCTTCTAATTCTCAAGCCTTGCATTTAGGATCTAAGAAACAGAACTGGGTTTAGATACTGGCCCAGCCACTCTCCAGCTCTGCATTTATAAGTGAGGTTCTCAACATTGTCTCCTCTTCAGCTTCCTTCTCCTTATAAAAAAGAAAACAAAAGTCCCTTTTTAAATGCCTCTGTTTTGATATTTAAATGCAAGTCTGAGCAGCACTTCTACCACAGTGGCAAGTGCTCAGTAAATGTCACTCATGATCACTTAGGTGGCCTAACTCTGGTGGTGATGTTTGGGGCCAGAGGGAACTCTTCGTGGCTGGGTCATAGAGCCTACCTCAGGATGGGGTGGTGTCAGCTCTGCCAAAGTGGCACGGATAGAAGCTTGGCCTCGATAAGATGCTAGCTGAGATATCTTTTCTTTCCCAAGACTCTCAAGGGTGCAGGCCAGCACAGCCTGTGCACTCATGCTCTGAAAAAAATAAAACCAAACAAAACAACCACAGAAACAATGCTACTCCCTTATCGCCCACCACTGGCCTGTGCCAGGACAATCAATTGTTCCACTGTCTCTTTTGGTAACTTGGAACCCGTGCTGAGTATCTGTGATAACCATTTGGCTGGAACTAATGTCCTTTTGGAGGTGAGGAGGGAAGAAAGGAAGGCAACGTGACATAGACAAGGGATAGGCAAGTCTCTGAATTTTGGCAGAAGGAGATTGAGTTTTTGAAAGCAGGCAGGAGAAAGGGAATATTGTTCTACTTCCTTCTTTTTTCTTCATTCTTTGGGCTCACGTTTCCAAGAGCTTTAATTTTCAAAACTTGAACAGAAAAGAGTATTAATCTTAAATGTCTCCCATTAATCACCAAGTCCGGCCCAGTGGCGAGAGAAAGATGACTCACTTCCACGGTTGATTTCTTGGTAATGGTGGGTCAAGGCTTGCCCTTACATTTTCCCTCCTGTCTAGCTAATGGAGAAAGCTTCCCCTTAGGAAGTACCCATCCTGGAGCAATTTTTCAAGGAAAAATTACAGACAGGAATAACCACTGACATGAAAATATTTCTCATAGGGAAACACGTTGAGTAGAATAGCATAGTGATTATAAATACAGACCTTACCTTTGAGAGCTGTTGAAGGATTAAATCAAAGAACTAAATAAATAAAGCACGTAATTCCATGTATGACATATTAAATAGTAAGCAGTAACTATTCACTCCACCCCTTCTATGTGCCAGATACAGTGTTGAGCAGGTAACTTTCGCCATTGTTTGATCCTCGTCATATTTCATTCCACAGGTGCCATTATTTCTCCCTTGTTTACAGGTTCATCTTTACAAGATGCTTAGTGATGTGCCCAAGGTCACATGGAGCTAGCAAGAGATGGATTCAGGAGTTTTTCCTCATGTTGCCATACTATGTTGTTGTGGAATTATGTACCTTTTTCCTCAACGATCATAGGATCCTTGTAAGCAAATTAACAGGGACTGGAGCTCTGTGGGGATTAATCTAGCTCCCTCTCCCCTACCCCACATACTGCCTTTGCTGACCAATACCTGAGTTCTTCTCTAGACACTTAAAATTCTACAGCATTTGTAGATCAGAGCACACGTGAGGGTGAGGGGGAGGGTGGGCAGCATTCCAGGGGTTACGATGTTCTTTAAAGGATTTGAAAGGGATGCCCTTTCTGGCCTTGACAAATTTCATCTCATAAATGTCAGATAAATTGCTCTGTCGCCCAGCAGGCAGTCTGTCTGGGTTCTTTCTCCTTGTGGGGCCAGAGGGATCTGGAGGACGTGGCATGGGTTCTGCAGTGGAACCTGTCCAGATGTGCATGCCCTAGGGGGTCGGGGAAAAGCTTCCAGAACCTGGGGCAGGAGGTAGTGCTGAGGGGCTGCTTCAAACTCCGGGAATACTCTGAGCAGTGAAAAGCCAAGTTTATTTTCATATGGCCAAAGAGAGCCCTACCCTCTAAGAAAGTTTATGGAGATATGAGTCTAACAGTCTCCCAGCTGACAGAATCTAGAAAAAAGCCATGGGGTCGACATGGTCCAATTTGGTGACGCCTAAGCCAGGCTTTGGTCACCCTACAAGCCATTCTGTCTTCACGCGGTTGCGTGTGGATGAGGCTGAGCAGAGAGCGTGTTCAGGAACACCTTAATGATGTCAGGACGCTTTTCATTGCTCATTTATCACTTAACAGCTCAGATTTGTAATGTGCTACCCGCATTCTCCCTTTAGCACAGACAATGCACTCTTTCAACAGTGTGTGGCTCGTTGGGAAGAACTCTGCTGAAAGCAGTGGTCGTGGTGCTTGAAGCCTGCCCCTCCGGGGAGGAGGGGTGTGTGGGGGGCAGGTGGGGACCAGATGCCTGGCTGCAGCCAGGCTGGGGGATGAGCACATGGAACAACCACTTCTGGTTCCACTTACTCATTTTTCTGTGCTGAAAGGTGTCATATAAATGCTAAATAGAACAGAGAGATATGGGGCCTATCTATTTGCATTTTGTCTAGTGTGAGCAGATGCAGATAGAAAAGCAGCTTAGCCATGGCTGTTCACCTGCCCCGCCTGGCCTAGTGTCTTCAGTTCATTTCAATGCAGCCCACGTCAGTTCCGCTCCAGCGCTGTGGCAGATGTGGTGCAGGGTACAATGGGGTGACACCCTGTGTCCTCAATGGGTTTACAAAACTTGTTGGGGAGACAACTGTAACCACAGGAACCATCTGAGCACAATACTACCCAGCATATGGCTCAGTACTAAGTTGTGGGAAACAGATAAAATGCTGGAGGTGGCCGTAGAAGAGAGAGGACCAGGCATACTGGCTGCATGGGAAGAGTTCTTAGGGCAAAGGGCTTGGAGCTGCCCCATGGATGGCCAGCGGGGTAGGTGGGTAGAAGTGGTGAGAGGAGATGGTCTAAGCGTTCTGCGGGAACTTTGCATCTGCTCTTCTTCTGCCAACACTTTTCCTTCTCCCTTTTCCCTTTTAAATGGTGGTTTGCTTCATCTCTTAAGGCTTGACTTAAATATCCCAGTTCCAAGAGGTCTTCCTCAGCTATTCTGCCTAAGTGGCAGCCGCCTCCACTGCACTATTCTTTATCATAGCATCCTACTTTTTCCTACCTCCACCTAACACAATGGGTAATTAGATATTTGCTCATCGCTGTCTCCCCCATTGGATTGCACCCACCACACAGGCAGGTGCACCTGTTTCGTTCACTACGGTATTCAAAGACAAGCACAATGCCTGGAGCGTAAGAGGTGCTCAGTAAATACTTGTTGAATGAATGAGTGACATTGGAGGAAAGCCTCATCCAGCAAATGTATTAGTTGTTCGATTGAGTCTAAGCTCCTTTTTTATATTCCAGAAAGAAAATCTATAGATTCCATATATCCAAAATGGGGCTGGATGTCATATAGGAAAAAGAGTTTTTATTAAAACATATAACCACAACAAAGTGAGAAAAAGCAGAGCAATTGATGTAGGCATACCAGTCAAGCCCACATGTTAAGAAATCGAATGAAAAGAAATAAAAATTTATGAACAATTGCACTTGGGCCTTGCATAAACATGACCCACTATTATGCATAACACACGGCATGGCATTTTAGTCTTGGACACTGTCCAAGGAGGCTTATTACCAGGTGAAGCAGAAGAATCATGTTAAAACACAGCTTTACCTAAAACATAGTCCCAGACTCGTATCTGGAGAACAATGTTCTAGAGAGCTTTCAATATGGTTGTAAGAAAGGGGTGGAGTTCTCCTTTCCTTCTGTGGTCACCTTCTTGCTTTGAGCAAATGGGTAGCCTAGCTTATTCTCCTTTTAAAAAATAATTGATTTGTGTGGTGAAGAGCAGAAGAATCATGTCAGCTCTAATGTAGGAGAGAAAAAAGTTTTTACAGATAAATGTCTTTGGGTGTATAATTGATTGCTTTTTTATTTAGATTTAATCTGAGTGATATATCATTTTAATTATAGGAATAAGAAGCTACAGATCAGAAATATCCTTAAATTCCCTCAAATGAATAAACATGATCTCTTTTCACTCCCATAAAATTTCCTGTGGAAGAAGATGAAGGTGGGGGTAGTGGGAGGGACTATGACAAGAAAATACAGTGACTGTGAACTCAGTGCTGGCTCTGTCTGTGCAATTAGCATCTTGCCATTTTTGATGCAACCCCACTGGCAAAACCAGAAAGTTCCCACGTCTTTAGAAATTGCTCCTCCTCACTTCCCAACCCCCACCTTCCATTGGCCCATGAAAGTCAAATTGTCTTTTGAAAAACACATTCCAATATTGAAAGCTACCTTTTGATTGGACTGTGGCATATTCTAAAAGCTGCCATGCATGAGGCTTTCTTTGGCAGGAGCTTTAAAATTCTATAGATCAGGTACTTTAAGGTTTATAGAATATGAAAAATACAGATGGTGGTTTGAGTTAAAAAACATTTTGATCAGGTCCACCTGTGGTGTTCTTCTTAATAGTAACTAAGATCATGTTTCCAACCACTGTGATTGGGTTGGGGTGATGGTCAAAAGCTGGGATCTGCGAGATACCAGTTCCTGCACTGGCCCCTTCCTTCCAGTTCCGCTGCTCCCGGCCTGGGTCTCTCTTCTTGGGCAGAGAGGAGACACTGCTACAGCCAAACTCAGGACTGCTGTGAGGGATCTACTTCTTTATTTACTCTCCTTCACTTCTGAGTGTTGTTTGCAAGGCACTGGTCTATCCTTACTTTCTCTGCCTACAGTGTGTGTAACTGTGCTACAGGGGGCCTTTTCCTGAGCCAGACTCTGGACCATGAATATATACAGACAGTTGAACCCTGTAAAATACTATAAACTACAAATCATTATGTAGTTTGGATCTAGTCAATTACCAAAAAAGCAATGTAATTTAAAAATTGTCTTTGTTCTCCAAGCTCCAGAACTATTTTTTTTTTCAATCTCTTTTTATACTTGTATTGCCCAAAACTAGGATATTTGGCCAACCTAGGTTAGTAAGAATGATGGTTATGGCTGCTGTGCTGTTGTTGAGATTTACTAAGATTTTAGGGAATACTTATCAGTGGTGGGGGATCTCTGTGGGTATACAACTCAATATTTGTTCCTTCTTACTTACTACCTTTAGAATTTATTCCTCCTTCTGCTGCAGAGGAAATTACTCCAACACTTAGATCCCTCAGCAGTGCCAGTTGAATCTCCAGCATGGAAACCAGAGAACTCATACGCCTTCCAGGCTACCTTCCTGAAGGACTATCAAGCACTTGTCAGATTTTTAGGCTTGTGTTCAGCATCGGAACAATAGGAATTATATGAGTAAATAGAGTGCATTAGGCTCAGACATACATTAGTTGTAAACCAGAGAATTAAATGGAAAGAAAATGGAGAAAAATCAGTGAAATAGCATAAAAGGCTGAGAAACAGATCAGTACATTTACCCTAGAAATGGTAGTAAAAAAATCAGTGGGGAAAAGATAACTGATTAATGTACAGGTGTTGGAAAGATTCCCAGTAGGGAAAAAAACTGGATTCCTTCCACACACCACGCACAAGAACAAACATAAGAACCAAATTATAAAACAAGTAGAAGAAAGTATAGGACTTTTTCACTACCTCAAGAGCGAGAAGGCTTTTTTTAAGTAGCAAAAAGTACATCCTATAAAAGAAAAGATTTATAGGTTTGACTAACAAATTAAAAACTTCTTCATGACAGAAAACAAGAAAGATGGGGGCTGGCAGTAAGGAGTGGTGGGGAAAATTTACACTGGATATACCAGGCAAAAATTTGAAGTTGAAACTATAAAAAGGAAAAGGGAATACGTAAAAGGAAAGAGAAGCTATTTTAAAAATGAGCAAAGAGTAGAGGAAGGCAATTCAAACAAGAGTAAATCTAAATTTCTAAAAAACATGTAATAAACCCTTCCATCTTATTAGTAATCAGCAGAGTGCAAAGACAAGGAGATACCATTTAATGCCCAACAAATTGACAAAATTAAAAAGTTTTAAAATATGAAATATTGATGAAGAATGTGAGTTTATATTAGCTTATTAGTATTCTGACTTTCAAGAGCAACCAGTAGTTTTTAGTAAAACCTTTGTTGAGTGTAACCTGTGACTCAGCATTTCTACTTTTAGGTTCTCTTGTTTAAAAAGCTGAATATTTGGAACCAACTCAAGCATCCAAGAAATATAGGATAGGAGTGATTTTCAAAATATCTAGCCATAAAGTATGATACATGCATCAACCAATCAAAACGGATGTTGGCCACAGACCCAGGCAGAGTCCTACCACGTTGGGGCAAAGTGTTGGGGGCAACATTTTCACAGCAGGTATGGCTGTACTGATTAGGATGTCTGAGCATGAGGCCTGGGTAATATCAATTAGAAATCAGGGGTAGAGGTTCTGGATTCAGCTCCTCTAGGAATGAATTCTGGCTTTGTTGCTTATCGGCTGTGCAGCCTTGGGAAAATTTCTGCCTCTCTCTTTGCTTTAGTTTCTTCCCATGTATGACAGGATTATAGTAATCCCTACCTCATAGATTTGTTATGAAGGTTAAGGGAGTTAATGCACAACAAGCTGTCAGAATACTTCCTCATATGCTTATTGAGTAAGTACTCATTACAGGTAGTAGGACAATGGAATGAATAAATAAAATGTACTGCATATTGATGTAATATATAGAATATCACACAGCAATTAAAATAAATGAATACATTCAAAAAACATTTGGGTAAAAAAAAGGTGCAAAAATGACAACATATTATCTATGGATGCATATGAGTGATTAAAAGAGAGATATGGACCTGAAGGATACCCATCAAATTAGTGATATTATCTCTGGGAAGTGAGGGAAATATGATTGAGGAAGGGTACAAAATAGATTTCAACTTTCTCAGTAACTTTTTTTTTTTTTAATCTAAAAGAAAAAATCTGAAGCAAAATAACCATCATTTGTTAATTCTGAGCTGTGTCTAGACATTTGGAATATTCTTCAAAATTTTCTGTATCTTTAATTTCTTTTTAAAAATAAATTTTTAAAAATGTGAGTCCAGGTGTCAGATCTGCATGCTAGTGCCAGTTGAATCTTTCTAGATCTCTAGATTTCTAGTTTCCTTTTCTGGAAAATCAAGAACACTATTTACCTCAAGGGGAGTGTTTCGAAAATTAAATGTTATTTGGGGGAATTTCTATAAATTCTAAAGCTCTATTCAAATGCGAGTTTAAATAAAATTGCCTAGTTGGACTGACAATCCCTGAGGCTTCTCTTGTTCTAATAGCATGAGGCTAGTAGACATACTTTGAGGAAGAAACAAGGTGTAGTATATATAAAGTCCTAAGCTCTGGGGCTGGCACCTAGTTTGTAGCAGAGACTGTGGATGCCTACTCAGAGCCGAGTCTCCCCTTTTCTCCATTAGCAGAGCTCTGATTTTATTCTGGGTGGTGGTGTGCCTAGGTAAAGAGATAAGTTTCCTGGTCTTCTGTAAGTAGGAGGAGCTCTTGGTTGGGTGTCTAGGAATCTTCAAGAATGCTATCTCAGCTGAGAAATGTCCCTCTTTGCTATCCTTCTACTTCTTTTTCTCTCTCAGAAAACAAAAATGATGGCTGGCATTCCAACAGCCCCCTTGGATCATGAGGTGACCTTAAAGATATAAGCCAGGTGCTAAGTCTGATGGAATAGAAAGATTAAAAAGTGTCTGGGTTCCTGATGACTGGACCTGCCTTTACAGTCTTGGGCTACCCATTGAAGGAATTCTTTTATGTGGGAGAAAATAAACTTTTATATTATCAGTTCACTTATTTGGGCTACTGTTATGTGCAGCCAAATGTAATCCTAACAGATACATTTTTGTTATTCTGAAGACACTTATTTTCTGTTTTGAATAGGTAAACGAATAAAGAGGAAACTAACAGCAGTGATGCCTTTCCCTCTGCTAGGTATGGATGGAGAGGAAGCACTCGGTTGCTCTCCCCCTTCCTCACTCACATTGCTATGAAGGCTCTCAAGGGCATACTTCAGAGGAGACAAAGCTCTGGGAAGGCTGTGCTATGTACTGGGGTCGTGTGTCCCTTAGCTGTGTGCCTCAGCTCCTACTAGGTCATCCATGCCCTGTCGAGTGGAGAGGGTTTTCACCCAGTAGTCAGAGAGGGTCAGCATCGTATTTGTTGTCCCTGGTCATACTCAAGGGCAAGACAACAGATGGAGACAACACAGCTTCCCTCAGTAGTGGAGAGAACAGAGACCATGATTACAGGTTCATTTTGCCAAATCTTGCACTTACATGATCCAAAGCTTTCTGTGGCCTGATTCTGGAAATTGCAATATGCACCCTGTAGTGAAAATATTATACCAGTTATAAATGAATACTAATTGATACTACCCAATAAGTAAGACCTCAGCCAAACTCTGGACGTATGAGAACTAGGTAATTATGTTTTTAATGCAGCGGGAAGAAGAGAGACACAAAATGGTCCCCTTAAGCGTTAGTTATAAAGAGGACATTAAAAGGATCCATCAGCCCTTTGGAGCTATGTGTAATATGTAAAATCCCAAATGAGAAATTCTCTAGAATTTAATGTGATTGCTCCAGCAATTTCACCCAAGACACAGATGTTGGTGAGGAAGTAGGTTAAAAAAGTAATTAGAAAAGAAGAATAGAGAAAGACAGGCTGAGAGAGAGGAAAAGAGAGAGAAATCAGAAGGAAGAAAGGAAGAAAGAGAGGAAGGAAAGGAAAAGGAAAAGAAAGACAGAAAGAAGAAAAGAAAGTCTAGAAATCCTCTGCTGGACTTTCTCTACCTCCTTGATGGAAGCCCTTTGTTGGCAGAAGTTTAGAGGGCTGACGATGTTGAAGGGGTGGCTTACATTGAATTCAGGAAAGAGCCCTGGAGAGGCGAGTTTGTACTAATTAGAGCAGAGGGACATTCGGCATTTACACACAGACAGGATATTCTATGCCACCTGGGGGTGTCTCAGGATCTGCAGGTGATCACCTTCAGGAGGTAGCCTGAGACTCTTTCCTACCCTTATCTGGATATCAATCCAGATCTGCCACTTATAAGCAGAGGGCCACTAGGTAAGCCACTTAATGTCTTATGGTCTGCTTTTCCTCCTTTCCAAACATTCGGATTATAACCCCTCCCATGAAGAGTTGTTGGGAAGAATGAAGGCCATTGTAAGAGAAAATGCTTGGTCAGAGGGCTTGCCACAGAGCAGCACCTCAACAAATGCTGCTTCTGTTCATTACCTTTCCTCTTTCTCACGCTGCGCAGGTGTAACTGGAGATGTCCTAGGCTGCCCCGCTGAGGTTATTCCAGGGTCCATGGTTGTGGGCCGTGAGTGACAGTCAGATGCATAGTAAGATGCCCCCCCACCCCATGCCAGCAATAAAGAGTACAAATCTGTAAAGACTTTCAAAATAGTTTTAAAACTGACTAAAATAGATTTGTTTTTCACCACTATTATGTGCCTTGATTCTAAATAATGACATGATAAAATACTTCCCTGAAAAAAAGTTGGAATAATCCGAATTTTAAATAGCTGTGGTTATTGAGATTTAATATTATATGAAAGCTTTGAATCAGCACATTTTTATTAATTATTCTTTAATAAATGTTTTATGTTATATAGAAATTAATTCAGAGGATTCCATTTGTGTGAGACTAAGGTACATGCTTTTATTTCATGAATCTGCTCATAATGATTTGGATTCGTTTGAGCGTGCAGCATGTGTAGTTTATTTCTCCAGCTCCATCCTACTGCATATTCTTGCATTTAAACACTGAATTTGAGGCAGTGACTGCAAAAGTTAAAAAAACAAAATTTGAATTACCTCATTTCTGTCATTTATGTGAACATTTTCAGTGTTTATAATTCCAAACACTTGTAAACCTGTGGGGTATGATATTTTCGTTAAGTGTAAATTTTGGTTCATACATGCAATATTTCACTGAAAGTGAAAAATATATTTAAAATTAAAATGTACTCTTCCTTTAAAATTAAAATTATTTATTTTAAAGCTAAAGAATAAATCGTAAGTAAACTATTACCATGCTTATATCATTTAATAGTTATCTGACACACTTTTTGCAGACACTTGACTTTATTAAAATTTACTTAGAAGTTACTGGACAATTCTTTACATAAAATAATACTAGTATATTTTTAAGAAAGTGTCAAAATTTACACTATAAGATAGATATAAGACTTTTGAATACATAGTGATTTTCCTTTTATGTAGATAAAATTAACTTTTCTCTTTCTCTTCTTCCTTCCTTCCTTCCTTCCTTCCTTCCTTCCTTCCTTCCTTCCTTCCTTCCTTCCTTCCTTTCTTTCTTTCTTTCTTTCTTTCTTTCTTTCTTTCTTTCTTTCTTTCTTTCTTTCAGATTATACATATAAAATATAATAAAGAAAATTTTTCAGTCTGTGAAATTTTCAATGTCTTCTGGCCACGCTATTTTTATTTCAGTATTTTGATGAACATGCTTTTGTTGAAGAGAGGAGGTGATACTAAAACTGATCTGCTCTGGGTGTTGAATATGTGAGAGAGGACACTGATCATAGTCTTTCTGTCCTGAGTGCAGACCCGTAAGGTGGCACATGAGGGCCGAAAGCACAGGGCTTCCCAGTTGTTTGAAGAGAAAGCTTTTCTTAGTTCAGGGCACTGGGTTTTCACGGCCCTGTGGGTTCTAACCTTTAGGGAAAGAGCAGCAGCGGTAGTCAAAGGAAATAGCTTCTCTAAGCGTCAGGCAGATATTTCCATCATTTTCTTTCTCAGATGGCCCAGACTCAGACTTCCTTTAGTCTAGTACAGACAGTTTAACAGTCATACCTTAAAACCCACCCATCTGCCCACTGGGTGAACTGTGCAGGAAGGGGTGGCCACCCTTTTTCATGAAGATTATTGATTTCTCCCTCTTGTCCTGTGCAGGGCTTTCTAATACCCTTTTGAATTCATCTTTAAATCTAGCTGGGGAGGAAGCTCTAGGTCGGGCTGGCCAGCCCTGCTTTACCGTCTATGAGGCCAGCTGGGAGTTACTTGTACTGTAACTGTTTTGCTCCTTGGAGCTCATTAATTCCACTCTCCTCTTCAGCCCCTTCCCTTTAAAGCTGTTTAGTTTTCAGCTGAAGTTGCTCATCACATGGAAGAGTCCCCTAGGACCCAACCGCTCACCAAATAACAACCCGAGCTCTTTCTGCTTCTGCTATAAATGCTCTCCTTCGCTGGGGGATATTAGCCTGGATGATAGAAGCCTGGGTTTGCACACAGTCAAGGAAGTGCCTCTGTCCTGTTAGACTGGGCCAGGCCAGGTCAGTGCAGTGACTCACTGGCAGACAGCAAGCAGCTAATCTATCTCCCCACATTCCATTGAGATAGGTGAACACACATCCCCATCAAGCCTGGTTCCTTTTTTAAAGGCCATATTTACAGCCCATTAGCAGTTAGGGCGAGTGAGAACAAGGCTATTGGTGGCAAGTATGCAATTCATCACTGTAATTAAATGGGTTTAAGTACGGCACACATCTGAGAAAATGAACCCAGGTAAGGAAAATTCCTGTCCACTGTCTCCCTCTTTCAAGTGTCTCTTTTTCTTTGTGCTCGGCCTTTTTGACTTTCTCTTTTTCTGTGTATCCCTCTGTATCTCTGTTTGTTCTACCACACTCTTTTTTATTTTATTTTTTACAAAATCTTTCTTCCTCAGTTTAACATTACAACATCTAATAACATAAGTGAATTCTTCCAGAAATTAAAATAAAACAAAATCTTCACTCCATTGCCCTTACTTTTGGCCCTTCTCCCTTTATGATATAGGCAGTCTGCCAGCTCCAGCCAGAGTAATGCACTTGACTTTGTGGTTAGATTTTTTTATCAGTTTTTGGAGTGGTTCTGGTACCGCCTCACATCTCCCCTGCTACCTGCTGCGGTTCAGGTGCTTTGATTCATGGCAAAATTTCAAGCCATTCTTCCATTCCACCTCTGAGAACTTGATCTTCTCCATAAAATGCCAATCTATGGTGCTTATAAAAGTGGTCAAAAGCAAATCTTGAGCACTGAGCATGTCATTTCTACCTGTACACTGGAATGTATCATAGACCCTAGACCTGAGGTGCCGAGGTGCCAGGGATATCAATCAGACTCATTTCACACAACCTCAAGAAGCCGCTGCCTGCAGAGGGCCTGGCAGCTGTTTAATACACAGAGCAGCAGTACACACCAGTTTAGGGTGGAAAACAAAGAAGGGGACCATATCCAATTGCAGCCACAGGGGGAACTGGGGTGGGCAGGAAGTAATTACCTTTGATGTGCCTCTCTGCCTCCCAACTTTTAGGAAGCTTAAGAATTCCTTCTTATTAAAAAAAAAAAAAATTATATATGGCCATCATGCCAGCCAAGGCTGGCTTTCTGGAACAGCTTTAAAATTTGCCTTTGTGGAAGAAATATCCCAGGAAGGAGAATGCAAACACTATCAAGGCTCTTCTCCAGGCAGATACGATAAAGCAAGAATTTAGGGTCCTCCAAAAAAAAATACTGAATCAATTTATTTTCCATAAATACATGTCTTATGATCCAATAGTCACAATATACCAGAGAAAGGGTGTATTTTTTTCACTCTGCTACCAAAGCAGCAGGTTTTACCCTGAGGCAGGGGGCTTCTCAGCTTATGAGTGACTGCATAGGGGTGGTCTTTCTTTCATTAAAATGGACCCTCTCATTGGGAAGATGATGTCTCCATTTTTTTATGACATTTCTCTATTTTGAGTTTGTGTTTGGGCAGTTTCTGTACTCATTTTTTCTCTTATCTCTTTAAAAGTAATTAGATACAGCATAAGTACAGCACAGTGCATAGTATATAAATGTTCACTACATAATAAAGAATAAACACCAAGTCATCCTATCCATGTGAAGGAGTGGAGCATCGTTAGCACAATAGAAACCCTCAGGTTTCTTTCACCCCCAACAGCTTCTCTCCCAGAGGAGACCACTCTGTTATGGGTTTTCTGGTGGTCACAGCTATTCTTTTCTTTATAGTTCAACCACTTAAATATCCATAAACACTATAGGTTAGTTTTGCCTGCTTTGGAACTTGATATAACAAAAATCGGAGAGTATATATTATTTTGTTTCTTTACTTCGTTCACTCTACATTGTTTATAAGCTTCATCTCTGGTTTATTTGTTTTCATTGTCACGCAGTATCCCACTGTATGAATATACCAGAATTTATCCATTCCCACTGGTTCCTTACCCTCTGCTGTGAACGTTTGTGTATGTTTCTTGGTGTGCATGTTTCTTTAAGGTTTTTACCTAGATGTGGGTTATGTCTTGACAATAATATTTTATCTTGAAGTGTTGAAGGATCAGGAGGAATTTATAAGTCATCTGAAAGAGAAAGGACATTTTAGGCAGAGAGAACAGAGTGTGCAACAGCACAGAGGTATGAAACTATATATGTTGGGGAAATCACAGTTCTGTATTATTGGAATTGACACTTGAATAATGCTATATGGAGTTCCCAATCTGAACAAGGCAATAAATGCTATAGTGCACATTTATCCTATATGGTAATGGACACATTTTGAGTTCTCACCTTTACGATGCTGGCCGTGGAGTCCAATGATAGTGGCACCATGTAGTCAGACCCAGTTGTTGTAGGACCAAGGTAAATCCTGAGAAGTTTTGTTTGCTAGGAACCATCTAAATTTTAAATGGCAAGTAGAGTTCATCTTGTAATCTGATTTTTGCTAAGTGGGTGCCTAGAATATTTAGTTTTAAAGAATCTGAGTCTATATCTGCTATTAGCAAGGAAGCCTTGAGTGATAGTGTGGAGCCCATGTATATGGATTCACTGACTTTTATCTAAATGCAGTAGTTCAGACACTGCTGAGGAGTCTTCTGGAGTCTAGCTCATGCTGTTTCACATATTGTTTACTTTATTACATGTACAATGCTGCTCTAATTACCAGACCTACAATTATAAACTGTAATAGCCATTCATGCGCCTGGGAAGAATGGCTCCTGGGACAAACAAAATTTAAATTCCTTTGGCTTTCAAATGACAGGAAGAAGGGTACTGAATTCAAGGAATTTAAGATCTTAAGAAATGATAAAACAAAAAATTTCATGCACTATCATTAGAGTAACAACCTTTATTATAGACAAAAATGAACAACAATTTATATCTTGAGTCTGTCTCTTAAACCAAAATGATCTTAACATTCTGTCCCATGAGCTGAAGTGGTACTATATATATATATATATATATATATATATATATATATATATATATATATATAGTTTGATTTGTCACTCTGAAAATATCAGTTTCCTGGTATTAAAAAAAAAAGCCCTTTGTGTAAGGGTGAGGTTTTGCCTCAGGTAGTTTGAGTTATGAGATACACACATACAAAGTCAAGTGACCAGGAAGAAACAGGCCTATGTGATAAATTAATACTATCAGTGAATTATTTGTTCACCTGCGGAAAACAAAGGTAAGTTTTCTCATTAAGTGGCTATCCTTTGATTGTTGCTGCAGCTGTGGCAACCAGATCATGTGGGAAGATTATAGTCATATGGGATGGTGGATAGGAAACCTAAAGGACCTTTGACTTAATAAATAGAGACAAGAAACTAGGTACTCCCAAAGCTACGTGAGCACATCTAAAAGCAGCTCCTGAACGTCTGTGGTGGAAATAAAAGACCACAAAGCATTTTAACTCTGATATCGATACCCTGAATCCTCGTAGAAACCCTTCTGTGTTGTGTGAATTAGAATGGGCTCCTTGTTGCCCCTGCATCTCAGTTTCCTCACCTGTAAAATGAGAAAATTATACTCACAATGTTGTTAAATGGGTCTAATAAAATAAGATTACGTATGTGCAAGTGATCCTTTAAATTACACAGCACTGTATAAATATTGGATATTGTTATTTTATCTCATAAGGTTGTTGCAAGTTTCAAAAGAGATAATGTACTTGAAATCACTTGGAGAAAATCTGTCTGAGGAAGGACGAGTGTAAAGTGGTAGCTGAAGTAATATTATCAGCACTTTTAGTTATGAGTGGCTTGAGACAGTGTGAGAAGTATATTAAAGAGGGTAGAAGGGCATTATGGAAATAAAAGGTTGAGAGCATTTTAAAAACAGGCATGTGGTTAATCCAATAAAAGTGGAAAATGAACCTTGGAATTTTTCAGAACAGAAGCATCAATGTCAGTGAAGCTGTGAACAGGTTCAGCCAATGAGTCCATTTAGCATTTTATATTTTATAGAAATTTTTAATACTAAGAAAGAGAGAGAGACTCAGGTTACAAGGAAGAAATGGAGATTCATTGATGGATGAATACAGGCAGGAATTTGTGCCACACCTCATGGGAAATTACAAAGAGCCAAGTCCTGACGAAGCATGAATGGCAGGTATGGGGAAATTATGTAGGATCAAAAGCAACTCTAGGAAGTGGGTAAATACATTGCCCTAGAGTGGCAGGAGTTTTCTAATTTTCTATTATTCATGCCACTACACGACCAAGTGGCTCATCTTCTCTTCTATATGTCACTCAGTTTCTCCTTTTTGGTATTCCAGGCTTGTCTTGGCTCTTGCTGACCCATCATTTGTCTTGCCGGCGGCTTCTGCAGGTTTAGATTGCTGCTTGATGTCTCTCAACTTCCATTTCCTTCCTGCTTCCAACCCATGACTCTCCTCTCATTTTCACTTAGACTTAAGGAGAGAGAATCTCAGTGGTTCTGTTTATCCCCATTGCCTTTGCTGGACCTGACTTTCGTGCTAGGCCAAGGTAAGAGACTGGCTGATCTTAGGTGACGCTTCTATACCTGTGGTCAGGGAGGCAGAGTCATATGACATGAGCATAACAATTTATGCTTCAGGAACCCCTTAGCTTGGAGCTATTGGTGGGCTTCTCTGGGAGTTGTGCGGGGCAGGGTCAGTTGGTGGGCATGTGTTCTGAAGCTCCAGGCCATGTGTGAGGGTGCTTGGATTTCTGTGCCACATGGTTTACTTCCCTTTACTAACTAGGTCAGTGGGAGCAGAGGCTTGTGTAAGTCACCCTCTGTAAAAACAAACAAACTAAACAAACACCCTCCCTAAGTACACAGATTGTGGTGATGGTAGCAGAGAAGAGGACGAAGGACTAGTAGGAGAACAGGAAGAAGAAGAAAAATGTAGAGATTCTGAAATGTCTCTTTTCCAGCCACTATGGAAAGATAGAAAGTACATGCTCTAAAGTGTCAAATATTGTGCTTGGCCAAAACTGAGCATTGTTTTGGGTTCTAGTTATTTCACCTAAAGTAAATTTAAAGTAGTTTCTTCCAAAAGGTTTAGAGCACTTTTTAAAACAGGCAAGCAGTCGATTCAATAAAAATGGAAGAAGAACCCTGGAATTTTCCAGAATTTTCTTGTTAAGAACCTCAGGATTTTGGATCAGGAAAAAACCTCAGGGTAACTCCATCTTCATTTTGCGCAGTCTCCCCCGCTTTCTTCATCTTGGACAGAGAAGTGAGACTCTCTGAGGCTGAGCGGCTGAGTGAGCTTAGACAGCCTCTGCTCTGGGCCTGCAGAACCGAGGAGTGAGTTCAGCTGAGGAGATTCTCTGCCACAGAACTGCTAACTCGGATCGCTGGCTTCCACTTGGTACTTGTGGAGATGGAAACCTTACTGGCTTGAGGAGTTCCTCTTTCCATTTTGGGCAGCTGGCCTGGAATTCTTGCCAATCTTTCCTTTATAAAACAGAAATCTGCTTTTTTTTTTTTTTTTTTTTTAAATAAAGGGGTGGTGTGTTTTCTAAGATTTGTCTCCAGCCCTTGGGCATTTACATGCCACCTCTCTGTGTCCCATTCTCACTTCCAATTTACTTGGCCTCAGAGCTGTTAACAAGTGGCTGCAGAAGGAAGTCATCTTGGCTTCCAGGTGCTTGTGAAGGCTGTGCCACTAACAGCAAAAACAAAACAAACAACAGCAGCAAAGTGCCCAAAGTGCCAGCTTAATCAGTCTCCCGACTTTATTACAATAGTGGCCATCCTGGGTGAACCTTTCTATAAGTTTTGTGTTCTGCTGACCAACAACAAAAAGTATTGCCACTGGTTTAAAAAAAAATTCGTGTATTATGGTAGAAGCCGAGATTCTCATAGTTCTAGCAAAATAACCAAAATATTGATTAGGTATCTGCCAGTTTAACTATGTTGTGGTCTTGGACAATTTACTCCATCTCTGTGCTTCACTTTGCTTCTCATCAGAGATATCTATTTTCTTAGCACTGCACTTGGCTTATAGGAAGTGCTTAATAAGCATTAGCTATTAATATTTCACACCTTTTTATTAAGTCATCATAAGAACTTTATGAAGAATGAAGCTCAGTGAAGTCAAGCAATTTGCTCATGTTCTAGAAGGTAATAAGTGATGGAGTTAGAATAGGGAACTAATTCTGACTTTGATTTCTGCTCTACCAGAGCTACCCACAGTAACCCTGCTGGTTAGGAGAATATTCTGGAGAAGGTCCCAGTGCAGGAAACTTTCTTCCTTCTTTTTATTCTGATGAAGACTGGACAGGGAGAAGCCTGATGCACATTGGGTTTCCTCACACAGGAGTCAGGAAATCCAGTGCAGTTCCTGCCTCATTGTCTCTTTCCTATTGGGCATCTGTGGGCCTCGTCAATGCCCACAGGTGGCAGGATCCTGGACTCTGAAGGTGTCTGAGGGGAGCTGTGTTTCTTCACCACCCCTGCCTACGGTTTGGACTGTTTGCCACTCTCTAAGGGGCCTCAGGAACTTCTTGCACAGAATCTGGCCGCCTTACATTGGCATCTCAACATAATGCTCACCAGGTTTTGCTTTCATCAAGTTAGAATGGCTAATGTGCATGGAATTACTCAATAAGACTTATTGAGGACACCACATAAAACCTGATGGGTTTTATTACTTAGGTGGTGAAAAAGGTGGCCCTTACCTGTGAAAGGCCCTGCTGTTGGCCACCCCTGCTGAAACAAAGTCCAGGGAGTGATGAGGGCAGGATTTTACTGACACCTAAACACAGGCAAGTTGGTGGCTCCTCATTTTTTTCTTCATTGACAGAGGTGGCAGTGGAGCCTGTTCTCAGATGTCAGCCTGAGGCTAATCTGACTGCGTTTGGTACCCCAGGAGAGATCCATGAAAACCCGAGTGAAAGGAAAGTTAGAATTCAGTTCAACCAGGAAGAATCTTTGAAAAAGGACTTTTGTATAGTCATCTGGAAAGTGTGTACCCTTAGGAGTTACACATAATAATTGTCTTGAGAGTAGGAGTGGGATGGGGTGGGGAAGTGTCTGTGTGCCCAGAAATCCACCCAATGCATCCATTGCCTCATGCCAACACCTAAAACAAATGAGTTTCCTAAGACATAGCCTCCAGCTTCTTATGCAATCACTGAATCTGTTGGCTTTCTTGTCCTGTTCAAGAGAAGATTTAGACGCTTTCCACTATCCTTCCACAGACTATTGCTAAATGACCAGATGGTAAAAATGTCTACGGCCTGACCTTACTGGCAGCAGCCTACGAGTATTCCAGACAGTGAAGGATATGTAGCAAAGAAATTATTATTATTATTTTTCCCCCTCACAAAGAAGAACAGGCCTTCATCCTTGACCTTGGCATTCCCTTGTTGCCTTCTCTTTTATGACACCTAGGCTTGGTGTTATTTACCGGCTGAATTTTCATTTATATTGAATAAATTTAGAAGACTGAGGCTCTCTAAGTTTCAGACCTCCTGAGACAGGGGTGTGTGTGTGTGTGTGTGTGTGTGTGTGTGTGAGAGAGAGAGAGAGAGAGAGAGAGAGAGAGAGAGAGAGAGAGAAGCTCTCAGCTTGTCTCATGTCTGAAAGGCCTCCTGAATCTCTGAGCTCAATCTGGGAATAAAGCAGATTGGTTACTTGCTGTCTGATGGGTTTTATCAAAATACAATAAAGAAAAATGGTGGGCTGAGTTCTTACAGTTCTGTCAGGGGCTCTGTTACAGGTAAACCAGGCTGTAACTCACTTGCCTTGTGACAGTTTTTATTACTCTTTTTTTACTGTAGTTTTGAGGAGTGAGGGGAATTGCCCGAGACAACAGATGTGAGAGACTTTTTTCTTTCTCCCTGTCCTGTGGAGAGGCCTAAGGCTCCAGCCCGGTGACTCATTGTTGTGGTATTATATGCCTCAAGATTAAGTGTGTGCTGTGGGAAGTGTGGGGCAGGATTTATCAGTGCGAGTTCTTCCTTTGAAGTATCAGGGCAGGCTACTTTGCTGATGGTTTCTGGACCCTAGCCAAGCCCCAATATGCTGTGAAAATAGCCGTCTTAGGTTTTCTTGGCACATGAGCACATTTGCACTTGATTCTCAGACCTCCACTGCTTTCTGATGTTTTTGAGGCAAGTGTTCTTGGGAATTAGGGCCCAGGGCCAAATTGTAACCCTGCCTGTTTGTGCCCCTCAAATGCCCCATCCAAACATGGTTTTGATGGCTCTAGATATGGACTGCAGCACCAACTTGAATGAGAATGTCCCTGAGTTCCGAGGTGCGGGCTGGCTCTGAGTTGCTTTTAAGCCTTTATATAAATTTCTCTGTAACCCACATTTCCTGTTGCCCTGCCCCCACTAACAAAATGTTGATGCTAAGGCTTTTTATTGCAACAATGCTTTCTACAACAATGAGTGTTTGCATTTTCAGCCTGAAACTAAAGCAATATATATGGAGGGGGGGGACCTCAGTGATGCCATTATAACCAGTAAATAAACAAAACAAAACAAAACAAAAAGCCATCTTTCTCTAATGAAAAATCCATCATCTATTTGTCTGCATCTCCCTCCTCCCACCTTCACTGAGAGTCATAGTTATTAATTTTGAGAACAAAGGACATAAAAAGTTAATTACATTACATTCCCAGACACCCTTCCAGAGGTTAATATATCAGACGTATTTCTCATCGCCCAGCTATGTGTAATAAATAGCTTCCTTGTAAATGCAGATTTCCCAATAGACTCCCCATTTCAGGATTCTCTCCAGCCTGGGAACCAGACTCTGTCCTTTCTGATTTAAATCTTGCCAACCTGTGCTGGGGAACCCATATGTGACCTTGCTGAGCATCTTTCTTTCTCTCAACTTTCTGAGTGGGCAGACCCACTCAGAAAGGCAACTTGATATGACTACACTTAAATTTTGGAGAGGGCCCAGAAAGCCATCAGGTCGATGTCCTTCTGGTTGAAAACATAATTGAATGTTGGTCACACATAGGTTTCTGTTATGAGTTGAATTGTGTTCCCCTCTTCCAAGTTCATATGTTCTTAACCCCAGTACCTCCGAATGTGCAGAATGTGACCTTATTTGAATATAGGAGTCTTTGCAGATACAATCAACTTAAAATGAGGTCACTAGGGTGGGACCCACACATAGAAAGAATATCATATGAGCATCAAGACAGAAGTCTACAGGTCAAAAGAAAGGCGTGGGACAGATTCTTCCTTCACTTCCTGCCCTCAGAGGGAACAAGCCCTGCTGACACCTCGATTTTGGACTTCTAACCTCCAGAACTGTGAGACAATAAATTTCTGTTTTTTAAGCCACTAAGTATATCTGTCGTACTTTGTTATGGAAGCCCTACCAAACTGATACGAGTCCTTTGGACAGCAGACTCTGAGGCAGAGATTAGCATTAGGGATATCTGAGGGAAGAACTCTTGGGATAAATTTTTATGGATGGGAAAGGAAAGAAGCAGATGGAGAAGAAGGAACTGCGATGTGATCTCACCAAAGGCCTTGGCTGACTCCGTGGGAAGCTGTGTGTCTTGGAAAGCCCTTCACAGTTGGAATGTGAGTCTGGGTCTTTATACCCTCCTGTCTATCCATCATTAGGTGTGGGCTGCTGCTGGAAGAAGGTGTGCCCTTGGGTGAGGCAGATTTCTCTAGCCTAGGCAATTCCTAAAGAGGACAGACAAGTGGGGACAGTGTTTTGGGAGCAAACTCAGAAGCTGGGGGCATAAGTCCTTCATTCCTCAGAGGGCATTTGGGTGGTACACCAGAGCATAAACCACAAATACATGTCATGATGGGTTTTCAAATTTTATGATTTTTATAATAAAGTTGAGCTTTGTAAGCCATGGTGCCTCTTTTCAGTTCACCTTTTCTCATCTAACTTCTAGATGAAACAGGCTGTGGCTCCCATACCTTTGAACCTGCTGTTGGAGGAGGTGTGCCATTGGAGGTGTATCAATCAATATCTAGACAGGAAGACAGAATCTACTCTGGATGTCTCAAACAGAGAATATTAATAGAGTCAAAAGGTTACAAAAGTGCCGGAAAGGCTAGGGGTGATGCACAAGGAGAGGTGGCTGTTCCCCAGAGATCAGGAAGCTGGCTTTGACCTGCGGCCAGAACCTATAAGCCTACACTCTCTGCTGAGCTGCTAAAGGTGCTGCTGCCGTGGCTGTTGGATCTACGCTGTTCCCTTTGAACAGGAACTCAGGATGCCATACTTTGATGCTGGTGAAACCAGGAACGATGCTACTAGAACTCATAGTTGCCGGGGAGCTGCTGGAGCCCAAGATATAGTTGCTGGTCCCAGTTCTGCTGCTGTTGGTGGCAGCAACAGTAGCAGACAAAAAAAGTCTCATTTTTTTTTTTATCTCCTGGTTTCCCTTCTGGAAGGGAGGTGGGAGTGTAATAGACAGGAGAAAATGGAAGAATAAACAGGGATCCGGGACAGCAGATAATAGTCCAGTCTCTCTCAGACTTGTCCATGCTGTGTCTCGGATGAGCAGATGGTTCTTAGAGGGAAGGCCCGTGGCCAGGAATGGAGCATCACAGAGCAATGGCCTGGAAGCCCCTCCCTATCTGAGGAGGGGACCCTTTCTCAGAGCAGTGTATGACTCTGGAATTTGGCTGATCTTCCACTGCCATCTGCTCTCTGCTCCACATCCCTCTGGGAACAGAACTTTCCCAAACAGTTTCATACCAAGGCCAAGTTGGTGAAAAGGAGCTTTGTTTCTAGAGGAGATATTGTTATAATCTTGTTGTAGAAACCAGGTCTACCAGCTTGCAGCCAGTTTTCTCTTGACTACACTATGGCACAGCTGCAGCCAGCCTCCCTTTTCCTTTCCTTCTGGTTCCCAACAAGAGTGCTGGGTCACCACTAAGGTAAAATGAAACATGGATCACAAAAGGACCACCTGGATCAAAACTATTCAGTCACTTTAGTCAAATACCTGGGCAAATACCTTGGATTTCTGGTTATTTGCATTCACAAAAATAAGTGTTGTTTGGACACATGTATTTTGGGGGGCATTGATAAAATAATAGCATCTTCCTTATCATGAATAACACTTCTTGTGTTTCTTGTCTATTAACTGTACAAAGTGATTTTATACTATTTCCTCATTTTTCTTGCAGCCATATGACACATCCTAAATTGTCCTTTTTTATTCATCTATCTGTTTTTTCAGGAAATATATATTGAGTGCCCACTATGGACAAGTGCTTGTGTTATGGATAGTGGAGGGAATACAAAGAAGCAAAAGAAATATCCCTACGAAGAAGTTTAACCCTACGAAGGAGTCCATTTTCACAAATAAAGTAACTGAATTGCAGAAAGAAAACTAGTCAGTAATACCAAAACTTCAGATGGGCAAACCCAAGCCGTTCCAGTAAAGAACTCCCTTCTTATTGAATGCATTCAGTAGCGTTCAACCCAACATTCAAGATAATGTTCCTTAGTATCTCGTGTCATTATAGACTGATATGTGTTTGGTCTAAGGTAACTTTGACTCTCTTCTTTGGCCTTTAGGGAAGGTGACTGAGCAGGCTTTCTACAGTGCTTAGCTTTGTAGATACAAAATAAGCAATGTGTTGTATCCCTTCTGCCCAAGCATGGGGCTGGTATAATTTTCCACAGACAGCTGAATTCAACAGCCTGGGTGTGGTGGTTTAACACGAGTGAGGCCCAAATGGTAGGCGATAAAGATTGTGAGAAGAGACCTGTGAGACTTCTAGGCACTACTACCCGAGCCAGATAATTGAATTACATAGTGGAGCCAAAGCAAAGGTGCTGCCAGATTCTTCACACCTGGGGACTTCACCAGCCAGACCCCATATTGCTCCTACATTTAAGAGACTTGGTGAAAATGTTATCAAAGCAACACTGCCGTTGGCAACTTATAACTACTATCTAACCAATTATTCTAGCCACCTAGCAATTTCTTCAAATCACAGACGATTTCAGAATATTTCCTAAATCATACTTCCAGTTTCAAACAATAAGCTGAACCCATTCCTTTGTCTTTTGAGCTGTTACTATGCTCAACGGCAGTACTAGTGTTACCATGGTTTCCTTAGTGATGCATGTGTTACACAAGGGAGAGTGGTTGGAGGAAGCAAAGAATGGAAAGGAGGAGACATTGATATTCCCTGTCTGCAGGGTGCCAGCAATATTTTATGCTTCACATTGGCGATGAAGGTCCACCTGGCGGAAGGTTGCCCTCCGGTGAGAGAAGCTTCGTTCAGCTCACTTAAAAATTGTGAAGTTTATTCTGTGCGCCAGGCATTTTGCCATCTTAACTCCCAGAAAAGACAGCTAATTTATCCTGATACATTTGGTATGTTTCCCTAAGACAACAAAGAAGGGAAGGCAGATTTGTGGTGCCACAGTTGTATATGGGCTTAATTTGAAACTATTAATTTCATTAGCTTTAATATTCTAATTGTATCTCTGCATTTCACCCTGAAACACATTATTGCTCAAACGAGTTGGCTCAGAAAATAATTGCCATGTTCTTGCATAGAGAATATTCAAAACAAAGGGCTTTTGTAGCAGGGCTGGAAGGAGTGTTTTTTGATTGTTTCTCACTCCCCTCCCCTCTGTTTTTTCAATAGATGCCAACCTCAGTGTTCAGTAAGGCCTCCACGCAATTGGGACCTATGGAAAATGGCCCTGCCAGGGTGTGGGCTAACCTGGACAGGTTCCTGACTAGTTATCTGCTTCTGTGAAGACTTAAGGCCAATATTTATTAAGGTTCTCTTAGGTTGCTAGGGAATCTGTTGTCTATTTCTCAGAGGTTGTTTTCTGGATAGAGGCCGCAAAATGTTGCCACAAGTTCCACAGGAGTGTGAGAGCCACCAGGAGATCTGATTTTCATACTACTCCTCTTTCATTTTATAAGTCAGAGTGACTGGGCAACTGAGTAACACTTTGTGTTTGCAAGGTGTTGAGATTTTATGGGATAATTAATCTTTATAGAACCCTGGGCTGCTAGGGGACTTCCATTAATCCCACTTTGAAATGAGAAAAAAAAATAATTTTTTTGGAATTTCCCCATTCATGAATCAGTGTTGATAAAGAATTCCAGAAAGATTGATTTTCTTGCCCATGCCAGTCATTTCTCAAGGTTAAAAATCCTAGGAAAGTATTTGACACCAAAGGAAAACTAAGGGGGCTCACTAGAGTGGACCATGTCTTATTAGAGATACCTCTCTCACCAGGAGAATCAACATAGGGCATCGTTTCTCCGTAGCCATCAGGTGCTCTTTTGAGACCTTGGCATTCTGCTCCCGATCAACAATCCATGACATTTACTGAGTATCTATAATGTGTCCAACTTTGTGCCTGGTAATGCTGTGAAAGCAGGAAGCACAGACAACATGGCTCCTAAACTTTAAAAACCTCTAAAGTCTGGAGGGAGAGGTACGATTCATACAAATGAATTCATTAAGGAACAATGTCAGGTAGTATATTGACCTCTGCTAAGTGATTACAGGTCAGAATTTCTTCTCTTGTCATCAGAGCAGAGAAAGGGAAGAGAACACCAAGACTCAGAGTAACCAGAGACGGCTTCCTTAAGGAGGAGAGGCTTAAATGGTAAAGAAGAGAGAGAAAATCTAATAGGTCCTTTACTTTTAGGAGCTCCTAGTTCCACCGATTCCTGAGAGTAACAGTGAACACACACTTGAGAACCACTATCCTGGAGTGTAAGGTAGTAGTTGTGAAGAAGGTGGGCTCTGGGTCGACCACATGTGATCAAGTCCTGGGTCCCTCCCTTCCTAGCTGTGTGACCTTGAGCAAGCCACTTGACTCTTCTGGGCCACAGGTTTCATCTACAAAATGGAAGAGTGACACCAGTCCCCCCACCGCAGGGCTGCTATGAGCATTAAAACATAAAAGCACTGGAAAGAGCATCTGCACATAGTATGCGCCATAGAAATATTAGTTATCATTGCCTTCCTGACCCCTTGGTTTCATTTCTTCTCCCAGCTCGCATAGGGGAAAGTACTAAATCCAACTCTGTGATCTATACTAAACTCATGATTTTAATTTAAGCTCCTCAGATTCTGTTAGAGTGAAGGCTTAAGGATTATTTTTGCTCTTAAAGTCCTCAAAATATTGACTGCCTGACTTGAAATGATCTCTCTTCCATCTACTCTGGAACAATTCTTCTCTTTCCCTTTTTTCTTTTTCCCCCTTTCTTTTTCTTTCCTTTCTTTTTTGGACTTTATCCTCAAGCCAGAAGATAGTACCACTTTGCCCACTCCTCTGAGCCCAGTATTCTGGAGGAAACAGAAGTTTAGCTCCCATGTATACACATTCCTTTTCTTGAAAAGTATAAAAATTATTTTAGTTTTATTTTTGTTAGATTTGCTGGGTTTTTTCCCCCCTTCCTTTCTAGGAAAGGAGAAGAGAAATTGTGGCTTCAAAATTAGGGCAAATACATATACTTACTTTACCTTTGTATAGAATTGGCCTAATCTAAGAGCCAGGGCAGCTATGGTGGCCCAGGTAGGTGTGGCAAGAGGAGACTGATGTCTCCTCCTGAGGGGGCATTAGGGAGCTGTGCTACCTCTGTCATAACTGCTCAGAACATCCACTCTCCACACTGCCTCATCCTCCCCCACCTCCCAAGGTCATTCAGGCTCTGACCACCCCTCCCCCCAGCACCTTTCAGGATTTCTTTGACGTCTCAACCACTCTGTGTGTCCCACGTGAGTATCTGTCCTGTGAGGAGCCCTGCTTGGCCTGAACTACCTCACTCACTGCCCACAGACTTGGTGCCATGGCAACCGTTCTCACAAACATACACAGATGTCCAGATAGGGCCTGGTGACAATAGACCAAAGTAATAGGACCTTGCTATGGGGAGGCCACTCTTACACACCCTAGAACCCATCCTATGTGGGGCCTTCATCAGGAGGAGGACCATTCTCTTGTGCTGAGAGCACCTGAGACGCGGTTCCAGAGAACAGCCGTGGGATGCTTGCCTTCCCAGCTCACTGCCTAGGCAACGAAGAAGGGCCGAGAAGCATCTCTGGGGATTTCCAGATGGGTCAGTGCAGAAGCATTCCCATGAGTCAGCTTTCTGGTTGTAGACCAGGAGCCCTGCCTGGAAATAAGCTCTTCAATAACCCTATGACAGTCGTTCCTTTCTGTGAAGTGGTGGCTGCGTTGCCAGCACAACTGGGACTCAAAGCTTATGCACATTTGCACAGTGTCTTTGAAATAGGGCAGGCTGAGGTTTGTTCTTGTTATTGGTTTACAATAAATTTAATTGAACTCTGAACCTCAGTTGGCCAGACAGCTTCCCTGTTTACATTTCTCCTCACTCCTTCCCTTTGTCCTGATTTTTAAGGAATCAAGGACATTAGATCTTGTATTTGTACCCTCAGAATGCAAGGTGGCACTTGAAACACTGGATCCATATAATGCACCTTCCTGAAGCTTCAGCTCTAAGTACAAAAGTGATATAAAGTATTATTTTTATATCAAAGTGTGGGCTGATAGAAAAAATACAAAAGATTTTCACAAGTTTTAAGATAAAACACGAGGTTTCATTTTATGTGCTGCTGAAGTGAGACTTTGAAGAAGGCATTCGCTTGCTGAAGGCCTTTGGGCTAACCCCTCAGGTAACGTGCTATCTCCACCGGTCTTGGAGAGGTTTTGGAATGAAAGTTTGGGAAGTACACTTTGTGACATGGTGACCTTGACTGTCTCTGTAGCTATTTTTGAAAAAGAAGTGATTATTTGGGTCACATACCAAGCAAAATTAGTACACAGAGATTTGAGAAAAGCTGAACAGATTCCAATCTGATAAAATTTTAGATACATAGTTATGCCAATCATAGTGTTGATTTGAGGCAATAAGAGAAATAGAAGTGACACAGCGACGATGATAATATGGTCAGCTTGTCTTTACAATGAAAACCAGTATTTTTCAATATGGTTCTCTCCAGATTTTACTTTTCTGCACTAACCAGAGCATATGAGTTCAGAAACTATGCAACATGTGTGTTAATTTATGATTGTATTTCTTCTGAATGTAACTAGGCTATACCTAGAACCTTTTATCATAAGATAAAACCTATTACTTTCATTTTTATCTCTTTCCCAAGAGGCCAAGTGGGAATATCAGCACAGGGTACCAGGGAGCTGAGTACACTGAGTGGTTCACTTCCCCCCAGACTGTTTCTTAGTAAACTCTGGATACTTCTTTTGGTCACCCATACTAGCCAGTCAGATAATGAGGCTCAGTTGTGGGTTTTTGCAGGCAGAGGAAAAAAGAACACCCCTGCTGTCCTTCGGTTCTCAGTGACTGGAAGAGTGATGGACACTTGGTTGAGAAGCTGGGTGAATGCTGACACATTCACATTTTGTGTACATAAGAATATTGCAAACAGATTGCTACAGACCACATGACAGTGGCAGCTCCTTCCTGGCTCCGATGTATTGCGCAAAACTGTAGTTCTGGGGAGGTGGCTCTGGTATAGCGAAAGAATGCATATCAAGTTTCCAATTTCATAATCATTGACTATTACATTTGACTTTGGGCAAGAAACTTAACTTTTTGGAGTATCAGTTTGTATAATGAGGAGACATGACATCTACCTCAAGAGATGATAGTCTTTAAACGAGATCATGTATATACTTGGATTAAATATAGTGCCTGGCACATAGTAGGTGCCCAAAAGTAATAGGTGACCCAGAAGTGACAAGACCTCCATAGCAGGTAGCTGTAAAGGTGATGACATTATTCTCTCCTTCTCAAAACAAACATACAAAAATCCCCAAACTCAAAAATCCAGGCAAGCAGAAGGTTGAATTCCAGCACACTCTGAAGACAGGAATAGGCATCATCTACCCAGATGCCCCAGACTGCTCACCTCTCTGTGCTGGACTTTTGAGACATGAGGATGAGGCATTAGCACAACCTCACTCCGAAATTTCTGCTCACGGAGAAGACCGCTATTTTTAAGTTGGTAAAACAAGCACAAAGGAATTTAATGTACCCTGCGTAAGTTGGACAAGACTATTCCACCTTTTAGAGAAGACATGCTGCCGCCTCTGTGACGTCAGTAATGAGGCCATTACCACCTGAGAGCAAGTCCCTCCTGAACTCCGGTGGGGCCGTGGGCCGTCCAGCCGGGATTTATCTTCTGTTCAGTAATCTCGGCGACTCCCTTGCTTGCACATTGCTGTCATGGCAGAAGGAAAAGGCAGAAAAGGAAGGGCCTGAGGGAAGGGTAGAGGGAGCCTGGGCTCACTGCTGTATTTCATAAAACCATTATCCTTCTTCATGACCACGCGAGTACCCACATTGCCGCATGCTATGCGATGCTCAATTAATTCCCGAAGACATCACCAGAGACTAATGTGTGCATGCTGAATAAGCCTGGATGTTTTTTATGTTGTTATTTGTTTAGGTCATATATTTGCAGACAGTAGTCATGCATTAATTGTCCATTTGGGGCATCCTAATGGCTATCCTGAAACAATCCATTTTTGTTTGTTTGTTTGTTTGTTTTTGGTTTTGGTTTGATTTGGTTCATCTGTTCTTATCCCAAGTGTCATTGGCAATTGGAATCAAAAGCTGAGGATCTCACTTGGACATATATTTGTGTGTTAGGCATCGAGATGTTTAGCTATCTTCAAGTTTCAAATTCTTTAGAGAAAAAATGAGAATGAGAAATGACCATTGGAGAGCTGGAAATCTGAGATTCCCTGATGTAGAGGTTCTATGGCAATGGGCACCCGAGTCCCCAGGCCCTGCTTGGTCAAATGGCATCTGCCCATTTAAGTCCTTACTTGGTTTTCCTGCCTAGTAGTGCAGGATTTTATATTTTTGATAAATTCTTATTAGACAGCAGTCAATTCTTGTTATGGAATTCATATCTACATGTGCCAAAGAGGCAGACCAGGCCCAGATGTGGGGTTCATGTTCTCCCTGGAGGGTCAGAAAGACTAAGGGTGTAGATGGGCCATTCATTCATACCCTTTGGGCACAGTATTTTCCCTGTCTTCCTGACAGGACTTGGCATAATCTGTTGGAAAGATTGGATTGACAGACTTCATTTCCACAGTTTCTTTGTAATAGATTTTGGCTTTTTTGTTTCTGGCTCATTTGCTCAAGTAAAAAAATATATTTTTTTAATTTTTATATTTTTTTATAGTTCTTAAAGGATTCATCAGTGCCTGAAAAGTCTCAGTCAGTGTATTCTTTTATGTCGCCCTATTCTTAGAGGGTACACTTTCCTCTTTTCCAGGAGGAGTTAGAAAACAGGCAGGTTTTCTCTCTGAGATTCAATCAGTGCCACTCTGGGTTCTATTAAGGTACTGGGTTAGATTTCAGAGGAATTATTTCATCCTTTGAGCAATTAGTACCTTCTTAAAATTCAGACCCTCCCCCGCAGATCCCTCTGAAGTGCTTTTGTCAGGATGGTTTATCAGTCCTGGATCATGTTTTGCCAGCTGTTCAGGCCAGCGGTGTAGAGAAAACACTTAGGCATATGGTTCAGATGCTTGCAGTTTTATCTGAGTAAAATCTATGTGAAAAGACCTCAGAATTTAAAAATCCAATCAGTGCACATGATGTCAGAATGTTTACTGTTTCTCTCCTGGGGACATTTTCTTGGCATTTCGGTATGATCCTGTAGGTGTGTCTAATTGTTCTTAAGGCACAGCTGTGTGAGTTCGATTTGCCAGTAGGAAAAAATTCCCTATCTTCCCACATCAGGAACAATTTTGAACTTCCCTCTTAGCTCTCACCTTTCAATTTCTACAAAGCTGTAGACTTTAAACTCTTTTGGTGGCAAAGTAGAAAGCTTCGTTTTCCCATCAGCTTTGGAGACTGACTTTTGACATCTTTGAACTTGTCCTGAAGATCAAGGACCATTCAGAATCGGCCCCATCACTTGGACTTTTAAGCCCGTTCATAGCTCAGAGCTAAAAGGGAGAACAGAAGAGAGAGAATAAAGGGAATCTTTGCTGATTTTTCCCTTTGTGGATGCTATGTGACCCTTTCCTGCAGGCTTTTGTGGGGGAGTTGCAGCAAAAGATAGTTTTGCCTCAGACAGCAATTCTGTTGAGACACAACAGACTCATTTTCCTGGAGCTGAAATCAGCGTTTCAACATTGATGTTTGAGGCTCCCTCCGAGCCTGATCTCAGGGAAGCAGGAAGCTACTATTTTTAGTTGGGAAAAATATCAACATAAGATAAAGAGAATCGGATCGAGGCCAAGACTCTACTGTTAATTCAAGTTACTCAAGGTTAATAATGTCAAAGATACTCCCTAAGCAATGGGCACAGCCCTCTGGGTAATGTTCTGACATGATCCAGTACTCAAGTAATGAAACCACGCTGCCAAGATCCAGCAAGGATAGGTAGAGAATTTCATAAAGAACCTTCCTCTTGAGAACTGATTTCTTAAATTAGTAGGCTACAGCCCCTCCTCTTCGATCCCCATCTCCTGTGGAAAACATTCAAGGTGTATGAGCCTGGGGGGCTCTGATCTCATTCTTGGAACTGCCTTTGGCTGGCATCTTTTCCCACAGCTGTCTGGCCCAGTTGTACTGCTTCTAGAGAAGGCTTCTCTTCTTCCTTTGGCAATAGCCCCCACAGCACTTCTTGGACAGTGCCTCGGCCACCAATCTTCTTCTATTTCTGGCTCAATCAAACTGTTGTTAACCCTTTTCCCATTTAGAAGAAAATGTGCAGCTCGCTGCCTGCATTAATTTAATGTCACGCGTAGGAATGTTACATATTCTAGGATTTGACATTTTCAGCAGTCGAGAATTACTATATTTTGTAAATGGAAATACCACTACTAAAAACAGAATGCTACAAATGGAATGATGTCATTTGTTTCCAAAAACTATTGATATCCCAGAGTGATGTGAAAATAATAAAAGAAAGATATTTCGTGGCAAACTTTCGGGGTAAGGTTAGAACTATAACCTACAAGTTATCTCGGAGTAAGCGCTGCAGCCACAAGTGTCCCCAGTGAATATCCTCTGGGCAAACGGGAAATGAGATAAGCACTTATAAATAGCTCATTCTCATTTATCTACTCTTGCAGAAGAAAGCAGTGGCATAAAATAAAAAACACCCAACTAGCAGTGAACTCCCAAAACTTTTGCTTTTGAATTATGTTTTCTATTGGCAGGGTATGGTCAGCATAAATACCACCCAAGTAGCCTTTTCTCATACTTCTCACTAGATATTATTACCATTTATGCAGTTGTTAGGAGTCAGAGAAGACACTTATAAAAGTTAATCTTAGGGGCATTGTGTCAGTCTCATGTAACAGAAAACTCGTAAAGGGTTAAGCAGAAAAGGGAATTTATAGTCAGGGCTTCAGGACAGATAGACTTTGGGGCTCTATTGATGTAATCATAGCTATTGTTGTCATTATCATATTTTGATTTAGTCTTTCTTTTTAGCAGCTTACAGCTCCCATTTCCATGTGACAACATGGAGTTAGTTTCAAATCCAGCATGCAAGAAGTGACTTTCTGACAAACACCTTGGCAAAAATCTCAAGGAGTCTCATTGTCCCTGGTAGGGTCATATGCTCTTCCTGAGCCAAGTGTTAAGGAATGCAGTGATCTCTTTTGGTGGCCTGAATCACATGTATGATGTGATTGGGGTGGAATCATCTCCCCTAGAACCACATGGACTGAAAATAGGAGATGAGTGGGTTTCGAAATGAGAATGGGAATTGTTACCACAAAAAGGGGAAGTGGAAACTGAGTATGAAAAATAGCACACATGGCCACTATAGGAACAGATACATCCAACAATCATGCCTTCTCAAACAGTGCTGTCTTCATGGCAGACACTGCATTAAGTCTGGGTAAGTGGGAAAGGAGAGTTAAAGAATTACAAAGATGATTGAAGCAGAATCTGTGCCATTGAGGAACTCAGGGTCTTAAGTTTTGCTTAGGCCAGAGATAGCACATTCATGGTTCAGGTGCCAACAACACATCTGCCTCTTACACCCATGGCAGGCAACGCTGCTGGGCCCTTCAGTTTGAGCCTGAATATGGTTTTAGAATTTTTTCCATCACTGCACCCCAGGCAGCTACTACAAATCAAAAGATGTCAGCACATGAGAAAATACTTATTTTTCAGACTGTCTTAGACTGATAGTGAATTAGACCAAATGAACAATCACTTTTAGTGTGGTTAGTAAAGTAGGCTGGGTGTGAGTGGGAGGTAAAAGATGGCTGGCCAGCAACTGACCACTATTTACTAGTTGTCTGGAAAACCCTGGAGCCATGTGAGGATAATAGCTAGTCCGCTGTATTTCACAGTTTGCACATATCTAGCTTCTTTCAAATAGGTCATTGAGCCTATCCAGCTCATTTGTTTTCAAAGCATTTTAAATAATACTAAATAAAAATAACAGTGGGTAATTAAGCTCACTTTTTTTTTTCTTTCTAAATAGTTTTGTTGAGTGAGATCTGTATGAAGTGGGAAGGGGGAAATTCTTATTCCCTATAATTAGCAAAATTAATCTAGCCCTCTACTTGCAGTGTTTAAAAATCATATTCAGTTAGTTTAATGGTACTGTAAAAGGCCAAATCTACCATATAGTATGGTACATGAAGCCAAGAAAGAGGATACAGTGTGTAAAGTAACGACAGATGCACAAATATTTTGGAAATGCATACTTTCTCAGAACTCTGAGGATGATCATGAAGGCAAGTTAACTGAAAGAATATAATGACCTTAAATGTGTCTTAAATGTTAGAAGCAAACACTTCTTAATGCATCTAGACAGGAAACTGAATCAACAAACATTCTGCCATGTACATGTTACTCCTAAATGCTTTGTGAGATACAAGAAGGATAAGCCCGTCTCTTTCTAAAGAAGAGGCAAAGATAAAAGATTTACAAATATGAAAACCTAAATAAAAATAAAGCACTTAACAATTGAAAGCAATAGTTGAAGAGATGTCAGTACACAGTAAGTGATTAATTACCAAATAGATAATAATTATGGGAAATTTTTAGGAAGGAGTGATTAGTTCAAGCTAGATAATGAAGAACCTTATAACTGAGGAAGTGAGAACTGATCCTTGTCTCAGGAGTTAGGATTGGGTTTGGAAGGCAGTCCTGGTGGGGAAGGCAGCCTATGAAAAAGCAAGATGGGTGGAAGGAGAAAACTATTTGGGAGAGAACATGTAAATAAATTTGTCTGGAGTTGATGTTTTATGTAGAGGAATGAAAGAGAGGGGAGGTTGTAAAAATATATTGGGATCAATTGTGGAGGCCAAGGTGAAGGTTTTAGATGTAATCCAGTAAACAATGGGGAGTCACAAAAGAGTGACAGTGGTATGGTCAAACTGTTTATGGGGAGAATAAACTTGACCTAAAGGTGGATGACAGAATGGGGGTAATAGACATTGGAGTTGGGGAAACTATTAAAGGGTCTTTTTCAATAATCCTAGGAAAGGTAAAAAGGTCCAGTTCAGTTTGTTGGCAGTGGAACTACAATCAGCACTGTGAAATATAAACAAAATGCGGTCACTAGTTTGATCCTTTCCATAGAGGCAGAGGAAATCATTTATGTATGCAGAGGTAAAAAAGATATGAAGTAGTATACAGTGGTTATTTTGGGGTGCTGGAATTTCAGACAATTATTTTTTATATTTCTCCTCCATAGAATCTAGATTACCTTTAAAATCAGGGGGAACAATTTCTTTATAAAAAGGAATCATGTAGTCTTGGTGCCAGTGTTTAAGGTTTCCCCATGTGTGTGGAGTAACATATCAGTATGTGATATTCTCACCTTAAATGCTTTTAGGTGGTGTGAACTCTCTGGAAAACAGATACCAGCTGAAATTTGGTTTGCTCAAGCTAGAGATACGCACAAATGTCTTACTGCAGAGAATGAAGCATTCGAAACTTCTTTCCCTTTAAATTGTAAATTAGAATTAAGATTATCCATATGGTGATGCATCTAATTATCCCCCAGTGCTCTTTTTAACCCAAATAAGAGATGATTTCTATTTCTGAATTTTTTAATGATGTAATTTCTCACAGTTATAAGTATATGTAATGCTTAATTTTTCTATCAATAGCACAGATAGATGCATATGATCACTCAAATGGCCATATGGTACGATGAGACACAAATCTACTTTTCAAAGTTTTATTTTCCCAGAATATATTTTGCCTTCAGCTATATGTACATCATCACTCAACTTTTTAGAGGGTGGCTCTCAGGACTTTTACTAAAGCCAGAACAGAGCTAGATTAGATTGCCCCATGAAGGCAATGATCTGGTGGTGGTGAGAAACTAATTGGTACACATACAAGTTATTTGAAGACAAGAACTTTTTATAAGAAGATAAGAAAACTCAGTTATTACATTTAAAATACATGCATAATAAGCAATATATTTATAAATCTTTAATAATTTTCAAATAATGTATTCATCTGATTGGATTCGCAAAATGCCTAGGATGAGAGAAGTATCATCTCATTTTTTAGACAAGGAAACTGAAGCTCAGAGGGCCAAGGATGGACTATCTCTAATGAGTAAGCACATGATCTTACATTTTCTGAGTCTTAAGTGTTCCTGTAATTTATTTTAAGGCTCTATTTAGACAAGTTCATTTTTTTTTTAAAGAAAAATAGAATTATATCTGTTTGCCAACATAGACAAGCAAATTATTAACTAGTCTGGTAGAATCTCCCTCGCCTAGAATAGCTGTAGCAAGCTATAACACATAATGTTTGAGGGCCAGGGCAAAACAGCTACCTTGTGATCACCCCTAATCAACACTAGAGCAAAGAGGAAGTTACTGGCACAAAACATGAGATATATTCTTTTTTAATATAAAAACCATATAAAATAAACCAAAGAATCATGTCCAGTCTGATCCTTGCAAATGCATGCTCGGCCTATTAAGAAAGAGAATGCAGACACATCGGCCTCATTCGAGAATGCTCTTGGGAATGGATGAGGGTGCTGTGATGCTTTGAGCCCAAACAGTGGGTGACTTCAAGGAGTGACCAGTCAGAATAGATTCCACAGTGCACATCATCCACCTGACTCAATGGTACTTATGTTCTTTAATGGATGCCACAGTAAATGGAAAAAAGTGGGGTTAGGGGATAATTTAGGAACCAGAAGGGTCAGAAAAAATGGTGCCAGTGGAAGTGCTTCTTACAGAGTTGAAAGTGTGGTGTGAAGTTAGCTCTCTAGGAGCCATTAATAAACATGAAAATTGTTCCTAGAGAAATGTTAAAGTCAAGATATGATGACTGGGTATTAATGACATCACTATTGGATCCTCTTATCTCTTTTTTTTTAAATCAAATTTGTTGGGATAACATTGGTTAATACAATTACACAATTTTCAGATGTACATTTTAAGTTGACATCTGTATATTCTGTTGTATATTTACCACCCAAAGTCCAGTTTCCTTCAGCTACCATATATTTGATTCCCTTTACCCACTTAACCCTCCCCTTACTGCCCTATATTTGACCCCCCTTTACCCCAGCTCCATCTCCCCTTTTCCCCCATCCTCTACCCTCTGGTAACCACTAGTCTATAGTCCATGTCCATGAGTCTCTGTTTGTCCTGTTCCTTTGTTGTTTTTAGGTTTATTTCCCACATATAAGTGATATCATGTGATTTTTCAACTTTTTCTGTCTGGCTTATTTCAGTTAACATGATTATCTCAAGTTCCATTTATGTTGTTGCAAATGGCAGTATTTCATCTCTTCTTATGGCTGAGTAATATTCCATTGTATACATGTACCGCAGCTTCTTTAGCCCATCATCTATTGTATGACAATTCGGTTGCTTCCATGTCCTGGCCACTGTGAATAATGCTGCTATGAACATAGGTGTGCAAATATCTTTTTGGATATGATTTTTTTAAGTCTTTGGAGTAAATACCTAGTAGAGGGATTGCTGTATCATATGGTAGATCAATTCTTAGTTTTTTGAGGAAACTCCATAACTGTTTTCCATAGTGGCTGTACCTGTTTACAGTCCCATCAGCAGTGTATGTGGACCCTCTACCTCTTACCACCACTTTCTTTTTAAACATTTTTGGTTACTTGCTTCCTCTCTGTGCTTAAACTTCAGAATATAATATAGGCTAGTGATTCACTTTGCTTCATTGATTCACCCAGTTTACTTGAGCAAAATAGGGAATAGCTGTTCTTTTTTGCTAATGGCTTGTTGAGGGTATCAAGACCTGTCTTTCTTCTTTCTCTTTATGGACTTTGTTACCCATATCCTTCATTTGCTCATCATTCAACACTTCAAAAGAGATACGTGCCAGGTGCTGTGCTGGGTACCATGGGGAATAAAAGGTGAATGAGAGCCAGCTACCTGGTCCTCAGTACATTTGCAGTTGAGCAGGACAACACACAAATGACATAGACTGTCATGATGAGCCTTGTCAGGGGCTGAACCCAACACAAAGACTCTTCCTATAGAGAATAAGGGAATAAAGACTTAGTGGTATGGAATTTGAGCTGCAACTGAAAGAATGGGAAAATATGACAGCTTGAGACATGAGGAGGCATGTTAGTTCAGGGAGTGGTCTAAAAGGACGGAGCCTTTTTTCAGTTTTCCTGTTTGACTACAGCAAAGTTCTAAGGAAGGAAATAGCAATGGGTAAGTTGGAGCCAAATTGTGGATGTCAGGTGTCAAGCTGAGGAACCTTTACCAGGCAATGGGGAGCTATTGAAGGACTCCTTGCTGAAGGCTGATGAAAACAAGACTGTGCTATATAATGATTAATCTAACTGGTATGCTGGATGGATTGAGATGAAGAAATGATGTGGTGAGAGAGACCAATTAAGTGGGAGGCTGTTGCAATAGACTAGATGAAAGATCATGTGGGCCTGAGCTAAGAAAGGTAATGCATAGATGGTGAGTTATTCAGAAATTAAAGTCAGCAGGCCTCTGAGACCAATTAGATATGGGTGATGAGGGAGAAGGAAGAGTCATGGATCAGCCAAAAGGGGAATGCAGGAGGTGGAGCATGTTTTAGGAAAGACGCAGCAATTTCAGCTCGAGACATATAGTCTCACCATAACAAAATACCATAAGCAGAGTGGTTTAAACAATGAAAATTTATTCTCTTGCAATTCTGGATTCTAGCAGTCCAACAAACTAGAAGTCAAGGTGTTGGGCAGATTTGGTTTCTCCTGAGGCCTCTCTCCTTGGCTTTCAGATGGCTGCTTTCTCGCTGTGCCCTCACATGATCTTTCCTTTGTGTTTGCATCCCTGGTATCTCTCTGTGCATCCAAATTTCTTCACCTTAGTAGGACACTGGTCAGGTGGGATTAGGGCCCACCCTAGTAGCCTCATTTGAACTTAATCACCTTTTAAAAAGTTTCCAAAACAATCACATTCTGAGGTAGGGCTCCAACATATGAATTTTTGGAGGACAGAATTCAGACCTGAACAGGACATGCCAAGTTTGAGGTGTTTTTGGATATCCCAGAGCAAGTGTCTAGTAGATGGTTTGCTGCATTGGTTGGAGCTCAGGGGAGAGGCCAGGACTGCGAATGTAGAAGTGAGTAGCACATATCTAGTGCGTGAGCTGAAGTCAGCGGGGAGTCGAGAAGAAAGGCTCACTCTGTTGGTCATGATGATAAAGATAATAATAAAATAGTAATAGCTGCCATGTATTGAGTTTTCTGTATGTCAGCACTGGGCTAGGTACGTTGCATAGAACAACTCTACTTAAGAGTGATCATTATTATTGTTGTTGTTATAATTTTTCTTTATTTTATAGAAGAGAAAGCTGAAGCCTGGAAAGGTTCAGTGATTTTTCTAAGGTCTGAGAGCTTGTAAGGAGCAAAATCAGAATACAAAATTCAAGTATTTCTGAATTTAAAGATTCGTGCCTGACCGTCTCCAGAGAGAGTAAGTAGAAGAAAAAGAGAAGTCAGGGGCAGAATCAATCTTTGCTTGGAAAAAGGCAGAATAGGAAGAGCCGGGTAGAGGGACAGTGAGAAGATGGTCAGAAGATGGAAAAGCCAGGAAGAAATGGTGAGCTGGGAGCCAGAGGTTGTTAAGGGGACATAGCCAGCAAGGCCAACTGCAGCAGCGAGATGAGGAGGAAGAGTATACCAGTAGGCTGGGGAGTAGGGAGCTACTGCTAATCTTTGTAAGAGCTTGTTTTCTGGAGATTTGGAGGCAGATGACAGATGGCAGGCAGTATGCTGAGGAGAGAATGGGAAGTGAGAAGAGGAGGTGGCAAGCCTCGTCATCATGGGAAGGAGCACTAGAGAGAAAGGGATGTGGAATCAAAGGGATTTTATTTTTAGAATGGGACAGAAAGACTTTTAAATGTTGGTATGTTGAGGATGGGGATGCATATTTTAAAGATAGGAGAATAATTTAATGGTTAAGGCTCTGGAAGAAGTGGGGGTTGCAGGGTGAGGTTTCAGGTTGCAAATGGCTTTAAAAAGAACAAAGATTCTTCCTTGAGGCAAGCGGGATTCATTAAGGTTGGGTTGTCTAGGACATGGAGGACCCAGGAAGTTGGCCGGCTTTGGACCAGAGGTGAATCAAAGTACAATAGATGGAGATTTCTGAAGAAAGTTACCAGCAAGAATGATTAGTTCCTGAACCACAAGCTGTCTCAATCCAGAGGTGGTTCTCTTTTATCAATTTAAACCTTGGGCTGGTCCTAAAATTAGGGCAAAACTGAGCCTGAGAGAGCTCAGTTGGAGGAATTATTGGACGATCTCAAGGCCAACACTGAGAAACGTTTCCAATCAGCTAATATTTATGGAATGACCTCTATGTGTGTAAGTCACAAATAATTCTTGGGAGACTGATTTTACACAGATCTTCCAACTTGTCTTCATGTGTAAATTAATCCCATCCCTAGCCTCTGACATACAAAGGAGCAAATGTAGAACCCGGAATAAAAATAGTTCAGTGCTGGTCCCTGGACATCTCAATGTTGTCCATATAGTTGTTTATGATTTGTTAGGGTTGGCATGAGTAATAAGTATATCATATAATAAAGGGATTAGCCTCTAGCGATCGGACTAGGAACACAAGAGCCAATTAATTAGAAGGTAATTTAATAAGACTGCTTTTAAATTATCCATGTGATGTAACAAAGGACTGGGCTTTTTGAAGTGATGGCATTGTTTGGGGAAAATTCAGGTATAGGTGTATTTAGCAGTGTGGGGGTAAGAAGGATGCAGACTCTGTTCTATAAACTGAGGCTCCCTGCAGTTGGAGCGTTATTCTGGTCAGGTCTGGACACTGACTGCCCTATGGGCAGTGAGAAAGGGCAGTTTCCTCCCAGGGAGTCTCTTGTTGGTGGGAGGAGAGCTTGGCTTAATGGCCTTAATCCAGTATGACATGGACATTGGGATGGTAAAAAGCATGGGAAGGTTTGTACACACACTACAAAGCCATGTGGCCCACATCTAAAACCAAAAGAGAGTATGACCGAGGCTGTCATCATTTCCTCAGAGGCTGGCAATAGCTCACTGGCATTTGCCTCCTTGAGTGCATCTGAGAGTTGGCTTCTTAAGTATTTAGAGGTAAATTAGTTCTGTGGATCTTGGCTCAAGGATTCCTGGATCTGGTGTTCCCTCCTGGACCGTGAGGTACGCAGGAAAGCCTTTGCGGCCAAGCCCTGAACTTCCAGAGACAGCAGTCAATCATACTTCCTTACCTTCAGCCTCTACACAACTTTGGCATTTTAAAGCAGGCATTTGTTTTAAATTGTCAAATGATATAGCATGAATTTCAAAAAAAATTCAGAGTGGTTCCTCTAGGAGGCAGAGTGGGGAATACAGGTGTCTGGGAGAAACATTCTCCAACGCCAGTTATGGAAATAGAATTAATGGTTTAAAAGTAAAGTGCTATATTTTAGAAAAGGAAAAACATAGAAACATTGGACTAGAGAGATATTTAGAGGTCATTTGCTTTCTCCCCAGTGAAAAGAAAGAAGAAACACATTGTACCCCACTATCACCCCTCATTTTAAACTTACCTGGGGCCTGGACACAGAAGGAACTCTCGAAGGATTTGTTGAATGAATAAATAAATGAATGAACCTCTCTATTTCTCTCTTTCACACATGCAAACTCATGGAGTTCTCTGTATTGATTACTTAGCAAATATTTTTGAAATGGCTTACATTAAGAAATATAGATTCATGAATCTGAAAGACATTTAAATGAAAAAAAAAAAAACCAAACTCTAAGCTGATTAATACAGGGTGGATAGGGTGGACATTGGAGGGATAATTATACCAGAAACTTAGACCAAGAAAAGCTGCTAAATTGAATGCGAAACACATCTCTGAGTTTCTTATTATTATTCAAAGCAAAAAATATGCAGTCATAAATTATTTTTTAAGGCATGTCCATCATGTGGGTTATTATTTAAAAAAAAAGCTATAAATGTGGCTGTTGTTTACATTGATTCTTTAAAAAAATGATGAGCATGATCTGAAGTCTGTGAAGGAATTCTAAAAGGAACTTGGTGGTATAGTCTGGTTGTAGAAATTTTTGGTGGCCTGATGTGAAGGAATTATGGCCTGCTTTTAGTTGTTATTTCTTTGCAGGTACTAACCCAGGAAGCCAGGGAGGACTCAAAGCCCCATGACAAATAGAGTACAATCAAGGATGCTCACTGCATCCAAATATGGGTCTGGGGAGGACAGAAAATTGAGCCAGTTTTACCAGTATTTTGAAATACTACCCGTTAAAACAAACATGGGTATATTATGATGTATAGTATACAACCAAAAAATCACAACAATATTTTATGATAAAATCTCTAAAGATATTCCTCTTCTTAGCACACACCACTTCAGGCTATACCCGCAGACCTTCTGATAAACATATTTATTGTCTGCTGACACTGAGCATAACTTGATGGTAAAATCTGAAAAACTTCTTAAGTATGTTATTTTACCTGAGCTTTTACTAGAAGCTTTATGGTTGACAATTCAAAACTGAGGTCCCCAATGAGCATTTGAAAGGCTGACATTACAGATTGAGAAAGGATGCCTGTGCCTTTGTCCCAAGCACATCAGTAGGAAAAATGAGATTGCTTTATTAAATGGATGCATCCCCCACCATTGCAAAAAAGCTTTATTCCAGCCAACATACAAATGCTGGCACACTTAGACATGCCTCGACTAAGAAACAGATAAGCCATAAGTTATAGGTGCTATTGAAATTTAAAATCTATGTGATTCAGTCATGGGTTTTGCATTTGCCTGTAACACTCTTTGCTGTCATTTTAATCTTCACATTAAAAAATGGGTCTTTATATTTGATTACTTTGAGCTATTGCCAGGGTTGGAGAGCACTAGGGTTTCAAGCAGGGCAGAGAGGCCCTCGTTTAGTAGGGGAAAACTTCATTCAAATCCAGGGCCACGGGGACAGCAGACTACTGCTTTTTATTACTGTGACAGTCCCACATTTTCAGGGCTATTTGGTTCAGAATGTTAGTGGTGGCCCTGCCCCAGGCTTGCGGTTGGTGAGATCTTTGGAAATGTCCCTTCCGTATTCAAAACTCTCCAATGATTTCCCCTGACACACTTGGAATAAAATTCAGTCTCGACCATGGTCCACCAGGCCCCACAGGGTTTGGCTCATGGCCACCTCTCTGCTCCCTTTGCCACACAGTCCTAGTTGGCTCCTCCCCAGCCACAGTGGCCAGAGTTTCCTCAGATGTGCCAAATTCACTCTCCCTCTGGCTCTGCTTTCTACCTGGAACACTCTTTCCCAGCTATCAACATGGCTATCCTTCACCCTCAAGTATTTACTCTGTTTTCACCTTCTTACCCTACCTTTCCGTGACTGCCTTCTCTCTCTAACCTTCCCAAGCCTATCTCCCTTCTTCAAGGCAATTATCACTAACATTATCTGTTTGATAATTTGATTTATTGTCTTTCTTTCTCCACTAGAATGTAAACTCCATAAGGCCAGGGAATTGTTCTGTTTTGTTCAGTTATCTTCCCATTACCTAGACAATACCTGGCCCAGAGTATGTGCCCCTTGCCCCTTTTGTTGGAAAAAATAAGTCAATACTTTATATGCTTGTATGTCTATGGATGAGAAAGGCCTGAAAGAAGCCCTTATATAAAGATGGTATTCCTGCGGCTGGTGTTATGTGACTAGAAACATTTGTGTGGTGAGGGGAGGAAAGGAAAAATAAATCAAAATCACTTTTACTCTCTTCCTTTAGGAGAAAATTTTGGAGAATCAGGAGGGAGAATAATAGGAATGTAATATGGTAGAGCTAAAAGTACATTAGGAAATGATTCTTGGACTTTTCATTAACAAATATCTTTCTTATATTTAGTTAAATCTTCCTACTAGAACCCTATTTTTTCAATAATTCATTGATTTTCTCAATTATATTAATTTATATCATATGTAATGTCAATTAGAATATCAGATCAAAATTAAAATAAGGTAATTGTGTGACTGAGGTAATACTTTCTGAGAGCAAAGGCAGAGCTTATGCAGCCTCAGCTCCAACAATTAGTTGCTTTCCACTGGACTCTCTGGAATTTTGAAAATAGCTCAAGGGCCCCCATTAGCATGTAAAATACCGTGACTTGGCCAAGGTCATAGCAAGTTATTGGCTATGTTATTAGAATGGATTCCCGGTGTCATGGCTCCCAGGATGGTGATCTGGGGTCATTATCTGAATAATTTCCCATGGAGTCTACTCAGGTGTTAGCTCTGCTCAAATTCTTTACTTAGAGGCCAATAGTAGCAATTACTATTATTTATTAAACATAGGCTATGTCTGTGCTAGATGTTTCCTAAATTTGATATAATTCTAAACATAACCTATAAATAGGTATCATTATCCTCATTTACTGAAAAGGGGTAAGAAGAGGTTGCATAACTTGCTCAGGAGCTTATAACTGGTGAATGGCAGAGGCAGAATTTGAACCTAGGTGTTTCTGAGCCATGTTCTTTGTTATGTCTTACTGCCACTCTATCCAGTACCAGGTTCTTATACAAAATTTGTCTACTGAGAGATTGTGTCCTGGAGAGGTGATCTTTTAAGATTATTTCAATGATGAAACCCTTCCCCCAAATAGGTAAGTTACAAAAAGCAGGGAGGACAGGAGATGACCATAGAAAAACGATCTGGGAGGGTGAGCCAAAGTCCTTCAGAGCAGGATTACCTCTTAAACCCAAGTTATTTCTGTAGTCTCCCAAATCCCCCCACTTTCTCAAGCTTTTCTACCTTCGTTCTTAGTTCGCCCTCATCTTCTACACACACTATATATTATTTGTGTCACATTGACCTGGGCATCTTTCTAAGTGAGAATCACATTTCTTGGCTATTTTCAAGGACTGTACAATCTTCTCTTTCCTCTAAGTAGCCTCCCTGAGCATTGGCAGATGGAAAGCATCTCAAGCAGTGGTCACAAATGTTTAGAAGCTATAAAGGTCATGTCTATTGCCTAATGAATATTTGGTTTCTGATAATGGACTTGTGACAAACACCTATCATTTGAATACTAATTACTGTGATTTATATTGAATTCTCATTGGCTGCCTGACGAGTCATTCCAGAAAGTCCCTGCTGGGTTAAAGACATAGAGTCATGTCTGGCATTGAGATGTTAAAAGGAAAACAGTACACTTTGTTCTCTTGGCGAGCTCCCATTCATCTGACAAATCTGTTGAGCTGGAGAAGCTTTGTTTAAGTAAGGAATAACGAATGATTTAATTCATGTGACAGTCTAAATATGATATTTCCAAGATGGGCTGAGAGGGAGATGTCTGACCTCTTCTCTCTCAAGAAGGGAATATGTGTAGCTCGGTGGGAAAAGCATGACCTTTACAAGCATCAAGACCTGAATTTTTAATGCCAGTGTCACTGTTCATTATTATTATTACTGTTAAGTAATGACAAAAATAGTATAGTTTACTTTGCATGTAAAGGCATTGTTTTAGGTGCTTGCTGAATTATCTTATTTAATCACTGCAACAATCCTGAGGTATTATCATGAGGTATTACCAGTCATTGTTTTTCATGAGTGAGAAGATTGAGGCTTAGTGAGTCAGGGTTTTAGTGGGAAGCAGAATTAAATTCAGTTGGTTCCAATAAGGAACCTCCAATGAAACAATTCCTTACAGGGGTGAGGCAGGGATAGGGAAACCAACAAAGGATGTTGAAGCACTGGAGACTGCAGCTTGATAAACTATTACCTCCCCCTGCTCAATGCTGAAAGGGCAAGAGGAAGAAACAGAATGGTAGCATGTGAGGAGGGCCTGCCTGGTAGGAGCTGCTGTAGGGGGATGCTGCAACAGCTAGAAATGTGGCATCAAGTCAGGGAGGAAGTAGAGAAGAGCATCCGAACCTCTCTCTCTACTCCCCTCTGATCTGTCTATGCCTCTTGCTAACTAATTCAAGTGGGAAGCCAGAGAACAAAGGGGACTGCTTGATGCTTTGAAATCAGCTTTCCAGGGCACAAGCAGATTAGGTGATGAGGAGAATGGACTGGATACTCTGAAGAAATAGGATGGACCTTCCTGGAGTACGGTTTGGGTGTTGAGACTGATGATACCATGCAGACACAAAGAGGGTAGGAAAAGGTTTAACATACATAATGAGGCTTTCTGGGAGAGCATGGCAGCTCTCAAGCAGGTCTGAAATGGCTTGAAAGAGCAGGGAAAGGAGAGTGACTTGGCATTTTTATGGAGGTTAGGGGATAGGGCCAGAGAGACGGTTGCTATGCTTGGTTTAAATTTCCAGCAAGCACCAAAGGAGGGAGCACCCAGGCTTTGTAATCAGTTTGCTCAGATGTAGAGCAGAAGGAGAAGAGGAAGGGGTGAGTCTTAAAAGCTCAGACTCCTTATTGTAAAGTGTCAAATGGAGATGAACCAGCAGAGAGAGTTTCAGTGTTATACTCTGTATCATAAACCATCTGCATATTAAGTGGTGGAGCTGGGTTTTCCACCTGTCAGTCTTTGGCCAAAACTCATTCTTTTAACTACTACATTAACTGGCTTTGCCACCTTGAGCAAATTACTTAACCTCTCTGAGCCCTGGTTTTCTCATTTACAACTTGAAAATCATATTTCTGTGCCTGGAACAGAGCAGGTATTCGATTGATGGCACTTATAATTGTTGCCCTTTTGTTTCTGTTGAAGTTGTTGTTGGTGCTGTTTTCTTCTTCCATTTTGCCCATTTCCATCAGAGCTGGTTATCCTGGTACCCTAGTGTCTCTTTATGAAAATTCTGGCACGTATTTGCTCCCATTTCCCCAAGGAGCATATCCTTGGATACCAAACTATTACCTCTTTCTTGAGATAAAGTTGAGAAGACTAATCCTACCAAGTGAGTCAACAGACAAATTTAATATCTATCTCCCTGGTGTACTTCAGAAAGGAAACTGCAAAGCTTTTAATAATCAAATGCCATAGCAATGTTTTTGAAGAGTTAAGAAGTGAAAGAGCCTCTCTCATTCTATCCTTGGCTATCAACTTTGGAATGTTATCTTTCTAACATGCTAGTTAAGAAAAGGTACGAAATGAGCAGATTTTCCCCGGTGATCCTTTTTGATGTTATGTGCCTCCAGAATCTTTTATTTTTTTAATACTACTTCAGCTCATCCACCCATGGCCTAAAAGGTGTTTTGCACTTGGTTTCATCTTAATTTATCTTTATTGAATGGAAGACTGATTTTTGAATCTATGGCATGCCAAGTAAGACACCGGCAGCTGATGGGTTTTTCTTTAAAAAATGAACAATGAGATTAATTATAAAAATAAGAGTGTTTCAGGAAGCATTTTTCCAGCAGCCATCTTTTCACATGTGGTAACTGAAATCAATTCTGAAAAGTTCCAGGTTCCTAGACTGTATGGATGTGAACAATTGATCGATCAGTTGATGACACTACGGCCAGGGCCTGGGTAGGTACTGGGCCTGCAAATGCCCATTCTCCCTGTCAATGGGGTTGAAGATATAAGACAAAAACACCTCTTAAAAAACTATGATAGGAACTATTCTGTGAATTAAAAAAAATCACTATTAAAAAAATCCTGGCATATGTTCTTCAGCCAGCAGTCCTATTGTGGATAAGAACAGATGCTGCCCTGGCTAAGTAAAAAGCACAACATGAGTCTTTTTCTTTCTGCTTTTTAAACCAGAAAACACCATCCATCGCAGGTCAAAACAAGACAGGTGGCATCCATTTGAATTGGAAATGAGGTGCTGAGATAATAGCCTGTAGGATCCACCATGGCTAGCCTCAAGGGAGTGGCTCCTGGTCAGAAGGCTCATTGTTTCTCTTTTAATGAGCAGACTCTATAAAGTGTACAGCTCCTGATGCCACTTTGATTTCCTAAATTTTATTAATTGTTCTTTTGTGTGCTCTCCTTTGCACAATTTGCTTTTGATGAACCACAAGTGTTCATCATGAGTGAACAAGGCTGCCTCTCACAGGGTCCCTGGGCTGTCTGTGAAGTAATAAGGGAAGAAGTGGTTCTGTATGATTCCCAAAGAGTCTGGGAAATTCTGAAAGTGCCTGTGTCACCTCCTTGGCACAACCTCTCAGTGTATAGGAATCTGTAGAGCCAGGGGGAGTAGAATTGGAGTTTAAATGTGATGAAAGCCAAAGAATCTTCAACCATCTCCTGACTGGAGAAACAGAATGGTATGGCAGGGTAAGTGAGTGATAGGCCTTTCTGACCCTCTGTCAGTGTCCATGGTTCTGCTTTCCCATATCATAGGATGACACCCACAGCAGTCCCTTGCTGCTCCATCCTTGCAGCCTCTTGCTTCATGCAAAGTTGGGTAAAGAGTTGGAATTTGGGGAACAAGATTCATGTTTTAGATTTCTGCTCTTTCATGTGGTTTCTCATCTTTATATATGTACCCCCAGCAACAATGCACCCAAACTTACTGGCACTCCGGGGTCAGTGAAAGCATCAGTGCCTCCTAACAGTGTGGTCTACTTTCTAGCCTAGCTAATGGTAACTTTGGTATTTTCATAGCATCTTCTGCCCTAATAACTGAAGCAGGAGTGGGGTGGGTTTGGGTCATCATGAAAGAGCTGGTTTTAGAAATATTTAGGAGCAGGGAGCATCTTTCCATTTTTCAGAGCCCCTAGAATTAAGCCACAAAGACCTAATGTTAGGCAGTGTGGCCCCATTAAAGAAGAATGGGAGCTGACATGTATAAAGGAGCCTAAAGTTTTTCTATCTTTTGGTCTAGTAGTTTAAAATCTAGCTGTCTGTCTTAAAGAAGAAATATTAAGAAACACAAAGTTGTATGTGTTTAGTGTAGTAGTGTTTTTTTTTTTTAACCTGGAAAAATAATTATTATAAGAACTGGTAAATAATTTTTTAAAGAGAGTAAGCAGCCTTGGGTGAGTACAACTTTTGGGGTTATTCTGGTTGTGAGATGAGCTCTTTGTAGATAGATGAGAGAGGACAAGGAGGTAACTAAACTTCTCTGCCTGTAACATTTGTGGGAATCTGCTGGTTAGGGAAAGCTGACAATAGAACAGAGCAAAGGAAAGAGGGAGAATGAGGAACAGAGCATCTGGAAACGGTGGCAGAGCAGCTATAAAGGATCCAGGCTTATGTGTAAGTTGAGGGAGTAAGAAGCTTGCAGGAATCTATCTGTATGATTTTATTTGAATGGGAGAAAGAGAAAGGAAAAAAGAGAAAATTTACATGGGGAAGACAGAGAAGTACTTACCCAGTCCTTCTGCAGAGCTCTAAGGCCTAAGCAGAGAGGTTGTTTTCACAGATGAGCTCTAGGATCTTGCTGCTCAAAGCATTCTGCTGGAGCCAGCAGCACTGGGCTCACCAGGGAGTGTATACCCACCTAAGAACTCATGAATGGAGATCTGTATTTTAACAAGATCCCAGGTGATTTTTATGGACATTAAAATTTGGAAAGTGTTGCCCCCAGACCCAGGCAAGTTGTTTAGATTTCTATACGAAGAAGTATAATCCCCATTCTAGACAAGAAAAACAATAATCACAAAACCAAAAAGAATATGTCTCTGAAATTATACTGAGTATAACTAACAAATAAATAGAATAATCTGTATATTTGGAACAACCTTCTTCCTACACAGACTAAAATGTTCAGCTAGAGATCTTTATACATAAATCCACCTCGGTCCTGCAAGCCTGATGAGTAAGTCATGTAGGGCTGCTGAGTCCAAAAGCATTTTGACTTGCAGTCTATGGTGCTATGGTGCTACAACTCAGGACAATCAGTCTGATCAAAGGGCCCTCATGACCCTTGCTGTCTCCTAACATGAGTACAGATAGAATGCGGCAACCTGAAGGATGCTGGTTTAGGTGGAAGCTAGAAAATAAGTCCCTCCCCTGGCAATCCCGTATCTGATGATAATGCAAGAAACCTCAGGAGACCAAAGCCTCTACTGATACCACTTTTAAATTTTGCCAGGGAATATCTAGGGCAGGATGAATTCCCCCTCCTAGTTTTAGAAAGATTTGTTACTTTGCAGATATGGGACATCGGTCTTTTGTTAAGATAAGACTATTGTCTAGCTCTCTGATTTATTTCTTAATCATCTTGATCCTTGATTCAAATACAAGTGAAGCCATTTGTGACTTATTTGTCCTTGTTTGTGTCATTGGCTTTGACAGACAGTAGTCAATGTGGCGGTCAACAAATATTGACTGGGCCAGCTCTCCCTGGGGGCTGGCCAGGCAGACTCTATTCTCAACTCTGTCTCTGCAGCTCTTTCATGGGCTCAGCTGGGCAGAGACTCAGAGAGGCAGCTGGGGAGGAGGGGCCTGCCAGGTGGTGGAAGAGAGACCAGAGACCCTTGTTGACACACAGACAGACCATTAACTCCCTACCCATTAAGGTAAAAAGGGCAAGACATCCTTTCCTATTTTTCTTTGCATCCTTGCCCTTCAGGCTGCATGCTGCCCTGTTGCTACTTGTTTTCTCCTTTTAGGATGTGTCTGATGTTAATTTTTGCTAGTGTGCATCGGATTAAAGAAGAAAATAGGTTTGTGGTAGAGGGGACACGGTGTGTTTTGCCATGGGTGGGCCTTCAGAGTTAGACTCTGGCCTTCTACAACTTGAGGAGAAAAGTCTGGTGCACAAGAAAAAAAATCATACAAAAAATAATACTAGATATATTTTTAGTGATTCATTATTTCCCAGGCATTGAGATGGGTGCTTTATATGTAAATTTTTGAAAATCCAAAGTAGCAGAATATGCAAATATGACTATATAATTTATTTTCACTGCTCAGAAGAAGCAAATTCTCCTTTCCTAGTGGATGGAGAGCTACGACTGCTCTTCTAAAAGCTGAGCCTTCTTTCCCTTAGGAAAGATAAACCAGCTCTTTGGTGGCATGGACCATTGGCTTCATAAATCATCTAGCATTTCTCCCCTAGAGCCACTAGACCTCATGAAACAAAGAGTAGAAAGATGTGCTTTTTTTTCCCCCTAAAGGTTGAGAGAGAAGGGCTCTCAAGGTGGAGGAAAGTGGAGTTCTCTAGGCATCAGGATAAAGAAAGGGGGCGGGGTGGATGGTGCCTTCCGAAAATAATAAAATTTACTTGAGCATCCAGCACTCTAGAAGGTGTAGGAACTTGGAAGGAAATAGTTCATGGTTGTATGTGGGTGCTGGAATCCAAAATCAATGAATACCTAAGGCCAGCTAGGCACAAAAGGAGTATGGCTACAAGCAGGGCCACCTGCCTTTGCCTAGACTGTGTGAGTGTAGCAAGAAGTATCTTCAGAAGTGGTTTCTGTAGACTCATAACCTAAGGCCTCTCTCCCAAATGTCCTTGATTATTCCTTGGTTACCAGATCAGGGGGTTGGGAACCATAAAAACATGACAGATAGTAGACTGCTGATGACACTGGTGAATAGAAAACTGGATATGGATTTAATATAATTTAGAAAAAAGTAGAACAATAGTAGCAACAACAAAAACAATGCCAGTCTAAAACAGGCAAACCTAAACTCTACATTTTGAAATCAATGCATAGGAGGTAAAACTGCAAAGAAAAAAAAGGACAATTATGAGGAAAGTCATATAAAAGGGTGGGTAATGTGATGAGGAGTAGCCATCTAAGTAGAATTTCAAGGCAAAATACAGAATACCCAGTTATATTTGAATTTCAGATAAACAATAAATAATTTTTTAGTAAAAGTATTTCCCAAATATTACATATGACAAATTAATACTTAAAATATTATTTATCTGAAATTCAATTCTCATATTTTTACTTGGTAAACTGACCACTATTGCTAAGATACTAGTGATGTTCTATTTCTTGACAATGGCCATTCTATGTTTTGTCTATGGGTATTTCTTTCTTTTTTTTTTTTGAATGTACATATATATTTTATATGCTGTTCTGTGTGCATGTTATCTTTCATAATACATTTTTGTTTAAATATTTTTACTCCTCAGATATTGTGGAACAATTTGCACCCATTACAAAAACATTTACCTTGACCCCCCCACCCCAAGCAATGCACTCATATCCTATTACAGATGAGGCAACTGAGGCTGCACAGTTAAATAACATGTTCAAGGTCACAAAGCTGGTAAGTGTTAAAATCAAGCTTAAATGTTAGACCCTAAAGTCTGTGTTGCTAAACACTATGCCTGTGTTATATAACAAAAACCCAGCATAGATCAAAATCCTCTGGGGCTCACAGGACACTTATAAACACGCTTGTCTTTGGAGTAAGGCATGGTCAGGTCACTTTGACTAGGGGGTTAATAAGTAAAAATTTTATAAAGCAGAATAGAAGGAATCGACAGATACCAACACTGAAATGTCACATCTGTTGGAATTATCTAACAAGGATTTTAAAACAACCATCATAAAAATGCTTTGATGACAAATTATGAACATGCTTGGAATAATAAAAAAATAGAAAGTCTCAGCAAAAAAAAAAAAAAAAAAAAAGGCACAAAGAAGAACCAAGTGAGGATTTTAGAAGCCAAAAATACAATAACAAAAGGAGAAATGAAATGGAGCTCATCAGCAGAACAGAGAGGACAGAGGAACTGGATGACAGAATGATAGAAATGACCAATCTGAGTAATAGAGAAAAAATAGACTAAAAAGGAAAAAATGAACAGAGCCTTTTAGGGACCTGTGGTATTACAACAAATGTCGTCAGAGTTTCAGACAGGAGAATGAGGGTGGGGCTGAAAAAGTACTCAATAAGGGATAAAAACTTTCCAAATTTGGCAAAAATTGGGAAACATAAAAATTCAAGAAGCTGAGAGAATCTCAAACATAATAAATCTAAAGAAATCCATAACAACACATTATACTGAAGCTTTAGAAAAACTGGAGACAAAAACAAAAAGTCTTGGAAGACATGTAGAGAAAGGCCACTTTACCTACAGCGGAAAACCATTGGAATGATAGTGGAGTCCTCATCAGAAACCATGGAGGCCAGAATGAAGTGGCACAACATTTTTTAAGAGCTGGAAGAAAATAACGGTCCGTTCTGAATTCTATAACTTGTGAAATTATCGCTTTAGGAGGAACAAGATATTCATAGATGAAGGAAAGCTAAGAGAATTTGTCTCAACAGACCTACCTTAAACTAATGGTAACAGAAGTCCTTGCAACAGAAAGAAGATGATAAAAGAAGGACCCTTGGAACATCAGGAAGGCGAAAAGAACAACAAAAAGAGTAAAGATATGAGTAAATACAATAGATTTTTCCTTCTCTTCTTGTTTTTAAAATTATATTTGTCAGGTCAAGCAAAAAGCATCACATTGTCTGATATGGGTTTTAATGTATATAGAGGACCTCTTTGAGACAATTATATTGTAAATAGTGGCAGTGTGCTGGGGACAAAGGGACTTAAAGGGACATAAGAATTTTACATTTCACTCAAACTAGTAAAATGTTGACATGCTCAGTCTGTGTGATAATCTGTATCTTGATTGTGCTGGTGGTTACAGAAATCTATACATGGGATAAAATGAAATTGAACCATACACATACATGGTACCAATGTCAGTTTCCTGGTTGTAATATTGTGTTACAGTTACACAAGATGCAACCACTGGGGGAATTTGGTGAAGGGTACCTGGCAACCCTTTGTCTTATCTGTGTAATTTCCTGTAAATCTGTAGATATCTTAAAATAAAAAGTTAGAGGGTGAAAGGGAGAGAAAGGGGAGAGGCGGGAGTGAAAGAGGAAGGGAGGAAGAAAGAGAGAGAGGGCTGGAATTCTCATATTTTTCCTGTTATAGTTGTTTGACTTTAGGGAGTCTAGGAAAAGCCCAAGTGGTCTTGAGATGTCTGGGTTAAGTTCGGGCTAGATGGAGACTACACTAATTGAGCTGAGGCGGCTGTGGGTCAGCCTGAAACAAGATAATTTTGTGTCTGGAACACATGTTGGTTTCCTGTATCCTTTCAAGGGAATCGATATATTGATTTTCATTTACTTAGCCATATGTGGTCAAGACATGGTTTATTTAGGAAATATCCCCTCCCCTTATGCAGCAAAAAACAATGAGAGGTTCACAAGCCCAGTTTTCCTAGGGAGGAGCCAGTGACAAAATAGAAAGCTGCCTTCTTCGAATTTCCTCCTCTTCCTTCCACTTTGACCACCTGTGCCCACGGTGGGCTGGTCTGTCCTGATCATGTGCATGTCATGTACACACAGACTTTGTAAGTCATCTCAAATCTACCTCCAAACTCTATTTCAGAATTTCTCACTTCTTTCTTTATCCAACCCGATCTTCCTTGTCCAAGTCACCATCATTGCCTGTGTGGATTATCTCAATGTTCTCTTCTTGGTTTTCTTTCTTCCATCTTGCCCCTTAAAATCCATTCTCCAAACACGATTCTGAGTGGTAGTCTAACAATGTACATCAGATCATGTCACACCCTACTTAGAACGAATTTTCACCTGTTACCCTGGCCTGTGGCATCCTGCATGACCTGGCCCCTGACTGCTTCTCTGACCTCATCTCAGCAATTCACTTTTTGGGCATCCAAGCTGTTTCACACATGAAGACCTCACCCCATTTCTTGGAATGGACCTCTTGCTGCTGCTTTTTGTGCAGCTGGCTCTTTCTTATCCTTTGAGTTGCAGTTGAAATGTCTCTAAGTGGCCTTTGACCCCTTTCTAAAGAAACTTCTACCTGTTGACTCCCCATTACGTTTATTTATTACATTTATTTTCTTTGTCTTCTTGTTTATTGTCTGTCATTTTCCCAGAAAGCAAGCTCCACGAGGGCAGGAACTTTGCATTCCTATTCATTCTAGTAGCCCCAACTCAGTAAATATTTGTTGAAAAAGTGAATGAATAAATGAATAAAGAATTATATTGCAAACTATCAGAGCTGGCAGGGACTTTCTTGCTGACAAGAACCCCCCTTGAGACATTTGAAGGGTACTGAGGAGAGAAGATAATGACAGTAATCTGACGTGTACATGCAGCACCTTTGAATGTACAGAAGAACACTTTGAATTATTGTGCCTCCATTGAATGGACAGGAAGCAGTGAGATTCCTTAGGGTCACACAGATTGCAGCAGGCAGGAGCCTGGAACCCAGAGAGCAGGTCAGCTTCTCGGCACACAGGCATCTGGCAGAGTACTTTGGAACAAGTGTCCCCATTGTTGTCAGCAGCTGTGTAGCTTTCACTGTTTACCCAGCAGCAGGGGCTTCAGGTGGTCTGCATCAGGCCTTGTCACCTAAAAAATTTATACACACACACACACATATAGACATATGTATATATATAAAATTATATATATAATTTTATATTACATATATTATATATGTAATATTATTTATATATATGTATATATCATAAAGCTAAGAAAGAATTCCCCAGGGAGGAAAGAGACTTCAAGAAGCAATGCTAATGTGATTCAGAGAGAAGAGATACAGAAGCAGAAGGTAGATGGCAAATACATAAATGGAAACATTTTAAAATTGTGCTAGCATCCTGGAGGCTTCAGTTTGTCAAAACTTTTACATCTGTTCGTTCACTGCAGAGAATGGTCAGAGCAGGACCAGTTCTGTTTCCTCGTGAGCCTCACGATGCTTCTGTGGTCTCACTTGGTGCTGAGAACACTGGAAGGCGTGCGCTCTGAAATCTGACCATCATGCTACTGGATCGTGGTCTCCCACACAGTCCTCTGTTTCCTCTGCCTTTCTGAAAAGATTGAGATAATGTTGAAAGAATTTAAAAAGTGACTGCTGTTGCTCTTCTGTTTTCTAAAGAGTCATAGTAGTCAAGTGACTAACCATCCTAGTTTCCAAAAATCATCCATCTGAGCAAGAATATTATCACAGAAATTCTATAATATATATAATAGTGATATACCTTTAATCACGTGGCAAATTACCTTATTAACCACAAGGGAGTCTAGTCTTATTATTTAATTAAACCATCTCTTTTCTTCTTATTAAAACCACATGGGTTTTAACTTCTGTGTGGTTTTAGATTCTTTCCCCCTTTTTTGGATGTCTTTGTAATAGTAGCTGCATAAAAAATTTCTGTTATTTTGTGTTGATGACTGAAGGGTTAGCAACATTAAATAAAAGAGCGGGGGCATGGTGGAGATAGTCTGGATAGGCTCCTCCTGGCCAGCGATGTAACAGCCACTTGGGTGGTATGAAAGTCTGAGATGTGTACCAGTCGCTTACTGCTTTCTCTCGCCAAAACATCTGGAATACAAAATCCTGTCATTAGGCAGCCCACATGTTAGAAAAACAAAAGGACAGAAAAAAAGAAAGAAAACCCAGACCCCCAAAATGGCTGGATAAGACCTCATTATTGCTGGTAGGAAATTAGACATTGAAGGTTATACTTCAAAGTAACTATTTTTATTACAAGAGGCTCCACATTTTGATTTATGGAGCAGCAAAACAAGATTGTGACAAATATTTCCACCACAAAGAAAAGACAGATCAGGCCTCTAAAAAGTCATATATTAAGTAGTTTAAAAATAAAGTTCGTTGCTATAATAGTCGTAATGATGAAAATTGTATGTTTCTACTCACAGCCCCGAATACATGGCTGCTTTAGCAAACATGCCTAGAAGAAGAAATAATTTAATCTTGTGGAATTTTTTTCTTATCAAATAAAAGTGCTAACATTTTATAAAATGAAACAGCTAAATTCTTAGTGAGTCTGTACTACCTTTCTTTAAAGGTCAGGACTAAGCAGGGCCTGTGTATAATCTTATATTTCAGTTCGAGCTGTACCATTCCAGAGAGATACTAAGAACATCAAATGGGTTCTGAGGAAACTATAAAGATAATTAAAAAATAAAACATAGAGTTTTGAAACAAAGCCGAAGGAATTTAGAATATTTGACCTTGTTAAAAAGAAAACTAACCCAGAAGGTTGAGATATTAACCATCTTAGGTAGAAGAAGTAGTATGCTGTATTAAAAGTGACACCCTGACCCACCTCCATCTGGACATGACCTTTCCTCTATGACATGGACAATTCTAATTAGATTAACTCAGAGGAAGGAAGGCTTCAGTGAGAGTGTGCATTACTGGATCTGGAAAATGAGTTTCTTAGGTGGGCTCAAAGTTGTCTTCTTTGTAGTTTTCTAAGTAAAGAAGCACTTATTTTCCCAGGGGAGGGAACAGACGTTAGTGGAAAGGGGAGAGGCTGTGATGTGAGACTTAGAGCTTGGGTCCTAATCTCAGTTCTGGTGCTGATGAACTCTGTGACTTACAGCCAAATCATTTAACTTCTCTCACCTTGGTTCCTCATTCACAAAATGAGATTAGATTAGGTGATCTAAAAGACCGCATGCAGCATATTTTGATTCTTGGAGGAGGAAGACAGAATGACCATAGGAGAGCAATAAGGTCCTTCCATTTTATTCTTATGACTCACTTGTTGGGAGAGAAGTTTGAGAACATGTGTGCAAGGGTGTGTGTGGGTAGGTAGATGGCTGGCTGTATTGGAGGGAGGGAAAAAGAACTCTTTGTACCACAAATATGTTCATAAAATTATAGGTGTAATTTGAAATTATGTAAATTACTTTAGTCTTTAAATGCCATGCAAAGGAATTCTAAAGGTAAATGCTTTGTAAATTGAATAATTACTGCCACATGTATCTGTTTTATAAGCATACATTATCTTTGTTGCGGGCCTGCTGCAATTCTGAATGCTGTGTTGAGCTCCATAAATGAGTTATGTATGAGTTCACTTCTAAAATAATCTAGCATTGAGTGTTTCCATAGTCTATGCTAAGAATGGGGATAGTAGAGGGAGCTTCACCATAATGAGCTGAAATACTGCAGAATTCTGATGTACTTTGTGAATCATCAAAAGTAACTCCTGTCCAGTATGGTTTTTAAAATTTGTTTTTTTATAGTGCTTTACTAAGCATTAAATCTTTGAACAATTAGGAAGCCCTCGATCAATTTTTATTTGTTGATTGGATAGTATGTCAGATAAATTTTTATTAACTACAAAACTGGATTTAATAAAACATCCTAGGTCTCTTAAACTTTGTGCCAGTGGCTCACTCTTTGTCATTATGGGAAACAAGAGATAGCAAGTGAGGAAACACTCTGGAAACCATCGGGCTGATGGCCATGCAAACAGCTCAGTGTAAAACATTGCTCTGGGAGGCTTCGTAAATCAAAACTGGTCTCCAAAATTAGCCAAGTACGCCAAGGTCACGGAGAGTCTTCCAGAGATAGAGTCCTGGTGAGTGGAAAGTTGGTGTGATGCTGTCATGTCCTCTAACGGGTCCCCCACATCCATCAACTGACAATTACTGGGCTTCCAACTCTGGACTTCAAAACATTTGGAAAATGTTCATAAACATGTTCAGAATCCCATGGTGTAAGTAAAACATTTTTATAAGATTATAAAATAAAGAAAACTGGCACACATTTTGTTTGAACAAGTGTGCTAGTGATTTCTTTTCCTAAGGTGAGGGACTCTTAAACAAGTCTTAGTAATTGCTCTTAGGGAATTTGGCCTCTTAATTTTTGAAAACACAATAAAATACATGCAAATCTCTAAACCTCGTAGAATAGATGATAGACCCTAAACCTCAGACATATGTGGAGAGGATTTGAACTAAAGATGGCTCTGCTCAGGTTATAGTTAAGAAACAATTTAAAAAGAGACAATGGGATTTTCGGTTTGATCTTTGCTTATGTGGAAACAGGAGGCTTTGAGAGGTTTTTTGTTTTGTTTTGTTTTTTATTCAAAGAACCCCCACAGGCTTCTCTAGGAGGTAAGTACTCTAAACCTCTTAATAGAGTAGTTGTGTTCAGAAGAATAAAGCATAAAATGTCATTGTTGTAGCAAATTTATATTAATTGCCACAATAACAGTTAAAATAAAGAAAATAAGAAAGGGTGGGAAACACAATTACTTTTTTGTGACTAGATACAATAGAAATTATACATAATTTCCTTCTCCTTTTAAAGGACTTTCCTAAAACCACAGGACACCCCATCCCAGTTGGGATTTAAGCATGGGTTGGGGAAGACAGAAAGAATTATTACTTGAGGAAGTTGTGGTTGGAGACCCTCATTTTCCTCCTCTGGCCTTTGTTTACTCATTTCAAAGGCATTCCTTTTAGTGAGGGCATCAACTAGAGTAAACACTCTTGAAAATGAGAAGTTGGGGCTCTTCTGAGGGGAGTTGGGAGGATGGCTGTTTTCTCTTCCAGAAGAGGAGAACAACAGAAGGAGATTTATTTAAGCGATAAGTAGTGGCTCTCTGAGAAGAGGCAGCATGGAGTTGGTCTCTGTGTTTTCCGTTTATAGCCAAGCAAGGTTAGGGGAGGCGGAAGTGGGGGTGGGGGGTGGGGGAGCATGACACCAAAGTGGCCTAAGGGCAACATTGCTGACATTCCTGAAATAGCCCCAGATTCCTCACATCCCAATAAGCAAGAATCAAGTTCACTCACTTTTGAAGAGGACCCACGACAGCCTTCAATTCTTTTGTTACCTTGACTTTTATCTCATGGTCTTGTCTGACCTCCTCTTAAACCAAAGAGTAATGATTGCTGATTTGACCATTCTTCTCTGCACATAAAGACATCAGGGGTCAAGATCTGTAGCTGTAGAAAACCCAATGCTCAAGAAAAAACAAAAAGAAGGCTCTGTTCACATGGTTCATATTTAGACATGTAAAGACAGTTAGCATGCAAAAGTAATCTGAAAGAAAAATCAAAGGATGGAAGAATCATAATTGCCCCATTAAGATTTTGGAAGATTCTAGAGATGACAACTGTGGAGATTAATAAACAGAAAGCTCATTTAAAATGGACTTGGGATAGCCTGTAAGGGTTGGTCTCACATCCTAACTCTCATCATCAGTTATCCTAAATGAGAAGAGATGAACTTTCGTCATCTCCAAATGGAAGAGGTCTTTTCTACTCTATTCCAGCAGAAAGAAGGATCTTCTCCCCTAGAAACCACTCAGCCAGTGAAAGACTGTTACAGTTCAGCCAATAAAAAAAACCTACTGCACTATGAACTCCCAGTTTTTTCCAATAATTTTTTTTTTTTTTTACAACAGCCCCTTGATGCTCCCTTGCCTCTCTGGAATTGCCTATGGTTCACTTTTAGACAGTATGTCCCAAATTGCAATTCTTTATTTTTCCTATATAACCCATTTTTCTTGAGAACTATCCAACTGTCTATTTGTTTAAAGTCAATGCAACACATACACATAATCTAAAAACCTAGGACCTTCTGAGGTCCTGGGGGCAGAACGTGTTACATAGCAATAATATGCATCAATGATATGCATCACGAAGTCCCTTTTTTTAATCCATCAAGACTCATAATACCCTCTAACAATCCATGATAATATTGATAGAAGAGTTTCATTTTATGTATTCTAAGTTTCAAGAAAGATGTGAAGGAAAGAAAAAAAATTGGAGTTATTCAAATGATTAAAAGTAAAATTATTTAAAGAAAAATATTAGCTTTTTAAAAAGTAGCTTTCTAAACAGGTATTGGTTAGATATCCTTCTTACATTGGAAAGTGATTGTTACAAGCCTTTGTGTATACATACATTGTCAATTCTTTTGGGTAAATATCTAAGAATGGGATTGCTGGGTTACATATATGTGTAAAAGATACTGACAAACTGTTTATCAAAATGACTTGGTCATTTTGCATTCCCAGTGACAATGTATGAGAACTCCAGTTGTTCTACATCCTGACAACACTTATTGTTAGCCTTCGATTTCATCTTTTCTAGCTGATGTGTACTAGTAACTTACTGTTAGTTTTAATTTGCATTTTCTTAATGACTAATGATATTGAGCATCTTCATATGTACTTACTTGCTATTCCCAGATCTTCTTTGGGAAATTGTCCAACTTATTATTTACTTTATTACCCATTTATTTTATTGGGCCATGTGTCTTCTTCTTCTTATTGAATTCCAAGAGTCTTTTGTCAGATATATGTTTCGCAAATATTTTCTGCAAATCTGTAGCTTGCCTATTCATTTCCTCAAGTGTCTTAAGAGCAAGTTTTAAATCTTGACAAAATACAATTTATCAATTAACTCTTTTATGTTCGTTATGTTTTGTTTAAGAAATCTTTCCCTAACCCAAGGTCACAAAGATATTCCACTCTTTTTTCTTCTAGAAATGTTATTATTTTAGCTCTTACATGACCCATTTCAACTTACCTTTTGTATACTTTGAGATAAAGATTGAAGCTTTTTGTTTGTTTGTTTGTTTGTTTGTAATTTTAACTGTAACTGTCCTATTGTTCCAGCAACAATTGTTGAAGAGACTATGCTTTTTTCATTAAATTGCCTTGTATCTATGTAAAATTCGATCTAAATGCCAGTAGGCTTTAAAAAAAAATGACTAGCTGATCCGAAAATTTGTATAGAAATGCGAGGGACCTAGAATAGACCAAACAATTATGGAAAGGCCCAATATTTTTTGATATCTTATTTTACCATATTTAAGATTTACTATAAAGCTATAGTAAACCAGATAGCAAAGTATTGGCAATAGAAATAGACATATAGAAAAATCAAACAGAATTGGTGTTCCTAAAGAGACTCCCCCATTTCTTGAAAACAGTGTGTGAGCCATAGTTCATCCCTCACTATGTGCCACGAACTCCTTCTCTGCCTCAGCTGCACTTTCAGCCCCCGTCTTCCCATTTGCCCTGCTGGCACCACGTGTAAATGCATGTGTTCAATTGGAGTGCTGTCTTCTATCTCCAATGTTGCTGTCAGTTCCCAAAATGTCAGGGTGCCCAGGTTCTATGTAACAGCAGGGAGACTAGCTTTCCTCTCAATTCAACACTAAGTCAACACTGTTGTTGCCCATGGTCTTCATAAGTCTCTCAGAAATCCGGCTTCTTCAATTGTTATTCTTACTCTACTCAACACTGGGCTAAGAAGAAGAATGGGGAAAAGGTAACAGTCTCTGCACCGTGCAACCTGTCTTCCCATCAGGGATGGGGCATTGAAAAACTCAAATAAATGTACAACCACTCTCAACTTTCTTCTTCTACTTTTAGCCTCTAAAACAAAATATTTCATGCCTATCAACTCAAGGCAAATGAATGCTAGAAGTAATAATTATCATTGTTAACATTATGGAGTGTTTCTTAATAATAGTTATCCCAGCCTACTAGTTTTAAATATTGGTTGGTCATTTTGGGTGCAAAAAAATTTCTCTGCTTATCATTTTACAGTCATGAGAATTGAGACAGGAAATGATGGTATCTGTGGTCACGTAATAAGGAAGTGGTTGCTGGACCTAGATGCTGTGACCCTGAGGTCATCACTTTACAAGTTCCAGTACCAAAATGGTCACAAGTAGTGACCCTCTGTGGACTCTGTGTTGGAAACAAAGTGTGGCAAGGTTTCTAGAGAATATTTCTTACTAGTAATTTTATGGCTTTGAGGTAAGACTTTAGTAGGAGAGGCTGTCATGGAACACTGGGAGACTTCTCAAAAGGTATTTCTGGAAAGTCACTGGGAATGTTAATGAAAAGATGTGTATTTAGTTTTGTCAAAAGGATCCTGGTGTGTGCAATAGGGAGTATGCAATCCATCAAATCAAAACACAATCAAAGGCATAATGTGAAGAAATATAATTATAACTTAGCCTTAGAGTCCAGACCTCACCCTTACAACCTCCCACTTCAAACTCAAATAAAAATGAAAGCAAATCTGCTATATTTCAGACAAGGCAGCATCAAATTTATGAGAGAGAGAGTTGGTGGGGTGGGGGGTGGTTAGGTCTGTGGGGAAGACTTAATTGTAGGACTGAGAGACTCCACTGAGTAAACCACTCCAAGTGTTATAGAATCCAGACCCAGCCCTGTTAGCATAATGGTCCCACTGATTTCCAGAAACATAATAATCCATCAGGGGAGAAAACGTTGTTCCACTCACTAAGGCTATACTCCTTATTGATTACAGTTAAAAGACATTCACTCATATCTGGAGATAGATGACACTTTTATTTTCTCTCCTTTAATAAATACTATACTCTTAAGAGAATAAACCTCTAGGGACTAAATCTCAGGAAGTCTACTTTTAGCTCAGATTGTCTTTCTATTCTGCTAAAGATGCTAGGGCTATAAGAGGTATGATATTTCACAGCCCAGGAGCCAGGTATAAAAAAAAAAGATCAAGATTTTGGAAACAAGCCACAAGAAAAGGAGCTGTGGGCAGTAAGAGAGAACATACCTCACTGACATCACACATTAGGGTCACCTGGAGGACAGACCTGCTGGGCCCTACCTAGAGTTGTCATAAAACACACTACCATTGTGCTTTCTGGACCCTGCTTGCTTCATGCACAATCCCAGTAGCCACTGGATCTTCTGCCTAAGGGAGGTCAAGATGATTTTGATGCCAAGAGACCTGTATCTCATGTTGTGAAGGTTAAAGGGTCATCAGAGTATCCACAGAGTGCCTAGTGTAGAGATCACATCTTAGATGGAGAACTGTGCCCTAGGAACCATGGAATCTGGAGCTGCAAACATCCAAGAAGGACCCTGAACACATTAGCTGCAACTCTAGTCCCCACTGCTAGGGCGTTCAGGTACATGAATAGTTTGGGCCAAGCAGTTACTCAGCATGCAGATGAACAGTCAACAATATTTTCACAGAATATCTGGTTGCAGTGATCAGACAATAGAGGCAGGGGCAGCTTCCAGCTAGTACAGTTACCTCTATAAGCAGAGAAGGCAAAAATGCTGACTCCTATAGGGCCTACAGTTCCTTCCTGGTGGCTTCCAACTAAGACTGACTATCCATTTGATTTCCTTGTCATTGCATTGATTTTTACTGGCTGGCCCAGCAGAGATTTCCACTATAACTTTTCCAGAAATGACTAAGAGGACATTAGAGAAGCTGTGATTTCTAAGAAAAACTTTAAAAAAGGTTTTCTAAATCAATCTCTACTCACTGCCTAGTCGTCTCCAACACCTACCCCAACTCCAGCACACACAGACACAGGCACACACACCTCAAACAAAAACCCATACACAGAATTTATCAATTAGTATGGGCAGGGAAAACCTTCTTGAAGCCAATCCTATTTAGGGAGATTTTCCTCTGTACTCCTCATGCCCAAGCTCTTCTCCTTTGCCAAGTGCTGCTTTGATGAATTTTAAATATGGCACCAGGATGTTATCTCAGAACTTTTAAGAGGCCAGATTGTTTGAATAGAGACTAAGAAAAAAAGAAAAGGGAAGGATTGAATGGGATGCTGAGGAAATCCGTGGCCCATGCAGGCAGAGCGGGTTAGGCTGCAATATTCTCCTCGAAAGTATGCAACACTAATTGCCTCCACTCAAAGTAATTTTCTAAGGAGCAAATTAAGAAGCTTAAAAAGAAATAACCCTCAGTCACTGTGGATTAGTGGATGAGCAACTTTGTAGTGTAAGATCCTGATTGATGCGCTACAGAGCTAAATGTGAGAACCGGAGACAGAGCCCGTGCTTTTTCTGAAATGACAGTAGCCCCTCCACCTGAACCGAAAAGAGTAACTTGGGGTTTTATGGGAGCCTCACTAAGAAGGAGATTTGTGTAAATCAGAGGATTTTCCAGGCAGCCCCAGCAATGACACTTGAAGAGCACCAGGGGCTATTCCTAAAGACCTCGTCATCAGCATATTTAGGTCAACTGCATTTAAATGGAAAGTTTGGAATTTTGCCATTGATCTTAAAGAGGCAAACACATTCTTCTTATAAAGTCATTCTTTCTTATCCTGTTTCAGTGCAGTAGAGATGTAGATAGGGAAGTCCTACAAAGACTATCTCCTTGGGTGAATTTCTTTGTGCCTTTTGGGGAATCCTTTCCTGGTTCTTCACGGTTTTCTAGTTGCCATAAATGTAGTCCTAAATAATAAAGGCTGACTTTTATCGAATACTCATTTTGTGGTAGGTTCTATTTGGGTCTCACATTTACTTTTTAAAATCTTTACAACCACTCCATGTAGCAAGTACTATGGTTATACCCATTTCACAGATGGAAAAACTAAGGTATAGAGGTGTTAAGTAACCCAAGTGAAGGTTCAGAGATGGTAAGAGAGACAGAGATTTAACTAGTACTTAAGGTCTTGACCACAAGGTGTGTTTTTATAGTTTCGCTGTTGATCTTCCAGCATTCTCATCTGCTCCTATGGAATAAAGTTGCTCTCTACATGAACACACAGCCACATCTGCATGAACACGCTTCTTGGCTTTTCTGAGCTTCCATGCTCTGTGTTTTGTCTTGTATGCTGCTCAGACTAAGCCGAAATTCACTCACCCAAAGCCGGATATCTCTTTCCCCCTTAAACTTCCTAACTTTAAAAATTTTATTTTGTGATTTTAAAAACGAGACCATGCGATTAATAATAAAAGCTCGCACATGTTTGTGTGTGCCAGTCACTATTCTAAGCACTTTACATGTATTAACTCATTTACTCCTCACAACAACCTCAAGAAGTAGGTGCTATTATTTATCCTGTTTTAGAGGAGAAGACAAAGAGATCACAACTGCTAATGAGTTAAAAAGACAGGTTTTATACTCAAACAGTTTTGGCTTTAGTGCCCATGCCCTGAATACTGTGCCTGCCTGTCTCTCTCCCATTGTTAAATCTCCCATCAGAATCTCAGTCATTCTGTCTCCCGTGCTCAGAATCCCGGCATCAGGCACTGAATCTTCTTCTTTCTCTCTCGTCAGTCATCAAATCCTTTTCTTACTTCTTCCTAATACACCCCTTCTGCACACACCCCATCTCTTTCATTACACCCTCTCTGTCCCCACGAGGTAGCTGATCCTCACTAGTTTTTACTAGATCTATCTAGGCTGCCTCCTAACTAGTTGCCCTGCTCTAATTGCTTCACTTTTAATCCATCCCAAATACTGCTACCACCTGATTTTCCTGAAACACTGATTTGTACATATCAGACCCTTCCTCGAAAATCTTAAGTATTTTGCTTATCAAGTGAAGTTCAGATTTTTCATTTAGGTTTACACAATCTACAAAAAGTGTCAAAAACCAAGGCCCATGGACCATATCTGGCTCACTACTTGTTTTTATTTATCTTGTGAGATAAGAAAAATTTTTAATGGTTAGAAAAAATCAAAAGAAAAAGAATATTTTGTGACAATGCAAAAATGCTGTTTTACTGTCCCAAAGTAAAGTTTTATTGGCACATGTCCCTTCTCATGTTTTACTCATTGCCTGCAGCTGCTTTAGAGCTGCAAGCAGAGTAGTTGCACAGACCATGAGACCTACAAAGCCTCAAGTTACTACTTGGCTGGCTCTTTTTGGAAAAGTTTGCTGATCTCTAATACAAACCATATTTTTCTCCATAGTCCCCTCTGTCTAGACAAACTGGTGTTGTTATCTGTCCTTGAAGACTTATCAGGTGCTTTCCTGTCTTAAGTTTTTTTTTTTTTTTTTTTCTCCTCTCATTCTTTGTCTTAGACCAGGAATCAGCAAAACTTTTCTGTAAAGGTCCAGATGGCAAATCCAACTGGAACTCTTATGCTCTGCTGATTAGGGTATAAATTGGGACACTTCATATACTCCTTAGCAATGCCCCCTTGAACTGAACATAAATCCACCTATGTAGCAGAAACTACACCACTAGGTATGTGCCCAACAGAAATTCTTACATATGTAAGAATTTCAGATATGTCCACAAATGTTCACTGCAGCATTATTCATAAGAACCAAAAATTTAAAAAGACCTAAAATCCCATCAACAGTAAATATGTAAATATACTGTGGTGCATTTATTTAAAGAATACTGTATACCACAGTTTAAAAGAGTAAACTACTATTGTACACAGTGACATATATAAACTCTACATATATAATATTGAACAAGAGGCCAGACTCAAAAATGTACACCTTATGTGATTTTATTTATTGTAAAGTTCAGAATTATGTGGAGGAATTCATGATGCTAGAAGTTAGGCTAGTGGTATCACGTGTGTTCTCTAGGAAGCAGGACGTTTGGGTGTACAGGAAGTTTGCTGGGGCGTGCTCGGGAGATCAGCGACTGTGAGGAGATTGAGGCAGCTGGATAGGGAACAAGGAGACAGTGAATTATGATGCAGTCACAACAAAGACTTCAGCCCCCTAAAGGTGAGCTCTGGAATCGCTACAGTCCTTCAGAGTTAGACTGAATTGGTATGTAGGGGCCGCGCCTTTATAGTCCCACGTCAACCAGTCAATGGATGTGGGATGTCCTTGGGAGGATGTGTGAACTAGACAGGTAAGGTACTCTTCATCCTGAGGATGTCTTGGAGGGAGACCAGGCTGAAGGATGTCAGCTACTAACCTTCTCAGTAGCCGGAGGAGTGAGGAGGTTCTGTGTGACTCCTCCCAGCCTCCACTACTAGTCATTACCACTCAGTAACCCAGATGCAGGCATCCATATTGGCGGCTTCTAAGGTTCCCAATGATGTTCTATTTATCTAAATGGAAGTTACAGGGGCATACTCACTTTGCAAACATTTGTATTCATAATTTTTTCACTTTAACATATTCTATGTCAATGAAATAGCTTAAGAATGTAAGGAGGGAATGAGTAAGAGTGTGGAAGCTGCTAAGAAGTAAAGAAGAATGAGGACTGTCAAATGTTCCTTGGATTTTGTAGTATGTATGTCACTGTTTCTGTGTGGCAGGCTGGAAGGGGTTAAGGAGTGAGTGAGAAGGGAAGGAATGGAAAGTGTGTGTGTGTGTGTGTGTGTGTGTGTGTGTTTGTGTGTTTGTGTGTGTGAGAACCCTTTTGAGATGCTAACCTGAAAATGGTGGTAGTTGGAGGAGCATAAAGGGGATCAGTGTGGCTTTTGTTTTGAATAGAAAATACTTAAATGGCTTAAAGATCCTATCCAGTGAGAGGAACTGGTTGTATGGATTGGAAAGGTAAGGAATGCTCAAGGGGGTATGTTTCCTAAGAATGTGAAAGGAAATGGGGTTCAAAGCACAGGACACTGGCCTTATAGAAGAGGAAGGCATTTCTAACTTGTGATTGCACCAACTATTCAGACCACTCATCTGGTCCTTAGCACATGATACTTCATGTTGTTATGTCTCTCTTTACACGCACTATTTTTATCTTTCAATACAATCCTCCTGAGAACCCTTAAATCCCCACTGATTACTTAGCAGAATGCTTTGTAAACTATAGATAGATACTCAATAAGTATGGTAAGGGAGTAGATGATAGTAATGATGATAGAAATAAGGCTAAAAGGGAGCACATCCACTTGTTCAGATCCGATATGGAGCTCAAAGCAAGATAAATTAAAGAGAATTCCCTTTGAATAAACTCTGACATTTTTTCAAATGTTTGCTTTTGTCTATATAATGTAAGCATCTGAAGTTAGAATGAAAGGGTCAGGGCAGTGACCAAAGTGGGACATTCCAATTTACACGACTAAGAGGAGATGTAATTCTCTGTTTTTGATCCCCCATCAGGACTGTGACACAGTCTCCTACTTACTCTTCAAAGTGCTGTCACAATTTGGAGAAAGAAGTTCAGAGAATTAAGCAACGTGTCTCAGGTCACACAGCTGTGGGCAGAAGCATGCCTAATGTCCAGTCCTCTTTCCCCAGCAGCTCTGTAGCTTGTCTGTCACACTGACCATGTGTTCCAGATGTAGTGCACATGCGGGGCTGTGAGCATGCCAGGCTGGAGAATCTGAAAGGTGTGTTTGATCAATGAAGGTGAGGGCTCGGTTCTTGGTGAAAACCCACTTTTCTTTTGGACTTGCCTCTCTAGACAATTTGTATTATGATAACAATTAATAATTACATGAAGTTCTTCAACTTCAAAGACCTCAAACTCTTTTTAGATTGTAAATACAGTAGCGCCCTCTGTTTGGCTTCACAAGTCATTCTGCAGGCCCAAGCAGCTCGGCGGTGGCTAGATGTTGGACACCCATTGCTGAGTAGAAAATGTAAAATGGAGAAAAAAAAAATCTGTAGGCAAAATCTTATGCCACTAATGTCTGGATTTATTGTCAGAGACAGTTCAGATCATAATATGTCGAGTAGTGATGTTCTTCACAGTTTGATTACAGATTGCAGTTAATTTTCTCCTTGCCTGTTCTTTATGTCAGCAATATTACAATTAAATAAAAAATGAGAGGGGAGTGCTTTGCATTTCCTCTGGGTTTCAATCTAACAGCATCTCTCTCTCGTAACTCTTTCTACTAACTTCGCATTTTGTAGTTTTTTTTTTTTTTCATTTTGAAATCTAGTTAGGATAATTTATGTGGAGGGCACACAGCCTTGAACAACAAGCCACTTCCTGTAGCAGATGCAGTGACATCTCACTCCATGTACCCTCCACTCACCTCCAAGTTCATCTGTAGCTGAGGTGGATGATTCTTGCATGTGAACAGCTGCCCACCACAAGCACCCAGACCCTCTGCTTTTCTCAGCTTCTTCCTGCCTGATGGCTTTCTGTGGCACCAGGTTGCTTCTCAGCCCTCACAGAACCTACAGAAATATTATGAATTTAATATTCCATGGAGGAAATCCTCAACAGTGAGCCAAGAAAGTCTGAGGATAAGTACCCCAGGCTCCCACACTCTACTGGGATAATTCTGGGATGCATCCTAAAAGTTTTTCAGAGGGTCCTAGTGGGACCCAGTTTGCCTACAGAAGTGACCGATGGCTTTGTTTTTATCTTTCCTTCTCACTTCCACATCCTCTCAGGCATATTTTCTGAGTTCACCTCCTGAATAGATGTTTGCTCATAAGTTCTTGTCTCAGTTCCCACAGACACTTCCTAAAAAACTGTTTTTCAAATTGTCTAGACGTCATGAATTCAATTTAGCGAACTTTGCCAAACGACAGAAAATACCATTGTGCATCGCAGTTAGTAAGTGTAAGGCCTGTATCATGAACACTTTGATTCAGCTCCATATCCACTGGGTCGTGATAAAAATTTATTTCTTCCTATGGGTCATGGTCAAAAGAATTTCTAAGTGTTTTTGACATTCTACTTGTTAATAGCCAATATAATTTCAATATGGGAAATGAGATCAGAGAGAAGAAAACAGCAGCATCTGAATTTGGAAGTGGCATTTCCCATCGGATAAAGGCATGCGAAGAGTCTGGCTGCCAGCCGGAGCTCTGCAGCAAACCTGCTGTGTGATGTGCAGCAGGTCCTGCATCCCCACTCCGCCCTCCTTTTTCACATTTCTGAAATGAGAAGCTTGTCATCTAAGCTCCTACCTTAGATTCAGTGTTTAGGACTGTGCATAATTGACTAACGAAGGATAGATTAACAAGAGAAAAGCAATCAGAAGTTTATTGCTGTGTGCATCTGAGCATTTACCGGGCGGAGCTCAGTGATGGGTAACTCAAAGCGGGTGGTAGAACTTGAGCTTTGTAGAGAATAACAAGACAAAGGGTGAAGGCTTTAGGCTGTTAGGTGCAGCAATCTATGGGAGGGTAAACATACAGGGAGAACTAATGAAGATAAAGGTTGTTTTAGTGAGGGTTGTTATGTAGATGCCTCTGATCAGACACTGGGCTGAGCTTCTAGAGTTGTTGCTGGTAATTAACAATTGTCCTGCTCTTCCTGAAAGAGAAGAGGAGGTGAGAATTTTTCCTGTGTCTAAGTCTTCTTGAGCCAAAGTGGCATATTTTGGGGCGACATGCTCAGAACCCCTTCAGGCTCAACCTTTGGTTGATCTTTGGTGTTCTCTTTAGCTCTGACTCTCTGTGCCCAGTCCATTCCAGAAGGGTTGGCGGATGTGCGTACCACGGGAGTTGACATCTTCAAATCCTAGCTTCTAGAGTGGTTCAGCATGTAGGGAACCTCTCCCACTGGGCATAGAGGGAAAGCAGGCAAGAGGCCCCTCTGTGGAGAGCTCATTCCTGCTGCAGCAAGTGGGGGGGGACATCAGACGAGGGGGCGCCCAGGGAAGCTGCACTGCCTGTGCCTTAGAAGGGGATGGGGACTCAGGGCTGGGGAATGAATGGCTCCCAGAGAGCAGACGGTGGTAGTGAGTAGACACTGAGGAGGGTTTTAGGGGGCAGTGCAGGGGCCCATGGGCTTGCTTTCCTCTCCCCTTGGCAAAAATAGAGCCTCTTGGGAAGGAACTGGGCAGAGTGAAGAGCAGTGCCTGGGAAGACACAGAGGACATGGTAAGGTTGATGCCAAGGGAGATTTTTCTTTCTTCAAATCACAATGTTTCCTGAGGTTAGAGTTTTTTTTTTGTTTTTCCACTGTGGCCCCAACCCCCCACCATGTTTCCAGAACTGGGTTTAGCAGATGGTAAGAGCTCAGTAAGTATGTGTTATATAAATATTTGAAACAATACATATCACACACACACACACACACACGCACACACGCACACACACACACACACACACGCACACACACGCCTGACTCTGGCCTTCTGCTTTCCACGCGACTTTCCCAGACTGCAATACCTAGGATCTTCCCCCTCTCTTCATACCCTTCTCTCCTCATGTAATCTGCTGAGTACTCAACACCCCCATGATATTTCTTTTACTTTCCCTTCTCTACACTATGATCTCAGCAGGTAGATGACCTTATAGCTTGGCACAATATTGTGATTTGCTCTTGTGTTTCTGTCTTTCATTATTTATTCATGTAATACTCAATCCCTCTTTTTAAACTGGACGACATTAAGAAAAGAAAAAGAATAAGGCCCCAAATCTTTAGTACTGGACAGAAGATAAGATATGGTTCAAATAAGAATAATCCAAGGCAAAAAACAATCCCACAAAAATGAGATTAAAAACCATTAGTGCCATTAAAAAATCAAGATAATCCTGTGAAAAGTTTTTAAAAAGTAATAATAGTAGTTAATACTTATTGAGTAATTACTATATTCAAGGCATTCTTGTAAGAGCTTCACATATTGACACATTAAATTAAAACAAACAAACGAACTGTGAAGTAGATGTTCTTTGTATCCCTATTTTATAAGTGAGCAGACTGGGGGGCACAGAGAGTGTGAGCAACTTGCCCATGCTTACAGAGATCCAAGTGGAGTTATTGAGATATGAATATAGGACATCTGGCCTCAGAGTCTGTGCTCTTACCCAGGATACCCGGACATCTTTCATGCCTGTGGGACTGGAAGATCAGGGAAATCTTTTTGGAGGAGGGGGCATTAGTAGTTGACCTTGGAGGAAGAGGTTAGAGTTGGACATTTACAAATAGGGGACAGGGCGTCTCAGCTACATGATATCACATCTGAATGCCATCACATCTGTGACTGTCCTAAGGTCATCTGTTTCCTTTGTATGACTTACTGCTGCCAAGTGTAGCACTCAGTCTCCATTTGAGAAAGGAAAGGTAAATAAAATCTATTGTGTTTTACCTCTGATTTTCCTATTTTTCTTCATCTTTTGTTCTTAATGCTACTCAGCTATAAGTTGCAAGAGTTTGGGAAGATTTGACCAAAATGCAGGAGTGAATAAAATATTCTGAGAATGCAGAATTTCTTCTTTTTGGATCCACTTCCAGTGGAAATCCCCATGCAGATCATATCTTCCATCTGTCTGCTGAACACAAAGATAAATACCATGACAAGCGAGCAAGGGAGAGGCTTCTTAAAAATATGGAAGAGGCTTGAAAACAGAGAATCTTGCAGGGCATAAGAAAGATTTTTCTCTCAGACTCATTTGCCCAGGAGTGTTACCTGCTCCCAGGTTCAATATCATCCTTGAGCAGATGGGATGTGGCCACTGGTAAAACTATTTCCACTGTCTCTAAGTCGGCCCTGAAGCACCAAGAGGCCTTTGCCTCAAAAGGAGACATGCAAATGGCAGTTACAAAGGGCAGGGCAGCCAGGAGGCAGCAAGCACATTCACCCGAAAAAAATCCGTGCGAGGATCACAGGTGTATTTTACAAGCCATGAGTTGACTCCTCTGAAGGGCAAAGCAGCGCTTCTCAGGTATCAAAGCTGCGTGCCATGTAGCGTGGCCCTTAAAACATTTATGTTGTGTTTATCAGCGACTCGTGACTCGAGGCTCTGAGCTGCGTTCACCAACTGCCTCATTACCCTCTGCTCCCTCCCTTCCGTTTGCTGCAGCCAGGAATTCTAACCCTGATTGTTCCAGACTGTTTCTTGAACATTTATGTGTTTCCTTTAACTGGAAATATCATGTGGTGCCGCCGCCTCCCTTCTGGGACTGGAAGATGAGATATTTTGTAAGCTTGTCTCATCCAACGAAGCACACAGAGGGACTCTTTCCCCTGACCCTTCCCACACACTCCGTCCTCCTTCTCTGAATGCACAATCACTTCCTCCGACTCCAACTCTCACCCCCAGGGTGATAAAGAATGGAAACCCAGCTGAGATGAGTTTCCCTGCTGCGATGAGTCTCTTGAATTTTAAACATATAGGATGTTAGTTCAATCCTCAGGTTTAGGGGGAGAAGTGACTGGCCCTGACTGGATGTAGATGAATCTGAAGACAGTAGAAATGTATATTTAAACTGACCAAGAAAAATATTCTGAGTTCCTATAAGCTAATTCCTTTTGCAAAGTCCAGTGTGGGCTGGGGCCCAGGCACCACCCCTTTAGACATTGTGGTAGCCAGGTGGCTAGGGGCCAAGCCTTCTGGTAAAGCACTGGGGAGCCAGCCCCAGCATAGGGGGTACCCAGGCTGGGAAAAACTGAGAGCTACTTTTAGAAATTCTTCTCACAAATCTCCCCTAGCCCTTCTGTGCGCAGCTGTTGGGTACATTCATCCGCCCCGGCACTGCGGGCCTTTCTTTGTGCTTGGTGGACCTTTATCTTCCTGGCAAATCACATCATGTAGCTTCCATGAAGTAAACCCAGGCAGAGCCTCACGCTGGTGATTGCTAGCCTGCAACTTCAGTGTCTCTCCTGTCAGAGAAGAAGCCTATGGACACCTCTGCTCTCACCTAAGACACTATTTATTTTCTTCTTCTTTCTTAGGGAGACGAGTAGTGGTGGTAATGAATTTTTCACAAAAGTCACTTTCTGTGGCTGCGTTCTGGGAAAATGTGGCCTAGGTTTGGCTCTGATACCACACTGTCTGTTTTTCTCTTCTGCTACCTCCCCCGCTTTTTAAAACATTTGTTAACTTCATTTTCATTTTATTTTAATTTTAAGTGTGCATTATGCAAACATTACAAAAGCATTAACAGAATTCTAGGGAAAAGGCAGGAAAAACCATCCGCAATTCGACCACCGCAATCAGCCAAGCTGTATTCAGTTTTTCATCATCTTATGCTACTCAAGCCACATGAATATGTAACTTTACCGGCATAATTATAGCAGAGGTACATTTTTGCACCTTCTTTTTTAAAAACTGAACATTACATCATAAGCCTTTTTCCATGCATCACATAGCATTTACATTTATCTTTCTATTCTTTGCTTGCCCATTCCATTAGGTGAATATTATGTAACAGACTTAAACGTTTTCTTACATTTAGTCAATATGAATGGCTCCCAGTATCTTGCTGTTATATGAAAGTGCTAACTATAATTTTTCCCTTTGGGATTATTTCTGATGATAACTTTCAAAGAGTCTCCCCTCTATGTTTGCTTTGAACCCAGAGGTAAATGCTATTTTCCTGTTTACAGTGTCTTCCACAGTCTGACCGAGGGCTGGCAGTCTGGTGAGAACTTTCTCCCAGATGTCTTGGGCCGTGGGAGACAGACAGGGGTGAAGAGGGGGCACAGGCCTTTATAAGGAAGTGGAGAAAACTCACTATGCAGCTAATTAGAAAGTGCCATGAAGCAAGGCCAAACTTTATGGCTTTCCTAGAATTGATGACGCTTTCTAACCAGGCCTGCCTGTTCTCTCGCAGGTGTGTGCAGCCTCCAAGACCATATGGTTTTCGGCTGCACTGGGCCTCATTCTTTGTTCCATCCATGATTCTGTAACTGAATATCAGTTAATAACTTTTCATAATAATGTAGCTTGGATCAACTTCGAGATCCAAGAGGAGGCTCTTTACAGAGCTCTGTCTCGTCCAGACTCCTGCTGCCTCTCTGGCACACCTGCTGGGAGAAGCAGCCCCGGGGCCATCCCAAGACTGGCAACATCCTCAGCAGCTCACAGAGGGCCAGCTGTAGGTTCAAGTGGAGAGGCCAGAGCATGGAACTCATTCTTTAGCAGTAACTTGTCTCTCTTGGCATCTGCCAGGAGGGTTTGAGTCTTGTGACTTAAGAAAAAAAAAAAAAGCCAGAGGTTTTGACTAAAAATATTTTAAGGCAGTTTCCAACACACTAGCCATCTACAGCTTATGTAAATTGATTCACAGGGACTCCTGAGAGGTCTGAAGTCACTTGGGATCTTGAGAATGGCTGGCTTAGCCCTGTGACCAAAAGAATTCTTCACCCCTACCCCACTGCCCCTTGAGCAGTAGGATGTCTTCCTCTTTTGTCCCCCTCACCCACCCCTACTCCCACTTAAGGTGATCCTTCCACCTTTTCTGCTGTCCGCTCTCTCTGGTGACAGTGACAGGGAATGAAGGGGAGGGAGCCGTCATGGCTATGGTCCCACTTACCCTAAGACTTTGCACTCTGCCCAGATGTCTAGTGATGCTCTTGGACTAAAAGAGCCAGTGACCCCCAGGAGCTCCGTGTCCCTTTGATTCTACTGCAATGCATCTGATTATGAGAATTTTGGAAAATAGATCTTTCTGGGCCTCATCGCAGATTTATTGAATTTAGCTTTCTCAGGTGAGTGCCAGAAATGTCCTTGACTCATTCAGATATGTGGTTGTGGGCAATAACTATCTTCATGAACTTGTGCTTTGCTCTTTTATATAAGGCAAGACCATTGTCACTTGACATACATCAGTGTCTTACCTTTGCAGTTTGACAGGAGTGAGGGGAGTGAGAAGAAAGCTTTCAAGAACCTAGGAGTGTGCCCTTTTCATCGTTACCAAGCAGAAAAGCATCTTATGTAAACTGTCTGCCAGAGACAGGGAGGTGAGGGAAGACAGGGAACTCTGTTCAACTTGCAATCAGAGGTAGGCCTAGTCGAAGCAACAGGGAGATAGATGGGCAGATGCCTCTTGAAGCTGTGAACAAGAAACAAAGGGATGGGACATAAGTATGGGATGGGGAGATACCCAGGAGCTTGCCTGGCAGAAGGTTCTCACCTCTTAAATGTTTCGGTCTAAGCTCCTGGACACAGGTCAACCAGATGTCCCTGTACACAAGGCCAGGGAGGCAGCAGAGCATAGGAAGGGAGTTTGTATTTGTCATCTTCCCTTGTGCTGTGTCCCCACCTCCAGCACAGAGCCTGGCCGTGCTCAATCAATACTTGTTGGTTATTAAAAGCTAGCATTTATTTAAGTATTTACAGTGATTAAGGACTGTGCTAACCATTTATTTGTATTATCTCATTTGATCTGCAAAAGATGGTAGATACTATTATTATCCCCATTTTAGGGATGAAGCTGAGGCAGACTGAGTAATTTGCTCAAGGTTTCACTACAAATGTGAAAAAGGTTGGGATTAGGACCCAAGCCACAGTGGACTTCCCCGCTTGGTGGTCCTGCTCTCTCACTCTGTGATGGCCTGTGTGGCTGACTGGTTTTATTCCAAGGATCAGTCCCTAAGCTGAGGAATATCAGGAATCGCATAGGCCTTTGTGAGTATTCTTAGAGCCTGACCCTAATGTAGGATACTTTCTTACAGAAAAATGTCCTCATCATTCTAACATGGGACTTAAGAAAATTCTCCTAGAGCCTAGCCAAGTGAATGAAAGCTAAAGCACAATTTTGGGTTCTCAATATTCCTCTTGGATACTATGTTCTTGGATGACATTCCCAAGAAATAAAACCTAAAGGAATCTTTGACTAAATACTGTGCTGATTCTTAGAATATCTGCCCTTCATCCCTTCCCTTTCTCTCTTCTTGAGTTAGTTTTAAGGGCAACTCAGAGGTCAGATTAATGCTGGTTAAGACCTGGATGTGGTGCGTCAAAGGTCAAGGGAAGACACTTCTCTGCCAGCTTCTGCATCTATGCTATTTCTTGAATGACCTAGCCAATTTTGAGGCTCAATTTCCTTCAGTTGGCCTCTTAGACCCTTCTAATGGGGACCCAAATCCTCACAGAGGCAGTGGATCCAACCACACAATTGCTTTGGAGAACTTTTAACGGGGACTTGGGGCACAGACAGAACTCTCCATGATTCTTGTGGACATGAGAAAAGTTCATGGGTAAATGCCAGAGTGAAAAGATTGTCTACTTTGCTCCTTTCCACTCCAAGTTAAACACATCCATCTTCTTTAGTCTCCTCTGGGCCAGTGGGAGGGAGACATCCTGCAGAAACCTCAGCGAAGTGTTGCTATTAAGCAAGCTGACTTGATGGACACATTATGAGGGAGGGATGGCTCAGCCTTCAGAAATGTTTTACAGCAGGATGTGAGAGGGAGTGAATCTAAAAGCGTGTGTATGGTGTGGGGGAGTAGTGATTCAGGAAGGCACTGAACCATTTCTCAGTCGGAAGGGGCAGCCTTTTGCTTCCTAAGCAATGTAGGTAGGGACAACAGTGACTTCCTGACAACAGTTTTCCTTGTATATTTCGCTAAAACCCTTTCTTCATTAGGAGTGAATGTTCACCGGTCCCAGGATGATATACTAGCCCCAAAATGTTGGAAGTCATTGGTTTATATTGTAAACAAATAGAATCTTCAAATGAGAAGTGTGTGTGTGTGTATGTGTGTGCACGTGTGTGCATGTGGTGGTGGTGGTATTTTGTGCGTGGTGCATGTGTGTCCTGTGGTATGGAGGGTGTGTGTGTGTGGTGTGGGATGTGTAGTATGTTCTGCAGTGTGATGTGTGTGGCATGTGTGTAGCATGGTGTAGGCTAGGGGTGGTGATGATGGTGATGTGTGTGTGCAGTGGTTATGTGTGTGTAGTGTGTGTGGTGTGGGATGTTTGTGATGCAGGTATAGCATGATGGTGTGTGTATGGTGGGATGGTAGGTATTGTGACCACCCTGGAGGAAAGACTCTCGCTTCCACTTAGTTAAGTGAAGCAGTACATTATGGCTGTACACCAAACACCTCTCAATATGCCTCTCCCAGAACATTTTCTCCACTGCCGATGTGGGCAAGCAGACATCCTAAGGTGAAGAGAGAAAATGCTAGATGACACAGATCCTAGAGTTTATTTGTAAGAAAATGATGAGTGTGTTCATCTTTGTTTCTCTGAGAACATGAATGACTGGTCTTCTGTACAGACAGGAACACGCAGTGTTACTTGGGGACCTGGGTGAGGTGAACATTCTTAGGGGCCGGCCATCACGTCTGTACTTGCTCTCCTCAGTTTCACTTCAGTTAGCCTATGGCATTGCCATGAAGCCACCCCATTGCCTCCCACTGGAATAGATGGCACTGGGCTGAGCTGACTCTTCTTGTCCCCCTGGGTTAAAAAGGTCAACATTGACCTGCCCAGAGCACCGTGGGTCTCAGAAAGAGAAAACACTAGAAAGTTGCAACCAATCCTGCCCCCTATTGGTCATTCCAGCCCTCTTCTGCCCAATCCCTAGTCAAAACTCAACAACCTCATGTCTCCCCAAGGGTGGTTTTATGTTAGGCTCTGGGGTCCCCGATTTACCTCTCACTTACCAACATTTTTCAGAACTTACTTTGAGTTTCCTTTAGCATATTGTTAGAGCAGAAAAAGATTTTTACTTTCTACTATTTATTTTGTAACTGGCCACATTATCAAGTTACCGTATTTGTTCTAATTATTTGTCAAGATTTAGAAAGCCATTGTTTGACTCTCTTGCCTTTTGTGATTTGGTATTACAGGAAACTCTGATAATCTAATTTATTTCCACTTTGAATGTAATTCATTTTATATACCAACATGTGTAGGTTTTTATAGTCTTTATTAATTTTAAAATTTTGTTTTTTAAATTTATTTTTCAGTTGCATTTGACATATATAACCTATTAGTTTCAGGTGTACAACACAAAGATTAGAAGTTTATGTACTTTATGACGTGATCACACCAATAAGTCTAGCACCCATCTGAAGCCATCTTTAAATTTAAAGTTTAATTTGAATGTTTACAAAGTCACCAGAGTATGCCTATGTGTAAACCTCTTTTTTCCCACATCATTTGTATCCTTCTTATAAGAAATGTCAAGTCTTTCTGCAGGGACATCATTGCTGTTCTCTCTTGGAAAAAAAAATGTCTTCCTACATTTAACCTTTATATCTCATATAGATGGGCTCATTGTGTAATTTTCTTTATCCTTTCCTTGTAAATAGTGAACAAATTTCTCATATCTCTCATTTATTAATTTAGTGTCTTGCTTGCTAGATACTCTATTGTTTTCATTGCATTCTAAATTTGCTAATTTTTAAATCCTGAAAGTAATCCTTAATAATCTGAGATTATGTCTTCTCAGACCTCTGATTGTCCATGGGTCTCATATCTTTTTGTAAGTGCTTTCTCTGTTTTTTGAGGGTGAAGGCTGTATTTGTTCTGAATCTTAAGAATAGTGTCCAGTGATATTCCTTTCTTCTTCCTTCCCTTCCTTCCGTCCTTCCTTCTTAGCCACAGAGGGAAGCCTATGCACGTCTAATACTAGATGTTGAGATAGATTTTTATCTCAGAGTTTTTTTAGGTACTCGTCCAAATATTTCAGTCCCACACTGAAGGGGAAGATTGAAAGTTTACATTTTCTCTAGTCCAATTTAATTAAGCCAAGGTCCTTGCTATTTGTGAAGCACGGGGGAAAGAAGATCAGAGGCGGCCATGGCTAGGTGCGTCACTCTGGAAGCTGCACACATGTGTCGTGGCACGCTGAAGTTAACTGCTCTTATTTGTAACTGAGGTAAATAGCCTCCTGCATAGATCACTGAATCAATCCCTGTTTATGGGGTCCTGCAGTCCCCATCAGGTGACATTGTGGCAAGATCCCCAGCATGAGCTGGGTCATGTGCAAGGTTGCGATTTTCCCAGACCTATTTGCCCCTCAGTTCAACCCTACTCTCAGCCCCTGTTCCATTGACCTTGAAGGTATATATTTGGCTTTTTCAGTGATCACAGTCACTTTCTCCTAGTTGTGTTTTTCTTTCACATACTTGACAGACTGCATTTTCAAAATGGCCACATGCCATCCTCTTCCAGGACTTTGCAACCCTTCCTATCACAAAAAGCAGCAGTCTCTTTCTCTTGAAAATAATCTGGCCTTTGTAAATAGAATGAGATGGAAACAACACTGCATGGCTTCTGATGTTAAGGGATGAGGTTGGCAGAGGGTGATCTGGAATTTTGTGGGGTGGGGGATAGTATTAAGAGGTCTGTTTTAGATGTGTAAAGTTTGAGATGCCTGGGATATCTGTGTCAGTATCGATGAAGTAGTCAGCTTTATGAGCCTAGACTTTAGGGGAGAGTTTCAAGCCAGAAAACATAAATTTTGGAGTCATTGCTGTAAGATGTCATCAGAAGCCATGGGATTAGATGAGAACACCTAAGGAAATAAATAAGGATGGAGAAGATGTTTTGAACTGAACCCTAAGAAACTCTTCTTTAAAAGGTGGGTGAAGAAGAAAGATTCAAGAACATAGCTTCATAAGGAGTGGACACTGAGGTAAGAAGGAAAACAGGAATATGGTGTCCTGGAAGCCAAGGAAAGGTACAGGAGGCAGTGGCTATATAGTTGAGGTACTATTGAGAGTTTAGCAAAATGGAGGTCATCTCTGACATTGACAGGAGAAGACACGTCAGTGAGTGAGTGAGAGGTGAGGAAATGAAGGGCATGTGTGGAAGTAATTCTTTTGAGTTTCCCTATGAAGGGAAGCAGAGGAATGAAGTTGTAGCCAGATGGAGATGTGAGATCAAAAAGGATTACAAATTTTGGGAGATAATGAACATATTTTTATGCTGATATGATATATCTAATAGAGAGAGATTGCTGATAAATGAGAGAGGAAGAAAAATGGAGAGTATGAACTCTCCAGAGGGTTGGGCTTCTAAGTTTAAGTTCTAAAGCACAGGTGAACTCTGATGTGAGAAGAGACAGTTTTGCTTATTTCTGCTACAGATGCTGTACAGATCACCTATTTATATCAGTATGTTCCCACATGTCTAATATGTTCATAGGAAAAATTGCCAGGCTCAAGACCATAGACATTCTTTAAGGCTCGTGACACGTTTGTGATGCTGCATCCAAAAAAGTTACATCAATTAACATATCTCATTTTTATCTTTCTTTCCTTCGAATATCTTAAAAGATGTTTTAGTTATCATAATTTTTCTTTTGTGAATGTACTGTTTCTGTCTCTGTATCCTTTTAAAATTGGAACATTGATGATTGTTAAAATATGTGTGTGTAGGTTTTTATATGTTGTTTCCTTTGTCACATTTGTGACATCTATTTCCCAGTTTGCTGTTTGCCTTTTAACTTTTTTGCATGATGCTTTTCTATGCATTTTTCCTTTGTGATTCCTTTGGTTGATTTTATCCTTAGAAAGCATTTTTTTGCCTCCCAAGAAGCATTACTTTATAGAATGATATTGAAAGCACGAGAATGTTGTGATCTAGATTGTCCCATGCCTCAGTCCTATCTATGGAACATATGGCTCAAAATGGAGCAGGTCACCTAACCCCATTGCATTCCCAGCCCCAGGAAATGAAACGTTCCCAGAGAAGATGCACTATATTTCATGTGTGCTGAACAGCAAACAACACAACTCAAATAGTCTACATCTAAACAGTTGGCCTTGAAAATCTTCACAAATGGAACTTTTGCAACATCAGAAGCTAAGCCAAGTAACAACCAACCCACATCATAAAGCCCAAAATGCTGCATCAATTTACAATTTTCTGGATAAACTTGCTTTTTAGTTGTTTATTTGAAGAAATATTCTTCCATCTCACCCAGAAAAACTTTTGTTCTGTGATCATAACTAACTAGTTAGCTCGCTCCTTTCCTCCCCCACTCCCTTCCTTCCTTTCTCATCAGTGTACAGCATAGGAAATTACGATGTACCTTACAGCTATTGTCACTGGAAAAGAAAGTGTCGCTAGTACTTTCTATATACCTAGTAATGTAGGTAGAGAAATAAACATGAATCAGGCACTCACTTTTCTCCATGTTTGCTGGGTGGTTCAGCCAATGTAAAAGAAGAATCTTGGCTTGGTATCCAGAAGAATATCAGGTCCCCCATGGTGTGGCTAACAGTAAAAGCCAGTTGGTGAAGGATTTCTTCCCAAGCCTCTACCACCTGCTATTTCCTCCCCTTTCTTACTTCCTTGATGCTTCCTTCTCTTTTCCACCTTCTACCATCCCTAGACCTGAGCAAGATAGGTCCTGTCCCAGACCCATGCTTCAGGGGATCTGCTCTTGTTTTCCTTTCCCCCTGACCATGGGCCGAAGAACTCACGGGCTAAGGGTTCATGCCCACCTGGATTCTGCATCTCTTCAAGACCTGCTCCAAGTAATCAAGCAGAATTCCCTGCTTCGAAGGCCCTGAGACTTTATGGGCATCTTCCCTGGGTCCAACCCTGGTGCTAAGGTCCTCTTCTTAGGTCTGTGAGGTAGCCACAGGTGTGGATGGAGCCTGGACTCCCAGGAGGTGCTTCTGCGCATATGAATGAAGCCCCTGGTAGTGTGGGCACCGAGCCAGGACAGGAAGAGAAAGGCCAAGGCAGGTGACCACTCTCCTTGCATAATGCATTCTGCAACTCCGAGGAATCTAAGGATATTAAATTTACCAACTTGGGACTTCTAGTTTGCTATGAAGACATTTTGTCAATGTAAAAAGATATTACATCTTTTACTCTGTTCACTTGATATCCAGTCGATTTATAACTTTTAAGTATTTAGACATACAATATATGAATCTTCATTTGTCCTTTTTGCCCCTGGCCTTGCAAATGTTGGAGCGAGTTTGTCTATGTCCACTTCTCCACCTATTTTCTTTTTCTGCTTTTCTTCTCTTTTTAGCCAGTCTTCTTTTCTCCTCTGAGCCATATCGTTGGGATTTGCTGGGTCCTGGTATCAGCCTTCAGGACTGGTGGGGCATTGTTGTTTATCTTTCTGCTTCCCTGCCTGTCCGATATCATTCCTCCAGCTTGCCAGTTTAAGAACCCTGTGTATAATGATGGCTCTTTCTGAAGGATAAACAGAAACCTTTATATGGCATGGAAAACGTTAATAAATAATGAGCAAGTGAAAATAGACACTAATCACCACTCACATAGGCTCAGGTATGTCCCTTTTGTCTATTCGCTCTGCCTGATCCCCATTGCCTACCTCCACATGCCCCTCCTTATATTATTATGAGGGAGTGGTAGATGGGAAATGGGCAGAAACAGCCATTTAGCTGCACTTTGGTTTTTATAGGATCTAGAATAATTTTCTTTATTCCACTGCCAAGGGGTTCTAGATGCCAGTGGTTCTCAAACTAGTATGTATCAGAATCACCTTCAGGGCTTTCTAAAACACTTACTGGGCTCAATCCTCAGAGTTTCTGAATCCGTAGTTGGAAATGGGTGGGGCCCGAGGTTTGCATTTCTAACTATTTCTTAGTTACCAGTCCAGGTCATATTCTAGGAACCACAACTAGAGCTCAAGTTTGACTCTCTGTTGCTAATGTGAAATCACTTTCAACTTGTGGTCCATGAGCAGATTCTGATTGAATTCAGAACATTGTACAGAGATGAGAAAAGAGATTTGGTACTACAGCTCCTGATCCCGCATGCACCCTGCCCCCTGGACAGGCAGGCAGCTTAGTTAGCAATGGCAGGGGAGCCTCCCACAGAGGCAACTTGAGCCTCAACTTGGCAGAATACAAAGCAGCCTTGGCCATATCCTTTCCTGAAAGTTTCTCTTTAATTGCAAAAATCTGGGTGGCCTTCACACAAGTTGTTTGTACAGCAAAGAAGAAGAGATAAGTTTGGTAACCTTGGAAGACCCAATCTCTTTGTTCCCAGCCTCCTGAGAAGCGATGCCGAGAGGAACAAACACTGTGTGTGGGAAACCAGAGAGGGGCTCTGGAGTGTGGACTGGAGAGGACAAAGAGGGGGGCAGCTTTCCTGGGAGCAAATGTCTCCCAATCTGCCTAAAACCACATCCTGCTGTGTGAGAGTTCATTAGCTGGAATTCCATAAATGACAATCGTCTAAATCTCCTTAGCGAGACTCCGGGCCATGATTCGTTTTACCAGGTTATAATCACATAGGAAAACAATCTTAGCTCCAACCGCTGGATTATAGCAGCCAGGACCCCCCCCACCCCCTGCCTCCCCACCAAAAAATGGCTCTTAAAGTGAACCTCTTAGGGATTTGCATCTTATAGGGACAAGGAATTCTCTTCTCTGTCAACAGCTAACCACATGGGCTTCAGGGCACTGACTCAAGCAGTGTAAGCTCAGTCACCAGCTGAGGTGCCTAGAATCTAGTTGTTACTTGTCCATTTTCCCTGTGTAAATCCATAGGCCAATCATTGGCTATATTTTCCAACCCCACCTTTTCCGAGTGACTTCTGTTGTGGGTTGCTCTGAGTCTGTTCTGGATCTGTCATGCTGTGAGAGCCTCCTCTGCAATGAGACAGTTTCAGTTTCATAATAATAATAATAGCAATAATAGGTGCTGCTTAGTGAGCATAAACTTTATAGCAGGACCCGTGCCAAGCATTCTTTAGCCATGATCCAATATAATCCCCACAATAATCCAAGGAAATGGAGTTTATCATCCCCAATCTACAGGTGAGGAAACCAAGGCTCTGGAGTTTAATAATTTTCCCAAGATCATGCAGCCAACAAGTTGTAAAGCTTTGATGGAAATCCAAGCTTGTGCCAATGCTGTTGCCTTTATATTTTGTACTTAATAAATGTTTATTAACTTAAGACAATCAATATATCTACATATGTATGAAAGAGAATTCCAGAGACGAGTTCTAACCTCCTGAATTATTTAGAAACAGGAAACTCACTTCACCAAGCACTCCATTTCCCAACCAAGTCAGTTAACTGAATTGTTTGGATATAATCAATACTCAACCACTATCCAGTCACTTGCATTATAAGAGGTAGAATTAGTGGACATGGAAACTATAAATAATCAGTACAGCTGTGTTTATGAGAAGACTTTGTTGCCTAGCACATGAAAATTTAATGTAAAGAATATGACAGGCTACCTGAGTGAGGGCTTTAGCAGATGGAATCAAAACCTCTCTTTTTGTAGGAGTATCTGTGGCTCACATTTTTCCTGCAGCTTGTTCCCATAGACATGCTGGGTTGTGTGACAAGCTCCATTCCTTCCCAAAGCAAAGCCTGTGCTCTTAATATCATCCTACTGGCTTTACACCGAGAGTGTGCATGTATAATGTGCAGCAGTAGACTAATGTGTGAGTGAATAGATGAGGTGGTCTATATGTGAGAAATAGCACCAGCCAAAAAGGGTGTAGGAATTACCAGGCTGGGTTAGACCTTTGTTCAGACAGGGATGTATTATGAGCGACAAGCTGCTTTTAACATCAAGTTCAAAGTTGAGGATCAGTTTCTAGAATATCTTAAACCCAATGCAGAGTCTCATTCTGTACAGTTTTCTAAAACCTCTGCAAATATGTGGTTTTAATCTATAATAGCATTGCAAAGTAATAATTCCACAACTTTAACTTTATCCTTCCTTTGTTAAAATTCACTTTGGCTAAGTTTTTCAACTTTATTGAGATGCTCTGGAAGAAATATGTTTTTAAAAGTACTCCTGGTTTTGGATTCAGAATACCTAGGTTTGAAACTCAGCTCTGTCACTTATTAGCTGAGAAGGACTTTCAGCCTGGTGGTGTACTGAGCTTACATGGGAAATCTCCCACTCCAGTCTAAAGCATCTCTAAAAATACTTTAAAAATTAAATAATTTAAAATACCTGCTTGACCCCAAAAGCAAGAAAGGGAAGCTCCAAGGACCAGAGATTAAGAGAAAGCCGTATAGGAAAAGAGAGCTGAGGCTGCATGGTCTGTGGTGACATACAGAGCAGATGTATGACTTAGAGGATAAGGTTTTACAGCTGACATGGGAATGGCAGTTGTCTTACCTCATGAGTCAGAGGGAGCCAGGACTGGCTTCTCAGGACAAAGCTGAGAACCAAAAAGATTCTCATGGAGGGAGAGGAGCAAGTCTCCACCCCAATCCAAGAATGGCAGGCTTGGGCTCCTTGCCCTAGTCCATGGGTGGAAACAGAGTTAACTGAGAGTCGAACCCCAATTCTAGGCCACGTGACAGGGCCACGAGGCCTAAATGCCTACGTGGTAGTAGTGTGGGAATCTTGTATGGGAACGCAGAAACCAACCTCAAAGCCTGTCCTGTACTGGCGACCCCTGTGGATTCCAGGCAGAGACAACCATAGGGTCACAGTAACCTGATTAGCTGACTGACCAACGGGAGAACGCACCCTCGCAGACCTGTCCCCCAGTCTTGTGAATGCACAGGTGCTTTAGAGGAAGCCTGCAGGGGGATGTGCAGCATCTGCTCGCATTAATTTCCATCTCCCTTCACTGCCTGTTTTTTACACTCTCCCCACCATGCCCAGGTAATAGCCACAGTCCACTAGTTGTCCGCCTTTTTCCTGATAGCAACCCATTTCGGATTCTCTTTTTTCAAAGTGTTAACAGCTATATTTAGATGGTCAATCCTTAGTTCACAGAGTAAATATGGCCACAGAAACATATATCTTGGGGTAACCAAGCCCAGCTTCCTCTGTGATCCAAACAATTCCACTAGTTTGCCCCAACTTTTTCCTTTGATTCTGCCCTTTAGTGTGATGTCCTCCTTATTTATGTACTACATGGAAGTAATATTGCCCTTCTCCATAAGTCCCAAACATTATCTGTCCTCTGATAGCATTTGAAACTTTCTTGTTATATGGTTATCTTTATGCATCTGTCTCATCTCTGTTCTTAATAATAAGCTCCTTGATTCAAGTCCAAGGAAAAGGAAAGCTACTGAACCATGCTCTCTCTACCTTCATATTTTCATATTCTATAGAGGTATAAAAACCACATTACAAAAACAATAAGTTTTTTCTTTCCACTACGAAATCACTCCATTCCTTCTCTTTTGGTCCCTAGATCCCTTTTGAAACATGGAACGCTATTTATTCATGATTCTGTTTCCCCTTCAGGGAAGTCTTTCTTATTAATTACCTCAATAGTCAATTTAAATACTGTGGAAATGTGTTAAATATTAAAGCAGATAAAATTGTGTGTGTGTGTGTGTGTGTGTGTGTGTGTGTGTGTGTGTGTGTGTTGGAGTTAATTTATGTCAATCTCCCTCTTAGAATAAAAGAATAGGGCTGGGCCACGGGAAATCCTTTAATTCTTGCTCCTAATGTTACTGACACAACCAAAGACCTACCCAAGGCAGACGAGAAAAGACAACCTGTGTTTCAAAGCCAGTCATGGTGCCCCACCTTCTTGTTTAGGACAGGACTGGACTTTGATCTTCTCTTTAGTGTTACTCACTGTTTATTTCTCAGGAGTTTCTGTGTCTGCCCCTTTCCCAGTTCTCATCGACAACAAACACAACTTCCACCAGTTAGGCACTCCCTAAGGTCGAAAGTGATTGATGTCTCTGAAAAACCAGGGCAGGCGGATGATTAGTTCAAAATAAACTGCCAGAGTAGCTAGAGAATGTTTTAGCCAGGGAGTTTTTTGGTCTCTGGGAATGGAAATTCTTTAAAGGAAGCTCAAGTGAACAGGGGGTTTATTACAGAATGGAAAACTATCCTATAGAAACACACTTGAAGGGAAGATGGCAGGGCCTCTTAGGAACTGGAAAATCACTGGCAGATTGCATCTCTTTTCCTTGTCTCTACATCTCATTTCATCTTTCTTTATCTACAGCCCCTCTTCCTGATTCACTCATCTACTTGCAAGTGGTTACCGTGTCTACTTGCCAATAGCTGACCCATTCTCTGAGTCTATATGATCTTCCATTTCCCCTTCCCATAGCTAATTAAGGATGCTCACTTCCTACAGTGTGTTTCTTGAGGTTTAACAGCTATTCTCTTAGTTTTTCAGGACTTGGTAACTAAAAAATGAAATTGGAAAGTTTTGATCACCCAAACGTAAAAAAGGAAGAGCTGCAGTGTTTGTGCTTTCCTGAGTCTAAGGTCTGTGGCCCCTTCTACAGCAGCGATTCTGTCTTGCCCTGTGATGTCCTCCCAAAGAACCCATATCACTGCATGCTCCATATTGACTGATGGATTAAGTGACTGAATGAAGGCTGTGACGTGACAATAATAGCAGTAGAAAAAGTCGGAACAACAGCAACCACAACCATTTCAGTGGCTACTTATCAGAACTCCCCAGCATTTTATATCCATTACATTACTTAATCGTCAGTATAAAACTGTGACTATGGCGCTATTTTATTACATGGAGAAAAACTTAGTTGATTGTTTTTTCATACTAGCAAGACAGTGTCTATACAGTGTCCAACTACTATGCTATCCCGATCAAGGTAAGTTGGGAGTCTTGCACAGGCAAAGCAGTTTGCTGAACTAGTTTTTATTTATGTTAAAGCATCATTGCTTAAATAATCTGGTGGTTATTTCTCACTATCACTATTTATAAATTAGCATCTTTTTATCTCTGCACAAAGTATAATAGAGGCTTCAATACAAGGCTCATGTTTGTCCATGTACCCTACCAGTGATTCAAAACAATATATAGCATGTAGTCCATTCAACCGCAGGCATGATCAGTGAGTGTCCCATAAAGGCAAAAGAGAAAATAAAGGACTTTGTGGCTAGTTATACATACAAATCAATGTGTGAGTTCCAGAAAGTTGCATAAAAACAATACTAGCAAGACCATTTTATTCCCTACACAATGGAACACAAATAGATATTTAAGACCAGAATTCCAAAGTGTCCCAGTCATTCTTAACTGGGTTTAAATAAGAAAGAAAAAGAAATTTCTCACTACCAATAAAAATATCATTTATAGTTCCCTACTCATAAAAGCTGCATTATTGATCACTATGTTCTAGTAAATATTTTACATTTCATTACTATTTACAGTGTCATTAACAACATTCTCCTTATGAGACTTCAGTTAGAAACACAGCCATTGATCATCCCACTCACCTATTTTTAAATTTTCAAAGTCTGTTGTCCACATCAGATCTCTCCGAAGTGGCTAAATCAATCTGAGGTACCAGATTAAAAAAAAAAAAGTAAGTTGGAAACTTGAGAGTTTGAAAGAGTGTTAAAGAATTTTAAAACACTTGAGTGTTTTAAAGTCATTTATTGGTGCCACCTGAGACTTCTAGTGGAACCTTAATCCTCTGACTTTTGCTATCTAAAAAATGTTTGAAATGGGACTAACACTTGTTTTCAAAATAATGAATTTGATCTTTTCCTTCCCTCAACACAGTTACTGTGGTAAGCTCAAAGTGTAGGAGATGTCTCTTTCCCTCTCTTCATCAGAGTAAAAAGGCCAGGTCATGCTACGGAGAGCACAAATTTTGGGTCAGATGAAGCTGGTTTTAAATCCTGAGTTTATCACTTACTGGTTTATGACCTTGGTCAAAACACTTAACTTCTTTGAGCTTCAATTTTGTCATCTATAAAATAGAGATAACAATTATCTCCCAGGGAAGTGATGAGAACTAAATAAAATAATCTAATCATAGTGCCTGGCATAACAGTCTCTCAGGAAATAGTTTTTCTTCCCCACTATATTATGTAAGATGTTATAGTCAACAGTTTTTATGGTTTGAAAAAAAAATTCCTCCTGTTTCATGGAGATTTTTCAAGAATATATTAAAGATTACTGCTTTCTTGGTTCACACATAATGAATAGAGTTGTTTCTTCTTTGTTCCCATATTCCTCTATTTACCCTTTTGTTCATTTATTCACCAGACTTATGTTGATTGCTCATTAAATTTGGGAATTCCCATTATTTTGGGAATACTTCAGAAACTAATATATGGAGCTAGGTGGGGATGGAGGTATCTCTTGATGCTGTAACAACATCAGGAAATTTAGCTTTTTTTATTAAATAAATATGAATGTAAAGATAAATCTTATTTATTTATTTATTTTATTTGTTTGTTGGTTTATTCATTCATTCATTCATTCATTCATTCATTTATTCATTTATGCAAGGCAACCCTTGGTTGACCTCACAGATTGCAAGGACCTTGCCAGTTTACGATCTCTCTCTCTCTCTCTCTCTCTCTCTCTCTCTCTCTCTCTCTCTCTCTCTCTCTTTAACACCTACAGCACCTGGTCTTCCTAGGTGGTCTCCCATCCAAATACTAATTAGGCCCTACCCTGCTTAGCTTCTGAGATCAGACGGGATCGGACTTGTTCAGTGTGGCATGGCTGTAGACTATAAATATAAATTTTAAATGTTTAGTTGTCACTGGATCAAATCTGGGTAGGTGACCTGGAGTTTGGAGGGGTGGGGGGTTCATTCGTTTAAATACCTCACTTTCAAGAATGAGTCTTGTTACCTTTGATCAGTTACTAGTGTCCTTTGACTTCCTTTTTGGTGGGAATTTTTTGGTGCTGAGGATCAAATTTCAGAAAGTGGTTGGAGCAAATAATCAGGGAAAGAGATTCTTTTATTTTTACTATAGTAGCTGTCAAAATTAATTATAAGGACAGTAACTTTGCGGAGTCCCTAGTCATCATTAGAATAAATATGCTCTCTCCAAGTATAGGTCCATGTAATTTTATTTATTAATTAATATTTTTGAATGCTGTTGAGCCATTCTAAAGATGACACTACTGAAATTGATCAAGACCTGTTTGGGGGAAGTAGGTGAAATGGGTAGAGGGAAACAAGTCACCAGTGTGCACAGGTAAAACTTGTCCTTAGCTGCACATCTATAGCTACTGTTCACAAGTGTTGGAAATGGTCTAACAGTGAGAACAAACTCTTGAAACTAGAAGGCAGTAGAAGAATTTTATTTGTTATTCTCTGCTGTCCTACAGAACTGGGCCATTGGCTGTTACGGTTTCCCGGTCAGAGAAGGACCAGCAGTGCCTCTGCTCAAGACTTTAAGAATGTTCTTCACTCTGTTACATTCTGAAGAAACAGCTTCAAAGCACCTTGGTTTAAAAGAATAGGTCAGTTCTTCATAACTGCGAACACTTTTACGACCATTCAAGTCATGGGGCCTATTTTGGTTGAGATCTGTGACAAAACAACCCTCTGTGGGAACAAGTTTGTTGTCCCTCTTGACTTTCATAGTCATTAATATCACACTAAGCAATTTGGAATGTCCTACCAGTGATGTGGCTAGGTTTCATTGTTTTCTTGACATGGCTCTTCATCTACAACCTCTTTATATTTTCATTATTTAAAAACCTTCTTCCTGAAAATTTAGATACTTCAGTTCAATATGAACAACCTAGAAAGGTTTTCTTAATTTGGGCAAGATCCATCTGACCATTTGTCAATAATTGTTGCTTATCTGAAAGTGGGCACATTTCTATACTTAGAGACACACACACACGATCCACTGGAGTTGGAGGTTGGCCACTTCAAAAGCAGACATAGATTTTATTAGAAATGACATGACACCTGAGAAAGGGTCCACAACCTTCAAAGTTTGATATCTGTCGTTGGTTCCTTACTGTTAGGGTCTATCAGACTATCAGATGGGACAAACTGGCTGAGGGTGAGTGTTGGTTAGATATACAAGTCAGAGGGGGAAAAACAGGACTCAGGTCTTAAGGACTAGAGGGTTAGGAGCCCAGGTCCACAGCCCAGCCCTGCCATTTAGTTATCAGAGTGAACTGGAACACCTGGCCTCCTCGGTTTAGTGTCACTTGTAAGAGGGATTTGGTCTAGATGGGGGTTTGGTCAACAATAGTGTGTGGGCCAAATTAGCCCACTGCCTGTTATTATAAGTCAAGTCGTACTGCATACAGCCCTGGCCACTATGTATATATTGGCTATGAGTACTTTCCCATTACAAAGGCAGAGTCGAGCAGCTGCAACAGAGCCCTTATGGCCCCCAAAGCCCAAAATATTTACTATCTGATCCCTTACTGGGGAAGTTTGTCCAACCTTGGTCTGAAGGATTTCTATTATTTAGGCTCTAAACTCTGTAATTCCTCTATATCTTGAAGTAATCTTCTTCTCTAAGCACAGGAGCAATGCATGTTTCTCAGTGTCTCATAAGTGGGATCACTACTTATTTTCACTTTTAGGGCTAAAGTACTTGCACTTGGCAGTAAATGGGACTTGAAGGTTAATGATCAGATTCTCAAGGGAAAGGAAAACAAGATGGAAGGCGATGGGGAAGATGAGGACTTGAAGGAGTTTGGAGAGATGAGTGAGGAGCACTCAACATACCTGGGTGGTGTTATGGTTGTGTGATGGGGACTGACTCACTCAGCAATGTCAATGGAATGAGGCTGGACCAGCTGATTGGTGGAGGGGGTTTTCCCTTTCAGAGATGCTACTGTGATTCATATATGTGGGTTGACTGCAAATAAATTCTGAGTAGGGGTGGGGGAAGAAGAGAAAGAGAGAGAGGGAGGAAAGGGATAAGCAAGTTAAGACATCAAGTCAAAGTAAGTATTTACCATGACCAATGCTTTGTGCAAGGCACTATAGGAGATGCAAAGCAGTTACATAATCTCCACACTGAGAAAAACTTAGCTTTAAACCAGGGCCTAAAGATGGCTTCTGGAAGAATGAGGGAAAGTATCATAAGAAAGGGCAGAGAAAGACGGATAGGATTAATTTCAAAGAAAAATGTATAAGAAAATGCTTAAACTATCCAAGTCCCACATATTATATCTAAATCCTAGTGAAGCCTGGAAATGCTAATGATTAAAATTTCTGCTGAAAATAGGTACATTTCTCTATATTTCTCATCCTGGTAAACAAAGTCCTTCATGATCTATTTCTTACCTCATCAGCTTCTTACCAAGGCTGCACCAGGTTCTCTTTTTAAACATTATCTCAATATCAGGCATTTTCCCTATCATACTGCATGATAATTTCCTGTTCATGTTAAAAATTAGTTTAGGTTCCCTCAGAAGCAGACCCTGAAACAAGGATTTTAAGTGTGTATAGTTTAGTTGGGAGGTAATCCCTACAAGAAACGAAGAAATAACAAAATAAAACATCAGGGGAGTAGGGAAGTGAGAGAGAAAAAGGAAGATGGAAAATAAAGGAGTCTTCATAAAGAAGTAATCACTGCAGGTAGAAGGAATGAGTTTCCCCTGGGGACTCTGAGGGCCAGTTGAGAACATGCAGGGCAGAGTTCTTTCACCTGAGGGTGAGGTAGCTGGGGTGTTTATACACTGTGTGTAGTAGTAGCCACTGGCCGAGGGCTGCTCTCAGTGAGGGGAGAGGATGAATTCCTTTGTACTTTGGGCCTGCTGAGCAGGCATGTAAGGTGGACTTTGGGGGTCAGAGAAAGCTCCTACTGTAAGACTGGTGTGCTCTGAAGTGGGAAGGGCAAGAGTTATGGAAGGAGTACTGATAGTTACTTTTTCATATCTCTTATTAGACGCTCAGGTTTGGAAGGAGCTGGGGATGGAGCAGCTGGGGATAGGGAGGGTAGAGCTGAAGCAACTGGAGCCTGGCTATGTGTCTCTCCCTTCAAGGAGTTTTACTTGGGGTGGGGGGTCTCTTCATGTGGTCTCCCTACCTGTGCTAGTTAGGGTTTTCTCTCCCAAGGCAGTTCAGAGCCCTCAGACTCTTTATCTGAAAGATCAGGGATTCAAAGGCAAGTGACCCAGGAGAATCAGGAGGAAACTGCGTTGCCTTTTGATAACCTAGCCTCTAAAGTCACGTAGCATCACTTCCCCTGTAGTGCCCAGATTCAAGGAAACGCAGATGCCACTTCTCCATGGAAGGAATGTCAAAGTCACATGTTTAGAAGATGTGGGAAGAGAAGATATTACTGCTCCTGTCTCTAGAAAACACATTCTGCCCATCGATGTTTCAGTAACAGAACACAGATCCCTTGTAAAGCTTTTCTTCAGTGTAATTTATACATATAAAACTATATATGCCTCTGGATACCTGTGAGTATTCCTTGGGCTCTTAACACTCAAGGTCTTTGTTCTAGCAGAAATCTCATGTCTTCTTCTACTGAAGCTATTTAGCAAACCCAGAGCTCAGCCTGGCATCTGAAGTGACTTAGGGTATGTATATATTAGTTCCCATTCCATCTAGGAGATATACAATAAGAGAAGAAATCTCAATCAATAGTGTAGCAGATGTCACCAATAGTAGAAATCACAAAGAAAAAGAATGACAGGTTTGATGAAGGTAAAATTAAAACTTCAGCACGTCAAAAATACTATAAATTGTGAAAAATTACAACTCAGACTTTTGCAACATATGAACAACAACTGATATTGTTACTACATGACCAATGTTTGCAATGAGAAAGTAGAACTAGTCCAACAGAAAAATAAACAGGAATGTAAATAGCTAATTCTCGAAGAAGAAACACAAATTTTCCAAACGAATAAAAACTGTTTAGTTTCTCTAACAATTTCTTTAATAAAATAATGATTGTTATTTTATATTTGCCTTTTAAACAGAAACAAGACAACATTTTATTTCTGCATCTCAAATTGGTAAAGATTAAAAAGAATTATAATACCAGCACTGGACAGAGTGTGGGGAAATAGCTTCTCACATCTCGCTGGAAGGAGGAGGAATTGGCACAATTTTTCTGGAACAGATTAGGAATAGGTATGGAAAGCCTTTAAAAAGATATGCTTCGATCCTGCAGTTCCTTATCTGGAGGTTTATCCTGCAAAAATGCATGTGCATCTCTAGTATTATCCCCAGTATTGTTTATATTAGAAAAATTTGGAATTGACAGTGGTGGTTAATAATTGAAAACTCTGCCACTTTAAAAATAATTTTATATATATATATATGTATGTATGTATGTATATATATATTTGCAAATGAAAAGGTGTTCATAATATATTTTCATGTGAAAAGGCATAGACAGTTCGTATGTCAAAATAATGTAATTTTATATATGTGCGAGTATATCTACATGTATATATATATGTAGATATACAGGAAAAAAAAGACTAAATTCTATTCATCCAAGTATCATCAGATGTTACCTCAAAAAATTATCATTATGGATGGCCTATAATAGTCTTTTTATCAATGTATCTTAAGCTTTCTTTAGAATGAGCATATCCTTAGTATTTTTAAAAATTGTATTGTAAATGTGACATTCAACCTTTTAAAATGCATTTTGAATTACACACTACATGGATATAGTCTAATTGTAAAAATTCAAGTAATACAGTAAATATAAATAAACAGTATAAAAAAATACGATGTATACAATCATGTATTATATAACTATATATAAAGTAAAATCTCATTAAATTATTTTCTGAAGAAAAACATTAGGCAAGATTCCCTCCCTCACCTTTCATAACTTTAATAACTGCCTATTATCTCAGTTTAATGAGTCCAAGTACAAGTCAGGAAACCATGTAGCAACAAAAGAGGCAAGGGCCTGGCTCACTCTGACCAGGCTGAGCAGCATGTAGAAGCGTGGCTGGTCACGTTTTAACCCTGAACCTTGTGTTTTCCCCAGAAAGGCACATTATAGACAGAGTGGAAGGGAAGACAGGCCTTGATTCTGGTATTTAAAGGCTGGCCTTGTAGAACTGGTTCTGTAGGCCACACCAAGGGGGCACTGCTTGAATGGAAACCTTCGGAATGAAAAAATCTGCTTCCTAAGGCTAATGGGTGCAAGATTCAAGTCACATTTCCTGTTACATTAGACCTGGTCTGTTTTATAAGGCTCTGACAAAATCAGTGCTTTTTCCGTAAGCAATGCTTTAAGAAAGCTTCCCTCTCGTTTATGCCCCCGCCCCACCCTTTGCATTTACAGAGCATACCAGAAAAAAAGGCTTCCTGTGTGAATTTCCCCTGAGTGTTTGCGTTATTGCCTGTGGAAGCATTTTAGGTTTGCTGATAAAATTATGTTTGTGCAGATAATCACTTGCTAAAAAAACTTGAAAATGTTCTGCCTGATTGCAAAGGGATGACTTGAATCTCAAAGAAGATATAGGTTTGATCATCAGAATCCTCACCCGTTTCGGTCCCCTGGTCCCTGACTGCACATCCAGAACACATTCAAATTTTCTATGCTTCCTTCTGTTTAAATGTGAAATGAATATAGAAGAAGAAATACTCTAGTGACAGTATTTGGGGGAAAAAATGGTTTCGAGATGTTTATATTACATTGCACATTACTAAGAGACATTGAGGCAGTACCAAAGAATGAAAACATGGGTTTACAAGAATTTGGGGAAATAGTAAGCTATTAGGTGGAAAGAATTGTAAAACTACGAAGCATTTTAATTGTGTTTTGCTAACATGAGGGAAAAGTCTAATCTTGCTTAGACTATTAGGCACATGAATCTGTTGCTTTAGCTTACACCTTCTAGCACTACTGGCCAGACTATAATACAGTTGGCCCTTGAACAACACAGGTTTGAACAGCACGAGTCCACTTAGAGATGGTTTTTTTCCCACAATTCAACGATCAGTCTTCTGTATCCCTGGGTTTTGCATCCAAGGATTCCACCACCCGGGGATCAAAAACAGTATTTTCTATCTAAGGTTCAAAGTCCACAGAGGCAAAGGACCGACTATATGAATTGTTTAACATCATTTTATATAAGGGACTCGCACATCTGCAGATTTCAGTATCTGCAGGGGGTCCTGAAACCAATCCTACCCATACCAAGGGGTGAGTGAAGTTTTTGAGGACTTGAAGTTATACGTGGATTTTGCACTGCACCTGAGTTGGCACCCCTGACCCCCATGTTGTCCCAGGGTCAACTGTAGTTGTTTTCAAAGATAACTAACTTTTTGCATTTTAGGCAGTGTCTACAGTAGGTTATCTCTAACATGGCCAAAACGAACAGTGGCTCTGCAAACCTGTCCACTGGTCTGTGTCTACGTGGATCATATAGTATTTTTAAATGCCGTACTGCCTGTCTGGCCCCCTCAGCAATTAGAAAGCAGCATAGTAGGAGGATAAGAGCATGGGCTTTGGAGCAGAGACTGGCTCAGGTGCCAGCTCTGCACTTAATGAGCTTTTTCCTTGGAGCGAGTTCCCTAGCCATTCTGAGTCTGTTTCCTCATCCACAAAATGGGGGTGATGATAATAACACCTGTCTCAGAACTGTGTGAGGATTTAATGAAACCATGCACATAAAGTTTTTAATAAAGGGCCAGGTGGGTAGTGAACATTTTATAAGTGTTAAATCTTAAAACCTCCTTCCCATACCATCACATAATGGTGTGTCACTTCTCTGTGGTTGGCAATGCTGCCTCCCACTCCTTTATGCTTCTTGCCACTTTTTAAAAATTTTGCTCTATGAAGCATTCCCTCAGAAAATCACCCAGCCAGGAAATCTCCCCACCTCAGTTTTGCCCTCCCATTTTGTGATGTATACACTCTCTATCCCAGATAGTAAACTTCACAAGGGCAGAGAATTGTATGTTTGTGCACAGAAAATTGGGGGAGCATACCCTGGACTTCTACAGGACACAGAGTTGGAGGAATGTTTAATTAATTGTTTATAAATTTCGAAGAGCACGGTCTCAAACAGAGATAGAAACTGAGACCTAGAGAGGGAGAATAACCGTCCTGAGGACACAAGAGCCTCTCTCTGCTGAAGTTGGACCAGGAGTCCCTCTGTGTGGCAAGGGAGTCCTATTTTGCCTCTCTGGGGGCCTCCCATAGCTGATGATATCTCTGACATTTTAGCTTGTTTGTCACCAATTCAGTCCACTGAAGGGTTGGATGTGTTTGCGCTCATTTCTGCTTTGGAGTTTGACTCGGGGGAACTGGTCTCTATTAACGGGCCTGGCTTCATCCCAGGACCCAAGCAAAATGATTCTGGCTTGTCATTTGGTGCCTGCAGGCCTCTTAGATGATGCAGAGAAATGGTGCAAGAAGCTAGATGTGCAGTGTGTTCTGTGTCCAAGTTCCCCAGCCATGTACATTCTGGGATTCATGGTTAGCTCTTGGCCGTCGGTTTGGCTTGGTTTGCAGCTTGATGCCATGTTGGTGTCATGTTCTGTTTGCCAATCTCCCGAATAAAGAAGGATTCAGGACAGTTTCTAGCACTGCCAGTCAGGGCCTAAACTTTCCATCCTGCATGAGAGAGCCTTGGTCTCATAGCTCCCTTTTAAGCTAAAGTAGTCAAATGGTTAAATATTCATGCTTTGCTTATTTCAGTATATTTAATTTATTATGTATCACTTTTCTTGGGTTTTATATAAACTTTCCTGAGGACTATTTTTTTTCCAGTTTAAATTCTGGCAGAATGTTCTCTTTGCCTTGACACAGTGTTGAATAGTTAAAGAAAATAAAAAAGTCTGCCTAGCTAAAGAGATAACATCTTTTTAACATTTTTTTTCAGATTGCTCTTGCATTTTAATAAAAATGACAGTATAGTCATTATCTCCATCATTAATTAATCTTCAGTGATCATTCATGTGGAATTCAACATGAGGTGCCATTAAAACATTTCTTCATTTTATTCCTGAGGCTGGAAACCATTTTCTTCAGCCTTTCTACCCAGTATTTCTTATTTGTTTAAGATGGTAAAAGTGAAATGGGGATTGTTTTCCTCCTGGGCTATTCATTTGTCCCACTGGCAAAAATGGAATCATTTTTTCTCCCTCTTGATCTTTTTACAGAGCAGTTCTTCACTAAATTCCCTTGTAACTGGCTCGGTGTGAAAAATGTGGTAAGAGGGCTTGCTCAGGCCTGACTAGTAGGCTAACGCTTCTCCTTCTAAAGTATTCCTCATGCCTGGGTTGTGGGTAGCCAAAGCACTGTGCAAATAAATATAGAACATTATTAAGGCAGGGTTGATGCTCAGAATTCTTATTGATGCAAAGAAGAGTTTCTTTTCCATCTCTAAAACAAAGGGATGACAACAATTGATTAGAATTCAAGAAGGTCTTTATAGGAGAGCTTCTAACTGTGGCCTTGGGGACATATTTTTTCTTTTTTTAAAAAGCCATAAGGCTCTGTGGTACCCAATTTCAAAAGATATAAATAATGATCTCTTGATTATTGAGAGCTAATTAAAAATGACAGGCGTTGTTGTCCTGCCCCCACTCCCACATACACCACATACACCGTGACTTGCATTGCCTCTTGCCACCGCCCACATGGCATCTGCTAGAACCTAAAAATGAGTTTCAGTATTAGCCTGAGAAAATAACAAAACAAAGTTAGAAATTTAAATTAACTGCCAAAGAAGAAATCATATGTCACTCCTCTGCTCAAAAACATTATATAAGCTGCAACAGAAGAAAGGAAAAAGGAAGAAAGAGGGTAGGGAGGAAAGGAGGGAAGGGGAGAGAGAGGGAGAGAAAAAAGCGGGGGAAGAGAAAGGAAGGGTGAAGTGAGGGAGGGAGGGAGGGAGGGAGGGAGGAAGGAAGGGAGGAAGGAAGGAAGGAAGGAAGGAAGGAAGGAAGGAAGGAAGGAAGAAAGGAAGGAAGGGCAGACAAATACAGTAGAAAACTAAGAAATATTCAGGAACTATATGAAGGAAATTCCGAGTCACTGTGGGATATAAAACAAAAGTTTTAATAATAGCGAATGGAGATAAGAACAAGTAATATTTTAAAAGGATAAATTCTCTCTAAATTAATTTGTAAATTTAATGCATTTAATCCTAAATGAAAATTTTTAGAGTATTTGACAAAAGCTATTCTAAATTTTTTATTATATGGAAGACTAGTTAAGAATAGTTAATATATTTTTTAAACAATTAACAGAGATACTTGTACTGCCAGATATGAAATTAAAGACATGGTCATTAAAAAGTGTTTACTGACACAAGGATAGACTGATGATAGACTGAAGAAAAACCTCAGAAACAAACATATAAATACTTTATGTATGATAGAGATATGTCAGACAAATAAGAAAATGATGGCCATTTATCGTTTTGGGAAAACTATTTGGTAGGAGGTTGTATAAGTTTCCTGTGGCTGCTGTAACAAATTACTAGAAACTTAGGGATTTAGAACAACAGAACTTTATACTCTAAATGATTTGGAGATTGGAAGTCAGAAATCAGTTTCAATGTGCCAAAGCCAAGACGTTGGCAGGGCCAGCTCCCTCGGGAAGCTCTGAGGGAAAACCTGCTTCTTGATTCTCCCAGTTTCCGGAGGCCACTGACCTTCCTTGGCTTGTGGCTGCATCGCTCTCAGCTCTGCCTCCATCTTCCCATTTTCTTCTCCTCTTCTCCCTGTGTTAAATTCCCCTGTCTCTTAAAAGGAGACTTAAGATTAGATTTACGGACCATCCAGAATAATCTTTCCGTGCCAATATTCTTAAGTTAATCACAGTTGTCAAAATCCTCCTTACTTGTAACATTTACACGCTCTAAGTATATTGAATCTATTATCTTTTCGTGGCCATGATTCAGCTTACTACAGGGGTAAATTATATTCTCATCTTACCTTATACATCAAATAAATTTATAATGCATTAAATATTTAAATAGGAGAATATGAAGGTAAATAAGTTTCTTATCTCAGAGAGAGAGAATGACTCTTAAGCATAAAAGAAAAGATTGGTGGTTTTGCTTATGTGGAAATCAAAAGTCTTGTTTAGATACAAAATTACTATAAACAAAAGTACAAAGAATTGACAGATTGGAAAAAGAATTTGCCACAGACAAAAATTTTACATCATTAATGTATGAGGAGCTTTTATAAATCAGAAAAAAGAAAATTCTCCTAATAGAATAATGGTCCCTAGAACAGGGATAAGGCATTTCACAAAAGAAGAAACACCAAAAAGTCAATAAACATAAAAAAACTTTACCCTTGTCATAATCTAAAGCAAGTTAAATATTAACAATGTATGAGTTTTGGTCGATAAATTGGCAAATTATAAAAATTAAAAGACCCAATAATGATAAGGAAATGAGGAAATGTCTTCATGTCTTCATTTAAGTTATTTCCCCGTCTTGTTAATGTTGCAGTCTTTCTCAAGAGCTATTTTGCAATAAATATGAAGGACCTTAAAATGTGTATTTACTTGGATTCAGCAATTGTGATTTTAAATTATGGAAGTAGATGAGCAACTACACAAACAGAATTGTACATGCATGCTCTTCATAACTAAGACGTGGAAAAATTACAAGTGATGTAATATCCTATAATAGAAGATGGGTAATAGTCACAGTATGTGGTTAAATGAGACTAGCAAGTTACAAGACTATCTGTACATCTGCTCCTGTGTGTGTGTGTGTGTGTGTGTGTGTGTGTGTAGGTGGGTGTGCACACGCGCACGCACAAAATGAAATGAGTAAAAATGTTATCAGTAATCCTCATTCAAAGCAGGATTATGGGAGATACTTCCTGATATTTAAAAAATAATAATTTTTATAACGAGTATGTATTACTTTTGTAATTTGGAAAGAAGAAAAAATAAATACATATATTTAAAAATTATCTACAGAATGAAACCAAATCTCTAAACATGGCAAATACCATCTATTTCTATCCAGCGTTGCCTTTTCACACCCCTTGACCTCTGTCACCTGCCCAGTGTTGCTCTGGCAACACGGAATCTCTTGGCCTTCTCTGAACTTGCTCCTGTGTTCTCCTAAATCTATTCTTTTATACGTGTTGTTTTTTTCGGCCCCAGATCCTCAGAGGACCCCTACCCCTCACGGAAAACCTAGCCCTGCAGGGAGGACAGAGAATCTTCATGATGCCCTGAGGCAGAATAAACCACTTTCTCTTTCTCACTACCACAGCTCAGTGCTGTCAGCACCCTGCCACTGTGTTTCTCTTCTGTTTATATGTTAGGCTCTAGTTTCCTTGCTGGAACGTGAGCTCAGTTCAGGTGAGTCACAATCACATGGGGACCCCCAGTCCTCAAGACTGGATGTATCTGGGGCTTAGAATGGCTCACAGAGAACCCGAAGAGAAAAAGCCAGCCTGGCCATAGAGCTAACGAGGAAGGTAAGGGACAAGGTGCCCAAAGATGAAGGTCAAAGGTAACGTTTTAGCATTGGTCAAATGTACCATTTTAAATTGGACATCATTATGTCGATCCGCTGACTGATGTTGGTTGAAATGAAATCAGTACATTTTAAATTTGATTTGAGTTGTCTGCTTATTTAGAATTTTTCAGTGTGAAGAAAGCTGTTTTGTTGTTGCTGCTCTTTTACTTATAATTGGTCTGCTCAATGGTGCAGTTTTGTTTAGCGTATGCTAGTCGTGTTCCAAAACAGTCTCACCTTTTTACAAAATCAGATTTCTGAGTTGTGCTGAATCATTTGCTCCGAGTGAAAAGATTTCCACAATAAGTTTAGGTAACGTTCATCGCCTCACAAAAATACATTTTTTTTTCCTCGTGATGAGAACTTTTCAGATATACTTTCAATATAAAATAGGGTACTGTTAGCTGTAGTCATCATACTATACGCTATATCCCCAGAACTTACTTGTTTGTGCTTTTTGATAACCTTCACCCATATCACCCACCCTCTGTTTCTGACAATCACTAATCTGTTCTTTGTATCTGAGTTCATGTTTTTAAGATTCCACATATAAATGGATCATACAGTATTTGTCTTTCTCTGACTTATTTCACTTAGCATAATGCCCTCAAGATCTATTCATGCTGTCACAAATGGTAGGATGTTCTTTTTTTTATGGCTAAAAAATATTCCTCTATGTGTGTGTGTGTGTGTAAAATATATACAGCTCCCCTTTTCTTTATCCATTCATCCACTGATGGACATTAAGGTTGTTTTCATATTTTGGCTGTTCTGAATTATGCTGCAATGGACATGGGGGTGTAGATAGCTTTTCAAGATAGTGATTTCATGTCCTTTGGCTATATATCCAAAATTTAAATTGCTGGATCATGTGGTAGTTCCATTTTTAATTTTTTTCTTTTCACTAATTTTTTATTTTTCAGTATTGACATACATACACTTTTATATTAGTTTTAGGTGATTAGACATTTATATTACTTACCAAGTGATCACACCAATAAATCTAGTAGTCATCTGACACCATACGTAGTTATTACAATATTATTGACTAGATCCCTATGCTATGCTTTACATCCCTGTGGCTATTTTCTAACTACCAGTTTGCACTTCTTAATCTCTTCCCTTTTTTAAGCCATCCTCCCAACACCCCTCCCATCTGGCAACCACGAAAATGTTCTCTGTATCTATGAGTTTGTTTCTGTTTTGTTTTTCTATTTATTTTATTTTTTAGATTCCACATGTCAATGAAATCATATGGTATTGTCTTTCTCTGTCTGACTTATTTCACTTAGCATAATACCGTCTAGGTCCATCCATGTTGATGAAAATGGCAGAATTTCATTCTTTGTTATGGCGGAGTAATATTCCATTGTATATATATACCATTTCTTTATCTATTCATCTATAGATGGACACTTAGGTTGCTTCCATATCTTGACTATTGTAAATAATGCTGCAATGAATATATGGATTCATATGTCTTTTCGAATTAGTGTTTTGGGTTTCTTGAGATAAATACTCAGAAGTGGAATTACTGGGTCCTTCTTTGTCTCTTATTATAAGCTTTGTTTTAAAGTCTATTTTGTCTGATATAAGTAGTGCTGCTCCAGCTTTTCAGTTGTTGTTATTTCCTCCCCCCCTTTTTCCTTCCATTTTCATGAAATATCTTTTTCTATCTCTAAGGTCATGGAGATTAAAAGAAAATGAAACCCTAATAATATGGTCTTCTGTCTCATTTGAAGATTCCAATCCAATATGTGAATTTATTGAAAAGCAATTTAAATGTCTACTGGGTTTAAAAAAAAATGCAACAAATCAAATAAAACATGCATGCCCCCCGCTCCAATCTACCAAAAGGATATTAAATTCATCACCAGAGCATAACTTCTCTTTTAGTCTCTTCCCCCTTCATGTGCTCTCACACCTGCTGCAGCTGCTTTCAGAGTCCTTTCCTTCCTCCCACTGCCTGCAGACTCCTCAACTCAACTGGCAGGCCTATGATTCGCTGCTCCTATCTCCCTGGTCCCTCTCCGGATCATACATGTCCTTTTCTTGTTCGTCCCTCTCTATCTCGTCCAACAGGAATCTACCAGCTTCTCATTCTGCTCCAGTTTTATTTCATTTTACCCATCACAACCTCATTAACTCTATAACAGTCCCAGGCATGTAACAATGGCTGAGTATAAAATCTATGGTTTCCTTCTTTTTGAACTGGGTATTGAGAGAGTTGGGAAGAGATCACAAACACTTACAGCTGAAGAGCCTCTCTTTACAACTTCTCTCCTCACTAGTGATTCTAATGTTCCATTCTGAGAACTCCCTCCCTGCCTCCTGCTTTAACTAAAATCATTAAAACCAGACAATATATGACCAGACCCCTAGGCCTAAAGGACTGTACAGGATTCCCTTTTGGGGAGGTGTTTTTATGCTTATTTGCTCTCATGGTGTGTTTCCTTTTTTTTCTTTTTTCCTCATCACTAACCATTCCTGGACCACTTCTCACTATTCCAACATTTCTGTGCCGAGGCAGATGGTTGAGAGTAGAGGGTCTCCCTGTTTCTGCTGAGGCTAATGGGGCTCTTTAAAAAAGCGCTGGGGTCTTCCAAAAGGATTCATGAGGCTTTGTGCAGAGACAGGCAGACCTTTGGAGGAGGTAACTCCCGAGGTGATGCAGGTCCTAGCTGAGGTCCTTCAATTATCATCTGGGTGTAGATGTGGCTCTGAGGCTAAAAGTACAGACCTTCCTGCCATTTACCTGTTCCTCTGTGACTGGGGCTTTCTCAGGTATAGTCGATACAGGCTTAAGTTCTTTTTGGCTCCACATGAAAGCGAAACATGATCTCCGCTTCTACTTCAGAATTACTCTGTGTTTTCCTAATCGCCGTGCCCATGTTTCTTACCTTTGATATGTGTGGATTCATTTCCTTAGTGTTATGTACTCCTCTGGTGCCATAGTCCCTGCTGTGACCTCTACACATGCACACATACATTCACACTCACACCTCTTGGGAGAAAACACCATATTGCCTGGCTTTTGACAAAGCTAGGATCCCACAGAGTGTGTCCTCTATTCACTGCTTGCCAACAAACCTGACCTATTGGCAGCTGCAAACCAACCACAGCTCTTTGCTTCCCCCCCCTCTTCACTGGCAGGGGCATTTGTCAAGGTGAGTGACAGAGGACATTGTAACACGCTGCTGGTGAGTGTGAGTATGTATGTGTTTATGTGTGTGGGAGAGATAGATAGATAGATAGACAGACAGACAGACAGAAACAGAGAGAGAGACACAAGAAAGACTATATCTTCCAGGCATCACTCAGCTGGGTCTGTATCTGTATAACTCATTAGCTGCCCACAGAATGGTCAGGGCTGGGGAACCAGTTCTACCTCATTGTAGGACTATGCGCCTGCTGAAGATTGCATTCATCCAGCATCTTTTCTCCCTCCTTTCTCCTTCTTGTCAGGTACTTGTCCTTTGGGCTGAAACCCAGACTTTGCCTTGGCCAGACGAAATATGGAGGGAACACAGGACCAAGGTCAGATGATCTTGTCCAAATCTGGCACTGTTGGGAGAGTAAGAAAACAGATCATGATTGAGTGGTTATTGGCATATGGATTTTGGACTCAGGTTATCTGGATGTAAATCCTAAACCTGACTCCTACCAGCTGTGTGACCTTGAACACTTTACTTTACATCTCTGTGCCTCAGTCTCTTCATTTACAAAATGGTGATGATAATACTCGTGCCTCCTCATGGGGCTGTTGTGAGAGCCAAAGTAGTTAACATATGTCTCCTTCACAGTCAGTTCTGTAGAAGCACTTGCTGTTTGTTATTCCTAGAAACAGTGGGAATAATTCTGTGCTGTGGCACAAAGCAAAGGCCCTGCTATTACTAGCTGTGTGGATTTGGGGTGCACTAGCCTCTCTGAATCTCATTTTCCCCATTTGGAAGATGGGGAAGAAATTAGATCCCCCATAAGGCTGTGCCTTATCATCAAGCACAAATGTGTCTGTTTGAAATGGAAATGTTGTTGATCAAGTCTTTGCTGCTGAAGATTCTGCCAAGCTCCAGTGACCTGCTCTATGAATTTTAAAGTTGTGAGCCCAAACATCCCAAATATTTAAAATTCAAAAAGGACCAATAAAACAAACAAAATTTATTAATCATTCTTTGTTGTCATATGTTGCATTTCTGAAAGAGTTCAAGAGAAACTTGCCTCCTCTGGATCCATGCACACCGAATTGTTCCAAAGGGACCAGCCTTGGCATGCTCAGGAGAGCTAACCAGCTGGCTGGATTTCGAGGAACAGAGGAATCCTGGACAAATCTGAGATGCACAATGGAACCAAATCTACTGATTTTCATGCCTGATTCTTCCACTTCTCTGCTGTGTATGTAACCTTTGGAGTGTTACTTAACTTCTTTGAGTCTGAGTTTTCTTCTCAAAAGGAAGATTAAGTAAGATATCATAAAAGAGTGTGGCGCAGAGTAGACCATCTGCAAATGCTCATTCCTTTCCCTCGGAAAAGAGATTGGCATCTGAGTTTGTCAGGCCAACCAAACTTTGGATTTGGGTTGGCACTGGGGTATGGTTTATGAGATACGTGAAAACTTTGTGTGATTAAAAAGTCCAAAGGTATTATAAAATACTAATAATGTGTATGTGTGTGTGTGTGTGTGTGTGTGTGTGTATATATATATATATATATACATATATATATACATTTAAATATATATATATTAAATATATATGCATATATATTTAAAACCCAGCTGAGTTGATAGTAAGCTTTCTAGAACTGAATTTTGATAATGCTCTCGCAATTGAATACTTTTCAACCTAGGAATAGTCCAGCGTCTTAAATTATGAAGCAAATTATTGTATATAATAATCTTGTTACTATTTTAGATGAGATGACCACCTAAAAGATACCTAATAGCCTTAGGATGGGTACTTGTCTGCATGTAATTTGGAAAAATCTAAGGGGGCCATAACCAACAGCCTGGGGGTGGATGTAAAGATGCTCTGACGTGGCCTCTTCTGGTATATTCTGGGAATTGCTGTGGGACTGTGGGTGGAATTGCTGGGAGCCTAATGGTTCAGGTAAATTCTCACCTCTCAAGGTCTGAAGGATTCTGTTCTGGGAGGCATCTTGAAGTGTTGGTTACACTCCTTGGAAAACTGCCTACTTTTCCATTTCCTCCTGGATTCCTACACTGGCATCTTGAATCTAACAAGTTCAAATCAAACTTGTGATCCCCTCTGTTCCAACTGGTTCCTTCAGAGCTTTCCAAATCTTAGTAAATGGCAACCCCATGCCCTTGATAACTTGAAATGATCTTTGAATTTTCTCTAACATTCACATGTCACTTCCGATCATCGGTAAATCTCATTGGCTCTACCTTCAAACTATGTCTGAAATCTGACCACTTCCAAGCCACCACTCTCCCACTTAGGTTATTGCATGTAATCTCCTAACTCATCTCCTTGATTCTGCCCTTGATGTCCTACCAAAGCCACTGTTTGGAATCATCTGGTGACTCCTCACCTAACTCAGAGTAAAATCCAAGCCAGTACATTGTCCCAAAAGCCCCAATCAGTCTGACTTCCACAATCTTCCCTCTCTGACTCTGTCTCCTAATCTCCCTCCCATCCTCGCTCTGCCCTGTTCCAATGCCCTTCTTACTATTCCTTCAACAAGATGTCTAGGCCCAGAATTCCAGATTGTTCTCTTTAAACCTTACTTGGTGATTTTAATTTTATGGATACATTAGGTCCTATAACTTGGAGGTCATATTTTTAATAATCCTCCCAAAATAGAACTCAAACTCTGTTCACTCAGCCTGAATGCATTATTCCTTTCTCTGACTTCCTAGAGCACTTTTATTTTAGGAATCCTATAATTTAATGACTGATTTATACTCTGCCTGAGTACAAATTAGGTTAATTGTATTTTAATTATTAGAGTTCTTTATGTGTTCTAGACACAAGACCATTATCAAATATATAAGTTGCAAATATTTTCTCCCATTCATTGCAACTCTCTTAATTTTCATTATTGTATTCTTTGAAGCACGAGAGTGCTTTAATTTTAATATAGTCGAATTTATCTATTTTTTTTCCTTTTGTCACTTTACCTTACTCAAGGTCACAAAGATTTCTTTAATATTTTCTTTTAAGATTTTTATAATTTTTGCTTTGAAATTTAGGTCTATAATCCATTTAGATTTAATTTTTGTGTACATTATGAGGAAGGGGGCTAACATCATTCTTTCATATGAAGATATTTAGTTTTGCCAGTACTATTTGTTGAAAAGACTATTGTTTTCCCATTGACTTTTCTTGGCACTCTTGTCAAAAACCAATTGACCATAAACGTGAAGGTGTTATTTCTTGACTGTATATATTTATCTTTATGCCATTAACACACTTTTTTGATTACTGTAGATTTGTAGTAAGTTTTGAAATCAGAAAGTGTGAGCCCTCCTACTTTGCTTTTATTTTTTCCCCCAAGGTTGTTTTGGCCATTATGGGTCCCTTGATTTCCATACGAATTTTAAGATTAGTTTCTCAGTTTCTGCACAGGAGCCAACTGTGATTTTGCTAAGGATAACATTGAATTTGTAGATCAATTAGGGGAGTATTGCTATTTCAATAATATTAGATCTTCAGGTCCCTGAATATGAGCTGTCTTTCTGTTTATTTAGCTCTTTAATTTCTTTTGATGTTTTGTAGTTTTCAGAATATAAGTTTTGTCCTTTTTCTGTTAGATCTATTGCTAAATATTTTACTCTTTTTGATGCTCTATTATAAATGGGTTAAAGATTTTGATTTTTTAAAAAAACAATGGGAATCATCAAAATTTTTAAGCATTGATGGTCATGATCATGATTGAATTTTTAAAGAATGGATGAAGAAAGATCAATTAGGAGGCAACTGCATGGTCCAAGGGAGAGATGGTGGTAGCAAGACAAAGATAGTGAATCAAACATGGTAAAAGTAGACAGACTTTTAGAAGAAAAGTAGATAAATGCCTGTTAGAAGAAAACAATATAATTTAGTGATGGATTGGACTTGGGGGTGTGAGAAAGGGAAGTATCAAGGTTTTTTTCTTGTGTAGCAGAATGGATGGTGGGGCCATTAGTTGTGTTAAGGAAGACTGGAAAGAACCAATACATGATGAACCTTAAGTGCCACTTTACATTAGAGATAATTCAATCCAACCCGTATATTATCTCAATTGATTTTTCTAAGGTTTTTATGAGATAGGTAGAATAATCATTTCTGTTCACATATGATGGGTGATGAGACTGAGGGCACAATGAGAAAGAGCACTGATTATTGGTCAGAAAGCATGAAATTTTGTCTGTGCTATGTTAAGAATTGCTGGGTTCCCTTAGTCATACCAGTTAACTTCTCTAGTAGTAGTTTCTTTTGTCTACTGATCTGCCTTCTTTCATTATTGTCATTCATTAAAAAATACATGTGGGATTGAGTTACATGAGCAAAATACAGTGGTGATGGAATTGGGGTGTGAACTCTGATCTCTCAATTTCTAGTCCATTGCTCATTATACCTGATTTTCTCCCATCATATTTTATGAGAAAAAATGGTTGTCTCTATCTTCCTTACTGATATTGGGCAGTGTGGCCTAAACTTGGGCCAATATATGTCTATATATAATTGTAAACTTTGGCGACAAGGACACATAAATTAAAAATCCCCTGAAGCTGTGATTGTTTTTGTGATTGAGTATCTTTAAGATATTTTAAATACTTGTGCTTCATGCATCAATACTTCTGTTTCTATTATGACCTAAAGTTCTTGCCAAATTTGGAAATGCTCTCTTTTATCTTCTGTGGTGGCCACTTTGAAACTTTCACAATCTGGAATGACTCAAGGGTTGCTGCCCACAGATTAGGGTTTAGGTATTCAATCTTGAGTGTATCAGAAGTAGTTCTTTTTCTTTTTCTTTTTCTTTTGGAACCAGAAGTACTTCTTAATCTCTTATGAAATATGTCATATAGGAGCAAAAATCCACCTATGGGGTGGGAAAAACAAATATCCAAAAAAAGTGTTGTACTTGAAAAAGGATCAGCGAGTTCTCCCAGGAGATAAAGAGTGAGATTATTACCCCAAAGCATTGACAAGTCAGGCACCTAATGCCAAGCAGGAACTCTGGACTCCAAGAGGGTAAGGAGACCCAGTCAGCTCTGTGCTCAGCTGGTCCAAGGCACATGCTTCCTCCTCGGTGGCCTTTGTAACCTGAATACAGTAACCTGAATAAGGAAGAGGGAGGAGGGATCCGCTTGAAGACCAGCCTTTGAGTCCACCGCTTGAATAAGAGACCAGGACACACCTGATCCAGTTAGTCTCCAGCAGCTTCTTTCAAACAACAAATAAGCTCAGCATTTACACAGTGTATATAAATTTCCATCACAATAGCTGCCCTGCTTTTATGGAACTAGGAACAATTTGATAGTTAAGATAAAGGGGGAACCCTTTGAAAGAGGAAACTCACTGAAATAACATCCCTGTCAAAGGAGCACGTTTCTCCACACATGATCCCCTCAGATGAGTGTCACATCGCTGAGAAATGTGATAGTGACTCCAAATGGTCATTTCTGCACATTCGGGTAATGAATTTTAAAGAGATGACTGCGGAGCTGTTGGGCAGTCAGAACTTGCCCAGCAGCTGGGCAATGAGCCACATGCTTGGCTGCACACAGAGATTGGAGTTGGGGTGTGTGTGTGTGTGTGTGTGTGTGTGTGTGTACACAGAGTGGGGAAGACATGCCGAAGCCAAAGTGAGACTCTTTGGAGGGAAAAACAGACTCTTGGAGTCTGAGAGTCTACAAGCTTTAAGCAAACTAGCTAATTTCTGAGTTGGGAAGAAAAGCTAATTGTATTCTCTGGGGTGATGAGTCCTAAATTTGAGTACATGTCAGAATCACCAGCAACATTTGTGAAAATATGAATTCCTAAGTGCTGTCCTGGACTTACCACGTCAGAATCGCCCTCATTTCCCTGCTCTCCCACGGGGCAGGGGCAGGAATCTGAACAGTTCACCCCAAATCATTCCGATGAGATGACTGGAGAAACTGCACTTTAAGAAACGTTAATCTATGGCGATACCTGGAAACACAGCTCTAGCCACAGTCAGAAAAAGACAATAATCAGCATTTCTTTGCTCCATGGTTTGTGCTTCCTGGGAGGCAAATATGCTACTAGTACAAGAAAAGGTCATTATTTCAGGTGAATTGAGAGAACTGTCTAAGTAAGAGAGGATTTTGAAAAATAAAATGAGTGAATGAATGGTTTCATTTTCTAGTCATTTTTAAGCTGGAACTGCTTATCGGTGCTTCATGGCTGAGCAATGCTAAGCCTGCCCAGCTGAGTCACTAACACATGGGGCCTGAGCCCCACTGGGAAGTGATGAGACTCCCAGAGTGAACCACCAGAATAAAAGAGTTATCTGTCTCCTTTTGGGGCTTCTGCATCTGCTGCTTCTGACACTTTTTGATAAGGTTTCCTTGTCCGGCAGGGGTGTGGGAAAGAGGCTGAGATCAAGTGGCAAAGAGTGTAGACAGGAACCAAAAGGACAGCAGCAGACTCATGAAGTCAGGGGACTGCAGGCTTTGGGGGACGGGGAATGGTGAGAACAGGGGGCAAGGGGTGGAAGGACAAAGGAAAGCAATAGGAGATCAGCTTACCAAGAGGAGAAAATAGTTTCTGACCTACTCTGTTGCAAAGGTTCTTGTCAGGGGGCTGAGGGCAGAGCTCATATTCCAAGGACAAGGAGGCACATTGGCCCCGGTTTCTGCCTCCCAGCTCTTGAGCTTTACATCAGGTTCCAGCCGCCAGAGACCATGGCTTGGGATTGCTTCCAAAGAGTCTCTGCGGGGACTAGTAGAAAGTTCTGCTTCCACCCAGCAAATTCTCCACCCCACCCAGAGCTCCTTGCCTCATGTCTAAATACACATTCCTACTGCATCTTAGAAGGTTTTGCTTTAGACTTGAAAATTTTCACTCCCCTTAGTACGTTAGGTGGTTGAGATGATGATTATATTTAATCTCCTTAAAACTGGCAGAACTGAGCCTCACTCTAGCCAGAGGGTCCTCTGCAACACACCGTTAACTCTGACCCCTGCACCCCTCCTTGTGTGTCTGGGCTCTTTCCCTCACTGGACCATAAGCTTCTGGAAGGTGGTCCTATTCATCTTTGGATCCCAAGACCTCGCACAGCGTTTGGCTCACAGTCGGGGGCCAGTGACTTGTGCTGGACCAGGAATTGAAATTAAGTAAATCTAATACAACTGTTTGGGTAAAATAACACACACATCACCTCCTCAGCCAACAACTGAAAGATCTAGGTCAAAATTCTGTTCTCTAGATATTAGAGATGTATTTAAAAAAAAATTTTTTTTTTTAAATACAGATATTGAGTGAAAGTTTGGACATAAATAATGCCTAATGCACTCTTACATTCTCTCCAAACTGCCGGCCCCTCTAGCCTCTGATGTTGGCGGCAGAGCCTGGATGTCAGAGGCAGCTCCCCCTGAGGTGGGTGTGAAGTCAGCCGCACAGCTCTGGAGCCGGGCCACGCTGCTGGGGAGGTCCCAGGCTGGAGGCTCTCCAGACTGCTGCAGGATGGGATTTGTGCTGTCTTTTAACCTACAGCAGCTTAGGCTGCTGGCTCGGCCTCTCCAAATTCAAAGGCCCTTTGACTGCTCTGAAACTGTTCCCCACAATCCATGGGTCTTTTCGATGCTTCATTCTTTCATTTAGTCACTCACCATTTACTGAGCACATGTTACCTTCCTGCACTTCTCAGCTGGCTCCTGAAGAGATTATGGCTAGTGGCCATTTACGTGCATGTGGGACCTCCTGCTTGTAACACAGACATCTCGGTGGTTTTTCTTTGTCTGGGAGAGGGCCTAGAGCTGTCCCACTGCTGTGTGTCACCGCTGCACTCTCATGATTTGAGAGAGGCTCAGCCTTCCTTTTATATCAGAGTTTCCCATTTACAAATAAAGATGCCAAAACAGACTAATAAAAATTGTGCCATATTATATTAATGTTTAAGAAAATGGTGATTTAATAAGAAATGTCACTGTTGATATTTATACACAATAAAAATATGATGAAAAAATTTGATTGATGTGAAATAATAAGAAATTTATAGCAAACGAATGTAACTTTAAAAATTAATGATCATGACTATGATGAGAATATCGAGACCATTATGATTTAAATAATTGCTATTTCTATTCATAATCTATTGGTTAAATTCTAAAAATAGGCCAAAAACGTCCCATCACAAAAGAAAGTGTCACATAATATAAATGTGGTAATCACAGGATAATAGGAAATATAGAAAATATTAATTTATAGTGCATTAGGGACAGTCTGGGCCTGAGGATTTAAAGTTGAATGATGACGACATCATCTCATTTTCTCATTTTATTTCTCCTATAAGCAAAAATTTAAAACCAAGGCTCTTTGTGACTTTGTGGCATTGAGTAAATGGACTCTCCTGTCTCTCCCCTTTGACAGAATAACGATAGGCCTTGCCAGCACCCAACCTAGCCGCAATGCTGTCCCCACAGCCCAATGTGACAGCCACTGGATAAAGAAGGCCCACAGCTTCACAACTGCGTCTGTGGCAGGGATGTGTCCCAGCAGAGAAGCACTTCTGCCCCATCACCAGGCCCCTTTTCCATCTGTGAGCACGTGGATCTCAGTCTGCTCTCTTCCTAGCAGCCAGCCCCTGTTTCTCTTTGTTTCCCCTAAGACTGTTGGAACAATTTGACAGCAGACCTGGGAGTTCACATCCCCCGAGGGGTCCTTAGCCATGAACTGACTGCTTCGTAGGTATAAATACCCCAGCTCTCTTGCCCCCGTCGCATCAGCTCTGAGGTTAATACTGTCTTCAGAGCTTGCTTTTGGACTTCCCTTGATGTTGCACTTTTACTTGACCTACGTCCCTTCCTGGTACAACTCCCTCACTCCCTGACTGGTTTTCCCAGGAATTGGCCCTAATGAAGCATTTTCATATGCATCTTTGTCTCACTGTCTGCTTCTGGGGATCTCAATCTATGATAAGAACTTAGACCTGTTACTTACTGTGTGACTTTGAGCAAGGTACTGGTCCTATTTAAACTTGTTTCTTTATCTGTAAAATTGAAATAAACATACCAACCTTCCAGGGCCATTGTAGGTATTAGAGATCATGGGTATAAGATATCTGGCAGAGTCAGTTACTGTAGATATCAATTGTTAAGAGCTATTTTTCCAGGTCTTAAGTTCACTCACCCCTGCTGCTGACAATCTTCTCTCGGGCTGGAGCAAGCAGGGACTATGCGAGCTGAGATGGGGAAGCAAATCAGTTATTTGTTGCCATAGAATTGAGCCCGTGCCCCTATTAACTAAAACGGGTCTGAGTAATTCAACTGGTATATAAGAACGTTATTAGGGGTATGGGTGCCAGGAGAGGATTCAGGATTTTATCTTAATCACTTTCAGAGTTGTATTCCTAACCATGGGAATCTCAAGTGTTTTTGTTTGTTTTGTTTTGTTTTGTTTTGTTTGTTTTGTTTGTTTTACAAGGTTTACTCTGACAAAAGAGGCCCTGCCTCATTTAGGTCTATCACTGTGTTTTGGAGCTTCTTCTGGCCCTGAGAGTTGGTGACAAACTGTTGGGGCCAGGGTCTCCATGGGGGAAACTGGGCCAGAATAAGAATCCAATGGCCCCATGCTCAGAAAGCTGAGAATTTCTCATGTTATGTGCAATGTCAGGTAGGCAAATCCAAGTGATTCATTTCCTCTTCCTCCAGCCAGAGGTTTACAGGGATCTAATACTAAAAGATCTACTTGCATGCTTCTGTTCCCAGCCATTTCATTTTCTTTGACTCCTTCATTTCACTTACTTCATTCTTCTTAGATGTAGAATGCAATTCTCTTAGGTCAACTGCCCTAAGCATCTATTCTCTGAGGTCTTAAACATCTGCTTTGGGTTGCTACCTCAACTCCCAAAGAATTCCCCTTTGCTGTTAATTGTAAATGCAGATGTAAATAGCAATTTAAAATGAGTCAGAGACAGCCTGATACAGTCATATGCAGTGGGTAGACAAGATGGTGCTCAGGAAAGAGGCTGGGCTAGAAGGTGGTGGGAGAGTGTTGTCTGGGCATAAGAGGCAAGGATAGCAGGGCGGTGTGTCTGAGTGGAGAGAGCTTTCTCAGCAATAATTTGGCTTGGTTCTCGTGGCAGAGCCTATAGAGCATAGCACACAGTTTGTCACCTTAAGTGCACAGGCTAAGAAAAACAGCCCCTGCCAGTGAGCACTGAAAAGAAAAAGCAAAGGGACGTGTTGTCTGACTCTAGTGCTCACATGGCACCAAGAGTCTCCCCTCTGTAACAAAGCTCCATGTTTTAATAGCAGAAATCTCCTGGGAGGGAACCTCTAGGTAAAAAGAAGTGGAAGAACATTGGTATAATGGATTCCTTCCGTCTAGAAATCTCCTTTTAGAACATGCTCCCTGACGGGTTGAAACCTCTGTAGTGTGAGCCCCACAAATTTCTCTGACCTAGGTAAGGTTGGTTTCTGTCCTCTGAGGAAGGACGTGCCAGATAAGCTCTTGTAGAAAAGGAAAGCCGAAGAGGAGCATAGGGATGGAGTTTTATTCTCAAGGCCCAGCAGGAGGTGGCTGAGAATAAGTGTACCTGGGAGAGTCCTTTGTTTAGAGCTGCCCCTTGTGCCTCCCACCCCAGCCCTTGACATTGGAGGCTTATGCTCTGGTGAAATGTTACAAACTCATATTCTGACTCTCTTTATTCCTCCGCTCCATGAGGATTAAGCATTTTGTTTCAGGTCACAACTGCAAAAGTGCCCCTGAGATGCACACCACCTTGCCATGACTGACTCAGGGCCAAGGGTCAGTGAAAGCGAAATCAAAACCAGGAGAGGGTTTCCATTTCTTCCAAGGACATTCATAAAGGGAGCACTGGTGACAAACGATATAATAAGGATGTCATTAGTCCTAGAAGCACATCTCACATTACTAAAACTGATGCTGATGGAAGCCATCAGAACTGCCTCCACCACTGTGTGTACACAACACTCCCCGCACCTGTCAACTCACCGTGTTTGCCCAAAACATTAACTGGTCTTTCCATAGTTCCTCCTAATCACTCTTAATCCTATGTATTGCACATGTATTGTTAGGGCCTGCCCTACTTTATTTCCAGGGGCACCTATTTGTTATTATTACACTGTGTTTTTCACGGAAGTGTGGCACGTGGGTAGGCAGGGGTTACTCGGATATCCGTGCATCTACTCAGTGCTGATTCTGCTCTGAGCCTACTTTTCCTTGCTCATGTGAAGCCTCCAGTTTGTTTAACAGCATGTCTAGGCAAATAATTTTTGTCTGTTAACTGAACGTTCATGGACACACAGGTGTTGTCCTCAGACTGGGGGACTGGTTACTTTTAGGAGGGATGTGTGGTTGCCAAACAGTGGGGGTCTGTAAAAGGAGGCCCTGTTGTTTATTTTAGCCCAGGTCCACAGCAAGCAGGAAGTTGTCAGAGTACTAGTTTTGTGAAATCAGTGTCTCCATTAGTTACTACGGGGAGCAGGTATCTACTGGGTGAAGTGTCTTTCTACAGGGACCTCTGGAGAACGCCCAGGCTCTCTCCAACACTGAGATGTGGGCCTCAGGGCAGGAAATAATCTGGAGATATCTTCAAGCAAATGACTGACATCTGAGCTAGGATGACTGAAAGGGTGGATGCAGCTGGGACTGTCAACCAGAGCACCTGCACATGGCTTTTCTGCATGGCTCACATTCCAGGAGTAAGCCAGGGAGCAAGACAGAAGTCTCATGACCTTGCATGACCTAACCTCGGAGGTCATATAACATCTCTTCCAACATACTCCATTGGTCAAAGCAGGCCAAAGCCCACCTAGATTCATGGGGGGAAGGGATGGTGGTGGGGAAGGAACATTAACTCCTCTTCTCAATGGGAGGAATACGAAGGAATTGGTGGCCTTGTCTTTAAAAGGTCATACCAAGGATCAAATTTTTTCTTTCCTTTAAAGATCACCACCCTCTGATGTGCTTGGGAAAGGGAGGTTATCTCATTTAGCTCCCAAATTGTCCCAGAATAGTTAGCAGCTCCTCCATAAAATGTGCCCTTTCCAGCTGTATTGAAGGTCACTCATCCCCTTGCTGAGAATCTTGGCATCCAAAAATGGACTGTGATTTCAGTGTTGATATTCTGCTCTCTCCTCAGTGGAGGGAAGGACAGGCAACATGGGGGTAGGCCCCATTTCTCATTCTCCTTGACATAATCCACCTCGATGTAGATTTATCAGATTTTGTGAAAGACTGAGAATCAGAGGAATAACAATATGTGAAGAAAGGCATTTAAAACTACATTATGGGTATGACTGCCCAGATTACAAATAAAAAGTCCCTAAAGAGTTAAGAAGGAGCTGATCACTAATTGATAATCTAGACCAGTGCCTGGCAAAAGGCACAAATAAATATATATTGAATGATTGAATTGAATGGTTACATGACTGAGTTGTTATTTGAATGAGTGAAGGCATATATGGGAACTGAGTAAGAAATGATTATAAGAAATGTCACGGTGTAAATCAGATCTCATTAAAGGCACACCTGTTTTATTTGCTGCACATAATTATTATCACAAACGTCACGTGATTTCTTTTTTTTAATTTCATGTATTTGGTTTATAACTTATGTAACTTTCGATTTGTAACTATGACATTGAATTGCTGACTCTACATCCATTTCCAAGGTACTTCTCTCCTGCTCACCTTCACTCTAAAGAATGAAAAAGCTAAATATTTGCTTTTTCAGCCTCCCTCAAAGCAAGGTTTTGCCATGAGACAAAGTTGGGTACGAGCAGACCTTCTGTTCAGTTGTTAGAATTCCTGATAAAAGGGACAGATGTTGCTTATGTCAGCATCTCCTCTTTTTCATGCCTTGAATATAGATGTGATGAGTGGAGATGCTGCAATCATCTTGCAATAGTGGAGCAATAAGCTGACAATTTAAGGTTGGTGGAGCAGATGGCAAAAAGAGCCTGGTTCTTGTTAACATAGTGACCAGCTCTGGACATTGCTTACCTTAGAATTACTTGTTATGTGAGCAAAGCAACAGTATTAGTTTGACTGGCTATTAATTGCAGGCCAAAGTGTTCCTCGCTATAGAACTAAGTAGGCTATTTTTAGCCTGCTTCTTAATCTAAATCTATACTCGAATCTAAATCTGATATTCATCTAAATATAAATCTAATCTTAATCTAAAATAAATACTTTAAGAAGAGGCCCAAATTTATCATGACACTACTTCAGAGAGGTTCATCATGGCCCTTCCATGTTACTTCCTGGCAATAAAGTAAAATAAAGTAAAAGACACTCATGCTATATTTCTCAGATTTTATCACATAAAAAGATTTCAAGAATGTGACTCATTTTTTCAGAAAAGTAGAAATATCCCTTTTCCCAACTTCCAGTTGGTCTAAAACCTAGACAATATCCCCCAGTTAAAATAAAAGCTATTTTGGAATTAACTAATTAACCTACTATATCAGCAAACAATGTTAAACGCTAAGGCTCCTATGCTAGTATCATAGATATCTATAACTGAAATGGGTAGAACAGTAAGTCTTTTGGCCCATCATCCAACTTTAAATAAAATTGTTTATACTATATTATTAAGTTTTAAGTGAAAATGCAGAAACATGTCCATAGTTGCTTTAAGCAAAACCTCCAAGACACTTGACTCTTTTCATCTCTAGGAATAGGAGAGCCTAAAGCTTTGACTAAAACCACGAAGTGAGCCTCTCCACCTCTGTCTCTCCTTTCTCCTTGCCTTTTCCCTCAGAGCCCAATGTTAATAGGTTGCACATGCTGTTAACTGAACTTCCATTCCTCCTCAAAGTCAACACTGCCAAGACGCCCTGACTTTCAGCATGTCTCACCAGTTCCTGGCTTTGGTTTCGTGTGATCTGAAGCAGTCTCACATGAAACCAGGAAGATCTGCAGTGCAGCACTGTGGAAAATGTGAAACATCAGGCGTACGATGTATTTTTCAAATCTGGACTCTGTAACCGAAACTTGGCTTGTTTGCTGTCTGGCTGATAAGGATAGATGAGAGGTGAAGACTTTGCTTTGTTGTCTTTACAGCAGAATCTGAGCATTGATCTTAAAAGGGACATTTCTAATGAAAGAGGTGATTAAACTGGACAGTCTTTTGTTTTTTACCTGTTGGTAATCACTGCTCACATTGGAGCTACCTGGACATCTAGATGGGCCAGGACCTGGGCGTGGGGAGGAGGCAGGCACAGAGTGACCAGGTCTTAGGCTCCAAGCAGGTCAAGGTCTTGGGGAAAGTACTGACTACATTCTGTCTGAGGCAGGGAAATGTGTCTGTCTGTGGTGGCTATCTCCCTAGAGAGGGAAGGGGGTGCTCCGGCTGAAAAATGGCTTCATCTGTCTTGAGCAGGCCTACTGTTTTGAGGCACTCACAGCTGGGTTTTTATTTTTTTATTTTTGTCAAAAAAATTCTTGCTTTTGACCTTTCAAGATGGGTAGGATTGTGCAGAGTATTTTCATTAGTTTGTGGTGTGTCTGCTTTGCCTCTGCAGAGGCAAGATGTCATAACTGTCATGTCTGTTCAGGGTTTTACAGTCTCTTATTGGTTATTCTTTACAGACCCCATGAGAGAACCGGGGTCTGTGAGCATGAACTGGCAAGCTCACATTTTATTTAACTCACCTGAGTGCATTGGGCTTCTTTTCTTCTGACCTTCTGTCCTTTGCATAGTGTGAGGGTGGCTATTTTCCCCAAATATGTTTTGTTGGCCCACTCATGTTCAATGGTCTTATGAAAATCACTAATTTTGACCATGACCCTTAAAAAGAAATACAGTTAACATCACAACCTCGTACATCTTCTAAACCTTTTTATGTGCAGTAAACTCCGATAGTTTCTGCTTTATTCTGTTTTATTGAAAACAAATGGTGGTCATGACTACTAAATTTATTTCATGCCTCACTAAGGAGTTGCAACCTGCAGTTTAAAAAACATTGGGAGAGTGTAACTAATTTCAAAAGCCAAATGGTACCTTTGAATTAAAAGATGCTTCTACCCAACTGAAAATCATGGTATAAAACTAAATTCACCCATGCTACTTAGACGGACCTCTAAGATGGCCTCCAGTGACACCTGCCTCCTGGTATTCACACCATTGTCTAGTCTCTTTCTCTCGAATACAGATTGGCCCCACTGACTTGTTACTAATTAATAGAATATAATAAAAGTTGGGATGTCATTTTTGTGATTGGTTAAAAAAAAACTGTGACTACCATCTAGTTCACACTCTTTCTCTTGCTGGCACTGTTTCTGGATCTTCTCATATATTTTCTCTAAGCAATTAAGCTGAAAAGACCTGTGTGGCAAGGAACAGGGGTGATTTCTGGCCAATTCTTCAGTTGAGCTATTACAAGAGACCACAGTTCTAACCAAACTTCGATTGCAGTCACATGTGAGACCCTGAGCCAGAGAATCCAGCTATGTCATGCCTTGATTCCTGGCCTGTAGGATCTGTGAGATAATGACTGGTTGTTTTAAGTAACAAAACTTGGGGTGCAGTTTGTTATGCAGCAATAGGTAACTATCATTTAGTGAAACGTAAGATTGAAGTTTATACTCTTGACTTTGAGATAGTGTCCCTTTGCCTTCACACACACTGTGAAAAAGACACTTAGATATCTGTCTTTGCTTAGGTATGTACCACTAGCCTAGTCATTGACAAAAGAGCTTTTGAAATTTGCTTCTGAAAGTCAATGACTAAAGATTTCTTCAGCACAAAAAAAAAAATATGGAAAACTTTAGAGTTATCTGTACTTTATTGTTAAACACTAATTTATTTCAGGAGCACTCTGGTTGAGACTATTTGGAGAAAGACAATGTTAAATTGCTTGATTTGACAAATACGGGTTTTCTTAACCACACAGGATAAAGACATTTGTGAAAAACACAGTTGTCTGGAGTTGCATTGTGTACATGCTTCCAAATACTGGAATGCCACAGCGCTCCGTCCTTGGACATCTTCTCGTTTTTTACTTGTATTCACTACCTGAGTGATCTCAGCCAATTTTGTGGTGTAAAATATCATCCAAATACTGATAAAAAAAAATATGTCTCAAGTCTGGACCTTTCCTTGAATTCCAGATTTGTCTCTCCAATTGCCTATTCAACATCTCCATTTGGATGTCTAAAAAGTATCCCAAAGTTAACACATCAATCTTCAAATCCTCACACACACATACTCTCTCTTTCCTATCTTAAAAACGACAATTCCATTCTTTGGCGCTCAAGCCAAAAAATCTTAGAGTTATTCTTGACTCCTGTCTTTTCTTTCACAACCTACATCTAATTCATTAGCAAGTCTCATTAATTCTTCCTTTAAATAATCCAGATCTGTCTGCTTCTCAGACTTCTAATCCATGTCTTTAACATCTTCCCTAAATAGCCTTCCTGCTTCAGTCTTTAACCCTGTACAACCCATTCTCAACACAGCATCTGAGACGGAACGGGAGAGTTCTTATTAAAACGAAAGTCAGATCCTATCACCCCAACTCACAAAGCTTCAATGGCTCCATCTCACTTGGATTAAGAGCCTGAGTCTTTACAAAGGGCTCATGAAGCCTGATTTAAACTGCCCCACCTTCCGCTTTGAGCTTAGCTCCTGCCACCCTGCCCTTTCCCTTGTTCCTGGCGTGCTGGCCTCTTCTTTGTGGGTTTCCATGGCGGTTGTGAATGCTTTTTTCTTCAGATATCCACATGGATCAGTCATTCATTTCTTTCAGATCTTTGCTCAAATACTAAGGGGTTTCCTAGAACATCTTTTTATAAATCGTAGTCATCTGTCCCCTGCTCCAAGAATTCTCTATTCCTCTTCCTCATTGTATTTTTCTTTATATCACTTCCACAGCATAGGCTTTACACTGAAACACCATACACACCATATATTCATTGTCTGTTTCCCAGCACTGCAATAGGAACTCCAAGAAGGCAGGCATTTTGGGCCGTAACCACAGTGATGAGAACAGTACTTAGTTCAGACTAGATATTGCTAACTCTTCGCTGAACGAATGGAAGAGAATTCTCACCAGCTCCCCTTTGCTTTTCCATCCACATTACCATCTGAGTCCCTGCACTCCAAAAACTCGAGAGCTCAGCATAGAGACTAGTCCTGGAGAATAGTTACACATTTTGTCTTTAATTGCAAATCACAATAGTGTAAAGTCTGATTTCCTTTAGACATGCCTTGTTTCTTTCAGCTTTCTCCTTATACACTGGTGATAATTTAAGCAACTGCAGGAAAGAAAAGCTTTTGGGGTGTCAATAGTGGTAAACAACTAGAAGAATATTGAATTCAGTGGAGATCTAATCCACGATAAATAAGAACAATATTTTTGCATGCAATAGGCATGAATACGCATGTTAGAAGGGTGTTCGTCAAAACAAGGAATAATAAACCCTTGAGAACTAGATTTTAGAATCTTTTTTAGACCTGACTCATCTTTAGACTTTGAGAAATCTCAAAACACCCCATCATTAGTGTTTAGTGATGGTCTTAAAATATGTATGTGCCTTTTTTCCTAGACAGGACTGTTTATAAATAATACCAGAATTGATTAATATCAAAAGACCTGACCAAATAATAGAAAGGAATGTTACAGAGTGAAGCCAGAAGCCATGGACACTGCAGCCCACATTCTTTTCTGAAGGCATCATGCTCCAGGGGAAGAACAAAGGCCGGCTTGCTGAATTAGAGATGGGGCAGCAATCAGAACTTTGAATTTCTTGGCATTCACTAGTTTGAGGCTTAACCTTCTGAATACTTGAGTGTAATTACATGTGGTTTCTTAAAAGAGCCTCAAACAAAGCAAATCACTTAAGGAATGTCTTAAAAGACATATCATTTAGAGGAACTATGCTTTAGTCCCTTCAGACCTGACTATACCTTTATAGGGATTTCTCATGAATTGCTAGAATTTTCAAAAGCACAAAAGACAATAATCCTATGAACTAAAATTTCTCCTGACTCATGGTATCCAAACTACCCAAAATGTTCCTTCCCAATAATTCTCTTAAATGCATAATTTCAAAGCAAAACTCAGCTTTGAAAACATGCAACCAGACCTCATTTACCATGGAGCCTGAAGAAAGCAAGGGAGGCCCAGCGGGCCCAGGGGTGGGTGGTGAGCATATTTTAGAAAAGATGTTTTAATGAAAGGACTCGCATAATAATAGCACAGTACTTCATGTATGCAATCACTTGGAAAAGGGGCCGATTTGGGTGTTTAGAATTGTATAGATGTTCTTTTCTGACCTGTGCCTCATTTTTAATAATATTAGTTTCTAATATTTACTGAGTACTTTCTGTGTGCCAGGCAAAGTGCTTTACATGAATTCACTCGTCCTTATGGCAGCTCTGCAAGGTAAAGACCAACATCACTCCTCTTTTACATGAGAAAAATGGTATGGGGGTGAGTAGTAAGGTTGAGAGATTTGCCCAAGTTAGTCTATTATGAAAATTGTGGACCTGTCCTTGCTCTAGTCTAAATGACTGGAGTCCCTACTCTTAAACACCCAGCTGCCTGAGTCCCAGTAAGCTCCATTCAGCCTACCACTGTCCCTCATCATCAGAGATAATGCATTGAGCTACTAATGGACTTCTGCAGCCCCGCTCCTCCCAGGAGGGTCTAAATAGAGCCAATTCCATGAGCTTCCACTGTCTGGAAATAGTCCGTGGCCCATCTCCAAGTGCATTTGTTTGCCTATACCTTTAACCCAGTGACACAGAATGTACAGGATGGGCTTGTTTCTCCTCAAATGGCCAGCAGACAGCTTTAATAAGTGGGGGGTTGAGCCAACACTTGTCGAGGCCTATATGGTTTTGGAATAATGTTTCTAAGGATGATATTAGATCCTAAAGGATTTATTCTAATACTTTGCATTCCCAAAGCACAGTCCTGTGGTTTCATTTCCCTTTCTACTTCCCCAGAGGTCATTCTGTTTTTACTCTGTTTGTGGCCCAAAAGGGTTATTTGCTGACTCTGGGGCTTAGAATAGCAGTAGGAGGCCAGGTGGGTGAGGGCTAGTTTCCTGGCATGATGTCCCAAGGCATTGGCTATGGCTATATTTATGACCCACACTCACCCACAGGGGAGAGATCAGTGCTTGCAAGCCTCTGTGTGTGTGTGTGTGTGTGTGTGTGTGTGTGAGTGTAGGTGGGTGTGCAGACATGTGGGTGAGAGGGAGTAGAAACGATGTGCACCATAGTAATCAAACCTACAGTTATTTTTGAGGAACGAAGAATTCATAAGGTGTAGGCATGCACACAAACCTATTGTAAGCATTAGGCTGGTTAAACACTGAGTACCTGCTATGTGCTAGACACTGTAAAGTGATAGGAAGAAAACCATTAGCAGAACAGACACAGTCCTGGCTTCCTGGGGTTTCCAGTTTACTGAGGGAGATAAACAGAAGAGGATAACTATACTTGTGGTTTGTGCTCCGAAGGAGAGGTGCTTAGTGTAATAAGAGCATAAATAAGGGAATTGAACCTAGTCAGAGAGATCAGGGCAAGTGTTTTTGAAAACTTAAGGCTTGAGCTCAGATCTGAGTGGGGAGAAGATGTGAACTCGACAAAGGGAAAGGAAATCTTTCTGGGCTAAACTCCAAAGCCTATCAGGGCCACGTGGCAGGACTGAATGTGGCATGAACCTCTCCGACTGCAAGGAAGTAGGAGTAGAGATCAGGGTGGCTTTCTCCCCCTGGTGGCATCCTCTTGGCCCACACCCTCTCCAGAGCTGTCATTTACATGGTTTTTCTTACCCCTCTGAAGACATGGCCACTCTGACCCGTAATTAAGAGCAGCCAAAAGAAGCCCAACAATTTAACACAGCCAATTCTGTCTCCTTCAGCATTAGTCCCCGCAAGTATCGATCCTGCACGCTCACTCGAATACAGTTTTTAATTATTCCCGAGTGTCTCTTCCAATCAGCTATAGAGAATGCTTCCTTCTTAAATCCATGACCTGGTTGGAAAAGCTTCTGCCGCAGGAGCAGCAGGCAGGCCTTTCTAGCCTTTCTAGCCTTCAGACCCATTGCAAATAGAACAGATGCCATTGACACCTTGCAGAATGGGCGGGCTCCGAGGAGGGGCCTGGGATGACCGGCAGGCTCTCTCCCTGTGACAGGGAGGGCCACCAGGAGGCACTCACTCAGTTCTTTGTGGTGACTGCCTGAGATAGATTGCCTTGACCTGGCAGCCGGCAAAAACATTTCTCTCTTCAAGAAATTTTCAATCTGGATGAGGCAGAAGGAGCTAGCCCCAGGAGCTCAAAGGAAGCAGGTGAGAAAAATGCAGTTTCTTCTCCCAGGCTACCCCAGGTAGACGACTGCCACTCTCCCCGTGCCTGCCATTTCCACACCACAGGCAAGCAATGGAAGGACACTTATTCTAGTCATTCATAATGCTATAGAGGTTTAAGGGATTAATGAATGGCCTGTCTGACAGAGGCAGTGGGCTTAGGCACTTCCTCAGGAATCCTTTTTGAGCATTTAACAGCCAATCTGGTTTTATTTTCCAATGATGGGGCTTAAACCCAATTCAGGGGTAGAGGTTGCATTCCACAGCTGATGACTCCTTTCACACCCAAGACAGTAATTGCTTGTGTGTACACTTAGATCCCACATCAAAAGGAGGAAGGGTGTCTCGGAAGCAAGACTCAGACCCTACTACACCAAATGACCATGCCTGCCCCACGCTGATCATTTCTGTCTTGTTCTCTCTTAGCTAGAGTAACCATTCTTCAAGCAGAGCCCGCTTTTTCGACATGAAAATGTGGGGAGCATAATAAGCCCCAGCTGGCTGGGCAGTCCCCAGAAGCATGGGAAATGATACATGCCACATTCCTCAATTTCCAGAAGAGAAAAATAAAACAAACCAAAAAAACAAAACAAAACACACACACACACACACACACACACACACAAAAACAACTTGCAACTGATATAATAGAACCAATGAAAAACCTAGATATGAAAGATAAAATAATGTTCTCTTTATTCTCAAGATGGGAAAGAAGACCACCGTTACTGAACCCCTGTGACTTGTGACACCTGCTTCCCCACCGCACAGTTCTGTGTGCGCTGCGATGCTGGGACAGGAGAGAAGGCCCATAGTACCACCAGCTGTGGGCGCTGTCTCTCCTCTCAGACTCTCAGACAGGACTATACACCTTCTTGCCTCTAACAGCATTAGACTCAGGCTCTCTAACACCCACATCTACCTTCCTCCTCTTTGGTGAAAACCCTTGGACCTCTCTTTGCTAACTCAACAAGTTCCACATTCGGCCTTTACTCCAGTTCCTGCCCTGCAATCTCTGCAGACTTTCTGATCCCAGCGGTACCATACAATTGGACGAAGGGACACTTGCCTGGCATCCTTACATCCTCAGAGTCTCCCTCAGCTGGACTGGGCTCCTTCACTTCTCAAAGCTTCTCCGTTGCTGAGGGCAACTGGGCTAGGGCTGCACTCAGTGACAGAGAAACAATTCTTCTGGGTTGCTACTTAGCTGCCTGAGGTGAAGATCTACATCATTGGTTTTCAAACCAGTCTGCACTTTAGAGTTGCCTGGGGAGTTTTTAAAAGCTACCATTGCCTGAGCCCCAGGCCAGTGCTTTTAAATCCGAGTATGTGGAGCTACAACTGGGAAAGATAGTTTAAAATGCTCTCCAGGTGATTTTGATGTGCAGTCAGTGATCATTTACTCTCTCCTAGTCCACACCCTCTGCCCTAAATCTGTTAGGACACAGGGATTGAGTTTACTCATCTATTCTCTGGCTTCAGATGATAAAATAAGTAATAAATTTACCAATGTGAATCCCAGACAGGAGAGACAGAAAGGTGGGAGAGGAGAAAGAGTTATGTTCTCACAAGCTTCACCACCCCCACCTTGGCCAGATTTACTTAACTGAGAGATACGGTTCCTGTAGGCATTGTGTTTTGTTTTGTTTTGTTTTGTTTTGTTTTGTTTTGTTTTGTTTTGTTTTATCCTGGAAATATCCAATGCTTATATCCATCAACCTCATGCATTCAGTTCTTCTTGCAAACCCTTTGAAAATTAAGTTTCTAAAAAAATAGTCACCTCACTTGGACTAGCTTCTTACCTATTACCCATCTAGAGTGGCAGGTACTCATCAATTCAAGAGATGGCACAATCTGCCGTTTGTAAGATGACATCAGGCTTCTTCCACCCCAGGCACACTTACCCCTTTGCTCACATGGTTCTTGGACCTAATAGGCTCTTCTAGGCCATGTCCAGTCCAGCTGAAGGAAGGAGCAGGCATTGTCCCTAGAGGTGGGTTTTTAAAAATTTTTTTTAATTTCAATTTTATTTTTTTTAGGTGAGGCAACCTTTGGTTGACCTCACAGATTGCAAGGACCTTGTCAGCTTACAATTTATTTTTTTATTTGTTACACCTACAGCACCTGGTCTTCCTAGGTGGTCTCCCATCCAAGTACTAACCAGGCGGGAGCCTGCTTAGCTTCTGAGGTGAGATGGGATGGGGCTTGTTCAGGGTGGCATGGCCATAGACCAGAGGTGGTTCTTTCTCTGACCTCAGTTGTGAGGTCTCCAGGAGTGTCTCCAATCTAGCTAACCATGTGGCAGTGAATTCTTGTTTTAAATAGTATGAGAGGCACAATGAGAAACTGATCCCATTTAGATGATGGAAAGAATCGAAGTGGTGAACTGAAACCGGCTCTGACTCTCAGACAACCACAGATAACATCAGAGAAATGCCACTTTTTTTTTTCATTTTGTCCTCCTTCTAACCCCAAAACTCTTTGCTGAGACATTTGTTCACATGAAATAAAATAAAATCATATTGTATTTTGGATGGAGAAATTAGATTCCGATTGAGTTTCAAAAGTCCCCTCAAATCACCTTAACGAACCCATTTTATCTGACCACATGTTTTCAGGTAAACTCACGTGAAATCACAGCAAGCCTCATCTTGAATTTTTTAATCTACTCATTCTGTGGAGCATCCACTCCCCAGAAAGCTCAGCATCTTCCCTCTCTAGCAGTGCTGGTGCCAGGTCATAGCAATTATGAGCAAATGTCAGTTTCCAAGCCTGTCAATGTGGGTTAAACTGTACATGGTCGGAAATGACAGTGAGGCACCGGCGTTGTCCCTGGGGGTGGGGAGCCACACGTGGGGCCATGTGTAGCCGATGAAGAAGGAGGTGCCGCCTGACTGGGTCTGACCCTGGAACCCCCCCAGCTAAAATGCTAAAAGAGCTGCCGCCTGCGGTCCCTTCGGGCCATGCGCCAGTGCACCCACTTCTGGCAAAGTGCTCCCACTCAGAACTTTTTCCGAAAGGACCAGTTTCAGAATTTAAGAGTGGATCCCATGTTAGTTTGCTAGGGCTGTCGTAACAAAGTGTCGCAGCCTGGGGGGCTTAAACATGTACTGTCTCAGTTCTGGAGGCCAGAAGTCCACAAAACCTAGGTACCGGCCAGGATGCTTCCTCCCGAGAGTCGAGAGGGAAGGAACTGCTCCAGGACTCTTCCCTGGCTTGGTCGTCTTCTCCCTGAATATCTTCACATTGTCCTCACATTGATTTCTTCACACTGTCTTTCCTCTGTGGGTGTCTGTTTCTGTGTCCAAATTTCCTTTTTTTATAAGGATACCAGCCATATTGATTAGAACTCATCCTTAAAGAAAAAAAAATCTCATTTTAACGTAATTACCTCTATAAAGACTCTGTCTCCAGTAGGGTCATATTGAGAGGTACTGGAGGCAAAAAACGTATCTTTTTTGGAGGGGAGCACAATTCAACCCATAACAGACCACAAGCAAAATGGAGCTTAATAATAAAAGCTAACATTTATTGAGCATTTATGCTCTGAATTTAGCATGGCTCCAAGGACTTTACACTGATTAATTACTTAATCTCCACAATACTACGAAGTCAGTACCACTATTACACAAATTTTAGAACTAAGGAAATTGAATCATGGCAAGATGAAGTCACTTGCCTAAGGTCACATCGCTCGTAAGATCAGAGCCAGAACTCAAAACAGGTCGTCTGATTCCAGGGTGGATTCTGTCCACTGCTCTTCTACACGGCCTGGATATTTGATGTCTGTGGCAGCCAGAAGAATGTGCCTCATGGTCGCCATGGGGAGCTTAACTGACCACAGGCCCCAGCTGCTGAACTCAAATCCATCCTCATATTTGCACTGAGGCCACACTTCCCACGAGCGGCTTCTGGCCAATGCTTGAGTATAGATGGTGATGTTAATACAGTCTGTTCCCAGGAGTGACAGCTGATGTTTGGCTTGTGGGCTCCCTGACAGCCTTGCTCAATCTTCCTTATGCTGCAGAGCAGTGTAGGATGCTTCCACCCACCCTCCCTGCCCGGCTCTGCCCTGTCCCCTCTTCTGTCTTCAGGGTCAGACCAATATGACAGCCTAATAGCAAGTGTTTCTGCTTACTCTGGCTCTCTCCACATTTTCTTGCCCAGGCGTTCCACCTAATAAATCCTTGCATGTTTAATCATGTCTTGATGTCTACATCTTGAAGTTTCTAGTCTAACACAGTATTCTATCTAATTCAAAAGTTTCAGAAGATAAATAGGTTTAATTCTGATTCAAATTAATTTAGTTCATTAGTGTTTTGAAAACCACAACCCTACCAAAAGCACTTTTTATTTTTTAATAGGTATGGTTAGTGATGCTGTAAGATGCATTTTTGTTTAGTATTCAGAAAATTCATGCCGTTTATGCCCATTTTAAGGCTGTTTCTTTTTGTCTTTGCTCAAACACACAGGGTTCCCAGAGCCCAGCACATAGCAGGCCCTCAGCAATGGATTGGCAGACAAACTGACAGATGGACAGACTGCAGGGACAGAAGACATTTTCTCCTTTGATGTTCTCTAAAATGAGCTTGGCTGGAAAAGGCAGGCGAGTTCTCTTAGGGAGGTGGAAGGAAGAAAAAGCATACCAGCGTGATGATGGGGTCCTGACTGTAAGAGCTTTAACTGGACACGTGTCCCCTGCAGGAAAGCCCCACACTATAGCATTGTGCGTGGTTCTGTACATGGAGAGGTGAGAGATGCTCTCATGAGATTCAGAAGCAGCTCAGGTGTGTCTTAGAGGCAGGAATACTGGTCTGTACTTTTTACCCTGGGTGATCGTATTATTAAAACAACAAATTCCACTCCTCTTTTCCTTACCAGTTGAACCATTCACCTTGGTAGTAAACTCTTGATGCTACCTTGGGCCTTTGGTCCTAGGCTCAGCTCCACGACCAGTTGGCTAGGTAGCTGTCTAGAGGGATTTTAACTTTTCTTTGCCTTGAACTCCACTTTTCTAGTTAAATTGAATTCCAGGAAGAGGTGTTGGGATGAAGGATTTCTAACCTCCTTCACTGTGCTAATATTCACTGAAATGCCCACCTGGGCATGAACGCTTACCAGCCTCGATTAATTCACAGGGTGTCAGGGCTGGATAGAGAATGTCTCCCAGCAGTGCACCATTTCTGTTATTTTCTACCCCGTAAAATCGCACACACTAACCCACTTGCTCTGGCGCATTTCTTCCATAGGCTGATGTTTTAGCTAAGAGAAGACAAGAGATGTCCATCTCTTTACAAGCTTTGTGACTCTCATCTTACAGGCTGATTGTGTTAATTCGGGTGCTTACCATACATTCTGTTTTTTGTTTTGTTTTGTTTTAATTCTAGGAGGAAAAGCTTGACTAGAGGTATATTCAAATCTCTATAAAAATATGCTCTGTTATCGTGGTGTCCTGCTGAATCTTCCCTTTACGTCTAAAAAATAATGCTAGCAGTGACTTTTTCCGTTCAGAAGACCATCTCAGGAATTTTTTAAGCAGGGCATGAAGCTGATGGAAACTGGCTTCCTGACCAGCATGAACATATGTGGGGCAGCTTTGATGTGACTGATGGGATAGTGTTTGCTGATAGGACCTGCTAATAATCCAGCGAGATGATGTCATTCTTGGCAGGACCCAGAAAGAGCAACAAGAGGCCAACAGCTCTTACTGGCTGATAAAGCCCCTTTCAGGTTCCTTGCCTTTCTTGTTGCTGAGCAGATGAGATTGGAAAGTTCTGTGAGCCCAGTGGAGCCTTGCTACCTCCTGGGGATGGGAGTTTTTGCTGAGAAACTCCGGGTCACTAGTTGGTTTACATAAATCCCATTGAAAGGTTTACACTGCCTTTGAAACGACTTCTTGGAATGGAGATTTATAATAGAGCCATGAGAGAATTAATTCCTGGGGAGGAGATAGGCCTTTGTGCTACAACTGCTTCACCCCATGGGGAGAGATTGAAGCTCTTCTGATCTTCTGAGTCTCTGCTGGTTTTGGATGCTCAAGGAAGGGGTGGGACAGGCCCCAGGGAGGGGAAGGGGGACTTCATGGTACTTTTGAATCTAGTATTATAAAACAAACTCTGTGCTATTTAATATAATGCATCTTTTTTTTTCTTCTTTTTAGTTTGTTGGATTTTGCTTCAGCCAAGGACTCAGGGAATCTTCGTTTCCAAGTGAAGAGACTAATTAGTGGTTTTCGCCCAACACAGTCTGGTCCTGGCCGCATGTGCTGGGCAGTCAGTGGATGTCTCCCTAGTTGGTCTGTCACCTCCTCTGTGCCTGCACCTCTGACTCTTTGACCTTTTAGAGCAGATGCTTGTCCTGATATCAGAACTCCTGAGAGCCCTATCTGCTTGCCGGGGAAGCCCTGAGAAAAATTCACTTTCTTGAGAAAAAGCATTTATTGCAGAAATGTAGGACCTAGTCTGCAAGGGACTTAGTGAAAGCTGGACAGTTGACCATGATCATGCAAATTTGTTGGATTTTCTTCAACAGGCTAGTAGTTTCTTCCTTGGCTGAAAAAAGTGCATTATTTACCAAAGTGCCTAGTAATGCAGACCATTTATACAATGGCAAAACACGTTCTTTAGGGAATCCTTATGAATAAGAGGCCTCTAGATGGCTGGTGACAGTCTTAGTGATTTTTCTGCAGAAATTTTGCAAATAAGTCTATTTCTTGGCTTATGGAATTGATGTAATAGAGCAAATGCTGGTAAAGCAAATGATGTTTTCCAGTTGGCTTCATGATAATCAGAGCTTTGTTGCCGTGGGGGAAAAAATCCATTGGTACGCTGAGTTGAAAACATTTGAGGAAAAGGCTGACGGTTATTTTCAAAACCATAGAGAGCAACATTCATCTATTGCACAGATACTAATGGGAAAACTACTATATTCCCTACAGTGTTCTAGGAGCAAGATTTCCAGCAGTGGGCAAAGTGAACACAAATCTCTCTTTTTGCAGGGCACGCATTTAGAGAGGCTGAGATAGATAATGAAAGGAAATAGATAAAATATAGAGCATGTCAAATGATGATAAACACTACGGGGGAAACAAAAGCAGGAAAAAGAAATAGGGAGGGCTGAGGTGGAGGTGGGAATGGTCAGGGAAAAACTTTTCTGACATTCAAAGGAGGACCTGAAGGAAGGGAGAAGGGAGTGAGCCATGTGGCTACTGAGATGAATATTCCAGGAAAAGAGAGCCACAGGTGCAAAGCCCTGAGACAAGATCTGTGGTGGTTAAGAAATAGTGCAAAAACCAATGGGGCTGGAGTGTACTGAGCAACAGGAGAGTGGTGGGGAAGAGATCAGAGGCAACCAGATACCAGGTTGCACAGACCTCATACGGCCAGCCACCATCTGTTACCCTTTCCCTTCCTCAAAGCATCCCTCTGCTACTGGCCCTTCTCTTGGCACAAACATCCATAACCTACCACCCTAGAGGCCCAGCTCCTCCTTTAGGCCGTTGCTACTCCCTCTGGCTACAGCCTTTGCCACACCCCTCCTGACAGCAGGGGCATTCATTACTTCCTATGTCTTCTGGTGCCACCAGGTTGAACTGCATCATTTCCTGTGTATGTCCTTACTTCCTAGCAAGATTCTTTCAGTCAGGGTGAAGCCGTAGGTAGCCCTTTTCTCTATTTCCTACAACAGTTGGCACAGTGTTAGGCACTCAGCAAATGCAAGGAAAACACTTGTACACTTTAACAGTAAGGCATATATATATTTACACTGTGCGTTCACCTCCCATAGTTATGTTTCTTTCTGTCCACATATTTGACCCCATCTACCTCCCCTGAGCAAGGAAAACACCATGACATAGAAACTCTGGGTCTACATTTAGAGCGTCAAGAACATTATTAGCTCTTCTTCCTTTGTCTGACTGAGCGACAATGCTGTTTAGGGATTGATTAATCTTGTCTACTAATCAATATTTTTATTTTAAGTACAACCTACAAAGAACATTCAGCCCCAAATTCCAATATCACGGAGTTTCAAAGTTTGTTACATTAGCTCTGCTCTGTTTAGTTATAATTGGGAAATAGTGCAAGGTTTTTCAAATAATTTTCAATTTTCTCTGTTTAAAATACAAAATAGATTTTTATTAACCCTACAAGTAGCTTTCAAACCATCAGGATAAAATGTTCTAATGTTCTTGAATACTGACTCTTAGTTTAGTGGAAGAATGACCACTTTTCTTTTGGTGATTTTCCTGAAGCTAGGCATTTTACCTTGTTCGTCTAGAGGTCTCCATTGTTCAGAGACCCAGGAAAGGCCCAATATATGCCACTCTATGAGTTACTATTCTCATCCCGATTTTACAGAAAAGAAAATTATTATTCGAGGTTGTCATTTGCTGGTGGTCACACCCATAATTAGTGTCGGATTTGAGACTAGAACCTATTTTCTTTCTGACAAAGTTGGTTTGAGTCAGTGTTCATAGATTTATTATGAGCAATTAGCATTTTGGAATGCATTATAGTAAATAAAACATTGTATCTAAACAACATGGCTCTTTATATTGCATGCTGTACATTTTTACATAACTCTGAGGGGACAAATCGGGCAGCTTGTTTGGTCTCTGTCTGTTGGATGCAGAAAGAAGTGGAGATGCTGAGCAGAGAACAAGAGGGAGGATACTAGATCAAAGCTGGAACTTGGAGAGCATAGTAATTGCAATTAAAGAAAGTACCTGGGAAGAGGAGGGTGACATGGGCACTTGATATTTTTCTATGCTCGAAAAAGTTGCCATTTCTTTCCTGAGTCTTACAATTTACAAGTATTTGGATAATTCTGCTAGATGTTGGGATAAAATCTAGATGAGAATAAGGCATTTTGTAGAAGCATAAGTGATTTCTGGTGATTGGGCACTAGGAGAACGCCTTACTGCCAGTCAGGAACCAGGAGGAGAGATAAATAGGGAGAAATGTTCCAGAAACTCTTGCTCCTGGAGCAGCCTAGGTGTGGCAAAGAAGCTCTGCAACCTGGTCTTTAAGTGAAGATGGGTAGGTGTGTTATCTTGGTATGGATTCTTCTTCTCCATGGTAAATGGTAAATGGTAAATGGAAAGAATAGAAGGTTTAATATTGGGGTGGTGAGTTCGGCCTGCCATGTCTAAATTCCATCCTCTCAAACCAATGCCTCACCTTTGGCTGTGTCCTAGGTAGACACAAGGGAGGCCACAGAGTTTATAGAGCTGAGTTCTAGCCCTAATTCTCATGCTCTTTTTATGGCTTTGGTGAAGCTTTCTACTTTTCTCGTTTTCCATTTTGTAAGAGCTGGTTGCTCAACAAATGATAGCTCAGATCATTCAGCTAAACATTCTATGATTCTATGATGTCCTCCCCTAAGGTCACCAGTATTTGATGGCTGAAGATGAAGCCGAACGGAAAGGAGTAAGAAAGGATGGGTAATTTTGGAAAAGCTGGGGTGGGAGGCCAAGGAGGGGGTCTTTACATAATTTTGGTATCTCTCTGTCATATCAGGTGTTTAATCAGGTAATTTCCTTTGCATGTCTCCCTTCAGATCTGAGGAAAGAAATACAGGAAAAGGATCCAAGCCATAGTGAAAAGTTAAGTACTCTTTCCTTTTCTGCCATTAATTAAAACCTATATCCAGGTAACATTTGGTTATATTTGCACAGCTGACTCAGGCCTCCAACCCACATATTCTTGCCCAGCCAAAAGTTTCCCAATCTGTCTCCTCCATTTTAAGAGGAATGATCCAAGTACTCAGACGGCTAAATTTATCTTTCCCGAGCTTACAAATAATGCCCACTATTTTACCCAGAAACCACAATCAAACAAAAACAATCTAGAATGATCGAAAGGGAAACATACTAATGGAAAGAGTAATGGCACCCTCCTGAAATAGCCTTTTTGAAACCTCTTCAGCTTATAAATAGTGACTAATTTAACTCCATAAAAATAAATGGGCTCTGGGGTAGAAATGCATCTGCTTGCAGGAAGATAAATGGCATAATCGATCCAGCCAAACATTGTAGCCTAAATATTAGCCCTATTAGAACTGTTGAGCTGAATTTTTCAAAACACAATTTATAACATTCCTCCCCCCTGCTTCTTTCACTGCATATAACGTGCCTTTTTTTGTTTGTGTCTTAAACTCCAGACAGGAGCACCCAGAGTGACCTAACTCTCTTTGACATATGCAGTTTTCTGATTTATGGGAATCATGAAAGATGATTGTACTCAACCTGGATGAAAGTCCTCACAGTGAAAACCTCACAAAGACCACAAACACAGATGCTTGTTGGCTATAGCCAGGCCTCCTGGCCTTTGACAAGAGCCGTTCAGCATGCAGACAGGGGCCTGGGCATCCCTTAGATGCAGGGGGCTTGTTTTGGCTAGACACTTCTATGGATTAGGGAGTTTTTCTGGGTTCTGTGTAAAGGTTCACTATAAACATTTACTCAGTCAGTGTATGTGAAACATTTACAACTCAGAGTAGAGCAAAGGGAACTGAGCAGAGCAAGTCCAGGGACAAAGTAGTAAGACAATTTTAGCAGTCCCAGTCATGTGCCAATGAGACAACTTTAACGGCTCAGTTGGAGTTGTCTACACTATAAGTAGCTCATATACGAGACAGCAGAGCCAGACCCAGTCTGCATTTCCAGTTTGACCATGGCTGGAGTCATGGTGAATCAAGGCTGAGGCAGACAACTAAGGGATGTGTATAGGCATGGATATATATTTTTTTTTTCAGTGAAATATTTGGTTCTCATTGATGACTTCCACCTTATGGAGAGAGATTGGGGAAGAGAATTTCCTCCCCTGCTTTCCTTTATTGTCTCTCCATTTCCCTGCTGAGCCTGGAGAATAAAGGGAAAGGCAAAAAGCAGTATGAGTAGTGGTTTGGAGCTCACGCTGTGAGTCTAGCAAGACGAAACCTTTATCCCACATCTACTATGACTTAATGAGCTTGCATGGTCATAGGCAATGACACGTCTGGTATTACTGGGCTAGAGCCTAGATCCAAGTAGAACAAGAGAACTTAATTGTTTTCCTTACTAAAGAAACAAAACTTTGGCTTTTCAAGGAGGTCCAGGACAGGCCACAAAGTAGACCAAAGAAGAAGGTTCTCAGAAGAAAGAAGCTTTAGGACAAGGAGGGTAAGCTTAAAAATAGGATGGATCACAGAAGATCTCTTGTTAAATGTTTGACTCTTTTCTTTTCCTTGGACATTTTTCTGCATTGTAATTCTCTTCCTCACTCCCAGAAATTTAGCACACGTCTGCTGGTCAGAATACTTTCTGAGTGGTGTCTTGAGGGATGAAGAAGGAATAGCAGTATCCAGAACTAGCAAAAGTGGTACCAAGCAAGAAAGCTCCCAAAGGAGCTAAAATGATTCATGGGAGCCAGGCGAGAGTAGAGAACTAGGTCATGGAGTAAACTGTCTCAAGCCTGAATGGGACATCAACCTTGTTCTAGAAATACTGGAGGAAAGAGGGAAGGGGGAGCGGGGTGAATCTGAGCTGCCCATAGTAACGTCAGCTGGGGAAAAATCGAGCTGTATTCGTATTTTAAGAGTATGACCTCAGAAGATTAGAAGACTTGGAAGTTATCCAGAATGCAGACCCTTGGGTTACATTACTAGTATATGACCTGGTGATTAGGTGTCCTTAGAGCTTTTTCCCTTAGATGCTGGGCAAAGCGTTACGGAACTTTCTTGAAGCTCTTTAGTACCTGCTTGGGTGAGGGTGGGGGCTCCTGCGATATTTGTAGCCTTGTCAAGGTCCTCAGGCACAGCCACACTACTGTGAACTATCTCCATGCACCCCCTTGCTGGCTTTCTTAATCCATTGTGGTTCCAGAACACCTTAAGTGGATCAAACCCTGAGTCAATACCAGCAATGCCTGGTCCATTTCTACCCCATGTTTTTGTTTTTCACTTTCTGAGACATAGCACAAATGGATCAAGATATTGAGGTCAAAATAATAAGATCCTTTGGGAGAGAACTTGCCTCTACCACCTGCCTGTGTTATTCTGGCCTCTTCACTTGGGAAGAGAAGGAAAAACCAGCACCTGGGCCCTCTGGATGCTCCTCAGGTTCTATTCACAGTTACCTTTGGGAGGTAAGAATGGTTAGAAACTATCAAGATAATAAACCTTCTGCAGGTTTGTCCTCTGGTCCTCAGCAGCGGACGTCAGTGGTGGTGAGGAGAGGCTAGGTGGTCCCAGGAGCTGCTCATTTCACTCTACATTCCCATGGGCTCCATCTACTCACAGAACATTTGGTAATCGCCCAAAAAGGAGGGATGTGTGCAATCACCAAGAGGGAAAACCACCAAGAGGGACAGTCACCCAGCCGGAACAACAAGTATGGTCTAATCTGAATAATTATTATACAGGACCCACCTCTAAGGAGAGGAGCCCTAGGCTACTTGCTAAAAGCTACAGACTCATCTAAGGTGTAGGAAAGCACTGGCAAAGGTCTTCACCTCTTCTTTCTTCTGCCTCCCCTTTTTTAAAAAACATATCAAAAATAGTGTCATTCCCTGCAGAAACTAAAGCAGCTTCTCCATAGAGCTTAGTGGGCCTGGTTGGCATCCAAATCGGCAGTTTTAAAATATTACTTGAAAATGTGATTTCCTTTTTTTTCTGAGTTTTCTATAGAGATAGTATTATAACAGGACCATTTCCTATAGAGCTGTCCTTTTAAAATGGCTCCAGAGAGGAGCCACCCATTTTATTTTTAATGATTTTGGACACATAAAAGAGACAAATCTCCTAAGAAAGCTCCAGAACAACTTGTGATGAGAGATCAGCACCAGCAGAGCCCTGTGACATCACGTTCTAGACTCCAATCACCCAGCCAATCTTTCTAAATATGTTTGCAGAAAATACGACCTGAAATGAATTGTCAGCTGGGGTATAACAATTTTTTTGGTTGTGGACAATGCATTTTATTTGCAAATTTTATAGCTGTAACGGAAGTTCCAAAAAATGTGACATTATCTTAACTTCTTTCACACTTAACATCTTATCAGCAGACACTAGTCTTTGCTTTCAAAATGACTCAGTCACTGTCATCATTAGGTTGACTTTTGCAAAGGCCTTTTTGCCTCCACCCTTGCCCAAACTATACCTCCTCAGTAACAGGAGCAAGAATAAATTTGGAAAGTATTAGTCAGACCATGTCACTCTTCTGTTCAAACCCACCAATAACTTCCCATCTCACTCAGAATAAAATCCAAAGTCCTTAGTTTGGCCCATCAGGCCCAGCTAACTCTCTGACCTTCTTTCTTACTGTTCTCCCATCTTTCGGTATGCTCTGGACTCACCCACTCCCTTACTTGTCCTTGAAAATAAACAAGTCTATACCCCAGGGCCTTTGCACTTGCCACACTCTCTCACTAGAATGTTCTACCCTTACAACTTGCTCCCTTATTTCCTTATAGTCTCTGATTGAATACCAATTTGTCATCAAGGCCTTTGCCAACCCCAATTACTCGCTCGTCATCCTATCCTGCTTTCGTTTTCTTTGTATGATTTTTCATCACTTGATACATTGCATAAGAATTTGTTCATCTGTTTATTGTCAGTCTTTCTATGTGAGAGACTTGCTTTTGTTCACTACGTTATCCCTAGTGCCTAAAACAATTCCTGGCACAGAGTTGGAGCTTGTTAAATATTTATTGAGTGGATGAATGAATTCCTGAGTCCTAATGTTCTATACTATCAGCCGGGCATCTGCAATGCCCAGTAAGGCTGTAAGTGATGCAGGTGATGTTAATAAGAAAAAATTATCAAGGTGGCTCGGGGTTTTTAGAGAATAAGCAATTACAGGAGAAACCTTGTTTAAAAGTAAGGAAAAAGAAAATAAGCAGAAAGTGATCCTGGATCATGCTCACCCATTCGCTGAACCAAAGCCAGGCCAGATTTGTTCTCCTTTGTTGAAATCTGGTTCTTGTCACAAACCAACCTAGACATCTATTTTGATACACATATTATACACATATTATATGTCTCTTGGCATTCCGAGTACTCATATCACTTACCAGATTTATTGAAATTATGGAAAGCAGTGTGAAATGCCTTCTGCCATATGGGAAAAGAGGTGAAAATGCTGACATTTGGCCCTTAGCCAATTTCACAAAAGTTTAGAGTTTCAGACTTTTTCTCCTCCTGGGTGCGGTGGCTCTCTCTTATCAAACTTGTATTCTCTGAGCAGCTATAAAGATGTGTCTGTGCATCTGATGGTACTTTAATATTTAAAGAACTATATTCTGATGTGTAGAAAATTGGACATTTTGGCCCAGCTGTTATAAGAATTAAAAAGCCCTTCTTTGCCTTTCTAATTGTCTTCCACATTTCACTTTACTTTGGTGGGCTAGGAAGAGCCTTGAGGAGGGACTGACCCATGGACCGCCACCATGCACCAAGCCCAGGAGTCCAGTTGTAGCAGCCACTGCCTTAACCACCCACCTGTCCTGGGGCCTTAGACAAGTCTCCCCATCTCTCTACGCCCCACTGCCCACTCTGCTACCACTCTTTCTCACTGAACTGTGGCAGGAGCTGTGCTACCTGGTCTCCCGGTTGCCTCAGCTGTCAGTGGAGACCTGATGCTACCTCCTACATAGGGTTGTGAAGATTAGGTGAGCTAGTCCGTCAGTGCTTTGGCCATGGTGCTAGCACAGAAGCCCTCTGTACAGATTTCCAGGGGATTATCATTATCTTTGATGATGATTACAGCTCACACTCCAGCGGGCTTCTTTTATTGGGAGTTGACAGGTCTTTTTCTCCTATGTTCTCTTCTACATTCTATTTTTGATTTAAGTGAGTCACTTTGGGAAGTCGTCATTCTGAACTGCATATTATGCACGCTTTTAGCTGGTGCTTGTACCTGATGCCCGCCTGGCAAGAATGTTGTGAAAATACAACCCAGTGTTGTGCAATTGCCCTGTGATACACAAACACAGGTTTTGTTGTCACTGAACTGAAAACATCTTTATTTCCAAGTTGTCATAAAATTCTGTCATGAGGTCGTATCAACAGAAAGAACCACATCTCACCTTCAGCCCCCAAATTCAGCCTAGATTTTCTGCAGTTGGCATGGTCTCGGCCCTTAGGAGTGTGTGTGTGTATGTGCGCACACGTGCGTGAGCATGCAATATTAATGCTGTTGAAGAAAAGAACATAGTAAACAAATTTCGTATTTCAAGAGGACTTTTATTTCAGTTGTGCTTACCTGGCATCAGACCATCATCCAAAACTCCCCAGCATTTCCATGATGTCAGGCAAAGTTTTCCACGGTTTCTTCAGAGACAGGCATTTTACAATACTCTCTCTGGTCCCGTAAATGTGAAAAAGCTCACAGGACTAGAGCAGCCTGAGACTCCAACCTTAATCCTCACCCTTCCAAATGAAAGGAAACAAATATATCTTTATCTGTTCCTGCCTCTGTTTACTGAGCACCCATGGTAGGCAAAGCCAGACTGCGTTTGCTCCCAGTTTTGAAGCCCCTACGAGAATACTTATGTTCCTGAGGGGTTCTGAGCCCCAGTCCCTTACAACAGGCTTTCCAGTGGGTTTTTGTTTTTTGTTTTTTGTTTTTTTTTGTTTTTGTTTTTTTTTTTTCCAATTGCTCGTGTGGTTTCTATTCTTTCACCTATCTAAACTTAGGTGGTGTCTTAAGTTTGTTTACTCTCTGGCAGAAACTTCCAGAGTTCTTTTGTTTGTAGTGGTAACTGTTTTCAGAAGGAAAATGCCCTTGTTAGCATGGAATGAGAGTCTGTAATTTTTCCAGAAAAGAATTCTGTTAATTTTCAGATGAAGTTGTAGGTAATTAGGACCATATACTCATCACTAAACTAAACTGGCTACAGTTTGCAGAAGGTAATTATTTATAAAGAATGATGCTGTTTTTCCTCATTTGTACAGATAGTATTAATAGGTGACACATATCCATTTATGTGTTATTAGGTTATCCTAAAACTTAAGGTCCAAAATGTTCAGCCTAACCATTTTGGATAAAATTATTTTAAAGCTGTATTTCATATTCCTTGCCATTTTAAATCCAGTGACTGAACATATTTCAACCTCTTCTTGATGACTCAGAGTCATCACCGTGAGTGTGGATAATTTTACTGTGCCATGGATAAAAAATGACGTAAGGGCATGTTGAATTATGAACTGTGCTGGGAAAATTCCGGGGTAAATGTCTCAGGGTCTCAGATTTATTGAGCTCCAACAATTTTTCTAACTCTTTCCTGAATGTCAGACCTTTACTTATTACTGTTTTGCTGTACTTGTCTCTAGAAACCTTCCTCTACTCTCATCCTTTATTTAAGTATTTTAAGAAGTCACCATGTGCCAGGCTTGCTTCTTAGGCAGAAGGTACAGTTCAGTTGAGACAGCCTTGGTCAAGGGCCTGCCCACAAGGAGTAGACTCGCTAGTGAGAGAGGCAAAAATAAGCAAGGTCAAAATTAAACAAGTTAATTCTAGTTTGCTTTGGTCTGGGAGAATGAATAATCACACTTAGGAGAGTCATCCATAAATTAAGGATAGATAGGATCCAAGAACATTGCATGTTCAGAGTCCATTTCTGTTTACTTCTGAGTAATTCCTGAGTAATGAGATTGTTGGCATCATGGCTCTCTGAAAATGGAAAGCTTCTGTATTCCCACAAAGCACTAAGCATAATATGAAAAATGGCTCAATGTTACTAGACCTAGGTTTCAAATATTCTGTCAAACAGCTGTTTGCCTGAACCTTGAAGTTGAGGACAACATGGCATCTAAGAGTCAAGAGATTCTAAATTCACATCTCTGGGTCTGATTTGCCTTCATCTCCAGATTTGAGTAACTGATAAGTCCCCCACTCCGCATGGATGTTTCATGGCCTCTGAAAGTTAATTTTTGATTCTACCCCTCACTATTGCCTCCACCCATGCTCTCTTTAGTCTTCTCTATCATAGCAAATAGTACTATAATCTTCCAAAAATCAAGAAATTATTCTTAAGTTCTCTCTTTCTCTTATACCCCACTCCCTGGAGCCCTACCACACATCCAATTCATCGACTAAGCCTGGGAAATGTTTTCTCAAAAACATATCCCTAATCTGAATCAGATAATGATTCTTCCCCACTTGAAGTCTATCAGTTTCTTGTTTTGCTCTTGGAGAAAAATTCAAGCTCCCGATAATGGCTTCAGGGCACAGTAAAATCAGTCTTTTGTTCATAGTTTTTATTTCCTCTCTGACCCTCTGCCCCTGTCCTGCCATGCTCCACCCACACTGGCCTTTCTGTTCTTCCCCAGTCAGGTCTCTCGCCATTACTCGCTATTTCCTGTGCTTGATTGCTCTACTAACTGTCTCCTTGTCCTTATCACTGAAGTTTTAACTTTAATGTCACTTCCTGTGCTTCAAAAGGCCTCTGGGCCAGTCCTTATCTGTTAATGTGCATACAAACCGTTGAGATACAGATTCTGACTTGGGAGGTCTGGGCTGGGGCCTGAGATTCCACATCTCTAATAAGCTCTCTCTCAGGTGATCCTGACGCTGTTGGTCTGTGGACCACACTGCTTGCAATAGGAAACTAATAAATATTCGTCGTTGAACACATTTTCTCCCCTTCCAGCCTTCCGGGGTATGAAGGAGCCAAATCCATAGCTTTGGGTGAGATCAAGCCAGCTAGTATTGGAAGGCATTTCTAGTTAAGCATTAAGGTTTGATGAGGACTTTATGAGATCTTCCTCCTTTACCAAAATGCTCAAACAATAATAATATAGTCTACTTAGAAAGACATGACAAAATCAGTTGCTGTTTGCAAGTGGAGACTTGTTTGTTTTCATACTTCTTCCAAGTTAGAATTTATGTCATTCCTTGAAGTAAAACTTTTTTCTTAATTGAGTGCCCGGAACAATAATCCATTCCCCACCAGCTTTATTAAAACATAATAGACAATTAGTTGCTCGTATTTACATTGCATCATTCAATGCGTTTTTTTCCAATTATCGTTGGCATACCATAATATACTAGTTTCAGTTGTACAGCAATGACCAGAGAGCCGCATAACTTACAAAATGATCACCCCACTGAACCTATTACCCCTATTAACCTTTACCTATTTATTACAATATTATTAACCATCTTCCCCATGCTACACTCTACAGCTCCATGTCTGTTCTGCAACTCTCCGTTTGTACTTCTTAATCCCTTTGTCTTTTTTTTTTTTTGCTATTCCCCTCAAACCCCTATCTAGTAGTCCTCAAAATATTCTCTATATCTATGAGTTTATTTCCACTTTTGTTGTTGTTGTTGTTTATTTTCTTCTTAAGATTCCACATGTACGTGAAACTATGTGATATTTGTCTTTATCTGACCCATTTCATTTCATTCAGGACCTTCTAGGTCCATCAAGTCAATATCTTTTTCCATCCCCTTCCTTTTAGTCTGTGTGTCTTTTAATCTGAAGTGAATCTCTTGTAGGCACTATATGTAGGGGGTTTGGTTTTTTATCCATTCAGCTACTCTATCTTTTGGTTGGAGCACTCAATTCTTTTCCATTTGAGGTACATGTTGGTAGGAATGTAGTTATTACCATTCTTTATTTCTGTTTTTGATATATAAATTTTTTTCTTAAAGAAGTTCCTCCCACATTTCCTGTAATACTGGCTTGGTGGTGATAAATTTCCTTAGTTTATTTTTGTCTGGGAAGCTCTTAATCAGTACTGACTCTAAATGATAGCTTTGCTGGATAAAGTATTCTTGGTTGTAGATCCTGGGTTTTCATCACGTCAAAGATTTCATGTCAAACCCTTCTGTCCTGCATAGTTTCTTTTGAGAAATCAGCTGCCAGTCTTATGGGTACTCCCTGTAGGTAAATATTTGCTTTTCTCTTGCTGCTTTTAAGATTCTCTCCTTGTATTTAACCTTTGGCATTTTAATTATGATACATCTTGGTGTGGGCCTCTTTGAGTTCTTCTTTCTTGGACTCTGTGAGCTTCCTGGGGTTGTGTGTCTATTTCCTTCACCAGATGAGGAAGATTTTCCAATGTTATTTTTCAAATAGCTCTTCGATGCCTTGTATTCGATAATGTTCTCCTATGACACAGATATTTTTACATTTAATAGTGTCCATAGGCTCCTTAAAATATTATTATAGTGTTGGTTTCTTTTTTCTTGCCATTCTGATTAAGTGTCCTTGGCTTCCCCATCCTCTATATCGGTGATTCAATCCTCTTCTTTATCCACTCTGTTTATTCAATCTAATACACTCTTCATCTCAGATAATATGTTCTTCATTTCAGACTGGGTACCTTTTATAATTTCCATTTTTGTTTTTATGATTTTTATCTCTTTGTTAACATTCTCACTGAATTCATCTATACTTCTCCTAAGTTCACCGAGCATCTTTATAACCAGTGTTTTGAACTCTGCATCTGTTAGATTGTTTGTCTGCATCTGTTAGATTACTTGACTCCATTATTCCTGAATCTCTGTTCTGTTCTCATATGGTTTCTGCTTCTTTGCTTTTCTATTTTGGCTGCCTTTCTGTATCTGTTTCTATGTACTAAGCAAAGCTCCTAAGTCTCCTGGTCTTAATAGTGTGGATTTATGAAGTAGGTGTCTAGTGGCACAGTCCTGAGAAGGGCCAGCAGCAGGCCAAGTTTAGCCCCAGCCTGTGCCTCTCCTGGGCCACCTGTTAAGTACAGCAAGCAATCCCCAGATGCTGTGCATACAGTTGCCTCAAGAAACCACACCAGAAACTGAGGCCAGCTGCCTCCAGTGTGAGTCTTGGTGCTGCTGAGCAAGGAACGAGCACCTGACTTGTGGAGGGCACACCTGGATTAGCTTGGGTGAGTCAGCAAGTTGAGGGAGGCAGAGTTTCAGGGAATCCTCTGGGCAGAGCAATCTCTGTTATTCAGTTTGATGATGTCTCAGCTATGGCAGTGCTGAGTCTGAGCACCGGGAGCGGGAGGGCTCAACAGAGGAACAATGGATATCACTGGCGCTTCTGTCCAGGAGAGATCCTCACTTCCAGCCCTCACTCTAACAACTCAATGTCCCCTATAAGGCCCTGGTGCCCCCTGAGCAGCATACCCCATGCTGGTGCTCAGAGTGAGGTTTGTCACTGCCAATGTCCACTCGAGGACATGGCCCCTTTAAGAGGAGTCTGCAGCTACCAGCCTCTGTCCTACTCAGCCACTCAGGACTGAGCAGCCTCGCATCTTCACTCTCTACCTTCTACCATGGCAGGTTGATTAATTATTTCTGTCCCTAGTTGTAGTGCTTCCTTTTATCTATATCTCAGGTGACTTTCCTTGCTCTTGGCTCCTTGTTTCTGTCCCAACTTTGATTTGGTCACGAGAGGGATGAACAAAGCCTCTATCATCTATGCCATTTTTTTTTCTCTTGAAGTAAAAATTTTTTAATTCAGCATTGCCTGGAATTGAAAGAGCAAGGTCTTCTCATCCAACTCTTTATTACCATAGATACCATGCCCATAACACAATAACAACACACTCTCAGAATAGGGATGATATTCCAGTGAGAATTCAGAAACTGAAGATTTGAGATTGTGCTTCAGCTTTCTGTTTTGTAAATTTACATGAAAAACTAAACACAGATCACAGCTGATGATACAGCTTTCTTTATTAATAAAACAGACACCATACCTTCATTTTATGAGGTGTCTTCACAATATTGTCATAATCAACTAGTCGATACACAAATGCTTGGTATGTGCCTACTATATGCAGTATATTTTAAGTGAGGATTTTACGACATAGCTGTTGTCCTTTGAGGTTCTTACAATTTAGATAAAATGCACAAATATTTATAGAAAGTTGATAATGCCAAGCAATAGCAACATAGAATTAACAATTTATCATTTTGAAGATAAGGGCCTAGAGCACCTGAACTCCTAAGGATCTTTCCAGGTTCATGATATGGCCATGGGTTCAGCACTAAATGAATGATATAGACCAGCACGTCAAACTTCAAAGCACAAAGAATGCCCTTGTTAAAACACAAATTCAGATTCAGTGTGTCTGGGTGGGGACCAAGATCCTGGATTTTTTACAGGTTCCAGGTTATGGCAATGCCGGTGGGTGGGGACCACACTCTTTGTTGCAAGGAGCTAGAAAACACTTTCACCAAATTCCCAGTTTGCACCCCAGACTTACTGAATCTGATTTAATGAGGATGGGGCTCAAAAATGATGTTTTAACAGACTCCTCGGGTAATTCTTATGCATTTTAAAGACTGAGAAATACTGGTGCAGACATTAAGTGCTAGGCGCCAGATGTGCTAGATTCAGGACACATGTCTTTTCCCCAGCAGTTAGCCCCAGGGGGACATTAGGCCTCCGACTTTTCAGGGATTGTCAATGTAGTATCAAGTGGCCTGGTTTGACTTCTCCAACATAAGCAGGTTGAAGGCTGGCGGGAGCCCCAGCTACAGACAGACACACCCTTACATGTTGTTAGGCACAGACTGGATCAGACCAGAGAATAGTGGCCAGAAAGGAGCTGTGATAGCCAGATTGATGGCTATTCTTATTATAATACTCACGGGGAGCAGAGACCATAATGGTTTTAGCAGATGTGAACATCCTAATGCCAGAGACTCTCCCTTCCTAAAAGGGAACTGTAATCATCTAATATATTTCCCCATCCTCTGGCCTGAGATTAAGCTGTCCTGGGCTCCCAGACACTACTCCAGGAGCCCCAGATGGTACTGGCTAACATACTCCAAGCATGTCATTATGAACACATGCAGACCACATGAAGGCAACTAGTTTTTGGAGACTGAATGCATGGCACTACCCCCATCCCCAAGGTCCCTAAGACACTGGGAGGAAGAGAAGTAAGTGGGACCTTGGGTGCTGGGGGGTCTTGGGAAAATGAGGACCCATGGAAAACCCTTAAAGAGAGGGAGCTAGGCAGAGATCAGGGAATCTAAGAATGAGAGTAAAACACATTCAAGTTCTGGCATTTTCTCCCTCTTAATTTCAACACCGTTTGACTGTATAATTTAGGAAGCATCTTTTTGGAATTAGGGTAGACCATTAACTTTTCATCCAGCAGAGCATTAGAACAATGATTTTATTTATTTATTTTGCAATGATATAATGACTTTGTCTAGCTAGTAAAAGTAAAACAAAGGCAAATGCTAACTTGGAATCAACAGACTCCTTGGATAATTAATTTTCTTTGATCTAATTGATTCCACAACTCTAAGAAGCTCATTAATCAGGACTTGTCACTGCCTCTGACTTTGGAGGTTGAGCCTACCAGAATTCAGTTCTGTAAGATTAACAAGAAACAAGTCTAGACCTGGCCAGAATTATTCTGATGCTTTGGATTAAAGAGAGGCCCTTTCCATTGTCCCCAGACTTCAAACACAAACAAAACAAACAAACAAGCAAATGAAAACAAGCAAACACAGAAGAGTCTGGAGAGGCTGTAGCCCCAGGCTCCCCTTCTACTCACTGGCTTGCTTCAACTTCTGCTGTTGAGCTTCAGCTGAAAGCTCTGAATTCCATTAAGATACAAACAGTCCTACAATATGCAACACCTTTAAATGTCCCAAAATGTGAAGCATTTAGCCAGGAAGAAGGGAAAAATGGCAAAGGCTCAGAAGGCCCAAAGGGCACCATGACAGAGGACTAGAAGAAATCTTGAGATAAACAGTTTTTCTATTTCTAGACTGTTGCTAGGAAGGTGCATGACCTTAGGAAAGTTACTTACTGCTCTTAGGAATGAAGTTTCTCCATATGACAGATCACAGTAATACTTACCCTAGGTCTTATTTTCCTCCCAAGGTCACTGAAAGAATAGAATGAAATAATAGGTTTGAAAGTATTTTGAAAAGCTGTAACTTGCAAATATATAAGCTATTATTTTCTAAGGTAATTTCCTTGTCTTGTACAAGGTAGATCTAATCTAGGAGGATCAAGTACCAGCCAGTAAACTGAAAGCAAATTGACACTTTTAAAAAGAAGAGTGCTGTGTACAAACAGTGCATGCATTCTTGGTCTCTATCTCCTTTAAGATATAACAAAGCACAGTGTTTAAACTGCCAAACAGTAATCCAGGAACCTGAATGACTGACTCTGTGTTTGCAGTAACAGGTGCTTAATCTGGAAGGCACTTTATAGCACGATCACAGTAGCCCAAACGAACCCACTGATAGACCCAAGTTATTTTCATTTGTTTGGAAACAAGGCTTTTATGGGATCTTACTTAACTGGCTTCCTTTCCAGAACTTCACTGTGTGCAAAAAGCTTTTGCTTTAAATTGTCTACTGAATTATTTCAGGTGTCAAAATCAGAGACAGCCCTGGAAATGATAAGGATTAGGAAAAAAAAACAGTTTTTGAATATGTTAGCCATTGATCCCCAAAGTTTGTGAAGATGGATTCTTTAGACTCCAAATTCTCCATGTTAGGCCATGGATTATCTGGACAATCAGAGGACAAGGGGTGAATAGCACAAGAAGCACATGTAACAGAAAGACATTTCCACCTGGAAGAATGGCTCAGTTCCAGCCCAATTCCTTGAGGATTTGTTAATTGGATTTGTTCTTACAGTTAAGGCAAATCAGCATATATACTAGTTAGTGGTTTCAGGCACCGCAAAATTGAAATTCTGCTCAAGGAAATGTTGGCCAAGAAATAAAAGCGCTCTCTCAAGAGGTTTAGTCCTACTGGACTAAAAGAAAATTTACATGTTAAGCAGAGCCAGAAAGGAAAGTGAAAGTTCTGTGTGTCTAAATTTCACTGCTTAGGATGGGAGGTTCAGAAGTGATGTATTTAAGCATTTCCACTTACCAAAAAGGCATAGCTCTCTGGGAAAAGTACATGCACACAAAGTTGTGTGGCCACAAATCTAGCACCTCATGTTCCAGCAGGACACTGTAGTCACATTATCTTCATAGATAAATCACCATTGCTGTCCTGCTTATTAGAAAATAGTGCTATTGGCATTGCCATTAATGAGTGCAGATGTCCCTCAAAGACCCCAATAATGAAGAGCTCTTTTCACACCAGATGTGTGAAGAGTGTTCTTCAATTTTCAGCTGCAGCTGTAGAGCCAGTGCAGCGACTGGAATTAGAGTGTGTTCAGGGTTGCCTAGCACTGGGGAGGAGTCACCTGGCCCTGCCGGCCTGGCAGGATCTGGGTAAGGCCTGGAAGAAAGGAGGTGTGCAGTGGACAACTTAAATCTGCTGTGCCAGACCAGGAATGGTAAACTCAAAAGGCTACGGGGCTAAATGCAATGCAGAAAAGGGGCATTAATGGAAGAAATGGTGAAATCTGAATGAAGTTTGCAGTCTAGTTAACAGTCTTACCCCAATGTTAGCTTCTTAGTTTTGATGAATGCACTATGGTTGTAAAAGATGTTAACATTAGGGGAGCTGAGTAAAGAATGTATGGGAATTCTCTGAACTATCATTGCAACTTTGCTATAAATCTTAAATTACTGTAAAATGAGAAATATACAGCATATCTCATTTTATTGCGCTTCACTTTATTGTGTTCACAGATGTAGTGTTTTTTACAAGTTGAAGGCAAGGCTCTCCACCAGCAAAAAGATTACAACTCACTCTACTGAGGAAATCTAGAATCGAACTCCCGATATTCCTGAGGTATGCCTATATAAATGTTTTAAAAGTCAATGGGAGCTAGCATGTAACATAGAGAAATGAAGTGAGTCAGGTTGGGACAGTCACAAACTGGTCAGCCACTTTCCTTTCTAGAGAATGTCCACTGCTCACCTCTAGTCAGTTGTCATGCAGAAGTACAGGCCTCAGCTTTATAGATTTCTGACTTCTCAAGAGTATCCAAAAATTTGTGTGTGCATGTGTGTGTGTGTGTGTGTGTGTGTGTGAGAGAGAGAGAGAGACAGAGAGAGAGACAGAGAGAGAGAGAGACAGAGAGACAGAGAGACAGAGAGAGAGGACGGAAGGAAGGAACGAAGGGACGAAGAAAGAAGAAGAGAAAGAGAAAGGAAGAAGAAAAGCAAGAAAGAAAGCAAGAAAGCAAGAAAGCAAGAAAGCAAGAAAGCAAGAAAGCAAGAAAGCAAGCAAGCAAGCAAGCAAGCAAGAAAGAAAGAAAGAAAGAAAGAAAGAAAGAAAGAAAGAAAGAAAGAAAGAAAGAAAGAAAGAAAGAAAAAGAAATGGCTTCAAAATTTAAAGATACTTTAGGAACAAAGAACATACAGCTGCTCAGTGGGTACAGGTGGCCCATGTATGTGACCTCTCTTCTGGGAACCAGAGAAATAAGTGTGGAAGAGAATGATCACAGAAGCTTTAAAATGCAGATTCCCAGGTTCCAACCTTAGAAGTTCTGATTAGGTAGATTTAGAGTCAAACCCAGAATCTTGCATTTTGATTAAAAAATAAAATATATTCCAGGTGATTTTGACCCAGGAGGTTCATAGATTCTACTCTGAGAAATATTCTTAAGGATTGAAAAAAATTTCCCCTTAGTTTCTTCACTCTCTTTAGCTCAAATTTTTATTCTCTCATCATCAATGATACAAACTTCAAGGCAGGTATTGAAATATAGGTTTAGAACTACACAGTCTGATATAATAGCCAAGTGGCTAGTGAACAGTTGAAATGTGAAGCTCTAAGTGTAAAATAGACACAAAATTTCAAAGACTTAGTAAAAATTCAAAAAACATAAACTATCTTAATACATGTTTAATATTAAATGTTGAAAGGGTAATATTTTAGATACACTGGGTGAAGCAAAATCTATTATCAGAATCAATTTCACCTGCTAGGAAACTTAAAGTTACATGTGGGGCTCACAATTGTGATTTACATTATATTTCGATGGCTGGTGCTGGTCCAGGATACTGTGGTGCAGAGAGTTGTTTCCGCCTCAGGCCTTAGTGTATAGAGGCAAAAGAAGAGCTTGTATTCATAAGTCCATAGTTCTGCCCAAATCACCAAGACCAGGTATTTCTCATTTGGGGACAGAGCTCTAGGCAAACACGCACCGTTCATGCCTCAGCGTGCCTCCCTAGACAGATAGCAGAGGGCAGCTGGCTGAGATGTGGGATCCTCTGGTTCTGGCCATGTCTTCCTCTGCTGCCAGAGGCATGATTAAAAGCCACTCACATAATTAACATAGCACAGAAGGATAAGACAAGTGCAGCTCATTGTAGGTCCTGTTTCCAAGAGATACAAAGGAAGCTACGCATTCTGCTAGGTATCAAAGAGGCACAGATTAAGATAATGTCTCTGATCTAATCTCAGGGTAAGGAATAACATTTTCAGAAGACACCTATAACGAGGTTTTTATAAACATTTTGGGATGATATTAGCATAAGCGTTGTTCAGTGAAAAAAGTTAAACATGCACACTGAGAGGGGACAGAAACCCTACCATAAAAATGACAAAGTAGGATTACAAGATCTCGTTAGTGGTTTGAGTTGAGCAGAACATTTCAAACTCTATTTTCCATTCATCAGATCTCCAAATGCATTAGGTCAGCACTTTCTATTCTTAATTCTTTAAACATACTTATGTGCTTTAAGAGAAATTTTATCCATGTTGCTGATTTGTGTATGCTTAAGTAATTAAAATTCCATTTTGTAAGAGCCATTTGATGTCCCAAAATATTCTTGGTCTTCATTAGCAACCCTGTTTTCTTTCAACCTGAAGGTCTTGTTTTGTCTGAACAGAAACCTAGATTCAGGTTTAAAGTCAGAATCCACCCAATGCAAGTAATTTTACAATTTGGCAAGGTGAATTTTACTGATTCAAATATAAAGAGCTGTCCCAGAATCTACACCTACCTCCTCATTCTTTTGGGGATCTTCTTCTTGGTCTCACCTGCCTGGGTCATGCATATTGATCTTTGTTTATTTGTTGTTGTTGTTGTTGTTGTTGTTGTTAGTTTTTAGTTTTCTATTCAGCCTCTCGATTCCTTTGGAAATCTGTTCTTTCTCCTTGTTTCAAACTTGTGTCTACAAGCCCTCAATCCCCTGCTTCGGCTTCCAGTTCCCAAGGCTTTGTCATTCACTTTCCCTCTGTCACACCCACCTCATCAAATTCAGCATTCATTTTAAGTTAAATTCCCACTTGTAAACTTTTGCCCTTACCCCACAGTATCTTCCCTTGTGCCTTGTTTTGTCACCCAAGGTTTTACAAATGTCCTTCAGCTTGTTCTTCCTTTTATTGCTCTCCATTCTATCCATGGGTACTTCAGGAATGGGAATCTACAGAAGACCTCTCTTTCTCACCAGTAATATCACACACCTGTAGCAATGGGCACCTCTGAAGAAAGGGCTACGTGTTATTAGTAATAGAGATGGTGTTGGACACATATTCACTGGACCCGAGTGCAGAGGACCATTTGAACTATTTAAAACCCATTGACCCGGCAGCACATTCTGATGTAACTTCATAACTCGACCTCTTAATTTATTTAATAAGAAGGAAATAAAAATACTGTGCCAATATTAAGTACTGCTTTGGTAACTTTGAAATATTTGGAAGTTTAGGCGTTTTAATTTTTATAAGATGGGAGTACGTATAGTCGATATATTCTAAGTCAGAGCTGATGCTTTTAACAGACACCTGATTACAATTCGCCTTCAGGATTCCCATCTCTTACTACATTGGTCCACTCAGTTTCTCGGTATCCCTATTCAGACAATAATTTCCCTAAGATGCTTGGTACTCCTCACAACAGACGGCTATTTGGGCCTAGCCTGTTATGGTGGGGGTGTCCCAAACCCTATCAAAATGTACACAACTTTCATCTTGCTCCCTTGGAACCTTCCTTTGGGGCAATGAGAGCTACCTGAGCCTAAGAGTCAGGAAACCAAGCAGTGAGGCTTGGATGCCTCAGCCCACTTCCAAAATTAATAATTTCACAGAAAACATATGCATTAGAACCATTAATGTAAGGGCCAAAGTAGGTCAAAGTCCAGAAATCAGAAGGAAGAGAAGACAAACACATTGGAGGCCTCAGCTAAAGAGGACAGGAGCACAGGAGCACTGAATTATGTTCCAAGCCTCGTGGCAATCAGAGGAAAAGGCAGGAGATGTTGAGTTTTATAGTTTTCAGTCTCTGATCAAGGAAGCTTATGAGTTTTTTCATAGGGACCTGTTTTCTCCTGGCAATAAATTCGTGGAGGTTTTTATTGAATTGATTTTTATATAAATGACAATCTGGACTAAATGTGGCTTACAGAAGATGTAGAAATGATTTTCTTACACTGACTGCAATAAACACTGGGGGCAAGCTGTTTATTAAATCATAACTCAGTGAAGATATTTCTTTGGAGAGTTTCACTAATGTGGTCTAGACCCATAACTTTCTTTTGATTTATCTCAACATACAGATGGAGCTCAGAGGGCCTAGAGAAAAGAATGATTAGTATGACTCAGAGACATTCTCAAGAATTCATTGTTTCCGCTGAACCTGGAGACTGGTCTGTGTATGGGAAAGCAAAGCCAGCTATAGGCTTTGATGTGCACATGTCAATGCTGAAGTTTAATCATGAGATAAACATTTCTTAATTTTTAAGGTAGGACTATTCTATATTTCCCTGGTTTCAGACTAAAAATCCCACCTACTAAAAATTTCACCTACAGTTAAGGTGAAAATTTATTTTGCGCAAATACTTATCTGAATAATTATCTCACTGAAGCTTGAAATTTCCCACATAAAATATGGTTGGGACAACTTTGATCTGTAAACTTTTTAAAAGTAGCCATCTGTAGCATTCATAAAATAACCTACCTCTGGCACACTCAAAGGTAGCATTTTGAGCTGTTTTTCCTCTGATAGGCTACAAGATGTACCTTCATTTAATTATGTGTCTTTTGGATGGAGACCTTTTCAGCAACAAAAATGGTAGTAAAAAGCCAGTTTGCTTGGTCCAACAGAGAGGCTCAATGATGTGCAAATATACCAAATAATGTCTTTCCTTTGGGATCATGGCCCAGAAGAAAGGGTAAGCATCAAAGAAGAGCTATCTATTATTTTAGTTCATAATGACTCCAGTCTCTGAGTAACACTAGTTGGTATTAGCCTGGTACAGGGTGTTGGTTGCATTGTCCAGCTTACACTTCTTGAGCATGGATGACGTGACGTTGTCACATTCTGTCAGTAGGCTGTACCCTAGGAGCCTGGCTCTGACAGTGGCAATAATCACTAAGGTACAGGAGAGAGGTGGCCTCAGTATAGAACCTTGAATCTGGTTACTTCTCTACCCAGCCCAGGCCAGGTGCCAAATCAGTTGTCAGTGCTTAGTGTAGGGAAGTGAATATTTGTGGGGTAAATGAATAGCTGAATGCTAATGGCATAAAGTCAGCAGAAACTCTGGTGCTGGAGCCAGTGATCCCAGTTCGACAGCCCTGCTGAGAGAAGACAGGGTGTGACCCAGGACTACAGCAGACTGGGAAAGACGTAATAAAATTGGGTTCTGGATTCCCAGCAACCAAGAATCTTGAGGGCCTCATGACAAAAAGAAAGGTCAGAGGACCAAATCAGTTAGTGGGACCTGTGCACAGGTCAGAATAGGTGGAGGTTTTCTTGCTTGTGGAACTGGAAGAAGCCAATGGCCCTTCTCCCATTCACCTTTTCTTCCCAGGAAGGCTCCTCAGAGTGTCCTTCTTGTCCTGTTGGAGTGTTTCCTCTCTTCCACTCTCATCGATAGGTCAAGTGAACAAAGGGAGGCTAGTGAGAGAATCAATCAGGCCAGGTTCTCAGAGATTTAAGAAAATACTGCTGCCCAGATCCCACCCCAGGGAGTCAGATTTAATGGGTCTGGGGCGGGGGGGGGTACTGCAGACACTGGTATTTTTTATAAGCTCTCTAGGATATTCGTACGTATGGCCACGATTGAGAACCATCCTGGTCAAACATTTAACTCTCATTCTCTTCTAGTATATTTTACTTCTACACATGAATAGTTTCGGCGTACATTAACAGTCTTTTCTCCCTCCTCTGAGAAATCCCAAGGGTTATGTTCTTACTTACCCTATTCATCCAGAATGACTGAGGTCTGACTTATTGCTGTTAAGGAATTCTCTGAGGTTTAGATAGTGTAACTTCAGAAGAACACTATGAATTTAAAACATTTTCATGTAACATTTTACATAATTATAAATCAATGCTTTAACCCAGTTATTACTATTCACCTTGAATATATACAACAATGAATAATAAATTCACAAAACAAAACAAAAAGTCAAGGAAAACTCACAAGTTGTCAGTGAGATTGCTGTGGCCTGCCCATGGATTCAGGCATAACTCCACTGACCCGGCCTACAGATCACACCTTCATCCCACACCAAGTTAACCATCAAATCCTCCCTCAGTTATTTCAATGGTGTGATTTTTTTTTAAATGGTTGGACATTTTTATATCCTTTTAGAATAATTCTGTGGTTTGCATGTTTCGAAGACTTAGATTCCCAGAACTTATATTGGTTTTCCCAGGCAAATTAAGGAAGTGGGGAGAAGGCTTTTTCTCTTAAGCAGTGATAAGAAGGAAACACTGATCAAGAAAGATACTTCCAGATCTTTTTGTGTGATTATATTCCAACTTTGTCTTCATTTTCCCAAAATAAACAGTTCTCAGTCATTTAGTTCATTCAAAACCTCATGTAGAGTTGTGTCATCCTTGAAGATCTTCCCTAAATGTGTTTAATTGAGGAAGGTCAATGGTAGGCTTTCTCAATTAATATTTCTAAACAATACTACCAAATTCTAAAAATATATCCAAAGCAAGAAATGTGTACCCACATTAGAAATATCAACTGGTCTATACAGGAAATTCTATATGGGTTTCTTCAAAAGATATAGAATGACGAAAATGTTCATTTCCTTTTGTAGCTGCAGAACACAACTACATTCCTTGACGTGACATTTTTAGAATAGACAAGGTTTGTTCAGAGAACACAACATCCCCTAAGTGTATTTAGTAAAACTGGTAAATGGCTGGTCTCTAGGCCCTGCTTGGTTCACAGCTTCTTTGTCCATCTTTGCTCCCCAAGTGCAAAATCAGTGCAGTGACAAGACAGACTGAATGAGCTAATGCCCTCAGCTAGAACATTTGGTTGCATCACACTGGTTGGTGGGAGAACAATCTTCTTGTGATGCAATTATAATAACCATAATTCTACCTTGCTCCCTTTTATCTGAGTGTGGCAGAGACGGGTTAGCTGGCCACAGAACCTGTTTGTTTGTTTGTTTGTTTGTTTGTTTGTTTGTTTGTTTGTTTGTTTTTTCAGCCTGGACACTTCTCAATTTGCAGTGGGATTGCTTTCTGACCCGTGGATTTTAGGCATAAGAGAGAAGTGTCTCTTTCAGGCTTTGCCCATTACTAGCCTCCTATGTGTGATTCTCTATGCTTTTCCCTCTGATCGGTGACCTTAAAAGTCACATTTGATGATGGCAGAGCCAAGAGTTAGACAGTGCCTGGATTGCTGAGTCACTCCTTAGAGGAGAGCTACCTAACAATCAAGACTATTTGGTTTGAAATTTGAGCAAGAGTGAAACACTCACGAGTTGAGTCACTATTACTTGGGGGTTTTTCTATTACAGCAGCGAGAATCATCCAAACATTCATTACACTGAGTTCTTTTCTGGTAATCTGCTGGATTTCTCCAAGTTTCCAAGGACTGGGGCTCTTCACTGTTCTTCCCAGTTGTCCCCTAAGGCTTAGAGCCTTTCCTTGACCCCCAGCTGGTGACTTGAGTCTTCATATCTCTTATCTCTATGCTCTACCCCCATCCAGCCTGCCAGGAATCTCTTCCTTTGTATTTCCTCATCAATGGACTGAGCTGCCTTAGCAGATATGGTATCTCAGTGTTGTTTCCTTTCTTTTTAGATTCCCTGCTCCATCTCATTACCTGTAAACCTGACCTCCCCTGTCATTTTTTGTCCCCTCACCCCCTTGATGTATCTAATTCTAGGATCTGACACTCCCAGTCTGCGTCTTCTGACTACTGATGGGCATCACCTTCCCAAGCTCTAGGCCAGTAGTTCTCAAGGTGTGGTCAGTATCAGCATCACCTTGCAGCTTGGTAGAAATCCAAATTCTCAGGCCTCACCCCAGACATACTGAATCCGACTACAAAAGGTGAGGCCCATACTCTGTTTTAACAAGCTCTAGAACCTAACACTGGAGCATGGCCCTTCATCCTATCCACCAGTGTTATAAAGAGGCTGCAGTGTAGTATTTTTTTCCAGAAGAAGAACAAGTCAGGAATTTATCTAGATAATCCTGGACTTTTCATTCAGTAGAGGTCTTTAGATATCTCTTTGATGTGAAGCTTATAGTCCCTTGTACTAAGAGAGAGCATTTTGATTAAGTACATGGCCATAAACTGCAGTGTTTTCCTGACATGAAACAAGACTCTTCAAATTGTGTGTGTGTGTGTGTGTGTGTGTGTGTGTGTTAATATAACTATTAGAATTAGATCACTAATAAAAAGACAGGAATAAGATCTACATTTTTTGGAAAAATATGCTGAGCTTAAATCGCAGTGGGCTGCCAGTGAAGTCACCTTCCATTTCTAAAGGAGATTTGACCCTAAATAAAAAACAATGTGTAAGGTTGTAGAACTGTCCCTGAAAACACCAACTTTTTTTAAAAAAATTATTTGTCAAACAATGGTCCCAGGGGATAATAATTCGATGATGAATATCTTGGTCCCTTCAAAAGGTCAACATAGTAAAAAAATTTAATGGGTTGCCTTTAAGACTGGTTTTCCTACTAGAGAAGGTGACAACTTGATGATGATGAGATGCTACAAGTAAAATTTCTCTTCTCTCACAGCCTTAGTTACTATGCAATGAGTTTATTCAGAATGTTTGCAAAATTAGAAGCCAATTGGAGAAAATATTTGAAAGCTAGTTAATCTTTGAAAATAAGCTGAAAAGAAAAATTTTTAAAGTATTTTTAAATACAGGAAAAAATTGACAACATCAAAATAAAGAAAACTATTCTACATTTTCACATATGTGGCAATAGTTGAGAGTTTTCATTTTTTGTTTTAATATTTGATTAATTTTCTAAAGATTTCTAAAACTCAGCAAGGCACAAAGCATCTGTTGCTGTGTTAGTTTGTGGGTCACAGCTAAAGTTTGAAGGGTAGCTAGTTAATACTTCAAACAAGTCTCTTCCATCCTCAGCCCCAAACATTGTCCCTGCCACGCCTCTGTTGATGGTACAGCATTCAGCATGCAAGGATTTATAATAAGCCGCGCACTCATTTCCCAGCTCTAACTGTATGAAGAGAGTTGAGAAGTGAATATGTTTAGACCTGAGGGTTGGTTTTGTTATTTTTTTTTTACGTACATGTTGAAGTAATGATACAAATTCCTATGAAAAGAAATCAAATAAACAATAAAGGCTAGTAAAAGGAAAGGCAGATGATATTCAATTTCTTTAAGACCTGCTCAGCAAATCTCAACCAGCCCCTTCAAATTTCTTTTTGGACAGGAGCATGATTAACTTCCAGCCTGTCCAGATGTGTTTATCTCCAAGAAATGTTCAGATTCCTCAAAGTAAAAGATTGAAATCAGCAGAATTATTGACAATCGGTGTGATATGTTTATGCTCTTCTCTAGTTAGGGTGATCCACTGGAAAGTGTGACCAAATGCCTTTTTACATTGTGCTTCTGTCTGTCTCCAGAATGCCTACATCTCCTGAAGAAGCTCCAGCAGTGAAGCCACACTGAAACCTCTACCTTTGTTCAAAGGCTATCTTGGTATCTGGCACTGAGTTGCTGATAAGTTATCTTCATCAGAAAAGTTTATTTTTAAGCACTCCGTTTACATGAAGCTCTGTGTTGTATAATAAACAACTGACTTAGCAACACAGTGGTATTTCTCAAATTTTAAAAGTTGAGCTAGCACTCAAAAGGATGCATTAAAAAATATATATACTATTAGCAGAACCATGTGTTGACACAAACAAGCATCCATAAGAAATATTAATATTATGAGCAAACACAAGTTGTACAAGATATGGTATAAGAAGCAATGGTAGGTGTTACAAACCTCAAAGGCACACCTCTGGAACACACACACACACACACACACACACACACACACACACACACACAGAGTCACTCATTCACGGATTCTCCCTGGTCTTAGGACCACATGGTGACCCTTCTTACAGGGAGGAAAACTGCCCAAATGTTTCACATTTTTCCCTACCATACTGGTCTCAGGAATATATTTCTCCCTTTGTAGTTCAAAGTTCAAGCACAAAGAGCTTCACCTCTGGGTAAAGGGCTCCTCCCACGGGCAGAACTTCAAACTGGTATTAGAGCAGAGGGTGCTGCTTTTTTGCAGAATAACCATGGGCCTTTGAGTTAGAGAGACAGCCACTGTGTCCCTGAGTGGCAGCCAATATTTTATAGCACATATTAGAAGGAAGCAGAATCTTTTGTAGAAATCGATTCATAAAGACAGAGTCTTCAAAAGCTGCATTCAGACAAATTAGAAGCCAAAGTAAAATTTAATGATAAGGACACTGAAGCAAGAAGCTGACATTCCACTCAAAAGAGACTGCTTGGGTCATGATCACCGTGGAGCATCCAAGAGATTCCATACCAGACCAATACAGAGAAGGCTCCCTTAGCCATCCCATAGGTTAAAGGTTGTCTCTGGCCTCAGTGAGAAGGAATTTGGACTGATATAGTCTTATTTTTATGATGAAGATATTGCATTTATAGGATACACTTTTTTGAAATTAATTTCAAGCAATTAATATCTAAATTACATTGGCTTATACCTCAGAAGTTCTGTCTAATTGCTTTCATCAAGTCTTTTTTATTGTCTTTATAAAATCCTAAGTTAAAAAGAAATGAGCTTTCAATCCATGAAAAGACATAAATATTAAATGCATTTTACTAAACGAAAGAAGCCATTCTGAAAAGCCTACATACTTTATGCTTCCAACTTTATGACATTGTGGAAAAGTAAAACTATGGGGACAGTGAAAAGATCGGTGGTTGCCAGGGATCATTATAGCCCAAACAGAGGCAACGTTTTCTCAATCCTTTAAGGACAAGTGAGCTGATGAACCCAGAGGGGTTGGAAGGTAGATCAGGTGAAAATTCTCTGTGCCCTTGACAAGTGGTACTTAATAATTTTTCTGATGCAATATACACAACAGATGGCATTTTTAATGGGCTCAGGAAACCCAAAGTAACAATTGCTTAAACAAAAGGATTTCTCTATCTCCATCTTAATCTAGATCTCTCTGTCTATTTCTAGAGTTCAGGGCTTTAATAAAGCTCCATGGTCATCACTAGCCCAGAGTCCATCTACCTTTATACTCTACCATCCTAGACCATGGCATCTACTCTCACATTACCCTGTGATCCCAAATGGCTGCTGGAGATCCAACCATTGCATCCATAGTGCAGGCAACAGGAAGAAGACATCCAAAGTGAGACTCAGGGCTCCTTTCCAGCTTAGTTAATTCCCTTTAAGCAACCTTTCTGGAAGTGCCAGACACCATCCCCGTTTCTATTACATTAACTAGAACTTAGTCATATGGCCATACTTGGCTGGAAGAGAAGGTAGGCAGATTGCCACCCCAAATAAGAGAAGTTTTGCCTGGAGACAAAAGATCGAGGGAAGCATCTCGATTTGTTTCTGCCAGAGTTATATACAATTCCCAGAGCACTAACACCAACTCCTTCCTCTCTTTCCCCCTCAGGTAAGTACATGAACCTGAGAGGAACATTATTATAGGCCCAGCCTTGAATCTATTTAGTTGACTGTTTAAATGTAGTAAACCATTTGAAAACTTTGGGGCTATAATGCACTAGTATTTGGATGTACCTCACAACCCATTGTAATTTTTCAAGGTGTTATGATGCTAAGACTGAGAACACTGCCCATGTAAAGTAGGTAGCCATGTCTGTAACAAGAAAGAAGGGGCTTAGAAGATGTGAAGGAAAAAGTGACAGGATGGATTTTGCTGCCAAATATCTATCTCTTAGACATGAAAAGAAATGACAAGTGAAAAATTGTTTAGAGGCTTCTTCTAGGAACGTCAGCAAGATGGTTGTGGTGGTTGTAATGGAGAACCTTTAGCTGAATACTCTTGGTTTTGGAGCCTCTCACACACATGGCATAGCCCCAAGCATGGTAGTCTATTACTTCAGTAGCCTCAAATGGACCAGCCTCCTGGAATTCACGCCTTTTTGGAGTCCCCTGCCTTGAATCTGGGCTGCCTGCGACCAACCGCTTTAACCAGAAGTGAAGCTGTGCCAGTGGCCAGACTAATTTTAAGAAGGCTGGAGGTTTCTATTTTTGCTTCTTGAGTATCCTGAGCTGCCATGTAAATAATCTGGCTGCTCTGCTGGGGAAACCATGTGGAGAGATGCAGCGGAGTGGCCACAAAAAGGAGAAGCCCCGAGAAGAAAGGGAGCGAGTCCACTGGTCCCAGCAGCCAGTGAAGTCCAGACCCCAGCCCTGCCAGCCAAATGCAGCCACTCTCTGATCACCAGCAAGCACACACTGAACAATCGTAAGCAAATAAAACGGTTGTTGTTTTAAGCCACCACGTTTGGAGGTGGTTTGTGCCTAGTGATACTTAATCAAACCCCAAACATATCGACAGGCTTGAGATGGGCCTTTGGCCGATGTGGCTGCCACAGCTTGTGCTGCTACTGCTGTGGCTGCCACAATAGCCCAGACTGGCCTCTGCTATCACAGCCAAGGGATTCAGTGCCCTCTGGATCACTCCCTAACCCATAGCCCCAAAATTCACCTTCCAGATCCCTCCTCTGACTCGGTCAGGCCTACCGAAATCATTTCTGACAGAAACAATTGTGGCCCTTTCGCCTCATCCAACCTCCCAACAGGAACCCCATGAAGAGAGCCAGCCCAGTATACATTTGTGTGTCCGCTCAAGGGGGTTCCTAACTACAAGTGGGTCAAGTCCTGTCCTGGAACTGCGGCCAGGAAAATGGGTTGCTGGCATCTTCAACTGGAATCTGGAACACATTTTCCCATAAAAGCAATTATTGTAGATGATTTTAGGTTCTGTAGCGCTATTAGAACTATAGTTCGGCTACGTTGCTGGTTAAATAGACATTTAGGGGCTGCCTTGGGAACATAATTACCTTTTATAACATTGTCCTAATGAGAAGCAAGATCCAAACAACTGACTTAAAATTGAACTTTTAGAAGCAATCTGATTATAATTTAGAAACTCTCATTCTCTGTCAAGTACCAATTACATAGTAGATGCTCTGGGGTAAATAGGAAAAAAATAAGATCATAGTCTCTTTCCAAGAAGTTATAGTTTGTTTGGGGGACAAAAATACAAAAATACACAAGAAACAACCAACAGGTAAGGCAGTCTATAAGCAAGTCTGAATTTATGTGAGAGCAGTAAGTGCCTCAGAGAGGCAAAAGCAAGCCAACAAGTTACCCTTTCTGCTGTTTATTTACATCAGCTCCCAGACATTGGTTCTCAGAGTTCTCTTGGACACACGCTGTTCACACTTGGTTTTTTTCTGTTCACTGGGAAGTGGTCGGCAGGTGTAGGAGGCATCCGTAGTCACCTGACTATGTAGTAATGAGAATAGATGGGTTCTAGGGCTTAGAAATTAACCACAGGAGGGCAACAGCCTGGTGGCTGGAGAGAAACCCAGAGTCTTTAACACTGGCCTCACGAAGGGCCACCAAAGAGGCCCCACCACTGTTTATCAGTGTGTGGTGTGGAAATGCCTGAAACAGAATCATGCGGGGTCTTACTAAAAACGCTGATTTGGGGGCTGCCTCTCAGTTCTTGGGGTGAGGCTTGGGAATCTACATTGTTTATAGCCTCCCACAGCCAATTCTTACACTGGTGAAAGTTTAATTTGCTGTCCCAGAGATGTCAGAATACCACTAAGATACTCAGGTGCATTTTCCCCTAGAAAGCTCTGGGGGACTCAGACCCAAGGCAGCACCTTCTACACTCCACTCTCATAACCTTGCTGCCGCCAGCCAAGTTTCTAAGAGAACCTAGTGTGGGGCAGGGGCTTTCACTCGCTGTCCCAGCACTTTTTGGCTCCGTTTCCATCCCAGCCAGAGCACTGCATATGCACTGAAAACATGTCTAAGGCATCTGGACTGAAACTGAGCATCTGTTATAAGAAAAATGAGGTTTTCAAACAGGGCCTCTTTGGAGTGGGAGGGTGCCAAATGGAATGGGGCCTCCCAGGTAGCCTCCATCATATGGTAACAGACAAGCACATTTCTCCAGGACTAGAAAATATTCTCTGAGCAAGATTCCAGAACTCATACAAGAATATGTTACACTCCTTGCTTGGGTCTCTTGCCTCAGACTCCTGCCATTAGGACCACCAGCTCCGTCCAGGGCAGTGGGCTCCTTAACACTGACACGGGAAGGAGCCCACCTAGTATCTGACTCAAGTGTCAAGAGCAAGTACCACGTCATACTGGGCACTGTGCTGGTCTGGTCACTCAGCAAAATAACTTTAGAAGTAATTTTCAGAGTGAGGTGTACATGCCCATGTGGCATGATAAATTTGAGGTCATAGTTGTTGCTCTAGGCTCTCCCACATTTACCCACCTCTGCAACAGTTTGAGCACCTGGGGGTTTTGTCTCTGATCCCCCTGGGAAGTGATGCTGCTGCCCAGGCAAGGTTGACAAAGGGTCAAACTCTTGGCTTCTCCCTTTCAGAGCCTAGGCGCAGGACATAAATAGAAGATTTGGATAAATGTATAATTAGTTAGAGCTATTTTCCATTCCCTCCAGTACCACTCCTTAACCTGGACTAGGGAAAATTGCCCAAGGAAGGAGGATGCTAAGCCAGTGGTCACAACACGGGGTCCCTTCACCACCACGGGTCAAGTCCTAGCTTCAAGTCTGAGGAATTTCAGTGGAGGTGGAACCTGTGCCCTGGTCCCATCCAGGGATAAGCAAAGAAAAGAATGAAGGGCATTGAACAGCCCCACTATCTCCTTAGGGCCCCATATATTATGGGAGAACAACCAAATATTTCCAAGAACGGGAAATGGCTAAAAAGTAAACTGTTTGGATGGATGTCAGATGTTTGGATGGAACAGCACACATCCCAGAGAATGTCAGCCTGGAAAGATGACTCAGACTAACTTCACCCCACCCCCAGTGCCTTGAAACTCTAGTCACCAGGGACTTGGACACAGTCTTGGAAATGGTGGTGTAAAACCTGAATCGTTTGAGATTTGAGTTTTGCCACTCACTGGAATGGGAGTCAAAATGGAAAGGAAGCTCAGATAGATTCCAAAAGTTTGAAGAAACTCACCTTCCTTGCACGTCTACATTTCTGATACGTTATTACTATCTTTAGAAAGTTTCTAAATGGCACATAATTCATGTTAAAAAGTATTTAGGGCCAAAGTGCTGAGGCTGGAAAACTCTTTCATCCGAGGTCCCTCAGGGTCCCTTCAGCTCAGAGCCCTACCCTGCCCATTTGGTTCTTAGAGGAGTCTGGAGATGGAGCCGTACAGACCCTCGCAGATTCCTAATACTGTGACATGTGGTGGCATGGCTGATGTGCCAAAGAACTTTGGGTGAGTTGAATAACTGTCCTATACCTTCTCCCCATCAGAAAGAAACTCAGAACTTTGCTAATGTGATATGGAATGACCTCTCCTACACGAAGGGTATTCCGATCATTGCCTGAAGAGGTGGCCTACAAGGCCTTTAAAAATAGAAAAGATTATAAATATACTATCGATTGATTTACTGGAGCCTGACGTGGTAAACTCAGGATTCCAAAATTATTCACCCATCAAAGCCTAGGATTTCCCATTGAAATTCAAGGTTTTGATAGTGATATTCACATTGACTCAAAGATATAAATATGATGTAAATATATACATTATCTAAACACATTATGACCAGACACAAATGCTCTATGACCCATTATCTATTTATCAAAAATATGGTTGGGTTGCAGTTTGACGAGATAATTTTAGTTGTGTAATATAACTGTGTTTTCCTTCTTTTCCTCCTCTATCTTCTTATTTACATTTTTCATTTTCACTGCCCATGTAATTCTTTTTCTCTCCTCATTTGTTATTCCCTCTTTCTCATTTTCTCTTCTCTTTCTGTTCTTTTTCTCTTCCATTCTCTTCTTCTCAGTCTCTTTTTCCTCCCTTAACTTCCACCTATATTTTTGATATTTAAAAATATTTTTTCCTTCCTTTCCCTTTTTGTCCCTCCTCAATCTTATTATTCCATAATAATAGTAGTTAGCATCTGAGTACTCAATATATGCCATGCTCTTTGTAAAACACTTGTACTATGGTACATGGTACATATTTTAGAGGAGGAAGGTGAGACTTGGAGAAATTGAGTAACTTGTCTAAAGTCACAAAACTACAAATGGTGAAGCTAGGGCTCGGATGGAAGCACCTGCTTCCAGAGCCCAGGCCCCCACTCCGCATCTCCTCAAATCACATCCCATTTCTGTCCTCCACCTTCTACTTCCTGACCTCCTAACCTGGGTTACCCCTCCTGCTCTCATCTTTTTGTCTCACAATACACATGCTTAAGGCCTCTCCTCTGCCCAAGGCTATTGTATCCTACCCCTGAAGGGTCTGGGATACACATACCCTAGTTTTCTCATTCTCTTAGCTCATGTCTATCTAGGGATCATGCTCAAATACCTCCTTTCAGGTCATTTTTTGGGCCAGTGACCTTCCTTTCTTCTCATTCTGTGCAATCTAGATCCTACTTTTCTTTCCAATGGTCAAAATTTTTCCACAGTGGCATTCTGATGTTTCTCTCTTCCCTTCTCTTCCCTTCCCTTCTCTTCCCTTCCCTTCCCTTCCCTTCCCTTCCCTTCTCTTCTCTTCTCTTCTCTTCTCTTCTCTTCTCTTCTCTTCTCTTCTCTTCTCTTCTCTTCTCTTCTCTTCTCTTCTCTTCCATATACAAGTGTGTATGTGTGTGTACATGCGTGTGTGTGTGTTAGAATGCACCAGTTTCATTTTCTCAGAAAGCCTTCTTTGAAAAACAAAAAAAATCACTTTGATCCTAGTCCTCTGTGGGCCCTTTGTGCTGCCTGGCAGTTGTATCCTTTTCCCCCTGTCTTTTCATTCTCCCTCTCTCCAAGACGAGTCTACTCCTTTGCCATTCTCATCCTCAGCTGATGAACCTACTTCTTAAATGACTGAACAAAGGAAAACAACCAGAATAGACCTTCCAATTCCCTCACTGCCACGTCTACCCACCCACCTATGTCTGGCTGATGTAAGCTCCTTCCTGCTCTGGCTGGAAGATCCCTCCTCTGGGTCCTCCATCCTATCTTCCCCACCTACTTGGATGCATTGCTCCTCCAAACTCCCTTTCTCTCCTGAATTCTCACTTTCTACCTCTGTGTTGGATCAGTTCCAACATCACAAAAATATGCTATTAGAGCTCCCTTCTTTAGAAAAGCAATAACAACAAACAACAACAAAACTCTTGAAACTCTATGTCCCCTCTCCAGATACTGACTTTTTCCCCCCTTATCTTTGAGGCAGAACTTCTTTCTTCATCTCTAATAGTTTGTTTTATTATGTCTGCCTGATTTCTGGATGTGGAAAATCATCTTCTGTCTGAGTAATAGCAGTCACTTTATATCCTGGGCCAAACATTCAAGAAGCTGTTCCAACATACTCTGCACAGTCATGACTATGTGTATCCGTGTGCACAAAAAGGAGGGATCAAGCTTTCAAAATGAGCACTACTGCTTAGATGGCCCACATCTTAGATGTGCTTAGAAAGTGTGTGAAATCACTTACATAGGCTTATAGAAAGCCTGACTCCTTCAAAGCAGGCCCTCAAAGTTTGGGAGCTTTGATGGTGTGTGGCTGGCATCTCACCTGGGCTCACTTTGCTTTCAGCAAAGTTTGATTGACATTCACTGCCAAGATGGTTCTCACCCAGGCACATGTTTGTTTTATAGATTAGCTATTCAAAGTCACTTTACCCAGCAATGTTTAATGAAGCTGCAAATCTGAACAAGAGAACACAGAAAAAGCTTTGCTCGATCCCATGATGACTAGACCTCCATCCTATCACTGATTTTTAAGAGTGAGCTGAAGTTGAACTGAATTTAGCAGCTGATTTTGAAAAATTCATTTTTCTCTACCTAAAATCTATGTCGCTTCTTTGGCATTTCCAAATCGTATTAAAACAATTACAAGTACGTCAGTGACTGCTTGTTGGATCAGTCTGAGGCCTTAGGCCCAGGACTGGGACTGGTCAACAGCTCTCTGGGAAGATAAGTCATACCCTCCTAGGACTGAGCATCCTTTTTATCATTGCTTTCCCAGACATCAATATATCTACATCCATAAACATGCCTGAAATAATATGTAATATATATTCTATTCCATACGGCCCACCTAGTTAATAATAATAATAATAATAATATTTATTGGCTTCTGTCTGCCTGAGGCATTGTATCAAGGGCTGGCTTTATGGGTGTACCACCAGAATAGTTAAATAGGGTTCAATGCTCAGAAGAGTCCTATACTTAGGGTTTACTAATCTGCATTTATTTGAAATTCTTAATAATTTATCTTTGACTTTGAGTTTTATAAAGTCTAATGGGACAAAGGAGCATGCACCAAGGTCTTAGAGACTCAGATGAAATGTTTTTCTACCTCACACTGTCTCCCTACCTCCCCAATAGCTGCACATTCTTCTGTCCCCTGGTGCCCAGGTCACTGCTCAGCCTCTCTGCCCCCATATGGTAACCAATGAGGCCCCCCACCTGGCACAAAGAAGAGAGAGGTAAGTGCATGTGCCCCGTGGTGTCTTGGAGGAGGGCATGGCAGCAGTTTTCCCCACCCTGGGCAGGCAGCCCCATGATCATTTACCTGCTGGGGAAAGGTTCTTGTCTACTCCTGATGCAGGTACTAAGTGAATCCTTTTGTAGAGGTGTGATCTGTCTGCCATGGGTTGGACAGCAGGCCCATGAGAAGAGGAAATAAGTGGTTTGATTTCACTGCCTCGAGCTCACAGCTGGCAGGAAGGGCAATCTGACAGTCAATGAATAGGTCATGTGCACGTGCCAAGTCACAGGGAGGGGCCCTTATGTATCTGTGGGAGTGTATAGTCACCCAGCAAGTATTCTGAGCTCAGAAATACAGAAAAAAGAAAAAATATTTATATTTTATTAACTTTAGTGGCATTTTTTTCCTTGAACTCTGAAAATTGTGTAGCCAGTCTTGTTCCTTTTCATTTAATATGACTTGTGGTCTTAAAGTCACCAGAGATGGAGGTGGTATTCAAACCCACACAGACCTACTATGAACCCGATACTAACAACACTCATTCAAGTCAAGGCCCATTGGGTTGCACAATAGTCCCCTCAGTTGTCTTAACCTTGGCTCTGCACAGCTTGAAATGTCTTCTAATTTGTACACAACATAAAATCTTGTATCACTTGTAAATGGAGATTGACCAAAGGAGCATTTGGCAGGGTGGGAAAAGAAATAAGACTGCATTTAAGCCATAAGAATAGATGGGAGAATAATAAAAAAGGCACCGGGCTGCACAGAAAGTAAGAGAGAGAGCTGCTTGGACATTGTGGGTCTTTCAGATTGCCCCCAAGTGCATTGCCAACTGTCAGCAGCACTGCCTGAGCAGATGGGCAGGTGCAAAATCGTGATGGTGAAGGGCATAATGACAGTACTGTGCCAGCCATATTTTTCTCAAAGTGTCCTATTCATCTGTTAAGTAGCTAAGCACTTTTATTAAGCATTTTAGAGATTTTCTAATCTATTTAATGCATTTAGATTTTGTATTTCTGAACAGATGGCAAAACGGAGTGAATGTGTATGTTGTGAGGAAGCTGGTGCAGTGAGGGAGCAAAAGAGACTTTATGATTTAAGCACAAGAATGAGAAGGTACAGCAATGAATGACCAACTTTACTTATTCAATTCTTGCTTCATTTATTCTTTATCTGCATTTCTTTTTTCAAATTAATGAAATACATATGCAACATATAAAAAATTTGAGCTCTAAATGTGGATTCATGAATTTGTTCAAATCCTCACTCCAGAGAACTGCTGATGGAGGTGGGAAACCTTTTACTCCAGGTGCGTGGTTTTTTGCATCTTTCACTACAAAAGTGTGGGGTAGATGGAAGAATATAAGGGAGGAAGAACCTGCTCTCTGTGCTGTTTCATAGCAAGAAAGTGTGGTTACTTTTGGAGAGGTTTTGTGAGTCTGGACTAAGCTATGTTACACTGGGTTCTCTCATAAATGATAAATTCAACATGCTTTGTTGCATAAGATTTTTTATATTTATAAACATATAAACATCGTAACATGTTTATATAGGCTTCTGTTTAATAAGCATTTAACAAAATTCAACATCTATTTATAACCAAAACTCTTGGCAAACTAAAAGCAGAAGGAAAGGTCTTCATCTGATAAGGGATCTACAAGACAATCTAGAATTAACATCATACTTAAGAATGGCATATATTGAATGCTTCCTTCTAAGATCAAAACCAAGGCAGGAATGCCCATCCTCATGACTTCTATTCAAATATATACTAGATACCTGGGCCAATGCATGAGAGATAAAAGGCACATAGATCAGAGAGGGAGAAGTAAAGCTCCCTTTCTTTGCAGATGACATCATGTACATAGAAAAGCCTAAAGTGCCTACGGAACACCTACTAAAACTAATAATAAATGAATTTAGCAGATTGCAGGGTATAAGAAATGCAAGGATCGATTGTATTTTTATGTAATAACAACAAACAGATGGAAAATAAAATCTAAATAAATTTTGTTCATCAAAAATTTAAATACCAGTAAAAACTTCACAAAAGACATTTACCTTTATATCGAAAACTGAAAAACATTGCTAAAGAAAATTTTTAAAAGACCTAAGTAAATGGAGAAACAAAGTTTTTGTGAAATCAAGGACTCAATAATTTAAGATAATTTTTTCTCATATTATTCTATGCATTCAATGCAAGTCAAATTAAAATACCACAACACTTTTTGTAAAAATGGAAATGTGCTTTCTAAAATCTATATGAAAGAGCAAAAGACCTAGAATAGCCTCCTCAGAAAAGCTTAAAGAAGAAAAACAAAATTGAAGAACTCACACTGCCTGATTTCCAGATTTACTATAAGGTTACAATGGTCAAGATATTCTGGTACTGAAATAAGGGTAGTCTGATAGATTAACAGAACAGAATAAAGAATTTAGAACTAGGCCCTGATGTATATGATCAATTGATGTTAACAAAGTTGCAAAAGCAAGTCTATGAGGAAAGTTAAATTTTTCAACAAATAGTGCTGGGAAAATTGGATAAATACATGGAAAACAATAAACACTTACCCTTACCTCATACTATCCCCCAAATTAATTCAAGCTGAGTCACAGACTAAACTATAAAGTTGAAACTATAAAACTTCTGTAAGACAATATTGGAGAGCATCTTCATGATTTTAGGGGGTGATAAAAGATTTATTACAGGACTGAAAAAATACTAAGTATTAAAGGAAAAATTGATAAATTAGACTTCAGCTCAAGTAACACTCCTGTTCATTGAACACACAGCATTTATAAAATGCAAAGACAAGCCATAGCCTGGGAATAAATATTTGCAGTACACACATCTGACAGAGGCTTTGTACCCAGAATGCATAAAAGACTACAAATCAATAACAGAAAGTCAATGCAATATAAAATGGGCAAATCAATAGACACATCACTAAAGAAATATTAAGATAAGTAATAGACACATGGAAAGTTGTCAACATCATTAATCAGGGAAATACAAATTAAAACAGTGTGATACCATTATATATTTGCAAGAATGACTGACATTGAAAAGATTAACACCAAATGTTAGCTAGGCTTTGGAACAATCAGGTCTTGGCTACATTGCAGTGCAGGCATAAAATGGTGTAACTATGACCTGGCGATTCTACTTATAAGTATTTACCCAAGAGAAATGAAAATATGTACCCATAAACATTCATGAGCACGAAACTGGAATGACACCCAAGTGTTTATCAGCAGAAGAGTAAATAAATTATGTATATTTGCATAATGGAATACTACTCAACAATAAAAAAGGAACAAACTACTGATCCATACAATAATACAGATAACTTTTGAAGACATTCTGCTGAGAGAAGCCAGATACAAAAGAGTAAATGCTGTATTATCTCATTTATATGAAGTCTGTAACAGGTAAAATTAGTGTATGTGACTGAAGTCAGACAGTGGTTGCCTCTGGGGGTGGGAAGGAGGAATTGACTGAGAAGAGAAATGAGGGTACTTTTTAAAACTCTTTTTTATTGTAGTAAAGTATGTATAACATAAAACTTATCATTTGACCATGTTTAAGTATACAATTGTTTGGCCTTACGTACCTTTAAATGGTTCTGCAACCATCACCACCATTCATCTCCAGAACTTTTACTTCTTCTCAAACTGAAACTCTGTACCATTAAACACTGAATCCCCATTTCCTCCCTCCCTCAGCCCCTAACAGCCACCCTTCTACTTTTTGTCTGTGAATTTGGCGACTCTAGGTATGAGGAAACTTTCTAAAGTAATGAAAATATCCTACATTTTGGTAAGAGTGTGTGTGTTACACGGGAGTATGTAATTGTCAAAACAGATCACATTGTAACTTAAGATCTACCCATTTTACTGTGTGCAATTTATAAGTCATAAAAAGCCCACAGGAAGTCAAATAACTTGTTTTCAAGTTCCTCACAGCCTGGTGAACAGAGGACCAGATGAACCACCCTGTTGACATGGTCTCTTCAGGAAAGTCACCCTTCCTGCAGCCCTTAATGAGGGCACAGCACCCAGTTGGTGGAATGTGACTTGCCTCTCTCTGATTGGCCACAAGGCAGCCACCCTCCTTTTGCTTTACCCTCCAACTGCATTGAGGAGACATTAAAAGTGAGTAGGGATAGTTAAGTTTGGTGTGTCCAGCCAAGTTAGGTCATGGAGAGATGTGTATGTTGTGTTTAGATACTAGTATATGGTCTTATATGTGGTGATTGGAGGGAGCCCCTAGGAGATATTTTAACTTCAAAAGTTTTCAGATAATCGGGGCAAGTTCTATTTTGATTACTTTGATCTGCTCTTGGTCTGCAATACTCTCTTCCAAACAAAATTGCATCTACTACAATGCCCTGGGCCACTGGACTAATTACAGGTTTTCCTTAAACAGGGAGGCCCCTAGCTCTGTGTCTTGGTGTGGGCTGCTATAAGAGTACCATAGACTGGGTGGCTTATAAATAAAAGAAATTGATTTCTCACAGTTCTGGAGGCTGGGAGTCCAAGTTCAGCTTGCCAGTATCATCAGGTTCTGATGAGGACCCACTTTGGAGCTGCAGTCTACTGTTCTCATAGTATCTTCAGGTAGTGAAAAGGAGATGAGAAAGGTCTCGGAGGTCTTTTCTTCTAAAATCACTAATCCCATTTATGAGAGCTCTACCCTCATGACCTAATTACTTTCCAAAGTTCTCATGTCTGAATATCATCACATTGGGGGTCAGATTTCAACATATAAATTTTGGGGAACACAAGCATTGAATCCACTGCACCCTGCAAGCACAGCCATAACCTGAGGAATGCCGTTAGTGACTCTTCAGAACAATAGAGGACCCGTGCCTATATGCCAACCTAGGATCTATTTCCTAAGCTTGCTTTTTACAGTGCAAAGAAGCGGTTGAGGCTTTTAAATTCTCTGTTCTAGCACTACAAGGGCAAATGGCTTTGACATTTTAGTTAGTAAGACTTTGTTTACACTATGCTAATAATTAACTAATTGATTTGTCCTGTTTCAAACAGGAAATTCATTCTAAGTCCTCTGTAGGGCCCTGATTGGGAATCAGGGCTGGCTTCAATCAGTGCTCAAGTTAAATGGAAGATTCTCCAGTAAATATTCTCTTCACCTGGCTCTTGGTAAAAACAGTTTCCAAATTAATGACAAACTGTTTGATCTCAGAAACATCAGTCAGGTTACGCCATGAAAATCGTGAAATGGTCAGGCTACCCCGTGAAATGAAGATCATGTTTCAGATTCCATTTATTGAGTTAGACATGCACCTATGAGATACAGTAATATCTAAAAGAAGGTTTTAGCATCCACCTTGCGCTAAGAAACAAGATATCATACTTCAAAGTGAGAGGAAAATTATTCAAAATTCATTAATTTATATTCAGCCTGCACTGTCATTATGAACATTTTGTTAGCTTACAGGGGCATTGTATCTTTCTGAAATTATGTTTTATTTGAAATCATAGAGAGGACTCCAACTTCTACGAGGAAATATGAAATATGCAATTAACACATAAATGTGAAAACCAGACATTCAAAGGCAACGTCAACTGTAAAACTGAGACAGTTTACCAATCTTAATTGATTATGTAAATATAAACACAATTAACTTCTTTCCTGATACTAGAAATTAGCTTTTTACTTCTGGATCACATAAGAATTTTCTTAAATATGTAAGTTTTAGTGTTCTCTGTAATTATAATATGACTTAGCAAAACTTTTTAACCTGCATCAAGAAAATTGTGTTTATTTGTATAGACAAAATAACGATATGCTTTGAGCTTCTTTAAAAGGGAATTTTGTACAGAATTGCAAAAGATGATAATACCACTGACATGAAAAGCAGTACAAGCTTCTTAACAAGTGCTGATATGAGAAAAAAAAAATTTCCCAAAGGCTGGAATGATTCAGTCATTTGTAGAAAGAGTAAACTTCACTTTAAAAACATTATTTGTTCAGTACAAAGAATAATTTGTAGATGTATTTTTGTTGTGCTCACAATATATCTAGATAAGCTGAAGATTTGGTTAGACTAGGCAGAAGCTCTGAATAATCTCAGGTGTTTCTTTCTATGGAGATGCCCAGGGAAATAATGAAAGAGCAAATAGATGCCCCAGAGAAATGGAAAGCAGTGAATGAAGCACTAGCATAGGTCGAGCTCCATGCAAGGTGGCTACCGTACTAAATGCTCCATGGGTATTATTTCGTTTAGTTCTCACAGAAAGCATTTGCTCTGGATATCACTATTCTTATTTTTAAGTGAGGTTTGGAGACATTGAGACTTGCAGACTCATAAAACAAGTGGTTCCACAGGATTTGAACCAAAGTTCGTTTTCATTCTCTGCTGTTTCCATGCTATACCTTCACATTTGTTCCTTCACTCCATGTGTATTTGTTGTATTCTAGAAGCACAATCTAGTTCCCCACAGAGTCTGTGCAGGACAGGAGGCCAAGTTTGCAGTGAGGGAAAGTCCTCAGCACACATGCTGGGAATGTGGGATTCGACCTTGTTGTTCCACTAAGTGGAATGTATGAAATCACAACCTTCACCCATGGCTTTTCTCTCATGGCCTCTTTGCTGGTTGTTTTGGGGGCCCTGGATCTTCATGTCAAATGCTCACCAGATCCCCACAAAAGCTGCATTCTCATGCCCCTGTTTCTGTGGCTGCTCTCTTCACCTTCCCAATCAACCAGTGAGGTTTGGTTTCTCCCTCTTTTAGCCCCAGGCAGTTAGTCCCCTAGGTGCTTCTATTCTCCTTCATAAATGCCTCCCCTGTTAGTCTATGTGGACAAATGCAAAAACTCTGAAAATGAAAAAAGCTGTCTTTTCATTCAAGTGTTATTCCTCCTTTGCAGCATTTCCTTCCTTCAGTGAAAACTGTCACTCTTCAGCAGTATTTCCCTCTTAACCGGTACCCAAAGGCCACAAAAGTGAGAGCTTGAGGGTAGAGCTTGGGAAAATGCTCAAATTGAAACCTTCAATTTGAGCCTTTAAGTTTACTGGTGATTCTAGGGTTCAAAAATGAGAGCAAACCTTTTCCCATCTCACCTGATCGGTGTGCTGCTGTAAGCTGGGTGGGACTCGCATTCACCTTGCTGACCTAATTTGTTCTGAGAAGAGCTTCAGGTGAGCTAGCATCAGCCTCCTCAGGCTCTAAGGCTATTGGCTCTAACTCAAATTCAGTGGGGCTGGATGCCCTTTCCTGCTATTCAATGGAGGAGGGGTAGGTTCAGATGAAAGATTTTTCGCCCTAATTCAGAATTGTTATTTAATATCTTTGACTCCTTAATTGTATTTGCTGAGAATTTATGAACTCTTTCTCTTCCTATGCCCTCTAAAAAAAAAAAGTCTCATATCTTGTAGTGCCAAGTCTTATGGATTCAAAAATTAGCCAAGGGTGTTTTTGCATCCCTCTTGACTGAAGCACCGAATACCTCTCAGCGACTTAGGTGCCAAGGAAAGAAAATAGGATCCATAATTCCCTCCCCCTTCCTTTGCCTTTCCATAATTAAAACCTCACATTCTCAGATTGTAGGATTATACTACATACTTTCTGGGGTTAGGGGACTGATCGTTTTAATTACTTACAGGTAAAGGATTTAGAGAAATAGAATGTCATGTCTGGTTTCAAAAGTATTTTTAGAGGCTTTTCTTTTTTTTGGCCTCTGTAACTGAGACTGTGTGAGCTCCTTTTTCTTTTGACTCACTTTTTAGAAGCTCTGCTCCTCTGAATTCTTAGATTGCATTTTAGCTTTTGTTTGAAGTCAACAATATCTCTTGAAAAACAAGTCCAGTTTCTTTCATGGGTGTGGAGTTGGCAAGAGGGCCTGAAAACCAGAGAGCAGTTCCTTAAAAAATGAGGCACATCCAGAGTTTCCTGGTTGGAGTCCTTCTACAGAAATTCTGGCTCTTCTCTCTCTACACGTGTTGGAGGACAATTTATGGCAATCAGTAAGCAGCCAGGAAAAGATTCAGGTTTTCTCTCTCCCATGCATGATCACTTGGATTAACTGAAGAACATTTTTTCCCTTTTGGCCAAACTTGAGCACATGAGAAAACCAAACAAGTGGGGGAAAAAATCAGCGATCAAGTCAGCAAAGAAAAATAGCCGTCAGGTGGCAGGTTGGCAGGCTGCCCTGTTCCAGGCTTCACATCTGGAGGGACTGACTAGGTGGCAGCTGTCAGGCTGCTCCCCAACACGGGGCAATCTAAAGAGTAAGGGTCAGCCTCTTTCCTAAGCAGGCATAGTTAAGGTGGGACTGGAAGGTGCCTTTGGTTCTTTAATGTGTGCACATTACGATTTCACTTTGGAATTAATGCTTTATCGCAAACCAACTCAGAATGCACCACCAGAGCCAGCCCCAAGATGCACCTCTTTTATCATACATCTCACAAGTTCCTTTGAATATTAAGCAAAAGTTCACAAGATTCATTATGTAATGCATCACCATCCTTTTCCATTGGGCAAGAGAGGGGAAACGGTTTTCTCTGAAAGAATATTCATCTAAGTCAAATACAATGGCATTTATCCAGAGGCAATTGTTTCATAGCTGAACCATCTTGCATGATGCTTAGAAACCAGAAATAAGAACTTTCAGTACCTAAGAATTTATATTACACAGAACATGCACTGAACATCATGAAACAAGTCATGAATGAGACCACTGCACTTTGATTCCAAGCTTATTTACTCATATAAATGAAATTTTATTTAGTTTTAAATCCATTGGTTTGGAAGATGAGAAGGGGACAAGAAAAAGGGAGAAGATAAAAGAAGACAAGTGGGCATTATCTGTCAGAATATACACTCCATGCGGGCAAAGCCTTGACATGACACTCTGATTTGTTCACTGCCAAAGCTTCAGTTCCTAAAATAGTTCTGGCCTTAGAGTAGATGCTAAGTAAATATTTGCTGAATTAATTAATGACAACAATGAACTTTTAGAGACAGTCTGCTAGGGAAAAGCAGAAAGAAGAAGAAGGAGAAGGAGGAAAAGAGGAAAGAGAGGGAGGGAATGGAAGGAGGGGACCTTCCTTACAAAGCACACTCACTGGTTTAAGAACAGTTTAAAGTAGCATCAAACAATACTTCAAAAATTCTTGAGAACAACATTGTCTTATAGTTTTCATGATGATGATGATATGATGGCTGCTTATCATGATATCCCTAAGTCACTGAGACATCAAAATAAGTAGATATTAAAATCCATAGGGAAAAAAATGCAAAACATCTGAAAAATATTTTCCAAAAATATGATTGTAATTGTTTTTAATTTTCAAAAACATTTTTAAAATTTTAAAACTCTACATTCACACATGAAGGATATACTTTACCCCAAAGACAGCAGGTTAATAAAGTTAATAGAAAAGTTATTATCTTACCAAAGGCACACAAAATATCTGTCATTCGACTATCATCCTCTTGAACATACTTAAAAAGGTCACATCCTCTGACATCTACACTCCTTGGTATTTTATGATGCATGTTTATAATATGTGGACATAGCTCAACATAATATGACTGACCTCTAAGAGAGGTGAACAGCACTGTGCCCCACAGGGGACCGAAGATTTCTCTGAACTTTGCACATATAAAGAAACTTTCTGAATTTTTTTTTAACCAATGTAGAAAATCATGTGGTTTCAAAAGCCAGAGCCTTAGAAATGGGGGAGTCTACACAAAGCTAAGCCACAGGTTTGGCTGGCTTATATGACTGCTTTGGGCTTTGCTTGCTCTGAGAAATGCTGAGGTATCTGCTTGCTTTGAGAAATGCTGAGATATTTGAAAGGAATTTTAAAAGAAAAATTTTAATGTACACCCAAAAAAGTCTATGAATGGTTTTGAGCCTCTGTAAAGAGTATGTAGAAATCAGAAACTAAAAAAATCAGGATCCTTCATAGAGCACAGAAGGGCAAATATCATGTGTGTGTATTGCCCTCGGATTACCAACAAGTCTCTCTGCTGACTTGCTCTCTGTGCTGACTTACAGAGTCAACCAACAGTTTGGTGACTCTTAGAGAGAATCTTGGAGCAAAATAAGGAAAGAAACAATATTAACAAATAAATTTCCTAAATAGCTCATTTCTCCTTAACTCTGTGTTTAGTGGCATCATGTTGGTAGCTTCAAGATCTGCCAGGATAAGAGTAGAAATTGCAAATGCTACAAATCAGAATTTAACTTATTGTTTTGTCCACTTATTTAGATTTTTAAAAATGATGAAAAATGTTAATAATGCAAATTAAACTTAGAAGTGTGTGTGTTTTCATAGCTATTACATTGTGAATAGCTCAAAACAAAATATTGAAAAGCCATGACACGATTCAGCAAAAAAGTCACTCATATCATGAACTAGAGTAAAGTTGCAAAATATCTTTCTTGATTTACTTTTATTGTACTCAACATAAACATATCAGTCAACCTTCATGTAGGACCCATTGTTAATTGCAAGCAACTAACATATTGGGAATGACTATACATTGATAGTAGCTTTAATAAAAGTTCAGCAAAACCAAAAAGGTATTTTGTGAGAATAAATTGGCTTTATGAAATTAAAAAAAAAAGATTGTATATTTTATTCTTTTTTTTAATTGTGTTACATATCTCTTACACAGTAAAATTTAGAATCAACTTACACAGACATACACACACATGCATATTTTCTGGAGGTCTGGTTGTTAACCACTGACCACCACTCTGCTGGGGTTAAAACACCATACCCTTCTTTAGCTGGCCCTCCCAGAAAGCAAAAGGAAAAGAGGCTGCTGACACAGAGGGCTTCATTTCTGCCCACATGAAGTGAGTGTCTTTGAAGAATAAGAACATTTAGAGTATTTGCAGTGCAGAAATAAAGACCAGGATAGGTAAGAGACCCCAGCAAATGCTGGACTAATTGCAGTAAAGGTTTGCCTCTCATCCCACACCTTATGTTTGCACATTCTCCATCTCCTAGATTTTTGCTTTGTGCTTTTAATTCAAGTCACATGTGTAACTTGAGAACCTATAAATTACAAAAACTCTTTCAAATAATGTTAGTATGTAAATATAAAATATAACATTAAATTCTCATCATTAATATTGAAGAGTAAGTCAATATTTGATAAAAAACTGCCTCAGGGGAATGCACCTTTCTGCCTGGTTTTATGCCTTGCAGACTTATTCAATTATTATTTAATTACCCGGTTAAATGTCATGGCTTACAAAGCAGGGATTATATTAATAATAACATGAGGTTTGTTTTAAACCAGCCCATACATTAGATAGAGCTGATTTTCTTTTACCGTCTCACAGGGCACAGAATTGACATTATTCTTCTGCACCTGGTTTTGAATGAATTGATTCTATTTAAGCTTCCCCCCTCCACCCCTTCTTTTTAAAAAATCATCCCCCTATATTTGTTATATTTTCCCAGTCCTTTAGCTGTTCTCTACTCCACCTCTCCTCCCTCTCTCTGAGAGTCTTAATTCCATAGTAAATCAAATACCTCAACAAAAGATTGTGCCTGAAACACAGTAACAGAAAATAGATGCTGGGTCACAGAGAACAATCTAGTTTCAAAAGAAGGTGGTGCACCATGCAGAGCAGTTTCTGAGCCAACACCTTCTGACTACTTTGCTGTTCAATTCATCTCTATAAAGTTGCTATAGTAACCATTCTCTTGGAAGGATTTGCTGGCACCTAGATGGACTTCATTTCTCTGGCATTTGAAGAGGACGGTGAAGACAAAGTCTAATGAGGGGACTGAATGACATTAAATGGCTCCCCTTTCAGTTTTGCCATATTGGTCCAACATTTGGGGTATTTTGAGCATGGCCTTTTATCAGTGTGAGAGTGGCAGAGGCACTCTCTATATAGGAGTAGAGAAGGGGGAGAAGGAGCAGACCCGGGAGGGTTGGGGAGAAGGCTGAAGGAACAGCTGAAACGTGGTGGGCCATGCAGGCCTTTTGTTCTCCACCATCTGCTGGCTGTGGTTTCGGGAGTGGAGCCAAAGGAACGTTACCTGTATTGTGCCTCCCAGAGCTGGGGTGCGGCCACCATTCCTGCCTCAGACACGAGGGCCTCGCACACAATGGCAGGGCCATAATAGGCTGGCAAATAAACTATTTGAACATTTGGCTTTATGAATATTGAGCAATATTCTTCAAATAAATTATGAAAATGACTAAGTGAACAGACATCTGAATCCCGTTGCAAGCCTAGGGCCACTGATTTGTGATGCTAAGTATGATAATAGTCGTATAAGTGAGGAATACTTTTCAAAATAACTGGGGAGTTTCAAAAACTGGGACACCAAAAAAAGTACTAATTTCAATTGCTCTAAAGAGCACCAGTGCCTAGGACATGCCGTTCTGTAAGCATACTTGATAAAATGGAAGCAATATTAATGATATACTACTGAAGGAAAAAAGAGCTTGTGAAGGAACATATATGACTGGTTTCATTTTTAAGAGCGTATGTACATTAAAAAATGTTGAGCTTGAATGGCTGTTATCTCCATGCAGTACAATTATAGATAATTTGATTATCTTTATTATGCTTGCTTATATTTTCTGGCTTTTCAACAATGAATATGCTTTCCTGCAAATTCTAACACAAAGAAAATGTGCTCTTTTTACATTTCTGTTCATTAATCACTTATGTAATTCTGATTCAAGTTATTTTAGAAGGAGAAGGAAAATTCTGGCCTACTGCTTCAGCCTCAGTGTTCCAACAAGCTCACATCTAATCTAGAAATTAATGGGACACAGATGTCCAGTTTCTCTTGAGTGCAGGAAGATGTGGCAGCAGACCTCTACACCGGTAAGTCTTGGTTTTCACATCTGTAGCTCAAGGGCTCCCCTATTTTCTGGGAGAATTAAGTTGCTGGAAACAATGACCCAAGAAAGTGGGGCAGAGAGAAATGGAGGTGTTTCTACAAACAGGGCAGAGACTGTTATAAATGTAGTGTGGTTATAAAATAAGAAGATTGGTTTTATAGCTGGCTTGTAGAAAAATGGCCTCTCCATGTCACAGGCACACCTAATACGCTACGGAAAGAGCTCACTGAAACCCTGCAGGACTTCACCCCGGGTCATGAAGACTGCCTGAGGACTATCTCCTTTCCTCTCTTTCCGGGCATCGGCAGGAATCAAGACTTCCTCCATAGGCAGTCATTGTCAATCAATTAATCAATCAGAGTTTTCTGGACCTTTAGTCATTCTGGCCACACCGAATCTTCCTGAGCATCATTACAAAGGTCTATGCTTTCAACTTACCAGGCTTACTCTCTCATGTTACAAATACACAAAATCTGGAACAACTTTACAAGTCAGATATTTTAACACACACACACACACACACAGCAGTGCATTTATTGTATTTATTGTTCTCAGAATAAAAAGTCATATAATGGATTTATCCTAACTTCCAGTTACAACCCCTGAATAAGAAATATAATATGTCTCAAGTATTTTTATTTATTGCTATTGTTTATCATATGGGCTTATATATTACCTTGGCAGCACTTACATAAACTTATTACATTAATAGAGTTACGTGAATTTGATTTTAGAAAAAATAATCTATCCTTGGAAGGAGAGTGTCAACACCTTCACGTACACAATGTTCCTCTGCAAACAATGCCCTCCATTTTGGCAATGTGTCTTCCCTGCCATCTGCCTCGCAAAGCTCTTGCCAGAGTTGCAATAATAATTGAGTTACAGAGGGAATTAAGTGTAATGGAGGGGAAGGAAATTGATTGCTTAATTTTTATTAACAGAAAGGAAGAAAATTATAGTGCCCTGCTGTGATCCAAAATGAAACAAAAAGGCAAGATACAGAGAGGTGACTCCAGGTGGCAGGAATGTTCCTGCACAGACATTAGCAATCCTGTGGGGAGGCTGAGGAGAGGCCAACAATGCTGGTTGAGCAGAGAAACTGGAAGGGAAGCAAAAGAGCACCAGTAGCCGGGGGCTGAAGTGACAGGGCTCTCTACACCAGGAAAAGGACACGGGCACCTGGGAGACCACGCACATCTGCTGGAAAGAGTAGTTTAGCCCTCACTGCATTCTGGCTGTCTGCACATCAAGGATAGACATCTTGGCCATGTTGCAGTCAGAGCTGGGCTGTATGTAGGCGTGTGTGCAACATGAGCAACTTCTGATTCTTGCCTCTCAAGAGGCGAAGGTGCTCCGGCAGAAACTGCAGCCTATGGAACACCAGACGGAATTGTAGGGGCCATTCAGACCTCAGCAGGACCAGCCTGTATTCCATGAGCAAGTGTGTTGCTCAGACCGCCTGGGCTGGGTCCCTTGCTCATCCTAGAGGGAGACCCACCCCACCTTTCTGAGCAGTCTGTTTCCTTCCTCTCTCAGGGGCAGCTCCTGGGCTGCTAACCTGCCTATGACTCCCTGGAACTAACTCCAACCAACCTGGGTATCAGTTTCCCATGTTTGGTCTGTGGGCTGTGGGAAGGAAGTAGACCTCCTGGATGTCAGGTGAGAAAAGCAATTGGCTCGGGGAGAGAAGCTCAGATGATAATCTCAGAGTATCCTTGTAGGTAATGCATTAGTCCACTTCATGCCATTTCACGCTGTCAGCTACACACAGCATGTGGCGGTGTTTGGTTTCTTCTGTGTGAGATGCTCAGGCTTGAGAGCGGCAAGGAGAACCAGGGCATTGCTTCTGGCCCCTCAGGAATCCAGCCCCCTGGATCCCCTCCTGGCTGACTTTTGGATTCTGGGTAGCAAGTTCATGGGCTTTTTAATGACAACTCCGGTAAATGGATGCTCACCACAATTGTGAGCAGACATGTTTGCAGAATGAAAGGCCACAAATCGCAATTTTGCCTCCCTCAGGGAAAACAGGAAAGAAGGCATATAGCCACATTCTATACCAATGTGAGTAATTTTCATGTGTTTAAATTATATTCTGGGGAGACTCTAACTGATCAAATAGAACCCATAATGCAGCAAAGTAGGTAATATTATCACCAATATTATGGGATGGGAAGAAGTTAAATAAATTGGACACATCCAAATGATAAACAAAAATGCTGTTTTTCAAGTCTATTTAAATGATATGTGAAGATATGCACAATCTAAAAGTAAGCTATGAAGAGGATTTTAACTCCTATTATACAGTATGAACCTGATTACAGATGCTCATTGACTTACGACAGGTTATGGTCCAATAAGTCCAGTGTAAATTGAAAATATCATAAGTTGAAAATGCACTTAATACTTAATCATGGAACATCTTAGCTTAGCCCAGCCTACTCAAACATGCTCAGAATACTGGCATCAGCCTACGGTTGGGCAAAATCATCTCACTGCCGCTGACTGCCCAGCATCACGAGAGAGTATCATACCATATATCACTAGCCTGAGAAAAGATCAAAATTCAAACTCCGGTTTCTATAAAATGTGTATCACTTTCACACCATCATAAAGTTGAAAAATTCTGAGTCAAACCATTATTAAGTTGGGGAATCACATATATAGACTAAGTGAGAGAGAGAGAAAGATGAAAATCAAGACAATTGTGAGAATGTTACCAAAATGTTAACAGAAGCTAACTGTGGATAATGGGCAGTTATTTATTTTTCTCTTTATATATGTCTTAGGACCCAATCTTGCTTAAATGATCATGTGTTACTTAAGAGTCAGAAACAATTTTTTAAATACCAGTAGGTCAGAAAATTTTTATATCTATTGCCACCTTTGTACAAAAAAAAAAAAAAAAAAGTATGAGAACCAGGGAAGAAAGAAAAAATTATTTGATGCAATTGCAATAACTTAAAATATCTTTCTGTTTCAGATGGTTGTGTGCGTGGTGCAGTGTTATCAGGCTTCCTGGAGCCTCCGTTTACGGTGTTCTTCCCCATACTCTGTTTGCTGTTATCAGATTCTCTGGCTCCATTGGTTTCATTCTGCTTTTCTAAACACAATTGGGTATGTAACTGGATATTTTCCAAAGACTAATGACCTTTAGAACTCTTTTGTTTATGCAGTTCTTTCTTGCAAGCTATGCCATAACCAAAAATATGTAGTTTAAAATACTGGCTGTTCAAGGTTGCCTACAGCCCAGCCTTCCCTGAAATGCTTGTTACAGAAAACAACACTGAACTTGTGGTCACAGAGTTTTACCTCAAAATGTAATCTACGGACACCAAGATCTCCATCTTCTAACTGTATCATGAAATTTGAGTGATCTGAGCCATTAATTATAATGTTCCTAATTGTCTCAAAGACTTTTCGTTGTAACACGGTCTTCCCTAGGGGACAGAGACAGGCAGGATTCTTGGCCATGAGAAGACATTGGGCTCCCACAGTATTTTTGGTAGCATCTCAGGACATGGGCTGACCTATATTCCTCCCCACCTAGGCTTGTTCATGCAGTAACTGAAACAAACTTGGCGCTGTGTGCTTCCCAGGACTACTGACTTTGTCTGCAAACCCCAAGTATCCAAGGAACTGAACTGAGGAATCCTAATAACTCAGCACCTAGAGTGAGACTTTACCAAATACTTTTGAAAAATTAAGGCATATAATTACTCACAACAGCCCCCAAGTGGAAACCCCAATGTGTATCAACTAAAGAATGGATAAATAAATTGCTATATTCACCCAATGGAATATTTGGTAGCAATGAGAACAAATGACTCACAAATTCATGAAGGACTACGTAAACCTCACAAACATGAAGCTGAGCAGAAGATATCAGACATGAAGGAGCACATATGTATTGGTCTACTTATATACATACTTACAGTGTGCTTACAAAGTGCAAGAACAACCGAAGTTGATCTATGGTGACAGAAGTCAGGCTACAGGTCATCTTTGTGAATGGGGAGCAAATACGGATTTCTGGGGTATTACTAATGTTCTGTTTCTCAGGCTGGTTGCTGATTGAGACAAGAGTGTTCAATTTGTTAACAAAAAAAAAAAAGCCATCAAGCTTCATACTTAGGATATGGCACTTCTGCATATATACTTTCATTTCAAATTACTTGAAAGAAATATGGAGATCTGTAGAAAAATTTAGGATTGAGAACACAGAGGCTAGATCAGAGCACGTACAACAAATGCTGGTTAATTCTTCCATAGGGCACCGGGTCCCAACTCCATAGGATTTTCTGTAGCTTATTTCAGGGGGCATTTTGGGTGATCAGGGAGCCGTTTCTACAGACGAGCAGCAGTTTTGAAGGTTCCTTTTCTTCTCCAGAACTGAGCAGGGTTTAGCACCACTCCAGAAACCTCAAGTAGGAGCTGATGAGACCCAGAGGTGAGTGCCCAAGTGAACGAACAAACAGCCCAGGGTGCACCCACATGCCCTTCATAAGGACAGCAACTGTCCATAAAACAGGCCTCTGCATGGTCCCTCCAGGGCTGCAGGGCTCGTCTGCCAGGTGAGCATCAGCCCCTGCCATCGGGACCTTCCCTCCTGGATTTTGAGCTAGACTCACCCTGATATAAATTCCAGTTTTGCCACTTGTGAGCTTTGTGGTCTTAAGAAGGGCAATCCTTCAGGTCTCTAGTTTTCTAGTCTCCAAGACTGTAATAAGAATTGGTATGTTCAACACTTAAGATGCTCAATCCACAAGATGCTGAAGCAATAGTATTCTTACTATTATTACTGTCCCTAATTCCTTTTCCCATCAGAAACTGATATTCCCAATCAAAATATCCAAATATTTGGCCTTGCAGGAAGCTGGCTGTTGGGAGGCTGGGGAAACTGGAGTCCACTCTCCTTTGCAGGGGCCCATAAGGGATATAGACCCAGCCTTTAAAAATCTCTGCAGAACTACCCACAGACTCTTCCCTCAGAAACTCTGAGCACAGGGAAAGCAAACTTTGGAATAATGGACCCAGACTTGCCAATCCCCCTCCTGGAACATCATCCTTATGGGTATATTTACGAGGAGGAGTGGCATGTTACCACGAGTGGCGCTGAGAGTCAGGGTGCTGAAGAAGATAGAAATGAGCCCCCAACATTTTCAGAGAACAGTTGAGTGATTATGCTACAGTTAGATGCTACCTAAGCCAGCTGCACATTTGCCTCAGAGGAGAATGGAGACAAGCCTTTGCTGAAAAGATCCCTTGGAGCCGAGTGCTGGCTCAGGCAGCCATGCCATGAGCTCACTGTCTTTGGCAACCCTCAGACACAGGGCTCCCAGGGCAGCAGCTGCCAGGAAGCGCTGCAGGAAGCAGCACCACCCACAGTATCTGGACAAAGCCAAAAGGGTCAGGGTGGGTCCAGGATGGGATGCTCAGCCTTGGTGCAGCTGAGATCCCATCTGATTGTTTGCCTTTGGGTCTAAAGATGCCCAGAGCAGTATTCTACTGTCACTTGCTAATGGGTCGAAACTTGCACTATTTAATTACAATGAAGGAAATTCTTAAATTAAAATCTCTTCAAATTTAATAAGATTTTAAGGTGAGTAGAAGGGAGACCATCTCCTTTCTCCAAAAGCTTGAACCATGCGTGGACTGTTCGCATGGAATGGAACTTTGATACTGTTTCAGCCTCGTCCTGCATTGCATAAGCATGGACATGAGGGTTGGAAAGTTAAGTGATTCTTTGTACCCAGTGACAGTGAAGGCATGGAAGAGACTAAAAGCCCAAGCTGATTACTGGTCCTGCTTATACTCTCTTATCCTCACTACTTCTTTCTCAATTAGCAAATAAAAACCCTACAATTAAAACATCGATTTTAGGGAGCAAAAGTCTTCATTGCAAATGAAACCTCCAACTGTGGTGGGCCGTAGGAGAAACAGAGCTGACTCAGCCACTCCCTCTCAGTCCCTGTTGGGGCACGTTTTTTCACCTCTTGGTGCCTGCACTAAAAAGCAAATATGCCCTTGAACCATAGAGGAATAACTGGAGGATTAATAAGCTAATGTGGAGGGCGATGAACGCTGCTGCGTGGTGTGTGGCTTTGTAAGTGAGCTAAATCAACATCAGCAGGCACTGCAACCGCGGAACATGAACCCTGATGAGATAATTTCCTTCTCCACGGAGAAGGCCCTCCAACCTAATGAAAAGCTATATATCCCTTTTGGAGACAATGCAGTCCACAAAAATGCTACAGCACTTATAAAATTTGTAGTGACTCTGTACACATTTACTAAGAACATTCCTTCTTCACTCCCCCACACCCCCCTCGTCAGGATAGCATGTCATAATTTTTAAGCGCTATTATGTCTCAGGCACTGCCCTCAGGGATTTACATGCATTATCTCATCTAATCCTCCCAACAGTCCTGTTAGGGAGGTAGTATTTTTACAGCTATTGTATAAATACTGTAATGGAGGGTCAGAAAGCATAAGCAGCTTCCCAAGGCCACCGAGCTGCTAAGTGGTGGCATTTGAATGTGAGCCCAGGTTAAGCCTGAGCTCCCAACCACGACACTGTGCTGCCTGCTGTTCTATTTCCTTCCATGACCTACAGTGTGAGCAGAAACCCTCTTTAGGGTGATGACCACAGACAGAAAGGCTGATCCCAAATCCGATGGTAGGGGTTTGCAAATGGCTTTTGACCTTTTATATTTTTTAAAAGTTGAATGGTAGGTCAAGGAAGATCAGCTACATAATGACAGAACACAAGGACATGGGAGGTTAGTGCAAAGCGATAGCTCAGGAGTTTTGAAATTTATATCCTGTTTAAAGTCAATGTATTTCAAGCATATTTCATGGTATTAAAGTTATGGGACATAAAATTCAATCATTCTTGTGGACAGATGGGTGAAATGAATACAAACACAGCACTTTTTCTGAATAAACATTCCCCACATGAGGTGGTTCCTGTGGAAACAATAAAATAATCCAATTTAGTTATGTAGGGTTCACCTTCCCTTGCCTGTAATTAGTCCTACAACAGAGGAAATGGCGGGGGGTAGGGAGGGGACATGGAACTAGATAAACTGCCAATGTAAAATTACATCTAGTCTCCAATGAGAGACCAATTCTCTCATCTTCAACTTCCAAATCCTATTTCTTATTATAGATATTTATCCTCCCTACTAAGGTCCCTCACATCCAATCCGGTGATTCTTTTTCCACTTTTATCCCGTAGTCTAATGCATGAAGTAGGTGCTCAAAATATATTGTTGATTGATCTGTCTTATGTTTGCTTTTTTGTTAATTCATAAAAGAACTTGTTTGTTCAGGAATAATGGCTAAAGTTTAAAGCTGAAAACAAGAGGTTCTACGTACCCATATCTTGCAGTGAGAGATTTACATACAGTTAGGCACGTCCCTGCTAGTTTTACTAATAGCTGGCAGAGCAAGCCCTCCTGTCTCCAGTCAGGTATCTCTCCATAGCCCATATAAAGAGACTGAGAAGAGAGTTGCTAGGAACCTTAATTTGATGGGGGAAGGGGAGAGCATGGGTATATGACAGGGGCATTATTTATCTTTCTAAATTCAAGTAGGGAGTGGGGAAACCCCAAGAACATTATTTGTAAAGACTTCAGAGTACCTTCAAGAAGGGGTGATGCATTTCATGTCCCAGATCAGACATTGGCTTAGCCAACAAGCTGAACACACTGCCCCTGTGCCATGATGGGACGGATGGCAAAGCAGGGGAATGGGGCGTTGCTGGAGTTCTCTGCACTCCCTCATGTTACGTTCCTGGGTGGGGAGGTCCCATGGATAAAGAGAAAGGGACTTGGACTTGACCTGCATTGTCAATTTCTCACCTAAGAGGACTGTTTACTATCCAGGGTGTTCTAGCAGTGAAAGGCTGACAGGCAGACTGCTGGTGTTGAGAGAGGAAAGAGGTGGAAGTCGTCACACTAGAGCTAGATATTTCATTTCCAAGAAAGGTCTCACAGGCCTCTGTTGAACTCAAAATCAAGTCATGACAGAGCCAGCCTCTGGACACTGGCCATAGAGAGATTGGTGACAAAGCAGTTGTACTGTTTGCAGCCCATTTCTGATGCTAATCACCCTAGGTTAGCATCTGACGCCACAGGTTCAAGGGCACAGTCCCCAACAAGAGTGCTCTTACTTCAGATACCAGCTGTATATGAGGCCCCCAAGCCACCTACGGTTTTGATTGACTGGCTGCAAATTTGGTGGTTCCAACAACCCATTCAGGTTCAATGGTTCACTAGAATAACTCACAGAATTCAAGAAAGCACTATACTTATGATTATAGCTTTATTATAAAGGACACACACAGGAGAGGGTCTGGGAGGGAGTGCAGAGCTTCCATGCCCTTTCTGCCCAGAATCGGGACACACCACCCTGCTAGCGCATCAGTGTGTTCACCAACCGGGTAGTGCCACTGAGCATGGGTGTCCAGAGTTTTTATTGGGGCTTCATTGCATAGCCATTATTGACTAGATCATGATTTAACTCAATTTCCAGCTCTTCTTACCTCCTGGGAAGTCAGGCTAGACAAAAGTTCCAATTCTCTAATTATGTGATTGGTCTTTCTGGTGACCAGCCGCCATCCTGAAGCTATCAAGGAACCAGGAGAGTCACCGCATTGGCATAACAAAAGTATCCCTGTTCACTCAGGAAATTCCAAGAGTTTTTGAAGTTCTATGCCAGTAAGTAGGAACAAAGATCAGATATACTCCCCATTATTCCTCACCAGTGAGAGCTGGAAAAGCAGCCACAACCAACAAGAGATGATTGTGAGCTCACATAGCCAATTAGAAAAACATTTTTAAAACTCTATCTCTTTTCCCTGCCTCCAAAGCAGAACCAGGACCTATACAAGAAAGGAGAGAGTATACCGTCTGTAAAGAGAAGACCACATGTCTCTCCACTCCAAGCCTCTTAAGCCACAAGACTCCTCTGAACTAGAGGGAAAGAGCTCTGAATTGAATAGACACTAAAAATTTTAAATGAACCAAACTAAATTTTAATAACTGAAAAGGACCTAGAACTTACGGGATTTTCCCAAGTGATGAGAAAGTAGAGTTTGACAGCATGGTTGAAAGCAGAGGCTAGAAAAATAAAATTGCTTTCTGTTTAAACCACACTGAACTTAATACTCATTTATAGGCATTGATAGCCACTAGGATGGCTCATGTGAAAAAGATGGAAAATATCAAGGGTTGGCAAGGATGTCAAATTACCAGAACTCTCATATACATCTGAGGTGTGTAGATTGCCGTGACCACTTTGGAAAAAAATGTTTGGCTGCATCTATTAAAGCTAAATATAAGCATACCATATGACCCAAGTGTTCCACCTGAGACGTGAGAGTACACACCTGAGATGTGTACTCTCATTCTTATGTTTATCAGAAGACGGTACTATGGTGTTCAAAGCAACACTATCCATAATAACCTGAAACTGAAGATTACTCAATAGCCATCAATAGTAGATTGGATTTTTAAAAGTATAAAATGTTTATAAATGAAATACTATATAGCACTAAGAATAAATCATCTAAAACTGCATGCAGCAATGTGGATGAATCACACAAACAATATTGGTATAGAGATGGTCTTAGAAGATAGAGACATCTCCTTTTGGACCAAAGGACAGATGTGTTTGCAGCCCACTAAAATGATCCCGGTTCTTAAGCTCAGGATTCCTCTTCTGCAGTATAACCCGCTAAACGTGCAGGTAACTTGAGCCTCCTCATGTCACCCCCGTAGGACTTCCGGCTCAGGTAACCGACACACAAAAATTATGATTCTCAAGCTATAGCTATGGGTGCCCCTATTGATTCAATCTATGGAGTTGCAAAAACCCCACTTATGACTTCTTTCTTCTGGCCTAGGTACACACATGGATTTTCAATTTTCTCTGTGCATTCATGCCTTAAGTATCTTATCGTGTCAGTTGCTTTCACCCCGGGGTGAGGCCTGCAGAGCCAAGCTAGCATTCACCCCACTGCCCCTTGTACATAGCATCTGCCAGGGCAGGCGACATTGCTCACATGTGTTCCGTTTATTATTCACCATACTCTCAGGTCTTTGCTGCTCTGCTGTGAATTTGATTATCTCTTCTGCATTAACTTTTTACAATTTGTCTTTTCGTCACCTCTAGTTACTGGTTTCAGCCTCTTACTCTAACTTATCAAACTTAAACTATGTTAAACCTTTCCTTTCACTGTACAAGTCTCTCTCTTTCCAGCTATCTATAGAAAAGCTCACCGTGTTCATTTCCCAGTTCTATTTCTTTTTGTTTGGAATGACATTTACTAAGCTTTTGTAAGCTGCCATTTAATTACCCCTTCTGGTTGACACCACATCACCGACATCTTCCTGTTCAGTTTTAACATTCAGCCCTATCTTATTATTCCTTATGAGGTTGTCACAAGAACAAAGAACCATTGCAGTTCACATGATAGCTAGTGTGGAATTATACCAATGGAAAGTAGTAGATGTTCTCCCCAAATCCCTAACCCTTATTTTGTTGATAACCCTTTTTTTTTTTTCCCTACACATTTCCTAACAGCAATGTTTTATGTTATTTTCAAGGTGTCTTGCTGGTTATGAGGTTTTTTTCCCATATACTTTTTGTCTTTTCTCACTATAATTCTACTCTTGAATTTGCTACTATGCAAAAAAAAAAAAAAAGTTACAAAATCAGGATAGTGAATTAGTTTTTCCCTAATAGAATGAGTAATTAATCTAATTATACTTCATATAAACTGATCTAATGCTTTGAAAATAGTTTGGGGTTGAATATTTTTTTAGTCTGAGTCAGATAAACATAATTATTTCATTTAGCACCTTTTTTAATGTAAGGTAAAGATTTAATAAAATTTCTGGGTTTCAGACATGAGTTATACCCTGCATGTGTTAAATAAATATGTATTTATAAAATTATATTGGACTTCTAGAAAAGATACAACACTTTCTCCTGCCTACCATCTCAGTAGCATTTCACTTACATTTATTACACAACCCCACACATTTGAAATTCTCCCTTTAGGAGGTTAGCTTAATTAGCTGGTGGGCTGAGGAGACCTGGCTGCAGTGCATGCATGGTAGGGTTTAGGCAAGCTGAGTCTGAGCTGAGCTCTGGAGTCCTGCAGTCAGTATGCTGGACTAATTTATACTCAAGGGTAAAAATTAAGTCTAGTTCTTGGTAGCTGGCCAGGCCATCGCACAGGGTTAAAGCTGGGGATGCAGGTTGCGAAGCTGAAATATACTTAGTGTGTTCATCCTCACATGCTGTGTGGTATGGAAATTGCTTCCTAGGCCTCTCACCTGCACATTTGTCTCAATTGCATGTATCATGTGAATTTTCAGAATGATTTTTACTCATGAAAACAAGTATAGGTGACTGTTGAGTTTGAGGTCCAAATTATTACTTATTTCACCACTCAATTAGATATGTCAATGTACTGGGTACCTCGTTGCTCTGTAAGGTCCATCTTTAACCAAAATCACTAGTCGTTAATTTGTACTATAACCTCACAATACATCAGATCTCATAACAACTGAATCTCAAAGTAACCAAGCATCCAGCCTGAGAGAAAGTGGAAGAATTTTCTTTTTCATGCTTTTCCTAGATTTTCTTGTGTCCCAGTTTCTGGTGTCCAACATTCCTACAACATTCTTTTTCTCTTCATGTGCACTTGAGTTATAGGAAGACCTTGTAAGATGTCTTTTTTGGAAAATCCTGTGAATGCCTAAAGAGCCTCATTAAAGTCAGGTGCTGTAGGTCTGAATTATGAGGAAGCAAAGTCACATGCAAAGTCATAGCATGATGCTATGATGTCCTCATCATGAGAGGACCCCATTACAGAGGCATTGTGCTTCCTTATCTGATTCCTCACCTGGTAGTTTACTGGTTGGAACCTCCTGTTTTATATCAATCCTTCTGCAACTCTGGACAACTATGGTGGCTACTAAGATAGACTGCGAGAGACAACAATGAAAACACTGCCCCTGAGATGTGTTTGGCCCACACATCACAAATTAGTAATAACAAAAGAACAAATTTGCAGATCTGGGTGAAACAAAGTGTTAAAAATAACAAAGGAATTATCTTATTTTTCCATTAGGGAACAAGATACCCACTAAAAATATTTCTGCTGAATGGATTTAACTCATTTGAAAGAAAATTAAAGGGCATCCAAATGGTGATTTGACTGCTATCCATCATATGTCCTTGTAAAGTGTTTTCAGGAACAGAAAAATATATTAGTAATGTTAAGTCAATAGATATGTTGTGAATAAGTCTGAAAACTTTTGGAAAGTATACTATTATGTGGAAAGTCATCTATTAGCAAGGGTTACAGAGCGAGAGTTTCATTTTGCATCACTAGATATATTGAAAAATGGCTGCTTAACTAATTTAAATGTGATAACTCAGGAATTATATCTGGCTTGGAGTATATAATCAATAAATATTTGTTGGATAAATTTAGAATGGGGAAACAAATATGTCTTTATGGCAGCAAATTACAATTGTTCGTCTCCTCAGGGACTAATGTCTAACCTAAACTTGTTGCCTTGCCCCCAGTATTCTCACTGATAAGGGACACCAAGGACTGCCCTTCAGTTAAGCTTTGCACAATGGAAGGGAAGAGGAAATTTCAAAGAATTTTTTGAGGAGCAATAGTGGTAAGATTTAAATTCAAAAAGTTCAAGGAGAAGCACAACTAGACCAGATAGTTGTATTGTCACATGGTAGTGCTGACAGTCTTGTCTGCATCAGTTTTAGTTGGAGGAAAAGGAGTTTGTGACCAAACACTGACTCTGGTCATGCCAGAAAGGTGACTCTTGGCAAACATTAGGCATCAACTTTTGTTTTTTAGCTTTGAGTTCTACTGAAATCAAATGTCAGCTTGACCTAATGTGATAAGTCCTAACCCTGTGGCTATGGCACACTTTTATCCTGTGGACTGATTCTATGATGCTTATAATTAATGGCTGTCTTGTGAGTTATAACTGGACTTATTGCATAGCCTTAGCCATTTTACTCAAATCAAGATTGTGAAGCAAGTATAAATACGCTAACCCTATTATAAGATTACATTTTTCTACTTACAACTGTGTGTTCAGTTATTTATTCATGATAATGATGGTTTTGCATAGTGATTCAGATATACTTTCTAACCTCTTGTTTCTTTAGAATAAGAAGTTAAATTATGCAAAGTGATTGGCTTGACTTAAGGGTACTTTCTGTGGTCATACAATGCCACACTTGATCTCATTATCTTATCTTCTTTAGGTCAATGTCTAAACTAAGCCAAAACTTGGGCCAACAGAAACAGTTGCTACCTTTGTCTACCAAAGATTCCAGGTAATAATTACATAGCCCAGTGAAACATGTAGCTTTCGACTTTCAGTGGCTAAGGACAGAACTTGGAGAAATAATTGTTATAGTTAATTCATAATTTAGGTTTAGTTTCAAGGTTCATCTCTTTCATTAGCTGAATCAAAATTTAAAATTTAAAAAAAAAATTTAAGATGTGGTTTCCCGTGGTTCTCCCGCCCCTCTGATGTAGGGTCTGAGAATAACAAACTGGGAGATCTAGGATTTAGTAGTGTTAATAAAGCAAAGAACTTGAATTTGAGAATTTTTCAAACCTTAAATAACCCAAAGTTGATTTTTCATTTGAAGAACATAGAGCAGAAATTCTCCATATCTTTCTTAAGAAAGATGCAGTTTTCAGGGGCTGTTGCATTCTACTTCTATTCTTCAGTATGGATTGTACATTCAAAGTCTAAAGGGGCCAGGTGATGCCACTGCTTGAAGTGGCTCAGGAAGGGCAGGGGGTGCTCTGGCAAACTAGAGAACTCACTTTCTGAAGAGGCAGATGGGCCTTAGCTCCTATTGATGGTTGACATGCAGCAATCAGAGTCGCTGTAGCCAGATTTTCTACTTGTCAAGAGAAACAAGAACTCAACTTTTTGATCACATCAACTGATTTTTAAACGCTGGCAAATAATTCAAAACATTTTGAATGTTCTATGGGCCAAATGAAAAACGAATACCGAGTAGATTTTGCCATGGGCCATGAGCTTGCAAACTCTGCCTTAATGTGTCATAATTTCTGCTAACACCCACATTTCACATTATTTTTTAGAGTTGCTATAATGTTGCTATTTAGTGTGAAAAAAACGAAATCTAATGTTACCATGGTAGCCTCAGCATTTTTAATAAAAGAGTTGCGATGATTTGTATTTAAACACTGTTAGCTGATATGGAATTTTATAAGTGAAAACACATATCAAATTACTAATTATTAGGAAAAATAAGATATTTTGTTCAATTCTACACAGAATTGAATCAGTCTTAGAAATATTTTTTATTCAATGTCAGAAACCCTATCTGTAAGCATTTCTCCTTTAATTTTAAACCCTGTGTATTTCTAAAGGAAACATAATATATCCATATCTGGTTCATTTACATTAAATCATTAAAATGTTTTTTTTTTATATAACCCCTTTGATGTCTAAGATGCTTCTGGAAGTCATTCAAAAAATATTCTAATCCTTTTTCCCCTGTAGTCACATTTTTGACCAAAATAAACAAGTTCAAATGCCAGAGGATTCTACTTGTAGGGTAGAACACAAAATCTGAAGTTTCTGTGAATTCTGTACAGAGAAAATGAATGATTCTTTCCCTAATTACCACTATCTCCATTTATTCCACCCCATTGAAATGATGAAATAAACTTATCAAGCAAAGAATTCCTATTTTACAATTGCTAGGAATATAATCTATCCATTTTAAGCATGACTCTGAGCTGAGGTTTAACCCTTAAATTCTTAAAATAACATGAACTTGGTCATGCAACTCAAAACTACAGCTTGCTGTTCCCCTGAATGCACAAATAACACAGGTTGAAAGATGTGCCACATGTGAGGGGAATATGTATTTATGAGATGATTCTTTATGCAGAGAGGACATACATTGCTTTACTTTCACATTGAAACAGACAGTATAGATCTTCTTTGAGAGATGGAGCTATCCACGCATTACCAAGAGCTGTCACTTAAAATACAATTTTGATTAATATCATTTGCAAATAGAATACTGACTTGGTTCCTTTCCTTCCAACAGGAAATGCAGATCTATAGGGATACAGCAGAGAACATATGTAAACTCTTGGGAACGAACAATGATGAAATGACCCAAAACATGATTATTCCTTGCTACTTCCTGAAATCTGTTCCTCAAATCCCCAAACTAACAGTTCTCTGAATTTATAGTTCACAAAAGTGTTCAAGGGTTTTCAGACCACTCGCTCAGCTCCACAGAAAGTACGGAAGGGAGGGATTTCAAAGATGTGCACAAGTGGGTCAGCCAAAGTTCATTCCTTGAGATCTTCCAGATATTTATTAAAAGTTCATGGGAGGGGATGTTCATTCCTGTAGACACAGGATGGATTTTCCAAAACAAAATGTGTAGGTACTTTTAAGTCTGTGGCTAGACTAAGATAAGCTTGTCTGCTGCTGATGGGCTTGTTCAAATGTAGCATGTCTAGTTTACCCAGAAGCCACCAAGCAAAGTAGGAAGGGAAGTAGGAGGCATGCCAGAAAGTTTTATATCAAAGAGGCTTTCCCAAGCTAGAGAAGCAGCAATCAAGTGAACCCATGTCTCCATAAGGAGGGCTAACCTGACCAACACGAAGCTGAGTGAGAAAAAGGGGTGACTCTGAGCCCAGCACCCAGCTCTACAGTGAGGAAAGAAATCCACTCTAGGAGATCTGTAAAATCAGCACATGCACCTTCATGTAATCATACTGTTATCTTTGGCTTTAATGGAGCCTGGTCAGCTGATAAGGAGTCAAAAATTAGCAAGTGTTTATTTGTTATTGTGTGTGTAAAGCACTATTCTGGGTGCTAGAATTCTACAGGGAAGCCTGACTAGTGTTTTTTAATTTCTCCCCTCTACCACCTAGCCTGGCACATGCATATATGTATAGCAAATGTGCATTCTTTTCTTTTCTAGGCTTTCTTATTTGTGGCCTGTCTGCCAGTCAGTCAGATGTATACACATTTCTTGGAGAAGAACTAAAATTTTTACGAAAGAAAAATAAGAGAACATTTGACATTCACCTTTTACATTTCCCAAATAGGCTCTTTTCCCCTTTTTTTTAAAGTTGAGGTGTAACATGGCTACAGTAAATGTAGTACAGTAAAAGTATTCATCTCAAGTACATGATTCAGTGGATTTTTCAGTGTATATACACATAGCCCCTCCCATATTAAGACATAAACATTCCCACAAACTCCGGAAGTTCCCTTGGCATCTTCCCAGTCAACACTCACCCACTCTCAAGAGGTAACTTCTGCGCTAACTTCTATCATCATAGACTTATTTCCCTGTTCTTTAATTTCATATAAATGTAATCTTAGAGTATATATATATATATTTTGTTAGCTTCTTTCACTCAACATAATGTCTTTGAGATTTCTCTATGTTGTTTGATAGAGCAGTAGTTCATTCTTTTTTTTATTGTGATACATATATTCCATTTTTATATATTTATGTATTTATTATTGTGATGCATATTCTATTTTTGTTCTGATATATATTCAATATTTCACATTAAATCATTAAAATGTTTTATATATTCATTTATTACCTTTTTATATATAGATTACAAATTATATATATATCACAAACTATATGTGTGTGTGTGAGTGCGTGTAGTACAATTTCTTAATCCATTCTGTTGTCGATGGTATTTGAGTATCTCCAGTTTCTGACAGCATCAGTGGCTATTCTCATAAATGTTTTTGTTGGATGTAAACTTATTTCTCTTGGGCATATATCTAGGAAAACGATGTATGTTTAGTTTAAGTAGATATTGACAAGCAGTTTTCAAAGTGATTGCACCATTTGATATTCCCAGCAACAATGTATGGAGGTGCATGGCCTCAAAACCTTGCTGACACTTGATTTTGCCCATCTTTTAAAATTTTTAGTATTTGGGCAGAAATACTATTGTGGTTTTAATTTGTATTATTCTGATGACTAATAATGTTGAATATTTTTCCATGTGGTTATTGGCCCTTTATGTATTCTTTTATGTAGTACCTGCTCTAGTCTCTCTTTATATATATGTTTTTGAACTCATTATTTTTCTTTTCTTTATTGATTCACAGGAATTCATAAATCAAGTGACTATATAAATTTTGGGTCTTTTTCTAGAAATATTTTTAGATAGAAATATTTAATGTGTAGTTTTTGACTCCCGAAATTCTTGCAGCTTGTATTAGAAATAATTATTTCAAAAGTCAACAATTTTTATTTGTTAGAGCCAGGTTTGGTTAAGAAAGGAAAAGCCCTTAAGAACTAAAAGGAAACTGGGCATTGTGTCAGTTTGGAATTGGAAATAAGATAGAGAGAGATCATGGCTAATGGCCCCTATCCCTAGAGATTGACACTGGACTGGATGGAGGTGGGAGGAGAAAGAAGAGTAAGATGTGGCACATGCACCTGAAGACCAGGAGTGGGGGTTGGGAGGATGGATCATAGCACCTCATAGGGAGGAAAGAATTAGCATGAAGAGAGATCAGTACAAATTGCATGGGGATCAGGTGTTTGTTTCCAGATGGTCATTCCATAGACTACAACCCATCCCCAGGGCTGAAGCCACATGAGCAATGCATGATGTAAGGCCTTTCCCCTGACTGCTGCTTGCAAGTCACCCATGTTTTTATCATCTAATACAAATAACAACATCACAAGATCTTTTGAGACGCATATGGACATCATCCTTTATAGAGGCCTAACCGTCTAAAAGTGATATCCTCAAATAACATCTGTGGGAGTTTTAATGTCATTAAAAGGATGACAAAAAAAAATGTTCAGCTCTTTTATTTGAGTGAGACTAGACAATGGTGACACCTATCTCCATTAAATAATATTAAGTCTCCTGAACCTGAGGAAAACAATCATTCCCATTATTAGGCATTTTACAAATCAATGGGAGAGACACTATATAGTATTTATTGATACTCAGTGTTATCATTGCTCTTCCAAGCTTATTCCCTTTATCACAGAGCTGGATGCACAGAAACTACATTTTCCAAACACCTTTGCCAGCAGAGTTCTGGTTCAGATACAGCCAGTGAAAGGCACTGGTATGAGATTTCAATGGTAGAAGAGAATTGGCCATCATTACTCCTCTGGAAGCTGTAGGTAGAGACTTGTGGGAAGACATGAGTGAGGTTTACAGTGGCTTCCAGGTGAATTCCTGAGATTTGCCTGTTTTAAAACTGCTAGATATCCTAAAAGCAGCAGAGGATCTCTGTGACTTTCTCTCCCAAAGCCCTTCTAATAGTTTTATAAGCACATGGATTCTTTAATTAAATCCATTCCTGCTAAAATATCTAGAATAATCTTCTGACGCTCTGACCAAACTCTAACTGATTTAGGAAGTCGTTTTCTTAAAAACTTATCTTTAAATATTGTTCATCCAATTTATTATTCAACTTATGACAATTTAAATTACATACATTCAAGGAGTACAGCTTTGGGGTAGATGGCTGTAAATGAGTTTGCCTCCTTGAGTCTTTCGGTTGGTGGTTATTTCTTTATCACACCCAATTTAATTTTACCTGTTCCAGTACCAAGTCAGTACTCAACAATTATCAATTGAAGAGGCCAATAAAAATTGAAGCAGCTAGATATAATAGAAAGAGTATGAAATTTGGAGTTGAAACGCCTTAAATTTAAATTTTGACTCCACTTACAAACTCTGTGATCTCAGATAAGTCATTAAACCTTTCTAAGTGTCCTCTCTTAGGTATCACAAAAACCTCTGCTTTGTCTATTTGACAGAATTTAGTGAAATATGTGAATGTACTGCCTTAAAATTGTTAAATGTTTAACTAATGTTAGTTATTGTTAGTTAACATCTCTCTTAGAAATGATAGATTTCATTTGTGGCATGGATCACTGCTATGGAGTGAATATCTTTCCAGTAATAAAATTGTAATAGGTAATACATTATAAGTCAAGCATTATTCTCAGTCCTTTATGTATATTAATTTAAGTAACTCCCATAATAACCTCATAAGATAAATATTATTATTATTCCATTTAAATAGATAAGAAAACTGAGGCACAGAGAGGTTGTGTAATCTGCCCAATTTTTACATAGCTTATAAAATGGTAGAGATGGGATTTGAACCCAGTAACCTGGTTACAGAATCTATGCTCTCAGCCTCTATGAGAAATTTAGAAGTTGGAAGGAATAATATAAAAAGTTGGTATAGTTTAGCTGTCCCTAATATGTTCCATTCAACAAGAAGACAAAGAGCCAGTCAGTGTCAGCTGTCAGTCTATATTCTCACTCTTGACACTGGCATGAAAAGAGACCACGGAAACAGGCTACAAGTAGCAGCAGCTACAGCCTCCCACTTGGAGGTACATGGATGGGAGAAGCAAAGCATGGCCTGGAGAGGACCAGGAGGCACAGAATGTGCTCAGACTTCAACAGAGTGTGCCCAGGACCAACCAGCTACAGTACTATGCCTAAGCCAGGCTGTGAGCAAAATCCCAAGAGGGACATTGCAGCAAATGTCACGGTGACATTGTTTACATTCTTAGTGCCCATCTGCATGGTGGTCATGCTGGCTGGAAACACTGCAACACACTCAGGAGAGGTACCACACCCACATCTCACTCCCCTGAGATGCTGGGAATGTGGGAGCAATGGCGTTAGACTACTGACCTCCTTCTGAAATGGCATCTGGTGCTGGAATCCTTATCTACTCATCATCTCAGCCAAGAGAAATGGTAGCTCCTTTCCTCTACAATTCCTCCTGCAGCCACCCTGTTCATCTCCTTGTCCTTCAACTTTGTTGTTTCCCTTAGAGCAAAAAGTGAAATGGAAACATTTCTACCTCTGTGAATGGAGCAAAACACTTTTTAAAAAAGCTCTTCAGTCCTTAAAAAAAAATTTCATACAGTGACTGAAATTACAAAATAGAATAATAGAATGAAATGAATGAGTTTGGGGAAAAAAGAAATAAATGAGTGAATTTCATTCTAGACCTTGGGCTTTAGAAGAAAGAGTAAAGGTCTGCTAGGCGTGATTCTAGAGAGTTGCATATCCAAGGTTCAAGAGAGATCAGGGCTGGAGATACAAATCTAAGCGTCATTTTTGTCTAGATGGTAATTGAAAGCATAGGAAAAGATGAAATCTTAAGGGCAAGATTTTAGCTGGCGAAACCAAAGAATCAAAGATAGTCTAGTGCACTCTTTTCCTAGTTCCCAAAGCACTCTAAAACAGCTTTCTTTGGGAGAAAAGAAGTGGGAAGAGGTGATACTCAAAGAGTTCAACGTGAAATGTTCTAATTATTTTTCTCTAATTAGTAATATCACATTACAATAACATTTATTATAATATATTATAACATAATATTAAATATATAATATATTTTCTATAGCTCTCTTGGAATACTCTCTGAAGAAAGATTTGGGAAATTTGAGCTAACTTAGAATTAAGGGCCTTTAGAAAAACACATAGAAACCCATTGCATTGTTTTACATATTGTATTGTTCACCTACTGTCCTTTGAAATTATTTATACTAAACCGTAATCTCACATGCAAGTATTTGTCATCTCTCATCATTTTCAATTTAAAAAAATTATCTTCATTATTTTAAGAGAAAATATACACCTTAATTTTTCAAAATATTATCCCAGCCACTTAGGTTTTCTCTACTCGGGCTCCTAGATTAGAAGTTTTTAAGTAGATGAACTTCTGAAGTGCATGCCACCACTGATGTAGATTATTGAAGAAAATTCTAAAACAAATTCATGTATAACGAGAGTGTTGGCTGGCTAAAATTTGAGATTACTAAATGTGTATTTGATTGTGGGATGTGCTAGATATCACTCCACCTTTTTTCACCCCCCCCCAATCCCACTCCCGCCCTCCAAACCTATTTGCAGCAGCTGATTAACATGTGAGGGGGTGGGACTTGCTGCTTGAACCATATCTTCTACATAATTCAAATATGTGTGGACTTATCTAGAGGGAAGTTGATAATGGATATGAGGAGAAAAAATGGGCTCCTCAAGGGATAATTTACTTTATAGAATAAAAAGATAACTATATCCTGGCCAGTCATACCCAACGACAGGATCTGCCCACAGGTCAAAGTGGCACAGACGTTCCTAGAACATGAAGCATGGTGTCTGGGTATGAAATCCTCCCATCCCTGCTGCCCGATGGCATTTGTTCATTCCTTGAAGGATAAAAGCTGGGTGTGTAAACTGACAGCTGTTGCAATAAACCTTGTAATAACTCAAAGCCCAAGGAACTGTGCTGTGGGGCCCCCCATCTGAAGGTAACACAGCAGGAGTGAGTGTTTTCCTTTCTGATTTATAGGAAACTGTGAAGCTGTCATGGTGTTATGGTGACTGATAGCACCGGTGGTGGCCAGGGTGAATTAGCCAAACTTTGGCTAGGTAAAGGTCCATTGGAAAGGGTCCAGGTCAAAGCAGGAATGCGACTCTGGAAAGCAGGGTCTGCAGGCTATTGCAGCTGTAAACAGCATGGGCCATGGCAGGGTGGTTGAGGTCAGGGCAGTGGACAGTGGAGGCTTTTGGAAGCTGAATGTGGCTAGCAGAGGCAGAGAGAAGCAATATCCCTAAGTTGATTCACAGATGGATGTAAGTTATTCTTTGGGAAGATCCATATATGTATGGGGGGACCATGCAAAGTACTCTATGAACAATTGGGGGCTTAAAGTTTCTAAGACTTGAGCAGTAGCAGTCATGTCATTTCACGGTATGCTGAGGGTATTTGAGATATAAATGAAACGCATGGGTCATAGAACAACTGAAAAGCAGCTGCTTCCGTATTACAGCTACATACACAAATATATATAGTTCAACAAAGCACGGCCTGATAGAATAGGTATGGTGTATTTACAATTAATTTTAAATTACTGAAGTATTAATGGGTGCTTTTAAGATGCTTGAACACAGTTTGTCCTCAGGCATTTTAACATTTCAACCCACTCCTTGCCTCCCTCTAATCTTATTTACACTGTTAATTTGCTTAGCAAATATTCTCTAGCTAATGTCAGGTTTGTAAGTGCCCCTTACTTACCTAGCTGTGGGAACTCACTCTCTGCTCCAGGGTAAATACCAGACACCTGGAGACCAGAGGAACAGGGCCATCTGGCCCCATGGAAGTCACAGTTTCTTAGAAGAGTCAAGACATCCATCCGACAGACTAGCAAGGCACTTGATTAAATGAAGACACAGCTCATGTTGGAGTCGAACCATCCTGAGCATCAGGAGACTAATCTATAGTGCCCAGCCCTGACCACACATCGGAATCATTGTGGTAGGTTAATATGTCTGGTCCTGTGTCAGGAGGCCTGTGACCGTGCTTAGGTCAGCTGCAATGTAACAATGCTTCCTTCCTCTGTGAACATCCTTCCTCTGTAACCTGCCATCAGGAGCACATGCCACACTAGCTTGGACTATTCCACGTGTACCAATTAATTTAAATACGCTAGAAGAAAGTGAGGAAATGAAATCATCACATGTTCTTCACTCTTTACATCTTGCTACCTCATGATAATTCTGGCATGCTGGCTCCTTCCTAATATTTCTGTTTCTGAAAGGAAGAAGCCTGTCTCTCAGCATCAAATGGGAAAAAAAGAGTTGTATTTGGTCGTCATCTCTGTCAGTTACCTTCATTATTGATAACAGAGGTTGGTTACCTTGCAGAGAGAGAAACTGTGCTGCGATTGTGTCCACAGAGCATGACCTTAAATAACTCATTTCTCTGAGAACCACTTTAGAAGGGAGGATTCTCCAGATCTGCTCAGACCTTTGAAATTATTCAAGACAAGTTGTTTCATTAGCAGAAGACTGAGCAATTTTTCCTATTGGTGTCTGGAACAGTATTGTGCTCTAAGAGAGCTTGCTGGAAATCCCTTCAGCCTGACACCTGTTTCTTGGAATTCTGAAACTTTTCACTTTACTACCTAATAAGGTTAACTTGGGATCTGGCAAGGAGCAGGCAGTGCTCCCTGATTTTGGCCACGGGTTCCTTTAAAACAGGGAGCTCTCCTTGTTCCAGTAAGTCTGGAAATGATTCAGTGCCCTAAGATATGAAAATCCCTTAAAGAATCAACAAAGGAGCATACTGAGTTTTAGATCTGAAAATGTCCAAAGCACTTACTTTGTGTTAAATACTATGTTAGTGTGTTACCTGCATAACAAGTTTAATCCCACAACAACCCACTTTACCAACTTGAAAATTGAGACTTAATAGTAGTTTGCAACCTGCTAAAGGTCAAACTGTAAGCCGTTTAGCTGAGAGTCAAACTTAGAAGGCTGGTGCACATCCCGAGGTCATACCAGTCACTACTCTTTAATCACCTCCCTTAGCCTAAGTCGGTTCATTGGCTTACTCTATTCCCATTATACCTGCTACATATGGAATGACTGCTGTATTTCAAACATTGTGCTGGGCATTTCAAAACTATTTTTTCCTTTGGATTCCTAGAGAAACCTTCTTGGGGATGACTAATCCCATTTTAAAGATGAGAAAAGTAAAGCAAAGCTGGCCTTCAAATCTAGGTCTTTGTGACTCCAAGATCTGCAGTTAACAACTTTGCTCAAAGTCAGGACACTGCAGGCACACAGCCCACTCGCAGTCCCATGGTCCTCTCCATCTGTTATACAACTGTGCCTTGGCTCATAACCCATAACTGTGGAGGAAACCTTTGGGAGAATTTAGTTCGGCAGAAGTAACTCCATACAGAGTCATTCATGGACATTCATGGACAAGGCAAAAATTATCAATATTAGCAATATACATACATTTACATCTATATATCTATTATGTGTCAACCTGACTGGGCCACAGGGTGCCCAGTCATTTGGTCAAACATCATTCTGGATGTGTCTGTGAGGGTGTTTCTGGATGAGGTTAATATCTGAGTTGTTCACTGAGTAAAGCAGAGTGGTACCAGCTCTGATTTAATATGGTGCCAACTAATCAGGTAAAGGCCTGAGTAGAACCAAGACCCTGATTAAGAGGGACTCCTCCTGCCTAGCTGCTGAGCTGAAATATTAGTCTTTTCCTACCTTTGAGCTCAAACTGAGAAATCAACTCTTCTTGCTCCAAGGCTCTAGGATTGAAACTCACACCATCAGTTCACCTAGTTCTCAGGCCTTGGGACTTGAACTAAAATTCATATTAGTTCTCCTGGGTCTCTAGCTTCAGAATGAAAATCTTGGGACTTCTCAGTCTCCATATATGTAATCTTCTATTGGTTCTGTGTCTCTAGAGAATCCTGGCTAATTTTTTATCTATATTTATGTCTGTGTGTGTGTGTGTATGTACATGTATATGTATCATCTATATCATCTATATCTATATATCTATATCTGTATCTATATCTATATCTATCTTCTCCCTTGTCTTCTAGAGAGAATTCTGACCTTGTTCTTAGAGATTCTTATCTTTTGTGCCCTTCAAGAAAAATTATTCTCAGCCAGATTGGTTCTTTTGACCTTTTATTTTAGCCAAAGCTGAGAGTAACTAGGGACAAATATAGAAGGCCTGAGAGTTAGGTTGCTGGAAGAAATCCAGGGGCATTGGTATCAAAAGAAGGAGGAAATGGGTATGTATATGAAGAAAGGAACGAAACAAAAGTTTTATTTGTTTTATTTTTCAAATATTTGCAGATATGTGCTCTGTCATCTCTTTAATGGTGCTCAAGAAACTTAACACACAGAACTCAAGTACCTTTTGGCAGCTGGACTGTGCTTTATTGGCTGCAACTCTGTGTTAAGACTGGTCCACTAGGGCTATCGTGGCTTTATAAAAAGCTCCTCTAAATATTTTCTGACTAAATAATTCATGCAATCTGTATATTCTGAGGAGGGCTAAAGTGCAAGCAATCTTTTCAGATCCTTCTTTTTTTGACAGGAAGGAAGGGATGAGGAAGGGAGAAGGAAGGGAGGAAGAAAGGGAGAGAGGAAGAGAGCGAGAGAGCTGAAGCTGTTGATTTTGACTTCCCTGAATCTCTGAAACAAGGTAATAGCACAACCAGCTGTAAATCAGGATTCTGGAAAAAAATTAGGCCGGCATTCTCTAAAGCATTCATTGTATATCATCAATCAAGTTATCTCCTGATCTAATTTAATACTAGTTATTTACCATCCTTGGTAGAATTTAAAAAATAGTCACACAAATTATTTTCTGTGTTCTCTGGTTCAGATGAGAAATACTGGTTGAAAAAGGCTAGATCAGAGTTTTCTGACAGTGACACTATTAACAATTTGAGCTGGATAATTCTTTGTCATGGCGCTTGTTCTGCACTTGTAGGATGTGTTAACAGCATCCCTGGCCTATATCGATTAGATGCCAGTAGCAACCTCCCACTTTCAAACCCCAGTTATAACAACCAAAAATGTCTCTAGACATTGCCAAATGTCCCCAGGTGGCAAAATCATCCTCAATTGAGAACCACCAATTTAGACCCTTGATACTCAATGTATAGCCACACAGGTATTACCTGGAAGCTTGTTAAAACTGCAGAATCGCAGGGCCCATCTAAACCTTCTGAATCATACTCTGTGTTTTAACAAGATCTGCATGTGATTTGTCTACATACCAAAGTATGAGAAGGTTAATCAAAGCAAGACATCGTATCTTAATCTAAGAACAAACTGATAAATAAACAGACATAATCTCAGGTCTCACTGACCTGTTTAGCTCAGCTAACTGATTATGCAATTATTCTCATGCATATCTATACAATTGAATAGTATGTGCCACAATACAATGCAGATATGTATTTATTTACATGTTTGATGTTCATAATGTACCTTGTTAGGTAAAAAAGCAAACTGCAAAACAGTATATACCATATGGTATGATCTCAGTTCTGCAGACATGAATTAATTTAAATTACATGCACATAAGAAATCTATCCGAGTATATAAACAAGAAAATTTTTAGCAACAATTGGGAAGAGAGATTATGGGTGGCTTTTATCTCCTTCATTAAAATGTTTTCAGCATTTTTCTGAGTACATATTGTTTTTATAATTAGAAAAGACAAGAATCCTTTTTCAGTTGTGCAAAAGATGACCTTAGCAGCTACATCTGCTCAGCCTCACAGTCTGTCCTCACAATAAGGAGGTCCAAGATTCATAAAATATGTCCACACTATGCCTCTTCTGGCTGAAGTTCATCCATTTATTCCCCCAGAGAACAGAATTAGTGTAGAAGGTAGATGTGATTTTATTACAGTTCCTGTACTGGAGGTCCTTACAACCTCTAGGGGGTGGGGATGGAAGGTGCTACACAACTAAGAGCACTAGAGCTGAGGTGGAGCAGAGACTAGCTCATGATTCGCCAGGCCCATTATCTTTTTCTTCTTTGTGGTTCTTCATGCTTCATTTTGGCCTTATGACAAAAGCAATGTGAGCAGTAAGTAGTATGACACACCAGGTCTGATCCTTAAACACCTTCCTGATGTGACTTGCCATGCTCTTTCTCCTTGTGCTTGGTTAACACAGATAAGCCACATGATACAGATGACAGAGCCACCCTGAACCCCTGAGTTGCATATTGAAGTAGAGCAGGCTGCCAATTGGGAACATAGTTTGGACTTTATAGAAGCAAGAGATAATAAACCTTGATCACGTGAGCTGTTAGCATTTTGGGATTGGTTTGTTATAGGATCTTTGTGGTAGGTTTTGAATGAAATGTTGTTGATGTGCAGAGGAAAAAGAAGCAGGAAGGAATTAATATGGGAGCAGTCACCTTCTGAAGGAGGACAAGTGTGAATAAACTGGATTACTGTTGACCTGAGTCTCACATCCAGGCTTATGGGAGCATTTATTGGCACAGATGATATATAGGTGGATGAAGCTAGATATTTGGGCCCTGTCTGGTGAGAAACTGATGAAGAGTAAATTAAAAAGCAATCTTTCTTCTCTGGGAAGATGGTCTGTAGCAGGAATCTGAGTTCATTGATCACTAAGCAGAGCTATACTGTTAACTCAGCAAGTTGTGGGTGAAGGGCTATCAAGCGATTCCATTTAGAAGCCTGAACCTTCTGGCTTGCTTGAACATAATAGCTCATCCATTTGAAATTGTGTTAGGTTAAAACTTGGCACTAGGCTTGTCATCCCAGATGTGAAATTTTATTGTCAAACAAACAGACCAGAAAAGTTAAAAAGGTTCTGGGGACCTCAGGTTGTTGTAAGAGTTCTTTCACTGGAAAATTGAGCCAATAGATAGAAACTTCCATTCAAATGTAAAATTTTATGGAGTTAACTACATTAAAAAAATATATAACTCTGTGTATACTTTTCAAGAGCCTTTGAATAACAGGAATAAGAAAATAAATGTGCTTATTAATAAACTGGGTGGGCATGTGTGTGTTCTTTTCTTGTCTCTCCACTGAAACAAAACCTTGATGTTGAATAACAAACCTTGACCTACAAATAATTTCTATATTTTCATGGTTTCCTTTCTTGGCCTTTTAAAAAAAATGTTTATTATTAATGCCTGTAGTACCTGGTTTTCCTAGGTGGTCTCCATCCAAGTACTAACCAGATCTGACCCTGCTTAGCTTCATGAGATCAGACATCGGGCTTGTTTAGGGTGACATGGCCATAGACAACAGACCATGGCTCCACTGGGGGTGTAAACCCAGGATTTTCTGCATGTACAGCAGACAAGTTAACCTCTACATAACAAAACCACGTCCTCTCAGCCTTTTACTAAGCAAGAAAGTAGTACAGTCTGGATGACATCTTGACAACACCACTCACCTTTGGAAAAGAAAAACAACTATTAGTAAAAGGAGATAATTTCTGAACAATGCTGGGCCCAGATACAGGGCTGAAATTCAGCACCACAGGATATCATGTTCACTAAACATCAAGATGAATCAGAGAAGCTAATGCTTTAGAGTAAAGGGCTACTTTGTCAGAACCAGAGAACACTCAGGCCACCTAATACCTTCAATAACTTAACATTATAAAAATGAGGCCAGGGTGGGTATGGAAAATGTCACAAGAGAAACAAGGAGAGTAGAGCATTAAAATCTGGCAAATGATGAGAAGATGAAGCATAAGTAAATTATAAATCCCTTCTGAAACATAAGTTGAGACAAAGCTCTTGACGAGGCATGACTACTCTAGGAGACCAACCCACAGACCCCTGGAAGTCCACTGCAGACAACCAGGGAGGCCTGGACCACCCCTGGAGGACCACTGAGCTAGCGGGTAAGTCTGGGAGCACAAAGGCAACACTCTCTGTGGCCACAGTTTCTTTTATTGCCTAAAAGATGCAATGCTACTTAAACCCATTCTGGGAGTCTGTTGGGCTTAATAAGTTTATGTGCATAGGCACTGAGAAGCTGGAGAAAAGACTGAAATTATATTATTCCTGGCTGGGAATGTTCCCTTTTAAATACCTTATAATTACAGTGCTACCCTTGTAGACACAGGCCACTGTGAGGTCCTGAGCTGTACCATAAACTTATTCCCACCTAATAAACTTCCCTCTTGGCATTTTCATCCCTAAAGTGTTGGTTTTTACCCCAAAGCCTTCTCTGTCCTGGCTTATCCACCTCAGTGGGAATCTCAGAAGGCTAACACTGGGTGAGGACCACTAGAGCTTCAAGTCTAACCACTCTGTGTTACAGAGAAGGAACTGAGGGTCAGGGGAATGACACTGTATGGATTTGGGGCTGCAGGTAATACTCAAGAAGTCACCTCAATGACGCTTGGGCTCAGCCATTTTCTAGTGCTTTCAGATCTGTTTCATGGGCTGTTCCTGCCACACATAGACATGCCCATAACAAGGTCATTTTTTTCACTGTCAATCAATAAACTGCAATTTCTCCCCCCACCCCCACACACGCACCAACTGTTAGCCAGTTGGAATTCTTCCTTCGTGAGGAGTTTGTGTGTGCACACTTATGGGTATGTGCTTAAATTCTGGTGTCTGCTAATATTTGTTGTGAATATTTGTTGGAATGAGAATCCAGGATGATACAGCATTTAGCAAAATAGAGTACAGTACCAAGTTATTCTGAGCTTAAGAGATCAGCAAGTCATGGGTTTCCGCAAAAAACACCGTGTACCCTGCCTCCTGAACATGTATGTGGGCCTCTGCACTCCAGGCTTCCTCTGCCTGATGTGGACTCATAGGGAGTGTTTGGCTGGACAGGAAGGAGAGACTGTGAGACTCAAGGCACACTGGTGCCCCTTCAGGGTCAGGTTACATGACTAGTTGTCCGTGGGGTCATTCTCCTGATCTCTTCACAGAGTGTAGCTTGGTCTGGAGCCTTCAGGGATGGAAACTTTGAGAGAAATGAGATTCATCATTTTTATTTTCCCAAAAGGCAGCAACAGTGTGTTGCCCCCAATAGCTTCCTGCACAGCAGAGGTTGACAATGAAAAGTGGTAGCAGAAAATCAAAGCTATAGATGACCCATAGTGGCTGTAGACCGATTCACAAATGGGTCTGAGACCTGCATAAACTGAATTTTAAAAATTTAAAGAAGTATTTGTGCATGGATGGTGGAGGTGGAGTAAATAGGAGTGGTAGCTGGATTTATTTAAGAAAAAAGATGCTAAAGAGGATAACAGACTGGAGTAGAACAGGGGCTTTGGGTCATTAATGTTAATGTTAACCATAGCTCATTGGTAGTCCCTGGCTGGGCTGGTGAAGCTTGGAATGTGCAAGTAACACTTTTATCAGGGATCAGTTTCTCCTGCTAACACAGGATTTATTCAGGAGGGGATCACACATCTATTTAATCATCAAATTTTACTGAGACTGACTATGGATCAGGCACTGGAGATATAATGACAAATGAAAAGACACAGTCCTTTCTCTTATGGAGCCCATCATGTGGCAGAACATGAAATCATATATAAACTAACATTAACACAATATGTTGGAATAAAAGGTACTGAATAGATATTTTTATTGGTAGTTTCCATTGCTAGCATTTCCATCAGGGCTTTCGTACCTACAGATGGAAGCTCCATAATGGCAAGGGATTTTATTTATTTTATGCATTGCTACATAGCACATAGTAGGCAATCAAGACATATTTGATGAAGAAATAAGTTCAGATATTTCTCATTGCTTTTAAAAATCTTTCTCGGCTCCTGCATAAGTAGATGTGTCTTGGACTGGCAATGTACATATTTTCTTACACAGTGCACAGAGCTGATTTGCTAAAATGATATCTGCTTCTGAAATATTTCCCTTAAAACATATACATACGCAGACACTTATTTATATATTCAATTTAACTCTCCATTTTAGTAATTGTTGATAAATATTTTTATAAATATTTTTATAAATATATAAATATTTTCCCTGCACAACTAGGCAAAACCTACAGCATAGACCTCTCCCTGCTCTCCATGATGAAGATGCGCTGCTCTCCCTTGCGCTCCTTGGTTGAGAGTGTCTGTTGTGCATGTTGCTTGCTTTACTGTGATCTTCCTTTCAGCCATTCACCTTGTGTTCTGGAGGAACAGTTTTGATCCCAGATGGCTGGCAGAGGATGCACAAGTGCTAGAGCCATAGCTGCTTAGAGGAAGCAAAGAGTATTCTAGTGGATGACAAAACGTAAGTTTTATGGAAACCCAATGTGCCTTCAAGGCACTGGTGCTAGAAAAAAAAAAAAAAAAAGAGCAGAAGGCTACTGGGGTCTGACAGAAATTCTTGGACATTTTCAAGGGAAATATCACAGTAGTTGGGGGATCTGACAGACTATGGTAAACCTGATAACTTCAGAGACCACGGCCCAAGGCAAGCCATGCCTACAAGAGAGTTGAAACATGGAAGAGCCATTACCAATGATCAGGAAGTTTCTCTTCATAGGGATGATGCTCTCATGGGCATCCGTGTGGGTGCCCCAGTGCTCCCATTTCCTGGAATGTAACCATGGTGGGCATGCAGTGAGTTGGGGAATGACTCAAGCTAGCTTAAACCAGGAAAGCATTTATTCAACAAGGTTTCTAAAAACCCAAGGTGATCATGCAGCAGACCCTAAAATAAATTAGAATTTGAGGTATGAAAGCCACAAAAATTCTGACTCTTCTATCTCTTCCTCATGGTGAGCCGCTTTCTTCTCTTCTTTTATACCCTGGCTTTCTCTGCTTCTGTGGACAGTGCCACTGGAAGTGTACCAATAATAGTATGTATCCACCTGGAAAGACTAACTCTCTCCCTACTTCATTCTCTATTCCTCAGAAGGGATATTCCTATTGCCCAGCCTCAACCTGATGCCTGGTCCCGGGCCTGTTGCCAGTGATTTTTTTATATCCTATGAACATGGACACCAAAAGCCATGATGGAGGACAAACAGGAATGGGGCAGTGGTGGGTGGGGGGTGGGAGGACAGTTCCATAAAAAGGCTGGGGTGGAATAGGGTTGACTTGCTGGGCATATAATCCAACAGGTTTACACCACAATTCTTGATTTAGGAGATGGCCTGTAAGTATACCAATTAGTAGCTTTAAATTGAACCCTAAGTTCTTATTTGGATGTAGGATGAAGTAATCGGCAGTTGGCCTCATGGTTGGAGCCTCTGTTTCTGTTTGCTTTATGGCCTAAGATAAGTCCCTTTTTTTGGATATTAATTCCTTCTTAAAAACAAACAAACAAACAAACAAACAAGAGAAATTACATTAGTCCAGTTCTACATAAATAGTCCCTATCAAAAATATTTTTAAAATTCTAATGGTTATTACTCATTGACTATAGGCTGCTTGGCTTAAACATAATTAGAATGGACTTTACCTTTGACTGAAGTTACAGAAACTAATTACTCAGATGAGAAGCTTTGCTGGGTGACATTAATGTTTTGAAAAACTGAAAGATAGGGAGAGTAAGTGCATTACTAATTCATAAATGCAATTTCATAGAATTCATTCAGGGGTGAATGATAACAGTAATAATAATAGTAATAATAGCTACCTTTTTCCTAGCTAATAATAGCATTTTCTGTTTGCCAGACTCTGTGCTAAGACTTCGTTTGATATTTCATTTAGTTTTCACAGTACTACTATGAGGTGGATACAACTTTTAATCCTTATTTTACAGATAAAGAAACTGAACTCTGACTTAACAAGGTCATCCAATAAGAATGTGGCAGAGCCTAGTTTCAAACCCACTTCTTTTATGAAAAATTAAAATCTATTGCATTAACTGACTTCTGCCACTTAAATTTAAATTAAGTAAAATTGATAGAATTAATAAATGATAAAATTATACAATATGATGTGTACGTGCTATATATATCATGTATGGTCTCTTTTATGTCTGAGTTCCCCCACATGCACTCTCCAATGCATGCGTCACAAAGGCATAGGTGCATATGAATGTTTAAATATTTAAACAGAATTTAAAAATCTCCTTTGTCTAAAAGGCATGACAGTGTTTCAATCACAGAGCCAGGCATGTGGGGGATACTTTGCAAGCACAAGCTCAACTATATGAGGGCGCAAAGTTAAGTTTTTATTGGCCTGGGTAGGGTGATTCAAGCCTTGAAGTTTTACTGCTGGGGCCATGTGGTTTGGGAGGTGCAATTGTAGGGTGTGTAGGTTTGTGATTGCTCACGTGTGTGATTGCATGTGTGTGTGTGCATGGCTGGGTGTTTTTCAGAGTGGAACAAGGAGGATTAACTTTCAGCATTTGGCTCACCCTAACCTACAGCAGATGGGCACTAGCTTTAAGTTCTCATAAAGTTAACCCCTAGAGACTTGTTAAATAATTTATCCTCAACTTTGGAAGAGCAAAGATATAAGGTTATTAAGAAAAAATGGAAAGCCACATGATAATGTGCCATTGATGGGCTGAGGCGGTCTCATTGTGGTACATGGCAGTGTAGTGGTGACTGGATTTGGAGGATTGAGGGAAGGGATGGGTTGGGGGAACCCCTGGAGCAGACAGCTCCTGACTTTATACACAGCAGCTGTCAGAGAAAGTGAGAAAAGCCTCCATTCTCTACTCAGGGAATGGCCCCAACTTTAAAACATACTGAACCATGCTAATTTTAAAGCCTCCCAATATAACCATTTTATTTTATCCAGCTGTGGGGCCTGACTTTTGGCTGGAAAAGGGAGCCAGAGAGAGAGGGAGGGCAGAGCTGGAAAAATAAATCCACAGGATGCCTGTCAATACCTGTTTTTAAGTTAAGGGTGTACGAGCTGTAGTGAAGTCACATGGGTGACTTATCATAGACCAGCACCTCCTCGTGACTTTAAATGACCTCCCTTCCTACCCTCACTGCCAGCAACTGGAGATGTAAAAGTCCTTCAGGCCTCTGTGATGAGGCTCTCATGTTCTCACTCTCTTTTAATAAAATACCATGAGCATAGCTCACTCCTCAGATACTCACCCACCTACTGAGACAACTCTTAGGGAAGCTGGGCTACCCAGGATCTATGGTTGCAAACAACAGAAATTATTTCTATCTAATGAAGCGGAAAAGGAATTTATTGGAAGGAGATTGGATAACTTGCAAAATCGAAGAGAAGGCCTCATGGGGCCATAGTCTTAGGTAGTGTATAGGTGCCAAGGGAGGTAAAGTGCTAGAAACACAGCCAAGGTCATGTCACGAAAGGGTCTGTACGTCACTGCAGCTGCTCCTGCAAATCTCCAGCATTGAACAACTCTTAATGCTGCGGGTACTCCCAGAACAATTACATCCAACTCCACAGGCCGGCCAGCCAGGTTGTTGAGAGAGGCACTATCAGACCTGCTTCTGCTTTGAGATGAGAGGCAAGCCCTGCCTCTGACATCTCTGAGGGGATTCGGGTGCTGGGAAGGCAAAATTGTCAGATATCTACAACAAGGCTTTCTCTAAAATTGAAAAGTCCTCCTTCCCAGAGAAAGATAAAATAAAATAAATAAAAAATAAAGAAAAGGAGGAGTTCCCAATATCATAATAATCACAAAGACTGTCGAGATGTTTTAGATTTTGTACTTTCCAGGAGAGTTAGGTTTCTCTGACCTGAGTTCGAAGGAGAATCTGTTCTAAGGTTATTTGTCCAGGAAAGTTAACATGAGGTTCTTTGACACCTGTAGGTATGGGGCTTGTTGCTATGACATCTTTTGAAGCAGAGAAGGGAACAAGAGTTAGAGAAGTTACATGCATATAAAATGATAGTCCCCTCTTTACAAGTAGCCTGAGTGATATGATTCTATAAAGAAAATCAAAAGCAAGTGTTTGTTTCTTTAAGCTCCACACCAGACATGGCATGTGTTAGGCTGAAGATTTAAAAACAAAGCCCAGGATGTGGTCTGCTTGGCATCTCTACTCAGTAAGTATTTATACTGTGGGGCAAAACAGGCCCCATAAGCATTCCTTCCATTACTTTGGCGGGGAGGAATATTTCCCAATTGTTAGTCCATCTCCTCTGTTACCATGTTATGGGAAGCGCTGAGGCTATGGGGGAAAGAAAACTGCTCTAGGAATTGGAGTCTGTCTCAGGTGATCAGTGTGATCCTGAACATATGACCGGACCTTTGAATTGAGGAGTGAGAGGAGAGAAAAACACTTCTGGTCTTAAAATTAACCGAAGGACTGGGATTTAAAATACAAAGTAGATTCTGCAATGGCGAAAAATCTTCAATAGCCTTAAAGGGGGTGGGGGCAGGGAACATAAACTCTAAGAGCATCTCCCTGTTGAGGCCCCAAGTTTCCCATCTCCAGAATAAATATGGATTTGTTCTTAAGTGTTGAAGTGCGTCTGACAGGGCACGCGCCACCAGTGACACTCATCTGGAGCTAATTTTGTGGGGGCATTTCTTCTCCTCTGGCCAAAGAATTTAAATGAGATGATTCTTATACAATAAGCCTGTCAAGTGTGTCCCTGATTTAATAATAAAGATGAAAACCCAGTGGGGGAAGTAATAAGGAGAGTTCACTGAGACAAGTGAGCTTCCCGTGTGCCTGTGTGCAGGAGGAAGGTAAAGCAGGCACAGGCCAGCGGTCCGTCCAAAGGCAGCGAACTGTGAACAAGGCATCCCCCCTCCTTCCCCACCCCCCCACCCAACCACCACCCCTGCTGCTGCCACCAGCAAGCCTCCCCAAGTCAGTCCACCTGCTTGTTTAGGAATACACCTGGGATTGACTGATGGACATGAGTCAGTTAAGAACATTGGCTGCTACCTTACGTTTAGCAACATGACCAAAAGCTGGATATCTGGCTCAAGTGCTCAGTTTTTGTATCTACGACAAGAGCCAATTTCTCTGAGTTCTTTCTCAGCCTATTGTAAGAAACGAGAGAGGCAGGAAAGCTTAGCATTTGAACATATAATGTGTTTTGCAGAGCCTGTCCTTGGAGGTAGTCAAGGCCATGGCAAGGACCTTCCCCAGGGCAGGGAGACAGAGATTCTTGTCTGCCCCCACCCTGCCCTCCTTTTTGGAGACCGTCTGACTGATGTCGATTCCAAGAGGCGGCTCTGGGAAGGTGGCGGCAGTTTCACTCTTGAGCTGGTCTCCTTAGCCAGGGGTCATGATGAGCCCTGCTGGCAATGGCGCCTGTCTTCCCTCTATTTGTGGATCTCCTACACCAGATCTTATTTTTAATGCTCCATCCCTTGACTCATAAACTTGTAGTTCTTTTTCCTGACTTCTGATTTGAAGAATAGGGCCACTGATCCATTCTGGAGGCAGGCTTTTTTTTGTTTTTCTTCTCAAGTTACTTATGAACCAGATTTCACTTGCATAAAAATATTGGTGGGGGTTCTGTTTCTGCCGATGGAGCAGACTACATATTCTGAAAACCCCTATTACAAAATATCTAGAAATTCTGGGAAAATATAACAAACAAGAAAGTCAAGGAAACCCCTAGGGGCCAGAAATGAAGAGGGGTCTAGCTAGAACCCAGAGCAGGTGTCAGGCAGGTGGTGCTGAGGGTGTTGTATGATTTTTGGTGCCCTTGGGTTTTAACAATGATGCAGGGAACAGGATCTATGTCAGGGAGGGAGGTGAAACTGAGACTCCTGTCAAAATCTGGGACTTCTAAAGTCAAAGTGTAGATTAAGGGGGGAAATAGTGTATTTGCAAAGGTAGATGACAAGGAAATATGCGGGACTTGATTTGGGTTTTAAATGGTGAAAAAAAGATTTGAGGGGAAAATTTGCATCCTTGTGCTTGTCATTCTCTGGGTTCAGAGGTTGAATTGACACCACCTGCATGGTTGAGGACACCCGAGGTAGAGAAGTTAATTTAAAGGTTTTCTAATGAGGAGCTCTCTGGAACACTGGGATGGAACCAATGCAAATCTTCTGTGGAGAATGGAATCTCCCCTAGGCCTTAGACGAGTCTCCCCAAAACAAAAATAAACCGAAATGTTAGCAAAAGCAAGGACACAATGTTGTTTGGCCTTGCCTGTGAGCCACCCCCACCCTCCCACACACCACACATCCTCCCTGAAGTGCCCTTCTTTGAGAAATCCAACTGTACTGCAATTTTACAGGTAGCAAGACTCAAACACACAGTCCCCTATCTTTAGCTAGGACCTCCTTTCTAAGGAAGATCAAACTCGTTCTTAGTGGTTTGGTTTAGAGCTAGGCTCTAGAGTCAGATCTTGTTTGAATTCTGACCCACTGTTGCATGACTCTGTAAGCCTCAGAGAACAGAAGGTAATAATAGTATCTACTTTATAGGATTTGCACAGTTTTAAATAAGGTCATGCACGCCAAATGATTAGCATAATTTTCTGACACATAGTAAATATAGTATTCACACAATGTTAAAGTAGTATTATACCATAATTGTTTATTATTGTAATTTTATCCATTTTTACAATTTTACTTTGAGGCTAGAGAGCTAGTACTATGAAAGCCTACCTATGCATACGTGAACTTGCTTTACATAGAATGGCCAGGATCATACTTTTCTTCGTTCAAGCTTCATCTGGATAACAACATCTTACATATGCCTAGCACTGTGCTGCCTATCGAGCCCCTTTACATTTCCTTGTGCTCCACTATTTCATTAGTAGAATGGATAAATTGAACCTATTTTGCTTTGCAGGTTTAGAGGGACTGAGTGTTCGGCTCCATTAATAAATGATAGCCCGGGAATTCCCGGTGTCTTTTAAGTCTCAGTTCAGGGACCTATCCAATGTGGCAGCCCACTTCATTTTCACACGTGACCTATCCAATGTGGCAGCCCACTTCATTTTCACACGTAAGCAACCTTACTGGGCAGGTTCTGGGAGTCAGGGCCGGAGATGCTATGCCACCCACGATGCAGCCTGTACCAGCAGGGAGCTTCAGTGTCATAGGAGGGTCACACAGGAACCAGGTAGTGGGACAAGTGCTAGCTAACATCAAGAAGGAGGCCCTCTTGGAGCAGGTAGAGGGACACCTAACCCAGAACTGGGAGAGTCATAAAAGGCTTCCCAAGACTCAGAGCTCTCACGCTGACTTCTGCTGACCTTAAACCCAGCAGCTCCTCCACATCTCTCTCCCAAAGCGCCACAGCCCAAAACCGACCTCTTCACTCTTCTAACACAATCTCATCCCACTGTATTTACCCCATGCGCAGGAAACCCAATGATCTGCTTCCAGTAAACCCCAAAAACCAATGACTCTCTGGAAAGGTGCTGGCCTGAGTGGGGGATTAGTTGCTGCCTGAATCTCCAAAAGATGAAATGAGAAGTAGACTGGAGTGGGCGAGGAGAGAACTTTGAAAGGAAAGGTAGTGTGGGGCTGGGGAGGACAGCTATGCCCCCACTCCCTTCCTTCTCTTTTTTTCACATCAGACTCTGTGGGGAAACAAGGAGCTGTGGGGTCAGCATGTGAAATCCTCTCTAACGGAGAAGAATGTGTGGAAAACCTTTTTAAATCAATGGAATTGGTCTTGAATGCCTTCTTTCTTCCTCTCTGAATCCTGCCCTACCTTCCAGCACCCTGTTCCACCTACTACGTACAAGGGGAGCTATTTCGTGGACAGATATAGATTAAGGCTGAGATAGAGAACTAGAGGGGCTAAGAAGGTGGAGGACAGAGCAAGTTAAAGAGAGAGAACAAGGGGTCCATTCTTTTTTCCCACCAACTCAGCCACCCTCAGAACATCCCAGAACCACTCTCCATTCCAGCTTCTGCATGCCTCCAGTTCCTTCCAGAGCTTACCTCCAGGAAAACTAGGTTAGTATTCACAAATTATTTACTTTGCGATTTAGAGATGTAAAATGATATATACTGCAGTTTCATTGAGGTGTAATTTTTGAGTAAATGTTTTTAATAAAACCCTTTAAATCTATTTCAGGGTTTGGGTTTAAATCATCTCTTGAAACTGAATATACATGATAAATTATAGTTACAAGTCCCTCAATTTTCCATAAGGCTAATGCTTCTAGTTATAGGGTTTTAAGTTACAGAACATTTTCAGCACTGCTTGGAGTTGGAATACAATTTCATTTTACAGCTTGAGAAACATTTCATATAGTAAATACTCTTCAAATAAATCTATGGAATGAACGAATGTTAGAAAAGCAAGGAGAATTTTAAAAGGCACGTGTGGTGGGACAGGAGAAGAGGGAGATAAAATCTAAATGGGATACAGACATTTCTGGGGACATGTGGAGGGTGGGGAAGCTGGTGGAACTGGCAGCCTTAGTCTGTTTAGGCTGCTATAATGATACCATGCACAAAGTGGCTTAAACAACAGACATTTATTTCTCTTTGTCCTGGAGGTTGGCAGTCTAAGATCGGGGTGCCAGCACTACCAGGTTTAGATAAGGATCCACTTCTAGGCTGTAGACTTTATATGTCTCCCTGTATCCTCACGTGGCAGGCAGAAAGAGGCAAATGCGCTTCCTGGAGTCTCTTTTATAAGGACACTTTTCCCACCCTCATGACCTAATCCCCTCCCGAAGGCCCCACTTCCTAATACCATTACATGAGGGCTGGGGAGTGGTGGTTAGGATTTCAATATGTGAATCTGGGGAGACACAGGCATTTAGTCCACAGCACAGACCATACGAGGCTGAGTTTCTGGAGAGAGAGAAGTTTTGAGGAGAGAAGCTAGGTACAACCAGTGGGACCTACAGAAAAGCCTCAGCTTTGACAAGGAAGGGATAACTCTGTGCACACGGAGACCCTCCCTTAGTTTTGCGCCTGGTGTAGCATCATTAGTCTCTGTGTGGAACTCAACGGACAACAGTATGGGCAGGAAATAAAGATGACATCTTGTTCTAAAACTCTGGAAAATTACGGGCTTGGGCAGTCTTGCTGTGAATGCTTCAACTGAGTGTGACACAGATGGAAAGTAAAAAAACCCTGGTGTGCAACTATGTTGTACACATAGTGCCCAGGGCGTGACTTGGCCGAGGAAGAAGGTGGTTCCCACTGGGAGATAGATACAGAGGGGTAGCAACACCCATCCACATGGACCAGAATATTGGAGCGACATTTAACAGGAACCAGGCTCTTCACGGACAAATGGGGTCAGAAGGTGGCAGACTTGGACAATAGTGCTCATGGGCCTTAGGCGTGGGAGCCGAGCACACAGGCAGCTGAGAAACTAACCTCCAAACTCCTATGCCTAGTGCCCTACTCCCAGTCTTTTCTCTCTCATGTCCAAAAGCTACAACTTAAGCCGATATTCTCAGAATCACACACATGAAAGCATAGAAATATACACAACATAAATTTATTCAAACCAAGAGCTCCTTGAGGTTAAGGATCGCATATTAACCACGCCCTGAAGAATGAGGACGAATCACAAATGGATAGAGCTTTGCAGTGGTTTCAAACTCGCTGTTATACACATCTCATTTGGTCTACATAACAAGCCGGTGAGGTAAGAGAGCTTGATATAAAACCAAACAAAAGTACAACCGTGCAGTTGAAAATCTCTCCGTTCAGAGATCTCAGGCTTCCACTAACACCACCAGCCTCTGAACGAAGCAAGGCTGACGTGGTCATTTGAGATCTTATCAGCTCTGGAAAGGGAAGAAGTGAAATTCACGTGGCCTTCTGGAAAGGCTCAAGTATTTTGTCTTCTACCTGGAAATTTGATTCTTCTTGACAAGGAGATAGATTTGATGAGCTCATGCAAGAAACCAGTTCTTACAGACTCAGTTTGTTTTGAATTGTCTTTGTGAGGTTTGTTTTAAGGTGTATCTATCTGTCACAGTGACATATGCCAGTGCATATGTGCTGAAGGAGCCCTTTTAAGAACCCTCCTCCCCCCAAAAAAGAGCCTGAAAACTTTGTAATTAACCTCGGCCCTTATAGATGAAGACACTCCTTATTGTGTGCTTCTAGCCCCACCACCAATCATTGTATCCTTGACATTATAATGCGGATGGCAGAATGGAAGAATATTATCCCTTAACCGTCAGAAGCCTCCTTAGCCCCCTGGGTCTAAATTTCCCACTTCTGAAGTGAAGAGGAGCAGATTCCACGATTTCTAATGCCCCTTCCTCGCACATGAATTCTGTCATCCAATGGGGCTGGGTCTTAACCAGGGGTTTTCTAAGAAAAGGTTCCTTTGACAAAGGAGAAGCTGAAAATCTCAGGAAGCCCAGCGGTTCATTCACCCATCTGTGGTAGTCACCAGAATTCCTCCTTCCTTTTCAGTCACATTTAGTAAATGTCTTTGTATGTTCATTGGACCCATTTTGTGGCTTTGGAGCTCCACTTGTGATTTCAGTTCATAAGCTTGGCTGCATCTCTTATCACTCATTCATTCACTCAGTTCAAAGTCATTCACTCAGTTCACGTTTCCTTAAGTAATTTGTGTTCCATGCACCAACCACTGCTAACTAGATATTGATATTTAATGTCTGTTGTTAAATGGCAGCTTTATGCTAACATTTTACATATGTAATCCTATACTCTTCCCAACAACCTCTGAGGCAAACTATCCCCTTTTTTACAGGTGAAAAAATGGAGGCTGAGGGAAGTTAGAAAGTCTGACTCCAGAGACCAAGATCTTGCCCTTTACTTTGTATTGCCTCCGGGAAATTCAGAGATGAATCAGACATGTTCCGTACTCTCATGAGCTCTTTAACTGGTATGAGAGGAAGGAGCATCTCAGCCTACCTAGTCGAGAGAATGAGAATCAGGGGAATTATGGGTGGGTAGAAGGAAAACGCATCCAAGATAAGATCAAGACTTCCATTACACTCATACTTTCCCCAAAAGAAAGATAAAATTAAGCTGAAATCATTGTTAAAAGGCTCAGACCTTTTGGGAAGCAGGTCAGCCTCACTGGCAAGAAGTCCAGGTGGTGTCCTGCCCACCTGACGTCTTACTTGGATGGTGATAACTTAAGAAGGGTTACGAAGAGAATTCTTGAAAATTTGTAGTCTTCTCTGTGCCTCAATTTTTTCACCTAGCTGGTGTAGAAGCCCATTTTATTATTTTATACTGAAGACAGAAGGCTTATTTATTATTTCACACTAAGAAATATTATTGTCAAGCCCAAACAGGTATACAGACTGACAGGCCTGAAACAAGATCCTGAAAAACCAAGATCAGAAGGAGCATGAATGTTTTATTATGGGAATGTTTAAAATAGTATTTCTGGAATTGATTTCCATTCTCTATCTTTAGCATCCATTGATAATTTTATAAATCAATTATTTTGTCTGTATTTGTTAGCTGTCATTCTAATTAAAAAAGAAAACTTTCCCATCTTTCCTATTTATTTGTTTATTTATTCATATCAGTATAGAATCAGGATTTTTATTTTATTCAATGGATTATAAGGTACTATGATCACTTATTTTGATGTTCAAATTTTCCTGTATTTTAAAACTATGGATTTTAATAACACTTCTGAATTCAAGAAGCTATGTGAAGTGGGGCAAGTCACTTTGCTTTTTGAGTTCCAGTTTTTCATTTTGCATAACAAGGGAGTTACATTGGAAAATATTTTATTTCTTTTCCTTTGTGTAGTTCTAAAGAACCAAAATACATAATTTTTCTTCTTTTTTAAAAGCCTTTTTGCAATTGTTTTTGTTTTGAGAGTATTTTTTTACTCAATTTGCATTTAAGAAATCATTTAAATAGCCATAATAGTGGTTAATAAGTCAAAAGCAACACATGATTGGTTAGTTCATTTATTTCTTAGCATGGGGAGAAGGAGGAGTATGGTCTTTTGTATCATAAAGGATAGAATACATTGAAGACCCCTGACCCTCAGCAGGAAACATTTGCCGCTTCCTCTGACAACAGCAGCTTTTCTCAGATGGGACATTGTTCCTGTAACTAAAGGCCAGAGGAGAAACAATTTTCACCCACCTCTTCATCTTCCCTCACTTCCCCCATCATTTCCCCACCCACTGAGATGCCTAACACCTTAAGCTCTATGGTTTTTTCTACTTTACATGCTTTTATGACCAGGGCAGATTTGGTTTCATTAATGAGAATTGGCAGAGTGACTTGGAAAGGAAGAAGTTGCATGTGAGGTTCATTTTGTGTTCTCCAAAAACTGTTACAGGCAAGCTTTCTTCCATTCACAACTGCACGATTAGGGTGTCAAGCATGTTGTGCGTGTGCACAAACACGCCGGTACAAATGCTCTGTAAGAAACACCGATTAATACCTATAAATTTTTATCTTTGCATAAAAATTATTTCTTGATATTATGTAATTTACGTTGCTATTTAATTAAGCTATAATGTTATTCTTTCTTCACAATGCTAATGAATCTATTAGAAACACTTTTTAATCAAAATTACAGCCAAAGGAACAGAGGTAAAAAAAAAATGAGGAGCATATATATGATTCTTTTAAAAAAATTTCCTCTGGTCATGTACTATTAAGGATTTCTGACAATTGTGCATTGTCAGTCTTCTAGATTGCACCCAGATCAAAAATGGAGCAGATTAAATGGAAAGGGTTTGTTCTTTGTACTTTGGTTTGTTTTAAATATTCCTCTCAACTTCCTAATCAATCTCATTATCAAAACAGTTCTTTACCTCATCTTTCCAAAGACTATGATTTGGAAAGGGGAAGAAGGAAAGATTATTTATAGACATTTAACAATATTTCCAGGCAAAAACAAACCCAGTACAAATTTTCCTTCAACCAGATTTCCAGTTGTTTGGAAATACAGACACTTTCTGTTTGCAAACATCCCTAGACATTCCTGTCCTTGAGGAATTCCATGGAGAAACTTACGTTAATCTAAATATAAACTGTACACAAGAGCTTAGACTCACACAACTACAGATCAGAAACCAAACAACATCTTAAAAGGTTGAGAATAGGGCAAATACAGTTTGTATTCCATTCATTCAGCACATTGGTATAGTAGGTCTTTTGACTATGCCAGCAATCTGCAGATACTTTTGTGAATGGAGAAACTTCTAGAGTCTAATAATGCTGAGGAAATGAGTTATTCTTGTTATCAATTGGGGACAGTTGCCATTCATGCTAGAGAAGAAAGCAGATCTATTGCAGGGCATGAAATTAAAATTTCCAGGTGGCAGCAAGTAATTGATACCATGGGGTGACCTTTGCCCACAGCAGCCAATTTCAATCTGCAGAGAATAGCAATAGGGCTAGCTACTCTGCTTGACCCCAACAAGCTGAGCCTGAAAAATAAGATGCCCCAGTAACTTCAATTTCTTTCTCATAAATGCTCCCCATTTTTGTTACCTTTGTTCTCTCAGCCTTTGTTCTAATTCAAATTTCCCTGATGGTCTTATGCATTTTTTATGAAATTATTAATTCATCCACCTGAGACACAGAGAATCAGATTCATTAGTTTAATCTGTAGCTCAGGTTTTTGATTTTTAATTTTCTTGGGGTTGTGTGTGTGTGTGTGTGTGTGTGTGTGTGTTTTGTTCGTTTGTTTTCTGTTTTTTTTTCAACCCAACATTAATTTTTCTAGGTTTTCAGATTCTACCTTTAAAAATGTATTATCATAAAAGTTTTTGGAAAATAGAAAAAGGTAAGCCCAGGCAAGCCATATCACCTTTTTCTTGCTGAATATTCATATATTCAAAATTAATTAGTTTCTTCTGGATTGTGGCAGAGCATCTATTAACAAGAATTAGTTTTAGGAAGAGTATTTAATTTATTTAAATAACAAAAAGGCAACCAACAAGAAATAAATTGTGTGCCTGTCTTTTAGAATTGCTTCAAAATTCAATCATTTTTAAAAATCACTCTATAACCCATTGTTAGTCTTGATGTTGGGTATTCAATTGCTCCCAAATTAGGATTATTTGGTTCAAAGATCCAGACCTTCTAAAACCCCTTAGGTAAGGAAAATGGACTGAAAGTCCTAATGTAGCAATTTGGGGCATAAATTATGTAAGGGCAAAGAACAGACCAAAAGATCACAGCTCCTTGAGGCAATTTAGATTTTAATCAGATTTTTTCATTCCAATTTTAATTAAAGTGTTTGACTTAGAAAAATGGCTATTAGAAAAATTGACTTCCAGTAAAGCAAAAGAGAAAAATTAATTGGAAAAAAATGTACTCTGACTGCTATGAAGATTCATAGCATATGTTAGGAAAGGAAACAGAAGAATGCTTTAATAAACTATTATAACATAGTAGTATGTCTCTCTAGATGTATAGAAAGTGTGTGTGTCATGTTTTTCTCCTTCTATTCTGACATAAGTAAAAATAACAGAAAATTCTTTTTTTTAATTAGAATCTAACGATGCTCTCTAACTAACAGGCTGTAGCTTATTATTAACTTCTGCCAGGTTTGGTCAAACTAATCTCTTGTTGTGATGAATCAATCAACTACTATTTGTTGAGTCTTTACTGGCCCAGGCACTAAAAGGATTATTGAAGACGTGTTGAACATGGTTCCAGCTTCTAGAAAGCTAGTAGTGTTACAGAGGAAAGAGATGAGAAAAGCCTGCAACAATCAGATCTCAAACCTGAGAAATTGGATGGCACATCTCTCATGCTTACAAAAGGTAAGATAAAGGGGAATCTGTCTGGTTATAGCAATCTCACTAGCATCTATGAAGGCAGGAGATTGAATGATGGACAGGATTTAGATAGGCACAGTGATGTCCCGAGTTGCTCCAACGCAGGGGACAGCTGAGCAGTCTGAAACCGGGCAGAAGACCCAGTGCTGAGCAGAGTGGAGAGTTTGTGTGGGTGGCTGGGGACACAGGAGTTAGATGGATGTCAACCCTGAATACAGATAGGTCTATCTAACATTTATTGAGTACTGTTACTATCTATCTAGGCTTCATGCATCTGTACTATTTCTATGCTACTCACCTATTTTTCTACAGGTGATGGAGATCTAGGGGTGAGAGATTGCTGTTTTAAAAAGAGCAGCTTGTTGGTTATTCATATTTCATTGTCAGAGGAGACTGCACTAGGGAGACTGCACTAGACTGTCCTATCTAGGGGTGAGGCTGGACTATCTGGACTGAGATAGATGCAACAATGGTAGATGCTAAAAGGGAGAACTTGAACTACCTTCATTCAGCAAACATTGTTAAACACCTTCTCTGGGCCAGTCCTAGGGGAAAAGAAAATCAGTAAGATTTGGCAGAGGAGGGGAAACTCACGGCATCCAACTGACAAGAACACAATGTTAGCGTTCTAGGAAGCACAGATGCAGGCTCTATCACGTCTGGCTTTAGATAGCACAGACTAGCATGGCAGGCATAGGCAGAAGTAGCAAGAAAGGCTTCACCCAGGAGATGACATTTAGCTGGGCTTAGAAGGATAAGTCAAAATTTGTCAGGCCGAGAAGAAAAATAAACACAAAGGCAGAGAATCAAAATGAATTAGAAAGCTGGGCTAGCAATTTAAAGACAAATTTAAAAGCTGAATTAAAGTTATCACTGTCTTTTTTAGTCTTATACATCCAATCTCTGAGACTTTCTGAAGGGAAAAAGGGATCACACTTTGGCAAACACCAAAACATATGTATAGAGATAAAGAGGCAGAATATTTGAAACTGTGGGCCAAGGTACAATAAGTATTCATGCTTCATTGAGAAGTATAATCACAGGAAGCACGAATGAGGTGAAGGAAGGGAGGGAAAGATGGAAGCGAACGTGAGGGCATGCATTACTATATTGGCTGCTGTGTCACAATAAGCCAAGACTTGACACAGCCAGTAGCTTGACAGGTGCAGGATATCTCTGGACAAGCTTTGTGAAAAATCACACCTCAAAACAATACATCAGAGGGGGGGACGGAGAGAAAGTCCTGCTGCTGACTCCCTCTTCTCTATTTATCAAAATGGACCCTGTGGGAGTTCACTCTCTTTATTTTTGGGTTAAATCACCTGGCCTCTTTGGCAGCAGACCTGCTGTGGGGAAGCAGATCTTGTAACGGCATGACATTTTATAGAATCAGAAGTAGGGGAAGAGCCAATGACACAGAGAGAGGCATGAAGCCCTGCATGGAGTCTTTCCTCTCAGCTTCCAGTCCAGGAACTAAGGGTCCAGAGGACAGATGAGGCCAGAAGAATCTGACAAAGTCCATAGGATGCGTCCTACTAGACATATGATAACCACACATCTATCTCATTATAAGTGTGGTCATCCTTCCATTATGCCAAGGGATTTCCAGGCCCATTGCTTCTTTGGTTTCTCCATTCTGTGTCCTTACCGTGCCAGGTTATTTAGATGCCCTGAAAGGGCGACATAAGGAAAGGAGAAGTAAAACCTGTATTGGTTAATGCCATCTCTTAGAAGCTCACTGGCAAAACTAGTTAAGCAAGATAAAGATGATGAAGAACAGGTGGCACTCAATCAAGGGATGGGGAAAAGTAAGTTTCTGATCAAGTTTGCTTAAGACTTGTTTCCAGCAAATTTTTTTCTTCCTTTTACATTAAGAGGCTAGGGGCACTGAGTGTGTCCATTTCCTTGAAACTAGAACCTCATCTCAGGGGAGGAGCAGGAAGAGGAGGTAAGATTGACCAGGAAGAAGAGGCACACAGGCTCTGTGAAACACAAATGTTTATCATCAGTGTCACTGGAAAACCATGTACAAAGCTGCCGAGAGCCGTATAGCACCGGAATACTAACAACTATTGCCCTCACAGCATGATCTGACATATTCATTAACTTGAAAACTACTCTAGGACAAACACGTTAAGACAAAAGAGATGATAACAAAAAATCAGCCCTTTGATTTCATATGCATACATGGGCTAGGTGGCAACCAGCCCATGAAACGATCACAAGCCTTCCTGGAAAGTTGCTCTTAAACTTGAAAATGATAATATTATCAGCAATTAACCAGAAGATTTGGGTCCATCTGAACTATGGCTCTTCTGGTTCTCTCCTAATTAACCTCTGTCCTGCTGACTATATAATTCAGCAGGGGACTCCAGAAGCTCTTCTTTAACTCAGGCTATCCGCTGGTTTAAACTAATCCTCAGAGTGCTTTCAAAGAATGAAAAGGAAAAGATTAGCTACACCTGAAGCTACAAAGAAACAGCATGAGTGGGAGGAAGAGGCGGAACCATTGTTTTCCCCTTTTGTCTGTTAGAGGCCCCTATTTTTCAAGCTGTCCAGTGCGACTAATTAGAAGAGAGAATTCTGAATGCACCTTCAGTGATTCTTATCGTCAAACAACCAATTTAATTATTTTTTTGTCTAAACAGATTTGGTATCATGTAAAATTTTTACCTGATGTTTACACTTTTTTCAAAATTTAGTCATTTTCATGTCACCTTTATAAATTTTGTTGTGTGCCTCTGGATTGCTTTTAAATTGGCTTACTTTAAAGAAAGCAAGCTATTTGCGTCTTATCTAAGGAAAAATGTTATGATATTACCATTTCGATGTGCTCTGTATGTATATGTATTTGTGCATATATCATTTTTAAAATGTATTATCTCACCTCATCCAATTTTGTGGGGCCTTGGAGAATAACAAAGTATGGATGTGGCACTCTTTAATTAGAATACTGAAACAAAAAATGGAAAGGAAAACAATATCAGAGACCTTCTATCTTCCTGGAAATGCTGGGAATCTAAACTAATTTATTTGTTTTTGAAAGAGAAACATTGCAATACATGCCATCTGCCTTGAATCTTTATGTTTTAAGAAGCACTCTCTCTACATGAATCTATACCTATATTCATATTTATTCACTTTTTTGTATAAGGTTTTTTTCCTGGAAAGCCTATGAATAACTAACAACAACAACAAAAAGGTTAGTCATGTATATACAAAATCACCTATGTTCTATAACCTATAAAAAAAAAACTCATGAATTTAATTGATTAATTTGGAGGGAGTGGAGGAGAGCCCTTTGACATGTGACCTCGGCCAAACGGGTTGCTATTACTGAGTTCTTAGCCTGACTGCTGCTCATTGCCTGGAGATCTGATTACCGAGCATGACACATTGGTCGCATTGTACAGATGAAGCAGAGTGATCTGGGGAGACACAGAACCTGCACTCAGACCTCCCGCTGCTTTTTTTCTGTAGAGAAATTGGCTCCAGGTCAATCTTCTTAAAGACTGTCATACATAAAATCTAGATTCATATCAGATGGGTAGACAGACTCTTAACACCAGGGAGTTCATGAAAATCACAAATGGGTTAGATCTGGGGCACGAAAACAAGAGGAACCCCGTTTTCAGAATGGTGGTGTGAAAAGCGCCATAGAGTCATTTGCCAGCAAAACAAGCATAACTAGTGGAATCTATTTTTAAAAGCAGTCATATGAAGTCTCTAGAAATCATCCTAAGGACAAGCAGCAAATTAAGAAATATTTATTCAAGAAACTACTAAATCTTGGTAAGAACACGAGAGTGTGGCACCTGAGCCACAAGCCATTCTCTCCCTCCTCCCGCTCCCAACAGCTCAAAGAGAGGAAGCTGCACTTTGGGCAGGTGTGGCCACGGAGAAGGGGGCTCCTCTCCCCTTATCACTCAGTGGAAGGATACAGTATCTCACTGAGAGGAAATGGCCACCAGCATTTCTCATCCTCTTCAGCTCTGACTTGCAGACAGTAAGTTCCTGGCAAGTACAACCAAGAGGTTGCTCCTTCCTTGCCTTAACCGTCCACTCATAAGGGAGAGGTCCTACTTCAGGCATTGTTCCAGAATACTGAAGCCCCAGTCACCCTGTCACAGCTTGCTTTTACAGTGGAGACTCCATGCCAGGAGAAACACCCTGAAAAGATGAAAAGCTACTGCCTCTGCCCGGCACCCTGCTCATAAGGCATGGGCATCACCTTCTTCCCAGCTCCGGAGTAGTGGCTCAGAGATTTTTGCCAAGGAGTAAGGCAGACCACGAGAACAGAGAGCTCTGAAGCTCTTTCCAAAGGAACTGACTATTTGAAACAGAATGTAGGGAAGTTTAAGCCTACAGATGCTCTCAGAAACACTGGAGATGTTGGTGGCAAACAATTAAGCAGCAGTTGGTAGCTCCATGAGTACAAAGAATTAAACTGCAGGCCAGGTAGTTTACCAGAGAGAACAAGAGGAAGAGGTAGCTAAGAAAAACCCTCTTGGGGTCAGAACAAATCTGAAAATAAGTCCCATCCAAAGGTGCTGGATTTAATAGGATCATGAATTACCGAGGAGTGATTCATGCCCCCAAGCATTGTCAAAAACAATAGCACAATCAGCCATCAATTAGAAGAAACTATCAGCTGGACAGGATACCAAGTGAGACAGACGCCTTAACAGACAAGCTAAAGGGGGTAAAGGGGGGCCATGGGACAGTCAGAGAGAACCCTGCTTAAACACTCTGTCATCCCAGGGTGACAGTGTGCAAGAACAAGGTCCCACCCTCTGAGAAGGGACATCAAAAGTTTCCTACTATGGGGAAAACAGATTTCATTAAAATGGGCCAGCTAAATAGAAAACATCAACAAGAAGCCTCAGAAATGGGAAGGAGATCAGTGTCCACAGTAGCTATATTTTCTAAAAGTTGTCCGGTTTTCAACAAAAAACTGAGAGACATGGAAGGAAAAAAAAAAAAGTATAACCTATACACAGGGAACAAAGTAAGAAACAGAAACTGCCCATGAGAGGGAACAGATATTGAATTTAACAGACAAAGACTTTGAGATAAAAAGGAAATTATGCTTTTAAAAGTAAGGGAAGGTATGATGACAATGTCTGATCAATAGATGATATTAATAAATTATTTGGAATTCTTTTACCATAAAGCTCTGTCTTTTCTTTCCATTTATTTATGTATTTAATCATTTATATCAGTACAAACTCATGAATATTTATTTTATTTTATACTTTGGGTTATAATCCAACACTTCATTTTGTTGCTTGAATTATTCCAGTTTGTGGTGAGATCTTTCATCTGGCTCCAGAATTCCTTTGACATGCCCCCATGAATAAATGTTTGGTGGGTTTGGATTTCTTGTTTTGTTTTGTTTTGGTTTGGTTTGGTTTTTGTTTTCACACTTCTGTGCTTTCTGGCACTATGATATGCTTTAGGTTCATCTAATATATTTTCTGCTCAGTCCTAGAATCAGTTATAATTCCAAGGCACTCTGGTTCATTTCACTGGAGAATGGTGTTAGAAACTAGAGTTTCTTTCAGAGTAAATAAGATGATCTAAAATTGATTGTGGTGATGCTTGTGCCAGTCGGTGAATATACTAAAAAGCATTCAATTGTATTTGATGTGTAAATCTCAATAAAGCTCTCATTAGAAAAAGAAAAAAGGGGAAACTAGCCTAGGGAATCACTCTATTCACAAAGCAAAGAAAAGCCACATAGACAAAGCTATGTAGAACAAATCCTTTGCCAAGCAGAATCATGCACGTGTCCCCAAGGCTTCCAAGACTACATTTGGAATATCATCTACACATTGGGAATTACTGCCTGTAAATAAGAAAGTTTTAAAAACTTGTGAGCACTTTTTAAAGAAAATTAAATCATCCTAAATCATTCAAGTTATCTCTTTGTTAGGGGCTTGGGGAGCATTATATGTGGCATTGTTTAATTAGAGCTCTGGGGGAAAAAATTAGAGCTCTGAAACAATAGATGGAAAAAATGACAGCACCAAACACTTCATTTCTAGAAATATTTGAGAGTCTAAACTAGTTTATTCTTTAATGGGAAACATTGAAGTAGTTTCTAACCAGCTGCCGTGGACTTCCAATGCATCCTGGCTGGTAAGAAGTCCCCTCCACCCACCATACTCAAAACAAAGACCTAGGGCCACACTGTGCCTTATGTTTATGTCAGAAAACATAAGCCTCAACAGGTGTGAGTGCTGCTTATTTCCTGGATGCACTCAGAAGCCCAGGGTTTTCTTATTCTATGTGTGGGAGACTATTTATTGGTATGGAAATGAGTGGGAGAAAGAAAAGGAGATGAGAATTCAGACCCAAGCAGTTGTATAGCCATCTTGGGTGTTTATTTATCACAGCTCTCAGAGAGACGCCTTGTTGACCTCCTCTGGGTCCTCACTTTATAATTTGTTCAAAAGCCAGTGCATACTCTTGACTATATGAGCATATGTAAACATAAGCACAAATATGTAAAAGGAGTTAGATAAAGACATATAGAGGTACATATATAAATATATGTGATGAGAGGCTATAATTTAAAGGTTAAGGGTTCCTCTCTAGGGTGAGACTTAGTAGGTCTAAACTCTGGCTCTGTCATTTACCAGCATAGGACCACAAGTGCGCTTCATCTGTGCCTTAGTTTTCCTCATCTACAAATGGGGAAGAAGATAATACCTCTGTTATCACTGTAACAATTAGATAGTGAATAGAGCGCCATATAACAAACATATATGTTAACTATTAATATCATACTTAGCATTAGGTATGGCTCCTTATCATTCATTGGTGATAGAATCAGCAGAGTCCAATTTTAAATGCTCATACTATGCCCAGAGAAAAATAACTTCTGAGGTGATTTTTCATTTCTTCTTACTATTTTTTTAGTCCGTGACCTTACTCTTACTTGCAAATTACTTTTTAAATATTTATTCTGATTACAAAAGTCATTCATGCTCAGTAGGGACATTTGAAAATAAAAGGATTAAGGAGAAGCTAAAAATCGCCATTGTTCCATCATTCAGATGTCAGTAACAAAAAATTCACATTTTAATATTTTCTTTCCTACATTTTTTTCTATGCATTTTAATCTGCTTGAAATCATATAGTTTATACAGCTTGTTGGTCTTTTTAATATTAAGCATTACAAAATCATCTGTGTTATCAAAATTGTTGACAGACTTCTTATAAATATGACATATGGCATATTGACCACATATATTTATATTATCACCTTTCTAAGACCCATTTAAAATGAGAGTAAAAAATTTTTTTAAGTTTGCAGGTCCAAAGAGATGGAGAGATAGACTAGAATAAGAGACTGCAATAATGTTTTAGAGGAGAGCAGGCAGAGAGGCAATGTAATGATTTTTCAGAGGACAAGAGGCTGTAATTCCTAGGCCTGCCATGCTAAATATCCCAAGGAGGCCTCAGGCAGGGCAGGACTTAGTGCCAACAAGTACTACTGAAAGGCAGAGTGAGATGCAGAGCTGGAAATGAGAGGACTGACAGAAGTCCTAACATGAAGCTGTTTGATTCTCAGCCCCACCTCTCAGCCCCTCCTCTTCACTCCTACAGGAAATCTGAGGTTTAATCTTTGGATGAATTGAACCAGAGAGAATCTGGACTCAGGGATATCAGACATAACAGGGATAGGAGTGAAGCCATGAACATCAGTTCAAGAGAATTAGTGAAATTCTGGGTATGAATTCTGAAACTACCCCCAAGCTCTCTTTTTCTACTACATCAGAAATGCTAAAAACCAGGCATGTACCCTTAGACAGAAGAGTGGAAGATTCTTTTCTACAAAACAAACACACACAAAAACAAACAAACAACAAAAAACCCTATCTTGGGAGTAAAGAACTTCAGATACTGATATTTGAGATTCTGCAACAAAAAGCCAGCTAGCTACCACATCACCTTCACTTAAGAGGAGATATGTCTCGCTTACACACACAGAGCTTTCAACAGTTTTTTAGTGCTTCACTATTAAAAATGAACAGAGAGCCAGAGATCATCAGACAATTTGAAAATCCTCTGTGAAAGATGCTGCTAATGTCTTCTCTTCCTGGACATCCCAGCAGAGTGCATTAAGACCCTGCATCTCACGGAGCCACATGACTAGTTCTTCTCCATGGAACATGAGCAGAGTGGCTGATGTCACCTCTAGGCCTAGGAGTTAAAAGGAGATATGCTTTCCTCAGATTAAGAAGATATGGTATCTGTAAACACAAACAGGAGATAAAGAAAAGAAACAGTCAAAGAACAGGAGGTCTTGGAGATTAGGAATATGAGAGCTGGAATGTAAAATTCAATAGAAGGGTTACACAATGAAGCCAACAGAATTATGGACTGAATGTTTGCCTCCTCCCTCCAAATTCATATGTTAAAGCTCTAACCCCCAATATGATGGTATTAGGAGGTATGGCCTTTAGAAGGTAATTAGTGTTAGATGTGGTCATGAAGTGGGGGATCCACAACGATAGGATTAGTATCCTTATAAGAAAAGGAAAAGACACCTGAGTTTCCTCTCTCTGCCATTAAGGACAGTGAAGAGGCAGCCACCTGTAAGCCAGGAAAGGGGTATTCACCAGAACCTAATAGGTCGGTACCTTGATCTTAGACTTCCAAGCTTCTAGATCTATGAGTAATAAATACCTATTGCTAAGCTACCAAGGTATTTTATTATGGCTGCCTGAGCTAAGAGAAGAATTTCTCAGAAAGTCAAATGACAAAGCTAATAAATAGGAGAGAAAAGAAAAGAAAATTAGAGCATCAATCCAGAAGATCCAATGTTTAATTAATTAATTACATGTCCAGAATGATTAGGGAACTAGATGGGGGTAAATGTTCAAAGAAGAAATGAAAAAAAAAAGTCTCTAAATTTAAGGAAATTATCAAAATTCCAACAGAAAAATAGAAATACACAGAGATGATGAGAGGTTTTCATTCCAACAGAATGAAAACAAAAACAGCCACACCAAAGAACCTCATTATGAAATTTGAGAACACTAGAGATAAAAAGATCTAAAAAGTTTCCCTGGAAGGGGGAAAATTCAGAATCATATTTATATAATTGATTTTTTACAAGGTCAATATTACAACATCAATATCTGAAAATAGAATCTACTGAGGGATGGACTTCAAAGTCCTAAGAGAAAGTTATTTCCTACATAGAATTAATTCCATAAGTGTGAGAATAAAATAGACATTTTCAGACATGTAAGTTCTCAAAATATTTATGGCCCATATGCCCTTTCTCATGAAACTACTAGAAATTGTTCTTTACCAAAATGAGGAGTACATTGAGAAAAAGGAAATGTGGTGTCAACAGCTGCTCATCAGGTGAAGGCAGCTCTGGATAAAAGGCGAAGGACTAAAGAAGGAGGTCTCCCTGGGGAAAAATGAGCTAGAACCAAATGCTTTGAGTGTTTAGAAAATAAATAATTTTTGACCGATCTATTGGAATTCTATTTTTAAAATATAAATAGACACATAGAAAGCTAAGCAAAAGAAAGGTAATGCAATAATCAACTCAGAAAACTATTTTCACAAATAAGGAAATGTAATCAGAATTTATTATTTGGTTCACCCGTAAACAATATTTACTTAGTAATAATAATATAAAAATTGTCTTTTGACTAAGTAAATAATTATAACATGATTATTGAGAGAATTAAGGAAGGGAAAGTAATGGGAAAAGAGATTTAAGAGAGATTGGCTACCATAATAGGAAAATAAGAATTATATCTAAAATTAGTCAGTCAAGAGATAGTTCTAACAAGCACTGCATTTAGAAATATGGTTGTTTACTATAAGAAAGCCTGGAGAGAGTTGAAAATGTTTATTTTTGGGCTGGGGGAGTAAAACATGGTGAAGAAGGATAGGGATAGGAAGCTGCTAGGCTTTGCTATGAGACCTTTAACAGAGTTGGATTTTTACAATATGTACATATATTTATCAAAGCATTTTAAATGCTAAAAAGTATCCACAAATAAGAACTTAATGGGTACATAATATATTTTATCATGTGGACAAACATAATTTATTTCCCATTTCTTTATTGAGGCTGTAGACCACTTTAATGCATTTGTTAACAGAGGCTTTGCTACAATTTGGATTCTTAAAGCTGCCACTGGTTGAATGAGAGGAAAAAGTGAACACGTTAAAATGGTGTTGCTACCTATTACTTATGCCAGTTAAGTGTTACTGTCACCTACCCCAGCTCCCCACTCCGAACACACACATATACACATACACAGGTTTCAGTTGCCCCAAGGGTTTCTCGCAAAGTTTTTAGTTCTAGAAATCTCTGCTTTCTTCTTATATTAGTTGTTTCTTTCAGGTTGATACTAGAGGACCCAGCCAGCAGGCCATGCTCATCTACCATCTCGACAGGACTGAGGCATACTCTTCATTTTCAGCATTTCTAAGCTATTCTTTATTCTTCAGACCTGCAGATTACTTTAAAAATAATTTTATCAGTTTCTTCTCAAAAATTTTTCCAGGTTTTTAATTATAAGTGTCTTGCACCATAAGTTAATTTATGAAGAACGAACACATTTTAACAGGCGGTGTTGCCATTCAGCCATCTAGTATACGACTTGGAATATTCAAGTATTATTATATATCTCCCCCCCAAATTTTCTTTTTATTTATATAGATTTCACACATTTCTTGTTAAGACTTTCTAGCTATTTTATATCTCTTACTGCTGTTGTGAGTAGGGTATTTTCCCATTTTAGGTTGTGACTAATCATTGCTGGTTTACAGAAAAGTTAGTGACATTTGTAGACATTTTCTGTTCTATGACTCTATCATCTTCTCCTATCAAATCTAATTATTAGGGAGAAATTGGTTTTAAAATGTTTTCACAAAAACAAAAAAAATTTAAACACACTTTCTCTTCATAGTAGAGAGGTAAAACATATTTGCATTTAATTAAGTCTTTATGGTTTTCTCTGAGAGTATATGGCCATTATATTTAATATCATTTTCCTATCATAAATGTAAATATGATGGAAACTATAGAGGAGAATTTAAAAGGTTACTTAGATCGAGGGGGTCATAGTACCCAGTAATATCTAAATATTTAGATTTTTGTGTCATACACATATATAACATGCATATACATGCATGTGTATTCCTCCCTACATACAGGGAGGTTGGCTTACTTCTAGAAGGTATTCACAACTAAATTTCAGCCAGGACTGGACTTGTCCAGTAATGTGGTAGACGGCCACCAACAAAATGAATGGAGCTTTCACAGTCATTTGCAGATATGCACAGGGCAGAGAAAAATTTGAGTTACCCAATGAACTTGATCCCCTCTGAGGTCAGTCGAGATGATGCTGTGTCTTTTTGTTTCAGCTCTCACACAGAGATGATGAGAGGACGGAGAAGTAGGGGGCAGGGCAGTGTAGTGCAAAAAGCCCCACTACGGGCAGTTGGACGAGGTCTGAGTCCTAACTCTGGTACTTGTTAGTGGGGCGGCTCAGGCAAGTCTTTTAACACTTCTCAACCTCTTTTTTTCTCTTTTGTAAAATGAAATTTAATCTACCAGAGTTATTTTTAGAATTTAAGATTATCATCTATGTGGTGTTTCTGTCTATGTGTGTTTTCCTTAGGAGCAATGGTTCAATATTTGCTAATTCACTGTTCACTGCAGCATTACAGAGAGCATAACTGATACAGGATGGAGGGAATTCTCCAGAGTGGGAGACTCAAGTCCTACACTGAAAGAGAGGGCCCTTTACTGCTTGCAAGAAAGAATTCAAGTGCACACAGGATTAGAGACAAAAGGAAAGTTTATTGGAGAAAGAATAGCAATCCACAGACAGAGACTATCTCCTCTCAGAGACTCAGAGATAGAGAATGAAAGAGAGACTCTAGGGTTCAAGGAATTCAGTTTAAATCTGTTTTCCTTTCCAGGTATGGGTACACAGCCCTGAAAGGCTCAGGGAAATAATTGTTAGTAAGCTCAGCAGTAATCTTCCTGCAGATTCCCCATCGTCTTACACTGGGCAGCCAGGTTCCCGTGTCTAGCAGCATACAACAGGCTCTGGATACAATCTGGTTTAATATTTAGGCAATATGTGTAGTTCTCATGCATCTTCTCCATATCGTAACTACTGAGAATAACGAACATCAACCACCTTTAAACAATATATTGTTTAACTTGTTTGATTTGGGCCGTAGAAAAATGGCATATTGTATGCCATCTTGTGAAACTTTTTTCTTCTACTTACCTCACTCAATATTATTTGTTAGATTTTGCATAATACATATAGCTCTGATTTATTCATTTTCACTGCTGCATAGTACTCTACTATCACTGCTCTAAAATTTGCCTATTGATGACCTTTGGATTGTTTGGATAGCTTTTTCTTTTACAAGTAGTGTGCCATGACCATTCTTGTAGATGTGCCAGCAGTTACCTAGGATTATGTCCAGGAATAGAATTACTAGGTGAGTCGACAAAGCCAAATCGTTTTCCAGTGTTGTGGTACCAATGCACCCACACTCCAGTGTTGTGGTAGCAATGCCTCCATCTGTACCCGTGTCAGCACTTGATGTTGTCAGACTTCTCTATTGTTTGCCAATCTGGTGAGTATAAAATAGGTTCTCATTTGGGTTTAATTTGCACTTCCTGCCTACTTGTAAAATCAAGCATTTTTTCCTGTATATATTCATCATTTGTGTTTCTTTTACTGTAAAAAGTCTATTTCCGTCATTTAACTATCTTCCTATTGGGTTATTAATTTTTATTTTATTGATTCCATACCTTTATTAATTCTTCATTTATTCTTGTTACTAAACATTAGTTGGTTTATGTGTTGGAAATCTCTTCTGTTAAGTCTGGGTCTTATCTCTTTGCCGTCTTTATGGTTTCATTCGATAAACAGAAATTGCTAACTTTAATTTCATTTCTATGTTCCCAGCACCTTATTCCCATTCTTCCTTTTCTGTGTAATTACAATTATTTCCACCTCTGGCTCCTCAGGAACAAACTTGAAGATAGCCCTCTGGTGGGGAGACAATCAGGGTCTTAGTGCTCGCAAGAAAAAAAAAACTTACTTGGCCCCAATTTACCAAAACAACAGAAAAATATGCTTCCCTTCCAAAAAAAAAAAAAAAATGTTAAATCAGATTAGCAAACCCAGCTGTGTAGCTACCTTTAATGACCCCCAAGCCATCCTGCGTTAATCACCTAATTCAGCTTCCCGGGACTGGCTTTCTCATTCAGTTTACCTCCTGCCTCTCTTCTTTGCTTGTGTGCCCACCCCCTTCAATCTTTTTCTTAGGGCTTTACTGATGAGGAATAAATCTGGTGAATCTGGCTCTTTTCACTTTTTAAAGTTATTTATCATTGTTATACCCATAAGCTTGTCACCATTAAATTTCTCAGTCCTGAGGAAAAAAAACAACATTCTTTTTCACACTTAGGTAATCCTAATTTCCAGTCATTCTTCACGTGTATGTGTCAAAAGAGGAAATCAGATTATTTTTCCACCTACTTGGTTTAAGGGTTTCCTAGAATTAATGAGCAAGCTGCCTTAAAAGAGAATAAAAGGGATCCCAGAAGGTTGGCAGGACCCAGGAAAGGGTCCCGGGGCGGAGTGGGTGGGAGTAGATGTGGGGCTGACACTGGTGGCTTTACTTGTTATGATTTACCTTTTCTCCTTCTAGTGTGGCTTGATAAAGCAATTGTGGAGGCTGGTTTGAGACCATTCCTCATAGTGGATACTTCTATAGTTCCTGTCTGCACAAAACTGTGTGGGGGAGTGTATGAGTTAACTGAGAAAGTCCCTCAGTATTACCGGACTTCAGGTTTGTAAAGATTCGCATATTGTACCAAGTAGCTGAGAAGGACCCCCCCACTCCCCCACAAAGAAAAAAAAAATGGTTTGAAGAACCAGGTCACCTTCTGGAAGAAAGCCGGCTCTCTGAGAGGGTGCTTCTTTCCTGGCTCATCTGTGAGCTGTGTTTTCAGAGGCACAGCCCTTGTTTTCCAGAAGAATAGACCATCCTAGTCCTCTAATATCCTCCCTCTTTGGAAACTCTTATTTATGGTCTGATGTGTTGAAACAATAAACATGGGTGTGTGTCTAGGATTGTGGGTTGGGGGCAGGGCATGCGGGCCTGGAAAAAGGTTTCCCAGCATTGTGTGAGAAGTGAAAATGAGGTGGCAGCTTTCGCAGACCAATTCTGGGCCCTTTTCTTTCTGCCAGAGTGCAAGTGCCAGCTGAGGCCCGACACCTTGTTTTATTGTGTGAAGACAGGAAAGAGATCTCTCAATTATCTTCAAATTAACTGCCTCTTGCCATTATCTGTTCCCTGAGGACCAATCAGAGAGTGTGTTTGAAAAAGCTGGGCGTCAGCCTACCACTTCACCCACTCTCTGGGATCCCTTCCCACCTACCCCCTCCCACACACATGCCCAGCCAAAATCATCTGTGGCTGCCATTTCTCATGACAAACTTTAATGCTTTAATTAGGAAGCATCTGCGTGTCCACTCTTCACAAACACCATATGGTGCTCAGTACAAAATATGTTTATTTTCATGAAGGCAACGCCTTAGGAAAGGGCAGCATTTTGAATATGAATTGTTGTTCCCACATTGGGTGAAGAATAAATTTACTGCGCTTCAAAAGAGACTACAGTGCTTTAAAGAATAAAGTGGGTTTGTTCTCTACCTGGCAAAACTTAGAGAGAAAGATGTTTTATGTGAGAATAAAGCAGAATTCTACTTTTAAGCCTCAGAAATTGAAAGCCCTATAGAAGTATATTCCAAGAATCCTCTAGGCAGTCTAACGGTTTAAGATAAAAGATGGCCTGTGTCCAAATTTCACATTTTAAACAGAACAGTAAGCTAGCCATCTCTTACATATTGGATGCAGAAGATAAAGGACCCAATCTTAGAGTGTTGAAAAGGTACCCGCTCACCATGCTACCTGTCCGGCTCAGGAGAAAGGCTTTTTTCAAGGGCATACTGTACAGAGAAAAACAGCTACTTTGCTTTTTAGACAGCCATGGACTGACCTGAGAAATATGGCCCCATGGGATACAAACTTTGGGTTTGTTTTCCTTTTAAATATTGTGTCCTTGAAATAACAAAACTAAGCTTCCCAAAATTCACATCTCTCTAAAATTCAAGAGCTTAAATGAGGTCAAGTTTCGAGATCTCTTCTCCAGTGAGGAGTGGGGTGAGAGTACAGGCCAAATTCCAACGTGGGCCTTTTCCTGCTTTTATGCAAATCACTCAACATGCAAATGATTAAATAATTAAACCATTATGGTGTTTAAATAAGCCATTTATATCTTCCTCATTGCCCAGGCCAGCTACCATTCTTTAGCTGGAGGCAAAAGGAAAGAGTTAGGAAAAGTCATTTTGGACTGGGAAGGGCTATAATTACTCATTTTTGTTTTAAAATAAATAAAGTAGTGGAGGCTGTGGAGTGAACACTATCCCCCTGTTCCCAAATGAGAGACTGGTTTCTTTCTTTCTGGTCACCAGGGTCCCTATTCCTTACTCGAGCCCAGGTGTCAGTCACCTCAGTTTCCTCTTAGATTCGACTATATAATTATGAGCTACCACATGTGGCTTCTGGGACACAACTTTAATTATCCAAACTCAGAGCACACAACAGACTCTGAATTGACTGAACAAAAGCCTATTAGAAGGTGATCCCCTGTGGTCACATTGTAATTATTGTCAGGGGCCATGGCGGCTATGGAATTATTTCTGCAATATCTCGATAACCTTCTATCCTAGAGTCACGAGAATGATGATTTGTACCATAATCTCATTTCCTTTAATGGTGTGACAGTGAAACTAAAAGGGGTCGGGGGCCATCTGGCTCTGGCCTGAAACTCAAATCAGAAGGCCACCGCAGATGTGGAGCACAGCACCTCCTGCACTTGTGGCTATGGTAGACCCTGTCTTTACACCAATCAAGCCTAGAGCTGGGAACTGAGAGGTTTTACCACTTACAGAGTTAGCCGCTGAGGCGTCCAGCCAGAGCAGCAGAAGGTCCCCATAAATGGAAATAAATAGAAACCACCCAATGAAGTGGTTCAGAATACCTTTTTCAAAGATTTTCCTAGAAGCATAGAGCGTTATTCCACTGATTTAATGTGATGCTCATGAGCGATTTCTTTGCTGTAACTAAGAATGCTTTGCCCCCATGAGATGTTCATATTTTATCCTGTGAACACCTTGCGTAGTTATGATGCCATTCAGCACAGATTTTTTACTTTTTAACAGTGTGACGTAGACTGTTGGGCTTCTGTTCAAAACCCTCAGATCAGTTTGACCACATGACTTTTAACGTAACATATTAAGAAAGAGCACTACGTTTAAAAGCTACTGCTATTTTCATTGCTTATTTAACCAAACAGCTTTAATGGCTTTCTTTGTGTGTTGTTGACAGGACAGATACCGTGATTTAGTCATGTCATGGACTTCTATATGACCTTAATGATAATTATGTCATCATATTACCACAAATTCTTTTTTCTTTCCTGAAGTTTCAGTCTTTTCCTGAGACCTACTATGTTTTGGGAAAATGAGATACAACAAACTTATCTTACCATCCCCACCCCAAGCCAGCTTCTCCTCAGGGTTTATATGTGTCTGTTATCACTTCAAAATGAGCAAATCCAGGCATTCAGGACCTACATAACGTGGACCCAGGGTGTAAAGCTTGTTTATTTTCTCTTACCTACACATTCCATATAAGCTAACTAAATGAAACTCTTCAAAGTGTTCATGCTTTCCCACCTTGCTGTGTTCCTTCACTCTATTCCCTCAGGCTGTAAGGTTTTCTCTTATTTTCCATCCCACTCCTGAATATGGCATCCTATTCATCCTTCCTGGATAGTCTCAAGTACCAATTACCTCTGCTTATTTTCCCAGGAGTGGCCATTCTCACCTAAAACTAAACAGTACTTAAAAAAAAAAAAAGCACTTTCAACTCTATTCCACTATGTGTTATAATTATTTGTGTCCTTCACTATGCCTCTTTTCCAGAGTGCAATCTTCTTAAGAGCAGTGATTAGGAATTTCTCATCTATTACCAAATTCATTTGTTCATTCAACCATTATCTATTCACTAGTTATTTGTCCATTATTGATTCAATAATACTATTACTAGACTGTGTCAGGCACTGAAAATCTAAAGATGAGAGATTAAACAAGACACGATTTCCTCAGTTCCTATTGTCAAGGAACTTAGAGACTAGGAGACAGAGAGAGAGAAATATCCTGAGTATCAGTGTTCCAATAGGATTGACCCTCAGAGAACACCTAGAACAGTGCATACAAGGCAGTTGCTCAAATTTGTTAAAAGTCAGTAGTAAACTGAGTAAATTCAATTCCTGCTGAATGCACTAGAAAGTAAGAATAGCTTTACCTAAATAGGCTAAGATACGTTATTCATGATGGTCCCTAAACTATACTTCTTTATAGATAGATAGCACCCTTCCAATAATTCAAAAAGAAAAGGACCCAGTGCAAATTCTTCGCACGTTAAACCTGGAACGATGCTTTCTGAAAGCACACTAGTGAAGTGAACTGAAATTTTGCCACCCTGACAGCTGCTTTAGGTGATATTGATTTTAAGCTGTTTATTAAGAAACAAACGACTCAGAAAGTATCTTTGTGGCCCCACCGCCACCCCTTTACTGCACAAGAGATTCAGACAAAGGAAGCTTTTTCAGGAAGGGACTCAGAATGTGGACTAAGCCTAATTTAAATAAGAGGGCATCAGGCAGGCTCCTGTGTGTCCACTGTTTCTAAGTTGCCCAGAGAGAATTTTCCTGCCATGCCTTCTTCCCTTTTCCTCAACTACCTGCAAATCACCCATTCTCATTTCTGAAATCCAATACCCTTTTCCCACTTTTCTCCTTTGTCCAAAATGTCTTATGTACCTATTGTTGCCTTATTGTATTGAAATTTTCATGCTTATGTGAATTCTCTACGTGCATGTATTAAAACTTTGATTTTCTCCTATTGGTCTGTCTGTTAATTTGATGATTATCCTAGCTAAGAGAACTCAGAAGACAGGAGGAAAAGTATTATTATTTTTTAGCCTCCACTTTAGCTAAAACAGATTGGAGGTAGCAATAATTAAGGGAGAGAAAGCTGTAATAGTTGCTCCTTGAACACTCAGGCTCCTTTTCCCTTTTTTCTTTCAGCTAGCATTTGAGTCTCTTGGTGACAGGCAATGCAACGTGGAAAGTGTTAGGGAGGTTTGTTCTCCAATGTTAGAACCCAAACTACTGTTGTAAGATAGAGAAGGCTTCATCAGGAAGTGCGCTTTGATCTGACTTGAATAATAAAAGTTCATCTGTGTTCCTGCTAGGAAGGTAAGCAACTAGGTTGATGTCATCACTTTGTCTTTGCATCTTTCATTCCAATCCCTCTCCTCTAAGATAGGAATTAGCTTAAAAAAAAAAAAAAAAAAAAAGAGCAAAAGGTGATTTTGATATTTTGTTTTTTACACAATTCTTCCTGCTAAGGTGTTTAAAAAAGTCAATGTAAAATCTGGGGCTTAGTTAATAATAATGTACCACTGTGGATTTCTTAGTTTTGACAAATGTACCTTGGTATATAAGGAGAAATTGGATGAGGGCAGATGGGAATTCTCTATACTATCTTTGAAACTATTTTATAAATCTAAAATTATTCCAAAATAAAAATATACTTTAAAAATAATAAAACAAATATACATCCCTAAAATAGTCAATGATAAAGAGTAATATCATTTGGAAGCGGAATCATATATGCCTCATCCTTGCCAACATCAATCTCTACTTATGTTCTCAAAAATCTTTGTCTCAAGCTGACATGATGATGTAAAGCATAGATCCACTCACCCCCATCTGTAACCTCTTGAGCTCTTGAACTCTCTGAATGCAATTATAGGTCAACATCTTCTTGACTGGATTGGACAAGGTAGCCCAAGTGGCATTTTGCCTTGAGGCGCTAATGGTGACATAGGCTATCCCTAGGGTTCTGACCACAGCTCTGTCATTAGCCAGCTACCATTGTTTGTTAATCTAATGAATGGTTCCATAGGAAATAACGGAGTAAAGTCTTATTAAAGGTGAAGGCTTTATCCATTAAAATTCTCTTTGTCCTTAATGAAGGTCTGTGGAAGACTGATTGTAGGAGGAAATCTTGCTTTATGCTCAGCCATATGTCTCAATTAATCACCAAAGTAACCAAGTCGTCAGACCTGATTTGTGTTTGCCTTTATTCTTTAAAAATTGTTGCTAAGGTATTACTGGAACAATCTTTGTATGTTCTGTCATCAGAGAACTGTGTGTGACATACAGCATTCTCCAAATTATCTGAGTTTATTTTCTGAGATAAATGCTTTCAATTATATATTTTTCTTTAAATATTTAATCTCATTAAGACTTTTATATTTGCAATGTCTAATATAGTAACTACTAGTTACATGTGGTTATTGAGCACTTAAAATGTGGCTAGTGTAAATTAAGATGTGCTGTAAATGTAAAATTTACACACTGAATTACAGACACTTAGGACAAAAAAAATGTAAAATATCTCAATGATAATTTTTATATTGGTTACACATTGAAATGATATTTTTATTGTATCAAGTTAAATACAATATACTGTTACATTTTATTTCTCCTGCTTTTTCCTATTTTAATGTGGCCAGTAGAAAATGAAAAATTTTCAATCATATGTGGCTCAAATTACATTTCTATCATATAGTGCTGCCTCAGAGAATGCAGAAAAATATGTTTAGTGACTGCCTGAGCCTGCCTTCTCCTCAAGTATATTTTATATCTGGCTCCTAGGCAGTGGGCAGGTGATGGAAAATGATTTTCCTTGATATAATAAATTAATTTAGGCCTAGCTACTCCATTTTGCTCACAGTGAAATACGAATTTTATATGTACTTGGGAATCCCATGTCACTTAAACCCTTACCAAGGACCAGGGACTGCCCATCTCAGGCATTGGGAATATACACATAGGATACCATCTTCACCTTGTAGTCCATTTGCTTCTGTCCCTGCTCAATTCATACCTTCTCTGTGAGGTCTGCCTGGAAATCCTACCCCCAACGTTTAATCAGCATCCACTTTGACAAATTCTTCCTAGGTATTTCTAAATTATCTTTACTTTTACAAGAGTCTCTCTACTTTAACTGAGAGATCTGTGAGAGCAATGCTCATTTCTTACTAACTGCCTCGCCTCATACCGTCCTCAGCATTTGGCACATCATAGTTGCTCCATCGATATGTATCAAATTAATAGTAACTATCATAATTTCATCATTTATAGAACACTAGTGATACACCTGAATTTTTTATTTTACAAGAGCTTTTCCTGTATTCTTCCATGAAACCCTCTCAGCAACTCTATGAGAGAAATACCAAAATTACCTACACTTTACAGATGAGCAAATCAAGACAAAGAGGGACTTACAGAACTTATCAGTTCTCACACAAGTGGTTAAGCAATGAAGCTAGATTCAAATCCAAGCAATGTTGTACAAGCAGAGGGAAATGGCATTAAGCAGTTTAAAAACTACTTGGTAAGGCTGAAGGTACCGTGCTCAACATGAAGTAAAAATGTAGAAAGTATAAAATTTGCTGAGGAGTCTCCTTCCAATAAGAGCACTAAACCCTAGAACAAAAAGCCATGTTCCAACCTCTCCATCTACTACTCTGATTCTGGGAAGATGGCTGGATGAACACTAAATTATATTCATTTAGATACCAAACTGTCCCATGTACCCACAACCCAGAAAATACACATTGCTGTGGAACCTCGTGCTCTGTGGTGAGACTAGGTGAAGACTCCACGCAGCCTTGTGCCTGAAGTGCTAATTAGCTGGGTCAGTGAGGGGAGCTCAAATTCTCATAAATCATCCTGACAGGAGAGCATAATATATTGTTCTTTAGGGAGCATTATCACTTGGTCGTTTGCTTATAGCTATAGTTTGATGCTTCCATAATCTACCTTGCACCTTGGCAGAACATTTGGGTAAAGCCAATGATAACAGATATGTGGCATTATAGAAACATTCCCCTTTTATTTCAAAAAGTTCTAGGCAAAATGTGGGCAGTGGTGGAGGGTGGAGCAGATTGAGGAAGAGCCAGGATGTGAGACAAATTCTTTGACAAGGTAAAACATCAAGGTAAAATGGAAAAACACCTGGCTGGTATCCCTGGCAATTGTGATTCTAACTCCAACTGTGATATTAACTAGTTTTATAACCTTAAACATTTCACCTTACCCCGAGATTTCAGTTTGTTTATCATTAAAACGAATAAGGTGATTTTGTCCATAGTATTTATTAAACAAAGACTATAATATTTTAAATGGTGTTAAAACATATTTCCATTTTTTTTAAAGGCAAGTACATAAATAGAATTCACCTCTGCCAACCCCCTCTCTAGAAATGGTAGATAGAGCAAGTTATTGCCAGGGAATCTTATTGAAGGTTTAGAACAAGTAGTTGTGTCTATACTTCAATTCAACTGTCATAAGACTCTAACACAGTAAGTGGTTCAATCTTCTAAACTGTAAAAATGGTTTCCCAGTTGCTGTTAATTATAGTGTGAAACAGGTTCTGGGCCTCTGAGAGCTTGCTTTGTCTTTCACAATATTAGCTTTTGAAAATTTCTTCTCCCAGTTAGCAATTAGATTTAATACTGCATCTTTTATATTTTCTTTTCATAATCAAATCCTAGTAATCAAAGACACAAAAAAACTTTATTTGCCTTAAGATTTGAAATGAGGTAAGACAGTTGTCTCAAACTTTAAAAAAAAATGCCTGTAAGTGGCATTTAAACAGTATTTCTTTCCTGTCTACATAAAGTTTCAGTGTGAATTTTCTGTAGAGTGTACATTTCTAGGTCTCATGGGAGTAAAGATGAGTTTAGAAAATATATAATATGAAGCAGGACATCTAACTTGTCTGGGATAGTCAGTTCTTACACAAAGTATTGCTATTTATAGATGTTTGCATCTGTCTAATTTTACACTTGCCTGTCTAATTTTTAAATAGTAAGCCCTTTAGGCATCAACTATGACTAATTGTATGTTTTGAAGAGTACTTAGCACATGGTTGGTGCTCAATAAATGTTAAATAATTGAAAATGTTAACAATTATAACAATAATCATATTTGTAAGCACATTGAGTAGGAGGACTCTTTCTAAATATGTTTCAGTGGAGAGCTTCGTGCATTGTTGGCAGGCAAACAACATGAAATGATAATAACACCAAATGGTTCTCTTTTTTTTTTCCAGAGAAAAGAAGAAAATTTAGTGATAAACTGATGGTAGGGTTTGTAGCAGGCAGGACAATGAACTCTCAAAATATCTACTCCATGGAACCTGTGAATATGTTAGGTTACAGGGCTAAGGGGAATTAAGGTTGCTCATCAGTTGGCCTTGAAATGGAGGCAGTTTCCAAGCATGAGGGCTGAGAGTAGGCAGGCAGCCACAAAAGTGTCATCCAGAGTCAGCAGTAACAACAGCTAATACTTACATAGTTCTTAGAATTGCCGAGCACTCTGCTACTTGCTTCAGATACATGAACTTATTTAAACCTCATTGTTGTGCTAGGAGATAGGTGTGGGCATCTGCATTTCACATATGAAGAAATGAAGGCACACAGAGCTTAAGTAAACTGCCCAAACTCACATTTGGTAAGTGGTACAACCTAAATTCAAATTCATAGAACTAAACCGCCTCAGCAATTTCATCTCATTATATCTAGACTTACTTTTAGCAGCACTAGCAGGAGATATTATGCAACAGGAAATAGTAACTAATAGGGAAATAGTAATAACTGATATTTATTATGTGACTAAAAACCACTGGATGTTTTGGGAATTATGAGGAAAGGAGAGAGGAACTATAGCATTTTTAATACTTACTTTATCCCAGGTACTTTGTATTCATTATGATAGTTTAAATATACTATAATCCAAAGAAATAAGTATTAAAACCTCCTTTTACTCTTTAAGAAATGAGTTCAGGAAAGCCACCTGCAAAAGAATGAAACTAGACTGTTGTCTATGACCACACACCAAAATTAACTCTAAATGAATTAAGGACCTAAATATAAGACCTGAACCAATAAAATGCATAGAAGAAGACATAGGAACTAAACTCTTGGACCTTGGACTAAAAGAGGATTTTATAAATTTGACCTCAAAGGCAAGGGAAGTAAAAGCTAAAATAAATAAATGGGACTACATCAAACTGAAAAGCTTCTGCTTAGCAAAAGAAACGATCAACAAGGTAAAGAGGCAATTATCCAAACGGGAAAATATATTTGCAAGCAATGCCTCTGATAAGGGCCTAATATCCAAAATATACAAAGAACTCATACAATTCAATAACAACAAAAAAGCAAACAATTCAATTAAAAAATAGGCAAATGACCTGAACAGACATTTCTCCCAAGAAGACATACCAATGGCCAACACACATATGAGAAGATGCTCAACATTGCTACCTATTAGGGAAAAGTAAATCAAAATCATGAGACACCATCTCATACATGTTAGAATAGTACAAGCAATAACAGTGTTGGAGAGGATGTTGAAAAAAAGGAACCCTCGTACACTACTGGTGGGACTGCAAATTGGTACATCCACTATGAAAAAGAGTATGGATTTTCCTCAGAAAACTAAGAATTGATCCACCATATGATCCAGCAATCCATCTGCTGGGTATTTATTCCAAAGACTTGAAAACATATATTGAAAAAGATATTTGCACACCGATGTTCATAGCAGCATTGTTCATGTGGCCAGGACATGGAAGCAACCAAAGGGTCCTACAATAGATGTCTGTGGTACATATATACAATGGAATATCACTCAGCCATAAGAAGAGATGAAATGCCGCCATTTGCGACAATATGGATAGACCTTGAGATAATCATGCTAAGTGAAATAAGCTGGACAGAATAACCACATGATAATACTTACATAGTGGGATATAAACTTAAAAGTGGCAAATAAACAGGACAAACAAACAGAGATTCATGGACATGGACAATAGATTAGTAGTTACCAGAGGGTAGGAGGAGAGGGGAGGAAGGGGGAAATAGATGGGTTGAAAGAGGTCAAATATGTGTTGACAGAAAGAATCTAACTATGGGCAGTAAACATACAATGTAAATATATATATGCCTTACTGTTGAATTGTACACCTGAAACTTGTTGGATTTGGTTAAGCAATGTCAACATAATAAAAAAAAAAAATAATTAATTAAGAAGGAAGGAAGGAAGGAGGGAAGGAGGGAAGGAGGGAGGGAGGGAGGGAGGGAGGGAGGGAAGGAAGGAAGGAAGGAAGGAAGGAAGGAAGGAAGGAAGGAAGGAAGGAAGGAAGGAAAGAAAGAGAAAGAAAAAGAGAAAAAAAGAGAGAAAAAAAGAGAAAGAAAGAAAGTAAAAAGTTCAGAAGATTGATTAACTTGCCCAAGTCTCATGAGAAAGAGGTGGCAAAGCTGGGAGCCTGATCCAGGCCTGATACCTAGGCCTGTACCTTTCTTCTATGTCCCTCTGCCAGGTTAGTGTCAAAACAAATAAGGTGACATGCAAGGTAGAGACTAATTCAGTCAATCATGAAACAAATCATAATAAGAGTCAACTTCTTCAAAACAAAGTCATTTTCAAAATTCACTTCAGTTATATGTCTGATTAATCTAATTAGGTATATTTACTCTCTATTTCCTGTTGGCTATACAAGCATTAATCTAGCTGTCCCCTGACTCTCTGTTGCAGGTACTGAAGTTTCCACTGAAACAAGGAAAAGCCCTGACCAATTCTTTGTTTAAGATACAACTGCATGATAAAGTTTATTTTTGCTCCACCCTTCTTTGTAGCTAATTCTTTGCTTGTTGACTTAAAATGAATTTTCAAGGGCTCGCAGAATTAGAATTTTAACTCTTCAAAGGCAAACCCCAGAGGCAGGGACAAATCTTTATATTGGTTAACCTTGGTACACTGGCAAGTGGGTTCTGTTTGCCCTTTTCAGTGTTGAGAAACTGTCTTGTTATATTCATTCTAGTAGTCACAGCAGAAAGAACATGTCATCCTTGAATAGAATGAGCATAAACCATTTGAGCTCAAGGTGCTCTGAAAGCATTTCTGAAGTTTACATACAGATTTTTGTTTTCATTTGTTTAATCCTGCATTCACTCAGCTCATAGTACATCTGCTCAACTGCAGTTGAAGGCGATGTCTCACCAGTAAAGGCAGGTCAGGGATTCAGACACTGGATTTAAGTGTAAAATTAGAAAACGATTTGACCCATTTGTTATAGAGTCAGAGGAAATGTGGCTCCTGTCCCCCTGGGCTCTCTGTGAATCAACTGCTTTGAAGGATCTATCTTAAAGTGAGGAGAGAGCTTATTTGTACTGGGGCTTCCTGTGTGCCAGATGCTGTGCAAGGGTCTTTTTCTATGTCATCTCATTGAAAGTCTGCCTCGCAGCTATCCTTTTTAAGCCATATGTTCCAGGTGAGGAAATTGAGGCTAAGAAAAAGTAAATGATCTGTTGGGGGCAACATACCTAGGAAGTGACCTCACCAGGAGTCAAAACCAGTCCTGAACTCCAAAAACCGCATTCCTTTCACCATGAGACTTCTACCAATGCAACCTTGATAGGCTGCACAGAGTAGCAAGCAACTAAGAGTTATTAATTAGGGCTTCCTAGAAGAACCTGCTTATAATGTATTAAATTGTATTTCACTAGCTGAGCTTCATTTCATCCCAGTTTCCCTGTTTCAAGGCTTAAATTCGCAAACCCATCTTGTACACAGTTGCTAGAGTATTCCTCCCAAAATGCCACTGTCATTATGTTACTCCCCTACAAAGGTCCTAATCACCTATGATAACATTCTACATCCTTAACCTACATAGTGGAGGAAGGAGATTGGCGGAGGAAGGAGATTGAAGAGGCTTGGGAGAGAATCACTGAGAGGACAAAGCTCTGTGGGAGGTCAAGAGGGTCAGCTCAAAAGTACAGGCAGAAAATTACCTGGGAAAAGAGAGTGAAACTTTCTTCCTCTGAGATATGAAGGGAAGATGAGAAAATAAATTTAAAGCTAGACTTTTGGAAGTGGGATGTTCTTGGAAGGGAACCTCATACAAGAGAGAATATATGTAGAAAACTTTCAGAAAGATCCTCCACAGACATAGGATCTTTGGGCATCTGCCAAGAGTCATAAAAGAAAATCTGGCTCAAGAGATGAAAGCAACATTCTATAATAATGAGAATACTCTGCATGCTGGGCTCTTGTGCTGCCAAACACTCATTCTGAAGTAATGTTCGTGTGAAGACACTGTGATACACCACTCAGATCTCCCCGAGATAAAAGGCCTGATGCCCCAGCTTCTGGAAGTCTGTCAAATGAGAGACTTCAGCTATCAGCCACTATAGGGAATGTCTCAGCTGCGACGAACCATCCCACTCAAGGTCATGCCCCTTCCTGAGCGGCCCATATCTACTGGTCTAGTCACTGTGAAGGATAAAGACCTGACCATCTGGCTCAACTTCCAACAACCTGAAAAACCATTCTAGCTCAAGACCTCCCCGTGGGGTTGGCCAAGGCTGTCACTGGCTTTGCATCACATTGCCACTTCTTGCTCCATTCAGTTCTGCTGTAGCCCCCTCCCAATCACAAGTGTAGATCCCAACAACAGTCCTTAATACAATTTCTGAGTCTGATTCTGCAGCAATCCAACCTGCAATAGGACTTTTATGGGCAAGGAGCCAGAACAAAATAGAAAATTAGTGTCTCTTTTGCTATAGTTCAAGTCCAAAACACCACAAAATCTCTCAGCTTGGGGCTTGGGTAACTGCTGAAGCAGGTCTGTTGGTTAGCTAAATTTTTACCAAAACAGCCTCCTATGTTGTAATATTCTTATGTTCAAAGAACTCACAATAATTTATTCTTATTTCTAAAATTTTGTGAGGTTGGGTCATATATTCCTTACTATTTATATACTGACTCAAAGACTTATTGAATACCTACCCAGGCACTGTACTAGAAGTTGAGGATGCAAAAAATAAAATAAAATAAAATTAAATTAAATTAAATAATAAAATAAAATAATAAATAAATAAAATAAATAAAACAAACAAATAAATAAATAAATAAAATAGATTAAATAAATAAATAAATAAAATAAAATAAAATAAAATAAAATAAAATAAAATAAAATAAAGGCCCAGTACTTACATGTGAGAAGAGGTCAGATGCTCTGAAATAACATGAAGAGGGATACAGTGGAGGAATAAACACAATCTTTTTCCAGCACAGATGAGGGTGTGATTGAAATCTCAAAATGGCAGAAAGAAGCCTGCCTAGAACACATCAAAACTGTTGCTAGTTATCATAAGCAATCAGCCATAGCAGTGGGGAATGCAGACCCTGGAGTCAGATTACGTGGGTTTGAATCCTTCTTCCATCACTTTCTAGTTCTTACTAGGGAAGTAAGTTACTTAACTTCTCTTGGTCTCAGTTTCACCCTCTATAAAATGCTGGTCGTATTAGTCAGTTCAGGCTGCTATAACAAAATAACTTAGACCGAGAGGCTTGTAACCAACAGGAACTTATTTCACATAGTACTGGAAGCCAAGAAGTCCAAGAGCAAGATGCTGGCCAATCTGGTTCCTCGGCAAGGGCTCTCTTCCTGGCTTGCAGATGGTCACCTATCTGCTATGCCTCACGTGGCAGAGAGAAAGAGAGAAAGCAAGCTCTCTGGTGGCTCTTCTTATAAGGACACCCATCCCACCATGAGAACACCACCCTCATGACCTTGTGACCTCTAAATCTAATTACTTCCCAAAGGCCCCATATTCAACCACATTGCGGGTTAAGGTTTCAACATATGAAATTTGAGGGCATACAGTTCAATCCATAGCAGCAGTACAAATAGTGATTTCCTAATAGGATTGCGATGAAGATTAAATGAGCCAATACATATAGTGTCCCTAGACCAGTGACTGACACTATTAAATGCTCTATTTGTAAGCACTAGCTGTTTATTATTAAAGTCACTGAAGCTAAGCCAAAAACTGGGAAATGTCAAAGCCCTCCTTCGTGGAGCTCTGCTCCTTTGGATAAATTGTCTTTCAAAAGAAGAGAGAAAATGAGCTTAATCTTGAGAATAAAGAATGGCCAATTTTCATGCAAATATTGGTTTAGAGAGCCCCTTAGCAATCAATTATTACGAAGGTGAAAATTCACAACCTTTCTATTTTCTTCTCTTTCATATCTCCCTTCCTTTTCTCTTCTTTCTTTTGTGACTAAATGCCCAACAACCTCAGAAACATGTCCACTTAGGGGATTACTCTTGTTAAAGAGTATTTAGCTTTTAATCCCATAGGGCACAAGCAGGTTGAAATCTAAGACATCATGGAAAGAGAAGAATAGAGCAGGGTTAATGTAGAGGTGAGAGGTGAAAAGGGGTGAAATAGAATCCAAAGTAAACTCATCTTGATGAAAATACCAGTCAACTTTAAAAGAGCCAGTCCATGGTTAATTCTTCCACCTTGCTATCAGTAGCTCTGGAACTGTGTTCAGAAATAACACTTTTTATTTGGCTTTCATACCTCCTTTCCTTCTATAGGACTTCACAGTATTTTCTACTGGAACTAGATGAAGTTCTGCTTGAGGAGATGTGAAATTCATGTTCTAAGTTAAGTAAACAAAAGGAGATTCTAAAATCCTTTAGGCAGAGAGAAATGGGTTTTCATTCCTTTTCGGGATTTTTTGTCTTATTCCTACGTGGCTGCTGAATTAACTGCCGGTTGTTGACAACTTAACTATTTTGATTGTTGTCATCTTAGTCATTCATTCCCATTGTTTTTAGACTGTAAAGTTGACAGTCCAAATCCTTAGATCCCTGGCTCGCCCTTTTTAGCTCTGTTTATTTTCTACTTGATCCTTTTTCTTTAGGAAGAATGGAGAGAGACTCTCATAATTAGAATGAATGATGGTGAAAAAGTGTGAACATACGAGCGTGAAGGGTAAATAGATATCCTTATAGTTTTTTAAAATAACAGTTTATTGAGATATAATTCATAAAAGTCACCCTTTCAAAGTGTACAACGCACTGAGTTCTAATATATTCACAATTATGCAATCATCGCCATTATCTAAGTTCAGAATGTTTTATCACTCCCCCCAAAACCCTATACTCATTAGCAGTCACTCCCTATTTTCCCCTATCTCCACCCCCTTACGGCCACTAATCTGCTTTCTATCTCTATGGATTTGCCTCTTCTGGATATTTCATTATAAATAGAATTACATATATGTGGCCTTTTAGTGACCTCCTCCTTTTGCTTATCATAATATTTCAAGGTCTCATACATTCTTAATAGGGTATAACTTGGCTCAATATTTGGGGAAAAATGTGTCAGTATCAATTAAAATAAAAATGCATACACTCTGAGTCAGAAATGTTATGTCCACGAATTAATCCCCCAGAAATATTCCTACATAAAAATAGTTGTACAAAGATTTTTGTTGCAGTGTTGACAAAGATTGGGGAAAAAATCTGAAGCCTATTAGTTAGGGGCCTGGTTGAATATGTTATGGTTCAACCTACTGTGGAATGCTGTGCAGTCATTCACAGAAAAAATCGATGTGGAATGATCTCCAGAATCTATTAGTGGTACATGAATGTAAGAGAACATAGTGAGATAGAGAACAGTGTGTGAAGCTGACTTTCATCAGTATGAATTGTATATGTGTATACAATTTTATATATTTATATGCACACACATGTGTTTTATATACAGGGATTGGGAGGATAGAGAAGGAGGAGGAGAAGATCTATCTTTAGTATAGAATGTCTAAAAAATGACTAACGGTGCTTGTCTCCAGGGAGGGAAATGGAAAATGGGCATCTAGGGTACAGGGATGGGGAAGGGAAAAGGACTTACTCCTCAATATATACCTTTTGGTGTTGTTTGAATTTTATTTAGCAAGTAGATGTGTATTCTTAAAGATTATAATGGAGATGATGTTGATAAAGTATATTTAGTCGCTACATGGGCGTGTTAGGGTCCTGGGACTAGGTAGGGAATCCCACAGCCTCTGTTCTCAGGGTTTTGGGGTCTGTTGCCACTGGGATCCGCTCCCCAAGTAGAGAGAGGATCCATTCAGCAAAGCATATAGATCAATGATTTGAACCTCAATGATTTTTGTTCTTATCTTCCCAGAGACCTGCTGTCACCTGCACAGCACTTTTACCTGCCAATTAAGGCAGACAAATGCACTTTGATGTTAGAGACTGGCTGGAAGGGTAACTTTAGAGCTGTTCACTGAACCCCCTCCCTCCTTGCATTGTCTCTCCTGAATGCTTGCAGACCTCCTTGAGGCCTTTTGAGAGTGGTTCTGAGTCCCTCTTTGCACCGCTGATCTCCTTTGAAGAGGGCAGTTAGCATTGGGTCTGGGATGCGGCCCATTATCTTAATTCCCCCTTGACCTTTGGACGAAGTGTTGCCATTTCCTGTCCATTTCCCCCAGCTTCTGTCACACCTACCTAAACACTGACCCCAAGTGGGAGAGAGGATAGAGTCAAGCTCTCCGCCTCTACGCTGTTGCTCTCTGCAAAGTCAAGTCCCTTTTACGATTGATTCCTACCAGAGCTCAATTTCCCCTCACTAGTGCTGGGATAAAAGTCAAAGTTGAAGTGAAAGACAGATTGTGTAACCTCTTTTATTAAAGGGGGGTGTTTAATTATGGAGGGCATGGTTAATATTTTAATACTGTTTATAATGGCTTCATTTATTTTTTTCAGCCAATAAGAAGAGAGAAATCCTGTCGCCACAGCCAAAATCTGATATAATTCCTCCTCAGCTATACAAATGTCTCTCTGTTGCCGTATAGAATAAAAATGCCAATGCACATCATGTCTTAAAATTCATCTGTATTTACTCGACACCTTTTAAGTTATCTCTCCAAATTGCCTCAGTAACCTCTAACATCAAAGACTGGTGAGAATATGTGGAGTTTTCTTTCCTGTTTGAGTAACACCTATTAAGAAGGGTTGTAATTAAAAGCAAATCATGATTTCTAAACCTTCAGGGAAGTGATTGCAGCATTGCTGGGAACGTTCAGCTATTGGAATGTGAGCTAACACCTGCGTACACTGCAATTAGTAATGAAACAGCAAACTCCGGCGAGCTTTAAAACAAAACCTCTCCTAAAAAAAAAAAAATCACCATGTTAAGTAACAGTCTCGTTCACACACATGTATGCAATGTCACCTGCACTGTTTTCTCACACTGTTCCAGCTCTCTGTCTTGCCACCACTGCTGAGTGCTGACTGCTCGCATGCGGAATATTAGGAAGATGAGTGATTTGTTTCCATAGCATGTTGCACTCCAATTGTGCATTGAACGGATGCAGCCCTCAGAGCCACAGACCAACTGCAGCTTAGCCCAAAGAGATCAACAGAGGAAACTTTCCGGTGCTCCTGCATTCCTCAGCGAGACACTTGACCTTGAAAGTTATAGAGAATGAAAGGAAACCCACTAAAGCTAGCTTCCTGAGAAGCTTAAGACTAATAGCCTTTACAGAGATCCCACCCATGAAACATCGAGCCTCTTCTTTCCAACTGCCACCTTCCTAGAGTATAGAGGGGTCTCATCTCTGACTGCACATTTGAGTCATCTGGGGGAGGGGGATTCGAAGGCAGGAGCGTAGAGGTTAAAACATACCAGTGTCAAGGCCCCACTCCAGAGACTCTAAATTAATTAGTGTTGTGCCCTGGAATTAGTATTTTTAATACCTCCCCAGGTGATTCTAAAGTACAGCCAGAGCTGGAATCCTCTGGAGCCCAGCACAAGCCTTCCTCCTTTCTTACCTGGATTACGACAAAGGCCCCCTAAATGCCCTTGGTTCTCTGCACCTGAGGCTAACTGTCTTAATATTTTGCAATAGTGACTTATTTCCTCTATTGATCCATGTTTGATGAAAAACAATGAGAAAATACAGATGGGCAAAATAAAAAATACAATTACAATCAGGAATATTGACATTGAATACTTTGTTGTCTTTTCTCCTAGAGTTTTTCTCATGTATATGTACATAAAATATGTATTTATAAAAATAAGTTCCTCCTGTGATTGTTCTCTATAATCTTCAATTCTCTTTAACAATATATTGTGGGCAAATTTTCATATCAGTAAAGATAAAGCCACATCCTTTCTCTCGGCTGCATCGCCTCTGGGTAGGTGGCTGTGCCACTGTGTCTTAACCAACACTTTATTTTAGGGTGGAGCATTTACATTGTTTTCCTGTGAGGGTTTTGTTGTTGTTGTTTGGAGTTTTAGGTTTGTTTTAGTTTTAGTTTTGTTTTGCTGTTATAAACAACATTGGAATGAATAATTTGGAACAAAGATTTTTGTGAATTGACCCATTTTCTTAGGATATATTTCTGAAAGGAAATTCATTGAGTTAGTGTAATTATCCATCTGACACATATTACAAATTGCCTTTCGAAACCATATTTACATTAGTGTT